>BTSX01000006.1:29737763-32392763 GCA_036245825.1 Pristionchus entomophagus
GTAAAGAAAGACAGCAAGAAAGCAAAGAAAGGGAACAAGTAGGCTGAAGCCGCACCTCAAAAAAGCGATTAGAAGGGCGTGCTTACGTGATTCATAAAAGATTAGGCACTTATACGAGACGATATCCTCAATAATTATATCAGGGAAGCATCCGAAACCGTTCGGATAACTCGACACAATTTTGTTGTACTTTTCTGGAATAATTCACAAATATAAACGATTTTAGAGATGAAGAAATATGAATACAAAGAAAGTGATCAGAGATACTAGATGGTGGAAAAGGTGTGCAAGTGTCCCCAGCTTATCCCAGAGAGTGTTTCCCTGGCCCGCCCAACTCGTTCTTCCCCTTCGGGCTTCATGGTCAAGAGAACGAGTGAGGGTGGGAGGGGGGGGGAGTTGGGGAGAAGAAGGAGAGGCAATGTGAGGCCGGTCTGTCCCCCACTATACTTGCTGTTGTTGTGTGAGGGGGAACGCGAAATACATGGGAAATGCCGGTCGATTTGCTACTGCGCGGAATTTATTGCGTTCCTTAGGAAAGAACATAACTCATTCCAGCTTTCGCTGCAATGATGTAGATCAAGATCACGGTGATCAAAATCGGGCTCGACTGAGGGAAATCTGGGCGAGACGAGAGAGTGTGCGAGATGGAGAGAGCAGAAAAGAGAGGGAGACACTGTCAGAAGAAGTTCAGTGGGATAATCAGATAACATGAAGGGCAGAATCATTGTTCCTGGAACCCGCAGAAAGGCCGGAAATCGGACGGAACAGATCATAATGAGGGAGGACCCGAGCACACACACTCGAAATGCATACGTAATTGGAGGACGAAGGGAGGGCTCATTGTGAGGGGGCAGTCCATTCAACCACCCCCCCCCCCCTTCTACTATCGCCCCCTTTGTTTCGATTCGCGCAATAATTAGCGAGAGGGTGTGAATACGATGGGTTGACTACGATTCGATGATTGCATTCTTCCCACACGTACGAGAAACCGACTACATCCACGTGGCTCTGTTAAACAAAATAACATTTTCAAGACAAAATTCGAGACAATGAGAAACTGAAAACGCTGTCCACTTAGATCGGACGAGGTCTTCACTATACTCTTTCCTTTCCCCCGGTGAATGAAAGAGAGAACATGCCGACAAAAAGCGACCCCCGCTGACTAGAGTGAGACCAACTACCGCAAATTCAGGTTTTGCACTGCAAAATGCTCTAATACTTTAGAAAAATAAATGAGAAATTGAGGAAAAAAGCTAAATTCATATGAAATAGGAGGAAATAGGGGGCCAGATGGTGGGGGGTGAGAACATGCCTAACGAGCGGATAATGGCAGCTAGACGGGCGGCGTCGTAAACCGACAAGTGCAGGGGCTATTGAGAGCCGTGAAAAATGACTGGAAGAAGCACGCAAAGGACGATGTGATCCACATGCATGCATATTAGGAAAGAGAATAAGGACTGAGGGAAAGCTGGGCGAGCCGAGATAGTGTGCGAGATGGAGAGAGCGGAAAAGAGAGAGAGAGAGGGAGACAGACACACAACCCTCGACCCGATGGGCTGAGTAAGCGTGCGTTCGATCGGGTTAGAGATGAGAGAGCATGTCGAATCGAGAGGGAGACTAGATAGTCAGAGAAGACGAGATAGGATGAGGAATGGGGAGAGTGAGCGACTGAGGGGGATTGAGAGGTTGAAGGAGAGAGACAGATACCTCAAACAGTCCAACCTCTCCTTCTTCCTTTTGACACAAGGACACACTCGCTTTCTCGTTCCCTGCGAAGAAGAACAATCAACGACTCAGTTTCTTTGGGTCAAACGAGAAAGAATCGGGAGAGCGAACATTCAAAGGATCATGACGAATCCACGCCCTCCCTTATCTATCGATTCCATCTTCCCCCTGCAACTCGAGCGTGGAAAACAACAATGTATAGTCCGTGTAATTGCTCTCCAAAAAGGTGGCAAATAAGAAACTTCGTTTCTCTACTAAAGTCGCTGCTCGCTAGTTTGTCTAAAGTAACGTGGCAAGACGCAAGTTGTTTTTCGAGAACCGAAGTTGATCTGGATATCCGATCTCAGAAGACCGAGCGGATCAATGATCGAATACCAAAAGAGAAGGGAGGAAGAAGGAAGGCGAAGGGGAAGAGGGAGGGGGGAAGGGAGTGCCCCTGCATATCATCCCTGATACGAGCCAGCAGTCCAGGACAAACAGAGATTGATATGATGATACGCAGGCGGAAGGGTCATCTGGAGAGGGATCATTCCGATTGGAAGGACCTCCGGACGGGTGAGATGATATGTCTAACAAGAGACCTTCCACGAGCTTTGCACCACCCTAAGGAGGACTTTTCCAAATCCTCCCCCAAGAAGTTTTGGGTGAAGAACCGATAACTAAGCAACAGTGAAAGTTTTGAAACCATAGCGAAGGTTAGCGTTTAACAAGTGATGCGCATTCGAGAGACGAATACAATAGCACGAAATGGTAAGACGGCCATAAATTCTCTTTTTCGAATATTCTGGACCAGTTAGACCTAGTAGAAAACAATTTTGAGCTATTCTCGAGGCTCAATAATGTAGGTCAGTGAGGGTGAATGCGTATGACGAGCACCTTCATCACTCTAATGACAAACGCAAGCGCGATCTATGAGACATGGAGAGAATGGAGTCAGAGGCCGGCCGGTGCCAGCAATTGACTCATCCGTCCAACTAGCCACCGGCAAACTAGAGACATAAACTCTCGGATGTGTCATAAAAGAAAACGAGCAATCCCAGCATAAACACGTTGAAAATGACCTGACTCAGCTGACAGAAAGCAGAAAATAAGAGAGGAAAAGTGAGAGCTAAACCCAAATTACGTCGGCGCCACGCGTCAACGTCAATAGCAAAATACATTTCAGTCTTGAGCGCAGATCCTTGCGAGCTGGGAAAATGGGAGCAGCAGGAAAGAGATCGAAATGGGCACAGAGCATGCAGGGCCTCAATTACGGTTGATCCAAGGGCTGAACAGTAGGTCGGAGAAGAAACCCGAACGCATATCGTACACTAGGGATGACAAATCCGAACTCGACTCTCTCCATTTCGCACACTCTCTCGTTTCTCTGTTTTCCAGATAGTATGCGGAATGGAGAGAGTCGAAACCGAAATTAGATCCCTCGTAAAGTCTAAATGGGTCGAGGGAAAAGGCGAATGTGAGCTATTCAAGTCGATGACTAAGTGATTGTAACAGTACCGCTCTTTTTCTCTCTCAGATCTGCCCACTTCTTCTCTTCAATGCCGCCTCGGTTCTCAGCACTCCTCATTTTGCATGCTCTCTCGTCTGTCTAACCAGCGCGAGACTGAATAGCATGGAGAGAGCTACATACTCCACTCGACTACTGAGCAGCGAGTGTGTTTGCGTATGTTTGCATGATCCAATGAGGTAACGGGTGGGAAGCGAGGGGAGAGAGAAAGAGGGACTAGTTAAGTGTCACCGCCCAAAGGAGTCACTCAATCTGCGCTAGTGGTAGACAAAGACTCTCGGGGTGACTGTATAGTACGGGTGTGTCTTGCTGTATTCAGCTCTCCCCAATCTGCACGATCTCTCGTCAGATGAGATATCCGAAGTGACATTTGGACTGTATACTTCCATATGTTTTGCGGCATCGCCGCGCGCTGAGCGCCCAGACGCCAAAACAAAGGAACCGAAAGGAAGTGAATAGCCGCACCAGAAACCGGGAGAGTAGGAGGGAGGATTGAAAACAATGGATTCGTGGAAAATCACGTCTACCACCGTTTTCTCAATAATTGCAAGCAGTCTGCGCTTCTTATTTTCTATAAATAGACTCAATTCATCTCGTAATGGTTTCGAATTCAATGGGATCTGCTCATCCAAAGCAGTAATTACCCCCAAGTGATCGACAGAATGAGGTAAAACACCTCATGACACTCGGTAATCAATCTCGGACGCTCAATTCAATCGCCGATTGGGGAACGCGCCAGTAATTCGAGCAATGAAGAGGAGACGACGGGAGGAAATGATCAATTGAGTGAGGAATGATCCGCGATCCCGTTCTTGTGGAATGGGAGATATACTGCGATTAGTGCTGACACATCGGCTTCCGACTCTCTTCATTCTGCACGCAATCTCGCCATTCAATCCGACGAGAGATCACTCAAACTGAGCAGAGTCGATGCCGATTTGTCATCAATAGGAGGAAAAAGGATTGGTAGGGGCAGAAAAAACTAGGTTGAATAAAACATCTCTAATAATTACCAAGTTAACGCGCATCATATGAATACGAGTGAGACGGTATTGAGAAATGGTTCTTATCCAGAAGAATATTATCCGAATACTCTCATCCGACCTGGTACCGGCAGAAATACGGACAGGAATTGGGAAAAAGGCACGCGTTCACACGCGCAGTTCACGCAATTCGCCCATTATGACCTTGAGAGTGAAGAGAGAGAATTGGGAAAGAGATGGGAGAGACGAGAAAAAGATCAAATGAGCGAGGTAAAAAACAGTGGAAAGGACCCGAACAACGAGAGAAATGGGATCAAAGTGGAGTGGGATATGGAGCTTCTCGGTACAAAGGGGAAAGATCCAAGGTCGGTGGGGTGAGACTCGATCCTTTCTCTCCTCCTCTTCCCTTATTCTTTCCCCTTGATTCGATCAATCCGCCTCCGCCCTATGTATTATCTATGACAGTCCCTTTGCTTCTCTGCGTCTACACGAAAGAGAGAGGGAGTAAACTTGTTCCCCCCCCCCTCCCCTGTCCCTGTCCCCTCTAAGCTGTACTGTATATTATAATGCCTGTGGTTAGAGAGGCCCAAATAGAGAGGCGCACCTGTCCAGTTCTGCTCTCGAGAAGGAGAGGAATGTGCAAGAAACCCGAATTATGAGAGGAATAGATGATTCTTTTATAAAATTCACCTTTATCCAGTTAATATTTGCACAAAACGATTCGATAATGACATAAATGCTGGTATTCTTACACGAAATTGAAAAGCTAAGTCCAAGTGCACAGGTTTCGCGTTTCACCTCGGGAAAGGGACGAGCAGGAACAAGAAAGAGAGAGAGACGATTAGTTAGGGCACACGAGAGAGATCTTTCACATGTGGAAATATATCGGCAAAGAAGAAAGTCGGAGGTATGAATCATACCGTATGATGCACTGATCCGAGCAGTTTGTATGGGTCGGAAAATGGTAATGGGCTTCGCGCAGTTAAATGGGGTCTTTGGGAGGTATGCGATATCTAGGTGGGGTTCCTCTCAAACGAAACATGTACAGGGGTTGATGTGGGCAAGGGGTACTATAGCTGTAGGAACTGTGGCTACCAGGGATGGAGATTGCGGGGATACAAGGGATGTTATTATGGTTCGTCAAAGTCGATGAATATTGTACAAATTGGAAAACTATATACAGAAGTGACATGACTGCCGATGATCCATCATGGAATTAGTCGACGTGATTGATCCAACTGAAACACATACTGTATCAAATTATGTCTACCAGGTGCTTGTAGAGTCATGGGATGAATTTGTATCTCGGCTGTTCGGGTATGTTTAGATTAATTAAATCTACTCACCGTCGGATTTTCTGGCGCGCCGAGTTGTATGCTCGTCTCACGAAGCGAGGAGCGATCGCCAGAGCACCCTGTATCAAAATACTTGGATTTGTCAAAACAATCTTCTAGATTCAGATCGAGCTAATGTTGTTCCTAAAGAAAAAAAGTTATCTATCGTATTATCAGATTCAAAATAGTGTTAGGAAACGTAGGTCACCAATAGAGAGGACCAACCGACGCTCTTCATTATACACAGTATCTCTTCTAAGAGATAAGAGAGAGAGAGATATATAATGCGATTTGAGGAGTCTTGTTACGATTAGTGATCCCTAGTTACCCACCTTAGGCGATCTCTGAGAGAGTGGAAGCACGGCGGAGGCGACTTGAGAACCCTGAGCGAAGGACCGAACCTAAAAACATTAAAAAAATTTCTGCATTATGTTATTGGTTGCACAGTAGTGATGCCGGATCTAATACCAGCTCTCACAATTTTGCACACTTTACCGAATCTCTAACCGGCGAGAAGTTAAGCATAATGGCGCGATCACTATTCGATCCAGCGACATTATTGCACAGTAAACGTTCATTCATTGGAAATGCGATCTCAATCATTCCTCGAAGTGATCAATCAAATCCGTCCGTTCTTGCTCTTCTCTTTCACACTTTCGCTCGCTTTTTTGTGCGCGCAAGGTCAGCCTATCGATAACTTGCTGTCGTATGAACTCTCAATCCTACCGGAAGTAACGTGATATTTGGACGTGATCACTTGATCTTGATCCGTCTTACACTCGACAAGGCCTTGCAAGTGCTGATTGGTTTTCATATGTTATTACGACTACATCTCTGAAGCGTCTCAGAGACTATTTTATCTAGTCATGATGACATTCTCACGGGTACAAAGAACATCAGACACGTCAAGGATAGGACATTCATACTCGCGTCAGACTTTCGAGATTCGGATTACTATTTCGGTCGATCTCAAAAACTCGCGGTGCACATGGACTCTACACACTCTTCTGGTCTGATTCTCCTAAGATCGAGCATTGTCTAACCTGGTTATGCAGCATGGGCGGGAGACGGAGCTTGTCGATGAGATGGATGGACTTGATGTTGCTGACGATGGATCGACACGCGAGACTCTCCAGAGACTCGGCTGGAATTGATTATAATCTTTAAATTTTCTTGAATTTGTTATTTTTTTCTACGATTTCGAGTATGTAATAGTGACATTTCAAACTAATCCGTGCGTAAACTATTACAAAAATGTAAGTTCAAAAGATGCCTTTCATGAGCATCTAAGAGACACTATCTGAGCTATTTCAACAACAACCGCATAAGGAAAAAAGGGTTCCTACCAAAATCATGTCCTAGGATCAACTTTCGACGTAGAGTTCGAAAATCGACCTTAGGAAGCCGTATCTTCAAAACCAAATTCCCAGTGGCACACTCCTCGTGCCAGGTGGAAAAATATATCCCGAGAACGGCGCTTCGAAGACACACAAAACCATAGTAATTCTTGAAGATCTCGACGAGATAAGCATTTTTACAATTGGGAGTGAAGCGCTAGCTCATCTGCGAAAAAAGTTAGAATTTTTTTTTCCGAAAAATAATCACCGTGAAAAATTTTTGAAGAGCGGGTTATTTTTAAATGTGTCCATTGGATTCCTCGTAAAAAAAACTACTACCGATTATATAATTTAAGCCAGAAATGTTTGCCACAAGTTGATCCTTTGTGCTCTTGAATTCGAAAAATCCTGGATTTCCACAGTTTTTAGAGCATAACTTTTTTCTTTCATGATCTCATGAGCTCTAAGGCTGAAATTTGGAATCTATGTGAAAAAAATACACAGAAACAATTCTATAGCAAGATTTGTTTGACGCAACTTTTTTCAACTTTTTCATGACCCCGGGTTCATGGTGATTTTTACAAACTACAACTTTCAAGTTTTTCCAGCATAACTTTTTCCTATTGCATTTCAGTGAGCTCTAGTATTTAAAATCGATTTCTACATGCGAAAAAAATTTCCTATAGTGATATGAGAGACAATCTGAGATTTTGAACAAATATCTGTACATGCCTGGAACTAGGGGCAAAAGTCGATTCGAGGGATTAGTTCCATATTTGCACAGGAGGTAGTGCTCGGTGAGGTAAGCAGGTTGACCACCTTGGGGCTGACCGCGACGCGTCCGCAGCGCGTTAGAGCGCGCGAAATTCGAATTTTGAAAAATTAATTTCTTGCTCAATTCTTCTCCAGTTGCTTCGAACTTGGTATCAATAAATAGCTCATTTCATGGACATCATTTGTTGAGTTGTGTATAATCTATGAAAGTTTCAGCTTCATGGCGAAATTACAAGATCAAAAATTGATTTCACTCGCTAATATTAACGCATACCCGGGGGCATATTTATTATTTAATAATATGTTAGATATTTTAAATATGTATA
Organism: Pristionchus entomophagus; assembly: GCA_036245825.1. Taxonomy (NCBI): domain Eukaryota; kingdom Metazoa; phylum Nematoda; class Chromadorea; order Rhabditida; family Neodiplogasteridae; genus Pristionchus; species Pristionchus entomophagus. Next base: position 29,745,750 of record BTSX01000006.1, read on the forward strand.
AATAATGATAACAAAAATCGATTTTTTTGCGTACCGGAGGGGCGAATTTTGAGAAATTCGCCCTTCCGGTCCGTTCTCGGGATATGTTTTTCCACCTGGCACGAGGAGTGTGCCACTGGGAATTTGGTTTTGAAGATACGGCTTCCTAAAATCGATTTTCGAACTCTACGTCGAAAGTTAATCCTAGGACATGATTTTGGTGGGAATCCATTTTTCATTGTGCGGTTGTTGTTGAAATAGCTCATTCGACTCAGATAGTGTCTCCTAAGCAGCTTCCAGCCCCGGATCATCCCTTCCTTCAATTCGAGCCAGAGTATAGTGTTGCACTAAGCTGTCTTCCTTAGATTCCCTTGAATCCCCAACATCAATTCGCGTAGGAGGAGGACTCATCTGTTTCATCCGTTACACTTCATCTCGAAAGTTTCTCAACGCGCATATGTGAAGGTGTCTCTTTTTATTGCGCTTCAAAGATCGCGAATAAATATCGAGCGCTGACGAAGTATGAATCATCCATCCGACATCGAGCATAGCAAGTGCATGAACGAAGGAGTATCGAAGGATATTCTAACCTACATTGAAATGTGAATCACCTTCGACCGTCACCCTTTCCATATGTATTGGTCACCCTCATTGCATTCGAGCTCATCGTGCACTAGTTTCAATTTGAATATAGAGAGGAAGACAAATAATCACTCACGATTCCTTCTCCGATGCGATGGTCGATGGAGAGCCGCCCTCTGGACTGCCATCCGAGCAACCTCAACAATCGGCATTGATGGAAAGTTTGAAAGTGAGGTTTCCCGATCTCCAGATACACTATGAATCTGAAATCCATGATGAATTAGTTCGCTCTGAGAATCGCACCTGCGTCAAGCACTCGTCCACGTTGAAGTGCGCCAGCGTCGACACCTGCAATGTGCTTCTGATGTATCGAAATAATAATGCCTAATGACTAATTATGGTTATTGATGGGTACAAAATCATTCTATCATAAATTCAAACCAATTCAGTTTATTCGAAATGCATTATTCTAAAAAAATGAGCTTGTCTTCCTACCTCAAAATATTCCATTCTTCGCTTGGACGCAAATGCCTCTGCGTCTTTTCTTCGTACGGCGCGATCAAATTCTCGATGCAGTCGATTGCCGATGAGAATGCGCGGAATCCCGGGAATAAACTGAAACCGGCAGATAATTAGCCGTATCTCTGTCACCTTGTTATGCCTCAATTAAGCCAATCAGAGTATTCTAATGAATATTGCCACCGGATCCATTTCTTTGTCACGTTGGTAATCCCTAATTAAATTTCCTTTCGTGGATGGGTGACGTGGAGATCTAATTAGAGCAAATCTAAGCTGCTCAGTATGAATCCATTCCACATCGTCTTTCTCTGGGCGGACGCGACTATTCGAGCTTAGAGTTTTGAATGACATCAACACTTCAGCGGTCGAGAACGTGTATCAACCGGTATCTCGAGTTATTCTCGAGATCTGGTCGAAACATAGGATCGCCATTGTTTTGTAAGTAACCATCAACGCAAGAGAAATACGATCGCCGCTGTAGTCACAGGTGTGTTGTTCACTAACGTCCACCTGACCACGCGCTTCCTCGTGATGAGAATTATGAGTGTGTGTTAGTGAATCGCAATCCGACTCTCTCGTATCTCTGACAAGCAAGATAGTGTGCGGATTGGAGAGAACGGAAAACGGAACACCCTAGTGTGTATCTTCCAGCTTTGCTCTAATTCCTAACTTCATTCACACGACTAATTATAACTTATGATGTCATTACGGTTTTAAGATTTCTCTTTATCCTGCAAACTTTATTGTCTATATGATCGGCGATAGAGTGTACCGAATGAAGATAGCTGAATCGAAACGCCATCACTAGTTGGAACCAAACTCGAGCAGGGTTGAAGGTTCATTAGCAAGACTTGAAGCGATGCCCTTTACGAACCTCATCGATTTCCCTCAACCATCGCTTCATCCCACCGAAGCTCCATCGATTTGTGATGTCGTAAACGAGCAAAATGCCATGGGCTCCTCTCGAATACCGACGAATGATCGTAGAGAAGCGCCCTTGACCCGAAGTATCCCTGGAATAAGACATACCGTGTATCTAGGAAATAATTGTATCTATTCCCTCTGATTCCTCAAGGCAGCTTTCTTTCCCTTCCCTTAACCCCTTTTTATATACTTCTTTCAAGAAAAAGCTTCCTCTAAAAATAGTAGTGTTCGTTTCATGCAGATCTCTTCACGCTCGCAAGCGTTTCACGAATCTCGCGGCCAATGAACCCGAAGATACATCGGGAGAGGCAGAGAGAGGATAATACTACCGTTGGGCGGGGAATCCTTGAAAGCTAGATAGTTTGAGCGTGCTTTTGCAAAAGATAAATGGAGGCAGATGGATTCGAACCCACGACCGTTCCATCACGAGACGGCTGCTATACCACTGAGCTACAACTAATTTTAAAATATGTGAATAGGGACAGAAACTGACCAAAGCTGTACATTGATGGCGTGTCCGTCCAGGAGAACAGTCGCCAGACGAGGAAGAGCCGCTTCTGAGAACGGATTTGTTAAGGATTTTGTTTTTAAAAATCATAGATTATTTGAACAAGTCTCGGCTCTTCAAAGATAATACACTCACAGTTGTCCATATTTTGAATTTAAAAACGCTCTAATACTTGACCAATGGTTCTCAACGAGAAAGGAGATAATTTGAATGGATGGAAAGCCCGGCGTTCCCTCGCCCCTCCAAAGGCCATTAAGACGACATCTCGATAATTTTAGACTACCCCCCGGACACGTTGAGCTAGCAATGAGAATCAGAAGCCCATGCTTGGGTGCTGGAAGGGTCTTGGTACCATAGTGCACAAACCATGACTTATTTGTTGTTACAGCCGTGGCACAGGGAGAACCATGATTTTCAAGGTAAAATGGTCGAAAAATCAAATTTTCTCAACCGATCGAGATAGACCCAATTTCTCTTTTGTGTTAATTTAGGGGTGCCCTAAGGGTCTGAAATAAATGTTCTGATCAATTACTGCTCATTTATAAAATCATTTTTTCGACATGACTTTTCATATTTTTCGACCATAGTGCCCATTTTCGACAAAAGTCATAGTCATGACTATATACGTTTTGTAGCCCGTGCAATTCTGGAGCGAAATTTTTCAAAGATTGGTCCCGCAATTATGTGACTTTGTGATTTTTATTCGATTGAATCCGAAAAACGGACGATTTCGCCAGTTTTTCGATCGTAACTTTTTTCTTTCATGATTTGATGAACTCTAACACCCAAATTTGAACTCTACGCATAAAGTTACATCATAATAAAATATGTTCAGATTTTTCCGAGATGCAAATTATTCCACTTTTTTCATGTTCATGATCAATTTTTGGTTAAAAAGTCAAAATCTTAAAACTACCGTATTTTTAACCGTAGATGTCGAATTTTCATACCAGAGATCACCAAAATGCAAAAGAAAAAAGTTATGTTCTGAAACTCAAAAAGGTAAAATTTTTCGAGTGTAACTTTTTTCTTTTGCATTTTTGTGATCTCTGGTATGAAAATTCGACATATACGGTTAAAAATACGTTGGAAACATCTATAGTCAGATAGTTAAAATTTTGACTTTTTGACCAAAAATTGACCATGACTTTTTCATTTTTCCAAAACTTTTTCATTGGATTCCTCATGCAGTTTTACCCCGGGGTGCAAGTTTTCACGGGATTTCAAGAGAGAGGGGAACCCCTTCCATTTTAGCGGCCGAAAGCCAGTCAGACACCATGCCCATTAGGCGGCCTACCGCAGGGAGCGCTTGACGGGGACTAGTGGTTGGGGCGCGCGCCTTTCTCTACCTCTTGCAAAACATCACCTGCGGGCGGGAGTAGAACCTGCCTGCGTCGGCATGCCAGTCAGACACCATGCCCATTACACCACACCATGGTCATGAAAAAAGTGGAAAATTTTACATCTCGGAAAAATCTGAGCATATTTTATTATGATGTAACTTTATGCGTAGAGTTCAAATTTGGGTGTTAGAGTTCATCAAATCATGAAAGAAAAAAGTTACGATCGAAAAACTGGCGAAATCGTCCATTTTTCGGATTCAATCGAATAAAAATCTAAAAGTCACATAATTACGGGACCAATCTTTGGAAAATTTCGAAGCAGAATTGCACGGGCTACAAAACGTATATAGTCATGACTATGACTTTTGGCGAAAATGGGCACTATCTCGATCGGTTGAGAAAATTTTATTTTTCGACCATTTTACCTTGGAAATCATGTTTCTCCCTGCGCCACGGCTGTAACAACAAATAAGTCATGGTTTGTGCACTATGGTACCAAGACCCTTCCAGCACCCAAGCATGGGCTTCTGATTCTCATTGCTAGCTCAACGTGTCCGGGCAGGGGCCAAAATGCTTGCAAATTGGCGAGCCGGTCGCTTAAGACATGTCTAATGTCACACTCGGCTTTACAAATGCACTCGATGTGAATTCAAAGCGAGAGAGGATACGGTAGGATTCCGGCTCTGATCCGAACATTCTGGAGGTTATTTAAAAATATAGAACGAAACTGACGAGGCAGATCTCCGTCAAAATTGGACGCGTCGACTTCCGGCAAACCCGTGAAGAACTCGCTCTTACCTACGTCAGCGTCGCCCACCTGGGAGATGGATTGGAATGGATTACGGTAGATCTGGGAGCTTACAGTATCTTCCGGTAACGGTAGGTACTGTAGCTCTGCACATTACAGCTTTGTCAACATTCCCCTTGACTACACATTGTGAGTGTTTCGACCTTTGCGAAGCGACTTGTTGTTATCCTAACAGAGCAATGTGATAACAAAAATAGAAACGACTCGGGCAAGACGCTCGTCGTTTATTTTCGTTATTATTCATGTCACGTTATGATACTTGAAGACTTTTGTTGTATAATTCCAAATAAATGATAAGATGAACTGACGAGGAGGAACTTGAGCGGGGTCTCCGTCAGGCCCAGCTCCTTGCTCCCGTTGGCGGAAGGCCCGATGTAGCGCAGGCCCGTCTCGCGCACCATTATGGAGAAGAATCGGGGACGAAATCACCAGAATGGACAAGGCAGTATAACAATCAGACAATCGGCGACTAGCGCATCTGCAAAACCAGATAAGATTCTGTCGAAAAAACGAGGGAAAACGCGCGAAAATAGCCACACGAGCAAAGACAATCTATACGCAGCTAAGAAAACGTACGAGTGATTAGCGAGAATAGCGAAAGTGATCCTCGTTTTTTTGTCTGACCCAGTAGATCGAGATGCTGCTAAACTGGTGCGGGGCGAGACAATTCGCTTCCCAGCAGCGCCGCGAAACGTTGGAGGGGCAAGCAGCGGCAGCAGGGGAACAGAGTGGTGATGATCGTCAACAAGGGGAGTCAGGTGGCCACTGTGTCCCCCCTCGCGCCCCTCCCGTCCCCCTCTCGTTCCCCACCCTCTCCCCTCCTTTCCCTCTCGCTCTCTCGTTCGAAGCGGGCGCTCGCCTGAGTATCGGCGCGCGCTCTCGTCTCTCTCCACGCAGTCGCATTGATCGAGGCAGTGTATTGGGAGGGAGGGGGAGGGGGAGGGGGGACAGAAGGGAGAAGAGAGAGAGAGGAGTGTCCACTATTGTGATGTTCCTCCTCCTCCTCCCTCACGCACAGATGGTTATCATGGTCCATCTCAGAGTCGCAATTGTGCCTTTCTCCCCCCCCCCATCGAGATTATCCCCGTACGGAACAAAAACGTGAAGAAGAGAAGCATCAAAAGCTGGTTCTTAGTTCGTCCATTCATTCCTCCTCCTCCGTTTTTCTCTTTTCTTCCCTCCCCTTCCCGCAACAACTCATATGCCCGATTGCTCACCGCACGTTCCTTTCTTCCTTTTCAATTCTTCTCTTCAAATATTCCGTTTCGCATTTCGCTCCACTGCCGCTTATTGACTGAGAGGGCTCTCATCCAAAATTAGTCTTCCCCCCCCCCCCTCATCTTTCCTTGGTTTTGAAACCGCGCGAATTATCGATTTGAATGTTGCTCTCACAAGGATAAATGATGAGTCACGTAGGGTGAAGTTTGCTCGTGTGTGTGCCATTGATTGCTAGGGGTGAGACAGTGTCGCCCCCCCGCCCTTCTCTCTCCCTCACTTACTTTCACCCCTCCCATCATGCCACTCTATCAACCTTATCTGCTTCTTTACAATCCCAGCCCTTGTGAAATACCTCGTGACTGGACTTCTTGATTGATGACGAAAGGTCACAGACGTTCTTGCTGTTCGCACGTCCCTATTCTCTTTCTCCAGTAATTACATCAGCAAGGAGGCTGCTGAATAAAGAGCAGTCCTTTGACATCGCCTCTCCCTCTCCTCTATCTCACTCTATTCCTTCAGAATCTCCTCGCCCTACCGTAGTAGTCTATCGATTTCTCCGTCAGTCCTTCTCTCTCTCCTCCTCTCAGTCTGCCTCATCATTCCCACTCCATCATTAGCTAATCCACAAGAATCAAGCACGTCTAGCCTCTTGTTTCAGTCTCGTATATCATCACTCATCGCAATTTCACGTGTCCGTTGAGAACTCACGAATTTCCTCATGTTCTTCCAGATGTACTGATCGGGTATATCGACGCTTGGGAACTTGGTTGAGACACATCATCAAATAATTGCTCAGAGAAGATCTAAAAGAGGAGTACCTACGAGTGAGCGCTTTCTTGAAGATTAGATAAGCTTTGACGATTTGGCGATTAGATTTCAGAAATAAGATAAGATAGGAACGTGCAATTATTTGCGTTTAATACTCTTACGAATGTTGATGTGTTATTTTGCACTCGTTTGTGTTGATACTTTACTTATCAAGGTTTTATTAAATAATTAATTAATTAAAACGCGTTCTCTGTTATAGTGCTGGGAAATGGGGAGAAAGTGGCACAGTAAGTGAAAATGGTCGTACGGAGTTCAAACTTTGAGTGTGTGACCCCTTGGGGTCGAAAAAGTTTTTTTCATAAAATTTTGATTTTTGATCTCCAAAAATCGATAATTTCAAATTTGAGATTTCAGTATCATGTGACATATCATTCGAAAGAGCATCGAAAGTTATGTTAAATGGCAAAAGGAAACTTGATTTGACCTATTCCGACGCGAGTTCTGACTCAAAATGTAAAAAAAAATGGTTACTTTTGGTAAACATTGACACAGCAGACCATGAGGGTATCATTTGCCATGTTTTCAGATATTTTGTGTATTTTCTTAATGTAGAATCTGATGGAACTCTAAAAAGGACCGATTTTCACGGCCGTCGTATCGGAATCACCAGTTATCCGTGCCTACTCACCAACTCGATCTGCGATTTTGAATGTTTTTCGAGCATAACTTTTTCCAATCTTCGTTTCATGAGCGATCATATACAAATTCGGAATCAGCGCATGAAAATACACCTGAAACTCCTATGGACATATTTTTTCGAGACGAAAATATTTTCGACTTTGACTATTTTTCACCATGTGGTCCCCCTTTGGAAATAATTTGGGTCGAAAAGTCGAATTCTCAGAATGATGTTTCAATAGAAATGTCTAGTGTATTTTCGCACGTAGAAAACGAATTTGCTAACTAGAGATCATGCAATTTCGAAATAAAAAAGTTATGATCATATTTCCCAAAATTATTGGCTTTTTCGAGGATAACTTTTTCATTTCGAAATTGCATGACCTCTAGTTAGCAAATTCGTTTTCTACGTACGAAAATACGCTAGAAATTTCTATTGAAACATCATTCTGAGAATTCGACAAGGGGGGACCTCATGGTGAAAGATAATCAAAGTCGAAAATATTTTCGTCTCGAAAAAATATGTCCATAGGAGTTTCTGGTGTATTTTCGGGCGCTGATTCCGAATTTATATATGATAGCTCATGAAACGAAGATTGGAAAAAGTTATGCTCGAAAAACATTCAAAATCGGCAGATCGAGTTGGAGAGTAATCACGGATAACTGGTGATTCCGATACGACGACCGTGAAAATCGGTCTTTTTTAGAGTTCCATCAGATTCTACATTAAAAGATACACAAAATATCTGTAAATAGGACATGGCAAATGACACCCTCATGGTCTGCTGAGTCAATCTTTACCAAAAGTAACCGAATTTTTAACATTTCGAGTCAGAACTCGCGTCGGAATAGGTCAAATCAAGTTTCCTTTTTGCCATTTAATATAACTTTCGATGCTCTTTCGAATGATATGTCACATGATACTGAAATCTCAAATTTGAAATTATCGATTTTTGGAGATCAAAGATCAAAATTTTTATGAAAAAAGTTTTTTTCGACCCCAAGGGGTCACACACCCAAAGTTTGAACCCCGTACGTATATTTTGAGCCAACTGTGCCATCTCACCTGCAGTATTACAGAGAACGCGTTTTAATTGCTGCAGGATATGGCTGACGACGCAGCCGCAGCAGCGGTAGAGGCCACGACGCTTCTCTCCACGACCCTCCCTCCGATCACCTCGGAGGATTCCTTCCTTCACTCGGCCTCATGCATAGGCATATCCGGCCTGTTCACCATCGCCGCACTTTTGCTGACGATACACCAGGTGACAATTTTTTTCTTGTTCTCCAGATTGAAAAACAGTAGTTGTGCAATAGATAATTGACAGGATTGAGATAAGATTGAGAGTAGTTAAAGTAGAGTGCATCTGATTCCTTGAGCATAGAAGTCTAGACTGAAGTAGCACTCGAATCACACTCTGCCCCTTCTGAATCAGGGCCTTCATCCTTTTACTCTTACGTGGATAACCACGTTCTTCACATTACCTCCAAACTGAAGTAGTAATCGCGTCTTCTCAAATTGGCGCTCGAGCGCGCTCGAGTATTAGTCATAATTCCAACCTGTCCCTCAACGGGGAAGTTATGAAATAGGTAAAAGCGCGAGCGATAAGCTTGTTCCTATGAATGTGTGATATTATGACTGATTTTATCATGCAAGAAATATGGGAAATCTAAATGCCTTGTTTCCGTCGCTAAAAAATGAGGAGGGTATTGTGGTGGGAGTAAAAGAAGAGTCATCACTATTATTTGTGCAGTGAATATTCTACTTTTCAGATCTACGAGCATCTCCGGTACTATTCCTGTCCGACGGAGCAGCGATGGATCGTGCGGATCCTCTTCATCGTTCCCATCTACTCCTTCGACTCGTGGCTCTCTCTCATCTTCTCCCAGAACAACGTCTACATCTACTTCAACTCCATCCGAGACTGCTATGAAGGTACGATTGGTCTTGAGGAAGGAGGATTTATGCAAATTGCGGGGTTCGGCGTCTATTTCAATTAGAGCACACGCTATGTTATTGAAAAATGATATCTCGAAGCGGAAGTGTAACTACGGTGACCGCGTCACCATTAATCTTTTCCGTTCGATGAATTGAAGAGCGCGATTAGTTTTGTTACTAATCGTCGCGTGCGTTTGAAAAAGCGTAGTATGCACATGCGTTCAAATAATAACTCCAAAGAGGCTGCGCTTCTCTAGCTTTTCAGTAATTTGATAGTGTGTGGAAGAAACCGAAGATGACTGCAATTCAGTAGGACTTGCTGTAGTGTACCCCTTTAAAAATTCTGTTTACTAGACACTTCTTTTTGTGAACAGCATTCTATATGCAATTTGCGATCCATTGAAAATGCAATATGGCGATGAGCCAAGAAGGAGAAGAAAGAGAGAGGGGCGAAAAGGACGAAAACGAGTCTCTTCCTCTTCTTATCTCACTCTCTCCTCCGTATCCAATCTCTGGTCTTCCCATCCCTTCTCACTTTGCGTCCCTTCCTTCTTTGGGCGTAAAAGAGCGTTCCACTAAAGGAATCGATTCTCTGGTGCGAAAACAAGCGTAAAGAAGCAAAGTTCGGCTCTGGAGATTAAGATAGGATTAAGAAAGTGCAGTGTCCTATATCGATATGATATCAACCATGATAGGAAAACGGGAATGGAAGGAACAAATTCGTCAGGAAAATTTATTGATTCAGCATTCGTGATCTACTCTTTCCTCTCGCTGTGCTATGAGTATCTCGGCGGCGAGAGCAACATCATGGCGGAGATCCGTGGAAAGGCCATTCGGTAAGCGAGTTTGCTCGTTAGCACCGATATATCGGTTCGAAGCTTGCTCGAAACTCGATTTTGCCGCCCGGGAAAGAGAAGAGGGTTCCGAGTATTCGACATTATACTCCACTAAATCCACGTGCTGTCTCTCCTCTCTAACCGACGAGAGATTACGCAAAATGTGGAGAGTTTGTCATCCCTAATTCCTAGAAGTACTCCCGTTAGCACCTGTCCTCACTCTATTTCTCTCACAAGTCTCACACAGCCGACATAATCGATGAGCTGTGCGCGTTTAAGCGAAATGTGTAGTGATGAAATGTGAAGATAATTAAATTTTAAAAATAAATAAAATAAATTTAAACGATTGTCAGCCCGACGAACTACTACACGTGCACATGCTGCCTGGCGGGCAAGCAGTACACCATCGAGTTCCTGCGATTCTGCAAGCAGGTTCGTGTCGAGATTAGGGATGACGAAATAGCCAAGACTATAGTAAAAGCCGTCTTACCCGCTGAAAGTGTCGTGTTGACGCCGGCTTCACGACGGCAGACCGTTTTGTCATCACTAGTAGAGATTAATAATAGCGAATTGGAATTGAATAATCTTATTTGTTGCGCTATCGTCGGCCAAAGGGACGAGAACAATGAGTAGAGTAGAGTTTCGATTTGTCCGTTTGCAAGACCAGCGAGCGCGAGCATTTGTATCAGGTTGTCCGGAAAGTCTTTGTCCAATTTTCAAAACTTAATTTCTTTGTAGGAAAAATAGCATGAGATCAAGTATACTCACCATCATTATTGACAACATATGCCCAACGTTCCTTCAACTTATGGATTCCTTCCCCGTAGAACCCAGCTGCGCGCAATGCAAAGTATTGCTTGAGTGCAGACTCGAGATTTCCACGGGAAATAAAATGTACATATCGAAGGTCGGCGAAAAGCCTATAATCTGACGGGGCCATGTCCGTAGAATACGGTGGGTGAGGGAGAACCATCCAACCTTATCCAGCCAGTTCCTGCTTGACTTGTTCTGAGATATGGTGCAGAACATTAAAATTCTGATAATACACTTTTTTCTGCATTAAGCTTGAATGATCGACGGTCATCTTGAAATTCTATAGATGTGAGACGTACTTGACCACGGTGATTGTCGTGCCCTCGGGGAGCACCTCCCAGTAGATCAAGCCATCCACCACCCACCACACTGAGAGCATGATTTTCTTGGGGTGCTGGTCAGGTTTGGGGACATCATGTGGGGTCTCTCCTTCTCCAACCCACTGGGCTCTCCTGTGGTTATTATTGTAGAAGACCCCTCTCTCATACCCCGTTATGAGCCGGTCCAGCCATCGATCCCCACCGTGGAGAGTGAGGAGGGAAGTGGAATCATTGTCTCGACGGTCAAGGTTGGCTTGGGTCAGATCATGGGATATGAATCGACCGAAAATTTTCCTTATTCCGAGGGATTTCAAACCATTCTCGACTGTGGTATTGGACACGCCAAGTGTAATGGACAGTTCACGTACACTTTGAAATTAGCCCGTTTCCACACGTTTCGTCAAAGTGTCGAAATCCAACTCACGGGGTCTTCCAGGTCCTCGGAGAAAAGTAGCCTTCTTTGAAGCGATGGATCCAAATTTTGTTTTTTTTGTAGTGTGGGTCATACGTGGCAAAAACATTCGTCAAGGGAGTTTTCGAATCCTTCATCTTGATGTTGGATAGGAAGAGGTAAAGCAGAACATGTCGGATGTGGATGGCACTAAGAAAATATATCGTTGCTCTGCTAGAGCCTGAGTGAAGGAAAGGGAATGGGGAGTTGCTCTCTGCAAAGGCACATACCTGCTTGTTATAAACTAGGAACGAGGGACAACCAATGTTCATCTGCGTAGAGCAGTGTGTAAAGAAACCCATGGACAAAGACTTTCCGGACAACCTAATAGCATAGAGAAGACTAGAACCGAAATGATATCACTAGTAAACGGGTCTATGAAGTACCGTTGTAAAATGTTATTGCCTGTTTACACGCTACTCAACTAGTTGTAAAGGTGGACTTGTGCCCGCGGTTAAGTCTTGTGTCGTGATTGTTTCCTTTCTCTGGCTGGATTACTATTGTGCAGAATTCGTAGGATGTGACTTGTTTGTCGTCGCCATTTTGGTATTACTTTTCTCCCTCCTTCTCCTCCTTTTCTCAATTTCAATCCTTCTCGTGCAAAACAAAAGCTTTCCTGGAGAAAGAAAGAAGCATGAAATTGGAGGCAATAGGGTGAGGATAACACATGCAAAGAGAGAGATGAGAAATACGAAATTAGCTGGCATGAAGATTCTACCCTAGAACTGAAAGAGGAGAGTGGAGACGGAGGGAGGCCAGGGATGAGTTTCAGAACACGATCCAGTTGAGTCGATGACGGTTGGTCGGGGTTTGGGATGGGTCGGATTGCTTGAAATAAGCGGAATAATAACTGACTTTCTTACATACTGTGGCTGTACTATGGATATGAACGAAAAAGTGCAGCTTAAGGATATACAGATATGACCTTCATGCTAGTTCATGTCCTACGCAAGTATCAATAAGCGGATTACCCACAATTCGTCCAATGTGAGAGGAAACATCCAGTGTTTCGAGGGGATTAAGGCTAGTGAAGAATGACACGATGTGGTAAGAACTATGTAGGCATAGCATAATTCGATGCGTGATAACATGGAATCATAATTCATGGATTGCTTTTCACTATGCAATAGCTTACGAAGGGTGCGAAAGGCGTTGAAATATCCTTCAACAAACCAGCTTCTTATTTCTGATGATTTATTACATCTGCATTAGTAATGGCAAACGCAAACGACGCAATTCAATTCATGCACTGCCTCGCGGGTCAGAGAAATGAGAGATCACTCGAAATGAAGAGAGTCGGATTTATCATCACTAATATCAATCATTCCAGGCGACACTCCAGTTCTGCTTTATCAAGCCAATCATGTCTCTGCTCACGCTCATCCTCACCCCGATGGGACTGTACGAGGAGGGCAACTGGGCTATGAACGAAGTACTTTTACCATCCTTCTGAGATCATAAACTACGATGTGTATGGAAATCAATGCAACCTGTGTTTTAAAAATTTTTTAGTATCTTGAAAATCATCTTTAAAATATAAAACATTATGAATCGTCTTCTAGGGCTACATCTGGATCACGATCACCTACAATATCTCCATCTCGCTCGCTCTCTACGGCCTCTTCCTGTTCTATACTGCCACTAAGGTAAGACTTATCCGCAAGCAGGTACAAGTAAAGGTCACTACTAGGCCAGTGATACAATGGGCTTTTTCAGTCTGAATGCGCACCTTTAGTCAGATCCATTTACCTCGTGATCTTGTCAGAATTGCCCATACCTAGGGACCACCAGGCTGAGTGCCGAATTCTCGGAATCGGGTACAAAGCAGGGTCAACATGACCGTCAGGGTCTCAATATCATTTTTGCTTTTGGATGTATGCCGATTGCTCTTCTCCGAAGCCCGTGAGAGCTTCCGAAGCGCGCGCGACTCCCCCAGCCAGAGAGGAGGGAGAGACGAGACGAGAGATACAGGGGCGGAGCCTCTCTCGCGTGTGTGTCTCTCCCTCCTCCCGCGCTCATATTTAATTCGAGCACAAATCGGGGAAAATTAGTAAAATTCCGATTTTGCGCTTAAAATTCTTCTAAAATACAACTTAATATAATATCAACTGGCGAGCAGTGTGCATGCACTGGAAGGGCCCCAATCACCCTATTCCCATCCTTAATATCGATTATTGGCCTACTCAGACTTGTCAGATCCGGCTTGCCAGCCCGTCATTGATAGAGGGCATCGAGAGCTATCTATCGCGCTTTTAAGGGAGCGATTTCATCGCGAATTAGCTTTGTGCTCGCTCGATCTCGCTTTTGAGGGAAATGGTGTCGAGGGAAAAGGGGAGGGGCTGGTGGTCCTTACCCATACCAGTGACTTCCCTTCGATTTCAGAAAAAGATCCGACTATCCCTCATTAGAGATTATTTGTATAAAAACAATATTCGGTGTTGTTTCCCACCAATGGAATAATTTTCATCGGCTTTATGAAATTGAAAATGGATCTGAAATCTCAGGACCTGCTTTCTCCCTACCGTCCTGGACTCAAGTTCCTCTCCGTCAAGTCTGTCATCTTCCTCTCCTTCTGGCAGGGTACGGTAACGTCTCCCTGAATCAGGGTGTCGATCAAAATTTCCCTGAATCAGGAACTCATCGATATATTATAGGATTCTTCCTGGCTCTGCTCGCCGCCTTCGGCGTTATTGACGAGGTTGTGAAGGACGGAATTGTGGTAAGCTTCATTAACCTTATTTTTCGGCCCTCAAATCCCGAAGTGATACCCCGACAAAGGTTTCGTTGAGCATTGACATTTTGAAGACTTCTTTTGACTAATCATGTAGCTTCTGATATGCCAGTCGGATTGAGTGGACCTTTCCATTCCTACCGTAATCCTCTTCCAGGTCGCTTCCCGTGCCACTATCGCCGCTGGCTGGCAGAACTTCTTCATCTGCATTGAGATGTTCTTTGCTGCGATCGCCCTCCGCTTCGCCTTCTCCGTCTCCGCTTACGCAGACGCGCACGTTTGTGAGTTCGGGCGATGGACTCATTTTTGCTTATTCCAAGTATCTAGTCAACCCTGAATAAGGCCATTTCCTATTGAAAAGAACAGGTCGGACTTTTTTTATCGATGACTTTGCATCTGCAAACAAATAATTAAATATTAATCGCAAAATAGTTGTAGCCTCCTCGACCACGAACGATGGCCGCCCCGTGTCCCTGCAGTCCATTTCCTCGTCCCTCAAGGTAGGAATTGCAAAATCGGCATCAGACTCTCCCAATTTCGAAAGCTCACTCATTTCTCTGACCTACGTGACATAACGAGGAAACGAGATGTCATCACTAGTATGAATCGGTTTGATTACTCAGATATTTCATCGATTTCTTGCAGGAAACGATGAATCCTAAGGACATCATGCAGGATGCCATCCATAACTTCCACCCGCAGTATCAGCAATACACTCAGGTAGGTCGGGAAATGGATGAACGGGATTAAGTGAGATGTTGAACCATGATTAGTACAAGCTACAACACAAAATGATCAAAATGGAAGATCGGAACTAAATGGACTCATCGGACTCAAAAACTTTTAAATGGATTGATAGGACTCAAAAACTTTTAAATGGATTGATTGGACTCAAAAACCTCGTTGGGCTCAACAACTTGTTTCTATATTAGACAAAATAATACCACTTTGGAAATATTAGTTTTAGTTATTTTTGTGAACTTTGCCTCTCGGCGCCAACGTGAAGTTTGTGTGTGTGCGCTTACCAGTTTATAAATAGCCGCTCGCCTCGCCTTAGGCAAACAAGAGCAAAAAGCGAGTATGAACACCTGGAGACGGTTGAGGGAGTTCGGGGATCGAGTTTAGTTAGGGATTAAGATAAATGCATAATTAATTAATTAAGTCACTAATTATACATCTTTTCAGCACTCGAATCCCGCCCGCTCGGTCAGTGGTAACGAAGCAGGTCGCGCCCATCCTCCTATCCTCTTCTTATCCTAGGACTTTCGTGTCTCCGAGTACCGCAGTTGCCATGTGATTACACGACAAAAACTCTTGAAATCACTCGCGTGGCGATTGCGGTTCGGACCTTTCTGTCTACTCACTCCCGTCTTGGTTCTAACACGCTCCTGCTCATTCCTCCCTGCATGCTTCCCTCCCTTGGAGTGATGCCGGTTCGATGTTGGCTCTCTCCATTCCGCACATTCTCGCAGTCAGACAGACGATAGATCGTGTGTAACGGAGAGAGCTGAAACCCGACACGGCACCCCTTATTCCTCGGTGTTAGTGTGGTGATCGGTGTCCTTCTCCCTTACTCGTTCTCCTCAATGGTGTCTCATGGTGGTGGTGTGGGTCTCTTCTCGTCTATCAACTCGTGGTGGAGGCTCATCATCCCAATCAGTGGTGTGATCGTTCAGGGCGAACCCTCAGCAACGCCGGGTCCCTCTTCTCAGACGCTAGCGGGGAGCACTCCGGAGCGGGCGGAGCCGCCGGCGCCGTCGGTACCTCCGCAGCCACCACTTCTATTTGGGGACGAGTTGCGGGAGGATACGGAGCCGCCGCAGCCGTCGATCCGTGGGCGGGCGCCGAAAGGCGGAGGGACCACCAGAGGCTACAATCCCCTTCTGTGAGCAATACCCTCGTCGACGGAGGCGATCTGCTCATCGACATGCAGTAGGGTAAGTGGTTGGTCTTTGAAGGGGTTCAGTACCAATGTCGTGATCCTATCGTGAACCTCCTTTCCCTTTATTCCCCCAAGCTTCCGCTCTATCGAACCCCGCGTGCCCCCATCCTCATTTCAGCATGACTCATGGCAATTTCAATAATTATTCTTCTTCTTTTTCTATCTTCCCTTTCTCATATTCTTCTTTTCTCTCTCACGCGCTTTCCCTTCTTACGCCTGTCCCTTGTTCGAGCTAGCACGAACGATCAATCCATTCCAAAGAGATCGATCCATTCCAAAGAGATCGATCTATTCCAAAGGAAGATAAAGACAGTTTCATCCCTTTACAGGCCCAGTCTGATCAGCCCTCGACCTCTTCCCGTGACGATAAGCGCCTTGCCTCCGGCGCGGCTCCCCAGAACTACGCCAGTATGTCGTCCACGTCGGGCGCGGAGCCACCAGTCGTACCCACCGGACACCTCCTAGATTCATGAGCCAGATTCCCTTCCACCCCTCCCAATATCCTGTCCATAGCCCCCTGTAATCATTCCCTCTACTAAATCTCCCACAACAAGTCGCCCATTGCCCTTCCGATTCTACTACAGTAACCCGCACCTCCCGCTTCATGCCATCTAGTCAGAGTTGAACAAAGTAAGACCCACATTTTTGCTTCTCTCATCATTTTCGTTGTTAATCGTCTTTGTGTATGTACCTTTCGAGACTCACGCGCGCGCCCAACCTACTTCGCAGTCATCAATCGTTATTAATTACCTGCATTAGTGATGTCGTTTCGGTTTTCCAATCTCTCCATTCTGCACACTCTATCGTCCAGTGAGACAGTGTGCAGAATGGAGAGAGCGAAAAACAAAATGGCATCACTGTCTCACCGTATGTCCCCATTCCGATCGTCTCTCATCGACTGATTAACCGCGAGCTTCTCTACCATGCTTTTCTTCTCTTCCGTTCTACACATATTTGTATACATATGCTCCTCCTCTTCATTTCTCCTGTTCACCGCTACTTTCCCGGTCTACCCTTGTCCGTTAGTTTCCCACCGACTCGAAGTGTCATTTTATACCCTATTAACGTATTTGTTCCGTATCAGCAGAACTAAGCTGCGACTCTATTGTGGATGAGCAGATTAGGAACGATTGAGGCCATGTGTCTCTGCTTTCTACTTAGGCGGCGACTTTCTCCCTTCCCCCGTCCGCTACTCTAACCGATTTCCGAGGATCAGACCCTCAGTCTATCGCTGCTCGTCCCCTGTCTCTAATTCCTCCAACGAGTTATCCCGTCTCACAACAACCCCGTTGTCACTATCAGTACAGAAACTATCCCTTTCCCCTTCTCTCATCATTACTGTCCCGGATGCTTCCTGAACCCATTATTGATACGAATTCGGATAGATAGACCATTCTTTGCCTCGTCCATTGAGCGTTCGTCTTACGCCCCTCGCATGTTCCCGAACATTGCCGATTGCGTTGTACATTCATCTTCTTGGATCGGGATAAAGTGTTGACTGGAATAAGATCCCACACGGAAAGATCTCTACCTACACAGATATCCGACTGGCTCCAAAAACAGAAATAAATTGTACAGAGTGTACATAAATTGCGCCAAAAGCCGAGTCAACAACACTTGTATCTGTCGTATTTGGTAAGGAAAACGTGCCCATAGCTATGTTAGGAGTGTGCTTATTCCGATATAATCTCACGACTCAAATTAGTTTTTCTACCTCAGTTTCACGAATGTAAAGCGCACAATCCTATTTTCGCGGACAGTAATGGATCTAATCACTTCTATGAAAGCAAGCTATTGTCGGTTGCCCGGGAAGTACAAAAGTGCAATTCCCCATTCAAAACTCCAGCAGCACCCATGTTTTCCAAGCTTGTCCGCACCTGTACGGGTGCTAAGCCACGCTATATCTAATCTAAGATCTGATCAGTAATGATTGCGTTTCGGTTATAGATTCTCCTCATTCAGCGCACTATTTCGTTTATCGCGAAATAGTGTGCGGAATGGAGAGATCCAAAGACGCATTTTTATTCCTGCTGATCTTTTCCAAAAAAGCCGTCTTTCAATATAGTCGACTCATCATCCCGCTATTATCCATGATTTATGTACGTCACACGTCGACCTGGTCAGGTCTAATGATGACAAAAAAGGAGACTCATCAATCCATGGTCAGAGTAACGAAAGAGCAGGCGAACTGAGGAGAGTCGGATGACGATTTGCCATCACTAGTCGGATCTCATCAGGAAGCGCAGACTAGCAAATTGGCTCGCTTCAGTGCGCTTCCAGTGACGATGCTGTCTGTTATTTCACGACAATACACATAACCGATACAGTAACCAGGAAGGTACTGTGCTTTCACCCCCGTATATCTAGTCGGCGCTGAAAATAGGATCAGTGTTCTCACAGCCTCATTAGCATTGCTTCATCTCGAGTTATTTGTCTTCTGCGCTCATTGTGTCGTAAAGTTCTTCGAATGATCAAGTTCGAACGTTCAGTGCCTATTTCCTTTCCCTCATCAGAGTTCGGTTTATGTTACGATTTCGAATCTGAAAACCCGTTGATATTGCTCGTATTTCTATGGCAAAGCACTGCGTGTAGCATATCACGTAAATAAGGTAAGGGGGTAATTCAATCTGGGAGTCCGTCACAGCTCTCGAAATAGACAATAATCAACTCACGAGTTACGAGCGCGCAGTCTCAAGCAGGGATGCAATTTCGCTGTCGGCTCTCTCCATTCCGCACACTATCTCGCCGTTCAGAAAACGAGAGAGCGTGCAGAATGAGGAGAGTCGAAAATCAAAACGTCATCACTAGTCACAAGTTGGTCATTTCCAAGTTTGCGGTAGGGGCAATTTCCGTTGTCTCGACGTTGCAGCTTTTCCTAGTAATCGACTGCGATTGAGTAAGAAGGTGAGATGGCGATTCGTACTATCTATTCCACGAACGGAAATGAGAAGGAAGGACGGTCGGGAAATTATTCAGAATAGACAGGGTAGTCCATGATCCCACGTCAGTTCGTTGTGATGTCAGTAGCCAGATCTCCTGTAGTAGGGGCAATCTTACAGTAGTAGGGTCAATCTCGGCAGAACCAATTCCATGCATTCTCGTTAATTGGTATTCCCTACATCCCCGATGTCTCAGTTTACGTGAGGTCCTACCTACATTTTACCATCATTCACGTTTTCGGGTTCACTCTAGGTATCTGTTTTGCTTCATAGGCTTGTTGCTGGTGTTGCAAAAAACATAATTTGAGTGAACCAGGAAATGTGAATGATGCTAAAATGTCTAGACCTCAGGTAAACTGAGAAATCGGGAGGACTCGGCCAATTCTATGCCTCCATTTTGTATGCCCTACATCTCCGATTTCTCAGTTAACGTGAGGTTCTACCCACATTTTAGCATCACTCACGTTTCCGGGTTCACTCTGGGTATACGTGCGCATCACCAGCTTATGATGCGATCTCGCGCTAACTATAGCGTTTCCCACGCATCGTATTTTTACCGTGCCATTTGTTGCTCGCACACTCCAGCTTCTATTCAAGCTACATTGTCGTCTTGTGCTACCATTATACTGATGTTTGCGTCGTCGTCGGCTTCCCTCTTCGTTCCGAGATGTCCTTGCCACGAACTCAGAACATGAACGTACATAACGAGTTATCTGATACTGGCGATTCGAGTTACTTACTCGAAGTAAGACACACTCACGGCGTATAGCGGTTTGTTCGAGATTGTTCCCTCGGGTCTGCCTATCTATTTTCTCACGCTAATTATTTTCGAAACATTGCCCAGCTCAAACGGTGATATGAGTTATATAAAGACCAGAATCTGTGCATCTCGTCATTTCGTCGTGGGCGGTAATTTGACTCCATGTGGTGTATGTTGCTTGCGCGGGCTCGCGCCCACACAATGTTGCGTCGTGTAGTGATGACACTTCGGCATTGACGCTCCTCATGTCGTGCGCTATCTCGTCGATCAGAGACGCGAGAGAGCATGTGAAATGAGGAGAGCCGAGGATGCCGATTTGAAATCTGCTCATCTGCCGGAGGAGGGGAATAATCAACGAGGAAGGAAAGATGAGGGGGATGATTCACGGGCCGAGAACGCAATCAAGCGTGAGATCCAGACGAAACCATTCGCGCTCATTGCAATTCTCCTCGTGTTAGTCATCATCAACCCTCTGGGAACTACGGTAGCTCCGTGGGGTGTTCTTTCTCTTCAATGCGTTCCTACAATCCTCGGGCCACCGGCATTTCATGTTTTGCAGAATATCCCCATTGTCCGTCTGATATATTTTGTAGTTTTCATTGTATTTCATTCTGCTGTATTCACGGAGTTTGCAGTTTACAAGCAACTAATCTTGAAGCTTGGGCGTTGGTGGTGGCATACCGAAAAACTAATACATATATTAATGAGGTGTTAAAATCCCGGAAAAGTAAAAGAAATATTTGAATTCCCGCAATCTCGTATCTCGGTTCCCAGTGAAGCTAGCGACTTAAAAGTCGGTTTATAAACTTTTTTTCTAACCTTTTAACCTCTATAACCGATTTTCAAGAAATTGAAAATATAGAAATTGAAATCTCAGTACTTTTCCGGCGCGAATTCAAATCTTTCCACTTTTCCATTTACTTTTCCAAGCAAAAATTAACACCCTTTTTTACTTTTCCGTTTACTTTTCCAGGATTTTAACACCACATTAGTGTCCAGATGGTTCTGAAGGTGCGCCCATGATCTTTTCGTTACTTGCCACTAGAGCTACGTTTTAGCCAGACTTTTCAATACGCGCCTAATCACGCAACTTCTGCCTATTTCGAGGATTGGACATTCACAGAATGATGCGCGTTTTCTCGTTACGGTGGCCGACTGAATAGACGAATGATTGGAGGCATTGACTGGGCGGTATATAGCAGGCACAGGCCAGCTTCCATCCCTTTCCTAGCCAATAGGTCGTTTTGGTTGGTAGCTTTAAATCGCGAATTCGCTGATGGCTTCATCAAAACCAAGGAAATGAGATAATATTTAAATTCCATCAATTTATGTTTTATCTTCGGCTAGACTTTAGCCAGAATTCAAATAGTTTCCCTCTCCTTGATTTTTTCAACGCTTGTGAGATTCGTAGACGTGATCTACCTTATTCAAATTCTCCGGGAACCAATGCGAGGTTCCGTTGTTTTGAATCCAGTTTTAGATGAGTGCGCGCTCGTTTGATTTACGGTCTTCGTATAATGTTATGTGATTGTTATTGTCCGCATCGAGATCCGTGTTACTACTTGTGATGCATTCTCGAACGCTCCAATCTACTTCAGATGAGCACAATTCGTCGTGTGGTCGTAACACTCGGTTTACTAGTGATCGCAACTCGTGCGTCATTCAAATACCGACTCAATGATCTGAGAGATGACTATCCAGATGCAGGTGAGCTACTTGAGGGTAACTTTTGAATAAAAAATAACGAACTAAAATCGAAACTCAGCCCTCTTCATTTCATGTGATCTCTCGTTTCGCTGATCGGCGAGAGAACATGCAAATTGAAGAGAGTCGGTTTCGATCTGTAATTAGTATACGATAATAGCCTCGATTCCTTTAGATTCATCATTGAACATTCAAACTTCCCATTCCACCTCGAAAGCAGTGCAAAATGTGCTGAGTCGATTTCCGAAATGGGTGAGAAGGATCGTTACGTCTTCTTTTCAATATGTTCAAAGTGCAGATTACGGCTGAATTCTCTTCCATTCGAGTCTCCGGGTCCTCTGAGATCACGGAAGGACACGCGCATCTGATTGGAACGGCCAGTGGCGTTGAGATCGAAGCGGCCACGGCTGTCGATGCCCTTCACGCGATTCATGTCAGTTTAGCAAGAAAAATCCAGTGATTGGTCCATCAAATTCCTGCATAAGTGCCGAACACTTGAACTCGAGAAGAGTCAGTAAAGTCAGTGGGGAAACTAGGACAAAAGCCGGGGCTGAAGTTGCGCCTTTGAGGTGTTAAAATCCCGGAAAAGTAAAAGAAATATTTGAATTCCCGCAATCTCGTATCTCGGTTCCCAGTGAAGCTAGCGACTTAAAAGTCGGTTTATAAACTTTTTTTCTAACCTTTTAACCTCTAGAACCGATTTTCAAGTCGCTAGCTGCATATAGAAATTGAAATCTCAGTACTTTTCCGGCGCGAATTCAAATCTTTCTACTTTTCCATTTACTTTTCCAAGCAAAAATTAACACCCTTTTTTACTTTTCCGTTTACTTTTCCAGGATTTTAACACCACATTAGGGTCCAGATGGTTCTGAAGGTGCGCCCATGATCTTTTCGTTACTTGCCACTAGACCTACGTTTTAGCCAGACTTTTCAATACGCGCCTAATCACGCAACTTCTGCCTATTTTGAGGATTGGACATTCACAGAATGATGGGCGTTTTCTCGTGACGGTGGCCGACTGAATAGACGAATGATTGGAGGCATTGACTGGGCGGTATATAGCAGGCACAGGCCACCTTCCATCCCTTTCTTAGCCAATAGGTCACTGATTATGGAATGAGAGTGACGATTGGAAACAAAGATGCCTGGGAAGGTGGAAGGAACGAGAATCGTGAGCATTTCTTTGTGAAACGAAGAGGTGGAATGCGTTACTTGAGAGTCGAGAGGAAAGGGCAAAGTCTGAATAAGAAATGAGGAACTCGAATGAACATGGAATAAAGCTAAGCTATAATAAAATATCATGGAATAAAGCTATGATGAAATCTGGTGACTTACCATGTCAGTCGTATCTTCGAGAATTCTGTGGAACGATGGTTTCATGGGAGGGAGAGAATATGCCCGAGATTGGAGAATGCCAGAGACCCAAGGAGTTCGAGAGATCATTCAAATCGCCCAAGTAAGGGATTGTAAATATTCATCAATCAATTCTTTATTTCAGAGTCCGTTACTTCGGTAATCCATGTACCTTCTCCTATTCATTCGCTTGGTGGGATTGGACTCATTGGGAGAGATTCATCGACTGGCTCGCCCTCAGTAAGAATTATCATAATGATGATTCAATTACTGTATTGTTCAGGCGGCTTCAACATGGTTCTCGCCCCAGTTGGTCAAGAGGCAATCTGGGCGGATTTGTGGACAGAGCTCGGCGTTTCACAGAAGGGACTTGA
This sequence comes from Pristionchus entomophagus, assembly GCA_036245825.1. Taxonomy (NCBI): domain Eukaryota; kingdom Metazoa; phylum Nematoda; class Chromadorea; order Rhabditida; family Neodiplogasteridae; genus Pristionchus; species Pristionchus entomophagus. Next base: position 29,769,239 of record BTSX01000006.1, read on the forward strand.
CGAATTCTTCCCTGGACCGGCCTTCCTGGCATGGTAAAGCCAATCATATATCAAGTCCTATTTTATCATTTCCAGGCACCGAATGGGCAATCTCCAAGCCCTGGGAGGATCAATGACTCCTGAATATCTCGATTCTCAATTGGAACTCAACAAGAAGATCGTTAGCCGAATGGTGGAAATCGGGATCGTACCAGTTCTCCCGACATTTGCGGGTTTTGTTCCGCAAGAATTCGAGAGGTATTTGTATACCTTCTGGATTGCATGAAGCATACAGGAAAATCTTGCAGAAAGCACAAGGATCTACGGTTTCTGCACAATAAATGTTGGAACAATCTGAATGAGACATACAGCTGCACAACTTCACTTCATCCGCAGGAACCAGAGTTCAAGGAAATCGCCAAACTGTTCATCGAGAAGGTTCGATTTCCTTATTTTCACTTATAAACTATCCATTTTTATAGCAAACCGAGATCTATGGACACGTAACTGATGTTTACTCTGCTGATCCCTTCAACGAGAGTCCACCCGCAAAACTCTCGGTTAGTAAAGCACCTCTAGCATCCTTCTAAGATAACTAATTCAGGAATCTGATGTCGCTCAGATGTCATCTTCGATCTTTGAGGGATGTGTGATGGGAAACAGTAGATGTGTATGGTAAGGGACGTCATTGCTCCATATGGTAATCATTGATATTCAGGCTGCTGCAATCGTGGACATTCGCATACGATGCATGGAAGAAATCAGCTGTGAAGTCATTCCTCACTCAAGTTTCGAAGGGAAGACTCATTGTTCTCGATCTTCAGGCCGATAAACGTGCTCTATACAAGTGAGAAAACTTAAAAGAAAGAAAACTACGAAAAAATATTTTTTTCAGGGAATTCGACAACTTCTACGGCCACTACTTCGTCTGGTGTCTTCTTCAAAACTTCGGTGGGAACTCTCAGATGAGAGGAAATCTCGGCAAACTTCATGAGGTTGTTTTCTCTTTTTGACAATTCCTCATGGATTTTTACAGAACTACAGAAGCGCCATAGCCTCCGAGGATTCAATGGTCGGCATGGGTCTCACCATGGAGGGAATCAATCAGAACTTCGTGGTCTACCAGTATTTTATCGATCTGGCGTGGAGTGAGCAGGAACTCGATCCTAGACCATGGTAAGATTTTATAACATTTAAAAAATTAAATGATTGTTTTAGGATTTCAAGCTACGCTGCGGCTCGCTACGGTACCCAGTCGCCCCTGCAAACGCTGGCCTGGAATCTTCTCCATTCCACTTTCTACACTCAAGTCGACTTCAAGAATCCTCTACCCTTCGACTATGACGATGAAGTCAGTGATGAATCGGGGTTGAAAAATAAGCCCGACTATCCTCAATTAGCATGCTAACTCGATTCTCAAATCAACGAGATAGCGAGCGAAATAAGGAATGCCGATTTGTCATCATTAGTCATTACGAAACCGCATCATTTTACTTCAATCACTAGTGTATTCTCTGGGATTGCTTGCTGTTGATGACGTATCTCATGACATCAGCATCATCCTGAATCGTTCCAGGAATCTAACGAGCACGACGAGCGTCGCGAGATCTTCCTCTATTTCCGTCCCAAGTTCTCACAGCGAATACGAGTGAGAAAACATTAATTATTCAGAAGAAGGTGTGTGACGCACGACGTCATTTCAGTATTGGTTCCCGGAATCGTTGATTGAGAAGCTGGGAAAATCGTTTTCATTGATGAACAGAACACTCGGATCGAACAAGCTTTTCCGGTAAGCGATCATTGGTCCGCGCCATTCTTAAGATCTCATTTGTTATTTCAGACAGGATTATGCTGATGTCATGAGAGAAGTCATTCAGAACAAGCTGAGCCAGCGAATCCAATAGTGAGTTCTAGGGATGTAAACTCGTTTTCGGCATTCTCCATTCCGCACATTATCTCGAACGTTCAGAGAATCTAGAGAGAGAGAGAGAGTGCAGAATGAAGAGAGCCGAAAGCCGAGACGACATCACTAGTGAGTTTGGATTCGTTTCTTCTCATCATTCTCCTTTTCAGTGCGCAGAATGGCTACTCTCTTTCGGATCGGAAAATGATGAAGAAGGGCTGCACCGACATGGAGAATCTCTTCGTCATGCTGGACCAGAATGAAATCCACGACCTCAGGTTCGATGATCGAGTCAACCTCATTAGGCGGGTATTGATCCCTGCCGCGTTTGGTTTTCGAATTGACGGCGACATGTCTGTGTCTGTCCTTATTCTAGTGCTGCCCTTAGGGGGGAGGGGGAGAAAGTTCATTCGTGCTTATTATTGAATGAGCGAAAGTGCGTCAGTATCAGGCTGTGCCAGGCGCCTCCGATAACAAAGTACGCGTGTGTTTTGCAGCGAGTGGATTCTGATGGCGCGAGAGGCGGCTCTGCCCAAGAACGAGGCTGACTCATTCGAGAGGCAGGCCAGGAACCAGTTGACCCTTTGGGGCCCGAGCGGCGAGATTTCCGACTACGCCAGAAAGGAGTGGAGAGGACTGATTCGGAAGGTATTTAGAGATGATGTCATACGAAATAGAATCGGAGATTTTTCAGTTCTATGCTAAGAGATGGGCTCTTTTCTGCGACGTCATTCAGTTGGGCAATCGCTACAACCAGAAGAAGTTCGAGGAGCAACTGATGAGAGACGTCGAGTTACCGTTCGCCCGTCTTTGATCTTTGATCTTTGATCTCCACACATATGTTCCCCTCCCATTCCCACTCCCCCATTCACAGAATGTCACCGTAAGAACCGCTCATATCGGTCGCTAACTCACGTTTCCTGCTCGTTTTGTGATATGTTTTCTATTCCGCAAAATACTATTCGTCATCGAAATATTTGAATACACAACAGCCGTTGCACTTCTTAGCTTTGCAAGCTGACCATTGATCTCACTCTCTAATTGACCCCGTCATCTCCTTTCGATCTCCTTTCGTCGTCAATTCCGCTTACTCAACTGAAGCTAGCAATTTGTTCGGATTCCGATTCTCGACACAAATTGTGTTGTCTAACGTGGAGTCTCCGTGATAAAGTTTGAGCAAGTTTGGTAAAGTCCCATGAAAGGGTGAGAGTCCCGATGAGAAAGGGCGAGACTCTCAGTAGTTTTTGTTCAAGTGTGAGAATCCGAAGGCGGCAGAAATGTCAAAGGACACTTCACTCAAACTTCGCACGCATTAGTGGATTGGAAGAAGAAAGGCTGACTCCACTCATTTCCTTTTCCCTGAGACTACCAATATCTCCGTTCTTCAAAGATTTTCATACTGCATTGGACTAACGAGAAATCAAACTTTATCATACAGTGAAAACCAGATCACCATTAGAACATTTGACGTTTAAAACACATAAACAAAAGTGAACATTAATAAATAGCTCGGGAATTCGACCATTGATAGAATATTAGTAGAAACAATGCGAGATGCGAGAATATAGTTTGATGCGTGCAAACTTCAGATGATAATATATACTCTAAGCTCTATGAAGATACTGGAATAATCGGACAAAATCACAAGGAACTTGACAAGATCAAAGGCAATTCAGGACCATCGGGATGGAGGGAAGAAGGGAAGTGATGCTGTTAGTCTCCAACACTAACCGCGAAATCATGAAAAAAGATACGAAGATTAACTACAGAGGAGCAGCAATTGAGTCAGGGAACCTCAGATTGAACAGTGATTACTGTAGATTATTCGGTGGCGTTCTGTGAATGAGGATGTGGGATGGGATGGGGAAACAGATGAGCGAATCGACTCTCAGCGGGATCACTTCGAACTTCTTCTGGTTGAAGCGATTGCCCGAATGGATGACGTCGTTGATTACTGTAGCTCGTAGTCGAATCGGGACAGGACCGGATCTTCTTGCTCATCGATCATTCTACTCAGTGCCCGTTGGAATCGCTTCTGACCGCGAGATTGCTGCAGCTGGAACAAGATGAATTTGTCGTCAGTTCGCACGCATCTCTTCCCTAATACCCTTGCCCCACCCGATTCGACACCGTCGACGGACATCCGCCACAGATAGTACCTTGTAATCATTAAACCACTTACGGAATCAAGCATGACTTAATGAATACGAACCTGGGTGAAAGGTCGGGCTTTCAGCTTGTTGCACTCGCATCGGGGAGGATCGCAGCAGGGCATGACGGCGGGGTTGAATTTGCCCAATTGCTGAGGGACGGGGACAATTGACTCCTTGTGGTGGAAGATGACGTCTGCTGCTTTGCCGCGTACCTAGGAGGCATTATACTTTTAACAGTTTTGAATTTATTTAATCACTTTCTCTTATCAAATCATATGCTCTTTTTTCTGTCAGAGAACATACGAATGCGAGGCGGGATTCGATATGTCATCACTCGCTCACCTGCGATAGGAGATCGGCGTCTTCCAGCGGGTAGGACTCGTAGGGGTCCTGGACGACATCGAAGACCAGAGCCGGATCGTGGGTGGTGAGATGCTCCTCGGGGCACTTCTGACTGACGTACCTGAATGGGGGAATGATTTTGAGCCCATGGGAACCACTAACCAGTCGTCCTTTGGCCTTCCTCCAGGGCACCACTGCTTGGTGCCCTGATCGGTGCCGTTGCGGAAAATGGGCGAGGTCTTGTAGTGGATCTGAACGGGGAAATTGATGAAAACGGAGAATAGTGATGAATGGCAATCCTATCCTTTTCCATTGTCCCTCTTGACACTACGAAACGCAGCCTTAGTATTGAAAGGTGGCATGTGCCAAAGAATTGGGTTTTGAAAAAAAAAGATTGAGCATAATTTGACATCAGTAGTGAGAAAAACCTTGTGTCGTCCGATGCGAACGCCCATCAAGTGCTGATTGCAATAGTAGAAGATGGGTCGCTGCTTGGACAGGGGCGTCTTGCTGGTCCTCATTCCTCTAAGCTCATCCCAGATGTTGGCTCCATCGAGCTTCCGCTGCTCCTTCTCCTGAATAAGACGGTAAGAGTAAGCTCGAATCTCTAATCAATAACACAATTCTATAACCCAATTCTAATCAATAAATTTGAGACTTATAACCAACCTCGTCGGCCTTCTCGCAGGGAAGCTTCTCGTAGAATGTAGCGAAGACGTCCATGCTCGAGATCACCTGAGTAGACATCGATTGAGGAATTATTGAATCATTCCAATCTAACCTCGTGACTGACTCTTCCAGCTGGGACCGTGCCAGGTTGCCAGGCCACGAACGGAATTCTGAATCCTCCCTCGTAGCTGTTGGACTTTCCTCCTGAATAAACACATTTCATGATGGATCTTATATCAGTTCCAATTACCCTTGAGTCCAGCCGTGCTTCCACCGTTGAGGCACAACTCGGCATGCGGTCCATGATCACTCATCAGAATGACCATCGTGTTCTCGGCCATTCCAGATTCGCGAAGAGTATCCAGAACCTCCCCGACTGCCCATGCCATCTCATTGATGTTGTCGCCGTAGAGACCTGAGAATGGATCTACCGTAATATTTGGAATGATTCAATGGGATACCTCTCATCGAACTGTGCAGGAATTGATTGTTGGCGAATTGAGCAGAATGGACATGAGGGAAGGAGAAGTAGAAGAAGAAGGGACGAGTGGGCTGAAATGATGTTATTAGTTACAGTACCCCATTATCGATTACCTCATTCTTTCGCTGCTCGATGAAGAATCGGTAGTCGTCCACCAGATTCTGGGTCATATCGTCGAAGATCATGGGCTGCTGGACGATCTCGTCTCCATCGTAGAGGAAACATTTGGTTCCATTCGGGCCGTCAGGGAACATGGTCTGAATGAGTTTCGGGATTGGTATGAATGGCCATGTTTGAATACCTTGGAAGTGTCGCATTCCCAAACGTTGGTGAAGGGAAGGTTGACGCCTACATACTCGAACCCTCGTCGGGAGGGGAGATGAGTGCCGTCTGTGTTGTTGCTGAACGGTAAAACATTATGATGATGAAAGACAAGAATAAACTAACTGCTCATTGATGCCGAGATGCCACTTGCCCACCATCCCGGTAGCGTATCCTGCTCGGAATACCATCATTACAAGCTACTATTATGCACATAATCAGTCCATATTCAGTCACTGATTCACTAATCGGGTCCATTCTCACCTCTCTCTTGGAACAACTCAGCCATTGTTCTCTCGGACTTTGGCAATCCTCCCACATCCTGAGGAATGAATACTCGGGCTCCTCCGGTGATTCCGAGTCGAATGGGTAGCCTTCCTGGAATTGACTACCGTAACCCGAATCACGACTCATTCCAAACCAGTCATGAAGGCTGCGCGAGAGGGGCTGCACATCGAATCCGCACTGTAGGCATTCGTCCAGCGGCTGCCTTCTCTCGCCTGCAATTGATGCTTATTTGCGCGTTATTCTATTCAACCATTACCATTCGCTCGATCGGTGTCTCCTCTTGAGCCGGGTTTCCGTACGACATCAGGTCGCCATACCCTGCAAATTCGATTGATTACTGATGTGTGATCATTTTCTTTTAGTTATGTTTGCACTCGCCTTCTCAGTACCGCACAAGCCCCACTTAGATCCTATTCGCGGAGTTTGTTCTGTTATCTTTCCTTCGTCATTAGTGTATCAGGCGCCTCAGGCGCCGGCCACTTATCTCCCGATGTCCCTAACAAGGCTCGCACTCTTCGGAGATTGTTTTTCCCCAAGTCTGTGACGACCGATCCACTACGATCAAGAAACATCTGCCATACGATATTTTCTGGGAACCGTAGCTATAGCTCTATTACCTGATGTTCCGAGTAGACTCCGAGTAAGGACAATTACTAATTACTGTAATCGTAATCGAAAGATATTTGGGATCGTGAATTTGGGACGTTATGCGTCTTCCAAGTTCACAATATCTCCCGTTCCGGTCAGAACGACAAGATATTGCGTGTAATGAAGATACGATGATCCGTCTCTCGAACTCTACCATAGATGATCCGTTCTGATCGGTTCTAGTCCACTCTGATTGCAACTCGTTCCATCGTGAGAGCCATTCGTACTCCTACTCAGTAGTTCGTGGGAAACTTACATGAGTTCGATGGCAAAGCGTGGAAATGTTTTGCAAGCTACACTAGAAAAAGTTCGAGGTATATGGTATTCTAGAAAAAGTCCACGAAATACGGTACACTAGAGAAAGATCAAAGTATACGGTAGATTATGGGGCATGTTAGAGCGAGGAGAAATCAGCAGACGAGATAAGAAGGGGTTGTGGAAAGCAAGTAAGACCCGATTTCCAGATTTCCTCGTCATTCGGCCAAAAAATAGGAAATCAGAAGAGTAGACGAGAAGTTGTCAACAAGTAATCAAAATAATCCGTTCCTTCCCCGGTGTTCGCGCATTATAGATGAGCAAGCGGAATTACGTTTAATCTTCTAAGATTACATCCCGAACAGGAACCTGGCCCGCTAAATCCCCGGATTTGAATCTTTACGAACAGGTAGATTGACACCAACCGAGATCGTCGACCATCAGAATCACCACGTTGGGGTGATCGGGCGACACTCGGGGCGGCTCGCACAGAAGCTGAACGAGGCGATTTAGTAATGCCAGCAGGAACAACAACTCTCTCGATTCCGCACACGATATCGCTGGTTAGAGCAACTAGATACTGTGCGTAATGGAGAGAGTCCAAAACCGAAACGACGATTGTTTACCTCGCCTCCTCGGCCTGAGACGACGCCTACACAGGCCAGTAGCAGACTCAGCAGTAACCGGTGCATTTTGTGCAGGGGGGAGTTGCAGGCACCGATATATATCTGAATGACGCTCGAGGATTACGGTAGCCGAGCACATGTGAAACTCACCGGAACTAACGAAGTGATGGATGATGGGTCGTAGAGTCCCTCTCTGAAAGATGAATACCGTTATAAAGATACTGGAGAAGCGAATGCGAGTGATTGTCAGAAAGCAAAGTGAGGACGCGCGACTGAGCTGTGGTGCTCAGTGAAGACAGGTGTGGATTGAGAATAGCGGGGTGGTGGTGGATGTGGGGTTCGGTCTTCTAGAGGACACTGCTCATTTCCGATAGCTGAACTCTCAGAGCATAGAAGAGGCACTCGGCAAGGATAGGGGCGGCACTATTGGACGGATACGACTGCTGACATCACGACTATTAGCATCAGAAAATCACAATGGCTAAGCCATACTAGGAAATGATAAACGACGGGAAGATAAGGAGGAAGATAGAGTAGGAATGTTAGCAGTCAGAATTACTACGGTAGTTCGGAGCAGGATGCGTTATATACAAAACATCCGGAATGGCAACACGTCTTCACATGCTCATGAATGCATTACAGTACACCATCAGAGAGGAGAAGAGAGAAGGCTGGGTAAGGTGAGAAAGCGTTCTGATATAGACGGGGGAAACATCTCCTCCGGGTAGATAGGTTCGAGGGAGACTCCGCCTCCTTCTCTCCTCCTCCTCCTTCTCCTGCTCCAGACCGAAGAGGAAGGCATCAAAAACCGCCCACTTAGCGCCGAGTGAGGCTCGTTCGTTCGCAAAAACAGGGTGAAACATCAAGAGGATGAATACCCGAAGACGCCGTGCGAAAATAGCACGCGGAAGCAGAATAACAGAATAATTTAGAGAGCAGCACATTCGTACCTGCACGAGCTTCTGCAAGCCAGACGTGCTCCACGCCACTTGATCTCATCGCTAATTCGTTTACGCAGTCTGATCTCGTGATTCGGCAGATGATGCGAGAGGTGCAATCTCAAGACTGCCCAACCCCCTCAGCCGCACTAAGTCGACTAAGTCGTGTTATAACCCTTTTGCATGACCACCATATGAGAGACAACTGTAATGCAAGATACGGTTTGGCGGAATAGCAATTATAGAGTAGGTAATGCATATTCTCGATTGGCCTAGTGCCCCCCCCATCATACTTGAACTACCGAGATCGAACATCACTCATAATCGCACATTGTCTTCAGTTTTCCCTCAATCCGGGGGCTCATGAATAAGGTGGGAGCGAGAAATCGTGTAAACACGACAATGCGGGGTGGGAGCGCGGACTCGGAAAGTTTGAGACACGCGGCGCTTGAGCGATTACTGTTCCGTAGTGATGTCGTTTCGGTTTTCGAGTCTCTTCATTCTGCACACTCTCTCATTTGGCGAGACAGTGTGCAGAATGGAGAGAGTGAAAACCGAAACGACATAGCGATTACTGTTCCGGCCTGACGACGTCACAACGCCAATGGTTTTCCCCTCTCATGCACGAATGAATGTCAGGAACGACAGCCCCGTTCAACAACCAGCAACACTACACTATGGGCCCATGCGGAACGTGTGTTTCCGCAAATTTCAGCAGTTCACGAATTCATTAATAAGCCCAGATGCTCCGTGCCTGGAACGACACCAGGAACTGCTTAGGACTTCTGATATTGCGAAAACAGCGATTCAACGAACGTCAGAGGAGTGTGCAACGTGCCGAGCGGTATTGCACCTCTCCCTATCATTACATATAGGCATATGGTGTGCAGTACTTTGACAAATCATACGCAAACGACGAGGAAACCGATTTCATGAATAGTTGGTCTGGCTAATGCAGTGTTAGCGCTTTCGCAGTGGATGAAATTATGGGTTTCAGACATTCAGCGAAAGAATCTGGGCGCGCAGGATAGTAATAGAAGGGGCAGACAGAACGCCTACTTTACTAGTCGGCGACTGAATGAATGTCTATGGTCTCGCCGGAGAGCTAGATACTCAAAGATGAAGCACAGTATTCGTCGCAATTATCGCGGACTTCCCCAGCGGTGGGACTGTGAGTGGGAAAAAGTAGCGAAGCGACCACCATCATCTGGTTTGAGCGACCACATATAAACAGATTTCCGGCATCATTCCGTATTCATTGCCCCGTCACTTTTACTCACACCGCTTCTGATCTCGGGGATATTACGGAAGTGCCTCCCACTCCCTCGCGAGAATTGCAACAAACATTTCCGAAAGGTGGATGGGTACCTAGCGGCATTCCTTGGGAAGGAAGCCGTTCTGATATTAGTCTCCCTATTCAACACAAAAACTCACTTTCAGAACGTGGAAAATTCACCGGTCCAATATCCGAGTTGACACCATTCATTTCCACCACCATGAGCCCGGAAATGCCCTTTCTTCTTCACATTATTTGTTTTCATAAAAGCACGTGTTTTTAGGCAGAGTCTGCATAAAGTATGGACGTGTGTACACTTTGCGGGCGCGCTAGCAATGCATTAGAATGCATTAGAAGATGGTGAACTTCAGTTTCTTGTGGACTGTTTGATCCCTAAAGCTGTGTTCGATTTGAAAAAAAGATCCCTTTTTCTTCAAATCTCGGAGAAGAGCGGAACCCGCGTTTTGCAGAGAGGGGATATTCCGATCTATCCCCCAGTGAAACTCATCCGAATCTCCTCCTCTAGATAAAAAAATCATTTTGTAAATACGTAAAACTGGTTTGTTATTCGATCGGCAACTAATGAAAAAAGAAGTTAGTTCACACCTCGCTTACGTCGCGTATTGTTTTCCCCGAGAACTGAGGCTGTTTCACGGAATCAGCTATGTGTCCTGACAGCGCCGGACAGCGCCGTTTTGCAGCTGTCTATCAAGTTCGGTTCACCCCCATCAGTACATTAATGATAATTAGCCAACGGCCGAAGCGCGAAAAGTGTATGATGTATGAGGATGCGGCTTGAGGAAGACGCTGTACGCGTAATCTGTTGCCCTTGTGATCCCAGCCTCAAACTTCACTGATCTGTCACAGCTACTGCGCCTCTCAAGTGCCCATTAGTCGTCGCAGCCAGTAGTCCCCCCCCTACGCAACGTCTTCTTTGCGACGCGCGCGCACAAACACTCGAAGAATCAGGCAGAAACATCCTGCACGTCACACGGTTTCCCGCCTTCTCAATGCTCGTCTTCCTCTTCTGCTTTTCCCATTTCGTACAGCACGCGCGCCTGTCCACCCCCACACAGGGATTCTCACTGTACGCTATTGATGTCGTTGCGGTTCTCATCCCTCCAACTTGCACACCCTCTCGTCTGTTTGACCAGCGAGACAGTGTGCATGATGGAGAGAGCTTGAAGCCGAAACGGCAACTCCACTGAACGCGCGATGTTGTGCCCATCGTCCTACGTGTGAGGGAGGAAGCAGCCGGTGCCGGAGATCCCGACGGCTCTTGCCCTTCCACATCATGTTGCCGATGAGGCAGCCGCAGCCGCAGCGGATGTGTTAGCCATTCCTCTAATCTTTGTTGCCGAGCCAAACATCTCTTTATACATCTCGCCTCGATTTTCCTATGAGAAGCGAACACACATATTCACACTCTTCCCCATCCATTCAGGAGAAATATTGTGGGGAAATGTGAGGGAAACGACACGTTAGCGCTGATATATTATGCTGATTGGCTCCGCCCTGCTGAGGAAATAATAGAGAAAATATGATCGGGATGTATGTCGACCCATACAGATTTCCAACTTCAATGATCATAATCTGACCTAAGTCAATCATCATATTACATTCGTCTATACTATTCAAATCCCGCAGAATTCAACAATCTGTATAATATTAGACGTAATTTCATGATTCCCCGATTCTTGCTCTTTTCAATCCTCTCCACTCATGTGTTCTTAACTTCAGAGGGCGGGGCTTGAGGGGCCCTCCACTGGCTCCTCCTACTCTGTTCCTCCAAGTTTCTCAGTGCAGAGGTGTCCCAGTCGACTCCTTCACTCTTCTTCTCACGCTAATGTTTCAGTGACTGAGAAGCGCTCGATCTCCGAGTTGCCATGCATAATACTGGAAGTGATTGTTCCATTATTATGCGTGATATCGTTCCCTCTCTCCCTCATATTCGCCGTTCACCTGTCAATCATATGCATACGACGACGACATAATCACGCGTGTCCTTCCCCCGACGATCACTTACCGACTCCAAGTGATACCGGATCGGATACCAGGCCTCTCCATTATGCACACCATCCCATATCTCTGAACGGTGATAGATTGTGCGGAATGGAGAGAGCGGTATTCCATTCTAGGCAACACTACCGTGTCTGCCCATTTAGCTTAGAGTCCATCAGCTCTCGCTCAGAGTTCCATTATTCCTTATAGACGCGAATGTTCATTTCGGGTATCCGTCTCTTCATTCTACACAATCTCTCGGCCGCTCGGGCTGTCGAGCGTGTATGCGGAATGAAGATACGGAGACTCGTTCTTCGAAATCTGATCACTATCACGTCATAGATTTTGACGTTGTTTGCACTTTCTCGCTCTCGCTGCAACACCCGACTGCATTTCAGGCCGAGTCCCTCGAACCTGGAAGAGTACAGGTGAATCCCCTCTACGAGACCGGTAAGAATCTTTTTAAAATACGTTGTTTCTAAAGTATAATACCGTAGTAAGGAAAGCTTTGCAGGTAACTCGACGATGAACCGGTTAGGGCGTCTCCTCGTATCATGGAACTATCTCATTCTTCTCATCTCTCCGAACAGGGCAACGCAGGTACGGAATTTTTATTTGAATATTTTGATTAGAAAAATATGCACACATTCAGCGCTCTGTTGTGTAGAGCGTTGAGAACGTGATCTTAATGATTAGATGGTATTTATTCTTAAACAAGCTGATTGTTTTGAACTACCGATGAAGCATCGGAATCTGATATCCTCATTTCGCTTGCTCGCACGCCGGCTAGAGAAACGAAAGCGGACTCGACATTAGGGCGTTCGATTAGGATTTCATTTCTCATGTGCTTATTATGCGCTCTGTTGTGTGGTGCTTCATGAACGTTATCTATACGGGGTTATGCTACATTTCTTGAAACTACTCTATTTGTCTAGCACTATCTTCAATAATTCGGACATTTCAGTTCTGCGAGCCACCTCCAGTGTCGCCCGAGAACCCCAACGTTCTGATCCTGATGGTAGACGATCTCGGTCAGTGGCTTTAGTTTTTTCATACTAATAGGGATTGGCGAAAGAATTAGCTAGGAAGGTCCTGTTCGGGATGTAATCTTTAAACCTTTGACTTCTGTCTTTTCCCCATTTCTCATTCACTCTCAAACAGTCGCTCCAGCTCAGACGAGCTATAGTTATTCGCGCATGGCCGGCTTACAGGGTCTTCTTTCCGCTCCAACTTATTAGAAAGTAGACGTCATCTATGTAGTATCTTCTCTTTTATTGTCTTCCCATCACTTTATATTCTGCACTTTGTAATGAATGCGAGGGAGGGGGTGGAACTAGTGATGCAAGTCTGCAGAATCCGCATGTACTTCTCGCGAAACATTCGTGAGATATTCTCATCAAGTTCTTGCCTAGGAGGAAATGTCATTCGCAGGGGCTACTCGCTGATACCAGCTGATACTTGGCGACGATCTCTTAGGCTAGTTCCGGGCCGGCTAGTGAAACACAAAGCAAGCAGAAGCGGACTCAGACCCACGAGGTCCCAATGATACCGTGAGAGCCGTCGAGAAGAGCTTCGATGCTTTAGAGTGATGCGGGAGCTCTGTGGTGCCTGTTTCCGGTGTTTTTTCGCGCCTTCTATGAGAAGAAGCAGGATATATTCCCCGTGGCTGATATATATCATATCGAAATATATCCGCCGAAAGGCTGCGAAGGCTGAAAATAGTGATAACAAATCGGCATCCGACACTCCTCAATCCGCACGTTCTCTCGCCGGTCAGAGAGAAGAGAGAGCATGAGAAATGAGGAGAGTCGGCCGCCGATTTGCCATCACTAGCTGAAAATATCTGGCAGATGATACTCGTGTAGGGAGAATAAGCGGATCGCCCCGACGCACGATAATAACAATAGAATAAATGCGCCTGTACGGTGATTGGATATGCCAAACAATAAGGGATGTGAGAACATTGACCGAAGGTGGGGTACTGTAGGTGTACGTGCTAACGTTATCGGAATTGCCACACTATTTTCGTCACGAGCCTTACGGACTTCCCAGTATGATCGCATTACGTAATTAGTGATCCATAAGAATGACAGGTGGTTGGGAAAATAAATAGTCAAACGCGAAGGACAGAGGGAGTTGCTCTATGGACAAAGTGAAAATCAACGAGAAATCTTGAAATAATGGGAAATTTGAGCTACATTTTCAGGATGGGGCGACTTGCAGGCATACGGTAATCCGGCTCAAGAGGAGACACCGATCGAGCGAATGGTAATGAGATTGTGACAAATCAGAGCCAGACCCTTCTCAATTCACATGCTCGCTCGTCTCACTATTCGACGAGAGATCACGCGAATTGAGGAGAGTCTTTGTATATTTTACATCACATTAAACATAATAACTAAGTAAATAATCATAAATTTCAGGCGAGAGAAGGCAGCCGCTGGACGAATGCCTACAGTGCGGATTCGATGTGCAGCCCCTCACGTGCAGCTTTCATGACTGGTTTGGAATGAGTCGTGATTCGGGTTACGGTAGTCAATTCCAGGAAGGCTACCCATTCGACTCGGAATCACCGGAGGAGCCCGAGTATTCATTCCTCAGGATGTGGGAGGATTGCCAAAGTCCGAGAGAACAATGGCTGAGTTGTTCCAAGAGAGAGGTGAGAATGGATCCGATTAGTGAATCAGTGACTGAATATGGACTGATTATGTGCATAATAGTTGCTTGTAATGATGGTATTCCGAGCAGGATACGCTACCGGGATGGTGGGCAAGTGGCATCTCGGCATCAATGAGCAGTTAGTTTATTCTTGTCTTTCATCATCATAATGATTTACCGTTCAGCAACAACACAGACGGTACTCATCTCCCCTCCCGACGAGGGTTCGAGTATGTAGGCGTCAACCTTCCCTTCACCAACGTATGGGAATGCGACACTTCCAAGGTATCCAAACATGGTCATTCATATCAATCCCGAAACTCATTCAGACCATGTTCCCTGACGGCCCGAATGGAACCAAATGTTTCCTCTACGATGGAGACGAGATCGTCCAGCAGCCCATGATCTTCGACGATATGACCCAGAATCTGGTGGACGACTACCGATTCTTCATCGAGCAGCGAAAGAATGAGGTAATCGATAATGGGGTACTGTAACTAATAACATCATTCCAGCCCACTCGTCCCTTCTTCTTCTACTTCTCCTTCCCTCATGTCCATTCTGCTCAATTCGCCAACAATCAATTCCTGCACAGTTCGATGAGAGGTATTCCATTGAATCATTCCAAATATTACGGTAGATCCATTCTCAGGTCTCTACGGCGACAACATCAATGAGATGGCATGGGCAGTCGGGGAGGTTCTGGATACTCTTCGCGAATCTGGAATGGCTGAGAACACTATGGTCATTCTGATGAGTGATCATGGACCGCATGCCGAGTTGTGTCTCAATGGTGGAAGCACGGCCGGACTCAAGGGTAATTTTGGTTTGTCTAAGACCCATCTTGGAATGAGATAATTCAGGTGGAAAGTCCAACAGCTACGAGGGAGGATTCAGAATTCCGTTCGTGGCCTGGCAACCTGGCACGGTCCCAGCTGGAAGAGTCAGTCACGAGGTTAGATTGGATTTATTCAATAATTCATTAATCGATGTCTACTCAGGTGATCTCGAGCATGGACGTCTTCGCTACCTTCTACGAGAAGCTTCCCTGCGAGAAGGCCGACCAGGTGAGATTTGCCGTCAAAGGAGGGGAACACGACCACTGATTCAAATTGTATTTTCAAAATATTTTTCAGTTCAAATCGAAATTGGTTACCCTCCATTGCGAAATCATTATGCCAGATGTTTGCGGTACTGTTATCTGAATATCTTTTATCGATCGATTGGATTCAGATCAAGGAGCAGCGTGTGATGGACGGGACTAACATCTGGGACGAGCTCAAAGGTCGGGCATAGGGATGGCAAATAAGAACTGTTCTCTCCTCATTTCTCTGAATAGCGAGAGCGATTGCAAGTTGTACATCACTAGACTGCACTTTTCAGGCACAAGACCAGTGATCAAGGGCCACTCCCTCGCCATGACCCGTCCCATCTTCTACTATTGCAACAAGAACCTCATGGCGGTTCGCATCGGCAACTTCAAGGTGGGATACGATCATTTTTTGATTAAAATTATTTATTTATTACTATGCCCCAGTGATAATATGTGAGTACCTATTACTGAGACAATGGGCAGTAAGAGGGGGGGGGGGGGGGGTTAAGGAGGAGGGAAAATCAGGGACTGTTTAGATCCACTACAAGACCTCGCCCATCTTCCGCAATGGCACTGATCAGGGAACCAAGGAGTGGTGCCCCGGAGGCAAGCCCAAGGACGACTGGTGAGTTTTGCTTAGCTTCTTGCAAACACATGTCAGCACACAACAGCCACTCACAATCCCACGTCCCACAAACAAGACACCTGTGCGAATAAATAAATTCGGCACTTCTTCGAATTATGGCTTTCGGCCAGAAATATAAGGAATTGCATAAATTCAACTCGTATTATAATATTTGCAGGTACGTTAGTCAGAAGTGCCCGGACGAGCATCTGACCACCCACGACCCTCCTCTCATCTACGACGTGGTCCTCGACCCCTACGAGTCCTACCCGCTGGAAGACGCCGATCTTGTCTCACAGGTATTGAATTTTAAACCAGATACGATCGTGTAGAGTAGAAGAATGAGAATGAATGTTTTCATAGCATACCGATGTTTTCAGATCAAACATCGGGCGAGCAGGGTCCTCAACAACCACATCCAGTCAATCCAGGAGGTGAGTTCTCGTGTCCAAATTGATAGTCTCGGGACTGTAGCGCTAATGGGTGATTAGAGACGGGTGGGGGGGGGGGGGTGTTGCTTTATCACTTGCCTCTCGGATTAGTGTCATTGTCCCGGCCGCAGGTGCCCCAGCAGCTGGGTCGCTTCAACGCCACGCTGATGCCCTGCTGCGATCCACCAAGCTGCGAGTGCGACAAGCTGCGGAAGCGTCCTTACGTGCAGATGGTCAGCATTTCTCCCATTTGGTCCTGAGACTAGACGCTCCTCATTGTTGCCTCGTTCCATGACTGGCGAGAGTGATTGTGAAATCAAGAGAGACATTTATCATCGCTACTGGAACTACTGTAGCTTCTTGATACCCATGCTTCCTTGGACTTAGTAGTCTTGATAATCGCCTAAAGATGCATTTCTCAGGTGGAGGAGCGACAGGCTGCGTCGATGAAGATGAGGAGAAGGAACGCACTCGAGGACGAGGAGGCGGCCATGCTCATCGGACAGTACTTCCCGGAGGAATGAGGAAGATGCCATATTCAAGATCCCAATCGTCAATAATCAAACGTCCCTCTTATCCTTTCCCCTTCCCCCCCCCCCCCCCTTCCCTCCTCCACCAACTATGATTCCTTCAGTTCACCCATACACCCACCATTCCTCGTATTCCTACAACTGATCACCTCTTCTCCATGTCTTTTATCTTCTATCCTTCAACTAGATTCAAAGATTCGGTCACTTCTCCCAAATATACAATAGTCCTTTCCCCTCCAATGTGACTGAGAATACTATACCCATCAGATATTTCATGAGTATTTTTCTCGTATAATTGCTTCTTACTGGCCTCTAAGATTCTTAACAATTCCAAATTTGTCCATGATTCCATCTCTTCACCCACTAAGGCAATATTCCTCTTCCCAAGTTCCGCTCTCCCCGCTCTGTTTTCCAATTCATGTATTTATTCCGAGTGTTCACATTCATAATTATCCGCGATCTCATAGTTCCTGTACCACAGATTCCTTCTTTCCCCCATCAATATGCTTGAGCCAAGCACGATGTATCTAATCTAGTTTTAAGTTATACTATCCTCGTGGTTAATCATGTGACAACTAATATTACTGCTTTAATATATTTTTCTCGAAGACCTAGTCCTATTATAATCCTTCATCCCGAGTGATTTCATAGTGTGTATCATAAAATATTTGTTCCAGTAGTCGGTGCCTCTCACTAGTTATCTCTCCCATCTTTCGATTGTCGGTTGCAAGTGCGATAAAGTTCTCCCTGTTAAAGGACTTCAAACGCCGGAGGCTCACCACGAAAGTAATGCACAACGACGTGTAGGGCAGGATCAGTGGGAGGGACAGAAATTCGTGTTTTACAAGAATACCACTCGCCATTTCCCGAAGCAACTTCTAGATGTCTTGCTCTTTCCGGGAATCGGCTCAGCATCGCTTCTCGTTTCCGCTCCACCACTTCAAAGTCCCCACATGCATGCGGAAAAAGTACTGGGCTCTCGTTCAGTGACATTTGCCGCAGACGCCCCTGATTCATGAAGAAAACAATGGGAGTTGCAGTCTCTTCTCTATTTTCTTGACTGGAAACTAATCCGCCCACGAACCCAAACGAAAGAAGAGTTTGGCCAAAGCACAATGAAGGCGGAGCATTGACAGATGCCACCGAACTAATCCTGACTTACGGGGCGCTTTCTGCCAGATTTGGAACGTTTTTATCAAGCTTTTAGCAGTGCAAATTAGAAAAATTGAAAGGATAACGACTATAAAGCTTTTTAGAATGGGTCCGGTCCGCGACAGAAAAGTGTCGGAAATCTGATACGACCATATTCGTGTTGGCTCTTTCGGATTAGTCAGACTAGATATTGTGCACACCGTGCACCCCTTCGCCGTGACATTTTCCTCGCCCCCTCGAGACTCCCACACAATGGCTAAAAGAACTCTTCACCTTTTGAAAATCTCACGCCTTCACATGAACACTTTATCATACGGCTGAGAACAGACAGGGGGGGGGGGTCGGAATGGTACGGAAAACGTGTGGGTTGGGTAATGCAATGGGAAAATGAGATCGAAAACGGATGAATTGAAGTTGAGATCGAGTATTCGAGTAAAGCAAATAAAATCGGAATGGTGTGTGGATCAGTGATGGCAAAAGAGCACGACAAGGAGGATAAATTAGAGATGGGCGAAGGGAAGCTCGACTTCATTGAGAAGTTTCTCCTCGAATTTCTTCTGGTTGAAGCGTACTCCGGACTGGAGAACTTCGCAGAACAGACCCCATCGCTTGGCGTAGAACTGCAAATTATCGATGACAAAACAGCTTTTCATGCCGGCTTGAACCCGTGGTGAATTTCAAAAGTGAATCTCTTCGATGTAATTTCCAATTACCTTCCGGATCAGTCCTCTCCACTCCTTTCTGGCGTAGTCGGAAATCTCGCCGTTCGGGCCCCAAAGGGTCAACTGGTTCCTGGCCTGTCTCTCGAACGCGTCGGCTTCGCTCTTGGGCCGGGCCGCCTTTCGCACCATCAGAATCCACTCGCTGCAAAACACACGCACTTTGTAGTGATGCTGACTTTCCAAAATTCGCATGCTCTCTCGTTTCTCTACCAGGTGGAATGAGGGGACTTGGTTTCGTTTCCACCTCACTACCATGAATTATCCTACTGGTTCTCGTAAAATCTGAAAGAAACTCGATCCATCGTGGGAGCCATTCGCACTCCTACTCAGTAGTTTGTGGGAATATCACACGAGTTCGAGGGCGAAACGTGCTAAATTTCGGATTCGACATCAGTAGCACTCTGTTATTGAAGGAAGGACCTGGTAATGCCTCGTACTGACGCACTTTAGCCTTCAATAAAGCAATAATCTTCGCAATAATCTCGATCATTATGGAAGGCCCTATGATGGGATAAGCTGGATGAGCAAGCTTGTTTTACACACTCCCAGTGCCAGTGCGTGCATTTCGCCCTTTGATCACACTAATAAACACCCCACTTCCTCGATTCGCAAACGTCGACTGCATAAGGGGACAAGTCACAAGAAGAGCCAGAGATCAAGTGGTGCCCTCTGAATGGGGGACTTAACGAGTCTCGTCTGGCCAATTAGACTGGGGCGCCGAATCACGCAGACTGACACGTAGCAAATTTTCGATTGAAACGCGTCAAGGACTTCATCAATGGCACTAAATGAGTTCAAGAAGGAATCAACTTGCTAACCTCAGGTCGCGGACTTCGTTCTTGTCCAGTTGCTCGAAGAGCACTTGCACATCCGCACAGCCCTTTCGCATGATGTTGGCGTCTTGGAGCGCATAGCCGTTGTTGACACTGCAGCACAAAATGGCATCATTTGAGGCATGGAAACGGACTGGGAAAGGCGAGTCTCCTCGTCAGTCAGTGAAACGAGAGATCACGCGAACTGTGGAGAGTCGGGTCCCGATTTGGCATCATTTAGTGGAACTGGACTGGGAAACGCACAATTCGATCCGCTTGCTCAGCTGGTTCTGGAGCACTTCCCGCATGACGTCAGCAAAGTCCTGCCTGGAATAAGAGCCGATGCAAACTTAAGCTAGGGAGAAACACAGACCTGAACAACTCCTTCTGTCCCAGCGTCCGATTGAGAATGGTGAAGG
The DNA here is from genome assembly GCA_036245825.1 of Pristionchus entomophagus. Lineage (NCBI taxonomy): Eukaryota > Metazoa > Nematoda > Chromadorea > Rhabditida > Neodiplogasteridae > Pristionchus > Pristionchus entomophagus. Next base: position 29,789,561 of record BTSX01000006.1, read on the forward strand.
CGTTGGCCGTCTTGTCAATTAGAGAGATCGGGAACCAATACTGCAAAGGCGATGAATGCAATTGATTTATTTATTTAATACACCACAACGAGTGTGACAACATGCGAGTGGAATGACGTCGAGGCTATAGTGATGTCGTTTCGGTAGTCGACTCTCTTCATTCTGCACACTCTCTCATATCTCTGACTGACGAGACAGTGTACAGAATGGAGAGAGCCAAAACCGGAACGGCATTACTAGTGCTCACCCGAATGCGCTGAGAGAACTTGGGACGGAAGTAGAGGAAGATCTCGCGACGCTCTTCGGCTTCGGAGAACTCGGGATCCTACGGTAGTTTCAGGATACGGTAGACCTATTGATTGATTTACCTCGAGGTAGCCGTGCGGGTCGTATTCGTAGTTGACTTGAGTGTAGAATGAGGCGAGCAGGAGCTTCCACGCTCGGTCCTGCACCGCGGATCGCCTTCCGTATCGGGCAGCGGCGTAGCCGAGGATCCTGCAACGATATTACAGAAATCCTACTATTGATGACAAATCCTACTCTCTTCATTTCACATCATCTCTCGTTTCTCTGACGAGAACAATGTTTTACTATCGCTGAATCCTACTGTATTCCTCACTGCCGTATGAACTCAATATATTTTAGGAGGGGCAATTTATGAGGATAAATTAACGTTACCATTCTTGAGGATCGAGCTCCTTCTCTGACCACGCAAGATCGATGAGGTACTGGTACACAACGTAGTTCTGGTTGATTCCCTCCATGGTGAGACCCATGCCGACCATCGAATCCTCGGATGCCAGGGCGCTTCGGTAGTTCTAAGAAAACGAGTTAGGGATAGTCAAGAGGGGAGAAATAACCTCATGAAGCTTTCCCAGATTTCCGCGTATCTGAGTGTTTCCTCCAAAGTTCTGAAGAAGACACCAGACGAAGTAGTGGCCGTAGAAGTTATCGAATTCCCTAAAACATAGTTTTAGGCCTAATGGGCAGTTTTATTGGTTTTGTCATCGTCGAGTCTCACTTGTATAGTGGTCGTTTATCGGCCTGAAGATCGAGAACAATGAGTCTTCCCTTCGAAACTTGAGTGAGGAATGACTTCACAGCTGATTTCTTCCATGCATCGTATGCGAATGTCCACGATTGCAGCAGCCTGAATATCAATGATTACCATATGGAGCAATGACGTCCCTTACCATACACATCTACTGTTTCCCATCACACATCCCTCAAAGATCGAAGATGACATCTGAGCGACATCAGATTCCTGAATTAGTTATCTTAGAAGGATGCTAGAGGTGCTTTACTAACCGAGAGTTTTGCGGGTGGACTCTCGTTGAAGGGATCAGCAGAGTAAACATCAGTTACGTGTCCATAGATCTCGGTTTGCTATAAAAATGGATAGTTTATAAGTGAAAATAAGGAAATCGAACCTTCTCGATGAACAGTTTGGCGATTTCCTTGAACTCTGGTTCCTGCGGATGAAGTGAAGTTGTGCAGCTGTATGTCTCATTCAGATTGTTCCAACATTTATTGTGCAGAAACCGTAGATCCTTGTGCTTTCTGCAAGATTTTCCTGTATGCTTCATGCAATCCAGAAGGTATACAAATACCTCTCGAATTCTTGCGGAACAAAACCCGCAAATGTCGGGAGAACTGGTACGATCCCGATTTCCACCATTCGGCTAACGATCTTCTTGTTGAGTTCCAATTGAGAATCGAGATATTCAGGAGTCATTGATCCTCCCAGGGCTTGGAGATTGCCCATTCGGTGCCTGGAAATGATAAAATAGGACTTGATAGACGATTGTATTTACCATGCCAGGAACGCTGGTCCAGGGAAGAATTCGTCAAGTCCCTTCTGTGAAACGCCGAGCTCTGTCCACAAATCCGCCCAGATTGCCTCTTGACCAACTGGGGCGAGAACCATGTTGAAGCCGCCTGAACAATACAGTAATTGAATCATCATTATGATAATTCTTACTGAGGGCGAGCCAGTCGATGAATCTCTCCCAATGAGTCCAATCCCACCAAGCGAATGAATAGGAGAAGGTACATGGATTACCGAAGTAACGGACTCTGAAATAAAGAATTGATTGATGAATATTTACAATCCCTTACTTGGGCGATTTGAATGATCTCTCGAACTCCTTGGGTCTCTGGCATTCTCCAATCTCGGGCATATTCTCTCCCTCCCATGAAACCATCGTTCCACAGAATTCTCGAAGATACGACTGACATGGTAAGTCATCAGATTTCATCATAGCTTTATTCCATGATATTTTATTATAGCTTAGCTTTATTCCATGTTCATTCGAGTTCCTCATTTCTTATTCAGACTGCCTTTTTCCTCTCGACTCTCAAGTAACGCATTCCACCTCTTCGTTTCACAAAGAAATGCTCACGATTCTCGTTCCTTCCACCTTCCCAGGCATCTTTGTTTCCAATCGTCACTCTCATTCCATAATCAGTGAGGATAAAGGCGCAACTTCAGCCCCCGGCTTTTGTCCTAGTTTCCCCTCCACTGACTTTACTGACTCTTCTCGAGTTAAAGTATTCGGTGCTTTTGCAGGAAAGGCAGGGACCAATCGCTAGTATAGATATCGAATCGACACCGGTCGCTCCTCAATTCGCGCGCTTTCTCTGACCGATGAGAGATCGCGCAAATTATGGAAAGCAAATGTCGATCCGACATCACTAATCGCTGGGCTTTTCTAGTTAAACTCACATGAATTACGTAAAGGGCATCGACAGATGAGGTGGCCTCGACTTGGATTCCGTTCTCAGTGCCAATTATCCGGGCAGATCCCTCATTTAGCCTCTCACCATCTCCAGTAAGGACGATCGACTTGAATTCATCGGATATCTGGAGCGAGTAATGTCGATTCTACTCCGACTCTCCCCCATTCGCCTGATCTCTCGTTTCTCTGACGGACGATAGATCACGCGATTTGAGGAGAGTATGTGCATATATTTACTGATTGCGACTACACACTAGCTGCCGTATCATGACATCCATATCACTAGAGAATCACGCTCGTTAACGACTTGGCAAACAATAAAATTTGATTGAGAGGTTGAAGTGGCGTGATTTCAGATGGAGTAATCGCAAAACTGACTCTCCTCAGTTCGCATACTATCTTGCTGGTCAGATAAACGAGAGAACACGGGAACTGAGGAGTGTAGGATTCCTATTAGCCTTCACTGGATCTTACCCATTTCGGCAGACGGCCGAGGACGTTTTTAATAGCGTCCTCAGAAGTGCCAGGAGTTCGAATTGGCAGGGGTGACTCTGAAAGATTCAAGCATAAATGAGTACGCATTAATAATGATGATGATTTATCATGTGTTTCGAGGACGTTGCTAGAGATAAGAAAGTGAACTTTGGAGGAGGTTGAAACACGATATTGAAAAAATTGGATGGAGATTCAAGAGTCGTATAATCGATTCTCACCATCAATTAGTTGGATTTCCGGAAGAATATCGTACTCTGGACCGTAGTAGTCAACGGAGCAGTGGATTGGTCCCACGAAGAAGAGCAGACCCAGTAGGATACTGTAGTCCATCTGTAACGAATTGGGATTCCATTAGACAGAGGGGAACGAGAAGTTGATTCACTGCGCTAATTAGGCGATAATGAGCGAGTACATGGCTAAAATAGGAAAGGGATCTCTATCACTGGAGGTAGTGTCACACTCTCGTGGCTAGCCCCCCCTACGCAAACACTACATGGAATAACAACACTCGGATACAAACAAATGGCCACGCCATGTCTGAGTGGTGGTGATGTGAGAGGAGGAAGCAACTACATAGCAGACGGTAGAAAGTCTCCAGGCCGAGGAAACGCGACGAAATGCGGCAATAAAACAGATAAAGAGTCCGAAGTCATGTGGAATGTTTACATCGGAACAGATGATAAAGAGGTCAGTTGAGCACCGTGCGATCTAGTCACTCACGGCACATACATCTGAATTAATGATGACAAAACGGACTCGGCAAGACGGCTTCTACTCCGGTTCAAGCCGGCTTCACCGTTGAAAGTGCCGGGTTCAAGCTGGCTTCATGTAGGCATGAAAAGCCGTTTTGTCATCACTAATCTGAATCTCCTGTTGCGATCGTTCTGTAGCGGCGCCAACAATATGGTTTGTAGGAGTAATCTACACCGCTGGTATCGGATTGCAGAATGAATAGGGAATTTCTTGGGTGGAACGCAAAATTATAAAATGAGTATTTGTGATTGCAAGAACGTCCAGTATTGATGCCAAATCGGGATCCGACTCTCCTCACTCCACGTGCTTTCTCGTTTCTCTGATCGACAAAGAGAACACATGATTTGAGGAGAGTTGTTTCCGATTTGGCACCACTAGCGTGCAGCCAGGCGCGGTCCCAAAAGCGTGCAGCCAGGCGCGGTCCCAAAATGATTCAAAATCGTGATGCGCCAGAACGAAACCGCCCTTAGACAGCCAATGCGACGCAATCAGGAGATCTTTTGAGCACCGTTTCGTCAGATCTCCCGGCGATGAAGGCTCGCTAATGAATAAGAATTGGTTGTCATCATTTTGCTTGAACGCGTCAGACTGATTGTGGTCAGTGAGAGTTCAGAATGAGTAAGATTGGGAGCGAGATGAACTACATAGCACGCCGACAGTCCAATACCCATTTCCTTAAAGCGAAAAAAAAACAAACAGCAAAATATCAAAGCGAGACCTCATTTGACGTATATCATATGAATGAGGAACGACGAGGATGCTGTGCGTATACCAAGACGGGTGCGTCACGGATATTAGAACCATCAGCTAGTTACCGTAATGATGACGAGACGCGTTTCGATCGCATCATTATTCCGAGAAAGATAGACGAGAGGCGAAAGTTTACTATGCTACATCACCTCTCCAAATGATACCCCTGAGAAGGACAACACTGTCTACTGGAGCAGTTATGCGTGGGAAGAGGGTATAAGGTAAAAGATAAGTCCAATCATGCGATTTTTTTCAATAGCTAGCGCCTATGCTGAACTGCTGGTCAAGGTTACGATACTCTGACTTGGCTTCTAGGAAGGAAGAGGGGCCATAGCCGGCAACAATTCCGCATCAGGGCGCCTTTATATTCTGACCCGGAAGACCACTCATAGAACATGCAGCCCGCGCGCGCGGTCACCTATACTCAGTGGTCAGAGACTAATTTAGTCTGGCGAGAACGCCATGTGCAGACTACTCCCACGGAGAGACCCTTATATAGATGAAACAAGATACACGTGGTGATCAATAGCTATGAAAATGTAATGAATAAATCGTTTAGGAAGAGAAAAGCTCTGACGGCGTGAGAGTAAGAATGAGAAGAGTGTCGAATGATTTTCCTTTTTTTTCACAATGGATTGCTTGAGCACATCTCAACGTGATCCCTTCGAAAGACGATTCGGAAGTTCATCGATTTCACCTACTTGGCTGTTATTGATGCGTTAATCAACATCAGATGTGCTTGTTCGCACCAAAACAGAAGTGCTTCGGCGAACAGCCTCGAACTCCCCAAGCCAGTATAAATAGTCGCATTAGGATATTTTTGCATTAAGGTTAGAATGGAACGACTGTGAGACTAGATAGGCGGATTAGACGGAAACAACAATAATTTCTGTCTGGTTTAGGCTACTAATGGCTCATCTTGCACGGTTCGCTGAATCACTTCTGTATTGGAAAGTAGAGGCTATTTGACTCGATCATGACATCAACGACTACCCATCGGCTAACAAAACTTGCGAAGTGATAATTTGTGAATCTGTGGCCGGGGGGCGGATCGTGTCCTTTTTGAGATAACCCGAACGTCCTTTCAGATCTCGTCATTCGGGCACAAACACGCCTGCGGGTGACACGGTGGACTCGACTGGTGCTGGCAGGTACAGTGCCCAATCAAGAGCAAGGTCAGGAGGGTTCAGCGGCAAGTAGTAGATATGGCTATTCGGCATTTCGTAGCCCATGTCGCTACCTCCTCCACCTCGTCTTATTTCGGAATATGCGAGGGTGAAGAGGTAGCGACTGCGCTACGTCATGCCGAATAGCCAACACTATTGCAGAGGATATAGTTATACCGTGCTGGGATAGAGGTGGAGATGCAATCAACTGGTTATCTGTGCCTGGCACCATCTTGATATAGGGTTATATAGGTACGCGAGGTTGTATCCGGCGCCGGGTTTTGCAGATTTGTGAACACTTATCCAAACTAGCTGATCAGTGTCCGGCAAAAACTACCTATTGGATGTAGTTCTTGTAGCGACAAAGTGACTCTTACTATGGGTGAAAGGGCCAAATCCACTCCGGGCCTGATACTACAGAGCATGGGTGATCTGGTTCACTAAAGTACACATAGTGTGCGTGGACTGGCTATTAATGGTAGGTGACTAACGGGAATGGTATGGAAAAAATGAAGTTCATGTGCTTGATTAGGGCAGAAAAGAGAAGATGAGCGCAAGAAATTTTTTCTTAGAATCTATTAATGTCCACCGCAGGTGCTGTTACGGTATTGTAGCCTACGAAGTCTACAGTAACACATGCGTAAAGACTTGTCACCTAGATTTCCGCATGGTATAACGTGGCGGATAACATGCGGGGAGATGCTAATCAGTCTCTTGCTTGGATGACAACTATTTTGTGTCGAACTAATGAGGGGAACGAACGGAAAATATACGACGCATGCCGTCTTTGAATACGACCTGATTTTTCTGTGATAAATCAGGAAAGTCTCGCACAGTAGAGATGCGATCGAATGAAGTGAAGAAAGAAGAATCAACAGATCCCATCTGTCCTGAGCACCATATGCACTCGTCAATGACAGAAAGCTCCACCCCCCCCCAGCCTACCTATATAATGTCTTGGGTACTTTCCTGTTTTTTGGCCCAGATCAGCATTAACCCATCCCCTTAACACATAGCCGATTCAGGATAAATTATCACATTTCGGTTTCCCATAGTAAGATCGAGAAGAGTCCGATATGAAGAAAATTAAATATGAGAAACGAACGAGCTGATGTTCTGCTGGGCCAAACACAGGACATAGCAATTTGTGCGCCGCTAATCTATCAGATGCAATCTGAAAAAGTTCTGAACCCTATCAACAAATTCAACTGTCCAGTGTGAAATTTCAAATCTGGCAAAAGATTTATGCATGAATAGCAGAGCTACTACATAAGTGAATTTCTCGGAATGCGCGAACATCTCTTGCATGGTCAAAATCGGAACAGGATGTTGGCAATCATTGATGAAGGAATGGTCTTGGGGAGTAGTCAATCGGGAACAGCTAAGGAATGATGACACGATAATAATGTGCGAATAATGTCGGACAATCAGCCTATCAATAGCGAAATACGAGAACTGGGATGGGTGCATAGTTACTGAGATGAGACATCGAGACGTTAAATTATTGCGAAGCAAATGTTTTGGAATGTGTGAAAGGAGAGAAAATGCCACTCTGTATGTCTATTTTCTTTGCTATTATACTTAGTGAATGTTAAATAAATATTATATATTATATATTGGCAACAAAAGACAGTTGCATTCTGCGTATGAATGACAAGTAGCATTCGCATCAAGCATGTTATGCTAATTTTGATCTATGGATACATATCGCTACGTCGCGCAATAACAGGAAAATGATTACTTCACGAATGATTCGCATCCGAATATCATCAGCTGGTTATTACGTGACTTAGAGCTCTCGAAAATAAATTAGTGCGGGAACCATCAGCATCTGGTCTCATACAGGCCGGATCGGCCTATGTATCGGACCCATTTGATGACGTCATGGTCGGAATAGTTGAGCTTCGCCTCGAACACCTTCAGGTAGCGCACCTTGAGACCAGAGGGAGCGAAGGGGACCTGTAAGGGAAGTCAATTATATGTTTTCCGCAGACTTCCGTCGCGCCCTTTGCCTATGACCTTTTTGCCGAAAGTTCAACGAGTGCTGATGAGTTTAAACAGCCCATTTTCGAATGAGAACGTGACGATAATGGGTAGGAAGGGTTAGACTATGACGATTTTGTTCGAAACTTGTCAGACCAAATTGAAGATATGATGTTTTAGTTGAAAACTTCAGACAAATTGAAGATATGATGATTTTGTTCAAAACGTGTCAGAGAAATCTGTAGATTTTTCGTACCTCGAAGTTCATTGAAATAGGGGGTTTGTTCCACTTCTTCTTCTCATTTCCAGTTGCGAGGATGTCGATCTCGGCCGATATTTGACTCTCCTTCATCCCAGCCATTCGCTTGATCCTATATCATAATTCATTTCGCTGTGTATAATTCAACTTACGCAACGCAAAACAAAACAGCACGGAACACACAGCTTCAGAGAATACAATGTGTTGGCTGTGCCAGACTACTCCATAGTTGTCCGAGTGTTATAACAGTGTGCATAAATGCAAAACGGACTCATAAACCATGCAAATATTGTAAAAGCGGGTCCGCTCACTTCCACACGATTGCGTTCTCTCCCGCCTTGTACTTGGCCTTGCCCTTCATGCAGATCAGTTGGACACCAGAAGTGTTCGGAGGAGTGGGAATTCGCACCTGGATGAGATTAGATTACTTCGTCTTTGAACATTTTCAGCTCAAATATGCTCAAACATCCGGTAACCATTTATAGAAGAGAGAGAGAGAGCAGAACCAAAAGTTCATGACGAATTCATCGAGAACAAAGTTTACATTTGTTACAATTACAGAATCGGTGTAAAACCGATACTATAACTCTTTCTGAGGGTATAATTTCAATTCGAGACAGACATCGTCAGGAACCGTTCCCTGCAAAACAAGGGAACGGTGGTTGGGAAGTACAAGGACTCGAGAGTAATTGCGAACCTCGATCTTCTGTGCAAGAAGAGAGGGCTTGAAGTTGGATTTGACGACCACTTTCACTTCCATTTTATTGCGAGAGGCTTCGCGGACGAGAGGAATAACACGGAAGGGCAGCTGAATGTCCTTGGTCGTGCGGTATCTGGAAAATTAACTTTCGAAATACAGAAGTTCTATTTTCTGCAGTACAACAAACTAATCGTTCCGAAACTTGTACTTTTACAAAAAAAATAGACAGTTCTTACTAGAAACCCTTTTCTGAACTAGAACCAAAATATATCTCGTTTGTGTCCTCTTTGGTAGTTATTCTTACCTTCCGTTGACTGTCCAAGTTAATACTAAATTAATTAATGAATTTGGGTGCCGTCAAACCTCATGAGTTCGTATTCTCCGTCTGGCGGAATGAAGGAGATGGCGTGATCAGACTCGAACTTGGTCAGTTTGACGCACTGGTGGAATTGACAGTCGTCGATTGCTACGGCGGCTCGGCCTCTGAAGTGAACAATAATCAATCATTATTCAATTAATTAATTAATTTTTTAAATACAAATCAGGTCAGACACTGCGCTATCACTAGGGCTGGGAAATGAAGAGCGCAATTGAAGATTTCATTCCCTCTCACAATGGCGAGGAGAGCTGCGTCATTCTTCATGAAGATAAGGGCGTCGCGGTCTGCTCTTCATGAAGAATGACCCGGTCGTTCGCGCTCTTCATGAAGAGCAGTTCTCACAATAATGGCTCTAAATCGAAAACGGTTGAATATTTTTGCTTGAAACTTTGACAATGGCTTCATTAGGTCACTGGAACCCAATCCGGATTTCGCAAAGGGCACTCTACTCTCGACAATCTACACGCAATCAAACAACTCGCCGAAAGGACTCATGAATATGGGATCTCCCTGTACATTGGATTCGTGGATTTCACTAAGGCATTCGACACTGTAGAATGGAGCGCTGTCTGGCAGGCACTATGGAAGTCTGGAGTCCACCCCTCACTCGTCCACCTCCTCCGTCGCATCTACGAAACCTCGTCCACCCTCATCCGAGTCAACGATGAAGTAGTTTCTGTAAACGTGAGAAGAGGAGTTCGTCAAGGCGACACCTTGTCTCCCCGCCTCTTCAACGCAGTACTTCGTCTTGCGATGGATGACATAGACTGGGAGAATTGCGGACTCAAGATCGACGGACGCCATCTATGTCATCTCGAATACGCTGATGATGTCGCTCTGGTCGCCAAGTCTCGTCCGGAGATGGAGAAGATGCTTCAGAAGCTAGTGGAAGCGTGCGCTCGAGTAGGATTAGAAGTAAACTCATCCAAGACCGTCCTCCTCACTTCCTGCACCACCACCCGAGCCCCCATCACTATCGGAAACCTGGTATTTCACTTCGCCGACTCCGCAACGTACCTCGGTGGAAAGATTTCTCTTCCCCTTGATCCTTCCGTTGAGCTCGAACACCGGATTCGCTTGGGATGGGCTGCATGGAGCAAGTTGTCTCATATGCTAGCTTCACGGATTCTTCCTATGAAGACAAAACGACGTCTCTTCGACAGCAGCATCCGAACAACCGTACTCTACGGTAGCGAAACCTGGGCGATGCGATCGAGCGACAAGGAGCGTCTGGATATCACTCTAAGAAAGATGGAGCGACGAATGGTCGGAGTTACTCTCAGAGATCGAATGAGAAACGAAAGGATACGTGAGATCACCAAAGTTCGAGACTGGAACAAGAATGCCCTCAGAAACAAAGCAAAATGGGCGCTGAAGATCCGGGCAATGCAAACCAATCACTGGACTCGTGCGACTACCGTATGGACGCCCTACAACCGTGCACGCCCTGCGGGCCATTCCAAGACTCGCTGGCGCGACGATCTCAGGCGTATGATCGGTCCCCACTGGTGGAACGCAACTAATGAAGAATATGGCCCCATCCTCACCTGAGCATTACTGCCTGAAGTGATAAATAATTGAATTGAATTGAAATTGACATCTCAAAATTCGATTATTCAAATTTGAATTCGTTTTTGATATTTGAAAAAGAATCTGCGTTTTTTTAAAGCTAGATGGAGGAAGGAAAATCTACTGAAGCCATTTTCAAAGTTTCAAGAGAAAATATCAATACGTTCAAGAGTAATTTCTGTGAGAATCGCTCTTCATGAAGAGCGAGAACGACCGCGTCACTCTTCATGAAGAGCAGAATGAACGACCGCTCAACTCCCCTCTTCATTTATCGAATTTCTCTTCATTTGCCAGCCCTAGCTATCACTTCAAATTCACTTTTCTTCCTAGCTTCCATAGCTCTCCGGACAATTATATCTACAAATATTTATGTGTTCTGTATGAGCATAAACAATCTCCGCTAACAAGGATCTCCACTACTACTCTCCAAAAATGTTTATTTTGTCAAAATGATGAAAATGAGCAACTGACTGCTTGGCGGGGTCCTCGCTGGTTTTGCTCTTGCCTTCGAGTGTCAGCTTGTCGTTGATGCCGAATTTGCACTCGGGCATTCCACTGAGGTAAGACTTCATCGCAACTTTTCCCGCCACGTGAGCCGAGAGCACCTGGCCTGAAATTTTTTTTTGTTGTATTTTTTAAAAATATAACACTAATAAATTATTCGGCTTCTGAACTCAGAAAAGACTCATAATAAGTAATAATTTATAACTCTCTGATGGATAATCACAATATTTTTCGTGCGTCTAGACTTTTCATTACTATCCCTGATATTTCCGTGCATCCCTTCCCTCTTTCACCCTATCATTATGATTTCATCTCATTGTCTGAAACCATTAGTTTCCATGAATTTGTCGGTGAAATAGAATAACATCCTTCAGCCTTGTTCCATTCCGCCTCATCCTTAATGTTCTAATAGCAAATGCAACCATGTTTTGCACGTTCTCTTTTCAAGAGGACAGCATGGAAAATTTCCCGAAACTGAATTCGTAATAAGCAATGTTCGCATGAATCAGCTTACCCTGCTGGCTCATGAGCAGGTTGACGTATTCGATGACGTCCAAGAATAGCTCATTCCTTCGGTACTTGATGCCCTCTCGCCTCCATCCGATCTGCCCGGTTACCTGGCTGGTGATCTGCGACTGGTCCTCTTTCGTCTGCAAAATTAATAATTAATAAATTAAATTTTAAAAAATAATTAAATCAGTCTCCATCACATGACTACCAGAGGTGTGCAAAAAACTCCCGCCCTCCTATTCTGCATGCTCCCTCGCCGGTGAGAGAGACGAGAGAGCATGGTGAATGAGGAGTGTGGAATGTTTTAGCACACCCCTGATGACTACACGACAGTTTTCACAGTCCTCACAACATGTAGCTTACCCCACCACCGCCCATGGGCGTTTGCTGCTCCTAAAAAGATATTTTTTTGGATTAATCAATTTTTCCATCGGGGTAGTTTCAATCTGGTCGGTGTTTGCTCGCTACCAAACTCTACCGATTGTATCGTCTTGTGACACACGTGGTGTCGCTAATGTGACCAAAATAGGTTGTAATTTGGTGAGCGGATAGATATTTTAGATTAATTTTACATACAATTTGTTTTGTTTTCTTACCGCGCTTCTGACTCCCTGCTGGGTGATGAAGGACTTGAGCACGCCGGGGTCCGTGTTCTGCGGGTAGCCAAAGTCGAGGATTTCTGGAATTACGATAATAATCTCGATGATTATTATCTTGCCCAGCATGTTTCATCTTTGACGTCTCTATGTCGTTGTTGACATCGTTGATGTCATACATCGAACACAATTATTGATGTTTCTCATTAGCATGTGTTTTGCTCAAGATGGATTGTAAAGATACTAACCGTCCAAGAGTTCATAGATGAGGACGAAGTTGTTCTTGACGTTTTCCTCGTTCAATTTGCCGAAGTATGAGATCATCGTGTCCGCAAATCGATTCAAAAACTCGAAAACCTGAACAAATGCAGATCCAACATTGACTTTTGGATAACTTCTTATAAGGTCCTGGGCCTCCTCACACAATCAGTTTCTGAAGAACAAAATTTGCACACAAGCAAATAGTCTCTATACCGAGTATATGTTTAGGGGTTTAAACTACTTTAAATTGTATTTAAATAATCAAACAAGGAAAGAACGATTACCATTGCCGCGTTGACATTTTGCCTGGTCGCAGCACAGATCCAGAGGTTGCCTCGCTTGACGTGCAGGAAAGACGTGCGCGCCATGTTTGTCACGGGACTTCGCACCTGCAGAATGAGAATTATGAATAGTCAACCGAGTCCCTGATCTTTCGATTTCCCATTCATCGTCTTGCAATGAGTCTTTGCTGAATGATCGCACAGAAGGTCACAGTGCAGTTACAACTCCTCTATAATATTGAAGAACGGGGATAAACGCGACTTTGAGGTTGTCCGCTTTCCCTAAATGGCTTCTCTCTCGCATTCATCATAATGGTTGTTACTGTCCAAGAGACAAAAGGAGACAATTCTCTATGGGGGTAAATGTGTGTAGTTGCATCACAGGCTCGAGTAAACCAGAGAATTGTGCAAAATCTTTTTGTTTTGTCACAAATTGCGGCTTATTAGCTCTCCCGACTATGACTTGGTTGCACGTTTCCTCCCTCTGCCCATAATCATCTCTCTTTCCCTCCCTCGATTCCTGCTCGGTCTCTAAAGCCTGGGAGCACTCCTCCCCCTCCTCTTTCCCAGCTTGCTTGCGCGCTTTCGGAAATCGATTGTTGAGTTCGTGAGTGAGGAGGAAAAAGGAAGAAACAAGAGCAGGGGGGAAGAGAGGAAGAATGGAGACGGGGTTGCGACGAAAGACGAGATTGGTTGACTGAGGAGAGGAAACGGATGAGTGGTGAGACAATGGAAGCTGAGCTGAGAAAGGAAGGGAATGGGATAAGGGATGGATTTGGCCTGAGCCCCAGTGATAGCTGAACCCAAAACCAAATTACCTGTTGTCGGGCGTGGATGACGTTGACTCGGAAAGCATCGACAGCGTTTCGACTGAAATTTGGCATTTCTCAGAAAATCCATTCCAAATGCATTGGCTCATTTAACCAGTAAATCTATCTCGATGATTAATAGTGTCAACGACTCAACGACGCAAACTGGAATTACGGGAGATGGGACGTTTTGATACCTTTTTACAACGGTAAATGAGGTTGCAGGCAGAATCGATTGTATGATCATGTTTTCTGGACGAATTCTAGTATATGTGGTAGTATGGGTATAATCAAAATGAGTCCAAAAAAAGTTTGCTAGAGATGGATCTCACTTGACGTCGTCTCGATATATCCTCGAGATGAGTACCTCGCCCTTGTGATTGTACACGAAAAGGCCGCCTATCATGACCTGCAAATGTTTATGAAGTGCTTGAGCAATCTTTCGAGTGGTCGTAATGGGGAAAATAGAGCGCGAGAGAGGAAATGAGAGACGAGGAACGGATAGAATTGGAAGCAAAGAGAAAGTGCACTGTGCCTCCTCAACTAAAAATAAAATTTGAGAACGATACGCATGGGAATAGCAAGTGCAATCGAATGGGGAACACCGTAATCAAAGTCATTCGCTGCCTCGGACGAAAACACTCAGGTCTGCTGTTCTCGCCGCTTCTTCTTTTTCGCGCAAAACGGCCAGACCAGTGGGGCCGCAGCACCACAGTGATATTCGGCTCGCCCCAGCCGCGGCGGCCGCGACGCGTCCGTATCACGCGTCGCGGGCGTGGCGCGTCTCTCGCATGCGCGCTCTCTCTCTTTCGGCTATCCGCCTCAATCCCCGGGTGGCGGTTGTCTTCTGGTCGTCCTTCTCCCTGTGTGCATGGTAGGGGCATCCTCGTCGTCGACGTCGCCTGCCCCTGACTTCTGAATCCGGATGTCGTATATGCGACTGCCGTACGCCTACGACGCTCGACTCCTGCGACAGCCAGGTCGGTCGCTTTTACTCTAACCAGTCTCACGTGAAGGGCGGCGTCTGATTTGGCGAGTTTCTCGCACTTTTTTCACTCGTATTACCTCCCCACTTCCTCGGTTGAGAACTTCCCAGACTTTCGATTAAATAATTAAAGAAAAAGAGTTAATTGAATCGATCCTGACTGGTTCTTGCTTATCCTTAGCTTCTCCGCTCCCCTCCCTCTCTTCATTCATCACATCTCATTAGTGATCCACTCCTCACTACTGATTATCTACGCTTTTTACATTTTGTTTACGCATTACTCCTCCCAATCGTAAACTGAATGAAGTCCACGACTAGTGATGACAATTAGAATCGACTCTCCTCATTTTGCGCGATCTCTCGAGGAGAGTTCCGCTTTGCCATCACTACAACTCACCTCTCTCCCAATCAATGTGTGGAATGAATTGGTGACTAATTCGCGCATTTTCTTTTGAATGAAATCACCTCCCAATCCTCCTCATCCCGGCGTAATCACTACTGTTGTCGGATCGATTGCTACCCTCTCCTTTCTGCCTACTATCTCTTTGCGCAAACGAACGAGAGAATGCGCAGAATGAGAAACACTACCATTAATATAGGCAACACTAACCATTAGCATCCCCCCTGTTTTCTCTCCTTGTCTTCCTTCTTTCCGATTACACTGTCTCTTTGAATCATTCGTGCTGATGCGAAGCATTAGATTAGATTAGACTGGGGACTCAAGTGGAGGCGGACAAACCTGCGATAGGAGAGGAAAGACATAGCAAGAAATGCATTCGCTCTTTCCCGGAACACCCGGTTGCAGAATGCCACTAATTCTGATGAAATCATCGCATCCTTACACTTTTTTGCAAAGTGACGTCACTCTCGATGTTTGGTGTGTTCGTTTTCGCTCTCTGATAACAGTAATCATCCATCGGTCTCGAGTAACTCTGACTAGAGGAATTTAACTCCTCTGCCTTTTTTTGTTATTTCTTCACATGAGGGAGGGCGCGCGCATACCGGTTCTTCCCTCGGCTCCCATATGTTTATGCTTCCCCTCTCTTCGCCCTTGTCGCGGCGGCTCCACTGCAACGTACTACTGTGTCGGTGTCTGTCTGTTGTTCATGCTCAGCGTGTCTATTTTTGCTACCAAATCGGCACTGACCCTACTCAACAACTCTCCCTTCTCTGTGGTCAGAGAGACGACAGAACAGGCGATTTAAGGAGTGTCGTTCGCCGATTTGGCATGGCTATAGCTTTCCGATCGTCGTGCGGGTACAATACAAGTTGGCACGCCGTGAACCAGTAGATCACCCCTTTCAATCTGCTCTTACGCTACTTCCGGCCGCAAATATAGCGAGCAACATCCATCATGAAAGAGGATTTTTGTGAATTACTTTTTTATCGAATGACTGCTACTTAATCCTTCGATATTACGATTAATATCCACTATGAACAGGAATTATTTTTATTGGAAGTTAGGGGATAATTGTAGGTGACTGCAGCAGCGGCACTTCTTCAGGCGCATAAAAGGAGATAATTCCTTATTCATTGGCCACTAAAAAGCGGTCGTATATCAGGGAGCTGAGAGGCCGTAAAACGACGGAATTCTCTCCCATTGCATTCATTAGCAGGGGGCATCTCCAATCACGCGGTATAGATTGCAATCAATTGATCGAAGACCAAACATTGTTTTTCATTATTGCACTTCCCTTTTATTATCGTGCTACGATCATGTTGCATTCATGTAAAAGGGGGTTATTCCTATCTGTATCGTATGATGGAAATGTCCCCACCATGGAATAGTGGGCCGAGAGAAAAATATTATCTTGCCAGGGTCATAGGCGACCTCATGTAGCATTCATTCCGGCGCGCCGAAACGGCACACTAGTTACAAGTCACATGCGCACTCGCCCCGCTCGCATTAGCCGGCTTCACTCGTTCGTACCCTATTCCCCCAGGGTCACGAAATGGTAGTGGGGGTAAGTAGGTAAATAGTCTCGTCATTCGGTTCGCAATCTCTTGTCGAATCCGTGCTTAGGCGCTCTGTTTTCCTCCCTGGCTCAAACTAACTATCCAAGCGCTTCCCTCAACATCATTCGAGTAGTGTTCGAGTGGGTAGTTTTCATTCCTCCCCTCTCACTTTTTCCTGTCCGTGCGCGTTCCCAAGTGCAAAGAGAGGACTCTAACCGAGACGAACTTCCCCTCCCCCCGACTTCCCCTCTCTCCTCCCCTCCTTCTCTTCCACTTCCCCTTCAGCTTTATCCCTCTATTCAGCCGACTTCTAGCTGCTTTTGTCGTTGCTTGAATTAACCTCATAATTCGGCCAATTTCGAGTGTGACTCACGAGTAGACGTCGTTTTCTCTCACTTTAGCCACTTTGAAGACGTCTGAACGCTGTCTACTCTATCCGTTCCATGGGAATCTTGAAGATTGCCTTCATCCGATTCAATCATTCCCACTCTCCGAGTCTGGGAGTTGTTTCTGTTTTCCCCTGGCACACCACCACTCAATGTATCGACGGTTCTCGGATATCAAATAGGCAGGGGGGCGATGCCCCCCCCCCCTCTCCGGAACCAGAAAACAAGTCATTTATGGTGCCCGCGTTCATCGCCGTCCCACATTCATCACTGAAGTGGCGCGCGCTCGGCCCCCATGCTGGTCCCGCTGCTGTCCCCAACATCATTTCCTGATTTGCCCCGTTATGCAAATTTCGCGCGTCTCATTTATGACTTACAAGTCGTTTTCGGGCATCACCCAAAACTTGTTGTGACGTAACGAAGACCAAGGAATAGGTCCCCACTAGAACATAATGACTAGACTTTGAAAAAAAATGAAATGCGATGAAGCAGTTGATTGGGGAATAGGAAAATTAACTTGCGATGAGAAAATGCAAATGATTTCATCATAACGCAATCGATTGCTTCGTTATCTTTCAAAGTCTAAGAACGGTATCAATCAGCCCAGAAATCAATTAGTCCAAACGCGTTTCATAACTTTCGCTTCGAAGGGAGTCTCGCTCTCTCTCTGACAAAGAGAATGGAAGTCCTTTGTGTTGTGTGACGCGCGATCGCTCCTCGCTTCCCATATTTGCTCTTTTCTCCTCTTCTTCTCCCCCATATCGTCTCTCTCCCTCTCTACTTTTCCTTCCTGTTTGAACCCTTCGGTACACACACACACACACACACACACACACACACACTCCCATGCGTTCGTTTCTCCATTCGTTCGGTGGCTGACTGTGTTTTTGTTCGCTCCCTCGCTCTCTTCTTCCCCTGCCCACTTTGTTCTGTTTTGCTCTCGCACTCTGACGGCCGCGTTATCAGAGCGCACTGACAGCGGTCCCTCACTCCTCGAGAAATCGGAGACGACAAACGTATTTTCACTGCGTTGCGCTTCTTCAGTCGATCGATTATGAGAACCCCACCTCGCCATCCTTCCCCGCTTTCACAACCTGTGCCCCTTTCCCCCTTTGATCATCACCCCCCTCCCCCCCCCGTGTAATCCGCTCTCTCCCCCCCAGACCTTCCATCAGCTCCGGAGAGGAGATGGGTTGCAGAGAGAGAGAGACATGAGCGAGTAAGCGCAGGTGTACGCGCGAAATATTTCCTCTCTGTGTCTTTCTATCTCTCCAATTCGCTCTGTATTGATCGATCGATCGGAGAAAACGTGAGTAAGAAGTAGGAGGGAGGGAGGGTTAAGTGTTTGTTCGTTCTCCCGCCCTCCCTCTTCTTCTCTGGAAGTTCCTCCTGACTTCGTTCGGTTTCTCCATTTCCCCTTGCTAACAGTCAGTCAGTATCAATGTCTCTTTCTCTCACTCCCATATGCCCTTCTCCCTCTCTCTCGTTCTCTCTTCACTCGACCCCGCCCTCCTTTTCTCTCCCCCTTTCAGACTATACATAGATAGAATGAGGCGATCATCTGTCTGCGCCTCACTACTCCATTTGTCTTGATTGTTTGATCTTTCATCTTTGAGCGTTCTCTCCTAGAATGCCCATGTTTCGTGCGTCGTCCTTCTTAGTGTTCAGAGCACCATTCTCTCGCCTCCATTCAGAACGCTCGATCTTGTGTCAAATGCTGTTCACACAAAGTCCTCTGTTCGGAGAATGATGTCTAGTTCCTTTTTCAGCCTTTAACGTGATGCAATCGATTCGGAAGTTGATGAACAAACCGAGGCCGGACGACTGGTCCCCACTGGCAAAGGTGAGCATTTCGAAGACTGTAGGGATGTCACCCCCCAAACGTTTTCATTGTCTCTCAGAATTGTACTCTAGTCGTTTTAACGATAGAATTGAGTATGTTTTGATAGTAATTGAAAACAGTAATGAACACAATTCACAATCTTTTTCGGGTAAACGAGGGACTGTGCGAGGACAAGAAATCACAATCATCAGTTTCGTTGACTTCCTCAGACTTTCGATGGAAACTTGCGCAATCGTAATGGAAAGCATCAGAAATCATCTCTGGTTCTCTCCTCCTCAGTTTCTCTCAAAAGATAGAGACGTGTGTGTCAATCACCGCTGATTCAGCGATTGAAAACAAAACGAGTCGTGAGAGGTGTTTGCCTCTCCCATCCCCCTCTCTAACGGAAGGAAGAACAGCAGCACAGCCTTGTTTATCCCGAAGGGGCACCACCACTCTCTTTGTGTATCCCCTCTCCCGCGACGACGACCCGCTTGTGGTCCTTGGGCGACAGGGACGTCGGTTCGCCACAGACAACAACCCCACACTCTAAGATGTCCTAGAGTGGCCGGCAGAGATTCCCGATTCCCATTGTCTTCAATGCGCGTGTGAGAGAATGGGCCTGCGGCCGGCACGACTAGGGCGTCGTGAAATTTCCGAAAGAAAATAGGCACCGGAGACCAGGCGATTGGCGTAGAGTGGACAGTGGGAGAAATGCGCGTGCGTAAATAATCAACCTATAGTAGCCTATGGGGGTAAACAAGAGGGACTGTGGGAGGAGGAAGAAGCCATCTCTCGTCTCGACCTATGCCAAAATTAGCAAATTCGTACAGTCTGTTGACGATATTGATGAATTCGTGATGATGATGCGGCGCGTCTCTCCGACTTAAAATGCTCTCTCGCTCACCTCTCGGGAAAACACGAAATCGATTTATGGAGTGAAAGCGAGGGGCGAGCAAAGACTGATAAGCAACTGTGACCACTCGTACGATGCATGCGATTTCAAAAGAAAACTGTCATAAACTATGTAAAATCGATAATTTAATCAATTTCTTGCAGTTTTTCTACGCGGATGAATCGTTGAACGATATCGCCTCTGAATTGGATTCGTTCGACGGCCGACGCGACCCGGAACGATGCAATGTCCTCGTGAACAAACTGCGCCTCGCTCAAGACCGAGTTCTACACATTATCAGTGAGTCTCATTGACCTCTCCTTTGACATCTCCAAAATATCCGTTAGGCTCTACTGTACATTTGCGATGGTTATTCAATCCCGGTGGGCTATAACGGTCGAATAATCGGCACAATTGTACCTACGAGTCATATGTAGTTGAAAAGGCGCCTGGATATACGGCTTCCTCTTTCCCTCACTAGGAATTGCGCTTGTGCCCTTCGGGGACACGCAGACGAAACCATTAGTCACACTGGCACGCGGGGCTCGCAGCACTCTGCAAGTGGCTGTGCCTAGGACTCCCACAAGGGCTTTTAGAGTGAACAATCCGTCTCTCCATTCCGCACGCTCTCTCGTCGCTCGAGTCGTCTAGATAGCGCGCAAAGTGAAGAAGCGGATGCTTTACTCTATCCTTCCTCGTTGTGCACTTTCGAATGGAGAAGTGGGGTGGCGGGACACACAATTCCCTCTGCAGCGAGCGACGCATGATTAGCCTCCGGAAGCTGTCGCGTTCCTGCACTTTATCCCGCTCACTCGCCCTCTACCTCCTAGTCCCTAGTCCTGGCACTGGCGGGAATGTGTCCTCATCTTGTACTTGATACTCATCTC
Organism: Pristionchus entomophagus; assembly: GCA_036245825.1. Taxonomy (NCBI): domain Eukaryota; kingdom Metazoa; phylum Nematoda; class Chromadorea; order Rhabditida; family Neodiplogasteridae; genus Pristionchus; species Pristionchus entomophagus. Next base: position 29,810,245 of record BTSX01000006.1, read on the forward strand.
TCTTTCATCGGAAATTGGCGCGCGCCGCAGTAGTCATCCGGAATTAGGGCATATTACACAGTTTTTGCTCCAGCTCCAAATCAATTCATGAGAAAACAGAAGAAATCAGGCCTGCTGTTCTTGGGAAAAGCAAGAAGTGTGCGAAATCCTTTCATCGATAACAGACTCGAGAAGCGGAAAACAACAAAGTGTTTCCCTTGTGATGATAAGTATATTCGCTCGAGAAGGATGCATTTTTCTGAAAGAACTGAACAAAGAAATCGCTGCACTATAGTTCCAACAATAGCTATGGGCGAAATGGGGAAAAATCAGTAAGAGTAATGAGAGAACGCGCAAATCGAGGAGAATTTACATCCGGATTATCACTAGTAGTGATTAGCATTGTGTGAAATCGATTTGTTCAGGCGAGATGCTGGTAGCCCTCTACCCTCGCGAATCGGATCGGGCCTGCCGAGACTTCCGCGTCAAATTCCCCGATGAGATCATACACGATTCACTTCCGGGCCAGCTCTGGTTCGGAGCCGAGGTTAATTTCATTTTAAATTTCTTGGAAAAGTAGAGGTCAAATAAGGATGATGAGGCCATGATCGCTTGTTTGGCTTTTCTCTTCGACTTCTTCTAAATTGGAGCGGTTTCTGCCCCATATCTCGAGAAAAAGACGAAACGGGAAGGGAGAAACAAACAACGAGTGGCAATGAAGATGGGGGGGGGGGAGAGGGGGTCGGAAGAACACATCCGAAGGGACGTCTCAAAGGGTCTTGACGAGAAGAGGCAATGAGGACAAGATTGGCAGTGACTGGCATAATTTGAATAGAGACACACAATAACACGATAGCACTCGGGAAATTAAACATTTAAAAAAAATATTTTAGTGTTTGGCCGCCGGTTCGAACATCATCGACCACGAATACGAGAGTGACTGCATCCGACCCCTGGCCAAGGACCTCACCCGACACCTCGACTCGCTCAGAGACATGCTGAAGGTCAGCAGTGGTTTACTGATTTTAAGTCCTAATAAACTTCAAACGAGAAGAACGACTCAGATCTAAGGCCCGTTAGATAAGAACCATGGAAGCGCATTGATTACTATCTTTGTTATGAAGGATTGAAATTCGATCTGATTTTAACACTGTAATAACTCTCCATTCAGGACCAATCCCTGCGCGATCCCTCTCTCTATACAGACCACATCAAGGAGAGCCTGCTCAAGTTCGACCACCTTTTCGCCGAGTTTGAATTTAGGTCAGCTATAATTCTCAGTTATACCATCACATTGCACCAATACACTAGTTGTGAGCTATAATCGACAAGCATTTGGTCCTGCAAATCAGATTAGCTAACGATGACGAAATTTTTCTTCCAGATACGTATCCGCAATGGTCCCAGTCAAGACTGTCCTCGAGCACGACGCCCAGCAGGATGTCGCCGTGTTGTTCTCGGAGGTGAGATTTGTTACTTGTTTTCGTTTTCGTTGTTATATGCTGTACAAGACTCAGGTTGCGTTCCCTTGAAACCATTTAGGAAGAAGCACTATTTGTAGTGTTAGAAAGACTAGGAAACCAGAGCGTTTGACAAACTGAAAAGTGTTTCACGACATCGTTTCTGAGCAAACTCATAGCCGAGTAGGCTCGAACCCTGGCCTGGCACATTACCATTGATATGACCAAAAGTGTCTTCTTCAGGTGCTTGAGATGGCCGTTCGCCGGGGTCTCCTGACGCGTGAACAGGTCGACTACTGCGATCCGATCGTGATGATTGTCATCCCGAGACTCGCAATTGTCTGGTCAGTTTTAATTATATCTAATTTCGAAATTAATTAAAACATTCAAAAGAGTGTGAGTGTCGTGTTAATGCTAGCGCTTTGATCGCAATGCAGCTGAAAGTTCGAAATTATTGGGAGATTGATGAATAGTGAGAGATCAAAATGTTTGAACTTGGACACTTTGATTTCTGGTTGAATTCGCACGAGAGGAAGGGGGGTTGGGGTAAACATTGAAACAGTTGTAGTGCGAGCGCTCCTATATTTGTGCAGACGCAGAAATCGAACATCATATGCCTCTCCTAGTGATGACAAATCGGAATCGGTTCTCCTCATTTCGCGCGCTATCTCGTTGATTAGATAGCGCGCGATTTGAGGAGAGTCTGATCCCGATTTGTCATCACTACATCCCGCTCATGGAAGGGAGTTCCCCATCTCTCTCTCTCCCTCTCTCTCTCCCTCTCTCTCTTACTCTCTATCCCTCTCTCCCTCTCCCTCCCTCTCCCTCCCTCTCCCTCCCTCTCCCTCCCTCTCCCTCCCTCTCTCTCCCTCTCCCTCCCTCTCTCTCCCTCTCTCCCTCCCCTCCCTCTCTCATGTGTCGCATCGCATCTCACTCAGCGAAAAAGAAGAGAGACGGGAACCTGATCACTCTAATCTAATCACTCCGTAACTGACCTCAATTAGGAGGGGAGAAGCGTCCCACCCACACCATGCTGTAATCGGGTTAGAAGTACGATACTGAGGTATACTGTAATGCTAAGATCGATCGCATCAAACCTCCAGAATTACTCCAGAATTGATAGATCTCATGCACCAGTGTAATAGACGGATAATTTCTGAGCAAGCTCGACCTATCGTGCTAAATGATCATGAAGTTGAATTGTTCATGAATCCGTATTCTAGCACATGAATTTCAAGATCCCATGTACCAGTGACACTCGGAACGAGAAAACAAGTGGACTCAAGAATCCATTTCAGGGGCATGCTCCACTTCCCGGACGGGGCTCTCAACATCGAGAAGCCGGCCAATCTGACCCAGATGTTCCGTCCGAATCTAAGTCTGCTCACAAAGATCCGCAATCTTCTGAGGGTCTTGACGAAGAGGGAACTTGCCAAGGTTCGTCTTCGTTTCTTTTATCTCGAAAGGTGTAGTGATCGTGGTCAGGGATCGAAAAAAAGAAGGAAGTGTTGGGTCAGAAATTAGTTCTTTGCTACCCACAAAATGATCCAAATCGGCAGTCAACTCTCCTCAACCCGCGCGTTGTCTCGCCGGTCAGAGATAGCAGAAAGTGAGCGAGTTGAGGAGAGTCGATTATGATTCCCCAGCGATCTGTCTTTTCGTTCTCTTCTCCCCGTTTTCTCGGAAAGCAACAAGCGCTTGGGCAAACACTATTCTTTCCCGACTGAGCCAACGCAAGCAAAGTTCAGCCAGGGACGCTGAGGCTCCGCATTTTGTTTTGCAGGGAAGGGGTAAATGAAATTGTCGCGCTCTGTAGTCAGCGGCAGATGAGCATGGGGCAGACAACAGAATTACGCCGTGTGCTCACTGGGCGGAAATAGTACGATTTATACTGCACAGGAGAGTGAATCGGGAGTGAATTTAGTGGAAAATTCGGGGTCGATTGAAGAACTGTAGAGCAAATTTTTTTGATTGATTTCATACCCCAGCTAGTAGAGTGAAACCCGAGATGATTCATCATTAGACTAGTAACAATCCGTTATAAGGCCGATTAAAGAGGGATCAATCTCAGGTGGAGTCGGTGCTCTGCTCTGGCGCCGCTTCCTCTGCCGTCGACGAGGAGGAAGTGCTGACGATGAAGGAATTCAGGGACAAGAGATCGGAGGATACGAGAGAGGCGGTGAGCTATAAATTATTATCCCGTACTGGAAATAATGTTGTCTGTGGAAAAAATACGGAGGAGAGGAAACATTTGAATACCCGCAATTGTATATCTCGGTTCCCAATAGAGGTAGCTACTTGCAACTTCGCTTGTGTAAAGTAATCTTAATTTCCAACCCAAAAACACGAAGTTTCAAGTCGCTACGTCGTCTACTGGGAGCCGAGATATAATTCAAATATTTTCTCTTCTCCTTGACTTTTTGGACAGAATGATTCATAATTCATCAATATCTACTTCCCAAATTGCGTACTGGAACTAAGAAGAAAGAATAAGCCCTAGTAAATTATTCAACGTCCTTCTTCTCAAGTTACTTGCATTCAGAAGGACAGACATGAATAATTTAGTTTATTGACCTCATAACTTATTTCTTCCCTTCTTTCATCTCGTACATCCTTGTGTCAGTTGAGTAAGAAAAATAAAATAAAATAAATTAATAAATTAACTAATTACAGCCTTCGCCCTCTCACGAGCGGAGAGAAGAGGACGCGAATAAGGACGAGGGCAACGAGTCAACGAGCGAGGAGGAGAACCAAGGTACGGTAGGGTACTCTATCCAAGAATCGGTCTTGGTAGGATACTGTAACCAAATGGCAACTTCGATTTATACCTAACTGAAATATCGATGAGCATAGAGTGGCGAAATGGCTCATAGAATCTATTTTTCTCACAATAAAGTGCGGGTAAACATCTCAATTTATTGGATTTGATGAAGTGATCATAATATTCCAGACGAAGCATGCGATTGTGCCACTTCCGTAACCGAGGAATACTCAACGCCTCCATCGCACGACGAGGAAGAAGAGGAAGCGAACATGAGCAGTGGATGCACTACGGATCAGGTAAGAAACACCGCAGTCTTGCAGTCAAAACGAAACTCGACTCTCCTCATTTCCATACTCTCTCTAGTTTCTCAGGCCTCAGAGATAGTGTGCGCGAATTGAGGAGAGTCGCTGTCGATTTGTCATCACTAACCGTCATCCAATACGCATTGGGTAGAGATAAACACATTATTAGGATAAGATTTCTGCGATAAAATAGGCGATTGCTTTCAAAACATCTCTTGTCGAACGCAGTTCTTTTCAAGTCTATGCCATGTTTAATGTAGACACAATTTCCAGAAGTTTTCATAACCAATACTGTGTTCAGGACTCCGACCACGAGCACGAGATGGAGGAGGTCATGCACCGGCTACCCAATGATAATGAGCCGTGAGTTTTGGCTCAGAAATTGGAATGAATTCACAGCAAAACCCAGTAGATTTGGACTGATCTTTCGATTCAATAATTCTAAGGAATCATGCGTATAGCTTTCGCGTGAATAATGCATTTAGTCTCTGCATTCTCTGTCACAATGGCGAGCAGCCTAATCATGAGCATAGCAGGCTTCCCGCCGACCCTCTCGACCTGCGGGCTCGATTCCGCTCCTCCGAGGATCTCGTCCATCGATTGTTCGTGTGCATTGCCGGAGTCGCCGATCAACTGCAGACAACGCACTCTTCAGATATCAGAAAGGTAGTAGAGTTGCACTAATAATTGGGGCTCAATGAGCGAAAGGATATACTTACCGACTTGCCGAGCAGAGTGGGGTTATGCATATTTGGCTCGCAATTGCTCTCAATAGAAAATATTGACGTTTCCGATTTTCGACTATAACTCTTGCCAGATTTGGCTAGGTTTCTAACATAAATCATGCAAGGCGTTTGACGACAGATTAGGATGAATGGGGTTTCGAGTCGACAGTAATGAATCATCATCATTTCCAGGTGCTCAAACTCATCCTGCAGCCGACTGAGGTCATCCCCGTCTACGAGGTCAAAGCACAGCCGGCGCGCACCTCCAACTCGGAGGAGGAAGTGGGTGTGGAGGTGCAGGAGTCCCTGCCCCTGCCCTCGTTCATCGGTGAGATCAGGATGATTTACCATATATTTAACATTCTTAATCTCGGCTAGAAGATCATTGAGTCGTATAATAGCTAACCAATGGGATTTGGCTTCGTCGCAGGGTTGCTCATGAATGTTTAATCGAATTTCATAATGAGATAATTTCGAGGGGTTGTTTTTGTTGAAAAAAACAGATTGGTTGCTTTCTCAATGATCGAATCTCGCAGGTGTTCGATGGGTGCCTGACTCCGACTGTGACCAGTGCACGGCCTGTTCGTCCCACTTCACGGTCGTCAGACGGCGTCATCACTGCCGCAACTGCGGTCGCATCTTCTGCCATCGCTGCTCCGCCCACTCCATATGCATTCCGGAACTGGGATATGAGAGAAAGGTAAGCGATGAGCGACTGAGGGAAAGGTAATGAAAAAACTGCCAAGAGAAGACAGATGAAGCAGGAAAAAAACACTTCCTAGATTATACATAGACAACCACAGAAATGGACATTTCGGAATACTGAACCATCATTCAATGGTCAAATCAGTAGATCAATAACTAAGCATTTGACAAGGATCAGAGATCAGATATCATAGCAATGAATCATTGTGCCATCATCCATTTACAATCGAGATTCTTCCCCTGACCAACCAAATTGCCCTATTCCAGGTGCGCGTGTGCAACCTCTGCTACCTGCACCGGATGAATCCGTTCGGCAACTGCACGGTGCCCGCCAATTCCTCCACACCCTCGCCCGTCCAACCGGCGCCCAGTCCCGATTCTCCCTCCGAGGACGAGATCATCCCTACCATCGAGCAGATCGATCAAAATTGAGACATTATGAATCGATACTCTGAGCGAGCCCTGTCTCGAAATCGGGCTGTACCTATACCTTTACCTTTCAATGTGTACACTATGTATCCACAACGCGCTGTGCATCCGCTTTCCGTTCCTCCTCATATCTCCGCATGAGCTAGATGATGGAATTCTCTTTATCTCGCCAGAACGAGTCCCCGATCCCCGTTTGTTACCGTACTCGCCAGACACACAATGATTATGTTGGATTCACGAGTGCCGCATCATCAAAACTGTTTTCCTTCCACCGATGTTAACTTACTAGTCGATGCTTTCACTACTCTACTTCTATTTATCGAGAAACCACTTAGGCGTCAATAATCGATAATTCAATTTCGCTCAACCCCTGTCGCACTTTGCAATGTCAGCTATACTTGCATCCTTGTTTCCCCGCTTCACTTCGCCTTGTATATTTCCTCCTCTTCTCTGGTATTGTCAGTCTTCAAACGACCACATAGAATCCGGGCCATCGTGTCATAGAACGAACGAAGACACACCGACTAATCAAATCTATATTCTGAGTACTGTAACATCACTCATTCATTCGCTAATCAAAACAATCACCTTCTCCCGGTATCGCCTCACCCATCGATTTGACACGAATTGTACCCGTTTGTATCACTCTGACCATTGTGATCACTTCCCGCGTGGGTTCTGCTTTCTGATGAAATTTCCCGTTCTTAATTGGTTTGTGTTCGCACAAAGAAACTCGGAGAACTGAGCATCACTCAAATTATTCGGATGACTATATCTGCTATTCATAATGAACCGAGAACGAGATCGAACCGGGAAGAATGATGAACTAGAATTGAACGGAAAGAAGAGAGATAGAACAGCCTTAAAGGCAGAATTTTCAGACTCAAATAGTCAAAATGGAAAGAAATGGCGCAGTAAAGTTGTGAAACTGACACTCAATTGTACATCAAATATCCACTTTCATCTCAACAGGAAAGGAGACTTCTCCAGAAGTACATTCCAGAAAATTCTAATTAGGTCATGAAGGTTTCATTGTGCTTCAATGTAGCAAAGACGGAGATAGACGGTTTATGGTTCAATGTAGAGAGAAGTGAGAGACTCGGGGCGGGTGAGGCTGGGATCGAGGAGGAGAAGAGGACGGAGTCTCGGGTTGAATCATGCAGAATTTGGCCGATACAGTAACCCGTAGTAATATCGACTCGGGACCCGACTTCTCAATTCGCGTGTTCTTTTTTTTCTCTGACCTACGAGACAACACGCGAATTTATGAGAGTCGCTTCCGGTATTTACCGGCAATGGTGGTCACGACCATACCCAATCTATCCGGTCTCATTTTCTAAGGTCATTCAAGAGACAAAATGAGCTGGCAACCTTTGGTGAAGCCCGGTACTGTAGCCAATGAGAACTCTAAAATCAACAACTGTAGTTTGGATCGGTCGGTCATAGGTACTGTATCATGGTGGTTACTGCAATTCCTTTCCTTGCAGACCCTCGAGAAGGCCGGCTTCCCCTTCATCAAGGCTGCGACTGAGCTGTGCAACGCGAAGGCTTGCACATCCGACTCTGCCTTCTCCGACTGCCTCGGCCTCCCCTGCAACACGGGCCGCTGCGTGTGCAAGGTCGAGCCCGTCACCACCACCCCCAAGCCCCTCAAGCCCTAAGCCTTAGCTCCTAAGCATCCTTAATCCTAGATACTGACCCAACATTTGTTCGTTTTAATGCTGCTGTAACCCCGTGATGATAGTCTAATTCTGTACGATTCTTGCAATATAAAATGCTTTCATTGGGACTTGTTGTGGGGAGGGAAGGGATGGGGATGCATTGGGACTTCTCGGGTTTGTTTCTTCTCCAGACTATCGTCGTTGATTTTCACATCCATTTTGCCAAGCCTCATCTTATCTATCTGGTCTTCTCATAGCTTCTGATCTATCCTCTGTGGGTTATCCGGCTGGAATTTATCGATGACTATCATTATATCTTCGCTGCTTGATTTTTTTTCTTTCCGGCGTACCACTAAGGTTCACTCACACTTTAGGGAAGCTAGAGGGACCATCTTCCTATCTCATAATATCTCGCTGCGTACCTGTTGGTCGACCCCAATTGGGTTGCCGGTTGTGAGGGATCATGGGATCTGATTGGGCTTGTTTCTGCTCCATGCCATCGTCGTTAATTCTCACATCTATCTTCTTGTCTCGCCACGTCTGATCTATCTGATCTTCACATAACGTCTGTGGTTCATTGGTTATCCGGATGAAACATATGAGGCCATTCGCCTTATTTTCGAGCAGATCCGACCAGCTTTGGCACAGCTCAAAAAGGTCGATTTCCTCAAACACTGTGTTTTTGGGGTTATCGAAGGTGCTGAAGACGATGGGCATATCTATTTCGTCGATGGGCATATCTATTTTTTTACCCCTCGTTGGCTCCAGATGGCGTCACGTCGAAATCACGTTTTGACGTTATATACGGCTCTCGAGGGGGCTAATTTTAGGCGAAAATTGTTCCTGGGGCAGAATCGGATGGCGAAGACGCCTGTCATGTTAATTTTTCATGATTTTCAAAAATAATTTAAAAAAATAAAAGTTTTCGTAGAAGCCAAAGTATGCTTAGCAACCTAGTGATATCGATCGGGCGTGACGTGAGGATTCAGATTCTATATTTTGAGCCCAATCCAGAGTCAGAGAAAATTTAAGCTAACATAAAGTGATCGAAATCGGCCAGGAAACGAGAGTCTCTCCCCTTCCCTCCCCCTGCCCGACCCTCTTCCCAGGTCAGATGGACGAGAGAGTGTGAGGAATCGAGAGAGCGCGTATGTGAGGAAGGGGATTTTTTGCAGACGGTTTTTCAAGATGATTCCGATCACTTTATCATAGCTTAAATTTTTCACTGACCCTGGATTTGGCTCAAAATATAGAATCTGAATCCTCACGTCACGCCCGATCGATATCACTAGGTTGTTAAGCATATTTTGGCCTCTACGAAAACTTTTATATTTAAAAATTATTTTTAAAAATCATGAAAAATGAACATGACAGGCGTCTTCGCCATCCAATTCTGCCCCAGAAACAATTTTCGCCTAAAATTAGCCCACTCGAGAGCCGAATATAACATCAAAACGTGTTCTCGACGTGACGCCATCTGGAGCCAACGAGGGGTCTATGGACGAAATAGATATGCCCATCGTCTTCAGCACCTTCGATAACCCCAAAACACAGAGTTTGAGGAAATCGACCTTTTTGAGCTGTGCCAGTCATTGCTCGAAAATAAGGCGAACGACCTCATATCATTGTTTCTTCTCTGTTTGATTTCTTTCTCGCTGCTATAGTCGTGCGACCATAAGTGGTACTTCGGCTGGAGTTTAGCTGAATTTCCATTCATTCTTCTTTGGATGAAATTATTTCGAAGGGATAGCAACACCTTCAAAACATATTCATAATTTTCTGCGCTTGGTTTGCTCTTGTGGGGAAATACTGTAGTTGGCGTCTTTCAAAATGACGCTATGTTGTATCTCGTCCTTTTATCAGCATTCATTGAGCAATGTTGATCGAATATATGAGCCTTCCTGAAAATGCGAAGACATGCCTCTTTTGCTTCTTGGACATCCAATCTTTGCTGCGGCTGTGACAGGTACTAACTTATGTTGTACGCGCATCAAACTTCTGGATTTTTAGGGCTGCAAGATGATGAAGGACGCTGTGGATATTCTAGCGATCCGCTCTCGTAAAACAGTTGTCGCAGTACTGACAGTCCAGCACATCGAGGAGGTATGAGAATATATTAATTGGGTGGTTGTTAGGCATAAATCTTTCCCAGGTTCCTCCGGGTGATAAGGAGAGTGAATTCCTGGGAGAACAAATACAATTTTATTTCCTGAATCGCGTGGACTATTTTTTGTGGAAGTACTTTTTTGAAAACATGCTGAGCAAATATTCTCATACCTCCTCGATGTGCTGGACTGTCAGTACTGCGACAACTGTTTTACGAGAGCGGATCGCTAGAATATCCACAGCGTCCTTCATCATCTTGCAGCCCTTAAATGCAGAAGTTTGATGCGCGTACAACATAAGTTAGTACCTGTCGCAGCCGCAGCAAAGATTGGATGTCCAAGAAGCAAAAGAGGCATGTCTTCGCATTTTCAGGAAGGCTCATATATTCGATCAACATTGCTCAATGAATGCTGAGAAAAGGACGAGATACAACATAGCGTCATTTTGAAAGACGCCAACTACAGTATTTCCCCACAAGAGCAAACTAAGCGCAGAAAATTATGAATATGTTTTGAAGGTGTTGCTATCCCTTCGAAATAAATTCATCCAAAGAAGAATGAATGGAAATTCAGCTAAACTCCAGCCGAAGTACCACTTGTGGTTATCTCTCAATGTGGACATTTTCTGCTTCAGTGCTGCCTATATTGATTTGATTGCACAAGTAAATCCTGCCCGTGTTGAGTTTTTTATGGGACTTCTCAATAAAGGTTAGTTTGCTTATTTTTGATGCTGTGTAATGATGCAGTAATGATGCAGTGAGACATATTTTAGAATCTGCGATATTTCTGTTGCAACTTGCCAACTTAGTTGATTCACTATGGATTTGTCATGAACGATCATGCAACTCTGATCCCCATACAAATATCGTCGAACTCATTCGTCAAATGTCGAGTAGTAAGTGCAAACAACTCAAAATCGATGAACCGTGTCCTAATGTTGTTTCTCCTGCTGTGGCCGAGGGTTATTCGGGTAAATTATCAGTTTTTTTTGTACGATGAAAATGGTGTTTCATTAAAAAAATAGCAAAATAAGACAATTATTCACAACAATTTGTTTTGCAGTTTCTCCATCACTCAGAAGAAACTTCACTTTTCGTCAGCGAAGTCTAATCAAGAAGCGATCAAAGTGCAAATAGGAAACTACAAAGTTTTCACATCTGAAACAGCACATCTTTTTGTAATCAAACACTTATCATTACGCTGAGCTTTAACCAACATGGATGTTCTATACTAAACATAAGATAAATCATTTTAATATTCGGAATCTCGTTTTACAGTAATGGCTCATCGCCTTGCATAAGCGCGGCCGCGGCGGCTGCGGTGGCCCGCGGCTTGCGCGGATTGAAATGGCGGCAAACTGAGCAATTTTCATGACTTGAGCCATGGATTTTCGGAATCCGCGTTCCAATTTGCACCAGAATCATTAAAATAATATTTTTTAAATAATAAATTTAGAATAATATGGCCAAGGAGCGGCAAACTACAGTAACCCAAAAAAATCAGTTCGCATTCCACAGCGTGACTTTTTCAATTTGGAGCCTCAGTGCTCGCTCTCGATCTTTTCGCTCGTTGTATTTATCGATTTGTTGGTTATTCACTGTTCATAGTACTGTTTTTTTGCATAAGGAATCATCAGGTGCCTAGTACCGCTGCTATTTAACCTACTTTGATGGTTCTCCGCAGTCTGTTTTAGACGCTCTTCCTTTCCGCCCATTTCTTGTGCCTCTCTCTTGGATTATTGGTGTCTCCCTTTGACGTAATTATGTTGAAATGGTCATGCGCAGATGCGATCGACCGGTGCGGCTTGCTGCTATAGTGGCTGACCAATCTGCCGTCGGCGTCGAACGCTGCAGCCGCCCTGCACACGAGCTCGCTCGCAGCCCGCAACAACTTCCTCAAGGTTTGATGTACCCACTTATTCTAACCTGTTTTATTATTAAAACACTGATATTGAAGCAATTATGCACTACGTTCACATTGTATTTCATAGCTTGGAAGTTTGCTAGCACCTGATTTTGGTGTGTTGTCTCCGTTTACTCATTTTGACCTGCTTGCAGTTCATCCACGAACGAAATGGGCCTTCCGAGCGACGATCACGCTCCAAGGACAAGAGTCCCATCACCGGATACAATCACTTCAAGGGAATCGTCCTCAAAAGTTCGTTTATACTACATTAAAATGTTTACTTTGAAAAACAACACGATTCATTCATTCTTATTGTGTATTGGTCAGTGAATAATATTTCCTGTTGGTTACCGACTCCTTGGTGGCTAAGAAATTGATTACTACTTTAAGTAAGGCAGGATAATTATCAATGGCGAGATAACAATATTCTCCTGAATTAATCTGATTCCATTGTTGTCGTTTTGTTGCGAGAACCCTTTAGAGGATGTTGGGATAAGTTTCATTTATTATTTTTATGACAACGAGAAATGCAGGGATTCTAGTTGGTGACTATAGAGTGGCTAAGGTCCACTCACCGGCTGAACCGCAGTTTTCTTGTGTAATCTAGTTTACGCGAGACACGAATAAACTGGGCGTGTACTGGTCGGAGGCTGATCATATCAAACAGAGAACGTTTATGTGAGAGAAGCGATTTAATGTGGGGAGGGTAGTGATCGGAAGGAAAAGAACACTTTCTGAGGGGGACAAAACGACTAAAAAGTGCAGTGAGGTAGGACACAAAACGATCATACAAATCCGATACATCGATGAAATCAGAGAGAATCGCTTTCCAATCAGTCCCATAAAGTGCATTGTCCAATCCAGAGAAATCAGTTTTGCGGGAATCAAAAGTATGCACTAAAATGGGATGAGAGAGGGGAAACGAAAACTTGAAATCAATAGATGAATGATCGGCATTACGAAATGGAGCGGATACACGACAATCAGAAATGATGTCAGGAGGAGAGAGAATGACATCAAGGAAGAGAGAAGAGATGCCGATTTGCCATTGCTATCGCGAACTCCCCAGAGATGTAGTCAAAATCATATCTCAGGACGGAGCTACGCAGTCCGTTCAGCCTCATTCTGTGTATAATGTGCATGGAATCGAGCGTGCAACTGCTCATCCGAGCCTCGTTGACGTACAGAAAATTGGCCGTAGGCGACGTTTGCAAGTGAGTCCGGAATTGAGTGATTCGCTCGTTATCCGACAACCTAATTATCATTGTGTGCGCTAAACCGACAGCTTCTCAGTGCTGAAACTATGACCTACTCGATCGCAGTCCACACTCTGATCCAAAAGGTCTCATGGGCACCCCTTAGATCCACGTACACTTGGCTCGCGGGTGGGTTTCCATTTCGATTTTATAACCATAATCACGTATCAGGCTGCTCGAAGGTTTCCAGTAGGAAATTTTAGAATGATTCAAGCCATGCTAGCATACGTTTGGACGACGTTGAGATATCTACCTTGGCGGATTGCACTGGAGATTATTTTAAAATATTTTTAAAAAAATAATTTAAATAATTTTAAAAAATTAATATTTTGAGTAATACTGGCCTTCTCCCGATTCCGACTACTTCGCACCAAAGGAATGTGGAAGGTAGAGTGGGCATGAAATGCGATTTTAGCTCGAATATCTCGTGACAGGGGTGATATTCCTCAGGCTTCGTACTCGCTTGTCGTGTATTCATCCGGCATCGTGACGCTGCTATCATTTACTGTCAATATTCCCGTATTCTTGACGAATACAATCTTAAACGAGACGGAATATTTCGCCGGCGCCGTTTCGTCAATTACTTCAAGTATGTCGGCAGTTCTTCGATTGCAGGAAAATGTACTTAGAAGGGGGGAGCATTCCTAAACAAGAAAAAAAAACATAAACAGGAAAAAAAATCAATTTTGTCCTTTTAAGAGAGCCCATTTCTTCATTGGTAACTGTAAGAAAATAAACCGTTTCACTTATTATTACTAACGGTCCACCCTACTGTGTTTAGTAACATTATTAATAACAGAACCTGGGTCCTAGCATTTGTATTGAATCACGTCCGTGCGTCCATGAACACATAGTAGAGAGATCAATAATAGTGGAAAAAACAGAAATAAGTAGCGAAAATTTCGCTCCGCTCATCATGCCTACTGTATGCTAAATCATCCATTGTCGAACATGAGTTTTTGAATCTTAATTTTTTTCTGGAATTCATCAAGCAGCTATCAGACACTGCCGATTGCGGGGTTTTCTACTTCCGATACGCCAATAACTGCCTGGTTCGTGATCAGAAAATTTAAATTATATGCTATCGCACTTCGTAAACATTTCCGAACAAATTTACATTTTGTAAATTATTTACATTTTTTTGCATTTTGCTGGTTAATTTAAAATTATTGTTTCTTTTTTTTTCACCCCGAATTCCGGGCAGATACAAAAATCTGATGGTGAAATATTCCTAGAAATATGATTAAAAAGAGAGCTATTATTATGTAAATTGAAAAGAAACTGAGATTACGGTAGGGACGAGGGTTTTATCGATACTACCGTAATCTTTACTATTTTGCTCTCTTTTTAATCGTATTTCTAGGAATATTTCACCGTCGGATTTTTGTATCTGCCCGGAATTCGGGGCGGATAAAAAATAAGAAACAATAATTATAATTTTTAGTTGCGAACCAGCAAAATGCAAAAAATTTAAATAATTTACAAAATGTAAATTTGTTCGGAAATGTTTACGAAGTACGATACATGAAGTGTGCGTCCTAGACTTACTACGTGAGGGCTATGCTCTCGGAAAAGGGCATATAGATTTCATCGCAAAGTTGATATTCTTGTCAGCTTTTACGTCTAACTCAATGGGTAACGGCTATCACCCACAATACTCTTCCCTCGCCTCCCTCAACTAAAGGCTAAACTACTCAATCGCGAGATACAAATATCTATTTATCGGTAAAGCATGATTGTCAATATACCTTCCCACCGAAATACTGCGAGTAGTAAGCCCGGAATTCGAACGACGAGAAATTGTATGCGAGACTGAGATATCCTGGGTAAATTAATATGAAGAGACTAATAAAAATTAAAATTTGGCCCTGTGGAAGATCCGAAAGAAGAGTGAGAATAGCCACCGCTATCAACATCCGAGTAGACTTGGCAGAATCCTCTTTTCTGAAGTTGTAAACGGAGAAAAATAGAGTCGACTCGCTTCTCTGATGGTCGAGGCAACTCCTCAGATGGTTTATCGCATGGGAAAGCCGTCCAGTATCCATCCCCGTTTACTCAAAGTAGTCCTCCCTTCTCGATCTCACCTCCTCACTGCTCTCAAAAATGCCCATGTTCTCCGCAAGAACGAGGATTGCAAGGGTATTTACATTCGCAAATCTCAGACTGTCGAGGAGAGAGAGAGAGGTAAGACACTTAGAGCTAGACTCAAGTCGATGCGTGAGTCGGATTCTAACTGTCCATTTGTGATCTATCGAGATGACTTGTGGCACAGGGATGAAATTCGTACTCATAAGCGCACTCGACTCCCCCCTCAGGGAAACTAAGTTGTCGTACATCACACCCTGACCCCTCTCACTCTGTGAACAGTATTGATTCGTCTCTTGTTGTTGCCACGACCTCTCCTCTTACTCTCTCCCCATTCCCCTCTTCCCCTGCTCCTCTCTCGTCTCTCTCATTTTCACACACTCTCTCGCCCTCTCTTGCCCCTCCCCTCTCCCCTCTCTCGTTTTCCCATGCTCTCTCGCCCTCCGTTCCCAATTCACCTGTCTCGCCTGTCAACCCCACCCCTTCTCTCCTTCCACAAGCACCAACTAAGTTCTCATGTGCCATGTTTAATGCTCGCTCCCTTTGCAACAAGCTACCTCACCTCCACGCTATTCTTTCTATCGACAAGCCTGATTTCCTGTTTGTAACCGAGACCTGGCTGTCCTCTAAGATTCTAGACACTGAACTCCTCCTCTCCTTTCCTTACCGTGTATTCCGTTCCGATCGTCCCCGTCGTGGAGGAGGTGTTTGTCTCTTTATTCGCGATCACCTCCCTTGTTCCCGAGTCTCCCTTCCTTCTAGCATTTCGAGTGACATTCTAGTCGTTGATGTCCATTCCCCTACTGCCCTTATCCCGACTCGTTTTGTTCTAGTCTACAGGTCTCCTAACACAACCACTGTTCAAAATACATCTCTTTTCGATCTAATATCTTCTCTGTTTTCCGTTCAGTATCAAGTGGTTGTGCTAGGTGACTTTAATTTGCACATCAACTGGAAGTCTCCTGGTCTTTTATCCTCTCAATCATCGTGTCTCTATCGACCTTGCTCTTTCCCAAGTTGTTCCCTCCCCCTCACTAAATGGTCATTTCCTTGATGTCATTCTCTCTCATCCTGACATCATTTCTGATTGTCGTGTATCCGCTCCATTTCGTAATGCCGATCATTCATCTATTGATTTCAAGTTTTCGTTTCCCCTCTCTCATCCCATTTTAGTGCATACTTTTGATTTCCGCAAAACTGATTTCTCTGGATTGGACAATGCACTTTATGGGACTGATTGGCAAGCGATTCTCTCTGATTTCATCGATGTATCGGATTTGTATGATCGTTTTGTGTCCTACCTCACTGCTCTTTTTAGTCGTTTTGTCCCTCTCAGAAAGTGTTCTCTTCCTTCCGATCACTACCCTCCCCACATCTCTCACATAAACGTTCTCTGTTTGATAAGATTAGCCTCCGACCAGTACACGCCCAGTTTATTCGTGTCTCGCGTAAACTAGATTACGAAATTCGAAAGTATGCTCGTTCCTATGAGCCGATTGCTCGCCGGTAATCATAGTCGCTCATTTTATCGTTATGTTTCCACTTGTTTCAAGTCTAAAGGTCTAGTAATACCCGCTATTATTGCCCCTGACGGTTCCGTAGTCACTTGTCCTTCTAAGAAAGCCGAATCTCTCGCTGATTACTTCTCCTCAGTTTATACTAGTGACGACGGAACTGTCCCGACCTGCCCCTCTCTTGTTTCCCAATCCATTCCTGTCTCTATTATCCTCCCTCACGAGGTCGCCTTTCACCTCAGTCGTGTCTCTTCCTCCTGTTCCCATCCCTCTGACAACATCCCATCCATTATTTTCAAGAAGTGCTTTGCTTCCCTATCCACACCACTTGCTCATATTTTCAATTACAGTCTCATGCTTGGTACTATTCCATCTCTCTGGAAATCATCTATTGTGGTCCCCATTCCTAAAGTAGCCTCACCCTCATCTGTTTCTGACTTCCGCCCAATTAGTCAAACTCCCATCCCAGCTAAAATTATGGAACGACTGCTTAAGCCCTCGATTATCGATTGGTGTACCTCCCACAATGTAATTCCCCCGAGCAGCATGGTTTTCTCTCCAGGCGTTCTACCGTAACCCAACTGCTTGATTGCACCCAATCTTGGCGTGATGCGATCGATCGCGACTATTGTGTTGACGTTGCCAATATTGACTTAGCTAAGGCTTTTGATAAGGTCTCTCATAATAAGTTCTTGCTCAGATTAGAATCGATTGGAATTCGTGGTTGCTTGCTAAATTGGATCTCAGGTTACCTCTCCGAAAGGAGTTTCAGAGTGCGAATAGGCAATGTTCTCTCTTCTGAGAAAGCTGTTGTCTCAGGCGTCCCCCAAGGGACAGTATTGGGTCCTATCCTCTTTCTGCTTTATACTTTCGATCTCCCTAAGGTTTTCTCCCCCTACCCTAAACTTTCATGTCAGCTCTTTGCTGACGATATCAAGCTCTTCACTACTTTCGATCCACTCTCTCCATCCGACGCCCCCACTCAACTTCAGTCCGGGATTTCGGGTTTCACGGAATACTGCAAAACATGGCAGTTAGAAGTTGCTGAGAAAAAGTGCAACATAGTTCACATAGGACGAAATAATCCCCGAACCATCTACTCTCTTCTCTCTACAAATCTCGCAATCTCTGACTCTATTCGTGACTTAGGTGTCCATATCGATCCCTTCTTGAACTTTGATTCTCATATAAAGAGTGTTTGCAATAAATCAACTTCACTTGTCTATCTCCTATTTCGTAGTATCAGTTGTACTATTCCTTCCCCTTACATCTCAGCCTTCAAGTCATTCATTATTCCTGTATTAGAATATGCATCCCCTGTCTGGTCCCCATCATCCAAAGGTCTTGTTCGGAAATTAGAGAAAGTACAACACTTGTTTACTAGACTCTTACATTTTCGTTGCTCCAGAGTAGAACCTATCATTCCATGCTACTCTGATCGATTATCTCTCTATTCACTTAACACCTTGTATACTCGTCGTATTGTGATTGATATTGTCTTAGCTCTCAAATTTTTGCCGATGAGACTCGTATGCCGATTTGTCATCACTAGTTCGCTCAGCATCAGAAGGAGCGTGGCGCTCAGGAGATTGCCGATGATATTGATAGGCGCGACAAATCGTATGATAGTCAAGTAGAAGATTTCTGTAGAGAATTCGAGCTGCCTGCATTTGGAAAGTCAATCAAAAATAATTATTTAATCCACTCAGAGATATTCGCATGAAAGAAACAAACGATTGTTTTTTAGCACAGTAAAAGATAAACACACAAAGAGATTGATGACTCACTTTGACGGCGTAATGAGCTCATCGGTGAAAGAAATCTTGAAACTTGTAGGGCAGATTTTGTTCATTGTTCGCGGATTTGCAGACTGAGACGATATGGTGCAAGCTGCTTACATTACATTAGAAAACATCTGCCAACATAGAAGTAATTTCGTGCCACCACCTCCCCCTGGCAAGGCGTGCCGTGCTGTGTCTATTGGTCTAGTGTCTCTCACCGACCGAGACTTCCACTGCGGATCAGAAAGCGAGCGAGGATCTACGCAAACAACTTAATGATGACGTCACCTGTCAGGCGCTTTCGGACGGCACTCTTCTTCATCATTGTCAATCGAAGATGATTGGAAGAATCGTCCGCTCAAGATGCAGTTCGCATCTCAGAATAGAAGAGATCAATTCTTCTCGCTCGTTCGCAACCGCCTGCTCCTCTACCGTAACCAGGAGGCATTTCTATTCGAAGCGATCTTTGACCGTTTGAACTGGAAATAGAGCCAGAGACGCGGACACTAAGAACTACTAGTATGGATATCTCCAGCAGAAAGTACATCAGCTGCTAGAATCGTGAAATTTTTCGGTTCAGTCAACCAGCGTTTGCCAATCTCTTCTTCTTTAGGTGTATTGTGTGATTATCGAGAGGCGCAGGATGGAAAAAATGCGATTGAAAACTTGGAAATGGTCAGACCAAGTGAGAACAAAGAACGAAATCCACTGCCTCGAACACACACAATACTTGCATGCACTGGATAAGTCATACTATTCCTACAAACAAACGGTGCAAGCATGGCATAATCAAAGCCATGTGAGACAGATTGAAATTCAGAAAACAAAAAAAGTACTTCTCATTTTGCACGGTATTTTCGAATGTAAGTCCATACTATATCTCAAATCACCATTGCTCCACCAAAGACAACAACTTCTTTAAAATATATCCTTTAAGACTTGTCGATGTGATGTTTAATCAAGTATTCTATAATGTGTTTGCAGAGGGAAAGAAGACGAGTTGTCGTGTTTCTGCCGCTCTCGTTAGGCATTCGTTGCTCAGTGACACGCTAGAGTGACGAATCGACGACGTCGACGGAAAAATTCAGAAGCCTTCTCGCTTTTTTTTGCATCGTATACCTGCAGATGCGATTTCAAAACAATCCTTCTAGTAAACATTATTATCTTCTCCTTCTGTTCTATTTAGGCTGAAATACCTATCTTTCACTGAACCATTTTCTATTGTAATTGTTAAATTCTTCAATCGAAACGCTTCTAGGAAGTGCGTTCGTTGCCTCCGAAGCAAACACACAGGGTAGGTTGTGCTTGCTCTAATGATTAGGGCAGAAAGTTCGGTGAACTATTCCCAGATGCTTCATTCATACTCTCCGTGCACTGTTGTGACTTATCTAAGGACAGAGAATCGATACAAGACTCTAGTTGTTGCGCAATCACACTCGAAATTCGCATCTGCTGCTTTCCTCGTGCCTATCCCCTGTCCTCTCACCGTAGGTATTCTCACAGTTGCCACGACAACACCCCCTCCTCCCTCTCTTTAGATTGTCCTTCTCATATTGGGGTGTCCCAAAAGTCCTGTTGTTTTTTTTTGAAAAATATTTTTTCAACTGTAAAGAGCCTTATCGAATCCTGCTAAGCGGCGATTGATGAATTAACTATTGACCTTCTGTTTCAATACTTGAGCCAGTGAAATCATTACAATTCCGAGGAGCTACGGTATGTAGAACTGACCACACTAAAAACACCCACGTTCAGTTTTCGTTCAAAAAATCCGTTCTCCTTTTTTTGAATAGATAAAAATCAGTTTAATGTTTGCCACAAATAGAAAGTAATCCATACACAATATGCGCACCATTCCGACTTCCCTTATCGAATTGCATCATCACTATAAAACTTGCCATTTCCCACACATTATTCTAAAAAATTTCGAATTTGATTCCGGAAATCGATCAAAATATTTAAAAATAAATCAAAACGTTGAAAAATTAACATTAGAGCGCAATCGAAGGGGGTAAAAATAGATAACTCAAAAATCGACCTGAAAAATGGTCATGATTTTCACATATTCTTGATTATTTCTGAGTTCTCAAGTGATATTTTGAGTTCGAAAATTGCATTTAAAAGTCTGATTCCTACTACTACTATGGTATTTGTTTGGGCTTCGGAATGTCAACCGCCTCTGTTTTTTGAATATTTTAAAACAAGGTCGAAAAACATACATTTTATATTATTGTTTCACCATTAGGCAATCTCATGATCTAATCGAAGTCGAATAAATTAGTGCAGGAGTACTTGCACTTATTAACAACGAGTGAGAGATATTGCGACCTACGGTTCTCTTGAAATAATAATAAGAAAAACGGCGACAAGACTTTTGGGACACCCTAATACCTTCCTCACTAGTCATGACGGGTTGCCTCTCTCCTTCCAACACGATCTCTCGTCTCTCTCTCTCTCTGACCAGCGAGAGAGCATGAAGATGAAGAGAGGTATCCCTCACATCCTTCCTCCCTCCTTTCTTCTTGCCCCCGTTTCCGTTCCTCGACGACGATAATAGCGCTGAATGCCCTCTACTTCTCTCTTTCTCTCCAATTATCTCGAGCCCATCGGAGGGGAAGACACGCCGCCGGAAATTGACCGGCCGCGGTGAAATCCAGACAGATTGGAACGGCACACACTTGATTTGCCGCCAACGCCGCCCACTCGTCCAATCTCTCTCGATTCGTGCTTCAGACCCATTATCGCTTTGCCGCCCCTTCGATTTCAGTGCACACCTCCGTCCATTATTTATGATGACGTTGGGCGTGTTTCTTATGTTTTCTCCATCTCGCACACGCGAGAGACCTTTTCTTATTTGTCGCGGGTGCTAGCAGTCTGAATCTGCAGTGAGTGGGGGCTCGCCTCAGGACTCTTGTCTGCAGGTCGAATTATTACTGAATGACTCAGCACATCACTAGGTTCTGTTGCCAACCACTCCCTGCTCTTGCTATGAAGCATTTTCACGCAAGTCTTACTGTTCTTCATTCGCCAACTCCACACAGGAGGTGCCAGTGGCTCACACCAGTGATGACAAATCTACAACAGACTCTCCTCATTTCACGTGCATTCTCGCGTTTCTCTGACCGACTAGATAGCGAGCGAAATGAGGAGAGTAATTTTTTTTGTCATCCCTGACGCACTCTTATCTGGCTTGACCCGAAGAGATTTCTTGCGGTGAGGAAGTAATCCACTTTGGTCGAGGAGGGCGAGGGGGGAAGAGGGGGTTTCAGCGATGGCGTCAGAGCACTCGGCTTGGAATTCGATTGGAATTCGTGGTTGCTTGCTAAATTGGATCTCAGGTTACCTCTCCGAAAGGAGTTTCAGAGTGCGAATAGGCAATGTTCTCTCTTCTGAGAAAGCTGTTGTCTCAGGCGTCCCCCAAGGGACAGTATTGGGTCCTATCCTCTTTCTGCTTTATACTTTCGATCTCCCTAAGGTTTTCTCCCCCTACCCTAAACTTTCATGTCAGCTCTTTGCTGACGATATCAAGCTCTTCACTACTTTCGATCCACTCTCTCCATCCGACGCCCCCACTCAACTTCAGTCCGGGATTTCGGGTTTCACGGAATACTGCAAAACATGGCAGTTAGAAGTTGCTGAGAAAAAGTGCAACATAGTTCACATAGGACGAAATAATCCCCGAACCATCTACTCTCTTCTCTCTACAAATCTCGCAATCTCTGACTCTATTCGTGACTTAGGTGTCCATATCGATCCCTTCTTGAACTTTGATTCTCATATAAAGAGTGTTTGCAATAAATCAACTTCACTTGTCTATCTCCTATTTCGTAGTATCAGTTGTACTATTCCTTCCCCTTACATCTCAGCCTTCAAGTCATTCATTATTCCTGTATTAGAATATGCATCCCCTGTCTGGTCCCCATCATCCAAAGGTCTTGTTCGGAAATTAGAGAAAGTACAACACTTGTTTACTAGACTCTTACATTTTCGTTGCTCCAGAGTAGAACCTATCATTCCATGCTACTCTGATCGATTATCTCTCTATTCACTTAACACCTTGTATACTCGTCGTATTGTGATTGATATTGTCTTAGCTCTCAAATTTTTGCCGATGAGACTCGTATGCCGATTTGTCATCACTAGTTCGCTCAGCATCAGAAGGAGCGTGGCGCTCAGGAGATTGCCGATGATATTGATAGGCGCGACAAATCGTATGATAGTCAAGTAGAAGATTTCTGTAGAGAATTCGAGCTGCCTGCATTTGGAAAGTCAATCAAAAATAATTATTTAATCCACTCAGAGATATTCGCATGAAAGAAACAAACGATTGTTTTTTAGCACAGTAAAAGATAAACACACAAAGAGATTGATGACTCACTTTGACGGCGTAATGAGCTCATCGGTGAAAGAAATCTTGAAACTTGTAGGGCAGATTTTGTTCATTGTTCGCGGATTTGCAGACTGAGACGATATGGTGCAAGCTGCTTACATTACATTAGAAAACATCTGCCAACATAGAAGTAATTTCGTGCCACCACCTCCCCCTGGCAAGGCGTGCCGTGCTGTGTCTATTGGTCTAGTGTCTCTCACCGACCGAGACTTCCACTGCGGATCAGAAAGCGAGCGAGGATCTACGCAAACAACTTAATGATGACGTCACCTGTCAGGCGCTTTCGGACGGCACTCTTCTTCATCATTGTCAATCGAAGATGATTGGAAGAATCGTCCGCTCAAGATGCAGTTCGCATCTCAGAATAGAAGAGATCAATTCTTCTCGCTCGTTCGCAACCGCCTGCTCCTCTACCGTAACCAGGAGGCATTTCTATTCGAAGCGATCTTTGACCGTTTGAACTGGAAATAGAGCCAGAGACGCGGACACTAAGAACTACTAGTATGGATATCTCCAGCAGAAAGTACATCAGCTGCTAGAATCGTGAAATTTTTCGGTTCAGTCAACCAGCGTTTGCCAATCTCTTCTTCTTTAGGTGTATTGTGTGATTATCGAGAGGCGCAGGATGGAAAAAATGCGATTGAAAACTTGGAAATGGTCAGACCAAGTGAGAACAAAGAACGAAATCCACTGCCTCGAACACACACAATACTTGCATGCACTGGATAAGTCATACTATTCCTACAAACAAACGGTGCAAGCATGGCATAATCAAAGCCATGTGAGACAGATTGAAATTCAGAAAACAAAAAAAGTACTTCTCATTTTGCACGGTATTTTCGAATGTAAGTCCATACTATATCTCAAATCACCATTGCTCCACCAAAGACAACAACTTCTTTAAAATATATCCATTAAGACTTGTCGATGTGATGTTTAATCAAGTATTCTATAATGTGTTTGCAGAGGGAAAGAAGACGAGTTGTCGTGTTTCTGCCGCTCTCGTTAGGCATTCGTTGCTCAGTGACACGCTAGAGTGACGAATCGACGACGTCGACGGAAAAATTCAGAAGCCTTCTCGCTTTTTTTTGCATCGTATACCTGCAGATGCGATTTCAAAACAATCCTTCTAGTAAACATTATTATCTTCTCCTTCTGTTCTATTTAGGCTGAAATACCTATCTTTCACTGAACCATTTTCTATTGTAATTGTTAAATTCTTCAATCGAAACGCTTCTAGGAAGTGCGTTCGTTGCCTCCGAAGCAAACACACAGGGTAGGTTGTGCTTGCTCTAATGATTAGGGCAGAAAGTTCGGTGAACTATTCCCAGATGCTTCATTCATACTCTCCGTGCACTGTTGTGACTTATCTAAGGACAGAGAATCGATACAAGACTCTAGTTGTTGCGCAATCACACTCGAAATTCGCATCTGCTGCTTTCCTCGTGCCTATCCCCTGTCCTCTCACCGTAGGTATTCTCACAGTTGCCACGACAACACCCCCTCCTCCCTCTCTTTAGATTGTCCTTCTCATATTGGGGTGTCCCAAAAGTCCTGTTGTTTTTTTTTGAAAAATATTTTTTCAACTGTAAAGAGCCTTATCGAATCCTGCTAAGCGGCGATTGATGAATTAACTATTGACCTTCTGTTTCAATACTTGAGCCAGTGAAATCATTACAATTCCGAGGAGCTACGGTATGTAGAACTGACCACACTAAAAACACCCACGTTCAGTTTTCGTTCAAAAAATCCGTTCTCCTTTTTTTGAATAGATAAAAATCAGTTTAATGTTTGCCACAAATAGAAAGTAATCCATACACAATATGCGCACCATTCCGACTTCCCTTATCGAATTGCATCATCACTATAAAACTTGCCATTTCCCACACATTATTCTAAAAAATTTCGAATTTGATTCCGGAAATCGATCAAAATATTTAAAAATAAATCAAAACGTTGAAAAATTAACATTAGAGCGCAATCGAAGGGGGTAAAAATAGATAACTCAAAAATCGACCTGAAAAATGGTCATGATTTTCACATATTCTTGATTATTTCTGAGTTCTCAAGTGATATTTTGAGTTCGAAAATTGCATTTAAAAGTCTGATTCCTACTACTACTATGGTATTTGTTTGGGCTTCGGAATGTCAACCGCCTCTGTTTTTTGAATATTTTAAAACAAGGTCGAAAAACATACATTTTATATTATTGTTTCACCATTAGGCAATCTCATGATCTAATCGAAGTCGAATAAATTAGTGCAGGAGTACTTGCACTTATTAACAACGAGTGAGAGATATTGCGACCTACGGTTCTCTTGAAATAATAATAAGAAAAACGGCGACAAGACTTTTGGGACACCCTAATACCTTCCTCACTAGTCATGACGGGTTGCCTCTCTCCTTCCAACACGATCTCTCGTCTCTCTCTCTCTCTGACCAGCGAGAGAGCATGAAGATGAAGAGAGGTATCCCTCACATCCTTCCTCCCTCCTTTCTTCTTGCCCCCGTTTCCGTTCCTCGACGACGATAATAGCGCTGAATGCCCTCTACTTCTCTCTTTCTCTCCAATTATCTCGAGCCCATCGGAGGGGAAGACACGCCGCCGGAAATTGACCGGCCGCGGTGAAATCCAGACAGATTGGAACGGCACACACTTGATTTGCCGCCAACGCCGCCCACTCGTCCAATCTCTCTCGATTCGTGCTTCAGACCCATTATCGCTTTGCCGCCCCTTCGATTTCAGTGCACACCTCCGTCCATTATTTATGATGACGTTGGGCGTGTTTCTTATGTTTTCTCCATCTCGCACACGCGAGAGACCTTTTCTTATTTGTCGCGGGTGCTAGCAGTCTGAATCTGCAGTGAGTGGGGGCTCGCCTCAGGACTCTTGTCTGCAGGTCGAATTATTACTGAATGACTCAGCACATCACTAGGTTCTGTTGCCAACCACTCCCTGCTCTTGCTATGAAGCATTTTCACGCAAGTCTTACTGTTCTTCATTCGCCAACTCCACACAGGAGGTGCCAGTGGCTCACACCAGTGATGACAAATCTACAACAGACTCTCCTCATTTCACGTGCATTCTCGCGTTTCTCTGACCGACTAGATAGCGAGCGAAATGAGGAGAGTAATTTTTTTTGTCATCCCTGACGCACTCTTATCTGGCTTGACCCGAAGAGATTTCTTGCGGTGAGGAAGTAATCCACTTTGGTCGAGGAGGGCGAGGGGGGAAGAGGGGGTTTCAGCGATGGCGTCAGAGCACTCGGCGAGAGTGTCCCTTACATCGTTATGGACTCAATTGAGGCAAGGCCTGCCCGCTGCTCAATCTCATTTGCACCTCCTCTCTACGTCTCAACTTCCTTCATTCACGCATTTTCTAGCGCGTCTCTAGAGCCCCTCAGCCCTAATTAGGATCGCCGTTCGTATCTCTCTCTAGAGAGAGAGAGCGAGAGAGACAGAAAAGGCTAGGAAATAGTAATGAAAGCGGGGAGGGGGAAGGGACTGGGTAATAGATAGATTCGGCGTGAATAGAGATGAAATGGGGATGGAAATAAAGAAGACTCGGAGAGGATGCCCCCCTTTTCTTCGGCGCCCGCCGCCAGTCTTCTTCCTCTCTAGAATCTCTCTTGGTTGTTGATAGAATGGCCCTCTAGAGGCCTCCTCAGCCCCCCCCCCCCCACTCCCCCAAACGCTTTTCTCCCTCTCATTCCGCGATGGTCTCAGAGGCTGTTCGTTGCTTCCTTTTCCAGCCGCACGAAATGCCTCTTCCTACGTGCTTAACTGGGTTCGAAGCCTTTCCAATTTCCTTGTCGTGACAGCACAATGCTAACGCACACTCTGAGAAAAGTTGGGAATCTCAGGCCTTCCCGTTCCTCCGTGTTCCTTTTTTTTGTAGACCACAGCGCAATTGTAGATTATACACGGCTAAAATATATAAGCCTAGGCCAAAGCATGAAGCACAGCAAGCATATCAGCTTATCTGATCCGGGTTATATTTTCCATTTCTCACATTATTATGAATAGTCTATCGTTGTCGCTGCGCGCGTCGCTTATGAAAAAGCGGCGGGAGCAGAAGAGAGAGAGAATCGCGTCGTCGTCGTCTCCGCTCTAATTGTGCCAGTATTCAGTGATTGCTTTCTCTCTCTCGTTCGCCTCTTTTTGAGACTGCAGAACGGACAGTTGAGGCGCGTCCCACTGTAGTGTTCAGCTCGGGAGATTTCTTATAATGATCATTCACCGGTCTCATAATTATACTGTAGTCTTCAGCTCCGGAATAATATTTGTATGCGAAGTTTCGTTATATCTCCCTCGCTACAAACGCACATCTCTTTAGAGTTCCCCACTAATGATGATGCTGGTCAGTTCAGGGTTCTGCCTGAAACTTCTCGCTTTCATCGCTTCACACAATGAGAAGTATCTCTTTGCTCCGGCTTTTTTTCGGGGGCCCCTTTTCTTCGCCCCCCCCCCTTCTCTCTTCTCGATTATATATGCTTACGTATGAGAGAGAAGGGGGGGGGGGGAGAGTGAAGAGAGTCTTAGAACCGGGAAGAGAAGGCAAACTCGCTGCATGCTCATGTCCGGATTATTATATTTGATTTATTATTTTTTGAGCGCGATTGATGTTCGGCTTCCATGGCTTTCTTGTTTACTCCTTTCTTCCCCCTGAATCTCCTTCGTAACTAACAGTTTGCTTGGCCGATAATCACTGCCGTTATGCCCCCTGCCACTTACCATCGCTATCCATCCATTTGGTGATGATTAGTGATGACAATTAGGCATCCGACTCTCCTCAAACCGTTTGCTCTCTCGTTTTTCTGACCTACGAGACATAACGCGAATCGAGGAGAGTCGAATTACGATTTGCCATCTCTGGTGATGATCTTCTCGCTTCAGCATCATCTCGCGCGCATTTTTCTCCTCCTCCTCCTCCTCCTCCTCCCTTCCCTGTCTCAATCCTCGTATTATGACACAGCGGAAAAGGAGGGATGCGGAGGGAGAGGAAGACCGAGGAGAGGAGAGAGAAATGGTCGTCGAGCCTCAACTCCTTTTCTTCCCCCCTGTCTTTTTCTGCCTCCGCTGCTTCGGTTCTCTCGTCCCACTTCCTCTCCACAGTCTCTTTTTCCGAAGTCTCTCACCACGAATCCGATAGAGTGTCCCATCTTACCAAATCGACGGCTCCCCATTACTTCAAAGGGGCTTCCTCATCCCCTCTTGGTCACGCAATCGACTCACACGCTCTATTCATTTATTTGTTTTTTTTTTGTTCTTACACCACTGAAGGTGCTTTTGGAGATGTTCCATGGTATATTAAGGCAATTGGGAGGGGTCGTCGGACGAATTTTTAACAACTCCTGCCAATAAGTTGTGGGTGAAGTCCTGAAGGATGCATGAAAAGGAAGGGCGAAAGTAGGACTGCCCTGGTCAAACTACATCAGCGAAATATTATTCGCTCATGTGTTCTGCATGCTCCTTTTGATTGAATTACTCAGCGCGGGGAGGCTTTCGGAGGGCGGAAGAGAGGGAGAGGAAGGGCACTGAACTTTATGTGAAACGGCGCCGCACGCTCTTCAATCATAGCTTCTCCCTGTGTGATACTTCGAAGTGATAGGGATTCGGGGAGAGAAGGGGGAAGGGGGATTGGGAGATATCAATCGGTGACGTGTCTACCGACACACTCCCCCCCTCTTGACGCTACTTCCGAATCACTCTCTTCTTGACCCTGTAGAACCTGTGGTGTTTTAGCGTGGTCATCGACCTCTGTTCCTAAATTCACGTTTGAAACATTATCCGTCGTTGTGCGCCTCTCATCGTTTTCGAAGTAACTCATGTTTTGGCATACTCCAACTACTCCAGGTTGTTGTGATCAGAGGGATACCGGTCTGATGTCGGACACATACAAGCTGGTGTACTTCAACCTCATGGGACGCGCCGAGCCGATCCGACTGCTGTTCGCGCAGGTTGAAATACTGTTAAAATTATTATTATTGATCCATTATTCGCCACAAATAGCCTGAGACATATTGCGATACGACTTGTCGTACCGCGAGAAAAGCTGAAATAATATCCTCGATAAAGTGCACTTTCAGCATCTATCCTTCTGTCCTAACTCGAAAACTAGAATAACTCGGAAAAAATAGTTTCAAGGTTCTAATCAAAAGTTCGTAGCTTCAGGCGGGCGTTGCCTTCGAGGACCAGCGAAT
The DNA here is from genome assembly GCA_036245825.1 of Pristionchus entomophagus. Taxonomy (NCBI): domain Eukaryota; kingdom Metazoa; phylum Nematoda; class Chromadorea; order Rhabditida; family Neodiplogasteridae; genus Pristionchus; species Pristionchus entomophagus. The sequence continues at coordinate 29,839,506 of BTSX01000006.1, forward strand.
CGACCGGGCAGAGTGGGCGACGATGAAGAGTCGTGAGTTGTTTCTATCACCGTTTGAGTAGTGACGCCAAAACCATTCCCAATATCTATGAAAAAAACAACACGTTGAGCTCAATAACATTGTGGTCGAAACAGATAATGGACTGGTTTGAATTCCCCTACGGACCATTTCGGCAAAAACCATTCAACTACGTCTTTCATACCCTCAGAATGGAGAAGGCATATCCTTATCCAGTCAGTGGTTTTCGATTTTTGAGAGATGGAAATCACCGTATTCACCTTACACCCATTGGCGGAATAATAGGTGCGACGCATCCGCTAGCCCCCCCCCCCCCTCTCATTGCGCCTTTTTCGGTTCAGTCGTTTTTTTTCTCTCTTTCTCTCGCGTTGCGGGCCATTAGATTCACTATGGTAATGAAGCGGTACGAAAAATGGGAGCGCATCCTTTGTACGACGTGCTGCTTCCCTTTTGAAGCGCCAATCAGATTGGAGAGGTCAAAGAATCAGATTGAACAAGCGCTTAATTAGTGAAAAAAGAGACGACGAACAAGAGAAATTAGCTGTCGCGTCATGCGCAATTTTTTTAGGCAATTGAAGCGTTTCGTTACCAAAATTATCGTAGGTAGTTTGAATTCTTCGAGAATTATGGCTACTAGATATGTACCAACGGTGCAGCCGGAAAAGTGCCATATTGCTCGTTTGAGACTCAATCATTGAGCAAATAAAAGAAATGTGTTGTTGTGCTGGGAAATGAAAAGTGTTTGAGAAGCCCCGATTTTATTGAGAAGAATTTTGAGAAATTTTCAGAAGAAAACTATTGAGATCGTTGTGGTCACAATATTGTATCATACAAATTTCAGCTAGAATTTCTTTGAGGATTGCTTTGAGGAATTTTGTTTTTAGTATTTTTTTAGAATAAAACTATTGAGATCGTTGTGGTCGCGTTGTGGTGATTGTACAAATATCAGCGTAAATTTCTTTGAGGATTGCTCCAAAGGTATTGTTGATGTGATGCGAGCTTTCCGAGATAATATTTAAATAAAAAATATAATATTACCTTCAAAAGTTAAATCAGATGATACATACATACATACATTTATCATGTCAGGCAGTTGACGCCAGATGGGGATGGATGGTTTCAGATAGGTTTCGGGTCGCTTCTTCGTTCGCGAGAGAATCATTTCGTCTGGGTGGGGGTCAAGGGATCGGTCTTCTTTCCATTAACAGACCCAAGAGATTGGCTGGAGAAAGGGTTGCGATCATCCAGGACGATAGGACTTGATGTAGAGTGTTCATTGTTGATGACGGAAGAAGGCTCCCGTGATTTTAGAACTGAGTCCACCAAACTTGAGTCATCAATCGCGAAACGAGACTCGACGAGAATGGTATCTGAGGGACCAAAGATCAGAGTAGGTCATACCCATCACACGGTGACCAGAGTCCGGCTTGGATGGGGATTCCGATCTTGTTGAGTTTATGGAGTAGACGAGGGGAACTAGAGGGATTCCATTCTCTATCAGAGAGAAATGGAGAAGGACCGCTCGCGACGACTAACAAAAACGAGAATGAGATGATATTATATTATTAATACGGTATTTACAAGCTACCGTATCTCAAGCCACAGAAATAATAGTTTATTATTGCAGAGATGCCGTACGCTCAGCTGCCCGTGCTGGAGGTCAACGGGGTCAAACTGTCACAGTCACGCGCGATCGAGAGATATCTCGCCAAGAAGTTTGATCTGGCAGGAAAGGACGACTGGGAGCAGGCAAAGGTGAGGTAAAAATGCAACCATTGACCAAACAGAGTAATAATATTCATTATATGAGTGTAGGACGCAACTATACTAGGTAATGTGCGCTAGTTAAAATGCGCTGGGCGGAATGGACAGATTGGTTATTCAATACCGTAAATCTCCCCAATTTCAAACGGAATGGTCCAAAAACGATGTCCGCTATCAATGTTCTGCCCTTTTTTTCGATATTAAGTAGTTCATATTCCCTTGTCAGGTGGATGAGATGGTAATGGGCGTCGAGGATTTGCTCGTCAAACTCCAGCCGTGGTTCAACGAGAAAAGCGAAGCGAAGAAGGTGAGCGATCGATTTTGAATCTTAAGTGTGAAACACTGGTTCCACTGCGTAACCTTTTTACACGCAGCTCCACATAATTCGCACTTTCCATTACGGGGTTCCTCTCAACGATTACATCGTGCTCGCATTGTTACTGAATTAATTTAATATAAATACAAATTATTCCAGATCGAGATCTTCCGTACGCTGGTCGACGAGGAGATCGTGCCCTTCCTCACGAGGTACGAGCGATTCCTGGAGGCGAACGGAACAGGATTCTTCGTCGGCAATGCCGTAAGACCAATATAAAAATTATTAATAATGATAGCATTATTTTGAAGTTGTTTTTTAAACAGTTAAACAGTGTCATCATTGACCATGCTCCTGTTTGTTACTTCCTCGAAGCATTAATCATTAGAAATTGCTCAGGTGACGCTCGCAGATATTTCTCTCTTCCATATCTTCTGGTTTTTCAACCGATTGCTGCCGGGATCTCTGAGAAAATACGCGGGACTTACGTCATTCCAGGTTTGTCGACTTATGTTCGTGGGCCGGAAATAGGGATGTAAATTCGGTTTTGGCTCTCTCCATTCTGCGCACATCTCGCCGATCAGAGAAATGAGATAGCACGTGAAATGAGAATCGGTTGCCGATTTGTCATCAGTACTCTTGATCTGTTTTGTTGACTGGTAAGATGAATGTGTGCAGTAGTTTCAAGTTCGGGATAAATCTTATGATCGTTTCTTTATGGAAACGGAGTGCTCGAATACCGCTTTTTGAGAGTTTTGCTTATCTTTCTGGAATATTTTCAAAAATTACCTTAATTACAGGCACGGATGAACGGGCAGCAAAAGCTAAAGGAGTGGATCGACAATCGGCCAAAGACCGAGGCATAATGCATACCCCTATACATCCCTCGACTGTCCTTCATTCCCCTTCATCCTCCATGTGTCCTATCAACCGCTTCCAATTGTCTCCAAGAGCACATTTCCACTCTAATCACCCCAATTTCCGTCGTCATTTTTTCGCTGTCTCTTTTTTCCTCTTCTGGCTGGAATAGTCTCTCAATTGGCATAGTTAGTTTCGTTCTAATTGTCTTCGTGAATGTGGATAATAAAATTGGACAAATAACAGTGGGAACCATCGTTTTGTCCATTGAATAAATGAGCTAAAGCCAATACGTTTTTATATCTCAAATATAGCCTAGGGACTATAGTCCTGTCCCCCTTCTCGAAGAGTGTTGGGGTGAAAGTGTGATCTAATGAGGAGACAAAGAAGAGACTCGTAATGATGTCCTTGTCATCTGTCCACTAATTAACCCATCGTGTCCCTTTTAGTGTTCTGTTCTCTCCCTCTTCTCTAATCCCCACCCCAGGAGTCCCTTCTAATTACTCGCTGGGTGGCAGCAAAGAGTGCGGAATTCCAACTTCGTATATCTCAGAGATCATTATTTAGCCCTTCATCTCAATATTTCAAAGTTTTTGCCCCTTCATAAATGATCATTGCTTTTCTTTTCGAAACGAGCGCTTTCTAAAGTCCACACAAATTTCAAGAATATCTCCGTTTTCGCCTCCCGCCGGTGTGATCAAATGATGTGATAGAATCGAACCCTTCGCTCGACACCTCCCCATCTAACCCAATCTCCAATCCCCGCGTGACAGTTGTTCGTGTGACTTTTGCATCCAAAGGACACCACTTGTCGGGCCACAACTGACAGCTAGAGGAAGAGGAGAACGAGTGGTTCTGAGCGTACCGATAGCGGCTAAAGCCTCCCGAAACCACTATATTCCTCAGTTCGCTTGTCCTGTAACTCAATTGGGCGCTCAACAGATGGAGCCGGGTGGGGGACATCACCCATCCCCTCCTCCCCTTTCTTGCTCCCATCACAACTTAATTGGCGGCCTTCTCTCTTTCCTGCCGCTTCCGCCGCCCAGCGATTCGGGGGCTGATAATTAAACCCGACCCCCAGTGTCCGGCCAGCACTCGCGTTAGTCCGGTCCACTACTTTAAGTTTCGAAGCATTCAAAAGTGTCTCGTTAATGGTTTGATCAACACCTAGTCGTTTTCATTTGGTGTTGTTAAAATTGTCTCGCACTCCCTCTCATTACTGACCCGGTGTGTCCATCTGGCTTGTATATTCGTTCCGCTTTTTGCAGAGAAATAAACGTGAGCAATGATCCGAAGCGTGAACAGGATGGAATGAGGAGTCGGAGGGGGCGAGGATCGAGACTGGTCACGACTGTCAATTACGAGTGTGTTTTCTCAATCTTTCACCATGTCATGATGATGGACATTAGCCCGAAACGCGTCTGACCGATGAAGTCTAACCATTCCTTACTTAGTACACCCACTCCATCAATTACGAGTGCGTTCTATGTGGGCTTAATGATCCTTCTCTAATTGATTTCTGATCATTTCAGTGCTCCACCGAATGGAAAAGGGGGTCACAGATGCAGTCTTCCATTCACCACGGCAGGTCTCCACAAGAGGACTCCTATTCGCGCTCCTGCTGACGACTATTCTTATTATGGTATACTTTCCTGATATGTTTCGCTTTCCATTTAAGAGCTTGCGTTTGCGATTCAACGACTCAGATCATTGTCATCGAGTCATCAGCGTCGGTCAAGATATGCTTGAATGTTCAACATGCAATTGTTCTCCCAATATTCCATCCTCTTCAGATCTACTCGCGTCACTCCGAGCCGGTATCTCTCGGATACGTCCAGCATCAAGTTCTGTTCCGCGGTCGGATACCAGTCCTCCCCGAGGAGGATCCCCATCTCATCTATGGAGACCGAATTGATGCTCAGCTGGCACAGACAACCGAGGTCAGCGCAGATGACAACAGCGTTACGATAACTTGAAGCTGTTTACCTTTTCAAGAAGCTGAAAAAATGCGTAAGAAAATGCGCTCGATAAAATGGCAAACATAATCGTCAAATGTATCAGATTTTTTGTGATTGAGATCGTTATGCGATTTCAGAAAATTTCCGTTGCAGGGTGAGCCTCACACCGTTCTTATCTTCCACCAGGTCGACGACAACACCGAGCAGACGATGTGGCTGCTGGACGAATGCCCGGTGAAGTGCATGATGACCAATATGGGTGAGCAGAATGAAACCATGGATACGGTGCTATAGACCAGTCATCGATTAGCAAGAGATTAGACGTTTATCAACTATGATTATGAAGAGTTATGCTGTTTCTACTTGCACCAAAAATGCAAAACATTGAGAAAGTCTAATATGAAGCCGTTTGCGTTGCGATCAACAAGTGGCTGGAACATCAAAAAAGTCCGATATGCTCAAAAGTTGGTCCTATGGGTAGCTTTTGATTCTGAATCGATTGACGTTTTCAGTTTTTCGATAGAACTTTTCCGAACTGAGTTATGGCACCATGTTCATTTGTTCAAATTCTTGTTCTTCGATAATAACTGCCCCGGGAGGGTTGAAAAGGCCAAGTATTCCGCGTACCCGACCAGAATTTAATTCTCTACAAAATGAAATAAAAATGTAGGTTCTATCTTTATCCGGTACGGAGATATGGTCGATTTTTGACACAGAAAGGGGTCGGCACATACACGCTATCAGTAGAAAGAGCAAACTTCCCTGATCAGCTATTTAAGCTATTGGGTGAAGGATTAAACCGACGTTGAACTGAATTACACACTTTATGTGCTAAAAACTCGCGATTTTGTATGTTTTTCAACGATAACTTTTTTATTTCAACGTTTCACGAGCTCTCGTATACAAATTCGGTTTCTACATGCGAAAATACGCTTGAAAACCCTATAATGACGTATTTTTGAGAACATGACTTTTTTGACCCAAAAACGGAACCAGGAACCAGAACCGGGGTGGAAAAAGTCATATCCTCAAAAATAGGCCACTATAGGGTTTTCTAGCGTATTTTCGCACGTAGAAACCGAATTTTTATACGAGAGCTCGTGAAACGTTGAAATAAAAAAAGTTATCGTTGAACAACATTCAAAATCGCGAGGTTTTGGCACATAAAGTGATGTAATTCAGTTCAACGCCGGTTTAATCCTTCACCCAATAGCTTAAGACGACATCTTTTTTATTTGAGAGCACCCCCCGGACACGTTTCTCTAGCAATGAGAACCGCGAGCCCGTACTCGAGTACTAGAAGGGTCTTGGTGCCCCTATGCACGAACCATGACTTATTTGTCATTCCTGCCTCTGCGCAGGATGAAAAGTTGTTTCCAAGAAAAAATGCTTGAAAAATCAAATATTCTCAACCAACAGGGATAGATTTAATTTCCCTTTTGCGTTACTTTAGGGGTGTCCAGAGGATCTAAAATATGTGTTTGAATTGATTACAACTCATTGCGAACACGATTTTTTCAACATGTCATTTTGGTTTTTTGAGACAAATTGTCGATTTTCGCCAAAACTCATAGACACGACTAGATACATTTTGTAGGCCGTGCAATTCTGCGTCGATATCTCCTATAGAGATACTCCACGATAGATACTAAATTTGCCTTTCATCCGACCAAATCTGAAAAACCCTAGATTTCTACCGTTTTTCGAGCGTAACTTTTTTCATTCGCATTATTGTGAACTGGCATGCCGAAATTCGGAATCTACGCGTAAAAATACACCAGAAACTCCTATAGTCAGATTGTTCCGAGACAAAAAAAATTGAACTTTTTCATGACCTTTTTAAAAAAAATTGAACTAAAAAATTGAACTTTTTCAGGTCATGGTGATTTTTGGGTCAAAAAGTTGAAATTTCAGAATCACGTACCTATAGGATTTTCTGGTGTATTTTTGCCCGTAGAAACCGATTTTCGATACTAGAGCTCACCAAAATGCGAAATAAAAAATTTATGCTCGAAAAACTAGAACTTTCGTTCAAACATATCTGGTATCGACGAGATATCGACGCAGAATTGCACGGCCTACAAAATGTATATAGTGGTGTCTATGAGTTTTGACGAAAATCGACAATTTGTCTCAAAAAACCAAAATGACATGTTGAAAAAATCGTGTTCGCAATGAGTGGTAATCAATTCAAACACATATTTCAGTTCCTCTGGACACCCCTAAAGTAACGCAAAAGAGAAATTAAATCTATCCCTGTTGTTTGAGAATATTTGATTTTTCAAGCATTTTTTCTTGAAAACCACTTTTTATCCTGCGCAGAGGCAGGAATGACAAATAAGTCATGGTTCGTGCATAGGGGCACCAAGACCCTTCTAGTACTCGAGTACGGGCTCGCGGTTCTCATTGCTAGAGAAACGTGTCCGGGCATAGGCCAAAATGCTTGCAAATTACTGAGACGTCGTCTTAAAATGATCAGGTAAGTTTGATCTTTCTAATAATTAAATTATTAAATTCTGGTCGGGTAAGCGGAATTCGTGGCCTTTTCAACCCTCCCGGGGCAGTTATTATCGAAGAACAAGAATTTGACCAAATGAACATGGTGTCATAACTCAGTTCGGAAAGGTCCTATCGAAAAACTGAAAACGTCAATCGATTCAGAATCAAAAGCTACCCCTAGGACCAACTTTTGAGCATATCGAACTTTTTGATGTTCCAAGCGCCCGTTGAACTCTTGTTGATCCTAACACAAACGGCCTCATATTCACTTGATTATTTGGAGCTCAGGAATGCAAGAGTAAGAGCTAGTCATTAATTCTTTCCGAGAATTCCGTTACCACAACACATTAAAACAGACGCGCACATGAACGCGGCCGACGCCCTCATCTTCACTCCGGATTTCATCGATCGAATTCCTCTCGACAGAAGATCCACGCAGTTGTGGTTCCTGCAGTTGTCCGAGAGCCCGGTCAATACACCCACTCTAATGGACTTCAATGGAAAGGTTGGCGGGAACGATTTAAAAAAAAATAAGATTTATGACGGATTTCATGTACTTTATTAGAAAATTGTCAATTACAGGGAAAAGTTGTGTGACTTAGATTTCTGTGAAAAAAACCTACGTATGGCCAGGGGAACGCTTATGTATTTTGAGGAAGTTCGCATATTGAACCGAAATGCGACCTACCATTTCAATAAATATTCACGATTGGGTTAAGGTCACACAACTTGTCAGATAAACTACACAGTCAGTTATCGATGGGACGCGGATTTCGTGAGTCCATACGGTCGCTATGTGCCGTTCCGCAAGCCGAAAGCCGTTCTGGATAGAGCGAGTGCGTTTGGTATTGAGTCTGAATTTCAAATTTGATGTGTTTTGGCCTAAATAAAAAGGTCCTTTTGCTAGATTTTGAAGAACAAAGAACTCAGACTAATGATGCATTTTATCCGAATTCAGTGTCGCCTAAGAAGAGGAGTGTCGCTTGGTTCGTATCCCACTGCCTCACTAGCAATCGCAGATATCAGTACGCGAAGAAGCTGGGAACCTTCATCGATGTCAGTTTCTAGCTTTGACTTCATTCGAAAATCTAAATGAGAACTGCACTCGCCAGTCAAAGATTCGAACAACACGCCTTATTAAAGTGAAACAGAAAGTTTTCTTCTCTTCAAAACAGATCGAGTAGACAAAGACAATGCACACGTTTTTTGAGAGATGAACGCCCTATTCCTTTCTCCAGGTTGATATTTTCGGCGAGTGCGGAAGTGGAAGGAAGAACAGTGAAGCAATGAGAGATCTCCTCCAGAACGACTACAAGTTCTATCTCGCATTTGAGAACAGCAACTGCAATGAATACATCACTGAGAAATTCTTCGAGAACGCGCTGAGGTACGTTCAGATTCTAATGGCGTTGATTTTGAAATAATCGACAAACAACTGTATCAAAATGAAGAGTAAAAGTGACCTAATCCTTTCATTTCTAAGGGAAGTAGAACAGTAATCAAGCGTGATATCTGGTATCTTATTCATCCACATATGAAGCCATGAAAGATATCACAATTCTGTTTCGGACGATTTCTGTTTCAGAAATTACATTATTCCGATCGTCATGGGCGCCCCGAAAGAAGATTATTTGAAGGTACGGTACCTTAAAAAACAATCAATCAATTGCATTCATTCATGACTATTGCCGGTACATTTGCATGCATTCCAGCATTATTTTATTTTTTCTACGATCATATGTATTATTTGCAAATAATGACTATCGTATTTCAGATTGCTCCTCCGAATTCGTTCATACACGTGGACGACTATGAGGACGTCGAGCATCTTGCAAAGTCTCTTCCATCTTCTTTTTTTCTCCCTCCCCCTCCCATGCACTTGTCTATTCATAAGACAACGCAACTCACAAATTCTCGGCCCTTGACATTTGGAGTGGGAAACGTTCGAGACACCGAGCGACGTCAAAATCCGCTTTGGGAAATGGAAACTTGAATGCATTACTGGGTCTCAAAAGACCAGTCGATATTCCGTATGCGGACTTTTGATGGTAAAGCTAACTCGGCCGAGTTCGACTAGGGCTCATTCCGTTTTATAATCGCTAGTCCAGGATGATTTGAGAATGAAGAAGGGAACTTCATAAACCTAATCAGAGCGCGAAGGAGGACATTATTGGTGAACGATGTTCTTCTTTTTCCAGTTACCTGAAGTATCTCTCATCGAATGCGTATGCATACAATGAATACTTCGCGTGGAAGCGACTCGGACGCATCGAGGATTCGAATCTACCCTGCAGAGTCTGCCTATTCATGCAGCAACCCACCCCGAAGGTATGCTTGGTCATCGGAAATATAATCGCGAGCACGGGTGGCATGGGTTTGATGTTCAGTGAAATGAATTCGATAACTGTTTGAACAAAGAAATAGTACATTTGTTTAAAAAATTAAGGGATGTCCGATCCCATTTTTACGAATACGTTCTAACTTCGCCCTCACCATGCATTGTAGAATAATTTTAGTCAGCGTAGTACTGCTTATATTTGATAGCTTGTCTTTGATCAGAAACGTTAAGGTGTACGAAGACGTCGAGTACTGGTGGCACGGGCGGAACGAGTGCATGTATGCTGCCGAACAACCAGCACCCTTCCTACAATGACCAGTAGTAATGCCGTCTCGGGTTCAACCTCTCTCCACTCTGCACATCTGGCATGCCTGAGCTCAGCGACAGTGTGCAGAATAGTGAGGGCCAACACCAAAAGGTCATCCCTAATAACCAGTGAAGTCCTTTAAGCGATCTTCCCCCTCTCCACTTTTGCCTCTCGTTTTTTTATTTTGAACGTTCCTCATCTCGTTGTGATGCATTAACTGTCCTTTCTCTCTCCGGTTACATCTCTCATCTGGGTTCTGGTCTTTCACACCTTGCCATTGTATTCCAGCGAGCATAAAACAAACATAATACCATTGATGCGTACGTGTCCATGCAGACAAAGCTCTGAGAAAGCCACGCGCCGGGCTTACCATTCCCCCCTCGTCTCTTCGGAATTAGAGCCAGACGCCGTCATCTGCGATGAGGAGAAAAAAGCGGAATCCTCCCCATTTATCTCGTCGTTAACTGGGCGAAAAACCGGCGGTGGTGCCGAAATGAAGTGGGCGAGAAGCGACGAAGGGACTTGAATGGTTAATTAGCCTGGTAAGCACACACAGACACACACACACACACATTCACGAAATGGGACGACGGGCGGGAAATGGAGAGGAAGACGGAAGACCAAAGCAGTCTTCGTCGGGCTGTCGTCGTCGACGTTCGTTGACGATTAGAGTTACGGGTCGCCGTCTCTCCATTCCGCACACTCTCTCGACCAGATAGTGTGCGAAATGGAGCGACGGTCGGTATTACGAACTCTTTTCACGATGGAGCTAACGGCCTCACCGCTGCCGCGCGGAGTCCTCGTCGAGGCGCCACACCCTCCGCTGGCCAAGGAGGAGACCGTGGACGGCTCAAGCACCACGTCGTCTCACTACTTCAACGACCTATGGATTCATCTGGTATTGTCTTTTTTTTTAAAATCTTCGTCTATTTACGACTGGGCACTCGTCCGAATCTCTGGTCCTCTCGAATTTCTCCTCGGAATCAGGCTTCATGCGCGAGACCAAGGGGCGTGCACTACTGCTTACCAAAAGGCTAAACATCAACGATCTAAACATCAAAGAGTTGGTTGGCATACGAAACCCGAGTGAAATGAGAGCCAATGGGCTGCTTTCACATCCTCCTTTTTTTCTCGGAGACAAAGTTCAGTGTTTGAATCCGCTTAGCGTCTCCCACACGGCGTCGCCGTCGCGCACCAATTATCCGAGACAACGATGTCTGAGAATCTCTGAGAATCCCACGACGAACAACAGTGGAGCGATCATTTCCGTCGTCGTTTTCCTCTTTCTCCTCGTCTTGTTTTAGCCGCGAAAAGCGGCGTTTTCTGTAACTGACAGGTGCCGGTAATGGCAACAAAAGCCCCGCCGCCGTCTCGCTTTCCTCTTCCATCTGCCTTGCCCCTCTCTCTCTCTCTACTCATTGTTCCTCGAGTCTACTCTCGTCGCACATACGGGAATCATCAGAGATTTTCTCCCCCCATCTTCATTCTGCCTCGTAGTCCTCTCTGCTTTGGTTCCCACGAACACAGCAAACCCCATTTCGTAGCTGCTTCCAAAAACGCATGGACGCGGTTCCTCATTTGTCTTGCCCTCTAGAAGGGCACATAGGTTGAAGAGACGCGTTCTAAAATGCGCATTACTGGTCCTTGATCTACCCTCACACCATATTGCTTCCTTGTCTCGTTTCCTGCTACGACTTCATCTGCAGCACATTGACAGCTCTTGTTGCTTCCCCTCCTCTCCCCCAGCTAAACAACGCGCGCGCATAGGAATTGTGAATGAATGAGTGAGGCGGACGCCCTGTCCTCGACTCTTCCCTCCAAAATCCTCCTCCCATTCTTCTTCTCACCCGTCATCTCCACCCGCTTATGGCACCTCCTCCTGTACCCAAGTGGGCCCGCGGTGCCAAGGTGTTCCGGTGCCAGTGCCCATCTAGCACCGTGTCATGGCCCGTAACCTACAAAGTGGTTGTTGCCCCAGTTCAAGAGGTATTAGTGAAGTCGTTCTTTCCTATGTTTGCCTTGCTTGTTGCTCGAATTTCGTTGGCATTATATGTTATCATGGCCACATCTTCTTCCGCGTTAGGCTCGCAGAGCCGCACCTATTATTTCATTCATTAAAATTGGAGACTAATTAGAGTTTCTGGGCGAATTACTGGATTTTTTTTAACTTTCGAGTGAATTCTGCGCTGATATGGTCACATTATTCAGCATCTTCATTCCAGATGCACACAATTCGCTCGTCCGGTCGAAGCCTGGATCGGCTGTGCAGACGAGGAAGTCACGACGACGTGAAGAAGCGCACGCCCTCGCCCCTCTGCTGCCTTGGCATCATGCACATTCGGGTTCGGATTTCGTCGTTGCTCTTCGATCATCCTGATGAGCTCGTGACTCTCTCGAATTTCATAGTACTTGCGCATCTCGCATGCTTGTTTTGAAACGCCACTTCATCCAGCCATTGTTTTTTCCCATTAATTTCGCACAAGAGGAAACATATCTTGTATAGAAATTTTGCTTTCTCAGCTCTTCCGCCTTAACACAAAACCGATCTTTGGTTCGAACTTCGAGACAAAGTCGATTAGTCGTGGATGGGATTCGGAATGATTTCTGTTTTTGCGCCCGTACGTCTCCCATCCGGGTCTTCTCATCCCTTTCTCGAACGACTTTATGAGGGAAGGGAGGCCTCTCAATGAAGTCTATCAAATGATGCATTACCCCACCAGAGAGGCAGGAAGGAAAGGGAGAATGGTGAAAACAAGTAAACAACGTCGATAATTTCAAAATGAACATGTCTTACTTTCAGACGGCAACATACTGGATTGCGTATGCGGAAATGATGTGGATCACCTCACAGGTATTTCTTTTTGATATTGGAATAGTAAAAGACCTCAGTCACGTGCGAATATAATACTTCGAATAAATAATTCCGCGAAAACTGTTTTGTATTCCATTTTCGAACGTCTCTTAGGTATTCCTAGACGAAAGCGCATAAATTCTCAGATACAATCAGTCTACACGGTGTCTTTCGTCAAAACAACGTGAATACGTGTCAAAGTGCGAATTTATTCTGTAATTTAGTTTTGGTGCCACTGGCGGTTGGGCAGAAAATGCATTTGTGATGACCCGAGGTGAAAAGGAGATGTTGGAAAGACAAGCAAAACCTACATCACTGTTTTTTTTCTCGGAAATGCTGTTGGATTGTGTCGAAAGATGCAATTCACTGAATAAAGAGGCATAGCATAATGCATTCAAGAAAAAAACTATTTCCTGTTCGCGCTTTGCATTTTTCTTGAAACGGCTGTAGGATTTTTCCGAAGGATGACTTCGACTAAATATATGCAAGCCGTAGAAAAAGTATTTACATTGGAAAGAAGATTCAAAAAAATATTAAGATTATTTCCAGTTCGCCTTCTGGATGGCGCAACTGGTGGTTGGTTGTACTCACTGGGCTTTGCTCACCGTCGGATTCATCAGCGTCATCGTCCAGAGCTTTCTAGTGCACCGATTGTGTCGAGTTAGTTGTATATTTTATTTATCAGTTACGAATTGAAGCATAACATGACACACAATAGACACAAACAAGCCACGTGTTTAAGTTTTATTTAAATTTGGTAAATACGAATTGGTAGTCGCGTATTGTTTACCACAAAAACTGTTTCTCAGATAAGCTATCATTAGAAAAAAGAAAACTTCAAATCAGTGAATGTGAGATCGAATAAAAAATGGAACTCGTCAGTACGTGCCTTTCCAACTGTCGTTCGCAGCTCTCGTTATTCTTCTTTTGAGTGCTCAGGATCCACAAGATACGTGTGGTATTCGAAATTTCCAGAGAAATACGAGTATATCTCACTCAAATCTGAACATGATCACTTTCAGGGAATAAAGTACTTCATTTTGCGGTGCATTCGCATCTATCAACTGGGCCTTCTCATTCGAATGATCAGCTGTGTTCTCTTCACCGCAATTGCCGTGTATTTCCTGCAGTTCGAGAAGTCGGGCAAGCAAGAAGAAGGTAAACGTATCTGGCCTAAAGTGGTATAATAGTAGCATTGTAGTCATCGAGTCCGATGAGACGGAGGGAAAGGACAAAATTGAGTGTTACACAGGTGAAGTGTGCACCCCCGCATGGTTGCCCGCGTTGTGCGTTGCTTGATAAATAATGCATTTCGATAAGCGACTATTAGTGTTGCGGGATCGAATGGTGCACTTAAAATTCGAACCGATAACACTATGATTGTGCTTCTGATGCATCTTATCCCAAAGAACCCCCTGTGTTGCATAATCCCTCCCCCCTTCACCCCAATTGCACAAAGCCCGTTCGCCTAAGAGATAAGAGCCCGTTCGCCTAAGAGTCAGCAAAGGTTCAACAAGGTCGAGAACAGGCAAAAAACAACGTTTTTCGATCTGAGCCTTCTGAATCCCGGTACGGCTCGACGTCAATTTTCCTAATATTTGTTTTTGCGATAAACCTGGTCCGGAAAAGGCAAAATTGGCCGAAATCTCGCGCACCCCACCAGAATTTGATTCTCTACAAACTGAAAAAAAAAATTTAAGCGCTATCTTTTCCGTTTTCGAGGAAAAGTCGATTTTTTATATACTGGCCATTCGGCAAAAATACTCATACACTAGAAAGAGCATGTTCTCCTGATCATTTTAACATATGGGGTCAAGGGAATATCACTGAGAAAAGTACTTTTATGGAGCATTTTCCGAAGCCAACTCGCTGTTTTTGCGGGTTTTCGATCGTATCTTTTTTAGTTCGTGGTTTGATGAGATCTAACATCGAAATTCGATTTCTACGTGCAAAAATACGCCAGAAACTTCTATTCTCAGGTGAATTTGACAAAATGATTTTTTTCACCCAAAAATCGACATCGACGACGACGTCAAGGTCGAAAAAATTAAAATTTTCCAAAATACATGACTATAGGAGTTTCTGGGGTATTTTTGCACGTAAAAACCGAATTTCTATGTTAGAGATCATGAAACAACGAACTAAAAAAGATACGATCGAAAACCCGCAAAACGGCGAGTAAAAATGATCCATAAAAGTACTTTTCTCAGTGATATTTCCTTGACCCCATATGTTAAAATGAGCAGGAGAACATGCTCTTTCTATTATACGAGTATTTTTGCCGCATGGCCAGTATATTAAAAATCGACTTTTCCTCAAAAACGGAAAAAGATAGCGCTTAATTTTTTTTTCAGTTTGTAGAGAATCAATTTCTGTTCGGGATCGCGAGATTTCGGCCAATGTTGCCTTTCCCGGACCAGTTTTTATCGCAAAAACAAATATGAGAGACATTCTGAGATTTCAATCATATGCGTGGAACTAGGTCGATCCGAGGGATCGGCTCCATACTTCCACAGGTGGTAGTACTCGGCGAGTCAGGAAGGTTGACCACCTTAGGGCTGACCGCGACGCGTCCGAACAGCGTCAGAGCGTGCGAAATTTGAAACACACTTTTTCGATTTTTTTTTTTTTTTCGACACCATGATGATGAAATCGTATGGGTTGACACCCAATATATAAAATGCTCACCATGCACATAGGAAACGATTGACACTAATTCCTAATCGATTAGAGAGAAACTGAGCAAAAATCGAAAAAGTGTGTTTCCAATTTCGCGCGTTCTGACGCGGTTCGGACGCGTCGCGGTCAGCCCCAAGGTGGTCAACCTTCCTGACTCGCCGAGTACTACCACCTGTGGAAGTATGGAACCGATCCCTCGGATCGACATTTTCCTCTAGTTCCACGCATGTGCACACATATGTTCAAAATCTCAGAATGTCACTCATATTTGGAAAATTGACGTCGAGCCGTACCGGGATTCAGAAGGCTCAGATCGAAAACCGGAATCAGCCATTCGATTCAGAATCGAAAGTTACCCCTAGGACCAACTTTTGAGCATACGTTGTTTTTTGCCTGTTCTCGAGCTTGTCCGACTCTTATGTGAACGGGCTCATAACCGTCCGGAAAGGTAAATATGGCCGGTGATTCAGAAAGTTACGAAAAAAGCGATTTGTGCTCTAGATTCGACTAAGATGTGTTGGCACAGAATAACCGCACAGTTTGAGCTATCACATAGTTTACACACTTTACTAATCAAATATTATTTATTGATAGGATTTTGCAGATCTTCCTAACATCTTCTCATTCGTTCACAACCCTCACTCGTTAATACGTTTGAAGGCAGCCTTCGCTATTTTACAGTTCATCCTTGAGGTATTTCGAATAGTGTTTCCTAGTGATGCCGGATCGAGATCGACTCTCTTCAATTCACATAATATCTCGCCAGTCATATCATGCTAATTGAGGAGCGTCGGTCTAGAATGAACATCACTAGTGTTTTCTCGGAATATCGAATGATTCACAGGGCTACGCCTTCTGGATCGCGCGTCGCTGTCATTCCTACATCAAATTCACCGCAGACAATCTCGAGAAGGATAAGGTCGATCCAGAGAAGGCAGTTGCGATTCCGACGAATGTGAGTTAAACAAAACAACGAAATTTTCCAATCCCTTCACTATCACTTACCTATCGTCTTATAAGTGACGTCACACATCGCGACGCACTATCAGAGAGCAGTAGATTGATTTAAACTAATGAACGATTCTTCCGTTAGAATTTGTATCAGTTTCTGATAAATACAATTGTACCCCCCCCCCCAATGAGGCGGAACATTCAATTTCCATAGATCGTAAAGACTGATAGTGTTTGTCCTGTTTTGCAATCGTGCTGAATACGTGGGCGACTCTCTCCTAGGCGCCATTAACTGTTTGTCTGTTCGCCGCGCCGCCGCCGCCCGAAATGGGCACTCTGCTTAGTCAGCACTTCGTCATGATCGATGAGCAAGGCAGAACGTCTTCGGGCCAATAGCCCTTCCAACGCTGCAGCGGCGAGAGGTGATCTTCAGTGCAGAATCGAGAGACGCATACATAAATTAGACAACATTGAAACTCCCTGGCATCGTATTCCATTCATCTGGCTCATTAGTCAAGTCAGAATCGTTGATTAGCGAGCGCGAGTTATCTTGTTGACAAGAATTATTGCTCGCGCGCGCCAGACTGACGCCTCTGAAAAGTACTCGGTTTTACAGATATTATTAGAATGGCAATTGGATGATTAAGCTGGGAATCACCCCAAGTTGTTTTCTCTCGGGCATGACTAAGCCAACAAAAGGGGCGAGGATAGACCCATTGATCCGACCACCCAAGGGAGGAGACAGAGAGAGGGCCATGAAACTGTGACGCACGAAACAGTGACTGGGCCCGTGCGTTTATTGTCTCCGATCGCGCCCCACCCTAGATACTGATGCTTGATTGAGCCAATTGGATAAGGGGAAGTGCGGAGGCGAAATCGTATCAGCCCCTTATTATTGCTCACACAAAATTCGATTCCGCACATTCCTGAGCTGAATCGCACGCATTCCTGGCATGACTGGGTACACTCAAAATAAGTTACAGTACTCGGCAATGTACTTTCTCGCGTTCCACCTAAACAACTCCCTCCTCTTACCGTGTCATCGTAAAGTGGTAAAATCTCTCTGCAAAGCTGAAATAATGCATAAAATAAGCAATGAAGGAACCAATTGAGATGCAAACTTCAGACGACCTGGATAAAAACCATGATGCAAAATAAATATTAATAATTATATTGACAGGACATTAACTGTTTTTTTTTCAGGGTTGTTCGCTGCCGTCTTCTGAGTTCGTCGAGATGCGGCGGGTGCCTTCGCTCATCCTCAAAGGAGAAACCAGACTCCCGCAGCCCTCGCCCCTCTCCCTTCCCACCATTCATGGGAATGGATCGACGACCGCGCATCGACTGCAACACATGCAGCCGCAAACCGACTGCTGATCTGCTGATTCCGGATTGAGATCGACTCTCCACAATTCGCATGCTATCTCGACAGTCAGAGATATGATAGTGTACGCGAATTGAAGAGAGATCGGTCTCGAATGAACATCACTACTGCTTATCTGTGCATTTTTTGCCCATCCTATGGATGCCCCATCCTCGTAACCTACTTGTATATCGGTTTCCAATTGATCTTCTTTAATCGAGGAGTGCACTGGTGTTGGTCTCGCCGTTGAATCAGAGCCTCTTCTCCGAGTTTGTAAATATATTTCGAAACCCCTCCGTGCCCCCTCATCGAACTGTTGTGCCTGCTCAATGAAGCCTAACTCCTCTCTTAATCACACTACGAAATCGAACAGATCACATAAATGACCAGCTCTGATCTGGTTTTAAGGGCGGGCCGGGGGAGGAGTCTCATCGTCGTTTCCCTTTGGGTGTATAAGTGACTCAACCAGTCTCCATCCATCACACACACACTATCAGATCAGTCGAGAAAGAGAAAAGGGGGCAGATTGTTGACTTAGCTCGCGAGTCTCTTCTTCCTTCCCCTCCTCCTTCGATATCCCCCTTCTGCACTTATATTCACACGCGCTGTGTCGCATAAGCATATGTGGGGGATTAACCCTCTTTTCGTTCACTCTGATCTTTCGCTCCTTCCTTCTCCTTCCTCTATCTTGCTTTCCCTCCACTCCACTCGTCAGCATAATCGACTACCACTCTAGTTGTGTTGACTCCCGGGTTAATCATTGCACAAATCAATGGAATCCCTCTCACCTGCATGGGTATCACAATGACTCAGCCCTCATGCATTCCTCTCTTATTCCCACCCTTTTCGTCACTCCACACTTGACTCTTGAGTATATCAGTCTCGTTGCAAACTCTCACACCAATCATTCGTGTGAGCTTGCCGTCGTTGCAATTTCGATTCTTCTCCGAGGCGCCTCTGATCTTATCAATCCTTTCAGAGCGAGAGATTCCTTCCTCCTCCTCTTCTTATCATTTTGGCCAAATCGATGGAGATGAGTGGAATAGTACGGCCGCTCTTTCTGCTCCTCAGTCTGCTCAGTCTCACTTTCTGTATGGAAGTGATCGACCTCGTCCCCGATCGTCAGTTATCTTTTGCCCTTACCCCAAGTACGAACCAAGTTTGAATCCTTTCAATATTTTGCTTTTCAGCTAATGTCTTTCTCATAATGCTGGCTTGATCTAACCCAACGATCTCAACGCTTATAGAATGCAACTCTTTTCAGCTTCTGGGAATATCGAGAAAAGGCAAATCTCCGTGAAAGGACCTCTCAGGTAAATATTTGAAAGAGTTCTTTAAATCAATTACGAGTTCAGGTTACGATGCAAAGGACCAAGTTCCGAACTTTCGTGGGGATTTGAAGACGGACTCAAACTGCCGCAGGGAGCCACTGAAATTGTTGAAGAGTGAGCTTCTCGACCATTTTAACCCTTTCACTCCCCGTTCATAGTCAACGATGATGAAATTCACTTCCTCACACTCAATTCCTCAGTGATGTTGATGCAAAGTCCGCTGACTCAGTGTTAGTTGCACAATCTGTAGCCGAAAGTGCGATGTGTGGAATAGTTGGGAATCGTCACCTTTTATGGCTTCTTTTCAAGTGACAAGGCTCCTATCTCTCTGACTGTCGCTAGAATAGACGAATTGCTTGGAACTGTCAATATTATTCTTCAATATTTTTTTTAAAAGTTAGTATTTACAGTGATGCTCGAGTCCTTCAATTCGACGTCTTTGATGAGACGATGGATGGTCTCTACGTTTGCCTGAAATCTGTGGGTACTTCTTCTTAATACAAATTACCTGTCCCGTAGTTTGGACAAAACAAATGATGGATTGATGAAACAAATTGTTTTACGTGAATGTTTTTGATCTTATTCGTATTATAGGCAACAGAGAGGAAGAGATTGCGCCTCTACTTCTTCGATGACACGATGCCATCTGGATTTCATGAGTGCAGTGCAGATCAGAAGTCGCAATGCGTTCATGCCAAATCGTGTCGGGCTGCCATAGGCTCCGAGAACTCTTCGTGTGTGTGAGTGTTCTTGATTTGAAATTGGGGACTGAATTACAAAAATAACAACTATTACACCGAAATTTCAGGTGCATGAAGGACTGGGAAGGTGAAAAATGCGACAAGCCAAAACTGCCTGACCAAAAACCCGTTGTTGACATCATCAAAAGTGAGCAAAAAGTGTTGCTGTATTTTCCAAGTTCACAAGTTTTTCATATGTGCGAAAATAATTTGATTTTCCTAACCACTGTTGATTTTAATTGATAAGATGTGCCCGTGAGCTCTCGTTAACCTCACTAATTCCAGCAGGCATGCCTATCTTGTGGATCTTCCTCGCTATCCTCGTTCTTGTGGGAATAATCGTCTTTGTGAAATATCATAACGTAAGCACCTAACCAGGGTTGAAATATCTTTAAAAAGTGTTAAATCTAACTCACTAATGTACTGCGAAACGAGTGAAGTTACCAAAAATCTTTCCCGCACTCAATACCTGACTTTCTCCCCTTCACATGCTCCATCCAGTCTACTCCTCATTCTCTGCTTTTCCGTGATCTAATCCCCCTGTATTTACTCCTCCTCTTCCCCCAGACGCACTCGCTATTTGCTCATTATCACGAACTCCTCCGCAACAGTGGCTCAGCTGTGCGTCTCGTGAGCCTTGGGCACAATTCGCAACGTACCTTTCGAGTGCCTGATCTCTAGCCACGCCGGGTTAGGGAAGACTACAATTGTCGGATAGAGTACATGTGGAGATAGGGGCACGATTTGACATCCCTACTGCTTATATGATTCCTGACCCTCGATCTCTAGTCTCTACGAGAACGGAAGAAAACAGTTCGTATCCTGTCTGTGATCATTCCTCTTCCCGAACATCCCAAAAAGTGGTGGTGCTAAGACAAACAGATAGGGGTCGAGAGTCAGGAATCAGCTAGAATTGCGGATAGAGGAATCTTTCCGGTCTGGGGATCGTCGTATGATATCACTTTTAAAGGAAATCAAATAGCTTATTTTATTTTCAGGACGACGAAAAATCCGAGCTCGTGCCTACTATTGATCCGGGCGAGATGGTGTGAGGCGCGCCTGGTTGAACCGGGTATTCTAGTCTCTAATATGCACTTGGTCGGAAGAGAACATTCGTATAGCCTACTGGAAGAGAACCCTTTTCTGAATATCTTTTCTTACTTCATAGTTGCCTCTCGTATGTAAATAGTGCTTGTCCAGTAGATTATCATGTTCTCATCCTGCCTAGTGTCCCCTAATATCTCCCATCTCGTCTCATTAGAAATGATCTCATTCGCACGAACTCAACCAAATGCATCATATCAATGTTTCTGTTAATTTCTGTTTTTTGTGTGTTTGTGTATCTTTGACTGCGAATCGACACTTACATTTCACATCGACTATATCAACGGGTCTAGGCATTTCCAATTAGCTTTCCGTCAGTATTATCTCCTTTCCGATAGAACCTTGCTACTTTTCCTCGCTCTTAATCTCATTCGATTCGCTTGTCAGTGCAAATGCGCCTTGTCGTTTACCCTATCGGTTGTGTTTTGTGATTATAATGATAGTAAAGCTATTTTAAATATTCAATTGTCAGATGCATTATGAATATACTTCCACACAATATTCGAAGAATTTTATCGGGATAAGGAAAACAATTCACAAAACTTATCAATGCGATGGCTGAAGATTGGCTGAGATAGAACAGTATGCGGTGATGGATCAATGGGGAAAATATGGCAACACAACAGTTAGCACTACTAACATTCTGTCTACGCAAATCACTAGGTCAAGATAGTCAGACTTCTAAGGCGGATACCTAAATGATTGAGCTCAGAACAAAATGGTTGCCTAGAAGCACTTAGGAAAACAAACGAAATTGTGGTCATATCAATTAGCTGAATATTGAATAGTGTGTTTGATAAGTAAGGTGTAAAATATCTAAATTTGACGGTATTATAATTTGGTGAAACGAAGAATAGAAATGGGGAAGAGCGTCACTAATAATTGGGCGTTATGACTACCTTCCGGTCACGGGCGAGGAATGAAAAGAGTGTTCTTTCAGACCGATTTGCAGAGATCACGAGGAGATACAAGTTATTAGGAGGAGGGGTTCTCTCACAATTCATTCTCACAATGAACCTTCGAAGAAATGTTCGGACAGAGGCGTTGAGTATTACAGCATTATGAGTGGGTCGATGGGAGGAGATGACATGAGGGATATTGTTGATATTAGCAGGAAAGGAATGCATTGATATGTCTAGCTAGTCGGCAACGGCAACCTCCTGATTGGACTGATCTTTGACCTCTTTGTCGTGCTCTCGGCTGCAGGACGGAGTGGGCGGAGTCTGCGTCTGCTGCTGCTGCTGCATTCGCTCTCTCCTTGCTGCAATCATGGCGCCGTCGATGTGCAGTTCCTCGATCATGATCTGGTTCATGATCGACTGGATCTCCTTGTCCATCTTGATCGCGGAGATCACCTCGGACATGGACTGGAATTAGGATTTCATTATTCGTCATCTTGAAGATATATTTCTTGATATTTTGCGGAGCATATCGCTATATTTCATATTGTACTAATTGTTTGTTTGGTATCTTGTCATTCTCGTTTTTGTTAGTCGTCGCGAGCGGTCCTTCTCCATTTCTCTCTGATAGAGAATGGAATCCCTCTAGTTCCCCTCGTCTACTCCATCAACTCAACAAGATCGGAATCCCCATCCAAGCCGGACTATGGTCACCGTGTGATGGGTATGACCTACTCTGATATTTGGTCCCTCAGATACCATTCTCGTCGAGTCTCGTTTCGCGATTGATGACTCGAGTTTGGTGGACTCAGTTCTAAAATCACGGGAGCCTTCTTCCATCATCAACAATGAACACTCTACATCAAGTCCTATCGTCCTGGATGATCGCAACCCTTTCTCCAGCCAATCTCTTGGGTCTGTGAATGGAAAGAAGACCGATCCCTTGACCCCCACCCAGACGAAATGATTCTCTCTCGAACGAAGAACCGACACGAAACCTATCTGAAACCATCCATCCCCATCTGGCGTCAACTGCCTGACATGATAAATGTAAATGTATCTTGTGGAAGCATTGCTCTAAAATCTGAGTAGAATGAGCCACAAGCTCGTGATGGTAAATAAGTAAAAAAGATAAGAACTTACGAAGTGGAAATCCTCCGGGTCTGTGGCCGCCGTACCAAAAAGCTGCTGAAGGACGTCGCAGGTGACGTCAATCTTGGCCAGATCATTCACCTGAACAGTAAAAAAAATATCATTTCTACTCAGTCTAGGAGACCTTAGATGTGAACAATGTGACGCTGTTTCAGAAGTAAATGGGTTTCAGAGAACCAATTGCGCTGAGTAAATCTCTGCATGTTGCCACTCACACTGTACTTGCCGGGCTCCGTTTCCAGATGACCACCGAGGTAGAACATGCCTAGCGCGAGGTGAATGCGGCGGGAGAATGTGACTTGCGAGAATCTGCAATAATAACAATTATCTATCACGCCCGAGGATCATAATGAGTTTATCTGCAAGAAACAGGGATCAAAATATGTAAAAACGTTAGCGTTTTATTTTTTATATAAATGATCTGAAAATATATTTAGAATATTCATTTTTTCACCTCTCATGCTTCTTCATCGCGTCCACGATATCGTAGAGGATATGACACTTGCCGAAGAGCTCTCCTGGTCTCTCAAAGACGATCCTATTTATTATCACGATAATAAATGGGTACTGTTGTCCCTACTGCTGTCTTAGACAAATAAGTACACGCTCAATCTGGGGGAACGGTGAAATATTTAATATGGCGCAAAACTTGGGAAAATGGAAAGGGCTTACCTTCAAAAAGGTGATCGATAGCGATGTCGCGTCAAACGCCGGATGGCCACTTTTTGTCTGAAATTTACTGACCTCTTTTATTCATTGGACCAGTGCTTGGCTGACAATATCATGTTCCGCCATACCAGTCATGTGTGGTTTACATGGCAACCCATGTCATCGCAAGCCCAGCATCGCCATGGTCACTCACCAGTTCCTCGAACATCTTCCACCTCTTGATCATCTCTCGGGGCGAGTAGGGGCCGTTGCGGATGCGTGAATGGGATCGGATATCGTGCATTCTGGATCGCTGCTCGAGCGAGTCTCGGTCGGCCGTGTCCATTTCCGTGTACAGCTCGCCCACCGTCTTGCTCGAACCGCCGCTAGTTGTGTCGAACATCTGCAATGCTCAATGATAATCAACAATACGTCTATTTTTTTCTTCTTATCACTTTATCAGTAGGTCAGAAAGTAATGATCTTTTATTTTACGGGTAACGTCGTAATATAATATTGTTAAACTCCAATATACGACAAAAAAGGACTTAGATGCTAGGTTCGTTCTTCGAGAATTCGAAATTGATGGGAAAAATTTGAAAAAAAATAAGAAATAAAAATGATCGTTACTTTCGGACCAACCTAATATCTTCGCATATTGCGCAAAGTAACGTAAACAAATACACAAGAGAAGGGGCGTTTCGCTACTGTCATCTACGAGCGATCGATGCCAAATGATACCATACCTTGCTCAGGATGGCGATCGCAATTCGGCAGGCGTTCGTGCGCACTTCGCTGTTGATCATGGTGATGTCCTCGAAAGTGTGCCGAGTTCGCATTACCGCCTCGAGAAACTAGAGAAAGCCACTATTTTGACCAAAGCAAAACGATGTGCGTACATCTTGAGAGACTGCTCCATCGTAAGCTGCATCGCTCTCGGCCGCCAACTTCTTCGACAGTCCTTTGAGCGAGGCGAAGTATTTCTGAAGCAGATAAGGTTTCAAAGATCAAAGATCAACTTCTTACCCGCTCGACGAGGTTGCATATATGCCGACGCAGCGCTACCTCGTACTGCATCCTATTCCAGATCACTTCCCTCGACACCGTGTCCGGCTTGGTGATCTGGAAGGAGTACTTTTAAACGATGTCTACTACATCCCGCTGTTATCTACCACCATAAGCGAAGATACTTGTAACAAGTTTACTTAGCAATAGAAAGAACGAACTACTATGTTCAGTATAACAAAAAGCTCATATGATTACGGTATCCAATCAGCTACCGTACCTCGACCATCCTCATGGTCTCCCGCTTGTTCACCAGATACGTCTGGATAATCCCTTCCAGCAGATTCCACTCCTCCCGCTGCTCGATATGTTTCTCCTAAAATCATATTTAAAATTTCAATTTTATATCAGGAGATATCATCCGTATCTCGAGACCTACAACTGAGACACTCGTTCGATGGGAACAGCTGTGAGACTCGAGAACATGTCGAAGCAATTCGATATGAAGCGATTTAGACCTTCAACGAACGATGAAAACAGGTAACTGACCTTCATGAGCACCTCCTCCACCGACAGCATCTTCTGGATGCCGTTCTCCATCCACGGGATGACTCGACGAGCCGCCGACGCCGGCGCGAAAGTTGCCGCCTCCTCCGACTGACAATGCATTACTGAACCAGTAACCGTTGAACGCACCACCACCACCATCGACAACGATTGGAAACATTGAGCGTAATGTGTGTAAAATCATGCCATTCGGAAGCAGACTTTTTGGTTTTCCTAGTTAGAGAGAAAGAGCGGAAAGGACATGTGAAGCAAGCAGTACATAGTGAGATAGTGAGATGGTATAGTGAGATGTGCTGTTTCCTCATATCCAAGCATAAGTGTCCACGCAGAAGGCGATCTTTTTGAGCCATATATAGCGGATACAGTGAATGCGCGGTTGGTGCGTTATGTTGCGCACACACGTATACATGATCCGGAAAAGATCACCGGCGTTGTACACCTATGTACTCCAGTGCGCAATAGCAACGATAAAGTGCATATGCTCACCTGGGGAAGGGCGACTCCGCTGTCCGACGTCGGCGCAAGCCGGAAAGGGTGGTTATTGTGCTGTGAGGAGGTGGAGGAGTTGGAGGAGGAGGGCGCCTCGACCCCGCCGCGGTGCTCGCCGTCCACAGATAAGTCGGGTGCGTCCTCGATTGGAGGAGGAGGTGGGTCCTTAATGCACATTGCTGACGGTTATGAGTTTGTTACGTGCCATGTCAATCAACGTTTCTTCCTTCCACCATTACCCGAGATTGGAGGAAAACCGGCAAGTACACAACACTGGCGTTTAGGGTACTAGTCGCTGAGCAGGACAGACTGTTGTTTGGGTGAGATAAACACACCTCTTTCACTTCGGCTGCAGTAGCCGAGGGCGAGGGGCGACGCGCCGTCTCCGGCGACACGATCACGGACTGCTGCTGCTCCTCCTGTGTCGCTGCAGCAGCTGCGACGCGCGCCTAGATAGTGAGACGTTCATTCAGGCACATTGCGTTATTTGTGCTAAAGCATTGCGTTAAAGCGATATATATATGTTTTCCTTTTTTCTCTGGGAAGTTTGCATAATCTTCTATTCCCCGAAACTTCACATTGAGGCATCTTAAATTTTTATTTATTTTTTAAACGCTTTTTAGATTGTCGAAGACGCTTGCCTGTTCGGTCGCGGCAGCCTGAATCTGCGCCAGCGCCTGCATCTGGCCGGGCGGCAGATGGTAGTTGAGGTTGGGCGGCGGCGGCGGCTGCTGCTGCTGCTGCATACCGGAAGTGGACGGAGTATCGGTAGAGGAGGCGATGACGGTGCGAGTCTAAAGGAAATGGCCTCTCAGGATGCGGTATGTGTCAGACTGAAATGCATTCCACGTTGATTTATTGGCATCGTTTAGAATTTACACTTGTGTCAGTTTACGATACTCTACAGTACCTGTCCTGGTCGGCGTCTCTTGAAGGGCGGCTCGTCACCTTCTCCATCATCGCTCGATCCGCCTCGATCTGCATATTATATATGAGATATATCTTATATTATCTCTCAAAATGGAAACATTCATTCAAAGCACCTCAAAGCGCCCTTTTACTCGACTACTAGTGATGACAAATGACTCTCTCCAAATCGCCTGATTTCTCGCTGATTAGAGCACGCGGATTCAGGACAGTCGGATTCCGATTTGTCATCATTATCGTCAGCTCCGCAATCCCAAGCACATACTCGAATCGATGTATTGGCTTGCGGGAATGACCAGCAGCGGGCGATCATTCTCGCAGAATGGCTCCCATCGGGGCGGCCCGTCTCCCAGCGCGAACACGAAGCGACCGATGGCTATCGATTGGTCGCGCGGCTGCACCGGCTCCAGCGCTGTCATCTTGTCCACCTGCGATCACAATATTATGAATAGTTTTATTGCATATAATTGTTATTATAATATTATATTTCAAATCAAATTCGTCCCCTAATCCTCCTCATCTCGATACATTCTGGTCTAGACCGAAAGGAATGTATGGGTGTAAATCGGTCACACTTTCTCTGTTTGGGAAATGACCTTGGCTGCTCCGCAAAGGCGATGTTTGAGAGGTTATTCCTGTTTCGATTATCACCGTATCTCCGCGTGAAAGTGGAGAAGACAAAATACAATTTTTCCGAGAGAAAAAATCATAGATTTGACTGATGGATTCGCTCACTTGATCAAATTCAATAATTATATAATTTCTTCAAATAAGGATAAGCGTTTCCCACTCTATTCTGGATAAATTTGTCTGTCTCATCAACAATGTAACACGTCTCTGCTCACCTCGGCCAGCACTGCCTTCGCACAGGTCGGGGCCAGCTCCATCTTCTCCTTGCCGAAGATAGTGCGAGAGTAGTAGTCGCACAGGCGCATCCTCGCCTCGGCCCACTCGAGAGAGACGTTCTCAATAGCCCGCTCGATGATCTTCGATGCCACCTCAACCTGACATTGTTAGAGAGTATTAGTATGTTTGTATTATTATTATTCGTATATTTATTAGTGGTATTATAACATTATTGTCGTACTTATAACGCGGCATATGTTTTCATTTTCTATTTGAACTCCGAGTACACCCCACCCCTCCATGCGAACAAATTTGAAAAAAATCTGTGTATTGCGCTATTAGAACCCCTCGGGAACGGGCTTCTACGAGTGTGCCCTGAGGCCTAATTCTATTTGGAATTCGGTTCAGACTCTTTTAGGACGTAATCAGATTCTGCGCAGACTCTGCTACACAAATTGGCATTAGTCTGGTTCCGGAGGGCCACTTTTTTGCAGCAGCTGCAAATTTCGTCTCATTACCTGATCAAAGACCCCTGGCTACAGATCACTTCGTTTTCTTTCAAACAACAAGCGATAAGAGCTGAGGGAGGATGCGATCAGATTAGTTTTGCTTTTTCAATCTGATAAGAGGCTATTGCACAGCGCATCGATATTTTGGACGTTTTACAACACAGAGAAATTCTGCGTCACTAAAGATTATGCCGTGTCACGCGAAGTCTTTCTCGGTATCCGCTTATCTGCGAAGAAGTACGCATGGCTAGAGATAAGGCCGGACCAGCGACGTAATATTGACTCATTGATCAGCTATTTCATTGCGCACTTAGACTTTGTAGTCGATGGGGCCATAATGCACCTAAAGGTGCCTAAAGGTCATGCCGTCTGGAGCACGTATCTCGGCGCAAAATCAATATTCCTATGGTAACAATCATCTTCCAGATTCCCTAACCCCTGGCTTTTAATGAATCAACGGATTAATTTCGCTATACCAGCACGTCCTATTTCAACGAAACAGTGTGCATTACGATTTGCGCCATTTTCACAGTGATAATGAGATAACAACAAAAACGGACGTTATTGAGTGTTCTCGATTTTGTACTCACCATGCTGGGGACTCCGTTCGAGGCAAAGTGCTGAACGAAGGCAGAGTACATGTCCTGCGGTCGCTTCGTAGCCTTGAACAGATCAAACCAGTCGTTGAGATGCCTGAAGCACATTATATGATTGATGTTTCTTTCCCAGATCTCATTTTGATCGCATTCGAATGAAGCTACTCAAGTGTCCTGTCGCCTACTGATGATAAAGTTGAACTACTTTTCAACCTCTCGATCTGATAGTAAAGCCTACAATCTACAATCACTAATTTATGATCAATAATTGCATCTCTCTTCTCAGAATAACACTAGATGCTCGCATAGCAAAGTAGTCAGTGCATCTGCCAACTCACTTGACTTCCGTCAGCTTCTTCTTGTACTCGATGGTCGCCGCTAGAATGTGAACCATCTCGGAAGTGAGGTTGGTGGGCACGTCAAATCCCCAGGCTGAAAAAAGAGATTGTCGCCTGACCATATCGTCATTCCATTTCATTGCTCTAGCGAATCTCTCATTACAAAGTCCCTTAATTTTCAGGGTCTTTGACGATTCATCTATTGAATGCATCAAAACAAGCTATAAATAATGCATGCTAATGAAAGATCCCTCATATGCGTTCCACATCTCATTTCCTCATTCCGCCTGGCCACAACATTGTCTGCCTCACTCATTCCACGTCAATTTCCGCCTGCTCATGCAGTGTCAGAGGGGGGGGGGGGAATGAATTACCCCATGCGCCATTAATGGGGTTCGACCCAGGCTGCTGAGGTAATGTGGTCTGGAGGGAGCGGAGCGGGCTGATTGGTCCCCTAATGATGTTAGGAGAGGTGGAGAGGGAGAGATGAGCGGGCTGATTGGTCCCCTAATGATGTTAGGAGAGGTGGAGAGGGAGAGATGAGCCAACCAGGTGTCTCCCCTCCATTCGGATATGATCGGCGGGCCATAATTGGCACCGTTGGTTACTAAACGATTTAGTCCTCCGCCCTATACCTATGTCCTTTAATGAGGCGCCCTTTAATCAAAAGGAGCCACCGAATACGCTACCAGAAAAGGCTGGGTAATGAGCACCTATCAGGTCTTGCATGAACGATTTATCAGGTTGATTGCGAAGTGCACTCACTATCGGGCTCTCCGTAGAGGATGCTCATCATGTTCTGGGTGGGGAAGAGGGCTTGGCAGTAGTGAGTGAGTGTCGACGAGCGGGCCACAAGCAAGTCCAGTTGAGATCGCTCCTCGGGAGTCTATAAGTCATTGAAATGTAAGTAGTTCAGATGAAAGACGTATGGAGGCCACATAGTGAGAGATTTTCGATTCCTACCAAGACTGCACATTCATGTTATCTTTGGACATACAACGTGAGGATCTAACGTCACACTGCGCCTTGACAGTCTAAATAACGGACAATCAGAGCAACATCATACCACTTCTTTGAATGAGTCGGGAGGCGAATTGAAGCAGAGATTCGTGAAGTCTTCGTGCTGCTCGCCCGCCTTGTTGTGATTCGCGCCGCAAGCCGGATCCTGCGATACGGTAAGATAATATTCTGAGTCACGGACATCTTGTCCTGACAACCATCCCTTCTCCCATCCCACAGTATTATCACGGATTTTCTGTTATTTAGTAGGAAAGCTGACTACAGAAAAAAAAATTGTGCCTATGATTTCTATGAAACTTTTGTTATAGACTAAAGTGAGGACGGGGAGAACGGCTGTCTACTTCATTTGGCCAAATTTGCATATTGAGCCGATCTGTGACCTACCAATTCAAAACGCTCTAACTCGGTCAGTTTTTGACGTACAGAGTCCTATTTTTTTTTCAAAAGATTCATCTTTCCGAGATCTACAAATAACTAAACAGTGATCTTATGCGTAAATGTCGTCTTCCATGTGTTACGAGCGAAAACGTGTTTTTTGACTTGTATTATGCTATTTTTCTCGAAAAAATTAGTCAGTGATCTCGATTTTTATTTTAGATTCTGATTCCCCACTATGGAATTGAGGTATTAGCATATTCCAATAGCCATAACTCTGTGCCCCCGATACCGATCCTCAGAGTGTTCCAGACTGTTCTCTCACTCAATATGTTTCTGGTCGTATCTCGCTTCAAAATCATTTTTTCGGGCATTTAAAAAAAAGTCATCGATAGCTCTTGATGAGCCCGATAAAAAAGTTTTAGTAGTCCATGTCGCCAAAGTTGGCCATTTTCGAGATATTTCATAATTACTGTTTTTATTCGCCTGTTCGCTGTTCTTTGCATAGTAATTAGCGCCTTTTTTTCGATAGAAACAGGGCTTTACTTCTGAATAACATTGATTATCAATACAATCAGTTCACTCGTCAAAATTTCCGACATCTGGAGTCGAATGTCTTCTCCAGCTCCTTCTTCTTCGCAGCGAGAAGACCTCTGATACAATTCTTGACCTGGTCGTGCGTCATACGCTCCGCTGGCTGAATTTCAGCCGTATCCTTCATCTTCTTCTCTGCATCCTCCGCTCTCAGTTTCTGTGACTGCTTGTAGTAATCCTCGAAGAGATCGACCACCAGCTTCTTCGCCTTAGCATTGTATTTTGCGCCCTTCTTCGTCTTCGTCCTAATACATGTATGAAAAAAAATTAGATTTGAAGTACATCTCCGCACATGAATTTCGTTCTTAGCTCGGAGATTCCCGAGTTACAGATCGCCCCCTGTGGTACGGTATTTAGAAAAGAAAGCGTTGCAAAAAGCTCGTGAGGCTGAGAGCGCGTAGGAACTTCAGTCAGACACCATAACCACTAGGCCAGGGCGTTTCTCACCCTAATACATGTATGAAAAAATTTAGATTTGAAGTACATCTCCGCACATGAATTTCGTTCTTAGCTCGGAGATTCCCGAGTTACAGATCGCCCCCTGTGGTACGGTATTTAGAAGAGAAAGCGTTGCAAAAAGCTCGTGAGGCTGAGAGCGCGTAGGAACTTCAGTCAGACACCATAACCACTATATTGAGTGAGAGAAAAGGCTCGAAAATCGACCAAGTCTGGAACACTCTGAGGATCGGTATCGGAGGCACAGAGTTATGGCTAATGGAATATGCAAATACCTCAATTCCATAGTGGGGAATCGGAATCTAAAATAAAAATCGAGATCACTAACTAATTTTTTCGAGAAAAATAGCATAATACAAGTCAAAAAACACGTTTTCGCTCGTAACACATGGAAGACGACATTTACGCATAAGATCACTGTTGAGTTATTTGTAGATCTCGGAAAGATGAATCTTTTGAAAAAAAAGGACTCTGTACGTCAAAAACTGACCGAGTTAGAGCGTTTTGAATTGGTAGGTCACAGATCGGCTCAATATGCAAATTTGGCCAAATGACGTAGACAGCCGTTCTCCCCGTCCTCACTTTAGTCAATAACAAAAGTTTCATAGAAATCGGAGGCACAATTTTTTTTTCTGTAGTAAAAAGTCTCGATTTTCCTACAAAAATAGAGAAAACCCGTGTTATAGAAATTGTCTCAATCTTCTCTATATTTTTCCTCTCACTTGATTTCTAGGCAGAATTCGTCATCTATTTCTACTAAACCTCGTTTCATTCAATTTCTTCTCTATCAACCGCACCTTTCTCCTCACGTAAGGCGCATCCATCGAGTTCTCGCACAGCCTAACGAGCGTATGCAGGAATCCATTATGGTAGGCCGGCGACATGGCCTGGTGAGTGGCCTCCATCACGGGCGTGATCTGTCCGCCGGGCGCGACCGCCGCAGCAGCGGCCGTGGCCGCCGCAGCCACCGGCGGCTGCTGCACAAGCTGCCGCGCCTGCGCCTGCTGCTGATGCTGCTGCACCTGCAGCAGCAGTCCGGCGGCTGGGTTCTGGATCTGGTTGATGGTGGGGACGGGCGAACAGCGGGTCACCGACGGGATCGTGACGCCCAGCTGTTGCTGCGCGATGCCGATGATGCCCGAGGAGGAGCTCATGGGCCGCGCCAGCGCCTGATGCTGCTGCTGATGCTGCAGCTGGGCCTGCTGCGCAGCGCGCTGCTGCACCTGCGCCGCCAGCTGGGCTGCGGAGGCTGCAGCCGCCAGCTGGGCTGCGGAGGCTGCAGCCGCCGGCTGCTGCTGCAGCGCGCTCATCGTGCGCGCCAGCGCTATCTGCTGCAGCATCGCGTCCTGCTGGTTTGCGGGCAGCCGAGCCTGGAATAAATCGTTGTGAATGAGATTGGAGACATTCGTCACATCTCAGAACAAGTAGATGGGCGAAGTGAACACGAACCTCCTGAGCCCGTCGAATCTGCCTCTCCATCTCCTGAGCTCGCTGAATCTGCTCCTGTTGCTGGGGAGTCATCTGCAAGCAGCAACAAGATTTTATGAAAATAAGGCCAAGATTTTTCATAGCGAAAATTGCCTTCGAGATATCTTATTCTGCTGCTTTTCCCGTTACTCTTGCTTCTTTTGTAATGCACGAGATTCTCACCTGTGGCTGTGGAAGGGCAATGGCGATAGGACGATTCGGCTGTCCATGGCGCTGTTCGAGACGCTGAAATACATATTTATTATTATTTCTGATTTGCACCCCTCATCCGATTTCCCTTTCTCCCTCCCGTCACATTTGAGAAGTGTATGTCAGTGTGTCTTTCATCGCGAATGAGCAATGAATATTCACTAAGGAAGCAGAGAGGAGAAGGAGAAGACAAGCGATACACGGTGGAATTATTTATGCGCCGACGGCATTTCTTCGCATGCACTCGCACGGAATGGAGGCGATCAGAGATCGAACCGACCCTCACCTCAGAATGTCTAAATACCTGATGTTTCGTGTCTTCCTATCACTTTCCCTTCTCTTCTCTTTCTCCTCATAATTCATTTACCAATATTCCATTCAGCGCGCACATTGAATATCTCGTTTTGTATGGAATAGAATAAGAGAAGGGATGCATAACGAGATGAGGGAGAATGAATGAAGCGATACTATCTATTCTGCTATTCATCAATGTTTGTCATTCAGTGTTCTACATTATCAGTTTTGAGAGAGGCTAACCGGATTCAGAACAGTCATAATATCCCCTTAATCAAAGATTCATGTTGATATATTTTCTTCAGGGCGAAATGAAGCCTCATCAAAGAATCATGTCCACATCCATTTTGCTTCTTCCCTATTTTCCAGTCCCTCGCCACATCTCATCTAAGCTCCTTTTTTTGTTTCCAGCCTCATTTCCTGGTGACTTCGGAGAGAAAAGAGAGCTCAGAGAGACAGAGAAGAGGAAGGAACAGGCGGAGGGACGAGGAGGAGGAGAAGATTGCCCAATTAGGGGGTGCATTCATCTGGTCGGAAGGGGATGAGAAGAGAGATAGGAGCGGAAGGAATGCCAAGTGGTTCGAGAGTAGGTCCGATCTTGATAAGATAAACTGTTACACATCAACGCACCCTCGGATCTCCCTTACACAAGGGGGGACAAGAATGATTGCCTCCTAGAGAGACACATTGATGATGCAAAGTTCAGGGAAAAGGCAGAGAAACTCGCGTGATAAACAAGAAGAAGCGCAGCACAAAACACAGCGTCAACTGCGAAACTGCGGATCGAAATTCGCTACTATCAAATTGAACAAGAACCAAACGGAGTTGTGTAAGTAGATGAACATAGGTAGCAGAACGAGCAATTGAGAAGGAGATAAACTTCCTATGTGATGCTTAATGAGAGCTTAGGAGGAATGTAAAAAGAAGCCCAAAGATAAATGTGGTGCATACTAGTGTAACTATGCTATCTCCAATGTGCACACTCTCTCGCGGGTAAGAGATCCGAGAGATAGTGTGCGGAATGGAGAGAGCTTCTATTCAACACCATTGGCTACCTGTGTCTGCTCCAGCTGCTGGGCGAGATCCTGCTGCATGCCGACGAGGGCCGCGTGCTGGCTGTTCAGCAGCGCCATGTGCTGCATCATCTGCGGCCCGGACGCTTGGTTGCCCTGAATCAGGAGCGGTTATGCCATCAAGAAACTTGGAAGGCATTGGAGTTGTTTGTTGAAAGTAGACTATTTGTAATTGGCACAAGACGAAGCGTTTCACACTAGATAATTGAGCTATTCGAGATACACTTACATTCAAAGCCATCTGGTGGTTCAGAATGGCAGACGACTGCTGGTTGTTCTGCATCTGCTGACTAGTAGTAGCCAGCTGCATCTGAAGACTCTGGGCGAGGTTGCGGGCGGGCTCGACTTGTCCCGAGGATGATCCTCCGGGCCCGACTCCTGCAGCTGACACGGCCGCAGCAGCCGACGCCACGGCTGCAGAGTTGCGAGCGCTGGCTGCGGCCGTGGCCTGGGCCTGCAGCTGCGCTTGCAGTTGCGCAAGCTGCTGCTGCTGCGCCATCTGTTGCAGCTGCTGCAGCTGAGCGAGCGTGATGACGGGCACGCCTGCCGGCGCATGCGGGTGTTGCTGTTGAGGCACTGGGTGCTCCAGTTGCTGTTGTTGCTGCTGCTGCAGGAGTTGCTGCTGTTGTTGGGCTGCAGCCACAGCCTGCTGCTGCGCATGCTGCGCTTGCTGCTGCTGCTGATTCGCCATGAGCTGCATGATCGCCCGATGGAGGTCCTCCGGGGAGGGCGCAGCTCCAGCGTTGGGGCGAGCAACTGCTGGTTGCGCTGCCACAGCGACAGGTCGGGCGACGATTTCGGCCGGAGCTGCATGGGCTTCCCTCTCTGCCGCCAGCTGCTGCTGTTGCTGTTGTTGCTGCTGTTGTTGTTGCAGTTGCATGGCGGCGAGAAGTTGCTGATGCTGGGCTGCAAGCTGCAGCTGCCGCATTTGCTCTGCTGCCGCGGGGTCGCGCTGTTGTTGTTGTTGTTGTTGTTGTTGCTGCTGCTGCTGCATTCGTCTGATCAGCGCCTAAAATTGGGTTTTGATTGAAAGTTCTAGCTACCGTAGCTATCGTGGTGGGGCTTGCCTGCTGAGCTGGGCTAAGGCCCGCGAAGTTCTGGGCTGCAGCCTGTAGCTGTTGTGCATCCTGCAATGACATGAATTTTCTTCAATGATACATTGCAGCTATCGAATATGGAAATGAGCAATGAATGAATAAATTCTCACATGAATCTGTTGTCCAGAAGCCAACGTAACGATGGGATGCTGCTGAATGACGGGAGCTCTCTGAGGCAGTTGATGTTGTTGCTGTTGTTGTTGCTGCTGCATGTGCACCTGATGCTGCTGCTGCAGCCGCCGTAGGAAATCCTGCTGCTGCAGCAGCATCTGATTCTGCTCGTGCTGCTGCTGCAGAGCGGCAGTATGCGCAGCTTGCTGATGCGTGGCCGATGCGGCAGCCGCAGCGGCCTGAGCAGCAGCTGCTGCACGCTGCTCCTGCTGCTCCTGCTGCTGTTGCCGTTGAGCTGCTGCCGCTTGCTGTTCTAGCTGCAGCTGCTGCAGCAGATTTGTTTCTGCTCCTGAGGACTGCTGATACGCAGCAGACTGCGCTTGCAGATTTGCGAGTAGCGACATGGGGTCCTGGAAGAATAGCATGATGGCTATCAGATTACCGAAATCCTCTCAGCGTATCCATAATGCCTGACTCACTTCTGGAACATATGTGGAATTGGTCGGGAGTGCATCGGTTCCCGAAGTCACCACGAGTTTGAGCATCTTGAATACTTCATGAGCATGCTGGGGAGAGTCTGTATTGGCCTGAACGATTAAATTATCGGTGACACAACTAAACACATATCCGCATTACTGCACAAGTTTCGTCTCATCTACACCTATTCACATCTCCTATATGTTCCCAGGAACTAGATGACTCCCTCACATCTTCATTAAGATCTGGTTCGCGTCACTTTGGAAAGAGGCCAAGTCAGAATACCAAGGTGGCGATGAGATGATGGTAATGACCGTTTGCATTGAAATCTCACCGAGTTTAGTACGGAAGTGAGAATGTCCTCGCCCTGCCGCACGTTCCTCAGGGACTTTCTGAGTGCTTCCATGGCCTCCGGTGAGATGCTGTGCTGTGAGTCGCCTTGGCGCAACTAAATATACACGATTATCGAACGTTTCATGATAAGCAAATGCATGATGTGATCCAGAGTGAGTAAGTGGCATCGCTGCAAGAAGAGCGATAGGAGCAAATTTACATAGACTATTCAATCAATATACTTGTAATTCGTGCATAAACATAGCAATGCGACAATCCTCACCGTCGCTAGCGTGTGCACGTGCTGCGGGCGCATCCCGTTGGCCGCCGTCACGTCCGGCCACGGTTCCTCAGGCGGCGAGGTCGACGGGCCGGCTGCGGCTGCTGCTGCTGCAGTTCCCGACTGCGGGCGGTCGCCACCGGTACCGTCCATCCTGCAAGAGGCACATGCTTCAGTCATAATCGATGCTTATCACTAGGGTTGTCGATTCATGTGTTGACTCTCCCCATTTCGCGCGCTCTCTCGCTCACTTACCAGTGAGAGATTATGCAAAATGAGGAGAGACAATCCTTGAATTGCCAAGCGGGGTCGCGCGAACCGGATGGAGGTGTGAAGGGGGACGGGATCGGTGAGATCACAACAGCAAATTATCCACGGCCAGGTCAGCGATCGGGCGGGCGAGATACTGGCGCTGATCTAGTCGAGAGATAGGGCAAGTGCATCAATCTAGGGTGGAAGAGGCCGCGCGCGTACTGCTATCAGGAAAGGTGGTGATGTCTAATCGGAAACTACCCTCTTCAATTTGCATTATCTCTCGCTAACGAGAGATCACGCGAAATGGAGAGAGTCGGATTTACCAGCACTAGTGCGGCCTCTTATCGCGCTGTGCGCGTCTGGACCCCGCATCATGCTCCTTATCGCGGTCGAAAAAGTCACGCTTTCTCTCAATTTCGCGTGATCTCTGTGAGTGATCATTGTTAACGCTCACCGATCAGAGAAGTGAGAGAGCGCGCGAAATGAGGAGAGGCATTTTCGAGTTGGCAACCCTAACCATAAATGGAGGCTAGCAGCGTGATAAGGGGGGACCTCGGGGAAGCAGATGAGACTACACCAGGAAGACACTGAACTCGCTCGAGAAGCCGCAAAGGGAATGTGATGAAACCCGCAAAGACCTCGGCATGGGGAAAAGCCGAAATTCCACGAATTGGTTTGGATTCAGATTTGCACGGAAGGGACAGATTCAAAGGAGAAAAGAGGAAGCAAAATATTTTATGGGTTAGAATTTGCTGATGGAAATTGTGACAAACAGATGGTGATATGGAAAAAAAGATGCGTAAAAAGGTGAAGAGTAAAACAATTAGGCGGAAGAAGCTTCGGAAGTAGACGAGAAAGAAAAAAAAACGAAGTAGACATGGACAATTGTAAGAAGCGGGTACGTCAGGGAGAGAGGGAAAGAGAGAAGAGTCGAGAGGAGAAGGGTAGAGGGAGGATAGAGAGGAGAGAGAAGAGAGAGGTAAGAGCAGAGAGAGGGGGGGGGGAGTAAAGGATGGAGGATGGAGCAGAGAGAGGCAGAGATGCAGAGAAGCGAGGGAGCGTGTCCGACTGGAGAGAGCAGTAATGTGCCAACGCTCAGTGGCTACACAAACAGATTGCAGAAAAGGTGGTATGTCGAGGGGGAAAAGGACGAGCGGAAGGAACGATGCGAATTGAGTATAGGGAAAGGAATGGGAAGAATTATCTTTGTTCCCACGCTTGTTTATGAGAAGCGTCTGCACATGGTCAAAAGAAAAAAACAATGTTTCATAAAAAGTACCGCCATTCGCACATGACATCTAACCACAAGACATTCGAAAACACTGAAAAACGAGGCAAAACATAAACTAAGGCATTCTCAGAGCGCGGAGAAGGGCGCGAGATAGATCTTTCTAATGGAAAGTAAGGCGGAAGGGCAGAAGTGATTCACAGCAATAGACTTAGAAGGGCACCCGTTTTCGGCGAAATAACCTCCTTATTTCACTAATAACCGGCACATAGACGTTGTCCAGAGTATCATACTTTTTTCCAGGCTACTCTCAAAGGATTTTCGTGCAAAATAAGCAATAAATAGCGGAATCTCAAGCTCTATACGTTTTTTTCTGGGAATAGAGTGGCAACATAGGCAGTCATCCCTATCTGATACTTATTCGAAGATTAGAGGACAACGATAAGGCAACCAGGAAGAGAATAGGGGGGAGGAGGGGTGAAGGGAGGAAGAGGGATCGAGAGATCGAGAGGAGACGATAATCGTGTAGACTATAGAAAGGGACGATCAGTCGATAGTTTAAGATGCGAGAAAGGGGGAGTGAAACCGTGCTTGTGTAGAAAGTCCGGTCGAGAGGGAGAGAGAGTGAGGAGAAGACGAGTAAAACGAGAGAGGTACGGGAAGTGAAACACCACTCAAAAGAGCAGTGTTCATGTACTGACGATTGATCGACGAGAAGATTAACCGGCAATCCCCGAATTCGTTAAGTTGCGCAATCCACAGACGAGACTATAATACTGTCAAGCGTTGAACATAAATGGACGGTTGTGTAATGTCACACTGTGAAACATCACTCTATTTGGAAGGACGCAGGTACACGATGGCTTGTGTTCTTTTGAACGCACTCTCGATTTCCTATTTTGGCAATTGATTTTTTATCAGGTGGCAAAAAGTATACGGTAACTGGATGTCTACTGAAGATCAAACATCTACGTTTCGCATACAAATACCAGTCATCAGGCATCAGCTACAAAATAGTGAAGCGAAACTGCGCGCGTCTTTTCCTCCGTTACAAATAAAAAGTTTGTTGCTTGCACGCACGGGAAGCGATCGAAAATCGAGCGAAATGGCGAGATTGGAACCCCTCTCTCGATGCGAACGTCACGCCCATCGCCCATTCCTCCCTACTGCTAATGAGATTGTGATGCCAAATACGTGGGGATGTTTCATCAACCATCGCCAACAATCGTCTAAGTAAGATTTTTTCAGAATACGTTCAGATCTTGATAAAAACCTACCTAAAGGTGGTGGTCGAAGGCTACATTCATCTACAAGAAACGCGGCTTCAGCTCGAATGGAACAGTGACTCCACATACGTGATGCTTCATTATCCTTCATCGCTAATTTGCGGTGTATATCTACAAGAAACGTGGCTTCAGCTCGATCAGAGCTGATTGCTGGGTGTGTGTGAGTGCTAGTTAGGGCGTGTGCAATCACTCGAGCAAATCAGCGCCTTCCTTCTTCAGTATCCAATCCGCTAATGGGCACCTGCGAAACATCTCGGAAGATACGAAAAGGGCTAATTTATCGGGGAGCTCAGCGGTAGCTTCAGGAAATGTACGAGATGTTCATCGGGCATAGACAATGACTGTGATTTCGGCAAGCATGATCAGTGAGAACTAGTGATGACAAAACGGACTTTTCATGCCGGCTGAAGCCGACTTCAATCCTTGACAAAGCCGCCATGCCGAGTTCGTTTTGTCATACCTAGTGAGAACCACTCTGTATCGTTATCTACGAATCGACAGAGCCGAAATAGGAAAAAAGGAGCAAGAATAGACCTAGGGAGGAAGATAAAGCGCCTTCTGAATTAGCTGGTCTAACAAAGACGCGCCTACCGTAGCGTCTCGTCTGGCGCATCAGCAGATTTTTGCAGATTCCAGTGACAGGTCCTAATTTCGAACCCAGGATCCATCTCAGCCATTGCCACTAATTTAAAAGAACAAAGATAGCTAATTAATCTGTATCAGCTATAAAAATAATCTTCTATGAAAAAAGGAATTACATTAATCTCATTGCCCTCTCATGAATCTGCTCGACGTTGCGTACGATACTAAAAAGCTCGAACAAAATGAGAAAGTTGCGAGCGTGTATCTAGTGTGGTGCGATAACGGAGGGACGCGGTCGCAAGGTTAGGAGTGAGTACCCTTACAGTTACAAGGTTATCGATGATCATGCGATAGGATATGGAGGGAGAGAAATAGGCGAGACATGGTTCGTAAATCGAATATCGTTCGTAGAGGCGGAGTCGAGATGATATGCGATTGGACAAGGACATTCGACCACGTCATGCTGATATTCCCTATCAAAGCATGCAAGTCATGATGGGAACAATTTCACATGCATGAGTATTTCCGCGCATTAACCTGAATTGAAAATTTGAATCCAGGTCAATGCTCGGAAATAATCATAAATGGGAAATATTTCCCACCAATACTTGCGTGCGTTGATGGTAAATTGCCTAGCTCCATTCTCATTCGCTTAGAATAGCATACGACACTTGGGGTCGTGTCACATCATCGTTACTTGAGCATGAGAAGCCAGAACACTGAGATCGATCATGTCAAAAAGTGGGAGATAAGGAAGAAAAGAAAAGAAAACATATCATTTGATTGATATTGCCATGATAACGGGTCGTTATGGAGAACACTGTCATCGAAATTGGCTAGTGTGCAAAACTCTGTGTTGTGGGCAAGGCGCAAAAAGAAAGCTGCACGTAAGAGGCTCGATAATAAAGACAAGCGGTTGAAGAAGAGAAAGCGCATGTGAACCCGGCCGAACGACTCCTTTGTGAGAGTACTTCCCTCCTATTCAGACCACCTCGCCTCCCCCCCTCTCATCCTCCTTTCCCCTTTAAATTACTTCTGAGAGACGAAATCGCTTGCAGATGTGAAAGAAGATTGATCGAGATCGATGCGAATAATGTACTCAAAAGATGGAGTTTGATCTCTGATCTCAATCACTTTCAAAAAAACACGTGAATCACACGGAATGCGACAGTCACACCAATGAGATCGCCAAAAAAGCGATGGGCACAGTCTCTGAACACCTCTTTGCTTCTTTTCCCGCGCAAAGCAGTTCTGACTTGTGAGCGATGAGCCAAATTCGAGTTCACACCGGCAGTTTTCCTACTACTTTATATGCACAGTTACTCAATCACTTCTAATGGGGATGTCACGTCCCATAAGGCGCGGCTACTAATTTAAACGAAAACTGTGCCTTTTATTTCGCTCGAGTTAGGCTACCGTATTCGAAGCAGAAGCGTCAATGGAAACTATACGCTGCCAAGACGTGAGAATTATCCTTTTTCTCCCAACACGAAATTGGTGCCCCGAGGGAAGGGATTACAAATCTGAGTGCAAGGCTAGACTGGTTAGAGGAATCGGGATAGATACGTGCAAACTCGAGAAATGATATTTTATGGTATTTCACCGAGAAACAACATAAAGACCGATCCGTAGGAGTAGATGAATTATGGAATTCTCTTCATTTTGAAGGCTTCAATTGAGTGAGCACGTGCAAAAGCGTACGTGCAAATTTGGGCGTGTTTCGTTTCTCGCCGTGTGACGCGATACATCCTACATCCTCTCATAAACATCTCACGAGATTATAAATTGTATGTTATCGCTACGGCTCTCTGGGATACTACAGCAGGAAGAAGAAGCTATTAGCTTCCCAGGAGACACAATCGACTTCAGTTTTCGATAAGTAATTATCAATGGTATTGTGGTGCAATCACTCCCGAATTAAAAAAAAACTTAGTTATTCACAAACTTGTATCGCGCGCGAAATATGACCAATTTCGATTGGCGAGTAGCCAAGAGTAGATATACTAAGGATAATTGCCAAAGGCGTAAGAGCGAAATTGGAACTCATTACCGAAAATGAGAAGGGGAGAAGAGTCTATTAGAAACGAGCAAACACTCCTAGATTCAAATTATACCTTCCAGATGGCTGGAGGGTAGGTATTATTGGAGAAGGAATTGCACAGGAAAACTAAATTAGAAATGTTGCCCAACCGATGACGAGCACACGCAAAATGAAGAGCACGAAATAGAAATGGAATGCGCCAAAAGATTTAATTTGAGCCTATCAGAATTCCTGCGTTTTTCATCATCAAATTGTCCGATGAGAACGCGCACTGCAACTCAAGAACAGAGAAGGTCACACTTGAAACAGTTACCACTTGGATCCCTTCACGAGATCTAGTTG
Organism: Pristionchus entomophagus; assembly: GCA_036245825.1. Taxonomy (NCBI): domain Eukaryota; kingdom Metazoa; phylum Nematoda; class Chromadorea; order Rhabditida; family Neodiplogasteridae; genus Pristionchus; species Pristionchus entomophagus. The sequence goes on from BTSX01000006.1 coordinate 29,882,079, forward strand.
GAAAACATACTGTGATCGTAGCTCTTGTTTACGTTGAAACAACTAAGAAGGCAGTTTCCCAGACAAAGGAGGGTGCGATTCAGAGGGACAGAGGAGGGACGATACGAAGTGCCCCATTCGCGGCCACGCAGGTGCATGTACTGACAGCTGAAATGGCATGGGACATGGCGCACAGTCAACATTAGTGCGCCCAGTCGAGGATGAGTCTGTTTTCGCAATCGTAGATGCGCTGCAAAACATCACTCGACAACATGCGAGGAGTAGACTCTCTCAAATCTGCATACTATCTCGCTGGTTTCAGATAGAGGTGAGTGTGCGAAATGGAGAGAGCTGAAACTCGAAACGACATGCCCACTTCCCGCACAGTCAAGAGCTATGGTGTCTAGACGCATCAAAGAGACTGGCGAGGAAGCCGATCCCTCTTCCTCGTTCCCTAATTTTAGGGAGCTTTAGAGATCCCTGATTAGAGTTCGGAGACTGGAGGGGGCCAATGAATCTATACATATCTTCAACGCTATATTTCTGACAGAACGTGCGCAACAGGGCTCTTCCTTTCCGTCCTCGTGTTTGTTATTCAGACTCTCGCAATGAGATTCTTCGAGGAAATTCGCCCGCTAATTCGATGATGAAGCGCAACTTCAAGTGGCTCGAAATAGACCAGAAAACGTGCAACAACCAAATAAAACGGAGAATTTTGGATGGATATCCCCTGTGGACAGTGATTAAAACGGGGAGGCCGAGGGGGGATTCTGCTCCGATTTGAGCACAGTCAATGGACTGCACACAACGGCAATATTTGGACAGCTTGTCGAATATTCGAGCCCTCGGCTGTGCTCACAACTAGCCCATCTGGGGCTGCTTCGTCGATCATCATTTTGACAAGAGATAGAAGTCTTTCCCACGCGCTTGGAAGTGAACCTCGGACGGATACAATGAAACCAGGAGATATGGCAGCTTCAGTTTTGCGGGATAGGTCAATATTGGCGCAGTTTCAGGTCTATAGGTGCTCGTATTGGAATAAGCGCTCGATCCAATCAATCTGGACACTGGTGCCCTTTTAGAAACAGGGAAGATGGGGGAGGGGAGTAGGCGAAACAACGATGAAGGTGAATGCCAATGAAGCTGAATGATGAAGAAAGGAGCGCGCCTCTGATGAACAACAGTGAATGGCCGCAAAAGAGCGAGCGATGGCATTCGAGAAACGCGATTGAGTGACCTTTTCCTTCTTTGAGCAATGGGGATGAGCGGGGCATTTGCATCAATTTTGCGGGATTTACTGAATACATTGGCGCTAGTGTGGCGAGGGAGAGAGAGACACGAGGGAAACCAATAATGCTACTAATAACGCGCCCTAGGCAGCACAACAACCACCGCGCCAGAGATAGGAGAACAATCCCAAGAACGTGCGAGGGAGGGCGGAAACTAAGGCGACGGCGAGACAAAGAAAGGAGGGGAAGTGGAAGGAAGGAAGACGATGAGAAGGTGGAAGGAAGGGAGGAGTCCATGCGAAAGGAGAATATGCTTGGCGAGTGTGGGAAAGACGATGATTGAATGATGTCGGAAGGGGATGAGAGAGATAGAGTATCTCACGATCTTCACACCTCTCTCATGGGAACTTCGCCCTAGCGACAACAACCTTATCACTAGGGTTGACAATTCAAGGATTCCCTCTCCAATCCATACACTATTTCACCGGGCAGAGAAGCGAGAGAGCGTGCGAAATGAGGAGAGGCAATCCTTGAATTGTCATCCCTACTTATCACGGGTTTTCTGTTATTTTGTATGAACTCTTACTACAGAAAAAAATTTCATGCCTCCGATCTCTATAAAAACTTGTGTTACTACCTAAAGTGAGGACGGGGAAAACGGCTATCCACTTAATTTGGCCAAATTTGCATATTGAGCCGATCTGTGACCTACCACTTCAAAATGCTCTATCTCGGTCAGTTTTTGACCTAGAGAGCCCGATTTTTTTTCAAAAGATTTGTCTTTCCGAGATCTACAATTTTCTCAACGGTGATCACATGCAAAAACCCCGTCTTTGATGCGTCTCATGCAATAACGAGTTTTTTCAACGAAATTATGCAAATTATCTCGACATTTTCCTCTTGTGATCACAAATTCTTGAGTTCGATTCCCCACACTTGAATTAAGGTTTTCTCTTTAGCCATCATCCATAACTCTGGTTCCCCGATAGTGCTACTCAGTAGCGAAATCCGGACTTTGTCGTTTTTCACACTCATTTCACGTTTTGAGTCGTATCTCGCTTCAAAATTAACTTTTCGGAGATTTTAAAAAAGCCATCGATCGCTCTCGATGAGCCGCACAAAATAGTTTTAATAGTTCATGTCGCCAAAGTTGGCCGTTTTCGAGATTTTTCACAATTACTATTTGTATTCGCCTGTTTCGCTGTGTGTGAAAAACGACAAAGTCCGGATTTCGCTACTGAGTAGCACTATCGGGGAACCAGAGTTGTGGATGTTGGCTAAAGAGAAAACCTTAATTCAAGTGTGGGGAATTGAACTCAAGAATAAAATTCGTAATCACAAGAGGAAAATGTCGAGATAATTTGCATAATTTCGTTGAAAAAACACGTTATTGCATGAAACGGATCAAAGACGGCGTTTTTGCATGTGATCACCGTTGAGAAAATTGTAGATCTCGGAAAGACAAATATTTTGGAAAAAATCTGGCTCTGTAGGTCAAAAACTGACCGAGATAGAGCATTTTGAAGTGGTAGGTCACAGATCGGCTCAATATGCAAATTTGGCGAAATCAAGTGGATAGGCGTTCTCCCCGCCCTCACTTTAGTCAGCAACAAAAGTTTCAAAGAAATCCGAGACGCAAAATTTTTTTCTGTAGTAAAATGAAATTCCTACAAAATTACAGAAAATCCGTGTTATCACTAGAGGGACCGACCATCGATCGCCGACGAGAGTGGAGGAGATTGATCGATGATACGGCGCTGACCTTTCTCCAGTGTACCAATCAACGTGTACTCTTGGCCTCTTCCTGGCATAATCCTTTCCCCATCTCTCGCTGACCTAGCAACTACACGTTTCGTTGCTAATGAGGGCTCAATTGAGACAGGGAAGTGGCTGCGGAAAGGCTTCATCGCGCTATCCCCCTGAGATGAAGCGTCCTTAATGGGATAGCAAATCCCGGTTTATCTAGGATGAACACGCGAATCTACTGCTTCTGCTGGCAGTTTCGAAAGAAAAAGAGATAATTATATGCACCCCTTTATAATAATCCAGTTGTGAATGTCTGCAATCTGAGAGAAACGAGTGGAGATGGGGTAACATTCAGATTGGAGATGAGCAATACTATGAAGACTGGTTGAACTGGAAGGATAAATTGATGATGAGAATTTAGGAAAGAGGCCCTTCAATATAAACACAAATAATTGCCAAGCTACGATAAACATTGAAGCTGTGCCGAAGCTGTCAGCCTTGTTCTGCCCACAAACGGTTCAGCGCGTTCTGTCTCACGCGCGGAATTTTAACTTACGGTATAAGGCGGCTGTCACCTACACTCCGGCTTTGGACGCCGCTGGTCGCCCTATAACACGTTTACTTAGTCTTCATCAGCTCGTTCCTCGCCCTTCCCCATGTGATATACGCGTTATCTTTTACTTTCGCACGATCAAATCTCCGTGAATTGACGCCTGCCTGTTTTCGTTCGTCAACCATACCTCAAGTTCCGATTTCCGGGCAGATCTTTAGCCTATTTCAAGCCATGTAGTATATTTATAGCGTTCCTCAATGATCTAATTTAAAACGGCGAAACCAAATGCATCAACTTCATCGCTGAGATAGCGCAGTATTATACCCAAAAAGGGTGTAAATAACGAATTCTGATAGTGAGACCGATCGTGTTATCAGTTTGTTTTGCTTCTTTTCATCTCACATGCCTTTCAGAGCGTCCACACCACAGTATAGAATGGACGACAAGACGCTACTGCTCCCTGGAGCGATCTTCAGCCTGTTTTCGGTGAGTAAAACATAGTTTTCTACGGAACTGTAACAATAATACGTTCATCATTGTTCATTATTTTGCATCTATTGAGAATCGGTAGTGCCAGAGGTTCTGGCAAGACCCATATCATAGAGATTTCAATACTATGTAATTTTTATACATTGAAAGACATTTGAGTGCGAACTTCATATGACGTGTGTTTCCTACAGATCGCAATGATCTGGCCTCCTGATGAGTTTGTTTCATCCGGAGCGACGTTCGAGCATCTATTCTGGAGGTTGGTGAATCACTTTACCGAATGTTCAAGTGTTAGATTACGGTAGTGCTGATACAAAGTAATCCATTGAAACGTGCTTGACCGGTCGGTCCCACTTACTGACGATTCTGGGGATCTTCCTATTTTTAATGCATCTCAGTTCCACTTTTCAGGTGGATCGGAGACTTCTCACTGAACGTCGTCGAATATCAAATGCGAAAGGTGCGTCCACGTCACATTTTTTCTTGTGCCATTGAAAATATTATTCAGTTGAGAAAATTTTTTATCAGAATGACATTGATCGCTGTTTCATGAAATACTGATCATCATTAGGCTCATCGTAGGCTGGATTTTAAACATGTTCGTGGAGTTCTCGGAACTAGAGGTCTGGCAGAAAGTTTAAAATGATCATTCCAGATTCTCGTGAATCGCGTCTGCGTTATGTGTCTGCCGGGTATCTTCGCCGTCTACATCATTCTGAACGTCACACCGACAGCGCTCAGCACTTACGTGGCCACAGCCTGCCTCGCATCAATGATCGGTACGAGACCACTTGCTACAGGAAACTCAGATGTAAATTGTTCTTGAGCATATATTTCGAGATCAAGTCGATTCAGCGTCCAAAAATGCCCAAAGGGTCCATATGAGGCCGTTTGCGTAAGAGTCGAACAATGCCCGTACAGGGTAAAAAGTGTGGTGTGAGGAAAGTGTGGTTTATAAGACAGTTCGAGGTGCTTATTAACATGGACCACATCTCTTGGCATGCAAATGCAAGTTTCATTAGGCATGAGAGTTCAAAGATCACGCAGTTTTTCACTTTTCCAAATACAACTCGAAAACAGCTCATGAAAAACAAAAACTTCAAAAAGAGGTTCATTTTCAACTAACTAACCAGTAGCGTTTTCGAATTTTAAAAAATTCAAAAATTTACGGTTTTGGGTACCGTAACTTTGCAGGAAACGATTTGCAGGAGAAGCCACTTTTTCAGCACTAAAATATTTGGTAGATTGAGCAGCCTGAAGTATTAACTCGCACAAATCGAAATCGTAAGCAAGTTATGATCAAAAAACGAATCCGAAAACGACTCCATTTCGACTCTCTGATGACGGGGGAGTTTCATTCCGTCTCATTCGCCGCATCAGCGCTGCGCCAAATCTACGGACAGAAGTGAAACTCATTTCATTTCTCTCACTCGCCTCATCTTATTTACCACTTCCTATGTTTATTTTTCTGTAATCTGCATCGGATGTTATTTACGTGCTTCATTCACATTAGATATATGACAGCTAAACAACTGCGAATACAATAATAGTTTCATTTCAATGAAATTTGAAGCGAAGTTCGAGAGAACAGACAGGAGATTAGTCAAATTTCAGAAAAAAAAACACGTGTGCCAATGAGGCGAGTGAGAGAAATGAGTTGAGTTTCACTTCTGTCCGTCGATTTGGCGCCGTGCGAATGAGACGAAATGAAACTCCCCCGTCATCAGAGAGCCGAAATGGAGTCGTTTTCGGTTTCGTTTTTTGATCATAACTTGCTTACGATTTCGATTTGTGCGAGTTAATACTTCAGGCTGCTTAATCTACCAAATATCTCAGTGCTGAAAAAGTGGCTTCTCCTGCAAATCGTTTCCCACAAAGTTACGGTACCCAAAACCGTAAATTTTTGAAATTTTGAAAATTCGAAAACGCTACTGGTTAGTTAGTGGAAAATCAACCTCAGTCTCGTTTTGAAGTTTTTGTTTTTCATGAGCGGTTTTCGAGTTGTATTTGGAAAAGTGAAAAACTGAGTGATCTTTGAACTCTCATGCCTAATGAAACTTGCATTTGCATGCCAAGAGATGTGGTCCATGTTAATAAGCACCTCTAACTGTCTTAGAAACCACACTTTCCTCACACCACACTTTTTACCCTGTACGGGCATTGTTCGACTCTTACGCAAACGACCTCATATTTGAACATTTTGTATGTGCCAGACTTCTACTCAATTCTACTCAATTACTTCTACTCAATTCTTAAACTTAAGAATATCTCTATTTTCCTTTTTTCAGTGGGTCTCGCTTACGCGCTCTTCACCGTCTCTACAAACTTCTCACAGATGCGACAGATGAAGGAGCTCGCTCTGTTAGTTATTGTCGATTGAAACTCGTTATACAAAGGATTATCCTCTTCAATCCCATGTATCTTTCCATTGTCTGATGTCAGTACAGATCGATGACTGCACGATAGCTTTACGTGTAATTTGATCATCGACCTAAAGGGATTTATCATTCATCTGATCTGAACATTTAGATTATCATTGCAGGTATGGAGGAGACATTCACCTGCTGATGGCTGAGATTACGCGGGAGTATCTGGAATTCGCGAATTTCGCCGTGTCATTTGCTCGTATGTTGTGGTTCATGCTTATCTATGATACATAATTTCAGATATTCTCAGACGGGAAAATTGTGCAGACATAGTTTGGCAGCGTTGAAGTAGGATAGTAAAATGCCGTAAGAGATTTAAAAATTAGTATTATAATCCCAGAAAAAGTGGGTAATCCAGGCTAGTAAGGATGTCCCGTGAGCGCCGTCTCGAAGTTGTGATGTACCTTTGCCTTTACCTTTTACTTCCAGATTCATCTAAAGTCGTGGTCGGCAGTCACTGGCTCATTCACATCACTCGATTCGACTTCACCGTCGTGAATCTTTCCGATGTCGAGTTCCAGGTCGTCCGATCGACGACTGTTGATGTACGTGGCGTGTTTTGAGGCAAATTTTTTTTATGTCAGCCAAAAATGCCCATAGCTTAGTACCTTCACCAATCAACAAGGCATTGTTTGAGAGAATGGTATTGGGCCAACATGGTGGGAGAAGAGCTTCGTGAAACTGTCACTGTAGTATTGTGATGCAGTTCCATTGAACCCAATGACCGTCATATTCCAGCTGAACATCGAGCGACCCAACGACCAGCTGCAATTCCTCATTATCGAGGCGAAGATCCGCCACAAGAACATCAAAAGCTTCAGATTCCGGTGAGTCGAAGGTGAAAAGGACGATTACTGACTCCATTCCTGCATTGAGCAGTAGGGCTACAGCATCTCTACTGCCTCACACAAAATGCTTATCTATATGCTGAATAATAGTGACATAAAGCATGTCGCTCACAGTAGCATTTTCCGGGGAGTAGCATTTTCCGGGGGGGTCGGAGTATGTAATTACTGCTTGAAACATCCGAATAGTTCCTCTTATTGTTCATTGTGGAATGTCAAAGTTGTGAACAAAAATGGCTGATTCGGCACAATTGTATGCGTCCAAACATGTGAAAATAGAAGCTCCCGTGAAATCTCTAAACGATTTATTGATAACCGTACCATTTTAGCGTTCGAACGGATCAATTCCGCGACCTGCAGGAGCGCGTGGCGGCGCCTATCGGAATGGCGAGGAACGTGATCCTCCATCAGTCCCTCAACGAGAGATTCGTCAAAGTGAGTGGCGCTACTGTCTATACTTAGTTGCCTACAATGAAACTATCGTGGCTAATATATTTCGCACTGTGCTGATCGTGATCAGGGAAGTTTCGTTCTGAGACATCGAATCATTTCTTAGATGATCAGGCTCAAGGGACATAGTGAAGAGATTCCCGAACAGTACACCTTTGCTGCCTTGCACAATGAACATGTGTTTTAGGCGTTTGTTGACTGCATCGACAAGAATCCCCGTGTTCTCTACAGTAGAATGGGCGAGTTGGAGCCGTGCTTCGGATGTTCTACGGAGATTCCGGATGTCAAAATAGAGAAGAGATGCGTCAAGTGAGTTTTGACATCAAATATTATCTATTGCGATAACACGGGCGGGTGAAGATTCGGCAACGGGACACAGCTCGCAGGGGAATTGGCCAAGTTCAATGAAAGTTGTCTTATATTAACCATTGTGGCCCACTGATTACCGTACCAAGGTACATTGAGTCGAATCGCAAAATTAGTTTTCTCCAAAAACCATGATACGGGGGTCATGGTGAGAAAAAAACTGAAATTCAAAACAATTCTCAGAACTTTCTTATGATAAGTGTTTTTGGTGTAACTTTGCGCGCTGATTTCGAATATCGATATGAGAGCTCTTCAAAAAAATAATCAAAAAAGTTAAAATTTAAAAATAGTGGAAATCTTCATATTTTCGGACATAATATCGAGCAATTATTTTATCCCAATACAGATTTTGCTGATTTCTGGAGCAGTGCTAGCTACTAGTACGTACTCAATTCACTTTTCTGGGATTCTCGAAGAATTGCTGTTTTCTAAAGTTACATGTCATTTTGGAAAAGTTTTTGGAAAAGCGACCACCCCACACCAGCGCAAAATCTTGGAATGATATCATCAACATAAGAAATGTTCCTCTCTGTCTTCTGATTCTAATGATGTAATCTGAATATATCTAGCATTATTTTGAATCGAGTTATAACCGTTTTCCAAAAAAAGATTGTTGATTTTTCCCAAATGACATGTAACTTTCGAAAACGGCAATTCTTCGAGAATCCCAGAAAAGTGAATTGAGTACGTACTAGTAGCTAGCACTGCTCCAGGAATCAGCAAAATCTGTATTGGGATAAAATAATTGCTCGATATTATGTCCGAAAATATGAAGATTTCCACTATTTTTAAATTTGAACTTTTTTGATTATTTTTTTGAAGAGCTCTCATATCGATATTCGAAATCAGCGCGCAAAGTTACACCAGAAACACCTATCATAAGAAAGTTCTGAGAATTGTTTTGAATTTCAGTTTTTTTCTCACCATGGATTTTTCATTATCATGGTTTTTGGAGAATACTAATTTTGCGATTCGACTCAATGTACCTTGGTACGGTAATCAGTGGGCCACAATGGTTAATATAAGACAACTTTCATTGAACTTGGCCAATTCCCCTGCGAGCTGTGTCCCGTTGCCGAATCTTCGTTGCCGAATCTTCACTCGCCCGATAACACAAATACATGGATTGGCAATGAAATGGAGATCTTGCAAAACATTTGTTCCGATGCCGGGAATCGAACCCGGGCCTTGCGGGTGAGAGCCGCAAATCATAACCACTAGACTACATCGGAGTACACGCTAACTCTTCTCAAGCCTAGTTTTCTCGCTCGTCTCTCTTGCCATGAGATGCAATTTGCTGTGAAATTGAATGCGGCGCAATAATCAAGAAAAGGCATATGCAAGGTCTTGAATGGTTGGCATACAATTTCTAGTTATGGTCATTCGCGCATAGATCATTCGTTGAGCTTGTTGCACCTAATGATAACATGTGCACTCTCTTAAATTTTAATCGCTGTGAAACAAGTCATCTTTCAGTCCCATCGTCGAGGGCGCTCGCGAGTGTCGTCAGTGCTTCTGTCGGCCGATGTGGTGTGTCGGCTGTCTGGGACGGATATTCGCGGCGAAGCAGGATCAGGACAGACCCGAAGGCTGGCTGGACGGACAGGTGACTTCGACTCCTTCGATTTCGAGTCACTACAGTTGCAGTTGAAAATGCATTGCACAGAAATAGTGTGGTGGAAGAATTAGTACAAAAGAATGGAATGAGTATGAAGGGATGTGCATCGGATACGCGGGCGAAAAATAACGTATCTTTGCAGGGAACTTGCCCCACTTGCCGAGCGGAATTCTGCATGCTGGACGTTTCGTTCCTTGTGGGCGAAGAAGCTCAACTGATCATCAACTAAAAATAGGGTTGCAAATCCCGTTATGTATACTACTTCTCTCAAACGCTTCTCGCGTATTCATACGCAGGCGATTCTCTGCAACTGCACAAAGAATGGGCTGATTTATTATATATTTTACACCGATTGTAAATATAGTACCCCACGCTAGCCACAGATCAATACGATAGATGTATGTACCATAGGTTCCGTTTCTTGCCCGTCGTCATCATTATGCTCATGCTCATTCACTTTGTATTTATATTTATTACCGATGATTACCAGTTGGATAAACCTCTTTTCCATCCGGCAGAGATGATTTGATAAGAAATACCAGCTAAGGATGTACATTCGGTTTCAGCTCTCTTCTTTTCGCACTCTATCTCGCCCGTTAGAGAAACGAGAGACTGTGCATAATGAGGAGAGTCGAAAACCGAAACGACATCACTAATAGCAGCTCAATCGAGTATGAGCTCACTCTCGATTGTATGGTATAGGGGGGAAAGCGATCGCCGAAAGGAACATCCGAACACTCCCCCTATCCCTCCCGATCTAGGTGGTGCGCACTAATAGTGATAGAGGAGCGCCCCCCTAAGGGTGACCATGAACTATCTTCGCCCCGTTTGTCCCCACTATCACATCGATTTATCCCCCATCGAGATTTGAACACTTTCGACAATCACTTCAACCTCATTGCACCTGGTCATTTCGCAGAGCTCGATCCTTTGTCTGAACTTTTGTTTCACTCCAGTAGTGAACCTTCCTCCTCGTTCTTTGTCTTCCTTCTCTGCATTTTGTGCAGATCATCTTATGACTTGGCTCAAGGAGCTGTATCTATATCATTCAAATTTTACCATTCACGTTTTCCAGGTATTGAAATCATTTGTCTATGTCGGTTTAGCAATGGCGAATAACGAGAAAGTCACGGATAATCTTCTGGAGCTTGAGTAAGTGATGGAGCACTAGTGATGGTAAATCGTAATCTGACTCTCCTTATTTCGCGTGATCTCGAATTTATGTAGGGAGAGAGATCACGCGAATTGATGAGAGTCATTCCGTTTTGCCATCACTTCACTATGGGGCACGTTTTTTTTGCTGAATATCCGTACAATTCGTGCATTGCTGGTGGTTGATGTGCTCATTTTCAGAGATATCAAAGATTCTTCTATATTGAACACACTTGAGAAGCGTTTCAAGAAGAATAGAATTTATGTGAGTTCTCCTGTTTGTGCACTCTTCGACTATGAAATTATTGTTCAGACTAAGCTCGGTAACATTCTGGTAGCCTTGAATCCTAATGAGAAACTGCCAATCTACGATGAGAAAGTGATCGACTTGTACAAGCACGAGATCACTAATGAAGCGTGAGATGTTGAATCATTATAAAATTATTGATTTGTTTCTTTTTTTTACAAATTGAATATTGGACAAGCATAGATTGTGAAATTTCCAGTCACATCTTCACCACGGCCGAGAGGGCTTATCTCGCCATTCGCGAGGGCGCTCCCTCCCACAACATCGTCTTCTCGTGAGTAAAAAGATTTTTTAAAAAATTCTTAGCCGAATTTCGATCAGCTTTGCTCATAAATGTAAATGCTCTCAACATGGGAGTCATGCGATCAGTCGAGTAACAATTTTATCTCATTCATTCTGAAGGTCTTATTTTTGCTCTCCTCACTGGTGATATTGGTGAGAACTTACGAAAGCCTTCAAATTAGCCATTCAGTGGCGAGTCTGGCTCGGGGAAGTCGCACAATGCGATGGCGGCTCTCCGCTATCTCGCTGCCATTTCTTCCTCGAGCAGAAACAAGATCTGCCCCGCAGTGGTCAGTTTGAGCCTAAGTTTGAGCAAGGAAGCGAGTTGAACGATCTCGATTACATGATTTGAGTCAAGAGAAAAACGAGCGCAACATATGAATGACAGAAAAGTGTGAGCAGCATCACTTGAAACTATTGTTTCGAATAAAAAAAATGAGAAACTTTAAGATTGACGCGCTGCAAGTTGTGATCTCTAGCTTCGCCAGTGCGAAAACGATGAAGAACGACCAGTCGACGAGATTCGGATACACCGTGGAGTTGATGTACAAAAGGTGAGCTAAACTGTGAAGATAAAAGTCATTCATGCAATCGAATGGAAATTATGATACATGCGCGTGTGAATGGGGGTCGGGAATATGAAAAAAAATGGAGATAGTTTGTTGTTCAGACAAACGTTCATTATTTGTACAAACGTTCATCATGAACGCTGAATGGCATCAGAGAAGATGAGCTTTCTGATACACAGATAAAATAAGCCCTGAAAGGAATTTGATCGATGTTTTCAGTTCCTCCCTCGAGGGTCTCTCCATCAAGGAGTCTCTTCCTCTCGATCTCACTCGTCTTCCCAATCGCCCCGTCGGAGAGAGAAACTTCAACGTCTTCCATCAACTCGTCGCTGGTATCTCCGATAGCGAGCAGACGCGACTGGGCATCAAAGCCGATCACAAGTTCTTCTATCTGTTCAAGGTCCTTGCCTAATTAAATAATCAGAAATTATTTTTCAATCGAAATTTCTGTTGAAAATCTGTTTGCTTGTTGTCAGACTTTGCCAATATAACCGAAACGAAAATAAAGGTAAATGGCTGTTTCATATATCACATTCTTCCAGGACACAACCCCGATCGAGCCCGATCGAGATCGAGCGGAGTTCAAGAAGCTTCTCTCCGCTCTCGAAACGCTCGGATTCACTGAGGAACAGAGACAGTTCATCCTCACGCTTCTCGCTGTTATCCTACACACGGGAAATCTGTATTTTGGAAAGAAAAAGGTTAGTACGGTGACAAAAAGGAAACGACTATCCTCAATACGCCTGTGGTTCGATAAACTAGGTATTATCCGTAGTAGACGTAGTAGATATATATAATTTGAAGATAGTCTTTTCAATGAATTGACAATGGATTGATTGTAATAATCAATATTCATCAGACCACTAAACCCGGTGTCGAGCATGTCGTTATTGCCAATGAGAACGAAGCCAAGTGGATCGCCTCGCTTCTCGGCCTCGACACGAAGAAATTCGTTCCACTCTTCACTGAGAAGAAGACGGTGAGCATATTTGGCAACGTTTTTTCTCTCCCAAGTCAATATCATTCAGTATAATAATTTTTCAACGTCCGACTCGCGACGAGATCATAAGTAAATTAGTGATCGAATGAGGACAGGTGTATTTGCAGGTTGTTGATAAAGAAACTACGATTCACAGCTTCACTCTGGATAAGGCCCTCGACATCAGGTTAATTTCTTTCCTGACTACATCCTAATCTGTTTCTTTTCGCATTTATGCAATAGTAGTTGTGTTTTGTGCATTGTTTGAGTATCTAAGAAAGACAGAGGACCTTGCGATTTTATTTTCTGCCCAGTTGTGATGCCGTTTAAGTTTCTCTTCATTCTGCACACTCTGTCGTGCAGAATGGGGAGAGCCAAAACCGAAAATGCATCTCTAATGCCCAGCCTTTCCAGAGACAGTTTCGCATCTGTTCTCTACGAGGAGCTGTTTAACTGGATGCTCGCGAGGATCTCGTTCTTCTTTAAGTGCTACGAACCCACGGCGACTATCGGCGTGCTGGACTACTATGGAGTGGAGGTGCGATCTGCATGTTTTTTTTCGATTATTCTGAATTCATAGTCACAGGGAGGCGGCTAAGTGAGAGGTCGAAAACATCCTTAATATTCGATAAAAGCTAAGGAAACAATGAATAATGATGTTCAAAAATAAATTGAACTACTATGCAGTCGAGGTGCGAACATCATACTTGCTTTTCGATTATTTTGAAGTTCATAGTCTTTGGGAGGACTGAGTGTAGCGAAAGGCGGTAATCGCAAAGGTTAAGAGAAAATAAAACAGATTTAATTGCTCTTATTTGCAGCGCTACAATCAAAACAACAGTCTCGAGCAACTGCTCGTCAACACTGCCAATGAGGCCGTAGAGAACTTCATTCTGGCAGAGATCTTCCAGAAAGAAACGGAAACGTACACGGCCGAGCACATCAAGTGCGCGCTTGAGGTGAATACACGATATTTTTCATCAAAGTTATTTTTTTTCTAAACCGGCGAACTAAATTTTGATTTCGGTATCATGTGGGCAAGGAAGATCGCAATCGCACTGAGCAATACGGCAACAAACTAGGCCAAATATGACGATCATGATTGCGAAAATCATGATCGTCATATTTTCTTGTAATTGTAGCGCGTTTTCGCACGAATCTCGTCTCATACACCTCGAATAATACGGGGGGAATTTAAAATCGGCCTTACATGTACGGATTTCACAATCTTCGATTTCGTCATCACTATTTCGTTATCATGATTGTGTTTTCGTTCATATTTGGCCTAAACAAATCGTAGAATATCAGGAAATGTTCAAATCGGACTATTATTCTACATGAAAATATACTACAGGACCAGAAGATTCCGAGCAATGGGAGGACACTGGACGTCCTTACAAAGAGACCGTACGGGGTGATTCCACTGCTGGATGACGAGTGCAAGTTCCCGAAGGTAAAAATTTATTTATTCATTTAAAATAAATGAAATTAAAATAAAGGAATAAAATCAAAATTATATCTATTCGATTAACTTTTTCGAAAAGAAAAATAGTTTTGATTTTTTTAAATGTGATTTTCTAATCGACGATAATTCGTTGCTATAAAATGTATTTATTTTTCACAGGCCTCGGACGATTCGTTCCTGCAACATTGCAACCTCAACCATCTCGAGAAGGGAATCTTCGGAAAGATGAAGGATAAAGTAAGACCCCCCTCCCTAGTGTTTCCGGGCCGATAAAGATGATCAACCCATGCCCTCTTCAGCTGGCACCATTAAGGAGAAAACTCCTCTAATCCTGATTAATTCCAATCACAGGACAAGCCCGAGTTCTCGATCCAGCACTTCCACGGCACCACCTGGTACTCGGTCAACAATTTCCTCGCAGGAAACAGAAGATCCATCAGTAGATCCTTCCTGGAGCTGCTGAGTGAGAGCTCGAATGTGGTAGGTCACTGATTGCATAAATCTTGTTTAATTTATCATGAAATTTCTCCTTAGAAATAAGACCATCCTTCTCTAAGAGGCAGAAGCCATGAAATAAGTTGCAGAGGATTTTTTTTTGATTGATACAAAAACAATTTAGTAAACGTTGCAGTTCGTGAGTACGGTCTTCCGTGCGATGTTCATCTCTCGCTGCAAGGATGAGTACACTCAACTGGCCGGAACGAATCTGCTCAAGAGCTGCACGAGCCTCATCGAGAAACTCAGAAAGTGAGGCAAGCATCAATCATGAAAACTCGTATAATATACAAGATACTGTGTCTGCATGATCGTAGAATCTCGATCTTTGTGTGCTACCGCAAAATCCGTGTCTTATGTGTTTTCTTCCAAAGGGCTCAAATTTTAGCATCCCTTGCCAGTTCGTTCGCTGTATTCGCTCGAACAGCGAGAAAACTCGAGCAAAGTGGGACGAGCCGACGGTCGCCAGGCAACTTCGCGCCTATTCCATCACTGAGACACTCGAATTCCGTACTAAGGGATATCCGGTCAAGATTCCAATCAATATATTCGTTGCAAAGTGAGTGGTTATGAGTCAACTTATGACCTGTGAACTTCGTTTTTTCGTGAAACAGATGATAATGAATTCTGTAACATAATCTTTATTATTTTTAGCAGCACCTCTAAGTAAACTATGAGAAATCAGAAGGAGATTATCAGATCAATTCCAGATATCGCTGTCTTCTCTCATCGATGATCACTTCGTGCCAGAAGGAGAGGGAGATCCTCACGGATATTCTGGATGGACAGGGCTCCCTGTTCCAGGATGACTTCCAGATTGGTGAGTGAATGAAGAGGAGCTCGAAATTCTAGAGTTTGCAAGTCTTGTGAAGAATCACCCCAAAATACTCCTCAAAAAGCTCACGGCTTAGCTTTTTGAACTGGGATTACTGAAGAACTGATGGTAAAATTAAGCGGCTGAGTAAATAAAAAAAAAGAATATAGTATATTTCGTACAGGCACGGCTCACGTTTTCATGCGTGAGAGACTGACCGAGAGACTGGCTCGCCAGAGGAAAGCAGTCATCAATATATCAGCGGTGATCGTGCAGAAAACCATGAAAGTATGGATTTCACAATTAGTTTGGATAAAATTAATTCAATAATCAGTAATATTATTTCCATCACAGTCCGCTGTGCTTCGTCGTGATTTTCTCAAGAAACGATCGGCCGCAGTGAAGATTCAAGCTGCATGCAGGTACAGTAATCTAAAAGTCTTTATAAAAGACCTTCTTCAGATCAGCAGATATTTCTAACATGTTCAAACAATCTGTTCGTTCTTATCAAAGTAGTATTCCAATGTTTCTTCAAAGATGGATTCGAAATCCATAGATAACAATTTTTTTTTATTCAGAGGCTGGATCGGCCGTCGTGATCTGCAAAGGAAGAAGACGGACGCCATCCGAACTCTCGAAAGATGCACCAAGAACACGGGAACACTGAAGACGTACCATCGCACGATGAAGGACGATGAACTGGGAAGAAAGAAGGAGGTGAACGTCTCCTCATTTTATAGGAATGACTATTTTCATTCTACACATTCTCTGGACTGATAGGCTTGCAAGAGAGCGCGTGGAATGAAGATACGGAGTATTC
The DNA here is from genome assembly GCA_036245825.1 of Pristionchus entomophagus. Taxonomy (NCBI): domain Eukaryota; kingdom Metazoa; phylum Nematoda; class Chromadorea; order Rhabditida; family Neodiplogasteridae; genus Pristionchus; species Pristionchus entomophagus. The sequence continues at coordinate 29,898,663 of BTSX01000006.1, forward strand.
ATTCTGTCAACACTACTCATATTTCCCAGTTCTCACCTATCTTTGCAATACTCGACGTTTTGAGTTTTTGCAATCACATTTTTCAAATATTTATCATGTAATGTCTTCATGTAAAAATTTGAAATTACGTATTGCCGAGTCTGCTGTGCTCTATGAGTCAATCGAGATTGCAAGCTCCGCCTTACATATTTTGTAGAGGCTACTGTTAGCTACAGATAATGCTTTAGAATGCCCGGATTGATCGCGAACTAGAATTGTCGCCTCGATGCGCAGGTTTTGAATGACTTTTGTTTCCCTCAAAGTGGGCGGAGCTTGCGGTATCTGTCTATGACCGTAGCATTGCAGGTGAGCAAGTCCCTGCTCGGTCCTACCAAGTACCTCGCCGAAGACAGCTACGGAGTGCGAACCGAGGAGGCATTCGAGGTGGAATAACGCTCTTTTCAAATTAAACAAGATAGCAAAGTGTGTAGATTTTTTGCCCAAGACAAGGACAAGAGAATCACGCTCAATACAATTTTGCAGACGAAGAAGGTCAACTTCTACCTCACGATTCCTGCAGAGATGCAGCGACCCACGATCGAGGCCATTCCCATTGAAGAGTTTGCGAAGAGGAACTTCAAGGTAAAAAAAAGGGTATAGAGGATACGTTTTTTGATACCATATAATTAATGAACGTATTCAGAGCAGAGTTGACATAGCTCAAGACCGAGACGGAATCATGATATGAATATGTTCAGGGCCACCTTCTCGAGAACCGCAGAGAGCCGATCCAGACGCCTTTTCTGCCAAAGGTAAGTTCAGCATTTCGATTGTGATTAAATATCTCTTCAAATATGTGATTGTGATTAAATATATCTTCCTCTCAGGAAACCGAGATGGAATTCGTGCTGTCTCTGGAGATTTTCAAGCTCGTTCTCAAGTACACCAACGATGCGTCGATGAGCGACGGAGATCTGCACACTCTCGCCCGGAGGATAGTGCAGTTAGTGAGTGATTTGGAAATTCACGCCTCAAGTGAGAGCGATGAACTACCGTCAAATACTACGGGACTGGAGGCAATGTTTATGCACTTTTTTTCTGAAATGCTCGAGCTCAATATTCATAGTGGACACAGTTTATCACAACATGCTGCCATGAAATCAAGAACAGACATCGTATTAGTTTTGCCCATTTCGCTGTTGCTGCATCAGATACCCTCACGAGTGCAAACATTGAAGTATCGGATCATCGCAGTATTCCTTCCTAATAGTTTCTTAGATGCGCTCCGCCGTTTCTCTTTCGAAAAGAGCATCATTCGTCCACGCTTGTTCTCGCACTTTGCATCGAACATTCTTCTAAACACGTATCTTTTTAGCATTGGACTTCTTCTTCTTGTCATTTCTGAATACGAAGAAAAAGCCTTTTATTCCAATTATAACCAACTTTGTGCAATGTTCGCGAGTTTTTAAAAATAACTATTCAATTAGGATGGAAAATGTACCACGTAGGGCATTTGTGGAATCAGTCTTACATTTATTCATTTTATCCATATAAGGATCATCCAATCCAGATAGTGTTGCCCGTGTAGACGGCATAAACTGAAAAATCAAAACGTGTCTACTGAAAATAGCTTGAAATTCGAAAAACGATCAAATAAATTAGAGAGTGAAGAAAATCGATTGAACAGAAAATAGTAGATTCGAAACAATAGCGGTGAGGAGTTGTGAGAAAGCAGCAAACAACGAAAATGGAGCGCGAAAAAAGCGCTTTCGTCTCTCGAAATGGAATGCAAAAGTGGAACGAACGCCAAAATAACGCGATTTCACGAGACACACACCAACAGGGAGAGACGGAATAAGAGCAGCGAGGACATGCTGTGGTGCAGGATATCACGGAAACGCGAGATTTCAACATGTATTTTTTTAATGTAAAAGAGATCATTCGTGTTTAAGCAGCACATCAAGTTTTTTAAAATATATTTATCTACAATGAAATCGTAAATTGCATGGTCGAAGTTCACGAATTTGAGCTTTGCTATCTTTCCTCGATAAATTTCCCACGACCAGAACCTTTAATGGTTTTATCGAATTTCGAGACGTTTCGTCTAACCTCTCAATAAGGTTTTCAGCCAATAAAGGTGTAGCAGCAAATTTTTAGCTTCACTCCGGTGAAATATGAAGATTGACTATAATAACTCAAGAGTGATCGATAGAGTGGACCGACCAAACAACGGACGACTTATCTCTAGATTCGAATCCTTGACTGATGGCGGATGACAAGGAGTGATTACAGTCTGTGTTGCCCAGTAGTCCCATTCCGTAGGAGAGAATCAGTCCATCCCATATGCCCGAACAAGGGAAAATGAGATGAATCTCTTTATTTACAATATCACAACCTAACTCTCTGTAATGGAGAGAGAATAAAAAGTGGCTTTTACAGCCAGGATAAACAGTACTAAATCGGCTATGTACAAGTGATGATAAAATTATCATAAGCGTTCCATCTTAAAATAGCTCCATTGAGAAACCTCGACATGCAAATGGTATTCGTTGCACGTTTTAAACCTCCACGGACCTCCGAACTCGATCTGTAGCTCCGCGACGATATTTTTACAAGCGAACGCATCTGATATTGATACCTGCGAAATTGGGCGGTGTAATGTATTTCTCATTTATATTTGATCCTTGAAAGCGCTTACATTATTTTCCCATTGTATTCCTCCTGGCATTCCAGAGCGAGAATGTTGCCGGTGTAGACGTCAAAATCTGGAAAACGAACATAATTGACGAAAAAGAAAAAAAATGCAATCGATGAACAAGCCGGTCGATCTAGCATTATGACAACTCTGATAGTTTGGAACGAAATCGGATAGAGCGAGAGATGGAATACAGCAGAGAGAATAAGCGGGCTAAACGATCTATTTCCTAGAGAAATGGATCGAATTGGAGGAAAGATATGGCGGATGCAAAAAAAGATGAACGCGATGGAGATAAAGTGAGAGCGATGGGAAGGGTGCGATAGAAACGGGATTGATTCAGCGGAAAAAAATATAGTATTCGAGAGGAGCGATTGCGACCGGTGCTAGATAGGCTAGGGGAGAGAGCACTAACATGATTGGGTAAAATAATCATTTATTTATTTTCGTAGCAGTGATAATTTACAATAGCTGGTAACGCAAGATAACGATCTTCTCATCTTCATGGCTTCGTTTATCTCTTGATTTGTGAGGGATCATAGCTCAAATCAATATTCTTCCTTTGATCCACGTCATTACGCACGATGTTATTCATCGTACGGGCGATTCGATTAGCTTCTTCAAAATCAGCTCTGGTCCATTCCATGAGAGCCCAGCATTCGGATTATTCTTGAGTCTCTTTCTTGATCGTTATTGAGAGGTCATTTCCGTTTCGAGGGAGCGAGTTTTGCATTGTAAAATACCAATGTAGACGGTAAATTCTGAAATGAGATAATGATGCTGATCGAAATGAAGAAAAAATAAAATCGTACAAAGGAGAAAAAAGGAATGTTCGTGGATGGAGGAGAAAAGGAAATGGGGCGAGATGAGTAATGCCTAGCAACGAAGGGATTGCAAAACTGAATCATCGGGTTTACCACAAAACGCTTGAATGGAAAATCTAGGCATACTATTTCCACCTTTCGGCGTGCTCTAGCAAAAATAATTGATGTAGATACGAGAAGAAGAAGAAGAAAGTAGAGTGAAAAGAAGGGAGAGAAGCAATCGAGATAAACACATTCCCCTCGTAATCGATTGCGAACGGAACCACGATCGCCAAAACCAAGCATGTAATTTCGAGAGTGGCACGCCAGCAGGGAAAGGAAGAATGCAATTTTAAAAAATGATGCCAGACAAAGGCGAGATTTCGAAGATATTTCAAAACATTTTTTGAAAGCGATTCTGTGTAGGGAATAGAGATCGTCAACTTCTTGAACTTATTCTGATTCTCTTTTAACATATCATTCAACAAGTCCCATTGATTCCGGGTTTCGCATGTGTTAATGTTCAGGCAATGATGGTATAGCAAAGAACAGTTTATTGAATTGAGTACAATCAGAAACAAAATGGAGTGATCCTCTTCTTTGATATATATAAAAACAACACATCCGAAGTGCACTTAAAATCGATGATCGATTTCTTTGATCTACTAGCAATGGGAAAATGAGATACTTAGGAACGAGAGCGAATAAAGAAAGATATCAAAAAGAGAAGAAGAGAAAGCGGGCGAAAATATCAATCTCCTCACAGAATGAATCGGAGAGAGGGGGAAGAGACATCGAGAACCAAAAAAGGAGAACAGAGATAGGTGACAGAAAGAGACAGAGAGAGCGAGAGAGCAAAAAAGAGAGAGAAAGGAAAGATAGAGAAAGAGAGACACGAATTTCGTGCTAGAATTTGAATCGAAACTGAAGAAAACAAAACCAATCAAGATTCGAGGAGCGAATGTTCAATCGATACATAGGTAAAGCAATAGAGCACGATAGGACAAAAAAATGGATAAAATCAGCATTTACTTGTTTTCATCTCTGTGATAATTTACACTGGCTGGCAACACGAGAGAACAATCTTCTCATATCTTATCACCGGTATCAGGAGACGGGAGAGCAGTCCCGGAAATTTTTTTTCAAACTGTTATGAAATCATCTATACTATGATGGGTGGATACCCTGTGGACAAGTTTTCGAACGATCCCGGGTATGTGTCCCAGAGCCGGCTTTTAGGAATTATCCAGTCGCGGTTCCGGCTTAAGCGTATCTCAGCTCCCCGTTGAGCTAGAAAGCTGGCGAAAAGCTTAAAAAATTCAGAAAAATATTTCAAACAACTTTTCTGACAAGAGTGAACAGGTTGGACAAACAATAAAAAAGTAACGATCGAAAAACTGATGTGACATTCATGAAAAAAATGTTTTCACTATGAAGCGTGAGGAAAACACAGATTTTTATTACAGATTAAAAAAGGTCTAGTCAACCAATGTTATTGAAAAAAAAATAGAGGAGATCGGGTGTTGTTGTATTTTTCAATAGCCCGAAGATGATCGATTTTGACGGTTGTTCAAGTTTATCTTTATTCTTTCATAATTTCACGAGCTGTAATGCCGATTCGAACTCTACGCGCGAAAATACGTCAGAAACACCTATTGTCATAATATTCTGAGACAAAAAATTTCAACTTTTTCATGGTCATGGTCATTTTTGGGCCAAAATGTCGAAATCTCAGAATCACCTGACTAAAGGTATTTCTGGCGTATTTTCGCCAGTAGAAGCCGATTTTTCATGTTAGAGCTCACCAAATTCCGAATCAACATGGTATTCACCCATCATAGTATGGAAGGTTTCAGACCAGTTTGAAAAAAAAATTCCGGGAGAAGCTGTTTTTCCTCTTCCGGGTCGTGATACTGGTGTTATGGCATCATTGATCTCTTGATTTGTGATGCATGTTTGCTCAAAACAGTCAACAATCTTTGATCCACGTCCTTACGCATGATGCTATTCATCGTAATGGACAATAAGATTATCTACTCCCTCAATCAGCTCTGGTCAAATCGAGGTATTCCGTTCCGACATGAGGCATACTCTTGAGAAGAGTACTATCCATTAGCTCGACTTTCTTCTCTGGACTTCCTTTCTTCGGTGTGCTGATTGCGGTGAGAGTCAGCAAATGTTCAACAAGCTCGAGAACAGGCAAAAAAATAATGTATGCTCAAAAGATTGTCCAAGGGGTTACTTTCGATTCTGAATCGAATGGCTGATTCCGTTTTTCGATCTAAGCCTTCTGAATCCCGGTACGGCACGATGTCAACTTGCCCAAAATCTGTTTCTGCGATATAACAGGTCCGGGAAGGGAAAAATTGGCCGAAATCTCTCATTCCCGACCAGAATTTAATTCTCTACAAAATGAAATAAAGAAATTTGGGCTATCTTTTTTCGTTTTCGAGTTATGGTCGTTTGTTGATCTACTTGCGGGCGGGCAAACAAAATTTCGTTTCGACTTATTGAAATTTCGACTTTTTGACCCAAAAATGGCAATGAAAAAATTTTTTTTTTGTCTCAGAAAATTCTGACTAACATTTTTTTCTGGAGAATTTTTGCGCGTAGATTCCGAATTTCGATATTATTGCTCATGAAAACAAGAGAGAAAAAAGCTAGACACGAAAAACCGTTGAATTCGACAACTTTTCAATTTCGAACAAGCAAGGCTCCAAAAGACGGCGGATCTCGGATCTAATATTTTGGTGGTGAATGTATGAGGCCGTTTGCCTAATTTTCGAGCAAGGTCTGGCACAGTAAAAAAAAACGACCAAAAGTTGTCCCGTAGGGTAACTTTCGATTCTGAATCGACTGGCGTTTTCCGTTTTTCGATCAGATGCTCCAGAATCCCGGTACGACACGACGTAATATTTTACAAATTTGTTTTCTGCGATAAAAACTGGTCCGGGAAGAGAAAAATCGGCCGAAATCTCACCTACCCGACCAGAATTTGATTCTCTACAAAATGAAATGTTGGATAAGGCTCTATCTTTTTTCGTTTTCGAGTTATGGTCGTTTTCTGACCCAAACATTTGTTATCTTATTTACAAGCATTTTTTGTAGAGAATTCTTTTCTGATCATTTTTATATATGGGATGAGGCATATTTCTCAGGTCTACTCTAGAAACTCCTATAGTCATGTATTTTTGAGAAAAAAAAGTTTTCGACCCCTCGACGTCGTCGAGGTCGATTTTCGGGTCAAAAAAGTAATCATCTCAGATTCATCTGAAATAAGGAGTTTCTAGAGTATTTTCGCACGTAGAAACCGAATTTCTATGTTAGAGATCCTAAAACTTAGAAAGAAAAAAGTTAATTCCTAATTCCTAAAAACGCGAGTTCACCTCACATAATCGAATGGGAAACCATCTCCTTCTCCATTTCTCTCTGATAGAGAATGGAATCCTTCTAGTTCCCCTCGTCTACTCCATCAACTCAACAAGATCGGAATCCCCATCCAAGCCGGACTCTGGTCACCGTGTGATGGGTATGACCTACTCTGATGTTTGGTCCCTCAGATACCATTCTCGTCGAGTCTCGTTTCGCGATTGATGACTCGTTTGGTGGACTCAGTTCTAAAATCACGGGAGCCTTCTTCCATCATCAACAATGAACACTCTACATCAAGTCCTATCGTCCTGGATGATCGCAACCCTTTCTCCAGCCAATCTCTTGGGTCTGTGAATGGAAAGAAGACCGATCCCTTGACCCCCACCCAGACGAAATGATTCTCTCTCGAACGAAGAACCGACCCGAAACCTATCTGAAACCATCCATCCCCATCTGGCGTCAACTGCCTGACATGATAAATGTAAATGTAAATGTAAATGTTGGACCCAAGAAATATGCCTCATCCCATATATAAAAATGATCAGAAAAGAATTCTCTACAAAAAATGCTTGTAAATAAGATAACAAATGTTTGGGTCAGAAAACGACCATAACTCGAAAACGAAAAAAGATAGAGCCTTATCCAACATTTCATTTTGTAGAGAATTAAATTCTGGTCGGGTACGTGGGATTTCGGCCGATTTTTCTCTTCCCGGACTAGTTTTTATCGCAGAAAACAAATTTGGAAAAATTTACCTCGCGTCGTACCGGGATTCTGGAGCATCTGATCGAAAAATGGAAAACGCCAGTCGATTCACAATAGAAAGTTACCCTAGAGGACAACTTTCGTATAGGCTATTTTTTTACTGTGCCAAACCCCTCCGATTTTGCTCGAAAATTAAGCAAACGGCCTCATATGTGAGTACGCTCTTACATATTCAGCCATAAAAATCCCTGTCTTCCGGATTCATGGTAGTGAAAACATTTTTTAATGTGAAATTACTGTTAGTTTTTCAAGCACAACTTTTTCAGATCTGATCGTGTCGTTTAAATTTTATCGGGAAAGTTGTTCAATCTTGTCCCCATGGTATTCTCCCATCATAGTATGGAAGGTTTCGTATCGGTTTTTAAAAAAAATTCGAGACTGCTCGCGAATCTCGTGATACCGGTGCTATATTATCGTGACCAATTACACATGATTCCGACTTGGTACCCGTCTGGGACCGACCTGGTACCATTATGATATCACCATTTGCGATTGTAAACCCAACTGCAACTAGCCCAAATCAATTTCGGAACATTCTCTGAGAATGATCTGCCGACCTTGGAACCACCAAAAACCTTGAAAGTGGTTCCTACCCAGAACCACCGAGTATTGAATATCGAGTTGTTCAATCGATGTTCAATCGATATGCAAAATCTTGCAAGAATCGTCAACACCAAACACTATCGTGGAGAACGAAAAAGCGACAGCGGAGATGTTTCCCTATTCGAGAAGAAAGATGACTAATCGTTGAGAAACGACATGGTGGAAATTGATTTTCTAGCCAGATTCAGAATTGCACTACAAAGATAAATATTCCGATTTGCAAAACCAAAATCTAGAAGGAGGTTTCGGGAAATCGAAATATTTGCATTATTCAGGCCATCGACAACATTTCCATGCGAGATGAGCTCTTCGTGCAACTCTGCAACCAAACTTATCGCAACCAGAACAAGGTGAGCTTCCGGTCTGTGATGGGCTCATAGTCGTGCCCTGAACCTGCGATAGGAGGATATTTTGACGAAACGAGAATTTTATTATTCAAAACAAACCATTATTTCATTGAGACGTTCTCCACCCGTGCCTGGACGCTTCTCCTGATGGCCGTGCACTCATTTCCGCCCACGATTGCAGTTCTGCCGATGCTGCTGCAGTGAGTCCAGGACTGTTCTCATCTTTCCATCTGGTCTTAAAATTTAATTAGACTTGTGCAGTGATCCAATTCAAACAAGAATGATAAATGCACCGGAAGAGCGTTTTCGAAATATATATTTAAATATGCTTTAGTTACTTCGTGATGCAGCAGCCGCAGCTGCGCACGCAGCTGATGGAGGGGCTCGTGAGAAAGATCAGAACGATCGATGCCCAGGCGTGTCGGTGAGGTTTTTAATCGTGAATCATTCTAGAAGTCGATTCTTCAATTAATATAGATTTCACTGTTGGATAAAGGCAATTATTCTACTTCTACAATGGCATTATCCCTTCAGTCTCTACGCTGCGAATCGTCTCGAGTACGAATCGATGCAGAGCGTCCATCCATCCATCGTGAGCGTGCACCTTCCAGATCAGGTCGGACTCCTTCTTTGAATATCTGAAAGATATCTTGTCATATTGGGATGTTCTCGAAATCTATTAACATAGTTTTGCCAAAAAAAGACAAGGATACCCAATTAAATTTATTACGCTGATGTGTAGAGAAATTTACGCGACTTGTTGCGCTTAGGATTATCCTTTTTCCATAAACGACGACATGATTCAGGACGAGTATCTGGTCGAGGCGCATCCTTGGGTGACCGCTGAAGAGCTCGCGCTGCGAGTGATGAGGGAACGGTAAGATTAGTCAAATACTGCCAATTACCTGTTTCGCATTCATACCGCTCATTCATTCACTAAACGCTCCTTTCTAGGGGAATGGGCGATCCGGAGGGTTGGTCGGTCGTCGTCGAGACCGAATCCGACGTCGTCTGCCCGACGCAGGGGCAGTTCGTGCACGACGCCATCGCCGCCGTCGAGAATCCCCAGAAGTCGAAGATGATGGACGAAGAAGTGAGAAGTGAACCGCGCACCCCTAAGAAACCTGGAAATTCGGAGAATGGAGAATGGATACGCAACACTAAAGGGAATGAGTAGGAAATAATGGTTCACCTCGAAATGTATTTGAATTTGGCGCATCTCATAATGCAGTCAGAGACACTCCAGGTCGATTCGTTCTTCCACTTCCCGAATGCCCGCTCATTGCGGCCTACTAATATAAAGGCTGCTGCTCCAGAGACTCCAACCAGAGTTCGCAGTCCGACTGAGAAACAATCGGTGAATCTGCCGAGCAGATCCAACTCTTTCAAGGTGAAGCACAATGATGCATGGCCTGGGAATCTTCTCTATTTATGTTATTTTTGTTATAATTTTTTCATAAAAACCTTCTAGCAACCCACTCCTTGCGTGGCAACAATCGATATCACTGATTCTCCGAAACCTGAAGCTCCTTCCTCCACCAAATCAGAGGAAGTCTCCAGCGATGAGGATTATGTGCTGGTGCGGAGTGAGGAGGAAGAGGTGAATACTGACTAAATTTTCATCATATTAAAGATTGTTTTTACCAAATTGTGCGAAATGAGCGCTTCCTCACTCCAAATAACTCTCCAGGTGTCGATCAGCATGAAGGATTCCTCCTCGTCTCCTTCCATGGACGGAGATCGCCCCTCGTCGAAGGCATCAAATCAGAGTGACGATGATCAGAAGAGGGAGGTCGTCCTCGATCCCGCCAACCCGAACAGCGACTACTGCTACACCCTCCCGAATAAGACATTCAACATGAGAAAGCGTACGTTTAGATCTGTTTTGTGCTTAATCGTCTTTGAAACGGTTCCACTCATCATTCCTTTAACGATCGGTTGGCAAGAATCATCATGCTACGTTTGTCTTCAGAACTCGAGGAGCCATATGCCGCTCCGACGAACCCCTACGAGGCATCGGAGAACCACATCTACACTCTGAACCAGCCGCCTATGCCTTCTCTTCAGACACTGCCGAGAGCGACACTGGACAGGTTGGACATGAAAAAGAAAAGAAACTCAATATCACCATAAATATCTTTTATAGGTCGGACGGCTTCAGATACGATAGTCAACAAGCCGCTTACGCGGCTCTCGCTAATCAGATGCAGCAGATGCAACCACAGCACGTGGTGAGCGAATTCAAGATTTATCGTTTAGAGAGTTGCTCAATCTGAATATCAAAAGTGCGATCGGAACCATACTCTCCTCACTTCTTGATCTCTCTCTCTTTTCTCAATAACGAGATACCACGCGAATTGTTTTTGTCATCACTGTTCTTCATATTTAATCTCTCAATCCCTTCCAGCAGTACATCCAATACGTGCCCGTGGTCGTATCTCAACCTCTCATGCCCGGTGCCCTCTACCCTTCCGCGCTTCCCCCGGGAACCGCCCTGCCTCCCGGATCCACCTTTGCTCCCGCCCACTACGGCAATTATCACATGGCGCCGCCTCCTCAGGCCTACTACCAGCCGATTCTCTCCCCGACTATGGGCGTGCCGCAGCGTGGGTTCACTTTTTGAGAAAAATAATAGAGACACCGAAGTTGACACCAGCGGATCTGGATGGTAGCTCAAGTGTTTCAGATTTTATCGAAAATATCCAACAAAAAAAATACCGATCAGGAATCTTTATTTATTTAGCAGAATTTTCACATTTGCAGTTGGTTCCAAAATTACCGTTTACTCCATTACAGACGCGCCTCTCGCTCCTCAGCTCTCCAACAATTCCATCCCGTTCTCTGAGAACGACGAGAGGATTCGGGCTGCTCTCGTGAGTGATCTTTGATCTTTGGTCTTTGATCTCATGCTATTTAGATTCGTCACCCGTCCGCAATGGACACGCCCACCGTGATGAGCGTCGCGTCGAGAATAAGACGAATGCCGGTGCCGTCGAAGAATTCTGACGTCGATCGCTTCCTCGATGAGGTCTTCCAGCAGGTGATTCGAATTACGAATGATTTACAATTTCAAACAAAAATGATCTCAAAATTGTCTCGATTTCGCCAAAATAATAAAAATTTGCTTAGTATAAACTACTGAATGAAGGTTCTCCCTGCGGACGTTGGTGGAATGGACTCGATATCGTCTCAGAGAATAGCTGACAGCATCAAGGGAGGCAAGAAAGCGGTGAGTAATGACAAATCGCTATCGACTCTCCCCGATTCGCGAGCTCCCTCGTCGACCAGAGAAATGAGCGAAAAAAATCCGGTACCGGCTTGATATATCATGTTGGTCCATAAGTCTTGACCGATTTTACACTTGGAGTTTCTGACCTGTCCCGTCTTCCTTATTAGCACCATCAACCCATGGCTTGGGTACTCTATTTAGCGCCCCCTACGCCAACCCTGTCCGATCGATAAGACGGAGAGAGTGAAACTTCAAACAAGCCCTGTCCAAAGATGAAATTAGCTTTTTATTCCGCCAGTGCGTTACGGTGAACAATGATAGGCTCGAAATTGACACGCATTGGTGAAGCATAATGCATGGGGATTACTATACCAACACTGTTAAAGATCAGCCATGTAAAGCATACTTAATACATGCACATTAATTCAAACGTCATGATGATACCGTTGGTCAAAACTAATTTATCTTACCAAGAAGTCGGGACAATTGGTCTAGATTTCCCAAATGCATTGTATTGAGTAGCCTGGTCAGTACACAAAATAATTTGCGAGGGAGTCCAACTATCTTGTAAAGAACTGAGCTATTGGTGAATTCCGGGTTGAAATTCGTTTATCGAAAATCACACTTTATACATTACCCTGTCCTCCATGAACCTTGAACACCAGATATTTCATGGTTAACTGAACAAGCAACCCTTCCCCTATCATTCATAAAATGGATGGAAATAGGAGATCGCTGGTTCTTGTGGGGATGGCAGCCACCAAAAACACCGAAAATCGCGTTTTTCGATATTATTGACTCTAAGCGGGATTATTGATCACCTCATATCTCTGGAAGAGGATGAGAAGCTGCTTGAATTTTTCTTACCTTTAATATACCACCTTAGTGGTCCAATAGAGCGCACTTGTGTATTGGTTCGTATCTGTATTTTCCGAAGTAGGAAAAATGATCATAGGAGCCGTACAAAATAGAAACGTTCGATATTCAATCACCTATGACTATGGCTAAAATAGATCGAGAGCTCCGCTCTTCACGGTATCTGAGAGAGGAAGTCTTCGACTACCACACGGTATAATGTGGCTTGGCAGGAAAAATCCTGAGCTAAATACAATGACTTTTTAAAAAGTTGTATTTTTACTGACAAATTTAATTTACCTCAAGCCTAATTTTTTCAAGCATCTAAGAAGCGCGACAATATTCAATGATATGGGGATACTGGTTGAGTACACCCCTAATTAATGCTATAAGGCCAGGTCGTTGAGATTTGAGGGAAGCGAAATCTACGAACTCAAATATCACTCCCAAAATCGGTCAAGACTTATGGACCAACCTAGTAACTAGCGAAAATTCTGAAAATATTCCTGCTACTAATGTATGGTTTTTTCATCATCTTCTTCTTGCCTATTTGTACATTGCAGCCCGTGTCTCGCGGTCCTCTCCCTCCCATTCCCCATTATCATCAGCAACAGCAGCTCTACTATGAGCCTCCTCCTCTCCAGATGCCGCAGCCACCCGCCCATCGATTCATGCCCATGAATCCGGGGAATTACAACTCACTCCCGCCTGTTAGTGATTATTATTTTTACATATCTAATTGAAGTTATTTTGGTGCAGTTGCATAATAAGCGTATTTTTATGTTTAAACGGGGTTCTTCTCAGAATTCGTAGTTCAATGTCCGGCAGTTGATTTATGATTTTTTAGATGGGTAAAAGATGTTCGGTTTCTCAGATGCAGCATTTCCCACGAGTCTCGCTGAACCGTGTCACCGGGTCGCTTCACCGAGATAAGGCGAGGACGAAGGAAGAGCTGCGACGGCACACTGATGAACTGAAGAGGAAGCAGTTCTTCTTTGTGGTCAGTATTCAACAGAATCTTGATATCAGAGCGTGAAATCTAACATTATTGATACGATAAATTTTCAGGGCCCACTACAGTACACAAACGGCTACGATATCGACTACGCTGGTGCTCCGATTCTTCAGAGAACTGCTTCATCCATCGATCCCAGTGTATACAGCGAGAGGGTACGATCAAAAAGCTCATGACTAAACACTTCATATGCGAATCGTGAAAATTCGTAGAAACGCAAGAACATAAAACAATTAGCAAAACAAAATGCAATTTCAGCACACTTACGACTCCACTCCGATCTACGACGCCTCCACCTTGTGAGCCCTCGTTTTCTCGAATTACGATTCATTCCGATCTTTATGATCAACACAAATTGCGCTCTTGCAGCTCGCCGAAAGTCGGCCGACCTCTCGACGTAAGGAATCAGAATGAGCGAGAAAGAAGAAGAGGAGGAGGGAATAGTGATGTTGCTTCGGTTTTCGGCTCTCTTCATTCTGCACACTCTCTCGTTTGTCTGAGAAACGAGATAATGTGTGGAATGGAGAGAGCCAAAACCGAAATTGCATCCATAGGAAAGAGTGATAAGCGAGGAATTCCTCTCTCTCCCTCTGACTTCTCCGCTTATCGGTCTCTATCACACTCTTCCCCTCCCTGCTCTTCCCCTCGCCTCTTTCCGTTTGCTCTCGGCTGTAACCATGTAGCAAGGAGGCGGCGGCTCTCTTATCATGCCGATTCCCCTCTCCCCCTCCCTAACTCTATCAATCGATCGCCCTCGGGCCATGTTCTCACCCTCAGTGGCTGTATCATTTCGTAGTGGTGATGTAATCAGCGTGGTCTGGCGGTGGTGCAGATAGTAGAGCACCCCTTGACAAAAAATTGCCGCGATAAGAACCATGAAACGACGGAATGTGGTATGGCGCACTGTGCAAACAGTTTTCGCTATTGCAATCATTTTGATGGTGTTTTCTGCATCTTATCACATTGTCTTTGTTCATGACACTCGTTCAGACGAGCTATCGTTATTTCCTTGCAAACCATATCCGTTTTCGAACCATTTTAAACCCCTCCCCCCAAATATATTATTTGTGCTTGATATCTAATGGGTGGATGCATCTCTCATATTTCATTCAGACGGGAAGTCTCATGTACGGGGAAACCGTGGTCGTGAGCTATGGCGACCATCCGCCGACCCGCAAAGTGTGAGTCGCAAGCTCCAATTAGTTCATTCATGGCCAATTACATTAACTATGCGCTTAAGTTGATTGGATTTGTCCACATTTACAATATTTGTTAATCTGGGTCAGAAATAGAATCTGGGCGGAGTAGAGAGACTGGCCGTTGTTCAGGGTGACCGATGATAATGACTTCGCTCCTGTGTCAATCGCGTCGGCGCCAACGCCCGCTCCGAGGGCCGTGAGTAATCCCCATTCTGTCTCGAATTTTCCTAAATAACTTTAACCGCTCTCCTTGCCAGTTCTCGAATCTATACAGTCAAAACTATCATTTTGTATGAAATAGCTGTCAAAAAACAATCGATAAATGCGACCACAAAATATAATTAAGGTTCCTTCTCGTGTTGAGCAGCCAATCCAGAGGGACGCCAATGTCGTGCAGGTACCGACTGATTCTTCTATCAGTGATTTCACCCCTAATCTCTCTTATCCCTCCTCGATCTGTGACACCCAAGCACCCAAAGCCGGCTGAAACATCAAAACTGTGCGAGTATTGAGTTTTGTAGCTCACGTTAGTGATCTGCTCTGGATGGCGTTCCAGTTGACTCATTTTTAACGCCGTGAATGCATGTTGATCTAAATAGCAATCATCCATTGCAATTTGACCTTCCTCGTTTCGCCTTTTCTTTCGTTTCCCTAACCAACAATAGAACATGCGCATTGATTAGAGAATTTCATGCTTGCCTAAGGATGTGATTTCGGTTTTGGCTCTCTCCATTTGCACATTCTCTCCTCGATCAGAGACACAAGAGAGTGTGCGGAAAGAGGAGAGTCGAAAACCGAAGCAACATCACTAGCTATCACTAGTTTGCACGCAGGGCGCAATCCTGAACTCTGAGCACATCACTCCCGGCAAGTTGTTCAACCCGATCCGCACGATGGCCAAGGCGCAACTGGAGAAGGAACGCGCAGCCCTGGCGCGGATTGACGCCAGACAGAAGGTAATTAGCGACTAATTAACGCAACTAATACAATTTACTAATTTATGCTAATGCCCACAACTAATTTGCGCTAATTAACACCAATAATAACGTCAGCTTCTGCCTCCGCCCGTCGACGAGATCAAGATCATGAGGAGAAAGACAGATACTAACCCGGCTGTGCTGCCCACGATCATTCCCGAGGAGCCTGAGGTCAATCGCAGTGAGAGATAATAAGGCTTCCATGTAAAATAAAATGTGCAAAGCACGTGGGAAGCTTTCTCAATATAATCCTTTCTCGAGAGTTGCTTCAACATATCCACTAACATGGCAAAACGCTTTTTTCCAGAACCACATGGATTGTAGTTTTGTTCCGAATAACTAACCAATCCAATAACCGCCTACTAAACCAGGAGGAGATCGTGCTCGCTCAGCACCAGCACCATCACCGCCGATCTCCCTCGTCATCGCCAGAGCGAGTCTCTCCCGTCGTCGTGCCCATCATGCGCTCCAGACGACCATCGCATCGGGAATCCGCCCGAGAGTCGATGGTCGTAGCGTCGAGACCAGCGTCGAGGGCGTCCAGAGTGGAGGTGCAGTACTAATACGCAAGTGATGCGGTTTTTATCATGGACATTCTTTCAACAGAGAAACAAGTCCTAATGGGAGTGTTAATGTACTAATAACCATCTATCCATTCATGTGTCTAACTTTGGTGAAATCTGACCGAAATTCTGATAAGCTCCATAAATTTCGAGAGGATGTTCTGAGAGACTGGTGATTTCACAGATTCGCGCGCCTCCCTCGGATGACGATGACTGGGTGACGGAGATCTACCGTCCCAAGGAGTCCCAGAACATGCTCATCGACAGAGGACACGATGGTGGGCATTCTCATTAATTTTACATCACCTAACAAGTCTTCAAATCACGCTTTATCTATGGTTCAAAGTGTATCTCATTCCGATTTTTCGAGCTTTTATTATTTGATTTTCCAATATTTTAGCCGACGATCAGTACGACGGCCCGGCTCCCGTGCAGCCCGTGCAGCAGCAGCCCGTCTTCGTGCCCCGTCCTCCCCAAGCCGCGCCCCCTCAGAAGGAGCGAACCGCAGTCCACGCGCCCAAGCAGCCGTGGAAACTGACCATAAGGAAGATGGTGGGTTGCAAGATCGAATATTCCCTCTCTTTGTTCTGCAGACTCTCTTTTCGCTGGTGCAAAACATGGATACACCACTATTAGATGCATCACATCAATACTTTTGCAAACTAGAAAGAAATTGATAAGTCGAATTGATATTATCATTAAAGTTATACGACTTTCGGCAACTTGAGTGAATGCTGCACGTATCTAGTGGTATTCAACGACGTAATGCTAGATACATATGTCCCTTTGTCAGTCATGTTTTCATCCATTTTCAGAACTTCCTGCCCGGCGAGGAGCTGGATGACGTGCAGATCATCGACCAAGTCTTCGCACAGATCATTGATGACTGTCGAAGAGCGAACGCTTATAGAATCAGAGCGACCGAGAGGGACAACGTGACGGCTATCCTGAGTGGGTCTAACTCTATTATTTTGGTTATGCAACGAGAGAATATGCGATTTCGATCTGATATCTTATGCCAGTGTATGCATTATTTCCTCTCTGTCAAATGCAGACAACACCATGATTATTATTTTCTTTCTCTCTCATAAGTCTAAGCATCACATAACCAAGCCTGTTCAGAGAAGCACCAGATCCATCCGGATCAGCTGAATCGTCAGTACGAAATCTCTAGTGACATCAAGATTGAGCTGATTATGGCAGCCAGGAAGTGGCCACTCTACTTCAACCAGATATTCGAGGTTAGTTTGTGTATTAGCACTTGCAATCATTTGCGAGTTTTTTTTGTTGGTTTTTGGCTGACCTGTCATCCATCGCTTGATCTATGTATGACCATGAAAATTCGCTTTTAGAGATTGAAATTTGGCAAAACAATATTTGCGTTGATTTACGGGTTTTCGGATCATATCCTGCGAAGTTTGGCAAATACGAGACCAATACTAGCTCATCTAAGGTATTTATTTTATAAAATAAATTGTGATATGCACCTTTTCAATAGAAAGATATTTCGGATCATTTCAGGTTATCGAGGAGCGTGCCACCGAGAACGTTTTCATTCTCCTCGCCGTCGGAGAGTCGGGCATTCGCCTGCTCGTGCACAACCCGGAGAACACCCAGAGTCCCCTCATCATCCAGGATCACTTCGAGTATGTTGATCCAACTATAGACACATTGTTCTACCTCAACACCTTGGAAACAATGTGAAAATAGTCATGTGGTAGGGCGATAGATGACTCCGTATGGACTTTAGTATTCAGTTTAGTTTTGGTCACAGAGAATTTTGGTATACATGTAGCGCATATTTTCATTGAAATTAGAAAATTCAAAGAGCAAGTATTGTAGGTTCGGTGACATCAAGGACGTGATGCTGGAGGAGCGACAGTTGCTGACTCTCCGCACTCGTACCAACATGCTCGTCCATCTGAGAACCGACCAAGCCGCCCAGATCAGAGCGATCATTGAGAAGTACCTGTATGGTAGTGCAAAGGTACGACCAGGTTGATTCTCAAACTGTCATTGCCCACTCACTTTTCAAAATATCGTATATATGTTTCGTTTCTGTTGTTTCTGTTTTTGTTTTTCTTAGTCATAAAAATGCAGCAATTTTCGAGTAGACTTCGGCCAAGTAAGAAAAAAGCGTCTTCAATCATCTCTTTGTACTTCAGCGTATCGATGAATAGTAAATCCCTTGGAGAAGAAACTCGTTGAAACTCAGCTGGCGGATGTACCTAAATCCGTTGTTTTTGCAGTCTCGCAGCTTCGTCCTCGCCTCCTCGGACTATATCACAAACGAGTCGGATCATCTCTCCTTCGCCAAGGGCCAGCGAATCGAGTTGGTGGAGAAGGTGAGAGAGATTTGCAGTAGTTTTGTGAGATTTCATCGAAGCTCAGGAACACTCAGATTTCTCGTTTATTTCTAATCAATTTTGAATTGTGATGATATTTTTTAAATTATAATTTTTGCAGAACGGCGTGCCTCGCGGCTGGATGCACGGCCGCATCCACAACCGGTACGGCATCTTTCCCTCGGAGCATGTGGTGCCCGAGCACGTGGACGAGGTTCGTTCCTTTCTCCCTCCTCTGTGGACCATTCGGACAACTTGGAACCCCTCTCCCTCCCTCATTCGGCTCTCACTTTCGATCAAGTTGACACGCCAGAGAGACAGACACGATTTGCCATTCGGAGCGGGAAGGAAGGTCACGCCTTAGTAGTATTTGGTGGTAGAAAGAGAAAGAGAAAGGCAGGCAGCTCGATACGCATCTCACCTTGTCCTAGGCTCAAATGATGAGTAACATGCCACAGCAATTTGTTTCTCAGAGAGGCCACCATCCCGACGTTCCGGCGCTCAACTCGCCGCACGCCGTTTACGAGGTATATCAATTACCCCTCTCCTCGGGAATCAATCAATTCGTCGCCCTCAATATCCTCAAACCCTTGGGTGTTCAGAGCAAGCCAGCGAAAGTGGAATTGAATGATAGCGAGCAGGTGGGGGGATGGATAGGTTAGGGAATGAAGGAAATCGAATGAGTGACCCATCAATGCGAACCACTCCCCTCTCTCCTCCTCCATTGAGAACGTCTCAGGGAGAGGGGGGGAGTGAGGTAAGGGAAGAAAGAGAAAGAGGAATACCCGCCCTTGCGCTCAGTGTGCTAGTGTGTGAGTAGTGCGTAGTAGGAGGATGGAGTATCGCTCTCGGTCGACGACAAGGCTTCCGACGGGAGGAGGAGGAGGTGGAGGAGGCTACAATGACTCGCCCCGCTCTCGAGATGACTTCCTGGACCGCTTCGACGCCGGGAGAGCCCACCGCAGTCGATCCCTCGACCTGAGAAGGGAGCAGGAAATGGAGGACGAGTTCGAGAGCGCCAGGAACCGTTTCGGCTCCTCCGCCGTGATGCCGTACGACCGACGCGACAACTACCGTCGTCCCTACGACTATGATCGCGATCTGGAATTGGGCGCCAGCGCCGGCGCCCGCAGATGGGAGCAGGGCCAGCAGTACCGGGAGTACGGCCCGGCGCCGGGGCAATCGCCTCGAGGCAGGACCGGCGTGCTGCTGGGCGCCCGCAGCCAGGAGTGGTACCCGAAGCGGGAGGGGCAGCCGTCGCCGCGGTACCGGGACGAGGGCCGGAGCCGGCAAATGACTGGTGGGGACGACCGGAGCAGACAGACGACCGGCACCATCGTGCCCATCGGAGGGCAGATGAGTCCCCGTTCACAGTCTTCGAGACGCGGAGACGCACTGAGAGTGAACACGGTAGCCGCAACCAACGGAAAGGACCGAAGGGGATATGGCCCGAGGAAGGACGAACCGAGCCCCCGCTCGGGCGTATACCCACCGGCCACTGGAGCCATCGTCGGTGGTGCCGCCCCTCCTCCTCGGGACGAGTACCGGGAGGGCGGACGGCGCTACGAGCAGGAGTGGCAGGCGCAGGGTGGCGGAGGCGGAGGGGGTGGAGGATATCAACGAGGCGGTCATCACTCCTACCACTCAAGCCATCAACGATCTTCTGGAGCAGCAGCTGCAGGTGGTGACGCATCGATGGTGCGTCGGTCGCCCGGATTCTTCGGCGCCATCGGCAGCCCGTCTAAGAGCACGACTGCTGCAGGGGGTGCTGCAGGGTGGTCGGACGGCCGACCTCCGCGACAGCACTACAAGGTGCACTGCTGCTGCTTCACGTTCACCTGGCCGCCCTGGTCGTACGAGCCGGTGGCGCCGCCGCAGCCGATCTACCGCATGCCCAACCAGTTCTAGACGACCACCCCCTGGTCCCTTAATGATTATCCAATACTAATGTCTCAATATACTCCTACACCTTCTGTGTTAAACTTGTCAACGTAGACGAATAGCACTGTAGCTCCCTCATTTATTTTTTGTTACTGATTCTCAAAGCCATTCCATCCCGTGTAACAGATTCCCGATTCCACAACATTACACCCCGATTGAGACGCATTCCCCCCATTCACCTCAGTGCTCATGACTATGTAGATTGCCGTATTTACCTACTCATTTATTTACCGTATCTACCGCGCATCTTATGGCCCATTGCCCATTAAATCTATGTAAATTCTCATACACCCCTGCATCACAAATTTACCTGCGAAGAAAAGAGAATACGAAAGGTGGGTTGCACTGGTGTTCGGATCCAAAGCGAAATTGGGCATCATTCATATTTCAAAAGCTTATGTTCATTGATTTCAGAGACGGGATGATTCATATGGGTACGAGTACGCTGAGGATGGCGACGGGAGGGAGAAGCATACCATGCTCGAGTTCGCCCTGCTGTACTTCCGACCGCCTAGAGGAGATAGACGTAAGTCAATGAAACATTCCTTGGATATACAATATTTGGTCAACAGTCAAGTGGGTAGTTATGAATGCGTTGAAAATAGCTGCAGTTGGATGTATCATGCGCTGTCATTTGAACTCCTGTGTCACTTACTATACTTTTTTGTTTTGTTATACTTCGAACTCTATTTGGACAAGGTTCTCAATCGTCCGATTATCGCTTAGGTGAGATGCTCTCGATTTCCGCTCTTCACTTGTTTACTCGTATCATAACCGATTGCGACTCAATCAGTTTCATTGTCCTCCTTCTCCTTCTCTTCCCCCCTCCTTCCTCCCCTTCCTCCTCCTCCTCCTCTTCTCTGTAGGGCGTGGCTCTTCTCTGATAGCAAAGTGCGGGGAAGAGGGAAGAAGAGGGATGGGAAGGAATGCCTACCATTAGCTGTGTCTCTTTCCCATCCCGTTCGATTGACAAAAAAGTGGGTGCGGAAGTTCGTTCCTCTCTAAGCCGGTAATTATCTCGCCCCTCTTGAGAACCATTGGCACATACGATGGGACTTTTTTTCTGCTTCGCTGACTCATTGGTTCTAATTTGAGGGATTTTCGGTTCGGTCAGGTTTTCGATGGGGATTGTGTATCAAATAATGGAAGAAGCAACGAATCGGAAATGTTGTTAGAGCAGAAGATAATCAGCGATTGCTTTGCTCGATACTCGCTGATTAGAGTTTTGTGTCAAGGACGCGAGTGAATTGTGAAGAGGAGAGGGAAGAGGCGATTGAGTGAGAAGGAAATGATACGGAATCAAGAGGAGAGAAGGAATGGGATGGTTTGGAATGGATTGATGAGGGAGAACACGTCACGAATGGGTAGGAAAGCAAAAAGCCCCAGGATGAAAATGAATGAGCAACATTCATAAAACTTGTAACATAACGCTCCCACAATAATATTCAAGAAAGAAATGCTGCAATAAAATTAATCAGGGAATCAAATTATCCAGAAAAAAATTTTACAGGCAAGGACTGGAGTTGGAAGGAGGTGGCGAAGCGAGTTATGTGGACGGACAGACCGATTCAGCAGTCCCTGTTGAGATTGGACGGAGCCGAGGCGAATAAACTGGCTTGCGATGTCTTCCTCAGTAAGGGTTTTACGAATTGTATGCATTATTTGATCGAGATCGTGATCCTGCTTCTCCGAACCAGTAAAAACTGAGCTATTTTTTTAAAAACTTTGCAAATATAATATGTGAATTAGCAACACACTGCAAAAAGGCGTAATTTGACGAGTAAAAATGTTCACTTTGCAGATATGATGAAGTACATGGGCGACGAGCCGTTGAAGAAGGGCGAGTTGATCACCGACGTCGTCTACCGACTGTTCATGATGATGAAGAGACTGGAGATTCTGAGAGACGAAGCGTACTGTCAGCTCATTCGACAGACCACGAATAATAGGAGCGAACAGTGAGTGAACTCATATTTCTATTTAAGAGAAGTTGGATTCCTGAACGAAAATGAAGCGGTTGAGGTTGGGTCATCGAGGTTAGGTTTTGACATTCATATCAGTCTGGTGTTGCAGTAACTAACAAATTAAAACATTTGTATTGATTCAGAGCCGACTCCCTCGTGCGAGGTTGGCGTCTCTTCATCATCCTCACATCCTTCTTCGACTGTTCCTCCGTCCTCAAGCCGTATCTCATGAAGCATCTTATCGACGTCGCCAACGACTCGAGAAGGCCATTCCATGGTGAGTTACTGGTGATAGTTCCATTACTGGATGCACTAGGAAGATTTCCAAATTGCTTCACTGCATATCTTTGTATTCGGAAGATACTAACAAAAATCGTTGATAATGATGCTATTCCAATATAAAGATAAATGGTATTGAGATAAAACATATCATAGTAATGCAAGACCCGTTCAGGAACCGCTCAGCAGTGCATTTCCAACTTGAGCAAGACCTTCAAGTTCGGTGGCCGCAAGTTCCTACTAAACTCGAGCGAGATTCTCGAGATCACGGTGAGCTGAAACAACTTTAATGAATGTTGCTTTCGCCATCTCGTTGCCCTATCTTTCCATTTACCCTTCCTTGTCCCGTTACTCTTTCCATCATGGTACCAGTCATGTGGGGAATCTTACTTTACCTGAATCAATGCAAACTGTGCTTGCATTCAGAAGGGCAAGACGATCAAGCGCCAGACCTACTTCATCCCCGGAGGACACAAGAAGGTGAGATGATGTTTTTTCACATAGTGCTCTCCTAATTGCATACACTATATCGTCAGTAGTCACAGAAAAGAAAGAGCCGCATCTCTAGAGGATGCTCTCTTTGATTCATTCCTTACCAACTCTTCGCAGTATTAATGTCGTTTCGGTTTCCTCTCTCCATTCCGCACACTAGTCGGACAGAGACGCAAAAGATGTGTGCAGAATGGAGAGATCCAGCTTCGCAGGTTGTCAACACGACGTCCGTCACCGTCGTCGAGGACGTCATCAAGGAGCTCTGCTCGGATCTCAACATCCGATCGCCCTCCGAGCAGCAGGAATTTGTGCTCTGTGCAGTGCTCGAAAACGGTAAGAAGGCTGTCAAAATCTGAAATCTGAAAGCACCGATAATACATTGGTTCCTCAACGTACATCGATAATCTGCAAGGACCTCTTTTACCGTACTGAGCCAATAGTCCGTGATGATGTATTTGCTACTGGACGATTCATGTTTCAATGTCAAGCAACACCCAGCATGGATACAAAATAGTTTTGTCAACGCAAGCACTCTTTTTGGAATGCAGAAAACATCTGGTGGAAAGAGTGCAATTGATCTTCCTAAACAGCTTTTTGCTTGTATCATTATGGAGAGACCTGCACTTATTAGTGACATGCGAGAAGACTGCTGAAGCGGTCGACGCAAGAATTGCTAATACTTCCTGGAAATTAGCGAGATCGAGGAACTTGAAAATTGAAAACTTGTTGACTCTTAAAATTGCAGCTCATGCGGACACTCACTACGTGAAGAACGACGAGTACTTGCTGGATATTGCGACTGAGTTGGAGCACAAAACGACTCCGTAAGTGATGACTTATCAGGTTGAATCATAAGTCCTGTCCGATTTTGATATCTGTTGTTTGAGCACTTATTTCTCGCGTGGATCGAATCACCATGAGCTATCCTCATAGCGTAGTTGAAGAGGATAAGTGACGATCACAGTCATTAGTATGACACATATAGCGGTTGCTTCGTAGGAGATAAATTTAATTTTGAATGAGAGTGAAAATTGTTGAAAATTTTTTTGGATTTATTCCGAATCATTTATATTTCACTGGGATTTCTCTGCAAAATAACTAATGCTTTTTCTGAGAAGCTGAATTGTTGGTATCTTTGATATTGAAAAGACAATGGTGCTCTATCTGTTCCAGAGCAAGTTATTGGTCTTCGAAAATGCACATATGAGAAAAAGTATTTTTCGCATTACTCGTTTTTCATTGATCGGTTATGCCTGAGAAAGTGTACAATAAAGAGGATTTCGAGGCCCTGATTTGATGTGAAAATCTCAAGGTGGTTGGGCAACCATGAAGGACGGGAGAGATCAGGTGTCTTTCCAAAGCGGACAAGACTTATGATTCAACCTAATACATAAGGAAAAAGATGGAAAATACTGAAAAGAAATCTCATTTGGCTAGGAGTAACCCAGATTTATGAATTGCCAAGTTCAACGACTGTTTCGATGAGATTCCGCTCAGGTTTAATCTATCAATTTTTCACTAGCAAAGCATCCCACGGTATTCGATAGGGAACGGGATGCATTTCTTTCTTTCATGAATGGGGAGCACGTGGATTGGTGGTAGGGATGTAATAAGTTATGATGGGAATGGTAACGTGTCTGGGGTGCAGAGGTAGGGCTCGAAAGTATCGGTAGTACTGTAGATATACATGGAATACACTTTGAGTGTCTGCTCCAGGTACTCCTTCCATCTCCGTCGCGCCGTCTGGCTGCATCCTCTCCGTCTCGATTCCGCCCTCTACATCGACTGCATGTACTATCAGGTGGGATATGTCCCCTCCCACCCCCCGCCCCCTCATTTGTTCTCTCTCCTGCCCCCTTCGTTGAAAATTTTTTTTTAAAAACGAAGCACAACTGAACCATCTGGAACGTGATATCCGCTTCACTTTCGCGAAATAAGTCTTGGAAGCAGGAAAGATCATCCCCGCATGGCGCACTTTGAAGAGGCCTCTTGAGCACATTTACTTCCTTTTAGGCTCGTTCTTGAAGATCATTAGGATCGATTCATCAAAAGTTTTGGTGGTTCAATTCGTCGAGTGTATACTACAACAGAAGATAATGCCTTCTAAGAAATACACAAGATGATTGTGAATCTGATCTCATCATCAGATTTTGCCCGACTACCAGACTGGACTGCTCGTCAGCCCACAGAACAACGGGCACTTCAGCGCAGCGACACTGGTAAGTCATGCCTATACTCTCCTCAATCCGCCTGCTCTCTCGTCGGTTAGAGGCACGATATAGCACGCGAATAGAGGAGACTCGGTCTCTGCATCACTTCAAGAGGAAAAGAAGACCCAATGAGTTCCGGAATGTTGCAATAGGACAGGAAATGAGAAATGAGCAAGAGTGCACACTCGTAAAGGAACGAATATTACTGGCACTGTCTCGTCATGCAAAAAGAGCTGAGAAATGTTTCAGGATGACATCGCCAAGCTCGCTGCCTATGTGTATCTTGGAAACGAAGAATACCGGCAGCATGCCATCGATGAGTGCGTTCATTGCTTCTTGATATTCTTTGGAGATGGCAAAACGGAACCAACTTTTCTCATTTCGCGAGTAATCTCATCAACAAATGAGAGAACATGCGAAACAATGAGAGGGTGGTGCCGAATTGCCATCACTAGGCTTGAGATTCCATCCAGAACTGTCCAATATAACATTCTGAAACAACGTGTTCATCTGAATCATAGACGAATCCACAAAAAGATCCGTTTCCAAGACCACTGTACAGAATACACCCTGCATATTGCACCAGAAGCAAATCATCCTCGAATTCAGACGAATGGTCATCGTGATGCCATTCTTGATACTTTTGTTAGCGATAAGAGTCATATGAGCACACTTATATTGCAGAACGATTATGGTGCAATGATTAATAGAATAATATCAGCGAACGCTAAAATTTATAGAGCTCATTAGATCTGGAATCACTGCAAACGTTCCAGGCGAATGGTCATCGAGATGCTTCCCAAAACCACCCTCCTCTCTCGTATTGTCACTCCCGACATGTGGGTGGAGAGAGTTGAGAGGAAGTTGAGGACAATGGACACGGGCATCTCTGTCGCACATGCTAGAGCAGCTTTCCTCGGTAAACTATTATTTTCAATTATTAATCTTTGATCTTTGGTCTTTATCACCAACACATTGTGCTTGATTAGGGGCCGATACAGTTCAGGTAGGTTGATAGTAGGTCACTATTCTATATGTTGCATCGTGTGCCGATAGACACAGCGAAATGATCTAAGAACATGAACGTTTTCATGATTTTCCATTATTTGTCAATTCACTGTTTTCCGTTATAGACTTTTTTTTTTAGAAATTCGAATAATGCACATAGAAACCTGACTGGTGGGCTTTGGTTACTGAATACGATACGGCTGGTTTAGAGTTGATGATGCTCTTCGGCCTTACATATTATGTATAATTCACAAGGAAACCTGACTCTGCTGGGCTTTGGTTGGTGAATACGAGAATTTGAGACAGTATTTTTTGAACGCAAGTATTTTTGTCTCTAGACACCATTGGAATGAGTTCCCCGATGATGGCGTAGAAACGCCGGAAGCTACGGGAAATGAACACCACATTTGTTTCAATGGTTGCTCGCTAGTAGTTAGCAGAACAAGCACGCAATCACTTAGCTTCCTGAATCATGCAGTCTTTCAACGATTTCGATCTTAATCAGTTGCAAAGTGTTCGTGAAGAAAGAATTGCACTAGGATATCTAGCAAAACACACGAAGGATAAATACGCTACTCCAATTGAATTGAACAATTGCAGAAATCGTGGAGAAATGGCCGTCATTCGGCGCCCTCTTCTACCGTGTTCTCTCATCGACCGAACACGACCGGGAA
Source organism: Pristionchus entomophagus (assembly GCA_036245825.1). Classification (NCBI taxonomy): domain Eukaryota; kingdom Metazoa; phylum Nematoda; class Chromadorea; order Rhabditida; family Neodiplogasteridae; genus Pristionchus; species Pristionchus entomophagus. The sequence continues at coordinate 29,925,978 of BTSX01000006.1, forward strand.
ATCGCCGAGACCGTCATCTCCATCAATCGGGCGGGTCTCCGTCTCCTATCGGGAGACAACTACCGTACCCTCGCCGAGTACTCCCTCTCCGCGGTGAGACCCAGATTCCGCGAACAATCGCATTCATACATCAGGCCCCCATCGTCGAACAAAAGCAGCAGTACACTTTGCGGTCTTGTGCATACTTTTTCCCCAATTGACTCCAATCGAGAAAATTTACTATTTCAACCGAAAACCATTGCACAATGTTGTCGTTAACTTCGTTAGACTGGAACGAGTCTAGACGATTTAGTTGGGCGGTTTTTCGACCTCAACAAGGGCAGGAAGTGTCTCTCCCCCTCAGGGAGGCGCAATTTCGTGAGGTCGGCCTCGTTAGCGACTCTCAATCAATCAATCAATTTATCATGTCAGGCAATAGATGCTCAGAAGGGGATGAGTCGGCGGTATTCCTCATAAGTTGTAGACCACCAGTTAGCGCCAATAGCTCAAGTCGTCTCTCCAGCGCACTCTAGGTTTGCCCTGGGGGCGGTTCCTGTTGTATGGCGTCCAGACGGTAGTCGCGCGACTCCATTGATCCAAGTCCATGTTCCGTACCTTGAGAGCCCAGCGAGCCTTGCGTTTCAATCCCTCCTCGACCCAGTCTCGCAGTTTTGTGATGCCTCGCACGCGGTCGTTTCTCCATCGGTCCCTCAGCGAAACTCCAACCATTTTCCTTTCCATCTTCCTTTGGGTCACACTCAATCTCTCCTTATCGCTCGATCGTAGTGCCCATACTTCGCTTCCGTAGAGTACTATAGATGTGACGCAGCTTTCGAAAAGTTTTCTCCTGGTCTTCATGGGAAGTAGGCGGGATGAGAGGAGACTTGAAAGCTTGCTCCATGCATACCAGCCGAGTCGGATCCGGTGTTCTATTTCATCCGAGTGATCGAGGGGAAGGGAGATTCTTCCTCAAAGATAGGTGGCAGACTCGGTGAATTCAAACTTCAGATTGCCGATGGTGATTGGGGCTCGTGTAGTGGTGCATGAGGTGAGCAGATTGGTCATAGAGGCATTGACTTCGAGACCTACTCTACTGCAGGCTTCCATCAACTTCTTCAAAATCCTTTCCAGTTCCGGTCGTGACTTGGCGATGAGAGCCACGTCATCTGCGTACTCCAGATGGCTCAGGTTCCTCCCGTCTATCCGAATCCCGTCACTTTCCCAGTCGATGTCATCCATTGCCGAACGAAGAACCACGTTAAAGAGAAGAGGAGACAGAGTGTCTCCTTGGCTCTTCGAACGGTTACTGGGACTAGATCTTCGTTGACGCGGATGAGGGTGGAAGACGATTCGTAGATGCGACGGAGAAGATAAACGAGGGTCGGATGGCATCCAGCTGACCAGAGAGACTGCCAGACAGCGCTTCTCTCCACGGAATCGAAGGCCTTCTTGAAGTCGACAAACGCGAAGTAGATGGGGATACCGTACTCAGAGGTCTTTTCTGCTATCTGCTTGATGGAATGCAGATTGTCGAGTGTGCTGTGCCCGCACCGAAACCCGGTTTGGGTGGGCGACTCAGCCTCTTCAAGCACCACCTCGAATCTTTTCAGGATACACCTAGTGATGGTCTTGAGGGTTACGGTAAGGAGGGAGATGGGTCGAAAGTTTCCGATATTGGTAGGATCTCCCTTCTTGTAAAGTAAGGAGACTACTGCTTCAGCCAAATTATCGGAAACTGGATCTCCAGCTACCAAGCGGTTGAAAAGGTCCGCGATCACAGGAGCGAGGTAGTCTCTTGCATTGTAGATCATCTCGGGTAGGATGCCGTCGGAACCAGGGGAGTGGCCGCATTTCAGAAGAGACATCGCGTGCCGGGTCTCGTCTGGAAGGAAGGGAGCCAGAGGGTAGGTTGGTATCGAAGGGACTGCGAGGGGTAGCTGTACTCCGGGGGTGTAGAGATCCTCGTAGAAACGCTTGACCGCTACCGTAGTTGCACCCTGAGAGAGTGCACCAGTGGTAGGATCGGGGACGAGAAGACGCTTCCTGGAGGATTGGAGATTCAGCGTCACCTTCACTATGCTCCTTCCCATGGTCGCTGCGTGCCGGGCTTGAGTAGGCGATGTTTCCATTCGGGAGGGATTGCAGTTGGTGGCGCGTGGCTAGGAGTCTCCGGGTCGCAGGGGAAATCCAGGGTGGGATCTTGCGCACTCTCCAACAGTCGCTTGCTGCGGTCTCAGTGAATGCCCGGATGGAGTGGTAGGCATCGGCAGCAGAGGCGGGGCGGGTGAGAGGCACTGATGCGAGAAGATTCGCGTTGGCAGTAAAAGAGGCTCGGTCAAGATCAAACCTCTCCCTGCATCTTTTGTGCTTCACCGGGTCGGGGAGAGAGACACACATCCGGACAAGGCGATGGTCAGAGTCGAACTCGAAACGACCAACGACTCCACAATTGACAACTCTCGCCGAGATAGGCGACGCAACGAAGTCAATTTGGCTGAATGTGAAGCCGTTGTTGGATCGCCAAGTCCAGATTCGGCCGTGTCTTCTCTTGGGAAACGTGTTCCAGATGCGCAGGTTATTCCTCACGCAGACTTCAGTGAAGGTCCGTCCTCGTGAGTTCGGGGTGGGAGAAGCGAAGTTACCGACAAATCTTTCATTGCCAGGTTCCCTCGCGACTCGACAGTTGAAGTCCCCGACTAACACAGGCATCATGCCTCTTGGGGCTCTCCTGATGGCAGCCTCAACCAAGTCCATGAACTCCTCATACTCTTCATCGTAAGACGACGTGGGAGCATAGGCACAGACGAGGAAGAGACGCTCGTTGGGTAGAAGGAGAGTCGCCAGACGAGGGGAGAGGCTATTGAACACGGCTCGTTGCGCGAGGTGCGGTCGGAGCAAGAATGCCACGTCATGGGACGCAGTGGGACCGCCCGAGTGGTAGACTACAGTGCCTGAGGTTGTAAGGTTGAATGAGGCCAAACCCTCAAGTCTTGCTTCCTGCACTGCAATAACGTCCCACTTGATCTTGTTGAGGGCGAGCTCCATCTCGGTCTGCTTGTCCTTGGGGGCGAGGGTTCTGGCGTTGATGGTGCCGATGTGGAAGTGGCGACTCATCAGGGTGGCTTTCAACTACCCCCTGCCCAGGCTTCTGGTAGAGGGAGACTAGTTCTTAGGCGGAGGGAATCATTGAACGAGAGCGAAAATGACACTCTCTTGTGGACCCAGGATGACTCTGACTGCGAGTCTTAGCGACTCTGCGCGCCTAGAAATTCGAGAGCAGTTCCGCGCACTTTACGTGACTCTAGCAGTGAGAGCAACGCAAAATAGGTCTTTCACACGATATCTCTTCGGTAGATATAGTATTCGAAATGAGGAGACTCGGGTGCCGGTTTGTCCTCACGACTGTGCCTAGAGATCTCCTCTCCGCATCCGTTTCAATTCTCGAAATTACCCGAGAGAACAAAGCGTATTCATTCGAGACGTGCGTTTCCTCTCCTCGTCTATTGCGCGAATTAGGATCCTCCTCGAGGTAGTGTGAGAACACGTGAGCACTGTAGGCTGGCGGGGAAGGAGGAACAGAGAGAGGGGAAGAGAGGGGATAGAAATGATGTGGCGCATCCTGAAAACATAAGCAAAGATCGTCGCGGAGACACGCAGTTGTGAAGGAGATGGTGATGTCAGCCTCATTAGCTTCATTAGGGAGGTCCGGAACATCGCTCGAACAGTTCTGGGAAAGAAATTTGAAATTGCATCATTTTCGCAGTGTAGTGTAGGCTGAATAGGCTGCTTGACATTAGAAATGACAGACCAATTCCTCGTTATTCTTTCTCTCGACCTAAGTACTTGAGTTAAATAAGGAATTTATCACAATTACTTGACTTTCTGTGAGGAATTGGGAATTGGTTTGACATTCCTAGTTGACCTGCTCCATTCTTCAGATCGGTCCGATCTCTCCCTTCACGCGAAACAGCTCCGAGTACCTCGACATCACAGTCAGAGGCGCAGATAGAGACATCCGGATGACCATACAGTCGGATAAGGTGAGGATTGGCTTACATTTAAAAAAATATTGATATCACAATATTTTAGGCCGCTGATATCGCTCGATTGATCGGTCACTACCTTTTCGTGTACAAGAACCACAAGAATTCGATCACCTCCGAAGCCACTCGAACCCACTGATGAACTCCCTCCTCCCCCTAGCCTCTTCTCCCTCAACGACCTCCTCTAATAAGCTCTTCGTAACGTGTTCGTTGTTACTCTCCCCTCCTCATCTTCCTTCCTCCCTCTTCCTCCTCCCTCTCTTCTCTATCCGAATCCCCGCCCATCCCCTCTTAGTCTCTCGACATCGCGCGCCCTTTATCCGTTCCTTCCCCCCCCCTTCATCCTCTCCTAATCAGATGCCATATCTCTCACTGCCCACATATCTCCATATCAATAATCGCCGATTTGTATACCATTTTTCCTTTCTTTTTTCGTCATTCTACAATTTTCGATCGACGTCAAACATTATAGAGAAACTTGCATCCTCGTCTACATCCACGCTCTCAAATATTGTCCAATTAATGGCTCACAAGTTTACGATCACGCCTTTTCCCCCGTCTTCTTCCTCATCTCGACCGGAATGAAGTAATGAATAGTATAAATTGGCGCTCGCTCACTGCGTAGGAGACATACACCCGCGTGGAAAATTTTCCGACCGTAATTGTCAATTACTAATTACTAATTGAGATACGTGTCAACAATATTTCACAGCTTTCTAGATAGTATTGAACACGAGCGCGCGTGGTTCTCTCAGCAAACCTTCCGGTTGCTTTTCCGAATTTTTGAGGCTTCTCAGAGTCACACGAGGAGTCTCGCAACTTCTAATTATAGCTGTCGCTTAGTCGTTTTTAACGGCTTTTAACGTGCGCTGCTATTTACCCTGCAAGAGAGAAGAGCTTCGAACATTTTCAAACTCTCCAGCAAAAAAAACGATAGAGGCGTGCTAGCGCGGGGGAACTAGAGCCGACTCTTTCATCCAGTTAGGAAGTACAAAGACTCGCGAGCGCCTGAAGGCTAATCACATGACACTGACAGATGATTTTTCGAGGTTTCGTCCGCTTGTTTAACAAAGTTTACTGAGAAGACGAAAGTTGACAGCCGGCGCACCTGATATCCGCTTGACCGCAACAACACATGATATGTTTGGATTTTTTGAATGATGGCCATTGACTACTGGAAATTGAACTGATGTCGAGCATTTTCTTAGTATCTAATTAATGAAACAGGGACTCGAAAATTCCGCCCTACTAGACCTCTCCCTGTTTCGAGAATTAGCTCGTCAGACTCTGGCAAAAAAACATTGTTTATCAGTGTATCGAGTGAGGGTGAGGTGAAGTGTTTTCGCCACGAATCTCGATCTGTGCTCGTTATGAATCATTTCATCTTGTGACTCTCTTCCTGGATTGCAGTCCAACTTCACAGATTTACTTTTTAACAACAAAATATTCAAAAAGATAGTGCACTTCATAGGCACTACAAATCTCTTACTTTTTCGGAATCTCCGTTTTTGAAAAGACGTGAGAGCTGTTCTCTCGCAACAAAAGTGCAAAAATTGGCTACGATTTGATCGCATTAGTGCATTACCTGTGGAAATGTACGGTAATTGAGTGCGATTTGTGATTGGTTGCGAACATCACCTCATCTCTATCGAGATGTCACTTCTTCAGGAAGCAATGGTTCATCAGCTCATCTTCGGATGCTTCTCCTTCTCCTAATGGTCATAGTTTGTGGTAGAGTTGTAATTTTGGTGTTTACTCTCTCCATTCCGCACACTATATTGCCAGTCAAAGAAACGAGAGAGTGTGCAGAATGAGGAGAGTCGAAAACCGAAACGACACTAGTTTGTGGTGGGGTGGGCGCCCCTACTCATGGCTGTCGATAGAATGCCTCCCTCCTCCTTCTCCCCGGGCCTTAACCGCTCCCCTTAATGAAGCCGACAATTAACTTTTTGTTGTTTGCCGAGTTTTGGGGGGCGGCGAAGGGAGGCGGAATGACATCTGCGAGATGAGATGTGATCCTCGAAGGTTCAGGAATGTCCTTACATGCCTTGGTTCTGGAAATTTAGTATCTAAGAGTTTCCGAAAGTCCGACGCCTTGGATTTCGTCATGGATACGTGAATTTCAGAAGGAATGTCTCTCAGCTTTCCTCATTCACTCCATGGTTAGGGCTTGTTTGGGTGAATTCCACTAGATATGCAGACAGTGGTGTTCCATTTCCACTTTTTGTCATGTTTGGAAGTAGAGATGTAAATTTTATTTTGGCTCTCTCCATTCCGCACACTATCTCGCCTGTCAGAGACACGAGAGAGTGTGCAGAATGAAGAAAGCCGAAAACCGAAACGTCTTCACTATCTGGAAGTGAGTCCGTTGAACCTACCCGTTGCGAGAGTCACTTTTCCATATCTCTCCATGTTCATTCCTTTATCGCCCGACTATCGGGAATAGCGCACAAACAGGCAGAGGGGGCTTGAGTGACTTGGGGGAAGACTCCCTCCACCCTCCCTACCCCCTCCCATTTCTGAGGATAGATAGGGTGAGACAATGGATTGTTACTGTCATTCATTCTCTTCTCTCTCTCTTTTTTCACACAGTCAAAAATCCGACATACAACGGGACCTAGAGGTGGTTTCGACTTTAAGGGGATTGGATGAAATCATAATCCTGTCAGAGTTTGCAGTTTGAAGTTTCGCAGTTCGTTCTCTAGTTCTCTATGACTGCATTGATGACTGCGATTCTTCTCCCCACTTCTTATTATCTTCCTGTTCCATTTCTTATTCAGCAGTTTTAGAGATCCGTTCTTTTATAGTCATGTAAGCCCGCATTTATATCTGCGATTCGTCTAGTCATTCAAGCCTCCTACATGCATAATAGCCGAACGAGCCTGTACGCATGTGCTCCCTTATTGATCGGCACCATTCGAGTGGCTTCAGTACTATCGACGCTTCGGCAGTCACTCTATTATCGTGAATCCGCTCATCATCCCCTTCCGTCTCGCCTCTCGCTTCTTGTATGCAGAGTGGCACAAATTCCGTATTTTCAGAGAGTCGACGGAGAGAGAGGGAAAACGTGTTAGAGCTATAATGCGTTTCTCAGACTGTTCTTTTGTTCTGTTCACACCCGTCCTTGCGTCAATCAGCTCTGTCCAGTTGTCTAGAAATAACTGTTCTTGACTGCCGGACAGGTCTTCGCTCTCCTGAATTGTAAAGAAAACATGGTTTGTAACGGGATCTATTGAGAGAAACTGCCTATGGATCTAGAAAATGATACTTCATGACTTCCTCGAAGTGTTCCGTGCTAAGCCCCACTTCACGTTGTCACCAAACAAAGCCAAGTACATACGTCAAATGAGGGCTCAAGTAGAATTTTCGACTGATGCGCCTAAACACGTTCGCCGACACGGTAAAACCCCGTTTACCATACATTTCGCTTCTTTTTGTCTCGTTTTGCCATTGTGGGCTTTTGCTGGAGTTCTCATCCATTACGTATAGATACGTATAGTCATTGTCGATCCTAGTGATGCTCTGGAGAAGGTCAAGGTAAGTGGGCAGAATACGCTCTCCAGACTGAGATGCCACTTCGGATGATCCTCCTATCCACTCAAAATGGCCCTCAAGGTAGCTAAGGCAGCGTCACTTGTGCCTCCCCCGTTCCTCAAAAAGGGACTATTTCTCCGTTCGGAAGCCCTAACTGCGCAGCGGACCATAGACGTCTTTTGACGTCTTTTGTTGTCCATCCTTCGGGGGCTTCTGAACCCTCCCCACTGGCGATGAGGCTTTTCGAGTAAAACCCGTATCTCTTTAGCACACGCTCTCTCGTCTCTGACCGTCAATATTGTGTGCAACTGGAGATAGGCATTACTCTAAACGACAATACTATTGTCCATCCTTGGGGGGCTTCCGAACCCTACCCCCCCCCCCCCCCCCACAACAGCCCCAAGTGTTCCTTCCTACTGGTAATGACGAAAAGGTACGAAACTCTCCTGATTTCGCTTGCTCTCTAGTATGGCTGACCGGCGAATAAACATGAAAAAAGAGGAGGACCGATGCCGATATGCTACTTCCAACCCCTTATCGAGTCAGTCTATTCCTGCCAACGCAAGGACCCGGCCGCGTTGAAATATGCATTGTTGTGAGCACGCCGGTCGCTTCCTCGATTATCGAGGAAGAGGAAGAGTGGCCAAATCACTCCCTCCACCCCTCCCTTCTTCCACCTCTTCCTTCTCCTCCTATTCTTCCCCTTCCTCATCTCTCGGTGCACTGTCCGTGGATCACTTTCTCATGACTTTTAGGACACTCACTCAAAAAGTGGCGTCCAATCTCGATTTCCTCTCTCTTCTCACTCTCCAGACTCGCCTCCCCTCCCCCATCTATATTCCTCGAAAATATTTCCGACGGACAATGAGTCCACTTATCGCGCTCCCGGCCACTAATACCGTCTACCGCCCTCACTCTATCATCCCTCTCCCTCCCTCCTCCCCTCTCATTCTCTCGTCTTTCCACTTGTTGTAGCTGAAACTCGAAGCATTGACGTGATTGTCGCATTTTATTTACTGCTCCTGTATTAGATGATGTTGATATGCAACTCGGGAATTTATCATATTTGATCTACTTCAGATCAGATCCGCGCCTTTGCTCATCCGTTTGTGACATATCCGCTCGCCGACGGATGGGTAATACGACCACGGTGAGTCTAAGAGATAAACAAAAAATCGGAACAGCGTCTCATCCGTGTCCTATATCTGTGGTTAGTTAAAGATATGATTGATCATAAGGATAATCGTGTTTCGATTTGTGACCATTAGTGAGCCTCTTCTAACTTCCGGTTCCCGGTTTTTGCACCACTCTATCGTTCCATGCTAAGCGGATCACTCATGTGACTGCATCGTCCATTAGCATACCTGCTGTGAACTCCGGTTAAGGCATCAAAAGAATGAACTGATCAAACAAAATGGGAAAAGCAATAGGTACAATACTATATACATGCTCACCTTGATTTCTGTAAAAGTTCGTTACATCGTATCATGTATCAACAAAAAGCATTCAGGAGACTGGCGAAAATAATGAAACGTGTCCCGACGGTGCGCCAGGATACGAAGTGGGCATCAACGAATATGCTCCTATTGTCAGTTTCAACTTCATTTGTCCGTTTTGCTGGTCACTAGGTAAGATGAGAACTTTCGGATGAAAACCTACTGGAGGAAAAGATTCGATTAGATTCGATTTAGCGGAATAGTTCTTATCCAGCAGGTTATCATCCGATATAGTGCCGTTTACGTGAAATCTCTGCTGAAACTTTGAATAGAATTAAACAAAATATCTTCTACAAATTCGTTCAGGATTGGGCGGTGCCCATGTACGGCTATGTCATGCCCATTCTGGTCATCTTCACCACTACGACCAACCTCTTCATCATGATCGTGCTGTCGCAGAAGCACCTGCGCACACCCACTAATTTCATCCTACTAGCGATGGCGCTCACGGATCTTCTCACGGGTGAGAACTAGTGTTTCCGAATCGAATAGTGATGTTCTCCATTCCGCACATTCTTCTCTGGTAGGCAAAAAAGGGTGTATAATGAGGAAAGCAGTCTTCGAATCTGCATTGCTAGTCAGAACCGAATATCGTTTGAAATTGCGCATCCGGCACTATAATTTGTTTCATATTTATTCGCAGTTGTTCGTATTTTTCGGTCAATCTGCATGAAATTTATGGAAATATTCTATTACTGCTTCAGGTTGGACGTCCATTCCCTGGTTCGTCTACTACTATTCTCTCGGCGGGTACAATACTTACGAGAGTGAGTTTCGCATGTCGCGTCTGAGATTTCGGTACTCATGTACGCGTTGTTGTGCTATTCGTCCATTGTCGACCATAAACCGATCCCCCGCAAAGTTAATTATATCAAACTGTGTCGAAAACAGTCTGAAGTACCTGGATTTTGCACATAATTTAATACTAGAGAAGTGGTGATGGATTTTCCTTTCTGTTTTCAGAAGTCGGGTTGACGGAGGGCTGGTGCAAGTCACACCAGATGCTCCACGAAATTCTCCCATCGCTCTTTCACACGACTACGATGTGGCTGACGGTATTCCTGGCCATTCAAAGGTATTTTTAAATATAAATTATTCGAGAAAAATAGCTTTCGTCGTCTTTCCCAATTCAATTCATTGTTTGCCAGTAATGATGCAATATTTTTAATATGTGTATCGAAATACAAAGGAAGTTTGCGCCACTGTTAGCAATGTTAACTCGTGGATCTTTATTTTTTTATTTGTTAGTGCCATGAATATCTACCATTTCTGAATGAATCTCGTGGACAATTACAAAGAGCGTACTGCGGTTTGTTGCCCAGCGCATTTCTGCAAACTATTAGCTATAATAGATCGCTGAAAAACGGTTAGTTGCAAGCAATGTGCGCTCTGCTAAGGGAATACATGTTTATGGCACGCTAATTCGGTGGAAGTGATAAACATATGCTGTTTGCGAAATTGAATAAGGAACCCAGCGCATTTGGTACAAAAACAACTATGTTCGAAAGAAGGGATTTTTTAGAAATCCTCATTTACAGAAAGCTTAAATATATTTAGAAAAAAATATCTGGAGATTAAAAAACAATTTACAATAAAATATGAATTTCTATCTCAGATACGTATACGTGTGCGTACCCAACTCGATTCATCAGTACTGCACTCCCCGAACAACGAGGCTGTGTATACTCGGCATCTTTATGGTTAGCTGTACTTTTTTGATAAATAATTATGTGAATTAAATATATCTAACAATTTATGTATTTATTGATAGAACGCCACTGAAAATGCGTCATGAAGTGCATGATGTACGAGATGAATGAAGGGAGATACAAATATGTACCTAATTTAATTAATTTTAAATTAATTTTTCAGTGCTGCGCGTGCATCTCTCTACCGGACCTATTCGGCCAGTACCGGATGGTGGTTCGTCGATGTCAATCTTCTCAGAAACTCGTTTTATGACATCACAGTTTTTTCCCCAGAACATCAGTAGTCGAGAGTTGTATGATCGAAAGGGGAGGCGTATCCCTCCACCCCCCTCCCCCCTCGGGGAGGTCGACTAACCGACCCAATCATCCGCTCCTTTATTGCCTCAATATGCGCAGTCCCCCGCGATGCGTAGGGAAGTCAACTGCGAAACATGACGTCTTTACGAGATTTTTTGCCGCGTGAGGGTCACAAGAAAGTAAAACCAAGTAAATAACAAGGGTCTTAATCAACGATTGTGGATAGATTTCCAGTTAAAAAAATATATCTGTTGAAAAACAATACATTCATCGGATAGAACATTTTTTTGTAGTTTTTCCTTTTTTCCAATGTTCATTTCAGGGCACTCATACAACGCCGCGGGGAGTTGTCATCAGCGGGTGCTTCCGATGTACCTCCCAATGGCTCGGCAATTTCATAATAATCTACCAGCAAATAGTGCCGTGGCTGAGGGCTACAATACACTTTACGCCGTGCATCTTACTGCTGGTTAGTTAGCAGTAGTTTAGGATCGATCAGACGAAAACTCCTCTGTTCATCGAAATATCATAATATATTATGGAAAATATAATAAAATATTAAGGAAAAGAGTTGTCTAATCGATCCGGAATATCTTTGATTCTAACGAATTCCGACGTTGAGAACGATCATCACCATGAAATTCTGGTTTGAATTTCGAACTTGCAAACAACGCGCGTTCATTTTAAAGTTAAAATCGTTTTTAAAATATAGAAAAACCGTTTTTTATACATATTTGATTCCGTGCGTCTCATTCGAATAGATTTCTCTAAACGACGCTAGTGCATTCAAATGTTTGAACATGTTTAACGCTTGAATAGCTACGTCAATCCGTCAGATATCCATTAGAAAGTCACACTATTTACCATATTGTTTATTTTGGCATTACGTTATACCGAAATCATTTCGAACATTTTTGGTTCAGAAAGACACTCCTGCTTTGATTCAAAATACGTACTTTGCTTGCAAAAGATTCATGTTATGTGAATTTCAAATTCTTGAAAACAAGAGCTAATCATGTACTGCTTTGTACAATTGATATATGCTAATTCAGTTGGTTAGAAACAAAAAAACGGCCTACGACCTACTTTGTGTTCATATTGTGCACTAGTCCCTTCACTGCAGCTCCCATTTCTAGTAGGTGAATTGCACGCAGACCAAATTGAGTCGTCTACTCTTTTCCTCGCTGCCCCCCCCTCCAGCCGATTGGACTAATCGCTCGATCCCAAGGGGAAAGGGAGTCGGCTAAATGATGGGGAGAGACAGAGACTAGCTCATTTCCCCCAACCCAAACCCGATCCGACCCACACACACACGCATCCGACTCACAGACAATGACATCATGATGGGTTCCGGGAAGGAAAAACAAACAAGGCTGTAGCTACCTAATTTGATCGGATTGTTTTGTGACAACATTCCGATAGGTATCGTCGACCACACATTTGCAGATATTCACGCGCAAGTTAGGCCAGACAATCAAGGCGGCCGAGGTTCGGAAGCGGTCCTGGGCAACGGAGAGCATGTTCGAGCGGAGGGGAAGTGAGAGTTTTACTGCATTTCAATTCTATCAATATTTGGGACATACATTTAAATTTTTTAGCATTAACAGAGACATTTCATTAGATTTCTGTACATTTATGTATTTTCAAACATATTTTATACAGATTCGACCATAAGTCTTGGCTCACTTTTTCAATCTTTCGTAACTTTTGACCCACTCTAAATTTCTGGCTCAAACTTGGATATGTAGTAGTACACCCATCGTGTGTTAATAATATGTCATTGAGATATCAGGGAACTCCCTGATTGTTTCCTAGTGATGAGTCAATCAACACATAGTTTTTCTTGTCGGATTTTAAGCTCGATAAATTTTTTTCCCAGCCTTCTTACTCGGTGTGATAATAGAAGGCCTCAATACCTTTTCGATAAAAATATGTACTCATGGGTGGATGACGTACAGTGGATTTTGACAAAGTAGGGTCCCGAAAAATGGATTTTCGTCCATCGACGTGCTAGAGAGTCGTTCAAGCTCAAAATTATCCTTACCGCAATTCCTGATGATCCCCAAAGTTTGATAACGATAGCTCTTAATTTGTCCTCAGGACACTAATTTTTCATTTTTTTCATTATTTTTTCTCAATATTTTAGATGAACAAAGTTCCAAGGGCGATTTTTGTTCAAATGTCGTTCCTGGACAGGTTAGTTGCAAATCCATGGAATATAAGATTCGCAACTTTTTTGAGCATTTGGATAACTTTCCCGCCCGCGGCAATCGAAAATCCGAGGTCAATCGATTTTCAAAATCGTCTTCTTTTCGACATAATGAATTTTAACTTTTTTCTTTAATGATATCATGCGCTCTCATATCAAAATTTGGATTCATCACACAAAGATTCACTAGAAAAAAATGTAGTCAGGAAGTTCAGAGAGATCAATTTTTTCGACTAATGATGGGGTCATGGTCATTTTTTGGGTTGAAAATCGATTGACCTCGGATTTTCGGTTGTCACGGGCGGGAACGTTATCCTAATGCTCTAAAAAGTTGGGGATCGTATATTCCATGGATATGCTACCATCGTGTCTTGGAATGACCTTTGAACGAAAATCATCCTCCGAAATCTAAACATCCAAAGTTGGGTTATGTGAAAAAGTGAAAAATTCGTTTTTATCGTGCCCTGAGGGCAAATTAAGAGCAATCGTTACCAAACTATGGGGATCATCAGGAATTGTGGTAAGGATCATTTTGAGCGTTTGAACGAGTTTCTAGCACGCCGATGAACGAAAATCCATTTTTTCGGGACCCAACTTTGAGACAGTCAAAATCCACTGTACGTCATCCTCCCATGAGTACATATTTTTATCGAAAAGGTATTGAGGCCCTTCTATTATCACACCGAGTAAGAAGGCAGGGAAAAAAATTTATCGAGCTTAAAATCCGACAAGAAAAACTATGTGTTGATTGACTCATCACTAGGAAACAATCAGGGAGTTCCCTGATATCACAATGACATATTATTAACACACGATGGGTGTACTACTACATATCCAAGTTTGAGCCAGAAATTTATCGTGAGTCAAAAGTTATGAAAGATTGAAAAAGTGAGCCAAGACTTATGGTCGATACTGTACAGTATCGATAATAAGTCTTTGCCCAATTTTTCAATCTTTCTTAACTTTTGACTCACTTGAGATTTCTGACTCAAACTTGGAAATGTAGTAGTACACCCATCGTGTGTTAGGAATATGCCATTGAGATATTCGGGAACTCCCTGGTTGTTGCATAGTGATGACACAATCGTGACATGGTTTTTCATTTCGGACTTTAAGCTCGATGAATTTTATTTCAGCCTTCCTGCTTGGTGTGATGATAGAAGGCCTCAATACCTTTTTGATAAAAATATGTACACATGGGAGGATGACGTATAATGGCTATAGGCTCGCTCAAAATAGAGTCCCGAAAAAATGAATTTTCGTTCATCGACGTGCTAGAAACTCGTTCAAAATCTCAATATGATCATTACCACAATTCCTGATCATCCCCAAAGTTTGATAACGATAGCTCTTAATTTGACATCAGGGCACGAATTTTTCACTTTTGCACATTATTTTTTTCCCTATTTTGGATGATCACAGTTCCAATGCCGATTGTTGTTCAAAGGTATTTCCTGGACAAATTAGTTGCAAAACCATGGAATATACTATTCCCAACTTTTTAGAGCATTTGGATAACTTTCCCACCCGTGGCAACCGAAACCCCTAGGTCAATCGATTTTCAAAATCTGCTATTTTTCGACATAATTAATTTTAACTTTTTTCATTAAGGATATCACGGGCTCTCATATCAAAATTTGGATTCAGAACACAAAAATATACCAGAAAAAAATTTAGTCAAGAAGTTGTGAGAGATAAAAAAGTTCGACTAATGATGGGGGTATCATGGTCATTTTTTAGGTTGAAAATCGATTACCCTCGGATTTCCGTTTGCCGCGGGCGGGAAGGTTATCCAAATGCTCTAAAAAGATGGGAATCGTATATTCCATGGATTTGCAACTAACCTGTCCAGGAAAAACCTTTGAACAAAAATCGGCATTGGAACTGTGATAATCCAAATAAGGAGAAACAAATAATGTGCAAAAGTAAAAAATTCGAGCCCTGAGGTCAAATTAAGAGCTATCGTTATCAAACTTTGAGGATCATCTGAAATTGTGGTAAGGATCATTTTGAGCTTTTGAACGAGTTTCTAGCTCGTCGATGAACGAAAATTCATTTTTTCGGGACCCTACTTTGAACGAGCCTATAGCCATTGTACGTCATCCTCCCATGAGTACATATTTTCATCGAAAAGGTATTGAGGCCTTCTATCGATACTGTAGATTAATTCAATAAAATTCAGGCGCGATATCTCCTCGATGTAGTTCATCGTCAAGCGGACGCAGTATGTACGCCACCAATCGAATGTTGGCTGTCATTTGTGGTGTTTTCTTCCTTTTAGAGGTTAGTTTATCTTCTGTTCTTATTATTCTAGAGATAAGGCTATAACCTAAAATACATTTAATAAACACTGATGTCTTGAGATAAATCTTCACCGAAAACACACTGTACCTTACAATGGATGCAATAATTACAATAATATAAATAATTTATATTTGTTGTTCAAAATTACAATATTATTCTTGCAGATTCCGGCGGGCATCCTGAACCTAATCCAAATAATGGATTACATCCCCTACTCTAAGGGGCTCTTCAATAGCGATGATTCAATCAGGATCGTCAATAAAATCATCATTCTCAGGTGAGAAACCAGATAACTCTGACCCTCGAGATTCTCGACAAGAATGGGGCGGGGGTAGTAGAACACTGACGTGATACGGATAGAAAAAGGTCGACGATATGTCTCCCTCGGGGCCGAAATGAGCAAGAAGCGAAGTCTCTGCTCTTTAGACCTGCAGATAAGGAGAGTGGCGGCTGACGTGATGGGAGCTATAATGCGCATGTTTCTGCAAGCCTTCATCTAGATATCCAAGATAGAGAGAGAAGAAAAAGTGGGAATGTGAGACTAGCTTAGATGGTCATGCAGGTATATTGATCTTAAAGAGGCTAGATTCGATCCCTGAACAATCCTGCCTACCACATGCAATGATGAGCCTGATAGAGGGTGGGACTAGGGGAGGGCTGCATATAGAGACAACACAAGTACTTCCCCTCCCTCTCATCGCTCCAATAATTAGCGACCCGAATAACATTAGGACCACTCAAATCCTCGTGTGTCTCCTCTCTCCCTTCCTCTACAGAGGAATCGACACCCAAAAAAGAGGGGATGGGAGGAGGAAGGAGGAGGGGGAGGAACAATGAGTGTGTGTGTGTGGATGGAAATAGGGAAGTGGGTGACCTACCGAGGAGGAAGTGGCTGATTAAGGAAGCTAAGAACAGACTGATTAGGAGCAGCTAATTTTAGAACTTGAGAGACTCAGACTTGGTCTGCAGTAACTGGCCAGCAAAAAAAGCTTCCGAAGCGGAAAAATGTGTCGTTGCTTTAACCACGCCTTTGCAGAACCCTAGCGATCATCATCTCTTCCCCCATCCAATTCTTCATTTACTGTTCGATGTCCGAACAGTTTCGTCTGACTGCCCGACAACTTTTCACTTCTCGACTTCTCTTTGTCGCTCAGGTAAGCACGATTTGATGATCGGTTTTTTATCGATTACCTCACTGTCATGCAGAAAGTATTGATGGCAAAACGGATTCCAAGCCAGCTTGTCGAGTTAGTTTTGGCATCACTACTAGACACTACTCTACAATCGCTTTCCAGACTATCCTTCCTAGAGATGAGGTAGGCACAGTCCTCATAGAGCAATGGAATGTCACTCCCAGTAGTGTCAGCTGCATGATTGCATTCTATTATATCATTCGTTGTGCTACCGCTTTCCTGAATGCAGAATATTTTGCTTATTCTTCCAATCACGAATTGCTCGATTAGCGTAGTACGTAAATATTACGTTATAGATCTGGTCGTATGAACGGCTATTTCCTTTATTTTTTTGCACGATTTACGCTGTAGGGGGCTCAAGCATATCTTGCAACAGCATACCAACTCGGAGTGTTCCGAATGGCGAAATTTACAGTCAAATTACTTCCCATTGTTTCTCGTTTGAACCACTACACCTTCATCTCTAGCACGCCGTAGCCGCCTTTTCGTTGGTTACGGTAGCTGCCCTGAATCAGGGGCTTCGGGGATTACTGTAATCATTGCAGGCGCAGGCGACGTTCCACGGCGGAAAGCGGTACTCGCTGATTCTCGTCGACGTCGAGACATTCGAGGCGAAGCGCAAACAGAGTGCGGCCAAGCGATCACTGCTCGCCAAGGCCAGTGACGCCTTCCCGGACCGCGCGGAGATACGGTAAGCACAGTCGGCGTGTGAATTGTGGTTGCTCGACAGGACCCCATAGAAGCGAGCTAGTATGGAGATGTGAGAGGGACCATCTTCACTTCCCCCAATATCTTGATTCTATTGCGACCTATAGATTAACCGGCAGATACTGTGAAAATCTTGCCCATTTCACTTGATATTGTATCATATTGAGTATTGGGTTTTGGTATACTCGATATTGGGATACCTGCAAGGCAGACGACATTGGGCTACTCATGTGCACGTAAACTCGAATCACAGTTTCAGGACGGCCAACTCCTCGTCCACGCTGCTCCTTCCTCTCCCGTACGATGGTCCGTCATCGACTGCTCTCATGAGCTCGATGATACCTCCGAAGCGGAAAGTTGGCAGACAGGTGAGGCCCACTACGAAATAATTTGGCTCCATTGTCTGAAGCTCGCACCTCTTAATGGCATGTTCTCTCAATCATGTAAAAAACGGATGAATACGTTACACCTGAATTATACGTCTTCCCTATCAACTATAATTGTTGAGTGAAAGGAGTAAATTTTAAATTGTATACTCCGATCTGCACATATTCATTAAGCAAAAAGTCTGAGAGAATCCACCAAGTGCTGAGCTGTTTTGACACATCCTGCGGAGTTTTCTCATTTGACCTTTCGAATCGGCTTTTAAGCATTAAAATGTCATGGGCGGAAATAATCTCAACTTTGAAATGTAGGAGAGCCTCTTGCAGGTCTCATTCCCCGACGAGGACCCGTACGAGAGGGATCGAGTCGCAGGCTTATCGAGAGGTCATCACTCATTGCGAACGACGCTGAGGAGGAGCTCGATCACGAGAGCTTTCAGACGAGTAATGATTGCCATCATTGACTGACTTTTTAATTCCGGGCGAAAACTAATCCGACCTGACAAAAAAACTGATGCTCAGACACCTCCTAGATAAAAACTAGTAAGATCTGAAAACAATATTAGGAGTGTACCAATGAATACTCTCTCGAGAAGCATGAGCAAGTGGGACCTGCTGGCGAGAGGCGACATTTGTCCGTTCGGCCATGATTTATCACTTGTTTCTGATGTCGGTAGGTCAGCCCGAGCAACTGCTTGCATTTCTTTCTTGAGAAATCTTGCTCAAACGTCATCATTCGTACGTAGGCCGGGATTGCGATGCGCATAGTGGCTGCAATTGGCAGGTTCATTCAGTCTCTCTCTCGAATTCAGCGCCTTCGAGAGGGGCCTTCTAGAAGGGAGATTCCCCTATCTTTCGTTGTTCGACCAAGCCGAAAAATATTTTCAGGACAGAATGTCAATGCCAGATTGTAGCGGTAACGAGAACCGCCGAGAGCAGGGCGCGTTCGACAATGAACGTTGATCTTTAGCCTCAAACTTGAGTAGATGTACATACATATTTTGTCGTTTAGGCACTGACCATGCAGGATAGTATCTCGTTGAAGGTTGGGGTCCTTGATTTCAAAGTATAGAGGATAGGTCAAGGGATGGAACCTTCCACCCCCTCAGTTGAAGCAAGAAGTCAAACTCTGATTCCAGGCATCAAAAACGGTTGACATTCCTGACGTGGTCGAATCGAGCATCACCGACGACGCCCCTTTCACCCTCCAGAAGCTCACAACTGAGAATGGGCAGGCAAATCTCTAAGACCGGCCCCGCCCTCAATCTTATCTACACACTAGGCACCAAGTAACCCTCGTCCTTCCTCCTTCCCCCTATTCTCTTTATTAGTGCATCTCGAGGTCCAGCCTCTTCCGCGTCTATTCGTGCATTCCTCCCTTCTCCAGTCAAAAACTCATTCTGCCCATCCCCATCTTCATCCATTCGCCCGTCTCGTGCTACTACCTTCAGTGGCCTATTTCGATGCTCATGCGTTTCATCTTTGATTCATGGTCTTGCATTCAATCCTTCGTTCCCCATCCCCCCTTGTGCAAGCTTACATTCCACTTATTTATGTGCATTGATGAGCATCACCATTGTACATTTGTCATCGTGTGATCATTACTTGTATGCATCCAATGTTTGGAAGCGCAGATTTCCCCGCTTCTAGTCATGATAAGATCGGCACGGCGATACTCGAATCGAGAATCCCTCAGTTCCTCCCTCCTAAAACCTTTCCGGATTTGCCAATTTCAATTGGTTGTGCGCGTGTTACGAGATTCTATGAGATAAAGGCATGGCTAGAGACACTGATGAAAAGGAAGAGCGAATAAGAGATAGAAGGAGGAAGAAGAAGAAGGTCAGACTTAGCTGCCGGAAGTACTCTCAGACCGATTTTGTGTCGTTTCTACTTTGCATATCGGGGCCCGGGAACAATAACAGTGCTGTGCTGTTTTCTCCGAATCCCCTCTCCATGTCGAAGAGAACATTCCCTAACTTGAATGGGCATGCAGTTTATTTGCAGAGCCGACAAATGTAGCCCCTCTAGCCGTTCTGATGTGCTTGTTGCTACATCCATGTTCCTCCCTCTCTATCTCTAATTCTTGCCGTCTCGTATGATCCCAATCCCTCGCTCCACCTCCCACTCTACCCCACTCTTCACATATCGACTTGTAGCTCTTTCCTTCCAATTTCCAACAATCTGACATCTCTCGCCAAGTTCCCGGTGATTGATTGGCCGTCTAATAAAACATACACAGGGTTCGCAGTCCTGACGAGTGTCCCAGATTTCCGGCAGAACGAGAGAGATATGTTATTTTTACTTCGGAGAAACCTATTCTCGCCGGCATTGATATGAGCCCGTTTGCATAATAGTCGAACAAAGTCTGGCACAGCTAAAAAAGTTGATTCTCTGAAACTCTGTGTTTCGGGGTTCTCGAGGGTGCTGATGACGATGGACATGCTCATTTTGCTCCCAGACGACCCATTGGCTCCAGATGGAGTGACGTCAAAAACTCATTTTATTCCATTTCTCGGTATTTTGAACATCTAATTTTACGCGATTATTGCTCCCGGGTCAGAATTCGATGGCGATCACGCCTGCCTAATTCATTTTCCTTTATTTTCAAAAATATTTTTATTAGAGAACATATAAAATTGGAGAGACAAAAGAATCCCGATATCCTTGTATTGATCGAAGCGGAACAACGTGCTGATTCTAAATATATTTTTTATTCCGCAGAAAATGGTCTGGAGACAGTCGAGAACGGTAAAATAATTTGCAGATAAGGCAGATCTGACCCCTTGTTTACTCTCTTCCTTGAGCGGCGAGGGCACCAGAGAAGTGAGAGACAGGAAGGAGAGGCAGGGGAGGGAAGGGGTGAGAGAGCGTTCAGGGTCAGAGACGCAGAGAGAGATCAGCGAGTGGCTCTTCATCCCAACGTTCCAATGCCATTTGCGATGGTTTCCAGACCATTTTCTGCGGAATAAAAAATATATTTAGAATCAGCACGTTGTTCCGCTTCGATCAATACAAGGATATCGGGATTCTTTTGTCTCTCCGATTAAATAATTTTTCTAATAAAAATATTTTTGGAAATACAGGAAAATGAATTAGACAGGCGTGATCACCATCAAATTCTGGCCAGGGAGCCATATTCGCATAAAAGTAGATGCTCAAATGACCGAGAAATTGAATAAAATGAGTTTTTGACGACACTCCGTCTGGAGCCAACGGGTCGTCTGGGAGCAAAATGAGCATGTCCATCGTCATCAGTACCCTCGAGAACACCGAAACACAGAGTTTCAGAGAATCGACTTTTTTAGCTGTGCCAAACTCCTCCAGATTCGTCCGACTATTAGGCAAACGGTCTCATATAGCATGTTCATTCCGATTGCAATCGTCGGCTCATCTCTTCTTCTCACCACCTTCTCTCCTCTTTTTTTATCGCCCGATCAAACACTTGAAAGCCATCCGAATCACATCACTTTGCTTCTGTTTCTGATTCTCTTCATGAATTTTGAAATGTAAAAAACGTTTGAAATCGATTTTAATCGTAAAAAGATATGTTCTTCTGCAGGCTATTTGCAGATTTGTCGAGATCCATCAGGTGGTCAAGGTGGTCCGGTCATGCCCCAATAATCACCTCGTTGTCCCCCCCACTCTCTCTCTCTCTCTCTCTCTCTCTCTCTCTCTCTCTCTCTCTCTCTCTTTCTCAATCATACGCTGCACGCCCCTCTAAAATGCATGCGACCACACTGTTGCTGGGAACAAATTACTTGTTAGGCTCACTTTGTCATTGTTTCGGAAGGGCGACACGAGTAAATAGAATGTACTCCTCCTCATATTACAAGCGAACATCACACCGCGTTTACTGTTGAATGCAACGAGATCCACTCCCTGCATTCTTTTTCGCGGCGTCGAATGGCTCTGCTGACTCTGCCTCTCCCTCGCTTCAATTCACATGCCGATTCACGCGATTCGGCCGATTCTTGCACCATATCGATTGATTTTTGCGCTTGATTTCTAAAGCTGCAAATTTTTCACGTATCAACGAATTGTCGTATCAAGATTTCACGAAACTTAATTGGCCCTCTATGATTCTTCCGTGACCTCCAAAAGCACTGATAGTCCACCTCGGCTTTGATCTCGGTCTCCGTAGTGCAGTAGTACCGTCTGGAATGGGCAGAAATGGGTGCTCAGCAGCAGCCGAGGGGGCGGAGTCTCTGCCCTCCCCTCGCCCTGTCTTCCCCTCCCCCTCTTCCCCCTTCCGCCCTGCCCGCGACCCATCTCCCTCCCCTCCTATCTCCTTCCTTTGGAGGTATTCACAGAGGGCCGAGCGTCCTTCCTCCGCCTCTGGCCCGCCGCTCAATTCGTCTTCAGATTAGTCTCGAACCGAATCCCGCCGTCTCTTATATCCTTCTCCTCCTCCATTACGCCCAATCTCTCCGACTGCGCGCTTCTTCTCATCTCAACTTTTCCTTCCTACGCGTTCGTTTGCTCGTGGGAGCCGTAACTCCCCTCTAGTCGTCTATATGATCACCGAATCGTATTCTGATTCCAACCCTTCTAATTCTCAAGCATTATCCGTCGGCGTAGTCAAAACATCTGTACGACGACGATGATCGTTTCCAATCCTGTTTTCACCCAAACCTTGATCTTTGCTCTTTCTTCCAGGTATGTCCACATGGTGGCGGGACGTGCTGTCGATGGTGCTGCCCACAGTACCCATCCTGGCCGTGTTCGGCAACGCCCTAGTCATGATCGCCGTGTGGAAGGAGAGGTAACAGATATGTCATTTCGGATATAACCTTCCACCATTCTGTGCAGATATCTAGTCGCCATAACCGCCCAGGTTGCGCAGAATGCAGAGAGCATCAGCAATAGCATTCCTTGAAAGAGTCCCCATAATATCTGATCCTCAATACTTGCTCTGAGTCAATTGACCTCTCGTTTATCGTTCTGCTTTTTGACGCGCTCGTTCCCAAGTAGGAAGTAGTCCCCGTGCTGATCCCCACTATGATTTGTGTGAGGGGAGAGAAGGGCATGAAAAGAAGAGAGGGAGAGCGGGTATTCAGGACATAATGGACTCGCATTCGTCACTGATAGTGCACTTGGTCGCTGCTGGGCGAAAGAACGGAGCAGAAGCGAGATGATCCGTCTTCCTCTCGCTTCGCATTTCATCCAAATCTTTCTGGATTAGGGGAAAAGTCCATGAACGGTCAGAGCGAGAGACGAACGGGGAAGGAAGAGGAGAGAGTGGATAGGAAAGGAGAGGGGGATTCATTCCATTCGGGCCACAGATTCGTCGTGTGCTTACGACAACGAGAGCGATGAAGAGAAAGAAGAGGGGGACTAGGGACCAATAATATCCCCCACTCCCCCTCGCCTCTTCCGCGCTTCCTCTTCTGAGGAACCGCCGATGACCCCCAGAGGGGGCATCACCAGACCATTACTGCGCCCAAACATGCGCAAGATGCTGGGGTTGTTGCGAAGATCCCAAGTATCGAGCGTCAAGCATACTTCCTTACCAACTGTGAACCAGGGATGTAGATTGTCTCAAACTCGTCACATTGATCCCAATCCGACATGTGAAACTGAAACTTCTAATCACGACTGCTTCAGATCACTACAGACCGTGACGAATCTACTGATAGTCTCGCTTGCCGTGTCAGATCTACTGGTGAGACATACACCCTCATTCTTTGATTCTCCCGACGGCCGTGTATCACCCGCTCTTCGCCTTGTTTACTTCCCGTGTGATCAACTACTTGAGAAAGAAGTGTTAGAATCAGCCGCGCCCGGCTCTACCTCTGCGTAATTGCTCGTTAATTCAGTGTAAGAGTTGCTTTCTCCAGAGAGAGAATCAGGTGCCGCGCCTCAGAGTCGATACAATAGGGGTCCCAAGCTCGAAATATTGCAGCCGTTCTGCGTCACTTCCTTGCTTTGATGGTCACGACATATTCGAGAGAAAAAACTCATTTCACTCCCGCTATTTCGTAGTGGACTCCTCCACAGCTTTTGAAGCCGCACGCTCGCTCGTTCCTTTGTTTCTCCTCGCCCCCTCCAGACTTTGTGTCTATCTTTTGGAGAGGCGGCGAGCGAGAGATTACTAGTAGTAGTCAAAAAGAGAAAGGTGCGATAAAGCAACAGAACCGGGAGAATTTCCCACGACGGGGAACTCTCTGATCTGCGTGTAGGTGTGTGTACACTATTTCTAGTGCGTGGTGGAGGAGAGAGAGAGATGGAAACACATAGGAAAGAAGAAGAGTCCTAATGAGATCAGTGATGCACATCAGCAGTGCACGTGCGATAAAGGACTGAGTCAAAGTGGTGGAAGTCGTAAAATTTCGAATTTCAGGTTGCACTCTTCGTCATGTCGTTCGGGATCTACTTCCAGGTATATTGTAATGATATTGGGTCACTTGCAATTTTCCATGATTGATCAAAACATATATTCATACATAGAACAAACTTGAACCTCAATAAATTGCATGCAATTTCCTAAATCGAAGTCTAGCGGACGTTTTTGCGAAGCCGGTTCCGAGTCAGACGAAATTCCGGAAAACTGACTTGACCCCGCAAAAAGCGCGCCGCACCGCTCTGCACAAACCCTGTTAGAGTCTATTTAGTTCCGAGCGAGGCCTTAGAGGAGGTATGGAGAAGAGTTTGTAGATAAAACATAGGCAAATGATATGGACTAGATGACGATAGATTCTGCGCGGGAGAGGTCGTTCTGGCTCTCTTGGGACCGAATCAGGCGATTTCTCCAGCGCAGGAGCAGTCGGGGCCCTCTCTTATCCCCTCTCTCTAGTTTCAGCACTCATCCTCGCGCTTTCATTAATCAGCCCGTGTGGAGGGGGGGACTGGAACACTGGAGGAGGAGGGGAGGGGAGTTGACTCCCCCTCTCCCCTCCAGATTCCCTGGAGACTGTGGGTAGAGCGGGGCCAAATGGGCGAAACACTCCTGGATCGAGGGGAACGAGCAAGACTCTAAAATGAGCACATAAACGAGCACACAATCGCTTAATTCGGAATGACTCACCCAATCCAAGAAAGGCCAAAATGATCTACTCAGGTGAACGACTTCAAGTGGGGGCTGGGCCCGTTCGTGTGCAACCTGTACCTAGCGTCGGATGTGATGTGCAGCACAGCCTCCATCCTCAATCTTCTCGCCATCTCCCTAGACAGGTATCTTCTCATTCTGCTAGCGCTTCTTCTCATATCTCCTTTTATAACGCTATATTTTTGAGCGGTTGAAATCGGCGCCAAACCATTGATGCACCCAGACAATATCCACGCCCGGGGCGCCATACCATCCTTATGAAAAACAGCTGTCGGCACGTCCTCTTTATGCGTGAGAGATTTATAGCGCGCGGCGGATGAAATGAGTTATGCTAGCTGCTCATTTCCTGATATGGTTAGCATATAGAATGGTTTTTCTTCCGGTGTTGGAAACGCATGTACTGCGATTAACGAACACTGCATTATCCTTGCAAACCCGAGCTCATCTGTCTTCCTTTCTTGCTCGGCCTTGAGCAGGAGTTCTTTTGATGCGAAAAGCGGGCCAGCCCGAAATGTCTATCATTTGTCTTGCGGTCCTTTTTCTGGTCGCTCTTTTCTTCTATTCGTTCCTCTTTCTGGCCGAGAGTTCTCTCTCGTTGATTTTCTTACTCTCGGGCTACGTGAGGTAAATGGGCCGGCGGCGGCTGCGGCGGAACGATATGGGATGAGAAAGGCTAGTAGGGGAATACGACGAGGGAAGCCCGCTCCGGGCCATAAATCACGTAGCTCGCTGCTCGCAAGTACGGCCCGCACTGACAGCCACAAGTAGTTGTGGGCTGTGTGTGTTGCATCGAGGAGAGGGGAAAAACGAAGAAAAAGAAGACGGAGAGCTTACACACTCAAATGTCGCTTGTGGCTTACGCCGATGAGGGATTGCGGACATCATTTTGATGGGGGGAAGGGAGCCGTTTCTGATGCTATGGGAACCGGAAGTTGAAATATATTTGAAAACAAAGACAAATTCAGATTCTTGGGATTGACGGGTTTCATGATCAAAGATGGTAATTTTAACAATGAGCAATCAACAATTACTGCGATTTCAGGTTCATGGCGATCTCGCATCCCATCGTCTACGCACAGCATGGGATGCGGAGTAGTCGGGCGCTCATCATGATCTCGATCGTCTGGGGGCTATCAATAGCCATCGGGCTGCCCATCCTGTTTGGGATGAACCAGGCGCCGAGCAGAGAAGGAGAAGTTCAAGAGGTACGATATATTCGATATTCATAATAATCTTTTGATAAAAATTACTGATTTTAGTTCCGAAAGTATGCTCTAGAAATTCAAAAAAACTATTAGAAAACGACTCACTTCATACCATTCATACCAAGAAAATATATGTGAATCAAGCCTAACCACTCTCATTTTTCACGCACTATGAATAACTGAGATCTGGAAAATGAGGAAGTATTCCCTCTTGGGCAGTGGCACGTGTTCCCTGTGGCTTTCTCAGTAGATGGTGACGTCAGACCGTATCTCCAGCCCGGGGGCTTCTCTTTCCATATCAGCGGGTGACATAAGGGGAAGAGGGAAGTCAAGAGGGGGCGAGAGATCGCGCGAGATGAAGAGATCACGAAGAAGCCACTGCATTCGTTTCCTCCCTTCTGTCCATGATACCGTCGTGTAGTTGTTTTTGAGATCGGAGTGGTTTCTCCTCTCTCTCTCTGCCTCTGCCTGTTGTAGGAAGATGAGCAGACGAGAGTGAGAAAGGGGGGGGGGGGGGACCGCACGAGAGAGGCTTCGTAAACCAATGCAGTGCCGGAGAAATTGGCCAAAGTCATCAAAAGTACAGCGGCAAAGCCACTCGCGATCAGCGAACGAATTGGGAGAAGGGGGAGAAGACAGAAGGGACTGTGTAGACAATAGGCCGAACCTGAAAAATAGCCTACTAGGCATATCATTCGTGTACGAGAGGTAACTGTTAGAGATGTTGCAAAATCATTCGATTTTTTTGCAGAGTTGCGAACTGGCAAATGCGTACTTCAACATCGGTTCGTCGTTGCTGTCCTTCTTTATTCCTTGCGCCGGAATGATCGTCCTCTACACGGTCATCTTCAAACGGTTGAAACAGCGAGAACGAGCGCGGTCAGTGATCACTCATCCACTCTCCTCATCTCCCATGCTATTTGGTTTCTATGACCGTCGAGATTCTGTGCGTTATAGAGAGATAAAACGAAATTCCATCCCTATCTATTAGTTTTGTGAGGTCATGCACTAAAACGCTCTTCTCACGAGTGTTCCTAGGTCATTCTCAGTATCCACTACGTCCTGTATCAATTTACTTCATTTCTTGAATTCTTGAGATCATGGAGAAAGGGACACGGTATTTTATGCAACTTTTGTGTTCAGATCGCAACGAAAAGCGACCAAAATGGAAAATGAGCGGATCAGCTCGGCACTGCTAGGAGGCGCCCGATTCGCTTCGCAAATGGGCCGACACTTCAAGAACCGGACGGACCAAATACTGCTGGAGATCAGCTTTCAGGTGATTCTTTTGAAAACATAAAAAGAGTCCAGTTGTAAGTCCAGTTCCCTGGATAAGATAGAACAGCTTTTCGTAGTTCTCGAACTCTGTCGTCATTTATCCATTCCTCGGTAGATTAGGTCATGCTTCGTTCTTCGTAGAGGGGAGGGGTTGGGAGGGGGAACGACCTCGCGGAGCCTGCTAGTGACACCACATCAGATTGGGTTTGTGCGTCGTCAACGTCGACTCGACTTGGGGATATCTTTGTCAGCGCGAGCCCGCCCCCCCCCCCCCTCCCCCCCCGCTCCTTAATGTCATTAGTATCGGCTTTCAGCACCCAGAAAAGGAAGGGGAGGAGGAGGAGGTGGAGAGGGGAAGAGATATATAGGCCAAGGATGTTGGAAGAGTCTACAAGGAAACGCGGAAGGAAGACGGAGAGAAACAGAGACCACACTCCATTGAGGGTGGAGTGCGTATTTTGAGGGATTGGAGAATTCCTGTTGGAACTCCAAAACACTGATAAGATTACTATCCGACATCAGAAAGGCAAATGCCGGTAAATCACTACGAAAATACCAATAATTCAGACCTCATCATTTCCCACACTATCCGAGTCCTCGGACGATCGCACCACCTCCTCTCTCAACGGAGGTCTCCGACTGACTCCCCCACTCCAACTACCAGCAGTGACCGTTCCGGTGCCGTCGCCCGTCTCACTAGTGGGTGAGGACGTGGACGACGCCTGCGAGGTCCTCCTCAAAAAAGCATCTGAGGTACATGATACAATGATAAATAAGGAAAACAGTGAATGCGAAGCGAATTAGTGAATTTCTTAAGATAATTTCGGCTAGAACGTTCATATTGATCTTTGATCTTTGCAGAATGCGCCGG
Source organism: Pristionchus entomophagus (assembly GCA_036245825.1). Classification (NCBI taxonomy): domain Eukaryota; kingdom Metazoa; phylum Nematoda; class Chromadorea; order Rhabditida; family Neodiplogasteridae; genus Pristionchus; species Pristionchus entomophagus. The sequence continues at coordinate 29,954,232 of BTSX01000006.1, forward strand.
ACGATCGGAAGGGCTCCGATCCCTCGACGATTCCCGTGCACGAGGAGGACGAGGAACAACCCATCGACCATGATGATCTGTCCAGTGATCGCATCGACTTTAGCGATGTTTACCGGTGCGTTGAACTCTCTAACACCATGCATTTTATCACAACCTCAATTCCCTGTCTTGGTGCACGAACCCACCCATTTCGGGTGCGTTCGGCCTGCACAACACTCATCTTTTGGTGTGTGGTGGCATATCTTAGGTGGGGCAAGTGAGCGCTTCATGCTCCTTTCCTCGAGATAGCAGACTACAATATGGATTGGCCCTCGGTGCAAAGTGCAAGTGGTCGATGCTCCCCGCGGAGTGCTACGTGTCCCTCTCTCTCTCCTACTCTCGGGGTCCTCATCAACACATCATTTCGGACACTCTCGGCCGCTCGTTTCGTTTGCTTTCCCTTCCCTCCGCTCCCCAGCTCCGTGTGTCTGGGCATTTTATTAATTTGTACGAACGACACGAGTGCGCGCACAAATATTATGGGGGCCGAGCGGTGGCGAAATGAACAAAATAGGTGGATGCAGGGGGTGGGGAGACGTTGTTGACTCTACACCTTCCAACAATGGATGCACACACACACGTGTTGTTCTCTCCTCATGCTTAGTCATTCTGCTTCTTTTGTCTTTTCAAAGACTCGTCTCACTATCATCCTCCCATCTTTAGTCTCGTCATTCTCCCCGGAATGAATGAGGGGTGAATCCGAGAACGTCGTCCTCCGCCAGTCAAAAGGAAAAATAGAGACAGAGAGAAGCCAGGAAAAAGGGACGGAAGCAGAAGTGCCACACTCCTCGGAATCACGAGAAGGGAAATGAACGTTCGGAGGCAGTTGATGGTTTTGAAGAAGATGCTCTCGGCAAGCAGAAGAAGAAGAAAATATTAACGAAAAGAGTGCTCAGGGAACCATTTCAATGAAAATGACCCGAATGAATGTATTTCACTTGAAACGAAATAAACACATGCATCAATGTACGAAATGAGAGGCTTGAATATTCCATATATTTGCAGGTCTTTCGGGGAGCATCTTCAAGAGTTGTTTCCCTTCATCGACTCGTTGTCACGACGATCGTCGCAGAGTCCAGATGCTGATGATGACGAGGGGCTGGTGATGTTCGCTGGAAGAGGCGACGATGGGAGGAGGAGGAAGGAGAGCAAAAGGCACCGAATGGTATGATAAGTGAGCTAGGTCGAATAACGCACTGGATGAGAGTTATTTGACAATACCGTCATCCGCACTCACCCTCGAACGATTGGGCAAACGCACTTTTTCACAATAGTTTTCGCGCATTGAACCAGGAACTGATGTCCATTTTCAAGCCATCAGAACGATTTGCAGAATACCCTTCACGATGATGCATCTGACAACTCTCGACCGCTCGTCGAGAGTGCGAAATCGACCCCGATGAAGAGAAGTTGTGAGTGATTTCCATCAAAAAAGTGAACTTTGCTTGTACCAAAGCACTTTTCTACCAAATCACGTTTTATAACCGAATTTGGCATAGACTAGAGCCGCGAGTTCGATGCTGGGGGATTCAGACTCGATTAGCGAGTGATCTCACTCCCTTGTCTTTCTCAGCACACGCGATTCTGATAACTGCGTTAGATCCGAGGCCCACGGGCGTCGATTAGCCCGGCTTTCCACACTTTTCTTTTAGCCCCAAAACTTGTGGGGACCTCCCGATACTCAAGTACTCCTTCTCTGATACGGCAACTAGGCGCGGTCCATTGAGAAGCCTGCCCTAATCGGATCGGGCCTATCATTCGGCCCTCATCCTACTCCTCTCTCCTTCCTTCCGGAAAAGAACACGAAATGAAGTTGGGCAGGGAGTGGGGAGTGATTGCCTTTTCTCCTTCTTCTTCTCCTCTTCGCCTGTCGTCTCCTCTCTACTGCTGCCAAGTGCAGAAGGAAAAAGCCGGGAAGAGAAGGGGGATTGAAATCGGGATTACGACTGTCAGGGAATGAAGCGAAGATTGGTGAAAATATACGGTAGTGAAGAAAGAAATATTTCCTGGCGTGCAGGGCTCGGTTTGATTTACCGTTGGTGTGAGGCATTCAATTACCGATGGACTCATCTATATCAATTCAAAACTTGTCAAGAAGGCATGAAACGTAATTACGCGGAAATGATTGGTTTGTTGTTCAATATACCATATATACCTACAGAAATGTTCATACAGACGAAGAGGTTCCGATTTCAGACTCGAAGCGGAATGGGTCGCTTCCTCATCGCGGCGCCACTGCGAGTCTGCAGAATTGCAGCCTCGAAGAGGCTAGGATGCCCCTCAAGCTCGTGCCTATGCCCAAGTCGTCCACCATTGGTCTAGAGGTGCCGAAGGTGTGCTGTGCTATCTGCTTCTCTAATTTTCTCGCCCCTGATCTTTGATCTTTACTCTTTGATTCATTTTGATATCATGTTTATCTCGAGTGCCTTCGTGCAACGTGTGCAAGCGTGGTTTGATGCGTGATTGTCTCTGAACTCGAACATTACGATGAGCATGTGATAGTCTTTGACCTAACCAAGTACCTTGAGGTGCACCGGACCGCCGGCACATCATCCTCGACTCCCGTCGATAATCACAAGGTATATTTTACACCGAAATAAAGTGCTACAATGATACAAGAAATAGGAAAGAATAAGAAAACTGCCTAAAGGAATCAGAGGGAATAGAAAAACACACTTCTTAGTTGATACGGCTGGATGGTTCGGTCCGTTAGGTCGTACACATGTTATCAGTATGCGACTTTTGAAGAATACATACAAACTAAGGTGCCCATGCTGGAGGAATACTCGCACAAGTCCGACGAGGATTGCAGCAAGACCAAGTCGATAAAGAAGTACCGAGACGAACTCTGGAAGAGGTGCTTGCAGACCTTTTACCTTTCCATCATCCATCTTTCGTTGCCTTTATTTTTAAATTTTAATAATAACACAACTTGCTGAATACATACAACAGTAGCGATTTGAATTTTACAATTAAACTGAATATTCAAGGGTAACTAGCGGCTGGAAAGCGCGTCCTTCTCGACAACTCGTGAAGAAAGCGACGAAGCAAATGAGGAGAGAACACAAAGCGACCGTCACTCTGGCTGTTGTCTTGGGTGAGGGGCAGCTCTTAATAATGCAATATTTTTACAACCGCATTACAACCACTGGAGTGGATGTCATACATCAATATAGTGATGCTTTATTCGCACGTTCGATGACTTTCAAGATAACATGTTGACTTGAAACGTTTACTGAGTTTCTGCAATAAAATAGTTTCGAGCTCGTTCCATCAGTTGATTGAGACCGGAACTTCCGGGGTCTTCCTACTCTCTAGTGTCTCTGACAACTTCTTAGATGCACTCGGGCATTCGATTAACTAGATTATCCGAGAACCACGATGGAAGTTGGTCATTGACCATTCGAGGGAGAGTGGAGTAAACAATATTTTTTTCAGCGGTATTTCTCGCTTTCTGGCTGCCATTCTTCACACTGCACTTCACCAACTCGTGGTGCATTCTCCTAGCGAAAGATGAAGATCAAGACAAGGGATGCATTTCGAACCTACTCCTCTCCATTACGACCTGGCTCGGATAGTAAGTGGCCTTAATCGATTGTTTTGGCTAGAATTAGCTAGAATATCAATTTCAAAACTTCTGCAAATATGTTTTCTACAGTTGAGGAACGCATGAACCTAATCTTTGACATTTTTTTCGCCGACTTTTATAGTCTCTTCACGCTAATGTTGAAACTGAGAAATTGTGACAATTTCAGCATCAACTCCTCCCTGAATCCCCTGATCTACACAGTCTTCGATCAACGATTTCGCAACGCGTTCAAGCGCATCATATGTTGCTCATCGCGAAGACGCTAACCCCTTCTAGATCCATTATCATTAGGTAAATCGAGTCACCCCCGTCACCTTTCTCCCGTTTAATTCCGGTATCATTCCTGAAGGAGATCCAACAACGATCACAGTTCCTCGCTTATGTCATTCCAAATTCATTTTCCCATGTGCTTTCCGGTGAACGATCTCCCTCTGTTTCGAGTAACTCTTCGACCCCTTCAATGTCCCTCTCTCTCTGTCTCTCTCTTCTACGGTACTAACAGTGCAAATCTTTCTCCCCCGCTCCGTTCCCTTCTCATGCCGACGGCGGCGAGAAGCAGAAACAGCCCCCTCCCCCGTCCCCCCACTCATCTCAGATTTCTTGACACAATGTCACTGGAATGGTGCCGAGGTGCGGGGGTATCACTAACCACCGGCCACTCTGCTTCCATTTCAAGACACTTCCCTCTATCCGCATTCCGCATCCCCCTTCGTCATCCTCCATCTTAGTCCAACGAAATGTATCCCTCCTGAGCATATCTATTGATCCTTATGGTTTGTCCTAGAGTAGACACCGTGCCTGCGTTTTTTTGTGCCTGTGCATCGTCTTACATTCCCTTCCCCCACACTGTTCCTTCGCCGGGTGACTCCCTCGTATACAATGCATCTCTATGAGAGCATCCCCCGCCTCGTACAGTTAGAATACGTATTTGTGCCGCGCTCTTCCCAGTCCCCACCCCCACCTCAACAGTTGCATATCATAATGTTTTGTGCCCATTATTACCTTCATCGACATTCGCATAAAGACTGGCTTCACACTGATATAATCCATAATAAGTTAGCACAGTTAAACTACCATATCTTGGAGAATGGAACATCTTTCGATAACTTTGTCTGTGTAATGTACACGGATCACAGAAACACGGTCTGACATGATTCCGCCATTCACGAACACTATTGTCTTACAGGCGGTACTTGATCGCCTATGCCACCTGCCTGAAATAGGAAACCTTAGCCAGAGGCGACCTGATTTCTCGAGTTCGTTCCAGGTCAGGCGAGAAGGCGCGAAGTTTGTGCAAGCATAGATGTTTGTCCTGCTCATGACCGCGGCGCGATCTCTTCTTTGCCCCCGCTTGCACCCATTCAGCATGGAACAACAGATCAGGGGGAGGATTATCACACCCCCGTCAGACATGATCCCCCTCGGGGAATCACTTCTAGTCTCTAGCCTAGCCACTCGTAAGAAAACCATCCGTCCATCGCTTTTTCTTGAAGTTGATACGACACTTCACGAACGCATGAATATTCTCAGTAATATACGTTGGATAGGGATTTGATGAACGTCGCTTTTGATTGCGACGCCAATGTCGATTATTCTTTTTTCTTGGCTAGACTAGCTTATTGAATCGATAAGAAAGTATCTGTGTAATTGATAACTGTACAGCGAGACAGGAGCGATGAGGACGCTCGTTCTCCTGACGACGTTCTTCTGGAGCACGACGGCCGCCTGCGACCTCAATGACATCTCAAGCTGCGTCGAGAAGCTGCCGCTGCAGCCGAACCAGACCGTCAACCAGAACCTGCTCGAGTCGCTGCTCACCGCGACCTCGGACGCTAAGCTGCTCGAGATTTGCATGTGAGATTTTAAGTTTCAACGAAATCAAGAAATTTCAACAAAAAATGTTTTAGTATCTACGAGTCAGCGATGCCCTGCTTCGAACGAAAAATAGACGAGTGCGGTACGAAAGAGGACCGATCGGCCGTAGCCAGGACCAAAAGGCTATACAACTTTGTCTGTGACAAGGCCGGATATGCCGATCGACTGATGCTCACAAGGTTCGATTTTTAATCTGTTGAGCCAGCGCGAGAATTTTTTGAATATGTAGCTACGTACTGTTTTTACGACAGTCATGCGACACTCATAAGGAATATGCGAATATTGGAACTGGAACTGTCGAAGGAATCTAAATGCATTAGTGGTGTTAGTGCATCATTGCCGATTCGATATCCTCGCTATTGTCACGATACAATACAGATCCGGACAGATTATTATGCATTGACTATCGCAGAATGCGTGCATCTTGCAAAGTTCTCGCATTTCCCCCATCTGTGTGTCGATTTCCGAGATCGAACTCTCGATCTCTTCTAGTCTGGCACAGGAAAAGCGAGGAGGTGTTACATTTCAATCGCCGATCTGTCTCTTGCTATCTGGAAACGAGCGAGCGCCTTTTTGGTACATGACGAACGGCGATTGGGAAAGAGCAAATAAGACGGCGAGATTTAGAAAGGCGATGTCACGCAATAGCAGTTGAATTATCTAAAGTACTGCTGAAACATGCCGTAGATGGTCAATACAATCCTCATTTGATCCAATCCTCTCAGGAGCGCGAGTTGCATTACTCGTGCCCTCTCTGCCTTCATCCCCTCCACCTGCCCCATCTCCAGCACCCCGTACGCCCAGAAGATGACCTCGTGCAAGTGAGTTTGCTTAAACAATGTTTATATAATGACACATATTCCTCGAGTAGGTCATTTGTAATCAGTGGAACGACAAATCTTACAATTCGTAATTGGCAGGGCACTGTGTCCCGCCTACAGCGCTACTTGCCGCGACAAGATCCTGCGAAGTCATCGGGCGATCTGTGCAGTTGAGCGAGTGAAGAACACGTGCGGAGACGGAGCCAGCAAGCTGTACACACAGTTGCAGCAGGTATGCGCCAGCGTTCTAACGATATTTCGATAAAAGAGTCCTTTACAATCGAAATATCTGAAACAGAGCTACCATTCTGCAGACACAGTGCCGTGATCTCGTGCAAGGATAAGGTTATCATATCTTGTCAGGTAATGCTTGCGAACGACTTCCCGATCGAGTGTGACGTCCTCTCTGCCTCCACGACCAATGCAGTGGACACGGCACTGAGGCACGCGGCCATTCACAATCACAAGCACGCCATCTCATCGAGATATCGCAGCTCGACTTTGAAACCGCGATGGTGAGTGTCGCTGAGCTCTTCTCGGTGCTCAATATAGTTTATTCCAAAAATATCCGTGTTATTATCTTGTATTGTGTTCCGATCTAAAATTCCTAGAACTTAGTTCAAGATTTACTTTCTGTCACCGATCCGCAATATCCATATTCATAAATGTTAAGATTAGGGGAAAATATTGCTCTGTAGGTTCAAAACGTCCATGGTGCCCTTCACCATTCCCACCCGCACTCCGCCCTCGATTGTGATTCGAGGAGGCCGAGCGACTACCGCCAAGCCGCGATACACAACCAGCAGGAGGACACCACCGCCCAGACTGGGACGAGTTACCATGATATGGAACAAGCTCATCGCCACGACCAAGGTTTGTCGGAATGCTTGAGTTGAGCACTGAATGAAATCAGACCGATGGAACGATGTTTCAGGATCACGGTAGAATTTGTGTGGTCGAAGATTCTAATGACGTATTTATGAATCTGTTCAAAAATGAAACAAAATTGTTCAGCCGCCTCCCACTTCCCTGCCTATCACTGAGTCTCCCGAGGAAGAAATTGATGAAACGGAGACAACTACCGAGAGGGAGGAAGAGGAGAATGAGGAGCGAACGTCCACTGCTCCTACTCCTGAGATTAAGAAGATCAAGAAATTCATCAAGGTGGGAGGAATTGAGATATCAAGTGTGATAAGGAACATTTCCAGGTGCGGCGACCGAAGACGACTACAACCACTACAGAGCTTACTCCATCTAAGCTGTCTGAGGTTACCGAACTGGTCACTACTGAATCCCCGACGACTACCGTGGCTCCTTCTTCAACGACAACGACGACAGCTCGACCGATGACGACGGATGAGATTCTGAAGGTTTGCCTTTTTCTTCGTTTACCGGGGGGGGGGGGGGGGTAATGGTAATAGACTATAAATCCTCACTTATTTGATATAACTCTGTTTAGATCGCGCAACCCTGGCGCCCATTCCATTGGCTGAGCGGTGCGAGGACGATTCCCGATTCGATACTAATAGATCAATTCCTGAACTGGAGGCCGGATCCGACACAGAAACCGGCCGAGTTCAGCGGAGTCACGGGCCTTCCTCCGCATAAGCGAATCGTCATTGAGAAGGCGAGCATTTCAATACAATAATACAAAATAATATCAAAGAAGTGTAAAGTAAATTGTTGCATTAGTTCAAAATAAACGCAGTCATCTCTGTGATAGGTTTCCAAGTGGCAGAGATGCCTTATTCTCGGTAGATCATTGCGGCCGATATTTAGCGATAACAGCCTGGCATGAGCAATATTGATTTAATGATTGATATTTTTTTTTTGCAGATTCCGGAGAAGATCGACTGGAAGAGCATCCAGGCTGTGGTTGGTCGTCCGACCAATTCCACCGACACCTATGGATTCGAACTCACCCATCAGTACATCAAGAATGCCGTGGAGAAGATGAAGAAGAGCGAGGTTAAAAATAAATCCGAAAATTTCTATTAGATGAAATCGATTGACTTATGTGAACCAAGAATTTCGTGAAAATGTACAAAAATTATTCATTTTAGTACCGCTCCAACAACTTGCAGTTAGTCAGTCAATCAGTGAATCAGATAACCATCTCATTGCAGGTGCCCGCCGGTCAAGCAGTAGCCAACACGATCGACCGATTGTTCAGCGTAGTGAAGAGTGTGGTGGACGCTATCCCCAAGGACAGTGCTAGTCATCTCAAACGAGGATTCGAAACGCTCTCGAGGATCCTCCTGCAGGCCCAACATTGACTCACATAATCTGGCATGGTCGCAATCTTGGCCAGAATCCGAAGAAGTCCCTACATTTCTTCCGTAGTTAGAAACCTAATAAGCATGATTTTCGAAACGTCTTTCTTTCACTACCACTAATAATTGTGATCATGACCTCTCATTCGTCTACTTTTCACTTGTATACTTACACCCTTCGCTGATGTCACGAGCTTCATCTCTACTTGTTATATGAATAACAATACTTTTGAACAAACGAAAAGCGAAATACACAACGGTTCACAATTGCGTGTTTGGCGCGTATCGATGAGGCGAGGTGGATATGGAACGAATGAACAGGGACCAAGGTGTGGCGAATAAGTAATTGGGGATGATGCAAGAGAGGGACACTTTCAACTACACTGCTCAAAGCAATGAACATGAGATGGAATGCTGGCTTGTCGAGTGTCAAATCGGGTGGCAAATAATGACCGTTGAAAAGTACTAGAAGAAGAATCGATATGCTGACCATGTGTTTACACTAGGGAGGAAGGGGGGACAGGCATATATGCTCTACAAGGAGACAATAATGACACTACGGCACGCTTTTTGCGACGAGAAGAACAGGGCACTGCGGGAGGGTGCTGAAGGCGGGGAGAGCGGCAACAGTATGGTAGACGGGCCAGGATCGCGTTTGACAAAGGGAGGGAGGGAGGGGATAACCCGAGGAGACCGGAGACAGTGGTGGAGATGAAAAGTGGAAGACGTGGAGAATCTAATTGCGCGAGAATAATCGATGAGTGTGTTCGTGTTTGGGTGTGAGGAAAGGGGCAACGGGCTTGCATTGGTATATATGTACAATATCGAAAGACGAGTCATAAGTCACTGTGAAATACGCGCGCCGTCTTTGAGTGTGACACCGAAAGTGGATTCTTCTTTGTTTTCTTGGCTAGACTGGCTGGTTGAAGCGATAAGAAAAGGAACTGCGTAATCGATAACAGAATGTGTTCGGTGACCCGTCAAGGAAGGAAAAGTATCGGGGTTTTGATAAATGCATCAAGAGTCGGAGGGTCACTAACCGTTACTACTTGCCCTGGATTGAGTGTGTTTGGTATATCAGGCGGACTTAGATTGAGGAGGACTACAGAATGTTGTCTATGGCTGAGGGGGAGGGGGGGATGAACATCTAGACCGGGGTCGGCTCGGGTGATTGCTCTAGCGGGTAAGAATGGACGTGAGAAATGGCTTGATGAGTGATGGGCGTAGTGGCGGTACTCGAGGCCGCCCGAGAGTTGCGAACAGAGTTGACCTGCAATTAAAATCCTCTTCATTTGATAAATTTCCTTCACAGACTTATTCAATTTCTGCTATGGTAACGATATATTTGGATATGATAATATACTATGCAAGTATCCAATGCACAAGCTATCACCTGCTCATACTCCGCATTCATCTGGACTCTGCTGTTATTGGAGAGGACGTCGATGATCTCATCAATTTGGTCGGGCAGCTCCTTGAAGGTCGGTCGCATCGTCTGCTCGCCGTGCCAGCAGTCCAGCATCACCCGAAACCTGCAACGACCTCGCTCATTCTCAACACATTAGCAAGTAGAACAGTGTAAAAAGTCCACTCGTAATTTTTTTTTAAAAGTTTGCTTTCGCATACTTCAATATGTCCAAGGAAAATAATGTGGTACATACAGTATATCCGGACAGAAGTCTGGTTTGCCCATTCGCTTTCCGGCCTTGAGGAACTCGAAGAGGACGTACGCCTGAGGATATTGTTTTCGGAATCTTTGATTTGTAAACACATTTTTATTTAGGAAAAATGCATACCTGGAGGTTGGGGTAGGGGTTCATTCCTCGCGTCATCACTTCCCAGATGACCACACCAAACGCCCAAACGTCGCCAGCCATTGTGAACTAAAATATCAATTTATGGTAGCATTTGACTTTTACTTGCTAAATTAGATTCTGTAACTATAGGCTTCACTTTTCGTGACTTGAAACATCTTCCACCATCTTTTTTTCAGCGGTTAATAAGAATAATGGGTGTACCTGTTCCCGCTCAAGAGCCTCCGGGGCCATCCACCTCAACGGCATCTCCCTTCCCGAGTGGATGGGCAGGTACTCATCCTGGCTCGTTGCCTCTCGACACAGACCGAAGTCTGCGACCTTGACGTGCAGATCGCGATCGAGCCTGAACATTGCGCATTACTTTAACATTATATAAAGCATACTAATTTTATCTCTGTTTTGGTCCTGTAAATGAATAATGCAATCGATGAGGAACAATAATATTATACTTTTTTTATTCTGCAAAGCTTACTAATTTTCACTCTTTGTCTAGTTGGCCCTGTGAATGAATAGGTCCCCATAATTCCTACGGAAAAGTTATTATATTGTCTGATTGGACCACTGGCTAATTGAGGTGGTTGAAACCCGCCAATATTTGTGTATTCGAATTTCTAATCTGTTGGGGTTTCTAATTCCCCTTCTAAATTCGGAACTCTTGGCCGGAGCTTTCTGGAAGCCCTGTTGATATCGCTTCAGTTTCAAAACCGGTGGAGATCTCCCAATCGAGAAACCCTCCGTTAGTTTCTCAGAATACACTGGAAACCCTAGGCACAAATGAAGTGATGCCTTGTTCCAGGAAGTTCCAGGGGTTATTTTTGCTGAAGAAAGGGACGGGGGTGGCGCGAAATAGTGATTTATTCCTACTAGTGTTGTCAAATCAGTTGAGTACTGATTTGTGATCAATAATGCCTACAAAATGAAAGTGAAGGTGGATATCCGAGGGGCTATATGCGGGAGAGGGGGGAAAGATTGGACGAATACCTACATGCAGTTTCTCGCGGCGAGATCTCGATGGATGAACTTGTTATCATGCAGATACGCCATTCCAAGCGCGATTTCGTGGGTGAAATTCAGGAGATCACGCAGAGTCGGTTTCTGGAATGATTTGGAATGATTGCCGATTTGTCATAAGCCTCCCTGTGGTATAAATCAGTATAAACCCGGATCAGAAGTTGGAGAAAGTCTTCGTGCCGTTTGATTTACGGTCGCTGAGTGAATTGGACTCACTTTTAGAGATAGCCGAAAGAAAAAAAATGCGCCTCTTCGTTTACATTATTCTATGACAGAAAGCGCAAAGAAGCTACGGATGCAAAATTGCGATACTTTGTTAAAAATATAGTTGCTTTCAAATAATAATGCAACCAAATATATTTATTGTTCTATATTGTATTAACAATAAGTTTTCAAACTCACATTCTTGACATCTCTGAGGTACTTGGCCAGATCCCCATTCTCCATGTAGTCGGTGACAATTATCGGCATTCTGTCCTCGTTGAAGGAGATGCCGACCAGCGTCATCACCCGAGGATGGTCGAAGCGATCCATCATCAGACCTGAGATGGGAATGATTTTACGAAGTTGATACGATATCCCTATGCCTTGTCTAACCAGTAGATATTCTTGAATATCTACCTTTTCTTTTCAAAAGATCCCTCTACACAGTGCGAGTGCAGCCAAAACAGGCAAATATCATTGACTCTTGCGAATGCACTTAGGGATTTATGAGTTATATTCTGAGATTTTGAACATACAGTATCGACCATAAGTCTTGGCTCACTTTTTCAATCTTTCATAACTTTTGACTCACCATAAATTTCTGGCTCAAACTCGGATATGTAGTAGTACACCCATCGTGTGTTAATAATATGTCATTGAGATATCAGGGAACCCCCCTGATTGTTTCCTAGTGATGAGTCAATCAACACATAGGTTTTCTTGTCGGATTTTAAGCTCGATAAATTTTTTCCAGCCTTCTTACTCGGTGTGATAATAGAAGGCCTCAATACCTTTTCGATAAAAATATGTACTCATGGGAGGATGACGTACAGTGGCTATAGGCTCGCTCAAAGTAGGGTCCCGAAAAAATGGGCACGATAAAAACGAATTTTTCACTTTTTCACATAACCCAACTTTGGATGTTTAGATTTCGGAGGATGATTTTCGTTCAAAGGTCATTCCAAGACACGATGGTAGCATATCCATGGAATATACGATATCCAACTTTTTAGAGCATTAGGATAACGTTCCCGCCCGTGACAACCGAAAATCCGAGGTCAATCGATTTTCAATCCAAAAAATGACCATGACCACATCATTAGTCGAAAAAATTGATCTCTCAGAACTTCCTGACTACATTTTTTTCTAGTGAATCTTTGTGTGATGAATCCAAATTTTGATATGAGAGCGCATGATATCATTAAAGAAAAAAGTTAAAATTCATTATGTCGAAAAGAAGACGATTTTGAAAATCGATTGACCTCGGATTTTCGATTGCTGCGGGCGGGAAAGTTATCCAAATGCTCAAAAAAGTTGCGAATCTTATATTCCATGGATTTGCAACTAACCTGTCCAGGAACGACATTTGAACAAAAATCGCCCTTGAAACTTTGTTCATCTAAAATATTGAGAAAAAATAATGAAAAAATGATAATGAAAAAAATGAAAAATTAGTGTCCTGAGGACAAATTAAGAGCTATCGTTATCAAACTTTGGGGATCATCAGGAATTGCGGTAAGGATAATTTTGAGCTTTTGAACGACTCCTAGCATGTCGATGGACGAAAATCAATTTTTTCGGGACCCTACTTTGAGACAGCCTAAAGCCACTGTACGTCATCCACCCATGAGTACATATTTTTATCGAAAAGGTATTGAGGCCTTCTATTATCACACCGAGTAAGAAGGCTGAGAAAATTTTTATAGAGCTCAAAATCCGTCAAGAAAAACCATGTGTTTATTGACTCATCACTAGGAAACAATCAGGGAGTTCCCTGATATCTCAATGACATATTCCTTACGCACGATGGGTGTACTACTACATATCCAAGTTTGAGCCAGAAATTTATCGTGGGTCAAAAGTTATGAAAGATTGAAAAAGTGAGCCAAGACTTATGGTCGATACTGTATATGTGCATATGCGTGGAACTAGGGGAAACGGTCGATTCGAGTGATCAGCTCCATACTTCCACAGGTGGTAGCACTCGGTGAGTCAGGAAGGTATGAAACCTTGGGACTGACCGCGACGCGTCCGAAGCGCGTCAGAGCGCGCGAAATTTGAAACTCGCTTTTTCGATTTTTGCTCATTTTCGCTCTAATCGATTAGAAATTGGTTTCAATCGATTCATCTGTGTACGGTGAACATTTTATATATTGGGTGTTAATCCATACGATTTGATCATCATGGTGAAATTTAATTTTTAAAATTTGAAAAATTTGTGAAAAATTGAAAGGGGAAAATATTATTTCGAAATATAATCGAACATATTACGGGACGAATATTAAGAACAAAAATCGGAAGAAAAACATTACCGCACCCCTCAAATATGAGAAAAAGTATTTTGGGTTGATGTAAGAATGCAAATTTCTGTCGTTTTCCCGGATTCCCCGTGCAAGAAGTAATACAATAAATTGGTATAAATGTTAAAAGAATTTATTGAATCGATCGATGGTCAGCAAATTCAACTTTGCGCGATTCTGGAAAATAAGGATTATGTAGATGGAAAAACGATCTACAATACAAATTTGAGATGTAGACGTTTTGTATCTGCAAAAACTTGTTTCTTCAGAATCGTGCAAATTCTAATTTGCTCATCGTCGAGCGATTCGATAAATTCTTGTAAGTATTACAGCAATTTATTGTATTACTGCTTGCACGGGGAATCCGGGAAAACGACAGAAATGTGCATTCTTACATCAACCCAAAATACTTTTTCTCATATTTGATGGGTGCGGTCATTTGTTTCTTCCGATCTTTTATTCTTAATATTCGTCCCGTAATATGTTCGATTATATTTCGAAATAAAATTTTCCCCTTTCTCAAAACCCAATTTTTCACAATTTTTTCAAATTTTAAAAATTAAATTTCACCATGATGATGAAATCGTATAAGTTAACACCCAATATATAAAATGTTCACCGTGCACAGAGGAATCGCTTGGTATCCATTTCTAATCGATTACAGAAAAAATGAGCAAAAATCGAAGAAGCAAGTTTCAAATTTCGCGCGTTCTGACGCGCTTCGGAAGCGTCGCGGTCAGCCCCAAGGTGGTCTACCCTCCTGACTCACCGAGTACTACCACCTGTGGAAGTATGGATCCGATTCCTCGAATCGACTTTTTCCCCTAGTTCCACGCATAAATTCGAAAACTCGAAATGTCTCTCTTTTACTTTTCAAGTTGTTTTGTTTCCTAAGAAGCCCTTTGACGATTGCGATTACCGTACCGTTTTCGGTTACCATACCTTCATTGACGAACTCGCTGATGCCTCCGGCGACGTGTCCCGTCAGAGTCTTGCAAGCGACGGCTCTTGTCGCTCCATCGGGCGGATTGTACGTGCCCTTGAGCACTACGCCGAAGTGGCCTGACAATTAGCTAATTTAGATCATGTGTATCCTTTTTTCTAGATTTTCAACTAATTTTCTGCATTATACTGACTGATTTTTCCTTTTTTTAAGTTTTCATTCATATGTTTTGTCGACTATCTCTCGAATTAGTCGGTCAGCCCCATTGTAACTGGAATGATACGCATTCTAAAAATGTTTTTCAGCTTTTTTTTCTGGAAGTATTTTAATAATCTTTTATTGTCAAGTCATGTTGCACTTTCATACCTTTTCCGATCTGTTTCTCCAGGAGCAGGTGGTCGGAGGGGATCTTGAGACGGCTGTCGATCTCCCGGAACAGTCGCTCGTAGGCGGGCGCATGTGCCGGCGACATGTTGTGCGCGAAGGGCATGCCGGACGGGTCGGTCGACAGGTACGTGTTCCGGGCTGAATTAATCTCTGATTAAAATTAATAATTTTTGTGTTGATTTAGGCTAAGAATAAAAAAAAAAGGATGGAGGCTCAGACAAGAAGAATCAAGTTATCACACAATTTTAGAGCGAAATGGGATTTAAACGTCCCTCAAAAATATTATTTCGAGACGTATCTTTTGTATCGCAAAATGTAGGGAAATGGCGCTTCCATGCGTGTGCAACGATTGTCAACACTGCCTTTTGCTGTTTCTCTGGACTTCTTTCTCTCTCTTTTCCTCTGTATTGCAAAAAAGCAGTGGAATTCCTAGCTTGCACAACCCATACCAACGTTGCTTTTTCGGTGCTTTTCCGTGTTGCCATTGTAGAGAATACTAGACATAGCGCACAGAGGGAGTTTGCGCTCAAATTGGCTCTGCTCTCTTCATCTCTCTCCTTTTTTCGACATAGAAATGGAGGCAAGTGCCCCGATCTTTCAGCATCCCCCTGATCAAACAGCAGAAAACGCGCGATGAGCAAAGAAACAAAACGTCATCGTTGGCATATTCATAGTGCGGTTTATCGATTTCTACCTGTCTGCATCGGTTTAGGCATGGGGACTTCAACCACAGCTTATAATTGGTTGCAAAAACGTTATGCATGAGGTAGGTGCAAAATATCGATTAGTGATGACAAATCGGCTTCGGACTTTCTTCAATTCGCACGCGCTCTCGTGTCTCTGACCGACGATAAAGCACGCGGAGTCGGGAGGTCATTTCCGTTTTGTCATCACTAGGCATAATCATACGTCAAATCAGGTGTCGCCTAATATTTTCTACCGATATGCCCAAACAAGCTTGCCGACGTGGTCTACTCGATATAATCGATTTTTACCATACATTACGATGTTTTTCTCGCTTTGCCGATATGGGATTTACCACAGTGCCGACGTGCACTCTCGCTTTTTCGAGACCCATTTGACGTATGGTCATACTATCACTCACCGGCGCCTCGCTGCGGGTACTGCTCGTGGTCTCTTCCATTACCATTCCACTGCAAGTTGATAGCACCGTTGCCCTTCTGATTGTTGCGCATCTGCAAGAGTAGATCTGATAATTAGAATAACAGAACAATCATTCGAAAATCCGGGATATCTACGGTAGGAATTAGTAAGAATGACCAATCGGATGCTAACTCTTCTCATCTCTCTCGGAGCTCTCGTTTCTCTGAAAGAGCCGAGAAAATTGAGGATAGTTGTATCCGATTTGGCGTCCATAGACGGTTAGTGTGGGAGGCACGTGCTCACCAAGGCGGCATTGTGTCCATTATAGAGAAGGGGCTGGGAACTACTCACTCCGAGGTACTTGCGAGCACCGAGAATGATGATGATAATAATGGCGATGATGAGGATGATCGCCACCACGCCAATCACGATCTTCCAGTTCCTGCAAATTTATTTATGTATTTATTTATGTTTTAATATAATTAATCAATAAATATTAAATTTTCAAAATTTAGTAGATCATTTCCAGGTTACAACAGCATTGTTAGCTCCACAGTTCTGAACCGTGAGTCAGTGCTTGAGGAATGCCAAGCGATACCTGGACATGGTGCCGGACTGGGCGTCTTTGCTCGTCACAGTTTGCGTGGCCGCATCTACCGAAATCCTCTTGATCGGAGTGACGGTGAACTTCTGGAACGAGAAAGTATCTATCACAATTCAATCAACGCATACTTATAAAGCCAAAGAATGTGCGCCGAAAATTGTTTCATCATTGCTCTGGCGCAATGCGCTGATGAAAACTGTTCTTTCTAGCACGAATGCTATCTCTCTCGAATAGTGGCTTTTGATAGTTGTGTTTGCCGTTTATAAATCTCCACAAAAATCCGATCACGGAACGGGGAAAAAGAAGATAGATGACAATCAATTTAGAAAACATTTCGGAACGCTTGGGGTTTTTTCATCAGTCTGTAAGCGAACCGGGTACGATTCGAGCAGTCCCTCAAACTTGACAGAGCATGTGGGATCGAGAACGGCAGACGACTGGAGTGTGCACGTGAAGCTGCAATAAAACCGAGCTGATTTCCCTTCCATCGAAACAAGTCCAACCAGCAAAGACTAGAGTCCACCATCGCCTGAGTCGGCTTTCATCTTTATCAGTGAGCTTTTCGCGCGAGAACTTTGCAAGCAAGTGATTATGGTTCACATAGAAAAATTCTCACGATCCACTAGTGATGTATGGTCCACAACTAGGTTGTTTTTTAACCGCCTAATATGATTAAAATTACTCACCTCTTTTCTCCCGCCTTCTCAAAGTCGATGTGGCAGGGCTGATCACAGACAAAGGCGTGAGGATTGGAGAGAGTTTGGAGGGAGTCTCCAACTATCACCCACTGCTCTTTGCGAGAGTTGTTCTGGCTCGCCTGCAATCGGACTTTGAACCTCGGAAAGAAACTACGAAGAACAAATGAGTTTACTCTGCGGTTTCACCTTTACATATTTTGAAAATCGCACGCTTCTGAACTCTAAACTCATAATCAAAAATCAAGGCAACAAAATCGATGCCCTAACGCGTGAGATCGAAAGCGGAATATATCGAGAGATGACGAGTGGTTTCATGTTTGCTTTGGAAAAGAGAGGAACTTTGTGGCGATAGAGAGAGCGAAAAAGATATGAGTAAGCCGCTTATAAATATGGAACGATCTCCGAGAACGAAAGTTCCGAGTACTTTCGCATGAAGCAATCAAGTTTGTCACACGAATGATCCTCATCAACTAAACCTAATCGATATTTTGTCTACTAAGTAACCCTATAAACCAAAAGATCTCTCACATCTCTGATCACGGGTGGACACTTCTCGAACAGCGGTCGTTGGCATGAGTTCTTTTCGCTTCGATCCATCACGAATCCTCCGTTCTCATCATCACTCATCGAGCAGAAGACACACTGGAGTGGGTCGGAGAAGCCGCCCTTCGCCAGCGAATCGCAATCTTCAAACAACGACGCGCAGGTGATGTCGCGCTCGTCTACCTGAAAATTGTGCGGTTCATCACCCCAAGTCCCTCAAATTTGGTGCTTGCATCTCTATCAACCCAAAATAAAGTGCAGCTACACTCTAGACCACGATTTATGCGCTACTTCATAGTTCCGTTCCGTTTCCTCGTAATTCTAGTGAGAAACAGTGCGTAATCCCAATTTGTTTCATCCCCCACTTCCTCATCGCTCAATCCGGCATATTTGTCATTTTCCTAATGGAACCATCCAACATTCGCAATGAGCGTTTAAAGCCGCGATTATTCGCTAACAAGTAAATGGTCTCAAGACATCTCGTCCGATATTCACGAAAAATGTAGGGTGAATTGGTCTCCCCGAAAGTTGAAGTATGAGATGACCACAAACTCGATTGTGTTCGATGAGCAGGAAAGAGGACGAAGTGACGTGCGCCATTGCGAATCGAGACGACGGCTTGTAGTACTTGACCAGAGAGGGGAAGGTGCTCTGAACATTATCATTACTCTGTTCAGATCGCATTGCACACAAATAAAACCCCAATCTGAAACATACCACATTATTTGCATTCTTGGCTCCATCGAATCGGGCGGGAACTCTGGCCATGCGATCGTCGCCAGTCAAAAAGAGCGCATTGTGCGACTCGTCCAAGAACATCTGGTTGTACTTTTTCCCGTTGTTGTTGATCCTGTCAAGGTATATTGATCAGTTGGAGCTCGTTCAATGGTTCTCAATTCAGAATGAATGTGAATGAAAACACCGATTACCTTCCCTGCCTACTCATGTGCTTACTGTAAGCGTCTTCGAAACCAGAGAGTTTGCTCACCTTACGACGGGTTTTCCATCCATAGAGATGTAGCTCTCGAGCCAGGCGTATCGGTAGGCCGTGGGGGTGTACTCATGCAGCCGACAGTTTTGATGTGTGGGCTTATCGGTATCGGCCTGCAAATATATTTGTAGAACTCATGTTCTCAAATGCTTATGGACATACCCCGTATCGCGAGCATTGCAGGGGCCTTCCGTGATCACCATTTCTCGTGAAGATCATGCAATGTTCGGGCAGTGGCTCCTCGTAGTATCTGACGGAGATTTCGCATATCAGAAGAAACAGTGATATATCTCATGAAAAATAATATATTGAAGATAATTGAGATGCGCTTTTCGTTACGTAGATGTTTTCAACGGTTTTTTTCTCTCATGAAAATCCCATTTGCTCTGTACCGAGTCACCACCATGAGATACATATGATTGATTCTATGATACCTACTATGATTCTATGATGATGACAAAACGGAAACTGTTTTGTCAGGATTCAAAACCATTTCCCCATTTTGAACCATTTTGTTAGACCGAGAATTTCCATCCGGAATCAATTGTCCGTTTTGTCCTCGCGAATACAATGAACTGACCTGCAGTCTGTTGTGTTTTTCCAAGATACACTCTGACAGACGTCCCACATGTGATCGATCTGAAAGGACAGTAAACATACAATAGTTTCAGGGATCAGAAATTATAGTAATTACAGTAATTACTGTAATTTCAGATCTGAAAGAAATTACAGTAAGTAATGAGACGCGAAACTGCCTACGCTTCCAGTTATAACAATGCCGAACATAAACTGATGCGTAAACTACCTTTTTGTTCACTTCATCGAGCGAGTAGGAACAGACGAAGTCGTCAGCGAAGGTAGTGGAGAACACAACGAAAACCTGAAGACGAATCAGACTTAGAAGGAGAATAAATCTAAGATATACTGGGTGATTTAAGAAAAAGTTGCATCACTATGCAGCTTCTCTCGTGGCCTTGAAAGAGCGAAATCATCAACTCTTGTTGCAGCAACCTACCTGCCGATCAGCAGTAGAGAATGTTGCCGTAGTGACGCCCTTATTCGTCGAGTCGTCTATAAAATAATCGAGTAAGGTAGATAATTAACAATAATTAAGAACCACTGTCAGTAGTCTACACGCAACAAGTTATGGAAAACATATATGGCAAGAGCTCACCAAAGGGGAGACCAATTGCAGTGCTTTATAAATATTGTCAGCGTTGTTGTACCTATTATCTCATTTTAATTTATTTTTCATTTTTCGATATTTGTCTTTTTTTGCAATAAAAAAAACTTACCGACGCCTGGACAGTCGAGGGAGATGTCGATTCTCGACTCGAGAACATCCGTCTTGTCCCCATCGCACACCCGCATTATCTGAAGGAAAAAAGTGAACTATTAGAAGAAAATGTATTGATACTCTACCGTAACCTAGTGCTATTGAGTTTTTCATCTAGCTATATTCGAATGTCAATGGACCAGGTCGTACCTTCACTCGAAAGGATCGCTCTCGCTTCTCCTTCTTCTCCGCGGTTGGCTCGTAGGGCTGGTATGCGGACGTGATGAAGTAGGAGAAACCGTCAACGTTGAAGCCAGCAGCGACACGCTGTTGCTCCAGGAAAGCGACGTCGAGGGCCGTCGAGATCGGAATGAGCCGAGTCTCGTCCAACCTGTAACAATTAAGTTATACTGAAGTTTTTAGCGTTCTTTGCAATGTCATCTAATTTCAACTGGATCTTTGCGTTTTCTCCAATCCCTCGTTTCCCAATAAGGTGAGTGTGAATCAAGGCTAGTTCCGCGTCTCTATCCATCGAGATTATCCCATGACGGTGGTGAAAAGGGACCTAGTGCGCACTGTTTCATACCCGCCTCCGGGAACACGGCTCACTCACACATCTCGAACCATCTTGGCTACGAAATACAATAGTCTGGTGCAAACAGCAGCGCAATTTTCTGAGAAACGATTCATCCGTGATTATGAATCTAGCATGAACTTCGCGGCGAGCGGTGGATTGACGATGTTTTCTCCTTTTCACAGCCTAAACTATGCGAATCTCGCGAATTTAGCATGTTTTGCCAAAATGAGCAGGCTACGGATAAAAGTGATGCATATCTTCGCCCCGTCTAAGCAATATATCTCATTCGCAACATTTTCAGCGTAGTACCATGTTTCAAATGGGGAAACCTTTGAGTTAATTGGGTCCACTCATTCTGTTCTCCGGTTTCGAAATTATGCGACAATTTTCGATGAGGCCCTGGTCTCTATAGAGATTATCCCGAACTAGGCTATGATCAGATTTCATGTTTGTTTGAATAATGATTGCATTGACTGCACTCACAGTGGTTCCTCGAAGGCTAAGAGGAGACTGCGCTGGCCGAAGACGACCCTCACGAGGATCTTCTTGCCGTCACCGGTCTGCGTCGCGGCCGCCATGCTGATCTCCACGTCCCGCTTGTCCACCCGCACCTCCAACTCGCGACAGAAACTAGCCTCCCCGAAAGGGCAGTAACTGGAAATCAACAATCAATGTCCACGTCATTTTATTTAAACAAAAATCAGAGGAGAATCCTGTTGAATGATATAATTTCTCCATAAGTTGGGAAAACGGTTTGGAAATTTTGAATGACGAATTCACCAGGAATTGAGCATCACTAGGTACATGATAAACAGCTATATCATGTGGTGAAGGTCTACCCGTGAAATATGAACGCTTTAGATACAACGAGATGAGATGGATGGAATATGAGAAAGAAATATTGTTTATATAAGCGTGGATCGGCTCACTTGCAGTTTGTGGAAGTGCAGTATAAAAGACTCGTCTCGTTGAGCAGTTTGAACTCAGTGAACGTGCCGTCTATATCCTTTGGAAACTTGATTTCATCCGTTTTCCGACCTGGACAATGTTGCAGACTTTATTCAGTTTTCAAGTATCGTTCGTTACTACATTAAAATACTATTTTGCTTATTATGACGCCCTCGCTAGATCTAATGTCATTATCTCACACAAATGTTCACCTTTCCCTTTTTCATCTTGCGTGATAAACTAATATATTTATTTATTTACTCCCATATCTGGAAGATGACTGGTTAACAAGGCTACTCTGACTGTATAAATGAGTGTCCAATGACTACTATTACACCCTCATAAAGTTGTCCGCGATATCTACTGGAATTTCAGTGACTAACATTGTTGACGTGTGCCGGCAATGTTGTGAATGGTTGCTTGGTGTCGACTCGCGACGGCCAGCACATTCCCGAGGGATGTGATGCCGATTACCTGCAATAATAATACTAATGATAATAGTAATTAGAGATGGTATACTTTTCGCCTATTCGACCCCGCAGACACAATAATGGGGTTGAATATCTGCAATCTCGAGTACTTGAATCAAGAAATAACGAGAAATGCCGATTAAATAACGATTAGATGTTTCGTTACCCGGGTAAAAATATTATTTATCGTTTCAATTTCTGCACCGAATTGAAATGAATGCTCATTAGCTTCCTTTCAAGTACTCCATCTCTTCTCTCTCTAACATCTAAGGTTACATCCTTTTCATAACTCGCTGAGTCAAACTCTCCCGTGACCTCGAAGGTTTCTCTTCTCTCTACTCATTTCGCATGGACTAAGGGGCGAAGGGCGACGAGAGGGAGAGAAAGACGGATGAGTTCACTCAATCCTCTCCCTTTCCTCATCTCGACCCAGTCAGGTGTTCACCGTCGTTTCCTCGCCCCATTCAATTCCATGGCCCATCCATCCTCCAGGATCCCTCCATCCTTCACATTGTCACTCTAGATGACAGAAAGAGAGAGTTCAAAGATCAATAACAGATTTGTGGCATCACTATATTCCCATACGCCTAGCCCCTCCTCCTCCATCATTCATCTTCCCTCATTCCCAGATTTTTATTCAGCTCGCTCGAAATCTGAGACAGAACCCAGATAATTTCTAAAGATTCGTGTGCCTTGCCCCCAGGGCTTCCATCTAATCTAGCTCAGCCCGACCTATAGAGCACCTCCTCTTTCTAGCAGTAAACCACGCGAGTTATCCCTCAAGTATGGACGAGATGAACATGAATTGCGAATGAGAGCCACATGGGAGATGTTATTTCCCGATAAAAGAACGCCTGCATCATTCAAGAGCCCCGGACTAGATGAGAAACGAGTGAATGACTGATTAATGAGGGAAAGAAAAACGACTAACCTCATCAGTCCCGTTCAGCTCGACACATTTCGATGGCTCCCGCACTCCTGCAAGAATTCGGCAATGAATGATAAATTATCTGAGTAAAGTGCATAGTATGACGGCTTTTGTTCCTTTTCAGCGAGTCACATGATTTTTAGAGCAATTCCTTCCCAATTCTCCCTAATACGATTCTAGCCAGAAGGATTAGTAAGGGAGAGGAGAGGATGAAAGCTCAACTCCGGCTTTTCGTAGAGCTAATCATCCTGAACTATTGGCTTATTCGGATGAAAGCCTTTCATTGCAAATGTCATGTACAGTTTATGGAAATAAAAATAAATAAAAATTCAGAGCTAGTTATTTTCATAATCAACGACTGGTCACGCACATAGCCAACGTTCCGATCAGCTTCACTGACGATGGAATACATTCATAACTATTGTGCTGAATACCTCCATTAGGCTGCGGCAGACTGGCCGTGACGACGACGCCTGCAGCCGCGAGGAAGAGCAGTCGCCACGGCATCGTCGTCGCATCGATGATCATTCGCCGTCCGATCGTCTCGAGAGGAGCTGTCGGGTTTTTTGCGAGTCGCGTCGAGGCGCGCCCCACAATAGACAATCGACCCTGCTGACTGCAAAACAACAATTATTTAAAATCAATGACAAATCAATCGATGAACAATTAGTCCAAATCAATCGATAACTAGTCATCTAGATCACGCTTTACGGCTACAATAGTTAGAAGAAGAGAATGAATCATCAGTGACCGTCTCTCAAGCAGCGAAGATGGGCGAATTCCCTCAGGGCTATTTGTTCTTCTCCCGTTCTCCCCTCACTCGCCCTTCTTATTACTCTATCTCACACACACATACTAAGTCGTGAACCCCACCAGAAACCGCGAGAATCGTGAAAAAATGGAAAAGATAAAGGCGAGAAGGGGTAGCGATGGGTACTTATGATGAGTAATAATAAGCGATCACTTCTCTCTTGAACTCCCTCTGTTTCACTCTCGCTAATCAATGAGTAGGGTGTCTCTCTTGAAAATGACACGAGATGAGTAATTCTCTCTTCTTCCTTTTTTTTCGCGTCCCTTCCTATTGAATCGAATAGAGCATAACGAGCGCAGTAGTAGTGGTGGCTGATTGGAGAGAGGGGGAAGGTGGAGGGTGCACTAATAGGGGGGGATGGGCGAGAGCAACAAGAGTTCGCCGAGAGATCGGATATGATACAGAAAACAAGGAAGGTAGGAGATTGGGATGGAGAAGAGGGGAAAGGGTAAGAGAGGCTGCGCGCAACGGAATAATTGGGTTTGGGGCGAGAGGCGAGAGGAATGGCTGACATGTCGTTTCGGTTTCCGACTCTCTTCATTCTGCACACTCTCTCCTTTCTCTGTCAGGTGAGGCAGTGTGCAGAATGGAGAGAGTCGAACAGAAATTACTTCCCTAACTGAGTGGTGCCCTCAGGCTAGAGACATTCACGTCATGCAAAATAAATCGATCGCGATACTAACAATCATGGTGCAATCTCGGGATCATCTTATCTCTCTCCCTTCCCCTCTCCTCTTTTCGCTCTCTTGACGCACCCTTATCGACGGTCTTGCGACTATCTGGCGACAATACGACAAAGCAGAAAGAGAAAAAAAGCGGTGATCAAAGATCAAATACCAATTCCATTTGCGAAATCGCATAGGGATCGCAGGGCCGGGGAGAGAGATTCGATCAATAGACCCAGACGTGTTTGAGTGTGGGGGGAGGGTGGAAGAGAGACAAACGAGAGGGGTCAGAGCGGAGAGAGTGGGACGATCAGAGAGCGTCCAGACGAGCAGAGCGACGGCGAGAGAGCACGCAGCAGCGAGAGACACGCCAGAGAAAGAGAGAGCCGTTCGGACCAATCAGTTCGTGATAGGCAAGACGGATCGGGAGGGGGAAGACGGTTGGCGATGCCGATCGCTCCTCTATCGATATCACGAGTTGTTGTGAAATGAAGAGAGCGATCACAATGGCGAAATCACTCCGTTTTTCGACGAGTTGGGAGTAAAAACCTGATAGGCATGAAAAACGCGAAACCTTCGGCGTTTTTTCGTCGCTACTTTTCGCGAGAGAGAAAGAGTCAGTTTCTGAGGGTGGCTGGGAGAATCGACGGTGTAACCAGAAACGAGAACTCAATCCGGGCGGGCATGAGCACATAAATACCAAAGAAAGAGGGGAAAGGGGGGGGGGATAGGAGGGGAGATATTGAAGATGGGAAAAAGGCAGAAGGGGAACGACCCTGTGTGTGGAAGGTCTCCCGGAGTGAGCAGGCAGAGGGAGTGGGGTGGTTCGATAGACCGAGGGGAGAAGAAGGGAAGGAAAGGAGAATGGAAGAGGGAAAAGAGGGCTTGAAAGGCGAGACTCGGGAATGGACAAGAGAGGGTAGAAGAGTCCTTGTTTTTCGCGTTTTTTTCTCTTCTTATTCCCTCTTCTCCTCCCTCTCCGTTCGCCCTGGGGGAACACTCGGCCCACAACAAACTTGCGAAATCGAATCACGAACTAGAAGTCCCCCCAGTCGAAAACCATTCCAACATAGGAAAAATAAAGCTATTTTTGCATCGAACATTGCTCGCTACAGCTAAATGCTACCTCAATGTCATACCCGACTATAGCTAGCTTAGCATTATCGGAATACCGATCTGAACACAATTTGCTTGGAGATAAAATACGATGCAACACAAATGGAAAATGTAGCTGCTCCTGCAGACATAATACGACGTCATCCACCCCAGCTTAGCTCGCTACCTTGGTGTCAGACCCAACAATATCATAGCATTAACTTACATATCTGCATACAATTGGTCTGGAAAGATTGCAATGCGACACTTCTGGATACGATAAAGTCATCTTGCATACAGACCACGGCTTCATCCACCCCAGTTTAGCTCTTGCATACCATTTACACATGACACTGGAAGCCAAAGACAACAAACCGACAGGCCACGTTTGTACTGACTGGTACAGGGGTAAATATAGGCATAGCACGAACTTTCTCTAATGTTGATCCTTTTCTTGAAATTTTGATGTAGAATACTCAAAATTTCATATAAATCTGAATTTTTGTATAGTAATTTTCCTTCAAAATTAGAGGAAATCCGTGAAAATACATGTCTCGGAGTTCCAAGACATAGTCTGAAACCATCAGCTACCACAGCTACGCCAGTATAATTTCTGAATCCATGCTGAAGAATTCGTCGACCTTTCTGAATTAGTATGCACACCTGAGTAACTCTCCAAATTTATCTTTAGTGTGGACGGCGGAGTTTGAACTAGACTGAAGACCCTTCGCTAACCGGAAATTGCCCCTCGTTTTTGTCAGACTCGACTAGGGAATCCCTTCGTTATTGAGATGTAGATTCCGTTTATAATCTCTTCACTTTTTGCAGATGTATCTGCTAGATGATTACATTTTATTATTGTATTATTTCACTTTTTATCATCGAGATTTATAGATGGGCTGTAGGGAATGAACGTTTACATTACTCGATAATGAAACGCATACGAGATCATCGAGTAACAGCAAAAAAATAATGCACACATGCCGGATAATCGTGAGATCTAGGGGATAAGGGAGATAATCTTGCTTATCTAAGCTGCTAAATCAGCACTGGTCGTGTTTCGAATGAGATGAAATTCATGATAAGGAATAGTAGGGTTGAATGATGTGGTAAATCCGGGCACTAAATTTGCTGGAAATTTGTACTAGCGATCTCAAGGCAGAACAATAATGAGAGGGATACCTTGTCGAATGATGATAGTATGCTCGGTTACTTAGTGCATACAAAGAGAGTAGCATGGTTAAAAAGTGAGTAATGTGTGAAGGAGGATAATTGGAAAGAAGGGGATCATCGGTGTACGGTAGTCATCTCTTTGTTCACTTCCCATGCGATCGAGGTGTATGATGAGACATTTCCCGATACAAAGCGATCGCGTGTTTGCGCAGACGTTCCAGTTCCTTATTTTGCATCTGAAATACGGTTCTTGTGATTAGTCCCAATTCTCTCGAAAAATAATATCCTACTGAAACTCTAATTTTCCTAGCGTAATCAAGTGTTCAACATCCCAGTTTCATTATTGGAGATATCGGTACCGTACCTCATGGAAAAAGCATATCATAGGAGTCTCATCCTCTCCTCGTGGACACTCCGGTTCATGGTTGCATACGGCACCGGGAGCGATGCACTTGTGGGTTCCATCGGCAGACGGAGAAGGACATGCGATTCCCAGCTCCAACTAAGGTCGCTGCCGTATGCGTCGCAATAAGTGGCCATTGATGACTTTAGTGTTAGTGTAAGGTCAAATTTGAGATTTCGGTAACCTGTGACATATCATTCGAAAGACCATGAAAAGTTATATCGATTGGTAAAAGGGAACTTGATTTGAGCTATTTTGAAAACAGTTTTGGCTCGAAAAGTTACTTTTTTGCTCCATTTCGTCAAACATCGATATGGCATCCCATGATTGCGTGATTTGTAGGACACCAAATTAAGATATTATGCGCAGATTTTACTGTGGAATTTAACGCATATTTGTTCAGCGCTTACATTCAACGCCATTGTGTCCGAATACTCAGTTTTCCGTGACCTACTCATAGCTGGATTCTATCCGCTCGACAGTTTTTAAGGTATAACTTTTTTCTTTCGTGAATTAATGAGCTCTAGTATGAAAATTCGGATTCAGCATGCGAAAATTCACCAGAAAATCCTATAGACATATTTTTTCGAGGTGAAATTTTTTTCGACTTTGGCTACTTTTCACCATGTGGTCCCCCCTTTGGTCTGATTTTGGATCGAAAAGTCAAATTCGCAGAATGATGACCCTATAGGAATTTCGGAAGTATTTTTACACGTAGAACACGATATTTTTCGGAATTGTGATCATAACTTTTTTATTTCGAAAGTTCACGAGTTCTAGTTACCAGATACGTGTTTTACGTACTTAGGGACATCATCCAAAATCAGACCAAAGGGGGGACCACATGGTGAAAAGTAGCCAAAGTCGAAAAAAATTTCACCTTGAAAAAATATGTCTATAGGATTTTCTGGTGAATTTTCGCATGCTGAATCCGAATTTTCATACTAGAGCTCATTAAATCACGAAACAAAAAAGTTATACCTTAAAAACTGCCGAGCGGATAGAATCCAGTCATGAGTAGGTCACGGAAAACTGAGTATTCGGACACAATGGCGTTGAATGTAGGCCCTGAACAAAATTGGATTAAATTCCGCAGTAAAAACTGCGCATAATATTTCAATTTGGTGTTCTACAAATCACTCCATCATGGGATGCCATATCGATGTTTGACGAAATGGAGCAAAAAAGTAACTGTTCGAGCCATAACTCGTTTCTATATAGCTCAAATGAAGTTACCTTCTACCAATCGACATAACTTTTCATGCTCTTTGGAATGATATACAACATGACACCTGTATCTCATGTTTGAAAAAATCGATAAAGTAGGTCAAAACTCGAAATTATTATGAAAAAAAGTTTTTATCGACCATTGGGATCGAACACTCGAAGTTTTAAACCTGTACGACGATTATAAAGCTACTGTACCACTTCAACTTCACTAGTACAGAGAACGCGTTTTAAGACGACGACTCTGTTATCTTCGACCATTTTCGACCACCTCGCGGACACGTGCCCCCCGGAATAAGAATACTAGGGCCATCCTAGAGTATGTTGGGTACCTTGGTCCCGTATTTCACAAAACAATTTAGATCATAGTGCTGGCTGACCGCCCTGAGAAAAGTGAAAAATTAGGTTTTTTTTTCGAAAATTCATAATTTTTTAACCGATCTAGATCATATTATATTATCAACTGCATCAATATATAAGTGTCCAATGACACTCGAAAAGCAGTTGTGTTCAGATTTCGCTCTAATATATTACACATTTTGGACTGTGAATTAATAGAGTCGATTGACATCGAAAAAACGCACTTTGAACGATTCTGAAAAAATCTAATTTTTCAGGAACTTTCAAAGTGCGGTTTTTTCGACGTCAATCGACCCTATTAATTCACAAACGTTGATTGATGTGGAAATCATACTGGTTTGCACGAAAATTCAGCATAGGGGATGATTTTCGTCTTCGAACACCTCAGTCGAGCAACTTTATTTGAACAAATTTGCTTTTTCGCCATACGTGCTAAGCTCCTCGTTTGATTATACTGAGACAATACTATGTGGACTACAATGTGCAAAGAGTGAGAGCTTGCGATGTATTTTTTAAAGAGAAATTTGTGCAAAAATATTTAAAAAATTTCCAAAATGTGTAATATATTTTATTTATTTTTTTATTTATTTGATACGCCCCAAAGGGTGTGACAGCATGTGAATTAACATATACAGTAATAAGAAGAGTTGAGGGAAGGAGGAAGGGACAGGGATCGATGTAGGTGAGGGGAGGGAGGGGGGAGGGAACTTCGTATATTGCACATTCCCAGAGTTGCTCTTGATTGACGAGGTGGACGAAGCCTCGGAACGGGAGGAGACCGTTCGATCCATGTATATCGTATGGATCAGAGCAAGGGAGGGAAGGGAGGAATGAAGCTACAGTTTTGGAATCTCTATCTGGAGAATGTGGGTAGTGTCGGGGTTAGACAACAGGCGAAGTTTGATAGTAGACAGAGATAACTTGGGATCAACAATTTTATGGATCTTACAAAGAAAGCGAATAGAACGGTGAGAAAAGGAAGATCGCAAATTCTCTCTTCGAGCAATGGGAATATGAAGAGAGAAAGCATTATTTCTAGAAGACACATTACGAAATGAATAGAAACTAGACATAGGAAGATTTACAATCCCATTAACAATCTTTAGAGAGAATACAATATCAGCTACTACACGGCGAAGGTACAAAGATTTTAAGTGTGACTGGGCTAGTCTCTGATCATAAGAAGGCGGGAATGAAATATGAGGAGATGTACGATAGTGCAACAGTCGCGTGAAGAGATGCTGGCATTTCTCTAATTGTCTAATGGGGCCTTTAGCGGAAGGGGACCAGACTGGTGAGGCGTATTCGAGAATGGGTACAATGAATGAACGATAAGCTCTAATGTAGGGATCACTGGACGTACATGATACAGATCGAAAAAGCAGATAAATTAGCTTTAGTGCTTTTTTACAAATGAGATCAGTGTGTGGAAGGAAAGAGAGAGTTGAGTCGATATAGACTCCAAGGTCCCGAATAGGTTCGGGGGGAGACACAATGGAAGGAAGAGAGAGGGGTATGGAGTTGAGAGAGTATTGGAAGAGGGGATTGTTTTTGCCTATGTAAAGGGCGGTGCACTTCTTTTCAGCGACCGTCAACTGCCAAGTTTCACAGTATTCTAAGATACCCTGTAACCCTTGTTGAAGTTGAGAGGGGGTGGATGGATGTTGGTCAGGTTTGTGAGTGATGTACAGTTTGATGTCATCAGCAAAGAGACGGAAGTTGACTAAAGGGAATGGAGAGAGAGCCCGAGGGACATCGAAAAGGTAGATGAGAAATAGAATCGGAGCTAATACAGTGCCTTGTGGGACACCACTGAGAACCACTCTCTCCGAAGAGAGAGAGGAGCCAACTTTTACCTGTAAGTGACGATCGAGCAAGAAGTCCGAAATCCAGTTAAACAGACAACCACGAATACCAAGGCAATTCAATTTATGGAGGAATTTAGAATGAGAAACAGAATCAAATGCCTTAGCTAGGTCAACATAAACAACGTCAACACAATCATTCCTATCCATTGAATCACGCCAAGATTGGGTACACTCAAGAAGTTGGGATACGGTAGATTTGCCACGGACGAATCCGTGTTGTTCAGGTGGAATTATGGAGTGGATTTCGCACCAGCGGACTAATTTGGGCTTGATGATTCGTTCCATGACTTTACTAGGAATGGGAGTGAGTGAGATGGGACGGTAGTCGGATAACAAAGAAGGAGACGTGACTTTAGGAATTGGGACAATAACTGAAAGTTTCCAGAGAGAAGGGACTTGACCCAACATCAAACTGTAGTTCATAATATGAGCAAGTGGTTCAGATAGAGTCAAATAACACTTCTTGAAAATAACAGAGGGAATTCCATCGGAAGGAAGAGAGCACGAATCAGAAACACGTCTAAGGTGGTAAGCAATATCAATTGGGAGAATAATAGAGAAGGGAATGGACTGAGGAATAGTGAGGGGGCAGGTAGGGAGAAGTCCATCATCGGCAGTAAATACAGATTCAAAATATGAAGCAAATGCCTCGGCCTTATCAGTGTCATTGGTCAGATTATTACCATGAGAGTCAAATAGAGAAGGAGCAATCGATGAACGGGGTTTAAAGCGAGTGGAGATGTAACGATAATAAGAACGGCTGCGATTGCCAGATAACAACTTGTTTTCTTTGTTACGAATGAATTTCCTTACTTCCGAATCAAGTTTAGATGATACATTTGCGAATTGAGATCTAACGGGAGCAAGAGATAGCTTGTTAAAGAGACAACGTTTGTGCTTTAGAAGGGACTTGATGTGAGGAGGGTAGTTGTCAAAGGGAAGGAATTCCTTCTTGAAGGGTACAAACGAAAAGAATAGATGTACAAGGTAATCAACAAACTGAGAATACATCTGAGAAATATCGGAGAAATTGTCAAAGATCAAAGACCAATCGGTGCCAGAGAGAGCAGAGTTGAGACCTATGAAGTCGGTTTTTCGAAAGTCAAAGGAAGGAATGGATATGGGAGCACAGAATGGCCAAGAAAGACGGAAAGTAACACTGGAGTGGTCAGAGTTCTTGAACGGAGAAGATACATGACAGTTAGAGATGAGGTCAGGAGGAGCAAGGACAATGTCTAGAATCTTGGTGCCGAGAGTAGGGGAAGAAACAAATTGGTGAAGAGAAAGGGATGAGGCGAAGTCAACAAGAGAAACTGATTGCCCAGTGGCCAGAGAAGTATTGGCCCAATCAGTGTGCAAATTCAGATCTCCAGTAAGAATAACAGACTTATCAACAGAGGATAGAATGGATAACTGGTCGAACAAAGCTAAGTTGTCACTAGAGACAGTGTTGGGGGGACGGTAGGCCAGAATGAGTCGAATAGCAGATAGACCAAGAGGAGGAAGGATGTCGAGACAGATAACGTCAGACGAGACAGTGGTGGGGAGGGAAATACGAGAACAAGGAATGTGATCACGAATGATTACACATACACCACCACCCCTTCTGGCGCGATCAGCACGAAAGATACGGTAGGGAAAAGAAAGGAGAATCTCAGAGTCCATAATTCGAGAAGTAAGCCAAGATTCAGAAATAAGGATAACATCCGGACGATCAAGTGACAAGATACAGTGTAAATCTGGTAATTTGTTACAGAGAGATCTAGCGTTGAACATGATACAATTCAGGAAAGGAATGGATGGAGAGAGATCAGATGGATGATACGATGAATGGAGTAGGGGTGTATCAGAAATTAGTTTCCCTGGCTCGGGAATTGAGTGCGGACACGAGAGGGAATGTCCCCCTTATGCCAGATTTCTCCTCTATAGACAACGAACGGAGAGGAGGCATCTTTCGCACGCAAGTCCCTTACCCTCGCCCTCATCTCCTGATGCCTGGCCAACTCTTCCCTGCTCATCGACTGGCGAATGTAGATACCCTCAAACTCGGAGTTTCCTCTGAGTCTGGAGGCGTTTTTGAGTGCCGTGAACACAAAAGAGCGAGCGGGCATTACAAGCTTGAGGAGACGGGGGCGATCCGACTGTTTACCCATTCGGAAGATCTGATTCGGCATAGTGTCAACCTGGAGGAAGCTGAGAAGTCTGGCAATGCCCCTTCTATCAGCCTCGCACCTTTCCTCCAGTCCCAGACCAGAGTCCGGTTCAGGAAGGCCGGATACGACCAGGGACTTCTGACGCAGATGCAACTCGTAGGGATCAACAGTGGAGGGGGAGGGAGGGGAAGAGGAGGAAGAAGGAGGGGAACGAGAGAGGGAAGAGAGGCCGGACGAGAGAGTGTGTGGAGTGGAGAGAGTCTGAGAGGTCGAGGGAGGGGAGGAGTGGGAAGAAGGGGAGAGGAGAGGATTGCCGTCACTGGGCTGATCAGCGACATGTTCAAGAGCTTTCGCCAGTGAGGAGAGCAGATCGGTGACGGCTTTCCACTTTGCCAAGTCGACTCCATTGGGGGCAGACTCCATGGAAAGAGCGAGGGCAGACACGACCAGATTAGTGAAAGTGCCACCCTGTTTCTTAGCCACGGGACTAGAACCCCCGGACATCGTCGAGGCCCTCTTTTTGGGAGGAATGGTGGAACAGAGATAAAGATCAAGAATCAAAAAGCAAAGGGAGGGAGAAACGAGGGGAAAATACTAGTAAACAAGCAACACGCGAGAGACACAGGAGGGGTCACCTTCCCCGGGGAAGGGACGAGCGCGAATGAAGGGACGAGCGCGAATGAAGGGACGAGCGCGAATGAAGGGACGAGCGCGAATATATTAGAAAAAAAAAAAAAAAATATATTAGAGCGAAATCTGAACAAAACTGTTTTTCGAGTGTCATTGGACACTTATATATTGATGCAGTTGATAATATAATATGATCTAGATCGGTTAAGAAATTATGAATTTTCGAAAAAAAAACCTAACTTTTCACTTTTCTCAGGGCGGTCAGCCAGCACTATGATCTAAATTGAGTTTTGTGAAATACGGGACCAAGGTACCCAACATACTCTAGGATGGGCCTAGTATTCTCATTCCGGGGGGCAACGTGTCCGGGGGGTGGTCGAAAATAACCGAGTTGTCGTCTTAATATAGCATGGCATGCTTGTGCACAACTGTAGGGCCTCTTCTCAGTATCAGGTGCTTTAGATTAAAAATTAATTTTATGAGTCTATCTCATTGGGGACTGTTGGGTATTTTCGCACGTCCTTGCGACGCGTCGAGGGTCGACTGCCGGTCGTCGCATTCTAAGCCGTACGGTCTTATAGCTCAGAACAGCTTATCGAGGCTCAGCGGCGCGTCTTGTCCTCCACTACAGGACGAATGTTTATTTATTTATTTATTTGATACACCCCAGAGGGTGTGACAACATGTGAATAACATATACAGATTGGAAGGTTTAAAGAGAGAGGGGGAGTGGGTAAGGGGGAGGGGGGGGGGTAGAGACGGAAGAAGGGACAGTTGGAGTTGGTACTCCCACAGATGCTCTTGACAGATGAGGTGGACGAGGCCTCAGAACGGGAAGGGGACCGTTCCATCCATGTATATCTTATGGATCTAGAGCGAGTGTGGGAAGTGATTGAAGGATCTACAGTTTAGGGATGTCTATCTGGAGTATGCGGGCAGTATCGGGATTAGATAACAAGTGAATCTTGATTGTGTGCAAGGATAATTTTGGATCAACAATACGATGAATCTTAGATAGGAAGCGAATAGTGCGATGAGAAAAGGAGGATCGTAAATTTTCCCTACGAGCAATTGGGATATTAAGGGAAAATGCATTGTGTCTAGTCGATACATTACGGAATGAGTAGAAATGTGACATAGGTAGATCAACAATTCCATTGATTATCTTGAGAGAGAATAGAATATCAGAAACCACACGACGGAGATACAAAGAACGCAAGTTAGCAGTTACAAGTCTCTGATCATAGCAAGGAGGAGATGAAATAAGAGGAGAAGTACGATAATGTAATAATCGAGTGAAAAGATGCTGGCATCTTTCTAATTGTCTAATGGGTACTTTAGCTGAAGGGGACCAAACAGGGGAAGCGTACTCTAGAATAGGGACAATGAATGACTTATATGCTCTGATATAGGGGTCACTAGAAGTACACGAAACAGATCTAAACAGAAGATAAATAAGCATATTCGCTTTCTTACAAATGATGTCGATATGTGGAAGGAAAGAGAGTGAAGGATCAATGTAAACTCCTAAATCTCTAATTGGATGGGGAGGAGAGACAGAGGAAGGGAGAGGGAGGAGGAAGGAGTTGAGAGAGTATTGGTGAAGGGGATTGTTTTTACCTATGTAAAGGGCGGTGCATTTCGTTTCTGCAACCGATAACTGCCAGGTTTCGCAGTATTCTAGGATACCCTGTAGCCCTTGTTGAAGTTGAGAGGGGATAGATGGAAGATCGTTAGGTTTATGCGTGATGTACAGTTTGATGTCATCAGCGAAGAGACGGAAGTTGACTAGTGGGAAGGGAGAGAGAACCCG
The DNA here is from genome assembly GCA_036245825.1 of Pristionchus entomophagus. Classification (NCBI taxonomy): domain Eukaryota; kingdom Metazoa; phylum Nematoda; class Chromadorea; order Rhabditida; family Neodiplogasteridae; genus Pristionchus; species Pristionchus entomophagus. Next base: position 29,989,828 of record BTSX01000006.1, read on the forward strand.
GGGTAAATCGAAAAGGTAGATAAGAAAGAGGAGAGGACCTAATACGCTGCCTTGTGGCACCCCGCTTAATACCACTCTCTCAGAAGAGAGAGAGGTTCCAACCTTCACTTGTAAACGACGATCGAGCAAAAAATCAGAAATCCAATTAAAAAGACAACCACGAAAACCTAAGCAATTTAATTTATGGAGGAGTTTAGAGTGAGAGACCGTATCAAATGCCTTAGCTAGATCAACATAAACGACGTCAACACAATCATTTCTATCAAGAGATTCACGCCAAGTCTGAGTACAATCAAGAAGTTGAGAAACTGTTGACTTGCCACGGACGAATCCGTGTTGCTCAGAAGGAATAATAGAATGAATTTCACACCAACGAACAAGTTTAGGTTTAATAATTCGTTCCATGACTTTACTAGGAATGGGAGTGAGTGAAATAGGACGGAAGTCAGACAAGGAAGAGGGTGAAGTGACCTTAGGAATATGAACAACAAAAGCACGCTTCCAGAGAGAAGGAACTTGGCCAAGCATCAAACTGTAGTTCATAATATGAGCAAGAGGTTCAGAAAGAGACAAGTAACACTTCTTGAAAATAATTGACGGAATGCCATCGGAAGGAAGAGAACAAGAATCGGAAACACGTCTAAGATGGTGAGCAATATCAATAGGGAGAATAATAGAGAAAGGCATAGTTTGAGGAATGGTAAGGTGGCAGTGAGGGAGAAGACCATCATCAGCAGTGAAAACAGATTCGAAGTAGGAAGCAAACGCTTCAGCCTTATCAGAGTCATCTATCAGAGTATTACCATGAGAGTCGAATAGGGAGGGGGCAATTGAGGAACGAGGTTTAAAGCGAGTCGAGATGTAACGATAATACGATCGGCTGCGATTGCCAGATAAAAGCTTGTTTTCCTTGTTTCGAATAAACTTCCTTATCTCAGAGTCAAGCCTAGATGATACAATAATGAATTGGGATCTTACTGGTGCAAAGGAGAGCTTATTAAAGAGACAACGTTTATGATTTAGAAGAGACTTGATATGAGGAGGGTAATTCTCGAATGGAAGGAGTTCCTTCTTGAAAGGGACAAAGGAAGTGAATAGGTGAGCAAGATAATCAACAAACTGAGAGTACATATGGGAAATATCAGAAAAATTATCAAAGATCAAAGACCAATCGGTGCTAGAGAGAGTCGAGTTTAGACCAATGAAATCAGTCTTACGGAAATCAAAGGAAGGAATTGAAATCGGAACAATAAAAGGCCAGGAAAGATGGAAAGTAACACTCGAGTGGTCAGAGTTCTTGAACGGAGAGGATACATTACAGTGAGAGATTAGGTCAGGGGTAGATCGGCTCGTCCGTATTCTAATGCCACTTTGAGTGAACAGATTCGGCTGAGAAATGCCGATCCATTCGGATCGTTCAGAATGTCGTCGGAGTCAAAGACTGTGCGATATTGTAGCAGCGAAAATAGAAGCGACGCAAGATCAGATGAGCACGTGACATTTATAATTATCACCGTGTGCGACAATCAGTGATGTGCAGGCTAGTCGGTATACAACGCATCATATAGGTCAGGTGATTCTGATTGTGTTTTGATCTATGCAAATCCCGTCAATATGAGGCCGTTTGCGTAAGAATCGAGCAAAACTTGGGGGGTCTGGAACATTTGTAAGAGAAGTGACGCTCATGGTTTGTAGAGAATTTTTTGCTGATCATTTTGGCATATGGGGTGAGGCATATCTCGGGGGAGATCATGGTGCTATATCGATTTTTTGAAGATATGACTTTTTCGCCCCTCACGTCGTCGACGATGAGGAATATCGGGTCAAAAAAGTCATTTTATCAGAATTACATGACTATAGGAGTTTCTGACGTATTTTCGCACGTAGAAAACGAATTTTTAGGTCAGAAGTCATGAAACGACGAAAGAAAAAAGTTACAATCGAAAAATTGTTGAAAAATCTCAAAAATCGATATAGCACCATGATCTCCCCCGAGATATGCCTCACCCCATATGCCAAAATTATCAGCAAAAAATTCTCTACAAACCATGAGCGTCACTTCTCTTACAAATGGTTTTGTCAAAAATCGACTTTTTCTCGAAAACGAAAAAACATAGAGCCTCAATTTTTGTTTCATTTTGTAGTGAATTAAATTCTGGTCGGGTGGGCGAGAATAGTGGCAATTTTGACTCTTTCCGGGAAAGTTTTTATCAGAGAACAAGAATTTGGAAAAATTGACGTCGCGTCGTAGCGGGATTCAGAAGCAACTGAGCGAAAAAAGGAAAACGCCAATCGATTTACAGTACTGGCTAATCGCCTTGCATAAGCGCGGCCGCGGCGGGCTGCGGCGGCCCGCGGCTTGCGCGGATTGAAATGGTGACAAAATTAGACATTTCCATGACTTGAGTCATGGATTTTCGGAATCAGTGTTCCATTTTGCACCAGAATCATTAAAATAATATTTTTAAAATATTAAATTTAGAATAATATTGCCAAGGAGCGGCAAACTACAGTAACCCAAAAAATCAGTTCGCATTCGACAGCGTGACTTTTTCAATTTGGAGCCTCAGTGCTCGCTATCGGTCGTTTCGGTTGTTGTATTTATCGATTTGTTGTTTTATTCACTGTTCCTGGTGCTGTTCTTGGCATAAGGAATCATCAGGTGCCTAGTACCGCTGCTGTTTGACCTACATTGATGGTTCTCCGCAGTCTGTTTTAGACGCTCTTCTTTTCCGCGCATTTCGTGTGCATTTGTATTGATTTATTGGATCCGCTCTTTGATGTAATTATGTTAAAATGATAATGCGCAGATGCGATCGGTCGGTGCTGCTGCAGCGGCTGGCCCATCTGCCGTCCTCGTCGACCGCTGCAGCCGCTCTACACACGAACTCGCTGGCAGCCCGCAACAACTTCCTCCAGGTTTGATCTACCCACTTATTCTCACCTGTTTTATTATTAAAACACACTGCTGACATTGATGCAACTAAGCACTACTATGACAGTGTATTTAGTAGCTTTTAAATAGCACTAGTACCTGATTTTGGTGCGTTGTTTCCGTGTACCCTTTACTAATCTCATTTTGACCTACTTGCAGTTCATCCACGAACGAAATAAGCTCCCGAGCGACGATCGCGCTCCAAGGACAAGAGTCCCATCACCGGCTACAATCACTTCTAGGGAATCGTCCTCAAAAGTTCGTTTATAAAAAAAATGTTTACTTGGAAAAACAACCCGATTCGTTCATTCTTATTGTTTATTGAATAATATGTCCTGCTGATTACCGACTCCTTGGTGGCATGGAAATTAGTTACTACTAGAAGTAATGCAGAACAAATAGTAATTTCAAGGTAATTCATAATAATTTCAAGGTTTTTTACAGTAATATCCTGAAGTAGTCTGATTCAATTTTGTCGTTATATTGCGATAACACCTTAGGGATATTGAAATAACTTTCATATATTATTTAGAGATAATGTAAATGCAGGGATTTAGAGATAATGTAAATATTTAGAGATAATGTAAATCCACTTCCTTATACGCATTTTAACTGTAAAAAACCTTGAAATTATTATGAATTACCTTGAAATTACTATTTGTTCTGCATTACTTCTAGTAGTAACTAATTTCCATGCCACCAAGGAGTCGGTAATCAGCAGGACATATTATTCAATAAACAATAAGAATGAACGAATCGGGTTGTTTTTCCAAGTAAACATTTTTTTTATAAACGAACTTTTGAGGACGATTCCCTAGAAGTGATTGTAGCCGGTGATGGGACTCTTGTCCTTGGAGCGCGATCGTCGCTCGGGAGCTTATTTCGTTCGTGGATGAACTGCAAGTAGGTCAAAATGAGATTAGTAAAGGGTACACGGAAACAACGCACCAAAATCAGGTACTAGTGCTATTTAAAAGCTACTAAATACACTGTCATAGTAGTGCTTAGTTGCATCAATGTCAGCAGTGTGTTTTAATAATAAAACAGGTGAGAATAAGTGGGTAGATCAAACCTGGAGGAAGTTGTTGCGGGCTGCCAGCGAGTTCGTGTGTAGAGCGGCTGCAGCGGTCGACGAGGACGGCAGATGGGCCAGCCGCTGCAGCAGCACCGACCGATCGCATCTGCGCATTATCATTTTAACATAATTACATCAAAGAGCGGATCCAATAAATCAATACAAATGCACACGAAATGCGCGGAAAAGAAGAGCGTCTAAAACAGACTGCGGAGAACCATCAATGTAGGTCAAACAGCAGCGGTACTAGGCACCTGATGATTCCTTATGCCAAGAACAGCACCAGGAACAGTGAATAAAACAACAAATCGATAAATACAACAACCGAAACGACCGATAGCGAGCACTGAGGCTCCAAATTGAAAAAGTCACGCTGTCGAGTGCGAACTGATTTTTTGGGTTACTGTAGTTTGCCGCTCCTTGGCAATATTATTCTAAATTTAATATTTTAAAAATATTATTTTAATGATTCTGGTGCAAAATGGAACACTGATTCCGAAAATCCATGACTCAAGTCATGGAAATGTCTAATTTTGTCACCATTTCAATCCGCGCAAGCCGCGGGCCGCCGCAGCCCGCCGCGGCCGCGCTTATGCAAGGCGATTAGCCAGTACCGTACAATCAAAAGTTACCCCTAGGGCCCACTTTTGAGCACACATTTTTTTTTTGATGTGCCAGACCTTGCTCGATACTTACGCAAACGGCCTCATATAATGCACAAGGAATGCTGTAGCATGATTAACCCCTCAAATGATATTGTTGCATCCTTAACCGTTGAAAGGATACTAAAGCATGCCCCCACCCCTTTCCTCACTAGATCTCACCTCGAAGAGCTTCCGCGGGAATGCTGTGATTGTAGGCCATCCTCATCAATGATCCAAGCGCATTCGGCAGAGGTTTCCGAGGGCTATACAAGCTCTCCTGATCGTCCAGAAGTGCCTGAAATGTATCAGAGATTTTTATTTTATTTATCGTACACCACTGAAGGTGCTTCAACAAGTGCAGGATGTACGAGAAAGGAGAAAAGTAATGAGAATACAGCTAGGGGAAGGATGCGTGAGGAATGAGGGTGGGGTAGGGGGGAGGAGGGGCGGGAAGGGATCGATCTTCTCATGGAGTCGCATATTGGAATGTCGAGGTGAGGGAGCCTCGTATGCGATAGGAACTGGCCGCTGATCCAATATATGTCTTATTGGATGGAAGTGCTTGACGAGGTAGATCGAGTTGGAAGGGGAAGGGGGTGCGAATGGATGGGGATGGGTTAGAGGGAAGGTCACATATTCAAAACTTCTATTCCGAATGCACGAGGTAAATTAGGATGATTAAACATGTGAATCTTAATAGTAGGAATAGACAATTTGGGGTTACAAATCAAGTGCAATATATTTAATAAGCGAGCGGTTCTGTGAGAAAAAGATACTTTGAGATTTTCTCTCTTGAACTGGGGTAGATGAAGAACAAACGAACCATTACGTCTACTAATTGCACGATATGTGTAAAAATGCGTAGTTTCTATAACAACAAAGTTGGCAAAAATTTTGAGAGCTAAGACAATATCGATCACAATACGACGAGTGTACAAAGTATTCAATGGATTTTTTGGATTTGGATTTTAACACATTTATCAAGAGTAGGCTCTGATGTGCATGGCGGGCCATTCATGATTTCTTGCTTGTCTCAGGAATGTAGGTCCGATAGTTCGCATGAAGAGATCGTTCCATCTTGTGAGCGGTCTTCCGCGTCCTCGCTTCAATGAATATAGAGATAATCTATCAGAGTAGGATGGAACAACGTGATCTACTCTGGAGCAACGAAAGTATAAAAGTCTGGTAAACAAGTATTGTACTTTCTCTAATTTCCGAACAAAACCTTTGGACGAGGGGGACCAAACGGGAAATGCATATTCTAATACGGGGATAATGAATGACTTGAAAGCGGAGATGTAAGGGGAAGGAATAGTACAGCTGATACTGCGAAAAAGGAGGTAAACAAGTGAGGTTGATTTGTGACATACAATCTTAATATGAGAGTCGAAGTTCAATAGAGGGTCGATAAAGACTCCTAAATCACGAATGGAGTCAGAGATTGCAAGATTGCTAGAAAGAAGAGAGTAGGTGGTTGAAGTTGAGTGGTGGCGTCGGATGGAGAGAGTGGATCAAAAGTGGTGTAGAGTTTGATGTCGTCAGCAAAGAGCCGACAAGAGAGTTTAGGGTAGGGGGAGAATACCTTAGGGAGATCAAAAGTGTAAAGCAGAAAGATGATTGGACCAAATACTGTCCGCTGAGGGACGCCTGAGGCAACAGGTTTCTCAGAAGAGAGAACATCGCCAATTCGAACTCTGAAACTCCTTTCCGAGAGAAAACCTGAGATCCAATTCAGCAAACAACCGCGGATACCAATTGAGTCTAATTTGAGCAATAATTTACTGTGAGAGACCTTATCAAAAGCCTTAGCTATGTCAACATAGGCAACGTCAACACAATAATCACGATCAATCGAATCGCGCCAAGATTGGGTGCAGTCAAGTAATTGGGTAACAGTTGAACGTCTAGAGAGAAAACCATGTTGCTAGGGGGGAATAATATTGTGGGCGGTACACCAATCAATAATAGTGGGCTTGAGCAATCGTTCCATGATTTTAGCTGGAATGGGGGTGAGACTAATTGGGCGGAAGTCAGAAACAGAAGAGGGTGAAGCTACTTTGGGAATAGGGACCACAATAGACGATTTCCAGAGAGAGGGAATATTACCAATCATTAAACTGTAATTAAAGATATGAGCAAGAGATGTGGAAAGAGAAGTGAAACACTTCTTGAAAATAATGGACGGAATGTTATCAGAGGGGAGAGAACAGGAAGAAGAGTGGGAGACGACTTCGTGCGGGAGGATAATAGAGACAGGAATGGATTGGGAGACTATCGTACCGAATTAATATTCCGGAACGAATTTGACAAATTTCACAATGTTTGTTACATTTGTTACAAAATTTGATGACACTCAAAATACACTTAAATAGCACATGCTTGTGCTTATTCAACGCAGAATCACGTTGCGCAACTTATTTTATCATTTAAAAATAATATTTAAATTAAATGAACGAGCTAATCGATTTTTAAAAATTTCAAGATTACGGTAACTGCGTGTGGTGTGCACATTATCATTTACCCGTGGCATGCCCGAGCCAGTGACGAAATGTTTTCATTTTCTGCTGCATTTTCATTGAATTTATTGTGTTTTAACGCCAATTTTGCCTAATCTTGCATTTCAGATGACGTGCATTATCGAGGAGAATAAGAGGGACGCTTATTTCGCGCCCCTCCTCGTCAAATGAAGCTGTGAGTCGGTTTTCAAGTTTCCTATTTTCGTTTTCGTGTTCGCTTTCATTTATCTTCTCACAAAATCGTCCGAACGAGCTTCAATGCTCATAAAACGGTCGCCTATTTATTAGAGATGAGTTTGATGGCAAAATTCCCCTAGTTTAGTGCGTCTTTCGATAAAATAGCGTCGATTTCCTTATTGTCTGGTTGTTTCTTTAAAGTTTCGTGTCATTGCTGCTCTAAATCAATGCTACCAGCTCCTTTCCGGCTATTACGGGCGAAATCTTTCATTCCCATCGCTGTATCGACCAAATCAGTCTATTTTTGCTGCGTTGCACTACACTGAGGCTTCGCACTTGATAAGGCTCATTTGTTATTGTTCAAGCTCTATTTTCAGTTGTGGACGACACCGGAAGAGGGGCACCTCTCGCCATCGTCGAGTTCCGTTGCCCGCACAAGTACAAGAGGACGAAGAGCACCATGATCGCAGAAAGAAGAGTGCGTTTTTATTTATTTTACTGCTTATCTACATGTATTGTGTGAATTATCCATTAACCTTTATTGAAACGAATCCACCTGGCCATTTCTATCGCTGAAAACAAGGTTATTTATATTTTGGCCTTAAAGTATTTTTCAATGGGATGGAAGGTGATTCACTGTTTCTCTTTTACCGTAAAGTACTCTTGTATCCTTTTGTCGACGATCAAACAGTAATTCGTTGGTCTTTCCCCCCAGTTGACACGTGTCCTAATCATGGCTATTATTCTTGCAGTCAGCACACCAGTGTACGGGAACAACGGAGCGAATGTGCAGCTTCTTCCTCTCAAGAACCACAGACGACCCTTTCAAGCATTTCTCTCGCTGTACGTTTATTATATTCTTTCAATATCCCCTATATTCTTCCTTAGACCATTCAATCTAATTGCTTGTTATTCAAGTACCTAGTGTCCGTTTAATTTCACTATTCTCGGGATGTATTGACTTCCGTAATGAATTCACACGCTGACTCCATCGTGTTCCAGAAGCCCTCGGGCAATCCGTCGTTTGTGTGCCTTGTAAGGAGCGACCGGACAGAATGCCCATCTCAACAACTTCTGCCCAGTTACAAAGAAGCACACTTCTTCATATTGAGATATCTACTCTCAATCGATACAAGGTAAGGTTAGCACTACCGATTGACAGTTTTTTGCTCGAAACACCAAGTTATTCAATATTGAGTGCATCTGTAACTCAATCAACAAACTGAACAACACTTCTTTGTTTGCTTTCCATGTGTTAGGGGAATTGTCTGGTGAAACGGTAATGTCAATGGCTGCTTTTTCAGTTATCGTGTAACCCTGTCACCGAGAATACCCGCATCCGCCTTCCCTCAGGAGAAAAGAAGGTCGTCCAGTCGCACAACCGTGCCATGATAGGTTAGTCAATATTTTGTTGCAACCTAGCATAAATTCCAACAATATTTTTTGTCAACGTGATTTTATTTATTTATCAAATAATGTTGAAAACAGTTTTTAAAATGTCTCTCCTCTTTTTTCTCTTTCCGCTAATTGAATGAATGGGGAATGCTTCTACTATTTGGTGACTCGTACCAAAAAGAAAACTAAACTGTGCAATGGAAATATCAAATAATATTAGTTTCTGCTTTCAGATCTCTTCTGCTTCTGCCATCCTTCGATCGAAGCAACAAGCCGCTATTTCCAAGAAAGATGAATTGGAAGTATCAATGAGTGAGAAGTGTTTTTGTTGTATTTATTTCGCAATGTTTTGCTTGAGTTGTAGAGAAAAGTAATAAAGCGACTTTATTGGTCTAATTGTGTATTCAACAAGGGACAACAGAAAGAGAAATGTAACGACTTCTGGGGGTAAGCAACAATTAACGGGACGATTCGGACTTTTTCCTTATTCGAACATGTCCATATCGTTCATAATGATCGATGAGGATGGTAGGTCTTGAGAGTAGATCATTCTACCGTATCTCATAGGGCCCCCAGACTGGGTTGAAGAAGTGATTGCGGTGGAACGTCTACGAGGTACATTAGTAGGAGTGTGTCTGCTCAATGGGGTACTAGAGAGGTGAACAGGAGGAGTGAAGGTCTTTCTAATCCTGGATCCAGCGAACGCCTGCATCTGTCGATCGATGTAGATTTTCTCCTCTTCTCTCGTAGCGTTCCCATTGATTCTCTGGAGAATCAATGATCTCCACTTCTTCCTCTCACTCTTGACTTCATCACGACGGCGATGAAGGACAATCTGAAATATCCACGTGAGATTCACTATTTGGCGTAGATCAATAGGGAAACATCTTATGAAACAAGTATTCCTCACCTGGACAAGCCATCTGAGCTTTTCCTGATTTCTCTGTTGGTGTGGGAGAGGGGATGTTTGGAAGAAGGCACGATCAAGTTTGCCCGCGAACACAAGAAGAGAATCATCCTTATCATCGATCTCAGCCACTCTTTCCTCAGTCCATCCCTCGTAGATATCATACTGCGGGCCTGTATAGTAGTGAATTCATATCCATTCAAATTTCTCATAGGAAAGAGTACCGAAAAAATGAGTAAAATGGAGAAAAGATGACCTTTCGGGGGACGAGGGAGTTGCTCTTTGATCTTCTCCGCTACCACAGTTAGTTCTCCGATCCTCTCCTTTGCCTCCTTCGTGCAGTCCACCAGTTGTCGGCTCTGAAACAAGTAAGTTACAGTAGACTCTAGATAATGCTAAATTGTTACCTCATGTCTGATTCCGACAGTGTCGTTGTAGACATCTCTCAGCTGGTCCTCCATGCGATCCTGGCGTGCAGAGAGTCTGTCCACTTGACTTTTCACATCACAGAGTAGGCCGTAGATTATGTCCAAGGTTACGGTACCTGGGGATGTTCGATTCCTCAAGGAATTCACTAAAAACTATTAACTGTTTACCTGAGACTGGAGTGGCTGCAGACGCAGACGAGGTTGATGGAGTCACAGCAGAGGGCACAGTCGGAGAAGGAGGCTTGGTGGATACGGTAGGTCCCGAGGCCGAGGGTGCGGTAGATGAGGGGAGCGCAGCAGGTGGGAGGGAGTTATCCCTTCCCTTCTTGGGCGGAGGGGGAGGAGTGGTCTTCTCTACCTTGACTTGCAGGGCAGCCTGCCGAGTAGGGCGACCCTTTCGAAGGACGTTTTCTTCCGCCTCTTCCAGCTCCTCTTCACCATCATCATTCTCGGAAGGAGGGTCGACTACCGAAAACTGGAAAGATCAAAGATCATTGATCTGCGACCAGTATTTGAATACATAAAAAAGTGACGAAAATGACATACCAAGGGATGCTTTTTGGGTCTCTTCGGCTTCAAGATCCCGTTTTCGTACTTGTTCTTCTCAGCCAGCATCTCTTTCTGGCTCCCTCCATTCACATACAGTGCTTTCTCCTTCGATCCGCGACCTCTCTTCACTTCCACTTCTCCCCACGCCAACTCCGGACCGGTGATCATTGATCGATCTGAGATCTCGTAGAGATCTCCTATTTTGAGAAGACAATAAAACATCTGGAAAGGAAAAATATAAATAGATAAATAGGAAGGTGATAAATAAAAGAGAAGGGACGAACGACAGAAGAGAAATAAACAACTGAATCCGAACAGCTCATGACAGCTGATGATGAAAATCATTTCATCAGATGATTTTATCCAGAAGAGCGGGATAAGAGACCATTTTCAAAATATTATTCCCTTTGTTTGGCCATTATTACTGTAATTTATCTTGTTAAGATGGCAGAAAGGACCTGGAAGGATAAAGTGATTGCATGGGGCGATCAAGGTCTCAGCTATCAGGCGATTGTAGACAGATGCCACGCAATTGGAAAAACTAAGGTGATTTTATCGTCTCTTTCTGACCAGTTTTCTGGATTTCCAGATCTCTAAATCGCGAGTTTGGCATATAATCAACAAGGACTACGACCAGCTCAAGGCCTACATTCCATCCTCTATCCTCAACAAGGACAACATCAAGCCGATCTTCGACCACATCTTAGACTCTTATCTAGATGATACCCAGAAGAAAGTCGTGGAGCTCGTGAAGGAGATCAAAGATAAGTTCAACGAAAATGTGAGCATGTACAAACATTCCTGTCATGAATACCGTGTTCTCGTGGCTACCGTAATCACAATTCTTACCTTAATCTCGCCTACCGTAATCACAATCTCTTACCGTAGTCTTGCATCAACATTTGTTATATTTTCAGCTTTCGGTATCAGTGATCAAGAGAATCCGGAAGGAACTCGGACTCATCAAGAGCCTCACTCGCTACGGCCATTCAGTTCGGTTGGCAAATCGTGCCCCTCGTATCGCCTTCTGTCAATTCCATCTGGACAAGGGCACAATGTTCACCGCCCACTGCTTCACAGACGAGTCCATGGTACAAGTGAACTCGAAAGGCCGATTTGTATTCGTGCGCAGAGGAGACGCTTACCGTAGTGCTACCCCGCCACAGGCATCCAGCATGTGTACGTTACCGGAGATATTAACGGATGAAATATGAAAGGTTTTCAGCTAATGATCTGGGGAGGGATCAGCTGGAATGGTGCGACTCCACTAGTGATCATTCGGCGTGGAACCAAAGTGGATGGAAGGGTGTATCAAACGATGATACACAAGGTTTACCTAGATTGGGCAGAGTCAGTTTAAGAAACGCTGTTCATCTTTTCACTATGACTGTCTCAGGAGGAAGTACGGTGGCAAGGTGCTTCTTGTGCAGGACAATGCACCCTGCCATGTCCCCGACTCCACTCGTTCCTACTTGATGAAGGAAAATATCGAGGTACTAACACTTACTTCGAACTTGCGAGATCGAATATGATTTCAGATTTTGGATTGGTGTTCAGAAAGCCCTGATCTAAATCCCGTGGAAATGGTTTGGGCTCTCCTGAAGCAGTGGCTGCAGACTAACAACAACAAGGGCACTAAACTGCAGGAACTGGAGGATAAAATTAGGGAATGGTGGAGTACCAAAATGAATCTTGTCCTGTGTAGGAATCTGATTCTGCGTATGCAGAGTCAAATGAAAAAGGTAGTGGAGGCACAGGGCGCACCCGTGTATGATTAGTAACTTGAATCAATCCAAACATTGCCCCGTTAATTGTTGCTTACCCCCAGAAGTCGTTACATTTCTCTTTCTGTTGTCCCTTGTTGAATACACAATTAGACCAATAAAGTCGCTTTATTACTTTTCTCTACAACTCAAGCAAAACATTGCGAAATAAATACAACAAAAACACTTCTCACTCATTGATACTTCCAATTCATCTTTCTTGGAAATAGCGGCTTGTTGCTTCGATCGAAGGATGGCAGAAGCAGAAGAGATCTGAAAGCAGAAACTAATATTATTTGATATTTCCATTGCACAGTTTAGTTTTCTTTTTGGTACGAGTCACCAAATAGTAGAAGCATTCCCCATTCATTCAATTAGCGGAAAGAGAAAAAAGAGGAGAGACATTTTAAAAACTGTTTTCAACATTATTTGATAAATAAATAAAATCACGTTGACAAAAAATATTGTTGGAATTTATGCTAGGTTGCAACAAAATATTGACTAACCTATCATGGCACGGTTGTGCGACTGGACGACCTTCTTTTCTCCTGAGGGAAGGCGGATGCGGGTATTCTCGGTGACAGGGTTACACGATAACTGAAAAAGCAGCCATTGACATTACCGTTTCACCAGACAATTCCCCTAACACATGGAAAGCAAACAAAGAAGTGTTGTTCAGTTTGTTGATTGAGTTACAGATGCACTCAATATTGAATAACTTGGTGTTTCGAGCAAAAAACTGTCAATCGGTAGTGCTAACCTTACCTTGTATCGATTGAGAGTAGATATCTCAATATGAAGAAGTGTGCTTCTTTGTAACTGGGCAGAAGTTGTTGAGATGGGCATTCTGTCCGGTCGCTCCTTACAAGGCACACAAACGACGGATTGCCCGAGGGCTTCTGGAACACGATGGAGTCAGCGTGTGAATTCATTACGGAAGTCAATACATCCCGAGAATAGTGAAATTAAACGGACACTAGGTACTTGAATAACAAGCAATTAGATTGAATGGTCTAAGGAAGAATATAGGGGATATTGAAAGAATATAATAAACGTACAGCGAGAGAAATGCTTGAAAGGGTCGTCTGTGGTTCTTGAGAGGAAGAAGCTGCACATTCGCTCCGTTGTTCCCGTACACTGGTGTGCTGACTGCAAGAATAATAGCCATGATTAGGACACGTGTCAACTGGGGGGAAAGACCAACGAATTACTGTTTGATCGTCGACAAAAGGATACAAGAGTACTTTACGGTAAAAGAGAAACAGTGAATCACCTTCCATCCCATTGAAAAATACTTTAAGGCCAAAATATAAATAACCTTGTTTTCAGCGATAGAAATGGCCAGGTGGATTCGTTTCAATAAAGGTTAATGGATAATTCACACAATACATGTAGATAAGCAGTAAAATAAATAAAAACGCACTCTTCTTTCTGCGATCATGGTGCTCTTCGTCCTCTTGTACTTGTGCGGGCAACGGAACTCGACGATGGCGAGAGGTGCCCCTCTTCCGGTGTCGTCCACAACTGAAAATAGAGCTTGAACAATAACAAATGAGCCTTATCAAGTGCGAAGCCTCAGTGTAGTGCAACGCAGCAAAAATAGACTGATTTGGTCGATACAGCGATGGGAATGAAAGATTTCGCCCGTAATAGCCGGAAAGGAGCTGGTAGCATTGATTTAGAGCAGCAATGACACGAAACTTTAAAGAAACAACCAGACAATAAGGAAATCGACGCTATTTTATCGAAAGACGCACTAAACTAGGGGAATTTTGCCATCAAACTCATCTCTAATAAATAGGCGACCGTTTTATGAGCATTGAAGCTCGTTCGGACGATTTTGTGAGAAGATAAATGAAAGCGAACACGAAAACGAAAATAGGAAACTTGAAAACCGACTCACAGCTTCATTTGACGAGGAGGGGCGCGAAATAAGCGTCCCTCTTATTCTCCTCGATAATGCACGTCATCTGAAATGCAAGATTAGGCAAAATTGGCGTTAAAACACAATAAATTCAATGAAAATGCAGCAGAAAATGAAAACATTTCGTCACTGGCTCGGGCATGTCACGGGTAAATGATAATGTGCACACCACACGCAGTTACCGTAATCTTGAAATTTTTAAAAATCGATTAGCTCGTTCATTTAATTTAAATATTATTTTTAAATGATAAAATAAGTTGCGCAACGTGATTCTGCGTTGAATAAGCACAAGCATGTGCTATTTAAGTGTATTTTGAGTGTCATCAAATTTTGTAACAAATGTAACAAACATTGTGAAATTTGTCAAATTCGTTCCGGAATATTAATTCGGTACGATAGAGAGGGGCAGGTCGGGACAGTTCCGTCGTCACTAGTATAAACTGAGGTGAAATAATCAGCTAGAGTTTCTGCTTTCTGGGAGGAACAAGCGACTACGGAACCGTCAGGGGCAACAATAGAGGGAATAGTTTGTCCTTTAGACTTGAAACGGGTCGACACGTAACGATAGAAAGAGCGACTATGGTTACTGGCAAGCAAACGATTCTCATAAGAGCGAATATACTTTCGTATTTCACTATCTAATTTGCGCGAAACTTGAGAGAACTGGGACAGAACAGGGTGAAGATGGAGTTTGTCAAACAACGCGCGTTTATGGGCAAGGAGTGATTTGATATGAGAAAAAGACTTTTTGAGAGGGACAAAGGAAGGGAATAACGCAATGATATAAGACACAAATCGATCATACACATCGGATACATCGATAAAGTCAGAGAGAATCGCTTCCCAATCAGTCCCATAAAGTGCATTGTCCAGTCCAGAGAAGTCAGTTTTGCGGAAATCAAAAGTATGCACTATTATGGGATGAGAGAGAGGGAACGAGAACAGGAAATCTATAGAGGAATGATCGGCATTGCGAAAAGGAGCGGATATGCGACAATGGGAAATGATGTCAGGAGGAGAGAGAATGACATCAAGGAAATGATCATTGAGGGAGGGGAAGGGGACGACTTAAGAGAGAGCAAGGTCGGTAGAGAGATCAAAAAGACATGAAGCTTGAGAGGATAAGAGACCGGGAGAGTTTCAATTGATATGTAAATTAAAGTCATCTAGCACAACCACTTGGTACTGAACGGATACCAGGGAAGAAATAAGATCGAAAAGAGATGTATTCTGGGCAGTGGTTGTGCTAGGAGGACGATAGACAAGTATGAATCGGGTAGGAGTAGGGGCAAGTGGGGAATGGATCGATAATGTTCACATACGAAGAGGGATCGAATAGTGGTGTACGACAAATTAGTTTCCCTGAGGGGGAAGTCGAGTGCGCGTATGAGTGCGAATGTCATCCCTGTGCCACAAGTCATCCCGGTAGAGGACAAATGGACAGTTAGAACCCGACTCACGCAACGACTTGAGTCTGACTCTCAAGGTCTTACTTCTCTCTCTCTCATCCACTGTCTGGGATTTGCGAATAAAGATTCCCTTGAACTCCTCGTTCTTGCGGAGAACATGAGCGTTTTTGAGAGCAGTGAGGAGGTGAGATCGAGACGGAAGGACCACTTTGAGCAGACGGGGGTGTTCACCAGACAATTTCCCCATTCGATAGACCATCTGGGGAGAAGCCTCTACCTGGAGGCTAGCGAGAGTTTGACCAACGGCCACTTTGTCACTGGCCAACCTCTCTTCAAGATTCAGAGAGGAGGCAGGCTCCATAACACCTGAGATAACCAGCGATCTCGCTCTCAGATGGGCCTCAACAGGGTCCTCGCCAGGGAGAGGGGGGGGGGAGGGGGGAGAGGAGGAGAAGAGTGAAGGGAAGAGAGGAGGAGTAGTGGGGTTAGAGGAGGAAGTGGAAGGGGTATGAGTGGCCACTTCTTCGGAATCACTGTCTCTTGCGAGGAACAAATCAACCTGTGTGGTCATTTGTCTCAAGACATTTGTGATTTCAGTCCAAAGGGACTGGTCGACTCCCTTAGGGGCATCCCTCATTGCAAGCTCTTGGGCATTGCAAATCAGGTTATCGATTGCTCCCCGCTTTGCAAGGGGGGAGTCACCACGAGAAGCCCCCCGTTTCGTGGCCACCATATGGTAAGAGGAAGTGACTAGGGGAGGGGTGAAAAACAAAGAAAATACACGAGAGAAAAATGGACGCTTCTTCCCCGAGGAGGGAAGAGAGGAGAGTGATAAACTACTACTCGCTTATTAAAGTAATTTCCCAATTTGCATAATTAACCACAATTAACATACCTTTGGATTACCGATGACTTTTGCTCTACTCAAGTGCATCAATGCAAAGAGTACGATGAGTGAGCAGTGACGGATGATGGGCATCATAATTGGTTGTTGGATGTGGGATGGGAGTTACCGTTGATACTCCGGACGACGTCGACAGAGTGAATGAATGAGAGGAGTAGTTCAATCAAGTCTCGGAAGAGGCGGGATCAGGAGGAGGCAGAGAAGCGAGGAAGGGCGGGGGCGGAGTCGAGTCTGGATTAGAGATTATCATCTCAGATGAGGGACAGTGTGGGGTAAGCGGAGAGAGAGAGAGGATACTCGCAACAACGTTGATACGAGTTATTTTCGAAGGTGTGGGCCGGGGTGGAATCCGTGCTGATACAGATATAGAATTACGGGTCGGTCTGTTCATCTGTGTATCCCGTACATATCCCCGCGAGGGTCTTGTTTACTGTACGCTAGGAATGCAATTTCGAATTCGGCTCTATCCATTCCACACATTATATCGTTTCTCTGACCGACGAAATATTGTGCGGAATGGAGAGAGCCAATACAGAAATTACATCCCTATTCTATACGCAACTCTTAGAAGCATATAGCGATAAGCGTCGCGCAAATCTCGACCCGTTGAGCGTCGCGCAAACACGTTGATTGAACGATCCGGGCCCAGGTGTCAATCCAAAAGCCCTCTCCTCCCCTGCACCAGGCTTTCAAAAGAAATTTTATCAGCCGGGTTTTAATAGATTCCCGTCGATCATCGGGTAGCTCATGTGAGCCTGACTCGCTTCCGCCGTGCCTTTCTTACTGGTCCAGCACTTCGGAGGAGGAGGAAGAGCAGACTAACCAGCGTTGTGGCTCCTCAGAGGTTCGAATAGGTTGGAGATCTCTCCAATCTCTTCGACCGTCTCAAGACGTATATTGCGGCGACGGATCGGAACCCCAGAAAGATCTTGTGCGGTATCTTTTTTTCTACGATCACGTAACTGTAATCTCCTAATTGGGATCGGATTAGAGATCAGCTGGAGTAGTTTCCTCAATTGGAAGTAGCGTAAAATCATCGGACCATGAGAAATTGCATCAAAGATCTCAAGAAACACTCGGCCGGCTTGAGCAAAATCATGTTCAGCGCTCTCGCACCTTGGTACGTCGTTCCCACCGAAGTCTTGTACAATTCACGTATTTGTTATTCATACAAGGCCTTGAGATTATGTACATTTTTAAGCAATTTTTATATTTAAAAAAGATTTTGGACGATTTTGGACGTGCGCCTCAAAAAATGTTCCAAGAAGCTAGATAAAAATGCTGCTGAGACCACGATCTTCGCATCTCTAAAGGAATTCGAGCGAATATCATTTTCTATTAGATATAAGACAGAAATAATGAGCTAAGAGAACTTTGTCCACTGTAGGAAAACACATTGAGGCAATGTGTTGCCAATTTGCACGTCAACATTGCCTCGAGAGATATATCGAGTAGCATGTGCATTGGATGAAGGATGGGAGTGCACCTAGATGCGAAACCCGGACAAACTAGTACAGCTGAAGATCTTTCGGCATGGTCCTGCTCTGTCGTGCCGACTATACGCCAGTGCGAACTTTCGTTGAATGGATATCATTCCGTGACTCCAGGACGTTTTGTATGAATGCCAGCGAACAATGGGATGGACTCAGAGCCGATATTTAGGGTAATCGGGAACTGTAATCTCAACATTCACCTAATATTCGACCCGGATCTGTCAGCGAGTCACTTTTTCAAAGTTCTGTTTTAGACGGTTTTATTCTCTACTAGGGTCCCTTAGAACCCCTGTGAAAGGAAAAGTGTCATGGATCATTCCTAACAGCGCGGCTGCATCGGTCGGATGCAGCCGGCAGAATTGAGGCCAGCTTTGCAAACCTTCAAGCTGGTCCCTCAAAAAAGTTTTCTTCGTGAGCTAGGGCTATTGTTCGATGCTCTATCGAGCTGCACAACCCGTTTGTCAATAACTCTTTCTAGAGCACTGCTAGAAAAAGCGAGCTCTATCCCGAAAACCGCTCGAAAAGCCACTGTAATTCTAGTTTAGGCGTAAAGATCTCACCAGTACGATTCGAATGATATGTCTGCGCTCCCATAACTCGAACCTTAACTTAGTTTCTACATCGAAAAACTGTCTCGCCAACTTTTGAATTTCATTTTCAACTGTCACTGTTCCGAACACCTCGACCACCGCCTCTAATGTTACACCTGCGCGAACAAATCAGATACTTGCGTAGGCTCTGTTTGAAGCATAATCAAGGGAGTTGCGCGTGACCGTTTTACAGTATCTCCACCCATGTCCGTCATAGCCTTCCATCTGTGCAATAAGAGACGTTTTACGATATTCTGCACCTACCCCACGGATCGATTTTTTGCAACGTATGCCAATAAGTTCAGGGTAAAATCCCCATACATAGAGCTGATAGCTGGCACAATATGAGAGGTTGGGATGCACTTCCCGAAAAATGCCAGACATGTCCCAAAAAAGGTCCGAAATTTCATCCCAGAAAAAAATACGTTGTTATAGATGTTTCTAGAGTATTTTTCGATAAAAATAACGAAAAACATAGTTTAGAAGCGTAAGGACATCGATAAATGGTCGAAAAATGCAAATTTCGTCATTTTTCGGTCACCCTGAAGAATTATTTTCGCAATAGTCATTTTTAAAAAATACAGATTCGGATTCTCCGTTCAAAAATTCATATTGTGTTGAAATTTCAGCGATTTTCATCTGTGCGCTCGGAATCCGCAGCTTCCCGCCCAAAGCACTCTCGGTGGCTGACGAGAGAACGATGTTGAGAGATTTTGAAATTTTGAAACGATACGGTCACTTTTATAGCCGATTTATATCTCATTTATCGTAATTAAGCATTTGCATTGATGTTATGGTGTTGTGATATCGATAAAACACGGAAAAAGTAAAAAGTTTTAAAAAATCACTTTTTCGAAATCTTAAAATTTCAAAAATTCATATATCATTTATCTGTGCTTCAAATGATGTATTTTCAACGGGAAATCATTCGATCGATTATGAGTAGTGAACAATAGCTGAGCCTTTGGGACGGTTTCTAGAGAAAAAAGTTTTGATCGAAATATTTCTCGATACCGGAAAATTCACCGAAAAATGACAATTTCAAAAAATATTCGCGAATCGTCTATAACTCTCAGCTATTGTTCACTACTCATAATCGAATGATTTCCCGTTGAAAATACATCATTTGAAGCTCAGATACATGATATATGAATGTTTGAAATTTTAAGATTTCGAGAAAGTGATTTTTTTTTAACTTTTCACTTTCCTTGTTTTATCGATATCAAAACACCATAACATCAATGCAAATGCTTAATATCGATAAATGAGATATAAATCGGATATAAAAGTGACCGTATCGTTTCGAAATTTCAAAATCTCTCAACATCGTTCTCTCGTCAGCCACCGAGAGTGCTTTGGGCGGGAAGCTGCGGATTCCGAGCGCACAGATGAAAATCGCTGAAATTTCAACACAATATGAATTTTTGAACGGAGAATCCGAATCTGTATTTTAAAAAATGACTATGGCGAAAATAATTCTTTAGGATGATTCAGGGCCACTTCTTCGAAAATAGCTCGTATCATCGGTGTTGCGGTTCTCCTATCTTCGCTTGCCACACTATTTCCCTCATCTGTGATGATAATCTCTAATCCATGCTCGACTCCGCCCCTACACCTTCCCTTCACTCGATCCCGCCTCCTCCGAGACTTGATTGAACTCTTCCTCTCATTCATTCAGTCGACTTCGTCCGGAGTATCCCTCCCATACCCCATCCAACAACCAATGATGATCCCCATCATCCGTCACTGCTCAGTCATCCTACTCTTTGCATTGTTGCACTTGAGTACAGCGAAAGTCATCGGGAACCCGAAGGTATGTTGATAAGCGAAATATGGTTTTTTTTAAATTTCGAGAGTATGCGAGATTAAGTAAACTGGTCTTGATTCGTGTAGGTAGCGAATCACGTGGTTTCACAACAAAACAATTAGAGGACTAGATCAGTGCATTCCAGGAATACGCATCCGCTTATGTTTCAATGTGTTATGCTGGAAATGGCATGCACTGTTCAGCGAAGAATGAACTTGACTTCCCTTCACCCGACTCAAGCGATCTTTGGAAGTTCACTCGAAAAAAAGTGAATTTAAAAAAAAATTTTGAGTTGTGGCCACAGTGCCAAATCTGAGTGAAACCTAGAAAGCGTAAACTCCGAAAACTGAGAGAAAAAAGTAGTTGAAACAACAGGTTTCACTAGCTTGGGCGTGGTGGTTTGACGCGATCTAAAAGCATTAAATATGTTCCGGGCATGCCCAAAGCCTAGATTGTAAATATGCGAAAAAAGAAGAGTGAGAAAATCAGTCTAAGTAGTTCGGATGCAGCGGATCAAAGCAATCTTTGAGCCTCTTTGAGACTCTTTGAGCTTTCCACTACAGTATTTCTCACTACAGTGATCGTGTGACTACAGTAATCTCTGGTATTTTTCAGCCAGATCTGGATGATCAGGATAGCTTGTATAGCCCTAGCCAGCACCAACTAAATGCGCTCGGATCGTTGATGATGATGTCATTTAATCGTAGCATTCCATCGGAGGCTCTTCGAGGTGAGATCTAGCGAGAGGGGTGGGGACACGCTACAGTATCCATCGAGGGATGCAGCAGTGTCTAACTAGGGTTGGGGATGCTACAGTATCCATTGCGCATTATATTGACAGGATACGTAGAGATCAAAAATCGAATACAATCAGAATCAACTGACCAATATGATGTGTTGTATAACAACTAGCATGCACATCATTGTCGCCCACAGTGACAATTATAAATGTCGCGTGCTCATCTGATATTGCGTCACTTCTATTTTCGTTGTGCTACATTATTGCACAGCCTTTGGTTCCGACATTCTGATCGATCCGAATAAATTTTTTTCCCAGCCTTCTTACTCGGGGTGATAATAGAAGGCCTCAATACCTTTTCGATAAAAATATGTACTCATGGGTGGATGACGTACAGTGGGTTTAGGCTGTCTCAAAGTAGGGTCCCGAAATAATGGATTTTCGTCCATCGACATGCTAGAGAGTCGTTCAAAAGCTAAAAATTATCCTTACCGCAATTCCTGATGATCCCCAAAGTTTGATAACGATAGCTCTTAATTTGTCCTCAGGACACTAATTTTTCATTTTTTTCATTATCATTTTTTCATTATTTTTTCTCAATATTTTAGATGAACAAAGTTCCAAGGGCGATTTTTGTTCAAATGTCGTTCCTGGACAGGTTAGTTGCAAAAAATATAAGATTCGCAACTTTTTTGAGCATTTGGATAACTTTCCCGCCCGCAGCAATCGAAAATCCGAGGTCAATCGATTTTCAAAATCGTCTTCTTTTCGACATAATGAATTTTAACTTTTTTCTTTAATGATATCATGCGCTCTCATATCAAAATTTGGATTCATCACACAAAGATATACCAGAAAAAAATTTAGTCAGGAAGTTCTGAGAGATCAATTTTTTCGACTAATGATGGGGTCATGGTCATTTTTTGGGTTGAAAATCGATTGACCTCGGATTTTCGGTTGTCACGGGCGGGAACGTTATCCTAATGCTCTAAAAAGTTGGATATCGTATATTCCATGGATATGCTACCATCGTGTCTTGGAATGACCTTTGAACGAAAATCATCCTCCGAAATCTAAACATCCAAAGTTGGGTTATGTGAAAAAGTGAAAAAATTAAAAAGTGAAGTTTTTATCGTGCCCTGAGGTCAAACTAAGAGCTTTCGTTATCAAACTTTGGGGATCATCTGAAATTGTGGTAAGGATCATTTTGAGCTTTTGAACGAGTTTCTAGCTCGTCGATGAACGAAAATTCATTTTTTCGGGACCCAACTTTGAGACAGTCTAAAGCCACTGTACATATTTTTATCGAAAAGGTATTGAGGCCTTCTATTATCACACCGAGTAAGAAAGCTGGGAAAAAAAATTATCGAGCTTAAAATCCGACAAGAAAAACTATGTGTTGATTGACTTATCACTAGGAAACAATCAGGGAGTTCCCTGATATCTCAATGACATATTCCTAACACACGCTGGGTGTACTACTACATATCTAAGTTTGTTTTATTTTTATTTTTTTTAATTTATCGTGAGTCAAAAGTTATGAAAGATTGAAAAAGTGAGCCAAGACTTATGGTCGATACAGCAATCGAAAATCAGAGGTCAATCGATTTCAACCCAAAAAATGACCATGATACCCCCATCATTAGTCGAAAAAAAGTTTCTCTCAAAACTTCCTGACTAAATTTTTTTCTGGGATATTTTTGTGTGCTGAGTACGAATTTCGGTATGAGAGTCCATGATATCATTAATGAAAAAAGTTAAAATTTATTATGTCGAAACATAGCCGATTTTATAAATCTTTTGCCCTCTGATTTTCGGTTGCAACGGGTGAGAAAGTTATCCAAATGCTCTAAAAAGGGGAATCGTATAATCCATGGATTTGCAACTACCCTGTCTAGAAAATACATTTGAACAAAAATCGGCCTTGGAACTATGATCATCCAAAATAGGAAGAAAACAATTATTTGAAAAAGTGAAAAATTCGTGCCCTGAGGTCAAATTAAGAGATATCAATATCGAACTTTGTGGGTAATCAGGAATTATTGTAAGGGTCATTTTGAGCCTTTGAACGAATCTCTAGCACGTCAATGAATGGAAATTATTTTTTTCGGGACCCTATTTTGAACCTGTTTTCTGCTTCTGTACGACAACGCCCCATGAGTACTATTTTTTAATCGGTAGATGCTGAAGCCTTCAATCATCACAAAAAGAGAGAAGACTTAGAAAAAAATCCCAATGACCTTAAAATCACAAGTGAAGAACATATATATGATTGCATCATCACTATGCAATATTGCGAAATCGTAGCATGACGTCACTATCGGTGGCAATGCATCAATAGGTCTAATATATCCTGCCAAAACATCAAACCGATTGCTTATCTGGTTCAAAAGTTACAACACTTTGAAATTTTGGACGGTGGCTTATGTCCGATACTGTATGTACAGTCAATACGAAATAATGTGAACGGGTTGTCATAACTTCCCATAAAACATTGATTGTGACGCGGAAAGTATTCGGATTGAGCTCAAATTTTGATAGGACATATTTCTTGCATGCCTCTTCAAACTGTCATTCTTGAAAATTCAAAATTTCATTTTAAAATAAATATATATTTTTTGGAAAAAAATTTTCTTGAAACAAAAATATAAATATCAAAAATCATATTTTCAGACTGAAAAAACTTTAAAAAATAATTTTTAATTAAAAATTAAATCAAAAATTTCAATTTTTCAAGAGGCATTCAAGAAATGTATCCTCTCAAAATTTCAGCTCAATCGGAACACTCTCCGATTCGCAATCAATGTTTTATGGGAAGTTATGATAACTTATCATAGGTTATGATAAACCGTTCACATTATTGTGTATTAACTGTATGTGTTCAAGAAGCCAGGTGTAGTCACTAATCGCTTAGGCGACGTAGGAAAGTGTCGCTGACCGTTGAGCAACGTCAACAATGTGCTGTTACTTGTATGAGGCATCAGCGTTCACATTTCGTAATTGCTTTCTTGACTAGGTCCAGAGGGAGAGAACGGAGGGAATGGATCAGTGAAGCCCGATGAAATGAATGCAACAGCGACTAGCACACGTTCGGGAAGACCCTTCAATGGATATGTGTCCTTACTAATCAGCGTCATTCATAAACAGTGCGGGGTTTCTAAGTGCGAGGTCAATTCGGCTCTGGCGGATAACGGTAGTGTTCGCTAATAGACACATCAAGCTGCGACATTACACTTACACTAAAGGCATCGCTAGTCACTTATGGCGACGCTTACGGCAGCGACCTTAGACTTGTGATCAAAGGTTAGGAAGTCATGATATAGAAATAGACGCAATTAACTGTATCTACGTCAGTGTGCCATTAGGGCTGTTCTTCACTGTAGCTATGTTCGTAGACATGACTGCGGCGGTGGAAGATTACGGTATTTTCGCATTGTAGTGTGCGAGTTGGAGCTGGGCATCGCATGTCCTTCTCCGTATGCCGATGGAACCCACAAGTGCATCGCTCCCGGTGACATCTGCGACTATCGACAGCAGTGTCCAGGAGCAGAGGACGAGACCCCAGTGATATGCTTTTTCTATGAGGTACGGTACTGAAAGCGCTAATACTGTAACTGTGATTGTGGATAGTTACAGTAGCTTACTGTACTGATATTCGAGAGTGTTGGGACTAATGCAAATCATCAGAATTACCGTTATTCAGATGCAAAATGCGGAATTGGATCGTCTCCGCAAGCACGCGATCGCTTTGTATAGGGAGATATCGCATCACATCCCACGATCGCATGGGCATTGAATGAAGCTATTACTACATAGATGCCCACCATCTATCAATTTATCATTCTTCACTTTAAACCACGCTACTCTCATTGTATGCACAAAGTACCAGAGCATACTATCATCATTCGACAAGGTCTCATTGTTGTTATGCTTTTTTTACGAGATCGCTGGTACAGTTTTCCAGAAAGTTAAGATTCCCGGATTTATCCGGATTTCCGGATTATCATTCGAGCCTTCAATTTCCTAGAATTGTGTTCTATATTCCTCTATATGATGCCTGAATTTAATCTCATTAACAGATTAAATAAGCGAGATTATCATTTAGCCCCTTGATCTCATGATTATCCGGCATGTATGCATTAATGTCTGCTGTTACACGATGCTCTCGTATCCTTTTCTTTATCGAGTCGTGTAAATTTTTATTCCCGACTGCCCATCTTTCATTTTCGTTGATAAATAACGAAAATAATTTTGAAATTTTTTTAAAAATTGACATTATCCAGTAGATCAGTTCAGTTTTAACACATTTATCAAGAGGTCAATAGAGTCTTCGCCCTTCTGAGGGTTAGGGAAGGTCAGATGAGGGCTCTGGTGTGCATGGCATTCCACGTGACATTGCTTGCTTCGTTGAGAAAGTGGGCGCCGATTGTCTTTCGGAAGATATCGCTCCATCGTGATGGTGGACGGCCTCTTCCTCTTCGCTTTCGTGGGTACCAGTCGATCACAGTTCGGCTCCACTTTAAGCTATCATCGTTCGCAATTTTGTGCAACCAAAACCATTTTCTTTTCTGTGCGGTGCGGACGAAATCCTGAATTCTAGTGGAATCTCGCAGCCGCTCATTAGAAACATGATCGAGCACAGTACAACCAACCATCCATCGTTCTATTCTGCGTTGAGTCACCGATAATCGATTCATTTGTGCTTTGGTCAGAGCCCAACTCTCACATCCATACAATACCGCCGGAATTATGCAACCATTGAATAGTCGGCGTTTATGAGCCATTGGAATACCCCGATTGATTAGAAAAGCCCGGTGTTTATGGAATGCCCCAAATCCCGCCTGGATTCGTCGAGTTATTTCGCAGTCATCCTTTCCAGTGACTGAAATTGCACTTCCCAAATACACCACCTTCTCCTGTAATTTTACCACTTTCCCGCCGACTTTGACTACTTTTGGACTGGGCTTAGAAGTCATCCCAATGGTTTTATCCCCGTTAAGCTGAAGTCCCACACAAGCCAATTCCCGTTCTAGATCCCTTGCCATTGCTTGAATTTGCCGTTCATCATGAGAGATGAGAACAGCGTCATCAGCGAAAAGGATATGAGAAAGAAATCTTACATTTATACTAAATCCCTTCCTAGACCAGTCGAACTTACGGAATGCCATATCCAGAACTGATGTCCAGTAGATACTTCTGCAAAATTGTGGAGATAATAAACGGAATCTATATTTCAATGTAGATTCCGTGTATTAGTAGGTTAATGATATGTTACAGTTGGATCTGAAATCGAAATAGCGAGCTAATTTGCATATATGACGTTTTGGTCTGTCTGCAGGAGCTTACTTTTTTCATTTTTTTTCAGACTACCTTTTTTCATTTATGTTGCAACGTATTTTATCTCCAACACGGGTGTTCCGATTATGCTATGCTATCGTTGACATAGGTGTTCCGATTATGCTATGCTATCGTTGACATTGAAATAACAGAGACCAAAATGTGATATTTCAAATTAACAGCACTGACTCAAAAAAACTGATATGCGTGTGTACGACCACTAGAAACACTTCAAATGCCTATTCTGGACCATAAACCATTAAACCGTCATATTTGACCTACGAAAAATTGACAGATCAGGCTGCTCCACTGGTAATTTGCTAGGCGACCTGAGAGATATTTTGATGTATCGTTTGGCAATATAATCTGGACAATTTCCTTTCCTTGCCAGAGATCAAGAGATTTCAATGCGCCACTTGTTAGCCACTTTCTCTGAAAATATAAATAAATATCCACCGTTCACTTCGTTTTAGAGAACAACGATATTTTCTTATCTGACTGTCATCAATCTTTGTTGTCTGAATACCATTTGATAACTCTACGATACGATGTTACCATGCCCTTGTAAGCGCCTTTCTCTAAAAGTTCGAATTAATTTCAGCCCTTGAATTCATTTCATTTTCAATGGAGACTGAACGGATCAGAAAAAATACGTTATTTTCTGGTCTGCTGTCATCAAAATTTGTTGTCTGAATTTTTCTCTGATCATATAAGAGCGACATCATATCTCACACGTATCACGACTACATTATAATAACTAGGTGTACAATCGTAGTGGCTTATTGTTCCATGATAATTGTACCTCCGAAGGATGTACATTTTATATTTGCATATGTATCCGAAATTGGAAGGTGAGCGGTGCATAGATAGCAATATCTCCGCATTATCTGTCATGTCTCAGCTAAAGCATTTCTTATGTGAAGATCTCATTGACAAATAGCAACAATAGGCGACGCAACTGAGCAACAGTCAATCCAGATGAAGAAGGTGAAGAAAAAAATTGTCACATATACATATGTATTTGTCCTTCATGGTCCATTAATCTCTCGAGTAGTTTATCGACTAAGACTTTGTCACAAAGTACAATTTATTCACATCGCATATTCCCCATTTAGGCAGAACCACATCCAATCCCCAGCTTAGTCTGTAGTTATTACCTTTTTCCTCACATAAGATGATATTTTCGGGTGTAAACAGGGATAAGTGCCATCTTTTTTTTCGAGAGCTTTGATGTTTTACGTTGATGTCTTGAATCTTACCTCCCTCCTTCGCCTCACCAAGAAATTTTAGAAATTTGGAAGTGACTGCAGATTCGGGCGTTTCTGATCTTCTTATCCTCTACTAAGTTGAGCCCCGTTTGACGGCATTTGACTATCAGATAAGCCAATGTTCTCAGATAAGCCAATGTGCCACGAGTCATTATTCAGAAACATTACAATTTTGAACGAATAATAACATGAATTAGATCGTGGAAGTCATGTCGTAGCACAAAGAGTGCGCACAACAATGGGAAGCTATCTCAGATTCCTAACGGGGGAATAATATAACAAGGAACAATGGACGATACGAAAGAAAGAGGATAATAAACTGTGTTTTTTTCTGAGGGTGGTAAGGCTGTTGAGATCAGTCTCGTAATATGGCTCCGATAGATCTTATAATAATAATTTATCTACGCCCGAGGCGCGACGAGATCAAATATACATGTGATCGGAAATATTGATTGCAGGGAAGGGGGGATGACTCTCCCGAAATCATCGGGGTTGGGAGAGGTATGAGATAATGCGGTGGCTCTCCAGTCGACGTTTGAAGATTCTGATGCTGGGGGAGGTGCGAATAAAATCGGGAAGTTGGGAATACCAACGTGAGGTTCTGACAGGGAATGATTGGAATCTGGCAGTGCTCTTGGTGAATTCGGTATTGATTCCGAATGTAGATACTCGATCACGAGTCGGCTTATAAACATAGAAAGATGAACGAGGAATAATTGTACAACCATTCATTATCATATGAGTCATACAAAGATCACCTATGACTCTCCTCTCAGTTAGCGTGCTCAGGCCAAGGGTATTCATGCGATCTTGGTAGGAGGGAGGGAGTAGGGGTAGGTGGAAGAGGGGTAACAACGGTAGAATACTTGACGAGTGAATGTGTGTTGGACTTTCTCTAATAATTCAATATCTTTAAGGTAATGAGGATTCCAGAAGGGAGAGGCAAAGTCAAGCAAGGGAAGGATGTACGCTTTGTAACTCCTAATGAGAATGGATTGACAGTTGAAAGGGAGGGCTTTGAGGAGAAGGAACAATTTAGAGGAAGCATTTTGAGCACGCGCCTTAACAGAACATGAAACCTTCAAATCAGAGCGAACTTGTACTCCTAGATCACGTACATTATTCACAAGGGGTAGATCGATGGAATCAATTTGATAACGAGGGGTTGACTTATTGGATCCTAGGCGAATGTGAGAACACTTAGATGCAGAGAGAGACAATTGATTAAGTTGGGTCCATTCGGAAAGACAATCGAGTGCAGATTGGAACTCAGAAGAAATGCTAGCTTTGGTGGAACTATCATAATACACATACAATTTTACGTCATCAGCATAGCATTGGACGGATATATTGCGGAATCGGGATAGGGTCTGAGAGAGGTCAGAGAGGTAGATTGAGAAGAGAATTGGCCCGAGTACACTGCCTTGTGGGACACCAGAGAGAATAGGGAAGGAATCACTAGTAACAGAGGACAATCGGACAGAAAAAGTGCGGTCAGAAAGGAATGATTCTAGCCAAGACAATAGACAACCATGAATACCTTAATGTGGTAGACGAGCGAGGAGTAGGGTACAACGTCAAAAGCACGAGTGAAATCTATGTAAACAACATCACTGATAAGTTTATTAGAGTGAGCAGTGGTCCAATCATTCTGGCAAGTCAGTAGGTTTGTGACAACACTGGCTCCAGAACGGAAACCATGTTGGTTAGGAGGGATAATACTGAATCTAGAGAGGTGACTGTTGAGGTGGTCTTTAAGTATGCGTTCCATAGTCTTAGCAGCAGGTGAAATAATGGAAATTGGCCTGTATGAAGAGGGAAGTTTCCTATCTTTGCTTGGTTTGGGGATGGGGGTGATAAGGGAGTGCTTCCAGGCAGAAGGTACTGTACCGGAGATGAGACTAAGGTTGAAAATGTCAGCAAGTGGGGTGGAAAGAGCATATGCACATTTAGAGAAGATTATTTGAGGAATGCCATCATGGCCAGTTGAAAAAGAGGGAGACAATTTACGTAGTGCTTTGTGAACTTCATGAGGAAAAATGGTGAAGAGAGAGAGGGAGGGAGGAATTGGAGAGGACGACAGAGGGGGGAGACAACCATTGTCTATAATGAAACGAGTGGCGAACTCAGAGGCTAGAATATTGGCTTTAGAAATGCTATCGTAAACAGGTACATTCATAGGTACTAACTCGGGGATAGAAAGCTTGGGTTTTGTGAGAGATGCAACATGGCGATACAAATCGTTAATACGGGAGAGCTTCTTACGGTCAGAGTAACGGGTCCACTTAGCAATCTCAAAAAGGAGTCTCTTACTGCATTCATCGAAGAGGGGTTAACAGAGGGGATATGTATCTTAACAAATAATAAATCGCGATGACGAATTAAGCGGACTATGTGAGGGGGGTAGGAGAGGGAGGGAGGACGAGGAGTACGGAAGGGAACGAAGAGATAAATGGCAGAGTGAATAGTAGAGGAAAATTGGGAATATACAGAGTCAATGTAGGGACAGTCGCGAAATAGAGAAGAGAAAGCCAATCAATAGAAAGAAGATGGGAAGAGAGAGAGCATGGTTATCAACACGGGAATAGTCACGAATTTGAGAGGGAAGGGAAGGGGAAAGAGGGGAAGAAGGACAGGCCGGACTGATCGCATGAAGGGAAGGGAGGAACGACAGAAATGGCCGGTACTAAAGAAGAATCATCACCTAAGACCCAATCGATGCATCTAGAGCCGCGCGTAGGATACAGATTGAGATGAGAGAGATCAGCAGAAATGAGGAAATCAGAGAATAGTCGATCAATATGTGATGGACTAGTAGACAATGAATCAGAATTGAAATCACCGGCAATTACAATGGGATGGGGGGATGATGCATGTAAATCGGATAGACATGTAATAAATGATTCGGTCTTAGCTGGGGAATAGGTGGGAGGGCGGTAGACCGAGCACAATCTGATGTAGGCACTGCGAAGGAATAAATCGATACAAACTATCTCGTGTTCGGATGAGGGGAGGGATACGGTAGAGAATGGGAGATAGTCACGGAGGACTATACAGACTCCACCACCACGGGAAGATCTGTCACATCGAATAATGGTGTATGGGAGGGAACCAGTGATTAAGGAAGACGGAATCTTACTGGTTAACCATGTCTCAAAGAGGAATACGATATCGGGCTGAGTGACTGTGAGATGGGAACGGAAAGAGTCAAGCTTATTGGCAACTGATCGGATGTTGTAATATAGACATGATAGGGTGGTCGTCGCTAGCTCGGGCTGAGCTTGTTTTTTGGTATGATGGATGGAGGCGCGATGGCGGGAGGGGTCTGCATGAGGGAGGAGAGATTCATTGAAGAGGGATAGATAGAGGTAGGGACGGAGTTGGCGGCGGAACCGGGGTTGGCATTGGGACGGGAAGAGAAACGGAGTCTCTTCTTGGCATCCTCCAACTGACTCCTCTCAATGATCTCTCCTGCGTAGATGACTACGTCCTTGCCCTCCTTCTTCATGGCTCTCCTCTTCTCGCGTAGCTTGAATGCCTCCTACCTTTCCGCCTTGGTCTGGGAGGGGCGGATGAAGACTCCGGGGAATTGACTGGACAGGGGGCGAGAGTGGGATTGGGTGTGGGACTGGGTCTTGGTCAGGAAGAGTCTCTGGGCAGAATGGGTGTGGAACATCACTTTAAGCGGGCGGGGGTGACCATCCCTCTTCTCTCCCATTCGGAAGACACAAGACGGTGTGTGCTCCAACTCAACGAGATCTAGCATGGCAGTGACCTTGCCGAGGTCTTCTGCCACTCTCTCGCTGGCCTTCTTTGCACGAGACTCAGTGAGTCCAGACACAACGACCTATCGCTCTCTCTTGTCTCTCTCAATTTCGTCATCGATCGAGGGGGTCGATCTGAGGTATTTGGTGATACCCCCGATGATGTCGTGAGGGTCGGGGATCTGCACCGTCTGCATCTCATCCCGGAAGGTGGAGGGGGAGGTCTCTGCTTGCCGCTTATGCATGGAACATGGGGGGGGGGGGTGGGGGAAGGAAGGGGAGGGGAGTGCAATGCAAGAAGAGAAAAAAAGAAGAAATCAAATGGGGAAAGAAGAAAACGCGATTACAAACAAATAGAAAAACTAGCACCGATTGGGTTTTCTAAGAGAAAAGGGAACCGACCAGCCTACGTGACCAGAGAGAGGAGAGTGACGTCATCGCTTTGTAGTCATCCATCTGATGGAGGGTGAATTCGACCTTGGCGATGGCAAGGTTGGAGGCGTCTAGGAGGGCCGCCGAGCAGCCCAGCTCGTACTCGTACGTGTCGTCGGAGGGAACTGCAATGACGTGAGTTTATGTTTTTTTTAAAACTTGTATTGTATGTAATGTAATGTATTTTTCGTGCACCACTGAAGGTGCATCAACAAGTACATGAAGTATGAGGTAGTGAGAATACAACTACGGGAAGGATGCGTGTGGAAAAGGGGGTGGGGATAAGACGGAGCGTTTGCCATGACGAGTTCATGAGCTGAATACGATGCATGAGGTGACGCAGATGATATTCATATCCTATAATTCAGAATTAAATCACATTCTAGTCTAGTCGGATATTCAAACATCATCGCAAACACCACTCACTCTCGCAGACTCAAGGCCATCTGAGGTTGAGGCTGTAGAAGGTGCGTCCCATCCGGACGCGGGTCCTGGAATATCTTGATATCTGACTCATATCATGAAAGAGGTAAAATCCAGGAAATCACTTCCGAAAACTGGACACACCTTCACGACCGCCTCGGTGCGATTGATCTTTCTGATCTCAAGGATGGTTCTCGGTACGAGCGTCAGAGGTACGCCGATGAGGGCATCCGAGACGATGTCGTGGCATGCTGAGAAGCTAATCTTCCATCTAGGCGAATAGTTCCCCTTTCAGTGGCTGTATCCGTGACTAAGAAATATCCAGATCGAACTATAGCTCGTTTTACACGATTTCAACACCCAGAATGAAAATAATATTCACTTGCAGCCCTAATCTTCACTCAATGCAAATGGTTTTTCTGTATGATCGATTTGTGTCTCATATCATTGCGTTATTCCCTTCCTTTGTCCCTCTCAAAAAGTCTTCTCTTCCTTTTGACCAATACCCTTCTCATATCAAATCACTCCTTGCCCATAAACGCGCGTTGTTTGACAAACTCCATCTTTACCCTGTTCTGTCCCAGTTCTCTCAAGTTTCGCGCAAATTAGATAGTGAAATACGAAAGTATATTCGCTCTTATGAGAATCGTTTGCTTGCCAGTAACCATAGTCGCTCTTTCTATCGTTACGTGTCGACCCGTTTCAAGTCTAAAGGACAAACTATTCCCTCTATTGTTGCCCCTGACGGTTCCGTAGTCGCTTGTTCCTCCCAGAAAGCAGAAACTCTAGCTGATTATTTCACCTCAGTTTATACTAGTGACGACGGAACTGTCCCGACCTGCCCCTCTCTAGTCTCCCAATCCATTCCTGTCTCTATTATCCTCCCGCACAAAGTCGCCTCCCACCTTAGTCGTGTCTCTTCTTCCTCTTCTCTCCCCTCTGATAACATTCCGTCCATTGTTTTCAAGAAGTGTTTTACTTCTCTTTCCACACCTCTTGCTCATATCTTTAATTACAGTTTAATGCTTGGTAATATTCCCTCTCTCTGGAAATCGTCTATTGTGGTCCCTATTCCCAAAGTAGCTTCACCCTCTTCTGTTTCTGACTTCCGCCCAATTAGTCTCACCCCCATTCCAGCTAAAATCATGGAACGATTGCTCAAGCCCACTAGTATTGATAGGTGTACCGCCCACAATATTATTCCCCCCGAGCAACATGGTTTTCTCTCTAGACGTTCAACTGTTACCCAATTACTTGACTGCACCCAATCTTGGCGCGATTCGATTGATCGTGATTATTGTGTTGACGTTGCCTATATTGACTTAGCTAAGGCTTTTGATAAGGTCTCTCACAGTAAATTATTACTCAAATTAGACTCAATTGGTATCCGCGGTTGTTTGCTGAATTGGATCTCAGGTTATCTCTCCGAAAGGAGTTTCAGAGTTCGAATTGGCGATGTTCTCTCTTCTGAGAAACCTGTTGCCTCAGGCGTCCCTCAGGGGACAGTATTAGGTCCAATCCTCTTTCTGCTTTACACTTTTGATCTCCTTAAGGTATTCTCCCCCTACCCTAAACTCTCTTGTCGGCTCTTTGCTGACGACGTCAAACTCTACACCCTTTTGATCCACTCTCTCCATCCGACGCCCCCACTCAACTTCAGTCCGGGATTTTGGGTTTCAACGAATACTGCAAAACATGGCAGTTAGAAGTTGCTGAGAAAAAGTGCAACATAGTTCACATAGGACAACACAATCCCAGAACCACCTACTCTCTTCTTTCTAGCAATCTTGCAATCTCTGACTCCATTCGTGATTTAGGAGTCTTTATCGACCCTCTATTGAACTTCGACTCTCATATTAAGATTGTATGTCACAAATCAACCTCACTTGTTTACCTCCTTTTTCGCAGTATCAGCTGTACTATTCCTTCCCCTTACATCTTTTTCAAGTCATTCATTATCCCCGTATTAGAATATGCATCTCCCGTTTGGTCCCCCTCGTCCAAAGGTCTTGTTCGGAAATTAGAGAAAGTACAACACTTGTTTACCAGACTTTTATACTTTCGTTGCTCCAGAGTAGATCCCGTTGTTCCATCCTACTCTGATAGATTATCTCTATATTCATTGAATACTTTGCACACTCGTCGTATTGTGATCGATATTGTCTTAGCTCTCAAAATTTTTGCCAACTTTGTTGTTATAGAACCTACGCATTTTTACACATATCGTGCAATTAGTAGACGTAATGGTTCGTTTGTTCTTCATCTACCCCTGTTCCTTAAAGAGAGAAAATCTCAAAGTATCTTTTTCTCACAGAACCGCTCGCTTATTAAATAAATTGCACTTGATTTGTAACCCCAAATTGTCTATTCCTACTATAAAGATTCACATTTTTAATCATCCTAATTTACCTCGTGCATTCGGAATAGAAGTTTTGAATATGTGACCTTCCCTCTAACCCATCCCCATCCATTCTCACCCCCTTCCCCTTCCAACTCGATCTACCTCGTCAAGCACTTCCATCCAATAAGACATATATTGGATCAGCGGTCAGTTCCTACCGCATACGAGGCTCCCTCACCTCGACATTCCAATGTGCGACTCCATGAGAAGATCGATCCCTCCCCCCCTCCTCCCCCTACCCCACCCTCATTCCTCACGCATCCTTCCCCTAGTTGTATTCTCATTACCTTTCTCCTTTCTCGTACATCCTGTACTTGTTGAAGCACCTTCAGTGGTGTACGATTAATAAATAAATAAATAAACAAAGAGTTTAAAGTCGGGAGATGATGATTACCTAGCAGTCAGCTGCCCTACTATAATCGGGGAGCACGAGGGGGCAGCCGAGAGGAGGGAACGAAGGTGCGACGACCGAGAGTCGACAGCTATGGGGGCTATAAGGAAGCGGGCTTAATGGGGGAGGAGTCTGCTGTAGTGATGGCGAATCGGTAAACGGGCGCTCCTCATTTCGCGATGTCTCTCGCGAGAGTTCAGGCGAATTGGAGAGAGTCGGTTCCGATTTGCCATCCCTAGTGGTCTAGATAAACACCGAATTCGCTGCAGTGATCTTCGTTTTTCATACGTGAGCACCTGGAGAGGAGAAACCGTATCAGGGAAAGTGTTTGTGTAGATCGCGAAGTGGTGCTATTCCTTAGATCAGCAATGAAAAGCAACTGCCGCTCGATGGTCACTAGTGATGCCAAATCGGAAACTATACGCCTTTATTCGTGTGCTCTGTGAGATCTACAGAGAATGCGATATGAAGAGAGTTTTTTTCGTTTTGTCTTCACTAATGGTCACTCAAATGATTGCATTTCCGTAATTTCTAAATCACATATTCGACTGAATTCACCTTATTGACGAAGGGAAACTCGGCATTGCTGAGGCAGAGAATGAGCAGGGCTCGGCCTAGGCATGCAAACTGCAAATGGTTGATGATGCGATAAATTGAAGTTTTGGAATTTCTGCATCTGGGCACTAGGTCGGATGAGAACAATAACCTACTGAATGAGAACTATCTCACAATATCGTCTCTTACAGTTGTCTCTCATATTCAAATGGAGCTCATCCAGTAGGTTGTCATCCGAATTTTCTCGTCCGACCTAGTGCCGACATTTGCTAACTGAATGTTGAACAATACAGCACCGGACATCTCAGAATCTGAGTTCATCGTACCATGAACAACTTCGCACACTTTTTCCGGTTGGAAGCGAAAATAAACGTAATTTTGATGCACTTTTTTGGGGCTTATGTTTTTTGATCGCTGTCCCGTGTTTCCGTTTTGTTGTTGTTGTTTTTTCGATATATCATGATGAATATTATCCTCCGTTCTTTTGCAGGTGCTCTTCATTAACAGCTCCTAAATATTCCACTGTTTTCCCGCGATATCTGCATACATAAAAATGTGAACATTGTCTGCGCATACGTGATCGGCATCAATAATATTGTTGTCAAACACGCAATTGCATTCAGGGAAATGTATCTTGGTTGAAACTAATTTGATTTCGTTTTGAGAATAGCCATGAACACGTCAAACTTATTTCAGGACTAATTTGCATTGCCGATGCGCGTTGTTTGCGCACCGCATGTAGCCCTGACTCATATCGTGCAGCGTCGGATCTCGGTCCTATGAGGAATCACCGATTCGTGACAAATTTGCGATTATGACGAGTTAACGTGCACTTCTGGGTACGAATCAGTAGCGGAAAATTCACGCGGGCTCAAGCGTGTTTTCCTGGCCGTGAAGCTTAAGTGATTGCTTGAGAAGATCCGCTTCCGGATTGAACTGCAAGGACCGGATTTGTGCAAGAAACGCCGGGGGTTGAAACTACACAACACTTCAATCTTCGAATGGTTCCCACTTCAGCTAAATAGGAAAGTTCCGTGTCTTCAACGGAAATAGTTTACGCATTTCCTCCCATGAATGTCAAAACAGCTTAGCTGAATGTCAAAACAGCTGAATGTCAAAACCGATTAGTCGAAAAACATCCTGCCAGTTCTTTCGCATTTGATATTTTTTATGCTAACGCGCATCTTCGATATCTGGCCATCCAAAGATCAGTCATTTCCGGCTTCATATGTTTGATTGGTTCGCACCTGCTCCATTTCTAGAGTTAGATCAGCCATCTCGATTGCCGGCTTGCATTCCTCCTTCGCGTGGAAATGTGACTGAAATGGGAAAAATGATTATTCGAGAATCCCAGGTAATTCAGCCGTGGGTTTTTGGAAACAAAAGAAAAACGTTACTCCTCAGGGTGTGGGAGGATACAGATTGGTCTTATTGAAGCGGATTATCGAAACTTTTGCGCCGATGAGATTGGAGATTTGGCTCATATTCCAGATAAGCGAAAGGGCATATAGTCGGGTGGATAGGGATTGTGGCGGTTGTAGCACGGACAAATTTGCAAGTTTGCAAGATGTTACTCAATTTGTGTGTCAAACCTTGCGAAAATACAATTACTCCATTAGCCATTTGGCTACTTCGTGTTTTACTTGCGTAATTCATCGACTAGACCTACAACGTTTTCTACCAAAGTTCTCGAACTATAACTTTATCTCAAAGGTGTACAATCAACATAAAATTTTGTGAGTATTTTCCCTGATGAACTCGGAGAAGAAATGTTAAATTGGTTGATTTGTAGCGACAGTGGCTGGAGAGTACATAACTACCCAAAATTGAACTTGATCGAAAAACGATTTGTCGCCGCGAGTGCCCGACCGGGCCCAAATTTCAACCGTCTTAGTACGAACTGACAAACCCTACGAAATATGGAGACTGTATCTCAACTAGAACTAAAATATGTTTTGGAAAATGGTTCTGCTGACCTTATTTGAAATGCGATCAATGTGCACCAATGTGTATTGTGCACACCTGAGGTAGTGCTAACTACACGAGAACAATGAACTTGTGCAAAAATTCAATGTGAGACTTTGTCATTTTTTGAAAAGAGCTCGTCCGCATTAATTTATTCAAAAAATCAGACCTAGTGCAGGGTACGATTCAATAACAAGTGGTTATTCTTCTCTGTATGTACTATGTAATGCTTCAAACCGTGGATCTATATCTCAAGTTTAAAAGAAGTTATGGCGAGTTGAAAAAAGTTTCAATACTTTTGCACGGTACTCTAATAAGCTAGAAGCGCGGATTCAGTATTTCAGATGAACCTGACCCGAGCGCGAGGGGGCAGACCTCCCAAGAATTATCTCTCCTTATTGGTTCCTGCAGAAAAATTTCCGCGTTGTGGGTGTTGTTGAAGGTATAGATTTCCACAGGATCACTGGCTATGCTGAAAGGAATCAAAACCGGTGTTATTTTGCGCCGTAAATCTTCTTGGACCAGGAATGGGACTAAAATATACCTTCGAAAACGCGAATGCAGCCCAGTTCTTGCGTTCGTCATTGTCGTCAGATCATCCACGAAATCTTCGAATTTGGCGATAATCTGAAGATTATCATGAACTTGTGTGTAGTAATTTGTCTTTTTGGAATGATGGGGGGGGGGGGGGGGGTAACAAAAGAGCAAACGACAAAAGAGCAACTGGGAATAGCCCGGAGGTGAGTTAGCCAACGTAAATAAAAGTTGTCACATATATATTACTTTAGCCTAAGGATTACGGTAACCCAGTCCGATGGGTCAGATCGAGTTCATCGGGTCAGATTTTTTCGATAATTTCTCCAATCGATCTCAAAATCATTTTTCCATAGTCTAAAGGACGGTAGAGTACATTTTCGATTCAAATCGCAAGAATTTTTTTTCCCAAAAACCATGATACTGTTGAGAAAAAAAAATGAAATTGAAAAAAATTGCAAGAACTTTCTGATCATAGGTCTTTCTGGTGTATCTTTGCTCGCTGATTTCGAATATCGATATGAGGGCTCATCAAAAAATTAATGAAAAAAGTTAAAATTTAAAAATTATCAAAATCGGAATTTTTGGACATAACATCGAGCAATTATTTTCCCTCGCCACAGATGCTTCTGATATTTGGGGTGATACTTGGTACAGGTACTTACTCAAA
Organism: Pristionchus entomophagus; assembly: GCA_036245825.1. Taxonomy (NCBI): domain Eukaryota; kingdom Metazoa; phylum Nematoda; class Chromadorea; order Rhabditida; family Neodiplogasteridae; genus Pristionchus; species Pristionchus entomophagus. The sequence continues at coordinate 30,028,823 of BTSX01000006.1, forward strand.
TCACTTTACTGGGATTCTCGAATAATTGCAGTTTTCGAAAATTACGTGTCATATAGGAAAAAAAAAGTTTTTGGAAAAAGCGACCACCCCGTACCAGGGAAAATCTGGGAATGATATCATCAACATAAGAATTGTTCCTCCGTGTCTTCTGAATCGAATGCCATAATCGGGATAGCTCTATCATTTTTCTCAAAACGAATGATGACTGTTTTCCGGAGGCGAACGTGGTCAAAAAATTCAAATGATCTATTACGTTAGTTCAAAGTTTTTTGCTGTGTCCTATGTGTTCAATAATGAGTTGGAACTAAAGTTGAGATCTGATATGTATTTGATCAACCCCTATTCTAGGGGATGTACGCTGTTGAGTTTACGAAATGGATCCTTTGAATTTTTTTACCACGTTCGCCTCCGGAAAACGGTCATCATTCGTTTTGAGAAAAATGATAGAGCTATCCCGATTATGGCATTCGATTTAGGAGACTCGGAGGAATAATTCTTATGTTGATGATGTCATTCCCAGATTTTTCGCTGGTGCGGGGGGTTGTCGCTTTTTTCCAAAAACTTTTTAGATTTTCCCAAATGACACGTTTTTTTTTTTTCGAAAAAAAACTTTCGAAAACTGCAATTATTCGAGAATCCCAGTAAAGTGATTTGAGTAAGTACCTGTACCAAGTATCACCCCAAATATCAGAAGCATCTGTGGCGAAGGAAAATAATTGCTCGATATTATGTCCAAAAATTCCGTTAATTTTTTGATGAGTTCTCATATCGATGAAGTAAATCATATCGTTGTTCAGAGACATACTGCAAGTGTGGCATCGTGAATGACTGGTTCGACGACTGGAAACCGTCCGACATCTGGCTGGACATCGTCATTATCCTCGACACTTCTAAGCCCATGTCATCCAGTTTGGAAGAGGTATTATTTTATCGGGGTTGTTAGTGGCAAGGTGGCGCAGAGGTATGGGGGCTGCCCACTTCGGCACCGCTAGCTAACAAAGAAACATGAGTATTAATCTGCTCCGATGCTAATCCGTAACTGTTATCCTTCCGGGATGTGATATATTGGTGAAAGCACTTGACAGCTTGAGTGTGTAAACTATCTAGCAGCTGTCCTAACCCCTGTGGTCATCAAAGTAGTGGCTTCATGACGTATATTCACTGATTTCTCGATTTTTTGAATCTCGGCAACAACTAAATTTTGTGCCGTTTTCGGCAAATCGGCAAATTTCGGCAAAAAAAATGTCGGCATGTTCGGTAATTCGGCAATTCGGCAACGCGTTGCCGCACAGCCCTGATCAGGAATATCCGCGCAGTCCAAGTCTGCAATCACCTCCTTCGTCAGTCTCATGAGCACAGACCCGAGCACGGAATTCTACTCCAGAATCGGAGTCATCGCAATGTCCTACAAACCCGAGGTATCGTCAATTGAATTTTCACTGGTTGGCATTCACATTAAAGTATAACTGAATTGATTCAGGTAATCTACAATCTCAACATGACCTTCTCCGACGATCTCGAAAATGTGAAGCCGCACCAAATCAACAAGATCGACGTCGGAGCCTGAGTTTCATAGATATATAGAGTGGATACGTTTTCTGGACGTTATTTCTTCCTCACTTAAACAGTTGTTGCACATACTTGTGTGAGTTTTGTGAATATTCCATTTCCTAGCGCATTCCAAGCGGCTCTCAAAATGTTCGCTGACGGAAGAAAGGCGTCTTCCTACAGAGACAACGCGCAACAAGTCATATACTTCCTCTCCAACTCAGCCCCGTCAGTGTTTTTTCTCTCACTTTTTGGGGTGTTAACACGTAGTCAAACCTGCTCTTGATTGGTGATTGTGCTACACAAACACCAACACACTGCAGTTTTGAGCATTCCATGACAAATTTGCAGATATCACCACATTCAGACAGTTCTCCAGCATTGTTTCAGAAAACGGTAATTAATGATCACGCATTGTATTGCATTTTAGCGGCGTCAACATGAATGTAGTGGATGGGTTCAAGGCAGGAGGAGGAATCGTCATAGTTAATGGTTAGAAGTTGCTCTACGACCTCATTAGCTCAACCTGTCAGTGTTTTGCACATTCTCATTCAGACTTCGTCATCGAGGGTACAGTGGCCGACCCGGGACTACAGAAGTTCGCCTCCGACGATTTCTTCTTCACCGATCTCTCCGAAGACTACCTCCGTTCACTCGGAGTACTCTGTGAAGGTGCGAATGACTGATTAGAACGTTGTTTTCGAAAGTAGAGTTGAGAAAATGATAGTTATTATTCATAATTTCCGAACAATGTGAATGAAAGCATATTGCAGCCAACTGCTTCTGCTCGCCCGACTCCCATCCCTTCAATGACGACAAGAAAAGTCCTCGCACCCGCGCCAATCGTCAGTTTTGATTCACTAGAAATGGACAGGGACACATGGGTTTTCGAAAATACATTCAAACGCTCAAAATACCGAGAAGTACATGAACATAAACCTTGGAATTACACCCTGATTTCCAGGCGGTTGCTTCCACCCCGTAAACAACGGAATCCCACAACAGAAGGCACGCGAAACGTGCCAGAAGGAGAACGCATCTCTCGTCTCCATTCACGACTCGGACAAAGAGATCTTCGTCAACAGCGGTCTGTTCATTGATTTCAGTTATTAAAGCATTGTTACTTGTGAAAATGCGTATAAATCACCAGAAATTCAGTTGTCTCCGTGTTCGGAGAGAAGAAGAAATTCTGGATCGGACTTCAGAACGACGGATCGAAGTGGAACTGGGATGACAAGGTTTGGAACATCAACTTTGAATCCGGATTATTCCTCATCTAGATCACAATCTATAATTGAAATTAGTCTCTTCAGTAATAGAGTATAATCCACTCCACTGCAGTCCACTGACCCCTTCACCGACTGGGACTCCAACAACGGCCAGCCGAACACGAACTTCGGCACGGCACAGTGCGCCTACGCTCAGCAGGGAACCGGTCCCAATGCTCCCTGGTTAGTACAATGCTTCCTGCGCTGCAGGAACCGGTCCCAATGCTGCAGGAACCGGTCCCAATGCTCCCTGGTTAGTACGATGCTTCCTGCGCTGCAGGAAGCATCGTCTACTTGTGCGAATCGACCCCCTGCTCCATCGGATACAAGAACTGCGCTTGAGGAGAGAATGCCACCTTGGAGGCCCCCTCATGATAATCACTGTGATATTCGATAAAGAAATCAGACTTTTGAAGCTATTTCATGTATAGACGTACACAGTCTGATCAATACACAACAACTGCATTTGTACATCAATAGTATTCAGGAAACAATAATCTCGAATATGGGAGATCGCACATTGAATGAGTGAAAACAAAGGAATGAAACTGTCTGAGACATGCTATTCACGTGCCTCGCTCGTGTTCCCTGAATTGTTAAGCTAACAGTGCAATGAAATATGCTATCCTGAAGCACGAGAAACATTCTTTCTCTGTACTAATGCTAAGTTACGGCGCTAAAATGTAATCTTTTATTGACCAGTTCGTTGAAATCACGGACCTATTCAATGGTAGTGTAACTGATACATCCACTGCCTAGATTCCGGTTCTACTCCTCTCTTTTCGGTGTCAGCTCTTCAGCTCAACTCGTAATTGCCGAAACGAGATTGTGATGCAACACGAATAATTTGCAATGTTTGATGTCCCAATTTTGCAAGAAACGAAACATGCAAAACGTTGCAGATGCTGTGACCAGTGGTCACAAACACAGAAAAATGTAGAAGGCGAATTATTGCGATGGAAAAATAAAATAAAAAGAGCAATTGAAGTTGAGATTGAGTGAAACCGAGTCCGTTTCAAACAGTAATGACAGGAAATGACGGATTTTCTGACTGTTTGCCTCTTCATCTACTGCTGTTTTCTGACCACTGGTCTCGGTTTTCTTTCTGCACGCGTTTGTCGGTTCCAGCTATTCTTAATTGAAACACCACTATAAAAGACGATTCAAACCGATAGTACGGCACCCTCACTCTAACATCCTCACCTCTCAAGGGAGTCGAGATGTTGAAGATACTCCTCTTCTTTGTGATCCTACGTGAGTTTCTCGTTTTCCCAACCATCGACATAATTAATCACGGTGATCTGTATGCTCGGTTCTCTTGCAGAGGCGACTCACTGTGCGTGTCCCGATGGATTCGAACTCGCCAACGATGGACTGTGCAAGCGGTTCTACAAGACAGTCCACAACGTGCGTGTCGACCAAGCCACGGACGTGGTCATCTCCAAGTGCAAGGAGATCGGAGCACATCCCATCATCATTCACAATGCACAAGTTAGTGGTTTGGAATACGAAACAGTAGACGTAAGAAGCAGTCCTGATAGATAATGAAGTTGTTGTCATTCAGCAACAGAAGGACTGGTTCAAGCGATGGGAAGCGGCGGAGCATGGCATGCCTGTCATCGGTTAGTTTGGAGATTTCAGACGAACATCGATGTTGGTTAGGAATGCAGATAGCAGGACAATCGTTCTTGCAACTACCCCGTTTTCGAACAATTTACGGTCACTAAACGTCCAATTTACGGTCGCTAAACGTTCGAACAATTTACGGTCACTAAACGTTAATATAATTAACGAAAAGAACAGAAAACTAGAAAAAAATAGTTGTAAGATATCCTCATTACAACTCTAACAGTCCCGTCTCGATGGGTCTCAATACTTTCCATGGTGAAATAATCGGGATATACAGAAACTGTTTGTCATTTTATCATTTTCTTGAGAGATCTCGACAATTAGTCAGATACTTCCTATCTATCAGTTACCCTAAAGATATCTTGTTTTCGAGACTCTATCGCACTCTAAACAAAACACCTACAATTTCATTGAAATACGGCTTACCGAACAAAGCAATCAGCTTTGAAATCACTCGAGTGGTGTGAGTACTCGTACTTCTTCCACTTTTTCCCGTAGAAACACCCTGATTGATACACACGTAAGTTAAAGTCAATAGACAACTCGTGTTTCATGTGCGCCTTGAAGATCTCAATAAATGCTGTTTGGCAATGACTATGCGTTGAGAGATTTAAAAAAAACTATTCAGTTTCGCGCTTCACGTGATCATAAAGACACTCCGAATTAATTCAGCAGCAGCGGTACTTCGTTAACAAACAGGAAAAGACCAAGAAAAAACTTTAAAATTTTTACATCCTTCAATGTAGCCAATCTATAGCTACCGTATCCCTATCCATAATCTTGTTAACGTACCCTCCCCTACCTGTGCCACTAGTTGGTCCATGTCGAGTGCCGATCGCAGGTCTTCGTCCTCACTGCCGTCGAGCGAGGAGCGGATGCCCGACTAAAAATAACACATCTATTGATTAATTCAGGAACTCAATGAAGAACCATTTTAATTAATCCAAGCAAGCTTCCAGCCTCTCAACTAAATAGTGAAACAGGAAAGGTAAAAGATTAAAGAACAAAATGGTATTGGCACTCCACCCTTCATTTACCAGTTTCACATTTTATTGAGGAGTGCTCTCATACCCAGTCTCGAGGAGTGCTCTCATACCGATTGTTGATGTTTTGCGTCTGGGCTGTGGGTCAGTTGTTGGTGTGATAACTTTGGAAAATTGAAAACAACGACCCGGTGGAAGCATACTTCTGTGATCGATCATAAGTACTACTGGCTCAGTGGCGGATTCAATATTTCCTTTACCTTTTTTACGAAAATATCAAACTATTCATGGCTTCATATAAGATCATGTCAAATTGCTGTCAAGTGCATTTCTTGTGTTTGATCATTTATCTCTTTGCAGGTTGTAGTGGACTCTCACGGTCAATTTCGGCACGATGCTTCCCCTCGATGTGCACACGATGAAGACGAGGAAACTGCTAGTCGGATTGTTGGATCTCAACTCGGCAAGGACCGATAAGGTGAGGGAGCGAAACGTGAAAGGAGAGGGGAGTTTGTGGATTTAGTGATGCTGATATTGATATTCTCAGGAGCGCTATGATTGAGGTAGGCTAGGACGAACATGGTACTTGTGCAGAGATTGAAGCGAGGAGTGCGCGGGTGCCAAAGTTGAGTATGATGAAGTGTGTCGTTTGGTAGGCAAGGTGTCTCTGGGCTACTGTATTTTTGCTAGATCTGAGTTCGGTCTGGAGAACAGGTTGTTTCATGCTTCACTATTTACATGTAGGACACGACATTAGAATAGTTTTAATATGTATCCTCCCTGGATTTCAAACACTTCCTCACATGCTAGTTTTTGACTACAAGGTGAGTTTTGGCTTAGTTGGAAAATTTTGTGCTCCGTTTCGTCGTTAAATTCAATAATATGAACTCGTTGTGTTTTATACCAAATACAAATTATTCACCTGTTGTAACAAATATCTGGTGGAATGTTGTTGCACACTGAGTCTCACAATAACCTAGCCTGCAAAAAAGACCTGCGATCGGCAACTCGACATGGACCAACTAGTGGCACAGGTAGGGGAGGGTACGTTAACAAGATTATGGATAGGGATACGGTAGCTATAGATTGGCTTCAGTAATCCATAAGGCGACTTGAAGGATGTAAAAATTTTAAAGTTTTTTCTTGGTCTTTTCCTGTTTGTTAACGAAGTACCGCTGCTGCTGAATTAATTCGGAGTGTCTTTATGATCACGTGAAGCCCGAAACTGAATAGTTTTTTTTAAATCTCTCAACGCAGAGTCATTGCCAAACAGCATTTATTGAGATCTTCAAGGCGCACATGAAACACGAGTTGTCTATTGACTTTAACTTACGTGTGTATCAATCAGGGTGTTTCTACGGGAAAAAGTGGAAGAAGTACGAGTACTCACACCACTCGAGTGATTTCAAAGCTGATTGCTTTGTTCGGTAAGCCGTATTTCAATGAAATTGTAGGTGTTTTGTTTAGAGTGCGATAGAGTCTCGAAAACAAGATATCTTTAGGGTAACTGATAGATAGGAAGTATCTGACTAATTGTCGAGATCTCTCAAGAAAATGATAAAATGACAAACAGTTTCTGTATATCCCGATTATTTCACCATGGAAAGTATTGAGACCCATCGAGACGGGACTGTTAGAGTTGTAATGAGGATATCTTACAACTATTTTTTTCTAGTTTTCTGTTCTTTTCGTTAATTATATTAACGTTTAGTGACCGTAAATTGTTCGAACGTTTAGCGACCGTAAATTGGACGTTTAGTGACCGTAAATTGTTCGAAAACGGGGTAGTTGCAAGAACGATTGTCCTGCTATCTGCATTCCTAACCAACATCGACGTTCGTCTGAAATCTCCAAACTAACCGATGACAGGCATGCCATGCTCCGCCGCTTCCCATCGCTTGAACCAGTCCTTCTGTTGCTGAATGACAACAACTTCATTATCTATCAGGACTGCTTCTTACGTCTACTGTTTCGTATTCCAAACCACTAACTTGTGCATTGTGAATGATGATGGGATGTGCTCCGATCTCCTTGCACTTGGAGATGACCACGTCCGTGGCTTGGTCGACACGCACGTTGTGGACTGTCTTGTAGAACCGCTTGCACAGTCCATCGTTGGCGAGTTCGAATCCATCGGGACACGCACAGTGAGTCGCCTCTGCAAGAGAACCGAGCATACAGATCACCGTGATTAATTATGTCGATGGTTGGGAAAACGAGAAACTCACGTAGGATCACAAAGAAGAGGAGTATCTTCAACATCTCGACTCCCTTGAGAGGTGAGGATGTTAGAGTGAGGGTGCCGTACTATCGGTTTGAATCGTCTTTTATAGTGGTGTTTCAATTAAGAATAGCTGGAACCGACAAACGCGTGCAGAAAGAAAACCGAGACCAGTGGTCAGAAAACAGCAGTAGATGAAGAGGCAAACAGTCAGAAAATCCGTCATTTCCTGTCATTACTGTTTGAAACGGACTCGGTTTCACTCAATCTCAACTTCAATTGCTCTTTTTATTTTATTTTTCCATCGCAATAATTCGCCTTCTACATTTTTCTGTGTTTGTGACCACTGGTCACAGCATCTGCAACGTTTTGCATGTTTCGTTTCTTGCAAAATTGGGACATCAAACATTGCAAATTATTCGTGTTGCATCACAATCTCGTTTCGGCAATTACGAGTTGAGCTGAAGAGCTGACACCGAAAAGAGAGGAGTAGAACCGGAATCTAGGCAGTGGATGTATCAGTTACACTACCATTGAATAGGTCCGTGATTTCAACGAACTGGTCAATAAAAGATTACATTTTAGCGCCGTAACTTAGCATTAGTACAGAGAAAGAATGTTTCTCGTGCTTCAGGATAGCATATTTCATTGCACTGTTAGCTTAACAATTCAGGGAACACGAGCGAGGCACGTGAATAGCATGTCTCAGACAGTTTCATTCCTTTGTTTTCACTCATTCAATGTGCGATCTCCCATATTCGAGATTATTGTTTCCTGAATACTATTGATGTACAAATGCAGTTGTTGTGTATTGATCAGACTGTGTACGTCTATACATGAAATAGCTTCAAAAGTCTGATTTCTTTATCGAATATCACAGTGATTATCATGAGGGGGCCTCCAAGGTGGCATTCTCTCCTCAAGCGCAGTTCTTGTATCCGATGGAGCAGGGGGTCGATTCGCACAAGTAGACGATGCTTCCTGCAGCGCAGTTTGCTGCCGTCCTGCGATTGATTGGATGAACACTCAACTGAACCAACTGTACTAACCAGGGAGCATTGGGACCGGTTCCCTGCTGAGCGTAGGCGCACTGTGCCGTGCCGAAGTTCGTGTTCGGCTGGCCGTTGTTGGAGTCCCAGTCGGTGAAGGGGTCAGTGGACTGCAGTGGAGTGGATTATACTCTATTACTGAAGAGACTAATTTCAATTATAGATTGTGATCTAGATGAGGAATAATCCGGATTCAAAGTTGATGTTCCAAACCTTGTCATCCCAGTTCCACTTCGATCCGTCGTTCTGAAGTCCGATCCAGAATTTCTTCTTCTCTCCGAACACGGAGACAACTGAATTTCTGGTGATTTATACGCATTTTCACAAGTAACAATGCTTTAATAACTGAAATCAATGAACAGACCGCTGTTGACGAAGATCTCTTTGTCCGAGTCGTGAATGGAGACGAGAGATGCGTTCTCCTTCTGGCACGTTTCGCGTGCCTTCTGTTGTGGGATTCCGTTGTTTACGGGGTGGAAGCAACCGCCTGGAAATCAGGGTGTAATTCCAAGGTTTATGTTCATGTACTTCTCGGTATTTTGAGCGTTTGAATGTATTTTCGAAAACCCATGTGTCCCTGTCCATTTCTAGTGAATCAAAACTGACGATTGGCGCGGGTGCGAGGACTTTTCTTGTCGTCATTGAAGGGATGGGAGTCGGGCGAGCAGAAGCAGTTGGCTGCAATATGCTTTCATTCACATTGTTCGGAAATTATGAATAATAACTATCATTTTCTCAACTCTACTTTCGAAAACAACGTTCTAATCAGTCATTCGCACCTTCACAGAGTACTCCGAGTGAACGGAGGTAGTCTTCGGAGAGATCGGTGAAGAAGAAATCGTCGGAGGCGAACTTCTGTAGTCCCGGGTCGGCCACTGTACCCTCGATGACGAAGTCTGAATGTGAATGTGCAAAACACTGACAGGTTGAGCTAATGAGGTCGTAGAGCAACTACTAACCATTAACTATGACGATTCCTCCTCCTGCCTTGAACCCATCCACTACATTCATGTTGACGCCGCTAAAATGCAATACAATGCGTGATCATTAATTATCGTTTTCTGAAACAATGCTGGAGAACTGTCTGAATGTGGTGATATCTGGCAAATTTGTCATGGAATGCTCAAAACTGCAGTGTGTTGGTGTTTTTGTAGCACAATCACCAATCAAGAGTTTTTATGCAGGTTTGACTACGTGTTAACACCCCAAAAAGTGAGAGAAAAAACACTGACGGGGCTGAGTTGGTGAGGAAGTAGATGACTTGTTGCGCGTTGTCTCTGTAGGAAGACGCCTTTCTTCCGTCAGCGAACATTTTGAGAGCCGCTTGGAATGCGCTAGAAAATGGAATATTCATGGAATGCTCAAAAGTGTGTTGGTGTTTGTGTAAATTGTAAACTCACACAAGTATGTGCAATAACTGTTTAAGTGAGGAAGAAATAACGTCCAGAAAACGTATCCACTCTATATATCTATGAAACTCACGCTCCGACGTCGATCTTGTTGATTTGGTGCGGCTTCACATTTTCGAGATCGTCGGAGAAGGTCATGTTGAGATTGTAGATTACCTGAATCAATTCAGTTATACTTTATTGTGAATGCCAACAAGTGAAAATTCAATTAACGATACCTCGGGTTTGTCGGACATTGCGATGACTCCGATTCTGGAGTAGAACTCCGCGCTCGGATCTGTGCTCATGAGACTGACGAAGGAGGTGATTGCAGATTTGGCCTGCGCGGATATTCCTGATCAGGGCTGTTCGGCAACGCGTTGCCGAATTGCCCTCTACATTTTTCTGTGTTTGTGACCACTGGTCACAGCATCTGCAAAGTTTTGCATGTTTCGTTTCTTGCAAAATTGGGACATCAAACATGCCGACATTTTTTTGCCGAAATGGCACAAAATTTTGTTGCCGAGATTCAAAAAATCGAGAAATCAGTGAATATACGTCATGAAGCCACTACATTGATGACCACAGGGGTTAGGACAGCTGCTAGATAATTTACACACTCAAGCTGTCAAGTGCTTTCACCAATATATCATATCCCGGAAGGATAACAGTTACGGATTATCATCGGAGCGGATTAATACTCATGTTTCTTTGTTGGCTAGCGGTGCCCCAGTGGGCAGCCCGCATACCTCTGCGCCACCTTGCCACTAACAACCCCGATAAAATAATACCTCTTCCAAACTGGATGACATGGGCTTAGAAGTGTCGAGGATAATGACGATGTCCAGCCAGATGTCGGACGGTTTCCAGTCGTCGAACCAGTCATTCACGATGCCACACTTGCAGTATGCCTCTGAACAACGATATGATTTACTTCACGCACATTCTAACGATGTCAAATAGCTTTTTCTTTTTTTGCGTTGTATTTGTTTGAATTTTGTAACGACTTGTTTCATACAACAAACTGACCAGGCACAGGAGTGGGTGCGACTTGGCAGAAGACGTCAATGGTGTACGGTGTCAGCGCGACAGGCATATTGTGTTTCTTACTGTCGCAGTCTAAACATATTGTACTTCACGTAGGCTATTTAAACTTCGTGATTATGTTTTGTTCACGAATATCAAGCAACTTCAAGTTATCAATCAATAGTTTTATTTTTTTTAAACCGCTAGGGTTCTCAAACTGACAGTCTCTCCATGCACAGTCGTAGTAGAAGTACCATGCGCAGGAGGGGTTGCACTTCTTGTTCAGGTCTGCAAGAGGACTGATGATACATATAGGGGAGATAGAAGACTACGAACCGGGACTGTTGAAGGAGGAATTGGGTTTGAAATCGACCGCCGACCCGTCCGACCACTCCCATTGTTGTGTATTGCTGTTGCACACGAGGCCTGTAATGTAAAATATGTATACATAAATGGACTAGCTGTACGGCAGGTGAACTCGATACATTACAGTAAAAGGGTGTCTTCCTAGGGATACAACATCAACTCTCCTGGCACATTCCTAACCCACATTCTTCCATGTAAGCAAAACCACAATAAATATACCGATCACAGGAACGCCGTGGTCTGCCGCCTCCCAACGCTTGGACCAGTCATTTTGTTGCTGAATTAAAAGGACTGAATCATTCATATGGATTGGTTATTACGTATACTCTGGAGTATTCCATTTTTGTAATGAACCACTTACTTCTGCACTGTGAATGATGATGGGATCTGCGCCGATCTCCTTGCACTTGGAGATGACCAATTGTGTGGCCTGCTCGGCGTGGACTGTGGTGATTGTGTCGTAGAATCGCTTGCACAGTCCATCTTGGGCGAGTTCGAAACCCTCAGGGCAAGAACAGTGAGAAGCACCTGAATTATTTTCCACATTTCAAGGGCAAATTGAGTAATAATTTGATCGCAAACTTCACATTGAAATAACTATAAAATGCTTTTAAAAAGATAATTGGAAACTAACGTAGTATCCCAATCAGGAGAAGTATCTTCAACATCTCGATTCCCTTGAGAGATGAGGATGTCAGAGGGAGGGTCTCTTATTATCGGTTTGCCTCGTCTTTTATAGTGATGTTTCAATCATGGACAACCAACGAACACGTGAAGAAAGAAAACCGAGACCACTGGTTAGAAAATGGCAAAATGGCAGTAGATGAAGAGGCAAACAGTCAGAAAAATGGTTGCGCGGTTAAAATGATTCAGCACTAGAATTCTAGCTGTTCTTTCTTTCGATACATTTCCCGTCTTGCTCCGAGTCGATGTGATCCATGAGCAACCTCAGTTGTTCCATCGCTTCATCACGTAATTCGGAAAACACATTACGATGATTCGGCGACTGCATTACGTTCAAACAATATAAGCCATTACAATCATCAAGCTCGAGCTAACGCCTCTCATAAATTCAACTCCTGCCTACCCAATTTCTGCATGCATAGCGTGTCCCTTTCCATCGATACTATCCTCACTGCCTTGACTCATTAAATAACTTGTCTCCACTGACCTAGATTACGGTAGATTACGGTGGCCATGAGAAACTACACAAATTCGTGTTTTGCAAATCACAAGTGTGCAAGCTCATCTATCGTCCCCATCATCCAATGCAAATGTTTTGTAATTCGATTTTTTTAACGTTTCTGTACATGAAATTGCTGACAGTGGTAAGGACAACTACCGCAAAGACGGCACGTCTTTGTTATCTAATTCAGCGTCGTCGAATATAGTCTTCGTTGATCACAAATGAGGCTGCATGCTCTTCAGTGACCTCTATCCGTCATTTCCTGTCATTACTGTTTGAAACGGACTCGGTTTCACTCAATCTCAACTTCAATTGCTCTTTTTATTTTATTTTTCCATCGCAATAATTCGCCTTCTACATTTTTCTGTGTTTGTGACCACTGGTCACAGCATCTGCAACGTTTTGCATGTTTCGTTTCTTGCAAAATTGGGACATCAAACATTGCAAATTATTCGTGTTGCATCACAATCTCGTTTCGGCAATTACGAGTTGAGCTGAAGAGCTGACACCGAAAAGAGAGGAGTAGCACCGGACTCTATTCAGTGGATGTATCAGTTACACTACCATTGAATAGGTCCGTGATTTCAACGAACTGGTCAATAAAAGATTATATTTTAGCGCCGTAACTTAGCTTTAGTGCAGAGAAAGAATGTTTCTCGTGCTTCAGGATGGCATATTTCATTGCGCTGTTAGCTTAACAATTCAGGGAACACGAGCGAGGCACGTGAATAGCATGTCTCAGACAGTTTCATTCCTTTGTTTTCACTCATTCAATGTGCGATCTCCCATATTCGAGATTATTGTTTCCTGAATAATTGCAGATTAGCGTCCAAAGTACCCAATCTCGAGAGCCCAGTTTCCAAAACGGCACGTATGTTTGTCTTGTTATAGTCACCAATCAGAACGTAGTAGATTCAGTCCGTCCACCCACAACCGATTGCTCACTATTGATGTACAAATGCAGTTGTTGTGTTTTGATCAGACTGTGTACGTCTATACATGAAATATCATCAAAAGTCTGATTTCTTTATCGTATATCACAGTGATTATAATGAGGGGGCCTTCGAGGTGGCATTCTCTCCTCAAGTGCAGTTCTTGTATCCGATGGAGCAAGGGGTCGATTCGCACACGTAGACGATGCCTCCAGCAGCGCAGTTGGCTGCCGTCCTGCAATTGATTGCATGAACACTCAACTGTACCAACTCTACTAACCAGGAAGCATTTGGTCCGGTTCCCTGCTGAGCGTACGCGCACTGTGCCGTGCCGAAGTTCGTGTTCGGCTGGCCGTTGTTGGAGTCCCAGTCGGTGAAGGGGTCAGTGGACTGCAGTGGAGTGGATTATACTCTATTACTGAAGAGACTAATTTCAATTATAGATTGTGATCTAGATGAGGAATAATCCGGATTCAAAGTTATCACCACATTCAGACAGTTCTCCAGCATTGTTTCAGAAAACGAGAATTAATGATCACGCATTGTATTGCATTTTAGCGGCGTCAACATGAATGTAGTGGATGGGTTCAAGGCAGGAGGAGGAATCGTCATAGTTAATGGTTAGAAGTTGCTCTACGACCTCATTAGCTCAACCTGTCAGTGTTTTGCACATTCACATTCAGACTTCGTCATCGAGGGTACAGTGGCCGACCGGGACTACAGAAGTTCGCCTCCGACGATTTCTTCTTCACCGATCTCTCCGAAGACTACCTCCGTTCACTCGGAGTACTCTGTGAAGGTGCGAATGACTGATTAGAACGTTGTTTTCGAAAGTAGAGTTGAGATGACGACAAGAAAAGTCCTCGCACCCGCGCCAATCGTCAGTTTTGATTCACTAGAAATGGACAGGGACACATGGGTTTTCGAAAATGCATTCAAACGCTCAAAATACCGAGAAGTACATGAACATAAACCTTGGAATTACACCCTGATTTCCAGGCGGTTGCTTCCACCCCGTCAACAACGGAATCCCACAACAGAAGGCACGCGAAACGTGCAAGAAGGAGAACGCATCTCTCGTCTCCATTCACGACTCGGACAAGGAGATCTTCGTCAACAGCGGTCTGTTCATTGATTTCAGTTATTAAAGCATTGTTACTTGTGAAAATGCGTATAAATCACCAGAAATTCAGTTGTCTCCGTGTTGGGAGAGAAGAAGAAATTCTGGATCGGACTTCAGAACGACGGATCGAAGTGGAACTGGGATGACAAGGTTGGGAACATCAACTTTGAATCCGGATTATTCCTCATCTAGATCACAATCTAGAACTGAAATTAGTCTCTTCAGTAGTAGAGTATAATCCACTCCACTGCAGTTCACTGACCCCTTCACCGACTGGGACTCCAACAACGGCCAGCCGAACACGAACTTCGGCACGGCACAGTGCGCGTACGCTCAGCAGGGAACCGGACCCAATGCTCCCTGGTTAGTACAGTTGGTTCAGTTGAGTGTTCATCCAATCAATTGCAGGACGGCAGCCAACTGCGCTGCTGGAGGCATCGTCTACGTGTGCGAATCGACCCCCTGCTCCATCGGATACAAGAACTGCGCTTGAGGAGAGAATGCCACCTTGGAGGCCCCCTCATGATAATCACTGTGATATTCGATAAAGAAATCAGACTTTTGAAGCTATTTCATCTATAGACGTACATAGTCTGATCAATACACAACAACTGCATTTGTACATCAATAGTAATCAGGAAACAATAATCTCGAATATAGGAGATCGCACATTGAATGAGTGAAAACAAAGGAATGAAACTGTCTGAGACATGCTATTCACGTGCCTCGCTCGTGTTCCCTGAATTGTTAAGCTAACAGTGCAATGAAATATGCTATCCTGAAGCCCGAGAAAACTCTTTCTCTGCACTAATGCTAAGTTACGTCGCTAAAATGTAATATTTTATTGACCAGTTCGTTGAAATTACAGACCTATTCAATGGTAGTGTAACTGATATATCCACTGCCTAGATTCCGGTTCTACTCCTCTCATTTCGGTGTCAGCTCTTCAGCTCAACTCGTAATTGCCGAAAACAGATTGTGATGCAACACGAATAATTCCCAATGTTTGATGTCCCAATTTTGCAAGAAACGAAACATGCAAAACTTTGCAGATGCTGTGACCAGTGGTCACAAACACAGAAATATGTAGAAGGCGAATGATTGCGATGGAAAAATAAAATAAAAAGAGCAATTGAAGTTGAGACTGAGTGAAACCGAGTCCGTTTCAAACAGTAATGACAGGAAATGACGGATAGAGGTCACTGAAGAGCATGCAGCCTCATTTGTGATCAACGAAGACTATATTCGACGACGCTGAATTAGATAACAAAGACGTGCCGTCTTTGCGGTAGTTGTCCTTACCACTGTCAGCAATTTCATGTACAGAAACGTAAAAACACGAATTGCAAAACATTTGCATTGGATGCTGGGGACGATAGATGAGCGATCCGGTTTCTTGAACACTTGTGATTTGCAAAATACGAAGTGTAGTTTCTCATAAAATGTGTCATCCTTGTCACTTGAATCAAAAACATAAGTTTTGTTAAGTTAGAATTCTATTGCTGAATCATCTTAACCGCGCAGCCATTTTTCTGACTGTTTGCCTCTCCATCTACTGCTATTTTCTGACCACTGGTCTCGGTTTTCTTTCTGCACGCGTTCGCTGGTTCCAGCTATTCTTAATTGAAACACCACTATAAAAGACGAGGCAAACCGATAGTAAGGCACCCTCACTCTGACATCCTCACCTCTCAAGGGAGTCGAGATGTTGAAGATACTCCTCTTTTTTGTGATCCTACGTGAGTTTCTCGGTTCCCCAACCATCGACATAATTAATTACGGTGATCTGTATAGTGGGTTATCGTGCAGAGGCGACTCACTGTGCGTGTCCCGATGGATTCGAACTCGCCAACGACGGACTGTGCAAGCGGTTCTACAAGACAGTCCACAACGTGCGTGTCGACCAAGCCACGGACGTGGTCATCTCCAAGTGCAAGGAGATCGGAGCAGATCCCATCATCATTCACAATGCGCAAGTTAGTGGTTTGGAATACGAAACAGTAGACGTAAGAAGCAGTCCTGATAGATAATGAAGTTGTTGTCATTCAGCAACAGAAGGACTGGTTCAAGCGATGGGAAGCGGCGGAGCACGGCATGCCTGTCATCGGTTAGTTTGGAGATTTCAGACGAACATCGATGTTGGTTAGGAATGTAGATAGCAGGGTGCGGATGAAGTGCCTTTAGGAAGCACTTCACCCTTGACCGTAACCGTAGGACCAGTCCAACTTTGGATATATCATTCTGATTACAGGTCTCGTGTGCAACAACAAGACGCAGCATTGGGAGTGGTCGGACGGTTCGGCGATCGACTTCAAACCCGATTCCTCCCTCAACAGTCCCGGTTCGTAGTCTTCTATCTCCCCTATATGTATCATTATTCCTCTTGCAGACCTGAACAAGAAGTGCAGCTCCTCCTGTGCATGGTACTTCTACTACGACTGTGCATGGAGAGACTGTCAGTTTCAGAACCATAACAACGGCAGTTATTCAAAAATGAAACACGAATTTGATCGAAATAATGTTTGCATAATGTTCGTAAGAATGTTAGTATAGTGTTCAGTTATCTAGTAATGTTGTCCAAAAGCGCAAACAGAATTGTTATCAGATTGCCCCTGCTCCTTCAAGCCAACTCGCACCATTGACGTCTTCTGTCAGGTCGCACCCACTCCTGAACCAGGTCAGTTTGTTGTGAATCTACAACATAGCTATCGTGTGTAAATCAACGTATGTGTACAGTATCATGTTTCAGAGAACCGCTGCAAGTGCGGCATCGTCGACAACTGGTTCGACAACTGGAAACCGTCTGACATCTGGCTGGACATCGTCATTGTCCTCGACACTTCCAAGCCGATGGCATCCAGTCTGGAGGAGGTATTATCATGGGAAAAGGGATTCTAATCAAGAATATCCGCGCAGGCCAAGTCTGCAATCACCTCCTTCGTCGGTCTCATGAGCACAGACCCGAGCGCGGAGTTCTACTCCAGAATCGGAGTCATCGCAATGTCCGACAAACCCGAGGTTCGTTCTTCTGTCTTGTGATTTGCTGGCATTCTTGATGGGCTGAGAACTGTATGTATGCAGGTGGCCTACAATCTCAACATGACCTTCTCCGACGATCTCGAAAACGTGAAGCCGCACGAAATCAACAAGATCGATGTCGGAGCGTGAGTGGCATATATACTTAAAACGGATGCGTTCAGCCGATTTTCTGAACGCTATTTTTTCCTCTCATGACCATTTAATGCACATATTATGGGAATATTGTGAATCTTCGTATTTCTAGCGCTTTCCAAGCGGCTCTCAAGATGTTCGCAGACGGAAGAAAGGCGTCTTCCTACAGAGAAAACGCGCAACAAGTCATCTACTTCCTAACCAACTCAGCCCCGTCAGTGCTTTTGTACTCTATTCGGTGTTATGCATGGACTGTTGTTTTGCCTTTCAGAGGCTCCAACATGAACGGAGTCGATGACTTCAAGACCGGAGGAGGAATCATCATCGTGAATGGTTCGATTATGCTTTTACTTTTATTTCTGATGAAAATGTATGCATTTGAAATGTCATTATCAGATTTTGTACTCGAGGGGACTGTGGCCGACCCGGGACTTCAGAAGTTCGCCTCCGACGACTTCTTTTTCACCGACCTCTCCGAGGACTACCTCCGATCACTCGGAGTCCTCTGCGAAGGTGCGAATGGCTAAGTATCCTACAACGTTGTTTTCGTGAGCAAATATAAATATACTTGAGAAAATGATAATTTTCAGTGTAATCAATTGTGAATGTAAGCATGTTGCAGCAAACTGCTTCTGCTCGCCCGTCTCCCATCCCTTCAATGACGACAAGAAGAGTCCTCGCACCCGCGCCAATCGTCAGTTTTGATTCACTGTAAAGGGACAGGGGCACATGGGTTCTCGGAAAGGCATTCATCCTCTCAAAAGGCCTAGAAGTTCATGAACATGAATATTGGACTAACGCACTCATTTCCTGGCGGTTGCTTCCACCCCGTCAACAACGGAATCCCACAACAGAAGGCACGCGAAACGTGCAAGAAGGAGAACGCCTCTCTCGTCTCCATTCACGACTCGGACAAGGAGATCTTCGTCAACAGCGGTCTGTTGATTTTTTCTGGTTATTAACGCATAGTTACTTGTGAAAATGCGCATAAATAACTAGAAATTCAGTTGTCTCTGTGTTCGGAGAGAAGAAGAAATTCTGGATCGGACTTCAGAACGACGGATCGAAGTGGAACTGGGATGACAAGGTTGGGAACATCAACTTTGAATCCGGATTATTCCTCATCTAGATCACAATCTATAATTGAAATTAGTCTCTTCAGTAATAGAGTATAATCCACTCCACTGCAGTCCACTGACCCCTTCACCGACTGGGACTCCAACAACGGCCAGCCGAACACGAACTTCGGCACGGCACAGTGCGCGTACGCTCAGCAGGGAACCGGACCAAATGCTCCCTGGTTAGTAGAGTTGGTACAGTTGAGTGTTCATGCAATCAATTGCAGGACGGCAGCCAACTGCGCTGCTGGAGGCATCGTCTACGTGTGCGAATCGACCCCCTGCTCCATCGGATACAAGAACTGCGCTTGAGGAGAGAATGCCACCTTGGAGGCCCCCTCATGATAATCACTGTGATATTCGATAAAGAAATCAGACTTTTGAAGCTATTTCATCTATAGACGTACATAGTCTGATCAATACACAACAACTGCATTTGTACATCAATAGTAATCAGGAAACAATAATCTCGAATATAGGAGATCGCACATTGAATGAGTGAAAACAAAGGAATGAAACTGTCTGAGACATGCTATTCACGTGCCTCGCTCGTGTTCCCTGAATTGTTAAGCTAACAGTGCAATGAAATATGCTATCCTGAAGCCCGAGAAAACTCTTTCTCTGCACTAATGCTAAGTTACGTCGCTAAAATGTAATATTTTATTGACCAGTTCGTTGAAATTACAGACCTATTCAATGGTAGTGTAACTGATATATCCACTGCCTAGATTCCGGTTCTACTCCTCTCATTTCGGTGTCAGCTCTTCAGCTCAACTCGTAATTGCCGAAAACAGATTGTGATGCAACACGAATAATTCCCAATGTTTGATGTCCCAATTTTGCAAGAAACGAAACATGCAAAACTTTGCAGATGCTGTGACCAGTGGTCACAAACACAGAAATATGTAGAAGGCGAATGATTGCGATGGAAAAATAAAATAAAAAGAGCAATTGAAGTTGAGACTGAGTGAAACCGAGTCCGTTTCAAACAGTAATGACAGGAAATGACGGATAGAGGTCACTGAAGAGCATGCAGCCTCATTTGTGATCAACGAAGACTATATTCGACGACGCTGAATTAGATAACAAAGACGTGCCGTCTTTGCGGTAGTTGTCCTTACCACTGTCAGCAATTTCATGTACAGAAACGTAAAAACACGAATTGCAAAACATTTGCATTGGATGCTGGGGACGATAGATGAGCGATCCGGTTTCTTGAACACTTGTGATTTGCAAAATACGAAGTGTAGTTTCTCATAAAATGTGTCATCCTTGTCACTTGAATCAAAAACATAAGTTTTGTTAAGTTAGAATTCTATTGCTGAATCATCTTAACCGCGCAGCCATTTTTCTGACTGTTTGCCTCTCCATCTACTGCTATTTTCTGACCACTGGTCTCGGTTTTCTTTCTGCACGCGTTCGCTGGTTCCAGCTATTCTTAATTGAAACACCACTATAAAAGACGAGGCAAACCGATAGTAAGGCACCCTCACTCTGACATCCTCACCTCTCAAGGGAGTCGAGATGTTGAAGATACTCCTCTTTTTTGTGATCCTACGTGAGTTTCTCGGTTCCCCAACCATCGACATAATTAATTACGGTGATCTGTATAGTGGGTTATCGTGCAGAGGCGACTCACTGTGCGTGTCCCGATGGATTCGAACTCGCCAACGACGGACTGTGCAAGCGGTTCTACAAGACAGTCCACAACGTGCGTGTCGACCAAGCCACGGACGTGGTCATCTCCAAGTGCAAGGAGATCGGAGCAGATCCCATCATCATTCACAATGCGCAAGTTAGTGGTTTGGAATACGAAACAGTAGACGTAAGAAGCAGTCCTGATAGATAATGAAGTTGTTGTCATTCAGCAACAGAAGGACTGGTTCAAGCGATGGGAAGCGGCGGAGCACGGCATGCCTGTCATCGGTTAGTTTGGAGATTTCAGACGAACATCGATGTTGGTTAGGAATGCAGATAGCAGGGTGCGGATGAAGTGCCTTTAGGAAGCACTTCACCCTTGACCGTAACCGTAGGACCAGTCCAACTTTGGATATATCATTCTGATTACAGGTCTCGTGTGCAACAACAAGACGCAGCATTGGGAGTGGTCGGACGGTTCGGCGATCGACTTCAAACCCGATTCCTCCCTCAACAGTCCCGGTTCGTAGTCTTCTATCTCCCCTATATGTATCATTATTCCTCTTGCAGACCTGAACAAGAAGTGCAGCTCCTCCTGTGCATGGTACTTCTACTACGACTGTGCATGGAGAGACTGTCAGTTTCAGAACCATAACAACGGCAGTTATTCAAAAATGAAACACGAATTTGATCGAAATAATGTTTGCATAATGTTCGTAAGAATGTTAGTATAGTGTTCAGTTATCTAGTAATGTTGTCCAAAAGCGCAAACAGAATTGTTATCAGATTGCCCCTGCTCCTTCAAGCCAACTCGCACCATTGACGTCTTCTGTCAGGTCGCACCCACTCCTGAACCAGGTCAGTTTGTTGTGAATCTACAACATAGCTATCGTGTGTAAATCAACGTATGTGTACAGTATCATGTTTCAGAGAACCGCTGCAAGTGCGGCATCGTCGACAACTGGTTCGACAACTGGAAACCGTCTGACATCTGGCTGGACATCGTCATTGTCCTCGACACTTCCAAGCCGATGGCATCCAGTCTGGAGGAGGTATTATCATGGGAAAAGGGATTCTAATCAAGAATATCCGCGCAGGCCAAGTCTGCAATCACCTCCTTCGTCGGTCTCATGAGCACAGACCCGAGCGCGGAGTTCTACTCCAGAATCGGAGTCATCGCAATGTCCGACAAACCCGAGGTTCGTTCTTCTGTCTTGTGATTTGCTGGCATTCTTGATGGGCTGAGAACTGTATGTATGCAGGTGGCCTACAATCTCAACATGACCTTCTCCGACGATCTCGAAAACGTGAAGCCGCACGAAATCAACAAGATCGATGTCGGAGCGTGAGTGGCATATATACTTAAAACGGATGCGTTCAGCCGATTTTCTGAACGCTATTTTTTCCTCTCATGACCATTTAATGCACATATTATGGGAATATTGTGAATCTTCGTATTTCTAGCGCTTTCCAAGCGGCTCTCAAGATGTTCGCAGACGGAAGAAAGGCGTCTTCCTACAGAGAAAACGCGCAACAAGTCATCTACTTCCTAACCAACTCAGCCCCGTCAGTGCTTTTGTACTCTATTCGGTGTTATGCATGGACTGTTGTTTTGCCTTTCAGAGGCTCCAACATGAACGGAGTCGATGACTTCAAGACCGGAGGAGGAATCATCATCGTGAATGGTTCGATTATGCTTTTACTTTTATTTCTGATGCAAATGTATGCATTTGAAATGTCATTATCAGATTTTGTACTCGAGGGGACTGTGGCCGACCCGGGACTTCAGAAGTTCGCCTCCGACGACTTCTTTTTCACCGACCTCTCCGAGGACTACCTCCGATCACTCGGAGTCCTCTGCGAAGGTGCGAATGGCTAAGTATCCTACAACGTTGTTTTCGTGAGCAAATATAAATATACTTGAGAAAATGATAATTTTCAGTGTAATCAATTGTGAATGTAAGCATGTTGCAGCAAACTGCTTCTGCTCGCCCGTCTCCCATCCCTTCAATGACGACAAGAAGAGTCCTCGCACCCGCGCCAATCGTCAGTTTTGATTCACTGTAAAGGGACAGGGGCACATGGGTTCTCGGAAAGGCATTCATCCTCTCAAAAGGCCTAGAAGTTCATGAACATGAATATTGGACTAACGCACTCATTTCCAGGCGGTTGCTTCCACCCCGTCAACAACGGAATCCCACAACAGAAGGCACGCGAAACGTGCAAGAAGGAGAACGCCTCTCTCGTCTCCATTCACGACTCGGACAAGGAGATCTTCGTCAACAGCGGTCTGTTGATTTTTTCTGGTTATTAACGCATAGTTACTTGTGAAAATGCGCATAAATAACTAGAAATTCAGTTGTCTCTGTGTTCGGAGAGAAGAAGAAATTCTGGATCGGACTTCAGAACGACGGATCGAAGTGGAACTGGGATGACAAGGTTGGGAACATCAACTTTGAATCCGGATTATTCCTCATCTAGATCACAATCTATAATTGAAATTAGTCTCTTCAGTAATAGAGTATAATCCACTCCACTGCAGTCCACTGACCCCTTCATCGACTGGGACTCCAACAACGGCCAGCCGAACACGAACTTCGGCACGGCACAGTGCGCGTACGCTCAGCAGGGAACCGGACCAAATGCTCCCTGGTTAGTAGAGTTGGTACAGTTGAGTGTTCATGCAATCAATTGCAGGACGGCAGCCAACTGCGCTGCTGGAGGCATCGTCTACGTGTGCGAATCGACCCCCTGCTCCATCGGATACAAGAACTGCGCTTGAGGAGAGAATGCCACCTTGGAGGCCCCCTCATGATAATCACTGTGATATTCGATAAAGAAATCAGACTTTTGAAGCTATTTCATCTATAGACGTACATAGTCTGATCAATACACAACAACTGCATTTGTACATCAATAGTAATCAGGAAACAATAATCTCGAATATAGGAGATCGCACATTGAATGAGTGAAAACAAAGGAATGAAACTGTCTGAGACATGCTATTCACGTGCCTCGCTCGTGTTCCCTGAATTGTTAAGCTAACAGTGCAATGAAATATGCTATCCTGAAGCCCGAGAAAACTCTTTCTCTGCACTAATGCTAAGTTACGTCGCTAAAATGTAATATTTTATTGACCAGTTCGTTGAAATTACAGACCTATTCAATGGTAGTGTAACTGATATATCCACTGCCTAGATTCCGGTTCTACTCCTCTCATTTCGGTGTCAGCTCTTCAGCTCAACTCGTAATTGCCGAAAACAGATTGTGATGCAACACGAATAATTCCCAATGTTTGATGTCCCAATTTTGCAAGAAACGAAACATGCAAAACTTTGCAGATGCTGTGACCAGTGGTCACAAACACAGAAATATGTAGAAGGCGAATGATTGCGATGGAAAAATAAAATAAAAAGAGCAATTGAAGTTGAGACTGAGTGAAACCGAGTCCGTTTCAAACAGTAATGACAGGAAATGACGGATAGAGGTCACTGAAGAGCATGCAGCCTCATTTGTGATCAACGAAGACTATATTCGACGACGCTGAATTAGATAACAAAGACGTGCCGTCTTTGCGGTAGTTGTCCTTACCACTGTCAGCAATTTCATGTACAGAAACGTAAAAACACGAATTGCAAAACATTTGCATTGGATGCTGGGGACGATAGATGAGCGATCCGGTTTCTTGAACACTTGTGATTTGCAAAATACGAAGTGTAGTTTCTCATAAAATGTGTCATCCTTGTCACTTGAATCAAAAACATAAGTTTTGTTAAGTTAGAATTCTATTGCTGAATCATCTTAACCGCGCAGCCATTTTTCTGACTGTTTGCCTCTCCATCTACTGCTATTTTCTGACCACTGGTCTCGGTTTTCTTTCTGCACGCGTTCGCTGGTTCCAGCTATTCTTAATTGAAACACCACTATAAAAGACGAGGCAAACCGATAGTAAGGCACCCTCACTCTGACATCCTCACCTCTCAAGGGAGTCGAGATGTTGAAGATACTCCTCTTTTTTGTGATCCTACGTGAGTTTCTCGGTTCCCCAACCATCGACATAATTAATTACGGTGATCTGTATAGTGGGTTATCGTGCAGAGGCGACTCACTGTGCGTGTCCCGATGGATTCGAACTCGCCAACGACGGACTGTGCAAGCGGTTCTACAAGACAGTCCACAACGTGCGTGTCGACCAAGCCACGGACGTGGTCATCTCCAAGTGCAAGGAGATCGGAGCAGATCCCATCATCATTCACAATGCGCAAGTTAGTGGTTTGGAATACGAAACAGTAGACGTAAGAAGCAGTCCTGATAGATAATGAAGTTGTTGTCATTCAGCAACAGAAGGACTGGTTCAAGCGATGGGAAGCGGCGGAGCACGGCATGCCTGTCATCGGTTAGTTTGGAGATTTCAGACGAACATCGATGTTGGTTAGGAATGCAGATAGCAGGGTGCGGATGAAGTGCCTTTAGGAAGCACTTCACCCTTGACCGTAACCGTAGGACCAGTCCAACTTTGGATATATCATTCTGATTACAGGTCTCGTGTGCAACAACAAGACGCAGCATTGGGAGTGGTCGGACGGTTCGGCGATCGACTTCAAACCCGATTCCTCCCTCAACAGTCCCGGTTCGTAGTCTTCTATCTCCCCTATATGTATCATTATTCCACTTGCAGACCTGAACAAGAAGTGCAGCTCCTCCTGTGCATGGTACTTCTACTACGACTGTGCATGGAGAGACTGTCAGTTTCAGAACCATAACAACGGCAGTTATTCAAAAATGAAACACGAATTTGATCGAAATAATGTTTGCATAATGTTCGTAAGAATGTTAGTATAGTGTTCAGTTATCTAGTAATGTTGTCCAAAAGCGCAAACAGAATTGTTATCAGATTGCCCCTGCTCCTTCAAGCCAACTCGCACCATTGACGTCTTCTGTCAGGTCGCACCCACTCCTGAACCAGGTCAGTTTGTTGTGAATCTACAACATAGCTATCGTGTGTAAATCAACGTATGTGTGCAGTATCATGTTTCAGAGAACCACTGCAAGTGCGGCATCGTCGACAACTGGTTCGACAACTGGAAACCGTCTGACATCTGGCTGGACATCGTCATTGTCCTCGACACTTCCAAGCCGATGGCATCCAGTCTGGAGGAGGTATTATCATGGGAAAAGGGATTCTAATCAGGAATATCCGCGCAGGCCAAGTCTGCAATCACCTCCTTCGTCGGTCTCATGAGCACAGACCCGAGCGCGGAGTTCTACTCCAGAATCGGAGTCATCGCAATGTCCGACAAACCCGAGGTTCGTTCTTCTGTCTTGTGATTTGCTGGCATTCTTGATGGGCTGAGAACTGTATGTATGCAGGTGGCCTACAATCTCAACATGACCTTCTCCGACGATCTCGAAAACGTGAAGCCGCACGAAATCAACAAGATCGATGTCGGAGCGTGAGTGGCATATATACTTAAAACGGATGCGTTCAGCCGATTTTCTGAACGCTATTTTTTCCTCTCATGACCATTTAATGCACATATTATGGGAATATTGTGAATCTTCGTATTTCTAGCGCTTTCCAAGCGGCTCTCAAGATGTTCGCAGACGGAAGAAAGGCGTCTTCCTACAGAGAAAACGCGCAACAAGTCATCTACTTCCTAACCAACTCAGCCCCGTCAGTGCTTTTGTACTCTATTCGGTGTTATGCATGGACTGTTGTTTTGCCTTTCAGAGGCTCCAACATGAACGGAGTCGATGACTTCAAGACCGGAGGAGGAATCATCATCGTGAATGGTTCGATTATGCTTTTACTTTTATTTCTGATGAAAATGTATGCATTTGAAATGTCATTATCAGATTTTGTACTCGAGGGGACTGTGGCCGACCCGGGACTTCAGAAGTTCGCCTCCGACGACTTCTTTTTCACCGACCTCTCCGAGGACTACCTCCGATCACTCGGAGTCCTCTGCGAAGGTGCGAATGGCTAAGTATCCTACAACGTTGTTTTCGTGAGCAAATATAAATATACTTGAGAAAATGATAATTTTCAGTGTAATCAATTGTGAATGTAAGCATGTTGCAGCAAACTGCTTCTGCTCGCCCGTCTCCCATCCCTTCAATGACGACAAGAAGAGTCCTCGCACCCGCGCCAATCGTCAGTTTTGATTCACTGTAAAGGGACAGGGGCACATGGGTTCTCGGAAAGGCATTCATCCTCTCAAAAGGCCTAGAAGTTCATGAACATGAATATTGGACTAACGCACTCATTTCCAGGCGGTTGCTTCCACCCCGTCAACAACGGAATCCCACAACAGAAGGCACGCGAAACGTGCAAGAAGGAGAACGCCTCTCTCGTCTCCATTCACGACTCGGACAAGGAGATCTTCGTCAACAGCGGTCTGTTGATTTTTTCTGGTTATTAACGCATAGTTACTTGTGAAAATGCGCATAAATAACTAGAAATTCAGTTGTCTCTGTGTTCGGAGAGAAGAAGAAATTCTGGATCGGACTTCAGAACGACGGATCGAAGTGGAACTGGGATGACAAGGTTGGGAACATCAACTTTGAATCCGGATTATTCCTCATCTAGATCACAATCTATAATTGAAATTAGTCTCTTCAGTAATAGAGTATAATCCACTCCACTGCAGTCCACTGACCCCTTCACCGACTGGGACTCCAACAACGGCCAGCCGAACACGAACTTCGGCACGGCACAGTGCGCGTACGCTCAGCAGGGAACCGGACCAAATGCTCCCTGGTTAGTAGAGTTGGTACAGTTGAGTGTTCATGCAATCAATTGCAGGACGGCAGCCAACTGCGCTGCTGGAGGCATCGTCTACGTGTGCGAATCGACCCCCTGCTCCATCGGATACAAGAACTGCGCTTGAGGAGAGAATGCCACCTTGGAGGCCCCCTCATGATAATCACTGTGATATTCGATAAAGAAATCAGACTTTTGAAGCTATTTCATCTATAGACGTACATAGTCTGATCAATACACAACAACTGCATTTGTACATCAATAGTAATCAGGAAACAATAATCTCGAATATAGGAGATCGCACATTGAATGAGTGAAAACAAAGGAATGAAACTGTCTGAGACATGCTATTCACGTGCCTCGCTCGTGTTCCCTGAATTGTTAAGCTAACAGTGCAATGAAATATGCTATCCTGAAGCCCGAGAAAACTCTTTCTCTGCACTAATGCTAAGTTACGTCGCTAAAATGTAATATTTTATTGACCAGTTCGTTGAAATTACAGACCTATTCAATGGTAGTGTAACTGATATATCCACTGCCTAGATTCCGGTTCTACTCCTCTCATTTCGGTGTCAGCTCTTCAGCTCAACTCGTAATTGCCGAAAACAGATTGTGATGCAACACGAATAATTCCCAATGTTTGATGTCCCAATTTTGCAAGAAACGAAACATGCAAAACTTTGCAGATGCTGTGACCAGTGGTCACAAACACAGAAATATGTAGAAGGCGAATGATTGCGATGGAAAAATAAAATAAAAAGAGCAATTGAAGTTGAGACTGAGTGAAACCGAGTCCGTTTCAAACAGTAATGACAGGAAATGACGGATAGAGGTCACTGAAGAGCATGCAGCCTCATTTGTGATCAACGAAGACTATATTCGACGACGCTGAATTAGATAACAAAGACGTGCCGTCTTTGCGGTAGTTGTCCTTACCACTGTCAGCAATTTCATGTACAGAAACGTAAAAACACGAATTGCAAAACATTTGCATTGGATGCTGGGGACGATAGATGAGCGATCCGGTTTCTTGAACACTTGTGATTTGCAAAATACGAAGTGTAGTTTCTCATAAAATGTGTCATCCTTGTCACTTGAATCAAAAACATAAGTTTTGTTAAGTTAGAATTCTATTGCTGAATCATCTTAACCGCGCAGCCATTTTTCTGACTGTTTGCCTCTCCATCTACTGCTATTTTCTGACCACTGGTCTCGGTTTTCTTTCTGCACGCGTTCGCTGGTTCCAGCTATTCTTAATTGAAACACCACTATAAAAGACGAGGCAAACCGATAGTAAGGCACCCTCACTCTGACATCCTCACCTCTCAAGGGAGTCGAGATGTTGAAGATACTCCTCTTTTTTGTGATCCTACGTGAGTTTCTCGGTTCCCCAACCATCGACATAATTAATTACGGTGATCTGTATAGTGGGTTATCGTGCAGAGGCGACTCACTGTGCGTGTCCCGATGGATTCGAACTCGCCAACGACGGACTGTGCAAGCGGTTCTACAAGACAGTCCACAACGTGCGTGTCGACCAAGCCACGGACGTGGTCATCTCCAAGTGCAAGGAGATCGGAGCAGATCCCATCATCATTCACAATGCGCAAGTTAGTGGTTTGGAATACGAAACAGTAGACGTAAGAAGCAGTCCTGATAGATAATGAAGTTGTTGTCATTCAGCAACAGAAGGACTGGTTCAAGCGATGGGAAGCGGCGGAGCACGGCATGCCTGTCATCGGTTAGTTTGGAGATTTCAGACGAACATCGATGTTGGTTAGGAATGCAGATAGCAGGGTGCGGATGAAGTGCCTTTAGGAAGCACTTCACCCTTGACCGTAACCGTAGGACCAGTCCAACTTTGGATATATCATTCTGATTACAGGTCTCGTGTGCAACAACAAGACGCAGCATTGGGAGTGGTCGGACGGTTCGGCGATCGACTTCAAACCCGATTCCTCCCTCAACAGTCCCGGTTCGTAGTCTTCTATCTCCCCTATATGTATCATTATTCCTCTTGCAGACCTGAACAAGAAGTGCAGCTCCTCCTGTGCATGGTACTTCTACTACGACTGTGCATGGAGAGACTGTCAGTTTCAGAACCATAACAACGGCAGTTATTCAAAAATGAAACACGAATTTGATCGAAATAATGTTTGCATAATGTTCGTAAGAATGTTAGTATAGTGTTCAGTTATCTAGTAATGTTGTCCAAAAGCGCAAACAGAATTGTTATCAGATTGCCCCTGCTCCTTCAAGCCAACTCGCACCATTGACGTCTTCTGTCAGGTCGCACCCACTCCTGAACCAGGTCAGTTTGTTGTGAATCTACAACATAGCTATCGTGTGTAAATCAACGTATGTGTACAGTATCATGTTTCAGAGAACCGCTGCAAGTGCGGCATCGTCGACAACTGGTTCGACAACTGGAAACCGTCTGACATCTGGCTGGACATCGTCATTGTCCTCGACACTTCCAAGCCGATGGCATCCAGTCTGGAGGAGGTATTATCATGGGAAAAGGGATTCTAATCAAGAATATCCGCGCAGGCCAAGTCTGCAATCACCTCCTTCGTCGGTCTCATGAGCACAGACCCGAGCGCGGAGTTCTACTCCAGAATCGGAGTCATCGCAATGTCCGACAAACCCGAGGTTCGTTCTTCTGTCTTGTGATTTGCTGGCATTCTTGATGGGCTGAGAACTGTATGTATGCAGGTGGCCTACAATCTCAACATGACCTTCTCCGACGATCTCGAAAACGTGAAGCCGCACGAAATCAACAAGATCGATGTCGGAGCGTGAGTGGCATATATACTTAAAACGGATGCGTTCAGCCGATTTTCTGAACGCTATTTTTTCCTCTCATGACCATTTAATGCACATATTATGGGAATATTGTGAATCTTCGTATTTCTAGCGCTTTCCAAGCGGCTCTCAAGATGTTCGCAGACGGAAGAAAGGCGTCTTCCTACAGAGAAAACGCGCAACAAGTCATCTACTTCCTAACCAACTCAGCCCCGTCAGTGCTTTTGTACTCTATTCGGTGTTATGCATGGACTGTTGTTTTGCCTTTCAGAGGCTCCAACATGAACGGAGTCGATGACTTCAAGACCGGAGGAGGAATCATCATCGTGAATGGTTCGATTATGCTTTTACTTTTATTTCTGATGCAAATGTATGCATTTGAAATGTCATTATCAGATTTTGTACTCGAGGGGACTGTGGCCGACCCGGGACTTCAGAAGTTCGCCTCCGACGACTTCTTTTTCACCGACCTCTCCGAGGACTACCTCCGATCACTCGGAGTCCTCTGCGAAGGTGCGAATGGCTAAGTATCCTACAACGTTGTTTTCGTGAGCAAATATAAATATACTTGAGAAAATGATAATTTTCAGTGTAATCAATTGTGAATGTAAGCATGTTGCAGCAAACTGCTTCTGCTCGCCCGTCTCCCATCCCTTCAATGACGACAAGAAGAGTCCTCGCACCCGCGCCAATCGTCAGTTTTGATTCACTGTAAAGGGACAGGGGCACATGGGTTCTCGGAAAGGCATTCATCCTCTCAAAAGGCCTAGAAGTTCATGAACATGAATATTGGACTAACGCACTCATTTCCAGGCGGTTGCTTCCACCCCGTCAACAACGGAATCCCACAACAGAAGGCACGCGAAACGTGCAAGAAGGAGAACGCCTCTCTCGTCTCCATTCACGACTCGGACAAGGAGATCTTCGTCAACAGCGGTCTGTTGATTTTTTCTGGTTATTAACGCATAGTTACTTGTGAAAATGCGCATAAATAACTAGAAATTCAGTTGTCTCTGTGTTCGGAGAGAAGAAGAAATTCTGGATCGGACTTCAGAACGACGGATCGAAGTGGAACTGGGATGACAAGGTTGGGAACATCAACTTTGAATCCGGATTATTCCTCATCTAGATCACAATCTATAATTGAAATTAGTCTCTTCAGTAATAGAGTATAATCAACTCCACTGCAGTCCACTGACCCCTTCACCGACTGGGACTCCAACAACGGCCAGCCGAACACGAACTTCGGCACGGCACAGTGCGCGTACGCTCAGCAGGGAACCGGACCAAATGCTCCCTGGTTAGTAGAGTTGGTACAGTTGAGTGTTCATGCAATCAATTGCAGGACGGCAGCCAACTGCGCTGCTGGAGGCATCGTCTACGTGTGCGAATCGACCCCCTGCTCCATCGGATACAAGAACTGCGCTTGAGGAGAGAATGCCACCTTGGAGGCCCCCTCATGATAATCACTGTGATATTCGATAAAGAAATCAGACTTTTGAAGCTATTTCATCTATAGACGTACATAGTCTGATCAATACACAACAACTGCATTTGTACATCAATAGTAATCAGGAAACAATAATCTCGAATATAGGAGATCGCACATTGAATGAGTGAAAACAAAGGAATGAAACTGTCTGAGACATGCTATTCACGTGCCTCGCTCGTGTTCCCTGAATTGTTAAGCTAACAGTGCAATGAAATATGCTATCCTGAAGCCCGAGAAAACTCTTTCTCTGCACTAATGCTAAGTTACGTCGCTAAAATGTAATATTTTATTGACCAGTTCGTTGAAATTACAGACCTATTCAATGGTAGTGTAACTGATATATCCACTGCCTAGATTCCGGTTCTACTCCTCTCATTTCGGTGTCAGCTCTTCAGCTCAACTCGTAATTGCCGAAAACAGATTGTGATGCAACACGAATAATTCCCAATGTTTGATGTCCCAATTTTGCAAGAAACGAAACATGCAAAACTTTGCAGATGCTGTGACCAGTGGTCACAAACACAGAAATATGTAGAAGGCGAATGATTGCGATGGAAAAATAAAATAAAAAGAGCAATTGAAGTTGAGACTGAGTGAAACCGAGTCCGTTTCAAACAGTAATGACAGGAAATGACGGATAGAGGTCACTGAAGAGCATGCAGCCTCATTTGTGATCAACGAAGACTATATTCGACGACGCTGAATTAGATAACAAAGACGTGCCGTCTTTGCGGTAGTTGTCCTTACCACTGTCAGCAATTTCATGTACAGAAACGTAAAAACACGAATTGCAAAACATTTGCATTGGATGCTGGGGACGATAGATGAGCGATCCGGTTTCTTGAACACTTGTGATTTGCA
Source organism: Pristionchus entomophagus (assembly GCA_036245825.1). NCBI lineage: Eukaryota > Metazoa > Nematoda > Chromadorea > Rhabditida > Neodiplogasteridae > Pristionchus > Pristionchus entomophagus. The sequence continues at coordinate 30,061,390 of BTSX01000006.1, forward strand.
AAATACGAAGTGTAGTTTCTCATAAAATGTGTCATCCTTGTCACTTGAATCAAAAACATAAGTTTTGTTAAGTTAGAATTCTATTGCTGAATCATCTTAACCGCGCAGCCATTTTTCTGACTGTTTGCCTCTCCATCTACTGCTATTTTCTGACCACTGGTCTCGGTTTTCTTTCTGCACGCGTTCGCTGGTTCCAGCTATTCTTAATTGAAACACCACTATAAAAGACGAGGCAAACCGATAGTAAGGCACCCTCACTCTGACATCCTCACCTCTCAAGGGAGTCGAGATGTTGAAGATACTCCTCTTTTTTGTGATCCTACGTGAGTTTCTCGGTTCCCCAACCATCGACATAATTAATTACGGTGATCTGTATAGTGGGTTATCGTGCAGAGGCGACTCACTGTGCGTGTCCCGATGGATTCGAACTCGCCAACGACGGACTGTGCAAGCGGTTCTACAAGACAGTCCACAACGTGCGTGTCGACCAAGCCACGGACGTGGTCATCTCCAAGTGCAAGGAGATCGGAGCAGATCCCATCATCATTCACAATGCGCAAGTTAGTGGTTTGGAATACGAAACAGTAGACGTAAGAAGCAGTCCTGATAGATAATGAAGTTGTTGTCATTCAGCAACAGAAGGACTGGTTCAAGCGATGGGAAGCGGCGGAGCACGGCATGCCTGTCATCGGTTAGTTTGGAGATTTCAGACGAACATCGATGTTGGTTAGGAATGCAGATAGCAGGGTGCGGATGAAGTGCCTTTAGGAAGCACTTCACCCTTGACCGTAACCGTAGGACCAGTCCAACTTTGGATATATCATTCTGATTACAGGTCTCGTGTGCAACAACAAGACGCAGCATTGGGAGTGGTCGGACGGTTCGGCGATCGACTTCAAACCCGATTCCTCCCTCAACAGTCCCGGTTCGTAGTCTTCTATCTCCCCTATATGTATCATTATTCCACTTGCAGACCTGAACAAGAAGTGCAGCTCCTCCTGTGCATGGTACTTCTACTACGACTGTGCATGGAGAGACTGTCAGTTTCAGAACCATAACAACGGCAGTTATTCAAAAATGAAACACGAATTTGATCGAAATAATGTTTGCATAATGTTCGTAAGAATGTTAGTATAGTGTTCAGTTATCTAGTAATGTTGTCCAAAAGCGCAAACAGAATTGTTATCAGATTGCCCCTGCTCCTTCAAGCCAACTCGCACCATTGACGTCTTCTGTCAGGTCGCACCCACTCCTGAACCAGGTCAGTTTGTTGTGAATCTACAACATAGCTATCGTGTGTAAATCAACGTATGTGTACAGTATCATGTTTCAGAGAACCACTGCAAGTGCGGCATCGTCGACAACTGGTTCGACAACTGGAAACCGTCTGACATCTGGCTGGACATCGTCATTGTCCTCGACACTTCCAAGCCGATGGCATCCAGTCTGGAGGAGGTATTATCATGGGAAAAGGGATTCTAATCAGGAATATCCGCGCAGGCCAAGTCTGCAATCACCTCCTTCGTCGGTCTCATGAGCACAGACCCGAGCGCGGAGTTCTACTCCAGAATCGGAGTCATCGCAATGTCCGACAAACCCGAGGTTCGTTCTTCTGTCTTGTGATTTGCTGGCATTCTTGATGGGCTGAGAACTGTATGTATGCAGGTGGCCTACAATCTCAACATGACCTTCTCCGACGATCTCGAAAACGTGAAGCCGCACGAAATCAACAAGATCGATGTCGGAGCGTGAGTGGCATATATACTTAAAACGGATGCGTTCAGCCGATTTTCTGAACGCTATTTTTTCCTCTCATGACCATTTAATGCACATATTATGGGAATATTGTGAATCTTCGTATTTCTAGCGCTTTCCAAGCGGCTCTCAAGATGTTCGCAGACGGAAGAAAGGCGTCTTCCTACAGAGAAAACGCGCAACAAGTCATCTACTTCCTAACCAACTCAGCCCCGTCAGTGCTTTTGTACTCTATTCGGTGTTATGCATGGACTGTTGTTTTGCCTTTCAGAGGCTCCAACATGAACGGAGTCGATGACTTCAAGACCGGAGGAGGAATCATCATCGTGAATGGTTCGATTATGCTTTTACTTTTATTTCTGATGCAAATGTATGCATTTGAAATGTCATTATCAGATTTTGTACTCGAGGGGACTGTGGCCGACCCGGGACTTCAGAAGTTCGCCTCCGACGACTTCTTTTTCACCGACCTCTCCGAGGACTACCTCCGATCACTCGGAGTCCTCTGCGAAGGTGCGAATGGCTAAGTATCCTACAACGTTGTTTTCGTGAGCAAATATAAATATACTTGAGAAAATGATAATTTTCAGTGTAATCAATTGTGAATGTAAGCATGTTGCAGCAAACTGCTTCTGCTCGCCCGTCTCCCATCCCTTCAATGACGACAAGAAGAGTCCTCGCACCCGCGCCAATCGTCAGTTTTGATTCACTGTAAAGGGACAGGGGCACATGGGTTCTCGGAAAGGCATTCATCCTCTCAAAAGGCCTAGAAGTTCATGAACATGAATATTGGACTAACGCACTCATTTCCAGGCGGTTGCTTCCACCCCGTCAACAACGGAATCCCACAACAGAAGGCACGCGAAACGTGCAAGAAGGAGAACGCCTCTCTCGTCTCCATTCACGACTCGGACAAGGAGATCTTCGTCAACAGCGGTCTGTTGATTTTTTCTGGTTATTAACGCATAGTTACTTGTGAAAATGCGCATAAATAACTAGAAATTCAGTTGTCTCTGTGTTCGGAGAGAAGAAGAAATTCTGGATCGGACTTCAGAACGACGGATCGAAGTGGAACTGGGATGACAAGGTTGGGAACATCAACTTTGAATCCGGATTATTCCTCATCTAGATCACAATCTATAATTGAAATTAGTCTCTTCAGTAATAGAGTATAATCCACTCCACTGCAGTCCACTGACCCCTTCACCGACTGGGACTCCAACAACGGCCAGCCGAACACGAACTTCGGCACGGCACAGTGCGCGTACGCTCAGCAGGGAACCGGACCAAATGCTCCCTGGTTAGTAGAGTTGGTACAGTTGAGTGTTCATGCAATCAATTACAGGACGGCAGCCAACTGCGCTGCTGGAGGCATCGTCTACGTGTGCGAATCGACCCCCTGCTCCATCGGATACAAGAACTGCGCTTGAGGAGAGAATGCCACCTTGGAGGCCCCCTCATGATAATCACTGTGATATTCGATAAAGAAATCAGACTTTTGAAGCTATTTCATCTATAGACGTACATAGTCTGATCAATACACAACAACTGCATTTGTACATCAATAGTAATCAGGAAACAATAATCTCGAATATAGGAGATCGCACATTGAATGAGTGAAAACAAAGGAATGAAACTGTCTGAGACATGCTATTCACGTGCCTCGCTCGTGTTCCCTGAATTGTTAAGCTAACAGTGCAATGAAATATGCTATCCTGAAGCCCGAGAAAACTCTTTCTCTGCACTAATGCTAAGTTACGTCGCTAAAATGTAATATTTTATTGACCAGTTCGTTGAAATTACAGACCTATTCAATGGTAGTGTAACTGATATATCCACTGCCTAGATTCCGGTTCTACTCCTCTCATTTCGGTGTCAGCTCTTCAGCTCAACTCGTAATTGCCGAAAACAGATTGTGATGCAACACGAATAATTCCCAATGTTTGATGTCCCAATTTTGCAAGAAACGAAACATGCAAAACTTTGCAGATGCTGTGACCAGTGGTCACAAACACAGAAATATGTAGAAGGCGAATGATTGCGATGGAAAAATAAAATAAAAAGAGCAATTGAAGTTGAGACTGAGTGAAACCGAGTCCGTTTCAAACAGTAATGACAGGAAATGACGGATAGAGGTCACTGAAGAGCATGCAGCCTCATTTGTGATCAACGAAGACTATATTCGACGACGCTGAATTAGATAACAAAGACGTGCCGTCTTTGCGGTAGTTGTCCTTACCACTGTCAGCAATTTCATGTACAGAAACGTAAAAACACGAATTGCAAAACATTTGCATTGGATGCTGGGGACGATAGATGAGCGATCCGGTTTCTTGAACACTTGTGATTTGCAAAATACGAAGTGTAGTTTCTCATAAAATGTGTCATCCTTGTCACTTGAATCAAAAACATAAGTTTTGTTAAGTTAGAATTCTATTGCTGAATCATCTTAACCGCGCAGCCATTTTTCTGACTGTTTGCCTCTCCATCTACTGCTATTTTCTGACCACTGGTCTCGGTTTTCTTTCTGCACGCGTTCGCTGGTTCCAGCTATTCTTAATTGAAACACCACTATAAAAGACGAGGCAAACCGATAGTAAGGCACCCTCACTCTGACATCCTCACCTCTCAAGGGAGTCGAGATGTTGAAGATACTCCTCTTTTTTGTGATCCTACGTGAGTTTCTCGGTTCCCCAACCATCGACATAATTAATTACGGTGATCTGTATAGTGGGTTATCGTGCAGAGGCGACTCACTGTGCGTGTCCCGATGGATTCGAACTCGCCAACGACGGACTGTGCAAGCGGTTCTACAAGACAGTCCACAACGTGCGTGTCGACCAAGCCACGGACGTGGTCATCTCCAAGTGCAAGGAGATCGGAGCAGATCCCATCATCATTCACAATGCGCAAGTTAGTGGTTTGGAATACGAAACAGTAGACGTAAGAAGCAGTCCTGATAGATAATGAAGTTGTTGTCATTCAGCAACAGAAGGACTGGTTCAAGCGATGGGAAGCGGCGGAGCACGGCATGCCTGTCATCGGTTAGTTTGGAGATTTCAGACGAACATCGATGTTGGTTAGGAATGCAGATAGCAGGGTGCGGATGAAGTGCCTTTAGGAAGCACTTCACCCTTGACCGTAACCGTAGGACCAGTCCAACTTTGGATATATCATTCTGATTACAGGTCTCGTGTGCAACAACAAGACGCAGCATTGGGAGTGGTCGGACGGTTCGGCGATCGACTTCAAACCCGATTCCTCCCTCAACAGTCCCGGTTCGTAGTCTTCTATCTCCCCTATATGTATCATTATTCCACTTGCAGACCTGAACAAGAAGTGCAGCTCCTCCTGTGCATGGTACTTCTACTACGACTGTGCATGGAGAGACTGTCAGTTTCAGAACCATAACAACGGCAGTTATTCAAAAATGAAACACGAATTTGATCGAAATAATGTTTGCATAATGTTCGTAAGAATGTTAGTATAGTGTTCAGTTATCTAGTAATGTTGTCCAAAAGCGCAAACAGAATTGTTATCAGATTGCCCCTGCTCCTTCAAGCCAACTCGCACCATTGACGTCTTCTGTCAGGTCGCACCCACTCCTGAACCAGGTCAGTTTGTTGTGAATCTACAACATAGCTATCGTGTGTAAATCAACGTATGTGTGCAGTATCATGTTTCAGAGAACCACTGCAAGTGCGGCATCGTCGACAACTGGTTCGACAACTGGAAACCGTCTGACATCTGGCTGGACATCGTCATTGTCCTCGACACTTCCAAGCCGATGGCATCCAGTCTGGAGGAGGTATTATCATGGGAAAAGGGATTCTAATCAAGAATATCCGCGCAGGCCAAGTCTGCAATCACCTCCTTCGTCGGTCTCATGAGCACAGACCCGAGCGCGGAGTTCTACTCCAGAATCGGAGTCATCGCAATGTCCGACAAACCCGAGGTTCGTTCTTCTGTCTTGTGATTTGCTGGCATTCTTGATGGGCTGAGAACTGTATGTATGCAGGTGGCCTACAATCTCAACATGACCTTCTCCGACGATCTCGAAAACGTGAAGCCGCACGAAATCAACAAGATCGATGTCGGAGCGTGAGTGGCATATATACTTAAAACGGATGCGTTCAGCCGATTTTCTGAACGCTATTTTTTCCTCTCATGACCATTTAATGCACATATTATGGGAATATTGTGAATCTTCGTATTTCTAGCGCTTTCCAAGCGGCTCTCAAGATGTTCGCAGACGGAAGAAAGGCGTCTTCCTACAGAGAAAACGCGCAACAAGTCATCTACTTCCTAACCAACTCAGCCCCGTCAGTGCTTTTGTACTCTATTCGGTGTTATGCATGGACTGTTGTTTTGCCTTTCAGAGGCTCCAACATGAACGGAGTCGATGACTTCAAGACCGGAGGAGGAATCATCATCGTGAATGGTTCGATTATGCTTTTACTTTTATTTCTGATGAAAATGTATGCATTTGAAATGTCATTATCAGATTTTGTACTCGAGGGGACTGTGGCCGACCCGGGACTTCAGAAGTTCGCCTCCGACGACTTCTTTTTCACCGACCTCTCCGAGGACTACCTCCGATCACTCGGAGTCCTCTGCGAAGGTGCGAATGGCTAAGTATCCTACAACGTTGTTTTCGTGAGCAAATATAAATATACTTGAGAAAATGATAATTTTCAGTGTAATCAATTGTGAATGTAAGCATGTTGCAGCAAACTGCTTCTGCTCGCCCGTCTCCCATCCCTTCAATGACGACAAGAAGAGTCCTCGCACCCGCGCCAATCGTCAGTTTTGATTCACTGTAAAGGGACAGGGGCACATGGGTTCTCGGAAAGGCATTCATCCTCTCAAAAGGCCTAGAAGTTCATGAACATGAATATTGGACTAACGCACTCATTTCCAGGCGGTTGCTTCCACCCCGTCAACAACGGAATCCCACAACAGAAGGCACGCGAAACGTGCAAGAAGGAGAACGCCTCTCTCGTCTCCATTCACGACTCGGACAAGGAGATCTTCGTCAACAGCGGTCTGTTGATTTTTTCTGGTTATTAACGCATAGTTACTTGTGAAAATGCGCATAAATAACTAGAAATTCAGTTGTCTCTGTGTTCGGAGAGAAGAAGAAATTCTGGATCGGACTTCAGAACGACGGATCGAAGTGGAACTGGGATGACAAGGTTGGGAACATCAACTTTGAATCCGGATTATTCCTCATCTAGATCACAATCTATAATTGAAATTAGTCTCTTCAGTAATAGAGTATAATCCACTCCACTGCAGTCCACTGACCCCTTCACCGACTGGGACTCCAACAACGGCCAGCCGAACACGAACTTCGGCACGGCACAGTGCGCGTACGCTCAGCAGGGAACCGGACCAAATGCTCCCTGGTTAGTAGAGTTGGTACAGTTGAGTGTTCATGCAATCAATTGCAGGACGGCAGCCAACTGCGCTGCTGGAGGCATCGTCTACGTGTGCGAATCGACCCCCTGCTCCATCGGATACAAGAACTGCGCTTGAGGAGAGAATGCCACCTTGGAGGCCCCCTCATGATAATCACTGTGATATTCGATAAAGAAATCAGACTTTTGAAGCTATTTCATCTATAGACGTACATAGTCTGATCAATACACAACAACTGCAACAACTGCATTTTACATCAATAGTGAGCAATCGGTTGTGGGTGGACGGACTGAATCTATTACGTTCTGATTGGTGACTATAACCGTTTTGGAAACTGGGCTCTCGATATTGGGTACTTTGGACGCTAATCTGCAATTATTCAGGAAACAATAATCTCGAATATGGGAGATCGCACATTGAATGAGTGAAAACAACGGAATGAGACTGTCTGAGACATGCTATTCACGTGCCTCGTGTTCCCTGAATTGTTAAGCTAACAGCGCAATGAAATATGCCATCCTGAAGCACGAGAAACATTCTTTCTCTGCACTAATGCTAAGTTACGGCGCTAAAATATAATCTTTTATTGACCAGTTCGTTGAAATCACGGACCTATTCAATGGTAGTGTAACTGATACATCCACTGAATAGAGTCCGGTGCTACTCCTCTCATTTTGGTGTCAGCTCTTCAGCTCAAATCGTAATTGCCGAAAAGAGATTGTGATGCAACACGAATAATTTGCAATGTTTGATGTCCCAATTTTGCAAGAAACGAAACATGCAAAACTTTGCAGATGCTGTGACCAGTGGTCACAAACACAGAAAAATGTAGAAGGCGAATGATTGCGATGGAAAATAAAATAAAAAGAGCAATTGAAGTTGAGATTGAGTGAAACCGAGTCCGTTTCAAATAGTAATGACAGGAAATGACGGATAGAGATCAGTGAAGAACATGCAGCCTCATTTGTGATCAACGAAGACTATATTCGACGACGCTGAATTAGATAACAAGGACGTGCCGTCTTTGCGGTAGTTGTCCTTACGTCAGCAACATTCGATAAGCACGATGATGAACGCGAAGACGGGACGATAACTTGTCAGTGGTAGAGCACCCTAGGACTGTGAGTGTAATCGGAATCGGATCTGTGCCCTCTTCCCATCGAATGCTAGGGGGAGGGACAGGGCCCGTCTCTCTCCGCACACTATATCGGCAGTTGAACTTGCGATGCGCACCCCTTCACACCCCATCATCTACAATGTCTCACGCGCCTACAGAGGAATGCTTCCATTCTCGGAGGCCATCATCTGAAATTACAGTCAGTCAGCAACATTCGATAGGCACGATGATGAACGCGAAGAAGGGACGATAACTTGTCAGTAGCAAATGTTAAATACTGCGAGTTTGATGAAAATGGATTTGTGAAGAGAAGCAACGTAAGCCAGGTTTCAGCGAGACAAGTCATGTCCAAAGTTGGATATGTAAAGAGAAGCAACGAAAAGCAGGTCTCCGCCTAGATAATGTCCTATCCATTTCGATACCATAATGAGAGCAAGGTGGGAGCAGCACATGGCAAGATCCGGTTTCGATATATGAAACAATGAGAAATGGGGGACGATTGGGTGAAAAATATGCATAGAATTGATACAGATCCGACTGTGATGGGGTGTGAAGAGACTTGGCTCTCTTCTAAGATCATAGACTCTGAGCTACTCCTTTCATTCCCCTACCGACTGTTTCGTTCTGATCGCCCTCGTCGTGGTGGTGGTGTTTGTGTCTTCATTCGTGATCATCTTCCGTGCTCCCGAGTTACCATTCCATCACGAATTTCGAGTGATATTCTTGCTATTGATATCCATTCCCCACTTGCCCCTACTCCTACCCGATTCATACTTGTCTATCGTCCTCCTAGCACAACCACTGCCCCGAATACATCTCTTTTCGAGCTTATTTCTTCCCTGGTATCCGTTCAGTACCAAGTGGTTGTGCTGGGTGACTTTAATTTACATATCAATTGGAACTCTCCCGGTCTCTTATCCTCTCAAACTTCGTGTCTTTTTGATCTCTCTACCGACCTGGCTCTCTCTCAAGTCGTCCCCTCCCCCTCCCTCAATGATCATTTCCTTGATGTCATTCTCTCTCCTCCTGACATCATTTCCCATTGTCGCATATCCGCTCCTTTTCGCAATGCCAATCATTCCTCTATGGATTTCCTTTTCTCGTCCCCCCTCTCTCATCCCATAATAGTGCACACTTTTGATTTCCGCAAAACTGACTTCTCTGGACTGGACAATGCACTTTATGGGACTGATTGGGAAGCGATTCTCTCTGACTTTATCGATGTATCCGATCTGTATGATCGATTTGTGTCTTATATCATTGCGTTATTCCCTTCGTTTGTCCCTCTCAACAAAGTCTTTTCTTCCTCTTGACCAATACCCTTCTCATATCAAATCACTCCTTGCCCATAAACGCGCGTTGTTTGATAAACTCCATCTTCACCCTGTTCTGTCCCAGTTCTCTCAAGTTTCGCGCAAATTAGATAGTGAAATACGAAAGTATATTCGCTCTTATGAGAATCGTTTGCTTGCCAGTAACCATAGTCGCTCTTTCTATCGCTACGTGTCGACCCGTTTCAAGTCTAAAGGGCAAACTATTCCCGCTATTGTTGCTCCTAACGGTTCCGTAGTCGCTTGTTCCTCCCAGAAAGCAGAAACTCTAGCTGATTATTTCACCTCAGTTTATACTAGTGACGACGGAACTGTCCCGACCTGCCCCTCTCTAGTCTCCCAATCCATTCCTGTCTCTATTATCCTCCCGCACGAAGTCGCCTCCCACCTTAGTCGTGTCTCTTCTTCCTGTTCTCTCCCCTCTGACAACATTCCTTCCATTATTTTCAAGAAGTGTTTTACTTCTCTTTCCACACCTCTTGCACATATCTTTAATTACAGTTTAATGCTTGGTAATATTCCCTCTCTCTGGAAATCGTCTATTGTGATCCCTATTCCCAAAGTAGCTTCACCATCTTCTGTTTCTGACTTCCGCCCAATTAGTCTCACCCCCATCCCAGCTAAAATCATGGAACGATTGCTCAAGCCCACTATTATTGGTTGGTGTACCGCCCACAATATTATTCCCCCGAGCAACATGGTTTTCTCTCTAGACGTTCAACTGTTACCCAATTACTTGATTGCACCCAATCTTGGCGTGATTCGATCGATCGTGACTATTGTGTAGACGTTGCCTATATTGACTTAGCTAAGGTTTTGAAAAGGTCTCTCACAGTAAATTATTGCTCAAATTAGAAGCGATTGGCATTCGTGGTTGCTTGCTAAACTGGATCTCAGGTTACCTCTCCGAAAGGAGTTTCAGAGTGCGAATAGGCAATGTGCTCTCTTCTGAGAAAGCTGTAGTCTCAGGCGTCCCCCAGGGGACAGTGTTAGGCCCAATCCTCTTTCTGCTTTACAGTTTTGATCTCCCTAGAGTATTCTCCCCATCTCCCTAGAGTATTCTCCCCATATCCTAAACTCTCATGTCGGCTCTTCGCTGACGACATTAAACTCTTCACCACTTTTGATCCACTCTCTCCATCCGACGCCCCCACTCAACTTCAGTCTGGGATTTTGGCTTTCACGGAATACTGCAAAACATGGCAGTTAGAAGTTGCAGAGAAAAAGTGCAACATAGTTCACATAGGACAAAATAATCCCCGTACCACCTACTCTCTTCTCTCTTGTAATCTGGCAATCTCTGACTCTATTCGTGACTTAGGTGTCCATATCGATCCCCTCTTGAACTTTGATTCTCATATAAAGATTGTTTGCCATAAGTCAACTTCACTTGTCTATCTCCTACGTCGTAGTATCAGTTGTACCATTCCTTCCCCTTACATCTCAGCCTTCAAGTCATTCATTATTCCTGTATTAGAATATGCATCCCCTGTCTGGTCCCCATCATCCAAAGGTCTTGTTCGGAAATTAGAGAAAGTACAACACTTGTTTACTAGACTCTTACATTTTCGTTGCTCCAGAGTAGAACCTATCATTCCATGCTACTCTGATCGATTATCTCTCTATTCACTTAACACCTTGTATACTCGTCGTATTGTGATTGATATTGTCTTAGCTCTCAAAGTTTTTGCCCATTTTGTTGACTTAAAACCTACACATTTCTACACATATCGTGCAATTAGTAGACGTAATGGTTCGTTTGTCCTTCATCTACCCCCGTTCAAGAGAGAGAATCTCAAAGTATCTTTTTCTCACAGAACCGCTCGATTATTTAAAAAATTGCATTTGATTTGTAACCCCAAATTGTCTATCCCCGTTATTAAGGTTCACTTATTCAAACACCCTGACTTACCTCGTGTTTTCGGAATAGAAGTTTCGAATCTTTGATCTACCCACCAATCCATCCCCATCCATTCCCGTCTACTTTCCCCATCCATCTATCGATCTACTTCATCAAGTCATGCACTACTTTCCAATCAGACATATATTGGATCAGCGGCAAGTTCCATCCGCTACGAGGCTCCCTCCCCTCAGCATTCCAATGTGCGACTGGATTGAGAAGACCGATCCCTCCCCTCCCCTCCCTCCCCTCTCCCTACCCACACCCCCTCCTCAAGCATCCATCCCGAATTTGTGTTTTTTTACGTCTTTGCTACTATCTCGTAAATTCTGTTCTTGTTGAAGCACCTTCACTGGTGTACGATAAATAAATAAATAAATTGGGAGGGGGGGGGGGTGTTTGGATTGATGGGAGGGGAGGAGAGACGATCTGGGATCTCTCTTGTCGGTCATAGTAGCGAGAGAGTATGTGGATCTAGGAGAACGCTGCCTCTCCCTACCCTAGAAGAAGTTTGCCGATATCCGATCCGAGTTACACACTTCGCTCTAACTCCGATTTTATTCTAATCTGAATCCCTTAGAGAAGCCTTTTGGGTACTTCCACGAGCACCGAGGTGAGTTGATCCTGTTACGAGCCAGCTGTTTGGTTCGGGAGTGATCGAGAGAGGCGAGGAATGAGCATAGGTCATTTTTGTAAAGATCTATACCGGAAGACGTTTTGGAGAATGGATAAATGAAGAAAACGAGGAATATTGTTATATTAGTAAATCAAGAATGTACAATGTGTGGAAGTATCATAGCAAGGAGTTAACAAGGTAGGATTACGAATTCAGTTCCCTGTGAAACAATGATAATCACTCACGTCGTATATTGTTTTTGAGAGTTTGTAACAATGAGTGTTTCATGGTATTCTTATGACAGTGAAAGTGAGAATCTATTTGAAGACAACAGTTAGCACATAATAGGACTATATCGTATGAAAGTAATTTGTCAGTTGCATCTCTGCCGTTCTACGATCCTTCTTTCTGATTATGCGATTATCGATGTGCTGAAAGCAGTTGATCTTATCTGTTTTCGAACGCGTATTCAGGATCACTTTTCAAATCATGTTTTTCAAAGAAAGAGCAGCAGAATTTTGATACAAATTAGTCATCAAACCTCAAAGTCGTTATGCCGAATATTCCGAGAGATGATACGGTCAGTAAGCGGTTGATCGATCGAGAATTTCCAGGAACCACCGTGCGATGAGGGGTCATCGCTCATTCCGTAAAGGTACTTCTGCGAATTATGAATTAAACATGGTTCACAACATGAAGGATATAAAGATATACTGCCCATAGAATCAAGGAAAAGATTTCCAATAGTGAGCAGTTGCATGTTTAGGTCCATTGGGTAGTGTAAACCCAACCGCTCCACGGTTGGTAAACCTTGTTTCTTCCATATTTCCACAGACAATTTGAACGCACCATGATGCAGTTTGTGATCCACTCTGCGTCTAGAATCATCGTTACTGCAGTGATTGACTTGAAGCAAAGAAGATGATCGATGACTGACTGACCAGGGTAGGACTCAGACCATTGAAAAGAGTACGATCTTTCCTAGAAGCGCTTGTACTTAAAAAAAATAAATAATCAGGCTCGTTTTGACTCGTGCGCGGTGGAGTGTTGTTCCAAGTTGGAAACAAACAGCTTTCCAACTAGCGATCATGCTTGGGGGGCAACCAACTGTGTTTGGTTCAAACTTGAGGTGGCATACCCTAAGATGCTCTTTGAGTCCGTGAATTAATTCGCTTCCGTGATCGTTGAGTGCGGTTTGCAGATTCGAGATGAGAGCTGATGTGATACGAATCTGAAGTGTGTCATGTCTCAATGGATTGTAATGGGACGCAAAATCCGTTTGTAGCAGCAACAGAACATACTCAAAAACTCAAAATCAAAAAGGTTGGAAAAGAAAAAAGATTTCTTCAACTCTCACTGTGTTCTTTGTGAAGTAGGGCAATCTCGGATAGCACAGTGAACAACTCATCCGGGATCGACCTGTAGTGGGAAGACCTCACGAACGGCTGACATTGCAATAAGAGGCGCTTTCGAATGAAAAGAAATCGAGTGAAAGCCTTTTTCCTTTGGTGAATGAACAAATACGTACTTTTTGGACCCCATTGATTCTCTTTTTCTCGATGAGATCTCTTTTCTCGGACATGAAAATCTCATATGTGTATGAGAAATTTTGTAGTTGGTAATGCTTTCTCCACGGATACTTTCCCAATACTCTGAACTTGAATCCGTACCCTTCCTTTGTCTGTAATCAAAATCTCAATTAGCAATCGGTCTTGTTACCGTGTGGAGATAATACACGAACCTGATGGATATCGACTTCTCCTCCTCCCTCCCACTTGATATTATTGAGAGACCCGTCATTTACTAGCATCTTCATTTCCTGGTATGCAATAACGATGTTGATGAGATCTCCTCTGAATTTTGATCTTATTTTAGCCTGCATACCAATGAGCACGCAACAGGAAGTGTTGCGAGAGTGTTCTGAATTTGTTCAATTATAGTACAGAAACATGCAACAGCTAAATGTTCCTCATCGAACCGAAGTTTCGTAATATATTATATATATTATATAAATAAACGCGTTTGATACTTTAGCGTACACTAAATAACACGAAGATTACGTACGTTTTCTACTTCAAATTCCCCATTCAAAGAACGCAAATCTGTATTACTCACTTTACTGTAGGAGAAGCTCGATATTGTTATAAATTCATTGTTTTTGTGTACCGTTCTCCCGTTGTAACTCGTCAACGTTTCATACTTTCCATCCATCTGAAAACAAGTCATCAAATTTCGAATTCTACGCTGTCAGAGAACACGCAAACTCGAAAAAAAAGAAATATTTTATAGCTAGGAGACGCAGGATATATAATTGAAAGCAAACTCGGAAACTATTTCAAAATGTGAGATTTTTTCTTAGTCTCTTTTTAGTTTGCTTCCTAGTAGTTTCCTAACATCGCGGGATTTCCTAGTAGTTTCCGAGTACGCTTCCTACTAGGTATCTTTAATGTTTCCTAGCTGTATACCTTTTTTTCCCGGAGAATAATGCCAAACATTACTCGCCTGCTTGTCATCCGCGAATTGTGACTGCATAAACTCCGACCAAATCTGTTTCTCCAACCGATTCACTTGAGAGCGCACCTTTCCCGGAAGACTCACGACACTCTCAGGGATCTGGAATAGTGAAAGGGGTCTGGAATAGGCTGGTTTGTGAAGTCTGAAAACGACTCCCTCTCTCTAATGCGCCTGAATGAGAGGCTTTCGCTAATTTGGCCCAAAATTTTACACAGATAATCCACCCTTTTGATCAATTCAGTTCGTTTGGATTATTACCCCTAATTCACGAATCAGTTGAAAAAGTTGATTATCGATTCACCTTTTTGCCGCTCCCATCGCTCCGCTGCGCTCCTTTCTGTAGCCACTGCTCTTTCATGATCAGCACCAACGATTGTACCATTCCAGAAGATAGGGATCTTGAGACTCTGAAATCAATCACAGAAAATCTGCTAACAAGGGAATGATCCGAGGACACATATCAAGATCTTCACAAAACTTTGAGGGTAGACTAATTCGACTATTTAAATAACAATGGCGTTGTCAGCATTTCCTCACAAGGCCTGTGAAGCGAGATAGCATTTTCGGTAGTATATCACGAGAGTCGAAAGCATCCCTTCTACAGCCACCGATGGCCGAGTGGGCTAGGAGTTTGTTCACTAATCTAGGTGACGATGGTTCGATTCCCTTTCGATGCTTCTTGTTTTGCTGTTTTTTGCCAATGTTTCAACAACTTGCAAACAATAGTAGTGATCATTTTTATCGGATTAGAAAGCAAGGAAATGGGGGTGAGACATATTTTTTCAAGTTTTTTTTTTCATTTTTCACCATGTGGTCCCCCCTTTGGTCTGTTTTTCGGTCGAAAAGTCGAATTCTCTGAAAGATGTCTCTATAGGAGTTTCTAACGTATTTTTGCACGTATAAACCGAATCTGCTAACCAGAGCACATGAAAGCTCGAAAGAAAAAATTTGTGATCACAAGTCCTTTTACTTTTTTCTTTCGAGCTTTCATGCGCTCTGGCTAGCAGATTCGGTTTCTACGATCGAAAATACGTTAGAAACTCCTATAGAGACATCTTTCAGAGAATTCGACTTTTCGACCGAAAAAACAGACCAAAAAAATACGTTAGAAACTCCTATAGAGACATCTTTCAGAGAATTCGACTTTTCGACCGAAAAAACAGACCACAATGTGAAAAATGTCAAAAGTTGAAAAAAATTTCATCTTGAAAAAATATGTTTCACTCTCATTTCCTTGCTTTCTAATCCAATAAAAATTATCACTACTATTGTTTGCAAGTTGTTGAAACATTGGCAAAAAACAGCAAAACGAAAAAGCATCGAAGGGGAATCGAACCAGCGTCACCTCGATTAGTAAACAAACTCCTAGCCCACTCGGCCATCGGCGGCTGTTGAAATACTAGATGAGGACCAATGAGAACGTTATCCGATCAAAGCCAGCTGGCTCGATCGGGAGTGAGCGAGGAGGCGAGAGAAGAGCATAGGTCCTAGAGTTTCCGGCAGACCAGATCAGTTGCGAGAGATCACACCGAGTGAGGAGGGTATCTGTTTCGCCCTGCCCTAAAAGCCAGCGGAGGAGAGACGGGAGGCATTACACTTAATGGCTGCTCTTCCGATCGCGTCCGGGCTATGCTACAGTTGAAGCTAGGGGTCTTAGATATCTCAAAAGGGCTGATACGCACTCCCTCTTCGTTCACCCTATCCCACTCTTTCTCAAAGGGAAACATCTATATAATATAGACTATAAGTTCGAATAACTGAGGGAATCATACGTAGACTTTATCGTTGCGATCGAATTCAGTTCAGTTCAGTTATAACACATTTATCAAGAGGTCAATAGATTATTCGCCTTTCTGAGAGGGTTGGGGAAGGTCAGATGAGGGCTCTGATGTTCATGCCATTCCACGTAACATTGCTTGCTTCGTTGAGAAAGTGAGCGCCGATAGTCTTTCGGAAGATATCGCTCCATCGTGTTGGTGGACAGCCTCTTCCTCTGCTCTTTCGTGGGTACCGGTCGATTACAGTTACAGTAATCTAATAAAGAGATAAAATAAAAATCCGAACAGCATGCATTAACAATAAAGTCAGAGTTAAAACTCTCGAAGAACCTCGAGATTATCGTTCATTATTGAAAAAAATAGTGATATCAAAAAAAGAATGGCAAATGATTTTTTTTTCGAAATACGATTTCGAAATATTGTATAGTGATGACGCGATCTTTCAATAGTTCTTCAGTGCTAATTATTTGCTCAATGTATTTTATCTCAGACCTTCTTTTTAATATGGTGATAGAAGACCTCATTACCTCTCCGATAAACATAAGTACTCATGAGAGTTTACTGTACAGATGCTTTGGACTGGCTCAAAAATAGGTCCCGAAAAAATGGATTTTCGTTCATAGACGTGCTAGAGACTCGTTCAGAAACTCAAAATGGTCCTTGCCACAATCCCTGAAGATCCCCAGAGTTTGATAACGATTGCTCTTAATTTGCCCTCAGGGCAAGAATTTTTCAGTTTTTCACTGTATTATTTTCTCCCTTTTTTGGAAGATCACACTTCCAAGGGCAATCTTTGTTCAAATGTCATTCCAGGATAGGCTAGTTGCATAACCATGGAACAGTCGATTCCGAACTTTTTAGAGCATTTGAATATCTTTCCTGTCCGCGGCAGCCGAATATCCGTGGTCAATCGATTTGCGACCCAAAACAATGACCATGATACCCCCATCATTAGTCGAAAAAAAATTTCTCTCATAACTTCCTGACTAATTTTTTTCTGGTATATCTTTGTGTGCTGAATCCGAATTTCGATATGAGAGCTCATGATATCATGAATGAAAAAAGTTTAAAATCAACATTTCTACAGTACCGCAGAATCTCCTTCCCAACGAAACCATCACTGTGAGTCGGCGTATGTCACATCATGTCACCCCGACTTCTAGGGAGCATTTACCCCTTTTAAAGTGTGTGAATTTAGTTGAATTTTTTGGCTTTGGGGTAATCTCATGATGCCCAATCGATTGGTGTAAGCAGATTTCCGATTTTCCCGGTAGGTCATTCAGTTCCCGCGGTCCTCGCGATTTCACCCCATCCCTCATTTCCCTACTCCATTGTGTGAGGAGAGCGGCATTGTTTCCATTTCACTCTCTCGTTTATTGCTCACATCGTTCGGTTGGTTCGACCATTTATCTTGCCCACGTTGATTCGTTTCCAGATCTACCGTACTCTATCCGATTGCTACAGTACCCCGGATGAGAGAAAACGTAAGAAAATCTATTCATGCCAATCTATGGAGCGGATGTCACGAAAGAGAGGTACGGGTTCTGGTGTTTCATACGTTGATCTACCGTACTCTCGGACTGGATCGATGGAATTAGCCCGGAATGATTAAATTGACAAGTCGGAGGAGTAGTTCGTGCAAAAGGTGAACTAGAACTAAAATAATTTATAATTGTTAATTAAAATTTAAATAAAATTGAATAAAATGCCAAAACCAAGTCCAAAATCATGTGTGCGCTCTGCTTGAACGGAAATACCGTAGTTAGCCATACCAGTTTGCGATCGGCTAATCCCTCGGCCTCCCTCATTTTCGAAATTCGTTTTTTTCTCATATTTTAGCGTTTCCCTTGGCATGTTCACATCACTTTCTTTTCTATTCCACGCGCCAATCACCCTAACACTGTCTGATTTCAGTTCGATGCTTCCCAATCGCCTCCCCCATCCGCTATCGCCCGGAAACTCCACGCGGATTAGGTTCGTCCCTCTTCTGGGGCGAATTTGGGTCGTGAACTAGGGGGGAAAGAACAGACAGATTATTGCTTGTGAGGAATCTTGCTGCAGGTTGGGTCCATTCGGACTCTGTTTATCAATGCAAACGAAACAACAATGGATGCTCTCTATGTGAAAGGTGAATCACGAACTAAAGACAAACAATAGAACGACCTATACGTACATTAGTTATATGTGTGCTTAGTCTTGCTATCTATAATAGCATGACCTTTTGCCTTCTGGACAGCACGAGCATTTGAAAGACAATGATCATAGTATTTGTTGCACATTTTTGGGGTGCCTTTAGTGGACCAGAACTCTTCGATAGCAACTATGAATTCTTCCCTGTTGGTAGGTTTGGCCTCCGATTCCACGTAGATCTTGAGTTCCCTCCAGAGATACTCAATGCTATTGAGATCAGGACTAGATGGTGCCCATTCAGCCACGGTCAATCCCCATTCATTTCTCATGGTCCTCATTGATCGTCCCGATGTATGGCAAGGTGCCCCTTCTTGCATGTAGATGGCCTCCTGTCTAAGGTAGGTCGAATCGATATAGGGGAGGAGATGATTTTCCAGGATCTCCAGATAGGTCACATCCTTTAGTCTCTCCATCCTTTCCAGAAACACCAGAGGACCAGGCCCCAGTCTAGATATCACCGCCCAAACGGCGACCTAAATATTCCAAGCGAATACCATAACACTGCAAGATACACACCTTTCAAGGAATTTATTCTTGGGGATGAGTCGGGCCTCGTCGTGGATGTCATCAGTGGTGATCTGGCACGTGTTTCCACTCAAGGCGACAGAACACTCGTCGGAGAATAATTAAACACAGGTTCTATTGTAATTGTCGAATCTAGAGTTTGAAACCCAGTAATCGAAGTTGACATTGTCTGATACAAGGGACGGAGCTAAAACATAAGATATCACTATTCGTTCTTTGGAAGCAAGTAGCATACATTGGCGAATAGGTCTTGAGATTACACGCCTTCTTCATCGACTGAAGAACAGAGCGAGAAACGTCGATATTGTGATCACGGTAGATGATAGTTCTCACCTTAATTCAACATCTCCTTTAATATGGATAGTCGATCAGAGACAATGACAATTGAAAATAATGTTAATGATTACTTGTCTCTCCGATGCTCCTTTCTGTGCTTCAGACGTTTCTTTCACCAATGATTTGACCATATTTGTATTCTCTCCGAACTTGTAGCTCCTTCAAATCGATATTCATAGACATTCGTTTTCATCAGTGATACAGTATGTTTTACTAGAAATAATTATAAATGTAGTCTCACTTATATTTCTTCTTCGTCTCACTCGTTCTTTCCTTCTCTCGTTGTATGAAAGTCAGCACTGATTGATACGTGACTTTGTATTTGAGTCTGATGAGATGTTGATAAATCTCTGATCCGTTCTTCCCCTTGTATATCTGAGATCGACAGATGCTCTCAATCTGGAGAGTGAAGACCATCCTGTGCCTGAACCCGGGTAATACAAATCGAGATGAGCCAACAGATAACACGAGAGAATCGATAAATGAAAGACAGAATGAACGATCAGTGACACAAAGGAATCACACGTAGTATGGAAAGTAAGGAATGAGATGATGATAATCACGATTATTTGACACGTGTATTGATCGTTGCTCGTCTCTCGTTTCTTTCTGCTCTGTATTGTGAATCTTATATTCATCAGATGTCTCGTTTTTCGTCGGCCAGTGTCTGACTGATCTGACCCTAAGGGAGATCTGTGAGTCAATCTCGGTGACCAAGGGCGATCTGGGCATAAACGCCATTGTCACGTATCGCCACACGTTGGGAACTGAATTCGAGAGAAGATGTGTTTTCATTGGAACTCAGAAGGACTGACGTGCTTTCCTCACTCGTCCTTACAGTGAGTCATTGATGATTATTACGATAACTACAGTATCTCAGATTACGGAAAGGATATTTATTTTGTATCTACAGTAACCTTGCTAGATTACAATCGATCAATGAAGTATACAATTATGAGATACTCTCTTTGTCATCAGGAACTGCTCCGAAGAGACAACTAGTCCCTTTATCTGATGGACCATCTACCTCGACTATGCAGACTAGGAAGAAGAAGATTGCTCTTGCTACTACCAATGATGGTTCGGATGAGGAATCAGGTGAGTACTATTATATGGTATTATTCATAGAGACATAGATGATCTTGCCATGTTTCTGCAGAAGGAGTTAAATGAAATCAATCGTTTATCGATTTAACTGTCTATCAAAAAATCGTAACGAGACAATAACTTATACAACATACAGATCCGGAATCATCAGCTCCTGTAGTCGATCTTTCCTCTCCTCTGCTTCCTCCCCCTGCCGTCGCTCCTTCTCGAGTTGCAGCACTCCCTCGTGGTAGTGAACATGGTGATGTGGGAAATTGCATTACATTTTCTCATTGAAGGCACTCCAACCACTACTGTCACTGCTCATCCAACCGCCCCTCTCTCTTCTGCAACAAGGTAGGTCAGGCAACTGTACTAATCAAACACTAGAACTACAGAAGAGCTGTGCCCCCTCCCCCTCTTCCATCTTTCTCTAATGGATTGACTGGATACAACCTCTTGAAGCCAGTAATTGAATCAACTAGAACACAAGTGAGTCCCATTCAATATTATTATGTTATTATTCCCCATAGTAAAAATACCCTTGAACAGGTTAATCGATTGGCCGATAGTGTAGATGTCATTCTACAGAATCAAAACAGCTTCGCAGAAGCACTATCATATATAAGAGAGAACATGCCAAAGAGACCCATTGTGCCCAGTGAGTTGAATTAGACCAGACTTCCCGATGGTTTTGTGTTTTAGGAATGGCTAGAGATTACTTTTCTCGTGAATTGATGGCCGATTTCTCTAATATCATTGCTGAAGACGTGAGATTCCACCGAGAGTTAATGGATGCACTATTCTATGATTGTCCTGAGCATCGGATTCCCCTTCAGAAGAGAAACAAAGCAAAAGTGGCTTATGTGAAGGAGGTACTACTAATATATCGTATTTACTATTCAAAGAGCCGTTAAGGTCTTTCTGGCTCTTCGTTGTGGAGGTTCCCGCACCGATCTACGCCTCAAGTGGTCAAATGCATGCAGAGCGTGAGTAATTACATTACAAACCAATTTTTAAAAAATCTCTCAGATTCAACCATAACGTCAAGAGACGCAATTCATCGGCCACTTACGTCATCGAGACTCCGGCTCTTCTCACTTTCCTCGAAGAAAGAGCAGCATTCGAAGAGGAGAATGAGGAAGTGAGAGGTGAAGAGAGGGACAGCGAGGAGAACGAAGAGAATGCGGAGGGGCCTGAGAGAGACTACATGGAACCAGAGAGAGAAAACAATGGAGGGTTCGATAACCTCTCCCTTTCTGACTTTGGATTTTAGCAATTTCACAAACGGTTAATTCATTCGTAATAACATTGATTGAATTAGTAAATAGTAAAAGCTTTAAAAACAAGTCGCTTACCTCATATTGATCTTTCTTTATAGAATCGTCCATTGTTGTTTCGTTTGCATTGATAAACAGAGTCCGAATGGACCCAACCTGCAGCAAGATTCCTCACAAGCAATAATCTGTTCATTCCCCCTCTAGTTCACGACCCAAATTCGCCCCAGAAGAGGGACGAACCTAATCCGCGTGGAGTTTCCGGGCGATGGCGGAGGGGGGAGGCGATTGGGAGGCATCGAAATGAAATCAGACAGTGTTAGGGTGATTGGCGCGTGGAATAGAAAAGAAAGTGAAGTGAACATGCCAAGGGAAACGCTAAAATATGAGAAAAAACGAATTTCGAAAATGAGGGAGGCCGAGGGATTAGCCGATCGCAAACTGGCATGGCTAACTACGGTATTTCCGTTCAAGCAGAGCGCACACACGATTTTGGACGAGTCAACGTGGGCAAGAGAAATGGTCGAACCAAACGAACGATGTGAGCAATAAACGAGAGAGTGAAATGGAAACAAAGCAGCTCTCCTCACACAATGGAGTAGGGAAATGAGGGATGGGGTGAAATCGCGAGGACCGCGGGAACTCAATGACCAACCGGGAAAATCGGAAATCTGCTTACACCAATCGATTGGGCCTCATGAGATTACCCCAAAGCCAAAAATTCAACTAAATTCACATACTTTAAAAGGGGTAAATGCCCCCTAGAAGTCAGGGTGACATGATGTGACAGGGAGACGGTCATTTGCACAACGATCATTTCCACAACGGGGTATAGTCCTGAGGCGAGTTGGCCTAGCTCAATGAAAGTTATCACATTGGAACTACAGTAACTGCCCGCTTAGTCCGACGGGTCAGATTTAGTTCCTTGGGTCAGAAATTTTAAAAATTTCTCCAATCGATCTCAAAATCATTCTACCGTAGTCTAATGTACAGTAGAGTACATTTCTCGATTCAAATCGCAAAAAATTTTTTTTCCAAAAACCACGATACGTCATGGTTTTTTTTTTGGTCAATTTTTTCGAAGTCGAACATTTTTGATCTTAGAATTTCCTATGTATAAGTTTTTCTGGTGTATCTTTTCTCGCTGATTTCGAATATCGATATAAGAGCTGATCAAAAAAAATAATGAAATAAGTTAAAATTTAAAAAATAGTCGAAATCGGCATTTTTTGGACATAATGTCGAGTTTTTCTTTTCTCCCACAACAGATTTTTCTGATTTTTGAAGTAGTGCTAGGTACTAGTACCCACTCTAATCGGTTTTCTGGGATTCTCGAAGTAGGGCCGTTTTCAAAAGGTTCATGACATTTTTGAAAAACCGCCTGCCTCTCTCCAGCGCAAAATCATGGAATGATATCATCAACATAATAAATGTTCCACTCTCTGTCCTGATTTGAATTATAAAATCGTAATAAATCTATCATTTTTTCAAAACGATTTATGGCGGTTTTACTGAGCCAAACTTGGTCAAAAAATTCGAAGTGTCCGTTACGTTAGCTGGGCAGTGTAAATTACCATGAATAGGTATCGATCGAATACATACCACATCTGAAATTTATTAACTATTTATTTTTAATTGCATAAGTCACATCAAACGCAACGCAACGCAACGGACACTTCGAGTTTTTTTGACCAAGTTTGGATCCGGAAAACGGCCATAAATCGTTTTAAAAAAAATGATATATTTAATACGATTTTATAATTCGAATCAGGACAGAGAGTGGAACATTTATTATGTTGATGATATCATTCCATGATTTTGCGCTGGAGAGAGGCGATCTGTTTTTCAAAAATGTCATGTAGCTTTTGAAAACGGTCCTACTTCGAGGATCCCAGAAAAGTGATTAGAGTGCGTACTAGTACCTAGCACTACTTCAAAAATCAGAAAAATCTGTTGAGAGAGAAAAGAAAAACTCGACATTATGTCCGAAAAAATGCCGATTTCGACTATTTTTTAATTTTAACTTTTTTCATTATTTTTTTGATCAGCTCTTATATCGATATTCGAAATCAGCGAGAAAAGATACACCAGAAAAACTTATAGTTAGGAAATTCTAAGATCAAAAATTTTCACCATAACCCCCGTATCATGGTTTTTGGAAATTTTTTTTGCGATTTGAGTCGAGAAATGTACTCTACTGTACTTTAGACTACGGTAGAATGATTTTGAGATCGATTGGAGAAATTTTTAAAATTTCTGACTCAAGGAACTAAATCTGACCCATCGGACTTACTGTAGTTACAATGTGATAACTTTCATTGAGCTAGGCCAACTCGCCTCCGGACTATACCCCGTTGTGGAAATGATCGTTGTGCAAATGACCGCCTCCCATGTGACATACGCCGACTCACAGTGATGGTTTCGTTGGGGAGGAGATTCTGCGGTACGTTAAATCTGTTATTTTTTCAACATTATGAACTCGGATTTTCGGCTGCCGCGGACAAAAGATAAGAAAGACCGAAGTAATTAGAGGAAATGGCTTACTTTTTATAGAAGAGCGAAGTGCTTGCGCTTGAGTCCACGGGAGTGACGTCTGCTCCTTCAATTATAACCATTACCGATGGTCGGGGATCGATTCGCTTGGATAAAAGCGATGAACCTTCAATGAAGCAATGGCAATTAATTGATATTGATGCAGCTCAAGTGGTCTTACATATGCGTTTTTAGCGGAATCGTTGCAATCAAGCTCACGAAGCTTTGAATTCGAAACAATATTCATGAACTCTTCATTTATCAGAAAAGCACGTGATGCTCTTTCAATCGATATGAAGACTTTCGTCATTCCTTTGACAAAATGAGCGAAGCTGAAATATTGTAAATATGATTGGCAAAACTTCAAAAATCATGTGGAAAAAATTGCAGTAAGTAAATTATCGAAAATTTTTATCATATTTTTTTCGAGTGAGTTTTTTAGCCGAGTGACTAACCTTTTCCGAACATCATTCGTCATTTGCCTGCATTCCATATCATTAAAATAAAGAGTTTGAATCCTATGGCCATTCAAAGCAGAGTGCAGCTTCGAGAAGAGCACAGTAGATAATGACAGCTAAAATACTGTAATTATTGAATATAATCAACAAAAAAATAACTAGTTGAAATCAACAACAAAAAATAAGTTTGAACCCGACGCATGGGTCTCTAACCCCTAAACCAATACCGATTTGATTCATCAAATCAAATAATCAATATGAATGTGTCGCTTGAAAAATTAATTTACATAGTAAGAAATTTTAATATTCGCGAATAATGGAAAAGCGAACGTCAAATTAACCCTCTGAATGACCTCTGAAATCTTATGACCAGTAGCAACTTTTCGTCTGCATCTGCATAACAAAAAAGAGATATATTCACATACATAATTAATGTTGACTATTTCGGCTTCGTGGCAGCGCAATATCTCAGAGAGAGCAGTGAAGAATTTGTCCGGAAGAGGCCACTCATGATCAGGAATATGCAGTGAATTCGATTCCTGAATAAAATAATATATATAGGGGATGTGATAATTAGAAGAACCGTAATAGCTAGTCCAAGGATATCTGTCACACGGAATTGCAAACAAGTAACATAAGCTCAAAAGTTGGCCCCAGGGGTAACTTTTGATTCTGAATCGACTGACGTTTCCAATTTTTCGATAGGACCCTTCCGTACTGAGTTATGGCACAAAGTTGGTTTGGTCAAATTCTTGTTCTCCGATAGAAACTGCCCCGGAAAGCATCGAAAATACCACAAATCTCGCGTACTCGACCAGAATTTAATTTTCTACAAAATGGAAAAAAAATTCGCTGTCCTACCTTTTTTCGTTTTTGAGTGATGACCCTTTTTTGACAATGCCCGCATGCGGCGAACATCCTTGGTAAGTTTGTAGATCAGACTCTCTTGATCATTTTGGTGCTACGGGTGAAGAATTTGACCTCTGTTGAACTGAATTAGATCACTTTTAGTGCCGCCAACGTTTTTTGAAGTTTTTCGAGCACAACTTTTTTCTTTCAAAATTTCGTGTTCTCTAGTATGGAAATTCGGTTTCTGCGCGCAGAAATACGTCAGAAACTCTTATAGTGACGTATTTTTGACAATATTTTTGAGAATACTTTTTCGACCCTGGTTCTGGTTCTGGGTTCCATTTTTGGGTAAAAAAATATTTTTTTCCAAAATGAACGTCACTATAAGAGTTTCTGACGTATTTTTGCACGTAGAAACCGAATTTTTATGCTAGAGAATGCGAAATTTTGAAAGAAAAAAGTTGTGCTCGAAAAACTTTTAAAAAACGCGAGTTGGCGGCACTAAAAGTGATCTAATTCAGTTCAACAGAGGTCAAATGCTTTACCTGTAGCACCAAAATGATCAGGAGACTCTGCACTACAAACCAACCAAGGGTTTTCGCCGCATGCAAGCATTGTCAACAAAGGGTCATAACTCAAAAACGAAAAAAGATAGAACATCGCATTTTTTTTTCATTTTGTAGAAAATTAAATTCTGGTCGAGTACGCGAGATTTGTGGTATTTTCGATGCTTTCCGGTGCAGTTTCTATCGGAGAACAAGAATTTGACCAAACCAACATGGCGCCATAACTCAGTCCTATCGAAAAACTAGAAACGTCAGTCGATTCAGAATCAAAAGTTACCCTTGGGCCAACTTTTGAGCGTATGTTACTTTTTTGATGTTCCAGCCACTTGTTGAACCTAGCGCAAACGGCCTCATATACAAAGTGTACGAATGATAGTCAACATGCCTTGAACATAT
Source organism: Pristionchus entomophagus (assembly GCA_036245825.1). Taxonomy (NCBI): domain Eukaryota; kingdom Metazoa; phylum Nematoda; class Chromadorea; order Rhabditida; family Neodiplogasteridae; genus Pristionchus; species Pristionchus entomophagus. The sequence continues at coordinate 30,088,037 of BTSX01000006.1, forward strand.
TCAGAAATCCTCCACCCCATTTGACCTTGTCGAGGGATCGATCATTGGCCATTGGAAGCATTCTCTTGTTGACCGTCATCATGTTGTAAATGTCCATTCTACAATATTATAGTGATGATTTGAAGAAAAAAATACAATCTAAATTACCTAGTTAGATTTTTTAAACAGTTCTAGCAAACAGAGATTTGGGAGGCCAGATAGGTAGTCCGGAAGCCGCTAAAACTCAGCTTTCATAATTTTGTTACTTATACTCTTGCAAATTTTTTTGACTACCGAACATTGCATTAATTACAATCTTTTAGAGTGCCTTACGAGTAAACAGAAAACGCACAATTGCCACCCTGCTCAAAAAAGGAGCATTTCTCGAGACTAAAATGAAGCGAGAGACTAAAATGAAGCAACTTGCATTCCAAATCCACATGGCCCAATAATTGGGTTCTCGTCCAAAGTTGGTCGCACACTATCAGTACTCTCTTCCACGCTGTCGATAAGCATCTGGCAAAGAGAATTACAGAGACAAATAAGTGTTGCCTAGGAATGGTTCAGATTTATTCGACACAAAAACTGAGTAGATTTTTTTTAAACGTGAAGAGAAGAGAAATATTATACAACAACAAAAAAAGATTTTTGATTTGCACTAAGTTTGGTAAGTTGGTAAAGAGGATGAGTGCGCGTCTCCTTTTGACCAATTAAGACGCCGATCGATCAGTGGAGAGGCAGCAGAAGCGAGATTGCCTCTCGATTACGCGTGCTCTCATCGATTAGAGAAGAGAGGGTTGAAGTAAAAAAAACTATGTATCCCCAGATGCCATCTATCTTCTGTCCACTTTATGCTCTTTTATGACCGGTGCGAGAGACTATAAATCAAAAAACGCTTTCCCCTGACTTCTGTCTGAAATGTCAAATCGATTGCTTGTCAGTTGCCAGGGGGAGTGTACAGCACTGGCTAATCGCATTGGGTATCGGCAGCCGCGGCGGCCCGCGGATCTATTTTGCGCAAATCTGAGGCATTTTCAGGCATCAGGGTGTTGATTTTCGTAATCTCCAGTTCATTTCCGATCGAAATGACTATAAGTTCATATTTTATTCGTCGTTTTACGGGATTTTAAATTATTCACAGAAAAAGCCTGACCCAGCGAACAATAGTTGACCCCATGAACTAGCCATGGCATGATATTCCTTTTCTAGAGACAAATGTATGGTATCGATTATAGCGAGTTTAAGTAAGGATTGGGCTTCTGGGACGACTTGTTCAAGTGGGCAACTATTGTTCGCTGAGACAGGCTTTTTCAGTGAATATTTTATATTCTCGTAAATCGAAGAAGGTGAGTGACCTCTCTCTCCTCCCCCACTGCCGAGTTTCCCGTTGTGGACTCTTTGATTAGGCTTCCCACCCAGAAAAAAACCTAGTTCTTTCTTTCACTGGCCATCCGTGTTGCCGCTTCCTGAGAGGGAAGGACCGTGCTGTCTTTTCTCCCCTCTATTCCCCTGTCTCACAACAGCTAACACTGTTTGTGACCCGTCTTTTGTCCCATTCCCAGTGATCGATCGATACTAGTCCCTTGTGTATCTCATTTTCTCGCGTGTTTCCCTGTGTTCTCCTTCCTCTCGGCTGCATCTCTCCTTACAGGATGACTCCTGTGAGCAATGAGATGCTCTACCAGATGATGGTCACTCAGCAGAAGCAGATGGGTGACCTGACCTCTCTCGTTCGTCTCCTCGTGTAGCGACTCTCGCAGGCCTCTACCAACTCAGTGGATACGGTAACCACTGGCGTCATTGCCGCACTCAATCAGAAGGTTACCGTTGATGAGAAGGCCAGACGATGTGTTCTGGTCAACTCTCCTGAGTGTGATACTGTAGACGCCACTGTTGAGAATGATCGCAAGATTATCTCTTTGATCTTTGATACCATAAATAACTCTGATCTGAATAGTGTGAAAGGTGAGGTGACTTTCCATCGTCATCCCGAGATTCGTCCTGAGGGTCGCACCACGCCTCGTATCATCAAGATCGCCTTCCCCACTGTCGAATCGAGGGATCTAATCAAGAGGAGGAGGGAGCAGGAAGAGACATCATGACGGAGACGGGTCAGGTACCACTAGCAAGAACGGTAGACCAGAGTCCCATGAGTTGGCTACGGTAGCTGAGGCATCTTCACCCTCCCTCACTCTCAACACATCTCCTCCCCCTGCCATTCGCACTGCCAGTCCCCCTCTTTCATCACCTAAACACAACTTCCTCATTCCCCGCCCTTAGGACAGCTCGCTTGCGGTTCAATCGATTCACTAATCAATACTCCCCTCTTTCCAATCAGCCGAGTCTCCCTCTCACCCCTCTTTCCATGCAGTCTCCTCTCATCTGCCCCTTCCCTCCCTTCCCTCATTTGACCTTTCTATCTCTATCTCTCACTCTCCCCTCTCAACCACTGCGCTCTCTCCTCTCTCCACACTCTCTCGCACTATTGATCGATCCTCTCTCTCGGCTCTCTCGCCTCCCTCCACTCTCTCCGCCCTCTCAATAAACGCTCGCTCCGTTTCTAACAAACTTGACATGCTCGGCCAATTTCTCTACGATCACGCACTTTCTTTGGTATTCATTTCTGAAACATAGGCCACTAAAGATACTGTAACCGACAACATGATGTCTTTGTGGCGGTGGCTGCGCTATTCTCGTTGACCGATCCATTCCCTCTTTCCTCATTGACTCTCGCTCTTTCTCCGTCTACTGTCAGATTGTCGTGTGCAGTTTTCGCATCATGAGATCCTCCCCTACCATTCTAGTCTGTGTGTACAGGAGTCCCTCCTGTTGCATTGATTCTTTCTCTGAGTGCCTCAATTTCCTTCACGACTTTATCTCGCGCGACCCCAGCCATATCATTCTCAGTGGCGATCTTAACTGCGGCGATCTCAACTGGGTTGATCTAACTGCAGACTCCCACCATAGTAAAGCCCTCCTCGACTTTTCCATCTCATCCTCTCTTTCCCAACTAGTCACCGACCCAACAAGAAACGATAGGATACTTGATGTCGTGCTTGTCTCTGACACCCGTTTAGTCTCTCAGGTTTCTGTAGAAGCGCCCCTTCCATCCCTCGACCACAACCTCGTGATCTTTGGTCTCATTGGCTCCCTCCCATCCAGCATTGATCCCCCCAGACGTGACTTCGGCTGCGCAAACTGGGAGGCAATCAACAGCCACATATCCTCTATTGACTGGACATTCGTTCTCTCTCAGAGTAACGATCCAGACCATCTACAGTACTGGCTAATCGCCTTGCATAAGCGATCCAGACCATCTACAGTACTGGCTAATCGCCTTGCATAAGCGCGGCTGCGGCGGGCTGCGGCGGCCCGCGGCTTGCGCGGATTGAAATGGTGACAAAATTAGACATTTCCATGACTTGAGTCATGGATTTGATGCCAAATCGGAAACGGAAACAGAAGTGATGCCAAATCGGAAACGGAAACAACATTCGTGTGCTCTGAGGGAAACTCGGGATCATCTGACCTAGTGCCCAGATGCAGAAATTCCAAAAATTCAATATATCGCATCATCAACAATTTGCAGCGCCCTCTACGTTAGCTTGCGTGCGGAGGCCGAGCCCTGCTCACTTCCTGCCTCAGCAAAGCCGAGTGTCCCTTCGTCAATGAGGAGAATGCAGCCGCATGAGTGAAAACAAATTAGGGAAAAGCAATCATTTGAGTGACCATTAGTGATGACAAAACAGAAATGTATCTCTTCATTTCACGTGCTCCCGAGTTTCCCTCAGAGCACACGAATGTTGTTTCCGTTTCCGATTTGGCATCACTTGTGACCATCGAGCGACAGTTGCTGTTCATATCTGATCTACGGAATAGCACCACATCCCGATCTAAGCTAACACTTTCCCTGATACGGTTTCTCCTCTCCAGGTGCTCGTGTATAAAAAGCGAAGATCACTGCAGCAAATTCGCTGTGTATCGAGACCACTATGGATGGCAAATCGGAACCGACTCTCTCCAATTCGCCTGCACTATCGCGAGAGACAACGCGAAATGAGGAGCGTCCGGTTCCCGATTTGCCATCACTACAGCAGACTCCTCCCCTTCATTTAGACCCCTTAGCCTCCTACTCTCTGTCGTTGTACCCTCCCTCCCCTCTCTCGGATGCCCCTCGGGCTCCTCGATTGTAGTGGCTGACTAGGCAATCATTATCTCCCGTCTTTGCTGTTTATCATTATTGTTGATAAGTTATAAATTCATCATCTCGCATTTTCTCTCCCTCGTCATGTCCTAACTCGAGCGTCAGATAGCCGGCGCTAAATGCGCACGCCTGAGCGAGGCACTTTAATGGGCATCGCCGTCCTAATCGACTCACTCAGATTGCGTCGTCGGCTCGTCGGCCCCATATTTCCCGTGTTGTCTGGGCTCAGCCTGGATATCAAATCCGCAAATCCGGATATTAAACGGAACGGCCGCTGTTTCCGCTGGCTGCATGCTCTGATAGTGAGGGAGGGAGAGAGGGAGGCGCTGAGTCATCCCTTCGTGGACTTCTATTCAGTCCGCGCTATTCATACTGTGTCTGACGTATCCCTCTCTATCTCTCGAGTTCTCAGAGGTTCATCTACATGAGTATTCGAAAGACATCGTCGGTGACGCAACGCAACCTCGAGTGTTCCATTTTCTCATCCCTCAACTCCCCTTCCCACAACAGTCTCTGAATGTATCCCGATCTCCGGCGCTACAATGCGGTCCCCCCCTCATTCCTCCCACCTTCAGTCAACTCACCGATAATCGCATTTTTTGCGTGGTGTTCCGTTAACCCCTGCTAATAAATGGCGGAGACGGTTGATCCCATTTTTGTGGGATTCAGACTCCCTCATCTAATCTGACTGACCTCATTATGTGTGCGTGCACTCCTCCTCCACCCGCCTGTAAGCACAACAATCACTCATAGCGAGAAAATGTGAGAAAGTGAGAGAGATAGGTTAGACAGAGCAGCTCGAGACTGCGGTGGCTACGGTTTGGGATATCTCGTCAGAATAAACGATTCCCAGAATATTCGGCGGTGATACAGTGTCATCCGACCACTCCCCTCCCATAGCTTCAATCCCAACTCATCCACCCCCTTATTTGCAAACATTATTGGGAACTCACTTCATCCGAAGTTGCACAATATTACGTTGTTCCAACAAAGCAGCTCCAACCAACCATAGTTCCTATAGCCCTGGTCCGATGCACTTTTTTAGTGTAAATTGACTCGCTTTGTATCAACAATGTATCAATGAAATCAGATCCGCAAGATGAGATAGCTCATGAGCTGACGTCCTTTCCTCTATCGACAAGCCTATAACCGCCCATAGACTTTCTGAAAGCGCTTCTATTCTCGCGAGTCTGCTAGTCTTACTGTAGCTCGCTCTTTCTCTCTCGCTCTTTCTCTCTCGCTCTTTCTCTCTCTCTCTCTCTCTGTCTCTCTCTCTCTCTCTCGAAATATCGATCAATCCGGCTATTATTTGCAGGTGCGCACGTCTTTTCCGTCGAGTCATCGCCTCAACGATGCCGTATTTTATGCTGGCGAACATCGCCCTTGTCGTTACCGTAATGGACTCGAAGGTGAGTCAGAAACACATTCCTTTTTCGCTAACAGAACCCCCTTCTCTGGTGCATCATGTACGATCTCTGGAGAATGGATTGATTGCTCATTTCAGCTCTAATCGGTTTTAATCCACATAAAAAGTAGATCATTGCGCTTTCAGCCACCGGGGATCGTCCTTCTGGACACTTCAGCTCACCATTGCAACGCCAAGCCCATCTTCAATAACGCCAAGGCGTCCCTGAGATCCGAGCATGCCTGTCTCCAGTCCGTCGTGGTTCCGGATGGTCACGTGGCCCAGGCCCACGTCACCAACCGCGATGCCTACTGCGACCTGCTGAGCAACGACCAGCTATCGGCCGCTCTGGTGGGTTATGTTTCGCGTTCGCGGTTTTGCGAGGATTACTCCACGGAAGCTGGAAGCACGCACCTCTAAGTCGTGACTGGTACCGTCGACATCAATATCAATTTCGGGGCAAATTAGAGATATCGATATTGAAGATCACTTCCGACGGTTCGGATGACGTCAACTTCTGCTCTACCGAGGACCGAGCGATCACCGTGCCCTCCGGAACTCACTACATCCGAGTCACCAACTCGGAGATGCCCCTTCGCCTCTCCGTCACCTTCCTCAAAACCGCTCTCGGTGACAGCTTGTTGTTTTTGCGATTTGCATATCCTACAGCTTTGTCCGGATGTGACTCATCCTCGGACACAGTTTTGGGAGGGAATGTTAAATCCATTTGCAGAGTGAGAATTAGGGCTGCAAGTAAAAATAATTTTCATATCGGGTTGTCGAAATCTTGTAAAACGGGCTGCATTTGTTTCTTAGTCACGGGTACAGTCATGGATTGGGGTGCCGTTTGCGTAGATTGAAGATTAGCTTCTCAGCATGCCACGACATCGTCTCGGATGCTCTCATCGGCATGCCTCTGACGCTCGTGCCCACCGAGCACAAGTGCACCATCGTCCTTCCCTCCAGAACCATCCTTGAGATCAGAAAGATCACTCGCACCGAGGCGGTCGTGAAGGTGCGTCCAGTTTTCGGGAGTGATTTCAGGGATTTTACCTCTTTCATGATATAAGTCTGATATCAAGATATTCCAGGACTCGCAAAACTGTGCACGCGTCCGGATGGGACGCACCTTCTACAGCCTCAACCTCAGATGGCCTAGAGTCTGCGAGAGTGAGTGGTGTTTACGATGATGTTCGGATATCCGACTAGACTAGAATGTGATATAAGTCGCGACATAGGCTATGAATAGGATCTGCGTCACGTTATGCATCGTATTCAGCTCATGATCTCGTCATTGCAAACTCTCCGTATAACCCCCACCCCTTCTCCACACGCATCCTTCCCGCAGTTGTATTCTCACTACCTCGTACATTTTTTGGTGTACGAAAAATACATAACATAAATGCCTTTTTTTTTAAACTCCCGTCATTGCAGTTCCCTCAGACGACACGTACGAGTACGAGCTGGGCTGCTCGGCGGCACTCCTAGATGCCTCCAACCTTGCCATAGCCAGGGTCGAGTTCACCCTCCATCAGATGGACGACTATAAAGCGATGACGTCACCGTTGATGTGCGCCCTCGAGAAGGATAATATGTTGCCTTGAGACCAATGATCACACATTTTTGAGTCTGGCATTATATAACATCTATCGGAGCCATATTACGACTGATCTCAACAGCATCACCACCCTCACAAAAACACAGTTTATTATCCTCTTTCTTTCGTATCGTCCATTGACCCATCTTACATTATTCCCCCGTTAGGAATCTGAGATAGCTTGTGATAGCTGAGATATCTGAGATAGCTTCCCATTGTTGTGCGCACTCTTTGTGCTAGAGCACGACTTCCACGATCTCATTCAAATTATTATTAGTTCAAAATTGTGATGTTTCTAAATAATGACGCGTGGTTACGAGAACTTTGGCTTATCTGAGAGTCAAATGCCGTCAAACGGCGCTCAACTTAGTAGAGGAGAAAAAGATCAAAACGAGCGAATCTGCAGTCACTTCCAAATTTCAAAAATTTCTGGGTGAAGCGAAGGAGGGAGGTAAGATTCGAGACATTAACGTACAACAGCAAAGCTCGAGAAAAAATATAGCACTTATCCCTATTTTTATTCAAAAAGATCATCCTATGGGCAGAAAAAAACCACTATAGACTAGCTGTGGATTTGTTGTGGTTCCGCCTCCATGGGAATACGCTTTGCGCATATATTGTAGTTTGTCGGTACAATACTCGATAATAATGGACAATCCAGTAGGAAAAATATATATATTTGTTTCTTTACTCTATTTCCATCTGCATTGACTGTTGTTCAGTTGCGTGTTGATATTTGTCAATGAACTATTCACATAAGAAACGCTTCAGTTGAGACAAAACGGATAATGCATTGTGAAGATATTCCTCTACATGCTCCGCTCACCTACCAACTTCGGATTCAGGTACAAATATATTATGTACATCCTTCGGATGTAACATTATCATGGAACGATAAGCATTTTCGCTAATTCGAGAATCTATCGCTAGATTGCATGTTATTTCTTGTTAGCCTCTCTCTTGATGCTTGACGCGATCTCGGAGAGACAGTACCATGTCCTCCGTGGCTCAGCAGGAAAGCGCTTTGCGTATTATTTTGCAAGAGTTCGTCGCATTGGTTCAATGCTCGGCCGGGTCATTTATCTTTTTCTAGTCATACCTTTTAAAATACATTCTTATTTCAATAGAATAGTCACAAATCATACGTGGATACGGCGGGTCACTTCTGGAATGAATGCTCGGAATGCCGCGTTTCGATTTGCAGAATATTTGAAGCAACATCAAGACGATTAGTTGTAGTGTCAACAATTCCAATCGATCAGCCAATTTCCGTGGATTCTATCATATTTTTGAAGGAAAGTTAACGTAGCATCCTCTGAACCATCCACGTACGTTAATCGATGAACTTGGGAGCCCCGAAAGAGCAGTAGATTAGATGTAACGCAGTGAATGGTAAAAAATGTGAATCGTGCTTAAGAATGGCGTCGTTGAGAGTTTGTGGACCCACAGCCTTCCACTATTAATTGTAGCAGAGATCAAAGGGCTGGGCCTGGGAAGTGCTACCCAGGGAGATGCCACAGTGAACGGCGAGGTTGTCGGAGACTACTTGGGCGGAGAACATGGTGTAAATTGGGTGTGAAACCCAAGCCTTATGGGGTCAGTAGATCGATAAGCTGCTTCAATAAGTGACAATCAGACTCGCACGTGTCTAGCTTGATCAACCTAGAATGTAATAGATGCAAAACATCAACGAAAACGAAAAATAGCCACAAATTATTTCAAAATAAAGATAGAACCCTCGGAATTTGGCTGATCGATAGGAACTGTGATTGTGCTGACTCTGCGAATAATCATCTTCATGTTGCTTCAAATATTCTGCTGATAAAAACGCGATATTCCGAGCTCGCTACCTCGGTGTCCGATCCAACTTTAGCTTAGGATTAACCAAAATATCTGCATAATATTTAAGTGAAAACATTGCAATGAAACACTTCTGGATATGATAGTTAGTTGCTCCTGCAGACAAAACTAGATGTCATTCACCATAGTTTAGCTCGCATACCATTTGCATTTTTTCGAAAAAAACAACAAACCACCCGCCATTTATGCACCGACTGGTACACAAGTACATACAGGCGGCACTTCTTCGGTAGATGGCCTGGACAATTCTGCGATTGTTGTTTTCTATCTCCCCTATCTAGATTTCGAGTCATCTTTCATTACCATCTGCGCGGTCACAATCCGGACCAGAAACCGAAGAAGTTCCGGCATGTATAATAAATGCATTTCTCGAAATTACAAGACAGAGTCTGAAAAACCATCGGCTATCAGATCAACATCAGCGAAAGCAATTTAAAAAATCTGTGATAATTGTTCGATATTTCTGATTAGTAATATTTCTGATTAGTGTAAACACCGGAACAACTCTCAAAATTCTTCTTTCGTGTGGACAGAGGATTTTTTAAGTAGGCTGAAGACCCTTCGTTAACCGGAAATTGCCGCTAGTTTTTATCTGACACGACTAGGGAATCCCATCGTTATTGAGATGTAAATTCCGTTTTTAATCTCCACACATTTTGCATGTGCAACCACTGGATGATGTCACATTTGATAATGGAATTATTTCACATTTTATCAACGACAATGAAAGATGGGCAGTAGGGAATGAAAGTTCACATGATTCGGAAATGAAAAAAAATGAATTTAGCAATTTAAAAAAAAAGATACGAGATCATCGAGAAACATCAGAAATCAATGAATACATGCCGGGGAATCAAGAGATAGAGATCGAGTGAGGGGCTAAGGGATAATCTCGCTTATCTAAGCATCAGTGATCGTGTTTGAGATGAGATGAGTTTTGTTCTAGATGAAATGCGGGACGCAATGATAGTGAATTGTTGGTGAAAATGACAAATCCGGGATCTTTCTGGAAAACTGAACTAGCGATCTCGTACAAATGCAGAACAACAATGAGATTGATACCTTGTCGAATGCTGATAGTATGCTCGGATACTTTGCACATACAATGAAAGTGCGTCGATCTAGAGTCCAAGGTTAAAAAGTGAAGGATGTGTGAAATCAGATAATTGAAAAGACGTAGTGCATCGTTGCACAATATTCATCTCCTCTTTCAATGCCCATGTGCTCGAGGGGTGTGATGGGACATCTCACGATACAAAGCGATCGCGTGATTGCGAAGACGGTCCTGCTCCACAAAGTGCATCTGAAATACGGTAATTGTGATGATTTTCAGTAATTTCACCACTCATGCACAACAGTGAGTTACATTATCTCCTCTACTTTTCTTCTTATAATCAAGCAACAATGGCCAACATCCCAGTAGTAGAGCTATCTGTTCCGTACCTTATAGAAAAAGCATATCACAGGAGTCTCATCCTCTCCTCGTGGACAGTGTGGTTCATGGTCGCAGACGTCAACTGGAGTGATGCACTTGTGAGTTCCATCGGGAGACGGAGAAGAACATGCGATTCCCAGCTCCAACTCGCAAGCTAAAAAGGTAGGTTTTTCCAAGGTAAGCTGAGCCACCCCATCACCAATTAGCAACCATTGCACTACTCGGCATGTATACCGCAAAGCGAAACTAAAGTAATCTCCCATCTCTACCGCCATACCCACTAACATAGCTGACCTTCATACGAAGAAATAATGTCACACATGCTGACGTAGAAACCGCAACCTTTCATAGATTGATTGCGTCTATTTGTATAGCATGGCATCCTAACCTATGATCAAAATACTAAGGACGCTACCGTAAGTGTCGCCGTAAGTGACTACTGATGCCATTAGTGTAAGTTTAAGGTCGATGTCGTTAAGTGATATGTATAATAGCGAACACTACCGTAATCCACCAGAGCCTAATTTAGCTCGCACTTAGAAACCCCGCACTGTTTATGAATGACGCTGATTAGTAAGGACACATATCCTTAGAAGGGTCTTCCCGTTCATGTGCTAGTCGCTATGTCGCATTCCCGTCATCTGGCTTCGCTGATCCGTTCCCTCCGTTCTCTTCTTTCGGACCTAGTCTAGTAAGCAATGACGAAATGTGAACACTGATGCCTTATATAAGTAGCACCACATTGTTGACGCTGCTCAACTGTCAGCGACACTTTCCCACGTCTACTAAGAGATTAGTGACTACACCTGGCTTCTCGGGCACATACACAAGCCTAATACTAGCCCTCAGCCATAGGTTATTAAAAACTATATTTATATCCTATGTCTAAGTATTCCATACTCTGAGTACCTATGAGTAGAGACAAAGCGAAACAATGGAAGCATGTCATACTGGACACTACTGTACGGCCTCTTCTTAGTATTAGATGCTTTAGATTTAAAATTCGTCTTATGATTTTTAATTTCATTGGTGATTGCTGTGGATTTTCGTGCGTCCTTGTGACGCGCCGGGCCGCTTGGCTCTCTATCAACGGTCATCGGTTTCTAAGCCGTACAGTCATAGCGCCGGGCAGCTTTTCGGTTCAGCGTGCGCGGACTGTCCTCAACTATAGACCGACTGTAATGCGGCTCGTCCATAACTTTATGCGGATTGGAGTGAGAAGATTCGGCAGATAAATTACGAGGCATTCGGATCGATCAGAATGTCGGAGCTAGAGACTGTGTAATAATGTACCACAACGGAAATAGAAGATCAGATGTGACCACGCGACATTTTTAACTGTCACCGTGTGCGAGACTCAATATTGTACAGGCCATTTGCTATACAACGCATCAGATAGGTCAGGTGATTCTGATATAATCGATTTTTAATATGGCACGTATGTATACTGTAGCATCCTCAAACCCTCGCTACACACTGTATCATCCCTAACTTTTCGATATATACTGTAGCACGCTTAGGCTGCTCTTCAGTGGAAACTGTAGAACCCCTACTACTTTTTCTAATCATTATAACTCACCTCGAAGAGCCTCCACGGGAATACTATGATTGTAGGCCATCCTCATCAACGATCCAAGCGCATTGGGTTGATGATTCCGAGGGATGTACAAGCTCTCCTGATCATCCAGATCTGGCTGAAAAATAACAGAGATATCACACTATCACTGTGGGAAACACTGTAGTTATAAGGCTCAAATAGTCTCAAAGATTTTTCTCGAAAGTATTTTGCATATTAACATACCTTTGGGATGCCGATGACTTTTTCTGAGCTGAAGTGCAACAATGCAAAGAGTACGATGAATGAGTAAGAACGGATGGAGGTCATGTTTCGTAGTTGGATGGGATGGAAGGGACCGTTGGTACTCCGGACGATGTCTCGATCGAGAATGAATGAATGAGAGGAAGAGTTTAATCAACTCTCTTCTCGGAGGAGGCGGGATCTGGAAGAGGCAGAAACGCCTGAGGGGCTGGGGCGGAGTTGAGCCTGGATTTGAGATAAGCGTGACAGATGAGGGTAAGAGTGGGCAAACGAAGAGAGGAGAATCGCAACAGCGATGACGCGAGCTATTTTGTGTGGGCTGGGGGATAAATCCGTGCAGATACGGAAATACTGGTTCGTCTGTTCATCTGTGTATCTCTTACAGATTCCGCGAGGGTCTTCTCTACTGTACGCTAGGTATGCAATTTCGGTTTCGGTTCTCTCCATTCCGCACAATCTCTCGCTTCTCTGATCGACGAGATAGTGTGTGGAATGGATGGAGCCGAAACTGAAATTACATCCCTAGAATTTGCGCAAAAGCGGCTCCTTCTCTTATCAGACGAGCAGAAAACGTGCAAAAATCGGCTGAACTCCCCTCTTCACCTCATAATCGATAGATAAGGACGGAGCTGGCAAGGGGGAATGGGACTGTCCTCCACTCTTAGAAGCACAGAGCGATAAGCATTACCATCCCACGAGTAGCCTCGGACTAATCACATAGTCCATCCGAAATGCCGCGCAAAGCACGACCCGGTGAGTCCCCATCGCGTTGATTGAACACTCTGAGCCCAGGTGTCAATCCTCGCGTGATAGCCGCCTCCCTGGCACCATTTCAATCAATAGACTCATCCGGGTTTTGACAGATTCCCGTCGATCATAGGGGTGTATATAACGGATAGCTCGTGAGAGCCTGATTCACACTACCGTCTCCTTTCTTGAAGTGGTCTACTCGTCCAGCTCTTCCGAAGAGGATGTGGACACGAACCAGGATGAGGGCTCCGAAGAGTCATTCGAATCGGTCGGAGAACTATCCAATCTCTTCGACCGTCTCAAGACGTATATTGCTGCCACGGATCGGAACCCCAGCAAGATCTTGTACAGTATATCATCATTTTTCTAGGATTACTATAATCAACTAATTGGGATCGCATTAGAGATCAGCTCGAGTTGTTTCCTTGATTGGAAGTAGCGTAAAATCTCTGGACCATGAGCAATTGCAGCAAAGATCTCAAGAAGCATCAGGCCGGATTGAACAAAGCAATGTTCAGCGCTCTAGCTGACAAGAAAGAGAACGACCTTGGTATGTACCCTCCGACGCTTTGTGCAATGCATAAATTTGCTATTTGAAAGCTCAGGTCTTCAGATTCTGTATTTTGTTCAATAATGATGACCGGCAATTTTTCAGCGGCAATTCTGGACGTGCGCGCCGAAGAAGTGAAGAAGCTCAACAACTGCTCCGAGAAGCTGGATAATATGCTGGTGAGACCCGATATTCGCATCGCTGATGGCATTCAGGCGACTCCATTAGGTAGTTGATGAAGACGGAAATAATGCGATAAGAGAACTTTGTCCACAGAAGGGGAAAACATTGAGACAGTGATGCCAATTTAGACGTTGACATTTCCTCGGGAGATATGGTGCCATAAACAGGGAAGATGTAAATCCGTGATTTTGCGATTATCGAATAACCCTACTATTTGCAGTTCGACTGTCTTGCTGGGGCCGAGCTGGGTCCGCCCTCGCCCGAGCCGGGAGAACCGGAGCCGGCAAATGACGGCGAGTACAAATACCAACTCCAGGCGATCAAGATTAAGCACACGAAAATGCTGGAGGAACTCGAACAGGCAAGTTGATCGGATCTTGGTGGTGTGAGATCATCATAAACTACTACAGCCGAGAAATGCACAACACCCATCAATAGTTTGGAAGATCTTTCAAGCTAGTCAGGCAATGTAGTGTCGACCATACGCCAATGCGAACTTTCACTGAAAGGGACGTTTTCTTGGAAATGCCAGCGAATAATGGGATGGACTCAGAGTCGACATTCAATCCACGCCGGTATATGAACTTTCTTTGAATGGGTTTTGATTTCGCATCCGCTTTCCGAGCAGATGCATATCTAGTTTCAATTACTATTTCCTCCCAGTAGTGGAGAGTTCAGGTCTTGTGACTCTGTGCTTTGCGAGTTAGGTGAAACATCTGCCCGTAGCAGAGTCGCTAAGATCTTAGGGAGAATTTAGAGTGACAAATTAGATGCCCTAAAATAGCCAGCAACCCACTAAAAAGTGCCTATGACAAGGATGTGTCGGAAGCGTAGCATGAACGCGTAGTTCTTGAGAGAATTTCACCGATATCATCACTTGAGTGCTTCCGCTTACGAACGATATTTCGGATCCAAGGCACGGGTGATGGAACGGGTTGGAAATATTTTTTTCACAACCCACGTTTGGGAACCGTGTGGACAATTAAATTAATCTCTTTGGTTCCCAAACGTAGGTTGTGAAACAAGTGCGTAGTTTGTAAAAAGAAATTTCCAACTGGTGCCATCACCAATAAAGAATACTGTAATAGATAAGGAGCTGTATCCAACATGTTGACGCCATTATCAATATGCAAGGGACTTTGCACCGGGCGTGAAGTTGCTTTCCGGAGTTGATAACATCGAGATTGAGTGGGGGTGTCAATCATTGTGAGCTACTAGTAGGGAAACAGTAATGCTCAACGACCGCGATCATAGATCAATCAGATCTTACGCGACTGTCTGTTTTATTGCACATGTGGAGGCTAATGACGGAAATGGGTGGGAGTGGTCATTATCGGTAGCACAATAATGCGCTTACTGTAAATGATTGTTGTAAATGAGCAACTGCATCAAACAGAACCTGCGTAAATGTCTGATTTGTTCGCACAGGTGGATCATTATAGAGAGCTGAGGTGGGATGATAGGAACAGAAATCTCAATATGCAAGGATGTTAAGATTACTGTAAACCGTAAGCTCAACTCCCGCGATTATATATCAGAAACGCTTACGCAACTATCTGATTTATACGTACAGGTGAATATCGGGTGTAACTACATGATTTACACATGCATACGGTTGGAATGTATTTATAAGAAGGTGGTGAGGTGGTCGAGACAAGAAGAACAATCGAGCGTGAAATGGAGAAAGGTGCGTCGAGATAGAATAATCAGCGCTAGGTCGGCTGAGTACTAGATAGTGCGAGAGAGGGAGAGAAAGGCAGCATTAAGAAATAGTTCTCGTCCGACATAGCGCCGAGGATACATAACGTAAATTTCTGGTTCAGCACTATCATGACCACTTTACAGTAGGGATGGCAAGTGAAGAGAATTTCGCAAAATGAAGAGCGACTTTTACCATCTCCTTCGGGAATTTATACCCCGAAGTGTATCTTTCTCTTCTTAGAATCGCAAAATGAAGATCGATTTTTACCATCTCCTTCGGGAATTTATACCTCGAAAAGTATCTTTATGTTCTTAGAATCGCTTGCTGACTTTGTCTAGAAGGTCTATCCATAACCGCCAACGGCAAATTTGCATGCTTATCAAGTCGGTTTAGTCAATTAGCGACTCACCGGAGACATACTTCATGCAACTGTGGAAAACAAAAAGTTTGAAAACACGTTTTCCTGAACTTTTTCCTCTTCATGAAGAATGACGCAGCTCCACTCGCCTTTGTGAGAGGGAATGAACTCTTCATTTTCACTCTTCACATGCCATCCCTACTTTACAGTCTCGCAGCCAAACGGAGCGACTCGTTGACAACATGGTCGAGATGCAGATTCTGTTTCGTCCCATCTCGAAAGAGGTACGTCTGCCATAGTTGCCCTTTGTTATTGCAAATATAAGTCGTAGTCACGTGGTTGTTTTGATAACTATTCTGTGTGGCAGTGCTTCACTACTCCCGCATCTTACCCTTACCCACTCATGTATTTCGATTTCATTCATTTCGAATGCATTCTTTTGGCGTCCGATCTAAAAACGACCCTTTCATATAAATAAAAAATGTTGCACGCCCTTCAGGGATAGGGTGAAATCGGAGGAATTCAGGACCATCGTCGAATGATCGAGACTTCCAACAGTCGATATTCGTGCGCCGAGGAGGCCATCAAGAAGAGCACCGTCAACGCTGTCATGCTCATCAACAACAAGTGCCTGGATGCGCGGTGAGAACTTTAAAACTTTGAAATAAGGAGCTTGAAATAAGAAGACACTTCCCAGAGCAAGATAAGCTGAACAATTCATATAAGGTGCGTTTAGATGCTTCGATCAACATCGCTAGAAATAATGTGATCGACTGGGATGCATATATACTGGCTAATGAACATGATAATTTTGTCCTATCAGTACGACGTATGTCTCAAATCGTTCCACTCTGTGTCGAATTTTCCGTCAGAATGCACTCTATTTCCGTAGGCAATCGAAATCCATCAAACGGGGGGGGGGGACTCATTAATCCCCCTTGATGACACAACCACTTCCTTTGCTAATCGTCATGTGTTGCCACGAACTGGAAGCGCAGTTGTACTGCCTTAATCCGACTTTATTGGGCTTGACGAGTGACGTGAAGGAACAACTTCCATACCGCCACCGCTACCACGCGTTGTCGACGATGTTTGTTTTGGTTTGGGAGGGTCTGATGGACTCTTGAAAAACATCAGCACTTTCGTCAGATTTCTGCTCACACGTGTTCGTCGTACTAGTTGCTACCTATTCCGATTTCCTCTCTATTTCTAGGGGACAGCGTGGCGCACTACGTGTTTCCTTCACATGTCTTCACAACTTGGAAATCATAGGGGTTTCACAATGACATGACGCTCTTTTTTCGAAGAGATCCGGATTGAACACGACCAGATGGGATTGGAAACAGCAGTAGGGGGAATCCATAGAATATGACTCAAGGGAAAACACCTTGTAAAGAGCAGTAAGGCTCAATAACGAGGAAAGGACGAATTAGGATGAATACTGATTATCGAAGACTTTGGCCCTTGGTTGCAGTAAACAATCAAAGCGCAGGGAAGAAGTCATTGAGGGAATGAATAATCTTTCAGGGGGGATTGAGCTTTCTATTTATAGGCGCCGTCGTCGAAACTTCACCAAAGAGACTACCGACGTGCTGACCCGATGGTTCCATGATAACATCGAGCATCCCTACCCTACGGATGCCGAGAAGAACGAGCTCGCCATCGAATGCAACATCACTGTTCAACAGGTAGTCCTCCTATCAAACATTTGGGACTTTAAATCCATTCCTCTCTCTTGTCTTTCTCGGCCCAAGTACTTGAGTCTGCGGAGTGGAATTGAAATTGACAAGCCATCCCTGCCAAACATGTGCTTTGATGAGGTTCCAACTTGTTTGTGCGTGTGCTTCCTGCGTCATTCAAGCGACAAGTGAGCAAGTACGAAATTCGAAGGGATGCGCCAACTCATCGCACTATGAATGCCACGCGCACTTTGCATTATAATGGCGAGCGATACTGATCATGAAGCGTTACCACCCTTTATTATTTGAAATTTGCATATCGTTGAACCACGCTACACGATATCACTTTTGAATTGAATGAACAACATTATAAATGCAAAATTTTAATTGCAAATGACGCGAATAAAAAAATTGAGGGTGGATGACTAGCCGTCTGCTAATCTCGAGAGTATCGCCTTTCAGATAACGAACTGGTTCGGAAATAGACGCGTCAGGCAGAAAAGACAGGCCGATAGACCACTTCAACCGCCATCGTCGCCAAAGAAAAAAGGTGAGCGCCAACCACGTCATAGTAGGTATGTAATGTCGGTTTTGGATCTCTCCATTCCACACATTATATCGACGGTCAAAAAACGAAAGAGTGTGCAGAATGAGGAGAGTCGAAAACCGAAACGACATTACTACGTCATAGATGATATCATGCGGTGTTTGAAATTGCAAATACATATATGCATATCGCCGGTTCGGGAAACAAATGTTACTGCACAATAGAAGAAATGTAGCACTTAAGAGAATCGGGGATCAATGACTTGGCGTAGATCATATTACGAGCACTATGCACGCTTAACAACCCCTGAACTCTCTCGATGTTGTGAGCAGCTGTCCCTATTACAATTCGAAAAACATTTATCTCATTATAAAACGTAGCGTTCGACGTCTAGATACTGTTTTGCACACAACTTTCGGATTTGAGCTACATTTGCGGGGGAGAAGCTCATTGCCGCATGTTTTCAAGAGGATCACACTAGTTCATTAGCGGGTCCCATGATGAATGTTCACTTGTGCACAGAGAGGAAAAACAAGCTCGACTGAGTGTTCCGAGAATCAGATCTGTCTCATTGCAGAAGGACACCACCAGGGTTCGAAGAACATGAATCATCTCAAGGGCAATCGCGCGCGGGCTGCGCAGCGTCGAGGGGATGAAGTGCAGCAACCCGATGTGGGGCAGCGACAGCAGCATATTGTGCAGCAGCAATTGCTGCAGCTGCAGCAGGCTCACGCTGCAGCCATGCTCGACCAGAACAACTACCAAGTGGACCAGTTCGAGGCTCGTTGTTCATTCGGGATATGATTATTCCGCTTAAATCGTGTTCCTAGGGTCGAAATAAGTGCAAAGTTTGATTCGTTGGTGATATTCCTCGATGACATGGACTTTAGAACACTTCGCTGATGATCAGGCACAACATCATGGACAAAACTTGTTCGGTTCACTATAAAACTGATCATTTCAGCCCCAAGGGATCCCACATCCTTCCACTCTTCTCATTCCGGAACACTACCAGTTGAATGCGATGGATCATTCACTCATGGACGACCAAAGCATGGCAGGAAGTCAAGATGTGAACTACATACTTCAACCGCGTTCATCACTTTGCGAAAAACTGTTCATCACGTGTATTCGTTCTAAGAGAACCCCACTCGTTGAGCAAGATATCAAGAGTGAAGTTCAGAATTTTGTTCGCAGAAACAGGAAGTCGAAAATCGCGAATCAAGTGTGGTATAATTCGTCTGAAATTTTCGCACGGGATAATGGGTGATATGTTGATCTTGAAGAAAACACGGGGGGGGGGGGGGGGTGCGAAAGAAAATATTCGAGGAATTATATTGGATCTTGATAGTCTCATGTTTGTTCGGAAAAAATATGTTCGGCAAACCGCAATGAATGAATTGTTCGATGAATGGGTGAAAAAAAGTTGTTCCTATGGACCAGTAGATCTCGTAGAGAGTACCAAAGATGATAAAGCGATCTTGTGCAAAGTTGGAAGGGGATCATGAGATGTGTCGCTAGAGATATCAAAACACAACGTAGCGCTCGAGTACCCGACATCTCTGCTAGCGAGATAACATCATGTTGAAATGAATCACTGCTAGCGAGATAACATCATGTTGAAATGGAATGCATATTGGTGCGAAATAGGCCCGAGGGGTTTAATTCGATCACGTTTAATAAGCGAAACATCAAATAATAATGAAATTGTTTCAGATGCCTTCTTCCATTCAACAAAAGATCGGAGACAAGAACTATACTGATCTTTGATCGGAGGAACAAGTGTGCCGACCGAAAAAAACACACTCAAAATATTGTATTCGTATTCTCATATTTTGTTTATTATTTCATACAACTTTATATCTCCCGTTTCTGTGGCTGGACAATTTATCAGTGCTAATTGCTCTCCATCTTTCATCGCTGAAATCTATTCCCATTAGGGTTGGCAACTGGTGACCAATGGTGCGTCGGACACAAATGTGTCTGCGATTCGAGAGCGATTTTTGCTTCCAACGTATTCCTGTCTCAAAATTCATGAGGGAAGCGCTTCTTTCAGACACAAATTATCAGTCCTACTTTCCATCAAATATCATCTCATCAATCCCTATGTACAGTTATCTAGTGGTAATTTTCGCTATTCAAAATAAGCATTAAAAAGCTGTGAGCTTTCTAATTAACATTCGCGTACCACAAAAAGGCTATTGTGACTAAACATAGTTTTCTAATAATGCTAATAAACAAAAAAAGCCATTCACCTTGATCGAATACAAACCTATTCTAACACGACTACGGACCGAATAAAAATATAAAATTTGTTGAGTGCTGTACGTTTTTAAACAGAAAACGCCAACGAGCATGGGGCTTTGTTGCTGTAGAAATAATGGTATATCCGATTGAGCAACAAAAAATCAAAACATAAGCTGTGCAAGCATTAGCTTCTGTAGTCTCGGAAAAATCACGCGCTTCCATAATGATGCGTCGTATATATAGGAGCCACAACGTGTGTTTCCGACTTTGCGGAATCTGGTCTAAAATAGGCTCAATATGACCGTCAGGGTCTCAATATCATTTTTGCTTTTGAACGTATGTCGATAGCTTTTCTCTGAAGCACGGGAGAGCGTTAGAGGTGCGCGCAACTCCCCCAGCCAGAGAGGGGAGAGAGGCGAGACGAGAGATAAAGGGGCAGAACCTCTCATTTAATTCGAGCACAAAATCTGGAAAATTATTTAAAATGCAATTTTGTGCTTAAAATTCCTCTAAAATACTAACTAATCAGAAATTCTTCCCGCAAACATCGTGACTTTATTGGAAAGCTCATAAATCGCCATTTTTCGACCAATTTATTGCTTTTAGACCGATTAGAACTAGTTTGATCTTGCATGCGGGTTACTCAATGCATGGAGGAGGCCATTAGCTGCCGATCAAGCTTTTGGGCGAGTTGTTTGATTGCGTAGTTAAGTTGTGCTCCCTCGATCTCGCTTTCAAGGGAAATCGGGTGGACCAAAAGTGGGCGGAGCTTGTGGCCCCTGGGTATATACTATAACGTATTTTGCGTCCGATGTGATGTGTAGCCAAACATAGATAGCCGGCTGCTACCCGATTGGCGGAATTCATCGAGGCGCCGTCTCGAGTGTAAACAACCCATGATAACGTGATGAGATGGACGTCATCGACGATGATCGTCGTTGTCTTCGAGATGATACACAGCAGATCACATGATACATGTAATGAGGACAGCGGCATCCAGGAAGCGGAAGCACGGAAAAACACAGCAGTAGCAGTAAATAAATATAGTCACGGAAAGGGGATCGTCGCTATATTGGTAGAGACAGAGTTCGTTCGCTCCGCAGGGAATATCCTATATAACCATAATCCGTTTTTGTCATTTATGAATATCGGTAGTATTTAAAATATGCATTGATCAAAAGCGAACGAAAAGCAACATCTTCCATTTGCTGAAAATATAAGATTTGGGTGTTTTTTGTAGAACCATCTCTCAGTTGGCTTTTTGAAACCAGGTATCGAAGCATGGATGGAGGAAATATTATAACAATGGAGTAGCATCTTCTGGACGCTTTTTTTGCCTTCTGCATTCCACTTCTGCACAATAGTTCTTAAATTTGAAAATTCGAGTTTACAATTTACGAAATTCAGCTTATTCACTCAAAAACGCAGTGAAGTGTGCTGTCTAGAATTTCATACGACAGATACAGATACAGATTTTATCCTGTCCTCAAGGCACTGGGCCTGCAGGATGGTAGCTTCGTTAGGAAGGGAGTGGGATCTTCGATTTCAAGTTGTCGGGGTCAAGGGATGAGGGAATCTTCTTTGGCTTGTTGGGTCAACTATTGGAATGGTCTTGGTCGATCTCCATTGAGCTTTGAAGTAGATCATCCAGCCTCCGATGATGGCGAGTGAGTGCTGACGTGGACTATTGATTGACTCACGAGGCAGACTTGACGATCGGGGCCTTTCTTGACGGCAGATCACTTGAGCCGGTTGATACCCATCCGGGGTCTCCTCTTGAAGCGTACCAAGTGGGCGATTCTCACCGGGTTGCCCAAGCTGACGGGTGAGGATTCTTCAAACTGGGTCGGAATGGGGCGGGGTGAGACGAATGGAGGGGACCGACAGCCCGTCACGAGCGCAAGAATGGAGAATGGAGAATGGAGAATGGAGAATGGAGAATGGATACATACGACATCTCCTGAAAATCGCGTAATTGATGAGTTACCATTCAATTTGCGGAAAAGTTGTCGCTGCACTCAAACAATCGCCCTGAGGTGCTCAGACCCGTCCTTTCTTCCTCTCGAAACGAAAGCATTGACCTCCCTCTCTCCTCTCTTCCATACAAAGCATCGAGAGCACATGCGCGTGGGGAGGGAACTCTCACTTTCGTGTCAGTAGTCTTCTTTTCCACCGTTCGGCTAGGATTGCAGCCCAAAGTGGGCCATCTTTTCGTTGCGCGCCTCTCTACTGCGCTTCATTTCATCTCACGAAACTGCAATCCTGTGCTATTTTGAGCCGAATACGTTCCGTTCTGAAATTTGAGTCATATTTATCTCATATTAAGCTTATGTTTGCCCAATCGTCCAGGATTGAGGTTGAAGAGGAGACCCACACGTCAGAATTCTACAAGGACTCCCGAGTTTGTGTTTTACGACTGTTTTGAGGTCACCCTCCCTCCCTCCCTCGCACCCCCCCCCCACTCCGGTCTCCGCTCATTCATTGTTAACTAGAAGCAGCGAGGACGGGGCTGTGTGGGTCGAGAGCGGTAAATACGAGAAGAAATAAACGAAAAAAGAGGGGACACAGAGAGAAAGAGAGAGACTCCATCAGTGGCGAGGAGCCTAAACAATGGCCAGCCCCCCCCCCACCCACTTGTGCATTCAGTGATCAATCCTTCCCGTTTGCCAAAAGGCTACCCCCTCATGCGAATCTATCTTGTTTCGCATTAGTAATGTCCAACTCATACCATTATATTGTCATTTTCGACCACAATGCCTTCCGAATATCTGTTGGTATTTGGTTTTTGGAATTAGATCCGAATTCGTTTAGTTCTGAAATTAAAGTCTTGCATTCCGTTTTTGAGCGTATATCTGTCCAAACGTCCAGAGTATTGTTTTGACATCACTATCTCCCATCCGCAGTGAACACGTGAATATTCCTGCTGAGTAATCCCTCCTCTTCCTACTCTCGACCTTCCAACCAATTCACATAACTTTCGCGCCGGAATAATGTCGTTCCTCCTCTCACCTCTCGTGTGTTCCTTCGCTCGTATATCCAGTCCTCACTCATCCCCTCATCCCCACTAGCTCGTTTCATTGCTTAGGCTGCTGCAGCTCTATCTCAGTTTCGCATCTGAATTTCGAGCGGCCTCGATAGTGTTGGCTTTTTCTCTCGCTCTCCTCTTCCCCGTTCCATTTCAGTTTTCGGAACTCATTCCTCGTGCAGCTTTTAGCAAGCCGCATGCACTCTTTCAGTCTACGATTGCACTACAAATACCGTTTTATCTTATCTTATCTAGTCTGTGAACCAGAAGAAGACCGGGCATCACATAAGCAAGGCCACGGGACAGTTCCCGCACATGATTTACCTGTTATTTTCCTTCTTCTGTTTTTCTTCTGCAGTCAACAAGGCCCCGAAGAACTGTCACACTATCGCGGCCTTTCCCTCCTCACTCCTCGTTCCTCATGTCTCCGACCCCCGATTGACCATCTTCCTCCTTCCTTCTCCCCTCTCCCTTCTCTCCCTCAACTTCCCCTCTGACCCGTATTATTAGCGTAATCTGCGCGTGTGTGTCTACCTTTCTCTTGTGCTTTCGCCCCCACTTGCCCCGCACTATGCAATTTCGGGTTTGGCTCTCTCCATTCCGCAATGTCTTGCTGGACAGAGCAACGAGAAAGAGTGCAGAATGAAGAGAGTCGAAAACCGAAACGACATCACTACCCCTCGCCTTCCCTCATCTCATCCCTCTTCCCACTAACGTGCAGCTATCTTTGCCGATGATTGCAGCCACTTACTAGAGGTTCCGTTTCGTGCAATGTCTCTCTCCATCTGCGCACTTGCTCATCGGTGAGAGAGACGAGATAGCGTGCAAAAATGAGAGAGGCATAACACGAAAGGCATAACTACTACTCACAAATCGATCAAAAATGTTACTCAGAACATGCTTAGTCATTTCTCTCTCTCCGTGTTGATGCCATCGACCGTTGATTGATACCTCCACCACTCGAAATTGTCGTGGTTTGGGCACCACCCGAAAGCTATCGGTTTCCCTGCTTAATATCCTTTGCTATAATGACACGGACTGAATCTGGACCAAAACCCGATAGATTTCTGATGTTCTTGTCTACAATTACTTATCGCCTGCGTGTTTGCCTTCTCAAAGCAATCACAAACAAGCCAGGGGAAGGAGGGTTTCATTCCCCTGTCTTCCCTACTCTTCCCTTCTCCCCCTCTCTCTCTCTTTTCTCTCTTGCTTCACCCCCGATCACTTCCACATTGCTACTTCTCCTTTTCTGTTTCCCTCCGATCGGGTCGATTGACAATTCAATCGTTCCTTCCCATTGTTTGCCTCCATATTCCAAATTATTTATCGATTATTATTTTCTTGAAATAATTGTTAAACTATTAGTTCCAAATGGCGTTCAACAATATAAGCATCGAGTACCAATATCAAGAGCACGCGCGAGGGTTTACCCTGGTTACATCACTTTCGATTGTTCTGGCTCGAAATCCCCTGTAATTCCCCATACTCTTACTTTTCTGCGGAGACCCGCATTGATCCGCGTTTATCAGAATGGATTACGTGGTTTCGAAGGGCAATTCCAACCCGTTAAGCCGATAACTGCTTCCTGATTTATGGGCTCTCGTGCGCGTTTTCCAATTTCAGACACTAAAGTGAGAATGCAATATCTCCTCAAAGTGCAGAGTGCCACGTCTTCGACTAGCACGATCCATGCCGCTGTCTGGCTCTCTCGTTTCCCGTGATCTCTCGTCTTTCTCTAACACATACACCCCCTCTCTCTGTTCCGAAACGTGAAGCCGATCGACGTGGCGGAACTTCGGTTTCTGGCGCAGGCAATTCTGCGATTGATTTATCTGCCTTTCCTATCTATATTCTCATTTAATCCCATTCATTTAAATTTGCACGTTCGCAAACTGGTCTAATAACCGAGTAAATTACAACGTGGCCGATTGGTTAGGATGCGTCCGCGATATAATGTGCGTAATGGAGAGCAAAAAACTGATTTCTTCCACCCTATTCTCGGCTCCGTAACTTGCCCTATCGCGTGAAAGTGGGGGAAAGGGAGGGAGCCTGTTTACCTTTGCGTGTCTATTGTACAAGAATACTGTTCCCTCTCCTCTCCTTCCTGTGCACTACCCCGTTCGTTCCCCACCACCACCCTCCCTCCCTGTACAGTTTATTTACCGAAGCCAACGATTCCTATAAACCTAAACTTCCTTTCGATTACACGATATATTGCAGTCATACGTCAGTCAGAATCATAATTTATCAACGGTCTCTAAATTAGGCGTCCCACTCATTTGATCACCATTCTTCGCGTAGTATTAAGGAACTATTCACAAAGTCGACGTTTCAATTAGTTAAATCTGAGCTTTTGCCAATATTTGACAGATTTCTTGTAATGCTTGCAAGACCCGTGTCATACATATTATCTATTCTTCTCGGTCACTCCCCCTTGCTTCATTCATGATTGCATCCAAAGGGTCGATTGTTATCAGTATGTGTGGAGATGACTCGTCCCCTCTGATTGAATGGTGTACTATCAACGTGGATGCGCGCGCGCTCTCTCTCGATTCATGTTTAGAATTCTTCAAGCTGAGATGATTCTTACGTCGATACTCAATGCAAGATAGGCTAGTGAAGGCAAACTATGGAAAGATCGATTCTTCGAATTTCCTAAAGAAAGATCGATTCTTCGAATTTTTTACTAGTTTGTTTACCGAAATTCTCAATTTTGTAGCTCGTTGTTGTTGTCCGCTCACCTATCCTCTACTGAATAAGTTTGCTCCACGTTAATCGCTTTTATATCCGAAGCAAGTCAATTAAAAGACGTGGATTCACTCCTTCTCTCTATATCTGCAATGGAAATCTCGTAGATCAAGAGAGAGCTAGCCGATATCCCCCTCCTCCTCTCTTTGTTCCTCTTCCCCCTCTATGCTCACCTCCTCTCTCTGCCACGTCTGTCTGTCTCCCTTTTCCGCTTTTTCGGCCGTCTTTCGAAACTTGGAATCTGGATTTGGCTTCAATTCTCATTCCATACATTTTTCTTCTCTGGAGCATTATCTTGAAGTGATTATCGCGTTTTGGCTAGCAATCTTCTCTTTCGTTTCGTTGTTTCCCCGCGCCCAAATCGCCATGGTTCCGTGCAATACGATTGGCGACGTGGCTTTGTCTCTTTTCGATAGTTTTTTTGCGCGCCCAGATCCCTTCCAAATTTCGATCCATTCCAGGCCCTTATCCTCAACTTTCGTTCGTAAGCCAATAAATATGTCGACCGAGGTGCAGAGCACCCTGCAGGCCGCAGAGACGCTCGTCGCCAGTCTCGACGGGTCAGTGTTTTCATCATACAGCTATCAATTTGATAATACAGAAATATTGAGTGTAAAAGAAAAACCGTCAATCCGCTATACATATTAGTAACATGAGCAGTTTCTTATCTCGAAAAAAAATGCGACATAAATATTGCGAAACGGTGTTTTGAAGGGGTAGAAGGCTAGGGGGAATGACAATGGAAAGGATAGAATGTGAATAGAGAAAGGCTCAGTCGACGTGGCGCATATGTGGACGTCCACAGTGGACCGAACAGGGAGGAATATTATTTCACGATTACGAATCAGTCCAAGTCTTTAGCATCGATAGGGGTCGTACTCAGCTTTGATCTGGCCTATAACGCACGGTCATTCCCTAGCTCACGTTATCTGCCCGCACCTATCTCCGACAGGGCTCACATCCAGTTACCCGCTCCAGATAAGATCAGCACCTCCTAAGCACAATTTCCCTCCTCCTCGATGAAGAAAGTTCATAGACTCATGCACTTGTCGTTGATGAATTCCGTCGATGGCCAATTGCTGAAATGAGGAGGGATGTATCCCTCGGCCCCCTCGTCTTCTCGCCACTCCAAATACACACAAACTCAATTGGGTGCGTAAAAACGATGGAAGAGGGATAGAAGAGAAAGCGTAAGCAATGAAGTAGTTGTTGTGTTGGGCGGGCTGGATTGCGGGTTATTCCCTAATGTCCTATCGTCCGAATACGTGTGATCTCGAAGAATACGTGTCAGACATTAAGGGACCGTGATCAATTTCACTTTTATATTGATGACATACGAGAAGAGTAACTTGCATAGTTTTTTTTCAAAATTTGCATGCTAGTCTACAAATAATGTTTCTCAGAAGGCTTGCTCTCCCCGGGTTTGTCTAAAGATAATTTCGCTACTAGACCGAAGTCTGCAAAGGCATCCTGATGAGTCGGCGCCGACTACTGGTCCTCTAATTAGCCGCTAATCCCTCTTGAATCCTCTCGAACAGTGGCGGGATGCGCTACGCCGCCCCTTTCCGGCGCGCCCAAAATAAGCAATAAACAGCGGGGCGCGGGCCGAGGAAGAGGGGGTACTAGGAGAGTGGCTGCGGCTTCTCCCCCCCCCCCTTGCCAAACCGTCTCCCTCCTTTCATTACCTACTTACTGTCTCTTTCTGTTTAGTGTAGTCGTTCGGAACCCGATCGAGCGTTCCCCCATTAGTTTCGGTCGCAGGGATCTTGTCTGTTTTCTCGAGAAATCCCCGAATCCGTCGCATCATCGGTCTTCGTCTTATTCGCTTTTTTCTCTCCGCTTTCTGGCAAGTGTTCGACCCCTGATAAATGGATGAACGAGAGAGACAGCAGCAGCATCTGGCCTTTCGCAAATGCGCCACAATCAGAGACGAAATGCAATGCAGAAATCGCCTCTGCCTGCCACCATTTCGCCAGAGCTCTCAGAAACAGAGGGGATTAGAGAGCGAATCCCCCGGATTCATTAGGGCACAATCCCGTGTTTATTCTGCTAGACGGAGCAGAGGCCGCAGCTGTAAATTCGGAATGGAAGATATTTCTCCATTAGACTACTGTAGAGTACGATGGCGGTGTCGGTTCTCTCGATTCCGCACACACTTTCGCTGGTTAGTCAGACGATAGAGTGTGCGGAAAGGAGAGTGCTGAAAATCGAAATGGCATCACTACTGTTGAGCCGCTGCTAGGAGTATCGGCCCATACTATCCCCCTCTCCATTTCTCTCTTTCCATTTGTGCGCCACTAATCTCACACGAATCTCGAGTATCTTCTTCTAGAGAGAGCTAGCGATGCCGAGTGGCATTCTTTTCCTCCTCGCTCCTCTCCCTCTCGTCACCCTCACCCTCATTTCCCCTCCTCATTATACTCGTGAGCGGTGCCAGTTTCATTTCCTGGCCCGACCTCTCCTCTCTTACTCCTTCCTCTTCATCTCAGACGCTCGTCCATCAACTTTCTTCACTTCCTTTTTCTTTCTCTTATTTGCTCGACCTTCCGTAGATTCTTCGCCATCGACGCTGCCTGCTGAAATCTCAACTTTTCTTGAAGCAATTTCTATAACTGTGCGGAATTCCAGAAGTTCTCGAATGTCCCTCATTTCTCTCGAATTACTCCCTCTTGCATTTCTCTAATGAACGCCCCAGGGCCCATCCTCACGCCGCACTTGTTAACGTGCCCAAAAGGAGGGCATTTTCGCGGGGTGCGAGAGATCCAAAACAAGGCCCCAGGATGTCCGTTCCGAGTCCTCTTCCTGCTTTCATTTCCTCGGGTCACGAGGAGGGCAAGACTCTCCTTCCTTCTCACTTATTATTCATCCCTGCCCTAACTTGCCTTCTTCCACTCGGGAGATCATTGCTGAGAATGGAGATGAATGGGAGAAGAAGGAAGTCGGGAACGTTGCTGTGCTTTTTTCTTGCGGATGAGTCCTGATGCCATCGCATTATGTCTCTGAGTGAACGATGCACATCCCCTCCATATTACTGTGAAGCTAAAGTGGTCGGTCATGTATCATTCATGTCACTTTCCTCTCCCCCCCCCCGTTCATAAGTGGCCCTCGGATTCATCACCATATGGATAACGGCCTAAGGGAGCCTGAACGATCCATCCCGAAGACCTAATTAGTGTGCCTTTACTTGTGTCCCCTCTTAGCCATCTTCTTCTCCTCATCTTTTCTCCTCCTAAGAGAGCATCCGGTTAATTTTGGTGGCAGTCTCTCTCTCTCTCTTCGCCCATCTTTCCTCCTCCTCCTTTTTTCGTCGCCGTCATTCCCGAGTTTCTCTCTGTGTGCGTCTTTCATCGTCGAGATACGCTCGTCGCCTCATCCTACCTACTTCATGAATCGCAGAGTGAATTGCGGGCCCGAGTTCGACCCCAGCCCTCCAACTTGACACGGGGCGACTGAGAGTCCTTCCGCTGCCTTGCAATGATATGTCTGCGATCGTCGAGCAGCGACTTCGACTCTCCAGCCCTGCTCAAAAGGCACCCAGTCTATCGCGAATACGACGACCCGTAAGTTGGTCAGATGAGTGCATTCCGATGGTGTAGACTAAGTAGTTTGCATTACCGTATATTACATAACAGGTGTATTGTATGCTAATGATCTTCATTGAGTATATTGTCATCTAAATGTTCTCATTCGACCTAGTGCCGTAGGTTGGGCAAGTTTATCTCCCTGAATAACAACTAAAGCCACAGCCGCAACGACCCCCTACCCTCCCCTCATTCGATATGAAAAGTGGTCGCGGGCGACGAGTGGATGTGGGGTTGATGAACAATAGATATGAAGAATGGGCCCTCGTTCCGCGCGCGATAAGATGCAGCAATGGGGAGAAAGGGGGATTCGGAGAGGAATTTGTCTTCCCAAAAAACTGGCGGGGCTAAAATTGCGCAGAACTGCATTAGCACAGAATGAGAACCAAAAGACATCTGAGACGTGGACGAAATGGGACTGGAGGGACAATCGACTCTCAGATTTTATTGTACCTTTCACTTCCTAGATATTGGCCATTGCCACTTGCCGCATTCAGTAGTGATGGTAAACTGGAACTCCATTCTGCTCATTTCGCGTGGACTCTCTTTTCTCTGACATACGAGAGAACACAAAAAAAGAGGAGAGCAGTTTTGCCTCCAGTAGTATCCAGTAGTAACTTCGCACTACTCGCAGCTGCTTGTTACTCATGCGGACTCTCTTGGGATGCGCGCTGTCTGCTAGAGTTTAGAAGACAAGTTGAGAAGTCGCAGAGGAGAGAGGAGGGAGTGGAGGGAGAAATTGTGCGGACGAGATTGTGATTGCTCCCATCCTTCCCTCCCTCTTCTTTTTCTCGTTTCCTCCGGTTCCTCCGGCCCATTGGTATTCGTCCAGATGCAAAAAGTCACCGAAATCAGTGTCGTAGCGATGCTAGAGTGAGTTTGGTTGAAATTCCCTTCACTCGGTGTTCTCAGAAATTGTTTTTTTTCTCACATAACCCAGGTCATGCTGTCAGTGCCTTCACATAGCAATAATTCATAATCTTCTAAATATAATTAGCTCTTTGTAAGTTACAAATTGGGTAATGTGAAAAATTGTTCATAATTAATTCCAATAGATGACCATTGCAGCAAGATGGAGCAGCAGTCGCAGCCGTCTCCGGGCAGCGCCAAGAGCTCATCAAATGACTCCGGAGTGGAGGAAGCGAGGAAGGCTTCTGTCAGCCAGGTGGGTCGAATTTTACTTGTCAATGCAAGGAAAGAAATTTTCATCGCAAGTCCTTGTTGCTTCCAGCAATCAAACCTAATAATTCAACTCAAATCTCGGAGGAAAATATTTCTGGTATTTGTCCCGATTTCTTGATCAAACTACCAGTTTCTTGATCAAACTCCCCATTCTTCAGCCGAAGCCGATCGACCGTCGTGCCTCTCGTCTCTCCTCGTCCGCCGTCTCGCCCGTCCTCGAGCAACTCGAGCAGCTCATCGTCAACGATGACTGGCTGGCCAGAGACGAAGTGCCCCAGCAGAAACACGCCAAGTAAGCAGTCTGAACCGAGGAATGACCTACCCTACTCAAACTGATAAAATATCATATTAATATAGATATTTCCTGCATATGGCCTAGGCTTTTGTTACCACCTATTCATTTTTCATTTCAGAGCCAAGGAGGGCAACCGGCTCTCGGAGCTCGGCCGCACACTCGTCACTTCCTCGTCTCTGAAGGTTAGTTGTTGTGCTTTTGAAAATATCACGTATTTTCACTTTGTTGAGGACTCATTTTATCCATTTTTCATTACGTTGTGCACCTTTTCTTCAGAATCAAACAAAAAACAACAAACAATCAAATTGTTTTTGAATGGACAGATATAATGTTTCAGGCGTACATCGACCTCCTCGGCAGCCACCACCGACAGAGCATCGCCTCCTGGCTATTTGGCAACACTTCTATTACATTCTCTCAATTATTCCGCTTCCCCGAAGCTCAAGTAAGTCGAAGATATGAAGTGTTATTTGGCTCAGTGCGGAAACTGTTTAAGATATTTGATAGAATCTCATGATTTCCGCTTGCAGGTTTACTGCTCCGAGACCGAATCCACGCTGGCGAATGCGGTCCGCAACGGAATTGGTGAGTTACGATAGACAATGATTCAGTGGGAAATGATTGGCAAAGCTGCTTAGCATAAATAAGGCTGCCCATGAATGTTTGTTTTTGATTGCGATTCGATATTAATTTCTAGGTCACGCCGTCCGACTCGCGATCAAGCAAGCCTACGGAGGAGAGTTCGCCACCAAGGGGTGGAGGGTCTTCGTCGAGCAGGTAATATCATCGTGTCGTATATTTGTATTATTTGATCCAATATCATCGGTTCACTATATTTTATTCTATCACAATCCAGTTTTAATCTGCGCAAAAAAAATTTTCCAAGCTACTCTTCGAAATCATAACCAGAAATGCGCTATTTCCTCTTATTTATTTATGCTTCTTTTTTTCCCCGTTTTATTGTAATTATTCACTCCAGGGCGCCCCCGTCATCTACGTCTCTCCCGCCCTCCACCTCGACATCGCCCCGTATCTAGCCTCTGAGTTCGGAATCTCTGACATCGTCGTCCTCCCGAAACTGGAAGGAGACCTGAGCGAGATCGAGGGACGCATCGTCAGTGATTTAATTGACACGCAATCATAATAATTACCAATCGAGAGACATTACGCTAGAGAAGTATTTCAACTCTTTCATTGTAAATCGGATAATGCATTTGATCAAATGCAACCAATGAGAACATACCGAAAATTAGCTTCGTTGATCACATCCTCCGTTTTCAGGACCACCAGGCGTTCGAGCGTCAGCTCGACGAGGACATCGCCGCGGGAAAGAAGCCGCTGATGGTGCTCGGCGTCGTCGGATCCTCGATCCTCGGACAGAATGACATGATCTCGAAGCTGCTCGATAGCAGAAAGAACAAGGCCCGTTTCTGGCTACACATCGTTGGACAGGTCGGTACCGTTAAACGCGATGTGCTGTGACTAATTCGAAAAATATCCGTCTGGTATCAGACACTTGTTGAACTACAGAATACGTCAAAGTGTAAAAAATATATCAAATT
Organism: Pristionchus entomophagus; assembly: GCA_036245825.1. Lineage (NCBI taxonomy): Eukaryota > Metazoa > Nematoda > Chromadorea > Rhabditida > Neodiplogasteridae > Pristionchus > Pristionchus entomophagus. Next base: position 30,120,745 of record BTSX01000006.1, read on the forward strand.
TCAGTGATTATTAAATCATCTTACAGGCCGTTGCGGCTCTCACTCTCCGTGAACCTACCGAAGTGCTCGTGCACGTGCTCTCCCAAGTCGACTCGATGACACTCCCTCTCGCTCTCTGGCTCGGCATCCCCGCAGCGCCCGTTATCGTGAGTTGCAGAAAATATGGGAAACAGTGATTCTAAAATCTTAAGAAGTTCACTAATTTCTGGAGTTAGTGGCTGATGGCTCTAAAAAAAAACATACTGAAATTAATATTGCAGACGATTCACCGCTCGATCGAGGGCTACAAGCCCACATACCGAGCCAAGCTGGACACCCTTCCCTGGTGGGTGGCCAGTCAGTATCTTACTACCAAGAGAATCACCGACTCCATCGAGAACGCCTACTTCTTGGTGAGCACATGCCTGCATTTTTTTCAAAATTGAAAAGAAAACAATTACACCGTGCATAATTGTTAGAAAATATTTGTGAACAGTCACTAATCGATCATTGGCAATACTACGTTTTTTTTACCGTGCTCGATTTGCTCGATGAATGAGACTAGGCACAACAAATAAGATATCTGCTGAATTAGTTCCGTCATCTCACGATACTGGCGTACGAATTGAAACTATGTGATATCTTCCTATTTGCAGAGCAAAGTGATGCTGAAGGGTCTCTCTGCCCTGGAGCAGATGGAAATCGTCGGAGTGGATAACGTCGTTGACTTTGCCAACAAAGTCTTCAAGAATCAGTACATTGCCCCATCCGTGCTCATCTTCAAGTACAAATACGCACAGCTCAAAGAGGCTATCGCAGTGAGTGATGGAATCTCTGCAATTTTTAAGCGCGCGTGATGATGCGATGTCTGTTTCATCAAAGAGCATTGCAGACGAGTTAGGGAAGACGCCAAACTTATAGCATGAGCATTTAAACAAGTCCGCTCGTTTCATGCTCACAAGAAGCTGCTAACCGCTCCTGAGGAGGAGCGAAACGTTTCTGATATCGAGAAGGCAGCGAAGTTGATCGACATCGAACTGGAGTATGCGGAGAGTCTCAACTCATGGGTAAGTTCAGCTTTTCATCTCTAAATTTTGCATTACTTGTCTTGATTGTTTTGCGAAGAAAACGGCATTTCTAATCGTTTAGCGGGCAGATGGGTTATCCAATCTCAATTTCAGTTAGGCCAGGGTCTGCTTGGGGAGTGCACTCCACTCGGCATCCACATGATCGAGTTGGGCGGTTTCTACGGCACCGCCTTCAGGTTCTGCCCACTGGAGCATGCGGCTGGTATGTGATTAGAAATTATTGTCCAGATCTGTTGATGTAATTTGAGTCTGACGTCACTTTTCTCGCCCTGTTTCTGGGTTCTATGTTCATTGGTTATGTGCATAGATGCTCAACTAAGCTAACATTTCAATATTGCGAAAATATATTGCGTATTCAATCATACCCAGGCATCAGACATAAAGACAAAATGCATACTATGCTATTTTGAACAGATTGAGAACACGCCCCGAGATTATGACCTTTTGCAGCCAACAACTCAAACATGGATCACGTCCAGAAGTTCGTCAAGCAGCTCTCGGAGGTGAGCTACTAATGCATTTACAATGCGGAGCTAGTAGGTGCAATCTTCGGACAAGGTGCAATGAAGGGACCACCTAGATGTTAGAAAGCTACGATAAATGAATGAAACGGTTAATTTTTAATTTTTTTTCTAGGTGATGAGCATCGTCGATTCTACCGTCGCGGCTCGTCGCAGTTTTACTGAGATGAAGGAGCAATTCCCCGCTCTTGCTCAGCTGCCCGTCAACAAGTGGGCTGGAGTGGGAGCCGTATGGTGAGTTGCTCATTTTTAATAACGTTTAGGAAACGTGTGGGCCAACAATCGAACTGATTCTAACATTGGAGCTGATTACTAGAACTCGAGCAACCTAGATAGTTTTTTCTCTTGTAAAAACCGATCAGCAGTACTTGATAAAAGTATTCATTATAATGTGTATCAGTGATGATATAATTTCTGATTCCAGCTACATCCCGTCGATCGTGAAGGAAACCAACCCAGAGGAGTGGAACGAGCAGCAACGTCATCAGGTGTCCATGCTCAACATGGAGCTCGTGCACTCCCTCCGATCCGTCGATTCCGCATTCTCATCGGGAGAATCCGCACTGTACGATATTCACCCTTTATAGATCTTATTTTTCAGAGATCTTGTTTTGAAGACTTTTTTTTAATTAAAAAAAATGTTTCGGAACATATATTGAATATAAATCGCAGATTTGGCGTTAGCTGCGTCAAGTTCGGCATGCTTTCTGATGCGAACGACCTCGTCGACCTGATGAGGATGGTGTCCGAGAGAGGAAAGGAGATCGAAAGCAGCCAACAGGTGAGGAATCATGGATCCAAAACGGAAAACATATCGGAATCGAGAAACCGGAAACAAAATTTGTCCCAGGTAAAAATAAACATTTGAACAGCGTAAGTTTGTTTTGTCCGGAATCAGAACCGTTTTAGACCGAAACCGACAGATTTTCAATGCAAAATCAATCGAAATCCCGATCGTTTTTGCAGAGACTCGAGACAACAACCTGAGTGTTAATGAAACGCGCGTTGATTTCAGTACCTTGACACTCTGGCCGAGCAGATTCGCAAGGGTATCGAGGCAGCCAATCACCAGCTGAAGCACGAGAGTGACGTGAGACTGCAGCAAGAGGTCAGATACACTTTGCTAAATTTTTCCCGTTTCAAAAAGTGCGCTCTCTATTGTGCACACTTTTTAGTCGAATAGAGAACCGAGAGAATGCCCAGAATGGAGCTATTCGATGCGGCATCACTGCTTCGCCAGTTACTACGAAATGTTTATATATTCAACAGTACCGGATGCAAATGGAATTGAATTATAATAAATCAATCAGGGAGTGATGCGTCAACTGCCGATCATGGGTTCGCTCGTCAATTGGTTCTCGCCCATCGAACATCCGAACATCAAGGGACGCAGCTTCAACCTGAAGACAGGTGCGAGGATCGATGAATATGGTTTGAGGAAAATAAATGTCTCACTCTTCTTCTCACGTTAATCATTTTACAGATCATTAAAAGATTATTCATTATCCTATAATAATTTCGTTGAGTTGTAAAATTCTGAACTTAAGGCGAGATCCAAGCCACTGATGTTTTGTACAAGCATAAGAAGGGCGATTCCGAGATGAAGACGCCCATGACGCCTATTGAGACTCCTCAGGTGAGAATTTAGATCCGATTTATGTGATGCTATGAAGAGTAAAGTTCGATTTTTTGCAACGACAATATGTCAATAGTGGCGCTCGGACTGAGAGAACAATCGTCAAATTTTATACGAAAACTATAAATGATGATGTCAGGCCCCTCACGACTTCAACAAGAACACGATCGTCGTTGAGAAGAAGGACTCGATTCAGGAGGAATCGGTAGAGGAAGTGGAGAAGAGTGAAGAAGAAGTGCCCGCTTCCGCTTGATCCCTATCTTACTAGTTACGGCTATTCCCGAGTCTATATCGGACTCGCCCTTTCCCTACCTGTGTCATTCAACATGTGATAGTAGCAGTCTTCTTACATTCTTCTGTATCCCCTAACCGGTTCACGACACAGTGACTATGTAGCTTCCTCGGCATCCGGACGGCATTCCGTTGACGGTCAACATTTCCTATAGGGATGGCTTCGTAAAAAATGACTCTCTTCATTCTACGCACTCTCTCACCAGACCAGACTATGCGCAACGAGATGAGCGTTTCTTGCAAAGCCATCGCTAATTTCCTAATCCCCATGTTACGGCTTTCCCCACTCAAGCACCCTGCACTTTTGGACATTCTCCGCCCTTAAAAGACATCCCATCGCTTCAGAGGACTTTCTATCGATAGCTTTTGTACATTCTAACGTATTCTGAGGGTATATTACAGATGTAGAGAGCATACAGTATGTTGTATCACTTTGAGAGTCGACCTTGTTCACATTATTTATCCACTTTATGCGTTGCATTACCATGAAGATTACATTAAATAAAAATACGTATATTCCCGATAGCACAGAGAACAGGAATACGCTTACATCGAAGATGAATCAAGCGGTGGAAGAGATAATTTCAATTATCGAGATAACGTAGCGATGAAAGAAGGAAGATGAAAGCGATACATCAGAAAATGTTATTCGAGATCGATTCTGTCGAGGTGAGAATGTAATAACATGGTTTGTAACTCGGGAGCAATAGATGGAGAGGAGGGAGTGGGGGTGGGGGCACAACCTAGTCCAAATTGTTCTCGTCTTGTAAGATTCTGACCGTTGTTTTAGATTGCGTATTCTACCACAATGCCAAAGGACAAATGCAAAGTATGGGCCCGCTTTCCCCGCGATCAAAAGCTGCTCGGAACTTTCATCACCCTTGCTGACTCATCACTGTCCCCCTCTCAATACCCTTATCTCTCGCTCTCACATGTCGCTTACCTTCTTTCTATCACAATTGTTGGACCCTATTGGTGCTTGTTTATCTTTTCGTGCGCTCTTCCACTTTTCGTCCTCCTTTGTTTTCCTGTGCCTATTCCGAGCTCTCTCCCTTCATCTATGCTTGATACAGATACTCACTAACGACGAAACTACGTCGGTTGATGCCAACAATTCCTTTGATCTTCTGCGTGGTTCATATCTCGGCTTTCCAAGCCTCTTTTTCTAATTAGAATAGAATAGAATAGATTTATCATGCGATATCACATGTAATTGGGGGTAATTATAAATGGGGAAATACGGGAGAAGGTGCTTTGATGTATCATTTCTTCTCATCAAGCATTGCCATCATGAACTCTGAATGAGACGTAGGAAGATTACCTTTCTGCAACATGGATATTATACGTTTAGTGATTCTATGCACATATGAATTTTCTCTTAGTTTTAAACGCGCAGTATCTACGACAACTTTATACCTAGCACCACGAGTTCTTGTTTTTACAAGTGTGAAAAAATCACGCATAGATGATGCGAGCTTTCCTTTACCAAAAATCATCTGGTAAGCTAATCTCGCGTCATTAGCCGTTCTTCTATACTCAAGAGTATGTAGTTGTAATTCCTTGTTCCTCTCATAATGACTTGGTTTATTATGGTAGGTATAGTTTAGCGCTCTGTAGAATATCCTTCGAGTCACTGAGTTTTGAACTTTTTCAATTTTATGACGATCAGTTGAGTTGATCGGGCGCGAAACACTAGAACTGAACTCAAGAGTAGGGCGCACGTAAATACAGTATGCATTTACAAGCGTTTTAACGTCGTTAGTGAGTAGTGCTCGAAAAACTAGGTTAGATTTAGTTTCAGCATTTTTACAAATTGTTTTTGTGTGGTTTCTCATTGAGAGGTTGGTATCAACAATTATCCCAAGGTCCCTAACGCAATTTTCGCAATCCAATAGTTGATTACCCACGTAATATCTTTTCTTTGGGTTCTTCTTACCTAGATGGATAACACTGCATTTATGATTTGCAATGTCTAGCTGCCATGTATTACTCCATTCCAATATATCGTCAACACTTTTTTGTAAACTCACCGTTTCTATCTCGTCTGAGAAGCATTTGAATATTTTTAAATCATCAGCAAACGAGTAATTGTTACAGTTATTTTCAATCAATATCTGAGGAAGATCCGATATGTAAAGATTGAAAAGAATTGGTCCCAATACTGACCCTTGAGGAACACCACTCGTTACATTTTTGGATTCGGAAAGAATATTTTCAACGCGTACTTGAAACGTTCTCCCCGTGAGGTATTCTCTTATCCATTTTGTAGCCTTATCCGGAAAGCCCATTTTGGAGATTTTCTGTATCAATTTTGGATGGCTGACAGTATCAAAGGCTTTAGCATAGTCGAAATAAACGACGTCAATGCTTTCACCTCTGTCAATCGATTTAGACCAACAATTGAAAACCTCAAGCATTTGAGTTTCAACACTCCTGTTTTCCCTGAATCCATATTGAGATTGTGGGAAAATATCAAACATCTCACAGTCTTCTATTATTTTCTTAGAGAGACATTTTTCAAAAACTCGGCAGAAAAAGCTCGTAATAGAAACAGGTCGATAGTTCAGCGGGTCACTATACGGTGTTTTCTTCCGTAAAGGAGTTATTATTGAATGTTTCCATCGTTTAGGTACCTCACAGTTATCATAGGCCTTATTGAAAATCATTTCGAGAGGTATCGATAGAGGGACTGCAATTTTCTTAATGAAATAAATGTTTATGTTATCTGGTGTTCTACACGATGAATTTTTCCACTTCTCGATCAAATTACATATTTCGTATCTATTGAAAAGTTCATCATATTCTCGTCCCACAATCAACTCTCTTTCATGAATGAAATGAGGGGTAGTTCCATTATCTTTCGTGAAAACACTCGAAAATGCGTCTGCAAGTGCATTTGCCTTGCCATGATTAGACTCGCACAAAGTATCTTGTGCATCGATCAAGGGATCGATATTATTTCCCTTGGTGTCATGCAATTTTGATTTTATATAGCGATAAAACCCTTTTTTGTCAGCACTTGCTAAGAGTACTTTTTCTCGATTTTGTGCGTATTTTTGGAGACTTTTCGTACAAAGTTTATGAGCCCTTTCAAATTCAAGCTTGTACATTGGATCATTTGATTTTACCCATTTTTGCCAATAGAGGAATCTAAATTTCATCATTTTCTCAATATAGGATGGAATAGGGATTCCATTCAAGTTTACTCTTACCATCGGAACATGTAACTCTATCATCTGTTCAAGTATGATAAGAAGTTTCTCATACATAATATTCACACTGTCATCTGGCCGGAAAAAAGCAAACCAATTAATTCTAGCAAGAGCTGAGTTTATAAGCTCGTAATTTCCCTTAGAGAAGTTTTTTCTTGATCGAAATTTAGGAGGTTTGTGATCTATCAGTAGTTCAAAAGTCAATGTTTGATGATCAGAGTTTCCTAGCGGAGGTGTGACTTGAACATTGTTTATTAGTTTATTATCGTTTGTTAGAACCAAATCAAGAAAGTTTGTATCACGTGTTGGCAATATAACAACCTGTTGGAGGTTACACACATCTATTATATCTTTGAAATCTCCACCAATCCCTTTGTATTCAATTTTGTCATCTAGTGGCCATTTTAAAGAAGGTATATTAAAGTCTCCCATTATCACACTCGAATGTTGACAAACCATGAAGTCTTTCATTGTTTGCCACAATTTTTCACTTTCGCTTTGTGAAAGAGCAGGAATTCTATAGACCACGAAAATACGCATTAAGATTGAACTAATGTTGGCATCAAAAATAAGCACTTCATATGAGTCGTTTACTGATTCTTCGAAAACAAGTTTAGTCTCAATACTGCAATGAACGATAGCGCATACACCTCCTCCTCTTTTTCTCTTTCTATCACATCGAAGTATTTGGTATGTTTTCGCATTATCACCTAGGGTCATTCCATCAGGGATGTTTGACTTCAACCAAGTTTCTGAAAAGGAAAGAATCGAGTATTTTTGTTCATCAAGTAACATTTTAATATGATTGTGATTATTTACATTTAAAATAGAACGAATATTTGAATATAATACATGAATTTTAGGGAATTCCTTGTCCAGACATTCATCCCTTTTTAAAAAGAGTAGAAGTAATTGTTAGGCTGATTGGGAGAGAACGGGACACCGGTATTGAGCGAAGGAGAGGGGGGATGTGAATACTGAGGGGAATGGGGATAGTGAATAGGAAGAGGGGGCTGGCCGTATTGTGAGAGGGGTGAGCATGCCTGGGTCACGTCTTCTGGATAGTAGTAGTTAGACGAGACGTTATTATTGGTCCTAGTCGTAGTCTGAGCGATGCCTAGAGGGTGCGTGCTTCTACCGTAATATTGCTTCCGATGAGTACGGGAAGGAGGAGGACCATATGTGAATGGCCTCTCCTTACTCACTTGTCTCTCCTCTTTCGTCAGCGATTCTCGCAGCCACGCACGTGCACCCACTCCGAGTTCATCTTTGAGACTAGACAGCTGGTGTCTTCTTGACATAACCTGTCTCTGTATTTTAGAACTCGGGAGTATAACCTTCAGAAGTCTGCCATTACGAGGACCAGACTTTATCTCATTACCCATTCTGAACACATGCGTCGGTTTTCCCGAGACATTGAGATGATTCATAATGATCGCCACTGCTGCCCAATCACTAGCATCTCGCTGAGCGGCTTTCAGATGAGGAAACTCAGGGATACCGTACATAACGATGGCCCTATTTCTCTCAACTTGCTCCACTAGATCAAGCACTCTTCTCTCACTCATCTCCTCCACATTCGAATTTGCCCTCTTATTCTCACCTCGAGAGACGGTATGAGTCGGTTGGCGCGCGGCATCAAGGATGGGAATGTGAGGCAAGCCATTCTCGACACGATCAATGGACGAGTGCATTTCAGACTGATTGCTAGAGAGAGGATTAGAGAGAGGATTATGATTAGTACTCAGAGTATTCAATTGACATCTGAGTTTGACTACCGTATTGCGAAGGTCTACGTTGTCTTGCTCAAGTGAAATAGACTTAGCTTTGAGCAATTGAATCTCCATAGAATGCTGCTTATCCTTAGCTTGAAGTGTCTTTACTGCATTCCACAGCTCAGACATTTCTTCCGCGGAACCACTTATGCAATCTTCAATCAGCTGAATACATTTGTTGATACGAGGGGTTGTTAACGTCCCCGGAGGACGAGAAGGAGTGGTATCAATAGTAGACATGATGGGGATAGGCCACATTAAGGCGGGACTCAAGACAGTGTTATCTGCTGAGTGACGGTGGGGAGATTGATCTTTCTCTCACTGGGTAGGACTCGCAAAGACGGGACTCACGACAGTGTTTGCTGCGGAGTAACAGTGGTATGAGGGGATCAAAAAAGCAGCACGGACCTCTTTTTTCAAAGAGCGGCAACAGGGGGGGGGGGGGGGGGGGTAATCAGTGAGAGAAAAGAGCAAGAAAACACGCGAAAAAACGAAAGAAATCGGAGAGAAAAATCTCAACCGACCGCCAGACAACCGAGCGGCGCACTCGAATGAAAAAAAAAATTTATTCCCCTTAATCTTGTGCTAGGCACTTGTGTCATTCATTTCTATGCCTCGGCCCCAAACATACAATGAAGTTCTCTTCCTTCCCCGGTTCTTCATACACTATTTTCGAGACATATTGTTCCCCTTCCGGATTCGCTACTCTCACCCTCCTCTGGTCTCTGACACATTCTCCCTCTCCCTTTCTCCCGCTATAAGACAGATGGGCTCTCTGGGTGGGGTGATGTAGTCATTTGCCCTCCCACTCAAAGACGAAGGGAGCAGTTTCGAAATCGGCTCACTCAATCGATTCACTTAATGGCTCTTATTTTATCAATAGGGCTAGTCACTAGTGTCACCAAATCATATATTTAGTCTACTCTGTATTCCAAATCATATATTTAGTCTACTCTGTATTCAATCTTTTCAGTTAGTGCAACGATGTTCCATACAGAATATATAGAGTTACTCAATATCGTACATCATGATAATATCGTACATCATGATAATAAATTGTTGAATAATCAAATTATTGTGATTGAGAAATACATTATGTTTGGAGACAATCTTGAATGAGCATATATTATCAGCAACTACACAATGAATTCATAACTCGTAATGAGTAGGGAGAGAGGGGAATACACAACTTAGTCCATGTTGTTCTCGTCCTCGTCGATCTTAGGAGCGAGGAAGAATCTGAGATGGCCGTTGTCTTCGATGTCGTATTCCACCACGACGGGGACATCATTGCAGAGAGAGAGAGTGACACGGTCAGAGAGGGAAGATGCTGATGGAGAAGTTGACGTTGACCATATCTGTCTGGTATCAGACACTTGTTGAACTACACAATTCGTCAAAGTGTAAAACAAATTTCAAATTTAAGTAATTATTAAATCATCTTACTTGCGGCTCTCACTCTCCGTGAACCTACCGAAGTGCTCGTGCACGTGCTCTCACAAGTCGACTCGATGACACTCACACTGGCTCTCTGGCTCGGCATCCCTGCAGCGCCCGTTATCGTGAGTTCTTAAAAGCAGGAATAATAATATGGCTGGCCCCTGTTTCCATACAAAAACTCTGCATTTGTTGTCATATTCTCTATTAGAAAGGCACAATACAACCTGCGAACAATTTATTAGAACATTATTGATCTGAGACGTGACTATTCACCGCTCGATCGAGGGCTACAAGCCCACGTACCGTGCCAAGCTGGTCGCCTTTCCCTGGTGGGTGGCCAGTCAGTATCTGACGACGAAGAGAATCACCGACTCCATCGAAAATCCCTACTTCTTGGTGAGTTCATGCTTGCATTTTTTTCTTAAAAATTGAACAATTAAGGGGACCTGGCACTCGTAGAAAATTGAAGCTCAGATTAAAGAAATGACCTTTCCGATAATAAAAACAAAAAACTAGAATTTTAAAAATTTATTTACAACGATTTACTGAAGCTCGAATATCAAAGCCAAAGCCGGCATATGGGGCCGGTACCGGCTTTACGAAATCACCACCCGGCTCTGCACACGCTATGCACGCCCGTGGTGCATTCGTTTCCTTTTTGGTACTTGATCGATTTGATCGATTTTCGTATTTTTTTTCGCTATTTTTCTCTTTTATTTTTGGAATTGCTTGATTGATTGAGTTCAGAATGTCAGAAAGGGTAAATAAGTGTTTCCTCTGCAATGAAGATACAAACGAGACCAGGTCGTTCCCTTCTAAGTCAAGACCACTGAAACAAAGGGAATGGCTTTTACGCCAGAACAGAGACGAGCAAGGCACAGATGAGCTAATCGAGAGACACAAAGCGAAGAAAGACCCTAAGGATGACGACCCTATCGATGTGAGTACCATCAATCAATCAATCAATCAATCAATTTATCATGTCAGGCAATAGATGCTCAGACGGGGATGAGTCGGCGGTATTCTTCATAAGTTGTAGACCACCAGTTAGCGCCAATAGCTCGCTTCAAGTCGTCTCTCCAGCACACTCTAGGTTTGCCCTGGGGCGGTTCCTGTTGTATGGCGTCCAGACGGTAGTCGCGCGACTCCATTGATCCAAGTCCATGTTCCGTACCTTGAGAGCCCAGCGAGCCTTGCGTTTCAATCCCTCCTCGACCCAGTCTCGCAGTTTTGTGATACCTCGCACGCGGTCGTTTCTCCATCACATACGTATACTTAGAAATAACAATATTCTCAATTACGGTATTTGAACCTCGATAGTGAATAGGAACAGGTCACAGCTTGTTTTTTTTAATGATAATGACCTATAAACGTCATCTAATGTGGTGTTAGTTCTCAGGAAATGGCACAGGAAAAAGGAAAAAGGGTGTTAGTTTTCTCGCAAAATGCTCTTGGAAAAAGCAAAATATTTGAACTCCCGCACTTTTATATCTCGGTCCCCAGTAGAGATAGAGACTTGAAATTTTGGTCACGATGTTCAGAGGGTCCATAAACCTCATTAAACAATTTTCAAGTCTTTATCTCCACTGGGGACCGAGATACAAAAGTGCGGGAATTCAAATGTTTTGCTTTTTCCTAGAGCATTTTCCGAGAAATCTAACACCCTTTTTCCTTTTTCCCGTGCCATTTCCTGAGAACTAACACCACATAAGACAACCTTGAATTCTAACCTTGAATTCGGCGTGAGCAACGTCAAGTTCGGAATGCTTTCTGATGCGAATGATCTCGTCGACCTGATGAGGATGGTGTCCGAGAGAGGAAAGGAGATTGAGAGCAGCCAACGGTGACTGAGCACATTTTGAAAAATAGTTTTTAATTCAGACACTATTTTCAAACATTTGAAATGGACTATTTCAGTACCTGGACACTCTTTTTCGCAAGGGTATCGAGGCAGCCAATCATCAACTGAGCACGAGAGTGACGTGAGACTGCAGCAAGAGGTGAGAATATTTTGAAATGTAACGAATCAAACAGAAATGAGTGATTTCCCTAATTCTCAATTGAATGCGTGGATACATTTTATAGCAATGAGGTGAAAAAACTACTAATAGTATGTAATCTCTTCGGCTCTTTCAGTAGAACGGTTGAAATAAAATTGACTTCACTGAAAATACATTATACCAATTTTCCTTCTCCTGTTACGGCTGCTCACGTTACAATGTCTTCGGATTGTGCTGAAAACATCCATAAAATATCGGATGATTCCAAGCCCCTCACGACTTCAACAAGAACACCATCGTCGTTGAGAAGAAGGACTCGATTCAGGAGGAATCGGTAGAGGAAGTGGAGAAGAGTGAAGAAGAAGTGCCCGCTTCGGCTTGATCCCTATCTTACTAGTTACAGCTATTCACGAGTCTATATCGGACTCGTCCTTTCCCTACCATTCAACCTGTGATAGTAGTTTCTTCCTACATTCTTCTGTATCCCCTAACCGGTTCACGACACAGTGACTATGTAGCTTCCTCGGCATCCGAACAGTATCCCGCCGACGGTCAACATTTCCTATAGGGATGGCTTCGTAAAAAATGACTCTCTTCATTCTACACACTCTCTCACCAGACGAGATAATGCACAACGAGATGAGCATTTCTTGTAAAGCCATCGCTAATTTCCTTATCCCCATGTTACGGCTTTCCCCACTCAAGCACCCTGCACTTTTGGACATTCTCCGACCTGGAAAGACATCCCATCGCTTCAGAGGACTTTCTATCGATAGCTTTTGAACATTCTAACGTATTACTGAGGGTATATTACAGATGTAGAGAGCATACCGTATGTTGTATCACTTTGAGAGTCGACCTTGTTCACATTATTTATCGACTATATGCGTTGCATTACCATAAAGATTACATTAAAAAGCTGAAGTTCGTATGCGACAATTCAATAGTATTAGTTTGCGTTCAGGGCGTGGATATTTTACTTTCGAATGGTTGTAAAGGAGGTGCCTAGAGAGGGACCAATGAGACCAGGGACCAAGAGTGCCAATGGGTACGTGAGAGATGGACAGGAGAGTCCTTGTATTTGACTACGAAGGATCGGAGACGGCGTGGGCGTCTCCAATATCAATCGGCTATCGCTTTTTGTTTTATTTTCGTTGTGCCACGTGTAGTAAATTGATCTTTAATATGTCGTGTTGTTCGGGCTGCACATTGAGCAAGATACAAGCACCTACTGGTACCATTCTTAGTAATCAAACGCAATATATTATAATATCTCAAAACGTTGCTTGAGACTTTCTTCGTGATATCTGACAAATAGACGAAGAGATCAGTTTCGTCTCTAACAAGGTGTAGACGTATCAAGATTTTGAATTCAAAATTTAAAGTTGACACAAACAGTTGCAATAATCAAAAAATAATCGCGATTCTGTATGATTAAAAATGGTAATTACAGCGCCCGGCTACTCAAATGAAGGGTTCAAATAATTGCGATACTTTATCATTGTACTCCTAATGAAAAAAAATACAAACCACTTTCTCTGCACACATGAACATTAATCTACGCTATTTTGGTTCCATATGATGTTAGATATGATGTTGGCGTTAGATTCCAATATATGTATAGAAAACCGAGGACATGCACGCTATATAGTTTGAGTGAGATGGGGGATGTCTCTACCAATTGTTTGTTCAAAACCTCCTATCTTTATCAAAATCAACTCGAGAGAGTTCGGTAGGGGCACTTCACTGGTTGTAGGTCTCGCAGTGGCCGTTAGTGCATTTAGTGCAGACGTTGTTGGCGCAGGCTAGAGATGACGATTGGCTGTGCCCCACATCGGCCGTACCGCGGTTCGTATCTACATTATATGAGGCCGTTTGCGTTAGGTTCAACAAGTGGCTGGAACAGGTAAAAATTACATATGCTCAAAAGTTGGCCCTAGGGGTAGTTTTAGACGACTGATGGAGTCCGTTTTTCGATCTGAGCCTTCTGAATCCCGCTACGCCACGATGTCAATTTTGTCAAAATCGATTTCTGCGATTAAAAAAATGGTCCGGGGAGGGTCGAATTGGCCGAAATCCCGCTTACCCCACCAGAATTTAATTCTCTACAACTTTTTTCCAAACCGAGTTCCAGCCGTTTTTTGACATAAAAAGTTGCACCCGGAAACCAGTTAACACAAGAAAGAGCATGTTCTCCTGATCATTTTGGTATATGGGATGAAGGGTTTTGCGGTTTTTCGAGTAAAACTTTTTTACTTCGTTTTTTTCATGATCTCGTACATAAAAAATCGGTTTCTACGTGCGAAAAAGAATTTTTATGTTAGAGGTCATGAAATAACGAAATAAAAAAGTTGTGTCCAGAAAACGTTGAAAAACGCGAGTTGGCGACACTAGAACCGATGAGAAACCTCTATGGCAAAGGTGAAACCCTTCATCCCATATACCAAAATGATCAGGAGAACATGCTCTTTCTTGTGTTAACTGGTTTCCGTGTGCAACGTTTTCTGTTAAAAAATGGCTGGAACTCGGTTTGGAAAAAAGTTACAATAGAACCTAATTTTTTCATTTTGTAGAGAATTAAATTCTGGTCGGGAAAGCGGAATTTCAGCCAATTTGACCCTCCCCGGACCAGTTTTTATCGCAGAAACCGATTTTGACAAAAAAAGACGTCGTGGCGTAGCGGGATTCAGAAAGCTCAGATCGAAAAACGTGCTCCATCAGTCTATTCAGAATCGAAAACTACCCCTAGGGCCAACTATGTCACTTTTTACCTGTTCCAGTCCCATGTCACAGGGTGGGTCATAGAGATAACTCACTCTGACTATCGCGGCAAATTCCGTTGGTGCACTCTTGGCAGACTCCATCCTGGCAGATCGTGCACACTGTGTGGCCGTTGTTGGAGGAGCAGGATTTAGAAGAGGAGATCACGCCCCCAATCGTCACTGAAAATGTGAAATAATTTTTAAAGTTTTATCTGTAAGAACGAATGAAAAAGGGGGTAAATGGTACAGTCTGGTCAAAGTGATCGTAGATGGTTCAAACTGTGGGTGTGTGACCCTTTGGGTTCGAAAAAAAAAATTATTCATACAAATTTGGATCTTTGATCTCCATTTCGGATTTCGCAATCATGTAGTATGTCATTCGAAAGAGCATCAAAAGCTATGGTAAATCATCTGCTTCCGGTGAATCGAAATTGATAACCAAAATCAAGATAAATTGGTGCTAAACTCGTGCAAAATAGCTTCCAAAATTTCTCAAAACTGTGAAATGTCCTTTTTAAAAATTAATTTTGCTAAGTTAATTTTTCAAAATGGGTTTTGCGAAATATATTTTTCGCATTTTCTTTGTCGAAATGTCTTATAACTCATTCACCTTCATTGTTACAGAGAACTCGTTTTTTTAAGACGACATCTCGCTAATTTGAGAGCACCCCCCGGACACGTTTCTCTAGCAATGAGAACCGCGAGCCCGTACTCGAGTACTTGAAGGGTCTTGGTGCCCCTATGCACGAACCATGATTTATTTGTCATTCCTGCCTCTGCGCAGGATGAAAAGTTGTTTTCAAGAGAAAATGCTTGAAAAATCAAATTTTCTCAACCAACAGGGATAGATTTAATTTCTCTTTTGCGTTACTTTAGGGGTGTCCAGAGGATCTAAAATATGTGTTTGAATTGATTACCACTCATTGCCAACACGATTTTTTCAACATGTCATTTTGGTTTTTTGAGACAAATTGTCGATTTTCGCCAAAACTCATAGACACCACTATATACATTTTGTAGGCCGTGCAATTCTGCGTCGATATCTCCTATAGAGATACTCCACGATAGATACTAAATTTGCCTTTCATCCGACCAAATCTGAAAAACCCTAGATTTCTACCGTTTTTCGAGCGTAACTTTTTTCATTCGCATTATTGTGAACTGGCATGCCGAAATTCGGAATCTACGCGTAAAAATACACCAGAAAATCCTATATTCAGATTGTTCCGAGACAAAAAAAATTCTTGATTTCGCATTTTGGTGAGCTCTAGTATCGAAAATCGCTTTCTACGGGCAAAAATACACCAGAAAATCCTATAGGTACGTGATTCTGAAATTTCAACTTTTTGACCCAAAAATCACCATGACCCCGGAGTCATGAAAAAGTTGAATTTTTTTGTCTCGGAACAATCTGACTATAGGATTTTCTGGTGTATTTTTACGCGTAGATTCCGAATTTCGGCATACCAGTTCACAATAATGCGAATGAAAAAAGGTACGCTCGAAAAACGGTAGAAATCTAGGGTTTTTCAGATTTGTTCGGATGAAAGGCAAATTTAGTATCTATCGTGGAGTATCTCTATAGGAGATATCGACGCAGAATTGCACGGCCTACAAAATGTATATAGTGGTGTCTATGAGTTTTGGCGAAATTCGACAATTTGTCTCAAAAAACCAAAATGACATGTTGAAAAAATCGTGTTGGCAATGAGTGGTAATCAATTCAAACACATATTTTAGATCCTCTGGACACCCCTAAAGTAACGCAAAAGAGAAATTAAATCTATCCCTGTTGGTTGAGAAAATTTGATTTTTCAAGCATTTTTTCTTGAAAACCACTTTTCATCCTGCACAGAGGCAGGAATGACAAATAAATCATGGTTCGTGCATAGGAGCACCAAGACCCTTCAAGTACTCGAGTACGGGCTCGCGGTTCTCATTGCTAGAGAAACGTGTCCGGGCATAGGCCAAAATGCTTGCAAATTACTGAGACGTCGTCTTAAAAGTTCTTAAATACCTGGCTTGGAATGTGACAACAATTATACTATTGGGGTGTCCCAAAAGTCTGACCTTTTTTTTTTGAAAAATATTTTTTCAACTGTAAAGAGCCTTATCGAATCCTGCTAAGCGGCGATTGATGAAGTAACTATTGACCTTCTGTTTCAATACTTGAGCCAGTGAAATCATTACAATTCCGAGGAGCTACGGTATGTAGAACTGACCACACTAAAAACACCCACGTTCAGTTTTCGTTCAAAAAATCCGTTCTCCTTTTTTTGAATAGATAAAAATCAGTTTAATGTTTGCCACAAATAGGAAGTGATCCATACTCAATATGCGCACCATTCCGACTTCCCTTCTCGAATTGCATCATCACTATGAAACTTGCCATTTCCCACACAATATTCTAAAAATTTTTTTTTGATTCCGGAAATCGATCACAATATTTACAAATAAATCATAACGTTGAAAAATTAACATTTGAGCGCAATCGAAGGGGGTAAAAATAGATAACTCAAAAATCGACCTCAAAAATAGTCATGATTTTCACATATTCTTGATTATTTCTGAGTTCTCAAGCGATATTTTTAGTTCGAAAATTGCATTTAAAAGTCTGATTCCTACTACTACTATGGTATTTGTTTGGGCTTCGGAATGTCAACCGCCTCTGTTTTGTGAATATTTTAAAACAAGGTCGAAATACATACATTTTATATTATCGCTTCACCATTAGGCAATATCATGATCTAATCGAAGTCGAACAAATTAGTGCAGGAGTACTTGCACTTATTAACAACGAGTGAGAGATATTGCGACCTACAGTTCTCTTTAAATAATAAAAAGAAAAACGGCGACAAGACTTTTGGGACACCCCAATATTCTCATTCATCGACCGTAGTGAATTCGACATATGAGCCCGTTCGCCTAGTAGTCGGACAAATCTGGCGGAATTTGGCACAGCCAAAAAAGTCGATTCCCTGAAACTTTGTAATTCGTGGTTCTCGAGAGTACTGATGACGATGGGCATAGTCATTTTGCTCCCAGTAGCCCCGTCGGCTCCAGATGGAAAGACGTCGAAATAGTATTTTATTGCAATTCTCGGTAATTTGGAATTCAAATCCTACGCGAATATGGTTTCCGGGCCAAAATTTGATAGCGATCACGCCTGACTAATTTATTTTTATTTATTTTCAAAAATGATTTTATTAGAAAAAATATTAAATAGGAGAGACCTTATGAATCGAGTATCCCTAGTATCGATTGAATCGCAATGACGTGTTGATAATAAATCTATTTTTTAATCCAAACGAAAGTGTCTGGAAATCGTCGAGAATGGCAAAAGAAAGTGCATCTAGATGGGAGTTTTGCCCCTTGTTTACTCTATTCCCTGAGCGGCTGGGACACGAGAGACAGGGGAGGGAGACACGAGAGACAGGGGAGGGAGGCAGGGGAGGGAAGGGGTGAGAGAGCGTTCAAGGTCAGAGACACAGAAAGAGATCGAGGGGAAGCTCGCTATCTGAACTTTCCGTCGTCCTTCTCGACGGTTTTCAGACACTTTTCTTTGGATTAAAAAATAGATTTAGTATCATCACGTCGTTGCGATTCAATCGATACTAGGGACACTCGATTCTTAGGCTTCTCCGATTTAATAATTTTTCAAATAAAATCATTTTTGAAAATAAAGAAAAATAAATTGGACAGGCGTGATCGCTATCAAATTTTGGCCCGGAAACCATATTCGCGTAGGATTTGAATTCCAAATTACCGAGAATTGCAATAAAATATATCACATGAGAATCGCTGACCTCCGATAGCAAAGATTGTCAGGCAGAAGAGAAGTACGAAGGAGCGGCTTGTACACATGTCTATTGACGAAGAGCGAAGTTGCGATGCCGACTGGACAACTCTGCTTCTTTTCGTGACTCTATGAACAAGATTGGAGTGAACAACTGTTGCGAATGGTGTGATAGAATGCTACTCCGTCGTGGACGAGATTGATTGGAAGAGTGGGAGTAGTGTAACTGAGGAATCAGTGAGTCGCCTGAGATCAAGCTAGACTCTGAAGGAGAAAACCAATGGTTAAAGGTACGGCAGCTCTAAACATTATCATGAACGATGGTATAATCCGATTGTTTTGGATTTAAAGTCTGAGCAGAAACTCGGACTTCAAAAATGAGTTCGCTTTTTGATGATATTGTGCCATCAAATGTTATTTCTCTCTTCTCAGTTTTGTGGAGATTTATCACGCATATTGATTGAGAAATTGTTGAATAATCGAATTATTGTGAGGGAGCAATGCAATATGTCAAGGTAACATTCTTGAGTGATAATACAGTATCAGAAACTAAATGTGAGATCAGGTATTCGGTAGCATTATGGGGAACCGGGAGGGACACTGGGATCATAACTTAGTCCATGTCGTTTTCATCCTCGTCGATCTTCGGGGCCAGATAAAACTTGAGATAGCCGTTGTCTTCAATCCGGTATTCCACCACGACGGGGACATCATTGCAGAGGGAGAGAATGACACGGTCAGAGAGGGAAGAGGCCTTCGTGAACTGATTCATGTACTTGATGGAGAAGTTGACGTTGACAGGCTCCTTCACTTCGATGGTGATAGCCTCCTGCAATGAGCAACGTTCACATCTCACCATTCAGTTTCACTCAAATTGGGAAATGCACGACTCACCTTGTCATCATCGGCAGAGCTAGAGTTGGAGTACTGAACGACGGACGATCCAGTGTCTCCCTTGCCGGAGAATGTCACGCCCGACTTAGTGGCAGTGATGCTGAGAGAGTCTGAGAACATGGACAGGTCCTTGCACGTTTTCTGGAACTCCGATGACGGCATCGAGATAACGACTGAGTAGTCTTGGTCGGGGATTCCAAGGTGCTCAGAGTCAATGTCCATCATCTTCACTGTCACATCCTGCAATCACACACATCATGGAGTGTTACAAAGGGGGAAGAATGGGTAGATCACGAATGAGTCTCCGCCAGAGGTCATGGAGGAGCTTGCGTTTTGGTGCATTGCCGAAAACCAAATGGAACGAACGGCCTATTTCCCGCCGAAACGAGATTCAAATATGGGTGAATGGACCAGGTCGGTCTGAAGTGAGTGCGCCTTGTCAGCCGACTAACCTGGGTCTTGTCCCTCTTGGTGTCACAGAAGGTGAAAGTGACGCTGTCTCCCTCATTGTCATCGTGCTTGATCATACAAGTGTCGTCGTTGTTGGCGCATTTGAGGGCCTTGCTCATATTGGCCAAACTCATTCCAAGATTGAAGCTACGATCGCATCTGTACGTGTCGAAGAGACCGACCTGAAGATAGAGTGATGCACCAGATGTTAAACAATGGTCTAGTCGTGAAGGTATCTGCTCTGTAAATGGAATACCTATGCTCGATCGCCGGTACTGGACTAATGCTTTCACCTCTTGGTATTATGATGGACAGTGACTAAATGGAACGACAAGGAAGGAACTCACCTCCATCTTGAGAGAGACGAGAGCGACGTGAGATGAGTCCATGGCTTGAAGACACATGGACGATTCGGAACAGTCGAAGGGAGCATCGGTCACCAGTTCCTGAAGAAACAAAGATATTGAATGATGCAATGCAGTGATGACGTTTCGGTTCTGGCTTAGTACAGTCTGCACACTCACTCTGTCACGGAGAATAACAACGTGATAGCACTTGGATGGAAAGCACAATCGCTACCTTGATGGACTCGATGATCTTCTTGAGAAGAGCAGCGTTGGCGAGCTTGGCCTCGAACATGGAGGAAGAGTTGTCTGAAAGGAAGGAAAGGAGTTGAGTAAAGAGCCAAATGCGATGCAAAAGGAAAGCGAAGTCAGTGAAAGAACATTGGAGAGTGAGTGAGTGGGTACAGACAGCGGTGGTGAGATGATTTGAAGAATGCGAGAATGCGCCAAATTGTTTTACCGCGCTGAGTACGGTATGCGCGTGGCTCACAATAGGACGCGAACTGGCTTTTTACTACAAGTGCATTCGCAAAATGACTAAAACACAGAAATCTTGAGTAAATCTCTCGGTGTTCAGGTTAGACTTTGCGCGAACGTTGTGCGCAATATTGTACTCATGATTTCACTCGAATTAAAGTGCACAATAGTGAACTAATAAAAATAAATTCAGTTCGCTACCCAATGTGACAAACGCGAAGACCGTACTCAGCGCGGGAAAAATTGGCGCACTCTCCGCTTCAAACCACCTCGCCGCGCCGTCTCTACTCTCTCCATTGTATTTCACCATCGCTGCTTTCCTGTTGCATCGCGTTTGGCTCTCCTTCACTTCTTTCTTTCCTTTCAGACAACTCTTCCACCATGTTCGAGGCCAAGTTCGCCAACGCCGCTCTCCTCAAGAAGATCATCGAGTCTATCAAGGCAAGTTTTTCTTCAGATTAGCGAAATGACTCTCCTCATTCCACATGTTATATCCTATCTCTAACCGGTGAGATAGTGTGCAGACTGTAGTGAGCCAGGACCCAACCGACATCCATGTTTGGATCAATCATAATCCTTACTTGTATCTTCAGGAACTGGTGACTGATGCCCCCTTCGACTGTTCCGAATCGTCCATGTGCCTTCAAGCCATGGACTCTTCTCACGTCGCTCTTGTCTCTCTCAAAATGGAGGTGAGTTCCATACTTGTCCTTCCATTTATTCATTGTCCCATCTCTCGATCATGGTGCGAGACAGCAAACGATTAGTACCTGACTGGGGATCGAACACGGCATTTCCGCTTTCTAGGCAGATCGTTGAACCACCAGACCACTGTTCAACGACTATGACGTATATCTCTCTTCAGGTCGGTCTCTTCGACACGTACAGATGCGACCGCAGCTTCAATCTTGGAATGAGTTTGGCCAATATGAGCAAGGCCCTCAAATGCGCCAACAACGATGACACTTGTATGATCAAGCACGATGACAATGAGGGAGACAGCGTCACTTTCACCTTCTGTGACACTAAGAGGGACAAGACCCAGGTTCGCTCTACTCGATTGGCGCACTCACTTCTAGCCGATCTAGTCCAAACACTCATTGGACATATTTGAGCATCCTTTCGGCGGGAACATATGGTGCTTTCGTTCCATTTGGCTTTTGGCAACGCTCCAGTAAATAAGTCTGTATATCCCTTTCAGCAATCACTGACCTCTTACGTAGAATCACTCCCGGTTTTACCTCATATACCCCTCCCTGAGTATCCCGTCATGATTTGTGTGATTGCAGGATGTGACCGTGAAGATGATGGACATTGACTCGGAGCACCTCGGAATCCCCGATCAAGACTACTCGGTCGTCATCTCGATGCCGTCATCGGAGTTCCAGAAGACGTGCAAGGACCTGTCCATGTTCTCCGACTCTCTCAACATCACTGCCACTAAGTCGGGAGTGACATTCTCCGGCAAGGGAGACACTGGGTCATCCGTCGTTCAGTACTCCAACTCTAGCTCTGCCGATGATGACAAGGTGAGTCGTGCATTTCCCAATTTGAGTGAAACTGAATGGTGAGATGTGAACGTTGCTCATTGCAGGAGGCTATCACCATCGAAGTGAAGGAGCCGGTCAACGTCAACTTCTCCATAAAGTACATGAATCAATTTACGAAGGCATCTTCCCTCTCTGATCGTGTCACTCTCTCCCTCTGCAATGATGTCCCCGTCGTGGTGGAATACGACATCGAAGACAACGGCCATCTTAGATTCTTCCTCGCCCCTAAGATCGACGAGGATGAAAACAACATGGACTAGGTTGTACCTCCCTCCCCTACCACCTAATGGTTCCCTTTCGATCTAATGCCACTGAGTAACGAATCAAACGTGTACTTGCTGATATTGTTGATGCATCCAATCATCTATAATACATTCCAATCCAACTCAATATTTTCCGATACTGTTGTTCAATTGCAATCAGACCCTGGCGGTCAAATAAATAACATTACAAAAAGAAAAGAAGATATCGCCTGATCATTTCGAAATTACTTTATCCATTCCGATAATATTTCGATCAAATTTTGACGAATTGTGAAAATTATTACAATACTAATTATCATAACAGCGGAAAACACGGGATTATGATCTGTCTCTTCTTCGATTGCATCTCGGGAAGCATCGGTAGGATCTAAAGAAGTCGAGAGCACTGTCTCATCAACATCAATCACATCTTCTTTCTCCACAATCCAACCGATTTTACTAGTACATTGATTCAAAATTACCTTGTACTTCAGAGTAGCGCTGCCTACCTGCTCGCATCGAGACATGTGTGTCAAAGAAGCCTGAAGAGTAGAAGCAATGATGCTGCGCCATGGGAAATAAACACTGACCGTTCACCAGATAGTATCGATCTCGGTCGAGTAGATCATACCTATCTGGTACAGAGTTTCCTCTCGTTCCAGCGTAAGCTAAACACTCATGAATGACAGTCTACTGAACGATCACTGTTTATGCTAGAGATTGAAAGTATACACAATACCGCAGTTTACCTGTGACGCTACTAGCTTACTGAATCGTTTCTGAGTAAAATCTGGTCATATCCGAGTAGGCTCAGGGGACATTGATCATTTTTGCAAGACAGCCCCGGGCCAAGACCCGGGTTCGATCCCCGGCTCGGCCCTATATCTTTGCTGTCTTGCTACCAACTAATCTGCCTATCTGCATTTTCTCTCGATCATATATTGAGGACCACTCCTCCAGATGGACCATTCTCCAATACTCCCACCACAACTTCATCGATAGGGGGAATTGTTTTCTGATTCAATCGATATGAATATATACGGATGTTATCAGCTCCTTCCTTTTGTACTAGTATACCTGCATATTCATTCTTCTGGAAAGATTGAATTCATTATTGTATCATGCAGCGCGTTTCAGACGTTCGTCAATAAAAGTAAATACCAAGTCTCATATTGGATAAATTGGCTTTGTATTTCATCGAGCCAGCTGCAAAGTGTTCTCCTGAATTAAATACTGTAGTGTTCCAATGAGTACAATATATATCTTTCATCAGCTTTGTATGCGATTTTGAGATATTCAACGGAGGAAAGAAGAAATACTGTATAAGATGAAGAGAATGAGAGTTAGAAAGGCCTTTCTCTCTCAAGTGGGATGATTCACAATCAGACAGTGTAAGAGCGAATGGATCATTGTGTTGTCTCCGTCCCACCTCGAGAAGTAGTGTTTCAGCATTTTTTTTCTTAGATTTTTTCATAATTTTCTTTTTTTATTTGCGACATCGACTGATTGAATGACACCCAATAGAGAAAGGACCCTTGGCAACGTATGCCTTCTTCTAACTGTCGATTTTCTCGTCGCGCATTTAAATTGTCAAAATTGTATTCCTCAACTATAACCTATCATATCAATTCCAGGAATCTAGATTTCCTCTTGATTCCGTGCCTACACTATGGGAGTAATATGCTGCTCAACAATTATACAATCAGCTACTAATTCAATGATATCTCGGTATCATAGTGTTATTTCTTCGGGTTTCACATTATTTTGCTGACTTTGGGGATTGCAAGCATCAAAGTACATTTGATCAGAGTATTCCTCACAGACGTCGTGGGAATCTTTTTTTCTCCACATCATCAACTATCTCTCGAAGACTTGCTTCGAAATGAAGGGCTCGGTGGCGAGACCTGTGATCTACACTTCGCAAAACGATGAAGTGAGTAGATTTCATGGTTATTGAAGTTACTGAAATGTGTTACTGGTATTTTGATGAAGGCATCATGGTTAATGGAGTCGCGAAAATGTCGAAAAAATAATGATAATGTTCATTGCTCAGGTCTTATTCCGTGGAGAATCCGAGACAGAGTGTCTGTGCAATCTGTGGCGACGTGAACGACAACAATTTTCACAATTATTAGCGAGATGTAATGTTTTAAGAAAACGTTCAAATAAACTATATATTTTGAAATTCGATGCACGATTTATCATTATTTCTGCACAACTTCGCTTTGATCACCAGGATACGGTAGAATTTTTTTTATTTGACGGCAACTTACAAGACTAAAAATACGAACTACGAGAGTAGATTCATCTTTATAAAGATAATGGCTGATGTGAAGAAGGAGGACACTTGATCGATTAGTCCTTCACCATATCCTTTCTTCTCTCAATCAAATTGTTTGATATTTTTCTTCCCTCAACCTAAATGATCAGTTCATTATTTTATCTGATATATTGCTATCGAACCGAAAATGTTCTTAGGCTTTTTCGATTGTCAGGAGGCAGCGGGATACTGTAATGGGCAAGGGCTCTCTCCGTGGCCAATTCTCTCACGAGCCAACGATCAGGAGCCTATAACCGATTGATTAGACCCTGATCAGGGTACGATGGGATTACCGTAGTGAGGAGATGATGAAACGCGCGAGTGGCGCAATTCTCAGCCAGATGAGGATTATTGCGGAGGTGGACCATTGTCTGGAGTGGAATGAGGTCATTCAACTAATCAAGCATTATATTGAGGGAGTACTTGGGTTGGCTACTCGGCATATCGTAGCGGCGTCGCTACCTCCCCTCCCCACGCCTATTGGGAATGGTAGCGGCGCCGCTACGTCAGGTGGAATAGCCAACCCCAGTGAGTACCGTATCCAGATCGTCGAGGAATGCATCGATGACGGCATCTCTGGCCATCGGCAGACTCATCGTGAACCTGGCTGCAGGAGGAGACACGAGGGAATGGAGTGGCCATCCCTCAAGCACAACCGTTGCCCCCTCTCCTTCTCTCCCCCCCCCCCCCTTTAACACTGACTTTACTCCTCATCACTTCGATGATATGGTAGATATCATACGGTTGGTCGGTCTCGAATGCGACCATTACTGTGTCTGCCGATCCGAGAATCTCAATCCAAATGATTAATCACTCGCATTCATGGCAGCGACTACCGTAATCCCATCGATTTCCGCCAGAAGCGTAGCCAATTTCTTGGTAGCTTCCACTACGGTCTGAGTGATTTCGATGAATCCGGCTTTTCCCTGAAGTGCAACCCCCCCTGATGTATGCAATGGATATATGGGGACTACTGTAGAGAGCAGAGTGGTCCACGCAGAGGCAATGGCCGAGCCATCGAGCGAATCAGACAGAGAAGGAGAGGAATACAGTCCTCCCGGCCAATCGACTAGAGGGAATACCTGAGTGAAAATTGTTTGTGAAAAATGATGGAGGATAGGGTGGGGAGTGGGGAGGGTGAGGGGGAGGGGAGGGGGAGGGAGGGGAGGGGGGGAGGGAGGGATGACTCACTGATGCCTTCATCGTCTGTTCATCTCTGAAGAGAGTGAGGGCACAAGATGAAGGAGACTGCGAGAATCTGGAATGGAATGGAGAGTATAGGAGCGGGAAGAGGCGAGAGATAATACCTTGATAAATCAACTGAAATTGATGATACTCCGGGAAGTCGAAAGTCAAATGAGGATAGATGATAGTCGCATAGTTCAAGGAAAGGGAGAATGAGACCTCCCAAAGAGCAATCGACATGGAGAGGAATTTGATATCGGAGTGCAACCTCAACGAAAATACTATTCATATTCAGTCGATTCACTCACTTTGGCGATCGAGTCAATTGGGTCACATGTTCCCGTTGAGTGATTTGGAGCGGATAGGAAGATCTGAATGGCTTTTAATCAAACCCAATGATACCATCAAAATTGAGAGGGTCATTACGAAGGCTTTGCATCTCGTCCTACGATTATACTAATGTATGAGTTCGCATAATACGAGATAGAAAGAGTGAAATTAACTAACCAGTGCAGTTTCACTAGTGATGAATCTCTTGAGAGTGGCTGCTTCCAGACTGCCGTCTTTCTTTGATGGAACTATCTTCACTCGCATGCCTATAATGGATAAATATTTAGTTGAATAAGATAGACAAGGAGATCATAAATACGACGAAGAAGATAAAGAAGGCGAACACATATCAACTATATTCGAAGGCATTCTTACCAAGTAGTTTTGCAGCATGGAATAGTGCAGGAGCAGCAGCTGCAGAGGCGAGGATTGTTGGATGGAGGACAGAATTACGATTGGAGAGAGAACGAGCAGATGAGAGAGCGACCACCAATGACTGAAGATGAGATGCATCCATCAGTGATGCCAAAATGGATTTTCGTGTCGACTTCAACTCGGATTTTTCAACGGTCAATCCGGGTCTGTTTTGCTATCGCTAACACATTGATCTTACTTCCCTTCTCTCACCTCACCAGCCGAAGGGACGACGACTCCCATGGATTGCGAACCGCCATGGAAGAGAGACACACACATCCTCACTAGCTCTGACTCCATCTTCCTACAGCCAGGATAACAATGGGCATCACGAGGATTCATTCCACCGAATAGAGAGGATATCTGAGAATGCAATCAATAGTAGGCGAAGGTGAAGTATATCCTACCTCATTGACTACTCCATCCGTCTTCTTCTCACTCAATAGCTCGTGTCGTTTCCTTCCCATCCATCGATACGATTCGGCTTCTGCTCGTATCTCATCCCTTTCCAATCCCCTCTCAGGGATAAACTTGTAGAAATCTCGTGTCTGAACAACTTCGGTATTTCATTCCTCCCTTTCCTCCTTTTTTCTCCTCCCCCCCCATCTCCCCCTTTCTTCCTCCCCTCCCCCATTTCCATCTCCTCAATCTCCCCTCCACAATATCCCTACTCACCACATCATGACTGTGTAATTCGTCTTCGAACTCTTTCTTTGCCCTTGCCAGATCTTCGTTTAGTCGACGGCGTACCTAAATCAATGTTCCTTCTCTACTTCCCTTTCCTCTCTCTACTCTCTAATGATGACAATTCGTCATCCGACTCTCCTCAATTCGCATGTTCTCTCGTGTATCAGATTGAGGATAATCGGTTCCAGTTTGGGATTACTTCTACTCACCCAGGGAAGACTTCTCAATATGTGGAATATCCGTGCGCGTATTCTCTCTGCCACTCCCTTCTCAGATGAAGCCAGATCCAGTAAGTAGAGCACCAGGAAGACAAGGGAAAGAGTGTATGAAGCAACCTGAGGGAGACACTCACTACAGCACACTCTTATATCCTGTTTCATCTGATTATAATTTGAAGAAAGGAATGCGTGAACTCGTTGTTATCTTTGTACGCCCGCACTTGTGATGTCAAATCAGAACGCGATTCTCCTCAACTCACGTGTTTTCTGGTTTCTTTCACCAGCGAGAGACCAAGAGATTTGAGGAGAGTCTGTTGCTTGTTTGCCATCACTAATGTCAGCCATGCATTTATATTGGTTGGCTACTTTTCTCTAATCATCGAAATTTACAAAATATTTATGATCTAGGAATTGTCGACCGAAGTACCTCAAATATCATTGAAAGTAGACTACGCTAACAGTAATAAACATATTTCCAACCTGCCATGATTCGAGATGAAGACACCCTGCATTGATCTTTGATCGTATTTCGTCCAAATAATCAATGAAGAGTCGCCATGAATGGCCCTCCTGGTGGGTCATCTCAATCACAAATATAGAATCATAGGGTATTTTGACAAACAAACATATTTTTGAGATTTCAAACTTTATGACTCTGGCATAAAACACGCGTATTTACAAGGGAAATGGTAACATGGCAAATCGGAACCACACTCTCCTCAATCCGCATGCACTAGCCAATCAGAGAAATGAGAGAGCGCATGTGTTGACTAGAGTCAGTTTCGATTTGACCTCACCAGTGCGATGTAACAAACAATCAATGCGAGATTGGGGATAGAGAAGAGAGGGGACTAGTTTAATGGAGAGCGAGTACTCTACTCATCGTGCAATGAGCAACCATGCGAAAAATATTGCGAAGTCAATCTCGAACAGAAAAATTAATGTCACAAATAAATAGAGCATCAGGTTTCGCGCATGAACAATACAGTTGTGTACTATCAGTTTTCCCAACAATTCCGTAATAAACAAATAAGTAAAGACTTTCGAAGGACATATGTCGTGTCAAGATATGAACAAAACAACAAATGGAAGCGCAAATGGAAGCTCACCCTATCACATTCCGACTTTTCAATAAAGTATTATATAAACACTGTAAAATATCATGGAAAACTGGTGAAGCTAATCGTCGAGTAATGAGGCGCTTTTTGCTCAACCGTGTTCAAATGGAGCGCATCGAAGGTCACTTTCATTACTATTTTATTGCAAACTGATTTATTTTATTTTCAAGAATTTTCTTTGTTCAACACTATGGATATTTCACTCGTTTCCTCTTATTGCTCCTCTTCACTCTGAATTCCATTGCCTCGCTAATGCTTGGAAATACTGCTGAAACTCTTCTTTCAGTTAGACTTCTTTCTCTTCTTAATTCACCGTAGTATGTTTTCCTTGCTTGATCATTCCCTTCACATCATTCTTCCTATTGATTCTGTCTCGGTGCATGAGAATTGTGAGGATGAGAGGGCAGGCTAGAACATAGTACGGAAAAATCTGAATCAATCATCTTTTAACCGAACCAATTGTCACATGACTTACATTTGTAACAACATTAATGAAGAGATATTCTCCATCTGTGCGTTCACGTTTCAAGTTTGCGCCGAGGACGTAAACAACTGTAATTCAATTAGAAATACCTCAAATGTTATTCCTCTACGTAAACTATCCGCTAAATCATAAAATATTCAGAGAAAAACTCATGTTGATAGAGATTTTTGTGAGAATTTTGATAGGCTTAGTATGAGGCGAAGTGGTGTAGTGGTCTAAGGCGCCCTCCCATTCCATCCTCCCGGGTTCGAATCCCGGCCGTGACACCGCTTCCGCCTCACCAAGGCGCCCACCCATTGGGGACGGGAAATTGGTAGTGACAAGATCACGCGGTAAAGTAGGTCCGAAGAACAGGATCGGGAGCTGCGGACTGAATCCTCCCATTACAAATACACTGGCCTAGCAGTGTTACCCGCAGGACGAATGTGCCTAGAGAAACGGGTGTCCTTTACCTTTTTACCTTTTAGTATGACATTCTTCAATGTGATTGAGGTGGATGGAGTGCAACAGAGATGAATACCCACCAAAGAGAGAACAGTAGACAATTGCATGGATGAGTTTGATCGGAAGGAAATTGAATGTAGTGAGGGCATTCTGTCGATTACGATATGTGTCCTCCAATCGATAAGATGATCTAGACAATCTTAGCATCATTGGAGAAGAAATCAAGAGATTGACACACCTACTATGAAACTTATATTTATTGTATCTCCATAGCGAAAATGATGCTAGCAAGTTGAGAACGTCGAGTACAAGCATTACAACGATGTTTAAAATTACAGCCTTGATAATTTTGATTAATGAAACCGTCTTTGTATGGTCAGGTGTACAATAATCGCATTGAAAGAAAGTTAATACCGCTTCGCTCGATTTGGTGATGCTGCTACAATACGCTGAATATCCATAGAGAGGCTCCGTTAGATTGGTTAACAGTCCATAGACAATAGCATAAACGAACTGGAGATGAGGGTAGTATCAAAAATGAGAGTAATCTCTCACCGAGATGCCGATGAGAACTCTCGATACGGTGAGTTGAATTTTAAGAGAAATGGAGAAAGTGGAGAGAGCCCGTTGAATAGTGATGGCAATATGAATAACAAGGAAGGAAGGGACGATGGATGAACCCAGCATACGAGCAAAGCAGAAACCCTGAGTGTGTGTCAATAAAGTATCGTTATTTGATTTCTTAATCTTAGAACTTGTTGCTCAAAAGCATACAAAGTGCACATCGAAATGGAAGCTTATCTATCCCATAATTAAATCTCAGAAAGCTTGACAACGAACTGCAACTCACCTTTGATTAACTAAAGGATAGATAAACTAGTGGAAATGCAAATAAGAGAATGAGAAAAGAGAGAGGAGGGTAAAACCTCACTTGTGGGACTTGTGATTCACATGGAGTGGAAGCCGAATAACGATATAAGAGAAGAATTCCCTGGATAGTTAGGTGACGAAATGAAAACTAGGGGGGGGGAGATAATGTACTTGATTGAAGACTTGACTGGAAGAGTAAAGAGACACATATAAATAGTGAACAGTGATGAGTTCCTGAATGGAGAATTGAGAAATGAAGAGAGCAGAGAGGATATTTTCTTGCCTTGGTGGAGGTCTCGAATTAATGTTTGTGATGGGATCGAATGAGGGAATACAATACAACCAGAAGAGATGATAAACACGATGCAAACTCAAGTGAAAACTTTCAACACATTCCACTACTAATCCAATACATTTCAGAGAATATTCATTTTTGCCACAAATACTCACAATGCTCCATTGCACTATGTGGAAAGCGATAGATGAGTATATTTGCTAGCCAGAGGACATTCAATAGTCATCTCAGGAGTCTATTGGCTTGAAAGATGTTGGAAGACCATACGAGTATCAACTGAAATAGCAGGTGAGAACCTATACTGAGAAGGAATTTAAGATGTCGAGAAGTTAATAAAAAGGGGTGAAACGGCGCCTCATTTCGAATCCCAATCAGCGCATTTCATGCAAAGACAATAAATCGAAGAGGGGGGGGGGGTTAAAAGTACACTCGGTTATCGCTGACAAAAAAATGAAGATACCGTGTACGTGATATTTTCGGATAAATTTGAGTTGCCCTTTCTGCCCTAGAAATTCCATGTTGAGGTGCAAGGGGGAATTATCTCGGCATTTTCGATCACCCGAAGGTGTCTAGAATTTTGCGAGTAATGTAACTATATCACCCGCTTCTCGAATCATTCATTCAATAACAGTTATTGCATAAAAAGAAAGGAATTCGTTGTAGGCCTACCTCGAGCAGTGTCTAAGAGAACTATCGTGCATGATTGGCGAAGTGAAGGCGATAGAGTCTGATCATCATCCAGCAGTCACAAAGATCCTAAAGATGTGCAGATTCTGATTTTTTTTAAACTTGATTCTGCTGAAAGTTGGCGAAAAGTATGACCATACTGTATGGATTGTTAATTTCAAATCGATAGGCGAAGAAGGCTGGAAATTATGATTCAGGCTAATGCCATTGTTATCCATTGTACAGTTTCCTCGCTCCTCTTACATCCGGCATCATCCTTTTGTTTAAGCTGCAATGTATCATCGATGTCTTGGTATAAGATGTCCCTTCAAACGCGAGGAAATCACTTCTCACCTCTCTTTTCTCCTTTCCATTTCTTCTTCAATATTGATTTTCAGGACGGAATGATGATCCCTCCTTCTTCTCATCCCTCTTCTCGCAAATTTCGCCCATGGTTATACTGCCAGAGATGTTCTTCAGTTCCTGAAGGATGGAGAAGGAAAATCACTGGAAGTAAAAGGTGAAGATTCAGAATTCGTAAATAGGAAGAATCAACGGAATTTTAGGGGTTAATGCACTGCTCGATGTCGTTTACGACTTTCATCCTTCCTATTTCAAAAGTGCCGAAGAGGTCGAGGCACTTCGTGCGGAGATTCAACAGAAGATTGATCATGAAGATTCTGATGTAAGTGCAATATTTTTTATTATCAAGATATAGAAAATTCCTACAACTTATTTGCAGTCGTCGCAGTTCCCAATTATCAATAAATTGAGTGACAAGGTCGCAGAGTACATGAAAAGTTAAAAGATACGGTCACTGAAGAAGAGAGGAGTTTCCTCATTGAGGTAATCTCGCATGCTGTCAAATTCCATAATTTTAGTGTTATAATAACACTTTTTTCAGGTTATTACCGTTATCAAGAAAAGCGACCCACTTTTCGATGACTCATAACAAGACCACACTCAAGAAAGCCCTTGAACTGGTATCCAGTATCGACAATCGTTAAACATAGCAATTTCTGGATGCCGAATATAATATTACGTTACAGTTTGCGGGGATTGAGTCGAAATTCCTCAAGCTCTCAGTGGAAACCCAAAAGAGCCTGTACGAGAAATTTCCTGTAGTTCGCACACTCCAGAAGGCCATTGCAAAAGGAGGTCAGTTACATTTATGTTGTTGAAAAACGAAATTGAGAAATGAGTGAGAAAGAGGCAGCGTGGCATTTCAGTCCTTAGAGCCGTGCTCAATAGAATTCGTGAATCTCATCCATCTTTCTTCGAAAGTGAACTTGAATACGATCAGTTTGAAGTGGAGTTTTTCGACTTCTTCGTCGATGACGTTGAGCCTGGATATCACCCCTACTGTCCGTTAGAAGTGATACAAGTCATTCCAGCTTTTAAAAAAAAGTCTAATATAACTCAAATTCTTAAGAAAAATAATTTCAGCTGATTTCTCAAGTACTTCCCAATTATGTACCTCAAGCTAAATCAGTCTAAAGAATACATGCGACCGGTAGCGATAAATCTATCCAAAGAAGAGCACGCTTTCCTTGTTGAGGTTTGTTTCACTACCAGAGTCTTGCATTGGAAGTTTCGAAGTAAGCCAAATATTTAGATTGCACAACACTTCGATACCAATTCCGTAAACTACATTGAAGTGGTTTGTAAACTATTTTTCGCGCTACCTAATTTACACTTCGCCAAACGCCCCAGAAAAGCTTTGCAGTACCATGAGATTCGCTCGATGTTCCTTAACCTATCGAAGGAAACACAAACAAGCCTGATCGACAAATTGCCCTTGATTGCTACACTCGAGAAGATCGCCGAAGAATTCGGTCAAATCGGATATGACATCAAGAAGAGATGAACGAGAGCCGCAAGACTTCTTGCTTGAATTGCATTCACACTTATCTACATATCGTAATAAAGATAATTTCGCAATTTATTTCCATGCGGTCTCCAGAATACATATATGAGACGAATCGAGAGAGAATCGAGAGTATCGACGACCCCGCGGCGGTAGGAAGTTAATATCCCTGATCCTGCTGAAAAGTAAAACAAGTATATTGATTCAATATTATTGAATGATGCGCTATCAAACTGCGTTTACCGATTTTCGATATTAAGTCTCTTCTTTGAGTATTGTTAGACCAAAGTAGGTACACTATGAAATTTTATGCTAAATTTGTTAAGTAATAAATACTTTCGGAATACGGTAGCTAGTTCGCAGGTAGAACCATAAAAAAGCGTACTACATTTTTTTAGACCTCGGAATCTTGATGCTAGTTCAAGATGATAACGTCGACATCGATGGGATTCAGTTCAAATTAACGGAAAAGCACATTGACTGGGAGAACTTGAAAATGGAGATTCACATTCCAAATGGTTTCTTGATTCTGCTGAAAGCTGGTGGATAGAATGAATGCTTCAGGTCACATCGATAGGCGAAGAAGGAATCGGCAATTACACCGAAAGCTCTGGAAATGATGATTCAGGCTAATACCATTATTATCCATTGTACAATTTCCTTACGCCTCTTCCATCCGGCACCATCCTTTTGTTCAAGCTGCTATGCATTACAAGGGAACCGCAAAAGTAGGCCGATCTCTAGACCAAATTTGTCGACGCTATTTGAAAGGGACCCTTGGGGGAAGTCCATCACCACTATATATTGATTGGGAATCGGTCTCCTAAGAACCGAAATTTTAATGTGAATAATTAGAAGAAATTCGTGCTCTCTTGGCGCACGAGAGTATACGAATTTAGAGCTTCCCTGATGTGTAGCTTGTGGCCTAGTGGTCTACAGATTCGGAATTCGTTTTGCGAGACAAGGCGGGTTCGATCCCCGTCTCCGATAATAAGTTTTGCCGATAACTATAATGATGTTTACATCACGCTTTGGCTTTCGTTTTGCCTGTTTACCCTTATTTGCATGTTTTGCTACATGTTGTTTTTAAGTTTTCATTATTTTATTTTATATTCTGTTTTGCAACCAGTTTTATCGCCCATAGATCGTGATCCTAGAACCAACTTGTGACACGATCAGACTAATTCACCCCTATTTGCCATACATGCATTCGTCTTTCCAAGAAGCAGATGCATGGAACTCGGACTACCATTAGGATCACGATCTAGGGGCGATAAAACTGATTGAAAAACAGAATAAAAATAACGAAAACTGAAAAACAACATGGAGTAGCAAAACATGCAAATAAGGGTAACACAGGCAAAAGGAAAGGCACAGCGTGATGTAAACCTCATTATTGTTATCGACAAAACCTATTATCGGAAACAGGGATCGAATCTGCCTTGTATCGCAAAACGAATTCCGAACCTGTAGACCACTAGGCCACAAGCTACACATCAGGGAAGCTCTAAATTCGTATACTCTCGTGCGCCAAGAGAGCACGAATTTCTTCTAATTATTCACATTAAAATTTCGGTTCTTAGGAGACCGATTCCCAATCAATATATAGTGGTGATTGACTTCCCCCAAGGGTCCCTTTCAAATAGCGTCGACAAATTTGGTCTAGAGATCGGCCTACTTTTGCGGTTCCCTTGTTAGTATAAAATGTCTCGGCAATCGAGAGGAAATCACTTCTCATCTCTCTTTTCTCTCTTTAACCTCTTCCCAGTTCTAGTTCAATATTTAATTCCAGGGCGGAATGATGACCCGTCTCCTTCTTCTCCTCCCTCTTCTCGCAATTTTCGCCCATGGTTATACTGCCAGAGAGGTTCTTCAGCATCTCAAGGATGGAGAAGGAAATTCACTAGAATTTGGCGGTTCACGAATTTTCAAAAACTTACTGAAATTAACGGGTAGCTTTAGTGGTTGCTCGACATCGTGTATGAAGCTCATCCTTCCTGTTTCGAAAATGCAGAGGAGCTCGAGGCTCTTCGCGCGGAGATCCAACAGAAGATTGAGCATGAAGATACCTAAGTAAATGCAGTTATTTTTATTATCAAGGTGAAGAAAATTCTTCATACAAATTCTCAGCAAATGGAGAGAAGAGAGAAGTTTCCTCCTTGAGGTAATCTCTCATGCAGGCAAATACCATAATTTTGAGTAATAAATACTCGTTTAGGTTGTTAATATTATCAAGAAAAGCGGCCCACTCTTCGATGATTCTGTCTATTCGCTGATTCATAACAAGAGCACACTCAAGAACGCTCTGAAAGTGGTAACCATTATTTGTGATCATTAAAAATGTTCATTTCTGAATACTCTAAAGAGCACACGTTAGTATGTAGAGATTGAGTCGAAATTACTCAAGCTCTCAGTGGAGACTCAGAAGAGCCTGTACGATAAATTCCCTGTAGTTCGCACACTTCAGAAGGCCATTGCAAAAGAAAGTTAGCTACGTTTCATTACTTGAGTAACGCTAAATACAGTCCCGCAGAGTCTCCGCCCCAAGAAGTGGGGCACGGAGGGTCACCGTGGGTCACCCCGATTTTGAGGCGGCCTTATACCCCTTTAAAATGCGAGTTCGACTTACTATTTTTGGCTATGGGCTTTTCTCTTGAGGGTCAATGGATCTGTGAAAGCAGATTTCCGAAATTTGCATCTTGAGCTACTTCCTGAGACGTCAACTTGGCCCGTCTCTTCTCCCCTCCATTTCCCTAATCCATTCCTCACTCTCACCTATCAAGGGAGCGGTCGTTTATGAAAATGAGGGGAGGGGAGGGGAGAAGGGCTAATGGAGGAAGCTCAAGCAGCCCTGTCGGAGGAAGCTCAAGCAAGCCTGATCGACAAATTGCCCTTGATTGCTACACTCGAGAAGATCGCTGAAGATTTCGGTCGTCTGGGAGAATAAATCACGACGAGAAGAACGAGAGCCGCTAGACTTTTTTATTGAATCGCATTCACACTTATCAACATATCGTAATAAAGATTGTTTCCCAAAACATCCTCATTCTCCATTCTCTATCAAGACGGTCAATACAAGCACTAACAAGGATCAATCATGAAAAAGACACGATATTATTAATGTAGGAAAGAGTTAGAGATGAACCATTGAATGGACAGTTTTATATCCATCGATTATAGAACAAATATATTAATATGTACACACATAATTGAACATGTATGAACATAGTCTATGCACATTACTCCGCATTGATCACCAGGAGAGGGAGGTGTTTGAATTACATGTGTATGGGTTTGCATAATCGAGGAATATTAGCGAGGAAATTAAAATCGGCACGTTCTCGAATCCACATCCATCGTCACTGCGATTCATCTACTTCCTCTTCTGAAAGTGGTGGAGCAATCTTCCCTTTTGATCATTCATCTCTATCTCTATCCTACAATGATTCCGTGCCAATCGCTTACTTCCGCACTGCTCAATGGTAGACGGCATTTTGCCTGATTAGAGAACTGACATTAAAGCACGAGTATAAAGAGAGAATGAAAGTTTGGAAGCTCATTCTCCAGAACTATTCACTTCCTTTTTCATTGCGATTTTACTTCCGTTACTTGCCAAAATTTTGATTATGTGGAATATTTACTCGCTTTCCAGAGATGTGTCGTCTTCTACTCATGCTGATGTTGCTGTCCTATGTCGCGGTGGCCCACCCCTCATGCTGTTGCGGTTCGTATCTTTCGCATAACATATAAATATAGATTAATTACAATAAAACAAGGCTTGGATAAAGAAGGATAGAAAAATAGTGACTGCAACAATCTACTTTTTTTTTATTTTTGTACGAATCTTTGCATAAAAAGGCATTATGTCTCATCAATCATCTTAAATTCAGGCTGTGGTGAATGCGGTTTTCCTGAGGCTGGATTCAGCAATGTGCCGACGGCGTATCAGCATTGGATCGCAAGCGACTTTGTAATCGAACGAGGCAAGTGTGGAGCGAAATGCGATCGGTGAGTTATTCCTATTTGATTAGCATCATACGCTACGTCCATTTCCTCTACCCTCTTCCAAAAAAGAAGCCCTCATAACCGATTTTAGGCTTGTTTGTGCCGATGAAGATGCCATCATGTTCGTGCGCGGGCATCACGTCAGTCAGTTGGTCTGTTCCCGCTCACGCTGGCTGTACGGACGATACAACGAGCACACGACGACCAGCGCTTTCTGCGTCATCCGTAAGAATTTTCATTAATATCCAACCACGATACTCAAGAGCGCCTCTCTGTTTTAATCGGAGCCTTCACGCGTTGGAAGTGTAGCATCTCACAAATTGTGTGCCCGGGCTAAATGACTGATAGTTTCCATAAATCACATTTTTTTCAGCCCCGTCGGGTCATCCAGTGCCAGGACCTTCAGGACCAGCATGTGAAAAGGGACCACCAGGAGAGAGCGGAGAAGACGGCGAGCCGGGACCAATGGGACCACGGGGACCAGCAGGACCATCAGGAGAGAACGGCCAACCAGGAGCGAACGGTGTTCCCGGAGTAAACGGGAAACCAGGAGTTCATGGAGAGAATGGCGAGCCCGGACCAATGGGACCCCGGGGGCCAGTAGGAGCAGTAGGAGAACCTGGAATGAAAGGAGATAAGGGACGTCCTGGAGAGAGGGGAGAGGACGGACAGGATGGAAATGATGGAGCACCCGGACCAAAGGGACACGACGGCAAGGATGGATCACCAGGAGAGAATGGAAAGGACGGATCTGAAGGCAAGAATGGATCACCAGGAGAGAAGGGAAAGGATGGATTACCCGGAGGCAAGGGAGATACCGGACCTGAAGGACCCGAAGGTCCGAAGGGAAAGGACGGTACTAACGGCTCACCTGGAGAGAAGGGAAAGGACGGATCGCCCGGTGAGAAGGGAAAAGACGGATCTGATGGCAAGAATGGATCACCAGGAGAGAAGGGAAAGGATGGATTACCCGGAGGCAAGGGAGATACCGGACCTGAAGGACCCGAAGGTCCGAAGGGAAACGACGGTGCTAACGGCTCACCTGGAGAGAAGGGAAAGGACGGATCTGACGGCAAGAATGGATCACCAGGAGAGAAGGGAATGGACGGATCGCCAGGAGAGAAGGGAAAGGATGGATCTGACGGCAAGAATGGATCACCGGGAGAGAAGGGAAAGGACGGATCTGACGGCAAAAATGGATCACAAGGAGAGAAGGGAAAGGACGGATCTGATGGCAAAAATGGATCACCAGGAGAGAAGGGAATGGACGGATCGCCAGGAGAGAAGGGAAAGGATGGATCTGACGGCAAGAATGGATCACCGGGAGAGAAGGGAAACGACGGATCACCCGGTGAGAAGGGAAAGGACGGATCTGATGGCAAGAATGGATCACCAGGAGAGAAGGGAAAGGACGGATCGCCCGGTGAGAAAGGAAAGGACGGATCTGATGGCAAGAATGGATCACCAGGAGAGAAGGGAAAGGATGGATTACCTGGAGGCAAGGGAGATACCGGACCTGAAGGACCCGAAGGTCCGAAGGGAAACGACGGTGCTAACGGCTCACCCGGTGAGAAGGGAAAGGACGGATCGCCCGGTGAGAAGGGAAAAGACGGATCTGATGGCAAGAATGGATCACCAGGAGAGAAGGGAAAGGATGGATTACCCGGAGGCAAGGGAGATACCGGACCTGAAGGACCCGAAGGTCCGAAGGGAAAGGACGGTGCTAACGGCTCACCTGGAGAGAAGGGAAAGGACGGATCGCCCGGTGAGAAGGGAAAAGACGGATCTGATGGCAAGAATGGATCACCAGGAGAGAAGGGAAAGGATGGATTACCCGGAGGCAAGGGAGATACCGGACCTGAAGGACCCGAAGGTCCGAAGGGAAACGACGGTGCTAACGGCTCACCCGGTGAGAAGGGAAAGGACGGATCTGATGGCAAGAATGGATCACCAGGAGAGAAGGGAAAGGGCGGATCGCCAGGAGAGAAGGGAAAGGATGGATCTGACGGCAAGAATGGATCACCGGGAGAGAAGGGAAAGGATGGATTACCCGGAGGCAAGGGAGATACCGGACCTGAAGGACCCGAAGGTCCGAAGGGAAAGGACGGTGCTAACGGCACACCTGGAGAGAAGGGAAAGGACGGATCTGACGGCAAGAATGGATCACCAGGAGAGAAGGGAATGGACGGATCGCCAGGAGAGAAGGGAAAGGATGGATCTGACGGCAAGAATGGATCACCGGGAGAGAAGGGAAAGGACGGATCTGACGGCAAGAATGGATCACAAGGAGAGAAGGGAAAGGATGGATCTGATGGCAAAAATGGATCACCAGGAGAGAAGGGAATGGACGGATCGCCAGGAGAGAAGGGAAAGGATGGATCTGACGGCAAGAATGGATCACCGGGAGAGAAGGGAAACGACGGATCACCCGGTGAGAAGGGAAAGGACGGATCTGATGGCAAGAATGGATCACCAGGAGAGAAGGGAAAGGACGGATCGCCCGGTGAGAAGGGAAAGGACGGATCTGATGGCAAGAATGGATCACCAGGAGAGAAGGGAAAGGATGGATTACCCGGAGGTAAGGGAGATAGCGGACCTGAAGGACCCGAAGGTCCGAAGGGAAAGGACGGTGCTAACGGTTTACCTGGAGAGAAGGGAAAGGATGGATCTGATGGCAAGAACGGATCACCAGGAGAGAAGGGAAAAGACGGATCACCCGGAGGCAAGGGAAATACCGGACCTGCAGGACCCGAAGGTCCGAAGGGCAAGGATGGAGCCAACGGTACACCTGGAGAAAAAGGAAAGGATGGATCCAACGGTTCACCAGGAGAGAAGGGAAAGGACGGATCACCCGGAGGCAAGGGAGATACCGGACCTGCAGGACCCGAAGGTCCGAAGGGTGCCGGAAAGGATGGATTACCCGGCAAGGATGGACTGCCCGGACCGAAGGGAGAACCGGGAGTCTGCCCCGCTTGCACCAAAGGTATATAT
This sequence comes from Pristionchus entomophagus, assembly GCA_036245825.1. Taxonomy (NCBI): domain Eukaryota; kingdom Metazoa; phylum Nematoda; class Chromadorea; order Rhabditida; family Neodiplogasteridae; genus Pristionchus; species Pristionchus entomophagus. The sequence continues at coordinate 30,161,096 of BTSX01000006.1, forward strand.
TTTTCAGCATTTACATTTCAGTCACATACGGTGGTGAGAAATATTTGATTTTATACAGTAAGTATGTTTTATTGTATAGTTTAGTGATTCTGCATATTATCTCGCTCAGATGGTCTTGATTTCAATCAATGAACTGTAAGTAATGCAGGTTGCCCGTCCCTCGCGTCTATTTGGATGCCTGAGGCAGGTTGTCTGGATGGTCAATTCGACTGTAATCCGCTGCCAGGCGGGTCCACTACGTTGTCGGTATTATGCCCTGATGGATTACTCGCATGGAGAGAACGTGGGTGCTCGAGCCTACATATATTTAAAGATAACTCAACAACACAAATGAGGTGATGGGTGCCTGTAAATCCAATGGCTATCGTAAACCATCGGGTGTTCCAGTAGCACATGCTTATAGCACAAATTTTATAATGACGTTATTGTCAGAAGCATCGAACGGATGGCAAAGTGCGGGAATAAAGGGAGCTACATGCAATGCGGAAGATAAAACCTGGGAGTTCGCAGAATACAGAGAAAACCGTCTCTACGCTTGTCTATGTGAGGCTTCATTATTTGTCAAGTTCTATATTTTGCCGTCAGCCCCCAATACCGATTGCGGATTCTCCGAGACTGCGTGCCCCTCCAACTTCTTCTGTCATGGATCAACCCCAATTGAAGTCAACGTTAAACCTAAGAAGCTCGAGTGCACCAATAAGCCCCTCTACCAACTGCGCAACGGAAATCTTGTTAGTGAACATGATGTTGAGGCGATAATACGACCACTGAAAAATTTTGCAGGTATCTTCAATTAGAAATGTCATACAGTTCCTTCTAGTTAGATTAGTTTCCTGTACAATGCTCAATACGGAAGTGCCATTTCAGGGTGTGCTAACTCAGCCACAGACGTGCCAGAATGGGAAGTGGAATGGAAACGGCAAGTGGCATCTGGATGTGTTCTGTGGATACCGTAAGTTTTATATAGAAAGTGGGTTCAAAAATGATAACTATCAGCGTGCGATTCCACTTGCTCCTTCAAGAAAGATGTTTCGCACTCTGCTCCAAACTATGTTGATCCACCAACACTTTCCGCTCCAAACGATAAGGTAAAGTGCGTCTTGCCTAACTATAGTCTTTTTTTTCTCATATCTTCAGCATTCCTGCCCATGGACTCAGTGCGATGATGGAGCCATCTATGCATGGAGTGAAGGGCAATATGAAGGATTCAAATTCAAGGTTTAATGTCATTTCCAATCGTGGTTTTACTTGGAATTGAATTGTGTCCATCAAGCAATGTTTGGTGACATTTTTTGCAGTATTGATGTCGACAACCGACATCGGCTCTCCTCATTTTGCGTGATCTCTCGTCGGTTAGAGATACGAGAGATCATGTGAATTGAGGAGATGTGGATGCCGATTTGTCATCGACAGATTCCAGAAAGCGGAATGTGCTGCGTCCGGCGATCCTGAGAAGCCGTGGGTAGTTGGATCAGCACGATTTGCAAGCATCCAGTGCTACAATAAGCCAGGTTATGGTATTTACATACTAGAGTGACCAAATTAAGACAATTGTGTTTAGTTGTAGTTTTTCAAGGTGTGTTTCACTCGCCGTACTCAATTTGAAACGGGAGTGTAGAGCCTGGGGCTCAGAAGTATTCTTCCGAAAAATGAAAAAAAATCAGCCATGCATTAGCGAGAATCAAAAATAAAAAAGGGTCATATAAAAAATGGTGTGTGGGGTATAATTCGACCTTAATGCGAAGGTTATCCATTAGTGTATGTGATGTCTCCATCATTTCAGGAACATCTAGCTGCCCGAATCCTATCAAGAAGAACATCTGCCCTCCCAATTATATCTGTGATGAGAATCGCGTGACCATGAACGGCAACGTGCTCACGTGCAAGGACTCCGCTATTCTCTTCGTGGCAAGTTATTTCTCTAATTGAACATTTGTGTTCTTATTTAGATATTTAAAACAAAATATATACATTTTAAAACTCCGTTGTTGTGTAGTTGCATTAGTGATGACAAATAAGAATCCGATATTCCTCACTGTTTTTAAAATTCTCTGATAGAAATCGCGATTAGAGGAAAGCCGGTTCCGAATTGGGTATCACTAGTGTGCATTTAATCTCATGTTGCAGGCTTCATCATTCCCCAACTACGGAGTGGCCGTTACCGGTGGCGGACTGACCTGTACTGGAGGCACCTGGCAAGGATCCACCTCTGCTGGCGCGTTCAACAGCGCCACTGTCTATGTCACATGCGAGAACAAGGATGGTGAGAACTCAAAATATGGCGAACTGTTGGTGATGATCAATAGATTCCCGAAAAAACACAGAAAATTCATTGCGCTCACTAGGCGCTGTTATTGAATGAGCTGGACTCATTAATAACAGATTCTAGACGAATAGTTGTTAATGCATCCTCTGAATATTTTATCGGTTCTACTTCAGCTGTTCACGGTGATACAGACTGCAAGAACTGTCCTGGCATTCCTTACGGCAAACCTTCAGACCCCTCTCTGTTTGTCAACGTCTTCAACTTCACTGTAAGTATTGCACAGTTTTCAGGGTTGATGAGAGTGACATTTGAATTTAATATATTTAGGGCACCGAGAACTACGGCTTTCCATGCACCACGCCTCATTGTCCCGAAGGATCAATGATATACTTCGTGAGTATCTAAAACAATTATGTAAGCATGTTCAAGGCCAGGGATCATACAGATAAGAGGAGTCACAATAATCAACACATTTTCAGGGTAACACGGTCACTCCCTTCATCGAGAAATACGCGATGTGTCAGTCGACTAAGACATGGAACATTGAAATCGGAGTTGCATGGACGAATTTCACGGAAGGAGCCTACTGCGCGTACAGTGAGTGTTCCATTCAAAATGGATATGATAATATTGCCTGATTCTTTGTTTATCATTGCTCCTGTGAAGTAAAAACTAATCCGTTGCTGAAGCGAGTATCTTCGATTTCAGGTAAGTGCCCCAAACCGGTATACTATGAGACGTGCAGTAACCGCTGGAGAAAGTGTAACGGCGAAATCGAATACAATGAAAACGCTTCTATCAAGTGCTTGTCGAATGGAGCGCAATTGGTTGTGGTTCGTAATATTGGTTTCTTTGCAGCTGCAAAATATGAAAGCTGGTGCGGTAGCATATTCATTCGTCATTCAGATTCGTTTGATAGTCATATGAACCTTATCATTGTTGATTGCAGGGTGAATACTTCAACCACGAATCGTTCGCCTTGCAACCCAATCAAATTATGAGATGCAATCAGAAAAACGGTGCATGGTACGATGAGAACACCAACCAACTGACCTTCCAACCAGGCAAATTCCAATGCCAATGTGAGCTCCTTCTGTAATCTAGTCCTTAGGATAACTTGAAATATGTTTTTTTATATAATTTACAGACGGCTGCAGTCTTCCACCCTTCTCTAAAGATGTTTGCAAACCCGGACAGACGTGCACGCAGGATAATGTAGACTCTAACAATAACCAGCTCGTATGTAAGGAACGGAAAATCTACGTTGTAAGTCTTGCAAACATTTCGAAATCTCTAATTTTCTTCGATCACAGTCCGCATCGCCGTCCGACCCTAATCCGGGTGTAATCGACAAGAACCAGCCCCTCATGTGCGATGAGAAAACGTTAGTGAATTTCATCTCTTACAAGTACTTATTTAAAATCAAATTTTATTACATTATTTCAGTGGACTCTGGTCAGCGAAAGTGAAGGTGCCAGGAGAGACGTCAGCAACCACAGAAACGCACAAATCGACTGAATTCTACTTCTCATGCGCGCCACAATAAACGTCTTCATAATTACGCGATCTAGTGATCAAATCGTTTATCAATCTAAATATGCAGTCAAGTGATCTAATAAAGCGAGAAGTTTGAATCGATGATCTTTCGGATCCACCTTCTCACACTACTGGGTGTTGATCTTTTTCTCATTCTAGGAATGATTGCCTGTTTGATCTTTTAAATCGAACGCTTCCAATGATTCTGTGCGATTATATGCTCTCTTTTTCTCATTTGGCCGATAACATTTGCTTGATTTGAACGTTGACATTAAAGTATGCAAGTATAAAATGTGAAGTGAAGTTTGAAAGCACATTCACTATTGTTTTCCGCCTAATATTGTATGCGCCTGTTTGATCCTACTTATTTATTAAGAGACGTTCCATGATATTCTGCACCTACCCAACGGATGACTTTTTTGCAACCTATGCCAATAAGTTCAGGGTGGAGTCCCCATACCTAGAGCTGATAGCTGGCCCAATATGAGATGTTGAGGTGCACCCTCCGTGAAATGCTGTGCATGTCCCAAAAAAAGTCCGAAATTTCCCCATACCTAGAGCGTTCTTATAGCGTTCTTATCCAAGAAAAAAGTACGTTCTTATAGGTGTTTCTGACTTATTTTTCGATAAAAATAACGAAAAACATAGTTTGGAAGCGAAAGGACAACGAAAAAATGTCGAAAAGTAAAAATTTTTCGACCACCGTGAAAAAATATTTTCTCCATGTCCAAAATTTTTTTCATTTTTGGATTCTACATGCAAAACGACCCTTCGTGTGATATTTTCGCGTCTCTCAGCCTGGTCGCTCGGATTCCGCAGCATCCCGCCCGAGGCTCTCTCGAAGGCTGACGAGAGAACGATGTCAAGGGATTTCTAAATTTCTAAACGATACAGTCACTTTTCCATCAGATTTGTATCCCATTTATCGTTTTTAAACAAATGCGTTGATGTTATGGGGTAGTGAAATCGATAACACTCGAAAAAAGTGAAAAGTCGAAAAATCACTTTTTTAAGTTCTCAAAATTTCAAAAATTTAAAAGTCATGTGGCTGAGCTTCAAATGGTGCATTTTCAACGCAAAATGTCTTGAATATGAGTTATGAACAATATATGAGAGTTATAGCCGATTTGCGAATTTTTTTTTGAAAATGTCATTTTTTGTTGGGAAATTGTGTCAAAATGTCAAGAAATTTTTCGACCAAAACTTTTTCTCTAGATACCGGCCCAAAAGATCGAATATTGTTCATTACTAATATTGGAGTGCTTATCCGTTGAGAATGCATCATTTGAAGCTCAGATACATACTTATGAATTTTTGAAATTTTGAGATTTCGAAAAAGTGATTTTTTTACTTTCCGATTTTTTTCGAGTTTTATCGATATCAATACCCCATAATATCTCGTTCGTGTGTCCCGATGGCAAGCTGGCATGGAGAGAAAGTGGGTGCTCGGATATAATATTTCAAAGATAACGTTTTGGACAAATTTGGGAATATGTGTCATCATGTGCAAGAACTCATGCTTCATAATATGAAATGAGGATCCATTCCTTTGAATACATTGTGTCAGAATACTCGGTTGAATGGCACAGCACGGACATCGAGAGTGCTACATGCGAAGAGGAAAAGAAGACGTGGAACTTCGACCATCGCGAGGACCAAGTCTACGCCTGCCTTTGTGAGGCTAAAATAGTGATGACAAATCGGAAATGACTATCCTCTATTTGCGCATTCTCGCGCCGTTCAGAGAGACGAGTGAGCATGCGAAAATGGAAGGATTAGTTCCGATTTGGTAACATTAGTCAAAAGCAACCTAAACGTCCTTCAACGACCACGTCAGCTGATAACGACGTCTGTGATTTCACCGTTACTGCGTGCCCCAAGAACTTCTGTGCTGGAGCAACCCCGACTGAAATCTCGAGGAAACCCAAGATGCTAGAGTGCACGAACAAGCAGCCCTTCGAACTATACAACGGAAATCAGGTTCGTGAAAGATATTTGAAACGACGAAGAAACATCACGAACACTTTGATTTTGTGCGCTAGCAAGAGTTTCAATTAGTCGATTTGGTCGCCCTTTCCAACGCCGAAATTAAAAGCGCATTTCAGGGCCCACCACTTACTCAGCCACAAACGTGCGAGAAAGGAAAGTGGAAAGACAACGGAAATCGACATCTGGATGTATTCTGCGGATACCGTAAGTTTCATTGCGAATATTCCCCCCGTAACCCTTCAATTCAGCGTGCGATGACACTTGCGACTTCAAGAAAGAAGACACACACACACCGCCCAAAATTAGGATGATCCGCCGGCGCTGTCCAATGCAAACGATGAGGTGAATGATCACAAAGAATGTAAAATTTAAAATATCTAAATTTCTTTTCAAACAGATATTTCAGCATACTTGCCCGTCGACGCAGTGTACTGATGGAGCCATCTATGCGTGGAGTGGAGTGCAGTACGAACGAATCCCCTTCGAGGTCATTGGACTTTTCAAACTTCTAGGTTTACTAAACTTATCGAGATGATGTTCAAACTGATCTAGAGCCGTATTTGAACGAAGGAATATCAGAGAGCTCTATGCGCCAAAGTTATAGTCGTTTTTTGACACAAAAGGTTGGCGACGAAATCCCGCGGCGAGTAGAAAGAGCAGACTCTCGTGCTCATTTTGGTGCTTCGGGTGAAGGTTTTAACCTTGGCTGAACTGAATTAGAGCATTTTAAGTGCGGATAACTCGCTTTTTTGCAAATTTTCAAGAATAACTTTTTTGTTTCGCCATTTCATGATCTCGCATATAAAAATTCCGTTTCTACGTGCGAAAATACGCTAGGAAACCCTATGGTAATGTAATTTTTAGAGTATCATTTTTTCGACTTCAAAATTGAACCAGGAACCAGAAACCAGTGTCGAAAAGTGATATTCTCAAATAAAAGTTACAATAGGTTTTTCTAGCGTATTTTCGTACGTAGAAATCGAATTTTTATACGCGAGGTCACGAAATGGCGAAAGAAAAAAGATATTCTTGAAAAACTGCAAAAAAAAGCGAGTTTTCTGCACTTAAAGTGCTCTAATTCAGTTCAGCTCATCCGAAGCACCAAAATGATCACACGAGACTGCTCTTTCTATTCGTCACGGGTTTTCTTCGCCAACCTTTTGTGTTAAAAAAAACGACTATAACTCGAACATGAAAAAAATAGAGCCTCAGCCAAAATTTTGTGGCCATTTTGACCTTTCCTGGAGCAGTTTTTAACGGTAAACAAGAATTAGTCCAAATTAAGCTGGTGCCATAACTCAGTTCGGAAGGGTCCTATCGAAAAACTGAAAACGTCAATCGATTCAGAATCCAAAGTTACCCCAGGGTTCAACTTTTGAGCATATCGGAATATTTTGATGTTCCAGGCACTTGTTGATCCTAACACAAACGGCCTCCTGTGAAGATCTCCTGAACCAAAGGTGAGAAGAAAATGATGAATATCGCAAATCTAAACTGACAATGGTGGTTCTTGTGGATCCAATGCACATAAAACGTGATAAAAAATGCTCATAAAACATAACAACATTTTGTTCCAGAGACGTGCAATCCTATCACGAAAGCGGAGTCGATCTGTCCCCATGGCGAATCTTGTGGCAATTCTTTCATCGAACTCGTCGGAAAGGATCAAACATGCAAGGAGGGAAAGTTCCTAGTAGTTGTGAGTCTCAAATCTTTCAAATTTTGTAATTTCTATACTTAATTTCGTTAAGTCACGAAATGCATCAACCAGGAGCATCTCAGAAATCTCTGAATCTGTGTGAATATTATCTCTGATTACTATGACATTTCATTCCAGTCTAACCCTCCTCTTGTCGCGAATTCGGGCCAGAAACCGCCATCGAATACGGTGAGATGTGTCGATGGATGGTGGAGAGCAGTCATGGACTCCAGTAAAGTGTTCCCTCGGAGGGCGTCCCTTCGTCTTCAACCAAAAGGACATCCTCGTGTCTTGCTCGTCCGGAGGTACGTTATAATTTGCTTGAATTTCACTTCTGTCTTGAGATAAATCATAAATAATAGAACAACGAGACAAGAACGTTCAAAGAATTTAATGGAATAGTACACGTTTTTTTAAGGTCAATGTCAATGCTTTTAAGGTCAATGCACCTTGCTGAGTGCGAGCACGACTGGAGAAACTGTGACGACAATGTGGATTATAAACCGAACGAGTTCATTAAATGCAAGGATCCGAACGCGCAATTGGTCCTGGTAAGTCGTTCTCGCTTCAATCGACCTCGAATATTTAAAAAATGTCCAATTTTAGTACGAAATAATATCTGTTTAACTTGGAAAAGGGAGATGTGGTTGTCTTTTCATCTTTAATTTCTGACTGCAACGTTCGATTCTCAGGGAGACGACAGTGGAAGTGGACCTTTCATCGATGATTCCAAATCAAATGATATAAGATGCGATAAAGAAAAAGGGAAATGGTACGATAAGAGGGAAAACAAGCTAACCTTCCAACCAGCGAAATACCAGTGCATGTGTAAGTTGTCTTCTATAATTCATCGCCGAATATAATTTATTATAATAATCAACAACACATGATAGTTGTAGATGGATGCTATCCTCCGACCTTCTCAAAGGATGTTTGCCTAGGCATAGGCAAAAAAAAAAGGGAAAATATACGTTGTAAGTTTGTCCATTTAAGAATAAGTTCGATTTTACTTGACTTATAGTCCGATAAGGCTATCGACATGACCCCAATGTGGACTGATAAGAACGGCGAAATCAAATGCGAAGAAAGGTACGTGAACTATGGCTTTGTTCTTTCTCCGATAAGTACTAGTTAGTTGCGTAAGATGGATTTTGACCGCTCTGGTGACGAAAGCGCACGATAAACGTGATGTTCCGCTCATACGAAAACAAATATTTTGTTATATCATATATCAAAATATAATCGCAACTATTTGCAGCAGTGGAATGTGGTCATCGAAACTTTACAAGTCGCTCATACAGATCAAGCCAACCACGGAAACAAAAAAATCGTCCAAATCTAAGCCCTTTTACTACTCGTGCGCACCTTCGGGTGAAATGGGTCTCTGCAATTCTCGATGTTTCTCAGTCAATGAATAAACGATACCACCAATCCAGTCTAGCAGTGTCCGCCAATCAGTTCAGTTCTCCCAATTGTATCTGTCACCTTTCCCCTCTAACATCATATGTCTCTAGAGGCATCAAAATGGATTTCATCCCTTTGATGATAAAAGTGACTATCTGACCCAGTGAACATATGTTTGGCACTATAAAAAAAATAATTCGCTCTAAATGTGTGGGATGATAGTACTCGACGAGTGTAGCTCAGGTGCCACGGGTTTAGTGTTCCAGATCATTCTCCGCTAAATGACGGAAGTTTTAAAAACAACTACCGTAATCCAACCGACTTCGATTTTTCAGCAGGATGGTTGCTCGTTTGATTAATGAAATAACAGAGGTTACCAGGTTTGGTATCAAAAAAGCAGACATAAAAAGATTGAATTTTTTTCCGAAAAATTAAAAGAAAAAAGATTTTTCTCGATGATTATCAATCCCATCGGGATGAAACTTGGTGTGTGTGTGTTCACATGAATATCCAGTATTTTTTGAGATATAACTCGATTGAAACGATTGCGAAAGAGCAAAGTCGGTTGGGTTACGGTAGTTTTTTGAAACTTCCGTCATTTAGCGGAGAATGATCTGGAACACTAAACCCTTGGCGCCTAAGCTACACTTGTCGAGTACTATCATCCCACACATTTAGAGCGAATTCAATTTTTTGCCTAGTGCCAAGCATATGCGCACACGGCTCGTTACGGTAGTGGCTCGTGAAATCTGTCACAGCCCCATATCGCATGCCCTTTCGCGCGCTTTTTTTTATTCAAATCGGCGCGTCACACGCGGCCGGCAGCATTTTTCTCATTTTCGATTTCAAAGCTATTTTTATTAATTCGCATTGAGTATTGCTTTTCCTTTTATAGTATGTGCGATAGCTATCGATGCAGAGAGTTTACCCGCGTTGATAGTTTCTTGATTGAAATCGGTCTTGACTGAGTTTTACACGTTTGCGTGAAAGACACTCGTTTGGTTGTTCTCTTTCTTCTTTCACCCCTTCGCTTATTTTGGGCTATTTGATTATCTCACATAGTGTGCTCGATAGTCCTGAACTCGGCGCGTCTAGGGAAGTGCTTGGAATCCAATTCCGATCGCGTCTTGACCATGTTTTACACCTTATTGTGAATCACTTTGCCCGTTCATTTACTTTCAGCTTACTTTTTTCATTCAATCTCGATCTCATTTTCTCTATCATGGTATCCTCGATAGTACTGACCCCTGCGCATGTAATCATGTACTCAAAGTAATATTTAGATTTCTTCTTTGTCATATTTTACACCTTTTTGGCATCCTCATCGCCCGACTTTTCACGTGCGACTTTTATTATTGAACTTATATTGGCCTCTGCCTTCTTCTGTTAATACGCTCGATGCTGCGAACTAAGGGGCGTCTACTACTATTCTTGATACCCAATATTCTCCTCTCGACCAAATTTCACTCGTTTCCTCGATGTGTCTCTCTTTTCGAATCACTTCCCTGGCTTTCTTGAGCTTCAACCACCCTTGAAGTTGATGCTAACTTAACTTTCATATCCTGCTTGCCTATTCGAATAATTGATAGAAAAATATATCGACGTCGGTTTATATTTTCTCAGCACACTGATAGCTTGCATATCACTTAGATTTCGACAAATAATACTATTCAGCTCTGTTATTGTTAAAGTTACTTATAGTACCTAGCTCCCCCGATAACCTCAAATTGTTATTGTTATCTCCATGTTTGTATCATCGTTTGCCTCATAATTGTATGTCTCTTTTTTGATTCTGTATTACTGTATTATATCGGTGGTATTACCCGTTCCCTCAGTTTGTTTCATAGTTTGGAGAAACTCTCATCGTCCTAGAATTTTTGTGGCATCAGCCACGGTAGGATGTTATTATTACTTGCTCTCTCCTGATATTTGGTCATATATGAAGGATATCGAAATTGTGTTATAACCATTGTTCGTACTAATGACAGTGATCTACTTTGTTCGTTCGTTGTTGATTTGCCCCTTTGCACAAATGTAAATAAAAATGGTTTTAGTCAGTCATACTCGAATTTACATAATAAGCATCATTTATCTCCACAGAGAGCGCGCGCCCTAGAAGCGTCGGGTTAGAAGAGAGGGCGAGGGGCGAGGGGGGGGACGTCGCGGTCACGCGTTGCGTGCGTATGAGGAGCGCGCGTAACGAGCCGTGCGCAAGAATGTTTACTCGCTCAGATAGTCACTCTTGATAAGTTGGCGAGGACACATTGTCAAACTAATCGCGCCCACCGCTGTGCCCTTTTGGATTTGTGATAAAAGCCCAATCACCTTCTAAAAATGCATCCTTATAGTCACAGTTCCGAGATTCGCTCGAGTTGAACGGAACAAAGATATGCGTGATGGAATCTAACGAATCGAAGCAACAAAAACTTCATTAGAGTGACAATATTGTTTAGACAATGAAATGTGATTTCAACGTGTCTGATCTGGAGTGTAAAATAGCATGTTTCCGATAATTGAATCACATTAGGTTAAATAAATGGAGATTCGAGGTTGATACTTGATGAAATTCGAAATGCGCATCTTCTTTCAAAACATTTCAGTCGGTATATTTCTCACATGTTTCGAAACGCAGCCTTATCTAGTCCCGGTGACTTTCTCTCCCTGCCAGCTCGCCTCTCATCCTTGCATTTCTCGAGGACTTATTACGATTTTATTCTACTCTGGATGTTTACTATTAAATGTTTGCAATCAAGTGAAAAATTCTAAACTAAGCTTACCTTACTATACTTAACTATCACAATGCAACTATCGGTTGAATATGTGACCATTCCTCTTTCATTTCTAGAACCAATATTTCTCTATCTAGTATCGTTAGATAATTGCGCAATTATTTTTGCCATTCGTTCAATTTTATTGTTGTCCTTACAAATGTATTTGAGTGTTACTTTGTGAAGCGATTTCGAGAGGGTGAATGAGGACATCGCTGCCTTATCTCTTGGCACTACTCTCTCATTTTTCGTTATTTCGTCATATATTCGCACTCCATGATTCCGCTTAGGATTTTAATCATTTGCTCGGTGAATTATGTTCCTAAATCTGAAATTTAGAGAATGAGTAATAATTAAATCCTAATTCAGGCAAGACAAGAACCTCGGAACCATGAATGCGGTACGATTCTTCGTATCAAACTTATCAAACATTAACAATTAATTTCAATCACAGGTCCGAATTCGAGTTGACAAGGGTGATTTTCGAGGAGAAGAGGCGAATTCACCAATCAACGAGTAGTAGCTGAATACTCGGTATGCCATTATGTACTTCTTTCATTTCATTGTCAACTATAACTTGGAGTGAATATGACATAAGGACATATCCCGGTATATAGTGAACGAGCATAATTCATCAGTCAATGGCTTGTGTGATTGATTGTCACGCGTCATCAACACACCATTTCTCTCCCAGGTGACAGCCGATCGTCAGGTTTTCAACGATTGCTCCAATGCTCGATATCTCATCGGCGAAAACATTCGAGATGGCGTAAACTTCGATCTCAAGATCGGACTAGGCTCGTTCATGACAAGGCGAGAATATTTTCGAACGAGACGGGAATACAACATTTCCGCTCATGATCAGTTGTGTATTATCTAATCGCATATTTCAGTGTAAACTCCTGCTTGGCGAGCCGTGTCTATTTCCCCTCTGTAGATGGGCTGTCGCTCAATCTGATTCCATGAACACATCCTCTCTCAAGGAGGTATGTGTGATTTAGAGTTAATATGATATTGTATGTTACAATAGGTGTTTCGTGGAGCGGATTTCGCAAGTTGGCGTGGAACGATGAAGGAATTGCGTCAACTCTCGTAAATTACAATCCGAGGAAACCCGACCCTCAAGTCATGTTTTGAGATTTTAAAAATAATGTGTAGATTCTGTCATAATTCCCATGAAGATAACCAGAGGAATGCGATAATAGCAAATTAATACGATCTACTCATCTTCATAGATAGCAAGTGGTCGTGCAAGTCTTCGAGTGAGTAATTCTAATCGATGAGGGAGAAGTGTTAGTTGTCGTGTGTATTGTCTCTTTCGTTTTCCATCTTTTTTATAGAAATACAGCAGGTCGATTGAAATCATGATTTTTTTTAGTTACGAAAATAATTGCGAATACCTCGCAATGTACAGTGGATTCAAGTTTGAACAATACATGACTACGGAAGAGCCTAATGTGAGTATGATCAGTGTCATCGCATTACACGTCATTCAAAACCGATGAAATCTGAGTGGTTAATCTCTTCATTACGCGTTACCCTCCGCTTTGGTCGACTATGATCCAGAATGAGTCATGCATTACAGGGTCTCCCGGATACCCATACTCCAGTGGGCAATCGTCCGACTTTCGAGGTTGTTTTCATTATTTCTCAGCGGATGAACGAATGCTTCTTCAGATGATGGTTCGAACTGATTTGGTGGTCGGAGGAGACAGCATCAAGTTGTGCTGTGGAGCTGAGGTTGACGCACTCAGGGGAGGTTAGTGCAATTTGAATTTCGTAAAATTATTACACCGAAGCAATTACGTTGTTGACAACTCAAACACATTCAGACGAACCTATCGAACTAAAGACTGCTTGGGAGGGAACGGATGGTAGATTCTTTCGGTGGGTTTCGAAAAAATATTTTTATTGTCTTGTATATGAACGGTGTATTTACCAAAAAATCTTATTTTCTGAAGAATCAATGAAATAAGAGTCAATGACATAATGTAACTTCTCAGTAACTTCTCGACTGTGATGCAGAGTGAAATGGTGGGAGTGAGAAGCATCGTCATTGGAATCAAGAAGGGTGATTTCATCGTCGGAAATGTTGGTTCTACTATCGTCTTGCTCTCCATATGCAAATCGCATATGATAATTCACGTATTGTTCAGGTTATAGAGAAGAGTGTTGAAGACATCAAGTCCACTGTGAGCATTGAGCAGACCACTTCTCAATGCTTCAAAGTTCTGTCAGAAGGGAAGAAGTTCCTCGTATCCAATGATGCCTGCGAGATCTCCTTTTATCCACACAGAGGAGTGAGTAGATGTTTCATAGAACACCACAAACAGATCTATACATTCACTTTTTTAAAAATCGTTCAGGAAGTGACAATCAAGCAAATCTCGAAATAGGAAGTATCGGGTTGAGGAATAAGTAACGCTCGTTTTTCCAATTTCAGATTATGACCTCTCCCGTCTTTCTAAATTGTGCAATTATATTCCGGTTTTTGATGATCGGTAAGGGCTTGGATACTCTCTTTAGCGCACACTATATCATATATCTCCGATCATTTAGGCGATCACAATGGCTGGCTCAATTCAAAGTTGTCGCACCTCACCCTGAGATTTTGACAGGTCAGCACTGAGGGAAGAAGAATTATTGAGCCACAATTAAGCTGCAGTAGTAAAGTATCATGGTTATACATTACACTGATGATATTCAGAGGAATATCCAAGTAAAGGCCTGTGTGAGATATGCGCCTAACGAGAGTGTAGGATTTTCAGTTACTGACCGAAAGAAGTTTTGCTAGCCGCGTTTTCTTAGCAATAGATCTAAAGACCTCAATTATGCTTGAATGTGGAGTACCTTTCCTGTTGAAAATATGGACGAATTTTGCTAAGTGTGGAGCATTCTCTTTATGAGTTAAATTGCTCGTAAGTCCGATATAGAAAAACAAGCCTCGAAATCGACATTTATTGCTATTTCCTGTAAACCGTACTAATTGAATGTAAGGCCTTAGATGGTTAAATGGACGAGCAACTTTTGCACTATCATCCACCAAGTGGCCACAATTATAGAATGGCTACTATGTCTTGGGTATGGTTTAATCCAAAGTCCTCAAAACACGCATTTCTTTTGATTCCGTCACAAAATAATATTTTTGGAAAACTGTTATTTTTCAAATAGGAGCATAAGTAGCACCAAATGTTTATAGTGATAATATAGCTCCATAGTGAGTGACTGGAGCACACTAGTGTATAGGCCAGCACCTTCGATCCTCAAGGTAGACAAATAAGTTAAGTGAACTGCAATTTTTCACGAACGTTCCCCTTGAAACGTCTATAAAAATACAACAATGAATCGAGCGCCATTCTCACTTCACCATGGAAGAGGTGTAGTATCGGGCTGCTTACCTGAGAATGTGTGAATTTACCGAACAGTTTCCACGTTAAATTACACAATTTCGAAAAAAATCTAAAATTTTCGAAAAATATCAGGTACATTGAAATCTAAATTTCTCTCCTACACAGGAAGCGTGATATTTCTAATAATAACGGCTATGATACTCGAGCATACCCTGAAAAAATGCTATAAAGTCAGCTCGTTTAGATTTGATTGGCGGGAGATATATGAGCCCAAACACGATGCTCAAAAACGAGCGTTACTTATTCCTCAACCCAATAATTGATAATGGGAATGGAGTCACTGACGAGTTCATCACTCGATTCAATCTCTGAGGCGATCTGCTGGTTATTACACTGGCATCTCTCTGAGATTGTTGTCCCTATTATCGTTCCTGTGATATTTGATGTCTTAATGTTATTTTCGCACTGTTGTTTTATTCTATTAAGTTGCTAAATTATCAGAATAAAATAAACATCAATTCAATAAAATATATTTGAGAAGATACTACCAGTAAATTGTATCTTTTCCGACGGTGATGAGTTCATGGAGTACACGAGGGTAACTAGAGGGATTCCATTCTCTATCTGAGTGAAATGGAGAGGGACCGCTCGCGACGGCTAACAAGAACAAGACATTCGTATTATCATGACAATATATTTAGTCGAGGACACTCGTTTCATCAGTGTACATAATTGTTACAATATGATTGTTGACAATGCGATTATCGATTCAATATCTCAAGTTGATATCTTCATTTTTCCATTAATTTTATTTCAATTATCAATACTCTAATCAAGCGTAACATCATCGTGCATCACATTTATCCTTCTACTTATTTCTTGTTCGCAGAAATTATCGAATGGCATATCGATCTCCCATGTCCTGTCAATGTCCTCTCATACCTTAACTGAGTCAACTTCGATCGGCGTGATATCTATCCTGAAAAATATTTTTCGCTTAAAAATTTCGTTGTGACAACTGACTTCAACGATAGGCTCCCTTCTTCCAATCCCAGTACTCCCGCAACAAGCCGTTGTGCTTGTGTTTTCTCTAGTGATATCGCTGCCGTTTTCTGAAAAAATTACTCGGTAATGCACATGACTAACAACAATTACGTTATTCCACATGAACACACAGTTTTTGCTGATCGTCCGCATCTCTGCACACTTCTTACCCAAGTCTGCAATTTCAAATTCGTCATTTCAAACCGAAACACCGAAACCATCGTTGACTTCAATAGCGTCAATCGAATCTGACAGAATGAGAGTTGAAGTTCGAGATGTATCGATTGCGATCTGTCGAAGGTACTCGACGGGGCAATTCTGCATAGGTTCATATCAAGATTTTCCTCTTTTTAAAGGATCCATACTTCGTTGCGCTGGTAGACGAAGTTAATGTCGAATGAATCATGCAAATCGACTTTGACAAGGTAAGATCTGAAAAGGAAGAATACTTGCTTGATGCTAAATCCACGTTCTCAAAATAATTGCGCTCGTTGCCAGTTATTTCCGCAAACCACGAGTGAAATTGGTCCGCTCCAAGTTGAATCCACTCAAAGAGAAAACAATTGCATCTGTCAATTCAAGGATACCCACAACGCGAAATTAGTTCAATTGCGTTTTTGTATTGCACATGCACGGCTAGGGTGATTTCGTCGTCTTGTACTGTACCTTTAGTGTTCCGAAGATGAATCAATGTCAGATACGTGTCGTTGACCTAAAAGGTATTTCAATATTATCATTCAAAACGCATTGCATCATTAGCCTTCACTCACTCCAGTGAGCTCTTCGAAATTATAGCTGTCCATTTTCTGGAAGCAACGATAGATTGGCGTGAATACGCTCGCACGCTCTCGAATTTCGTAGTATTTCCTCCACTCGGTCCAGTGAGGAATCTATGAGAAAAAATATCCAACGTATCATCATTTTACCTACCTTGACTCTCCACAATTCACTGTCGTTTTGAACACAGTCCCATGATAATGCAGACTAAATTTCATTTGTTTTCCTATTTTTCAGTCAATCGAGAAAAAAATGAGAGCATACTTGTATAATTTGGAAATTATACACACAAGGGAGTTGCATGAATATGTCGGGGTTCCATACCGCAATGGTAAAGGTAAAGGACACCCGTTTCTCTAGGCACATTCGTCCTGCGGGTCACACTGCTAGACCAGTGTATTTGTAATGGGAGGATTCAGTCCGCAGCTCCCGATCCTGTTCTTCGGACCTACTTTACCGCGTGATCTTGTCACTACCAATTTCCCGTCCCCAATGGGTGGGCGCCTTGGTGAGGCGGAAGCGGTGTCACGGCCGGGATTCGAACCCGGGAGGATGGAATGGGAGGGCGCCTTAGACCACTACACCACTTCGCAATGGCTGCGTGCAAATCCTACAAAAAATCTGAATAAAAATATTTAACTGTAACATACCTGAGGGGCGGGCAAAGTCGATTATGGAGAGATGCAGACCCCCGCATCTCTCCATAATCGACTCCAGCCACCTGAGAGTATTACTCGATGCAGTTATGTCGCGGTATTTGTTTTAGCGAAATCCCTACCATGATTAAATATTTTCCTAGTCAGATAACGTCCCCCCCCAATTAATGTATCAGAGTTATGAAAGCTACCGTTTGAGATACTCTATGCAGTCAGTGTTCCAGCCAAACGTTGACAGTGGATGTGCCTTAGGTTTAATAGTTTCTATAGGGGTGTTCCATTTTCTGGAGTGACTATTTGAAAATTATTTTTTCTGTTGCTAGGATTTGTATCTAGTCATACTAATTGTAAGTATGCAACCTCGAGCACACGAGATTCTGAATTCGGTTTTTGGATCCGTCATCCCTATTACAAACCATCTCTCATCCTTTCCAAGTTGTAGAGTAGTACACCACTGTTGACACTCTTTTTGCTTGCACCCTGATGAAATCATGTTATGAATGATGTTCTCAAAACATCCTATGATGTGTTCGAGAACCGTATGCGTATTGTACAAATCAGTTGAAGCTGCGAACATGATTCCTGAACATATTACTGTGAACTTTACCTATTCGTTCACTTTCTTTGGTATACTTTTTTCTTGGGTTTGAATCGGTTATTTTTTAAAATCATAATTCGAAAAGCTAACTGAATGATCATCTATGATACATATGTATGTTAGAATAAATACTATATATTTAATGTATCATGTTAGTCTCTTTTTTCTTCTAATTTGACCTTTTTGCTTCAACTCAGTGAAATACGAGTGTAGAACGGTGAGATCTTCGAGAACAAGAGTGTCAGTGTCCATATATATTACCCGAATAGACCCTTTTATTTCAGATCAATACGAACACTAAATAAATGGTTATGCATATTGTATATTGTAAAAACACACGTTTTCCACATATCTTGGAAAAATATCGTGAATGATGAACTTCAACTGACAGTATCCGCTCACCTCATGGGTTGACTTAATCTGTGAAGAACCATGCGATCAAAATATACAAACAAATTTACCCAAGCAAGAGATTTCTGATCTCCTTCAACATTGTCCTTCAACATTGTACAAACGAACTGAAAGTATAATGTATTTCTAAATCGTACATTTCGACATACCTCTTGCAAGAGGCCATGTTCGGAACAGAGTTGACAGTGTTTCACCAGATCAGCAATACAATACAGTACCGCAGAGTTGCTCTCCATAGACGATCGGAGAGCAGAGTAACGGAGAGTAACATCAGGTAACCCTGACTTGCAAGTGACCTTTCACCCCTTAAAAATATGTTTAGCTATGGGCTTCTCACATGAGCGAATCGATCTGAATATTCAGATTTGCGAATTTCTCACTTTATATGTACAGTCCGGAATCCTCACCAATTCGCCCCCATCCACTTGCATACGCCATTATGTGGAGAGCGAGGCTCTAATTTGATCAGCTCACGTGATCATTGAAATCCTCAGACAATGGTATGGAAAAGAAAATGGGGGCGAAATGGGGAGTATCATGGAGTGAACTAATAATGTAAGAAATTCGAGAATCTGATTATTCAGATCTATTGCAGCTCATGAGAGAAGCCCATAGCCAAAATAGTTGGTCGAAAACGCATTTTTAAGAGCTGAAAGGCCACTTCAAAGTCGGGGTTACATGATGTTACTCTCCGTTTCTCTCCACTCCGATCTTCTTGAGGGGGGGGGGGGCAACTCTGCGACACTGTACTTTGTTCAATTCTCAGTTTCATACATACAAAATCTGACCTGAGTGCTTTAAGGGAAAGTAGAAGCTTAGTTGTTACACAATTAGCAAGATCACGATCAGATTGATAGTGAAGATTTACCTCCTACTCGTGAGCAAATGGACATGCAAATATCCGCTGTAGAACGTTAGAATAGATTTGAGCAGTGTCTCGATCCGTTCGCATTCAGACATTCCTGGCGTATTGGCTTCTCGTCGTCAACCACAATCGTAGCAACATGAATGGTCTGAAGTTATTTATTTTTTCAAATTTTTATTGTCTTCAACACACAGAAAACGGTGCAGTAATTTTAACAGCGAGGATTGTTCGTGGAGGCACCACGCACACGAAAATTATTCAATTTAATACACAAATGTGTGCGTGGTGCCTCCACGAACACATCGCGGTATTAATATTAATACGCCGTTTTCTGTGTACAGAGTTCAATAATAAGAAAAATTCATATTTTAGATCATGTTTACTAGTTTAATTAGCAAAACTTTTTGATAGCACCCGATAATAAGCTCAACAAATTTTTTTCACAAATTCAAATGCAATCATGCACTTACTTGAGTGTCGGATACAGTCGGAGATAGAATTGGGAGATATACGTTGTTCGTATAACAGCCCAGACAATTTTACACATTTTTTCGAGATTTAATTTGGTGAGTGTTTGCATTAGGGTTCCGGTATGCGCAGAATATTCTAATCAGGTCAACGTAATTGGTTATATCAATGGTAAGTAGTTCAAGCGAGTCAGTCACTGTTTCGTCAGCAATCTATGCTGCACTGGCAAAGTAGTTTAGTAGCTACACCACCCGTCTCCCCCCCCCCCCGAGTTCTTATGTCTACGAAAAACGGTGTAGTTTGGCTCATGGCGACCTAGTAAAAGCGAGTACGGAAAGGACGAGAATAGGCACGTCTCGGTGAGGCAGATCATTGTGTTTTTCTTCGATCGAGTTTGATAAGACTACGATAGTTTGTTCGGGAGTGATGGGAGAAGGGAGAAGGGGGGGGGGAATCGAGTAGGGTCGTCATGATACACGATGCCGCTGCTCGAGGCTGCGACTGTCTCGCTGACGTGGCAGTGCGGAATCGGAGACGGAAACGTTAGAGTTCATCGATTGAAGGGCGGGTCATACTCGGCTTGGTTCCACTTGGTTCTTGGTTCTTGGTTCTTGGTTCCACTGGGCCGAGAGCCGTTATATGTTCCTGAGAACGGGAAAGGTCGGGACGGGAACAGTTTATCGAACATCTCACCGGGTGACATCGTTAATAAAGAATTACATATTTTATTTGTTTTCTCGACATTTATGTTGACGACACAGTATGCTCAGGGGTGCTAATACTCGTGATTTTGGCAATGATATTTTTATCACTTTCATTGTTATAGTGAGAATGTGATGAACCATACAATTCTAAAAACATCAACCCTTCTTCAATCTAATAAAGCTTAGGTCAATCCAGCCAAGAAGAGATACGATACGAGGACGAAGTAGTTATGCCGTCCCAATGTTCTACGTGTCACCTCACCTCTTACCCCATTCTGTACCATTTTTTTTAAAGGTCGACATGCTGTCAATCTTGAAGGGGAGGTGTTGTATAGTAATTATATTCTACATTAATTATATACCAGAATAGTAAATACCCCACGTAAATAATAGTCGTGCCCCAGAGCGCGCTCTCCTTGAACTCGTGACCCATTCAAATCCCAGTATACTGTAAGTCATCGTCTACCTGCGACGCCAATTCAAATTGCGCATCCTTTTTCTTGTCACGCTTTCCCTTGATTTAAGGGAGTATTGTATTTTCCCTCGCTCATTTCGAGGAGACTCTCAGTCGAGTCTCTCGAGCGTCGTCTAGTCATCACGTCCCCCTCTCGTTCCCTTCACCAAGGATAGTCTCCGTTTTGCTGATAAACTCTGTTGTTTATCACCCATCACTGCTGTGGAGAAAGAGCCCCCCCCCCCCTCACACTACAAGGATACAAGGACATAACACTTCTCCTTATCTAATTCATTTACGATGGGTAGATCAATCACTTTTAAGTGTTTCTTTAGCAGTTTTCTTGCTGAAAATTGAGCATATGCTTCACGTTAATGCAGTTAGTATGATATTATGTTTCGATTCAGCGTGAATCAACATAAAACTTTAGGAATGATTCTTCTCTTCTTGATGTTTACTCCCGTGTACTTATGTTCCTCAGAGGAGGGAGATGTGACACACATCTACCCCGAGTCGAGCATCTCCATTCTATTGGGATCTCACTCCCATGTTCTTCCATATCTACTGGGATGGATCGAGAATGTTAAGTACCCTAAAATGAGGTATCTGGACTCTTTGAAGGATATCTGAATACGGTTATGTTATTCAGACTCCATCTAGACATCTATCTGACTGTGGAGGCGAAGAAAAATGCGACTAGAGAGGAGATTCAATTGTAAGTGAATTCACATCGGATAAATGGTCAGATTGATAAAGAAATGGATTAGATCAAAAAGAAGACTATTTGATTGATGGCTATTCCGCTAATAGGTGGAAAGACTCCCTGACTCCCTCACTCTTCAAGTCTATAACTATCAATGAGATCGGCGAATTGGAAGGAAACTGGGCTACGAACGCTCTCAACAAAGGTTTTTTCGAATCAAATTCAACAAATTAAGATTTCAGATTTGTGATATTCGTTAGGTTTCTAATTCATTCTGTTCAGCTCGTCAGCATCAGTCTTCATTTCTTCTGTTTTGGAACGGTGAGGATCTACCCTCGAATTCACGATTACTCATGAAGATATTCAACACGGTAGCATATTTTCTAAGTAATCATCCCCATAATCTATTTAGTCACGTACTGCTATCTCCTCTCTTCTTGTCTCTCCATCCTCTCATCGGGGAAGATGGAATATCGATCTACCCACTGATCAACTCAACATTCAATCCAATTCTGTACTGAGGGAGGCATGCATCTATAATTCCTCATTCATCCAAATGAATACATGAAAGATCGATCGTGTATCATTCCCATTCGTTTTCAATCTTGATAAAATGGAATCAGCCAGTCACACTTTCGATGGAGGAAATAATAGAGATTATGATGGTAGCGGTCAGTTCCGATGACCTTTCCCCTCGATCTCTCGAAGTTCAGAATCTCTATTCAAATTGTTCGAGATGTCTGCCAAAGCAATGGAAATACCTCTGTTTGTTGATAGATTTCACGACATGGGATGGCATTTCGATCAGAGTTTCCCTCTAGAGGAGAGGAAAATGTCTGTGAGGAAAATGTGTGACAGTCCTAAATAAAGTATTTTGCCTTCTCAGCTTCGATATCTCCTCGCCGATCACATCATTGCATCATCCTATCAGAACAGCAAATCATCATCCATCGTACTCCCCCAATCGAGAAGCGTAAGGGCAACCCTAATTCCTAAGAAGAAATTCGGATTCGTCAAGTTAGTCTCTCGCCTTGCCTCACCCCCCCCCCCCTCACTCACCTTTATCCTCCCCAGAATCTCCATCATAAACCTCCTCCGTCGGCCCGAGAGAAGAAATAAACTGGAGAGAATCTGTGACGTGATTGGAATCGATTGTGAGGTAGGTCAATCGATCCAAAACTAATCTGCACCATCCATTGGTGGCCTTCAAAGTTAAGTTTTTTTAATCGAACATATAAATAGGGGATTGAGTGAGCAAATGTTCCAGTTTGTGGAGGCAACCGATGGCCGATCCCTCCCCTCCTCTTATTCTGTCGCGCAACTCGATTCCTTTCTTGATCCTCACGGTAATAGGAAAATGACCAATGGGGAGGTCGGATGTTTCCTGTCCCATTACAGGTGAGCATAACATTGACTAAGGAAGTTTTGTTATATAGATTAAACAAGGATTACCGAGTTTTTCAGAATCTGGGAATCCATTGTGTCCTCCGGATTATCTCGCGTTCTCATTTTGGAAGACGATGCTCGATTCATGGATGACGCATTCCAGTTGATGGAATAAACAGGGGGAGGAAGAAGATGCCCGGGCACTCGATGGGGAGGAAGAAGATGCCCGGGCACTCGAAGGTATAGGGAGTAGTAGAGAATTCTAAATGATAGGATGTGTATGGAGATGCATTTAGAATGAAACGGCGGTGTCGGGAGTGCGTCATCTCTCGACAGTGGGATACTCCTATTGGGGAGTAGGATACGCACTTTCACTCGATGGAGTGTCTACTTGATGGACAGCCTCTCAAGAAAATGGTACCAGTCGATGAGTATCACCCCATTATGGCGAATGTCCATCCCAATCAGGAATGGATGAACGCATTCGAGGTATACGGTAGTTTCCCTATCATCAATCGATAACTAATCCATCACAGGGTCGTTCCCTCCGTACGTTCACCATCGATCCTCTTGTTGTGTATCCTCAACGACACACGAAAGATACAGGCCATATAAGCGATACTGAGTGGAGTGACATCCACAAGGGGAATAGGCGAGATGAATTGTGATATATGACTCTTGAATGGCTAGTAATCACAATGTAATCCCTTCCTCATCTTTCCCCTTACTGATTTATCTCTGCTCCTCCTAAAAATAATTATTCTTCTCTCTTTGTCATTCCTGTTTTTTTACATCTCGCGCTGCAATAAAGAGGCCAAGAAAATTCGAGACTATACACGATTATGAGAGCGCTAAAATGTTTATCATACTGTTTATTCTCCTCTAGATACATAAGTATATTTCCATTGACTTCAGTATCATCACAAATTAAAATAGTAAGGATCGGGAAAGTGAGATTGGGAAAACTGCCTAGAGTAATCAGAGGAAATCGACAAAAAACACTACTTAGATAACGCGGCCGGATGTTTCGCATTATCTCAAATGTTCAATAAGTTGTCACTTCGCTCGAGAAGACATCGAAAAGAAGAACAATGCTCGGAAAGGTGTCTGCGATTCGGATTGTTCGTCAGCGCAAATATGTATTAATTTATGCATTTTAATCTAATCAGACTAATTTATTTATTTATGTTATTTATCGTACACCACTCAATGTTCTTCAACAAGTACAAGACCTATGAGATAGGAGAACGATAGTGAGAATATAAGTATGGGAAGGATGTGTGTAGAGTTGGAAGAGATAGGTTTGAGGCGATCGTTTTTCGTTTCCGATCGCCTCAAATCTTATCTGCTGGTTCTTGCTGATTCTTACAATAGACCCGCATCTCTATGACTTTCTTGTCCATGTTACCGCTCCTGTTGTATTTGTATCGGTTAAAGTTATGTATCACTGTTGATTTTTAAGTTTTTAAAATATCAGAATAAAATATTTATCAATTCAAGAAAGGAAAATTGAGAAGAAACAACCAGTAGCCTTTTCCGACAGTGTTGATACTTTTCACTCAATATATTTTGACGAGTGAGTGGCAACAGAGAGATTTGGGAGAGACAGGAGAGATTTTCGCACTATTTCAAACTGCTGAAAGATGGATATAATGCGGTGAACAGTGCTGAACCTTGCTGTTGCTCTAAAAGAGTAACGTCGTCTGCGCCGTTAGCATATTGTGTGGAGCGAAATTCTTGGAACTGCGCACACGAAGATATGATACATACAATATTTCGGTATCATTCCGTAGATTGTCGGGTAAATCACTATTAAAGAATCGAAAACCCTCACATGGTGATATATTGTGCTTTTTTAGTGGATATTATACATCTCCTACGTACTCTTGTTCATGATCTACGATGTTCCACAGGTATTCACATTTTCGGAGAAAAAACATCGACTGCCATTCAGGACTGGCCCGCACTATATCCATTCCTAATAAGTATGAATACCACCATTTGGTCGCAAGTTTTCTACGGTCAGGTGTACGGCTCCTGCAATGGAAAGGTACGTTACTTCGGTGTCTCATTACCGTATCCCTCTACCAATCGGTATGCCAGATTCTTGTAGTGACCCTAAAAAGTAAACTCGGCGAATTTAGAGTTAGTTCGTGCTCCTCTAAGTGATTTGTCAGTCCTGATGCAATGTGCGTTATAAAGAGCAACAATGCCTCCAATCAATCAATCAATCAATCATTTATTCAAGCGTCAGGGTCAAGGCCTGTTGAATGATGCATGTTCGCCAGGCATCGGGGTATCTTCGGCACGTGTTTGCCCAATTCATTCCCACTCGGTTTGTAATTTCGTCGCGCAATCTCGTTTTAGGCCTTCCAATGGGTCTCTCCTTGTTCCAGGGGGCCTCCATCGATTGCAAAAGCCATATCTTGATCGAGCAAACAAGAAGAGCAGTAGAGGTTAGAATCGAAAAAACGGAATCAGCATAAAAAGAAAACTATTTTTATTTTACAATGATTACAATAATATAAATTGGGAATAACGGTGCATACAGTTAATGAGGAAGGGAATTCAAGCAATACTTTGCAATGATCTACCCAAACTATTTCAGCCCCAACCACGAGTGTGGCTTCTCGGTATCTACTTGCTCCTATAAATTTTTTGTCGTGGTCGGACTCTGAATGAAGTCATCAAGAACTTGCAGAAAATCGAATGTCTCAACTAGACTATCTTGAAAGTACACGACATGTGAATTTGAGAGAGGATTCCGAAGAAGAAAAATAAGTAGTTTATAGGATTAGCTAGAGGAGATGCCAGACACTTTTTTCTTCTAGTTAGAATAGTTTTCAGCTCACCATTCAATGAGGAACTGCCATTTCAGGGTGTGCTGACTCACCCACAGAAGAGCGAGAATAGGAAGTGGCAAGGAAACGGCAAATGGCATCCGTATGTAAAGAACGGAAAATCTATTTTGTAAGTCGTGAAATTCCTTGAAAATATTGAATTTCCTACGATCGCGCCAGCAATTCGGACCTGGTAAGCGTGGCACTCGAATGATTAATGATGGGAGTGATTTTGAGATTTTGATTTTTTGTTGAATGTTTTCGAGCAGTGCTTGGATGTGAGTTGGAATACAAAGAGGACAAGTTGGAGAGTAGCGCTTCTACCCTTGCAGAATCCATAGATATGAGAAGCTATTGAAATATGATAACATGCTCAAAATGCTTTGAAATATTTTGATATTTTGAAAAAACTTGAAAAAAATTAAAAAGAGAGAAATGGGGTTATAATCAGAGGCGTTCTCGCGTTTTCCTCCCCTTATCAACAGAGGACCGATAACAACCTCTTCCCATTGAAAACAGCTTTAGGAGGGAAGATTGTAAAATGAAAGATATGGGAAAAGCGAGAGATGAGGTACATTGTTCGAGAAGAATGGAAGGCGTTATATCAGGACCGAGGGAGCATCCTTTTATCGAGGATCTTTTCTAGAATAAATGGTGATACAATATAATCAATGATACATTGGTACGAGAGGGAATGGGAGGATTGATGAAATAAACGGCTGTAAATGTATTTTGCAATCTGAAGATGCCTTTTCAAATTTATTCAATTAATCAATATTTTTTATACATTTTATCTACCTTCTGACACCACTGGTGTAGATCTATTTCTCATACTAGAACTGAATGACTGTTTGATCTTTCAAATCAAACGCTCCCAATGATTCCGTGCAATTTCATGCTCTCTTTTTTCTCATTTAGCCGATAGCATTTGTCTGATTTGAACTATTGGCCGTAGGCCGCTACGATGTATGCCGAGTCATGCGCACAGGTTAACTACTGGATGCTCACCGATAAACCTGGGACAAGTGACGACTCCGACGATTTTCCGATGTTTTCTAAACAAAAATTAACGTGAAGAAACGGGGGAAAAATATGAGATCTGAAATTTTTGCTGTGTCACTGAAAACACTGAAAATGTTGTGCTTTCATTTATTTTCAATTCAGAAAACCAAGGGCTTGAGTTCCTGAAAAAAAAAATTTCCTGAAAAAAAAATAGAAATTTACATTAAAATGATCGAGCGATCATTTAAATGAAACGGAATCAGTGGGAGATATAGTTGTAGATGAACGAACAATTGCATTTCATCAGTGAAAAGCATACCTTCTACTATGATAACCTCGAGATTGGACGATATTTACGCACATTAGCATCCGCTAATCGTCTTGACGATATTAACGCACATTAGCATCCGCTAATTTATGAGGTTTAAGAAGTTGTGCATCGAATAACGATCAAACAAAAAAAGAGCAAATATTGAGCGAAAATGAGAAACTGATTTGGAATTTATTTCCTTTAGTTTAGTATACCAAATGAAAGAGTGGATACAATCGTGAATCACCAGTATCACTGATCGTTCTCTAGTGGTGAAGATGAAAAATCTCGTATATCTTTATGTGTATAAAGTACAACCACAACGTCTCAGTCAGACATGCATTATGCTTTGGTGCCCTTTGAAAATTATAATAATTAGGACCTCTCAGAGTACGGCAACAATCCTTCCGAAAGAAAGCGTTCTACATAATGAAAGATATGCACAAGAAAAGTGAAAACAATTGCGCCTGAAAAGGTAGTTAGACTGATATATCGATCAAACTATCAGTTGTTCCTCATTCCATCAACTAGTAGGTTATGCTGAGGCATTTATATCTACAAAAACATTTTAAGCTGAATGGAACATTAGATTTGAATATATACTGTAAAAACACGTTACAAAACTCCCTCTCCTGCAGCAACTCATCCTCTGCGATGCAAGTCGAGGCGTTCACATTGTAGAATTTCAAGGTGTGCATATATAAAAAAGCATGAAAGCCAAATTACGCATATTCAGAGATTCACATTTGAATATCTACTTCCTATTCTTAAAAAATCTTGATCGTTCATCTCTCATATATTTAGTGCAAATTCTGCTTTACCTTCTTCCATTGTTAGGCGACATTTACCTTTATTGGAGCATTGCCATTTAAATGAAACATATAAAAGAGAGAGCAGAAGTTCCACATTCACAAGCGATCCCCACTTCCTCTCTGACATTATGCTTTCCAATTGTAATGTTTTACTTTTATCTCAGATGTGCCGACTTCTCCTACTACTGATGTTGCTGTGGAACACCACGGAGGGACACCCATGTAGTTAGTGACTCAAAAGTGAAGCAGTGTAGAATAATTCAAAAAAAATACCGAACGCATGTGCCGTTAATGGTGAAATGACTGAGAAGTTGGACAAACAATGTTCCGAGAGGGGTCTGTTTTGCATTACGAACTCTTGATGCCGTATGTTGCATGATCTTGTGTTGAATAACGATGTCAGAACGAGTATAGAGAACAAGATATTGAATTTTCACATATTATTCTAGACCCTAGAGGATGGGTTTACTTTGATTTGTATTAATATTTTTAGCCTATGGCCACAGTGGTTTACCATATGCTGATCCGAGTAATGTACCGATGGCGTATGCGCACTGGACTCCAAGCGAATTCACCATAGAAAGAGGTGTATGTCGAGCGAAAAGCGACCGGTAAGATCTTGTCAGCTCGTCAGCATAGAATTTCCGATTTTCCGCAGGCCTCAAAATTTTTCTAGTACCAAAATCTCCGTATATGCTGGTCAATGAAGGCATTGAATCTAAGATTCACGAATATCACTAAGGCTCGTGTGTTTGGATCCCGATGCCATCATGTTTGTGCGAGGTCTTCACGTCAGTCAGTTGGTCTGCTCCCGGTGCAGTGGATGTATGGACGATACAACGAGCACACGACTGACAGCGCCTCCTGCGTCATCCGTGAGTCTTCAACGATTTTTTTTGATATTCAGACTCATTTCCTAAAGCATACTGTTTACTTCTCTTCGATATGAAGTAGTGAACGAATATCGAAACGTATGTGGAATATCCAAGAAAAATAATTGAGATTTCTTGAATTGTATTAGGACTTTATTGCAGATTCAGAATATACACTTCCTAAATCAAAGGAAAAATACCCCAACAAATTTCAATTTCCAGCTCCTTCCGGTCCTTCTGCGCCCGGACCTCCCGGTCCTCCTGGTCCACCGGGGAGCAACGTGGGTCAGCCTGGGAATCCCGGTACCAATGGAACGCCCGGAGATAACGGGACGCCCGGAGATAGGGGCTCGCCCGGAGACAAGGGCTCTCCCGGAGTCAACGGTACGCCAGGAGACAACGGCACTCCCGGAGAAGCGGGACCAGTAGGTCCACCCGGAGACAACGGTACGCCCGGAGATAACGGAACGCCCGGAGATAACGGAACGCCCGGAGACAAGGGCTCGCCCGGAAACAACGGAACGCCCGGAAACAACGGAGCGCCCGGAGTCAACGGTACGCCCGGGGATAGGGGCTCGCCCGGAGACAAGGGCTCGCCCGGAGATAAGGGCTCGCCCGGAGTCAACGGTACGCCCGAAGAGAACGGCACTCCCGGAGAAGCGGGACCAGTAGGTCCACCCGGAGACAGCGGTACGCCCGGAGATAACGGAACGCCCGGAGACAAGGGCTCGCCCGGAGACAAGGGCTCGCCCTGCGACAAAGGCGCTCCCGGAGAAGCGGGACCAGTAGGTCCACCCGGAGACAACGGTACGCCCGGAGACAACGGAACGCCCGGAGACAAGGGCTCGCCCGGAGACAAGGGCTCGCCCGGAGATGATGGAAAGCCCGGAGAGGGAGAGCCCGGCCCACCCGGACCACAAGGTCCACCAGGTTCTCCACGAGTTGCCCCTGCTGCAACAATGGTCTCGTTATTTTTTTCAAATTAAAAATTCGATATTCGATCTTCCTATTTTTTTTTGCTCGAAATGCAGATCCAGACTCTTATGAACTTGCAAACCCAAGACATTGATCTATCAGAGTGAAATACCGTTTTTATATCCCATTGCTCTTTCAGTGGACGACTGCACAGCCGTCATTCCCAAGACAAGTGCTTGTGAAGGTGGAAAGACTTGCAATGACGAAATCCTTCAGAACAAACTAATCGTCGAAAGCGATGGTCAGCTCTATGTGGTTAGTTGTTCATCTTTTGGGAGTCTATTTTGCGGTTCAATTTTTTATAACTTGCATCAAATTTGATTTTTTTTTCTTCACTTCTCTGGAGCCGCATGAAAGAAAATAACTAATTCAGGCTCAGAATAAAGAAGGCCCCGGCATAGCTGTGGTAGATAAATTGGCCTGCTTCGGTGGAAAGTGGCATGGGCATGCAGCATCTGATGGATCGCCATTCTCTGAAGCTGTTGTTTACGCAGCCTGCGGAGAAGGTAAGTTTCCGCTTTTTGAATCATAAAACATTGGAATTTTTCAAAAAGGAGGAAAATTATTTCACTCAATCCGGCGAAAAGTGCAGCGAAACTACCCATCTGGGTCCCAATGACATCACAGTTTTGGACGTTTGTGGATATCTCATTCCATTAACCAGAAACAATCGATAAAAAGTGATCTCACCACTTCCACTTGGAATCACTCAATTCGTGAGACATAAAACACAAGAGTGGAATCATGATCGGCCCCATGATTGGACCACAACCTTGCTCATGAGACAATATCACACATGGTCTCGTGGGTCAGTTGGTAGCGCACGCGTTTCTTAAACCCGAGGCACACGCTACGAGTCCAATCTTTGGCGTCCAGTTTTGTCAAAGTCGAATTCAAATAAGTGCGAGCCTATTGTTTATTTTGAAAGCGAAGCATAATTCAGGGCGACTTTCGTTCCGCATTTTGCATTGAATAAAGTGCTTGGATAAAAAATGGGAATCGGAAAATCAAAGACACATGTTTATGCACTTTTCGGAAGTGCAAAAATCAGCGATCACTCTACCGAATTTTTGAAAATGACCTACTCAAATAAGTCAGGCACAGTTTAGCGTTTGACGACTGTTTTAATCATTGCTACAAAACGAGTTTTGGGCGAGCGATTTGGTTGCGTATTCGCTTTGTGCTCCGTCGAACTCGCGAATGACAGGAATCGTATCCGGGGCAGAGTGAGCGGGGCTATGGGATCAGCATCCAGTGCTGCGATGGTTAGGATGGGTATCAGCCCATGCGTGATTGAGTAAATAACAGTATGGATTATTTTATTAACAAAATGGGTTTGCACGATCATATGAGGACCGAAACAAATACTCATGACTAGGTTTTCTAGATGTCGTGCCCTTAGAATCCGAATTTCCATATGAGAGTATTGCACTGTTGTTCAGAATCATTCTTTCGAAATGCCAAAATGAGAATTTTTAAAAAAATTGAGAATTTAAAAAAAAAATCCCAGGGACAGGAAAAAAAATTGTCTTCCTATCCGTTTCTTCCTATCCGGTTTTTAGACTTAAAAGTGGTATCCATCATCATAGCGAAATCAGAATGCCCGAGCTCGTTCATCGTTCATTTCAGGCACATGTCCTCAACTGGAATACCATAACGAGTGCAGTAACAGCTGGAGAAAGTGTAGCAGCAGCATTGAATATCAACCAAACGGTTATATCAAATGCAAAGAAGTGAATGGAGTGAAGAACGCGCAATTGGTGGTGGTTCGTTTTTTTTTAATTGTAAAAAAAATTGTACGCTGGTGTAGACCGGGGATGGACAGGGATGAGTTTCAGGGATAGGAATAACGCTCCTCATTCGGCTACGCTTAAAAGCAAAATAACTCGTGAGTTCAGGGTGAATACGTCAACCACTATTCGTTCCCCTTCACCTAACCCAATCAACTTCTGAAATGCGATCAGAAATCCGGTAGATGGTACGATGACCCCACAAGGCTACTACCCTTCCAACCCCAAAAATATCAGTGCTAATGTGAGTTGTGTTCTGCAGTTTGACATTCGTCTGAACCTCACGTCTTCAAAGAGGTCATACTGAGTAAGAAATACGCATCTGCAACTACATTTTAAATTGAATAACATCCTAGATTTGAATGTGTTCTACATAACTCCCTTTAAGCTACTCATCATCTACAACACGACCAGAAGTTTACATTGTATGATGTAATTGTACTCCGTTGATATCAGGGAAGACGAGTTTGGTATCCAGGCATTCACACTTGAAGATCTACTTCCCATTCTAGAAATGTTCTTGATCGTTCATCTCTGACGCTATCTGCCACTGATATCGTGCAAATTCAGCGTTGGGTTCCTCATTTGTTAGACGACATTTTCCTTTATTGGAGCAATGCCATTTAAATGAAACATATAAAAGAGAGAGCCGAACGTCGACCTTCACAAGTGATCGCCGCTTCCTTTCTGACTGTATGCATCTTGCTTTCCCTTTGTAATAATAACTTACTTTACCTAGCTCAGATGTGTCGCTTTCTACTACTACTGATGTTGCTGTGGAACGCCACGGAAGGAAACCCATGTGGTTAGTGTCTTAAAAATTAAATAGCGCACACTATTTTTGTTTAAATAAAATGAAGGGCTGTCAAATGGAGAGATGAAGAAATGAAGAGGGGAGTTGAGCGGTCGTTCATTCTGCTCTTCATGAAGAGTCGCGTTGTCGTTCACCCTCTTCATGAAGAGGGTATTTTAAATATAAATGGCTCTAATTCAGGAACGGGTGATATTTTCTTTCAGAATGGCTTCAGTAGGTCAATTCATAGTACTTACTCTTATCTCAGATTTCGAAAGTTAACATGTCAATCGCATGTCAGATGATGAACTTATCCACAGTTAATCCGTTCTTACTCTATTCTAGCCCTCCCTCTGACCTACCTACCACCTTCTCCTCTGAAACCTCACCTTCATCACCTGTTCTAGCCCGCGTATGACCTACTCTCTCATCCCCCCTCTGATAACTCGCATTCCTCCTCTCTACTTCTCTGACCTACAGAGAAGGAAGGGCAGATAATAGCTGTAATATCTCCCAGGACCATGTAGATGGTGAGATATCAGAAGAGGAAGGAGAGTAAATCAGGGGAGGGCTAGAATAGAAGATAAACTGCTCTACCGTGAAGAAATACAGCGTCCGTCATTAGTATGAAAATATTCAAAACCTGAGATACCAGTTAGATGATTCCCTCGCAGTGATCTACGAAAGTCATTCTCAAAGTTTAGCGCCAACATATTCATCGGTTCTTGAATTAGAGCTATTTCTGAAAGACCTCTTCATGAAGAGGGGTCCAATTCGTTCCCCTTTTCATGAAGAGGGACGCGGCTCCACTCGTCTTTGTGAGAGAGAATGAACTCTTCATTCTCGCTCTTCAATTGACAGCCCTATTTAAATATCTAGTGCATGAGCGCCGTTAAAGTTGAAAGCATAGAATTTTATGTTCCGTGAAGATATTTTAGCTCTTCGAATTCGAACTACCTTATATTGCATAGCCTTGTGTTGCACAACCACGAGTGCACTGAATAAGAATAATAATAATAATTGATAACGTATGCTTCTAGACAGAAGATGATGGCTTTCACATTTTTTCAGCCTGTGGAGACAGTTGTAGTTTACCATATGCTCATCCGAGAAATGTACCGATGCCGTATGGTCACTGGACTGCCAGCGAATTCACGGTGTATGTGGAGCGAAAAGCGACCGGTAAGATCTTGTCCATTTCGTCAACATACAAGATCCGATTAGCGAGTATACGCAGATAGAAATACTCTTTAAGTACCAAAATCTCCGTATATGCTGGCCAATCAAGGCATTTACTCTAAGATTCACCAATATCACCAAGGCTCGTGTGTGTGGATCCCGATACCATAATGTTCGTGCGAGGTCTTCACGTCAGTCAGCTGGTCTGCTCACGCTCGCAGTGGCTGTACGGACGATACAACGAGCACACGACTGACAGCGCCTTCTGCGTCATTCGTGAGCATTTTCATTTCAGATGTTATACATTCAGACTCACCAAACAAGAAAATCTCTTAACGCAATATGTGCCCAAAATATGGTAATGTATGATAAATTGTTCAGCTCCATCCGGACCTCGAGTGCCAGGTCCACCCGGACCCCCGGGTCTGCCTGGCAGCGACGGGTCTGATGGAATTACGGGAGCCACTGGAGGCATGGGAGCCCCAGGTACTAATGGAGGCACGGGAGCACCTGGTGCTCAAGGAGCCACGGGAGCACCTGGTGCTCAAGGAGTCACGGGAGCGCCTGGTGCTCAAGGAGTCACGGGAGCGCCAGGAGTAGAAGGACCGCGCGGAGATCCTGGAGAGTGCACCGGCTGTAACAATGGTGTCGTTTTTTTTTTTATCAAATTCCGATGTTCGATAGTTTTCTCAATAAGCGATTGAAGTCTGAACCTGACGATGCTGAATATGAAATCTTAGAACATGGGTCAGAATGAAATATTCCTCACAAATTCCGGGTATCTTTCAGAGGACGCTTGCACGGCCGCCATTCCGATGAGAGAAGCATGTGAAAGTGACAAGAATTGCAATGAGAAGATCCTCCAGAATAACGTAATTGTCGAATGCGATGGTCAGCTGTATGTGGTCGTTCATAGTAGTTGTTCATAGTTTGAGAGTCTACGCTAGGAATGTTTCCTAAAAGCCGGCCATGAGACATATGACCGGGATTGTTCGAATCCTAGTCCTCTCATAATAATATGGTCATCTTTTTTTTCTTTTCAGGGGCTTTTTTTGCTCTCAGCTCTCGTGATTCACGTGTCAAGCAACTAAATTCAGGCTCGGGATGAGAATGGCCCCGGCTTTGCTGTGGTAGATAAGTTGACCTGCTTCGGTGGAAAGTGGTATGGACATGCTGCATCTGATGGATCGCCGTTCTCTCAAACCGTTGTTTATGCAGCATGCGGAGAAAGTAAGTCTCCGATATTTAACGCATTTCAAGTTTTTAAAAAATGTGAATATTGAGCTTATTTGCCTAAGAGTCGACAAATGTTCAACGTGGTTTAGAACATCAAATAGTGCATGCTGGAAAGATCTCCTCTGAGTCTGTGACTGATGCGTCATTTCAGCGTCCCTTACGTGCAATAAGGCCACAGCCACGAACAATGTGTGCCCCACGACCGGCGCCTGTGACGCCAGCACATTGACAGCCACAAAGTTGGAGACTTCCTCTGAATTTGGGAAGACACTATTCGTGGTCAGGATTCTTGTCGCATCTGTTACTTCTTTCAAATGTGGCGATGATCTGAAAACGAAAATAACGGCAAAGAATATCAATGTGTTTTCCAAGATCGTGTACTTCTTTGATCAATGATATTTGCAGAGCGGATCGAGCAAGATTGGTGTTCCGGCGGATGGAGCGTTCTCCTGTTCTAACGGAATCTGGACGGGAAAGGTCGGATCTACTGTGCAAACCTTCCGCGATCTCTACGCTACCTGTTCAACATTACCGACCACAGGTGATCTCAATCAAGACGCCACACTTTCTAAAACAAAACAAAAATGTTTTAGATATGATTGTCCAATTGCAGGTAAATGTCCTAAACTGGAGTACAATGTACAGATCACGGAAAACAACTGGAGAAACCGGGAGAACAACACATATCAAGAAAGCACCGTGAAATGCTTGCGCGATGGAGCACGACTGTTCGTGGTAAGTGTATCAAACCTTCAAACGAACACAGATATTAAAATAATTGACGGCAATGACGACGACATTAACAAATGAGAAAAAAATAATTCCCCAGCTCTAGACAAAATTTTAATTTCGACTTACAGATGAATCACGATGGAGGCCAAATAATACTTGAGGGAAATGAGATTAGTTGCAATCCGATAAATGGTCGATGGTACGATCCGAATAATGACCTATTGAAATTCCATTCCACCCTGTCAAGTTCCATTGCCTGTGTGAACTTATTTTTTTAAATTAATGTTTCGAGATTGGGCTTTTATATTATTTTTAAAACACTGTTTAATCATGGTATTTGCAGACGGATGCTACCCTCCGAAATTCTCAGACAAAGTCTGTAAGACTACACCGAAAAAAGTGTGTACACAAGGTCCATTCAATCCAAATCAACATTCAAATCAGCTCACATGCCCAGGAGTGAAAATCTACCTCGTGAGTGTTGGAAAATATTTACGAATTCAATAATCCTTTTATCCTAGCCCCGAAACAACGGGAATTCCGACAGCAACCCAGCTTGGATTGCCAAGGATGTGCCATTGGTGTGCGAATCTAAGTTCGTCTTCTACATTGTTTTCATTGTTATATAGAGAATCACTGTGTATTTATTGCAGCGGAGAATGGGTGGCATCAGTTACTCGGCCCAACTCCACGCCAAACGTAGAAAGACGAAAATCGACCGCCAACGATCCCCTCTACTACTCCTGCGCTCCTAACTAGAAGTGTACTGTATTTCCGAAGATTCGCAATCAATGAATAAAGTTTTATAATGATACAACCAATCGAGTCTCTCAGTGTCCTCCAATCAGCCCTCATCTTCCAATTGTCTCTACATCCCCTCTTACTCATCATCTGTCCCTAATGGTCTCTCAATGGATTCCACCCCTTTGATGATCAATGGCCACATAGAGAGAGGGCTTTCGCTTCATTTCCATCCGATAATGGGCACTCGAGAGGGGAGGGAACTGTTAGGGCGAGTTATGATAGTGATCTAGACCGTGACCACTATTCAGATTCATGATCTGTTCAAATGAACCGCTAATTTCGCTTCGCCTTTCGTTGTCAACTTTTGTCATGTTCGCATATCAGCTCAGTACTTTCACATTTACTGCAGTAATTATATCATTACATTTTTGCATTTGTTCTTCTTTCCGCTTCTGTTCAGTAGCAATCTATCGCTTACCACAGTTCGTTTTGAGTGTTTTGACTGGGATTCTCTCGTATGCCGGAATTTCAAGGCATCGCGATTGGGTCTGATTGGCCACTTAGGAAGGAGGAGGATGCCTTAACTCGTATCGAGTGCCTCATTTGCGCAGTAGGTACTCCATCCCTCTTCTATCCTCATTCTCTCTTGAGAAAGAGAGAGAGTCTAACCGAGTTACGGCGTCCGGTCTATGATTAGAGTGGCCCGATAAAGAGAGAGGGGGGGGGAACACTCGGCAAATGAGCATACGGGCCCGCTCACCAGCTTATGGGGCTCAGTTGAAACTCGGAGATGCGTAATTACCGTGATTCTGTATTCCAATAGTCGTTTTGTGTTCAGTTTGCACAATAAGCTGCCGGAAACACAAAGTTCAAGTAATTCCATTATGAGACTTCAAGCCCGAACCCCCACAGCCTTGACTCATTCTCCCCATTTCACCATCTCCCCTCCTCCCTCTGATATACTGATCTCCCATATGGCTCGTTCCCCACCACCCTAAATCCCCTACCCTAATCCTCCCTTGTCCCTTTCGGCGGTCCTTAGAACCCCATGTAACTTGATGCGCACCTTAAACCTCGGGCTGGGGCCGCACTGATCCTCCCTCCGTTCTCGGTGTGTTGTTTGTTGCTCTCTTTTACCCGAAAGGACGAGGTAGGTTATTTATGATGTGTTATGCGCATGCTTTGTTGGATGAGCGAGCCGCGCGCAAATTGTTGCTCGCCCCTTGCGCCATTCCATTCATATATATGGTACTGCGCCATGCACAATCGGATCACTTTTATGATGCGAACCGTTTTCATATTTTGCCGCCTGCTCAACTAGGTCAACTGTGGTCGATATGATCCTATTTTGCTGATCATGTCTCGTGAGATCGAAATGAGATGCGCAAAGTGTGGCTAATAATCATCGAGAGACGAGTCAGCTCGAGTTTCATCGGACCAGCTGTCATCAGTCCTTTCTCGCTCGGTCTCTGAGGAACACTCAAGAGACAACGGGGCTGTCTCCATTACTGCTTGGGGCTCAAGGACAAGGATTATTATACAAACAGGCAAGCGTTGATCGTGTCTCTCACCCATCAACCCGAAAAGGTGCCGAATCGTCCATTGTCTGATGCTCATCTCAGCGTTCCGTCAACATTCCCATGTCTGATCCTCTTTTTGATTGATCCTCCCCTCTAGATCATGAAACAATGGATCAGAAAGATGATATTAATACGTCAGAGCATTGAGCTCCTTTCCACGCCGACCCGTCCTTCTTGTTCATCTGTCTATCCCCTTGTTGGTTTCTGGTTACATCACTTTACCGTGCTCCTCCTGCCTCTCAATGGTTGTTTATGCTAGTCGGACACGCAATCGGATACGGTAAGGCGAGCAAGCGGGTGGGACAGTTGTTGGCCTTGCTCGTCACTGGCAAACCATATTGCGCAGTGTTGGGAGGAAGAGGAGGAGGTATTCCCATTCCCTACGCATCACAACTGTTAGCCTCTCTCTGTGTGTGGGCCCATTGCTAATTCGCAAATCTGGCCCTGCCCTTGTCCCAACTCGAGATTGTAGAACCTCCTCGATTCGCATGCTATCTCGTTTCTCTCAACGGAGAAAGTGGATAACATCCTCTGTATATCCTCGGGAGTGTGTATTACCCGTATTCATCCCCTCCTCATTCCACTGCCATTCTTGCGGTGTGAAAAGACCGGAAGTTTGTGCGTCCCCCGACGCCCCCCAGCAATCCCCCACTCCTTTATTTCTTCTGCCCCTCCCCCTTCCCTTGTTCAGCCTCTCCGTACCTCTCTCCACCGTGTATAATAATCCACGTCCTCCTGAAAAAGAGACGCAAAGTAGTTGAGAGAGAGAGGTGTTGTTACTTCGCTTTTCGTCGAAATATTTCAGTGTATTGTTTTTGTTTTTGTTTCGTTCAATTGTATCCTGCAATCCTCGGTCGGCTTCCATTATTTGTTCCTTTCGCAGAATGAGTTAGCACAGCCCATTCTCCAGGTAACTGCCTACCGGATTGTCAGAGTGCTCACTTCTTCTCGTTTACGTATTCTAAATATCCGAAACCATGTGTTCGTTATAATTTTCCTGTTCAACCACTGAGTTCTGATGGGTATGCAGATTCAAATAGGGGATTCCCACAACAGCCGTTTCTCAGACTCCGCCTGAGAGATAGAGGGAGGGAAGATAAAGAGGGGTGGAGATTAATTCCCTTACTCAGTCCTCTCTCCCTCTTCTCCAGTTCCTCCTCCCTGTCCCATCCATGTTCTCGGCTGAATTTGTAATGAGAAGTACTTTGTCTTCTAGGATTTGCTGCGTCACATATGACACTGCTTCAATCTCTGCGAAACTGATCTGCCGTTGAACTTTCGCTCTCACACAATTCCGACTTCTAAATTGTCTAGAATCTCCTCGAATGACATGATCTGTTTACCGCCAGTTCATTGCAATACATAGTATGCCAAAAAAGAGAAGACGACTCACCCATTGTCCTCTCCAATCCAGACGCGAACATAGCTCCACTATAGCCGCCCTCCCTCTCTGTCCTCATCATCTCCTCATTATGTTCCAGTTCATGTCCATTTCTGCGCGCCGGGATCTCAAGAGTCGCGCCCCCTTCAGAATGACTTCTCATTCTTCGACTCGCTTCTCCGCGATAATCACATTGTGACCTCTCCCCGCTCTCGATATGTTCCACATTTTACATGTCGTAGTAGTAGTAGTATAGCTCGTGTCATATTCGTATCCTTTGATCTGATTTTTCTTTGAACTTTAGCAGTGAAACTGAACCAGAGCGGATTCACTTGTCCCCGTAATATATCAGTGACAAATGGCTGATCGTTGGGCAGCCTTGTTCACAATGATAGCATCCAAGGAGGAAGAGAGGCAAAACAAGCGTTGTCTCCCACGGTCGCGAGCCGCTATTCTCCCTTCCGTCTCAGGCTGCGCATCCATGATTTATCTCCCCGCTCCATGATTTGGTCTCTCGGAGATATCTTGTTTTCATCGCTGTAGTCGCTCGAGATGGAATATTCGTGTGTCTCTCTTCCTCGCTTTTGTATATTTTCAAGAGCGTAAGCCGAATCAGTGCAGTGCCTGATGTTTTATGTCATATTCAACACGATCTGCATACTTCATCAGGTGCTCGTAGCGTCATTACGGCATCGCCAGAACGGATGCGCAGTGTACTACTGTCCCATTCTCCGGCGCTTCGTCTAATAGAGTGTGGAATTAGAAGTCTTACTATATCCTTCTGCGAGTCATCAGTGTAAATTAGCTGTGCTCCTTGCTCCGCTCCTGTCTCCCCTCTCCCCCTCCTCCGTCCCTCCCTTATTGCCCCTCCGCCCGGCCTCCTGTTCCATTTCGGAGATGGACAACATACACTGCTGAGTCGACTGAGTAGTGCACTCGCGTAGAGTATGCGTATCTCCTCCACCCTCAGTTTACCTATCTCACGCTTAATTTTGCTCCGTCTCGCGAGGGGCACTCAGTGTCTCGAACTAACAATACAAGGACGCGGAGAGATTGGTGTTCTCCCCATTTCCTTCTCAAACTTGATCGCTCGTTTGAACGGCGCGGTGGCTCTTTCTGGCCCGGCCCCCGCTTAATGACAGTGTCGTTGACCTTGTTTTAGCTCCTCCTCGCCTGTTACGCGGCGCAGACAAATTGGCGTGGAGGAGCGTTCATGACAGTTGGGAATGGGAAGGAGGATAAGGTTTCCGCGCCAATATGCTTTGTCCGTGCTTTCCTCGTTCGCTGGTACTGCAGAAACTGTTCATCCTAGTGATTCCCCCTAGGGTGCGGTTCCCGATGGGTCTAGAGGTAAGTGGATAAATCCTGGATGTGAATAAATGATTGCCCATAATTAGAGGGGGCCAACGGGTAGCTGTGCTAGTGCGCACGAATTAGAACATGTGTCGATAGGTGAGAAATGGCCCTCCCCTGCTCCCAGTGTGATTCATCGGCTGATCACCCTATCAATCACTGTCCTTCGCACCTCT
The DNA here is from genome assembly GCA_036245825.1 of Pristionchus entomophagus. Lineage (NCBI taxonomy): Eukaryota > Metazoa > Nematoda > Chromadorea > Rhabditida > Neodiplogasteridae > Pristionchus > Pristionchus entomophagus. Next base: position 30,201,949 of record BTSX01000006.1, read on the forward strand.
CACATAGCCAGTCCTACCTATCTGCGTTCCGATGCATTCTACTCACCCTTTCTAGCCAGAAAACGGAGAGATCGTGTAAAATGAGGAGGGTACGATCACCAATCGGTATCTGCTGACCTTCACCGCACGTGTCTCACTCATCCCTCCAAAATCTGACATGTAAATGACCGCGCAATTCATCTCATTTGGCTGTCCCTGATCGACTTCCCAATGCGATTGACTCGGTTCACCTGCGCCCCCGGAGACAGTTCGTCATGCTGATAGCTTCCGTTCCAGGCAAAACAGACCTACCGGACTTCTCGGTTACATACCGTACCACCGTACCTACCGTACCCCTCAACATCAGTACACATTCAATAGCTACTAGTACTTCTCATGGTCCATCTCCGCTTCCATTCATTCTCGTCTCGTGTGGGTGATTCAAAGCAGTGGCCCTCCCTCATCTTCTCCCATCTCTCAAAAACCCCTTGGTGACAGATTCCTTGGTGACAGATTCGCCAGAGTCCTTGGTGACAGATTCGCCTTCGTTTTGCTGTTAGGAAGCCCTATCGAGAGAGTTCGCAGTTCAAACGCTTGGTTCGTTTCCTTGTGAATAGTGCAGTGGGACTGAAGACTTTTTTTAGGAACATCCAAGTTGAGATTCCTCACATATTGAGTTATCATCTTCTTCCTTTCGCGCATCTACCCCTCACCTAATGTATGCATTATCTGTCCACCACAAGAGAGGATCACAACCCGTCAGAGACCTTATGCCCCTCCCCCCTCCCTCCTCACTGTTAGCATGCATCTGGTGTCATCTCCTATGTGACAGGAATGAGAGGAGGAGGCTGAGTATCTGATCTTCCCTTCCTCCCTCTCTCTCCCTTCCCCTGCTCGTGCCTCTCCATTAGCCTATTGACAGACAAGGGAGGATCAGAGCCATAGTGGTGTCTATCAAGGTCCAGATGGTTCGGACAAGGGGGGGGGGGGAAGAGATTACAGCTGGGAGATCCACTCTTGCCGGTTCAGCAGCCCGAGGCCACTTCTCCTTCATACGGTTATCAGCATTGGCACTTTCACGATGATGCAGTTGTTCTTTTTTGTTGAAGCAGTGTTGTCGTGTCTTTCACTGTTCGCAAACAACAATATTGCGTCTTGTTTCGCTCAAGGCGAAAAGTCATCGGTTCCTGCCCATTCCCGCTCCCATTTGATGCGCACTCACAGTTTTCGGCTCGACTTATGCAGATTAGCGCTTCGCGTGAGCATTCTCTCGCTGCTCAATTTCGCATTCCAATCACCCTCTGCTGGTTCTCCGAATTAGGGCCAGCACAGCCGTTTTACGCGCCCCATCACCCAATCAGTAGTAGGTACCCAGTCCCCTCTCATCCCTCCCTATGCCGCTTCCATTACATTCTCATCGGGGGCATTGTTTTGCCTCGCTCCATGCCACTCTCAAAACACACGAACGACAAGAGTGGGGGACGAAGCCATTGGTCACTAGTCCACCCACTCTCCCTCCCTCTCCCTCTCGCTAATGTCAAATAGTCTCTGTGTACAGCGTCCCAGTCGAAATAGCTGCAGAAGTCGGTGTAGCAGTGCATTAGGCTTACTGTATAGGCGTGATATTTTTACTGAAACCATCTCAGCTTGCAGAAGATTTTCTTGGAAACGGCGGAGACTCCATCAATCGGCTGATTCCGCATAACTTTCACTCGGTCGTGTCTCGATCGCTCGCATCGGTATATCGGCCGAATCAGTTAGCGCTCGTGATTTATTTGCACGAGGGGAGCGAGGACGCGTGCTGATCCCCCTTATGATGGATTGAATGTGTGTGAATTCTGATTAGATCGGGACAACCAAACCTTGTTGTTACTCTAACCTTGACTCTCTACACACATTCCTCCGATTCGATCTGTGCCCACTGCTAGATTCTTCTTTTTTTCGTTACAATAATGCATGAAACTTACTTCATCTACTCGTTCGCGAAGTAGATGTAGTGTCTGTTCCGTCGGAACGAAATCGTCTCCCCATCGGATTCCCGATAGTAGATGGGATTGCCGCCGAACGCATTCCTCTCCCATGTAATGTATTTTTTTCCCCTCCTCTCCCCCTCTCTCCCTCTCCATTCATCCCCCTACCTCTTTCTACCTCCCATCAATCGGACGATACATTTATCTCATTTCCTCCCTCTCTCCTCTCGCAGCCCTTTTTATCTTTCTCGTATTGGTCGCTCTTCTCTCAATGATTCATGTTGTTCCTCTCTCCCTCTCGGTCACCTTTCCTTCCTTCTTTTCTACATGGCTCTCGGTCATCGCCGGCTGACTTTTCCCCTAACTCGTTGCCCCCGCCAACAAACCGCGCCATTGTCCGACCCCTCGTCTCTCACCTCTTCCATAGATACTCGGTCGATTCACGGGACTTCTTCCTTCCTCCACCGGAGTTCATTACTTTGCTACAATTTCTTCGACTTTTTTCTTCTTTTTAATCATAGTGAGACACACTCTGCATTATGAGAAATATCATGTCTTTCTATTACGTTGAAAGAAACATTGCGATCTAGAGATAACTGTGTCGTCAGGACTTGTGAATAGTCCATTGACAGACGCGCGTAAATCTCTCGAAGACCACGATACTAATCTCTACTTTCCGCCCCTCGAGGGAATCAGTCATCAATACGCTATTACTGCATAGTATGGCTACTTCATCCCCCAGGAGACCCGCCGGATAGAGTGCAATATTCCTCCTTCTCTCCCTCTTTCGTGATGCAATTATTAGTCGCGCGTCGTGTAGGGTCTTCTCGAAAATACGTGCGGACTATCATTTGCTGGGGCTCGTTTCGTTTTCGGGCAGATGAGAAGATACTCTTTACGGGCTGCGACGCGTATGGGGCTCATTCGCTCGGAAGTAATTGGCTCGTTGGGAACTTCGGGGTGCGTCGGCAACCTCCCTTTTCGCTCCTTCCTTTTGCAGAACTAACCTATGAACTTCCTCTATTGATCTCGTAATCCAACTATTTAGGTGCAGAAGTTCAATCTGGATAATTTAGTACTAACTTCGAACAAATGGCTATGCAGGCTCATCCTCTATCGCTAGGCGCAAAAACAACAGATCAACCCGTCTCCCTCTCCCTTAGCCCAATCCCGTAAATGAGCCTATCCCCTCCTCCTAAGATTGAGACACTCCCCCTCTCTCGGTAATGACAGCGCAGATAATTTTGGCTGTCTCTCTCACTCTCTGTATCTCTCCAATTTACGTTCTCTCTCGCATCTCTATCCCCACATAAAGCACGTCTAATAGGGAGAGAGCACGGGCTTATTGTTCCTGCTCTCCTAATTACCATATGCCTCTCTCCCTCCTCATCCCAAAAGAGACTGCTCCTAATCCCGAGTGGGTATTCATTTCGTTACCGAGTCCTTACCCAGAGTGGTTGTAGAGCATCATCCAGCTGGTACTTGGCCTTTGCAACCACCCCACGCATTGTTTTGATCGCCCTCTTCATATGCTAATCACTATTTTCCCGTGAGGACTCGGTTTCCATTCGCCCCTCTGCTCACCTAATTGCTATTATCTCTCTGGGACGCGCGCATTAGAGCATCTGGCCTCACCTCCTCGCCCTGTGCATTCTACCCTTTATTCTCGGTTCCAGTATCTTCTTTTCACATCTAGATTTGTTCGAGGAATTCGCCTAGAGGTTCGTAAGCGGTGATTGCACAGAGCGAAGTCCCATTTTCGATCTTGATCATCAATAAACTTGTTACTTGAGTTGCTTCTAATTTGACTTATGAAAATAACTTTATGTATTATGTTGTAGCCCAGTAAACTATAGCATAGCCGTTCTCTCTAGTATCATTCGTCTCTCCATTCTCGCCATTACTTGTGTCAACCGAGAAGGCCAGTCAACCTTTCCCTTTCTCGATGATTCATCGCATCCAATAGAATGGACGTCCCCTCCAATCAGTCCTTTCTATTCACGTCCGCTTCTTCCCCTATTGTGAGGGGCCGTTCCGCCCAGGTGAAATGGCGATTGGTCACTCAGTGCCCATCTCTTTCCCATCTCATCACGTCTTTTTTGTACGTATTATTTGAATGATGTGCGCATCATCCTCAGTGCTTTTACAAGTTGTGCTTTTTTGCATAGCTCATAATTGAGCCCATCTAATCAATGCTTGCTACTTTCGCATACAATTTCTGCAGAGCGCAAGTGACTTCTTCGAGTGCCCAGCTTGATGAGTGGCCCTCTGCTCTTTGATTGCTCTCTCACCCTCTACCCTCCTCTCAATCGCCGTTCTTTGTTCCCTGAGGGGCGCTTGCTTCCCGTCTCCTCGCCTTTGATTGGCGCGGCGGCACTTCCGTCGCCCTTAGAAAAACACGCGCGCACGCACATGAAAAGACAAGGTGAATAGGGCAATTCTCGGTTATTATGAGAGGTGATTAGTCTCGGCATTCCGCCAGTGTCGAGTTGGTCCCAGCCACCTTCCCTAGGGCGAGAAAGAACGCCTCTAAGCCTGAGAATCTGCCTCCATCTTCTGAATCGTCTCTCTTTCGCGCCGGAATCAGTGCATTGTAGAGTAGGCTCACGCTATCGCGGCTTTCGCTTTTTGCATGCACCTTCTTCTCCTTCTTCTCGACTTCTTCATTCATTAAAGCCCGACGTCGTCTTCCAAACACAACAAGATCGCTTTCATCCCACTTGTTTTCCCCTCTCTCATTTTCCCTGGTCTCTCAGTGCTCATCCGTCTGGACTCTCTCCAATTTACTCTATCTATAGCTCGTCTCTGTCTGCTTCCATTAGCGAGAAGGTGCATACAGAGACAGAGGGGGGGAGGGATAGGTGGTCTCTTCTTCGTTTGTCTAGAGCGACAGATCACCCTTGTAAGCTTGCAGACGAGAGCGGGACACTCCCGATCACTACCACCTGCGCAATAGTGCCGCTTTGACCAGCTTGATCTTTGATCTTACCATTTTGTGATACTGGTACCTACCGTAATCGCTCTCGCATCTCCCTACCTCATCCCCTTTTCCACTATGCAATCCACACTCCAGAAGCTGCTCGAGCGTACGAAATTGCGCAACAAAATTACTGGCCATCTCGGTCTCTCTCCTGTCTGCGTCTCTTCACTCCCCCTCCATCTCTCTCGTGCTCCTCTTCTCCTCCCGTTTACCGAGAATCCTCAGGACCCCTATCCTCCTCTCTTTTTTCTCCCTCTCTCCACTCGGTTCGTTTACTCATTAAAAGCGGGGCTGTGAGAAGAACACAACTTAGAGAGCGAAGGTGGGAAATAGCAGCAGCAGTAGTCACTTTCTTCACTCTCGACCCCATTCGAGCTGTCGTTTGGCACTCGCAGTTATGAGAAGAAGACGAAGCTCATCTCGCACACACTCACATTCTTCAGAGAATTTCCTCGTAAAACTTAGTTGGCGTGCCTACAGGGAAGAGGGGGGATGCTTCCGGAGGGAAGGGAGCCGGAGGCAAGGTTGGATCCAGTCTGAAACTCGAGATTCAACTATCGCGGCTCCTCCTCGTGCTCAAGCAAACAAATTTCATCGCCCCAGACGCCGCTTACTTTTAGGCCCCTGGCCCTTTATGTTCTTTCCCAGCGCTCTTTAGCCGACATAAAGTTCATGGGAACATGTCCATCTTTGTCATATGTTTGAACTGAATTAGCAACCATGTGCTTTAACTTTAGAATTTGCATTAGGGGCAAAAATAAGCCAAACAAGGACGCTTTTTTTCATAGGAAAGGTGTCACAGTTGCTCGACCGAGCGTGTTAGATAGATCATGAAGCCCTCCCTCATGCCAATTGTGACACACTTGAACAGCTGGAGATCGTGGAGTATGATATGCTTAGACCATGTCTCCCCCCCCCTCCCCCCACCCCTCAGGGTCACTCTCTGAGGTCTGTTCTCTCTCCCCCGCTCTATGTTTGTGCTGCCGTATGTGTGTGTATGTGCGGGAGCGGTGTAAACTGATCAGTGCCTTCTCCTCTCCTCGTTCTGCCCGCTCTCTCACCTCTCTCGTACCTGCACTCTCTCATTTCCCCATGCTCTCTCGCTGACTGTCTGTCTGTAGATGCGCACCCCTTTCTCTCGGTGGAGAGATGGTCCACTGAGTTGCCTCCCAACTTCCGCCCGCTCGGTCTTATAACCGTTCTCCTCAATGATTGCCGTGGTTATTGTCATTCTTACTTGTGAGAACAGCTTCGGAGTATAAATGAAATATTAGTGAGATTTTCTGCTAAAGAACATTCAGTGAGGAGGATTTAGGAGGACTGGACCAATCCCAGTAATGGTCCACTCAACGGCAGAACCACATTATGGAACTCGTCTCATATGATCACGCCGTTTAGCAGCACTCTAAATCACCGCCTCTATCTCTCCCACCTCTCTTCCCCCTCTTTATCACTCTCCCCCCCCCCTCTACCTTTGGCCGGTAATAGCGTCACGAATATCCCATATCATTCCCTCTCTCGTTTCGCCAACACTCGTGCTCAATTTCACTATCATCTTCCTTCTTTTTGTTGATTATCAGCAACAAAAAACAACTCGATTCATCGCATATTTGCATTATTGTTCTTATTCCATGGCATTTTCTTATCTTCTGGAATTCACTTGGTGATTAATGAGTCTGATTAGGCATTCATGCGGCCTAGAGAGAGACAGGACCATGCATCTTGTCATGGAATCCCGTCAAGAGAGACGGAAGGATGAGACAATTAATTATTCGCCCGCATTGTACTCGTCCTCTTCTTATTGGAACCCCTATCTTTTGTGCCACAACTTCCGGTATCTAACTGTTATTGCCGAGTCGAAATCTGCTGTAAATTACACCTCATTCCTTCGCCACCACCCCATTTCCTGCCCCAGTCCAGTCTCAGTCAGGCACGAAAACGAACGGAAATTCGAGGAGCAGAGACACAACTTTGCGCCCTTCCATCCATTCTTGTTTGTCGCGCTTGTTCCTTTCGTGATTCGAGGCGTTCCTGTGTTCATTGCTCCAAACACTGTCTATTTCTTTCATTCGCTCTCATTTGCGTTTGTGTTCCTGAATTTTGTGAAGTTCTGAATCGGACTAGACCCATTCATTGAGATTATTGCAGGTGTAGTCTGGCATGATCAGACGATAGGCGTCGAATCTCGAGCGAAATTAGAGGACGGAGAGGCAACAGCAAACTATGGGCGCCTCTCGGCTACTTGCTGTTGCGACTTTTCTGCTCGGTGTCGCCGGCGCAAACCGGCTTTCTCGTGAGTGAATGGGGAGAGAATGAGAGAGGGGATCACTAAGTGATAAATAAGGAAGAGCTTCGATATAACTGATTATCTTCTTATACCTGCATGAAAATCGGACAATTTAGTTATCTTATCATAACTATGATGCAACCGAACCTCATTCAGACACCTACGATCTACCATCATTACACGTCTCTGCCAATCAGGACTTTCTCACCCGAGGCAATCCGACTGTTCTCACGTGTAGAGTTCTGGACGGCTGGCGATTTAGAGAGCTGTCTGACGTGAGTTTTTTTGTATGTGCTTTTAGTTCCGAAAGGCATTCATTTCTGCTGGTAGGGTCATCAACGCAGACCCATTAAATTTACATTCGCAGGTGTTCTGGCTACGCGATGGCCAGCCACTGGAGGTCGGCGATCACACTGAATACGTCCCTGGACCGGACAACACGTGAGTTTCTTGATACATTTTGTAACTTCTACGTCAAGATATCAACCGTTTACAATTGAATGACAAGCTGGCAATGAGTATGTAGATATGTAATAACGTGTTAATGCTTATAAAATTGTGATGAGCGAAACGCATAGATCTTCCGACATTCATACGATTACTTCCCTCAATCTGTCCCAGATGGTACAATTGACCTCTTATCCTCCATCCTCTATTTCTTGCATTACTCAATCGCGCCCGAGGTCGGCAGTCCCTCTTTTGTCGCTACTCGAGTATTCCCTCCCTCTCTCGCTGGCCATCTGACCATCAAAAAACCAAACCCTCTCTCAATCCAATTCTGACCTCGACCAATCAATCGAGAACACGCAGGGGTTCAGGCAAAAAACAAAACGAATCCCTCGAAAGACTACAGGAACATTCAGAGATCAAATATATTTTTTTAAATCATGTATCCTGAGGAACCAATCAAAATGATTGTTTTCAGACTGACAATCCAGAGTCTGAAGCACTTCATGGAGGGCGAATTCCAGTGTCAAGGATGGATCTTGGAGGTGGTGTTGTCGAATGCTCAGGTGATCAGATATCACAACATTAACTTGTTTGTGTGTACAATTCCATCAAATTGTTGCGCGTTGTATCCAATTATATCGTGCTAAGCGAGTATTTGCAGAATGTGGATGCTAATCTGATCTCGCCGCCCCTCAAATTGCGCAAGGCACGCATCACCAAGTTCGAGAAGACCAAGGAAGTGGTGAGTGTTACCCAACAAATAGTTTGTTCACCATGTAACGAGTTACTTTTCCGAAGATGAAATTCAAGACAATTGTGAAAATGCATGCCGTTAATTTCCTCGGAGTAACCCTTGGGGGTTATTCCGTTATTGAACCTCTATCTCTCTCTAGTAGTCGTCTCTCTTCACACCGAGAGAGAGAGAGAGATCAAGGGGGCGAAGAGGAGGGGGTCAAGTTGATCCACCCTCGCTCGGTGTGTATTATGTCTCTCAAGCATCTAAGCCGGCATGGCTATGAAATCGAACACGCGCCGAGCGGGAGTCAATTAAGCCCCCCCCCCATCATGACCTTCGCCCTCTTCTATTCTCACAAAGCAGAGGGATCCAATCTCATTTCGAGAGAAAGCTGAGAAGCTTATCCTTGCCATCTCATGAATTGGCGCGGGTCAATATTGAGTCCTCTCTGGGGAGAGAACCCAACTAGTACGAAGGAAGTAAAGCGACGAGTTTCAGCGTTCTCGATGAAATTTGAGACTCAAGTAGAGTTGGGTTACTCAGTCGCTTTTGTTGCTTCTCCACTGGTGAATCACCAGTGGTGGGAGAAAGTTTGTTGAGTCCAGGGGGACAGGACATGTGTGTCGCTAAGTGGGGATTTAGTAGATTGTTTCCTGGGGTTCTGCCCCTTTCATTAGTCCTGATGACGAGAATGCGGAGTGACAGACAGTGCGGTAGAAGAGTGGACAGGTGGAAGGGGGGGGGGGGTTAAGAGTCGCCTCTGTTCTTTTCACTGTGTGATGATCCAGGCACTGATCTGGGGTGACAACCACCTCTTTTCCTAGTAATGAGCGAGTACAGGTGGCCAACTATACTTACCTATTCTGAGGCAATGAATGTACATGCGAATCGGAAACGAACAACTTTTTTTCCTGAAAGATAATACCAGAAGATAAGACATTTTTCAGACAATCAACATAGACGGCTTCATAGATGGAATGATTACCAATATTGAACCTGAAGCATACGTGTTTTCTCCTTGCAGACAATTTACGTCCGACCTGGTAGTGTTGCTCGTCTTCCATGTCCCGGTATGCCCGATGTCGTGCCCGGCCCGCCCGAGATCCTCTTCGAACGAGAAAACTTGAACGAAACGTTGGGATCAAGCGCAGGTAGGCACTTCTTCTCAAAATATCTTCCATGCACTGCCGCCGACAACGTCATGTTGTAAGCAAATAATTATCTCTACAGGAAACTCCCGCTTTCTCTCGTCCACTTCCGGGATGCAGATTGCAATGGTGCAACCATCAGATGCCGGAAAGTACTTCTGCATTGTGAGAAACGACTTCACGAGGCAGGAGAAGAAGTCGATGACGGCTGTGGAGTTGAAGGTGAGAAATATGTGCGGTGATAAAACTAAAAACTCATTATTATGTTTTTTTTTTCTACCAACGAATAGGAGCGCGATTTCTTATTTTGAAAATGATCCTGAATCGTTATTTTGCTGAGATAATGAGAGCGAATGTATTACGATCTGCTCGGTTTCAGTAGAACCTTGCGTAATGAATGTTGGATATCCCCAAGAACATGGTATCCAGTGTTGCATGATCTGATCGTTTTGCTGGTATGTTATTTGATCAGATCGCGAAAGACACACTGGATGCATAGAGGAATCTGTTGCTGAATCAGATGCGATATCAGAACAAACAGGTCGTGAGAGAGGCGCGTCCCTCTCTAATCGCCAAAGCAAATGTTGATCGGACGCGTTTTCGTGGCGATTCGGGGGAGTGTTTCAGAGGGGGGAACCACCGAAGATACGCCAAATAAACACATGATTCATGTCACTCAAAAATACACCTCTGTATCATTTCGGAGTCACTAAATCGGGATCAGAAATTAATAGAAGGTCGCTCGTTGCTCTAAACTAATATCTTCATAGGAAACAAAAAAAATGTGCAGGTGGTGACGAACAACGACCCCGAGAATGCTCGAATGCCTCCGGAGCGAATGGAAGTTAGCTGGCCGGAGGGGAGGATGAGTTCGGCGGAAAGACCAATCCAACTCGAAGTCGTCCACAACAACAACATCCTCATCGAGTGTGTGGTGAAGAATGCGAGGATCTCCTGGCACAGGGTGAGTTCATGAAACTTCTCTAGAAATTGCTTTCGAGTATGGAGAATCGGAAAAATATATTTATTTTGCAGTCTTCGAGCGCTAAGCATCTTTAATTTAGTGATGATCAAGGATTACCCCCCAGCGGATAGGGCACAAATCATTGAAAGAGGCCTTTTGCAGACGAATCGCACCCTGAACGTGGGCAGCGCCAAGGACAGTCGGATACGTCAAGTCTTCGGGAATCTCCAGATCAAGGACCTCCAGATGAACGATGCAGGCATCTACGTCTGCAAGGGACAGTCGCTGTTCAATGATAAGGTCTGATTTGATAAATGTTCGCTCTGTATTGCTAAATAAAGCGAAACGCGTCACTTTTCTACAGAAGCATGTTGATTTGCTATTTTATTTTCTATATCTTGATTATAAATTTTAATTCTCTCAGGACGAGGTGCTCGTCTACTACGAAGTGATCGTCCACCAGCCGAGCGACGTCGTGCTCCATCTGACGCAAGCCACCTTCGACAGGAGCTGGGAGGTAAGAAATCATTGAGCAGAGACACACTTGACATTTCACTCTCACACCTATCTTCCACAACTGTTTTCATAGAATCTGCCAAATATCACTCAATCCATAATTGTGCAGAAGTAGTGCGTTCGTATCCAACGAGCTAATTCCAGATCTCCTGCTACGCTCAGAATCTCCGCTACGAAATTCCGATGGTATTCGTCAATTCGACTCCGCTCATCGATGCCGTCGAGAGGATGGGAATACCGACAGTCACCAACTTCTACACGAATCCGATCAACGTGACGATGATGTCGAGGAATAATTTCTCTGGAACAGTTCAGGTGCGTGTTTATACGCCCTCTATAGGCTGGCGAGCAGATCCTTTCAAGTGTGTTGACTGATAATGTGATAAACTTGTGAAATCGAACTGAAGCTGAATATTTTCAGTGCATCTCTCGCCCAGCAATGGAAGAGGCTGAGATCTACGGGATCGGGTTGGAGCGAGGACGATCGAAGAACTACTATGTTCTGCCGGATGATGAGAGGAATACGGTATGCAGATTGCAGTAGATTCCCTTCAACTTCCTTTTCGAGAACATCGCTTCAGTAACAAGCAAAACTGTGGATTTCTTCTTATCACTAGTATCACGAATCCGGAGAGAGAGACGAGAACGTTCTGCAATTTACTTAAACAATATTTCAGGGAGCCATCGTGCGCGGTCCGACAAACATGACTGTGGTGGAGGGCGAGACGGTCGAGTTGATCTGCAAGATCAAGCGAGTGCTGCTGAGGCTATGGAAGAAAGGTTAGGATTAGTGATCCAGTATGATTCCCTTATTACTTGAACTGTATGCTATCATGTGGTTCTGACTACGAAATAATGCGATTAACCGTCCAAATTGCAGAATCGGAGAACATCAAGCTAAACGACTCACGTGTGAAACTACTGTCGTCCAACTCGCTGCGGATCACAAATGTGAGCAGCCCCTTTTTCATTCTCCTGTTTTGATCAGAACCATTCTTTATTAAGAATGATCACAATTCAATAATTTGCATGGGCTGCTGTGTCAGCGTTTGTAAATGAAAAAAAAATTCTTGCTTGATCGTAGCTGACACTTTACTGTCTACCTCTATCTTTCCCTGGAGAAGAATTTGCATATTCAATATCATGATTGATTTTATCGAACCCTTACAGGCCACGGTCGAGGACGAGGGATGGTACACGTGCGTGGTCGAGGACGAGAATCGGGAGAAGTTCAGCGAGACCGCATATCTGTCCGTCGTTTCGCTCGTCGCCGCAAAACCGACCGCCTTCGACGCCCTCGCTCCCACGGATGAGCTAAAACCGAAGAAGGTGAGCTTTGTTTGGTCTGGATTTGTCTTCCGAGTTGTCGCAATGATAAGCTAGTTAGAGCAGAAAATGATCACGTTATCATTCTCAAGGTTGGATATCCTGATGAAACTAACCGCGAAACTTCCAGAAAATACCTCCGGCGAAGATAACGAGAGTCAGCGGATTCGTCATCGGCAACGACGTCAGATTGCAGTGGACGCTTGAGGACTCGGAGGCCGTCCCGAAGATTGCCACATTCGTCGTGCAGTCGCGCATGGTCAGTTATAGTGATGCCAAATTTGAAGACACTCTCCTAATTTTGCACGCTATCTCGCCGATAAGAGAATCGAGAAAACATGCGAATTGAGGAGAGTCGGGTTCTGAATTCTCATCAGCATTCAGTAATACGAATATGATAGTAATTGAGTGTGATAGTCGATAGTTAGGAGTAGTGTTCAAATATTACAAGAAAAAAACAGGTGCTACGGCGACTAATACCGGCATCAATTTCAGGAGGGCGAATCGAAGTGGAGCGAGGCGACTCACTCCCTCGGGCACACCAGATCCACGCTGATCATGAATCTGAAACCGCAGAAGAAGTGAGCTCCGGTTTCCACTTTGCTTGTTCCATCGATAACATACAACACTTATACAACACAAAATATCCCGTTAAATTCGTATTCTTATTCAGGTTCAAATTCCGCGTAATCGCTGTGAACGAGGACAAGACCGCATCTGCTGGCACCGAGACTGACTGGATGGAGACGATGGAACCGCAGAGAGAGACGAGACCAGCACCGCCTCTTGTGAGTAGTAGTGATGGCAAATCTAAACACCAATCTCTTCGTTTTGCCTACTTTCGAGATTCAATGACCAGTGAGAGAGCACGCGAAACGAGGCGAGACGGGTTCCTATTTTCCCTCCCTATCGAGTATAGTCTTCGTTTTATTTTGTTTTCTCAAACATCTCGATCCATTCTTCTCAACTCGTTGTCTTGCCTCGTGATGAGTTTGCTCACTGACCAGTGGCAAACTTAGCACAAATCGAAAATGGCTCATTTCACGGCTTTCGCACACGCATGACATGTTGCGAAGGACCTCATCATCACTGCCCCCTAACTACCAATTCCTCTTATATTACAGATCACCAGTGTCGTCCCGCTCTCATCGCAGTCCGTGCGGATTCTCTGGCGCCACGAGGCAACTCACAATCTATCTCAAGCCACTCAGTTCGTGATCTCGTACGGAAAGGAGGACCGCATCGACAGCACTATCGTAAGTTGGATTTAGAATACTTTGAATACTCGAAAAAATGCATTTCTTCTCATTTAAACTATCTAGCTGGCTACGATTGCGTTATTCATTTCCACTTTTATCGAATCCCGCGTAGAAAACAAAACGAATCAACTGATTTTCCTGTGGCTGAGCCATTACATCGGTCTCAAACCTCATTAGAAGGCGGTTAGTCCGCGCACCCTGGACAACATCTGAGTCGTGTTATTCCCCACCCCCACTCCTAATGAGGACGACGCTGTTTGATGACAAGACAACAGTCATCTGGGAAGTGTACCCGATTAGTAAGTCGGATCGAGCGCTGACAAATATTTCCGAGACTTAAAGCCCGTTCGTCGTACCCACGGACCATAGCTTTCCTAATGTGCCAACTGGTGTCTGCCTAAGGGAGTACGGCATTTCTCGCTGACATAACATCGTTAGAAGGCACAACAACTTAATGAGTTCGACATCAATCTCACCGTGTGATGACAGCACCCAACTGTGAAGTGTGTCGTCCCCTCCCCCACTTTCACTCCTCCTCTCTTGACTCTCCTCATTCAGCACACTCTCTCGTTTCTCTGAGCCGCGAGATAGTGTGCGGAATGGAGAGATCCGAAACCTCAATTACATCCACAGTCGAGAATTCTCAGCAGGAGGTGTTCGCGCGACCTCGAAAAGTAGAGCCGCCCACTCTTCCTCTCCCACCTATCCAGTTTACAAGCTCTGTGGTCTCTTGGTGGATTTGTCTAACCATTTCTTGCTCCGACCTCCCATAATCGCCTCAGTGGCTTTTCACTTCCGATCGGGGAAGGATCTGTATTTTCTTATCTCAATAAGATATTTCCAGCAAAAAGTCGAAGGCGCGGCTCGCGAGTGGACTGTGACTGGACTGAGCGAGAACGCTACGTACTCCTTCTCCATTCTCGCAGAGAATCCGGCCGGTGAAAGTGATCGGTCGAACATCGTCACCGTCAAGACAATGCGTTCGTTTCCCTTTTTACCTAAATTACTGAGTTCACAAGATCTGGAAATGGGATCGGGAAATTTACAGGGAGATAATCCTGCTTTGGAAATGAGATCGCAATGTGCAAATAATTCACTTTCAGACCCTGATGAGGAGCGTCGAGGCCTGCTCTCTCTACTACAGAGAGGACTCATGGACATGCTGCCTGGAACGGAGGATCAGGTAAAAGTTGTCCTTAATTCCTTTGATTTTATTTTCTTCATTCACTGAACTCATAGTGCACTACGATAATCACGATAATTTCAGAGAGTGCACGTTCTTCTTCTTCTCACTTTCATCCCTCTGCTCTTCTTGATGATATGCTGCGTGTGCTGCTGTCGATATCGAACGCTGAGGAGGAACAAGAACGGGGGTACAATATTTCTAGATGTTTTTGAGTGTTTACTGCAAACATACACTGAACGTGTTTTTCTTCTTCAAAATTCTGATCTTTTTGTTCTTTCCAGGCGCGAACAAGTTCCTGGACACTTCCTACAATATCTATAACCAGCAAAAGGTGCACAGGAGCAAGCTCACCGAGCCCTACGACCCCAAGGAATTCTTCGATCATGACAACATCGAGGAGCATCTGCCTCTGAGGGGCAACAATGTGAGTAATTGTATTTTCACTTTTGTTAAAGCAATCATTTCCATAACAAATGACATTAGTTCTAGGGAGATTATGACATTCTTGATCATGGTACATACCTCACTTCACTTGTTACAGAACGAGGACCGCGTCTCTCTCAACTCTCGCTCCTCTCGTCGATTCCGTCTGGCTAATGGTCGTTTCCCCAATTTGTATGGAGGAGGAGAGGAGGAATCGGATGAGGAGCAGCACGATGGCGTCGATCACCTCGCGCCTCTAGAGAACCACTATGGACTGATGGGTGGAGGAGGTATGATCTGATTCTCCTCGATAAATATTTTTGTTTTCTTAAAGTTGCAACACTGAAAATGCATGACCTATTCGATGAAGAGTGTTAATGTCCCGTTCGTCCTTCTCACGATTAAAAGTGTTAAGAAAATGGAACCCGGCTCTCCTCATTCTGTGTGATCTCTTGACTATTTGACCGGGAGGA
This sequence comes from Pristionchus entomophagus, assembly GCA_036245825.1. Classification (NCBI taxonomy): domain Eukaryota; kingdom Metazoa; phylum Nematoda; class Chromadorea; order Rhabditida; family Neodiplogasteridae; genus Pristionchus; species Pristionchus entomophagus. The sequence continues at coordinate 30,217,646 of BTSX01000006.1, forward strand.
CATCACACTATTTGAGGAGAGTAGTTTATGTTTTGCCGCCACTACTGTCAACTCCTTTCTTTAAGGCATTCTCTCCTACAACCCGATTGGGACCGCCGCCTCCACAGCTCGCTGTTACTCTGCTGACACTGGAGTGAGCAGGGAGATCCTCGTGCCGCATCCGCCCAATCTCCTCTCCAATGGGGGCCTGCCCCTCTACCATCCCACCTGCTCCACGCCGCTCCCGCACATTCCGCCCCTCATCAGTGAGTTGTCGCTCCTTCCTGGTTCCGTCACTGGAATCTTCATGAAAAACACATGATTCGCTAAATCCTAAAGTTTGGATGAAAAGGTTGCTATCAAGATAGTTAAAGACATTCCAGACACGACCTGCTCCCCGTTCAAATCCGCCACATCCGTCTCGTACAAGACGGCGGGCGATGCCGCTGTGATCGCCTATTCTCCGGCTTCGTTGGCCGAAAGTGGAGGGAGTGGCTCGGCCCAGACCAGAACCACCAATGCGGACTCGCCCACGCATCCACTGTGAGTACACGATAAATGATACTGAGATTGCCTCATTATCCATCTCGTCTACCACAAAAAGCACTGACTCACCACTTGAAAACTAAATGCAGAAAAACGAAAGCGAGAGAGGGGGGGGGTGAATGCTTGCGAGAGCTCGAGGACACCACGCGCCTCATTGGCTCAGTGGCAGAGCGTCTGTCTAGTAAACAGAAGGTCGCTGGTTCGATTCCAGCATGAGGCACCAACATTTTGCTGGTTCATACAATCTAAATTTTTTTTCAGAACTGATGGCAGTGAGAATGGTGTCGGTCCTCGAGGAGATTCTTCGAGGAACAGTCAAATATCATCTGTTGACGGGCGGTTTCAACCTTTGGCCTCGTCTTCATTCAAGTCAACAGTTCCTCCTCTCATGAGTACATTTGCTAGATAGATCGGTGCTCATTCGATCCAGCTTTACTATCCCTCTCAGTTAGTGTCCCTCTAGGACGGTGTCATATACCTCGAATTATTCATTCGTAATATGTAGTATTCTCGCGGGTGTCCACGAATCATCACACATTATCTCTGTATGAAACAAGTGCTTCCCCGTCTTTCGAGCGATCCCCACATTTTAGTTCTGACTGTCAGTTTTCGGGCCTTTTCACTACGCGTACTGTATTGGTCTTCTGCATTCTCCCCTCCCCCCAATTCTTCTGCATTCTCCCCTCCCCCCAATTCAGACCCTTTTCGATCTCACCCATCGCCCATGTTGACATCCTCCGATGACTCCGACGCTAGCAATAATAAATCAGTTCTCGATTGTACCTTCCATTTCTTGCACGATAAAGTAGTGCGCAATACTCAGAGTCAAGGTCACACAGGAGCCACTGTTCGTATCTCTGCACTCTCCCTGATCGATCTCAGTTATCTCTCACTCTTCCACCTAACTCGTCTCGACCTTTTTAGTTACGTTTAGCCGAGAACCGCAGATATGCTGTCCCGTCTCTCCTTCCTCGCGTCTTTTTTCACTAGGAGACAGGCGCGTGTTGCCCTTCCCGCTATATTTCCCTCATCTCTGGCCGCGGTTCTCGCCACTATTTGATTAACTCGTGGAAATCGCTGGGAAAAGCTGTGATTCCTTCAGTTTTCCGTGATGGTTGACACGCGCAACGTGGTCGTCGAGACGCTGGGACCTCTGGCTACAGGGCAATTTCGCGAGTTGGCCTATGTGTTCGGTCCGCCTTTCCTGGAGAAGTGAGAACTAGCTCGCGTTTTCTCACTATTAACTGCAGACATGAACACTGAATGTGGATTCCTTAAACTAGAGAACTCTGAAAGTATTCAGGAAGCAAAACACTTTTTAAAAAAAAATATAACTAATTATAAATTAATAGTTGGCGCGCAAAGATGGATCAGGAGCACTGGCCGCCTCAGAACGGACGATCTGTCGACGGCAATGAACAGCTAGCGTTTACTGAGGAAGTAAGGTTCATTTGAAAAGCCGCTAAGTAGCATCACTAGTAAAATGGCCCAGAGCCGTTGTGTGGTTCCGCTAAATGGATAGCGTAAAAGAGAGACAATTGGTGGCTTGAGAGGCGTCCATGTATGCTAGACCATTCCATCTCTCTAGACTGTCACCACTGGTCCTGGCACTGACTACTCGTCGGAGCGCCTGTACTGCCGCCTGGATGGCAGTGTATATTATGAGGTATGTCGTGACTTTGGTTATTGTCGTTCTCTAAAATGCAAGTTATGAGCAAATTATTTCCGAACTTTCAACACCATGCTTTATCAGTCAGAAGTAACATTCGGATTGGGGGTAGTGGGGCTGTTGGTCATCTTGATCGGTCATTTGAATGGTGATTTAGTGGTGGTTTTCTCTGTCTTCTTCAGCCAATCTTCTCTGTAGATATCTGTTGATGAGATCAGCACAATTCTGATAAAACATATTGAAGATGCGGCAATCATATGAGAGAGATTCGGCAGGGAAAACACTAAAAATAGAAATAGAAATTATTTTCGCACTAACTTAGTATTTCAAGGATCTCAAAAAGCATATATTATCAAAAGTTACGCACAATTGGACTTACAACATCTCGATTCTTTTGATTGCTCTATTTGATTGACTGTTATGAAAGAATGCTATTGCAGCCCTCTTCGGATGTCTCCCTTCGCATTTCGCTCTTCGAGGAGGAGCGACTCACGCATGCCGATCTACCCACCGGGCATGCCATTCTCGTCAAGGTGGGAAAATATTTCAAAGTTATGAATAATATTTGATAGACGCAAAATATGCATACTACTTCAGGCCGGTGTGCTCCACACTCTGCCCCATCTCGTCGATTCGAAGGCGGAGGTGAAGATGTTCAGAAGACCGGTAAGTCAGTTTGTAGCCAAATCAGTACTTTTGTTTTAATGCATTTTGCAAATAATAACATTTCAGACCAACGGTGTCGACTTTGTTGAGCCGTCATTCGGTATCATCCGCAATCCGTTCGAGAACTGCCACATCATGGGATTCCAGGTGTGTGAGAGGACCATTTACTTCAGTTCCTGATACGTGTAGTTTGGACACTCAAACTGGTATGAATCACTATGACATTTTGAAATGACAAAGGAAAGTGTGCTTCTCTCAATCATTCGATCGACTTCTCACTCAAACTAGGATAGCAGATACAATTTACTACTTTCGCTAAAAAAAAATTATGTTTGTCGACAAATGTATTATCATAGTCTCTTTCCTCGAACGACTACAAATCGGAAGCGTACCCTCTGAAGTCGTCATTTAACGACAAGAATATGGATGGATTCATCGAAGACGTCGACGAGCTCCACTTCAAGAATCACAACGGCGACGTCGTCCCTTATGTGAGCACATCTTGATGTTGTGTGTCCCGCCAAGAGAGTCGCAAGAGAGTCAGAGACACGAGAGAGCACTCAAAATCAGGAGAGACGGATGCCGATTTGCGATCACTATTGTTCACGTTCTAAGTTCTCCATTTCAGTTCACTCCATCCAACTGGCCCAAGTCCAAGTATCCCTCGTCGGTGAAGGGAATGCATCAGGACTTCACCATGACCTGGATCGACTGTGAAGATACCATGGAGATTCTGTTCAATGTAAGTGATGACAAAAACAGATTGAGAAAAAAATTTCAAAAATAAATAAACTGCACAATTCGTACTATTATACTTTGTAGACAAATGTGGTTTATTTCGTCGAATATCGATACGAAATCATCGTTTCCAGGGTCTCACGGGCACGCTGGCAGGAGGTGAGGGACGGCCCGGTGTGATCTACAACAAGGAGAAGAAGACGATTGATGTCAATGTGAGTTTATTTTGGACTTAATTTGGACTGGATTTTCCGAAACATTCCAATCCATTCCATAAAATCGTACAGTTGATGCTCCGTCGCGTGGATGGCACCTTCTTCGTGCAGTGCAAGGAGGGCGAACAACTGTGTATGCTCGTGTCCCCTCCCGGAATGAGAGGAGAACCCATCGAGGTGAGAATAGTAAATTACAATAAAGACTATTCGGAGCTATTTCCTAGACGCTGTTCGGTCTTTAGGGTACGAAAGTATTGTGTAGCTCTAAAATGAGACGATTACCTGAAGCGATGCAGAATATAAGTTCCTGTGAAGAAACGATGATAATGTACAATTCCAGGAAGCTCTTCAGTGCATAAACTTCAAACGTGGTGTCAGACTGCCCACTTCGTATTGGCACTCAGTGCCCTTCCCTCTTCCCGAGGTCAGTTGGAACTCAGAACACTGAAAATCCACCTAGTCGGGCACATTGCGACTGTACTCTTAGTTCAAAACTGTGTTGCAAATATAGAATACACTTTAAAGAATGGTGAAATAATGCATTTTTACACTAGTGTTAGAAAGATTATATATATTTGTATTTGTTGATATTTTTCGGATACAATTAAAGTAATTTATTGCAGGCCGGCGCCAAGATTTACCTCTCGGAGGTAGTAGGCGAGACGAATTGTGGTCAGGTGGTCAATCTCACTGAAGAGATCTCGAGGATGTTCACTATTCAATTGTAAAGTTAAAGCGTTTCTAGACATTACATTATGTGTTATTATTCATTATAAATGCATTCCGTTTCAAGGACCTTGTGAATCTTGTGGATTTCCTGGAGCTCTTAGCGGCTTGCTCTGTCATTTCTCCCACGGAAGTTATACTTTTTCTCGTGGGACTGCGCAGTTCAGTGTGACACTCACGTACGTTTCACATCAGTTTCTCCTCCATTGATCAGAGGCGAGCCCTTCTGCTCATTCCCTTTCTCCAATGGCGTCGTCAAACGAGAACAACGGATTCCCCTTCTATCCGGATGACCTCGACTACATGACCGATCGCGCGTACTACCACAAACATTATCGCCCAGATGCCATCAGAAATAGCGCCATCATGTACTTTGGCTACCTCCCGATTCTGTTCGTGGCAGTGTGCGTGTGGCGAGAGCCCAAGATCAAGGAGCACTACAAGGTACGGAATAAGCAATTGCTGAAAAAAATAAGAGGAGAACACGACTGGACATCATCTTCTCACTTGCTTTCATAGAGTAAAGCCTGAAAATGAGAAAATTTCATTCTCAGACTACGATTCTCTTCTCGGCCTTTGTGCAGTTCTTCCTCACCCTACCGCAGACTATCTTTCACACCTGGTTTGCCATCGCGGTGTCTGAGGTCGCACTCCAGAAATATGGTATCAGGGAAGCAAATCAAAGTTTAGGAATACGCAACGACGATTTTCTGGTGTTCAATAGTGAAACTGGTCACGGCGGCGTTCAATTTCATGTCCTATAATGCTATTGTGGTTAGTGGATTGGAGTGAAGTGAAAAAGAAAGTACAGTCGGCAGGCGGTTGGGTTCTCTCGTCTGATCTCACTGGTTTTCGGTCTGAGGATCGGATTGGGCTTCGTTACCGGTGCATTTGCTTTCTGCAGCACCTTGCTGGTGGGGGTTTCTCCATGATTTCTTCATTCTTTCCATTGTAATTCGTAATCTTGTTGTTTCTCCCCAATCCCAAATCAATTCTTCAACCTGCTGTTCCAGGTCGCGATTATCATGCGCATGGTATTCGTCAACGCGCTGTACCCTCATAAGGAGTGCAGTCCGATCATCTTCTATCTCGAGGACCTCATGGGAATTGTATTGAGCGTTCTCTTGTTGTTTAATCAGGATTTCTACGAGAAACATCGTGATCACTTTTTGCGCGCACTGCATTCATTCTGATTGCATGAGTGGCGTGTTCTCGGATTTGAATCCCGTTACCGATCGTCATTGCAGATCTACAACCTGTACACCATCCTCATCCCGATCATCGCCTTCGCTCTCAATCTCACTACTGTCGTATATCTGATCAACCACAAAAGAAGCCGGCGTGAGTATACGCGCGCATTACCTTAGTTTCGATTGACGCAGCGTGTGGAAGATGAAAAGCGAGGAAACACCAAAGATCTGGTGACATACTCACGTTGTTTGGGTACCATACTCTACACATCGGGTTAGTTGAAAACATGCATTTATTATCTTCCAGATACCATCTCTAACTCCAAGAAAGTGGACGAACTCGTTGTTGCTCTCAGTCTCCTGCTCCAGGCTACCATTCCCGCAGTGTCCATCACAGCAAAGGCATTCTTCGCCGCCAACCTCATGTGGTGTACGTGAATTTGTTGCATGGAAAGGTCTTGGGAGCAGCTTCGGCTATTTTCATAAGACTCTTTGTAGTCTTTGGGAGATGTGAGTGTGCGATTCACAGCACCGTTGAGTGAATTCTTGGAGACTCTTGAGATGTAAATAGCAGTGTACTTATTCGAGCATACCTAGTCACATCTAATGAACGAAATTCTAAAAGTTTTTCCTCGGATAGGCGAGAAACCGATGAAAATGAAAGAAGTGAACGCAAATTTTGCAGTCTTCAAACTGCCGAATTGGTTAATTGTCGTTGCTGATTGGGCTGGCTTCTTCACTACTGGACTGAATGTCCTCGCTTCGATCGTCTTCATCAAGTCTTTCCAAGACCAGTTCAAGGGTATTTTCTGGCTCCCCATCAAACGATCAATGATCCCTGAAGTCACCACTATTACGTCTGTTGTGCACGTGAAGAACGGATAAAATGTTGATAAAGATGTATGCCTGGACACTGATAGTGAATATTTTGAATGTCTTATTGCGATATTATATTTATTGCGATATGTCAGTGTGAATTCCATTCAAGCTAGAAGTATTGCTGCTCTGGTTCTTCTCTTCGTGATTTCTTCTCCCAGACGACCGAATTCTTCCGCGATCGTTTCGAGTGTAGTAATCGATGGCAATTTGTCGATCAGGCTTGCTTGAGCTTCCTTCGGCAGGGTGAGGAATTTCGAGCGAATACCATGGTACTGAAATTTTAATTGTGTTGACGATTTGGAATAGATCTGTTTCAAAATGTATGGTTTGCAAACCAATTCGATGTAGGTGCCGTTGCCGGCCTTGAATAGATGCCCAATCTAAAAACAAATATATATTTAAATATGTAAATATTAAGACATCTGACAGACCTCAACAAAGAAAGCGCGCTCCTCTTCGGACAGGTTCTTCGACACCATACCCATGTATTCCTTGAGATGAGTTAGCATCTCGGACAGCGTCCGGAAGTCTTTGAGACCTTCCGGAGCATACGTCAAATGGGTCTCGAAAAGGTGAGAGTGCACGTCGGCACTCCAGCAAGACCCATATCGGAAAAACGAGGAAAACAGCGTAATGTATAGTGAAAATCTACAATATCGACAAGACCATGTCAGCAAACTTGTTTGGGCATATGTGACAACATTACGGATATATTCAAATTAGTTCAATTCAGGCCGGAGCGAAGATCCACCTATCGGAGGTCGTGGGCGAGACGAACATTATATTTATTGCGATATGTCAGTGTGAATGCCATTCAAGCAAGAAGTCACCATTCAACAGTAAAAATCCTAAAAATTCCATAATATGTTATTGTTCATACTAAATACAATTCGAATCAATGTTCTCGTTCAGTCTTGTGAGTTTCCTGGAGCTCTTAGCGGCTTGCTCTGTCAATCCTCCCACATAAGTTAAACTTTTTCTCGTGGGACCGCGCAGTTAAGTTTGACACTCACGTACGTTTCGCAAAAGTTTCTCCTCTATTGATCAGAGGTAAGCCACATATTCTGCGGGCGACGATTCTCTTCTCGGTCTTTGTGCAGTTCTTTTGCTTGTGCAATGGCAACTGCTCCTCCTCCTAGCAAAACATGGCCCTTCTACCCGGAGGACCTCGACTACATGACCATCATTGGGTTCTACCACCACGAGTATCGCTCCTCGGCCATCAGAAATAGTGCCATTATGTACTTCTGTTACCTCCCGGTCCTCTTCGTGGCAATGTGCGTGTGGCGAGAACCCAAGATCAAAGAGCACTACAAGGTACTTTTAAAAGATCAATCACGAAGAATACAATTTGAGAACATCTTAGCAGCCTTTTTAACTAAAAACAACTAAAAAACGTGTTTTAACGCAAATCTCTTCCGCAGACGACGATTCTCTTCTCGGCCTTTGTGCAGTTCTTTCTCACCCTGCCGCAGACTATTTTCCACACCTGGTTCGCCATCGCGGTGTCAGAGGTTGATGCAAAACTATGTACTATGACACTATTCAAAAGTCAGGATGTCCCAACGACCATCTTCTGGTGTTCGATGGTGAAGCTGATCACGGCTGCGATCAATTTCATGTCATATAATGCCATTGTTGTAAGTAACGTTGAAAATGCAAGGATGACTCTCGTTATTTTGCATTATCTTTGACTGGTCAGAGATGCGAGAGAGCGCGCTAAATGAAGATAATCAGTAATTGAATTACCACTACTAGTGATGAATATTGTTCAGGCGGTTGGCTTCTCCCGTCTGATCTCACTGGTTTTCGGCCTGAGAATCGGGCTGGGCTTTGTCACTGGGTCCTTCACGTTTTGCAGCGCATTGCTGGCGGGTTTTCTACTTGATTTCTCTATTATCTCAATTATAATTCTTAATCGTGTCGTTTCTCTCAAATCACAAACTTACTCTTCAACCATCACTTTTAGGTAGCAATTGTCATGCGCATGGTATTCGTCAATGCGCTGTATCCTCATGAGGTGTGCAGTCCCATCATCTTCTATCTGGAGGACCTTCCGGCACAGGTGGGGCAGCTATTTTGAGCTACGCCAGAGCAAGGTTTAATTGCAACCGAAAAATAATTATAACTGTACCCCTCTGTGTGCTCATCATACGATAGCGCTCACTAGTGATCGCAATACGGAAATTACTCTCGCCTTGACTCCCTTCGGTTAGACAAACGAGAGTGCACGCTAATCGAGGAGAGTTGATTTCCGATTTGACGATTTGACACATACTCTCAAAAGTTGTATTCGATGAATCGATGGTGATGTTTCAGATCTACAACGTGTATACTTTCGCCATCCCTCTCATCGCCGTCGTCATCAATCTCTTCACAGTCGGATTCCTAATGTACCACAAAAGAAGCAGGCGTGAGTCAACGTGCGCAATACCATAGTGTTGATTGACACAGCGTGTGAATACCGAATTGCGTGGAATATAGCAAAGATCTGATGACATAGTTTGGGATCAAACTCAATACTCACGATCTACTTGGTACAACATGTGACACAAGCGTTTTTCAGATAGCATCTCAAACAGCAAGAAAGTGGACGAACTCGTTGTCGCGTTCAGCCTCCTCCTACAGGCGGCGATTCCCGCCGTGACCATCACAGCAAAGGCGTTCTTCGCCGCCAACCTCATGTGGCGTACGTGTATCTGGAACATTTGAAGGCCTAATCAACTACTACCATCTATTTTCGAACTAATAATTGTAGTGTTGTGAGAGAAGTGAGTATGTGAGAGTGAAATATCACCGATTCGAAGAATTGTTGAGTGAAGTTTGGAGACTCTGCTAAGAAGAAGAAAATAGCCTTGCCAAAGTTCGAGCAGAACTAGTCGCTTCTAGCGACTGGAGAATGTAAAATATTAGAGAATGTTCTACCCACTTCCCCACGGATTGATGGGGAAAATATTATGTAAATGAATTATGTAAATGGGATTGTTTCAGTCTACGCAGTGCCCGATTGGGTGATTCAAGTCGCGGATTGGGCTGGATTCTTCACTACTGGACTGAATGTCCTCGCTTCGATCGTCTTCATCAAGTCTTTCCAAGACCAGTTCAAGGGTATTTTCTGGCTCCCCATCAAACGATCAATGATCCCTGAAGTCACCACTATTACGTCTGTTGTGCACGTGAAGAACGGTTAAAATGTTGATAAAGATCTATGCCTGGGCACTGATAGTGAATACTTTGAATGTCTTATTGCGAAATTATCTTTATTGCGATATGTGAGTGAGAATGCCATTCAGGCAAGAAGTCTTGCTGCTCTGGTTCTTCTCGTAGTGATCTCTTCTCCCAGAAGACCGAACTCGTCCGCGATCGTCTCGAGTGTCGCAATCAATGGCAATTTGTCGATCAGGTTTGATTGAGCTTCCTTCGACAGGGTGAGGAATTTCGAGCGAATACCATGGCACTGAAATGTTGATTGTGTTGACGATTTGGAATAGATCTGTTTCAAAATGTATCGTTTATAAACCAATTCGATGTAGGTTCCGTTGCCGGTCTTGAAGAGATGCCCAATCTAAGTAACTTTTTCTTTGTTAAATATGAAAATATCTGACAAACATCAACAAAGAATGCGCGTTCCTCGTTAGACAGGTTCTTCGACACCGTAGCCATGTATTTCTTGAGCTGATTTAGTTTATCGGAAACCGTTGGAAAGTCTTTGAGGCCTTCCGGAGACACCTGAACTATTTTTCTTTCTCAAGAGAATGTGCATGTTAAACAAATTTTAATGACATAATTCACGTTTAACTTACATCAACATTCTGTCCGGGCTCAATGGTATCGACGAAAGCGTCGAGAATCTCCTTTACAAACGGATCGTACTCCTCAGGGCTTTTGAAGAAAGAGGGATGAGATGAGCTGATGTAGCTCAGCACGTCACTAATGAATGAAATATCGTTGCATCACATTTCCCGAGAATCTGATTGTATTAAACGTTACTCAAGTAATGAAACGTAGCTTACTTTCTTTAGCAATGGCCTTCTGGAGTGTGCGAACAGCGGGGAATTTCTCGAACAAGCTCTTTCGAGTCTCCACTGAGAGTTTGAGTAATTTACACTCAATCCCCGCGTACTGCAATATCTCATCTGTAGAAGATTCAGACAGAATATTTTTGATAATGATTGAAATAATGGTTACCAGTTCACGAGCTTTCATGAGTGCGGCATCGATATCGTCAGAATCATCGAAGATTGCGCTGCCTTCCACGATTACATTAGAAGCCTGAAAATACATTGTCATGCAAAATAGTATTACTATTGGGTTGAGGAATAAGTAACGCTCGTTTTTGAGCATCGTGTTGGGGCTCATATATCTCCCGCCAATCAAATCTAAACGAGCTGACTTTATAGCATTTTTTCAGGGTATGCTCGAGTATCATAGCCGTTATTATTAGAAATATCACGCTTCCTGTGTAGGAGAGAAATTTAGATTTAAATGTACCTGATAATTTTCGAAAATTTTAGATTTTTTTCGAAATTGTGTAATTTAACGTGGAAACTGTTCGGTAAATTCACACATTCTCAGGTGAGCAGCCCGATACTACACCTCTTTCATGGTGAAGTGAGAATGGTGCTCGATTCATTGTTGTATTTTTATAGACGTTTCAAGGGGAACGTTCGTGAAAAATTGCAGTTCACTTAACTTATTTGTCTACCTTGAGGATCGAAGGTGCTGGCCTATACACTAGTGCGCTTCAGTCACTCACTATGGAGCTATATTATCACTATAAACATTTGGTGCTACTTATGCTCCTATTTGAAAAATAACAGTTTTCCAAAAATATTATTTTGTGACGGAATCAAAAGAAATGCGTGTTTTGAGGACTTTGGATTAAACCATACCCAAGACATAGTAGCCATTCTATAATTGTGGCCACTTGGTGGATGATAGTGCAAAAGTTGCTCGTCCATTTAACCATCTAAGGCCTTACATTCAATTAGTACGGTTTACAGGAAATAGCAATAAATGTCGATTTCGAGGCTTGTTTTTCTATATCGGACTTACGAGCAATTTAACTCATAAAGAGAATGCTCCACACTTAGCAAAATTCGTCCATATTTTCAACAGGAAAGGTACTCCACATTCAAGCATAATTGAGGTCTTTAGATCTATTGCTAAGAAAACGCGGCTAGCAAAACTTCTTTCGGTCAGTAACTGAAAATCCTACACTCTCGTTAGGCGCATATCTCACACAGGCCTTTACTTGGATATTCCTCTGAATATCATCAGTGTAATGTATAACCATGATACTTTACTACTGCAACTTAATTGTGGCTCAATAATTCTTCTTCCCTCAGTGCTGACCTGTCAAAATCTCAGGGTGAGGTGCGACAACTTTGAATTGAGCCAGCCATTGTGATCGCCTAAATGATCAGAGATATATGATATAGTGTGCGCTAAAGAGAGTATCCAATCCCTTATCGATCATCAAAAACCGGAATATAATTGCACAATATAGAAAGACGGGAGAGGTCATAATCTGAAATTGGAAAAACGAGCGTTACTTATTCCTCAACCCGATAAAATGAGAGTTTACCTCAACGAGGAACGTCGACTCTTCTTCCGTCACTGTACCCTTCAAACTCGCCATGTACTCTTCGAACTTCGCATAGAATTTGTTGATGATTGGGAACCTCGACGGCTTCAAATAATTGATAATTTTGAATTATCTTGTTCATAATGTGACTGTGCTCACATCTTTCTCTCCTTGATTTATTCTCTGTTGAGTCTCCGCACGAAGTGGCTCGAGCTCTTCAGCACTTTCGAAATAGGAAGGATGAGCATCGTAAACGACGTCGAGTAGTGAATTAACCGCTAAACTTGCCCATAAATTTAAGTTATTTGGACAATTCTCGAACCTTTCACTTCCAGTGATTTTCCTTCTCCATCCTTCAGGAGCTGAAGAACCTCTCTGGCAGTATAACCATGGGCGAAATTTGCGAGAAGAGGGATAAGAAGAAGGAGACGGATCATCATTCCGTCCTGAAAATCAATGTTGAAGAAGAAATGGGAAGGAGAAAAGAGAGGTGAGAAGTGATTTCCTCGCGTTTGAAGGGACATCTTATACCAAGACATCGATGATACATTGCAGCTTGAACAAAAGGACGATGCCGGATGGAAGAGGCTTAGGGAAAGTGAACAATGGATAACAATGGTATTAGCCTGAATCATCCTTTCCAGCACCTTCGATGTTATTGCCGATTCCTTTTTCGCCGATCTTCTCGACTTGAAGCATTCAATCGATCCATCAATCAAATTTCGACGTACCCATATATGTTTTCAAAATATGTTTAATAATTTGAGCAGCATTTTGAAAAAAAAATAGAAAGAGATTTTCAATTACTGAGTCTCAGAAATGATTGACATGTGAAGAAACGGAGAATTGTCCATCGAAAATGATAGTCGAAGAGTCTGAATGACGAGTGGAAAAAATCAGTTGTTCGAGATATTTTGTTCTCTCTTTTGTCACCACTGGATTTGTCACCACAGGACTGAATGTGCTTGCTTCGATCATATTCTTAAAATCTTTCCAAGAATAGTTAAACGGCATTTTCTGGTTCCCGATCAAGTAATCAATGATCCCTGAAATCACATCAATCACTTCTTTTGCTCATGCAAAGGTATCATTTATGTGTTTTTGACATGACATTATTTTTCTAACTTTTTGGAAATAAACTGGGATTCTTCAGCCCGAAAAATAAATCTCGCTCAACTAGACAATCTGTCAGCTAGCTAGCAAACAATCACATCGGTATTCTGAAGATTGATAACATTTGTCCCACCGAAGAGATTATACTCACTGGAATCTATGATTATTCCTTCCCTGGTTAGCCAATTCAACAAATCGAGAAAGATTCAGATGACGTGTGTATACACAATAAATGCGATTGACATTGTGATCCGACACTGGAATCCAGATCAATTCGTTACTCTCATCGTGATGTCTTCTTCAGGAAGGAAGTAGTCTTCAGCGAACCTTACGGGTGAGAGAGCTACAGGGAATTTCTCGTACAGACTAGTCTGAGTCTCCACTGAGAGCTTGAAGAATTGTGACTGAATCGCTGCATACTGAAACGTTTAATATTTAGAGGAATCAGATTGTCAAATATCGCAAATAAGTACCAGTTGGAAGGCGGTCTTGAGTGCGGTATTTTCATCGACATAATCATCGGTGAGACTGTTCATTTTCTCGACTATAATAGAGACCTGGACAAAACGTTATTACTCGAAATATTATTAATAATTAGAAATAAGGAAATGATATTTTACCTCAGCAATGAATCTCGCCTCTTCTTCAGTCAGCGTTGCAGTCACACTTCTCATGTACTCTTTGAACTGCGCACTGAATTTCACGAGAAGTGAGAACTTCGACGGCTGTAATTATTGTATATGAAGAATGTAGAAGCATCTTGATTGAAAAATGACTGAACTTACATCTTTACCTTCCCAATGGTTAATCTCCTCTCTCAATGCTTCGAACTCCTCTTCACTAGAGAAGTAGTGAGGATGAGCTTCGTAGCTGCGGGAGAGCAGTGCATGAAACACTGAAGTAGTCCATTAATAATTGTAACCTTTTTCAAAGCTTTTCGAACAGTCGGCTTCCGAGAGTCTCTCATTTCGAAAAAAAAAGCGAAAAGAGGAAGGAGGAAAAGGGGACGAATCATTATTCCGACCTGGATTTCAATATTATTGAATCAGAAGTAGGAAGAGGGAACGAGAGGTGAGAAGTGATTCCCTCCCGATCGAACGGGCATTTTATACTAAGGCATGGGTGATACATAGCTGATTGAACAAAAGGATCATGCCGTATGGAAGAGGGTAGAGAAAGTGAACAACGGATAACAATGATATTAGCCCGAATCATCCTTTCCAGCGCTTTCGCTGTAATTGTCGGTTCCTTCTCTACCAATCGATTAAACTTGAAGCACTCATTCGATCCAACACATTTCAGAAGTACCTAATTATTTCCGAATTTTGAATTTTCAGGAACAGCTGCGAACAGTATTTGTAGAAACGATTAGAACAGGAGACGATTTATTAGTGAATCACCTTGTCACAAATCAGACGAAATTAAACGAAATGGGATAATATTTCGGCAAGTTATTCAGGAACAATTGAAGGATGTGTTCAGGTCCTCCTGTTTGATTTATCCTAGCAAGATATTGAATGAATCCACAGAGAACCGATTCTCGAAGACGTGTCATCAGTGGAATGCAATCGACCGCAAGGACATCAAATTTAAAAATGGTGGTGACTAAATGTTTGGGTGTTTCCGTCTCTTCATAAGCATCGCATACGGCGAGCGCATGACTCATTTGAGATGATCCTCCTCGTCCTTCTTCCTCTTCTCTTCTTCTCTGCCAATGCCGACTGTTTCAATGCAACGGTGAGCCCATTTATTGTGATCCTAAGCATGTCGAATGCCAATCGCAATAGATACGCACACTATTGTCCTTGTTTCTAGCAGTTAATGAAATTGCACATCAGATTTTTTATCCACTAGATCCGATTTCGATGTAACTATGAGGGACACGATCGGGACTACTATGGTCCAGTGGTCACGACTCTCTGGGACGACAACTACCCGATTTGTGATATTTGATTTTTTTGTTATTTTAGTACAATTTGTAATTACTATATAATTAAACTTCCTTTCAGTTGGCGGTGACAAGAAGATCCTCACCGTCAACACCATGCTTGAGATAGGAAAACCTACCACCATCGAGATCAAAGACCCGAGGGACGATTGCTGGTTCTACGAGCCATACGTGAAGATCATTTCCTATTGCCCGGTATGGCCTACGCCATTGTTGTCTTTCCCACCTCCATAACAGAGGTGTGCAAAAAAAATCTAGCACTCCTCATTTCTCATGCTCTCTTGTCTTTCCTACCGCGCGAGACAGCATGAGAAATGAGGAGTGCGTGAAATTGTTCGCACATTTCTGCTCCATATCATACGCAGCTGAATCTCCCTCGCCTCCCGAGAAGAGGAAGAGAGATAGCGGCGTGTGCAAATTGGGCCGAAAAGCCAACACTTGTGTATACAAGATTGACGCGTATATTTCCTTTTGCAGAATAAAGCGAAACAACATAATAAAATCTCCAAGGAGTGGCATAGTTACTTTATTAAGACGTTCGGCAAGAGTATGCACAGTAAAAGTAAGTCGAGAGAGTGATGTCAAATTGAGATTCGCCTATCTTTCGCCGATCAGGGCAACAATCGCGAGAATTGAGGAGGGTCGATCTCGATTGAACATCAAGAAGCCATGCAGTAGTTACACGTATCATTTCAGAAAATGTTCGCGCATTCTACCTCAGCTCAGCTTGTCGTAAGATCCCGTCAAACAGTAGCAATGTACTGACCATTCAACTTGCAAATGAGCACGAATGCTGATACTGATAAATCGACTTATGCCCATTATGCTCAGGGTGTCCATAAAGATAACACACGCATAATTCCAATTCAATTCTGTCCTTTCGGCCGATTGCCTCCTGGGGCCCCTGGAGATCGAGCCGCTAAATTATGATTATAAATTTGAGTTGTTACCTGTTCAAAAGATAAAATGGAAATATAAAAATCAATCGATGCAGTCGTTCGCGATATTGTGCGAGGAATCATGAGAAAGAAATTCAGCTTTTGCATGGAGTCTCTAGATAGTCGTGTTTGAACATGCGATGTTGCTTACGCAATTCGCACGGCCTGACATGGAAATGAAGCGTTTGCTCAACTGTCCATTGCCTATTTAACCCGGCGACATTTCTCGTTCCTCACTTCACTCATCTCAGCATGTTCTGAACTGTCCTTCTTGCCCTTCTGGGCTCAGCCCTCGCTGGTTCCATCGATTTCGAAAAGGATCTCGGTCACAACGTCGACCTCGGCAGACTCCAGAAGGACCTCGCCGCCCTTGACGGAAGACTCAAGAACACCGCCGACGTTGAGGCCGAGTTCGAACTTCCGAAGGCTGCGTATTCCAAGACTGTCGTCGAATCACCCGCTCCTCTCAATGGATCCACCTGCAAGGATAACGATGCCAATGAGATCAACGAGAAAGCGGGAGAGGAGAAGGACCTCTTCGAGGGAGATCTACTCCTCACCAAGTAAGGATTCATCCATATTTTTATATCTTTACTTTTTTTTAAAAAATTGACCTTGCAAGCTGGAATTGAAATCACTTTTAGATTTCATGACTTTTCAGCGATCAACTGGCCCTCATCGAGTCTCTTCACAAATCCAACCGATCTCGTCGTCAGGCCCTTAAGGACGCCGGATATTCATGGGGAACCGTCAATCCTGTCATTCCCATCTCCTACTCTGCCGGATACGGTACGCGATCATTAAATCATATCACGCGTGTCACGTAATATTCGAGTAAAGGCTGGCACATTCAAAAAGTCGAAAATGAGCTTAAGCCATTTTTTGATACCCCATAGGGTCCCTCACAAGATAGCGTCGAGCTTTTTCGCCTAGCGCTTCATTTAACGATCAGGTAGGTCATTCAACTTTTCAAAAGCCGAAAAATGCGATATTTGTACCCGTGCCGTGCTTTTCGGAGTGGTCTAGGTGTTAGGAAGTAAACAGAGAAAATGTTCCTATGGTCATGGAGAATACGCCTGAACAATTGGTTTGTCGATGTCTGCATTTGAATTTATGGAAATCGATTAAAATGAATAATTATCACTACAAACCGATATCAGAAAATGTCAAGAGCTTCTTCAATAAAGCTCGACGAAACGAATCGAACGATATGCTGGGGTTTTTGTACCGGTGTGCGGAACTGAGATAATCGCAATATGACGCCGTTCGCCTTATTTTCGAGCAATGGCCGGCACAGCACAAAAAGGTCGATTTTCTGAAACATCGTGTATTGGGGTTATCGATGGTGCTGAAGACGATGGGCATATTTATTTTACCCCTAAAAGCTTCGTTGGTTCCAGACGGCGTCACGTCGAAATCACGTTTTGACGAATAACTCGGATCCTGAGAGGGCTAATTTTAGGTGAAAATTGTTCCTGGGGTAGAATTGCATGGCGAACATGCCTGTGTGGTTTATTTTTTATTAATTTCAAAAATAATTTTTAAAATATCAACTTTTCGTTCGGTCATTTGCGGGCTTAGCAACCTAGCTATATCGATCGAGCGTGACGAGAGGATTCAGAATCTATAAAACAGGTATCACGAAAGAGTGTAGCAGAAAGCGCCTCATCAGGAAAAAAAAATTTCAAACATGTTTTAAAAATCCCATATTATTATTGGAGAACGTCCTGTGCAAGAGTTTTCGAACGATACCGGTCACGTGTCCCAGAGCCGGCTTTTAGGAATTCTCCGGTTGTGGATCCGGCTCTACCGTATCTCAGCTCACAGATGAGCTAGAATGATGGCTTCGGGCTTAAAATGTGCGGAAAAATAAAACAAACAAGTTTTCTGAAGAAAACAAAGGTTTGGAGCGGAAAAAAATTGTGACTCATAAAATTGTGACTGAAAAAATAATTTCAATTTAAGAAAAAAAATATGTTTACCGTAACGTAGCGCATTTGCAGGGGATTTTATTGCAGTATATTGAAGATCTAGGAGATATGTGTATAAGAAAATTATAAAATGTGGCAAATTGGGGTACCGATTTATAGATAATTGTGATCAATTAAACTTTTTCATGGTCATGGCCATTTTTGGGACGAAAAATTCTAAAACTCAGAATCACCTGCCGATAGGATTTCCTGGTGTATTTTGGTCTGTAGAAGATGATTTTCGAGTCTAGAACTCACCAAATTGCAAAAGAAAAAAGTTATGCTTGAAAAAACTGAAAATTCTAGGTTTTCAGGACATAACATTTTTATTTTACAATTTCGTAAGTTCAAGAGTCGAAAATAAGCATCTACATGGCCAAAATACACCAGGAAATCCTATCGGCAGGTGATTCTGAGATTTATATTTTTTTGTCACAAAAATGGCCATGACCCGGGGGTCATGAAAAAGTTGAATTTTTTTTGTCCCCGAATAATCTCACGTTAGGTGTTTCTGACGTATTTCGACGCGTAGATTCCGAATTTTATGGTTTGCGCTCATGATAACAAGAACGAAAGAAGTTTTTGTCGGAAAACTATGAAAAAAAAGCATTTTTTCACATTTGATCACAATTATCTAAAAATCGGTACCCCAATTTGCCACATTTTGTAATTTTCTTATACACAAATCTCCTAGATCTTCAATATACTGCAATAAAATCCATTGCAAATGCGCTACGTTACGGTAAACATATTTTTTTCTTAAATTGAAATTAGTTTTTCAGTCACAATTTTATGAGTTCCGCTCCAAACCTTTTGTTTTTTTCAGAAAACTTGTTTATTTTTCCGCACATTTTAAGCCCTAAGCCATCATTCTTGCTCATCTGTGAGCTGAGATACGGTAGAGCCGGATCCACAACCAGAGAATTCCTAAAGGCCGGCTCTGGGACTCGTGACCGGTATCGTTCGAAAACTCTTGCCCAGCACGTTCTCCAATAATATTATGGAATTTTTAGAACATGTTTGAAAAAATTTTTTTAAACACAATCAAAATTTAAATTTTCCCGGCTTTCTACAGTCTCTCGTGATTCCTGTTTTATGTATTAACAGCACAGCTCGGTTACCTCATTTTATCCATTCATGGAGTAGTGAGGAATGATTGAGCAGTTATCATTTATCGTGATCGCTCCCCCGGCATAAGGAACTGTCGAGCAAGAGTAGATTGCTCAATAATTATTGATTGACAAGGCATAACTCGAAATAGGATAAGACAAAAAAAATGAGAGAAGTGACTGAGATTCGGATCCCCTTCCCTGATTGCGACACAGTGATATGATCGCTATTACAGATCGGAGACTGACACCTTCTCCAATTTCTTCGATTCCAGTAATGTATCTTAGCTCTTTATCACAACGTGTTTACATCACACAGAACAGATGGAAAATCGGAGGATCGTTTGGAAAGTGTCGGGATACGAGAGGAAATGTGTCGAGATTCTAGTTGAAAATCTGTAAGCAGTGTATCCAAAAACGGTCTTTATCAGCGTAGCGCAGAGAAGGCTGCACAACGATCTCGTGGTGTAGTGGTTATCACATCTGTCTAACACACAGAAGGCCGGCGGTTCGAGCCCGCCCGAGATCAATACCTTTTGCCGGCTTCATCTCAGTGATTAGAAGAAGTGTCAAGGAGTGTCAAGGTCGCGTTTGGATCTATTTTGCAGAGGATATTGAACCGATATTCCCGACGCTCCAAGTTATGGGCGCTATCTCACTTTCGATTTCAGTTTTATAAGGGGCGCTATACTAAACCAAGAAGTTCTGAGAGAACAAATCAGAGGAGAAGAAAAATAGCGTTATCCAGTTCGCGTACCACTATAAAACCGAGTGAGGCGGGGGAGAGGGCAGGTCAACTCCTCACTCTTGTTCTGCTAATGGAGAACGAGATCAAACTTCGTGCCTACAGGGCTGTCGGATATATCACCGTCGGATTCTCCGTGTGTCTCTTCTGTTTTCTATTGTAATTATTGCTACAGTACTCCTACAGTACCGTTACCTCGATAGATCGATACCGTACACTGACAGTGATTATTTCTAGTCGATTACTACCGTACACTAACTATTCAATTACAGACGGTGGCAATCCTCTCGATCTGCCTCACGATGCCTCTTCTCTCTCGTCACGTCGAGTCAGTCTCTCGTCAAATGTACCACGACTTGGCTGAGTGCCAGTCTGCTGCAAAGGGAATCTGGGCCTCCGCTCATGGTGCCGCCCCTCTCCTCTCCAACAGAACTGCCCGTCAGGCTGGAGGGTACTACGGAGAGGAGTCGGCCCCGGCTGCTGCAGTGGTCGGAGGTGGCTTCTTCGAGGACGCCAAGTGCGACAACTGCTGCCTGCCCGGACCCGCCGGATCCAACGGAACCCCTGGCCGACCCGGTGCCCCCGGAAAGGACGGAGCTCCCGGAGCAACCGGAAACCCCGGTCGCCCGCCCGGCAAGCCTTGCGAGCCCGTCACTCCTCCCCCGTGCAAGCCTTGCCCCGCCGGAGAAGCAGGACCTGCAGGACCTGCTGGTCCCTCCGGAAACCAGGGACGTCCCGGACCCTCTGGACCCAAGGGAGACGATGGAGCCAAGGGAGAGCCTGGAAGCCCCGGAAGAGCCGGCCAGCCGGGAAGACAGGGAAGACCCGGAGGCCCCGGACCTCAGGGCAAGTCTGCCGAGTACGGAAGACCCATTCCCGGACCTCCCGGACCTCCCGGAAAGGACGGATCTCAGGGACCTCAGGGTAGACCCGGCCAGCCCGGTCATCAGGGCAAGCCTGGACCCAACGGAGACAGAGGAGAGCAGGGACCCGCTGGAAACCCGGGAGAGGAGGGAAAGCCCGGCCAGCCCGGACACGACGGAAAGTCCGGACCCGCTGGAGAGAAGGGAATCTGCCCCAAGTACTGCGCCCTCGACGGAGGAGTCTTCTTCGAGGATGGATCCAGACGTTAAAAGAATTGAGTGTAGAGCCGTGTCTTTTTGTTCAAGTGATAAAGAGATCTCGGATATGTTTGCTCGTTCATACACCGTTAATGATCGTTCTTTTCGTCTTTGGGTAGCTTAACTTGCTTCGAGCAATTTTTAAATCACATTCATGGTAAACTGTTTAGTATAGCACCCCTTGCAAAACTGAAATCGAAAGTGAGAAATTGAAGATAAGATGCTGAATATCAAAATATTCGTTGCAAAATAGATCCAAAAAGCACGCAAGCGACCTTGCAAATCCCTGACCCTGCTTGCCATTGTTGAGATGAAGCCGGCAAAACGTATTGATCTCGGGCGGGCTCGAACCGCCGGCCTTCTGTGTGTTAGACAGATGTGATAACCACTACACCACGAGATCATGCTTAACAAGAAACGATTCGCTGCAGATAAGGACATTTCTCAGTCAATGAATGTAAAGATTCCATGTCAGAGGATACTCTCCCTCCAACAGTTCTCCCTCTTCAATCTGTGCTGCCATCCTCACATTTCATATTGATGACTATTGGGACAGTTAGGGATTATCGTGGTCTACTTAGAACAGGTATCACGAAAGAGTGTAGCAGAAAGCGTCTCATCAGGAAAAAAAAAATTCAAACATGTTTTAAAAATCCCATATTATTATTGGAGAACGTCCTGGGCAAGAGTTTTCGAACGATACCGGTCACGTGTCCCAGAGCCGGCTTTTAGGAATTCTCCGGTTGTGGATCCGGCTCTACCGTATCTCAGCTCACAGATGAGCTAGAATGATGGCTTCGGGCTTAAAATGTGCGGAAAAATAAAACAAACAAGTTTTCTGAAGAAAACAAAGGTTTGGAGCGGAAAAAAATTGTGACTCATAAAATTGTGACTGAAAAAATAATTTCAATTTAAGAAAAAAAATATGTTTACCGTAACGTAGCGCATTTGCAGGGGATTTTATTGCAGTATATTGAAGATCTAGGAGATATGTGTATAAGAAAATTATAAAATGTGGCAAATTGGGGTACCGATTTATAGATAATTGTGATCAATTAAACTTTTTCATGGTCATGGCCATTTTTGGGACGAAAAATTCTAAAACTCAGAATCACCTGCCGATAGGATTTCCTGGTGTATTTTGGTCTGTAGAAGATGATTTTCGAGTCTAGAACTCACCAAATTGCAAAAGAAAAAAGTTATGCTTGAAAAAACTGAAAATTCTAGGTTTTCAGGACATAACATTTTTATTTTACAATTTCGTAAGTTCAAGAGTCGAAAATAAGCATCTACATGGCCAAAATACACCAGGAAATCCTATCGGCAGGTGATTCTGAGATTTAGAATTTTTCGTCCCAAAAATGGCCATGACCATGAAAAAGTTTAATTTTTTTTGTCTCCGAATAATCTCACGTTAGGTGTTTCTGACGTATTTCGACGCGTAGATTCCGAATTTTATGGTTTGCGCTCATGATAACAAGAACGAAAGAAGTTTTTGTCGGAAAACTATGAAAAAAAAGCATTTTTTCACATTTGATCACAATTATCTATAAATCGGTACCCCAATTTGCCACATTTTATAATTTTCTTATACACATATCTCCTTGATCTTCAATATACTGCAATAAAATCCATTGCAAATGCGCTACGTTACGGTAAACATTTTTTTTCTTAAATTGAAATTAGTTTTTCAGTCACAATTTTATGAGTTCCGCTCCAAATATTTTGTTTTCTTCAGAAAACTATTTTGTTTTATTTTTCCGCACATTTTATGCCCTAAGCCATCATTCTAACCCATCTGTGAGCTGAGATACGGTAGAGCCGGATCCACAACCGGAGAATTCCTAAAGGACGGCTCTGGGACTCGTGACCGGTATCGTTCGAAAACTCTTGCCCAGGACGTTCTCCAATAATATCATGGAATTTTTAGAACATGTTTGAAAAAAAATTTTCCCGGCTTTCTACAGTCTCTCGTGATTCCTGTTTTAGATTATCGGTGTTATCGATGGAGTACTGAATTGTTCAAATGAAATGAAGTGACATAAAAATTGGTTGATCACAGCGCGCATCTGTGGAAAGGATTGCTTTGATATTCTTATTGTGAAGCTAGTCATCGAACATCGTTATTTAGAATGGATCTCGTAACTGACCACTAGGTGTATCAAATGACATCGCCCTGAATGTATATCGTCCCATAAACACATCAGTGTGGCTTTATTGCCACAACTCAATGTCACATATTCTGTCGCATTTTTTTTTAAATCATAGGTAATTTTAAAATGACTCTGCCACTTTCTCTGTCTCACATACATACTTCGGTCAATATATGAGACATTATCTGATATTTGAGACATACATCCACATATATTACGTAGCTATTTGGAGTTCAGTGTGAGTCTCTCAGCTATCAGAGCACCTGGAAGACGTGCATTCACCTATTATTTCACTTTCCTATTCTAGGGATGTGAATGGATTTTCGGTTTACCAGTCTAATCTTTTGGCTGCACTATTTGCAATGTAGCCCAATGAAAAAGCCACTCAACTACTTCCTTTCAAAATACTGCTACTTATCTGTTTACTTGTGTTTCGTTTGACTGGAGACTCGGTATCGATTGATCTCTGCTGGAAACGTACCCTCCGGATGCACGCGCTCTCTCAATTTCGCGCACTCCCTCGCTTCCATTTTCGTCTCGTCGTCTCCCCCTCTTCTTCCCTCTTTCTGCCGTGGACTGTCCCCTCAATCGCCCCTTCTCATGTTGCGCTCTATTACTTTGCATTACAAACTGCGCTCTGGCGTACACTAGCCTGCTTCCCAATGTCTTTACTTTAGAGAGATCCCCAAATCTCTTTACCTTAGAGATTCATTGATTCCTGAGTCCATCCACTTTTATGACTCACTCATTTCATTTTCGAAATAGATTGAAATGTACTCGTTCAGGTAAACCTCGTGTCATGCTCCACAACAACTTCACTAATGTCGACAATGGCGGCGGTGGAGAGATGAGGGCCGAGAAGGAAGTGAAAAGGAAGGGTGAGTAATTGGGCATGGGAGATATTTGGGTAGTTTACACCACTTGAGGATTGGTGCCTACTTTAAACCCACGCTATATATTGCTGTTTCGTAACGAGCCAAAGAATCGATCTGGAATTGATACTGTTGTAAATATGATAATAACGTCTCTATTTCTGCCCAGATCAGAAGATCGGAGTGAGAGAGAGGGGGGGGGGGCGGGGAGCAGCCGCGAGTACCCCACGGAAGGCCACCCGCTCTGAAATACTGACCTGGGATAGAGCAAATTTCACTCGTCTAATTTGCCGTCCAATATCTCCCAATCTTTCGGACGTTATCATAGATTGCGTGCTGGCGACATTTTGAAATATTCTCACGGTTATTCCCTTCCTCTCACCCTTCCTAGTCTTGCCGTATGCTAAGAAAGATATGAACTTGAGAAATTTACGCGCCCCACTCTCCCCAGGTGTCTCTTTGTTCCTCTTTTGTCCGCACTCAGCTTGCCTCGTATTTCCTCCCATTTGCCCCACTCCTTTCTCTCCCTCGTTGAAAGAACGTTTCCTCCCTTTCACGCTCTAATATCTGTCAATAAGATAGAAAGCTTCTTCAAGTGTTTCAAAATTCGCATTCGGTTACACGCACCATACCGTAGCCAATCACACACAAGTATCAGTCACCTTACTTACATCAATCCCCCCTCAATTCTCATGCAATCACTTTGGGAAAATACTAATCAATTACTCACACTACTGACAATTAAATTTCGAAAGAATTAGCAAAATGAGACAAATCCGATCGATATTTCAGAGCAATTCGCGTGTCCTCACTGCGTCAACAAGGTGTACTCGTCTTCGCGAGGCCTCAAGTCCCATCTCACCCGATACTGCCCGGGGGCGAAACAGGAGGCGGAGGACGAGCACGATAACGGTAAGTGCAGTAATCATATCAAGATATGGGCAAAACAATGTTGAATTCTGAGACCTTTGAACTTCAAAGTTTGAAACAATGACAAAATCCATGCGCATTCAAAAATCACTCTCAGGAGAGAACGCACAGCAGCCGAATCCTCCTGGGAATCTCGGACGGGTCGACGACCGACCAGGAAACCAGCCTATGCAGCGCGAGCGCTTCCCATCAACACCACCTCCCGGCTTACAAGAGATACGTAAGTGCTGGATATCGCCGCATCGTTTATCCCACTTTCCGTCAAAAATGATTGCGAGATCTCTGAAATCATTAATATTTTGTGCCAATATGCACCAGAAATTATTGATCATTTCAGCGGAGGACCAAATGCGACAGCCTGCAGCCTTGCAGGGGGCTGCAGGTCCAGCGAACGGCGCTGCCGGTGCAGCTCCAGCCGCTGCTGCAGATGACGACGATGAGATATTTATTCTCAATGGTCTAGATCAGCCTGCTGCAGCTGCTGCACGCGACCCGTTTGCATCGCCGCCCCGGAATCGTGGTGAGTAGAAAACCAAGTATATTATCAGCCTTTTGAAGATATCATAGAGAAAAATCGAATTCTCCGCTTCTTGCATTCTTGATTGGATTGTTTTCATATCCCATTATGCGACTAGACACGAACACCTCGATCAACGTGATCTCCATGCAGGTCCGCCGTTCGGCCATGATGGCTTTGACGACCCGATGATGAGACCATTCGCGCCGATGAACTTTCCCCCTTTCATGCATCCTAGACCCATTGACATGCAGCAACCGCAGCCGCCGCAGCTGTTTCCTGGTCCCCATCGCATGCAGCAGCAAGTGCCGCTACAGCAGCCGCATCAGCCTCCGATAATACCTCCAGGATACCCATTCCCGCAGCAACAGCTCATGCAAGCTGCGCCTGATGCTAACGGTCAGTCCTCATTCCAATTCTAGGATTCTTAGCGGTAAACAGATAACAGACAATGAACAAAAATGATGATTGAGTTGGGTCAAAATCCGATTAGTTCTATCACTTGTGCTGACTTCGTAACGACCATTCGCATGTTAGAGGTAGCTCAAATCGTCCCTGCTTTCAGCTGGGCAGCCTCAAGTTCCGCCCCTTCGCGTGCAGCTGCGACCACCCGCGCCGCAACAGCAGCAACCACTGCAGATGCAGCCGCACTTCCAGCCGATGCCGCAGCCTGTCGTGCAGCAGCAGCGGCAGCAGCACCAGAACGACCTGCAGCAGCATCTACAGGATTTGCATCAGCAAATAATGTTCAGACGAATGATGCCGCACCAGCCTCCTCCAGGACCCGTCATTCGTCAGTGTTCTATGACATTTGTAGACTGTGTATAGTATTCCAACACAACTTAGCATCTCCAATAACATACTAGTCTCGGAGGTTTCATAATTGATTTGCTTTAGCGATGGGCGTGCAGCAACCTCCACCTCTTCCGCCCCGTCCTGTTCCACCACCGCCATTGCAAGCAAACCGTAAGTGTTTTTCTCACAATCGCTATTACACTTTCCCGGACAATATTGCATTCTCGAACAATATCATTCATGTTCTTCTGAATGGAGTCGCTAAACAATGTAAACAGGGGAAATTATTCAAACTAGAATTAGTTAGTTGCTCATTCGAGCACGCTGCCACTTCATTCACAGCGTTTTGCACTACCGATAATCAGCATGCTCTATTATGCCAGATAAACTACGAATGAACGCGCGCAAGTGCTAGAGTATGAGAGAGAGAGAGAGTTCTTTCCGAACTTTGGGTCATGGCTTACACCGGTTCGTTCCAGCCGCCGTACCTCCTCCCGCTGCCCGCCAGCCAAATAGAATCGACGAAGGAGTCGTGAATATGCCAGACGGACGGGTATCATTTACTCTAGCGGCGGGTTGGTGAATTTGAATCTAGGAACTCCGGGACGATTCTGAAAGCAACTCCCGATCTCTTTTATCATGGACCGACTTCTCTCAATAATACATGCTATTGTTGCCTCAAGACTGGTGTTTTCATCAGACATATTTGTTAGTAGAACAATACCGGAAAACGTGGTCGAGAGAGAGGCCAAAAAAACGGAAATGATGCAAACTTGACGGAAAAAAAATCCAATCGAGATTTAAACAAATCATTAAATTCTACTACAGCTCGCCGTCTGGGTCTGCTCAACGCTGACGGCATCACTCTGGAAATGCCTCCCAATCTCGGATACATCAGCGACGCACCTCCTCGCAATGGTGAGCTTGATCTGCCATTATTTTCTTGTTTCCCTTAAGTATCCCGTCTAGCGATAGCAAATTGGAACCCGACTCTCCTCCTTTCGCGTGTTCTCTCGTATCTCTGATCGGCGATAGATCAGGCGATTTGAGGAGAGTCGTTTCTGGTTTGACATCATGTATCCCGTCCGTTGGAACAATTCAATATTCGGTCATTAATCAGAGACAGCATTTACGGGAATTTCGGTGTGTTTCATCTTCCAAATGTGAAGATAATCTTTTCAGCGCTGCGCATCGGTATTCAGCCGCCTCGTCCCAACGCCCTCGTTGCTCCTCCGCGAGCACATCAGCCACCGGTCGGTACGCCTCGACCAGCGCAAATAGCTCGAAGAGGTTCATCCGGAGGTAGACCAACCGTTGGTTAATTAAAGGCCTCCCATCCATTAGCGATGCTTTCTTCGCTTATTTTCGGAATACAGTATCCTCCATAAGTCATGAGTATCTTTC
Organism: Pristionchus entomophagus; assembly: GCA_036245825.1. Taxonomy (NCBI): domain Eukaryota; kingdom Metazoa; phylum Nematoda; class Chromadorea; order Rhabditida; family Neodiplogasteridae; genus Pristionchus; species Pristionchus entomophagus. The sequence goes on from BTSX01000006.1 coordinate 30,245,456, forward strand.
TCATTTTTTCATAACTTTTGACTCGTATGAGATGTCTTGCTCATACTTGGTCATGACATAGTACACCCACCGAGTGTTAGGGATATGCATTGGGATATCACAGAACTCCATGGTTGTTGCGTAGTGATGTCGCAATCAAGCACCACTTTCTCAAACAATCGAAATTCTTACATGGATTTTTTCTCAACCTTCCTACTCGGTGTGATAATAAAAGGCCTCAATACCTTTTCGATGAGAATATGTACTCATGGGAGAATGACGTACAGTGGCTTTAGACTGTCTCAATGTTGGGTCCCGAACAAATGGATTATCGTTCATAGACATGCTAGAGACTCGTTCAAAAGCTCAAAATGATCCTTATCACAATTCCAGATGATCCTCAAAGTTTGATAACGATAGCTCTTAATTTGACCTCAGGGCACGAATTTATCGCTTTTTCGCATAATTTTTTTCTCCCTATTTTGGATAATCAGAGTTCCAAGGCCGATTTTTGTTCAAATGCCTTTCCTGGACAGGTTAGTTGCAAACCCATGGAATATAAGATTCCCAACTTTTTCAAGCATTTGGATAACGTTCCCGCCCGCGGCAACCGAAAATCCGAAGGCATTCGATTTTCAACCCAAAAAATGACTATGATACCCCCATCATTAGTCGAAAAAAAATTTCTCTCAGAACTTGCTGATTAATTTTTTTCTTGTATTTTTTTGTGCGCTGAATCCGAATTTCGATATGCGAGCCCATGATATCATTAACGAAAAAAGTTAAAATTCATTATGTCGAAAAATAGCCGATTTTGAAAATCGATTGACCTCGGATTTTCGGTTGCCGCGGGTGGGAAAGTTATCCAAAAGCTCTAAAAATTTGGGAAAAGTATATTCCATGGATTCGCAACTGACCTGTACAGGAAAGACATTTGAACAAAAATCGGCCTTGGAACCCTGATTATCCAAATTAGGGAGAAAAAAATTATGTGAAAAAGTGAAAAATTCGTGCCCTGATGTCAAATTCAGAGCTATCGTTATCAAATTTTGAGGATCATCAGGGATTGTGATAAGGATCATTTTGAACATTTGAACAAGTCTCTAGCATGTCTATGAACGATAATCCATTTGTTCGGGACCCAACATTGAGACAGCCTAAAGCCACTGTACGTCATTCTCCCATGAGTACATATTCTCATCGAAAAGGTATTGAGGCCTTGTATTATCACACCGAGTAGGAAGGTTGAGAAAAAATCCATAGAAGAATTTCGATTGTTTGAAAAAGTGTTGCTTGATAGCGCCATCACTACGCAACAACCAGGGAGTTCTGTGATTTCCCAATGCATATCTCTAACACTCGGTGGGTGTACTATGTCATGACCAAGTATGAGCAAAACATCTCATACGAATCAAAAGTTATGAAAGAATGAAAAAGTTACTCATGACTTATGGAGGATACTGTAGATTCAAAACATGATTGAAAATTTCAGAAGCAACGAACATTGAATGATGCTTGCGGTATTGAAATTCTTAATTAATACAGGTTTGTAGAAGTTTATTTTTTCAGATTCTTTCTCTGCCGGTCGTCCTGCGAAGAGGTCGAAAAGAGCATCATCGGTGTATGTCATCATTGAGAATTATTTATAAATGTTAATTTTTTTTTTGCAAAAAATTGCAACATTCTCCCAATCAGACTGTCCATCAGTTCAAGAAACAATAAGACTTTCATTCTCGGTCTTTTTAATCAGCACTTTGCAGTGGTCCCAGCACCTCGTCCGCCTCCTCCGTAGTGGACGCGTACCCCGAATGTCTGGAATGCACGATCTGCTTCGACGCCGCGAGAGACTGCATCTTCCAGCCGTGCGGCCACCTCGCCTGCTGTCAGGCCTGTGCGGAGCAGAGACTGGTGAGTGGAGGGAAAACGGGATATAACCTGGACCTGTTCCCAATGATGTCAAAACGTAGTGGTAAAAAAAACTATGAGTGATGTGGATTGTACGATTTTGGATAGTTCGCTAGTGATGTATTTTCAAATTTGAAAATTATTGCCCACACATATAGAAATATTACTGTATTTCTATGAATATCACAAGAGGCAGCTTTGAAATCGTTAGTTAAAGTGTCTATTTCAGGCTGATGCTGGCACCTGCCCGTTTGATAACGGAGTGATCAATGGTGTGCAGAGAATCTATCTCGTCTGAAGGACTCTAACCGAAGAAACATATCCTTTCCTGCACATACATTCTCATATCCCCTTCCACATACCATTACATTTCCTCATCTTGCCATGCGGAGAATGTACTTGTTCACCATGACTGTTTGGATGTTATATGAGGCCGTTCGCCTTATTTTCGAGCAAAGGCTGGCACAGGCCCAAAAAGTCAATTCTCTGAAACTGAGCGTTTTTGGGTTATCGAGGGTGGTGAAGACGATGGGCATATTCATTTTGCCCTCACATACCTCGTTGGCTCCAGACGGCGTCACGTCGAAATCACGTTTTGATGTGCAACTCGGCTGCCGTGAGTTCTAATTTTAAGCGAAAGAGTTTCCTGGGGCAGAATTGGATGGCGAACACGCCTCTTTAGTTCATTTTTCATGATTTTCAAAAATAATTTTTAAAATATCAACTTCTCGTAGACTGAAAAAAGCGCTTGCCAATGTGCACCACTCGATCGGGCGTCTCGAGGGGATTTTAAATATATAATATCATCATATTTTGTCATGCGACCGCCGAGCAATTCAATTTACAGTGTAATTAGATTGTAAGTAAAAGATGCGCCTTCTCCCCTTTCAATCGCTTCCCTGACCCAGCGCGACGAGAGAGCGTGGGGAATGGAGAGTGCACGTGGGAAGAGGGTATGGAGGGGAGGAAAGCCTCCCTTCCTTTCAATCTAAATACAATGTAAATTGAATTGCTCGGCGGTCGCATGACAAAATATGATGATATTATATATTTAGAATCCCCTCGAGACGCCCGATCGAGTGGTGCACATTGGCAAGCGCTTTTTCCAGTCTACGAGAAGTTGATATTTTAAAAATTATTTTTGATAATCATGAAAAATGAACTAAACAGGCGTGTCCGCCATCCAATTCTACCTCAGGAAACTTTTTCGCTTAAAATTAGCACTCTCGGCAACCGAGTTGCACATCAAAACGTGATTTCGACGTGACGCCGTCTGGAGCCAACGAGGTATGTGAGGGCAAAATGAATATGCCCATCGTCTTCACCACCCTCGATAACCCAAAAAAGCCGTTTTCCAAGCAGCTCAGGGTCGTACGTCAAACATCTCAGCTCTCAGAAGTGTTGTCCCTTAACGTGTACTATCCATAAACGTGTTTTGTGTTGCTGATTTAACATAGTTTGTATAAAGAGATGGATCTGAATCGATTTGAGCTCACGAATCTCAAATATCATACTTTTTTTTTGGAATTGTCCAGAATTGAGGCTCAATTCGACTTGCCTGACACTTACCAATGATCTACCCGAATGACGATTTATTGTACTCGACGACGATATTACAATTAAATTTAGTTCCAAGAAAATATAGATAATCAGAGTTGCGTATTCGCAAAACCATTTATTTTCTTCTGCCGATCACCGATTTCTTTCCGACAGAATTCCTCATCTGGGAACGGAGCTATCTTCGGTTGTTTCTCTTCTTGTTTCTCCTCACTGCTAACCACTTCGAAATCGATCGATTTCAATCTGAATGGACATTTTTTCAATTATTGCATCATAACTAGGCAATATAATGACTGAATTGAAGGTAAATAAATTAGTGCAGGGCTGTAGCCCTAATGAGACATGGAGCAGATGTCTTATCGTTCTATTTTTTTCGAATTGTATAAATGATGTATCTCTCACTTCAATGATCTGGCGCCGTCCTCATAAGAGATTGCTTGAGTGATGATTCTCTGCAGTGTTCGTCTCTTCATCAGAGCTCCTAGTGATTTTTGCTGAAAAAAGAAGCGAGTAAAAAACCGAAAGATACCAAACCTGATCCGATTTCACTACGTTAACGATATTATCGAACTTAGTCGAGCTAACTTTAGCGACAACCGAGTTGAACAGATCTGAAATCAACATGTTGAATGGAAGTATGTAGAGATTCAACCTCACCTTTATTAATCGACAATTCATCGATTTCGTCTATCAACAGAATATTATCAGTTTTCGCTGTATCAGCAGCTATTTTCTTCATGTATATATAAGGATAATCAACGTGCTGAATAAAAAATAATAATTACAAATTCTAATTAAAATAATTAAAATAAATAATAATAATAATAGGTAATTATCACTCGCTTTTAAAATATATTCTAACCCGATCAGTTTGGTACACGAAATGAACTGCTACGTTTGTGGGCAGATTTTCCTTCTCCTTTTTGTTATTCAGATACACACTGAAAATCTCTTTCATGAATCTCGAAATATCGAGAAACAAACTTCAATTGAGCTCTCTCCAAATCAGTGCCGAATAGAACGAGAGAGACGAGAGATGGCCAATTTCCCACTGAAGAAAACTATGAACCACAATTTGATGGGAAGAGACAAACATTGTTGAATGAGTTGAACTCCCTGCGATGCCAATGAATGAACCGCGAGTGTTACAATTGCAGTTGTCTGAACAGTAATAGTTCCAACTAGTAATGACAAATCGGCATCTGACTATTCTCATTTCCCATGCGCTCTAGTTCCGATAGAGCATGTGAAATGAGAAGTGACAATGCCGATTTGTCATCACTAATTCAAACTCAATATCGAACACGGACTGTTTTCTCAGCAGCGAGTACATTCAGCAGAGTCCTCGGATATTGGAGAGTCTGAATCATGATTGTACAATCGTAGAACATCATGCCGTACCTGATTGAGTCTGGGCTCCTGGAACCGACTTCCATCAACTTTCTGTATGCACTTGTAGAGTTTGTTGAAGTAGGGAAGATATCCTTTAGTCTCTGCCCATTTCTCGCCTCCCGTCCAATGGGGAATCTGAATGCCTTGATGTGATTATGTATATCGAACAAGATAGCGTACCTTCACTCTGATCAAGTCTCCCTTCTTGGGGATACAATATGTTTGAAGAGCACCCTGACAAGAATTAGATTGGGAAAGAACGATAATGGATCGCTAACCCATCCCATCTGGAAGTTGTATTCGCAAGGCATTCTTAGATGGATCTCGGGATGGTACACGGCCAGAGAAGTGAAGATATCCTCAATCAGCATAGCCCTTATCGAGGAGTATCCCCTCTCCTCTAACTTGTTCAGATGCCATCAATGGTCCGATCATTCTCAGTAGACGATCTGCCTCCGCTCTCCACATTTCTTTCCAATTCACTGCAATGAGATTGGATGAAAGGGAAAGATAAGAAAGACCTACCCTCCCTCATCTTCTTCAGATTGTACAGAGTCGTCCCCGTGTTCTCCCCGAACCCCTGCAATGATCGATTCCTTTTTTTTGCTTTTATTTTAAACATTTCACAGTGCGACATTACCTTATGAGGGTATTTCAGCCTTGCTGTTGTCCTCTGGTACATGTCTTCAGAGGTACTGAACAACGCTCCTGAAAATACATAAAACTCCATCTACCCCACCCAAAACCGTACCTCTCCTCCTCATGTCTATAACATACTCCTGCAGTTCTCGCACATCTCCCAGTAGAATCATGTCAGTGTCGAGGAGAATAACCTACAGTGGATGTAATTCAGTCTGTTTCATAAATTGTTCTTCCTGTACCTCTTCCACATACACAGGCAATATCTCATCCAGTACTAGCTTGATCTGTCCCAATGCATTCCGATGAGAAGTCAGAACCTGTAATTGCCCATTCCATTATATTTCCACCCTTCCTTCATATAATTCTTCTATTTTGTGCAGGATGCACATTCGATCCCTAATATTTATCCACCTTCAATAGTTTATTCAGCCCCCGATGTACGCATCTCTGCAGAGAGACCATGTGATTGTCAATTCAGATGTGGATAGTTATCGGAATAAAGGAGAGAAGCAGTTTGGCTAGTAATGTGTTAATATTTACTGTATAATGAATGAACAAAAATTTTGAATTATGCATAACCCAGCTTCTAAAAAGAAAGAAAATGACATACCCATTGCAGACTGTCCTGCGTTGCTTCGAGATCATACAAACTCCATCGAACTAAAGAGATTATTTGGATTTTATCGGATATTCTCACTCACGATTGGGAATCGACCAAGTTTGAAGGAGAACAGACAATACTTCTCGAGCTCTGAAACTTATCCTTCTCATCTGTTGATTTGAGTGAAACGAACGGAGTATCGGCAATGAAGTGGAAGTGAATAATTCCTTTGTGGAAGAGAAAAATAGATTTGAGAAGAGTCTCGATCCGATTGCAAACTGAGACCCCCGAGACTACGGTAGTCATGTGGATGATATCGATCTGCGACAATATGAGACACTATCTGACACGAATGAGCTATTTGGTTTATTACCGTACAAGGAAAACAGATTACCACGAAAACTTTGCACTACGATCAACTTTCGACGTAGAGTTCGAAAATCGACCTTAGAAAGCCGTATCTCTAAAAGTTAATTCCCTATGGCACAATTCTGGTGCCAGGGGGAAAATATTATCTCGAGAACCGCGCTTCGGAGATCCATAAAACCATAGTGATTCTGCAAGATCTCGACGAAATAAGCATTTTTTCTGTTGACAGTGAGAGCCTAGCTCTTCCCTGAAAAAAGAAATTTTTTTGAACAGTTTTAGTTTTCTTATTAAGTCTATTCGATTCCATGTTTAAAAGTACCCTTAGGAGTTATTTTCACATCCGGAACGAAGGCCTGATAGTTGATCGTTATAAAGAAAAATGCTAAATTTTGACCGTTTTTCCAGCATAACTTTTTTTGCTTTTAGTTTCATGAGCTCTAGTGCCTAAAATCGAATTCAGCGAGTGAAAATACACCAGAAATTTCTATAGTCAGATTTTTCTGAGACAAAAATTTTCCGACTTTTTCTTGACCCCCGTATCGACGACATTTTTTGGGTCAAAAAGTCGGAGCAAAAAGTATGTCGCTATAGGTGTTTCTGGTTTATTTTCGCGCGTAGAGATCGAATTTTTATACTAGAGCAAACCAAACTTTCAAAGAAAAAAGTTATAATGGAAAAACTTATATATTTTGTTTGTATGATCATAACTTTTGTCTTTCAAAGTTTGGTGAGCTCTAGTATATAAATTCGATCTCTACGCCCAAAAATAAGCCAGAAACACCTATAGCGACATAGGTTTGAGAATCCGACTTTTTGACCCAAAAATGTCCTCGATAATGTCAAGAAAAAGTCGGAAAGTTTTTGTCTCAGAAAAATCTGACTATAGAAATTTTTGGTTTATTTTCACTCGCTGAATTCGATTTTGGGCACTAGAGCTCATGAAACTCAAAGCAAAAAAAGTTAGGCTGGAATAACGGTCAAAATTAAGCATTTTTCTCTATAACGATCAACTATCATTTTTCTCTATAACGATCTACTTCTTTCCGGATGTGAAAATAACTCCTAAGAGTACTTTTCAACATGGAATCGAATAGACTTAATAAGAAAACAAACAGTTCAAAAAATTTTCAGGACGACTATTTTTAAATTTCAAATATTTTTTACTTTTTTCAGGGAAGATCTAGCCTCTCACTCCCAACAGAAAAAATGCTTATTTCGTCGAGATCGTTCATAATTACTATGATTTTATAGGTTTCCGAAGCGCGGTTCTCGAGATATCATTTCCCCCCTGGCACGAGAAGTCTGCTATAGGGAATTCAGTTTTAGAGATACGGCTTTCTAAGGTCTATTTTCGAACTCTACGTCGAAAGTTGACTCTATGGTCATTTCGTTGCGGATATTTGTTTTTCCTTGTGCGGCTGTAAGTGATCTGGCTGAGATAGTGTCTCATATAATGATAATAGGGTTGATGAATGGTAATGAACTCACCTCGTGATGGGCATCATTGAGTGAACTGAGTATAGTCAAATTAGTAAAATGAATATTGTGTGCTGTTATAAATATCATCATTTATCAGAATGCTTTGTCGTATTACTCACCGGGTAAACTCCACAACGTTGTGTAAAAAAGCAGAAGACTTGCACCAAATGTGAGAAGGAGGAAAATAGAAGAGAAAAATCCCATCGAGAAGAAAGAGAATGGAATCAATCGAGGGCCAAGCACTGTGTAATAATTCTTTGCGATGGATTGCATCGAATCTTGTAAGGAGATATGATTTGTATGAAATCAGACGCGATAAAGAAGGGAGAGAGAGAATGGATTGAACTGGTTTCGTGATGCATCTCTTTCTCGGATTGTCAGAAGAGGGAACTTCGAGAGAAAGAAGCGAATCAACGAAACGAAAAAGGATTCGTTGATCCGAACTGGGCGGGGATAATAATACTTCGGAGGATAGAAAGTGGTTTATTGAACTGTTCCATGACGCTAACACAGTGTGAATGTGAGGTGATCAAGGTAATCCCTCGATGGATCAACTCGACTACTCTGATTCACGTACGTTTTCTCCTCAAACGAGACATTGCACGCTGTTGTCGATCGAAGTCACTCATATTTGTGTATTCTCGAGAAAGTAAACACTACCAGAGTCAACTTTGAAATTGCTTGAAATATTCCGACCCTTTCTGTCTCCAACATAGTCCGACTTACCAATAATTCTCGTATATAGAGATCTACCGAGAATATCGAGAAAGCGAGTTCACAAGGAAGCGAGAGAAGAAGATAGACCAGACCACTCTTTACCTGCAAATCACCGTCAGTTATGATTTATGAGTCGAACTATGAGTCTCTGACTGCTACGTTGTACACCGGGTCGTGTGCACAGGCTACCCTTGACCCGATTGCGTGTGCAAGTGGAGCGAATCTCTTCTATCTCACCCTGCACATGCAGATAGCAATGTTCTGATAATCTTATGGTTAGTCACACATTGTTCATCGATTTTCTGAAGGTGTTTACCAAATAACAGCTGAGATGAAGGGGCCATTGAAAAGGGCTGAGGAAAACTGATAAGGAGACGAGAGACGAGGTCGTTCGAATTGAGTCGGTTGTGTTCCAGACGCTCTGTTATTTTGTAAATATTCAGACCATTCTTGATCTGATTTTCGCAACCATATTGTATCACTTTATCGTGCAATTCAGTGTGGTCCATTTCGTGCTCATGACAACACCGATTACCTTCGACACCCTTCCACCTGACATCAGTAGAAGAATCATCGAGGAAGTCGAGGGATCGACAGACGACATACGACTAGTGAGTGCTTCTCTGATCTGACAATCGAAATTTCGCGATTAAAAGTTAGAATGTGACAGCTATCTGAGCTTAGCAAACTGTTACTGTTCTAAAGAGCCGTTTCGTTGTTTACAATATATAATGAATATGAAGCGGAATTGTGCATTCCCTCATTTTCAAGCAAATATCTTCCCCCACCAATTTCAAGCTCCAGATTTCGCGCTCATGGAACGATGCCGTCCGTGCCCAAGAGCCGTATCGTCACAGAGCGTGTCTATCTGTTCGCTGGAGTTGAAGCACGAACACGGTAATGCATTCACAGGTTCTTTCATTGAAATACGGAAAAAAATTCTAAATACAAAATTCAGCAAACGATCAGTTCATAGTGACACAGAACAGTAGGTGGCTAGCCTTCATCACAGATTACTCAATAATATATCATCAGATTCTTAGAATACTGCGAAACTTGGCAGTTGACGGTCGCTGAAAAGAAGTGCACCGCCCTTTACATAGGCAAAAACAATCCCCTCTTCCAATACTCTCTCAACTCCATACCCCTCTCTCTTCCTTCCATTGTGTCTCCCCCCGAACCTATTCGGGACCTTGGAGTCTATATCGACTCAACTCTCTCTTTCCTTCCACACACTGATCTCATTTGTAAAAAAGCACTAAAGCTAATTTATCTGCTTTTTCGATCTGTATCATGTACGTCCAGTGATCCCTACATTAGAGCTTATCGTTCATTCATTGTACCCATTCTCGAATACGCCTCACCAGTCTGGTCCCCTTCCGCTAAAGGCCCCATTAGACAATTAGAGAAATGCCAGCATCTCTTCACGCGACTGTTGCACTATCGTACATCTCCTCTTATTTCATTCCCGCCTTCTTATGATCAGAGACTAGCCCAGTCACACTTAAAATCTTTGTACCTTCGCCGTGTAGTAGCTGATATTGTATTCTCTCTAAAGATTGTTAATGGGATTGTAAATCTTCCTATGTCTAGTTTCTATTCATTTCGTAATGTGTCTTCTAGAAATAATGCTTTCTCTCTTCATATTCCCATTGCTCGAAGAGAGAATTTGCGATCTTCCTTTTCTCACCGTTCTATTCGCTTTCTTTGTAAGATCCATAAAATTGTTGATCCCAAGTTATCTCTGTCTACTATCAAACTTCGCCTGTTGACTAACCCCGACACTACCCACATTCTCCAGATAGAGATTCCAAAACTGTAGCTTCATTCCTCCCTTCCCTCCCTTGCTCTGATCCATACGATATACATGGATCGAACGGTCTCCTCCCGTTCCGAGGCTTCGTCCACCTCGTCAATCAAGAGCAACTCTGGGAATGTGCAATATACGAAGTTCCCTCCCCCCTCCCTCCCCTCATCTACATCGATCCCTGTCCCTTCCTCCTTCCCTCAACTCTTCTTATTACTGTATATGTTAATTCACATGCTGTCACACCCTTTGGGGCGTATCAAATAATAATAATAATAATAATTCGGCTCGTCCGATGCTGAGAGAGCAGAGCGTCAGTCTGAGGGCAAGGAGCAAGTTCACATGCACGCGATAATTTCGTATCGGTATTCGGGACGAGTGGGAGTCGGAAAATGGCTCACTTTAGAACGCAGATATGACGGAGTGAGTATTGTGCTTTGAAAAATGAGATGTGATTAAATGCAAACGCGGTCGGCCTATTTGTACATTTCGAAATTGTAATTTCGAAATTCGTTCGGGAATGTTTTGAAACTGCCTAGAGGAATCATTTTCAACTTTTGCATTATCGTGTAGGGCGCTGTGGAAGTCTCGTGCAAGCCTCGGCCAATCGACATGCGGAACATTCGACGAGAAATGCTCTGTGTAGCAGCAGGGACGGCGTGTAATTGGTGCATCTGCTTCGTAGGATTGATGATCGTCCTTCTCTTCGCCACGTTCACGCAGACAATATCTGGCGGTGGTAGCAGAGTAATCAAGATTCCTTGGTACATCAAGTTGCTGCCCATACTCGTCGTCGCCCCCATAATACTCTACATTCTATGGAAAGATTTGGAAAAGGGGCAGCGGAGAAAAAACGTCGCGCCCGTCTCACTAGATTTTTCTCCATGATGTCCCGGATGGACACGCTTGTTATGCAGAACTATGGGCACACGTATCGCGGCAATCTCGACACCGCCCTACAGACACTCTCCGAAGAGACGAGCATCACTAGACTGGTGGTGCGAGAAGACTTCGATAGTCTCGTACAGTGCGTTTTTCGGATGCTAAAGCAAAAAGATAATGCGAAATTGCAGAGAACGGATAATCGAGCTATGCCGCAAGCATCGAATCCGACAAGTTTTCATAACTGCGCGGAACTGCAGACTGGAATTTGTTCGTGAGCGAACAATTATTTCTGTGATTGACACATTGCAATTCACAATACTGGAAACCCCAGATTAGTTGGGTGATTAGGAGATTAGACATGTTACTGTCTAATGAAAATTTTCTATTTCGTTTTTATACACATCAATGATAATGAGAATTATTATTGCAGCAAACTTCGTGCGAACATTGGCCGGTATGGACGTGATACTCGATGTCTACGAGAAATCCGTATGGAACAGGCAGGAACCGATATTTTTTGCTCAGCCGAGAGCATTTTTCACAATGATGGCTGAAAACTTGTGATCAGATATTAATGAGAATGACGACCATACACGATGCATCATTTATGAATGCAGGATATCCGGATAGGGCGCATATCAGATGCGCGAAACTTGCTGGCAGTAATGAGCAAGATCTTGCTCCAGTGATTATAGAACGAGGTTACAATGAGGGATGATATCGTTTTGTATAATTTGTTCGTTCGACCGAAGTGAAGGCTTCTTGCATGAAACATATACATACTACAAGATCCTAAAGATTAGGGATGTAATATTACAAGGTCAACTATAGAGGGGAGAGTTCGACCTAGCAAGGACGTTTCCTGGATGCAAACTATTGCGACGCTGCATTTGGATGAGGAGGATACTGGTTTGTCACCAAGATTCCCATTTGCAACCTTCGCACCTCGTATTAGGAAGCATTCCATGAACCCTGTCGAATTTCTGTCACTGTACGTGTTTATCTTTGATCTATATCCAAATTATCTCGTCTTGTCACTGATATCTTACGAATTTATATAGAGGCGAGTAAACACTCATACCATGAACATCTGTATCTTTTTGCCACTCACGAGTTCTAGTTGAATTCTAAATACAAGTTTCTAAGCGCCGAATTTGGTAGATACCGCATTCTCACCTTATTTTATTCGCTCGTAAAGTACCCCTCTCACCAGTGTCACCCAGCTTCCTCGAAAAATACAATTATTGCATGATGGTCTGCATTGAACACTGTTAGAAGATAAATCTTTATTTACTGGGTATGCTATAAATCAGGTGGTGTTAGGCGCTCAATAGGCGATGCAGGTTCTGGGGACGACGAGAGTCTCGGAGTAGTCCTTGGTGTAGTCGCTGAGGTCGAGAACCTCACGGCGAGCCTCGCGCATGAGACGAGTGGCGTCGCTGTTGCGAGAGAAGCAGGCGAAGTCGGTCTGCAGTGGCGGATATTAGACTTGTTCTAGTTGTGTCCAACCATAGGCTTTCGAAAGTATCAAGAGTCATCCTCACCTTGAGCTCTCTGCGGTCGTCCTCGTCCTCGGTAGTCTTCTTGGGGCACTCGGGCACGGCGTTGAGCGAGAAGCAGGTTCTGTGGGCGAACTCGACGACGCGGGTCTTTTTCACCGGCTCTGCAGAGAATATCAATTACGATAGATCAACGACTCGGTAAGAACATATAGATTATGCTCAAGATAATTACTATTATGAATAATATAACAAAAAGCGTGAACCTAGTTCCATGAACCAAAGTGCTGAATCACTGACCGACAATCTCGTCAGACTCGTCCTTGTTGGCCTTCTTCGACTTCTTGTCCCACTTGTTCTCGAAGATGGACTCCTCCTCAGAGGACGACTCGTCAGATTCGAGACCGTAGTTCTTCTTCTCAGAGAGCTTGTCCTCCTCCATCTCGCACTCGTCGTTCTTGACGAGGAAGGAGCGGTGGAACTCCTCGATGTCTTCTGCAAGGTGCATCATCATTCACCATCCCCCTTCCCACCCCCCCCCCCCCCCACCTCGCCCCTTCTCCCCATTAACTCACCGGTCTCCTCGTTGTCGGCGCGTCTGAACTCGGTCTTCTTCTCTCCATCGAAGTGTCCGCAGAGTCCGCACTGCTTGTTCTTGTAGTACTCGGAGAGCTTGACGTTGGCGGTGTATCCGTCGAACTCAACGGTAACATCATCGAGCTCGACGCGGACGAGGTCGCTCTTCATGTAGACGCGGGCCTTCTCGAGCTTCTCGACTCTCTCGACCTTCTCTCCATCGATGGTCACTCTCATCTTCTCGGATCTCTTGCCCATCTCGAGCTCGACGACGGCGTCCTTCGACACGATCTTCATCTTCTTCTCCTCTCCGTTCTTCGACACCTTCTTGATCATGACGGCGAACTCGGGCTCCTCAGAAGAGCAGTCCTTGGCGAGGACGGAGTAGCAGGTGGTCAGGGGAGTACGGTAGATGACGTCATCGAACGAGCGGACCTTGCGGGACTCGATGGTGCACTGGGCCTTGGTCTCCTCGACGAGAGAAGATCCGAGGGATGAGAAAGAGCGGATGGGAGTGACAGTCTGACGACGGATGTTCATACGGGGAAGAGTGTAGGAGGTGCGAAGGTCACGGATGACGACCTTCTCGGTGGGAGTGTGGATGGAGAGGTTGGCAGACTGGAGGGTGGCGGGCTCGAAGGTGAGCTGAGCACGAACGATGTTCTTCTCGTTGTGTCCGGTCTCGAACGAGGTCTTGAAGAGGGGAGCCTCGGCCTGCAATGATTTGCTTGAATTATCATATTTCGGTCTCATAATAATAGCTTACGAGTTTTTTCTAAACTCTTAGTCAAAATGTGAGCGTACCTTGATGAGGTTGAAGAGTCTGTTAATGAGTCCGCGGGAGACGGGGGAACGGATGTCGTACTTGGCGACGACCTTGTACTGGTTGAGCATCGAGGCCTCGATGAGACGGTACATCTCCTCCATGGGGGTCAGCTCGTCCTTTCTCAGCTCAGAGGCCATCTTCATCCACTTCTTCTGCTCCTGAAATCACATCAGTTGGTGATTGTCTAACTACCGTAATCCTCACCTTGTTCTGCTCTCCCTGGATCTTGATGGTCATCTCGTTCTTCTTCTCCTCGGATCCCCAGCGAGATGCGACGTTGATGGTGACTTCGCGGTGCTTCTGGGCCAGGAGCTCCTTGAGGGTCTCGGGCATCTCGGGGTAGAGCATCTCGACCTCAGACTCGAAAGTCCAGTCGCGGGTCTCCTGCTCGAGCATGGGAGTTCTCATTCCCTTGACGACCACTCTGCACAGTCTCATCTGCTCGTCGCAGACAGTCTTGAGCTCAACCTCGGCCTTGTGCTCCTTGCGTCCACCGACCGACTTGATCTCAGAGAAGAGACGGTGAGAGTAGGCCTTGTCGGACTTGTAGGACTTGACGTACTTCTGAAATGATCCACGACGCTCCTCCTCTTCCTCAGAGTAGTTCTCGTACTCCTCAGTCTTGAAGTGCTTCTCATTGTCCTTCTCGTAGAATCCGTCCATGGAAGGTCTCTCCATGCGGGACTCCTCCTTGAAGTTCTCGAGCTCGGTTCTGATCATGTACTCTCTGGGGGTCGCGGCGGTCTTCTCGAAGGTGATCTCGACGTTGTTCTCTCCGATGAGCAGAGCGGCGGGGATTCCTTCGGTTCCCTTCTCCCAGATGTGTCCGTGGACGTGTCCGGCGACGTTGACCTTGATGCCGGTGGCCTTCTCGAGGTAGGACTCATCGATCATGTGGAGGAGAGATTCCAGCTGCTCGACGTAGATGGTCTTCTCCTTGGGCTGCACGTAGACACGAGTCTCCTTGGGCCACACGCGAACGAACGAGACGGGGCGGGTCGCGATCTGGACCAGACGGCGGGACTCCTTGGGCAGGGCGATGGTGTGCTTGACCTCGAAGTTTCTCTTGAAGCTCATCTCGGTTGTGACGTCAACGGGGATATTAGCCTGGAGGGAGTGGAGCAGCTTGATTCCCATGTTGACCAGGGGGTTCATGATCTCGACCTTGATGACGTGAGTGGCGGCGACAGTGGGGCGGGCCTCGAGTCTCACACGGAGTCCGTCGAAGGACTTGCCGTTCTTGGGCATAACCTCGGCCTTGATCTCTCCTTCGATCTTGACGATGGTGGGCAGCATAGCGGAGTAGCGGAGGGGCATTCCCATCGAGTGGACGATGGTGCGGGAGTGAGAGTAGACGACGGATGAGAGGACGGTGTTGAAGCGTAGTCCCTTGGCGAGGAATGACTCGATCTCGTCGAGGTCGAGGCTTCCGGAGCGAGCGATGCTCTTGAGGATCTCGGGCATGACCTGCTCGTCGATGGGGAGGAGGGCGTAGTCCATATCGTGGGATCTGATGTAGATGAGGGCGTGGGCGTTCTTCTCCTTCTTCTCGCGAGAGACGATGTTCAGCTTGGAGGAGAGTTCGCGGAGGAGCTGGTCGGGCTTGAATCCGGAGGCGCGCTTGCCACGGACGACGATCTCCTCGAGTTCCTTACGGTTCTCACGGATGAGCTTGGCCAGGAGCTGGTCGATGTTGTGCTGGGTCATCTTGATCTGGGCGAGATGCTTGTACATCTGGCCGTTGAGAAGGGTCTCGTGGTTGCCTGAGATCTCCTTGGGCAGGACGGAGTCGTTGGAGAAGAGGGCGGCCCAGTTGAGGGAAGCTCCGGAGGCGATCTGCTCGTTGTAGAGAGTGTAGTGCTTATAGGTGGACTTGATCATTCTGGTGGACTGGGGACGGAAGTGCTTGAGGGCGACCTTGATACCGTCGGCCATCTTCTTCTCCTGAGGGATCTTGGACTCGGAGAGCTGGGTGAGGGCCTCGTGGACGTAGGAGTACACCTGGGTGGAAGGCTCAACCTCGAGCTGGTAGATGATCTGGTCGATGATGTTTCTCTCGGGGAGCGTCTGCATGATCTGGTGGAAGGCAGCCACTCTGATCTCGGGATGCTCACGGATGTTCTTGTAGAGGGGCATCAGGATGGAGACCATCTTGCGGGGAAGGACGGAACGGAGCTTGCGAAGAGACTCGATAGCCTGGACACGGACGGTCTTCTCCTCTCTCTCGTCACGGATGATCTTCTCAAGAGGGAACACGATCAGGTCCATTCCAGAGTTGGCCATGGCCTTGAGGGCGAGGACCTTCTCGTAGCGAGTCTCGGAGTTCTCGATCTGCTCGGTGAGCTCGCGGACGAACTTCTCCTTGAGGTCACGGGGGCACTTGCGCTCCTGCTCCGACTCGATCACGTCACGGTGCTCTCCGCACACTCCGTTCATCAGAGCTCCGACGGTGAGCCAGCAAGACTGACGCTCGAGGGGCTGACGCTTGGAGTCCTTGCAGAGGTTGGTGAGGGAGTGGATGATCTTCTCGGAGGGGACGGGGACAGAGGCGAGCTGCTTGAGGAGAGCCGAGGCGCGGAGAGTCGAGACCTCACGGGCGCGGATCTTCTCGAGAAGATGCTCGACGGTGTTGAACGATCCGGCGAGGGCGAGAGCGTCGACTAACAGGTCCTTCATCTGGGAATCATCGGAAGACTCGCAGATCTCCTGAAATTAAAACATGAATTGTCTATTCGAGAGGCAGGTGATCTGCCTTCAGCCTTCTAGTGAGCCCTATACACTATCCTCCCTCTCTCCTCACTATTCTCCTTCTATCATACTGAACTACTATACAGTATCTCCATCAATCTCACCTTGTGCATTCTCTTGATCTCCTCCTTGGAGGCGAGTCTGAGAACACGGACAAGTCTTCCCATCTCGTGAGTGGCGGCGATCTCGATGCCCTTCTCCTCGGATTCCATGTGGGAGAGGAGAGACTTGACGAGACGAGCGACGACCTCGGGCTTGTTCTGTATCTCGGGATAGGGAGAGTCTCTGAGGAGAGTCTCGTCTCCGGTGGCCAGGAATTTCTCCTCCTTCTTCTCCCATTCCATCGAGTGGAGGAGGGACTCCTTCTTCTCGCTCTTGGGGGCGGGGATTCTGTTCTTCTCCTCGTTGACCTCGACGAGTCTCAGCTTTCCGGAGACGAAGGTGGTGAAGAGGGTGTCGACGTCGGCGAGGGGAGAGTAAGCGTAGATGGAACGGAGCTCGACCTCCTTGATGAGGAAGCGAGAGGCGGATCCGGCGATGCGGTAGTTGAAGACGGTGGTCGACTCGATCTCGCGCTCCTCTCCATTGAATCTCTTGGTGAGATCCATCTTGTCGAGGGACTTCTCGAGGTTCTTCTCAAGGGCGAAGGGAGTGTTCTTCTGGCCGACACGACGGGTGCACTTCTCGAAGTTGACCGACTTGGTGACGCGCATCTCGCTTTCCTCACGGCTCTCCTCGGGGACGACGGTGTAGGTGACCTCGCAATCTCCCTCGAGGGTCATCTGAGCGGAATTATCGATTGGTTTCAATCTCAAGAATCGGATCATTGATCTACCAACTGGAGTTAGTGGACATTATCACCTCGGGGGCAGTGTAGACGGATTCCTTGCCAGAGTAGAGACGGGAAGTCTCAGTGACGTTCTTCTGGGAAAGGTTCACCTGAAAGAAATCGATTGGATGGCAAAATATTGTTTGAAAGTCATTTGCTTTAAACGGTAGCATTATTGATAGACAATGCTTACCTGGAGCATGTTGAGGTAGACTCGCTTGATGTTCTTGGACCACTCGGCGTCCTCACGGTCGAACTCGATGTCGGACACGAGTCCGCTTTCGTAGCGGAAGCGGAGGGGCAGACGCAGCTTGCGGAAGTTCTCCTGCAATCAGATGTTGTGATCATGATTCATTTGAAGAAACGCGATCCACTATTTGATATGCTCAGTCCAATCAAGTCTAAACACTAACCTCGTTGATCTCGATCTCGTCGAAGAGCTCGAAGGGCTGGATCTTCTTGGGCTCTTCCATCTCCTTCTGCAGAGAGGCGACGCGGATCTTCTCGATTCTGAGGTGGGCGATCGACTCGGAGTCGGGGAAAGAGAGAGCGACGAGCGATTGGGTACGCATGGCAGCCTGCTCGGATCCGGGAACGGGGAGGCCATTGGAGACCTGAGAGGGGGAATGGTGAGATGTAAATTAACAACGAGCTTATAGTTCTGGGATTACTGAAGGCGGAATTACTGTAGGATTACTGTTACTGTAGGAGACATTCTCTCACCTGGGAGTCGAGGTGGAAACGGTACTCGAAGCCAGTCTTGAACGAGCCAGCCTTGTTGAAGGTCTCGTCATTGACGTCGGAGTTCCATCTAAATCTGATTCATTAGAAGCACCGAATTGGTATGAAGCAACGATGATAGGAAAAAGGAGAGTAGTAGGGGATAATCAGGGAGAGTTGGTCACCTGAGGGAATCTCTGGCCGCGAAGGCCGAAGCTACCAGAGCTGCAACGAAGAGAAGACGCATCCTGGTGATGGTGAGGAAGGCCCGGCCGCGTGCCCTTAAATACCCCCTAAAGTGTCAGTCATCCGCCGCTCTGGAAGACCTGACAATCGGCCTTTGCGCTCTTCAGTGCGCGTGCTCGATCAAAGAGTAATTAGAGATGAGGGAAAACGGAGAGAGCCCAGAGTGGTTAGTGCGTAGTCTGAGTGACTGGTAATGGACGGGTCTGATAGCGGCACTGTTCGACTGTCAGTTACCGGGTCGCCCTTTGCACCCAAAAAAGGATATTCGCGCTTATGCAACGTGTGATCTAGCCATTGGGCATCGGTGATCTACCCAATAGTTCATTATCCATTGCTGAAACAGTTTCTCACACCCTTGTATGATATTGTTCATTGTGACATCGAGAACAGAGAGAAAGCAGACAATTTACGAAAATCAATGAGTTTTTTCTCTTGTAATTTCTTCAATAACCTTTCAGTAAGACATACCATCGTCCGTGTTCCACCTTTTAGAAGTTGCCTCCAATGTCATGATTGTAGACTTTGCTTGGCTAGAACACTTAATGTGTTCTCTAGATGTTTGTGTAACAGAGCGCAGCAGAAGCAACATCTGTTCATTTTTTGCTTTGTTCACCCCGTTCTTTCGCAGAGTATATTTCCCTTAAATCACGATGAGACACGTTCTCTAAGACCCTGGCACCGACTTAAGAATCAGTTCTAAAGAACTGTATTTCAAAAAGAATTCAGCAGCCGAGGACGGGATCATAGGTTATCTGACAGCCTGTCCTTTCTTCTATCTTCATTGCCCATTCTCTCTGTATTTCCTCATAAATGGACGTGTAGATTTTGCATTTTACTTGTGATGCAAATCTCTGAACTGTTGTCATCTATTCATGAATGAAAGAGGGCTACATATTTCATTTCCAGTATATCCCAGGAACTTGCATATTCCTTACCGACGACGAGCTATAGCAATCAGCTCATGGCAGCTTTACTCTGCAGAGTCTGGGAACTCAAAGAGGAACGATTGGAAAACATACACCACATGGAGAATGCGAGCACAATGCTGTCAATACCACTCGTTTCGCTAGGAGGCATGAATGTTGGTTCGAATGATCAAAGAGATCATCGAGCAATGAATGATTCAACGGGAATATTCAACCTCCGGAATCTGTTAGTGAGATGATTCAGCATCTCTGGAAGAACACATTACACCGACATAACATTCCAAGCACCGGAACAGCGAACCGATATTCTAAATTTCTTGAGAATGAATGATTAATAAAATTCATCCTCTCACTAGGCGATCAAAGCTCACGAGCATTTATACACTAGATATTCGTACAAAGAGTCAATCTGACAATTCGATGTATGCGATCAATGCATTGCATGAGATGAGAGGTGAGGCTTAGAACATGTTGGCGAGTCTTTTCTTGGCGATCACTGCGACGTTTCCGAATTGCTCCAGACCGAGCAGCCAACCAGTGATGTAGTCGTCGACCTAGAGATCATTATTCGAGGAGAATTGAGAACAAGTTCATGGACGACAAACATAATTTTAAAATTTCAAAAGAATCGATCGATCTTCCAAAGCTGGATGAAATATCTCACGAGGTAGGGGATGTCGTTGTCCTTGCAGAAGTCTCTCACGCGAGGCATGATCTATAAGTGAATCTGGTTTATGGTTAGGGATGACACTCCTTCCTCTCCATAATGTTTTGAATTTTTCGTACCTTGGGCAGACTGTGACGGGGCATCGTGGGGAAGAGATGGTGTTCAATCTGGAAGTTAATAATGATTTATCTGATAATCCCCATAATTTCCAGTGTAAGATTCGTCAATCACAGGGGGTCAGTAGTGATGGAACCTTTTCTCATACATCCCGTAATTGTTGAACCACTTTCTGTTTTGTTCGATAAATAAATAAGTTCAACCTGGTAGTTGAGGCCGCCCCAGAGCCAGTCGATGGTGGGAGATGGCTGCATGTTGCGAGTCGTGTAGATCTGCAGGCAGGGGTAGTTGGAGAGGATGCGCGCGTTGTCTGAAAGAGCATTTTTGTTTCCTTTCTGTCCACTCTTCAAGAGTGGCCTTCCTTGCACGACCACGTATTGAACGAAGTTTTCATTTGTTGAAGTCATCAGTAAAACTCGCAAGGGAACTTGACAGTCGAGTAGTGGTTGTACGTGACGACATGGGCGAGGAGGAATCCTGGAAATGTTTACTTGAAGCGGTATCTTTTTGACTGATTAATCTGCGCCAATTGTCATTTCTCTAAGGAAGTTCAGAGACATTTCAGAGAGCGGGATATTCGCATTATCAGAATGCCTACCTCCAGTCAGCTGGGAGATGAGGAAGAAGGTCATTCTCGTTGACCAGTCGGGCATCAGATACAGCTGGTACAGGACGAGGATCCAGTGAAGGGAGAGTAGCGGCTGCAATAACATTACATGTTCCTTTTCTCTTACATTCTGTACTTGCCCCCCCCCCCCCAGTTTGTACTTGCCCCCCCCCCAGTTCCGACCCAGTTTGAAGAATCCTCGCCCGTTGCCCCCCCCCCCAGTTTGTACTTGCCCCCCCCCCCCCCCCAGTTCCGACCCAGTTTGAAGAATCCTCACCCATCAGCTTGGGCAACCCGGTGAGAATCGCCCACTTGGTACGCTTCAAGAGGATACCCCGGATGGGTATCAACCGACTCAAGTGATCTACCGTCAAGAAAGGCCCCGATCATCAAGTCTGCCTCGTGAGTCAATCAATAGTCCACGTCAGCACTCACTCGCCAACATCGGAGGCTGGATGATCTACTTCAAAGCTCAATGGAGATCGACCAAGACCATTCCGACCAAGACCAACAAGCCAAAGAAGATTCCCTTGATCCAGACAACTTGAAATCGAAGATCCCACTCCCTCCCTAACGAAGCTACCATCCTGCAGGCCCAGTGCCTTGAGGACAGGATAAAATCTGTATCTGTACTTGCTGAACCACTTTCAGTTTTGTTCGATAAATAAAGAAGTAAAAATCAATGCCGTGAAATGTCCATAACCTCCCACTCCTTTTGACCAATAAGGGAACAAATTTGACTAATCTAATCCCATGAGACTAACCTGCTCGTAGACGGCCTTCTTCCTGTAGACCTCATAATAGTTAGCGGGCATACCAACAACGAACGTGATCGAGCTGAAAGGGCAATCTCAACATGAGTTGTGTCCAATTTTCCAACAATGCGCATCCGAAGGTAGCCCATTGCTCTATCTTTCAAAGATATGCATTCAGTTATGGAGTGTTGCCCATTATTTCGACAATATCAGGGAATGAGAGCGAATCTCCCCTTTTGAAGATCGTTCTAAGATACTCACGATGCGAGCCACGAGAGTCTGAGTAGCGGAAGGAGGAACGTCCAGTAGATGTGCTGGTACGGCAGCATTTTGAGCACCCAGTGATCGACGAGCTGAATGAATACAGTTGTTTATTCATTGAATCAGTATATCCAAGCTTGAGAAATTAGCTGGACTCTATGAATTCGTTCATGTAATACTATTCTGAAAAAGATCAATAATTGTGTCATACCTTCAGATCCTGGACTACGGTAGCGTAGAATGGCAGCAGATCGAGATCGCCGTCACTGTAAATAATAACTATTTTACTGATTATTTTGATTCGAATCATGGTATTCTTGCATTAGCAATTTGGCGATAACTCGTACTTAGGAATTGAAAAATGTCGAAGAATATGCGTGAAGTAGTGATAACAAATCTGCTCCCGACTCTTCTCATTTCGCGTACTCCCTCGTTTCTCCGGCGAGAGAGTGTGCGAATTGAGGAGAGTCGGATGCCTATTTGTCATTCCTAGCGTGAAGTATTACCGTCCAAGGACATTGGTGGCCGCATGATGGATGTTGTGCTGCTCCTTCCATCCCGAGGATGAGAAACCTTGCAGGAAATCACCCGTGAAGTAACTGAAAGACAGTATTTGTTCTCTGTTTTGAAATGTGTTTCAGAAGAACCACACTGTACATCCCCTTTCTACATGAACGATGAAAGTGTTCGTCACACTTATTGATGAACGATTGACAAGTGAATTATTCCTTTCGCAATTCATAGATCACCCCGATCAGTGGAATACACCCCTCTCTTCGCCCCCATCAACTCACCACCCCCCCCCCTCTCTCCCCCCTCCATCACTGATAAACTTCGACCCCTGAACGTGCATACACGACTCTCCCCGATCAGATATCAGTTGCCCTCAACCCAACAAATGAAGCACACCCATGAACGATCGATGAAAATCCTAACTGACAAGTCCAACATCCGAGCACAAACACAGATCCAAGCATGAGGAATCAATGATTGCTAAAAAAAATGCGTGCAATCGCATATTCCTACTGTTTTCATGCATTATTGCATTACAAAAATAAATTGCCTACCTGAGAAGATCGTTGTAGTATGGATTCTTGAAGACTTGCTGATGGCAGCACTCATGCATGTACCATCTGAAAAATCAGAGATTGGGATAATTAAAATAAAAAATATATGTATCTCAATAACATAGTATTATTTAGTATTGATTACATACGATCTTATCTAGATCAAAGCATGCGATATTTTTTGCAGACTATTCTGTGTATCGGACAAAGTGTGTTCGAGGCGTTGGTCAACAGATATGCTGAATTCATAGTCGGCAAAAGCTGAGGAGTTAAACTCATCATTATGTGTGCTCTTTCGAGTGGCCAAGTAAGCGTACGAAATGAAGATATAAACCCTCAGATCTTTAGATTTTGTCAACAATGAATAACGGAAAGCGTAATGATCATTTCTAGTGATGGAAAATCGGCATCCGACTCTCCTTATTTCGCCTGTTCTCTCATTTCTCTATCAGGCGAGTTATAACGAAAAATTAGGAGAGTCAGATGTCGATTTGCCATCACTAATCGTATTTCAACAGTACCCCAATTGCTGCCAAGCGAGTCCCTGGATGAGCGCCGCGATCACGTATTGCCCGTGGTACAATTGGAGGTAGACGGCGAAGGCAATCATGAAGATCGGCTCGAGACACTGAAAATCGATCGAAAAATGAATACACTGATCTCCCATCCAACGAAAGCACTTCTTAAATCTACTACATTGTTTTTGAATCCGTGGTGGAACTGTAATCAACACAAGAAAAATCTTCTGTCCTATCACTCATTTCGAAAAACGTATTACGAAATGATGACAAACCTTTCGGAAATACCATACGAGATCAGATTTATAATAACCCTCTTTGCGGAGGTCCAGTCGCAATTTGTCGAAGTTCTGAATAATAATCCGGATAAAATAAGAACTTGTGAACCTAAAACCTTGGCGATTTCATCTGCCTTCTCCTGGGTGATATCGAAAGTTCCCATGTTGATCTTGTCCTCTCCGACCAACTCCTCTTCCTGAAGGAATAGTATTTTATCGAAACCATCACTCGACATGATCCTTTCCCTTTTCATTCTGCCTTTCGTTTCGAAATGTGGACTGAATACACAACACAATTCAAGTGATCCAACGACATTAACATTTTCTGATCAACATTTTCTGATGTTCTCTCTCACAATACAAGGAGCAGGCAATAGGTCGGATGAGAACATTATGATGATCTATTTCGCAATATGGTATCTTATATAACAGGTGTCTCTCATATGCACATCGTGCTCATCCAGTAGGGTAGTCTCCGAATCGTCTCATCCAACACAGTGCCAGGAACTTTGAGAGTGGCAGAACACCCACCACGTCGCTGATGGTCGGCTGTTTGTCTCTGCTCTCCTCCTTCAGTTTCGCCAACCATTTTCCCGCAGTGATCGAAGACCCATGGAAGGTGTGGAACACCGTGGTCGCCTTCAAATGAAATTCATTTGAAATTGTGAATTATACAATTTTCAACCTCTTTGTTACGGTAGGTGGTGATCGCCGAACCTCCGGGATGTGCTCGCATCACCTGTATAATTCATCAATGGATATCATCTGAATACAGAAGACAGACAAATCAAATCAATCAGTCTCGACAATTTAGGATTTGAGGGATGCTTTCTGAATCAGCATACTCCAATATCAAGAGACGGCAATTTCCAATCTATATGCACAGATTTTGGCACCAGTATTTGACCAATTGACAGTCGTAGGGATAGAATAAGATACTCGCCTCTTCATCCACATGCACCCAGGTGCCATCGATCTTGAGCCAGAACGGCGAGTGGTCAACGTCCCGGATGACCATGTTGTACCCTGATTTGAATACTATTGGATACTGTAAGAAACATTCAAACATCCATCGATAGTCGAAATATAGTAATAAATAAGCACGACAATCAAGAATGACCAACAAAGAAACGGGGGTAGTGAGAACGGGGTCAGCCACGTCTGCGCTCGTTATACCAATACGGCAGCAAAAACCGAGAGGGTCAGTGATAAAGGAAAATGCGTAGTCGGACAATAAGAAATCGGTGGAAGAACGTGCGAAGCGTGGTAAGAAACGCGAAACGAGAGATAAGAGAGTGATCAGAGTCAACGCAAACCCAGCACATAAATAGAGAATCGAGAGATCATGGAATAATGAGAGAGTTCAGACACGCCTAACTATAGAACGGAACTGACTGATCAACGGATAAGGATAAGTCCACTACAATGGAGTTTTCGCGTCGGTCTAGATGAGAATAATGTATAATCAAACGAAGTTGAAAGTTCGCGATCAAGAAATATTTCTGAGTAGGAACCGTGACAGGGGGGAGAGAAGTGCCGAGAGGAAGAGAGAGAAGAGGGGGAGAGGGGAAGAAGGGGAGTGGGGCGATCGAAAGGTCCGAACTCACCCCACTTTGGGAAGGGGCGAGATGTGAGTGATGATAAGCTGTTCTCGACGGTTTCTCTCGTGCCTTCGAGGGTTGTGAAAGGAAGAGAGACGGGTGAATTGCAAGAGCCGTTTCCGAGCAGTTTGCACAGCGCGGTTTATTTGAATCAATACAGTGATGGCGTTATAGATATCATTTCGAAATATTTTTATAGAAACAAATCAAAAGGAATCCGACCACGAAAATAATTGTCAGTTATGTTAGCTGGATGTAAGATAATTGACACCCATGTCGTATTGAGAAAATTGAAGAAAGGAAATGTTTCGAATTGAAGAAGGAGAGAGAAAACGCGAAATGAATCAGATTTTATCAGATAGGATCCAACACGATACAGAATGCTCAAAGCAAAAGTACACCTTTGGAAAGGGTGTATTCTATGATTTGTACGTGCTTTCTGGGACGGAACAGCACTTTTGGAGCAGAAATTGAGTGAACGACAAACAATTCTGCGACTCATGCCTCTGGTAAACCGCAGTGACCCACCTATAGCATAATTTGGCTTACTATTTGTCTGTTAGTATATCCATTTTTCACACAATTTGCACTTGATCATGTATCTCTCTCTTATCTGCGTTGCGATCACATTGAACGGAACATTGAAGTATCATTTAAAGGAACGGAACACACTTCAGTACGTGCGATCGATAATTTGAGTAGACCTCAATAATCCCTAAATAGCCAAATATATATCAATATGAAAAAGGGAGGATGAAAGCACAGTGTAATGAGGGGAAAATTATGGAGGAATTTTTTCCTCTGTAGTGGAATCTTTTCATTCATTGCCTAAGAAATCACCTTATCAGCAGTGTTTCAAATGTAAAAAAAAAACCCCGGCATAAGGAACTGTCGAGCAAGAGTAGATTGCTCAATAATTATTGATTGACAAGGCATAACTCGAAATAGGCTAAGACAAAAAAAATGAGAGAAGTGACTGAGATTCGGATCCCCTTCCCTGATTGCGACACAATGATATGATCGCTATTACAGATCGGAGACTGACACCTTCTCCAATTTCTTCGATTCCAGTGATGTATCTTAGCTCTTTATCACAACGTGTTTACATCACACAGAACAGATGGAAAATCGGAGGATCGTTTGGAAAGTGTCGGGATACGAGAGGAAATGTGTCGAGATTCTAGTTGAAAATCTGTAAGCAGTGTATCCAAAAACGGTCTTTATCAGCGTAGCGCAGAGTAGGCTGCACAACGATCTCGTGGTGTAGTGGTTATCACATCTGTCTAACACACAGAAGGCCGGCGGTTCGAGCCCGCCCGAGATCAATACCTTTTGCCGGACGTTCACCTTGGTAAAATAAAATGTGTTCGAAGAAATTTTGCTGAGCAAAGGCGAAAAATCAATTATTGATTGTGTATGGTGAAGCTGAATATCCGAGATCTCTTTATCACTTGTACAAACTGCTCTACACTCAATTCTTTTAACGTCTGTGTCCATCCTCGAAGAAGACTCCTCCGTCGAGGGCGCAGTACTTGGGGCAGATGCCCTTCTCCCCAGCGGGCCCGGGCTTTCCGTCGTGTCCAGGCTGGCCGGGCTTTCCTTCTTCTCCGGGGTTTCCAGCGGGTCCCTGCTCTCCTCTTTCTCCGTTGGGTCCAGGATTGCCCTGATGACCGGGCTGGCCGGGTCTACCCTGAGGTCCCTGAGATCCGTCCTTTCCGGGAGGTCCGGGAGGTCCGGGAATGGGTCTTCCGTACTCGACAGACTTGCCCTGAGGGCCGGGTCCTCCGGCTCTTCCCTGTCTTCCGGGCTGTCCGGCTCTTCCGGGGCTTCCGGGCTCTCCCTTGGCTCCATCGTCTCCCTTGTGTCCGGGTCCTCCGGGTCGTCCCTGATTTCCGGAGGGGCCAGCAGGTCCAGCAGGTCCGGGCTCTCCGGCGGGGCAAGGCTTGCACGGGGGAGGGGTGATGGGATCGCAAGGCTTGCCAGGAGGGCGACCGGGGTTTCCGGGTGCTCCGGGAGCTCCGTCCTTTCCGGGAGCACCGGGTCGGCCGGGAGTTCCGGTGGGTCCGGCGGCTCCGGGCAGACAGCAGTTGTCGCACTTGGCATCCTCGAAGAAGCCACCTCCGACCACTGCAGCAGCAGGGGCCGACTCCTCTCCGTAGTATCCTCCGGCCTGACGGGCAGTTCTGTTGGAGCGGAGAGGGGCGGCGCCATGGGCGGAGGCCCAGATTCCCTTCGCTGCGGACTGGCACTCAGCCAATTCGTGGTACATTTGACGAGAGACTGACTCGACGTGACGAGAGAGAAGAGGCATCGTGAGGCAGATCGAGAGGATTGCCACCGTCTGAAATCGAAAGAGGTTTTATTTGGGATTGGTAGGAATCAATTCTAAGGACTACTGTAGGGGTCATAGATCGAAGACCGAGGATACTGAATAGCACTATGCTCCAGAGAAAGTTGAGGCGTTGCGGTACTCACGGAGAATCCGACGGCGATGTATCCGACAGCCCTGTAGGCACGAAGTTTGATCTCGTTCTCCATTAGTAGAAGAAGAGTGAGGAGTTGACCTGCCCTCTCCCCCGCCTCACTCGGTTTTATAGTGGCACATGAACTGGATAACGCCATTTTTCTGCTGCCCTGGTCATTTCTCGGTTTAGTATAGCACCCCTGACAAAACTGAATCGAAAATGAGATGTCTAAAGTAGAATTACTGCAATTTGCTAGCCTGTAAATTGAGAAACAAGTTGACTGGTAATTATGAATGGAATGGAAACTGTAATACAATATCCTTCCAATTGAGTGGCATACTTTGTTTATTAGAGAAAATAGTTCAGACGCTCTTTTTCGCTTACTTCTGCGAAACACATGTAATTCAATCAGCGACAGAATGATGCGGATGGTACATTCAATAGAGTCCATAAAATCATTTTAAAAATCGTGGATAACTGCACGGATGCCAAGTATTCATACATTTTGAGCTATTCTTGTGCAGAACAGAAGTGGATCGACTCTATCATGGAGTCTCTAGTCGGTCGTGTTTGAACATGCGTTGTTGCTTACGCAATTCGAACGGCCCGACATGGAAATGAAGCGTTTGCACAACTGTCATTTGCCCTATATAACCCGACGACATTTCCCTTTCCTTACTTCACTCATCTCAGCATGTTCTGTGCTGTCCTTCTTGCCCTTCTGGGCTCAGCACTCGCTGGTTCCATCGACTTTGAGAAGGATCTCGTTCACAACGTCGACCTCGGAAGACTCCAGAAGGACCTCGCCGCCCTCGACGGAAGACTCAAGAACACCGCCGACGTTGAGGCAGAGATCGAACTTCTGAAGGCTGCTTATTCCAAGACAATCATCGATTCACCCGCCCCGATCAATGGATCCACCTGCACGGATAACGATGCCAATGAGATCAACGTGAAAGCGGGAGAGGAGAAGGATCTCTTCGAGGGAGATTTACTCCTAACCAAGTAAGGATTCTTTCCGATTTTTATATCTTAGCCTCTTGAAATGCGCAACTTGATCTTTGACCGTCACAAGCTGACAACACGGATTTCATGCCTTTTTCAGTGATCAACTGGCCCTCATCGAGTCTCTTCACAAATCCATCCGATCTCGTCGTCAGGCCCTCAAGGATGCCGGATATTCATGGGGAACCGTCAATCCCGTCATTCCCTTCTCATACTCTGCTGGATACGGTAAACGTTATTTACATTGAATGCATTCAGTCCAAAAAGGATTAGTCGCATCGCGCTGAAACATGCAATGTTGAATTTGATTTTAACGTATTCAGAATAAATCTAGCAAACGTGTCCTTGCAGACCAGGCCCGTCGCCCAACTATCGCTGCTGCAATGAAATTCTGGGAGAAGAACACTTGCGTCC
This sequence comes from Pristionchus entomophagus, assembly GCA_036245825.1. Taxonomy (NCBI): domain Eukaryota; kingdom Metazoa; phylum Nematoda; class Chromadorea; order Rhabditida; family Neodiplogasteridae; genus Pristionchus; species Pristionchus entomophagus. The sequence goes on from BTSX01000006.1 coordinate 30,274,917, forward strand.
GATTCAAGGAGGCTACCTCTGGATACCGGTGCGATTTGAAAAATTTTATCTGATCCTTAGATATTGTGTTCAAACTAATTGCGCCTTCACAATGAGATCACTATTCAGAGTGGAGGTTCGTGAGTCGGCGGGATGCTCCTCTTACGTGGGAAAGATCAACGACCGTACCGGCACTCAGGGACTCAACCTCGGACAGGGATGCATGAGTGTACGTTTTTTTAAAATTGCAATCTGAAGATGCAAAACTGAGTTTTCCATGCGAGTCAACATTCTTAACATAAAGACTCTCTAATATAACACTAGGTTCTCCTTCGAAAAGGCTTTCTTTCAGGTCGGAACCATCTGTCACGAGCTCTCTCACACTTTCGGTTTCTTCCACGTTCAGTCTCGATTCGATCGTGATAAGTACGTCGACATCGACTTCAACAACATTCTCACCGATGTGAGTTTCCTTCTTACAAATCCACCTATGATCCGGCCAATTGTTCAAAATCGCAACACTGATATTTCAAAATGTCTTCTCAGGATAAGCACAACTTCGATCTGGAGAAGGAGGACAAAACTGTTCTCCGTGATATTCCATACGAATTCGGCAGCAACATGCACTACTACCACAAGGATTTCGCGAGGGATTCGAGCAAGCCCGCCATTTACGCCAAGCCCGCTTACAAGGTATGTTTTACTGAAAGATGATCTAGGTGTTGAATAAATTCACATGAGAATTTCTTTCAGATCTACCAGGAGGGTATGATGGGCCGTGTTCCCACATTCTACGATATCCTCGGAGTGAACAAGCACTTCAACTGTGCAGGTGAGTTGTTGATCTGCATGGGGATATTTGGATATTTGCCCTGCCTCGGAACACCCGAGTAGTTGATTTTCTTTATACCATTTGCACTTGGATCAAACTTCACGATCTGAGAAAAAATCTAAAAACTTGCAGCCAACTGTAAGACCTCGGCGACGTGTGCCAACGGCGGAGTTCAGGACGTGAATGCGTGCACCAAGTGTCTCTGTCCCCTCGGATGGACTGGAGACAAATGCGACAAGAGAGTAAGTTCTTACTACTCTTTACACGAAAGCGATCTCACTCCAATAGTCGTACTCGTTCATTAACCTTTCAGCCCACCGGAACCAAGACCGTTCCCGCCACTACTACTATGCAGACAATGAGAATCGATCTGAAGCCGGGAACCAAGACTGTCGAGTACAGAACCGAATACTATCTCCTCCAGGTATTTTATTCAATATTTTCATTATCGCAAATTCGAACAGAAACACTTTATCCTTTTCCAGGCTCCGGCTGGCATGAAGGTGCAGATGACACCTAAGGTTCTGGGCACTCGTTGGTCCAATTCGTGCGATCCTATGGGAATCGAGGTCAAGTTCCTGAAAGACACCCGTCCTTCTGGACTCCAGTGAGTTGGCATGTTCAAACTATTCAAAACTAAATCAATTTTCTTCTCGTTGAGATATAGGCGCGGTAGAGCGATGATCATACTCCTCCATAATGATATCATTCCAGGGTGTGCGACTGGCGCGTGCAGCAGCCTACCATCACCTCCGAGACAAACGAGATGCTCGTACAGGCTTACACTCTCGGAGATCAATTCGCTGTTGAGATGCAGTACAAGGCGGTCAATTAGATGATTTCCTGACTAATGAGATGATAAATAGATTCCATTCACTCGTTTCACGCTCCATCTCATGCACTATTGAACGTTTTCGGGCACAGGTTCTTTGAGCTTCATTATGAATGAGGATTATGTGAACCAAGAAAGCAAAAACAGTCAATGTATTCTTTTTTAATCGAGCGTTCATTCAATTAAAAAGCGTACTGGGTTCGTTCAGGAATGCTGTTCAGGAATGCTGTTTAAAGCTGATGAAACAAAAAGAAAGAGAAAGGTCAGGAAACCTTTACAAGAAGCATTCCAATGAGAGGTAGACCCTTTGTTCTTTTCCATCCATTCGCCTTTGATACATTCTGTACATTTTATAAAGACAATTTATTTATTGCCAAGATATTAATCAATAAAATAATGGTGGTGTGATCGAGTGGTGGCAGGAAGTAGCACGAGAGCGGCGACGATCGGGAGAAGGCGGCCGGTATCGCGTACACTCCCAAGCACACCACGGAGCAGCTGGAGTCGCTTAACGGCGAGTTCCGTCCTCAAAGAAGATTCCTCCGTCGATGGCGCAGTACGTGGGGCAGATTCCGCGCTCTCCGGGATGTCCGGGCTGTCCGGGAGTTCCGTCGGGTCCCTTCTTTCCGTCCTCTCCGGGCTGTCCGGACTCTCCGGGAAGTCCCTTGAGTCCGGGCTCTCCGGGCTTTCCATCGGATCCGTTCTGGCCGGGGGCTCAGCCCTGTCCCTGAGGTCCGAGAGGTCCGGCAGGTCCAGGCACCACGGGCTCGGACTTGGCGTCCTCTCCGGAAGCTCCGGGCTGTCCAGGGTATCCGGGAGGTTCCTTGGGTCCGGGCTCTCCGGGGCGGCATCGTTGCCCTGCTTTCCCTGAGGTCCGTTGTTTCCGTGCGGGCCGGCGGGTCAGGGAGGGCCGGGGTTTCCTGGACGCATGGCTTGCACGGGGGAAGAGTGATGGGGTAGAAGGGCTCTTGAGGGGGCTTTCGAGGTTTCCGGGGGCTCCGGGAGCTCCGGGCTTTCCGGCCTTACCGGGGGATCCGACGGCACACGTTGAGCTCGGAGTAGATCTAGCGGAGTACACGTGGTGCACATAGTTGTAAAACATCGGCAGCGTGATGCAGACCGACAGCGCCGCGCGGCCTGAGCAGGGCATGTTACGGTGGCAATTCCAAAAATAAGCTGCCTAGTCGAAAGTTGCAATATGCCGATGAAAATGATAAATTAAGGGCGGGAAACGCGCAGTTCTAAGCAGCGCGTCAAGGAAAAGGGAGAGAGATCTCCGGATCGCGTAAGGAACAAACAATGACAGAGGAGATGAGGATAATGGAAGGTCAATTAAGAGCTGGAAAGGATGAGTAATGAGATCATTCTTGCACTCTCTGAGGTATTACCATTTCGTGATCAGCGACCAATGCTTTTCACTATGAATTCCTTCTCGTGCATTTAGTGATGCGATTTCATATTGCTTATCATAATTTCAAATCATCGTAAAAACTAGATATATTCGACTTAACATGGTGTGATGTGCCATGTACTGGCACTGTTGTCAATTGAAAGAAAGGGATGTTCGAGAACTCATAAAGATATGGGCGAGAGGAGAAATTTGTCCTGATCCCCTCTTTTTTACCTTCGTGTTCTTTACACCTGTCATTTGTTGGCGATGAACAAGAAGGAGAAAACATTGGACAGATCTATTGAAACATTGGGAGGAGAAAGACATAACACGATGGAAAGTCGGGCGTCCACCGTCTAAGCGACCCCACTCACTGAGGGATAGGTTTCGTGCTATTTAGGTATTCTCTTTGTTGGGAACAGCAGGGGGGTGAGGAGAAATTGGCCGGATATTGTACTAACTTTCTGACTTCTATGCCAGAAGAGGTTTGTTATTCGGATGCGTTGTGTAGTAAGTCAGAGATCAATACAAAATTATTTCATTAATCAATTAATAACGATACAAGGATAAATGACGTAGAGGATAGAGTGTCGAAAGTGTGGAGAGAGAGTTTGGGTGGAAAAAAATGGAAAAAAAATGGAATGGAGACCTTGGTTTCATAACTGGTGAGAAACTTAGAGAATGGATTCGCACGAGTACGAGATGGAATGGAGAGCAGAATGGAATGAAACATGGACCAACAAATAGGTCTAAACTTGTTTGGATGGATTTGAGTCGACAACTAACCAGTGAGTAGGTCGTTGGTCCTCGGTTGATGATTCCGATGGAAGTTCCGATCGGAATGGGTGTCAAAGCGAGGCGAGAGAAATAGACGTGCTTGACAACTCGTATCCTGTGTTACCTGAAACTTGGGAAGTAAACCATTGATTGGAATGACGAGGTGACGATGAAATAATAACGCAATTATGGGAAAATAACGGAAGAACGGTTTTAAGCCGCCGTAAAGGGGAAATATGCGGCACAAAGTGGTCAGGGAGTGATGAGAACGTCAATATTAATGAAAATAATGAAGAAATACTAAGCAGAGCCACCGCAACGTGGTAGGAGAGAGAAAATGATGAAAATGAAAAAGCGAGAATGGATTTCGATAGAGTGAATACTGGAATGGATTAGTTCCCACCGTTTCACACTGGTGCGAAACTCAGATATGAATTCCTGAGAGTTCGAAATGGATTAGAATGCATGTGTAGAGTGAAACGGATAACACGTGGATATGAAGAAAAGTGTGGATGGATTAAAGATCCTTATTGGAACTAGCCGAGCTACGCTCGCTAGTGGTACGCCGTAAGTTTAAAAGAAAATAAGTTTGAGTTGTCTAGCCTCGCTGTATGTCACAAGACTGTCAGAAATATTACCACTCTGATCAGCGTCAGAAAAATTACCATACCGCGATCTGTGGTAAATTTCCTGACACATTTCCTCGGTGGAAAATATTCTGACACAGTCACCTCTGTGGTAATTGTTCTGACAGTCACCAGGGTGGTAATTTTTCTGACAAAAAAATACGACAGAGGTGACTGGCACCCCTCCCTTCCACGGCTAGAGATCCCATCGATACCCAGGCGGAACGGCGCGATTCGGCCTAGTTCTGATACACTTTCAATCTGAAACACAAACACGCCGGGATTGACACTCCCCGACATGACCCGAGCACGCGAAAATTATTGCAAAACATTTTGCCTCAGCGGGGATTCGAACCCGCGCTGTCACTATCCGAAGCCCCACCTTGCAACCACTACACCACGCTTTAAACTTAATAAAACAATTCAACCAAAACACGGTTCAAACCGTCACGGGTCACTCTACATGAGTGTCAAATCTATTTGGCACTCCCCCTCGTTATACCAAGAACGGTGACCGAACTCAGAGAAATTTTCCGAAACCCGTCGTATTCAGCACAATAGTACCTCACGGGAACGGAACGTGCTCAACCGGCTTTGCTCTAATCGACTCAACAAAAGCATCCATCGATTCCCCGATGTTTTCCGCACCTCCTAGTCGCATCCGTTAATCCGTCCCTCCCCCGCGTCTATGAATTTCAACCGCCTGAATAGCGATTGCTCTAAACGACAAACCTTTACTCGGCCATATCTCGCTTCAGGGTGGTCCTACAGGGTCGATGCTCAGCAAGGCTGACTTTTGTTTCTTGTAGCTCTCGTCGAGAGCTTTCAGAAACGACCCATATGTAGGGTGTTAGGTTCACGGGGGCGAGCTGGGCAGTCAGTTGAAGGGTCGAAAAACCGAAAAATTCGAGTGTCCTAACTTTGACGTCATATTTGACCTACCCAACGTCATCTGACCGGCTCGGCAATAGTGCCATTCGATCCGGCACCATCCCAAGTACCTTAGTTAACTAAATGCCAATCTTTTCCCACACCTCCGGCCCAGCACTACCCATTTGCTTCGACCAGTCAATTTGCCGGTCAACGTTCTTTTATCTATAGGCGAACGAAGACAAGAAGCAGAGGTGTAACTAGTGCATAGCAGTAACGAGAACAACAGGTAATCACATAGTACAGGGCAATGAATACGAGGCACTTTTTCTAGTTGCACTAGGCCCCACCCCTTCTTTCTGTCTTGCCACTCCCCGCCCCCTCTATCTAGCCTCGGCCCCTACGAATCGATGATTGGAACATCAGGATTGGAGCGAGAGCAGACTAGAAAGACACCTCCGGGTCACGGTTCGTGAGCAGACTAGAGATAGGTAGGGTGTCCCTCCTCTCTCTCTCAATTCACTCTTCATGTTCCCATGAGGGATACATTGCCACGGTTGGCACGATCCTTATTGGAACGAAGCCAAGAAACATAGTACGACATAATCTAAGTGAAGCAAAGGTGTAACTAGTGCATAGCAGTAACGAGAACAACAGGTAATCACATAGTACAGGGCAATGAATACGAGGCACTTTTTCTAGTTGCACTAGGCCCCACCCCTTCTTTCTGTCTTGCCACTCCCCGCCCCCTCTATCTAGCCTCGGCCCCTACGAATCGATGATTGGAACATCAGGATTGGAGCGAGAGCAGACTAGAAAGACACCTCCGGGTCACGGTTCGTGAGCAGACTAGAGATAGGTAGGGTGTCCCTCCTCTCTCTCTCAATTCACTCTCCATGTTCCCATGAGGGACACATTGCCACGGTTGGCACGATCCTTATTGGAACGAAGACAAGAAACATAGTACGACATAATCTAAGTGAAGCAAAGGTGTAACTAGTGCATAGCAGTAACGAGAACAACAGGTAATCACATAGTACAGGGCAATGAATACGAGGCACTTTTTCTAGTTGCACTAGGCCCCACCCCTTCTTTCTGTCTTGCCACTCCCCGCCCCCTCTATCTAGCCTCGGCCCCTACGAATCGATGATTGGAACATCAGGATTGGAGCGAGAGCAGACTAGAAAGACACCTCCGGGTCACGGTTCGTGAGCAGACTAGAGATAGGTAGGGTGTCCCTCCTCTCTCTCTCAATTCACTCTCCATGTTCCCATGAGGGATACATTGCCACGGTTGGCACGATCCTTATTGGAACGAAGCCAAGAAACATAGTACGACATAATCTAAGTGAAGCAAAGGTGTAACTAGTGCATAGCAGTAACGAGAACAACAGGTAATCACATAGTACAGGGCAATGAATACGAGGCACTTTTTCTAGTTGCACTAGGCCCCACCCCTTCTTTCTGTCTTGCCACTCCCCGCCCCCTCTATCTAGCCTCGGCCCCTACGAATCGATGATTGGAACATCAGGATTGGAGCGAGAGCAGACTAGAAAGACACCTCCGGGTCACGGTTCGTGAGCAGACTAGAGATAGGTAGGGTGTTCCCTCCTCTCTCTCTCTCTCAATTCACTCTCCATGTTCCCATGAGGGATACAGTGCCACGGTTGGCACGATCCTTATTGGAACGAAGACAAGAAACATAGTACGACATAATCTAAGTGAAGCAAAGGTGTAACTAGTGCATAGCAGTAACGAGAACAACAGGTAATCACATAGTACAGGGCAATGAATACGAGGCACTTTTTCTAGTTGCACTAGGCCCCACCCCTTCTTTCTGTCTTGCCACTCCCCGCCCCCTCTATCTAGCCTCGGCCCCTACGAATCGATGATTGGAACATCAGGATTGGAGCGAGAGCAGACTAGAAAGACACCTCCGGGTCACGGTTCGTGAGCAGACTAGAGATAGGTAGGGTGTTCCCTCCTCTCTCTCTCTCTCAATTCACTCTCCATGTTCCCATGAGGGATACATTGCCACGGTTGGCACGATCCTTATTGGAACGAAGACAAGAAACCTAGTACGACATAATATAAGTGAAGCAAAGGTGTAACTAGTGCATAGCAGTAACGAGAACAACAGGTAATCACATAGTACAGGGCAATGAATACGAGGCACTTTTTCTAGTTGCACTAGGCCCCACCCCTTCTTTCTGTCTTGCCACTCCCCGCCCCCTCTATTTAGCCTCGGCCCCTACGAATCGATGATTGGAACATCAGGATTGGGGCGAGAGCAGACTAGAAAGACACCTCCGGGTCACGGTTCGTGAGCAGACTAGAGATAGGTAGGGTGTCCCTCCTCTCTCTCTCAATTCACTCTCCATGTTCCCATGAGGGATACATTGCCACGGTTGGCACGATCCTTATTGGAACGAAGACAAGAAACATAGTACGACATAATCTAAGTGAAGCAAAGGTGTAACTAGTGCATAGCAGGTAACGAGAACAACAGGTAATCACATAGTACAGGGCAATGAATATGAGGCACTTTTTCTAGTTGCACTAGGCCCCACCCCTTCTTTCTGTCTTGCCACTCCCCGCCCCCTCTATCTAGCCTCGGCCCCTACGAATCGATGATTGGAACATCAGGATTGGAGCGAGAGCAGACTAGAAAGACACCTCCGGGTCACGGTTCGTGAGCAGACTAGAGATAGGTAGGGTGTCCCTCCTCTCTCTCTCAATTCACTCTCCATGTTCCCATGAGGGACACATTGCCACGGTTGGCACGATCCTTATTGGAACGAAGACAAGAAACATAGTACGACATAATCTAAGTGAAGCAAAGGTGTAACTAGTGCATAGCAGTAACGAGAACAACAGGTAATCACATAGTACAGGGCAATGAATATGAGGCACTTTTTCTAGTTGCACTAGGCCCCACCCCTTCTTTCTGTCTTGCCACTCCCCGCCCCCTCTATCTAGCCTCGGCCCCTACGAATCGATGATTGGAACATCAGGATTGGAGCGAGAGCAGACTAGAAAGACACCTCCGGGTCACGGTTCGTGAGCAGACTAGAGATAGGTAGGGTGTCCCTCCTCTCTCTCTCAATTCACTCTCCATGTTCCCATGAGGGACACATTGCCACGGTTGGCACGATCCTTATTGGAACGAAGACAAGAAACATAGTACGACATAATCTAAGTGAAGCAAAGGTGTAACTAGTGCATAGCAGTAACGAGAACAACAGGTAATCACATAGTACAGGGCAATGAATACGAGGCACTTTTTCTAGTTGCACTAGGCCCCACCCCTTCTTTCTGTCTTGCCACTCCCCGCCCCCTCTATCTAGCCTCGGCCCCTACGAATCGATGATTGGAACATCAGGATTGGAGCGAGAGCAGACTAGAAAGACACCTCCGGGTCACGGTTCGTGAGCAGACTAGAGATAGGTAGGGTGTCCCTCCTCTCTCTCTCAATTCACTCTCCATGTTCCCATGAGGGATACATTGCCACGGTTGGCACGATCCTTATTGGAACGAAGCCAAGAAACATAGTACGACATAATCTAAGTGAAGCAAAGGTGTAACTAGTGCATAGCAGTAACGAGAACAACAGGTAATCACATAGTACAGGGCAATGAATACGAGGCACTTTTTCTAGTTGCACTAGGCCCCACCCCTTCTTTCTGTCTTGCCACTCCCCGCCCCCTCTATCTAGCCTCGGCCCCTACGAATCGATGATTGGAACATCAGGATTGGAGCGAGAGCAGACTAGAAAGACACCTCCGGGTCACGGTTCGTGAGCAGACTAGAGATAGGTAGGGTGTTCCCTCCTCTCTCTCTCTCTCAATTCACTCTCCATGTTCCCATGAGGGATACATTGCCACGGTTGGCACGATCCTTATTGGAACGAAGACAAGAAACATAGTACGACATAATCTAAGTGAAGCAAAGGTGTAACTAGTGCATAGCAGTAACGAGAACAACAGGTAATCACATAGTACAGGGCAATGAATACGAGGCACTTTTTCTAGTTGCACTAGGCCCCACCCCTTCTTTCTGTCTTGCCACTCCCCGCCCCCTCTATCTAGCCTCGGCCCCTACGAATCGATGATTGGAACATCAGGATTGGAGCGAGAGCAGACTAGAAAGACACCTCCGGGTCACGGTTCGTGAGCAGACTAGAGATAGGTAGGGTGTTCCCTCCTCTCTCTCTCTCTCAATTCACTCTCCATGTTCCCATGAGGGATACATTGCCACGGTTGGCACGATCCTTATTGGAACGAAGACAAGAAACCTAGTACGACATAATCTAAGTGAAGCAAAGGTGTAACTAGTGCATAGCAGTAACGAGAACAACAGGTAATCACATAGTACAGGGCAATGAATACGAGGCACTTTTTCTAGTTGCACTAGGCCCCACCCCTTCTTTCTGTCTTGCCACTCCCCGCCCCCTCTATCTAGCCTCGGCCCCTACGAATCGATGATTGGAACATCAGGATTGGAGCGAGAGCAGACTAGAAAGACACCTCCGGGTCACGGTTCGTGAGCAGACTAGAGATAGGTAGGGTGTTCCCTCCTCTCTCTCTCTCTCAATTCACTCTCCATGTTCCCATGAGGGATACATTGCCACGGTTGGCACGATCCTTATTGGAACGAAGACAAGAAACCTAGTACGACATAATCTAAGTGAAGCAAAGGTGTAACTAGTGCATAGCAGTAACGAGAACAACAGGTAATCACATAGTACAGGGCAATGAATACGAGGCACTTTTTCTAGTTGCACTAGGCCCCACCCCTTCTTTCTGTCTTGCCACTCCCCGCCCCCTCTATCTAGCCTCGGCCCCTACGAATCGATGATTGGAACATCAGGATTGGAGCGAGAGCAGACTAGAAAGACACCTCCGGGTCACGGTTCGTGAGCAGACTAGAGATAGGTAGGGTGTACCTCCTCTCTCTCTCAATTCACTCTCCATGTTCCCATGAGGGATACATTGCCACGGTTGGCACGATCCTTATTGGAACGAAGAAAAGAAACCTAGTACGACATAATCTAAGTGAAGCAAAGGTGTAACTAGTGCATAGCAGTAACGAGAACAACAGGTAATCACATAGTACAGGGCAATGAATACGAGACACTTTTTCTAGTTGCACTAGGCCCCACCCCTTCTTTCTGTCTTGCCACTCCCCGCCCCCTCTATTTAGCCTCGGCCCCTACGAATCGATGATTGGAACATCAGGATTGGGGCGAGAGCAGACTAGAAAGACACCTCCGGGTCACGGTTCGTGAGCAGACTAGAGATAGGTAGGGTGTCCCTCCTCTCTCTCTCAATTCACTCTCCATGTTCCCATGAGGGATACATTGCCACGGTTGGCACGATCCTTATTGGAACGAAGACAAGAAACATAGTACGACATAATCTAAGTGAAGCAAAGGTGTAACTAGTGCATAGCAGTAACGAGAACAACAGGTAATCACATAGTACAGGGCAATGAATATGAGGCACTTTTTCTAGTTGCACTAGGCCCCACCCCTTCTTTCTGTCTTGCCACTCCCCGCCCCCTCTATCTAGCCTCGGCCCCTACGAATCGATGATTGGAACATCAGGATTGGAGCGAGAGCAGACTAGAAAGACACCTCCGGGTCACGGTTCGTGAGCAGACTAGAGATAGGTAGGGTGTCCCTCCTCTCTCTCTCAATTCACTCTCCATGTTCCCATGAGGGACACATTGCCACGGTTGGCACGAATGGGGGAACGAGAACGAGAGCGGTCTCTGGAGCGATGGGTGGAAATGGAAGAATGGGTACGGTAAGCATTACGAGGTAGAACACGATTGAAGGAACTTGCGGTGACACGAATGGGGGGACGATTAAATGACTTATTCTCCTACTAGAAATGCCTATGCGAGACCGACCTTCTTGAATTCGTATACTCTCTCGCTTTCTCTGATCGGCGAGAGAGCGCGCGACAGAGTCAGTTTCGAATGAGCCTAAGTGCCGCCATCATCAGGGGGTAGCCGGGTACCCCTATAGTCATTAGTATAGATCAAGTCAAATCCATGATAGTGGCTGATTGCATCAGATGGGTAAGTCGCAGGGAAGAGGGCACCAAATGCATTCTTCCCATTTTTATAGTCCAAGTGCATGGTAAATTACTCTAAGGGTCAGTGCGGCCCCGATTTGCATCTCGAGAGTTCGCTTTAAATGGCGCTCACTATAAGAGGACAATTCATAATGGAAGTAGGCGGTGGGGGAGAGGGAGGTCTACCTCTATCTCCCTTTCCCCCCCCCCCTCCCCCCGGCCGTATTTTCAGAGACGGTCACTCTACCACCGATGAGAGAGGAACATGATGCGCCCTTTCCTCCCTTTCCTTCTAAATCGATCAGTTGTAGTGGGGTCGCTCGGCCAGCATGCCTCGTTACCGCATAGCGCAGACATCACTTGATCTTTTTCATTATCATTCGCTGCGTAGCTGAAAACTTTTATTGGGACTCATTTGACTGAGTATCGATCATTCGTTACTAATATTCGTGCTTGCAGTGACTTCTTCGCGTGTCGCTCGCCCCGAGAATATGTCTGGATCGCCATCAAAGTCTGTCGCCAACCGCTGCGACGAGCAACCGATCGATAGCATGCATGCTGCAGCCCCTACAGCAGCTCATCACCACACGACAACGACGTCGTGCAAGCCAGTCGACGGCTCCGGTTCTTCCGGCGCGCCTCCGATGGTCCAAACGGCCCGCCGTCGCTTGCAGCTCACCAGGGGATCCCACCACCACCGTTCGAGTATCGTAGGAGGACAGGTGGGAGCGTTCCAAATCCATGTCAAGTCCAAGAAACGTTTTTCGTTTTTTTGCTCATTGTAGTGTGTGAATTAACTGGACTTCAAAAAATATCGTGCGTAACTGATGGTCTCTTTTTACTGAATATCATGTTTTCAGCTGCCGGAGCACCGTCGTCACACGCGGCCTGTCGTGCTGCCCGAGACACTCCTTCGAAGAGCGCAGCACCCGCACGTCCAGCCCATCTACGACGCCAATATCCAGATGGATGACCGGACCCTGAGGAACCTGAAGGACACCGAGGTATACAAAAAGGCGGACGAGTATATGCACTAGGCACACCATCCGTCTACTTTCATCTTAAGAGCCCGTTCGCCTAAGAGTCGGACAAGCTCGAGAACAGGCAAAAAATAATGTATGCTCAAAAGTTGGTGCTAGGGGTAACTTTCGATTATGAATCGATTGGTTGATTCCGTTTTTCGATCTGAGCCTTCTGAATCCCGGTACGATACGACGTAAATTTGGCCAAATTTTGAATCTGCGATAAAAACTGGTCCAGGTAGGGCAAAATTGGCCGAAATCTCGCGTACCCGAGCAGAATTTGAAGCTCTACAAAATGAGTCTCTACAAAAAAATTTTCGAGTTTAAGTCGTTTTTTGATTCACTCTGCATGCGGGAAAAATACTATAACATGAGAAAGAGCATGTTCTCCTGATCATTTTGGTATATGGGGTCAAGGCAATATCTTGGAGCAAAGTTGTTTTATGGTGCTTTTTTCTGAGGCCAACTCGCTGTTTTTGCGGTTTTCGATTATATCTTTTTTCATTTGTCGTTTCATGAGCTGCCATATATAAATTTGGTTTCTACGCACCAAAATACCCCAGAGAAACTAATTGCATGATATTCTGAGAAAATGACTTTTTCGACCCCAATTTTGGGTCAAAAATGAAATTTCAGGAAAATAAAATTAACTAGTACTTTTTCTGGCGTATTTCGGTGCGTAAAAACCGAATTTCTATATGGCAGCTCATGAAACGACAAACGAAAAAATATATAATCGAAAACCTGCAAAAACAGCGAATTGGCCTCAGAAAAGCACCATAAAACAACTTTGCTCCAAGATAATGCTTTGACCCCATATACCAAAATGATCAGGAGAACATGATCTTTCTAATGTTGAAGTATTTTTCCCGCATGCACAGTGGATCAAAAAACGAGTATAACTCGAAAACGAATAAAGATAAAGCCTCGCCCAAAAGCTCATTTTGTTGAGCTTCAAATTCTGGTCGGGTACGCGAGATTGCGGCCGATTTCGCCCTACCTGGACCAGTTTTTATCGCAGATTCAAAATTTGGCCAAATTGAAGTCGTTTCGTTCCGGGATTCAGAATGCTCAGATCGAAAAACGGAATCAGCCAATCGATTCAGAATCGAAAGTTACCCCTAGGACCAACTTTTGAGCATACATTATGTTTTGCCTGTTCCCGAGCATGTTGAACCTTTGCTGACTCTTAGGCGAACGGGCTCTTAATGCTTTCTTCTTTGTTCATACGCTTCGATTGAGCAGTTAGTGTTGCAAAAATTGTGCGCTGCTGCTTCTTCCTTCCTTATCCAGTCCCGTTTCTAATTGTTTCCTCTTATCATCTCCGTATTGTTTCAAGCGTGACACGTGATGAGAGTGCGTCGTGCGCGAAATCCAAGTGTAGATATGAGGCCGTTCGCCTTATTTTCGAGCAAATCCGACTAGGTCTGGCACAGCTCAACAAAGTCGATACCCTGAAACTATGTGGTCTGGGGTTATCGAGGGTGCTGAAGACGATGGGCATATCCATTTTGCCCCAAGATGCCTCGTTGGCTCCAGACGACGTCACGTCGAAATCACGTTCTTCCGAGGGGGTTAATTTTAGACTAAAATTGTTCCTGGGGTAGAATTGCATGGCGAACACGCCTGTTTAGTTTATTTTTCATTATTTTCAAAAAAAATTTTTAAAATATCAACTTCTCGTAGACTGAAAAAAGCGCTTGCCAATGTGCACCACTCGATCGGGCGTCTCGAGGGGATTTTAAATATATAATATCATCATATTTTGTCATGCGACCGCCGAGCAATTCAATTTACAGTGTAATTAGATTGTAAGTAAAAGATGCGCCTTCTCCCCTTTCAATCGCTTCCCTGACCCAGCTCTGTGCGACCTACAGAGATCGATCGGGCGTGTCGAGAGGATCACAATCCTATATTATGAGCAAACTCTGTCATCAACAACAAATTTGCGCTAACATAAAGTGATCGGAATCGGCCAGGAAACGAGAGCCTCTCCTTTTCACCCCCCCCCCCCTCTCCCGACCCTCTTCCCAGGTCAGATGGGCGAGATAGTGTGGGGAATCGAGAGAGCGCGCATGAGAGGAAGGGGATTGAAGAGGGGAGACTCGTTTCCTGACCGATTTCGATCACTTTATGTTAGCGCAAATTTGTTGTTGATGATAGATTTTGCTCAAAATATAGGATTGTGATCCTCTCGACACGCCCGATCGATTTCTGTAGGTCGCACAGCGCTAAAATCACATTCCGAAAATTCGAATTTTGAAAAAATTATTTTTGAAAATAATGAAAAATAAACTAGACAGGCGTGTTCGCCATGCAATCCTACCCCATGAAACAATTTCACCTAAAATTAGTACTCTCGGAAGCCGAGAAGCACGTCAAAACGTGATTTCGACGTGACGTCGTCTGGCGCCAACGGGGCATCTAGGGGCAAAATGGATATTCCCATCACGCTGCTCGTTTCGTCTCTATCGGTCGGTTCATTAAATGGAGTAGAGATTTACCTGCGTAGCTGATCCCCCTTGGATTGGCTGCATATCATCATCTGCCCCTTGCAGCGCGACCTGATCGTCACCGGACTAGAGCGACAATCAGAGGTCCTTCTTCAACACCGCGCGGCTGTTGTTCAGTGGATGCGCGACGTGCTGGAAGGAGCCGAAGAGGAGGTACGGTAGTGGTTGATTGAGGCCGATGTTTCATATACCTCGCCCTGTCAAAGTTTCAACAAGATCACTGTAGGTATTCCCGCTGTCGGTGCTCATACTCGACAACTACCTCACCATCCAGAATATCATGCCGAGCGACATCAAGGTAAGACACCTAGAACATTACGGATGGGTGACAATCCAGCGAACGACATTTCCGCAACTCGACCAAAACCATTTCCGCAACTTGGCCAAAACGACATTTCCGCAACTCGACATAATTCGATTTCTAGCCACCCTAGGATCCTGGCTGAGGTGTCATTCTGATCAGCATAACTTGCTCTTTATTTTTACACCTTTGCCAGGATCCTAGGTTGGCTTGAAATCGAATTATGTCGAGTTGCGGAAATGTCGTTTGCGAAAAAAATTCAAGTTGCGGAAAAATAAAAGTTGCGGAATTGTCACCCATCCAACATTACGCTGCGTAGCTGATGGCATGACTGAGCATCGTCACCTACTGTTTAGGACATCGCATCCGCCTGCATGCTGATGGCTTCGAAATTGAAGGGGGTGAAGCCGATCAACGGCTCCTTCTTCACCGATAATAGTTTCAGCTGGAGTCAGATCATGGTGAGTAGATAGGCTCGGCTGTGGGGCTGATCACTCCCCCCCCCCCCATCTTTCCGTTTTTCTTCTTCTTCAGAGCTTCGAGCTGGTGATCCTGCGCACACTCAAGTTTCAGATCGCTCTGCCGACCGCCTTCGACTTCGCCGATAAGGTAATTAACTTAATTAATTATTTAAATATACTAATTATATTAATTATCAGGTGTTCTGTCGCGTGCCTAACCTGCGAGTGCTGCGCACGCACTTCACACGCGCCCTCTACGACATGCAGCTGAGTGAGTATCAGCTCTAATATTTGGCTGCGTAGCTAATGAACTGCCGGGGTTGACTTCGCATCATGGAGCAGTTTAGGGAACCCGCGCCACTTTTCTTACACCGAGCAGTTAGTTTTTGCGCGAAGGGGAGTGCGTGAAACGTAGATCTGGCCAATTGCTCCTCCTTGCTGTTAACCCAACAAAGGGAAGGCGTAAAGAACACGAAATCTGTCTCTCTGAGAGTGTGTGGGTGGTCGCTTAATTTCCCCTTCTCATTCGGTAGTAAGTACTCGGGGGTGGTCGGGCACCTCTTTGCCATTAGCAGTAGTAGATCAAGTCCAGTCCAAGATCGGACTGTACTTGTTGCAAGTGGATCGGCGGCGCACTAGCTGATTGCCATCTAGATGGGACTGCCGCAGGGAAGAATGCGGGGGAGATTGAGTGGATGCCCCCTTGCAAGCTGGTGGTTTACCGCGCGGAGATAAACCCGCCAGAGTAACTGCCCCCATCAAGATTAGCCCACCTTAGTCTAAGTCCAATCCAAGGGTAGTGGGGGATTGTCCTAAGGAACAGTACTCAGTAGCAGAGCCCCACGGAGCCCCTCAAATTGCCTATTGTGAGAGCTCTCTCGCGCACTTGATGAGGCACCATTCCGATGCAAATGGCGCTGTAAATGAGAGGGCAATGAGTGATTTCAATGGGGAGAGGAGAGGAGCAAGGGATACACTCATCATAATGAGAAGGTCAACAGCCCGGAATTGCCGAACCCAGGGGTCCTACGAATCCTTAATCAGAGAACAGCGCGGTTGAGTTTTTTGAGAGCAAATATCGGGGTGGGATTGCGTCACACAGCGAGAGAATCGTTAAAAGGAATAATGTGCATAATAAAGGGTGTTCTCGCTTTTCTTTGCAAATCAAGAGACCTCTCTCGGATAAGACAAGTGAAAAAAAGAAGAACATGTCACGTGCGCACGGATTACTGTAGTGGTTGTCGGAGAAGCGATGAGTGTTTGGATTAGCCATTATTTTTTTCCATTTATACTCCTCATTTTCCCCTCTACATAGGACTGCATCGGAATGAGATACCCTGTCATGCTGTTGCATCTCAAGAAGGAGCCCCTCTGATTTGAATGATGGGGCATTACGGTAGATGCCTGGTGTGATCAGGGGTACGGTATTATGGGGTGTACGAACCGTCGCTCATCGTCATTGCCGTTGTGTGTTTGCTATCTGATGAGGCGACGATCACCACCTCACCACCTCCCCTCCTCCCTCTATTTCCACTTTTCCCCCTCCTGTCTCCAGTCTTCTCTCTCTCGATATTTCGTTCGGTTGCCATGAAAGTAAGCCATAGCTGGGGAGGGAAGACACACATTTATGTTTTCCATTTCTTTGCAGATGCAAAGGACGCTGGGAGCCGACCGAGCGTGCAGGCGAGCATCGCGCTAACGCGCGCCGCCCACGAGCTAGCAGCGCCACCGGCGCTGCTCGAGCAGCTTCGCACCGCTCTCGCCGAATACCTCGGAGTGGCGCCAGCGGCTGCTGATGCTGCAGCGTCGATTCCAATGGCCCAGTTGGTTTCGGAGCCGGAGGAGCTAGAGGAGACGGACTCGGCTCTCGCCTACCCGCTCGTCTACGAGGATGCAGCTATTGCTGCTGCAGCCCCTTCAGTCGGTGATGAGAAGCCGGTGACGCCTCCCTAGGATACCGATTCGGGTTTCTGCTCCGCCCAGGGCACTCCCGATGTCGCCGAGTAGTTCGTGCTACCACTCACCCTTTTAAGTTACTCTATTGGGGCGTCCCAAAAGTCCTGTCGTTTTTTTTTGAAAAAAATTTTTAAAAAACACCCACGTTCAGTTTTCGTTCAAAAATCCGTTCTCCTTTTTTTGAATAGATAAAAATCAGTTTAGTGTTTGCCACAAATAGGAAGTAATCCATACTCAATATGCGCACCATTCCGACTTCCCTTCTCGAATTGCATCATCACTATGAAACTTGCCATTTCCCACACATTATTCTAAAAAATTTTGAATTTGATTCCGGAAATCGATCAAAATATTTGCAAATAAATCAAAACGTTGAAAAAAAAATTAACATTTGAGCGCAATCGAAGGGGGTAGAAATAGATAACTCAAAAATCGACCTCCGAAATGGTCGTGGTTTTCACATATTCTTGATTATTTTTTTTTTTTTTGATTTTTTTTTTTGAGTTCTCAAGCGATATTTTTCTTCGGAATATCAACCGCCTCTGTTTTATGAATATTTTAAAACAAGGTCGAAAAACATACATTTTCTATTATTGCTTCACCATTAGGCAATCTCATGATCTACTCGAAATCGAATAAATTAGTGCAGGACTACTTGCACCTATTAACAACGAGTGAGAAATATTGCGACCTATGGTTCTCTTTAAATAATAAAAAGAAAAACGGCGACAAGACTTTTGGGACACCCCAATACCTTTTTTCGAACATTTACTTTTACCCGCAAGATACATTTTCTTTTTAGATAGAAATACATTTTTTTTTGCTTTAGTATCGACGCATTTATTCATAGTTAGCTGTAAAGAGAATTGATTCATTAGATTATGCATTTCTCTAATTGCTTTTTGCTTTGATTTTTGCCTAATACAAAAAGAAGGAGGTAAGAGCAATCTCATTTCATATTCCTCATGCCCAAGTGTAATGATCTAATATTGCATACGTTGCCGAAATGTTGCTGCAATACGTCTGTGATTCATGCTATTACTGTAATCGCCAACTACCTCGATTATGCAACCTTCCATCCGTTGCTTCCTTGCTTTATGATGATCCACTCAGTATATAATATACCCCCATTTCGTTATTTCTAATGTTACCGTAATCCGATAACTTTGAGTTGTATATGAGAGACATTCTGAGATTTTAAACATATGCCTGGAAATAGGGGCAAAGGTCGATATGAGGGATTAGCTCCATATTTGCACAGGAGGTAGTACTCGATGAGGTAAGCAGGTTGGCCACCTTTGGGCTGACCGCGACGCGTCCGCAGCGCGTTAGATCGCGCGAAATTCGAAATTGTTGGTGTGTGTTGCTCGTCACCTTGGCGTGAGTAGGCCAGGGTACCTATCGATTGGTGGCTAGGGAAGAGCTCTGTCCCCACATATTCAGCAGGGGTACGGTATGTCTGCCTCTTTGGAGCTAAGAATCAAAGATCAAATAAGATCAAAGATCAGAGATCAGAGATCAAACTCGGCAGTTGGCTCAAGTGAGCCAGGATGGCTCAAGTGAGCGATGCACAGCCAGAATGAGCAAGGGTCATAGGGGGTGGTACCAGGAAGGTTGGGAGGAGGAGGGAAGACGACAAGCGCCACGGCATTCTTTATCGAAACCCTTTGTAGGGCACGGTGTGTTTGTCTAGATGATAGACCCCTTGTAGGAACAGACGTGGTCGGACGCGTTCTACCAGCCAGCTGTGCTCAATGTGCGGAGGAACATGTGGGGGGGGGGGGGGGGCATAGTGGTGATGAAAAAAATATTGAAAAAAATAATGATGGATTTATTCGAGTCAGAAATCAAAAATACAATTTTGAGATCAAAGATCAAAAATCATAAAAAAAATCAAATCTGAAAGATCAACTTGGGTTACGGTAGTTGGCACAACGCCCAGGGGGCGGGTCTTGGGTTACGGTAATTGGCAGAATGCCAACTTTCCAAAGATCGAAGATCAATCCGTTCATTCTAATCACCCATACTCTACTCTCGTGCATGCGTACACCCTCGAAAATCAATTCGCAGTTGAGATGCAGTACAAAGCGGTCAACTAGATGATCAGACTAACACTTGAGATGATACATAGATTCCATTCACTCGCCTCACGCTCTATCACGTGCAATATTGAGCATCATTTTCCGTCACCGATTCTTTGAACTTCATTGTGAATGAGGATTATGTGAACCACGAAAGCACAAACAGCCAATTCAATCTGAGCACGATATGAGGCCGTTCGCCTAATTTTCGAGCAACGACTGGCACAGCTCAAAAAGGTGGATTTCCTCAAACTCTGTGTTTTGGGGTTATCGAAGGTGCTGAAGACGATGGGCATATCCATTTTGCCCACAGACCCCTCGTTGGCTCCAGATGGCGTCACGTCGAAATCACGTTTTGACGTTATATTCGGCTTTCGAGTGGGCTAATTTTAGGCGTAAATTGTTTCTGGGGCAGAATTGGATGGCGAAGACGCCTGTCATGTTCATTTTTCATGATTTTCAAAAACAATTTTTAAAAATAAAAATTTTCGTAGAGGCCAAAGTATGCTTAGCAACCTAGTGATATCGAACGGGCGTGACGTGTGGATTCAGATTCTATATTTTGAGCACAATCAAAGGTCAGAGAAAAATTTAAGCTAACATAAAGTGATTGAAATCGGCCAGGAAACGAGAGTCTCTCCCCTTCCCTCCCCCTCCCCGACCCTCTTCCCAGGGACGAGAGAGTGTGGGGAATCGAGAGAGCGCGTATGTGAGGAAGGGGAGGGAAGAGGAAAGACCCTCGTTTCCTGGCCGATTCCGATCACTTTATCATAGCTTAAATTTTTCTCTGACCCTGGATTGGGCTCAAAATATAGAACCTGAATCCTCACGTCACGCCCGATCGATATCACTAGGTTGCTAAGCATACGTTTCCTCTACGAAAACTTTTATTTTTAAAAATAATTTTTGAAAATCATGAAAAATGAACATGACAGGCGTCTTCGCCATCCAATTCTGCCCCAGAAACATTTTTCGCCTGAAATTAGCCCCCTCAGGAGCCGAGAATCGCGAAAAACGTGATTTCGACGTGACGTCATCTAGAGCCAACGAGGCATCTAGGGGCAAAATGGATATGACCATCGTCATCAGCACCCTCGAAAACCCCAAAACACACAGTTTCAGGAAATCGACCTTTTTGAGCTGTGCCAAAGCTGGTCGGCTTTGATCGATTCTTACGCAAACGCCATGCCTTCTTTTTCAATTAAAATGCGTAATGCGTTCAAAAAAGTTTAAGAATGTTGTTTAAAGCTGATGAGACAAGGAGAAAGAGAAAGGTCAGGAAACCTTTACAAGAATCATTCCAATGAGAGATATACCCTTTGTTCTTTCTCATCCATTTGCCTTTTATACATTCTGCACATTTTATAAAGACAATTTCTTTATCGCCAAGATATTAATCAATAAATTAATGGTGGTGTGATCGAGTTGTGGCAGGAAGGAGCACGATAGTGGCGACGATCGGGAGAAGGCGGCCGGTATCGCGTACACTCCCAAGCACACCACGGAGCAGCTGGAGCCGCTTAACGGCGAGTTCCGTCCTCGAAGAAGATTCCACCGTCGATGGCGCAGTACTTGGGGCAAATTCCGCGCTCTCCGGGATGTCCGGGCTGTCCGGGAGTTCCGTCGGGTCCCTTCTTTCCGTCCTCTCCGGGCTGTCCGGACTCTCCGGGAGGTCCCTTGAGTCCGGGCTCTCCGGGCTTTCCATCGGATCCGTTCTGGCCGGGGGCTCCGCCCTGTCCCTGAGGTCCGAGAGGTCCGGCAGGTCCGGGGGGTCCAGGCACCACGGGCTCGGACTTGGCGTCCTCTCCGGGGGCTCCGGGCTGTCCAGGGTTTCCGGGGGCTCCGGGAGATCCGGGAGGTCCCTTGGGTCCGGGCTCTCCGGGGGCGGCATCGTTGCCCTGCTTGCCCTGAGGTCCCTGAGGTCCGTTGTCTCCCTGAGGTCCGGCGGGTCCGGGAGGTCCGGGGGGTCCCTGGGCGCAAGGCTGGCACGGGGGAGGAGTGATGGGGTTGCAGGGCTCCTGAGGCGGGCGTCCGGGGTTTCCGGGGGCTCCGGGAGCTCCGGGCTTTCCGGGCTTTCCGGCCTTTCCGGGGGATCCGGCGGGTCCGGCGGGACCGGGCAGGCAGCATCCTGAGCAGGTCTCGTCGGCCTCTCCTCCGTGGTGGGCGGGGGCGGCGAAGTTGGAGGACGCGGATCCGGATCCGTGGTTGGAGGCGGATCCGGACGGTCCGAAGCGGGTGTTGCCGGAGGGGTTGGAGTTGGATCCACCGTGGGGTCCACCGGCGGGTCTGGCAGGGTAGCTGCCGTGTCCTCCGTTGTTGTTGCCGTTGTGGCGGCCTCCGTTGGATCCGGCAGAGGGTCTGGACGAGCCGGAGCCGGGGTAGGCGGGGTTGGCGCCGTACGCTCCCGAAGAGGGAGAGTTGGAGCCTCCGTAGGTCGCCTCAGCGGGGGCGGGCGGGTAGTCGCCGTAGCCGACCTGCAGAAATCAATGATAGTTACATGCTAGGGTAGTCATGTGGCAGGTACAGTATACTTGGTTTAGTTGAGCTGCTAACTACAGTAATCATCAAAGGGGTACAGTACCTGACGGGCGGTACGGTTGGCGGGCATGTCCTTCAGGGCGTACACGTTGTTCCAGACGTCACGAGCGGTGCCCTGTATAATTCAAGGTTTGAATTCGCGTCAAATTACCAAAAGAAATACTCGCTAGTCGAAATTTGCATTAGATTGCATGAGTTGCCGAAATTGATGCAAGAAGTCAAAAATTCAAATGTCACTACCGTACCTTGCACACGTTGAGCTCGGAGTGCATCTGGCGGCGCACGTGGTGCACGTAGTTGTACACCATTGGCAGCGTGATGCAGACCGATAGCACGGCAACGGCCTGAGCAGCGACGTTTACGGTTACGGATTTTGAATACGCGCCATCAGTTACAGAAAATCAGCTGACTAGTCGATATTTGCACTAGGCC
Organism: Pristionchus entomophagus; assembly: GCA_036245825.1. Taxonomy (NCBI): domain Eukaryota; kingdom Metazoa; phylum Nematoda; class Chromadorea; order Rhabditida; family Neodiplogasteridae; genus Pristionchus; species Pristionchus entomophagus. Next base: position 30,297,606 of record BTSX01000006.1, read on the forward strand.
AAGGAAAATGAGAAAAAAGGGCGGGAAACGCAAATATTCAAACATTGCTCACCGAGAAGGTGACTGCGGCGTAACCGACGAAGCGGTACGCACGAATCTTCGTGTCGATGTCCATGAGAAGAGAGGAGGAGTTTGATCCTGCATTTTCCAGCGCTCGGCCAGCCTTTTATACGCGGCGCCCAGCGCTGGGAAAGGGTGCGGCCCGGTGAGGAATGTGCCGGGGGTTGGGAAGGTCCCTCCTCCAATCGCACACTATCTCGCCCCCGATCTTGCCCCCAGGCTGCGCAGTTCTAAGCGGCGCGTGAGGGAGAGAGGGAGAGAGAGATCTCCGGATCGCGTAAGGAACAAACAATGAAAGAGAGAGAGGAGATGAGGATAATGGGAGGTTAATTAAGAGCTGGAAAGGATGAGTTATGGCAAAATGCTTGGAATCTCGGAGGTATTCCCTTTCATAATCACGGACACTAATCACTATCAGTTGGGGCTTCCTTCAAATAGACCTCGTCATGCAATCTGACAGTTTAGTTAAACTAGGGATATTCGGCGTATTATTGAGTGAAGTACCATGCACTGTTTTCAATTGAAAAAAAGGATGTTCTCGAAAAGAGAAGGCAAATTGAACTCCTATGGACGCTGTTGTTTGTGATATTTTGATTTCCTGATCCTCTTTCATGTTGGAGTATATTTTTGCCCGGACCTGATGAACAATATTGTATGCAATGTATCTTGCATACAATATTGTTCATCGCGTATTCAAAAATCGCGTATTCACTGAACCACTAGTGGGCTTAGCAACGTAGTTATAATTACGTTGCTAAGCCCACTAGTGGCTCAGTGAAAACTTCGATTTTTAAAAATTATTTTTGAAAATCATGAAAAATGAACTAGACAGGCGTGTTCGCCATGCAATTCTACCCCAGGAAACAATTTCACCTAAAATTAGTACTCTCGAGAGCCGAGTAGCACGTAAAAACGTGATTATGACGTTACGCCATCTGGAGCCAACGAGGGGTCTGAGAGCAAAATGAATATGCACATCTTCTTCACCACCCTCCATAACTCCAAACACACACAGTTTCAGAAAATCGACCTGTATGAGCTGTGCCAACCCTTGCTCGGAAATAAGGCAAACGGCGTCATATATTTAATTTAAATTCAAAAATAATCAATCAGGCGAATACATTTTGCACCGTAAGAATGTCACGCGTGTCACCTAATATTCGAGTAAAATCAGGAGGTGGCTGGTACATTTTTTGACCCATATTTTTCTGTAAATTTTTGGATGCCTCATAGGGTCCCTCACAAGATAGCGTCGAGCTTTGTTGCCTAAGTTCGCATCTAAAGGATAGGTAGGACATTCAACTTCTCAAAAGCCGAAAAATGCGATATTTGGACCCGTGCCGTGCTTTCCATAGTGGTCTAGGAGTTAGGTAGTCAACAGAGAAAATGTTCCTATGGCCATGGAAAATACGCCGGAATAATTGGTTTGTCGATGTCTGCATTTGCATTTATGTAAATCGATTAAAATGAATAATTATCACTACAAACCGATATCAGAAAATGTCAAGAGATCGCACGAAGAGATCACTTCACCCACCGAGAAGAGCAGAGGCGCCTGTTATGAGGATGAAGTTGGAAGAGGAGATGGATCCTGCTGATCCCAATAACTACTTGTTCAAGTATTCTCAAGTTCCATCAACCAAACAACTGACCTCTCTATTCTCTCGACTCGAACAGACCAGAGTGAATGGTACGATTACTGTAATTTTCCCTTCCAAAACAACCTTAATAATTCAGGCCCGAAGAAGAGTCTCGCAAAGGCCGCCAAGGTATCAAAACCTACAAAGCCAGCAGCAAAGACTCCAACTAGCACTCGTGCGAAATCGAGTGTACGATCGCCCAGAGGAGGAAATAGGAAGAGGGCGGTGATGGTGGAATCGGAGGAGTCGGAAGAAGACGAGATTGGCGATGATCTTGTTGAGGATGAAGAGGAAGAAATTCTCGGCTCTCACGAAGACGATTTCATAAGAAAGATCATCGTTGAAGATAGAGATGAAATTTTCCTCTGAAACGCTAATTTCCCACAAATCTACTAATTGATAAATATGATTGAATGAGAGCACTGAACAAATTTGAAAAAAAAACACGAATAAAACAGCACACATTACCACACGGATACTATCAGAGAGCTAAAGACCCGGCGCGTTTTGCCGCGCGGGGGAGCGAGGAATGAGAGGACGAATAATTGCCGAAACGCGAAATGAAAGGTCGTGAAAAAGCTAATATGACGCAGTTTGCCTTATTTTCGAGCAAATTTGAGCAGGTCTGGCACAGCTCAAAAAGGTCGATTTTCTGAAACATCGTGTATTGGGGTTATTGAGGGTGCTGAAGACGATGGGCATATCTATTTTATCCCTAAAGGCCTCGTTGGCTCCAGAAGGCGTCACGTCGAAATCACGTTATGACGTACAACTCGGATCCTGAGAGGGCTAATTTTAGGTGAAAATTGTTCCTGGGGTAGAATTGCATGGTGAACATGCCTGTGTAGTTTACTTTTCATTAATTTCAAAAATAATTTTTTAAATATCAACTTTTAGTTCGGTCATTTGCGGGCTTAGCAACCTAGCTATATCGATCGAGCGTGACGAGAGGATTCAGAATCTATAATTTTATCAAATTCTAGGGTAGGGACTCGGAGAAACTCTTACAGTGAAAGTGCAAGGAAAAGGGGCTCCCTTGCCTCTTACCCTCCCATCTCGATCGCTTCCTTGAGGCCGCGCGACGAGAGAGCGTGGGGAATGGAGAGAGTGCACGAGAGAAGATGGAGAGGGAGGGGAGGAAAAAGCAAATTTCCTTGCACTCTCAAAACACTGTAAGTCGAGTTTCTCCGAGTCCCTACCCTAGAATTGGATAAAATTATAACAGGAATCACGAGAGACTGTAGAAGGCCGGGAAAATTTTTTTTCAAAAATGTTTTAAAAATCCCATATTATTATTGGAGAACGTCCTGGGCAAGAGTTTTCGAACGATACCGGTCACGAGTCCCAGAGCCGGCTTTTAGGAATTCTCCGGTTGTGGATCCGGCTCTACCGTATCTCAGCCTACAGATGAGCTAGAATGATGACCTAGGGCTTAAGAGACCGGCTCTGTTATTTTGGAGCATTTTAGCCCCTAGCCGGAACCGTTGAGCTAGCAATGAGAACTACAAGCACATACTCGGGTACCAGGAGGGTGTTGGTCCCGTATTTGACAAACGGTCACTTATTTGTGGTTACTGCTTTGCTGCTGGGAGAAAAGTGAATTTCAATGTAAAATGGTCGAAAAATCACATTTTCTCAACCGTTCGAGATAGATTCAATTTCTATTTTGCGTCACTCTAGGGGTGCCCTGGGGCTCTGAAAACCCCGTTCTGATTGATTTCTAGTCATTTCAAAAATGGAGTTTTTGACATAGAATTTCAGTTTTTCGGATAAAGTTGTTAATTTTTGGCCAAACTACAGGTAGTCACTATATGCGTTTTTTAGTTATTGCCAGTGCGCATCGTTATCACTAATCAAACTGTTCGGTCAGGGACGCCAAATCAGAATATATTTGATCAAATGCAAAAAAGTCACAATTTTGGAGGTTTTTCTATCATAACTTTTTTAGTTCTTATTTGTATGAACTCTAATAGCAAAATTCGTTTTCTACGCTAAAAAATGTGTCAGAAACTCCAATAGTCATATTGATCTTAAAATATTATTTTTCAATTTTTTCATGACCCCGTTATCATGGTCATTTTTGGGTCAAAAAGTCGAATTCTCAAAACTAGAAGACTATAGGGTTTTCTGACTTATTTTCACACGTAGAAATCGAATTTTCATTCTAGAGCTCACCAAAACACGAAAGAAAAAAGTTATAATAGAAAATCCGAACAAATTCGCATTTTTGAACATAACGTTTTTTCTTTCTTAGTTTTATGAGCTATAGTTTGAAGATTTCGATTGTTTACGCAAAAATAACAGGGAAAAATCTCTAGTCAAGTTAATCTAAAATATAAACTTTTTATCCAAAAAGGGACCTTGATTCTCTTAGTGAAAAAAGTTGAAATCGTATTACTATCTCACAATAGTTGTTTCTAGTGTAATTTCATCCGTAGAATCTGAATTTGAGTATCCTAGATCATGGTAGCTTGATACAAAAAAGTTCTGATCGAAAAAAATTACGAATTGATCATTTACGATTCGATCGATGAAATATGATAATGATTGCATCAATGATGTTGTGCGCATACTAGACAAGTATTAATTTCATTATATTCCATGAATCGACAATCCTTCACAAGCAATTAGAACCCCTCACTTCGTATCGAACCATTTCGTCCATTATATACGCATGTTCTCATACAAAAGCTCAATATTTATAATATTTTGTATTTTATTATATCTCGTGGCGAAATGGTTAACAATTGTATGAAATTACAGTGGGGAAGGATTGAATGGATATGATAGAAAACGTATGTACCTGAACAACAATTAACAGAATTTGGGTTTTTTCTCTCGAGGAAGCCATCCTCGCCAAGTTGTATCTTCATCGCAAACATCTCCCTGAAACAGCTCAGCGTGAGCTTTCTTGATGGCTTCTCGGTAGTCTTCCGCCTCATCGAATAAGGGTTCCGTCTCCCATTCCAACTCTGGATCTCCTTCCGTGTCGAAGAGATCATTCACCTCGTCAGGTTCGGAATCATCCGCCGATCTCTTGGATCTTGATCCTCTTTTTGGAACACGATCTCTCTTGTCCAGTGCAGTATTCTTGAAACCAGTGTAAACTCCAGCAATCTGACTGGTGGTGAGTAGATCATTCGGTTGGAAGAGTTTGTCTCCATTGGCATCTGTCGCTTTTCTCATCATCTTCTCCGCCTCTCGTGCGTCAGTCTTAGCATTAGTTCTGAAATAAATGAGAATTAATATATCGTCATTGAAAAGTCAAATTTGAAATACAAATAATTTATCGAATAACTATTACCTTTCTCCTTCTTCGTAGATTTCCTTCAAAAATTTCTTCACGGTATCGGGGAATTTAATGGATGGTCTCATCTTAGGCAGAGCCCATCCCATGGGTAGAATTCTTCCGTTCTCGCTAATGGTCGGGCCATCAGTGAGACTCCGCATGGCTTCATCAATGACTGGACAGACTTTGGGAGTAACAGCCTTCTCCAGATAAGCCGAGAATAGATTGAGGGTGATGTCTTGCAGGTTCATCTTCTCGGGTTGACTGTCGTGCTTTCCCACGTCCATGTGCTTCTCGAGGTTCTTTTCAGAAAGAAACTCTCTCGAGCATGTCGCGATGGGGCATCGGTATCATCCAGCTTGTCATCCAGCTTGGGTCGCTTGTTCTTATTCGAATCCTGAGAAGATATGACTTTACGAGAGATTCAATTGGGATGAAAAATTATTGTAAAATTTGTTTTTGTTGTTGTTGTTGTTGCTGCAAGTTCTATGAAAATTATACCTTTTTCTCACAGGTTGAGTCGTCATGCGTTTCCTCCGGCTGTGTCTCATCATACTTCCGGTCACCTAGTTTCCTCCAGAAAGTCTCTTTTGAGAGAGTTCCTCCTGATCCCTTCACCACGAGTGTCGCATCATTCGGTTGCATTTTCTTGTATGGGTACTTCTTGCCATGTCCGATATCCCTGTAATTATATTATGAGAGGGGCAACAAATCGAAGCAAACAAATAGGGTTAGATTTCGTTTACTAAAACTCTGTAGAACTAGGGAAGATCATAAAACTGTTTGAAATACAAACTTGAATCGGTGAAGGAGCAAGCCCTTCTCTCCGAAAGTGAACGCATTCAACTTCGACATCTCAGGGATCTTCGTCGTTGATAGTTTGGGCTTCTTATCCTTTCCACTTCCTTCCAGGTGGACAAGGTGATACGAAATACCTTCACGATGTCTACTAGTTGTGACTGCGTGGTAGAAGTCCTAGATAAATGTTTGAGATCATTTTTTGATAGGAAATTCAAGTAATAGCTTGTTCAATCTTAGAATTTCATATGAAATTACCTCTGGATTAAGCACTTTTCCTCCGGCGTCCGCATAACTCCTCGTCATTCCCTTCACAATAGCCGACGTCCGATCGCATAGTCCTTTTCCAGCCTGAGCCTCGCTGAAGTAATATCCCACAACAGTGATGCCTCCGACTTCTTTTGCAATGGCTAGGATAGATGCGAGAGTCGACGAAGACTTGTACGCTCCTGAAGAGAAAGTTTGATATAAATTGGATAAAATTTGATGATCAGTTCCAAATACCACATAACTTCAGTTTCCAATCAGTTTCCAAATAACTTTTAAAAAACTAACCTGCTTGATCTGAACGAAAAGTCACTCTTTTGACCCCATATTCCTTCAAAACTTGCAAAACATGTCTGATGACAGCAGTAACGGCGGCAGAATCCTGAGAAATGTGAATTAGCGAGAAAAATTGGCATGATCATACCTGTCGTTCATTGACGTCGAAGATATGAATGAGAGCATGTGTATGGAATTCTCCACTGATATTTACAGTCGTATGGGAGACATGCCAGGGCATTCCTCTCTGTCCATACCAATCGGTGGGTGTTTCACGGCCTTGCAGAGGCATGTGCTTCATAGCGAAATCGAGAACGACCATGGCCTCCTCATTCTGAAATTCAAGAGTGTGATTTACTAGAAATTCAATTTGCAAAACTCACATTCATTCCCGTGAGAATCGATTGTCGATCATCCTCAGCCTTGGCAGTTCGCTATTGATGGGCTTTCAGCTTATCAATCTTCTCTTCGCAATCGTACCAGTCTTTGATCATAATAGCGATCTCTTGCGACTTCTTCTTGTCACTCTTGAACTTCTTTGCGAGTTTCTGCAGCTCTTCCCTCACATCTCCACACCACATCTTTTTGGCTTCGCACCGATCGCACACTCGAAAATGCTTGGTATCATCGCCGGAAGTGCAATCAGTTTGAAAAGCTGGATCGTCTGGGTCCGAAAGTCCAAATCTGAAAAGGAAAACAATCAATAAAATGAAAAATATTAGATTATCAAACATTGTAAGAAAATAATGAAGAAAACAAAAACTCACGACCAGCAGTGATCAGCAATCGTGGAGAATTCCTTAGCATGAATCAAGTAGTCAGTGCGAATATATTGCCGACTCTGTCTCATAGTTGAGATGAGGAAGCCGTGGACACTCTTGTCGATCTCATACACATTGAGCATTGTATCGATCATAGCATCTGATTTATCGAAAGACTGAAAAAAAAATTCATTGCGAGAAGAAGGATATTTTGTTACCTCCATTGCTTCTGCCACGGTGATATCGACTCCATGAAGGGACTTTCTTCTCTCTGCTTTGCAGATATGAATCATCTTTTTCACCGTCGATTCGGGAAGCAAAAGACTCTGCTCTCCATGGCTCTCCAGTTCACTAGAAAGATACAATTATTTTTCAAAATATCTAAGTGCATTTGACATGATTGTCTAGTTACTTACTTTTTGTAGAGATAATAAATCTCTCCACTCATCAGTTTTCGGAGTGTTAGGAATCTCAATCCATCTTTTGTGTGAATCTTTCACTCGTCTTGTGCCATAAGGAAGTCCCATAGTAACTTTGTAACTGAAATGCAGGTGTATGAAATTGACCGAAATAAAACAATCTTACCTGGTTAGGAACTGAATGAACCGCTCCACTTTGGCAAGATGGTACCGTTCTCTATGACGAACAATGGATGGTCCTCTTGCATATCCTCTCCTAGCATACTTCTTCGCGAGTGTGTAATAATGAGAACTGAGGCCAGGAATATAGCGTCGGATCTCCGAGAGAGTGAAGTGAACGACCATAGAGATATAGGCCACTCGATCGTCCAAAGTATCACTCGTCTCGAATGCCTCCTTCACATTGAGCATCATCTGCTCATACTTCTCTGGTCTCGGTCTCTCATAGTCAGATGGGGGCTTGAATGCCTTATCCATGAGAACCTGAGAAGAAGAAAAATTATGAGAATCTAGATTAATTATTTCTAAACCTGAGGATTATCGGGGCTCATAAGTGGTGATCTCGTGGGCGACATATTTCAGAGCCTCCGCCTTTCCTCTTTGATATCGATCTGATAACTGATGCCATGGGACATCACCGATGTGAGGCTTCACTCCGAGAGCGCGCATAAAATTGAAGTATGCTTTCTTGAGCACTTGATCGGGGGCTTTCTAAAATAATATGAATAATGAAAGTGCGTGAAGGAAAAGCAAATTTAGAAAGAAAAGTGGTACTAATCGAATTTGTATAAAAGAGGAAATTTTTTTTTAAATACTCACTTGTTCAGATAGCTCTTCTTTGGCATGCCTCGTGTAGTAGGAGGGGTCATTTGGATCTCGTTCATCGAAGAAAGGATTGACATCTCGGGTGATTGAGGGAGTATCCGAGAAGTCTCCATTGAGAGGAGGAGGACGGATATCATGACCATTTCCTTCAACTTCAACTTGAGTTGAGAGTTTGCGGGCTAGCTGGTCATGAGCTGAACAGATTGCTGAAATCAGATAATTAGTATTCGTTTGATATTTAATTAGACTTACGTAGGCCTGGATGGATCAATACTCCCTTCTTCTTCAGAATTGCCTCCGCTTCTTGTGCTTCAACACGATAAACACCTGTATCAAGTGTAAATGATTTCCTGTGTTGGAAGAAAGGGTCAGGCATCGAACAAACATCACGAACTCTGCAACCTAAATGAACCGTTGTTCGCATGATTTTTAAATGAACCAAACACCTGGAAATTCATGGGTCTTGAAATGCCGATAATGCGACTTCTCCCAATTTGATCCCAATTCATTCTCATGAGCTTTACAAATCCTTCGCCTCCCGACTTCTTCAACCTGTAAATTACACAAACAGATTATTATGATTACATGTTAATTCTCACCTTATTTCTGTCCGCCCAGTCAATTGTTTCTCCAGATCCGCGTTTGAGAATCAGATCGAGTCCATGAGGCGATCCATACTGGTTTGTGTACTGGACTTCAATCAGTTCTGACATTCTGGAAATAGAGTGAAATTTTTAAATGAACAAAATTATTTTTTTTAATGAATCAAATGATTGTAATTTGCAGGCATTAACTGACCTTCTCAATGTTGCATCTCTGGAACACGAATCCTTGATAGCAGATACAGCGGGTCTGTCTATCTTATCGTAATGAGTCTGTCGATGATGCTTGAAATAGCATTCCTTCTCTTCTTCTGTCTCTTGCTGAACTTGTCTATCGGGTTGAAGCTTGGGAGCGTTGATGATGTCCTTATCTCCGCGAGGAGAGACAACATTATCACCGCCACGCTTGACTCTCACATGAGATGACATAGCGGGATGAAGGTAAGGGGGAAGTGGGATGGTCGAATTGGAGGGAATCACTGTAAGCTCCTGGACTCCAAGCTTGTGTCTCAGTGAGAGAAGGTCAGAGGAATAGGAGACAGTGAAATCGATAAGTAATAGAAGAATGAGTAGCATAACTCGAGAACACACCATCATGAGACAGTGAACGAATGAGAATGTTGCTTAGAAGCTCTGCGGAAGGAGAGATGATACTGGGCGGAGCTTGGAAGATCGGAAGCAATGGGCATGGTGTCTGACTGGCATGCCGACGCAGGCAGGTTCGACTACCGCCCGCAGGTGATGTTTTGCAAGAGGCAGAGAAAGGCGCGCGCCCCAACCACTAGTCTCCGTCAAGCCTCAAATTGGAATGGGCATGGTGTCTGACTGGCTTAATGGGTATGGTGTCTGACTGGCATGCCGAGACAGGCAGGTTCGACTCCCGCCAGCAGGTGATGTTTTTGCAAGAGGTAAAGAAAGGCGCGCGCCCCTAATGGGCATGGTGGGCATGGTGTCTGACTGGCATGCCGACGCAGGCAGGTTCGACTCCCGCCCGCAGGTGATGTTTTGCAAGAGGTAGAGAAACGCGCGCGCCCCAACCACTAGTCTCCGTCAAGCTTTCCTCAATTCGCCCACTCTCTCACTACCATGATCTAGGATACTCAAATTCAGATTCTACGGATGAAATTACACTAGAAACAACTATTGTGAGATAGTAATACGATTTCAACTTTTTTCACTAAGAGAATCAAGGTCCCTTTTTGGATAAAAAGTTTATATTTTAGATTAACTTGACTAGAGATTTTTCCCTGTTATTTTTGAATGGGAGACGGAACCCTTATTCGATGAGGCGGAAGACTACCGAGAAGCCATCAAGAAAGCTCACGCTGAGCTGTTTCAGGGAGATGTTTGCGATGAAGATACAACTTGGCGAGGATGGCTTCCTCGAGAGAAAAAACCCAAATTCTGTTAATTGTTGTTCAGGTACATACGTTTTCTATCATATCCATTCAATCCTTCCCCACTGTAATTTCATACAATTGTTAACCATTTCGCCACGAGATATAATAAAATACAAAATATTATAAATATTGAGCTTTTGTATGAGAACATGCGTATATAATGGACGAAATGGTTCGATACGAAGTGAGGGGTTCTAATTGCTTGTGAAGGATTGTCGATTCATGGAATATAATGAAATTAATACTTGTCTAGTATGCGCACAACATCATTGATGCAATCATTATCATATTTCATCGATCGAATCGTAAATGATCAATTCGTAATTTTTTTCGATCAGAACTTTTTTGTATCAAGCTACCATGATCTAGGATACTCAAATTCAGATTCTACGGATGAAATTACACTAGAAACAACTATTGTGAGATAGTAATACGATTTCAACTTTTTTCACTAAGAGAATCAAGGTCCCTTTTTGGATAAAAAGTTTATATTTTAGATTAACTTGACTAGAGATTTTTCCCTGTTATTTTTGCGTAAACAATCGAAATCTTCAAACTATAGCTCATAAAACTAAGAAAGAAAAAACGTTATGTTCAAAAATGCGAATTTGTTCGGATTTTCTATTATAACTTTTTTCTTTCGTGTTTTGGTGAGCTCTAGAATGAAAATTCGATTTCTACGTGTGAAAATAAGTCAGAAAACCCTATAGTCTTCTAGTTTTGAGAATTCGACTTTTTGACCCAAAAATGACCATGATAACGGGGTCATGAAAAAATTGAAAAATAATATTTTAAGATCAATATGACTATTGGAGTTTCTGACACATTTTTTAGCGTAGAAAACGAATTTTGCTATTAGAGTTCATACAATTAAGAACTAAAAAAGTTATGATAGAAAAACCTCCAAAATTGTGACTTTTTTGCTTTTGATCAAATATATTCTGATTTGGCGTCCCTGACCGAACAGTTTGATTAGTGATAACGATGCGCACTGGCAATAACTAAAAAACGCATATAGTGACTACCTGTAGTTTGGCCAAAAATTAACAACTTTATCCGAAAAACTGAAATTCTATGTCGAAAACTCCATTTTTGAAATGACTAGAAATCAATCAGAACGGGGTTTTCAGAGCCCCAGAGCTTAAATTTTCTAAATCTCAGAATCACCTGCCTTTTATCAAGAGCGAGACAAAAAACATCAACTTTTTCATGACCCCCGGGTCATGGCCATTTTTGGGACAAAAAATTCTAAATCTCAGAATCACCTGCCGATAGGATTTCCTGGTGTATTTTGGCCTGTAGACGCTGATTTTTAAGTCTAGAACTCACCAAATTGTAAAATAAAAATGTTATGTCCTGAAAACCTAAAATTGTAAGTTTTTTCAAGCATAACTTTTTTATTTTGCAGTTTGAGTTCTAGACTCGAAAATCAGCTTCTACGGACCAAAATACACCAGGAAATCCTATCGGCAGGTGATTCTGAGATTTAGAATTTTTTGTCCCAAAAATGGCCATGACCCGGGGGTCATGAAAAAGTTTAATTTTTTTTGTCTCCGAATAATCTCACTATAGGTGATTCCGAATTTTATGGTTTGCGCTCATGATAACAAGAACGAAAGAAATTTTTGTCGGAAAACTATTAAAAATGGCATTTTTTCACATTTGATCACAATTATCTAAAAATTGGTACCCCAATTTGCCACATTTTATAATTTTCTTATACACATATCTCCTAGATCTTCAATATACTGCAATAAAATCCATTGCAAATGCGCTACGTTACGGTAAACATATTTTTTTTCTTAAATTGAAATTAGTTTTTCAGTCACAATTTTATGAGTTCCGCTCCAAACCTTTTGTTTTCTTCAGAAAACTTGTTTGTTTTATTTTTCCGCACATTTTATGCCCTAAGCCATCATTCTAGCTCATCTGTGAGCTGAGATACGGTAGAGCCGGATCCACAACCGGAGAATTCCTAAAAGCCGGCTTTGGGACACGTGCCCGGTATCGTTCGAAAACTCTTGCCCAGGACGTCTCCAATAATATTATGGGATTTTAAAAACATGTTTGAAAAAAATTTTTCCTGATGAGGCGCTTTCTGCTACACTTTCGTGATACCTGTTTTAGTCATTTTTTTCGCCAGAACTTCAATTGATCATATCTCGCTTCAAAATACTCGAATCGAGCAACCAAAAAGTGAAATCGATAGCTCGCGTTGAGACGGAAAATAAACTTTTTGATTAGACAAGTAGTTTTCGAGTAAAATTACAAAAACTGTCAAAATATCGCATTTTATCGCTTTTTTCGCCTTTTTCGCGGGTTTTAGGGTATAATAGCACCCGAAATCATCTAAGCAATCTAGAAAGTGAATTAAAAATAATTATGCGACCATTTCCCTTTTGTTTGCTACCAAATATCGGTTAAAAACGTATCTCTTAAATTTTTATTTTTCATAACATGTTTGTTATAAATTTCAATTTTTATGAAAGAATTCGACTAAAACTAATCGTATTTCTGACATGCTCGCTCACTCACTTTCTAGATTGTTTAGATGATTTCGGGTGCTATTATACCCTAAACCCCGCGAAAATGGCGAAAACAGCGATAAAATGCGATAGTTTGACAGTTTTTGTAATTTTACTCGAAAACGACTTGTCTAATCAAAAGGTTTATGAAGGAGTTTATTTTCCGGCTCACCGCAAGCTATCGATTTAATTTTTTGGATGCTCAATTCGAGCATTTTGAAACGAGATATGATCAATTGAACTTTTGGCGAAAAAAATGACTAGTCCCGGACCCTACTATTAAATCGATATCAGGGGCAACGAGATAGGGAAAACGGCATATGTAGTGGCCCTATATCGCGTACGTAGAATCTATTTCTAAAATAAAAGTGGAGGTTTTTTCAATACGTTTTCGAGATAAACGTAGTTTTACAGTCGAAAATTAGATTTTTCGATTGAAACATAATGAAGACGGGTTTTAAAGCAAAGGGTCTAATTGACTTATTTGTAGATTTCTCGAAGACGAGTAGAATTAATTTTTTTAATTTCGCTATACGATGAATATTCATTGAGTTATGGTCATTTTAATTGTAGATCATAAAAAATCGATAATTTGCATATTTGACCAAACAAATTGGATGGACCTCCTCCTGACCCCCAAGGGTACACATAAACCAAGTTTCATCGAACTCGGAGACATTTCGAGAGCCCTGCGGCGGTAGGAATTTGTTTCTCCGATCCTGCTGAAAAGTGAAACTTAAGTACTTTCGATGATGCTCTTTCGAACTGCGTTTGCCGATTTTGGATATCAGGTCCTATCTTCGAGTATTGTTAGGTTAAAGTAGGGACACTATGAAATTTGCGACCAAAATTGCCACATGAAAACAGCCATAACTCGCTTCAAAATTAAGCTAGGAACAATTCCAAAACAGTATTCGAATGAAAAGACATAGGACAACATTTCCTATGTTGCTGATGTCATTCCGGGGTCATGCGCTGGATCGGGGCGGTCGGGTTTCCGAAAAAAGTGATGTAACTTTCCAAATAGTGAATTCCCCAAGAAGCGCCGAAAAGTGATTGGAGAACTTCCTTTCACCTACCTACAATTAAAAAATTAGAGGAATCCGAGGTGGGGAAAAAATGCGCGCTGCTTTATGTCCGAAAAAGTGGCGATTTTGGTAGTTTTTCAAGTATAACTTTTTTCTTTCACGTTCTCATGAGCTCTCGTCTGGAAGTCGGAATCAGTGCGTAAAAATACGACAGAAACTCCTATAGTCATATAATTTGGAGATTAAAATTGTATCGACTCTGGCCACTTTTTCATCATGTCCCCCTTTGGTCCGATTTTGGCCGAAATTTCTTTGTCTCAGAATCACGTGCCTATAGAAATTTCTGGTTCATTTTTGAGCGTAGAAACCTAATTTGCTAACTAGAGCTCATGAAACCTCGAAATAAAAAAGTTATGAACAAAATTCAGAAGAATTTTTTTTAGGATATTGATTGGAGAAAGCCATGCTATCAGATAAACAACGTCAACATAGGCAATGTTGCCCTATGTCTCCACATTCGAATACTTTTTTGGAATTGTTTCTAGCTTAATTTTGAAGCGAGTTATGGCTGTTATCATGTGGCAATTGTCCCTACTTTGACCTAACAATACTCGAAGCTGAGACCAGATATCGAAAATCAGCAAACGTAGTTTGAAAGAGCATCATCGAAAGTACTTAAGATTCACTTTCAGCAGGATCGGAGATACAAATTCCTACCGCCGCGGTATGGTCATTTCTGTCGAATCTCTAGCGATTCCTCTATTGTTCTCTTTGTTGATAATAAATCAACTTTTGCCAATAGTTTTACTCGCTGTTCCGATCGGTTTATCATTATGACGAGAGAGATTGTATTGCTCATTTTCACTTGTTCCTTTTTTCTCTTTCGAGAGGGGGCATTCTTACACCTTTACCAATGTTTTTAGTCAGTGGTCGAATTCAGTTGAGAGAAGCAGTAGGCCAAAGTGGCGAGAGGGCAGGGAAAATCAAGAGACACAGCGCGATTCTTGCATTTCACCAAATCACCCGGAATGACTCAGAGCAGGTCAAAGCATCGACCTAGTCTGTCTTACATGAATGCCGGTTTCGATAGAAACAAAACCGCTCAAACATTGGCAATTTGCCAGGTGTCATTCACAGAAGCTAGTATTTACTGAATTTAGCGGGAAATATGTACCCCGGAACACTTTATTTTCAAAAGAACCTTGTAACTTTTTTCGTCGCGATTTTTATTCTTTAATTGTAATTTACTTAATAAATGATATGTTTTTTTCTGAGCTCTAATGTCCGGCTCGAGCAAGGATTACACCGATGATGAGTCTGGCTCCACTTCCTGTGACATTTCTTCGGTAGTGAATGAGGTGTGCCCACGGTTTTCTTCATCGAATTATGTAAACTATCGTGATATCGAGAGATAAATGGTGGCGCAACAATTAAATTAATCAATGCTTTTTCAGGAGCTTGTTCCAGTCGTCCAAGCTATCAAGAATGTTCAACTAAACGTTGCCGAGGTTAGCCATTGATGATTGATAGCGAACAATGAACATCTGTCGTGAATTTTACCTCGAGATATCTTGAGGCGAAATATGTCGATTTATTTACTTCAATTCATTATTTGCCAAAACACATAGAATATTCTAGAACGCTGTAGTCGCCAGTAGTGCAGTGCCTGCCGCGTCTGCCGTGGTAGCGACTGAGGTTCGTGATACTTACTAAGCCTTGCCTCTACCGCAGTGAACCCTGCCACACAACCCCAATAATTTGTAAATAATTATAACATCTGCCATTGGGATTATATCGGGGATTATAGGGATTATATCTGCCATATCTGATATGAGATTGTATCTGTCATTGGGAGCGGGAAAAGATGTGACCAACCTCTTACAGAATGTCGGAGAATCTACGTGTGCTGCGCCTTCTGGAGAGGTCGCAGTCGAGACGGACGCTGCGTACGTACCAAAGAAGGTACGCTAATAACTCCAGAATTTTGCATCAAAATTGTTATTTTGCCGGTGTCTATACTAAGAATAAAGCGCTAGCGCATTTTACTCTGTTCGGATTCAATTCAATTCAATTCAATTATTTATCACTTCAGGCAGTAATGCTCAGGTGAGGTTGGGGCCATATTCTTCATTAGTTGCGTTCCACCAGTGGGGACCGATCATACGCCTGAGATCGTCGCGCCAGCGAGTCTTGGGATGGCCCGCAGGGCGTGCACGGTTGTAGGGCGTCCATACGGTAGTCGCACGAGTCCAGTGATTGGTTTGCATTGCCCGGATCTTCAGCGCCCATTTTGCTTTGTTTCTGAGGGCATCCTTGTTCCAGTCTCGAACTTTGATGATCTCACGCATCCTTTCGTTTCTCATTCGATCTCTGAGAGTAACTCCGACCATTCGTCGCTCCATCTTTCTTAGAGTGATATCCAGACGCTCCTTGTCGCTCGATCGCATCGCCCAGGTTTCGCTACCGTAGAGTACGGTTGTTCGGATGCAGCTGTCGAAGAGACGTCGTTTTGTCTTCATAGGAAGAATCCGTGAAGCTAGCAGATGAGACAACTTGCTCCATGCAGCCCATCCCAAGCGAATCCGGTGTTCGAGCTCAGCGGAAGGATCAAGGGGAAGAGAAATCTTTCCACCGAGGTACGTTGCGGAGTCGGCGAAGTGAAATACCAGGTTTCCGATAGTGATGGGGGCTCGGGTGGTGGTGCAGGAAGTGAGGAGGACGGTCTTGGATGAGTTTACTTCTAATCCTACTCGAGCGCACGCTTCCACTAGCTTCTGAAGCATCTTCTCCATCTCCGGACGAGACTTGGCGACCAGAGCGACATCATCAGCGTATTCGAGATGACATAGATGGCGTCCGTCGATCTTGAGTCCGCAATTCTCCCAGTCTATGTCATACATCGCAAGACGAAGTACTGCGTTGAAGAGGCGGGGAGACAGGGTGTCGCCTTGACGAACTCCTCTTCTCACGTTTACAGAAACTACTTCATCGTTGACTCGGATGAGGGTGGACGAGGTTTCGTAGATGCGACGGAGGAGGTGGACGAGTGAGGGGTGGACTCCAGACTTCCATAGTGCCTGCCAGACAGCGCTCCATTCTACAGTGTCGAATGCCTTAGTGAAATCCACGAATCCAATGTACAGGGAGATCCCATATTCATGAGTCCTTTCGGCGAGTTGTTTGATTGCGTGTAGATTGTCGAGTGCCCTTTGCGAAATCCGGATTGGGTGAGGGACTCCGACTCATCGAGGTTCGCTTCGATTCGCTTCATGATCACACGAGTAATGCTCTTCAGGGTGACGGGGAGGAGAGAGATGGGCCTGTAGTTGCTGATGTTGGTCGTGTCTCCTTTCTTGTGCAGTAGAGAGACGATGGCTTCTACTGGGCCTCCTGGGACGGGATCTCCGGCAACAAGGCGGTTGAGTAGATCGGTCAATGGTTGAGCAAGATATTCCCGAGACAAACTGAGCATATCTGGGAGAATCTTGTCCGAGCCCTGGGAGTGACCGCACTAGAGGTGAGATATCGCATCTCGGCACTCGTCAGCGAGGAAGGGCGGAAGAGGCTCAGTGGAGAGAGGCACAGCTAGAGGGAGCGAGACTGCAGGCGAGTAGAGGTTATTGTAGAAGCTCTGCACTGCCTTCTTCGTCGCGTCTTGAGATAGCGCTTTAGTCTCGGGATCGGGGACGAGAAGGCGTTTCTTAGTCGACTGGAGATCTCTCATAGTTCGGACGATGCTTCTCCCCAAGATGGCTGCTTCAGTGGCTTGCTTTTCTTTCCTTCGGCGGATGTCATCACAAAGTGCGGCACGGGCAGTCTTGCAGGCGATCGAGAAAGAGACAGCATCACGAGGGGTCGCACGCAGGAGATGTCGAGCTGCGATGAGGCGGCGAGTGGCGGGCGAGATCCAGGGTGGCACTTTGCGTCTTCTCCAGCAGTTTGTTGAAGCGTTCGGATTACGAAATCATAAACATATAGCGACGGCAAAGAAGGGCAAAGTAGGCCGGAATTTTTTTTTTGTTGCGAAAATTCGATTGGAAACATCTGCAAACGATGTTTAATCTATGAACGCGAAGATTGTCTATAAGACATTTTAAAGAGGCGCCAATACGATCGGCAGTCAGCCATGCTATCAGATAAACAACGTAGCCATGGCAACAAGAGAGCGCTAGTTGCGAGAAGTGTCCGCGCATCAGACAGGCACCCCAATGTCATTTTACTGCCAAAAGACTATGTCTTGTTGACGGCTGCAGATCCCGGCACAAAGCTTGCAACTTGCTAATTTCTCTACTTCTCTGTGCTCTCTTTTTCGCGCCCTCCCCCCTTTGAAAGCCGTTCAAAACACTGGTCTGAAGCAACTTTGACCAACTGTCCGCTAGATTCAAATGTTCCGCCTGTGGTGCCTTTCGACTGGAGACGGCATAATTACTCGAATATTCGGCGTAGTTTCGCCGTTTCCTCGTAAAAAATCCCGCATCTCATTTTCCCTCTCTCCTCAAATCTATGCTAAGAGTAAAGCGCTCACACGGGGCTGACCGCGAAACGTTTAGCGATTCCAGCAGGGTTTCATCGCCATTTTGCGAGGGGAAACCGCTATAATCTGACAAAATCATTTCAGATCGTCTTCAAATCCGCCCCACCAGAGCTTAGCGAGGCTCGACGACCCACTACCGTTATCCAAGGCGGAAAATTCGCCAAAAAGCAAACGTATGGTTCCTGTTTTTATTACCCGTTGGATCCCTCAGGAGATGATAGAGAGAAGGAGTGGAGTGGGGAGTAGAGCTGGGAAAGAAGACAAATGAGGACTCGTCTCTTCATTCTGCGCACTCTCTCGCAGGCCGAGCAGCGTGGGGAAAGTGACAAATATGAAGAGAGCGCGCTCTTCATTTGCCAGCCCTTGTGGAGATTATGAGGAGTGTGTTCAGATGAAAAATCTAGTTCTAATCTGTTTTTGTCTTCATACTCCATCACTTACTTGAGTGGCTCAAACAGGCCCTTGGGCATGTTTTTATCGTCGAAATCGCATTCGTCCATGGAAAGAGTAAAGACGCATATTTCGAAATTGATTATGTTTCAAATATATTTCCGTAGTCTAAAGAGCATTTTTATTTTATTTTAGGAGATAGCTCTTTATTTTCTAAGGAAGTGGTTGTTATCAACACTCACACCAAGCGATTCCGCCGAAACCTCAGTCTTCCGAGCAGCTACTATTGATACAGTAGCAAGGCCCAGCAGTAACAATACGCGTAGTTTCATCGCCTGAAATATCACAATTTTGGCTCATTACTTTACCAATTGTGCACGATAAGTGACTGAAACTAGGAATGGAAAACACGCGAGAAAATCATCAAAGTTAATATCAACAAAATCCAAAAACAATCAGAACTGCCAATATTTGTGTACAGTCGAAAGCGACGGGACACTTGGGCAGTTGAGTAATAAGCCCGCCGTCCTGATATGGGTATTGATCAAGTGATGGTTTTTTCTCCCCACCCCCCGTCCCTCTCCCTTATAACGATAACAATATTTCGAACGACTCTATTGTTTCGCCGGCTATTTTGGGGATCAGATAGACTACTGAGCATTGGGAATGAAGAGCGAGTGAGTGTTCGCCAGAGATTCGGGTCGGTCTAGTGCATTCTGCACGTGGCCGTGCATAGTATGAATTGTAATTTATTTTGATTACGTTTTTACTTCTATGGAAAACCGCGCGAGACGTGATAAATGAGACTAGGGATTAATAGATTCCCCCTCACTCTCGACTTGACCGACCGGTCTAGTCGAATTGTCTCGCTAGAAAATGAGACTATGTAGTGACACTGACCGCACCATAATAGATTCACTTCCAGTTGCCCCCATCATCACGCGTGTTATCTTTGCTTTTTCACTCTAGACTGTATTTGCAGGCCATTTAGGATGAGACCATAATGGGCCTGTGACGGACCGTATCTAGCTAGTCTGATCTCAACCAACTCCTCACTCGTACCATCTCTGTTCGGAAAGTGTTTGCCATTTGTTACCACCGTGCGTAAGTTTGCTGTCTTTCAGAATGACGTTCTACAATCGTAACCGATTCCCTCGGAAGCAAGAGGAGCAGCAGGGAGATGATGATGAGGAGGAGGAGGATTTCGCTGGGATGTAAGGCTTTTCCATGTTTCTAGCGTGTTTCGACTAGTGATGTCGACACGAGACTTGTCTCTCTTCGTTTCGCGTGATCTCTGGTCTCTCACACCGAGAGAACACATGGATTGAGGAGAGTCAGTATCAATTCTTCCACACCACTGGTGTCGATGTCTGAGCAATTCGTCTAGTAGAGAAATCGTCGTAGAGTTGTCTGATAAGATTGAGCAAATTTTTATGTGAGGGTCTTACTGTAATGATGTGTTTCAGGGAGTTCATCGGTCGGAACTTCGAGGGGATCAAGCTGGGAAATGCACAAGTGCACCGGAACACCGACTCATATCAGGATTACCGTCCATATCGACCTTACGTGAGTTCGACAAAAAACATAGTTCACTTAGGAACATTCAACGGCACAATTTAGAAATTCTGAAGAAACGAATTGGTAGTAAGGGATGCCTGTTAAGCGAGTGGAAGGAGTTGCAACCATTTCACTAATGATGGTAAACCGGCATCGACCCTCCTCATTTACCGTGCTCACTAGTTTCTCTGAGCAGAGAGCGTGCGATTAGGGGAGCGTTGGATGCCGATTTTTCATCACTAGCCTAGGCGTAGGATATACGCGAAAGACGTCAGTGGAGAAGTGTCAAAATAGCTGATATTGTGTTGCAGAGACGACCCCATCGGCCTAGATGGGACAGGCCGCACGATCGCATTGAGTATGTCTTGTTATTTTATTGTTGATGACAAGGTTACGGTAGTGTGTGAAGGCTGTGCCAGTGCGGTAGCTTAGGTGTTATGGGGGACGAAGGAGGAAAAAAATGCCCATTTTACTTGCGTTATTGCCTGCGAGACTCGAATCATTCACTTATTCATTGTAACTTACCCTATCTACAACTCAAACGCTTCATTTGGGAGTATCCCTTTCTAGATACATAGGCAGTTCCTCTCAATCGATCCCGTTTCAAACCATGTTTTCTATTTAAATTTACTCTCAGGTACTCTTCCATCATGAGCGCTGAGGAAGCGAACGAAATGCTGCGAACTGCATGTTTCGAGGAGTACGTCCCGAAGGGCAAGCTCACCATGCACTACGAGGCCATTCCCGAGGTAGGATTCCTATTGGGATGATTAATCACTACTGTAAATTATTGATCGCAATTTCGCTGACCCTTGACAAGGCATCATTTCGAGAGAGCAAAATAAGAAAATAAAACTCACAGTTCAGCAATGCTCGTCTCTGAGCGATCCAGTATCTGCAGGTGCTTGATCTCCTCGAGAATCTCCGGCACTTCGGTGAACTTGTTGCCGCGCAGTGAAAGCTTCTTCAGATTCCTGAATGCTGACCAACTGCGATTTTCAATGATAGTTTTTCAACAGTGTTCAGATGAAAAATCTAGTTCTAATCTGTTTTTGTCTTCATACTCCATCACTTACTTGAGTGGCTCAAACAGGCCCTTGGGCATGTTTTTATCGTCGAAATCGCATTCGTCCATGGAAAGAGTAAAGACACATATTTCGAAATTGATTATGTTTCAAATATATTTCCGTAGTCTAAAGAGCATTTTTATTTTATTTTAGGAGATAGCTCTTTATTTTCTAAGGAAGTGGTTGTTATCAACACTCACACCAAGCGATTCCGCCGAAACCTCAGTCTTCCGAGCAGCTACTATTGATACAGTAGCAAGGCCCAGCAGTAACAATACGCGTAGTTTCATCGCCTGAAATATCACAATTTTGGCTCATTACTTTACCAATTGTGCACGATAAGTGACTGAAACTAGGAATGGAAAACACGCGAGAAAATCATCAAAGTTAATATCAACAAAATCCAAAAACAATCAGAACTGCCAATATTTGTGTACAGTCGAAAGCGACGGGACACTTAGGCAGTTGAGTGATAAGCCCGGCGTCCTGATATGGGTATTGATCGAGTGATGGTTTTTTCTCTCCACCCCCGTCCCTCTCCCTTATAACGATAACAATATTTCGAACGACTCTATTGTTTCGCCGGCTATTTTGGGGATCAGATAGACTACTGAGCATTGGGAATGAAGAGCGAGTAAGTGTTCGCCAGAGATTCAATACGATCTGAAAACAAACTATCCACGCAAAGAAAAACTGTCCAGAGAGGTTTTCCCGACATCTTCGACGTGAATGATGCCTTTATTAATATCAAAAAGTACAAAGAACTATTCCAGGAACTGGTCTGGAAAAATGCCGGCGTAGTCGACGTTGCGGGATATCTTCCCATCCCGTTCATCTGCCCAATGGCAAGGCGTCTCAATCATCCACACTTCGAGGTATATCTTGAGTTAGTGTCCGCAAGATATTCCTATGAATGGTGAAGAAGCAACAACAGACCCAGATCTCGATGGTTTTTGAATAAATGATTGATTGATTGATCCACAAGAGATGTTTTGTCCTTGCAGAAGCCTCAAATCGTGGAGGAGCAGCACCGAGTCGATCTTCTCTACAAAATGATCTGCAATCACGGCATCATTCACATCGAGGATCTCTGGAAAGCCTATCTAGACAGGAGGATAATGGTACCAGTAACATCTTTTTTTTCCCTGTTTGAATGATTAGCGATGACAAATCGGCATTGGTTCTTCTTATTTTTCGTGATTTTTTATCGGTTAGAGACATGAGAGAGGATGCGAATAGAGAAGAGTCGGATGTCGATTTGTCATCACTAATGCTGATCCTTCAGGAGGAATATCCCTTCAACGGCTTCAGCCACTTCCACCAATTCATCATGGATCGATCCCACGTCTTTGGAATGGATCAGCAGCGAATGGTTGGTCTTTGATCCTTCCAAAATCTGAGACTAAGTGATCTTTGATCTTTGATCTTTGCAGGTGTAC
The DNA here is from genome assembly GCA_036245825.1 of Pristionchus entomophagus. NCBI lineage: Eukaryota > Metazoa > Nematoda > Chromadorea > Rhabditida > Neodiplogasteridae > Pristionchus > Pristionchus entomophagus. The sequence goes on from BTSX01000006.1 coordinate 30,320,483, forward strand.
AATCAGAATCTGTTGGTGTCGGTGGCAGTTCTTCGGTATGTTCATGCTCTCTATCACGGAACACCGGTGATCAATGCACCCAAACTCTTCAAGTGAGTTACCAATGGTAACTTATCATTATTCTGGATATTTTCCTACGATTGGATATTAGTGATGGCTGCATGAAAATTGGCTACATCAAGTCAATGATTGAACTATAAGTAACAGTAACCATTATAAATGTCCATTGTAAAGATTGCATTTCCATCAATGCACTTCGCAGGAGTCAGACCGGCCGACTCTTCTATCGGGCGTTCCTGGCCTTCATGACCAACGATGATCTCTCATTCGATCTCTTCTTCAAAAATTTCCCTTCCATTTTCGAGTTTGGTGAGTAGATAATTTCTTCTTGATCACGATACAATAAATATTGTATTGTATTGTATTGTATTGATCACGGGCTACAGTAACCCTCATTCAGATGAGGTGTGGAAGCTGCGCGATGACACGGTGTACACTATCCCATGCGCGTTCGAACCGCAGTGCCTTCCCCGTAGGGACAGGACCAACGCCTACGTCGATCGATCCGTGATCTTCAATGGAATCGGAAAAGTCACTGCCAATAATATCGTCAAAGTCAAGGTTTGTGGAACGTTTTTGTCAACGATTTCTCGTAGAGAAATCAGTCGGCATGAAAACATATCGATTGCTTTGGAAGCGGAGTAATCACCTGAAACATTCCAGATCCAGTCTGAGGACACGCTCCGAAAGGACATGCCCTATCTGATCGGAGTTCCGCTAGATGTGGTTGACGATCCGGCCAAGTATCCAGTGGGAACGAGGGTAATACTCATGTGTTGAGAATCATCTTTTTTTTACATGTATATAAGGCGAGGCACCAGGACATTTCCGGATTCATGAACTAGTTCAGGTCCATGCGAAAATTGAGGTTGTTAAAGTTTTGCAAGTTGGACAATCGAGGTCTTATATCATATCTTAGCGTTTACGTATTTGTGAGCATACAAAATATAAGCAATTCCTTCCAGGTTGCCTTCACGGGAGTTCGAATGTACAACGGTGACAAGGAAACAGTGCAAGGAACGAGGATCGAACTGCTGACTGATGTATCTTTCCTTTGGATATTATTTGATTATTGCGAAAACAATGTTAGGAATGGTATCTTGCTATTAGAGGTAGCATCTAATGATGAAAATGTCAGGCCGGGGTACTGAAAAGTCAACAGATATCCACATTTGATCTCTATAGAATCCACGTGCCAGCGACGGGACCATCGACGTCTTCTCCTGCGCTGCTGATGAGGATATACCATGCATCGAGGAATCGAGTCAGTTGATAGCTATTGGTTGGTGCATCCAACATTGTCTCTCTCAAAGCCCTTCAAAATATGACTCGAATTACACAATCATGGGAATTATGCAAAAAAAATATTTGCCGAAAAGTAATGCATTATAATATATTCCACGTAGAACCTTGGCATTTGCTAACCATAATTGCAGAAAACACTGGCCTCTTACGAGTGACCGATGTGCGAGCGGAACTGGCTAGAGAAGAGGCGCAGATGCATTCCGCAATCAGTCGAGAACTGGAGAAGGAAGATGTAGAGATTACGAATTTGTTCAAGACGGTCACTATGTGAGCACATTTTGATTCGATCATGCCTGCTTGCGAGAAAGAAAATCAAGCCCAAATCGATTCCAAAATCAATCCCAAATCGATAGATAATTAAGAGATGTACACGCAAACGAAGACGACGAACATCTTTGATTCTATCCTGACTGTTTGCGAGAGAAACTAACGCATTCCATATGATTCGAAAAAAACAATTAGGCATACACATCCACCAAGCAATCACTAGGTTATCGAACCCATCCCTTCCCAAATACCCTGGCGGATAAATAATTGCATTGAATTTCAGGAATTTGGGCGGAAGCCAGGACAAGTCCGCTCATGCGATGATGGAATTCGTCGAGTTCATCCAGTATCGACCGTACTATTACAAAACGATTCTGAAAGATGATACATGTGAGATTTCCATATTTTCAAAAATGCATCGTCAACAAGGCAATCTTTTTTGTGGAATTCTTCGAGAATATTATACGCAATAGGGGCAATATTTCGGCTTTGGCTCTCTCCATTATGCACACTATCTCGCCGGCAAGAGAGAAACGAGAGAGTGCGTAGATAGAGGAGAGTCAAACACCGAATCAACGTCACTAATACGCAATCGATATATCCGCTAAATATCTGATTTCAGGCATCGTGAGCGCTCGATCATCCGATGCGACCGAGGCGATGACCGATTTGCTGCATCTTCTTGCGGGCACCGACGGCGATGATTTCACCAAGGCCGAGGCAGAACAGAAGTGAGTGGTTTGGCATCAGTGAAATTGATGATGAGATTGAGAATCCCGAAATTATGATGCGTGCATTATTCGATTTGACCTTGGCTCACTGCTCATTTTTCCTTGAAACTAACAAGGGTATGATAACAAGTGACCGTAAAATTATCAGTAGAGACCTAGGAGCATTGTAGCATCCGATTGAAAACTGAAAGCGGATGCTCCAATGGTTCTGATTGAGGCCCACTAGGTCTCTACTGATAATTGTACAGTCACTAGTTACCATTCCCTTCTAAGCATCTCCAATGCAGGTGCACGGAAGCCAATGCGTCCCTCTCGGAAGAATCCAGATTCACCCTCAAGGATCTCAAGGAGGTATGATCGAGCTGATGTTGGGAAGGTGGTAGCGTTGGGTGTGAAATATGAAGGATAAACGCACAGAACAATAGGATAGTTCATATTGCTGAGAGGCAGAGAGGCGCGCTGATTATCACGTCAAAGGGGAAACGATAGATCGCTGCAATATCTGCTCTGGTGTAGAACACGGGGCCCAAGAAAAAAAGGTCCGTGTACGATAGAAAGGACCTTTCTATTTTTGAACGGACCTTTCTATTATCATTATTTTCTTGCGCGCCGTCTTCTCACCAGATCCGCAATATCTGCGCTACTAATTCCACATTCTCAGGTGATCGACTACCGTAAGAGGATGAGCACAATAGATGGCAAGATGCAGCTTATCACCACCGTGCATCCAACATGTTTCTGGGACGTGGAACAGCTCATTATGATGCGAATATAAAGGGCACACGTGACAACCGCTGTTTCTCCTAGTTTGTGCTATTTCCCGGCATTTGAAGCTTTCCGGATCTTTACTGCTTACTCTGTTATTATTATCCCCGGGATACAATCACCGAGATGGACCACTTGTTTGTGTAACTATTTTGCATGTTAAATGTGAAATGTAGATGTTTATTTTCTCTGAATATTTACAGAAAAATAAAATATATAATTAAATTGCCTGTTAAAACCAATTGAGTCTTTCCCCAGTGCCTCTCTAAGTTATGTTTCTGCTGTGTTAAACGATGTGATTTGTCAACTTCTCAAGTTGTCCTATAATATGAAACGGTTGCGATAAAATGTATGCAAAAGAAAAGCTTAATTTCATCAAATCGCAAAGGTTCTAGAACCAATTTGATATTACATGATCACGCAGGAGAAGATGCGAATTATCTGATTAGTTTGAAGTAATGAAGAATTGTCGCCGGGACCACCGCTATTATTAAAAAATATATAACCTTGGATATGTTGACTATCAGAAAAGGAATTCTAAGAACAATTTTTCAACAATGCATGAAAGAAGAACGCCATGAAATCTCCGAAAATCTCAAAACGCTAGCTCAAGAGTAGCGCCAAAGTAGAGCGTGTGAGGTCCCATGTGGTCTAGTGGTTAGGATTTCTGGTTTTCACCCAGGCGGCCCGGGTTCGATTCCCGGCATGGGAATTCCATTTTTGTAATGTATGAATTGGGCAGATAACATCGATCTTATTAGGGTGATTGTGATGACATACTGGAAGCAGCAGTCATTGATCGACATTTTATTGTGTTTAATTAAATATAATTCTTATTTTCCAGCAGCGCAGATAATTACGCCACTCTATTGCAGCAAATTGCAGCAAACTATGAGTATCCATCAAAATATCGAAGCAGGATACATTTCAGTATATCTAAAGAAGCAAATTACCACTTTTTACGGTGAATATTTGTCAAAAATGCAAGCTTTTCAGTCAGGAGAACCAAGCAGTCGACTCCGCTCACAGCAATCGAAAAAGAAGAGCAACAGAACCGTCAGAAAGGCGAGGGTTTCCCACACTTCACGATAATTACGTTGTTTGATGCCTTTCGAATCTGTTTTCAATTATCTTTGATGTGTTCTTAATCTCCGACAATGCTCATTTCGTTCAGAAATAACCCAAATGGAGAGACGAAAGATGAGAGGGACGGGCTCAAGGAGAGCGTCGAGGGAGTTTCAGTAATCTCAATCACGGAAAAAATATTCTCGAATAATCGACATTGATGAACAATGGGAGTAAGGCTGGGGATAACAGTGAAGGTCGCACAACGATCAGTGCTCTATTGATCCGAGTTATCTTGTAGATCTGTGGCCAATTCTTGCCATTCGAATGGAGGAGAGCAAGCAGACGAAGTCAAAAACGAGGTCAGAAACAAACAATTTGATGAGCTCGTTGCTATATCAATTATGAATTCATGTAGGAAAGGTAATGATGTTTTTTTTCGATAATTATTTCGCATTATTGCAGACTCTTGATGTGAACGGCATCGAGGCTCTTTCCGGAGATGAGAACGAACTGAACGGGAAAATCGAGCGACGATTAGATGAGGTGAGAGCAGGAATCGTAGAAATTGTGGGTAGTTATGATTAGGGCTGGCAAATGAAGAGAAATTCGACAAATGAAGAGGGGAGTTGAGCGGTCGTTCATTCTGCTCTTCATGAAGAGTGACGCGGTCGTTCTCGCTCTTCATGAAGTGCGATTCTCACAGAAATTACTCTTACTAAAGAACGGATTGATATTTTCTCTTGAAACTTTGAAAATGGCTTCAGTAGGTTTTCCTTCCTCCCTCTAGCTTAAAAAAAACGCAGATTGTTTTTCAAATATCAATAATTAATTCAAATTTGAATAATCGAATTTTGAGATGTCAACGAGAGGGTTTCTTCCAAGTGACCTAATGAAGCCATTGTCAACGTTTCAAGCAAAAATATTCAACTGTTTTCGATTTAGAGCCATTATTGTGAGAACTGCTCTTCATGAAGAGCGCGAACGACCGAGTCATTCTTCATGAAGAGCAGACCGCGACGCCCTTCTCTTCATGAATAATGACGCAGCTCTCCTCGCCATTGTGAGAAGGAATGAAATCTTCAATTGCGCTCTTGATTTGCCAGCCCTAGTTATGATGCGGCAGCCTCATTGTATTATTGTATTTGATGACAAAATAGCGGATGGAATAGTGAGCAATGTATGATGTTTATAACATTCTATTAGATTCCATCATGTTCCGGTCACCAGAGGATGGAGACGTGTGCGGAAGATGCGCCTGGAGATGATGAAGATGATGTGAGTGAAAGTGACTCAGTAGATGAATTAGTCGGGAGAACGAAGTGTGCAGGAAAGTATTGGGCGAGAATACACGGTATTTGTATGCTTCATGAGGGAACGTTTTTGCAGTCTCAGGTTTGATGGATTGAAAGAAAGAGGAGGAATCGTAGTTGACAGAGTTTTGTTTGAACTTAGCAGAAAGAGATTGGAGGCTTGGGAGAGGGTAGATCATCCTGTCCATGTACAACGAACTACCCCGTACAGGACAGCGACGCAGTGAACAAGGCGAAGCGGAGGAGCACCCATCTGAGAAACATCGACTAGAAAGTGAGAGAAGACAATATCGATCAGAGCTTATATGTAGTTCCAACAGCTTTAAAGGAGGCGTCCCACGACCGCGCATGCAAATCGCAAGGCCGAGATGAGCGAGTCAATTTGCATGCGCGGTCTATTCATTGTCCTCTTATCCCTCTCTCGTTGCCTGCATGTCAGGCCCGCTTGGCATACAGCCAATTTCTCATAGCTCAGTTTAAACGCATCCTCAAAACATCGGAATTTCGAAAGTCTGGTCGGATACCAGATCACTCCAATCTCACGTCGAGAACTCATACAGCCAAATGGTCGTGGGACACCTCCTTTAAATATCATCAATGCAATTTCTCCACAATCAAGAACAAGTTTAAATTTAATAAATAGGAATTTCAAAAAGAGAAAACTGTTAGCCCTCAATGTTCACTACATACAATTTCAGAAGAAAAAGATGCACGGGAAGTGGATGCGAATCATCGTGAGTTTATATGGAATACTTCGTCTAATTCTCATACGGGGAATCGAGAAGGAATATCAATATTTTTCCAGACAATAATAGTGATACAGTTTTGAATGATAAAAACAATCGATTTTAGAACGATCGTCTCGACTTGAAGGAGCAGATCGAGATCGATCTAGCCAGCTACCTCACTAAAAACGGAATAAAGTGTTCCGCTCATATCAAGTACGTTAACGTACAACATCAATCCATAGCCCGATGCGCCTCACACATTTCATAGAGGATCTTGAGACCCACAGAATACGCTTTTGATCGTCTGATTTGATTGAGTACTCGATTTGCTCGACCTCTCACCATGTTTCTGGTAACTCTCTATTCACTCCAAGCGTGCGGAGCCTGTGGTATCGATCCATAGACAAATTTGATCATAGGTTTATTTTATGATGCCACAATGGAGTGCTTCAAAAATTATAGCACAATTAATTCGTCGCTGGACATATTTTAGGCCCAAACTCGATATGATCGCCGAAATACTCGAGGACCGCTTGTCGGATCTGGACAGTGACGACGACAGGAGAATAGACTGAACGAGCATCAATGAATGGGTGAGAATATTGGGTCTTCTTCCTTCGTCAGTTCACAGTAGTGTTGGCTATTCGACTCGTAGCGGGAGGTAGCGGGGTCGCAATGGAGGTCCAATGGATAACACTAATTGACAGTAGTCCACGACGTTTTCCCCAGTGGTGAACAAAAAGGGCGACGATAACTTTCATTGGTTCATTGAAGAATTGGGCATTTGTTAATGCTGATCGAAAACGTATGTTTAGGTCAGAACTAAACCTGAGTTCGATGAAACGGACGTCGTCTATGGAGGCCCAGAAGCGAAAATGAGAACATGGGGAGACCACTAGTTGATGATAGAAATAACTTGCTCAATTACCAGTTGATTTCAATTTTCTCAATATCCATATCACTACCATTTCCTTCTCAGAGACTTTTCATGATGCATATCACAGTTTTCACGGCATTTTGGTTACATTTCCGGTTCGTTGCCATAATTAGCTCAAATATTCGTGTTGTTACATGATCACTGGTATCTAATAAACTTCCTTAATTCGGAAGTCTGTTGAAATAAAATAATGAATTTGTAAATGCATTATATTTGCAAGGCGAAAAGCAGACCGTCTTCAAACGTCGATTGTGGACATGAAATGTTGTTAGAAATCTGATTCTGATCTAATAGGACCCAAGATTCATTAGCTTATTCATAGCAACAACGTCTCCAAGTAACTTGAGCGTATCTTCATCGAAAATTCTTGTGGGAATGGCACTGTTTCTCACCTTACGGAGGAGAGACTCGCCTCGCCGAATGCCTCTTCTCTTTCATACCGAGTTATTTCTCACTCAAAGAGAGGTCAGGCCCTCTCATCTCCGGTACATGTCTAACGGGTCGGCGAATGAAGGGAAGCTGCGCATTCTCATTACTCCAAGTAATTCATTGTTAATATTTTCATTTTGTATGCTCTCTCCTTGACCGGTCTATAGAACTGAAGAACCGACCGGTGTTTGATTATTGTTAAACTGTGGCCTGCGATATTGTGTTCAAAATAATCACAGTAACGTGAGAGAACGCCGAATTATGAACCATCGCCATTCCCAAATCAATCAATAATTCAGGCGGGACCGAGGCGAATGGCTCGTGCCCGCATTTCCCTCAGTTCGCGCCGTCCATCAACTGTCCGTATCCTGGGTGGTGTCTCGAGGTAATTATCGATCGTTTTAACATTCCTATTCTTCCTAATTTTCCTTCTCTCTATTCATCAAATTCTGTTATGTTTCTGTTATGTCTTTGTCGACTTTTCCTTCTCACCATTCATCAAATTATTTGTTGCTTGAATTGTTGTAAATTCCAGATAATCGATGTTCTCGTGCGTTCGGGTAACATTCCTCACGAATTCGTGGTCGACAGAAACGCCTCGGGGTACATCGATATAGGCCGATTGCAGGTGGGTTACGGTAGTCCGCGGATCGCGAACTGATTATTGCCCAGGATAACGGGACCTTCTCGGGCATACTTGGTCGGGTGGAGAGCGGAGAGGTGGATTTAGCGTGTATTTTCCTCCAGAAGTCAATGTTGCGACTGCAGTATTTCGACTATTCCGTTGCCGTGTCGCAGGTTTGCATTAGTTATGCCGGTTCGAATAGTACCTCTCTCTATTCTCAACGTTCTGTCGTTGCTCGCATTAGCGAGAGACTATGCGGAATAGAGAGCTCAATATTTGATCCGGCACCGCAAGTTCGCAAATACAATGACGATGCATACTGTTTTCAGATTCGCCCGGTATTCATTGTTCGTGAGATCACGGAGACGATCTGGAGCCTGCTCCTCAACTGCCTGCTGTCCTACGATAGCGGAGTGTGGATTGGCATGCTGGTGGCGGTGATCACGCAGGTGAGGGACACGGTAGGATAGGGTATTCTGAGGAATGAGGGATACGGTACAATACCGAACGCTGTGGAAGCGGTATCTATCAAGAGCATCTGTGAGAGTGAGCAACTTCAAATATCCCGCTTTCCTCACCCTCCCATCCCCCTCCCATTTCTCCTCTCATTTTTGCAATTCGTATAGCTGTAATTGTTACTAACATGGGAGCACACCCGTTCGGATTTATCAAACAAATAAATAAACAATTTCAGATGCTCGTCACGACACTGATAGGCAGAACGGAGACGAACTCTGGAGTACGAGAAACACGAGCTAATGGAAAATTCGTGAGTATTCGATAAAAATCGTTGAAGTTTGAATCGCATTCGCAGTTCTCGTGGGATGTTTTCGATGAGATGTTCAATGGCGGTGACCACCCCTTCTACTTCATTTCGGGTAAAGCCTTTACCATAGTGAATTGGCCATCTCGGCGTCGCCCTTTCCGAGTTTGCGGGAGGGTGACAACTGGGCAACGACATTTGGGCAACGGGGGCATTTGCGACAATTGACGTTTGGGCAACGAGGGATAACCCCTATAAAAATGATCATAGGGCAATGGGGTTGGTATTAATCGATTGCTAATGATCTCCCCATCCCTATTTTTCAATTGATACCAATCCCATGACTCTAGGATAACTTTAAATGGGATTATCGCTCGTTGCCCAAATGTCGTTTGCCCAAAAATAATTCCCGTTGCCCAAATGTCGTTGCCCAGTTGTCACCCCCCCCCCCCCCCCGAGTATGCTGTCACGGCGTTCTGCATGGAGGAGCAAGAAAAGGCGTAAGCGCGAGATAAAATGATCATTCCAAAAAGAGAGTTCGAGAGAGACTGCGAAACTTATGCTCGGACTTTTGCCATGAACGCCGTGATTTAATCCTCAGGAAAGCTGGCTCGTCTCATCTTCTCCATCTTCCAAATCGGCCTACTCCATGGAATGTACACGTCCCTTCTCCTGACTGCACTAGTGACTCCGGCTGATATCGCGCCTATCAAGGTCACAATTGTTTATTATTTTATTACTAAATACAGTAACAGTGATATAAATTTCAGTCCCAAGCAGACGCTGTCCGTCTGATCGAATCTGGGAGGTACAAACTGGTCTCGGACAAGAGCAGATGGTGAGCATTTACCTTTGATTAATCATGTTTAGTTTAACTCAGGTTCGCACAAGAAGTAGACGCGTCCTCGGATCCGATCTTCACCCAGTTCCGAGAGGCCACCAAGCACAATCCAATCGTACGTCATGATTCTACAATTTCGTTCAAACTCTGTACCGAGTCCCAATTAAGTTCGAAAAGTTAGCAATTTTGTATTTGTTTGCTTATCTCAATTGTTCAGGTGGATGCAATCTCTGATAAGCACGCACTGGACCTCGTGAGTCAGGGAGGCTACATCTACCAGACCCAGGTTCAGTCCAACTCAGTCCAACACATATTTTCTTCTTATCTTCCTCTCATTCCTGTTTAATTCGTCTTCTTTCTTTTCTTTTCTACCCTTAAAGTTTTCACCATGAGAATCATATTTTTTCTAATACTCTTCTCGTCGCTATATGCCGAGCCACACAAACAGAAACATCTTCTGAATCCTTTCTTTCGTTCCTCACTCGCTTTTGACTCAGAACGACGAGGGAATAATGGCAGAGGAGGCGAGGAAATGCTACACTTTCGTCTTCACTCGAGGTGCGAAATTATTGAAGGGACACCAAAATTTCACACGAAACCTGAACCCATACTTTCTCACTGCTTCAACGCACTCGTGCTTAGTCTAGCACAGAAAGCGCACACTACAAAAGGATTCCCGCAGAGATGACTCAACTCTGCAGGTCTGAAAGTATCCCCGTTCAAGTAGTGTTCTCCCGCGAGCCCATTTTCGAAGTAGGGATGTACCTTTACCTGCAGGTCTACCCTTTCGCTCCGCACACTTTCTCGTTCGGAAGGGATCACCGTGGCTAGCAGATCTGAATGATGATATTATGCGCAACTATCCCATGATAGACCAAGTGTACAAGCGGTACTTCGAGGCGAGTCTCTTTCGATCCTGTATGGTATTCTCACTAGAATGCTTGAAATCGTCTCATGGTCTTCCCAATAATCCGATTACTTGAGATTGTATTTCAGCAGCGTCAATTGCTCAACGTTCGCCCGAACTGTGCAAAGAGCCAATTCGCCACTCCCGGCCCTTCCGATCCTCTGAGTGCGATGAACTTAGAGATGGCCAAACCCGACTCTCTCGATTTTGCATGCTCTTTTGTCTCTCTCGTCCACGAGATAGCACACGATTTGAAGAGAGTCTTTCTCTTTAAAAAAAAATTCGTCAGCACTTACTCTGATTGACAATTCAATGATTGATCAAAGGATTTGCAGACTTCTGGTCCGTGTCGGGGATCTTCATGCTGGCGTCTTGTGGACTGATCATTGCCACGGTTGCCCTCATAATCGAGTATATTGTGTCGCGTGTTCAATCCGTTTTGTAAACTTTATCGTTAAAGATATATGAGAACGACACAATGAGTTCAAAAATACGAATCGATCAACAATAGAAGTTCGCGATTTCAATCGCAAACGGCTCTAAAACTTACCTTCTCTTTATCGAAAAACCGTATGACGAGTGTTGTTTTGATACAGACGAAGTCACGGAGTACAATAGGAATGAATCAGACTGACTGAGTGTTACTGTTCGTGATGAATCTATACTTCTTCTCTCCCTCGCATTCCTCTCTGAATCATTCTTCTCCTCTCCCTTCTCTTTTCTACCGTTGTAGTTTCCATCGATTTCTCCATGATAATATATTTCACGTTTGTTCTAATATCCTTCGTATCGGGGTGTGCCTTACCTACTGCAGCGAAAGAAGCGTCTTCCGATGCCGCTCGTAAGCTCCATTTTGAAAACCATAATAATTAGGGGCGAGAACTCAGTAAATACTCGCCTCATTTCGCGTGCACTCTAGCGGCGGTAAAGCAAGCAAATTGAGGACAGCCGGTGTCGATTCGAAATCACTAGTCCTATGTAACAATCAATCAATATGAGATCTGTGTTGTCATCGCTAATAGTACTGTATAATAAATAACAACCAATTCAGCGCAACCCTCGACTACCTATGAAACCGTGGAGCAATGCCAGCTGAAGTGTGAGGTGCAATGTGCAGATACTACAGTGAGTCTTGATTAGCCACCTCGTAAAAACTGGGCCGATCACGAGAAATTTTATTGTCAGGTCATAATGACTGATGGAAATGAGCGAACCATGTACAACTGCGCTAAACCAAAAGTGGAGGAGGTGATGCTTATTTTGAATATGGAAACTGGGATCCATTACTCGGAGAATTAAAGTTTTGGCAGATTCCGGGTGAATCGATATTCGTTGCACTCGCGGAATCACCATTTCTTCTCGCTCTTCTGATTATTGTTTCGATCGCGGTTCTTCTTTGGATCATAGCAACATCCGTTTTCGGCTGTTGCATGTGCTGCAAGTTAGTTTTTTTTCCTTTATCTTGATATTTTCAGGAAATATGCAGCAAAAAATCTTTTTTTTTTAGATTTATTTCGCGAAATTAGATTTTATCAGGCGAAGACGGATCAACAATCAGGTTACCATCCATAAAGATAACGGATTGTTTGTGTATGAAAGTTATTAATGCTACCATGATAATGCCCATCAAGTGGTTCGCGTGGGTTCGTGACTAGGGTTCTCTTTTTGAAAAAAAACCTATTAGAATTTCATTCCATATCGCTCTCTTGGGGGAATGGAAGGAATAAAATTGCGTCACTGATTTGTTCTCATTGTTGGAATTCCAGAATAGATTCCATCAATAGAACCCTATTCGTGACTCTTACATCGTCCGATCTCTTCCCTCACAATATTCGATAAACATTATCATTTTTTCGCAGATAACTCGCACGTGATAAAGGGCGTTGATCATGCACCAACAACATTTGTTCTCTCACGTTATTCATGCAGACGTCACGTTGCCATGGCCTACAAACAACTGGTTGAAAGTGCATTTCCGTAGATTCAGGGGAGGCCGGGATTAAAGAAAGGCATCTTTCACTCCCTCACTTTTCCCTCCCGGACCTTCTCACATTCTCAACTGAAGAGGCGTTGAAGACTCCTCTTCTTTTTAATTCTTTTGTTCGTGACCTTTTTTCCCTGGCTTCACTAACTTTTTCGCGCTTTCAATTGCAAGTTTCTCACCTCTAGAGCAGTATTTTTTCGCAAATATTCGAGATCCGCTCCCAGATCATCAGTATCTATGCTTATCAGCTCTCAGTTCTCATCTCCCGTCGCAAAATCGTCACAACTCCTTCGTGTTTTCTTCTTTCAGGCCTAAACGTTGCTTATAGGTGCTTCTTTCCGGATGCAGAAGCCATCCCTTCCGCTGATTTTGATTTCCACCCCGAATTCCAGAAAAGTCTGTCTAAACGTTGAAAATTTTTTGAGAAAATTCGCAAACCCGAGGAGCTGTTTTGATTTATGCTCCAGTTTCCATAATCTATCCCCTTCAATATCTCTCCCCAATAGACGATATCTCTCCCCAATAGACTAATAATATGTTCGATGGAGAAAGATTTCATAGATATTATTTTAAGGGGAAAATACAAATTTCTGTTATTAAAATATTTAAATAACAGAAATTTGTATTTTCCCCTTAAAATAATATCTTTGAAATCTTTCTCCATCGAGTGTTGATTAAAATCGAGCATTTCAGCGCGGCAATCGAGCAAACGGAAATGAGGAGGACTTGGAAGATGACAAGTGCAACTGCCCAGACTGCTACGAGCAACTGGATCGAAGTTTTCGAATCACAGAAGGTTTTATTTCCACTAATTTCACCTTTTAGTATTTTTTTAACTCAATTCTTTCATTTGGTATGATCATTAACCAGTTTCGAGATTTTAAAACAAATAACGGATTGATTGCATTTATCAAGCGGCCTGTGATGGAATCAGAACCGAGTGAGCAGCCGAAGGAGCAAGCGGATGATCTGAGAGGGGAGAATTCGAAGATCGATCGTCTCAACGAGTGCTCCTGCATCGAGTGCTCGAAGGGACACAAGGAGCGCTGCTGCAAGCATCGAAGCAATCTTCCCAAGACGATCACGTGTCTGATTTTATTCCTTCTGGGCATTTTCTTTCTGGCCGTGTTGATTATGTAATCGGATATAGCACGAATCTGTTTAGTGCTCTATTTTTTACTTGCCTGTGATCACATTCGATCGTATAAAATATAGCTTTTTTTCGAAAACTTTTGTGCTTGAAAAAACTTATTTTATCAAAAGTGATAAAGTGACAAAAATGTGAATTGAGCAATATAGGTGGGCCTGTGTGGCTAATAACGGCCAGAAGATACCGGAACCGCAGCCATGTTTTAGTCTGAAAAGTTAGTGTTGAACTTCTCTATTGGGAGACAGACACTCACAATTGGATCCAGATCCTTGGTTGTTGCCTTGGTTTCCACCGTAGCCTCCTCCATTTCCGCTACCATATTTTCCTCCTCCATTTCCGCTACCATATTTTCCTCCTCCATTTCCGCTACCGTATCTGCCTCCTCCATTTCCGCTACCGTATCCTCCTCCTCCATTGCTACCGTATCTTCCTCCACCATTTCCGCTACCGTATCTTCCTCCTCCATTGCTACCGTATCCTCCTCCGTTGCCCGATGATCCGCCTCCGTATCCACCTCCGTAACCGCCCTGCGCCACGGCCAGAGCAGCGAGGCAGAGGATCAGCAGGCACGAGAGTGGGGACATCTTAGATCAGCGGTTGTATGCATGGACCTCGACAAACCGTTGGTCCGACAAACATCATAGGGGTAGAGGTTTGTCGGCAACGCGTCCCCCTACGCTGTTTATCGCGCAAACGGTTTGACTAGGTTCATGCATACGGGCACAAGTATGTCAAGTATGTACAATCTATGAACATGCAAGCTATCGATAAACGGAAACTAACGAATGACCTCAAAATATTAGTCGCTAGAATAGGATCTCAAATTATGGACTGGATATACTTTCCCCGCTTTCATCACAGTTATATACAATGGCGACGACATTCTAAGGGATGGCTGTAGCCACAACTAGGGTTGGTAATGCGAGGATTGACTCTCTTCATTTCGCGCGCTCTCTCGCGTCTCTGATCGGTGAAAGAGTATGAAAAATGACGAGACCCATCCTTGAATTGTCATCCTAGTCATAACAATGCCCTCTAATTCATCTCTAAGGTGATTCATTTTCTTTCGTTGCTCTCTTTTCTACACGGAGAGATCGAGAAAAATAGAGATCGCTGATTTAGAATCTGATGGCGAATAGTGATTTAGATTTAGTCGTCCCGTGATCGCATGACAAGGTCCGTCACTCAATGAGATTCGGAAGCTTCATCTAGAAGATTTGCAAATCGTAATAAGGTGGTCAAATACATCCCACATGTCGATTTCTTCTCTTGATTTAAAGTTCATTTTTATCTTGCTTATTTTTCATATTTCGTTCATGAGGTCGCGCAGGGGTCTCACTTCAGGAAGCTTGATAGTATCCTTCCTATCTCACTATTCACAAAGTCCTGTTAGTTTGATCTAAGTATCGTTGATCAGCATTCGCGGGCGAATCGAAATTCTCTAATTGGTCAATAGTCAGCCTTTAGCCCTTTTCCCTTTCGCCAGTTCCATTTTCTCTAATGAGAATTGCTAGATACATTGTATTCACAAAATTTCACCTGGAGACTTGCTGGTAGTAATGAGCGTTCATTTCCGATAACTGGTATATAAAATGAGGTGAGTACAATCGAAATAGAAATTATGATGAAATCATTTGATAAAGCTGATTGATATTGTGTAACATCGGTTCAAATTTTCCATAGTCGAGTCCGTTACTCGGGAGCTGACGTATATGATCGACCATTGGATATCGTGGGGGTCCACTTGACGGAGCTCGCGTTGAATGTCGTCGATGACGCTTGACAGTTGTAGTCGCGGCGATGGACGTAGTGGGGACGGTCTTGAGAGGAATATTTGCTGGCTTGGGAGTACCAGGGATTATGTTCCCTGAAGAAGGTGCAGGCTTGTGGGTCGCACGAACAGCTGTGCCCGTAGTAGTGGGAGGTACGTGAGTGCTGGGTTCCGATTTACGCGTAGTAAGAATGGTCTTGTGGTCATGACAGGCTTTGGAGTAGTAGTTTTAGGCTTGTAAGTCGTGGAAACGGATTTATGACGATTGTTGGTCTTAGCCATGACTGACTTGGTGGTAGTTGTCATTGGCTTGTGAGTGGAAACTGTTTTGAGATGAGTCTTGGGCTTGCGAGTTGTAGTGATTGGATGACTAGTTTTGGGGAACGTTTTCAGAGTGGTCATGTCAGAGTCTAGGGTTCTAATGAATGGATTGTGAGTGGAAGTGGCAGGCTTGTGGGTCATGGAAATTGTTCTGAGAATGGTAGTGGGCTTGTGCGTCGTAGTGACTGGCTTGGGAGTAGCAGGGGCTATCTTGCGAATCGTGGTCACCGGATGGCGAGTCGTGCTAATTGGCTTGGCAGTAGTGACTGATATCTGGATTGTCGTTGACGCTGGTTTACTTGTAGACGACGTAGGAGTGGTTGAAGTAGGTGACAGCGTTGTCGTCGTGGAGCTATCGAGTGGTGGTTCTTGATTCGAAGTCGTTGCAGAAATGGGCATGGCAGTTGATGAAGCGGTTAGTAGACTGGGATGTAATAATTGGCAATGAAAACACAATATCAAGATGACCCCGGGCCATGACGGCGACAAATACTAGGAATTGCTCATCTACAATCATAGATAAGCTATTTCAGAAGCTTCTAAATCGCAGCTGGTCTCGAGTTCCAAGAGATCTCGTTATCCGCACAATTTCGAGTTTAAAAAATAGAATTTCCAAATTCTACCAGTTCTCACCTTTTGCATGCGATTTTTCGGCACAGCGGACCAAGTCCGATGAATTTCCAGCCTCCGCTCGATCTCGAAATCTTCATTGATCACAAGCATAACGATGGAGCATAACGATCTTGTCTCAGTGTAGTATTTGGGAGCACGAACAACGAGCCTGAAATATGACGTCATCAAAAGCACACCAACAGCCATTCTTGATAAATATGCAAATTCCAAATTAAAAACACTATGGCAAACTGCACCTCTCACTGTAAACCGTATTTATTAGATGTTGAAGGGTTTGATTGACAGAGCTGTATTCTCGGTATGTTTCCACAAAGGATGATTCCACTTCTTCATTTGTACTTCCGAAATCGGGCCCAGTCTTTCTGAACGGAGATTTTTCAAGATAAAACTGCATTTAAGACTCTTTTCCGAGTATTAAATCTAATGGCAAAATTGTATGATTTCCCTCACCGTAACTGAATCCTGATCTCCACTGCCTTCGGTGCTCCTTCCCTCTTCGAATTCGATCACTTTTTGCGACGAGAAGTGCAGGTTTGCGAACATGATGAGAAGAGTCAGCAATAGTCTCATTCCTGAGAATTGCCGCGTATGTACATTGGAGGCTGAGAAAACGAACCAATCCTTTAGATATGATTGAACGATACACTCCATTGAAAAAATGAAACACGAAAAAACAGAGATAAAAAAGGCGCAAGAGGAAATCTGGAGAATAATGAGGAAGATGTGGACGGAGCACAACAATACAAGACAAAATATGAAGCAGAATGAGATGGGAAGTAATTTATAGGCGAGTAGGAAGTTTATGATGGTAGCTACTTCCAGTCTTGATCGGTGCCATAGGGGATGATGAACTAGACATATCATGTAATGAACGGGAGCCATGACCCTTCTCTTGTTCAGGTAGTTTGACCCCTCGGGCACATGTTCTTAGTCTCAATTGATTTTATTGTTAATAGAGCTTTCCACAATCTCCGATGGTTATCTCTTTTCCATCTATTTTTTGGAGACACAGAGTTTTGCGACATGCTAACAGTGAACGAATAGTGCTCCAATGAACTCGAAATCTTCATTATTTTTAGATACAATACAACCCGTAAACACATAGTAAATAATGTTGATCTCGTTAACCAGAATGATAACTTTCTAAAAGTGAGAATGAAATACGAAGGGCGGAACAATATTGAATATTTGAAATTCGTGGAATTGCGAAAAATCATCTCTGTTAGAATAAACGAAGTTCGGAACAATATACCTGTCAGATAAATTAATTTGAATGAACAATTGCAATTCTTGTTTTGATACAATCAACGTGAAACCATCCACAGAAAAAGCCTACTCAGAATCATCCTCAGTGCCGTCAAGAAGTTCCTCTTCCATCTCGACCATCTCCCCTCTGATAACCTTCTTAAATTTAGCATCCATCAACACTTGGAATCGGTGATCCCTGAATGCCAGGCCAACAAGAACGGCGATGCAGAAAATATCGCCACGTGACGCGTGAACGTCCATGGCCATTCTTTGCCAACCGATCGACGCTGCAATTGCTCAATTATAGGTTTTGAATATCGTCAAATAACATATTCGCAACTTCGAATTTGAAGCCAACGACCGGGGATGCGAAATGGAGAAAGGAAACTGACGTGACAGATGCACACCAATGGCAGCGCAGAAGAGGGGAGGAACGGAAATGGCCGTGAATAAGAGAAGGGCGAACGGAATGATCTTTTGATCAGCTGGTGTGAAATATGATATTTTTTTGTTTGTTTCGGGTTTAGCCATCACCGTTTGGTGAACTCGTGAGAATAGGAGATGTATGATCAGAAATCGCATCACTAGTGTGAAACATATTTTCGAACATGTATTATCATGTGTAGTAGTGAAAAAATGCTGACTAACCAACCAGTTACGGAACGAAATGTGAGAAGGTTGAGAAGAACAGCGATCGAGTGGATGACCAGATCGACCAGGGCCGAGAACTGAAATTTATGATACTTTTACAGATTCCCTATCATTTCGAAAGTTTGCACTACATTTTGTATTCTGATTACGACATACTTTTGTATTTAATGAACCTTGAAATGCCCTTCTTACATAATTCACAGTCATCTGTACTGGGGTGCAGCAGCATAGATGAATCCTACGTCGTTGTCCAAGCACCGCATGACATGCGAAGAGGAGGACCTGCAAAAATCATTGCTGATTATTGGGACGACTTTATGAGATGGCAGCTTTGAAACGCTCTCAATTTCAAAAACGCTTATTCTTTGAATGACCCATCAGAGACAACGAAGCAACAGAGTCAGAGGAATCATCTGTTGTATCAAGGTGTTTTTTTCCAGGACTATAACGAAAATAACTCGGACATACCGCGAATAGAGCAGTCCCTGCCATCCACCACACTCCGGTGAACATTCGGCCCCTCCGAGCTCGTTGGAAGTGCAGCATGCTAAGGTACTGCAATATAAAATTCAGATAAAGGTTATTTACTACCGTAACCTCGGTTGCGTGAGCATTAGTAGCATTTAACTTGTGAGAGTTTTAGTGATAACTCACTATAGTGTATGCAAATGTTGTGTGGGAAATGGTGCTCATTCCATAGAGCAAAAGTGGACAGAAGTATTCTGCGACAGATATGGGAGCTTCCTCAATTCATCGTTGTCTATCAAACGCACATTCGACAGTGATCTACCTTTTTTCATTATTTTTTTGCTCGAAAATTGAAACGGAAAAAGATACCTCTGATATGCGAGACTGCAGAAAGTCTCGGGATACAAAAGCTATTCGATTCGCAATGATAAACTTGACGAAGGTAATGTCTTTCTGAAAATAATCGCCGGATATCCTATTGCAAACATTATTACTCTTTCGAGGTAACATTTTCATATATCTCTTTCTATAAATCCCTCACTTTGTATCGACCGCTGAGAATTGGGTCAGACTTAGTTAGATAAACGAGAATCGTCATCAAGAGGAGGCCTCCCGAATCACGAAATATCGCGAGCCATTGGTATTCCTTGTGAAATATGGCGTAGAATATCACTGAAACGCTGTGAAATTGATAAAATCGAGATAATTCGTTAGAGATGTTACAATTAAAGGTATACGGTAGTTTCATCATGCTGCTCTTCTCACCATTCATGTCGAAATCAGTCGCATTCTCCATAGCGTACGACCAGCGTTAACGAGAAGCCGATAAGGCAATTCGGCTTGTGGTTAGGAAAACGCAGGTCAGTAGTTGATGTTGCGTTGCGTCTGAAGGCGGAGTCGACACAGTGATGATGCCCTTACGTAGGGTGTCAGGTAGGGTGAACGATGAAGTGTTACGGCCATGAATCAACTCACTAAACCAACATACTACGAGATCGTCCAATTTCATAGTAATGGGCGTAACTCACTCACGAAAAAAGAAGTGATTGTTCCCCTTTCGTTCCGTTTCTCGCTTGTGTTCCGATGTGACGCATGATTCACACGGTACTGACTAGTGATGCAATGACTCTCTCCTATCCGCACGCTCTATCGTCCCTCTGATCGGTGAGAGAGCGTGCAGATCGAGGAGAGGTGCAGTACTGACTAATCTAGAACTGCTCTCATTTAGCGAATAGAAAGTTGTGATTGTTCTCGCAATCATCATCAGGTGGAAACTCACGCTCAAGCGAGTTCCGCAACGGGTGGTATTCGCTTCCATTTCGGCACACCCACATACTTTAGTATCCCGACTACGAATAGAGCGCGTAACGCCCCTAAATTCCAATGTGATGAGGAACCGAATCATCCGTTGAACTAGCTAGTTCTCTTGTTTGGCAATACCGTATCAATTAATCTTTCGAACCAGGTTGGGGATAAAGAGAACCTGATTTTAGATTGAAACCTCTAGGAAAATCTGCATCTTACTGTATTTTGATGAACATTGAAGAATAGTCTTAATACATAATTAAATGATTAAGAAATTGCGTATCTCACAGCAAAAAAAACGTGTGATAATCACAGAACTGCGATTTAACTTCCGGTGCTTGCGAAGAGCACCTTTGAAAACAGTTTAATTGCATTAATTTTCAAAGTCGCATCAATCGTACGAACTATTTATAGATAAAATAATTTAATATATTGGATGAAAGTAAAAAATAAAAATAATTCAGTTGTCAATCGCTAAGTCCAGAGTAGTTGAAGTCCAGTCCAAATCTCGTGAATAGTCGGCACGTTGCCGCACACTCTAGTTGTGATCATTACTTATTACACAAAACGCCGTTATTCTTCGCCTTTTCCCTATATTTCGTTGTTATTTCACTTTCGATCACTTCTCGTATCGCGTGTGCACCAATCCCGAAAGAACTTGAGCTGTTTGGTCACGTTGTTGTTTTTCATCGCCGTGTTTTTGTTTTGTGAGTTATTCTTCGAGTGATTTATGCTTGCATTGCCGGTATGGACAGCCAGGACGTCTCCCTGTTCCAATTATCTCGAGAGGCCAAGCTGGGAGACATTCTGGTGCCCTTCGAGTATGTGAGTAGCCTTTACCTTATCTGCATAGCAAAATGCAGCGAGTACTGGTAGGTTTAGCCATGCCGCTGCCTTTTCCGGTCGCTATTTACGTACTCACCGGCCTAATAGCGTTATTACAATCAGCTCTGATCAAGTTTGTCAAGTATTATTAGCGAGAACCTGAAATCTGTCCATTCAACTCACAAAATGCTGAGTTATTGTACCAATGGATACCGTAATCATCTTATCATGTGCGCTACGACATTAGGCATTCAATATATATATAATAAGTAGATAAGCCATTCCTGATGCAGGTGTTGTCAGTGACGACTCGTGCCTCTACGCTCTACGCGCTCACGAGCAATGGACGGATTCTCACTCTAGATGAGGAATTCAAAGTGACCGGAGAGGCGAAACTACCACCACAGGTCAGTCATTCATTAATGGTTCTATTGTCTTCAATATAATTACTAATGAATTGTGGTAGTGAGCTTCTAATACTAATAAAATAAATATTCGGAATGGGCGTACGATTCCTTTTTACTTGTAGAAAACTGAATTTTGGTGCGCATTGAAAATATTTATTAACTTAGAATAGTTTTCGCGCAACGATTGCTTGATCGCTTGACTTGGTATCATTTCAATTTATATTTTAATTAAGAAGAAGCAGTCGTCCGACCACGCGCGCATCGACTACGTCGACATCTCGGGAGTGCTCGTCGTCCTCTTCAACAACACCCTCTACTTCTTCCAAATCGAGGAGCGGTCGGCTCAGGTGAGCTGCAAATACGAATAAAGACCCCTGTATTAGGAAATTATATTTTGAAATTAGTGCTCAAGCCTCAAGATGTTAATTATCATACCTAATATCTGACGTCCACATGAGTATCAGTCGCAAACTGGCGCTCCTTGTTTACTACAGTAACCTGCGCGGCTTGAGACCATGAAAGCGATGCCAACCATATCTTTCTAGCTGCTCTACTCCAAGTCGGACGTGCATCGCTTCGATCTGTCTGAAGTCGGCACGCAGAAGTACTTCCCCGAGCACGATCTGGTGTATGTGACGACCAAGAATCAGGTATTTTGAATATTTTAATGAAATTTAGATGAATACACTTTTAAAATGAGTGAATGAATCGTGCAAACTTCATTGTGCTCATCGTTTAGATCGACTTACTTCCGGTAAAAAATCCGCAGTGGTGCACCGAGAATATTATTTGTATCTTAAAGTAGCAAGTGTGGATCTATCCTTTCGCGTAGATGAATAAACAATAAATGGCTAGGGTAGCTATATGAGGCCGTTTGCGTATTTTCCGAGCAAATTCGACTAAGTCTGGCACAGCTCAAAAATGCCGATTCCCTGAAACTCTGCGTTTTGGGGTTTTCGAGGGTGCCGAAGACGATGGTCTTATCCATTTTCCCCACAGACCCCTCGGTGGCTCCAGATGGCGTCACGTCGAAATCACGTTTTAACGTACTACTCCGTTTCCAAGAGGGCTAAATTTAGGCGAGAATTGTTTCTGGGGTAGAATTGCATGGCGAACACGCCTGTCTAGTTCATTTTTTATGATTTTCAAAAATAATTTTTAAAAATTCAATTTTTCGCAGTATCATTTTAGCGGTGTGTGACCTACATAGATCGATCGGGCGTGTCGAGAGGATTCCAATCCTGTATTTTGAGCCAAATCTAGGGTCAGAAACAAATTTAAGATAAAGTGATCGAAATCGGCCAGGAAGCGAGAGTCTCGCCCCTTCCCTCCCCCTCCCCGACCATCTTCCCAGGTCAGATGGCGAGAGAGTGTGGGGAATCGAGAGAGCGCGTATGTGAGGAAGGGGAGGGAAGAGGAAAGACCCTCGTTTCCTGGCCGATTCCGATCACTTTATGTTAGCTTAAATTTGTTTCTGACCCTAGATTTGGCTCAAAATATATGATTTGAATCCTCTCGACACGCCCGATCGATCTATGTAGATCACACACCGCTAAAATGAAACTGCGAAAATTTGAATTTTTAAAAATTATTTTTGAAAATCATGAAAAATGAACTAGACAGGCGTGTTCGCCATGCAATTCTACCCCAGAAACAATTTTCGCCTAAATTTAGCCCTTATGGAAGCGGAGTAGTAGTACTTTAAAACGTGATTTCGATGTGAGCCTTCTGGAGCCAACGAGGGGTCTGTGGGAAAAATGGATATGGCCATCGTCTTCAGCACCCTCGATAACCCCAAAACGCAAAGTTTCAGGGATTCGACATTTTTGAGCTGTGCCGGACCTTGCTCGAAAATAAGGCGAACGGTCTCATATTTAGACTCTGTTCTTTTTGTTAATTCTCCTAAGGTCCAGCGAGAATATAATAGTTCATTGAACTAATCGAGTAACAAATATCTTTGAAGTAATCTAAATCGAGAGACACCTTGAATGATAGATATTTTTTATCAACTGCTCGTTGGGCAAAGTGGGTTTTCATGCAATCGTTATACAAGAAAAAAAGAGTGTGTTCCTAAACCATGTAATGATAAATTAGCCACTAATTCGTGGTATTATTTATTTGAATAAGCAAATTTCCAGGTCGTTCGGATTCTGCTCTCGATCGGTGAACAGTGCAGGGAGAAAGTGGTGTGGAAGTGGCGCGCCGACTCGCAAGTATCGGCCCTCTCCTTCGATGGGTGAGAAACAAAATTTTCTAATGTATTTACGTCCGATGCAGGACGAGTTTATATATAAAAAAAATTATGATGTTGAGGAACATAGGGGTAACATGATTTATCGAGTTTGGGAGAGGTCGAGATATCCCAATTTGTAGTTACCTTTCTCTTATTTTGTACATGAGCACAACTCGTTCATTGAGGTCGTAGTCACGATAATGCGAAGATCAAGTAGGGACCATGTCGAGTATTGTTTGTGTGAAAACGGGGAAGTGGTTAGTTCGTGAAGCGACTTGGTTAATTGTGACAGGGGTCTACTCATTCAGAAAACTTTTACATTTATCTATGTAGAAAATGAAAAAAACTAAAATATTAAGGAAAAACGTATCCATTCTTCTATAGCATATATTATAAAACGCAAAAGTCGTTTGCGAAATAATACACATGTAAGTAACGGTCCCTCCCTTCGATTGCGAACCTACTAAAAAGTCGGGTGATACCGCTAGTATAGGGGTGTCCCATAAGTCTTGATAATTTTTTTTTATTTTTTTGTTTTTTTTATTTCTTCAACAGTTTACAATAATCAATAATCAATGTATGCCCCCTTCGAATCCTCGACCTGTCTCCATCTTTCGGGCAGGGTGTTAACACCTCTCTTCCAAAACTCGGGAGGCTTAGAGATGATCCATTCGGTGAATGCCCGAACGAGTGAGTCTCGGTCCTTGAACTTCCTTCCCCTGCAGAAGTCAGACAGTGAGCGGAAACAATGGTAGTCGCAAGGGCTAACAACAGGGGAATATGGAGGATGGGGAAGCCATTCCATATTGAGCTCGTCCAGTTTGGTCTTGGTGATTTTCGCGAGATGGGGCCGGGCATTATCCATCAACAACAGGATTTTCCCCTCGCTCTTGAGTTCGGGAGGGACCCTGATGGCCACTTCTTCCAGTTGTTGAGTGAAGAGGTCGGCCGTGACCGAGGTGTTAGGGGCGAGAATCTCCCAATAGATGGGACCGAGGGAGGAGAAGAAGAAAAACAGCATTTCCTTCTTTTCGTGCGGTTCCTTCTTCGGGGTGGGCTGGGGCTTCTCATCCACGTCGCACCATTGCAGTCTCCTCTCAGAATTGGAATATGTGATCCACTTCTCATCTGCTGCGATGATGGAATTTACCCATCGCAGATTCGCTCTACGAGAGAGTAATTCCCGACACACCTCAACTCGCTTTTTGAGTTGTGCCGGGGAGAGGTCATGGGGAACGACTTGAGGGAGCTTCGCTGTCTTTCCCTCCCGATGGAGGGTCCGAAACACGGTGGTCTTAGGAGTGCTAGCCTCTGCCGCCAACATGCGCACAGTCTTCTTCGGATCCTTCTCCAGCGCTGTGAGAACTCGAGTGGATTTGTGTGAAATTGGGAGACCGGATCGGGGTCGGTCATCTAGGTTATAATCTCCTTTCTTGAAGCGGGAGTACCAATGCTGGCAGGTAATAAGGGACGGGGCATCTTCTCCTTCCGTAAGCACCAGGTCCGCATGGGCTTCCTTGGTTGTACGGCCAAGGCGGAAGAAATGAAGTAAGACGGCGCGTTTATCGTGATAAGTCTCCATCACTTGAATGACTGTGGCAAATTCTAAACTGATGCAATGCCAATACCCCTTCGACGTCAGCATGATGCAATAGTTTGTTTACAATTTCTATTACGAAATCGGAAATTAGATTGCGCAACAATGATTTACGGAGCAATTCTCAAGACTTATGGGACACCCCTATAAGTAAATAATGAAGAAAAAATTATTAAATAAAAAGTTTTGGTAAATAACGAGTTATGATCGAGTTTCTTCTCATCAACCCAAATGTTGCAGGTCCGTTGTGTGCCTGACTACCCAGTCCGGCTGCTTCGTCTTTCCCTTCGAGTCCTCGGCTCAATCCGACCCCATCCTAGCCTTTCCCATCGATCGATCAGTCCTGCCCCTCAATGCGCCCCCTCCTTCCATCTGTCATCTCAATCAGGTAGGAAATGGAATTTGGTAAATAATAACACCTTTTTTTGCATAAGGCGGCAATTTATCGCTCTGGCGACGATTGATTTCTCTAGTTCGCTTCTAGTTATTTTGTTATTTTGCGAAGTTTAGGTACGAATTGGCTGATACAGTTTAATGTTGGATGAGCGGAAAAAAAATATAAGACAATAATCGACGCTTTGTGCAAGACTATATTTATTACTTGAATAGTCGATCAGGGCTTACTGTACCAAAGTTTCTTTGTGTTGTCTGACTCTCTGACTGTTTATGCTGTTCTGAATCTGTCCGTTTACACCAGCCAGTTAGCGGAACCAAATATTAATAGAGAAGGAGTTCCAGAGAATACACTATTACGATTTCACATTTTGTAAATTTTTTAAGCAAAATGTCATGAGAATCTCAGAGAAAGTGCGGAAGAACAATGAGTGCACATCAAATACATCTATTGAAGGGCGAATTGGTGGTTAGCATTTATAATGTTGGAAACTCAGGGTAATGGGAAAAAGGTAGATCATCGATTATATTGAGAGATCAAAGATCACTCTTCCAGGGCGGCTTCGTGGTGGCCGGATGCATGCCCGACATGGCTCTCTTCGTGGATGGATCGGGGTCGGCCGCCCGTCCCCCGCTCATCTGGAATCACGAGCACCCGCGGAGTCTCGTGAAGACGGAGGGAAGTCTCGTCGTCATCGGAGAGACGAAATTATTCGTATTTGAGTCAGTTTATTATCATACCTCAAAGCTCATACATATTTTTTCCTCTATTTAACGTTGCTGAATCATTGTGGCGTAAGAAAATAGTGCTCCTGAAACTACTAGGTAGCGGTGGGAATATGAAGGATTGCTAGTGGATAAATTTTGATAGAATGAATGCCAATCGGGAATTTGAATTGTCCATCATTGCAGCAATTCGGCGACGGGTCGCATGCGTCAAGAGTTGGCGCTGCCCGCCCATCCGTGTGCCTCGGGCCTGCTCGGCGACGCCGTCGTTATCTTCACGCGCGCCACCGACGCCGACGTCTTCTGCGTGCGACAACTCAGCTGGGCGCAGAAGGTCGGTTGTGTGAAGGGAGTATCGCGGTGCTGTCTTCGTGTTCCGTATCAGAATGTGGCACTAATTCGGTGTCTGGCGCATGCAATTCTGCGATTGATTTCTCTTCCTCCCCTGTCTAGATTTTCACTCCACCCCTTTCACTACCTTCTGCGCGGTAACAAAGTGTGTCAGTAATTGAATAAATTACCATAATGTCATACCTGCCTCTATAATGCTGTGCATGAGATTGTGGTTCACTCTTTCCCCACCAAACAATTCATTTGACGTCAGAATTGAAGTGTTTTCAAACATTTACAATATTTTTAATACCTAATCATTTTAAGGCGAATGAGCTACTGGAGACGGGCCAGCTCGAGAGTGCGCTCTACGTCGTCTGCAACAATGTGGTCAAGTCCGATGAGGATCTCATCGTAAGTTCGTTAATCATCAATTAATTATCAGGACGGGTGAAACTATACTACCTTCTTTAGTTAATTTTTTTGTCTGTAGTTTTCGAAGTTGTGGTATGGGGAATACAGTAACTCGTAAATTGTGGTAGGAAGAATACGGTAACTATTCATACATATTTCAATAAAGGCATTCCTATTTTAGACGCGAGAATACGGTAACTCATCATGCATATTTATATATTTGCTTTTTAAATTTTGTTCTATTTTAGACGTACCGCCAAGTGCACGTCCGTCTGGGATTCGAGAAGATATCGAAGAGGGAAGAGGAGGAGGCGATCAGACTGTTGATGGAGGGACAACTGACGCCATTCGATGTGAGTAGATCATTCATTCGAACGACTAAAGATGAAGACGGTATGATCGATTCTGACTTGGAAATGCAACGGAAAAATATCTCCAAGAACTGCCCAAAGTATTATTATTTGTCTCGCTATATTTCTAAGTATACTTTTCATTCTTTGATGGTTACTATTTATTGTGTGCGAAACAAACGTAGAATTCTCGGTCAAATCATGACTCCTAATTAATAATTTTTGCTTATTTGTAGGTCAACACTCACTTCGCGGCGATCTTCGACAAGGTCGAGTCGCCGAGCGACCGAATCTCGGACGTGATTCTAGTAGAGCGAATCATCTCTCGAGTACTGGACGAGGAGTGGTCACTGGAGCAGGCGAGGGTACTGTAGTATCAGATATTATTGTATAGTAATTTTATTTCACATTAATATATATAGAATATAATTAAAATAAAACAAATATAATTTACAAATATAACAGATACAAGTTATTATTTTTTTTCATCGGACTGTCACTCATTTTTCAAGCAATACGGTAAGTATATGTTGAGGGTAACGACGCTACATCATGCTATGGCGCACTATTTGATCTATAGTGGTTCTTCCATCTCAAATATGCTGTAATTCCCATTGTATGTTAAATCAACTTCTCAATTTATTAGCTGAATCATCAATGCTATTGCGAACCCGTCTAGATAAGGCAATTGCAGGACTGGGCGACGCTTCTCACGATCGCGCGTGTTCGTCTGTGCGAGAGCCCGATCGACCTCGTCGACGTCCTCGAGACTTCTGAAGACTACGACGATCATGCGGTCACGGACTACTGCGAGGGAAGGAAGGTGAGCAGCCAGTGTTGTCGTGGAGAAATTGGCTCGTGGTTTCGGCAGATTATTTGTGGAAAGGTAGACGATAGACAATAATAAGCTCTTCACAGTAGATCAAATCTGGAACCTTCGAAACGAAGTTAATCGTTGCTTCTAATTCAGTTGTAATATCGTTTGCTGCCAAGTCAAGCTTGGGCAGAAACGTTAAGAAATTTTAAGATATTTATCTTTATCTTACTGACTATTTCAATTTCATTATTCATTTTATTTCTACTAATTCAGTTGGCCAATGCTTTGCTCGTCCTCCGTGCCATCGCTGGTCCTCTATCATCTTCCCTCTCGATGGAATGGCTCGACCCCGCCCTCCTGCCCCTCATCGATCGACAACTGCTCGTCGCACTGATGCAGAGGTGAGAGGGCTCATAAGGTGGTGATTATTGAATGGCTAGGAGTCTATCATCACCTTTCTATGCACCTTTTCTCTCCTAATTATTTGTTGAAAAGACACGTGAAAATATTAACATTCATGACATGGGCAATTATTCTCTTAATACGTTAGCTGATCTTCTCTCGAACTTTTTGCGCTACAAAGGCAATGTGGTCTAACTCTTCCCTTGTCAGGATCGGCTCTTCCGATGTCGAGATTGTGCGCAAGTGGGCGGATTTTCTGATGGAGGACGCCGTGTCGGAGCAGCAACTGATCGATCTGGTATTATTATTATTCTATAGTTATTAACGTGTATTATCTTCTTTCATCACATTGTACCAGTTTGCTAGTGTAGGCGTCGCAAGACCTTGTAAAAGAACTTGAAATGGCGGCTCCTTTATCTTTAACAGTTTTGCGTCCATTCAGGTCAGGAAGAATTCGATGTGGTTCGAGGAGGAATTCGTGCTCGGTCTCTTCGCGGGAAGGGACGAGGAATTGGAAGTGAGATTATAATTTGGATCTCTACATAGTGTTTACAATTCGGCTTGGCGGCGTCACATTACCTTCCTCGCATATTGCGAAACTAGGTGATGATGAGGTAATTTGGCGCCGCAATACAGGCAGAATTGCCAACACTACTTATGTGTTGGATTTATAGCTGCATACATTTTGATTGACGTTTTCCTCTGTATTACGAACGTTTTCAGGTAATCCTGAACCTCTATCACAATGGGCGGACTGGACACACATCCTCGTTGAAGGGAAGACTCGTCCAGCTCGCAACTGGTCCGTTTTCTCATTCCATGCTGCTAAGGAACTGATGAAGCATGAATCGATGGTCATAATTGATATCACCTAGCAAGCTGGAAGAGATTTCAAACCTTTCTCTAATAGTGTTTGATATATGATGCAGAATTATATTGTTATAAGTTTATTTTGCGACATAGATGAACGAGTTCAAGGACCTGGCTTGAAGAACAGTGGCTATTGATTTATATTATCATCTTTCATCACTTTGTTGGAATTTACTAGTGTAGGCGTCGCAGGATGACTGTAAAATAACTTGCAGCTCCTTTACGCTCAAAGATTTCCCTCCATTCAGATCGTCTCTCGCCCTCTCATTCTGACCTCTCTACGGAAGAGAGTGCGAGACTGCGCAAGCTGCTCATCGAGATCATTCTCAGTGAGAAGGACGTCGACGTTGACCTCACGGGTGACCATCTCACCGTCGAGAGAGTCGTCGCGGCGAATAGAGTGAGTGATCAGGAATAGTGATGGCAAATCGGCATCCGACTTTCCTAAATTCGCATGCTCTCGCGCCTCTATAACCGATAAGAGATCACGCAAAATGAGGAGATTCTATGCCAATTTGTCACTATTAATTGGGACATAGCGAACTATGGAAGCTATTTCTTAATAGAGCAGGAATTCAAGATAATTCATCAGCAATTACGGGTTGCTGTTATTGAAAAAAAATATGTTCATGATTTGCAAAGAAAATCGCAGAGAAATTTGGTGTATGGGTGATAATATACAACAACTAATTACACTAGGAGACTGAAACAGGATTACCCTGCTGACTGTCTCAGGAGAATCCCGAGAAGGCGATTCAAGGCGTCATCGAGAGCGTCGAATTCCCTGGAGCACTCCAGGCTATTCAACAGGTCAACACAACTTTCTTATTTCGATAGAAAACAGTAATCTAACAAGTGACTTCTTTAATTTTCATAAAATTCATCGTATGCTTACTATGTTTCTCGTAAATTCACAGAGAGGTTGCCGACTGACATACTATCGAAGTAAAGAGAAACCTCGTTCTTCCTTCTTCACCTATTTACTGTAACTATATTCCTGCAGATCATCCATCAATTCTCGTCCTCGCATGCCTCACTGTCCACTCACTTCCTGCAGCAACTCAAGAGGAAATGGTGAGAGACACAATAGAGAGGAAGATTGATTGAAGGCGGCATTTGCTAATTCTTAAAATCCTGGCCATCACTTCACCATTCTCTTTCCAAAGTACAATACATGAAACAAATTATCTGAATGCATAGTAATGAAGGTGCAACGATGCTTGTTTTTGTGTGTTTTTGCAATATAATTCCTTTTTTCCTCATAAAACTGCACAAATAAAATATGTTCGTTCAGTGAATCTGACCCCTCTGCGGCCGCTTATCTTCGTCTGCCCGAAGTGATGAGGACGGTCATCGAGGCCTCTCCCTCGCTCATCGCCACTGGCACGATCAAGTTCATTCCGGATAACTCCCCACTGGTTAGTAGTGAAGTATTTCATACAAGTCAAGTATTTGTGAAGATGAAGACACAAGTGAAAGAATATAGAGGAATTGAAATCCCCAATAGTGAGCAGATATAATAATAATTTATCTACGCACTATCTGCAGCAGGATTTGAATATAATAATATAATAGTTTACTAGGCAAATTAGTGTTGTGGATGGGAGAGGTCATTAATGAGGAAGTGGTTTTCTAGTCGATAACCTATGATGAGCGCTTTCTCCCGATATGACCCCCGCTTTCTGCCCGCGCGGACTCTTACCCCTCTCCCTTTCGCTCCTTCCTATCTCTCTCAAACCCGGAAGTAGATTTTCCTTTTCTATAACTGCCCCTAAAAGTGTAGAGCTGTGTTTTCTTGCTCTTTGGAAGAATGTCACTAAACCTAAGTGTAAGATAGAGAGAGAGATCGGAGAATGTTTGGGAAGACTGTACTGAAATTTTTTTAACTAACACTTTTCTTTCCTAATGATATTGTCTAGTGATAGCAAATCGGAAACTACTCTCCTTGATTCGCGTGGTATCTCGCCCGTCAGAGAAACGAGAGAGAGCATGCGAAAAGAGGAGAGTCGGATGCCTATTTTTCATCACTTATACTGCTGGAAAAGGCAAAAAGTGCAAATTTGCAATGGAAAGTACCAGTAATGGCCTATAGCTAAGATCAAAGTATAAATCAATCAATAAATAAATAATAATATTTGCAGGAGACGTTCGCTCCTCTGATCTTCCGTGAGATCCAGGCGGTCAACGACGGTAGTGTGTCCACTCGACTGGCGAGGGCCCTGGGCGACAGAGCGACCGCGATTCAGGAGAATCCAATGACGAAGAACTCATTCAAGGTGGGATCTTCTCACTTTTCCCCGCAACTTTTGCTTGCCTCTTTGGACAGATGGGTTTAGCTAGTTACTAGACTCGCGCATGTTGGCAAAATGATATAGGATGTGGCTGGTGATCTTGAGATTGAAGGTTGTTAGGGTACGGTAGAGGTGCCTGCTCACAGGTTTTAGATGTGAAAATGTTAGATTCGCGCTAAATCAGGTTTAAATCTGAGTCTAATTTCGCAATAAACGAAGGGGGGGGGGGGTGGTAGCGGATTGGCTTGTCTAATATCACAACCCTCAAGGTGACGGACGCCTCTCGGTGCGGCGTGTGCTCGAAGCGATTCGACCCCACCGCGGGCCTGCACTTCCTGCCGTCGGGAAGGATCGTGCACTCCTCGTGTCACCCGCACGTCAACCTCTGCCCCATCACGAACCAAGTGTTCAGAGGATAGGAGTGAGCATCTGTAATTTGAATATCATTATTTATTATTATAATTATGTTATCCGGTGATGCACATAGACGCTGAGAAGAAGCATGTTTGTCATTTGAATTTTGCATATTTTGAACGGTCGTCGAATAGAGTTGTTGCGGTAGATCAGATACTGCGAATTGTGATTTTTTAGCCCGAGTGTTATCTGTACATTACGTTTCAGAGAGAAGTAAGACATATTAAACTATTTTGTGATACGCCCTATATTTGCCAATGTAGATCAATGTGACGTTTAAATTTGCTCGATGCAGAGCTTGCAATAATAAAATATCGATAAATTATTTGCTGTGACTTCTTGCCTTTCACATTATCTTGGCCTTAGTGTATGGTGGTTGTCGCAGATACGGGTATAATGAGGCATCGTTGGCAAATGAAATCTGTATGAGTCCCCGTTCGTTTTCCGGGATAACATGGGAAAATCTAGCTTTGTACGAGTGTACGAAGCAGAAAGGAGAAAGTTGATGTTTGCACATTTCATCACTCTCACTCTGGGGTCACTCTCACTCTGACCGAACGCCTGGAGATAGAGAGGGTGGAATGAGTGGGCGCTCGAACGAGTTCGGCGCATGAACCAGTTCGGATTGAAGCATATGTTTCTGAAGCATAACTTGATCAAAAAGTTGACCGTCGTTTTCGTGGAATTTCTCTTTTAGGGTATTTTTGATTTTGATCATTTTCAAAGAGTTTGGTGGATAGTTGCTCTTCATAAAAATGCAATAAAAAAGGTATATCGGGTATAAGCACAAAGAGCAGTAACGAAAAGTTCGAGAAAAAAATCGAAAAATTGAATATTCTCGATGGGTTCCAATTCGATTGTTATGAAATTTTTTTTTGGTATTTTTTTGAAAATTCCGCCATTTAGCGGAGAACGATCTAGAACACTAAACCCGTGGCGCCTGAGCTACACTCGCTGAGTACTTCCATCCTACACATTAAGAGCGAATTCGATTTTTTGCTAGTGCCCAGCATCTGCGCAAATATGTTCACTGACTGAGAAAGTCACTCTTAATATCGTCAGATACAATACAACCCGTGAACAGCTAGTAAATAATGTTGATCTCGTTAACTGAAATGATAACTTCCTAAAAATAAGAATGAAACACAAAGGGTCGACAATAATGCATAATTTTATTTGTGGAATTGGGTAAAATCAAAGTAAATACGTCTCCTGAAAACCCCTACTCAGCATCACTCTTAGTGTTGTCAAGAAGCTCTTCCTCCAGCTCGACCATCTCTCCCCTGACAACCTTCTTGAACTTAGTATCCACCAACGCTTGGAATCGATGATCCCTGAAGGCGAGGCCAGCAATAACGACGATGCAGAATAGCTCGCCCCGTGAGGCGTGAACCACCATGGCGACTATGTGCCAGCCGATTGACGCTGCAACGGCTATTAAATATAATTGAAATATCTTTGAACTTTTCCCGTCGCAAGCTGAATTGATAAATCTTTGCCATGCTACCGTGATCGCTCCATAAACGATACCTGTTTCGAATCGTAGAGACGGGGGGGGGGGGGAGAGAGAGAACAGGAAGAATGACAAAAGGAGAACAATCGCTATCAGTGAGCTGGAACCTATTTGCGTCTTTATTGAGGTTGTCTAAGGTATCTCCCGAACAGAAAAAAACTTGATCACTTTCTTCTAAAACAATCAAATTCTCGTGATCAGCACCTCCGTAATTCCTTCCCTCTTTCTTCGTGCACATCTGGAACTCACTCAAAGAAGTATACGAAGTCACAAAAATTCTGACGAAGTCACGAGGGATGTTATGAAGTCCAGGCAGTATTTTTTTCTTGATACCACTAAGAACGATCGACAGGAATGGTAAGCCTTAGATTTTTGCTATTTTATTATTTCCAAGTTTCTACTCATGTTGTCAACTTGATATATTGCGTCTTAGAGCAAAATCAAAAGTGTTTTTTTCTTTCTCTACCTGATGAGATAGAAAATTGGATTCTGAAAATCGTTTATCCAACTAACGATGCTTGCTAAACGAAATCGATAACTGTTGATTAAAGACGCAAGAGGGAGAGCGGGAAGTGAGTGGAAGGAAAGGACGAAGGTGTGTGTCGCTTTTTCTTCAATGGCCTTTCCTCTCTCTCTCTCTCACTCTCTTCCTCTCCTTTGGTGACTGTGAAGTCGACCATGGCTTATTGTACTGTGCAACCTTGCTGCGGTTTTGTTCGTTTTGAACTGATCTCAAACCTCTCACTATGCTGAATTTAAGCCTTTTTCTCACTGGCTTCAGAGAAGAGCAATCGACAAACGTCGAAAAGCAAAGATGATGTTGAGATTCTGACGGTCACAGTGATCCTACTTTTGACTGGATTCCGCAAATCATCATCGTATCATGGAACCACTTTGGGAGATTTCTCGTAGATTGATTCTCAAGCTATATTTCATATAAAATCGGAAATCGGGTATGTTCTCTGGTTCGTATCATAAAATGATTGCGAACTGTTTGATCACACGGAATTCTTGTTTGAGTGCACACAATCTGATAAGGATAAAGGATAATGCCTGGTACCATGTCACAATGATTTACCGATAGTGATATTCAAGGCGAGCAGCTATAGTTGGTGATCACAAGTAATTTTTACCTTCTTCTCCGTGTAATCATTCCATTCAAAATATATTGCAAACAATGATCCAATCAGTACTATCTTTCGGTCTATTTCTTTAGCTATCTTTTAGCAAGATAATATTTCTTAGGAGGTCGCTTACGTAATAGCCATCATAAGCTCCACAGGATTTGACACAGCCAAAAAATCGAATATGCTCAAAACTTGGTCCCAACGAAAACTTTTTTTATTCTGTATGGACTGACGTTTTCAGTCTTTCTACCTGAGAAAGTCGTATTCTTCGAAAAAAAAAATTAACTGGTCCGAGGAGGGTTGGATTGGCCACAATCTCACTCTCCTCACTCTCCTCCCCTTCCTCACTCTCCACCCCTCTTTCCTTGCGAGTACGTGTGTTTGAATTCTATCTTCTCTTTTTGCTCGCATTTTCTTCACTTTTTTTCTATATAGATGAATTGGACCTTCTTTATGTTTTTATCTAAGCTTACCTTGACTTCTTCTTCTCCCCAAACATTCAGAATTTCATAATCTATCAGGGTGATGCATACGTTTTGGACGTGTTTTCTTCAAGTGTTTACAAATTCTTTATAAATGGAAATTATGAAATGAGTATAGGGGCGTTTTGAAGTGCATCTAATTTGCTTTCGATCGCGCACTTTGATATTCTGGCGGCACTCTAGACATGAACATTATGAGTCTTCAAATGCTGTCGATTCATGAAGGTCAGGATCGTGTTTTCATAATTTCCCTTGCCTATGGTATTGAGCTTATGGATCAATTTCAGCACTCATTTTGAAGATTGACCCTTTTGGTACAGCTCACAGTAAGATTAGAGTACAGTTCTCGCCGACATCTACCCGGCACATATTCTTTCAGACCAATATCCAGCGATTTTTATTCCATTTTCTGCTTATTTTATGTTTTTCAGACTTTCAATTTATTTGACCTGTGACCAACGCTGAGTCAATTATTTTCTATGATATTGTGGACGTAACATGTGAAAATACAGCGCCCCACACTAGACCCTTGCCACTCTTTATATACACAATCAATTGTTCAATTGATCAATTGTTGAAAGCATCAATACTATGAAATTCACGTCGGTTTTCGAGTCGTCACTACTCAAATAGGTATCGTGGACCCTAGATCTCAAGCGAATTCGGAAGACAATGATACTAGGTACCCATTTATGTATGATAGATCCCACGCGAAAAATTTCCCGATGAGAGCGGGAGGTTCGGAAACGTGTCTAAAATTTGAGTATTTTTGTGATGCCGACTTATGAAAATATCTCAAGTACCCATGCAATGGAAACCATCTGAGTTGATGATTAATAACTCAAAGTCCATCCCTAAATGATATATTTGTAAGATGGCTCCATGATCTCTCTCGGCTGAATGCCAGTCTATCAAACTCACCAATAAAAAAAGTCCAAAACGCTCTCCGCATCGGACTACCGTGACGAATTTCTCGGTGAAGCCAGTCGTTTCACGAAGCACTTGGCCGATTACCTCGAGACGGTGGAGTAGAATGAGAAGAAGAACCCCCTCTTCCTCGATCTCCCCTCTCATACATAGTGGATTCCTTTGTACTCAACGAAGGTCCCATCGAGAATGTGAAGAGGGAGAAATCCGTCTTTACCGAATTGTTCGAGTATTACGCAAGCGGCTTCTAAGATTGCTATGTTTTTCTCTCAATTTTAATCATCACCATTAAAATATTCCACATCACATCGAAACTATCATTATCATGTCTCTGGTTCTCACTAGGAAGAGCGCATCGCGTCTTTTACACCTTTGTTTACACATGCACCAATTTAAGCTGAAAACTTTTCATTGGCATCAGTAATCTCAAACTGGAGCTAAGATGGCATGCCAACCTAAAACGTGAGAGCTCAGATTTGTTTTGTAGGCATTGGTTCGAGGGATATGCTGTTTTTTAAGTCGGTAAAAGAATTTCACTGAAAGAATCTAACGGAATCAAAACTTTCGTTTTAACGGATTTCTGAATTGACTGACGGAAATACTGTAAAACGAAATCCGTGCAAAATGATAGGGTCGTAATTTCTCTCAGGGAATTGTATAAATGAAGTGTCTCGGCACGTCATCCATCCAATGTACTGCAGGTGTAGATAGAGGGGTGATTTTAGCGACCTTGTTCCTAAGAAGTCAGTACAACGATTTGAAAAAGAATACATATTTTTCATAGTTTACCTAACCGATTATGTTTCAGAATAAGCATGCTCCTCAATCATAAACAACAGCTACCATTCAGTGAGGAAATAGGGAGAGTTGAGCTGATAAATGAGTCGACTATCTTCACCTGCATGGTAAGTCTCACTTACATAAATTGTACTTAAAACATGTACATAATATATTCACGGAAATAGGCGGCTGACAAAGAGTACAAAACCCGTGCTTGCTTCTTCCCACAGCATCATAGGGTTGCAATTTCGGTATCGGTATCAATATTATCACGCTCTCTCAACATATCTAATCCATTTCCTTACTCAATAACCAGAGACGGCAGCAAAGCTGTGCCGATCGACTGAGAAAAAACGCGTCCCACGATGGGGAATGTAAATTGCACAGCCGAGTGACGCTCGACTGTTGGCACA
This sequence comes from Pristionchus entomophagus, assembly GCA_036245825.1. Lineage (NCBI taxonomy): Eukaryota > Metazoa > Nematoda > Chromadorea > Rhabditida > Neodiplogasteridae > Pristionchus > Pristionchus entomophagus. The sequence goes on from BTSX01000006.1 coordinate 30,358,061, forward strand.
CCTAAACTTTTGATTATCCACTTTCTTTTACCCGTTTGGGTTAGTGCATGCATGCCCGATTGACACTCAGCCAATCCCTCATTGCTCGGTTCAAACGAAAAGTGGCATAATGAGCCAGTTCGTCTAATAGTCAGGAAAGGTTCAAAAGTCTGGAGAATAGGCAAAAAAAACCGTTTATCTCCATTTAAAAGATTATTTCACCGTGACATGTCCGATCGATTCCCGCAAATCGGGGTGGACTAAAAATAAATTGTTTATTGAACGACTGTCAAAAAGTGATAAATTGAACAAAACTGTTCGCTTGTTCGGTTTTGTTTACAAAGTAAGATATGCGATAAAAAAAAGTTTCCAAAAAATCAAAAAAAATCAAGGATCTATGAGCCCGTTTGCATAATAGCATAAACGTAGCATTTAGCATTTATCATAAACGTAGCATCGATAGCTATCATAAATAGCTATCATCGATAGCTATCAACATCATAAAATAGCATTTATCATAAACGATAGCTCAAATGCAGTGATTACGGTAGTATGAATTAGGTGGGTAAATCCTACCGTGATCCCCAATTTATTTTCAATTTTCATATTTATTGCTCTCATTTTCTCCATTTTAAAGAAATATTTCACCGTGACATCCACAATCGATTCCCGCAAATCGGGAAACAACAATTAGAATTTGTAATTGTGTATTGAGCTACTGTCAAAAAGTGAGAAAGTGAACAAACCTTTTCACTTGTTCGGTTTTGTTTACAAAGTAGGATGTCAAGAATATTTCCAAATTGACGTCGTGCCGTTTCGGGATTCAGAAGGCTCAGATCGAAAAGGAAAAGGTCATTCGTCTCAGAATCGAAAGTTACCCCTAGGACCAAATTTTGAGCCTACATTATTTTCTGTTCTCGAGTTTATCCCGCTTTTTTTTCGGATGGGCTCATATTAAAGTTTCGTAAGTACATATGCTACTACATATGATGGGTAGTCTATCCCATCAGCCTCTCTATGGATAGAGACCGCAGGGTGATCTACAAAATTGGTTTCTCGGGTCCAAATGTGTACTCAATACCTTGGTATTGGTCTGAACAACATTTTTGCTTTTGAGAGTTAGTCTCTAACTCATCTCCGAGCTGAGTTATTCCATGAAAACCACGCGTGCGCTGGCAATGGAGGAGAGAGGGAAATCAGCGAAAGAGAAAAGAGGGCGGAGCCTCTCTCGCGTGTGTCTTTCTCGCTCCCCCCGCTCTCTCGTCGCTCTCCTCTCGCGCTCGCGTGACAATTCAGAGAAAATAATTAAAAATCTAGTAAAAAGCTTAAAATTTCTCTAAAATACAAATTAAACGATGACGAGTGGCGGAGCTGCGTTTGATCACTAGAAGCCCATCAAACCCCACTTTTCAAACTTAAATTCCCATTTTGGCCTACTCACAATCGACTTTGCAAGCCCCGCCTCACATATTTCGTAGAGGCTACTGTTAGCTACAGAAAATGACTTAGAACATCCGGATTGATTGCGAACTAGAATGGTCACCTCGATGCGCAGGTTTTGAATGAGTTTTGTTCCCCTCAAAGTGGGCGGAGCTTGCGGTCTCTGCCTATGGAGCTCATCAAGTCATATATCGGTGCACCCCCTTAAATGCAAGATAATAATATGAATGGAAATCAATTCCAAAGAAAAAGGAACGATGATCACACAAATTCGCTTGAGTCTTACACAACTATCCTGCAATTTGTATTATAATGGAATCTTTAATTGAATCATTCCAGGTTGACGAACTGAGCGTGCCGCTTGCCAGAGACAAGGTTATATATCGTGTATATTGGAAAATGGAATCTAACGGAATCAGGCTCAATGATTAAGAATGTTATAATTGCACTATTTGTCCCGAGTAGATATTAGATATGATTGGGCTCGACAATTGTGGTTTTTGATGTTCAAAGAACGGAAATAGGGACATTATTAATTAAGATAATAATAATCGAATAGAGCACCTTTAATTTTACTTGATTTTACAAACATGCATTCAACCTGTGCGATGTTTACAACGATTCCTACTTAAACGAGATATTAGATGAGTGAGTTGCAGGTTCGAGTGATACTACCCAACAGTCGAGACTTCAACTTCAATGGAACCCTCCCTCCTACCGCCTGTAAATTCATCACCAACAAGGTATGAGTGTACATAAATGTTCAATCGTCATCATGAAATTAAATGCAGAGAATTCAGATAATTAAAAGTGTCGGTCGCGCATTACATGATTGCTGAAAATGGTTGAATCGAATGTGATATTTTCAGAATCTTCTGACTGGCAACGTGCATGTTCAAGGCCTGTATCAGCAGCTTGCCCTAACTGCGAAAGAATTTTCAAATTTGAACTGGAATAATGTGAGTTGTCACATTTCATTAAAATGGAAATCACTTCAATCTTTCATCAATTTCTCAACATTCGTCTTTCATCAGGTGTTTGGAGGCGCGTCGTTTGTTGGGTATATTGGCATATTTGCATCATTTGTCAACTGCCTCTATTCGCGAAACGCTGAAACGGATTCGGAGAAGAAGGATGACATAGACACAACTGCTAAGAAAGATGCGACGACCGGCAATTTCAAGTTAACGGCTGCGAATATAAACAACGTCATCTTTCTCAATAATCATCGTTCAGCAAGGGACGTTCCCACAACATCAAGGTTGCTTGTTTGCCTATTAAAGCTTCCAATATTCAGAAAATTGTACATATATTTGCAATTAAATTAATTAATTGAAAACAAGTTCAAGCTTGTGTAGTAGTTATATATGTGAAGGTTCAAATTTTCGGCGTTTTCGTTATTTTTTTTTGCAGTTCCATCCCCAGTAGCCTCCTATCACTTGCAATATCTTTGAACAACGTTATGAGCAAAAGTACACGGAGTCTTTTCAACTTCGCTGAACAGGTCACATCAACGAATAATAGATATAATCTTTCCAGTGCGAAGGATTCGAGCAACATCGCTCCAGCAATACTCACAGGTAGCCTGCAACGACTCTCAGAGGTTTAGAAATAAATCATACAAAAAAGTTGTGGATGGCCCTGACCGAACGCCTGGAGACAGAGAGGGGGGAATGAGTGGGCGCTCGAACTAGTTCGGCGCTCGAACCAGTTCGGATTGGGATAAGTTTCAGAAACAGACCAACACTCTCACTGACCGCACTCTCACCGGAAATTCGCACCCCCTCCTCTCAACTCCTCTCATCTCTTTGTTTTCTACTCAAGAAACACAATTCAATTCACGCGCAAGTATTAAGTGGAATAGCCCTCATCTCGAGATTTAGCACTCATCTCGTCCCACGCTTGCTCGGATAGTTCGAAATCGAAACGGAACCTGCAACCCTAGTGTGACTTTTGTTTCTAGTTGAATGACTTAAGCTATTTGTCTGAGAACAAATAAATCGCGAACACTACTGTTCGACATTATCTTTAGAACAGAACAGTAGAAAATAAATGTGTTTGTTCGATAGTTTCATGTTTGCCCAACCAAACGAATAAATCAAGGAGATATATTTCTGTGTGTGAAGGCTTATTCGCAGGAGTCGAAGAATTATCGTCACTTTCGCACTGATCTGAGATACGGATTCGTCTTGAAGAAGACCATTATACCGCTCTGTGTTGTGGCTGAGACGGATGGATACGACGGTGAGTTTTAAAACGTGTCAATTATAAAAAAATTATTTAAACATGGACTATCATATTTTGGCCTTTTTTAAATTTGCATTTTTTCGTTACTTTAGAACAACTTATTTTCGATAGAGATTATATCGTGTAATTGAGAGCAAAATCTGATTCTTGTCAGACAGTGAAACACCTGAACAATTGCAGAGAAAGAGGAAACGGTTCCTGTGGAGAAGAAAAAGCCAAGTACGTCCAGGGACAATTACTGGAAAAAGCGATAATACGCATTATGAAAATATTATGATATTATTTTTCCCAGAATGATTGAACACTACGTGAAGTCGAAACTCTCTGGAGTTGGATTCAACACATACGAGTTCACGGATCAATCAGAGAAGCTAAAGACTGACAAGTTACGCAGTCTTGGAATACCTGATGGAGACGAAGACGCACGTAATATTCTGGACAATATGATGCTCGTTTTCGCAAAAGTACTGATCGAGATCCAGACAACCCTAAAATATAAGCCCAATACTTATTGCGAGATAGAATTCAAGAGAGAGAATGATTCAACTAGGAGAAGAACAGATGGTAGTGGAACGTTCACTATCACTGACATGGGGGAAATCACAGGATCTGTCCTCCTGGAACAATTCAAAAGTGAATTCGAATTATAATCAGTCCGTATCCTCTGATAAGACCCTATTATATATATATATATATATATATATATATATATATATATATATATATATATAGCACCGCATGACATGCAAAGAGGAGTACCCGCAAAAATCATTATTGGGACGACTTTATGAGATGGCAGCTTTGAAACGCTCTCAATTTCAAAAACGCTTATTCTTTGAATGACCCATCAGAGACAACGAAGCAACAGAGTCAGAGGAATCATCTGTTGTATCAAGGTGTTTTTTCCAGGACTATAACGAAAATAACTCGGACATACCGCGAATAGAGCAGTCCCTGCCATCCACCACACTCCGGTGAACATTCGGCCCCTCCGAGCTCGTTGGAAGTGCAGCATGCTAAGGTACTGCAATATAAAATTCAGATAAAGGTTATTTACTACCGTAACCTCGGTTGCGTGAGCATTAGTAGCATTTAACTTGTGAGAGTTTTAGTGATAACTCACTATAGTGTATGCAAATGTTGTGTGGGAAATGGTGCTCATTCCATAGAGCAAAAGTGGACAGAAGTATTCTGCGACAGATATGGGAGCTTCCTCAATTCATCGTTGTCTATCAAACGCACATTCGACAGTGATCTACCTTTTTTCATTATTTTTTTGCTCGAAAATTGAAACGGAAAAAGATACCTCTGATATGCGAGACTGCAGAAAGTCTCGGGATACAAAAGCTATTCGATTCGCAATGATAAACTTGACGAAGGTAATGTCTTTCTGAAAATAATCGCCGGATATCCTATTGCAAACATTATTACTCTTTCGAGGTAACATTTTCATATATCTCTTTCTATAAATCCCTCACTTTGTATCGACCGCTGAGAATTGGGTCAGACTTAGTTAGATAAACGAGAATCGTCATCAAGAGGAGGCCTCCCGAATCACGAAATATCGCGAGCCATTGGTATTCCTTGTGAAATATGGCGTAGAATATCACTGAAACGCTGTGAAATTGATAAAATCGAGATAATTCGTTAGAGATGTTACAATTAAAGGTATACGGTAGTTTCATCATGCTGCTCTTCTCACCATTCATGTCGAAATCAGTCGCATTCTCCATAGCGTACGACCAGCGTTAACGAGAAGCCGATTAGGCAATTCGGCTTGTGGTTAGGAAAACGCAGGTCAGTAGTTGATGTTGTGTTGCGTCTGAAGGCGGAGTCGACACAGTGATGATGCCCTTTCGTAGGTTGGGTGAACGATGAAGTGTTAGGGCCATGAATCAACAAACTAAACTAGCGTACTACGTGATCGTCCAATTTCATAGTAACGGAGGGCGTAACTCGTTCTCGAAAAAAGAAGTGATTGTTCACCTTTCGTTCCGTTTCTTGATTGTGTTCCGATGTGACGCATGATTCACACGGTACTGACTAGTGATGCAATGACTCTCTCCTATCCGCACGCTCTCTCGTCTCTCTGACAGGTGAGAGAGCGTGCAGATCGAGGAGAGGTGCAGTACTGACTAATCTAGAACTGCTCTCATTTAGCGAATAGAATGTTGTGATTGTTCTCGCAATTATCATCAGGTGGAAACTCACGCTCAGCCAAGCGAGTTCCGCAACGGGTGGTATTCGCTTCCATTTCGGCACACCCACATACTTTAGTATCCCGACTACGAATAGAGCGCGTAACGCCCCTAAATCCCAATGTGATGAGGAACCGAATCATCCGTTGAAGTAGCTACCGAATCATCCGTTGAACTAGCAAAAATATGTGGCAACACATCGCAGAAGTGCCACTCAACTTCCGGTGCTGGCAAAGAGCATCTTTGAAAACAGTTCAAATATATTAATTTTTGATGTATCAGTTGTGCGATTAAATTATTATTTGCTTTTAATGATAAAATAATACAATTTATTGAGTGAAAGGGAAAATTTAAACAAATCAGTTACCAATCGCTTAGTCCAGAGTAGTTGAAGTCCAGTCCAAATCGCGCGTGAAATAGGCACGTTGCCGCACACTCTCGCTGTGTGCGAGCCGTTCTCTTTACAAAACGCTGTTCTTCCTTGCTTTTCCCTATATTTTGTTGATATTTCACTTCCGATCGCTTCTCTTATCGTGCATGCGCCATACCCGAAAGAATTGTTTGCAAACGTTTGGTCACGTTGTTGTGTTTCAACGACGTGTTTTTGTTTTGTGAATCATTCTTTGAGTTATTTATACTTGTATTGCAGGTATGGACAGCCAGGACGTCTCCCTGTTCCAATTATCACGAGAGGCCAAGCTGGGAGACATTCTGGTGCCCTTCGAGTATGTGAGTAGCCTTTATCTTCTCTGAATAGCAAAATGCTGTGATTGTTGGTATATTTGGCCATGCCGTTGCCTTCTCCGGTCAACGTTCACGTACACACCGGTCTAATAGTTGCATTATAATTAGCTCTAATCACTCGAGTCTTGCAGTATCAGCGAGAACCTAAAACCTGCCCATTTCACTAGCTGAATACTCAGTTATTGCACCAATGATTACCGTAATCATCTTATCATGAGCGTGACCAGACTAGACTATCAATATTTAAATATATACTAAGTAAATAAGCAATTCCTCTAAGTAAATAAGCAAGTGTTGTCAGTGACGACTCGTGCGTCTACGCTCTACGCGCTCTCGAGCAATGGACGGATTCTCACGACTGGACGAGGAGTTCAAAGTGAACGGAGAGGCGAAACTACCTCCACAGGTCAGTCATTGCAAAAGAATCACTTGTTCTCGATTGAGTTACGAATAAATTGTGGTAGTGAGCTTCTAATACTAATAAAATAAGTATTCGGAATGGGCGTACGATTCCTTTTTACTGGTAGAAAACTGAAGTTTGGTGCGCGTTGAAAATATTTATTAACTTAGAATAGTTTTCGCTCAACGATTGCTTGATCGCTTGACTTGGTATCATTTGAATTTATATTTTAATTAAGAAGAAGCAGAAGTCCGACCACAAACGCATCGACTACGTGGACATCTCGGGAGTGCTCGTCGTCCTCTTCAACAACACCCTCTACTTCTTCCAAATCGAGGAGCGATCGGCTCAGGTGAGCTTTCATTGTATACAGAACTATTTGTACTTTCTTATGAATATGTCATTAGGTCTCTTGATCACTTGTTTCGCAAAAAAGTAGTTAATAACGCGATCATTAGCCTGACCTACCCAGTCTCCAGGGATGTCAGAATCATGCCAATCAAACCAATATGTTCCCAGTTTTTCCATTACTTACCGTAATCCCTGGCGGAATGAAATCGAAGGCCAAAGTAGCGTTGCAGTTGCTCTACTCCAAGTTGGACGTGCATCGTTTCGACCTGTCTGAGGTCGGCACGCAGAAATACTTCCCCGAGCACGATATGGTGTACCTGACGACCAAGAATCAGGTATTTTGAATATTTAAATGAAATATAGATGAATAAATAAATAATGAATTGATGATAAATGAAGGAAACTTTAATAGCTAGATTTATACCAACGTACTTTATTTGAATATTAAAACTAACAAGTATGGTTCTATCCCTTCGCATACTCTCATGAATAAGCAATAAATGGCTAGAGTAGCTCTATTTAGACTGTTCTTTTTTATTCTCGTAAGGTGCAGCGAGAATAGGAGAGTGCATTGGGATAATCGAATAACAACGATCTTTGAAGTAATCTAAATTGAGAGACACCTACGATGATGGATGTTTTTAACAACTGGTTGTTTGAAAAAGTGGTATTTCATGCATTCTTCGACTTCTACTAGGAGAGAGTGTTCCTAAACCACGCAATGCGAAATTAGCCATTAATGCAGGATACTATTGATTTGAAAAAAAGCAAATTTCCAGGTCGTTCGGATTCTGCTCTCGATCGGCGAGCAGTGCAGGGAGAAAGTGGTGTGGAAGTGGCGCGCCGACTCGCAAGTATCGGCCCTTTCCTTCGATGGGTGAGAAACAATATTAATAATAATTTAATTACGCCTGATGCACGATGATTTTGTGATGAATATTTGTATGATAGTGAGGAACTGAGGGGATGGTACTCATGAATCATCGGGTTAGAGAGAGAGAGGTCGATATATCACATTTTGTAGTTCCCTTTCACTTATTTTGTACATGAGCACAACTCGTTCATTGAGGTCGTAGTCACTAGGAATGCAATTTCGGTTTCGGCTCTCTCGATTCTACGCAATATATCACCGGTCAGAGTCACGAGAGAGTGTGCTGAATAAAGAGTCAAAAACCGAAACAACATCACTAGTTGTCACGATAATGCAAAGATCAAGCAGGGACCATGTCGAGTATTGTTTGTGAGAAAACGCGGAAGTGGTTAGATCGTGAAGCGACTTGGTTAATTGTGATAGGGGTCTACTCATTCGGAAAACTTGCTAAAATGTTGCCTTTTTCTATGTAAATAATGAAAAACTAAATAGTAAATATAAAAAAACGTATCCATTCTTCAATAGCATATATTATAAAACGCAAAAGTCGTTTGCGAAATCCTTCACATGTAAGTAACGCTCTCCTCCCCGATTGCGAACCTACTAAAAAGTCGGGCGATGCCGCCAGCCAGTAAATAATGAAAAAATACTAAATTAGTAAATAAAAAGTGTTTGTCAATAGAGAGTCAACATCGAGTTATATCTTATTACCCCAAATGTTGCAGGTCCGTTGTGTGCCTGACTACACAGTCTGGCTGCTTCGTCTTTCCCTTCGAGACCTCGGCTCAATCCGACCCCATCCTCGCCTTTCCTATCGATCGATCAGTCCTGCCCCTCAACGCGCCCCCTCCTTCCATCTGTCATCTCAATGAGGTACGAATTGGAATTTTGTAAATTATAATACACCTTGCTTGCGTAAGATATATATTGGCCGCTTTGGCGAAGAGTTATTTCCCACGCTCGCTAAGAGTTAGTTCTGTTATATTGCGAAGTCTATTGAGGTACGAATCGACTGATACAGTTTAAAGTTTTATGACTGGTGAAAATTAATGCCAACAATCGACGCTTTGAGCAAGACAATATTTCGTTCTTGAACAGTCGATCAAGGCGTACTTTACTAATCGACTGTTGTTCTTTGTTGTTTTTTTTGTTCTGTAGATCGATTTACTAAAAGCTATTTGTGTTGCCTAACTCTTTCGAATCTTTATGCTAGTGGAAGATCTAGATCTGTCCGCATAAACCAGCCAGTTAGCTGAACGAAATATACATAGAGAATGAGTTCTAGAGAATACACCTGAAATTACGGTTTCACATGTTGAAAATAAATATATGTTTTTAACGCAATAAGAATCACAGAAGCGCGAAGAAGAAGAAAAGTACACGTGATCAAATATCTCTATTGTAGGGCGAATCGGTAGTTAGCATGCATACTGTGACAAAACGCAGGGCGAGGGGAAAAGGGTAGATCACCGAAGAGATCAAAGATCACTGTTTCAGGGCGGCTTCGTGGTGGCCGGGTGCATGCCCGACATGGCGCTCTTCGTGGATGGCTCTGGGTTGGCCGCCCGTCCCCCGCTCATCTGGAATCACGAACACCCGCGGAGTCTTGTGAAGACGGAGGGAAGTCTCGTCGTCATCGGAGAGACGAAAATATTCGTATTTGAGTCAGTTTATGCCCTCAGTTGGTTAGTTTAAAATTGCGCAAACGGTTATGATACCCCAATCTTTCCTTTCTTAAACGTTGCTGAATCATTTTTGTGTATTCAAATATAATTCTTGAACCTACTAGGCATAGATGCTGCTGGGGATACGATGAAATACGGATGAAATTTGATAGATTGAGTGGCAATCGGGAGTTTAATTTGTTCATTATTGCAGCAATTCGGCGACTGGTCGCATGCGCCAGGAGTTGGCGCTGCCCGCCCATCCGTGTGCCTCGGGCCTGCTTCCACCGACGCCGACGTCTTCTGCGCGCCACCGACGCCGACGTCTTCTGCGCGCCACCGACGCCGACGTCTTCTGCTTGCGACAACTTAACTGGGCGCAGAAGGTCAGTTGGGAGAATATCATTCGAACCCCTAGCTCAATCAATAATGGTGTGAGTAAGAAAAAATACAGGATCAAAGGGGTTCGAGCAATGATGTCTTGGTGATTCTGTGCCACAGCTAGGCTATATCTTGTCGTATTTCGACAATTCTATCTGTTTCCTCATCAGCGTGGCATGCATGCTTCGATAATGTTCTCAATCAGAATCTAGTTCATCCTTTTCCCAACTTAACGACTCAGCTGGTATTCGAATAGCAAGTATATATTAATTCATTTATTTAAGCGAATGAGCTACTGGAGACGGGCCAGCTCGAGAGTGCGCTCTACGTCGCCTGCAACAATGTGGTCAAGTCGGATGAGGATCTCATTGTAAGTTCGAGAATTGGGCAATTAATTATCAACACGAGTGAATTCGTTAATTTTGGAAGTTGTGGTAGGAAGAATACAGTAACTCGTAAGTTGTGGTAGGGAGGATACGGTAACTCGTAAGTTGTGGTAGGAAGAATACGGTAACTCGTCATAAATATTTCAATAATGGAATTCCGATTCCAGACGTACCGCCAAGTGCACGCCCGTCTGGGATTCGAGAAGATATCGAAGAGGGAAGAGGACGAGGCGATCCGACTGCTGATGGAGGGACAAGTGACGCCACTATGTGAGTAGATCATTCATTCGAACGACTAAAGATGAAGACGGTATGATCGATTCTGACTTGGAAATGCAACGGGAAAATATCTCCAAGAACTGCCCAACAAATTATTAGTTGTCTCGCTTTATTTCTAATTATACTTTTCATTCTTTGATGGTTACTATTTATTGTGTGCGAAACAAACGTAGAATTCTCGGTAAAAACATGACTCGTAATTAATAATTTTTGCTTATTTGTAGGTCAACACTCACTTCGCGGCGATCTTCGACAAGGTCGAGTCGCCGAGCGACCGAATCTCGGACGTGATTCTAGTAGAGCGAATCATCTCTCGAGTACTGGACGAGGAGTGGTCACTGGAGCAGGCGAGGGTACTGTAGTATCAGATATTATTGTATAGTAATTTTATTTCACATTAATTTATATAGAATATAATTAAAATAAAACGAATATTATTAATTAATATAGCAGATGCAAGTTAGTATTGTTCCGCAGCGGAACTTCCGTTAATTTTAATAAAATTCACCAAGTAGATTATGAGGGCAACGACGCTACACGTTCTTCCCTCACAAAGGTTCCGTGATATTCATTGCATATCAAATCAACCTCTCAATTTATTAGCTTAATTAAGCACGATATTGTGAACTTCTTTATATAAGGTAATTGCAGGACTGGGCGACGCTTCTCACGATCGCGCGCGTTCGTCTGTGCGAGAATCCGATCGACCTCGTCGACGTCCTCGAGACTTCTGAAGACTACGACGATCAGGCGGTCACGGACTACTGCGAGGGAAGGAAGGTGAGCATTGCCGTCGAGAAATGGGGATGTGGTAGCAGCTAATAAATGCGGAAAGTTAGACCATAGGCAAGAATAAGCTGGTCACAGTAGACGAAATCTGGAAAAATCATGCATTTCATCGTTGGTTGTAACAATGAATGTTTATCAAAAACAATTCTCGTAGCGGTTGTAAATCTGTGTACTACTGATTGGAGTCTAGCAACAAGCGTTAAGAGATTTGACGACATTTGCCTATATTTTATTATTTCTCTCACAGTTGGCCAATGCTCTGCTGGTCCTTCGTGCCATCGCTGGTCCTCTCTCGTCTGCCCTCTCGATGGGATGGCTCGACCCCGCCCTCCTGCCCCTCATCGATCGACAACTGCTCGTCGCACTGATGCAGAGGTGAGAGGGCTCATGAGGTGTTAATCATTGAACGGCTAGGAGTCTATCATCACCTTCTTATTTACCTTTTCTCTCCTAATTATTTGTTGAGTAATCGCATGGAAATATTAACATTCACACTTTTGTGGCAAAGCCATGGGTAATTATTCGCTTAATACTTTAGCTGATCTTCTCACGAACTTGTTGCGCTACAAAGGCAATGTGGTCTAACTCTTCCCTTGTCAGGATCGGCTCTTCCGATGTCGAGATTGTGCGCAAGTGGGCGGATTTTCTGATGGAGGACGCCGAGTCGGAGCAGCAACTGATCGATCTGGTATTATTATTATTATTCTATAGTTATTAACTTATATTATCTTCTTTCATCACCTTGTAACATTTTACTAGTGTAGGCGTAGCAAGACGACTGTAAAAGAACTTGAAGTGGCGGCTCCTTTACCTTTAGCAGTTTTGCGTCCATTCAGGTCAGGAAGAATTCGATGTGGTTCGAGGAGGAATTCGTGCTCGGTGTCTTCGCGGGTAGAATCGAGGAATTGGAGGTGAGAATATAAGTGGGGTCTCTGCTTTATGTGCCGGTATTATGCATCAATATTCATTCTCCGTACATATCTATTGCCGTGTGCCTCTGTTAAAATGCCGTTTGCAGGTAATCCTGAATCTCTACCTCAATGGACTAACCGGGCACACATCCTCGTTGAAGGGAAGACTCCTCCAGCTCGCAACTGGTCCGTGTTCTTTTTCCATGCTGCTAAGGAACTGATGATGTGTAAACATGAATTGATGGTCATAATTGATATCACTTAGCAAGCTGGCAGAGATTTCAAACCTTTCTCTAACAGTGTTTGATATCTGATGCAGAATTATAAGACGAATCGCGATAGAATCGACTACTTCAGCCAGATAGCGGCGGTATGAAAAAAGTTCCTCCAATCCCGATTAAAAGTGAAACGGAAGTACTTCGAATCATGCTCTTTCAAACTGCGTTTACTGATTTTCGATATCATGTCTCATTTTTGAGTATAGTTAGGTCAAATTAGGGACACTATGAAATTTACCTCCCAAATTGTCTCAGGAAACAACCATAACTCGCTATAAAATTGTGCTAGAGACAATTACAAAACATCATTCGAATGAGGAGACATAGGGTAACATTTCTTATGTTAATATCGTCATTCCTCGTTCATGTGCCGAAGCGGTGCGGTCGGTTTTCTGATAAAGTGGTGTATCTTTCCAAATCGGAGTTTCCGCAACTTTTGTTCATAATCGTTTTAAAGTGTCTTCATGTACCTCAAACATATCCAAAAATTAGAAGAATCAACTAATGGCAAAAAAAAGTTTAAAAAAAGGCTCATTTTTGTCCGAAAAAACGAAAAAGTGGTCAAAGTCGAAAAAAATTTTATCTCGAAAATGTTTGTCTATTGGAGTTTCTGGTGTATTTCGGCACGCTGATTCCGAATTTCGAAATGAGAGCTCATGAAAACAAGAATGAGAAAAGTTATGCTTGAAAAACGTCGAAAATTGTCAACAAATGAAGGTTTTTCGGACAGAAATGAGCCCAACTTTTTTTGCCAAAAGTCGATTCTCCAAATTTTTGGATATGTTTGAGGTACATGAAGACACTTTAAAACGATTATGAACAAAAGTTGCGGAAACTCCGATTTGGAAAGATACACCACTTAATCAGAAAACCGACCGCACCGCTTCGGCACATGAACAAGGAATGACGATATTAACATTAGAAATGTTACCCTATGTCTCCTCATTCGAATTATTTTTTTGAGATTGTCTCTAGCACAATTTTAAAGCGAGGTATGGCTGTTTTCCTGAGACAATTTTGGAGGTTAATTTCAAATTGTCCCTACTTTGACCTACCTATACTCAAAAATGAGACATGATTTCGAAAATCAGCAAACGCAGCTTGAAAGAGCATGATTCGAAGTACTTAAGTCTAACTTCTCATCTGGATCCGAGATACTTTTTTTCTACCGCCGCGGGGTAATCGAATATCTCGCGATTCGTCTCATATTGTTTTACGAACGTTTTCAGGTAATCCTGAACCTCTATCACAATGGGCGGACTGGACACACATCCTCGTTGAAGGGAAGACTCGTCCAGCTCGCAACTGGTCCGTTTTCTCTTTCCATGCTGCTAAGGAACTGATGAAGCATGAATCGATGGTCATAATTGATATCACTTAGCAAGCTGGAAGAGATTTCAAACCTTTCTCTAATAGTGTTTGATATATGATGCAGAATTATATTGTTATAAGTTTATTTTGCGACATAGATGAACGAGTTCAAGGACCTGGTTTGAAAGAACAATGGCTATTGATTTATATTATCATATTTCATCACTTTGTAACAATTTACTAGTGTAGGCGTCGCAGGATGACTGTAAAATAACTTGCAGCCCTTTTACGCTCAAAGATTTCCCTCCATTCAGATCGTCTCTCGCCCTCTCACTCTGATCTCTCAGCAGAAGAGAGTGCGCGACTGCGCAAGCTGCTCATCGAGATCATTCTCAGTGAAAAGGACGTCGCCGTTGACCTCGCCGGTGACCATCTCACAGTCGAGTCGAGAGAGTCGTCGCGGCGAATAGGGTGAGTGGTTGGGACAGGGCTAGTTATAACAATCACCTCCTGTTTGGGATTGTGTTGCTATGGAGGTGAACTCCGTGAAAGTAGTAAAAATGATATTTCTGCAAAATGTGAATGAGATAATACTATGCTGATAATCTCAGGAGAATCCCGAGAAGGCGATTCAAGGCGTCATCGAGAGCGTCGAATTCCCCGGAGCACTCCAGGCCATTCAACAGGTGAAATTAGCATTCTTAATATCACTAATAATGCCATTCTTCTTCAAACCATGCGAATGCTTCATTTTGTAGAAAATATGAGAGAAAAAAACTCAATTTCGAACATTTATGAAATCACAAGCGTATTTTATCTGTTTACCGCATATAACCAGAGAAACCACTCTAAATTACCGTACTATGGAAGCGTGCTGCAGCATACAGTACATTTGAAATCAATCAATTCCGTACTCACCATGTATCGTAATCTCGCAGATCATCCATCACTTCTCGTCCTCGCATGCCTCGCTGTCCACTCACTTCCTGCAGCAACTCAAGAGGAAATAGTGAGAGAAGGAGGAGTTAATTGATTTTTTTCTTCACAAACGTGGCCTCTAAGGCACTGGATTTAATCGATTATTGTCAGCTGGCTCATCCAGTTTCTATTTGTTGTGATATTAGTGGTAGGGTACTCCCGATTCTGAGCATGTGCTGATATCTATTCAAATTATGCGCTTTCCTAGTAGCGCAGAACAAATAGATTTCAGTGTATGTATAGCATGATACTTTTAAACGAAATACCAAGCAAAGCAGTTATGTTCGTTCAGTGAAAGGGACCCCTCGGCGGCCGCATCTCTCCGTCTGCCCGAAGTGATGAGGACGGTCATCGAGGCGTCTCCCGCTATCATCGCCACCGGAACGATCAAGTTCATCCCGGATAACTCCTCACTGGTGAGTAGTAGGGATGACAAATCGGCATTGATACTCCTCATTTCGCGCGCTATCTCGTCGGTAAGAGAAACTAGAGCATGGAAAATGAGGAGAATCATATGTCGAGTCGTCATCACTGGTGAGTAGTGATGCCAGATCAATTTTAAATTCCTTCCCGAAAAACCCAAGTGATCGAGCTAAATTCTTTCATTCAAGTCAAACACGACAAAAATAAAAGAATAGAGAGGAATCACCTCAGGTGAAAAGCTATTTTGAGCGATTTCTCCCGAATTGACCCCCGCTTTCTACCCGCGCGGACTCTTATCCCTCTCCCTTTCGCTCCTTCCTCTCTCTCTCATACCCGGAAGTACATTTTCTGTTCTATAACTGCCCCTAAATAGTGTAGAGCTGTGTTTTCTTGCTCTTTGGAATGTCACTAAGGCTAATTGTAAAAGGAGATCGGATCATGTTTAGGAAGAATGTTCTGAAATTTTTTTTACAAACACTTTCCTTTCCTAATGATACTGTCTAGTGATGGAAAATCGGAAACGTCTCTCCTGCATTCGCGTAATGACTCGCCGGCCAGGGAAGCTATAGAGTACGCGTAATGAGGAGACTCGAGTTCCGATTTGCCATCACTTATGCAGTCTTTGAAACGAAAGTGGCAAAAAGTGCAAAGATGCAATGGAAAGTACCAGTAATTCTTCTCGGCATATTGCTAAGTAAATAATGATATTGCAGGAGACGTTCGCTCCTCTGATCTTCCGTGAGATCCAGGCGGTCAACGACGGTAGTGTGTCCACTCGACTGGCGAGAGCCCTGGGCGACCGAGCGACCGCGATTCAGGAGAATCCAATGACGAACAACTCGTTCAAGGTGGGATCTTCTCATGTTTTCTCGCCTCATTCAACAGTTGGGTTTCGCTAGCTGCAAAATCCGCTCTTCAAAAAAGTAGCATATTTGTGGTGATCTCGATATTAAAAGTGTTTTGTGTACGGTACTGGGGCCTGCTCACTAGCTCCGATGTTTTAGATGTGCAAATGTTAAATTCGCGATAAATGTTCTCAAAATTTAAGTCTGTTAGTCTAATTTAGCAATAGACGGGGGGAAGTGACGGGAAGGGTTCGCTGCGACAGGCCAATGCTTACATCTCTTCAGGTGACGGACGCCTCTCGGTGCGGCGTGTGCTCGAAGCGATTCGACCCCATCGCGGGCCTGCACTTCCTGCCGTTGGGAAAGATCGTGCACTCCTCGTGTCACCCGCACGTCAACCTCTGCCCCATCACGAATCAGATGTTCAGAGGATAAGAGTGAGCATTTGTATTGTGAATATTATTATTATATTGTTATCCGGTAATTCACATAGACACTGAGAAAAAGCAAAAATATTATATATTATTATATTGTTATCCGGTAATTCACATAGACACTGAGAAAAAAAAAAAAAAAAAAGTGTCATTTTAATTTTGCATATTTTGAACGGTCATCGAATAGAGAGTTGTAGCGGTATATCAGATACTGCGAATTGTGATTTTTTAGCCCGAGTGTTATCTGTACATTACGTTTCAGAGAGAAGTAAGACATATTAAACTATTTTGTGATACGCCCTATACTTGCCAATGTAGATCAATGTGACGTGTAAATTTGCTCGCTGCAGAGCTTGCAATAATAAAATATCGATAAATTATTTGCTGTGACTTCTTGCCTTTCACATTATCTTGGCCTTAGTGTATGGTGGTTGTCGCAGATACGGGTATAATGAGGCATCGTTGGCAAATGAAATCTGTATGAGTCCCCGTTCGTTTTCCGGGATAACATGGGAAAATCTAGCTTTGTACGAGTGTACGAAGCAGAAAGGAGAAAGTTGATGTTTGCACATACGAAACGAAAAATGGAAGATGATCGATATGCATGAAGGCACAATACTATGATACCCTACTACTATGTACTAAATTGAGGTCAACGGAGACCGAAAGAGCGATGATGAAAGGAGCTGAAAAGAATCATTGGTCCCGACTAATGGAGCATCGAAAATGAAGAATGGTTTAGACACAGATCCTGATCTGTGCCCCCAAAGCGATGCTGATAAATGCATTCAATCTAGCTTTAGATCGTGCGAGATCACATCGTTCAAGATCATTCACTCATTACCGCAAATTACTGTGCAAGATCTCCCCTTTCTTCCTACTTTTCCGTAAGTGACTAATTAGATCAATTTACTATCGTTTTACGAGATAACACGTACCTATCTAGATTTAGATCGTGCGAGATCACCTCGTTAAAGATCATTCACTCATTATATAAATGGCTGTGCAAGATCTCCCTTTCTTCCTCCTTTTTTCCTTTTTGCCTCTCGTTCCCCGGTGCAATAGGAGATCCGCCTTTGTTGCTCCCTCCTCATTCTCCTTATCATTTAAAACGATCCGTCAAAGGGGGATTTGCCACCACTCTTCGTGCGATATGTTCGGCTCACCTCTCGCTCGAGTGATCTACTCCCTTCTTCTCGTCTCCTCGTGCCTGTGTCTCGGCTGGATGTACGGCAGGCAGGGTCAGTCTATTTTCGAATAGAAAGTTTTAATGGAAATATAAATAGTCATAAACTGCATCGGAGGTATGGGAGGTTATCTATTTTCCTATGGTTACGGAACGTGCCCAATTGAGTTAGGCCCAGTATGCTGACTGTAATAGGTAGTTATTGCTCTCTGGGGGTGGTAAGCGGCCTGCATGGAGCGAGCGAATATTTTTTGTAAATTTATAACTAATACATCAGCTACACGACGTTCATAAATTTGCTCAATTTTTAGGTTGGATGTTAGCACTGAAACTATCGTTGAACGAGTTATTTTCGAGACTGAAAATATTTCATTTGTGTCTCTTCTGTATTCTTGAGACCTCCCATCGCACCGATATATCTCTCGGCGATTTCGATCGAGAGCTAATTTCGTTCCGAAAGGGCTATCGCTTTTAGTGCTACACGTTCGCGCTGCAAAAAAAACGAGCGATAGCGAAGCTCAGTGATAGATCTCTCCTCTTCCCATGGATAAGCCCCATAGGAAGGGGATATGACATCAAAACGAGGTTATCCTCCTTGCTAGGATATCCTTGGGATATCAATGGGATACCATCAATCACAGCAAATAAGGAAGAAGGAGCAAACGGAACGGCCCTCGCACCCTTCCGCGACCAAAAAAACGAGATCGTTCACGCCCAATGCTAGACTACTCTCGGGGCCGTATCCAAAGAAGAATGGTGCGCTATACTGCTGGGAAGGATCAATAAGACAATCTCAAAAAAATACCACTCAGGAAGCCCATCAAACACTACTGCCTCATCAACCACGCCTACATCTACTTCCACGTCGACGACGTCTTCCACCTCCACATCGACGACGACAACGACAACCGAGGTTGGACTGAACTTTTTCAGCTTGATTTCATCCCTGATTCAGGCACCACCCTCGACGACGACGTGTCCCGTGGGCGGCGTCTGGAGCGAGTGGGTGACGACTGGTGCTTGTGCGTCCAAGTGCGGCGCCTGCAACGTCGCGACGAGACGGAGGACGTGCACAACGCTGTGTGGAGATTGCCCCTGCACGTGAGTTAGCACACCGACTTGAATTTTCTTGTTGAGTCGATTCCCGTTGACGATCTCATTATCAGTCATTCTTTGCTCTCACTTTCGACAATATCAGTGTATACTAGTGATGACAAAACGGACTCGGCAAGCCGGCTTCGGCCGAGTTCAAGCCGGCTTCGCCGTTGAAAAAGCCGGCTACAAGCCGGCCCGAAAAGCCGTTTTGTCATCACTAGTGTAGACGCACCACAAGGGACTGCGCACAAGAGGCGGGTATTTTCTGAGAAATTCAAACTATTACAGGGGTCCCTCGGAGGACGTCGGTCCGTGCGGCCTCGCACTGTGCCCTTTCCCGTCGCCCACGGGAACTTGCTGCAAACCCTACAAGAAGTCGATTAACTGTACGGCTTTTACCACACTTACTGTTCGAATTGTCATGCACACATCGTGGTATACACCGCTAACACCTTTCCGTTTCTCAGATCAAACTCTCAAGTTCTTCTGCGGCACTGACAACAGTCCCGTACTTCAGTGCGCCGGTGGGCTGAAGGCCTCGACTCTGGAGGTTTTACCGCTGGATAAGATGAGATTTCATTCGCTTTCTTTCAGACAACTACAAGGTTCTTGCTTCACACATACCCAGTCTTCAATGTGTTCTCCACTCCCACCCACAGCATTGGCAACCCGATCGAGGTGTCACGAGAACTCGAGGACGATGAGGAAGAATAATTTATTCAAAAAAGATGAAAATATATTAAATGAAGCTCGATAATTTATGCGGATACCCGTTGGAAGTAATAAAAAACGTTCAAACATTGAATACGTAGTCTGGATGCAAATTTTAGAAGAGAAACCGCAACTTTTGCTGCATTATCTAATGGACAAGTGTAATCGCAAACAACACTTGATTCAAGTTATTACGTCCTATTACTCTGGAAAAATCCTACTAGGAAGCTTGCAATGAATACACTGGAACGACATCGGAATACAGTGGAGGGAACTACACTGGTCTCTTTCGCTCACTTCTGGGGGCGTTCGAAAAGGCGCATGGTACATGCATGTTTCCTGCGGTTTTTACGGGCAGCTGAATAAACGGATGACGACCAGAACATGGGGGCCGAAACTAGCGATGTCGTTTCGGTTTTTGATTCTCTTCATTCTGCACAATCTCGTCTATCTGACCGACGAATAGATCATGCGGAATGAAGAGAGCGGGATTCGTTTCAACATCACTAGCCGAAACCCTCGTTGCACGCGGTTTTACAGAGAAACTCGGACTGAGCAAACGGATATGGGAGGTATAAAAGCCTGCGCTTCCGGCTCTCCAACATCCATTCAACAGCTGGAGACTCATATATAGTCCAGGTAAGCCGTTGTATTCTAAGTTTCAATTAATTTAATTATTTATCAGAATGGAGTGAGTGTACTGAGCTCAATAATAAAGGAATGGTTAGACTTTATCGGTCAGACGCGTTTCTGGCACATTCCCAGAATTCGGTGATCGTTTGGTGGATTTCCGTCTTCATTGAAGCTAGGCGACCTTTGAAAGCTAATATATCATAATTATTCGGCAAAAATTTTCATTTCAGCGCACGATGTTGTCCTCAGCCCTCTTCCTGCTTTCGCTCATCGCCGCCTCGGCATGCACCGGGGACGCCCTCAGCAAGCGCGCGCTCGACAAAATCGAGAAGGAGATGTCACGCGAGGTCGAGGAGGAATTCGCCGGAAAAGAGCACCAGGTTGCAGTTTTCACTGTAAAATTTGAAGCAAATTAGATTCCGAAAACATACGAAAATAAGCAACAAAAAATGAAAACCAGGACGAGCTGGCGCTGCTCAAGAAGGCGTTCGCCGCCGCTCACACCGGAAAC
Source organism: Pristionchus entomophagus (assembly GCA_036245825.1). Taxonomy (NCBI): domain Eukaryota; kingdom Metazoa; phylum Nematoda; class Chromadorea; order Rhabditida; family Neodiplogasteridae; genus Pristionchus; species Pristionchus entomophagus. The sequence continues at coordinate 30,379,106 of BTSX01000006.1, forward strand.
GAGACGTACATCAATATCCCCACCGAACTTGACATCAACGCCAACAATACGGAGATGTTCGAGGGAGACATCGACCTCACTCCGTCAGTATCTCTACTGTTATTATGCAAGGGCAATACTTAGGCATATCCATGTTTGAGGGCATAAATGCTCTCAAAACGGAGATAACTCTCTTCAATTCTCACTGGACAGAGGAAGGAGAGAGCACTGTAAATGAGGAGAGTGCGGCTTCACCATCAGTAGTAGCGCGAAAGTGATGTTATTGTCTCCAGTGAGCAGTGGAAGGTGGCGCTCGACTACGACCCGGCGAACCCGGCGAGACGCCGTCAGGTAGGAAAAAAATCAATACTCAATTTTTCACCGAAAAATCAAATATTTTGTACAATTCCTTCATTCAAAATTCAAGTACTTTGGTCGTGCGAAACAATAACGAGGAATTTATTTTGACATCTCTATCGCCAGGGCCTGTCCAGCATGACCTCGATGTGGCAGCCGAGCGGCGCGCCCGTCATTCCCTACACGTTCGAGCCCGGATTCCGTGAGTTGATTGACTGTTGCACCAATATTCAGATAACACGGATGTCCTCTATGAAAAAAGGCAAAATGAACAACACGGATGCTGTTTTCCGCGCTTTCTTCTTAGTCTACTATAATTAGTAGAAGTTATCGCGTTTCCTTTAAAAAAAGAGGAAATCTGTTAAGACTGTTATTTGTAAATAAATGATTTTAAATGATTAATTTCCAGCCGCTCAGTACCAGCAGGTGGTCAGGAACGCTATTGCCTTCTGGGAGCAGAGAACCTGCGCCAAGTTCAGAGTGGCAGCTCCATCCGATACCAGCGCGTGCGTTTGACTTGGATCCCCGATCAACCCATTTCCACTCTCTCTCTCTCTTTCTCTCTCTCTCTCTCTCTCTCTCTCTCTCTCTCTCTGACACACATTCCATCCCTTCTGGGCGGTTGTTCTCCCCTCTGGCTGCAGCTAACTTTCAAAGATATTGATTGATGAAAACATTTGCAGCATCGTCTTCAACCACAACGCCAATGGATGCTCGTCGGCCGTCGGTCGCAGAAATCAGAGGCAGCAGCTGAATCTGCAAATCCCAGGCTGCATGACTGTGAGAGATTCTTCTAAATTTGGTGATCTGGAACAGGTCTTCGACGATAATAGCTTTTGTTGAGAAACTAGGGATGTCCGGACGGAATATTCCTTTGTTCAAGACGTGCTTCAGACAAAGACCTTTTCCTGATCGATTCGGGCAATCATCTGTCCAGATCATTATCGACTTGCCGACTGTTTATAGATTCACATAGATAAATCAACTAATAGATTCTAGTCAGTTTTATAAAAAAAATATTTTGCTGCACTTCCTCCTTTCCTCCAGGTCACGATCATCGCTCACGAGCTGTCCCACGCCTTCGGAACGCTCCACGTCCAATCGCGCACCGATCGCGACCAATTCGTCCAGATCGACACGGCTAACATCCAGAAGGGGATGGAGCACAACTTCAAGATGGAGCCCAATGGATACTCGACTTACGGAATCCCCTACGAGTTCGGATCCATGCAGCACTACTTCCCGCATGCGTGAGATCTGTTGATACCATTGGTCTTTCTCCAGTCACGATGCACGAAAACAGGCCAATAAGGTAAATACAAAATCGATATTTGCAGTTTCGCAGTCGATCAGTCGCGCCCTACCATCTACGCCAGAAACCAGAAGTTCCAGGTACTGTAGTTTATCGATTTGGGCTGATCACTCTAAACAGCTTATTGCAAGAACTGTACTATCCAGGGCTCGATGGACGGACCTCGTGCCACGTTCTGGGATACCGTGCTCATCAACAAGATGTATGATTTAGAAAGTTTACCTTTGGAATATCAACCTATTGGATGTCGTTATCATGTGGCAAAATGAAAATCAGGGAAAGATGAGTTCTGAGAATTCGAGGCAATTTCGACGTTGACCTTGTCAGGTACAAGTGCACGGACAAGTGCCCGCGTCAGATGGTCTGCCAGAACAACGGCGTCACTGACGGCGCCAACTGCAACAAGTGCTTCTGCCCGAGAGGATGGACAGGAACCAACTGCGAGAAAAGAGTCGGTTATTTACTGATCGAATTGTATCCTTGTTCAATATGATCTGGTGCTTGTGCAAGGAAACAACTAACAGTCCATCAGGAGCACGTCAATATATACAATGTAAATCGAAATTATCGCCTCATCTTTAGAATAGCATCTACCATACTCCATCATTTATCAATCGACAATTGCAGCCAGCCGACGCGCAGATAATGAATGCCGCAGCGACGGCATCGAGCGTCAAGATTGAGATGACGTCCGCCTTCACGGCCTTCCAGGTAGGATACGGGTCACCGTCTCTTCATTCCACACACTTTCTCGTCAGTCGACCGGTGGAGAGAGTGTGTGCAATTAAGATACGACGACCTTCTACTTCCAGGAGCGACTCGTCGTCCTCCAGGCGCCCGCCGGCAAACGAATCGAGGCCACAGTGAAGAGCTTCGGACCGTGAGCACTACTTCTAAGAATTTCATGCATTCACTTAGCAATTCGCGCAGAAAATGCATAATCAATAGCCATTTGTAACCAACGTTCATCAGTGGAAGTTCAACATTGGAACCAACAGAATCTATAATAATAATAATAATAATTTATCTATGAATAATAGAAGCAAAAATATGGTTGTGAAGTTACACACCTCAGGTACCGCTTCTCCATGTGCCGCTCGGTCGGACTCGAGATTATCCCCACCACGGACACGCGCACCTCCGGACTACGGTAACACTCGTGATCTTTGATTTTTTCCGAATTGATCTTTGATCTTTGTCCAGATTCTGCGCCCAGCCCAACCCGTCGACGTCCATCGTCTCCGACGGGAACACGATGCTCCTGTGGCTGTATCGCGATGCCAACTACCCCGTGTCGGCCGAGGTCTCGTTCAGGGCTGTGTAAAGAGCGACGCCGTCGATAAACAATATTTATTTCGATTCTACGATTCATTTTATTGACTGAGTGCGCCACTCGAGTGCGCACTCCCTGCCACTACCAGTAGTGGCGTGGAAAAAGTCAAAGGAGAAGAGAAAACATTTGAATTCCCGCCATTTCGTTTTTGGAGTGGAAAGAGGATTTCCACCCCATATTCCAAGTTTCAAGTCGCTAGCTTCACTGGGAGCTGAGATACGCAATGGCGGGAATTCAAATGTTTTCTCTTCTCTTTTGACTTTTTCAACGCCATCAATTGTTCGTATTTCTCTTCATTTGTCAACGCTAATCTCGGTTAAAAAAACTGAATGGTGGTGGCGCGATCACGTTCGGTCGCACTGTCAACTAACCTGAACACTGTAAACAAGTAGCAAGTGTGACTGATTGAGCATTTGCAGAAAATAGGTGTGCTTTTTCGGCAATAGCCAATTTCCGGCTACTTCCGCAAGTATGGCCCCTTGCTGAACAGCGAACACGGATTCGACTTCGTCGACGGATCTCCATTCCATAGATTTTCGTTCACATATACCAGAACGTAATGAATGAATGCATGAAAAGAAAGGCCGAAACCGATATTCGATCCACAAACAGGTGTGACCTATCACCGGCTTGAGATTATGTATTCGAGGACGATAACATTTGAGAATAATATGTCACAACCATCACAAGGTTTTGTTTCGTTTGGTGGGATGAGGACCGCCGTATATTCTGTTTTCGATCAATTTTTTTGAGCATGCAAAGCTGCGGGACTTATTTAACCGATCTTCACATATTTTCATTCAGTAAGGGTTGAAAATTCGCACGAGCCTACGACAATCAGTGAAATGGTTGGAAACGGTTCCATTTTTAGTCACGCCCCGAATCATAGTGATTTCTGGTCCAGGTAACCTGTTTATATCTTCTCTTAAATGGGCTTTCCTCTTCATATCTTGACTTCTCCATTACAGTACACAATGCTGTCCTCGCTCTTCCTTCTCGCGCTAATTGCCGGCTCGACTATCGCTGTAAGAACGGCCTTGTTAAGGTAAAGGAAGATGTAGTAGCATTCTCAGATATGATTCGAATGCGTCGAATATGTTAGGTCCTAATTGATTTGCTTTTTGAGCTGAGTGAGTGGGCGATCGCCGATAGTTTCTAACAGGGATGGTACGGCACTGTATTAAATCTTCACAAACCTCAAACCTTCTAAAACAGTGTCGCATAAAAATAGGTTAGTCCGAGAGGATATCCTTGAGTTATCAATATGGGATATTAATCACTGCTATTTAAGAAGAAGCAAAGTAAATCCACATCTCTCCGTTCAGAAAAAAATATCGTTAATTCTCTAAGATCGCTTCATCCGTACAGAACTTGAGAGCGAGCGAATAACGACTCACTCGTTTGTGAAATAAATTTTTCTAAATATCGATAGACGAGTTTTGGATCTTTAGCAATGAAATAATCTCTAAGAAAAGTTGTTGAGATCAGAAGCCCTCGACGTGTCCAGTCGGTGGCGTCTGGAGTGAGTGGGAGACGACTGGCCCATGTCCATCCACTTGCGGAGCCTGCAACGTCGAGACGAGAAAGAGATCTTGCACGACGATGTGTGGAGACTGCCCCTGCACGTAAGTGATATACAAAGTTTTAAAAAAGGTCATTTTTCTAATGAAAAGACGATTCCTGTTACTGTGGCTCCAGGAGTTATATTCGCCAGTTGGCACACTCACCGATCAGAAGGAAGGGATGATGTGACCCATTTCTTGAAATAGCAAGCCAAATTACGGAAGCGAAAGCTTTCAGCGGTCCCTCTGAGGACATCGGGCCTTGTGGCCTCGCTCTCTGTCCTTTCCCGTCGAAGACTTGCTGCGAACCCTACAAACAGTCACTTAATGATGCGTTTTTTTTTTCGTATTATCTTCTTACTTTCGAATTTTTTCAGACCGTAATAGTAAATTCTTCTGTGGCCCAGAGAGTATTCCCGCCGTTCAGTGCACCAATGAGCCAGTGACAACCACGACTAAGATCCCCGTTGTTGTTGATGATCCAAAGTAAGCTGATCTCGATAAATTGCAGACAAAATTACCTTGAAATCATTTTTAACAGTCAGATTACATCAAATAAGATTAAATGTTTCTCACAGTGTAAATAATAATTATAAATTGTTGCAGCTGCAAGAAATGGGCGAGTGACCCTGCTAATGCGTTCTGTGCGAGCAACACCGCAGCCCTACAACAGAAGCGAAATTTGTGCCCCAACACATGCTTCTTCGAGATTGTTAGTTGTGCACATCTCTTTCGCCACAAGCATTTGGAGACAATTCATTGAAAATATTAACAGCCATATCCACACCCTTTAGTCCCTTACTTACTCTACACTGTGGCCAATAACGTGTTCTATCGGCAGATGACCATCAACAGGTTCGTAATTAAGAGACATTTTAAAGATTCAGGACCTAGGTGTGCATATCGCAGTAATTAAAAGCTGCAATCGGAAAATTATCATTAAATACATTAAGTATATTTCAGAGCACTTAATGTGAACCAACTCGCCGTTGGAGCCACCGTGAGTGGAATCGCCTATTCATTTTAACAAAAAAACATCAAAAATAATGTTGAGGTTTCTCGTGTCTATGTTGCAAGCACTTGCACTGTGGCCCTGTACACAATGCGAACGCCCATCCCTGGCACAGACTTTCCTGCTGAGACGTGAGTACATGTCTCTCTAAAACGAATTCCGAGTAATAAAAAACTCTAGAATATATTGTGCCTTTGATAAAAGAGTTCAATGCCTCTTTAGCAATTTCTAGCCTTTCTATTCATTTCAGTAAGGTCGGATCGGCAGGAAACTTCCAGACGGTGACAACAACAAACGCCGTCGCGTTCACTTGCAAGTGCACGTAATTTCGAGAACGAAGATGCGTTAACAATTCTCGAGTGGATGATTATACGTACAGTGAATATCCTCCTCGTTCTTCTTCACATTATAAAGTTCGATTTCTCATCGACTCTTGTTGATTGACTTTACACATTAAAATAAGCTACACGTCGTCATAAATGGCGCACAATGAAGAAAAGATCACATTGGTCATTCTCTCTCTCTCTACATTACTTTGCTGATTGCCAATAAAGTATAAATTTTGAATAAGTCTGTCGAAATCGAATCGAAAATATGTTTGGTCTGCTGACGTATTTTCACCAGAGATACGAAGCGGATGGCCTTCTTAACCCCCTATTAAACTTAGAATTGAATGGAAATTCCATCAGCTTTTAAGAGCGATGCTCGGTAATTTTGGACCACCCCGGACACGTTGAGCCTAGGAATAAGATCCACCTGCCCATACTCCATACATGTGGACCCCTAGGCCCCGTATTGCCCATAGCACTATGGAACCCCTGGTCTGCCCTTTCAATAGGCTATAAATAGGGTGCAAATTTTTAAAATCAAAATTTTCGATTTTTTCAATGGAACAAACTAGACTCAAAATCTCTTTTCCATTATTATAGGCATGCCCAGAAAACAAAAATGAGCCATGCCAATCGATTGCCATATGGTTCGAAAACTATTTTTCGCACCTAATTTTTTCAGTATTATGTCATAAATTTCCTAGATCCGAATAGCCCAAGTTCTAGCATTGAGCAATACCTAGTTCCACTAATAACTCTTTACAAATTGTATTAAGTTGGCCGATAGCGATAGTCGAAAACAGTCGATTAGTAGCGAGAATCGAAAAAACCCTCGATTTCGACAGTTTTTCTATCATAACTTTTTGTACCGATTTCTCAATGGACATCGGTTCCCAAACATCATTCTATTTAAATTCCAACAAGAAACAATTCTTCAGTTATAAAACCAGTTCCCAATCAGGAGAAAACATTTGAATTCGCGCCACTTGACTTTCACCACGAAAGATTACAGTAGTCCAGCCGACGCGCCAACTCTCCATTTTCATCACTTTTTCTCCGTTTTCTCCACGTTGCTGACGCCCTTTCTCTTGATTCATTACTATTCTTATTCCAATCGATGCTTATCGTTCCCCTTTCACATCTATTCGCATTCTCTCCCTCTTCTCGTCGTTTTACGACCCTTCCGTTCTCATTACGACCCTTCCTTTCTCACTACTATTGCTCCTACTTCCCATTTACGTCATCATTACGTCGTGTACGTCTTCCGCAATAGCATTGGTTTAATTACCCAAGTTTGAGTGACGCCAAAACATGTTCAACGATACCGTATACGACCGGTGAATGCTTGGCAACCCGAACATGATGCCACTATGTGTGATCCTGATCCGAAACGATCCAGACCGAATCAACTCCGAAACAACCTGTGAAAATTATCATGGAACATGGTTCCAACATGGGACCGGACTGGTACTGGTATATTACCATCTTCGTAGTATCCTGATATTTACATCAGACACCGCGAGAACGGCGTAGTTTGCACGATAGGCTAAGACCAGAATCATTTTATACCATTGGTTGGATACTCGGAGATGGTATCAAGGTTCCCCTGCCTGAACTTTTTTCCCTTTCTCGGTAGTCAGGAAACACGTCTAGGTTGTCTATTGAAATGGCCTACATAGTCTTGAAGTTATTGTCCAGAGCCATCGCCATGCCCAGGTAAAGTGAAATCCGAAATGCAGAGGAAACTGCGTTGACTTTTCGGAAAATGTAATGCAAGGACCTGCGAGCGCGCTATCATACTCCTCGCTAGCCGTATATCCCATCAAGAGAGTCTACACATATAGCTTCTACGGTCTTGTGGTTAGCGCAATTGACAATCGCTCGCCCTGCCGATCCCGGGTTCAAATCCCGCCCGTTGCATCAGTTTTGCAGATTTTTGATTTTTTTGCTTTTTTCGCTCACAATATTTCAGAAACTACTGATTTTGAAGAAACTGGTTTTCCAGGGGTATCTTGAGCAGCCGAATGAAATGGCGGGGGTTGGATCAAAGCAGACTTTCGGACCCGATCGGGCCGGAAATCAGCCTTTTCATACTAAGTGCCGATAAATCGGCTCAGAGTGATGGGAATCGGTTCATTCGAAAAAGGGAACATTTTTTAAAGCTAGAAAACTTAACTTCCAGAAATAGTAATCTCTCACAGGCGTCGTCAAGATCGGGATCGAGTGGGAGGGCCAGTGGGGACCCCATCAGATTACCCATGAGAAGCTGGCAGGCGTTACCGTGAGCATTTTCACTGATTGGAGCATTTTCACTGATTTTCACTGATTTTCAAAACAAGACTTCGAAGGCGGAAGAAATAATCGGAATAGGGAAATGACTATGTTCAATTTCAAATTCTAATCAGAACCCAATTATGTGTGAAAATACTATTATTCTCTTTAGGTCGGTCCAAACCTCTTCAATCTGATTAGCACCGAGATAGCCAGAGACCCGGGCATGTTCACCGCCTCGGTGAAGGCGCAGTTTGAGGAGGCAGGAGTGCTCATCGGAGAGGACGGGTGAGTCCAGCTACGGAATCTCGAAACTACTGTACCTCGCCGTGCCAAATCGATAGTTTTGATCAATTTCGTACCGGTAACGATTCTACAGGATGATTGTAGAAAATAAAGGTTTTTTTGCAGTTCTGTCACGAAGAAGCCCGAGCCTCATGGCTGATCAACAGATGCCAAGACACCTTGTACGTATCCCGTTACACTGCCATTGAATAAATTGTCATCGTCCTATCTCCCTGTTCACCTGATTTGCACTATTTTCTATGATTCTTTAGTTTCGCCTTTCTCTTTCCTGACGAGAATATACCCACAATTCTCTGGTTTGAAGAGTCTGGCATGTTCTGTACCTCTGCGAGAATTACTTCCGCTCATTGTTCATTCTCCTTGATTTCGATTTCATTTATCACCGAGATCCCTTGTAGAGCTTACCATACATCTTTTTTTCTCGATTAACTAACTCAAGTACCTCTTCCATCAAAAATCCTTCCTCCCACAGCCATTTTCCGTGATCACTGATTCCTTTCTCGGTCAATTACTGACATTGCTTACTTGTTTTCTAGTCTATCATGTATGTTTTGGAAGAGCGCTGTGATAAAGAGTCCATTCCATCGTTTCGCGTATAGATTTTGTGCAGAATTTTGTAGAAAAAAGCTATATTTTGTTTATACTTCAGCATAGACATTTTAATGCAAAGATGACCAACAAATAGAACATTCAAGGAGGAGAACACAAGCCATAATAATTGCACTTGTCGATATCCACTTGGAAAATAGTATCTGGTTGATTATCAACTAGCTATTCAGCAACGTATTTCCTCGGAAATTCCAGTGTACTATGAAATGCTTCATTTCATACGATTCGATTCGGAAAAAGTTTTCATAGTTATTTTACGAGTGCAAGCGATTTCTCAAATGAATCCGAGACCTATGCAGTGTGGTTGATACTATCGTAGGAAAATTGTGTCTTGGCATCTGTTGATCAGCCATCGACGGGTTCAGGCTCGGGCTTCCTCGTGACAGAACTGCAAAAAAACCTTTATTTTCTACAATCATCCTGTAGAATCGTTACCGGTACGAAATTGATCAAAACTATCGATTTGGCACGGCGAGGTACAGTAGTTTCGAGATACCGTAGCTGGACTCACCCGTCCTCTCCGATGAGCACTCCTGCCTCCTCAAACTGCGCCTTCACCGAGGCGGTGAACATGCCCGGGTCTCTGGCTATCTCGGTGCTGATCAGATTGAAGAGGTTTGGACCGACCTAAAGAGAATAATAGTATTTTCACACATAATTGGGTTCTGATTAGAATTTGAAATTGAACATAGTCATTTCCCTATTCCGATTATTTCTTCCGCCTTCGAAGTCTTGTTTTGACACACTCCAATCAGTGAAAGTGCTCACGGTAACGCCTGCCAGCCTCTCATGGGTAATCTGATGGGGTCCCCACTGGCCCTCCCACTCGATCCCGATCTTGACGACGCCTGTGAGAGATTACTGTGAACGGGGGTCATTGGGAAATTATTATTATCGCTATTTCGAAATAGTTTCTCCTGGCGCTTTTTCGAAATGGGCGTTAGTGTCCGTCTTTCGAAATTCCCGTATTTTTACAATTCAAGATTGATTCTGCTTGGGGCATAAATTCACAGTTCTGAAGATACCGATAATCTGACCGTTCACCACGATAATGTCCACGAAGCGGCGGTATGCGTACTGCCCGGCTTCCCAGAGACGCACTGGAACCAACGATGTTCAGTCCGGAATCATTTATTGACGCCGGCGTAATTTGGGTTTAGACTTATTTTTATTCTTCCATTTGTTCGGCTCTGAAGGGGGTCAACCGACACGAAAATGTCAAAATGCTTGCAAGCTCACCAAACTTGGTAAACTTTGTGCCCATGGTCTGGGGATGTACCAAAAAAAAATTCAGCCCGAAAACTCATCGGGGAGCCAAAGGGTGTGACAAACGACCCCGTCCACCTATTTACGTCCACCTATAGACCCACTTCGGGATTGATTCGGTATTGATCCTATGGTCTCATTTCTGGAAGTTAAGCTTTCTAGCTTTAAAAAATGTTCACTTTTTCGAATGAACCGATTCTCATCACTCTGAGCCGATTTATCGGCACTTAGTATCCAAAAAGCGTGAAAAGGCTGATTTTCGGCACTCGCAGGTCCTTGCATTACATTTTCCGAAAAGTCAACGCAGTTTCCTCTGCATTTCGGATTTCACTTTACCTGGGCATGGCGATGGCTCTGGACAATAACTTCAAGACTATGTAGGCCATTTCAATAGACAACCTAGACGTGTTTCCTGACTACCGAGAAAGGGAAAAAAGTTCTCAGGCAGGGGAACCTTGATACCATCTCCGAGTATCCAACCAATAGTATAAAATGATTCTGGTCTTAGCCTATCGTGCAAACTACGCCGTTCTCGCGGTGTCTGATGTAAATATCGGGATACTACGAAGATGGTAATATACCAGTACCAGTCCGGTCCCATGTTGGAACCATATTCCATGATAATTTTCACAGGTTGTTTCGTAGTTGATTCGGTCTGGATCGTTTCGGCTCAGGATCACACATAGTGGCATCATGTTCGGGTTGCCAAGCATTCACCGGTCGTATACGGTATCGTTGAACATGTTTTGGCGTGCCTAGGGAAACATATGTTACCTCACAGGGGGTTCAAGTGGGGCCGGGGAATTGCCCCCCCCCCTTGCTTGTTATATAATTTGGTCACTTTTCACGATATCCAAATAGTTCTGCGCGAGAATTAATCCTACGCATCAATAAAAGTAAATGAATCCACTTCCCGTGGGGAAGTGCGATTTTCAGTTTGTGACAAACTCAAACCCTGAGTGAATTTGGGTACTCCAATCATCCTCTCTCATAATCCCGATCTTATTAAAAGATGATGAATCACTTTTAGGTCTGATTTCAATAAAAGAATGGGAATCGCATCTTGACACAAATTCGCGCCTAGGGTTTCGAGCGAGTACGCAAAAATGCTGATTAAAGTTGAATTACATTATGTAGCTATTTTAGTTGCGTATTACTACTGCGAAAATCCTCGTTATACTCTACGATGCATCATTTGAAATTGAGTTAAACTGATATATGTTTGAGTTAACATCTTACAGAATGGTTTTGATTTTTATAATATTCATAACATTGCAACTTTGAGTAACCACCACATACTGACATTGAAATGACCACCGGAATACAAATGCAAGGAACCCCAGGCGCGGATTTGGGCCAAGATGCGATTCCCATTCTTTTATTGAAATCAGACCTAAAAGTGATTCATCATCTTTAAATAAGATCGGGATTATGAGAGAGGATGATTGGAGTACCCAAATTCACTCAGGGTTTGAGTTTGTCACAAACTGAAAATAGCACTTCCCCACGGGAAGTGGATTATTGTAGAGTTTATAAATCCATGTCAGAACTTTTGCAGTAGAGTTCTGACATTTAGGTCCATCCACAATCAAGCGAAATTCATATCGATATGCGACTACGCCAGTAAGGCCGACTGTCATAATAATAATAATTAATGGATAACAGGCTCACCTGGCGCAAATCTGCCAGCGGATTTCTGCGAGAGGCCGGGCGTGTTGTTGCAGATTCGGACTCGGGACATCTGCAGAGATCTATAGCTCCCATCGGGTCGTCGAATCGCGGCGGCCATTCACTCTACACATATCAGTCAAGAATTTCATTGTTGCCAGTTCCAAGCTACTGGCTATTGTGTTTCGCGCATTTTCACTGTGCGATAAAGATATATGAGCCCGTTCGCCTAAGACATCAAAAAACGTCTAGAACATCAAAAAAGTTCATTAGGCTAAACCGTTGGCCCCAGGGGTAACTTTTGATTCTGAATCGAATGGCCGATTCCGTTTTTCGATCAGACGCTTCAGAATCCCGGTACGACCCGACGTCAATTTGGCCAAAATCGATTTCTGCAATAAAAATTGGTCCGGGAATGGTCTGATTGGCCAAATTCCAGCGTACCCGACCAGAATTTAATTCTCTACAAAATGAAAAAAAATTAGGCTCTATCTTTTTTCGTTTCCGAGAAAAGGTCGATTTTTGACACAGCGAATGGTGTCCGAGTTAAGATATTCTGTTTGTAGAAAATTTTCCGCTGATCATTTTCGTATATGGGGTTAAGTGTTTCACTCTTGATAACATTGTTTCCCATCGCTTTTAGTGCGGCAATCTCGCATTTTTTGCGATCTCTAACATTTAAAAAATCGATTTCTACGTGCGAAAATACGCCTGAAAATTCTATTGGGATATGTTTTTAGGAATATGACTTTTTTGACCTAAAAATCGATCACGAAGGCGAAGTCGAGGTCGAAAAAAATTATTTTCTCAGAAATATCTCACTACAGAATTTTCAGGCGTATTTTCGCACGTAGAAATCGAATTTTTATGTTAGAGATCAAGAAAAGACGAAAGAAAAAAGTTATTCTCGAAAAATCGCAAAAACTCGAAGCGATGGGAAACAAGAAAGCGATGGGGTCCATACCAAAATGTCCCCCTCGTAAAACTCCCCCACTGGCACTCAGAGGATAAATCGAGAGAAGGCTAATTCCACAGCCGTCTGAGAATTTTGACGTCAACATCACAGTTGTAGAGCATGAGACGACGGTTCTTTCGACATATTTGGTTTCTTGAAAAGTTGAATTTGAGTATAGATACGAAGAAAAATGTGAAAAATTACGAAATTACACATTTTTCTTTGTATCTATGCTCAAATTCAACTTTTCAAAAAACCAAATATGTCGAAAGAACCGTCGTCTCATGCTCTACAACTGTGATGTTGACGTCAAAATTCTCAGACGGCTGTGGAATTAGCCTTCTCTCGATTTAGCCTCTGAGTGCCAGTGGGGGAGTTTTACGAGGGGGACATTTTGGTATGGACCCCATCGCTTTCTTGTTTCCCATCGCTTCGAGTTTTTGCGATTTTTCGAGAATAACTTTTTTCTTTCGTCTTTTCTTGATCTCTAACATAAAAATTCGATTTCTACGTGCGAAAATACGCCTGAAAATTCTATAGTGAGATATTTCTGAGAAAATAATTTTTTTCGACCTCGACTTCGCCTTCGTGATCGATTTTTAGGTCAAAAAAGTCATATTCCTAAAAACATATCCCAATAGAATTTTCAGGCGTATTTTCGCACGTAGAAATCGATTTTTTAAATGTTAGAGATCGCAAAAAATGCGAGATTGCCGCACTAAAAGCGATGGGAAACAATGTTATCAAGAGTGAAACACTTAACCCCATATACGAAAATGATCAGCGGAAAATTTTCTACAAACAGAATATCTTAACTCGGACACCATTCGCTGTGTCAAAAATCGACCTTTTCTCGGAAACGAAAAAAGATAGAGCCTAATTTTTTTTAAATTTTGTAGAGAATTAAATTCTGGTCGGGTACGCGAGAATTTGGCCAATCCGACCATTCCCGGAAGAATTTTTATTGCAGAAACCGATTTTGGCCAAATTGACGTTTGGCCATACCGGGATTCTAAAGCCTCTGATCTAAAAACGGAATCGGCCATTCGATTCAGAATCAAAAGATACCCCTGGGGCGAACTTTTGAGCCTAATGAACTTTTTTGATGTTCCAGCCCGTGTCGAGCTTTTGCTGACTCTTACGCGAATGAGCTCATATATAGAGATCCATGTTCATTTGACACTGCGGGTGGTCATGGGGAGACCGCCAAAGACGATAAAGGAAGTGCTTTGAACGCGTTCAGTGAATGGATGCAATAGTAGGCGAGGGAACACTAGTGTTTCAAAATGGAAACCAACTCTCACGATTGCGCAACCTCGCCGGTCAGATAAACGAAAGAGCACACGGAATGAGGAGAATGGAGCTCTGATTTGATATCCGAACACAGAAGGTAAACTCACGAGAAACCGGCTTTATTTGTTCACGGAAGGTCAGGAGCAGCGAATAATATCTGCACACTATGTTCATTCAGAGGCGCAACTGGTGATGGATCGTTAGCAATTTGACTCGTGTTTGCGCAAGGAATACGTGGAATGGCACTGAATCAAAAACAGTGAGAGGTGACTAACAGCGACGTGTCTTCTTCCTTGAATTTTGACTGGAATATACGACATTCGAGTTCAAATTATAAGATTTGACGCTAGGAGGGTTGCAAAAGGACGAAAGGAGGAATACAAAACCGTCCACGAGAGACACTAGAACTTGCTAGTACAGAGTGAATGATAAGATAAGGCAATATCTGACAGTTAGAGAGAGAGAGAGAGAGAGAGAGAGAGAGAGAGAGAGAGAGAGAGAGAGAGAGAGAGAGAGAGAGAGACTTCAATGGACTTCGCCACACACATCCCAGTGCGTTAACTCTCGTCCTCTCTTTACTTCTCCCCCCCCCCCCCCCCCCTCTACCCTCTCTCCCTACTCTCTCTCTCTCTCTCTCTCTCTCTCTCTCTCTCTCTCTCTCTCTCTCCACTCTCCCCCATACGTATTCCCTCATCTCTTCATCCCTTTTCTCTAGTTTTTTCTCCCTTCCTCCCCCTGCTGCTGATCAATAGGAAGCATGCTGCCGTCACTATAAAAAGCGAGAGAAGTCAGAGAAATTGGAGTAAGCGCGAGAGTGATTTTTTTCGCATTGTAGGAAGGAACTACGATAGAGACCTTCGACTTTCCCATCTCGCGCGAGTATTTCCTTTTTTTGGCAAACAGAAATTATGGGAAAATACTAAGTTGTGCAGCGCTAAGAGCTTGTGGAGCGTCCATACACTTCTGTATTAGTCCAATTTGTTTTTTAGAAATTATTTATTCTGACAGCAAGTGGGGGGAGTACATTGGGGACATTAATACTATCACTTGATATTACAGATGCTTTTTTCTCGATTGGGATAAGCTGGAACGTATCGAGTTGCGCGAAAACAAGAAGATTCATAGTTTGCTTCAACACTAACCACAACAAGGTATGATGTGGTTAGTGTTGAAGCATAATTTTGCGAACTTGGAAGAAGTTGAGTCGATCGGCCCTATCGTCATCATTATTATCGAAGTTAACCTCCGCACGAACTGTCTCTGATTCATTCAGCTGCAGGGCGTACTGATCCCAAAACGTTCTGGACAGACCGCATTCATAGCCAACTGATAGTTCTCCATTTTAAAAGTTTTTTTTAAACATAATAGTTTCGAGGCTTTGATAACCAACTAACTGATAGTCCTGGTCGAACGAATCAATTTTGTTGATATTTAATCGATGTATGGTAGTATCTCCGAGATATCCGTGGAGAGTTTTCTCCATTTCGGGAACGTTTTTTTTTTAGCGAATCAATCTTTGAGTGACTTTTGATGATTCCCGCGATTCGCTCATCCACGTATCCATCCTGTAAAAAATTGATCAAAATCTTATTATAAAAGAGATCATGGTTTACAAACGCCAAAGAATATTATTTTTATATGACAATTGAAAATACTCACAGTTTTATCTTTCAGATGCGGTAGATAAGAGGTGTCAATGAACTTGTGTCTAGAAATGTACACGTGTTCCAGTCTCGGTGGATATCTACGAACTTCGAAATCGAAAAACAAATGGCGGATTGTTTTGGACTCATGCACGAGGGAGTTCCATTCTTTCGAAATCTGAAAATTGTTCTTCAATCTTGTATATGAGAAAAAACCTCGTTACCAATCGCATCTGATTCAGCGTTTTCGGCTCTGTGATTCTGATTATCTCGCGAATGATAACAGCCGGAAGGACAGCAAGATTCAATGCGGTTTCAGCCAAAATGTTCTGAAATGACAAAACGATTGTGCAATTACAAAGCGAGATATTGGGCACGAGAATAGAACGCATTTTTGCAACTTAACAATTGATTTTTCTGTAAGAATCCTTCTTTCTGCTAACATAAAAGACAACTAGGTAGGACAAGTGATGATAAACATAGATATCAGTTCTTTTAGAATGACGAATATTTATGAGATATTAACAATATATTTTAACCACGTGAATCGCTCGAAAGTAACGCGATTCACGGAATAAGAGTGAAAGATAGGGGTAGGGATCCGCGAGACTACGAGCTTAGAAGAGGCTATTGAGAGATGAATGATTGAGAATCATCAGCTAAAGAACAGATGCCCGTGTTGTTTTTTTATCGGGATCCTCCTGCCCTTTGGCTTTATCTCTATTGGCGTACAGCTTATTGATCATCGCCACTTTGAATGCTCGGATATTGTATCTGTTTCTCGGGATGGGCGACAATCCAGCAACTTTCATTTTTCCCGCAAACGACATTTCCGAAACTCGATATAATTCGATTTCTAGCAATCCTTGGATCCTTGCAGAGGTGTCATTTTGCACAGCATAACTTCCTCTTTATTTTAACACCTCTGTCAAGATCGTAGGATGGCTAGAAATAGAATTATGTCGATTTGCGGAAATGTCGTTTGCGGAAAAAATTCACGTTTTGGAAAAATAAAAGTTGCTGAATTGTCACCCATCCGTTTCTCGGACTCTCATGTCATTCCCCTTTCTGACAAGTCGATTTAACGCCCCTGTAATCTTCAGTTTCAACAGGTCCCTGATGATATTCTCACTCCGATAGCATTCGATCAACGATTCTGAGGAGGAAAAGTCGGGTAGGAAACGCCAACAATCACAGTAAATATCTCGGCCCAGCATAGATAATTGGCGTGAATTGTGTTTATTTTTTTTCGAAAAAATAAATCCCGGCTTCGACACAGACGTAAATCCGTTATTCATTTGTCATTCAATATCTCTCATGGGATTTTCCGGATATACAATTGCATCGACCAACCGCTTTCGGATCCACTCGACAGAAAATATATTATTCATTATGAGATAATCAAAACAAACAAATGTGATACGAATGCTCAATAATTTCACAAATTTTTATGTACTTGTAACTTTGTAATTTTTATACATTTTTTCATGTAATTTTACCGGCAACAGGTATTGCAGCAGACTCAGTGAAATAAAAATGATTCAAAAACGAGAAATTATATCCATAAGTAACAAAAGCAGGGATTATGAAACGGAAAATATCCAACAACAAAAACTAATTTTCTGAACTAAAGTTTCATAAATAGATTGAGGAAACTTTAGAGTCACAACGATTAATAGTTAGAAATAATGATTGATACTTGTTGGATAGGTGAAATAAGTTGTAATCTGACAATTCATGGCTCCTATAGTCGGCCCAGTCCCAGCAGCGCACGACACGTATCCCAGGAGTGAATGACACCCTGGAAAGATCAAAGATCACGATCGAATTTGTTGCATGTGAATGTTTTTCGAACCCGTACTTATATTGTTACTACCTGTCTGAGGGCTTAGTAAGATTTTCTCTTCCCGTTCTCCTTCCCATATAACTAGAATCCCCAGTTGACGGTACCGTCTTCTCCTTCTCGACGCTGAGGCCGACGATGAGATGGCTGTCGGCATGCGCCTTCGTGTTGATGGGCTCCCGCTGATCTGGCGGTAGCGCCGGACACGCCTGCAGAACATTAGGTTAAGGCTGAAAATTTCGCGTATTGTAAATTGAGCCAATTTTCTGAGTGCTGACAATAGAAAATGTCCGATATTACGATCGTAGTGCTCGCCAATAGGTAAAATACACCCGGACATCACGGCTCACCTTGCACCCGGCCGGTTTTTGCTCCACCAGCCGATTGGCGTAGTGGTCGTCGAGGTAGTGGTGGAACGCGTCCGGCTGAAAGCGATTGTTGTGATTACTGTAGAAAATAGTATAATAGTAGAAATAGAGTGTTCCGAGGTCGAGTTTTGCGCACAATTGTGCAGCCAAAACCGCACACAAAAAGATAAATTCTCAAGTGAAATCGGTCTCCGAATATGATGAGTGTCACTAACCCCTCTGCGAACTTCGTTGTAGTCGAAACGACACATGGTAGTCCACTCAAGTGCATGGAGCGTGAAGTGACTGACGACCTGAAAAGATCAGCATTCAATTATGAAATCGCGCTGCTTAAATAACGAAAATCATAAATTATGGAAAATATCCATTGAGAGTCGTTTTAGAATCACATGTTATTAAAATGTATCATTTTTTGTTTGCGCCCCCGGGCGTAGATAAAATATATAAAAATATGATAATTCATAAAGGTGGTGGCTGGTTTCTCACCTGTCCTTCTATCTCTGCCTCCCACAGATTGCAGCTACCGCATAGAGGACAACACACCGATTCAGAAGTCAGATTGGCGTTCGGTCTGCAGTGTTTGGTCAATTTAGCACCACATTAAACACGTGATGGCTATCAGCCATCCTCCCGTGAGATCCATTTTTGAAAAAAAACTAATTGCTGCCAACGAACCTCTTCTCCGCATCGACTTGCGCCCCGTGCAGCATCTTCGCGTCGTACGTCATGAATTGCAGTCCACAGATGTGGTTCCTGCGGTATGACATATTAATTGCGCAAAAGGTAAGCGACCGTTTTAGCGGGCATAACAATCAATGTTTTCAGAATTCGTTCTAGTAGTTGCGTCCAATAGGTGAGTATACTCACGGAAAGCCTTCTGCATAGCACGCGAACCGCAGGTACTGGGCGTGTTCATGTTGTAGGTGCTCACGGTAGTTATCGATGGAGGTCAACACCTGAAATAAAATTAGTAAGTCCATCATAACCCACATAAATTCATTAAGAGAGGTTGAAATGAGTGTGTGGGTTTGTTTCTGGGTGGGACTATGTGGAAAAGCAGTGAATAATATTCAGCTTACGTGATAGCAGGGTTGCCGGTTGTCTCCTTTCAGAGGACAGGCGATGCGCATAGCGGTTGGAATAACTGCAAGAAAATATCGATGCAGACGAGTTCTCTTTCGATACACAACTCCAACATGTTGCGCACTCTTTTTTCCACATTTGGCTGCATGTGAATCTTTCTCTCGATAAAGCCTATTGCAACTGACCGAATCCGTGCTTGTTTCGCATGTGCTTGATCACGCTGAGTTCGGAGAAATTCAGGGGAATGAAGCACTCACGGCAGCAGAAGCGCATCTTCAAAAAAAAAACTGTTTCTCGATTACTTTAGCCAGGCAACATCCAGTCTACACTACCCTACCGTATCTCTGCACTCTTTCTCTCTTCCACTCAGCCCTTACTCACCTCTTTATTCTGATGGTTCTCGTGCATCTTCTTGTCATCATCAAGATACCACTGCCCACAGTGTTCTGCATCGGAGCAGGCGGTTCCCGTCTGATATTTATATCTCGTAGAATCTTGTTCCGTTTAGGAAAATGTTGAGATGTGTCTTTTCAGTGTCAGTATCTCAGTATCTTCTCTAAACCTCGAGCATAAGCTTATGCTCGAGGTTCTGAGAACCTTGCAATTTTCAGTGTACCTTCATGGCATTGGCTCCTGGCTCGACATGCTCCTTGCACACGAAGACGGACGGATCCGCTTCGTCCTCTGTCCAGAACGAGCGCAGGACGTGACGACGTAGCTGTAATCAGCATGCTCGAGCCATCAGGCACGATTCTTCCCCAACAAAATCTGCTCACTGTTCCTTGCGGGATCCTCAGCTCGTCTAGCGCCTCCTCCGCGTTGTCGAACTGAACGCGCGCAGTGCCGGCCAGTTTATCGCTGGGCACGCACAGCTTGCACCTAAACCCGGTCCTGGCCGAAGCCGGCTTCCACTTGGCGGGCGCGGTCGACGGCCCTGGCGCGTCCCCAGGATCATGCGCCGGAGCAGCTGCGTCATCAGTGAGCATTGCTGCGAGGGTCGGAACAGCCTGAGCTGCAGCAGCTGCGGCAGCCGGAGGCTGCTGCGGCGCGGCTCGCGCCTGCCGCATCTGCCGTTGCTGCTGAAGTCGTTGGGAATGCTGACAGGCGCTGGCGAAATGCGCGATCGTCTCTGGGTCGGTGAGTGCGTTGATCTTTGGGATGTAGCCAGGCTGAATTTAAAAAAAAATATCATCCATTTTATTAAATTGGAAGCGTTCATAATGTTATTCTTATATTTCCAGTTCTAAACTGTTCAAATCGGGCATTTTGCTTGAAAGGGGAAATCACAAACGTACCGGTACAGCTCCGTTGTAGAAAAGCGCGCCTTGGCGTCGCAGATAATCCTTCATTTGCTCGATCGTCAGTTCGACTTTCGTCCCGTTGCCTGAGATCAGAAAAATATGTTATTATTATTATAAATAAATTTATAAATATAAATTATTATTATTATAAATCCTTCTACACTTGTACTCAGTATTCTGCACAACATTAAGAAAAAATGTGTAGACTGAAAATCACGTGATTTTAGCTTTTGGACAAGCAGTTATTTCAAAATTTATCGGTTAGACGTGATTCACGCATACGACAAGCGAGGCTTGATACGGTAAGTGGAGTGGATAAGAACAAACTTAACGGAAAATTGATTGGTTAGATGTGATTTACTCTCACTAATACGGAAACGTAGTAGGTATAGAGGACGACATGGGAAGAAATTATGGAACTATACGACATTCATACAGGCGGAAAGGGGAGAAGAAGTGTGTTAGACAGAAATGAGAAAAATTCCAGGGACTGGTTAGAAAATGGTAGCAAGTGCAGAGGGACCACAGGGAACTGACCGGGTGCTGCAACTTGCTGCATTGAGACCCCGAATGGATTCTGCTGCGTCGACCGACTGGTTCCCGGCTGCTGCTGCTGCATCTGCTGCAGGAACGGGAAAGGCTGCTGCGCCTGCTAAAACACACTTATTTTGATAAAAATACAAGGAAATTCTAACGAAATTTAACGATAAAGCTACAAATGGGCTTTCCACTCACATTCGCATTCGGTTGCATGCTCATCTGCTGTGGGAACTGCTGCATGTGTTGACCAGTTGGTATCATCATCGGACGCCCGTTAGATGGTCCGGGCTGTGAATTTCCCATTATCTCAAGGTATTCGTTTTATTCATGCAATCCCTTCATTTTTCTGCGTTTATTGCATTGTTGGATGAAATGGGCGATCTGTAGTTCGTTTTACCATCTGCTGCATTGCCGCCTGCGGATTCTGCTGCATGAACATCATCTGCTGCTGCTGCTGCTGCAACTGTGCTGCGTTGGTCCCATTACCCTGCTGCTGGTGCATCTGAAATGCCTCATATCACTCATTACAACTGAAGTATAATGTTAGTTGAATAATCTTCGATTATCTACAATTCAATTGGGCAAGCTACGACCGCAACCCTGGAGACAGAGAGGGGGGAATGAGAGGGGGGACTCGAACCAGTTCGGATTGGTGGATAAGTTTCAGAAACAGATTAACTACTGCGAGCCGCGCAGCAATGCATGCATGTTCAATTAGGCAAGCAAATGAGGAAGCCTGAGCGAAGCAGATTGAGCACCTGCTTAAGAGCGTATCGAACACTTTCTTCTGGGTGGAACGCTCCGACAAGCAATTGCTGCGGTTGTTGGGGCGGCTGCTGTGGATGCTGAAGTGGCAATCCAATATTCTGGAATGTTATTCCATGCTACACGAAATCAGCTTGCAATTCGATTGTGAATGACTAAGATCCTCCAGCATTTTGAAATGTTTCTAGGGCCTATTAAAATTTCTTACCTGCTGCATCAGCTGCGGAGTGTGTGTCCACTTGGGCAGTGGCTGCGTACAAGGAGGCATCTGTAAATCGATGATTCGTGTCTTGGGATGTATGATTTTGGAAGATGTGTATGCAGAAGAAACCCAAATTCGTGAAATGTATGTTTCATTCAATAGGCCCATGACCTGACGATTGAATATAATCTGTCTCTGTAATCTGCATCTGATTTTAGAAATGTCATAATTACTTGTTGTGGCATCTGCTGTTGGAAGACCGGTTGTCGTGTCTGCTGCTGATGTTGTGGTGGTTGCTGCACGATCTATAATAATCAAGGGCATAATACGACTGTTACGGCAATTATTGTAGGATCATATTCCTTGGGTTGAGTGGAAATTCCGTCCCGGTTACATCGTCAGCTTATCGTTGTATGGTACTTATCATTTTATGATAGTGCCTATTTATAACCACAGCACCACGTGCCAGATGTATGATCCGATAAAGGGAATGTCATTTTCGCTCGTATTCAGCAAGCCGAAACAGGACTGTACAGCAACCCTGGTTCGGCTTGATTTTCGCGATAATTCGCTAGAGCAAATCTCGTATACGCGTTGTATTAACTCACGACCGATTGCTGTTGCTGCGGCTGGATGTGCTGGATATTATGGATAAACTGAGTTGGGCTGGTCAGCCCCTGCGGCTGCGGCTGCGGCTGCTGTCGCTGCGGCTGTTGTGGTTGCAGGTGCGGCTGTAAAGGATCAGTGATGACCTAAAGGACCCGACTGTTTGCTCACCATTGGAGTTACTGATGCAGTGGGAAGGTGCTGCTGCTGCTGCTGAGACTGCGGCTTCAAGCGCGGTGGCGGTGTGCTGACTGCAGCCGGCGACACGGCGTGTGCAGCGGTTGCAGCAGCTGCAGCGGCACCAGCATAGTCCGCGAACAGATTATTCCTGATCTGTAATGGGCAGTGTGCTGCTGGTCTCTTCCTTCTCGTCTTCCATCACCACCCACGGCATTAGCACAGCATAAGGTGACAAGTAAGTGCAGTAACAAACTGAGTAAAAACCACACCAGGTGCCCACAAGAGCTATTTTCAAGGGATAGGGATTAGGGTTTCAGAGTGAATAGTTCGTCTCGTCATTCCACACGCTATATCTTCATTCGAACGGTCTAGAGAGTGTGTAGAATGAAGATACGAACTTTTCTTTCTGACAGCGATAATAGAGACCCACTGTGCTACTTTCCCCTACCTCTTCCACTGCCGCAGCCCTTCGAGGAGTAGGAAGTTCGCGGTCCAGTTCGCGCATCAACGGCGTTGCCGGAATCGCAAAGTGGTCGTCGGGCGACTGCTGACGCTGCGCCGGTGCCAGCGTTGGCGGTTCGAAGACGGCGTGCCGCTGCGTCGCAGCAAGAGTGCGCAGCAACTGCCGCTCCTGCAGCGAACGCAGACTATGCTAACAGAGGGGGAACAGAGGGGTATCGGTCAGAGTGGATGATTAGGACTGTTGCAGGAAAGTATGTATAAGAAAATACAATTGACGATAGTGTTCTTGTGGGGATTGACATGCAGTTACACCGGGTAGAAACATGTGGGTCCTCGCTCAGAGAGACGAATGGTTGAAGTGCGGAACTCGCTTACCGACTCGTCCGAGGAAGCATCTGCCGGGGTGGGGGTTCGAGCTGTGGCTGCAGCGGTTGCTGCAGAGGTTGCTGCAGCTATTGCAGCTTGAACAGGAGGCGCTGCAGCAGTTGCAGTAGGGGCTGCAGCTCTTCTCCGTGCTCGCTCGGTAAACTTGGCCTTTGCTGTTTCGATAGCTGCGCGAGCTTCGGTCGACAGTGTGTCCGGAAAGAGTTCCGTCGCCATGAGCACATCCACCGGACAGGCATACTGAAGTCGATAGTATTTTAGTATATTTTTACATTTATTTTCTCAAAATTAGGGGGGTGACAAAAGAGCAAACGACAAAAGAGCAACTGGGAATAGCCCGGAGG
Source organism: Pristionchus entomophagus (assembly GCA_036245825.1). NCBI lineage: Eukaryota > Metazoa > Nematoda > Chromadorea > Rhabditida > Neodiplogasteridae > Pristionchus > Pristionchus entomophagus. Next base: position 30,403,079 of record BTSX01000006.1, read on the forward strand.
TGAGTTGGTCAACCTAAATAAAAATTGTCACATATATATTACTTTAGCCTAGTGATTACGGTAACCCAGTCCGATGGGTCAGATCGAGTTCCTTGGGTCAGATTTTTTCGAAAATTTCTCCAATCGATCTCAAAATCATTTTTCCGTAGTCTAAAGGACGGTAGAGTACATTTTCGATTCAAAACGCAAAAAAAATCTTTGCTCGGTGATTTCGAATATCGATATGAGAGCTCATCAAAAAATTAATGAAAAAAGTTAATATTTAAAAATTTTCGAAATCGAAATTTTTGGACATAATATCGAGCAATTATTTTCCCTCGCTGCTGATATTTGGGGTGATGCTAGGTGCAGGTACTTACTCAAATCACTTCACTGGGATTCTCGAATAATTGCAGTTTTCGAAAGTTACGTGTCATTTGGGAAAATCTAAAAAGTTTTCGGGAGAAGCGACCACCCCGCACCAGCGAAAAATCTGGGAATGATATCATCAACATAAGAATTGTTCCTCCGTGTCTTCTGAATCGAATGCCATAATCGGGATAGCCCTTTCATTTTTCTCAAAACGAATGATGACCGTTTTCCGGAGGCGAAAGTGGTCAAAAATTTCAAAGGATCCATTACGTAAACTCAGCAGCGTACATAACCAAGAATAGGGGTCGATCGAATAAATATCAGATCTCAACTTTAGTAACAATTCATTTTTGAACACATAGGACACAGCAACATACTTTGAACTAACGTAATGGATCCTTTCAATTTTTTGACCACTTTCGCCTCCGGAAAACGGCTATCATTCGTTTTGAGAAAAATGAAAGGGCTATCCCGATTATGGCATTCGATTCAGGAGACACGGAGGAACAATTCTTATGTTGATGATATCATTCCCAGATTTTTCGCCTGTGCGGGGTGGTCGTTTTTCCCAAAAACTTTTTAGATTTTCCCAAATGACACGTAACTTTCGAAAACTGCAATTATTCGAGAATCCCATTAAAGTGATTTGAGTAAGTACCTGCACCTAGCATCACCCCAAATATCAGAAGCATCTGTGGCGAGGGAAAATAATTGCTCGATATTATGTCCAAAAATTTCGATTTCGAAAATTTTTAAACGTTAACTTTTTTCATTAATTTTTTGATGAGCTCTCAAATCGATATTCGAAATCACCGAGCAAAGATACACCAGAAAGATCTATGATCAAAAAGTTCTGGCAATTTTTTTCAATTTCATTTTTTTTCTCACCAGTATCATGGTTTTTGGAAAAAATTTTTTATTGCGATTTGAATCGAAAATGTACTCTACCGTCCTTTAGACTACGGAAAAATGATTTTGAGATCGATTGGAGAAATTTTAGAAAAAAATCTGACCCAAGGAACTCGATCTGACCCATCGGACTGGGTTACCGTAATCCCTAGGCTAAAGTAATATATATGTGACAACTTTTATTTAGGTTGACCAACTCACCTCCGGGCTATTCCCAGTTGCTCTTTTGTCGTTTGCTCTTTTGTCACCCCCCCCCCCCCAAAATTATCGTATCTTTTTGAGAAGTTAGATTCTGATAATCGGATAATGGAGTGAATAGATAGAAAAGCATACTTGAATGGCTTCGTTGCAGGCTGCCCTCATTTCCTCCGGAGTCCTCTTGCAGCTGGACACACTTGCCAGCGCTCGTAGTTGCTCCTGTACCCAACATATCAGTATCGACCCAATTAAACTATGTATCATTTCTTCACGCTAGATCGTAAAATTAGACGTTCATTATATAATGTATTTACGCTCGAGGCGCAATGCAATACGGTTATATAATATTGTGATTATGACAAGAAAGATGTGACTCTCATTGCACATTAGTACCTCGTAGAAGATGGGCATCTCATGACCGACGATATAGATGTCCTGCTTGCACACTAGACACTGCAATGAAAAATCCATTACATTTCTCAACTTAATTTTAAGAACCTGATTCAGGTTATATTTTATGATCTCTATGCATCCTTTAGATTGTATCATCAATTGTAGAGAAAGCAACTTATATTGATCATGTGGTAGCTAACCGTACCTCTCTCGACAACCACTTTGGAAGGGCTCCATCCACGATGCGACATTCATCAGTGATCTCCGACAAGTCAAAGTGTCGAGCACACACTTTCGACTGGAAATTATTTGCTGATTTTGCAACCTTACCCTGACAACTTTGGTATAATAGTCTTCTTTCAATCATTAAAGTTTATTTGTCCACTGATTTTCCACAAACTACAACTTCATAGTTTCGAACCTTATCATGTTTCTTGCCGATGTAATTATTTACATAGGCAATTCCCGGCGATGAGTTGACGTATGAAGTAATCTGAAGAGGATAATATTATTTTTTTTAAATCCGAGCAAGATACAGATTTGTTTTAATAAACTCCTCTCCAATGCCATGTCATTTGTAAATAATTTCTTTGAATCAATAAAATTTACAATAAATGTCCACCTACCCATTCCAATCGTTTATTCTCAGGAGGTTTGTAGGCTCCACGCATCGAGTGACAGAACAAGCACTGAAAGAGAACATGCATATCAGTTTCAAAACATATTATCTTCGCTTGTCAACAATCAAGTATCAATTAAGTCTTTAGCTAACGTCACTTCTAGAACGCAAGCTCAACACAATGGAATAATGAAAACAAATAGAACTTTTTTGAATTACAGTTTCCTACCGTACCTTGGTATACACCGCGCCCTGACAATCAATCGCGAGCCGCGTAGCTCGTCGTTGCTCGTCGCTGTAGGCCAGCGGAGTGCCTCTCCTACCATAATCAGGAAGGTCTCTCAAAGTGTCTCTAAACATGAGGAAGTGGATCCACTCCAGCTCCAGGCATATTATTGTAATTTCCAGCATACAATAGAGTAGTGATGCAACATAGGCACCGACTCTCCTCATTTTGCGTGATTTATCGTCGGTTAGAGCGGCGAGAGAGCACGCAATTTGAGGAGAGTCGGATGCCGATTTACCATCACTACTGTAGAGGAAACACCGCGATGGACTCACTTGCAGAAGTTCTCCGTGAACAAGCGCTGAATCCTCATCTCGACATTGCTCTGAACCGTATTCTCCGCTCTCTTCCTCCTCTCGGCCTTCTCCTTATCATTCTGCAGCTTAGCCTGCTTAGCCGGCAGCTCGGCCGTAGCCGGAGAGCCCGGTCTCTTGAGCGACGTTGCAGCAGGGGCTGCAGGACTTTCTGCAGCAGCATCCGCAGTAGGTGGTTGGTCAACCCTTTGCGGCGTCGCTGTGGTGGTCGGTACTGCCTGGGCCGTTGCAGGAGGTGGGACATGAGGCTGAGGCGGCGGCGCTATGAGATGGGAAGTCGTAGCAGCAGCTGCAGCCAGTACAGCAGCTGGTGCTGCAGGAGTGACGTTAGCTCTGCTTGTGGAAACGGCGGATGACTCGCGGACTGTTCTCCGCAGACCGAAGTACGCGGCTGCAATGATAATGTAATGAACAGAGTTTCAGGCATTTTCATAGTATGCAGTGATTCTCTATTGTACAATGACTGAAAACCTCACCGATGCAATCTATCCCTTTCACGCCGACTTGACCCTTCTTTTCAACTGCCTTTCTCAGTTTGCCATAGGCCTGAATAATAATGAAATTGGAACTATCGAACATTTTGAGTTTTTGAAGAGTACCTTCAAATCTGCATCACTAGGCTTGCGCAGCTTACAAAACGGCATCTGATCATGCCCCTCACTTGAATATTGGTGGTACGGTATCTGCAAATATCGGAACTACGAGAGTACTCTCAAATAGAGATCATGCAGTATTCAATGATCTCAAAATTCTATGATCTCCATTATTGTTTGTTACGGAACTAGGGTTTCGTTCTCACGGAATGGTTTGAAAAGGTGCATCTCTTATAACACAACAAATTTGACCAAGCGAATCGTCTTGTCCAGCGCTTTCAAAGGATATTTATGACTCACAAGGAAGAAATCGTAAGGACATGATGCTCGCCAGTTCTTGCTCTGTCCTCCGACCTCGTGAGACGTTGGCTGGACCAGTGACCGCTTCGTACAGTCACTCTTACAGAATTCTCTGAAAATGAATCGTTTGCCGTGTTTACTCTTTATAATCAATAGACAACAAAACGCCTGATGTAGAAAAACAGCCTTCACCTAGCATTCTCCTGATCTTGTGTGAGTGCATGCATGTTGAAGTCTCCATTTGGCTCGAGGCCTTCTTCGAAGGACAATTTGCTTTCCGCGATAATTCCAGGGAGCTGAAAAATAACAATTCTTAATATATATATATTTTTTAAAAAGTTTTAGGACAATCAGTTTTCAAAACCACGATATATGAAGTAATCATGACGTTATAATTTCTAGTAGGCATGGATACCGGGCTGGCGAATGTGGGCAGGTCGATGTTCGCGCACTCATTGCTCTGGATGTGAGTCTTCATTCGCTCCGCAGATTTGGTAGCGATGTTGCACCTGCAATACTCAATGGGTGACTATGTTTCTCTCAACCATTACTTACTGTGAGAACAGAAAGCGTAGCAAAATGATGTATGGAACTAGTAGTAATGCTATGCGGAACGAAAAAATATTAAATTGAAAATGATTTTTTCGTTCCGCATATTATTACTGCTTTTCTGCGGTTTCCATACACCATTTTGCTTCGATTTATGTTCTCACAGAAGTACCAAAATCCGTACCTTGCGCAATAACGGATCAGATCCACTAAATGGTGCTGCTTTAGGTGACAATAATAGCGAATGTCCTGAAAAAATAATAGAATAATTCAAATTTCAGAATCTAAACGTTTTGACTAATCATGTGCAAGGTATAGCGTCGTGGATGTCACGATAAATTCACAAGAACATTGAAGGAAATAGTGGATACATTCATTTCCGCAAAATATTTTTTTCTCTAATGAATCAGAGTGAAAAGGAGATCAACCAACTGACATCGGGAAAGGCCTTCACGCATACAGTGCAGATACTTCTTGCATTGGCCTTCTGAGCGAGATGTTCCTCCTCGTCCTAAACATATTTTGTTTAGCACTGATTGATCGATTTTCATGATCTTATGATCGGGACCTTCTTTTTAATGGGCAATACGCATAGGGCTGATTTACTCACCGTCTCGCGCACGAGCAGCGAGCACTTTTCGCACGATTTCATGCCCTTCTCCTCGTCCGAGTGGCGCCTGAAAAAAAAGACAGTTTGTAATAATTTTTGAAGAGAGTATTCTTCCAGGCTCATCTACAGTATCCAGATACCAATTTGAGCATTCTATAGAAACCGAATCAACATACGCCATGTGCCTCCTGTACGCGGCTCGGTCTGCCGGCATCACGCTCATGCACAGACGGCAGAGATGGAAGAAGGCCTGAGCGGGCAGATAGGAGCTGCTCTGCAGTGAATTATACATCAACACGTGATAATAGCATTACCTTATTTGCAACATCTGTGTTAAAGGTATTTTATGGCATGTATTTTGTCAGATTTTTTTGAAAACCTATCGAGCCGTCGCGTCGTCTTACTAGCGCATCAGTTGCGTCACATTCTGCTTATACTAACATTTTCCTAAGCGATTTGCAATTAAAGCAAAGAATCTTACCGGTCCTCGGAAGTAGTACTCCTCCAGTGGTACATTGTCGATGGGAACTTGATTATCGTAAGTGAAGACTGCTTCAGCCACCTCCGCATGCGATCCACTTCCATTCTGAACGACAACGTTCGAAACATCGCCAATTTTGCATGAATCAGTATTTGATCTGCTAATCAATCTAATACGAGTATACTTTTTATAGGATATTTCCGATAATTTAGCGATGTTTAGTGTGTAGCGTTTCCATTTACATGACGAGCATTATAACGTACACTCGCTTCATTGATGGATGATGCGTTGTCCATCGTCGCAGCTGATGGAGCAGATGCAGAGGCTCGAGGAGCACTTGATGATGGAATGGACGTCGATGGTTTGGGAACATCCTGAAATTTAATTAAATATTGGGTTGAGGAATACGTAACGCTCGTTTTTTCTCTCTGAGATTAGAACCCTCGTGCTCGCTCTTTTGTTGTTGCCGTCTGCCACCCTGTTTACACTGGAGAGAGGGCCCCTCGGGCATTCCACACATGTTTTCGATTCAGTTCTCCCTAGTCTCCCAGGCGAGAATACCGCACAATTTCGTCCCCGACCGAATTCACATTCGGAACGTGATGCTCTTTCTCTTTCTATCTGGCTTGCAACCGCCCGCCATTCATGAACAACTGGAGCAGGTTTACCCCACACATACCCCGCATGTAACCACCGTGAGAAAGTGGGAAATCAAATTCGAGAAACACGACTTTTCCCTCGAAAATGAAGACCGACCCGGTCGCCCCATGGAGTTGGACCTCGATCGATTGCGTTCTGAGGTGGAGGCTGACCCGTATCTCACTACGCGCGATCTTGCTGACTTCCTTGGGGTCGACCAAAAAACTGCCGTGAATGGACTTCACGCGATTGGAAAGAAGTGGAAACTCGGGAGATGGATCCCCCATGACCTGACCGACTATGACAAGGATCGCCGAGTGGACATGGCTTCGACTCTTCTCACTCTGCATCGCCGGTTTGATTGGCTGGACAATGTCATCACAGGTGATGAAAAGTGGGTGCTCTACGACAACCATGAGCGCATGAGACAGTGGGTCGGAGAGGACCAAAAGCCAGCAGATGTCCCCAAACCCGATTTGCACCCCAAAAAAGTGATGTTGTGCATCTGGTGGTCAATGCGGGGAGTGGAGTTCTGGGAACTCCTACCCGAGGGGACGACTATCACGGCAGAGGTCTACACTCTTCAGCTACGGAAGCTGAGACTCGCTGTTGAACAAACACGCGGGAAGGACGCTCGAATCTACTTTCAGCACGACAACGCCCGCCCGCATGTCGCAAGAAAGACCAAGGCTGAGCTGGCGGGCTATGGCTGGACTGTCCTCCCCCACCCTCCCTACTCACCCGACCTTGCCCCCTCCGATTACCACCTCTTCTGAGACCTCCAGCGTTTCCTCAAGGGACAGAGCTTCAAAGACCGAGCCACTATCCAGACCGTACTGACCAACTATTTCAAGAACCAGCCCAAGTCCTTCTATCACGAGGGCATCCACAAGCTGCCTGGTAGATGGCAGAAGGTCATCGATGCGCATGGAGAATATTTTTAGATTCTATCGTGCTTTGTAAAGTTTTTATGATAAAGTGAAAAAAAATTCAAAAACGAGCGTTACTTATTCCTCAACCCGATAGCTACAAAAACGAGCGCAAATGATTAATTAAACGGTTAGTATTGTCCGTACCGATATTATATCAGCAACTGCCATCATTGAGTGATGCTGCGCTTCATTCTAAATATATAATATATTCTCTTGTTTTGACGTTATAGAGTTTTTCGTTACCAATGCCCTTCTTGATCTAATCAAATGCTTATTTTCAGGGCTGTTTCGCTGGAATGTACTCACGAGCTAGAAACACTACAGATGGTCGAGAAGATAATTACATTATTTCATTATGAAAATGATATGAAATTTCACTAACTGTTGGGGGGTAATCGAACACATCATCGTCCTGCTTGATATGACGTTTGTTCATCCGGATATAGTAAGGAGCTGATTCACGTTTCTAAAGCATAATGAAACATATTTAAACTTCTTCACGGATGAGCATTCCGGACATTATTGCGTTATGTAATTACCAGCGGCATTCCCCCGAGGGGGGGGGGGACACCACTGGCGGTGGTTAGCGCTTCGCGCTTCACATAAGCTTAGTTCGGTTAAGCGTAGATTGTGTGTTCCCAAGACGCCCAAACCAAAAGTGGACCGGTCGTTCAGACCGAACATACTAACAGGCAGACGTTTGCGCTTTATATATAGTATGGATCTGATTAACTGACCGAATATTTCATGATCAAATCATGCAAACGCTGTCTTTGGTCCACACGGGGTCGAGATAATGCCGACCGAACAGGACTGTTCAAATCGACGATGATACCTTTCCCACGGGCATTTCGAACAGCGAGGAACAAGCATTGGTGCTTGCTCAGTTCCTTATTGATCTGAAACAGAATTGAACAAATTGACCTGATGTGTTAACCTAAATTCGCATTTTTCCAGAAACGAATTGAGATATCAACCTCGAAAAAACCCACGAACCTTATCATTCAACTCCGGAATGATGAAGTATTGATGTGGTGAATGCCCCTCCTTACGCTTTCCGAGATCACCGTTCATTGATAGTGCGGTACGCATCGAATTTCTCCAATCTTTGTTTCTGCACATTCGTTCGGGAAAGAAATGCCTTCAATGAGATACATTATTGATCATTACGGTCAACATGCTTCAGTGAAGAAATAATTGCACTCACTGGACGTAATGGTTGATTTTCTTCGATGGAAGAGATTCCGAATGGCAGCTTTTGATAGCGAGAAGAATCAATTCTGCATCGGTGATATGGAGCACTTCGCAGTACCGTACTACCTGCAATCATGGAGTAGTATCATACATCAAATGAGAATTTTCTAGAATTTTTCATAGAATTTTCGGCCGATATGCCCAAACACGTTTGCCGAAGTGATCAACTCGATATAATCGATTTATACCATGCATTACGCTGTTTTTCTCGCTTTGCCGGTATGGGTTTTTCCGAATTGCCGACGTGCACTCTCGCTTTTACGAGACCCATTTAACGTATGAGTAGTATTCATGCTTTCAGCAATGTTTTTCGGTCCTTGGTAGCACTGGAACTGTGCGTGCTCAACTTTACTAAGAAATTTAGGAAATTACAATTGCCATTGCTCCGAACTGAGATTGAGTTGAAACTTTACGTAAAATATGCATTGAATTTGCTGTCGGACAATATTGGGTCTCTATATAAAACACAATTTCGACATTCTTGTTTCAATGCTGGTTTCATTGTTTCGATGCTGGTTTTAGAAACATATTCCGATTAATAAATGAATCAAATAAACGAACCTGCGCATTGCTCGATCCTGGCTGATCATCGGGGTCATTCATTACGGTAGCGGTCATTCCTGAATAAAAGGCAAATTCAAAGTGGCTGGTACACGAGAAAATATTATTACACTGACTCCACCGATCAATAGCATACAAAAATATTACACTATGTGTAGGGATGACAATTTCTCAACATCTAAAACCGAGTAAAAAGTGGTTTCTGACCTACCTCCTCCCTCCCTCCTCTGAAATCTCACCTCCCCCCTCTATCCTAGACTTTCGTTGACCTACCCCTTCCTTCCTCTTCTGAAATTTCAGCTTCCCCTCTATCCCTGACCTTCCTTGATCTACCCCCTCCTTCCTCCTCTGAAATTTCACCTTCCCCCTCAATCCTAGACCTTCCTTGACCAACCCCTTCCTTCCTCTTCTGAAATCTCAGCTTCCTCCCCTACTTCAGGCCTCCCGTGTTCTACCCCGCACCTGTCACTTCCTACCCCCCCCCCCTCTCCCCCATCATTTCTATCACAGGAGGAAGGAGGGGGTAGGCCAAGGAAGGTGTGGGATAGAGGGGGAAAGTGAGATTTCAGAAGAAGAAGGAGGGGGTAGGTCAGATACCACTGTTTTAGATGTTGAGAAAACCGTTTTATTGCCTCCATAGTCATTTTTGTGGCGGTCATCCTTCATGAAGGACGGCAGCTCACTCCCATCCTTCATGAAGAATGAGAGAGGCGATTTACATACGCCATCCTTCCCCCTTCCTTGAATCATTCAATTGTCATCCCTAACTATGTGTTCTCCATATCCAAACAAACTTAACATAATGATGCAAATACAAATAATTGATCAAATGCACATTTGCATCTGCAAGAAACCGTTATGGGTTAGTATTGATTGACCCATGGTCTACTATCCTAGTTGCCCCATTCTCTGCTAGACTGACCTAATAGTATTACAATCACTAGTAGACCATCCACCCTACGCTTGCTCTCAACAACTGTCAGCTAGAGAAAGTGAGCATGAGAAAAAGCCGCTTCCTCCCTAGTCTCGCATCACCAACACACAACAGCAGTTTTCCTCAATCTGGTGATATAAAGTAACCCCACATAGCAGGGATGTAGTTTCGGTGTTTGCTCTCTCCATTCTGCCTTCTGTCTCTCCCGTCAGAGAAAAGATAGAGTGTGCAGAATGAATAAAGTCGAAAACCAAAACCACATCAGAGCCACATACCCTCGTCGCCTCCATTCGGTGTCTCATCCATATTCTCATCTCCGCTGACTGGCGCCGGCTCCGTGGCTGCCACGTCGTCGGTCTGCATCGGCTCCGATTCATCGATTACTAGTCGTTCCTCTTCTTCAGAATCCTCAGCAGTGGATGCCTGCAAAGATGATTTTTTTTAAAGGTCTAGTGTTCAGTGTTCCGCCTCCATTCTAAATGAGGAGTTCGAAGCTAGGCCAACTTTGACCGCTCATAGATCAGTATTCGACCAAATGTGAATTCAATAAAAATTTAGTGCATTTGTTTATTTTTGGATACTTCCAAGATGAATAGCTGTCACGCCTTCGCCATCATGACGAAAATTTCAACGTACACTAGCATCATTGACGGTTGTGTTTTCCGTCCTCGATTCTGCGTCTGATGAAGGAGCAAAAGAGTCTTCGCTAGCCATCGATATGGATGAAGACGGTTCCTGTTCACTCTGAAATGTGTGATGCAATAGACCGAAAATTATCGCAAAATAACTTTAAAAAAAAACTATTATATCGGGTTGAGGAATAAGTTGGAATAAGTTGAGGAATAAGCTCGTTTTTCCAATTTCAGATTATGACCTCTCCCGTCTTTCTAAATTGTGCAAATATATTCCGGTTTTTGATGATCGATAAGGGCTTGGATACTCTCTTTAGCGCACACTATATCATATATCTCCGATCATTTAGGCGATCACAATGGCTGGCTCAATTCAAAGTTGTCGCACCTCACCCTGAGATTTTGACAGGTCAGCACTGAGGGAAGAAGAATTATTGAGCCACAATTAAGCTGCAGTAGTAAAGTATCATGGTTATACATTACACTGATGATATTCAGAGGAATATCCAAGTAAAGGCCTGTGTGAGATATGCGCCTAACGAGAGTGTAGGATTTTCAGTTACTGACCGAAAGAAGTTTTGCTAGCCGCGTTTTCTTAGCAATAGATCTAAAGACCTCAATTATCCTTGAATGTGGAGTACCTTTCCTGTTGAAAATATGGACGAATTTTGCTAAATGTGGAGTATTCTCTTTATGAGTTAAATTGCTCGTAAGTCCGATATAGAAAAACAAGCCTCGAAATCGACATTTATTGCTATTTCCTCTAAACCGTACTAATTGAATGTAAGGCCTTAGATGGTTAAATGGACGAGCAACTTTTGCACTATCATCCACCAAGTGGCCACAATTATAGAATGGCTACTATGTCTTGGGTATGGTTTAATCCAAAGTCCTCAAAACACGCATTTCTTTTGATTCCGTCACAAAATAATATTTTTGAAAAACTGTTATTTTTCAAATAGGAGCATAAGTAGCACCAAATGTTTATAGTGATAATATAGCTCCATAGTGAGTGACTGGAGCGCACTAGTGTATAGGCCAGCACCTTCGATCCTCAAGGTAGACAAATAAGTTAAGTGAACTGCAATTTTTCACGAACGTTCCCCTTGAAACGTCTATAAAAACACAACAATCAATCGAGCACCATTCTCACTTCACCATGGAAGAGGTGTAGTATCGGGCTGCTCACCTAAGAATGTGTGAATTTACCGAGCAGTTTCCACGTTAAATTACACAATTTCGAAAAAAATCTAAAATTTTCGAAAATTATCAGGTACATTGAAATCTAAATTTCTCTCCTACACAGGAAGCGTGATATTTCTAATAATAACGGCTATGATACTTGAGCATACCCTGAAAAAATGCTATAAAGTCAGCTCGTTTAGATTTGATTGGCGGGAGATATATGAGCCCAAACACGATGCTCAAAAACGAGCGTTACTTATTCCTCAACCCAATAATAATACCCCAAGCGATAGTATGACGGCTATTGGATGTAAGAGATCGTAATAAAATGTTGAAGATAATGACAATTTCACTCACTGTTGGGGTACCATCGAACACGCTGTCAGCCTGCTTGATTTGTCCTTCGTTCATGCGGAGATAGTAGGGAGCCAATTCATCTCGCTAAAGTACGATCAATTAGTGATGTTGTTTCGGCTTTCGAGTCTCTTCATTCCGCACACACTCTCCTTTCTCTGACGAAAAAAAATTACATTCCTGCAATCAGTATTATTGTTCAGCAAATCGGACATGATATTTAATTATTAATGATATTGACATGATAGTTATTAATATTATTACGCACATTTTATAATATCGTCAACTGACCGAATACTTATTGATCGCATCATGCAGATCGTCTGTTTTGCCGCAGCGTGCGTATCGAATAGCGAGTAGGAGGCAGTGGCCATTGCTCAATGCGTTGTTGATCTACAATACAGAAATGAACCAACAGACCGGATGAACATGTGATCTTTTGAAAACCAAAAACTCACATTTGTTTAGCAATGAATCGACATATCAAAGCTAATTCGAATAATTCCAATAATATTTCCAATAATAAATCTAAAAATTCATATAATTCCTCGAACCTTATCATTCAACTTCGGAACAATGATGTATACACTTCTATGTCCCTTCTTGAGCGATCCGATAACATCCCCCTTTGCTGATAGCAAGTTACGAATCGAATTTTTCCAACCTTTGGTTCTGCACATTCGTTCGGGAAAGAAATTCCTGCAACGAGATGAATTACAGGCAAAATGCGATCTAAATGAATTAAAAAAGAAATTGCACTTACTGGATATAGTTGTAGATTTTATTCACTCGAAGAGATTCAGATTGACAGCTCTTGATGGCTAGCAGAATCAAGTCTATATCGGAGATGTTGAGCACTTCGCAATACCGTACTGCCTAAAATCGCACAGACTTATTTTAATATGTTCCAATCCTTCTCGGTCTTCGGTGCTTTATAGGGAGTACTGCAACTTTGCGTGTTCAAGTTTAATAGGCCTTTTTGGAAAATGTAATTGCTCAGTTTTGAGATCTAATTGATTTACATGTACGAATTTGCTTACGCAAAATACCGGAGCAATCTATCGAACACATATTCGCCGCACATATATGTGATTGAAACACCTTATGTGAATTTGGTCTGCCCTTCACCTTATTACTGTGTTCATTAAAAGCAAATGAGTCATTCACGAGTAATCCTGATTTCATTCCCCATAGTGTCAAATACCAAAATCAATGAAATATAAAGAACAAAAGAACGTATGATTCTATAAAAGTGGTTGAATCGATGAATGCTCGGGAAACAAATTCGCGCCTACATCAAATTCCACTCACTGTTGGGGGATCATCGAACACAGCGTCGTCCTGCTTGATATGACGTTCGTTCATCCGGATATAGTAGGGAGCTGATGCATCCTTCTAAAGTACAATCACTGCACAAAAATTATTATTATGTATACTTATGAAAGATTATGATTATGATGATTATGATTAAAACTATGATTACATTGCTTGAATAATCTGCTAAACTGACCGAATACTGCACGATTGCATCCGCATGCTGCAGAATTTTCTTAAGAGAAGAACGGGCAGATCGAATAGCGAGGAGCAGGCATTGGCCCTCACTGAGTTCCTCATTGATCTGAAATGTCCATTTTTAGCCAATAGACCGGATGAACGTCCTAATTTAAACAAAATTAATGTCCTAATTTAAACAAAATTAGCGTATTTTCTGGAACCAATTCATCGATCTGCTGGCCCGGATACTGATTTGAATAAATCTCTAATCTGTAGTCCAGAACGAAATGAAGAAATCATAGTTGCAAACTCCCACGAACCTTCTCATTCAGCTCCGGAGTGACAAAGTGGACGTACTTATGCCCCTCCTTCTTATGCGCCCCGATATTGCCGGTCATTGATAGTGCGTAGCTTATCGCATTCTTCCACGATTTGGTTCTGCTTATTCGTTCGGGAAAGAAATGTCTGAATTATCGATAATTTACAGTCAAAAAAAGAGATGATCGTGCTCACTGGATATAGTTGTAGATTTTCTGAACTGGAAGAGACTCTGAATGGCAGCTTTTGAGGGCAATGATAATCAATTCCGTATCGCAGATGTTGAGGGCATCGGAATACCCCACAACCTGAAATAACGCAGTAGTATTCGTGTTTTTGTAATGTTTTCCGGTCATTGGTAGCACTGAAGCTGTGCGTGCTGTACTTCAAGTAACAAACATTCCGAATTATTAGTGCGCAAACGAACTTGATCATTGCTCCATCCAGGCCGATCATCGGGAGCATCGAGTGCACTTACGCTCATACCTGAAATAATGAAAATTAATGTAGCTGGGACAAGAGAAAATATGATTTGCTGAATTCATGGATCAATGGCATACAAAAATGTTAAACTATTTTTTCTCTGCGTATCCAAACTATATGAACATATTGCTGCAAATACAAATAGTTGATCAAATGCACATTTGCATCCGCAAGAAACCCTTATGGGCTAGTATTGATTGCCCATGATCTACTGTCATATTTGCCCCGTCTCTACTAGACTGACCCCAAGTGTATTACAACCGCTCTTAATCAGCCCTGCTCTTCCACCCCCACCGGTCATCTGACAGTTAGAGAGAGAGAGAGAGAGAGAGAGAGAGAGAGAGAAAGAGAGAGAGAAAGAGAGAGAGAGAAAGAGAGAGAGAGAAAGAGAGAGAGAGAGAGAGAGAGAGAGAGAGAAAGAGAGAGAGAAAGAGAGAGAGAGACATAGTGGCCGTTCTCGCTAGTTTCATCATGAGATAATCACCTTCTGGCCTAGTCTCTTTTTGCCAACACACAACATACGTATACCATCTGATTTTCTCTCTCATCTCTTTCTCTTTTTTCTTATTAGCTCCCATCGGGTCGTCGGATCGCGTCGGTCACTCTTCACATATCAATGAAGAACTTTATTGTTTCCAGTTCCAAGGCACTGGCTATTGTGTTTCTCGCATTTCCACTGCACGATAAAGAAATACGATGGTTTATAGCAACCCCACAAACCCTCATCACCTCCATTCGGTGCCTCCTCCATATTATCATCTCCGTTGGCTACGTCTTCTGCCACGTCGTCGGTCTTCATCGGCTCCGATTCATCGATTACGAGTCGTTCCTCGTCACCCGTATCCGCGGAGTCGGCAATGGATGCCTGCAAATGGGATTAAAAGGCGTTGATTGAAAGTGGACTTGTACAACGTGTGCCACTAGTTCCCAGCTTCGCATATTCCTTCAGTGCCAGATGTGTCACTGATTTTTATAAAGATATCATAGACTCGTAAACGAATTTGAAGGAAAAAAATGAACGCACAACTCTCGATGTTGAGGCAGAATGGGAGTCCTTATTCGGCTGCAGGTTTAAGGTGAACTGGAATCAATACAGTTGTTCAAGTTGTCAAGTCATTTTCATCATTTTGCATCAATAAATCATTTTTCAGGCTCATTTAATTTGTCCTCAGCAGCTTACCTTCACAACCATTGGCTTCATGTTCTCCTTCGCGAGGCTGGATTCCATTGGAGCCTCACTGAAAGTAACATTGAAAATTATAAAATATGGGTCGACTTATGCTTTCAGTAAAAGTGCCAGTGTTTTAGTGCACTTATCCCATTTGTCTATTCCTCGTCTCCCACTAAAGTGATCTTTGATCTTTCAGCGAGGATTAGCTAGTTCATCTACAGCAGGGGCACTAGTTTCCTCAATGAGCAGGAAGAGATAGCGAGATTAATTGACAAAGATAACGAACGTTTCCGATTTGAGACTGCCCGAATGCTGTCGTCCTTCCTCTTCAGAACACTCCCCGTCCTCTGAAAATTAATCAATACATTAATAATCCAACAGATACATTAAATAATAATATTAATTTATCTACGCCTGAGGCGCGACCAGATTCAAAATACATGTGATCGGGATGATGACATGGAAAGAAGGGGGGGGGGGGGATTATACGCTATTCACCCTTCTAGAGCCACGTATGCATCTCACTAACTTGTAAG
The DNA here is from genome assembly GCA_036245825.1 of Pristionchus entomophagus. NCBI lineage: Eukaryota > Metazoa > Nematoda > Chromadorea > Rhabditida > Neodiplogasteridae > Pristionchus > Pristionchus entomophagus. The sequence goes on from BTSX01000006.1 coordinate 30,419,175, forward strand.
TACTCTATTCCTTCTAACGATCAGATAAATCAACAAGGTCATTTCTACTCATCTGGACAGCGCTAGTTTTACACGGTATCTACTAGATCGATCTTTCTTTCGATACTCACTTTTTTGATTCTTTTGATAAGTTACATGATAATTCTACATGGGAAAGATAGATGCCAGAAAGGAGCAAAAAAATGAAATGAACGCAAGCGAATGTACCTTTTTCATCCGATTCCTCGACTATGAAGTCCATGTTGTGTTCGAACGTGAGATGGACCTGAAGGGGGCTGAATCTTAGTATCCATGGGGACTTGGAGTCCCCTTGGATACTACCAAAGCGAACATTGGAACATAAAAATCGATTGTTGGAATGACCTACTGGGTCTTCAAGCGGGGATCTTGCAGGAACTTCTATGTGGATAATAAGCATAGCTGCGCGCGAATGTCCCAAAGGATCTCTAAGGACACGAGGAGGAGGGCCCTCCTTTCCTCTTAGCGGCGGCGACCCGTCCTTCTTAGTAAAAGACGCGCGTTCTAGGCGCGACGGGTTAGAGAGAGGGGAGGGAGGGGAGAGAGAGTGGGCGGAGTCTGGAGAAGGAGTCGCCGCAGGGATAACACTCGCGCAGGTATGATTGTAAGAATACTGCTGATGTCAGGCCAATTTTATACCCGCCCTTATCACACGTCAGTGCAAGAGCTACATTTGAGGGAGATCCGGAGCGGTAGACTCGGAACTGCCGCATTAGGCACCGATGGCGAGGAATAGTAAAGCGCCCTTGTTGCAACGCTGCACTCTACGCGAATCGGATTAGAGAGAGGACGTTTCTCGGCCTCTCCCTTCCCCTCCGTCCCCTCCGACAGCTGTTTCCAAATCTTCTCGCGTAGAGTACGATGTCTCCACGAATTTTCTCTCTCCATACTTTCGCTTATGTGTGTGAGGGGAACTTTTTCTGCATTTTTTTCGTGGTGCAATATCCTGCATATTGCAATTTTGCCTGCGTTTAAACCAACATGGTCACAGCATGCACTGCCAGAGCAGGTGGCATGTGGTGATGAGAGGACGGCATCTCAAGTTTTGCATCAGTTCAATACTGTCCCACTCACCTGCAGGCCCAGCACTGAGCATGATGAGTGCGAGTCGCATTCGGGGCAGTGAATTCGCGCCCTCGTCGAGTCTTGCGGCGGCGTGAAAATGCGCGTCAACTGCAAGAACACGGTTTTTGTCTCTCTCCATTGTACACACTCTCTCGTTTCTCTGACCAGTGAGATGGTGTGCAGAATAGAAATAGCAAAAACCGAAATTACATTCATATTGTTCATTTAAATGAGGGCACTTCCCAGCTAGATTGTTCCTGATTGTGTTGTCATCTGGCTCCGCACATACCTCTGGCTTCAAACCGTGGCAGCAGTCGTGGAGCGAAGCGCATCTCTCACCCACTAATATGCTCCTGCAGCTGGCGCAGCTGTGGAGGCTGCAAAAGGTTCATTCTGATTGTTCTACCTAATTCTTCCAAGTAGAGATGACAAATCGGAACCCGAAATCAAGACGGAAATACTCCAATTTTCCTTCGAAGCCGGCTTGATAGCAATTTCAAATTGAACTGACTGTACAATCTAGAACATCGTAAAATTACTTGACGACGAGAATACGGTGATCTACCAATACCTATCAACATAAAAAATAGTGTAATATCTCGTACCTTGTGGTCAGACCATTCGGCGTGTACTCGATCCTAGTCTCATCGACTCGTAGAAATATTGGGATTTCGAGCGGTGAATCGAACTTATTTCTCCTATCCTCAATGCTCCAATCGGTGGACTGAAAGATGAATTCGAAATCCTGTTTCGGGACGATGATTGACACCGATTTCTAACTATTTCGTTTTTTAACAGGTTAATAAACTTTGAACAATTCGATTGCAAAAAAGCGTTTTATGAACAGCCTTTCACTCAATAGTATCTTCTAAAAAATGTCTATAAAAACAAATATTTACCATTTTGCCGAATCTTTCTTCTAGACTATTTATCTCGCCATCATCTTTGTACACCGATGGAGTCGGAAGCTTGACGCCTTTTCGATCTAACGGGCCAAGCACCTGAATATATTTGAATTCACGTAGTAAAACATGATAATTCCTCAGATACTCTACTGTTTACAAATATTTATAATTAAATTCTGGTGAAGTCATTTCTCAGTACTCGAAAGATGTCAACAATAATATTCATGGCTATTGGTGAATAAAATTCTTACCGGCAGGATTCTCACTTCGGCCCTCTTCTGTTTCATCTGAACAAAAACAGATTTGATGATCATTTACAGTCGCATGATAATTGTGTTGATATTCTGGATAATAACTAAGGATACTAATACATTGATAAAAGATAGGATAAAATCTGTAACTAATACATTTTCAAGAACGTCACAGTTTATTAAACCACAAAACCGTCCTTACCTTCGCTTTCCTCTCCTCTCCAGCCAAAAAGTCTCTCAAGTCCACGTGCAGAACTCCTGTGCACTCCTGGACAAATTGATCAAAATCGAAGATGCCAAGCAAGTGTCTCTGTTCGCTCACACTATGCAAGTTTCGCCGTCGTATTCGGAATAAGTTATAGTATATCAGTAAAAATGAAACACTATGTTGCTCGACCGAAACCACGTTTGCAGCTCGTTTCATGTATTCACCTTTTTCCTTGTGATGAGAGCGAGGCGTGAAGAAGGCATGCACCCACCGTCCAGCAGATGTTTCCTGGACGGATCAGGCGGGTTACGGTAAGGTGGATTGACCAATGGACCCGTATTTACTTATTAGAGCCTCACGCCGATATCATTCATCATGATTTTTTTGTTTTCAATTTGTACCGTGATAATTACCAAGCCATTCTTGATTACAGCAATGGGAACGTACGACGTTCTTTATGGGGGTCAGGGGAATAGCGAGATAGTACGCGAAAGTGAGAGAGCGTACGAGAAGTCTTGCCAGCAAACGCCGTGAGAATATTGTATTATTCTACTCACTTCATCTCGAGCCTGCTCAACAGCTCAATTTGGCAGTGTGGACAGTGTTCCTCACTCGTCCGCATGTCATCCTCAGAGACAGGAAATATCTCATGGTGCAGCTGAAATATGCTACTGTAATCGAGGCAATACGGTACCTACAGTAACCTATCCAACCGTGTACCTCTCCTACCGTATCATGGGCACCTGTTACTGTAATCGAGACTAGTTGTGGCAAAGTAGTGCTTCAACTCAATATCTTCAACTGTGAAGCCGGTTCCATGCCTAATCTAACCGACATGTATCCATCTATTCATGTTATCTCTAATCGATACACACAAGAAGGTACCGTAACGCCATTCCATTGTGAACCTCGCTACCGTACCTGGGTTACCTCCTTGAGGGGCTTCATCGAATACACAACGACGGGCACGAGATTTTCAGGGGAGTGCTTGGACTGAAATTGAATACTCATTTTTTTGTATTTTGACCTTTCACTCATTCGAATTTAGAGGTGATGATGATACTAACCATGAGTCGCGTGAAGGCTGTCCATTCTTCTTCCGTCCCTTCAGCCGAGATTCGTGCATACAGGCCGCATTCGGAACACACCAGACCGAGATATCTCTCCTTCTTCTGGAATGACTTTCGTCTACTGTGGATAAACAAAGCGGAAAAAGAGCACTCGTTGGTGGAGCCTAGCAAATGAAGATTATATAAATTATATAATGCTTGACCATCTTTACTGCCCCTGATATCTCTCAATTCTGGTTGTAGGTATTGGATAGACACTTCGTGAGAAAATCGTACCTCGAAGACGACTTTCGGAGAGTTCTCGTGATGCAAAAGATGAGCGGGAAGAAAGTCCTCGTCGCTGCAATTAGTGAGTCATGTGAGAGGGAAGAATCCATCTCTTAATTCCGCACATTCTCTCATCATTTGGCCGGGAGCATGTAGAATGAAGGAACGTATTCGTCACTCTAACAGCCGTAGTCAAAAACGGATCCCTACTTTGATATACAGTCCCGCAGAGTTTCCGCCCCAACAAGTGGGGCACGGAGGGTCACCGTGGGTCACCCGAGGTCACCTCGACTTTGAGGCGGTCTTAGACCCCTTTAAAATACGAGTTCGACTTACTATTTTTGGCTATGGGCTTTTCTCATGAGGGTCAATGGATCTGTGAAAGCAGATTTCCGAATTTTGCCTTTTGAGCTACTTCCTGATACGTCAACTTGGCCCGTCTCTCCTCCCCTCCATTTCCCTAATCCGTTCCTCACTCTCACCTATCAAGGGAGCGGTCGTTTATGAAAATGAGGGGAGGGGAGGGGAGGAGGGCTAAACGATAACGTCTCAGAAAGTAGCTCAAAATCAAAATTTCGGAAATCTGCTTTCACAGATCCATTGACACTCATGATAAAATCCCATAGCCAAAAATAGTAAGTCGAACTCGCATTTTAAAGGGGTCTAAGGCCGCCTCAAAGTCGGGGTGACCTCGGGTGACCCACGGTGACCTTCCGAGCCCCACTTCTTGGGGCGGAGACTCTGCGGGACTGTACTTGTGACATATTGCACAAATCATTTCATAGATGCTAATTTGGATAGTTACATTGTGATCACGAACAGATTTTCGGAGTTATTGGTACTAATCATATGTGAATTGTATGGGATCAGACACATGAGTCGTTTTATCCAACAAAAAGGAGTATCATACCTCAGAGCTTCGGTGCAGAGCGGGCACGCATAGTACTCCACTGCACCATGCTCTTCTAGAATGTGTTCCTGCAATGCTCTGTTTGTAAAACGAATAGATCCGTTTCGCCCTCGTTTCTGGCTAAACGTGGATATAATACGGGATTGAAAGGCTAACACGTTGCTGTGCACTTCAAAAAGGGATGAGTCACTAGTCGTTATCATATTGAGCGGTGTGAGGATAAAAAGATTCACCTCGAGCTCTTTGAAATTGACAAAGCTGGCCGAATTGCAGTGGGGGCAAAGAGAAACCTGGAAAACGTTTGTAAATGACAGCTCTAGAGGTGAGAAAACATTAGCTGTTTACCCAAATACTCAACCCAAGCTGATCATATGGCAATAAGCTAGCCTTTATGAAAACTAACCTCGAGTGCGGGAGCAGCACTTGCGTAGTCAGTCATTAACCTCCTAGCACTGATAATAATCTATTGTCCCCCAATCGCGCCGGAATCACAAGTTTGACCCCCCGGAATGAGGTGGCAAGGTGTGACGAGAAGTTGTGGAACGGAAAATAATGAGTGGAAGCAGTATTCCCGAACTCAGACACAACTATATTTTCAGATTAGCTATATTCAAGAACGAGCTAGCTATAAGATTAGCTATCTTCAAATTCAAATTAGATTAATATTAGCGCAATATGTAGCAAGTTCAGTTACCATGCAATTCGGTCGCTTGTTATGTCAGTCCTTGTTTGTTTACTTAAAGACTAGGTGGGTAAATACAACACCTGTGTCACGACTGCGACTCACTTTCGGAGCTGTCTGGGCAGCCGCTCCTGAAGCGCTTCCGTCCGCAGAAGACGGCTGCGGATCCGCCATAAACGATACTGAAGTAATTGAGAAATTTTGAAATTGAACAAATACACAACCTAAACACACATATGAATTCATCAAACGCGGGAGTTATAATGAAACTAGGTTCGGGAAATAAAGGATCAGGGAAACTGCCTAGATGAATCAAATGTTAATGAGACAAATCACAGTGCATCCATGTTGTTAGGACAACGGAACGTCCCTTCCAACGAGGCGAGAGGCGCTAGCTCATTTGTGGCTTGGGCCATAAACTTGTAATAAGCAACAAATCCCGGGAGCGTCGCGGTCGCGACGCGTTCTCTTGGTGACAGACGCCTCTGGTAGTTTCTTCATCTTCTAGGTCGGTTCTTATCTCTCAGCAGATCTTGACCCCACTGGTTTATCTGCCTCTGATCTATCGGGAATTCCTCTTGAAACATATTTTCCTCTGGCGGTATGAACGGATGACCGGAAGCGTGTCCGAATACCGAAGAAGCTGTACTATCGCCTTTCTAGAGACAACCGAGAAATACAGTGCAAACAACTCGGCTATTCGTGATACGGATTCGCAACGGTAATGCACATGCGATATTCGGGTAGGTCAAAGGGTGAGGGGGAAAGGGGGGGGGGGGCAAGTGATGACGATACGAGAGATAAGGGTCTCTTCCCTCCTTTTCTTCCTGCAGATGGAGCATGATTGATCATGACTGATCGTAACTGATGAAACACAATCGTAAATCGCCGTATGGACATCTCTGACCTACCCTATCGTTTTACACCTTCTTTTTTCACGCGCTCTTTCACCTCCCCTTGCTGGCTGCTCTCTTCAAATCATGCACTATCTCTCGTCCTCTCGTCGACGCGCGCTCTCACCAATAAATTACTCTTTCGTGGTACTCCAATCTCCCTTAACGCTAGGGAGCCGCTAGGAAGATGTAAACATGCCTATCGTTGACCCCTCACTATTCAAATGCCCATTTGCCATTGAAAGCATGAACGGATTTATGGCAAGAAGAAGAGAGAAGAAAAGAAGAGAAGATCAAATGAAAGCCGCCGTTCATTAGTAGTCCAAGATGTCACCATGGAGACGTTGTTATTATTGCTCGAAGGGAATAAAGACGTCCGGAAGAGAGGTGGAAATAACGACTCAGTTCACCAGTCTCGGCTTACATATCATCATGAGAGGATAGGCAGTGCGATGAGAACTATACAAGTGCAAGAGATCACGCATCAAGATCGTGAATCATCAATGTTTTCATGCTCAGTCACGCTATCAGACATGACAAATACGATTGATCATATTCAGAATGGAAATATGTAAGCTTGTCAAGGAAAACAGTTTGTAAGAATAGCTATTAGAATAAGAAAAAGTAACCAGACACGTCCTAAGTTTCCTCCGAATTCAATAGACGGGAATAATCGCGGATCTTCTCTCTCGCACATGCTCATTTAGAATTCAGAAGCATTGAGAAGAAAGGAGCGAGAATTTGGGGGTGAATGCGAAGGGAGTGGCAAAGAGAGGGAGGAAATGTATTTTCTTGAAATGGACAAACTATGGGGGATTGCATGGCATTCAAAGCAGCGATTTTCAAAGTGACTGACAAGCGACAAGAATCGTTAAAAAAAGTTAAGGGTGCCGTAACGGTCATGATGACTCCGTGCTATCAAGCCGCTAATGTGTGGATGCTCAACAACAGATTGAGATAACTCGAATCTTTATCTGCGTGCCTCTGTCTCTCCCAGGGCGAGCATTGCCTGAGAAAGAAGGGACTAGAGACTGGTGCTAACCATCAATAGAGGGGGACCATAACACTGCCTCTCCTGAATGGAAGGAACGAGAAAGGAGAAACATGGTGTAAACATCGTGGGTCTAACTAAGGATAGAACGGTACGTTCACATGTTTTAATATTTACAAAATCTTTCATATATTATTCATATAAAACAGGTATCACGAAAGAGTGTAGATTTTTTTCAAACATGTTTTTAAAATCCCATAATATTATTGGAGAACGTCCTGGGCAAGAGTTTTCGAACAATACCGGTCACGAGTCCCAGAGCCGGCTTTTAGGAATTCTCCGGTTGTGGATCCGGCTCTACCGTATCTCAGCTCACAGATGAGCTAGAATGATGACCTAGGGCTTAAAATGTGCGGAAAAATAAAACAAACAAGTTTTCTGAAGAAAACAAAAGGTTTGGAGCAGAACTGACGAAGTTGTTTCTGAAAAACTAACTTCAATTTAAGAAAAAAAAAATGTTTTCCGTAACGTAACGCATTTGCAGTGGATTTTATTGCAGTATATTGAAGATCTAGGAGATATGTGTATAAGAATATCATAAAATGTGGCAAATTGGGGTACCGATTTTAGATAATTGTGATCAAATGTGAAAAAATGCCATTTTTAATAGTTTTCCGACAAAAACTTCTTTCGTTCTTGTTATCATGAGCGCAAACCATAATTCGGAATCTACGCGTCGAAATACGTCAGAAACACCTATTGTGATATATTCAGAGACAAAAAAACATCAACTTTTTCATGACCCCCTGGTCATGGCCATTTTTGGGACAAAAAATTCTAAAACTCAGAATCACCAGCCGATAGGATTTCCTGATGTATTTTGGTCTGTAGAAGATGATTTTCGAGTCTAGAACTCACCAAATTGTAAAAGAAAAAACTGAAAATTCTAGGTTTTCAGGACATAACATTTTTATTTTACAATTTCGTGAGTTCAAGAGTCGAAAATCAGCGTCTACAGGCCAAAATACACCAGGAAATCCTATCGGCAGGTGATTCTGAGATTTATATTTTTTTGTCCCAAAAATGGTCATCGGTCATGAAAAAGTTGAATTTTTTTTGTCTCAGAATAATCTCACTATAGGTGTTTCTGACGTATTTCGACGCGTAGATTCCGAATTTTATGGTTTGCGCTCATGATAACAAGAACGAAAGAAGTTTTTGTCGGTAAACTATGAAAAAAGGCATTTTTTCACATTTGATCATAATTATCTAAAAATCGGTACCCCAATTTGCCACATTTTATAGTTTTCTTATACACATATCTCCTAGATCTTCAACATACTGCAATAAAATCCACTGCAAATGCGCTACGTTACGGTAAACATATTTTTTTCTTAAATTGAAGTTAGTTTTTCAGTCACACCTTCGTCAGTTCTGCTCCAAACCTTTTGTTTTCTTCAGAAAACTTGTTTGTTTTATTTTTCCGCACATTTTAAGCTCTAAGCCATCATTCTAGCTCATCTGTGAGCTGAGATACGGTAGAGCCGGATCCACAACCGGAGAATTCCTAAAAGCCGGCTCTGGGACTCGTGACCGGTATCGTTCGAAAACTCTTGCCCAGGACGTTCTCCAATAATATTATGGGATTTTAAAAACATGTTTGAAAAAAATTTTTCCCGGCCTTCTACAGTCTCTCGTGATTCCTGTTATAAAAACACAGGATCGAAGTTAACAAAGCACATTCTTTCGACGCTATTTCTTCCAGATATGATCATTGGGAGCCTTGTCTTCTGTCAATCCGATGAAGTGCCTCGCCTCCATTAACGCCCTCCCATTGCAGATCATCCCGGTGCAATTGCAAGCGAATGGAGCTTTTTGTCGCTGAAATTGAACGTAAACTCAAATAAAGGAAAAGACGAACGAAGAGAACTGTACAAGTCAAGAAATCGCTCCTCAATACCTTTAGTCATCGACGTTTACATGGTTCAGAATGATAACCAAGATAAAACTGGCAATTCGCAACAACAACAAAAAGAGCAAAGAGACTTGTCAGAATGTTAATCGCTAGGAGTGTAGAAGCATGGAAAATGAGCAAACCTTGAACATCTCTTGAACCTCATAGCAGGGAATCAGCTCAGTTCCATTCAGCCTCTCCTCCACTTCTTGGTCGATATATCCGGCCTGAACTTCCCTTGATCATTGGTGAATATTTTTCGGTCAATAGAAACTCCGATGCAAAATGTGATAAGATTTCTGGAAAACTGATTAAATCACCCAAACTTTGCGCTTCTCCAACAGCACGTAGCAGGAGTCCTCATCGTCCCCGAGTCCCGTCAGACCCTGAGGTTAGACTTTGATCTTTGATCTTTGATCCGTGGAACTCACATACTCCGCATTGTAGCAGTCGCCGCTCACTAGAGTCATGGCGATAAGAAGGGCACACCACGATCGGACGACATCCATATTGATTTATCGATTGATCAAGATGAATCGTCGCTGTAGAGTAAAACCAGGGACGAGAAAGAGAAATAAAAGAGAGATGCGTTTGGAATCAAGCGCATATTCACATGAAGTATCTGTTTGCTCAAGTGAATGATCGACTCCCCGTAAAAAGCTCCCATACACGTCCGTTTTCAACGGCGCTCGAAATGTGATTCAGAAAAATTCCGCTGAAAAGACAAGTATGTTTTTTATTCAAATGCCGATTTGTCACTTTGTTCATATTGTTTTCGAAAACAAAATCCATTTCACAACTACCATTTATCGAACTGAGCAGTCGTAATATTCGAGCTAAGCGGAAGATATAGGCGATGGGCACTCAAATGTGCAAGTGCTGTATCTCATCTAACACGATTGAATTGGATTTGAGATAAGATACAGTCAATAATTGGACTTATTGACATGTTGTTTGCAGAATGTGGGAATCACGAACGTGATCAGTCCAACTGTGGTGACAGTCCAAACAGTCCAATAATGTGGAGGAGAATGCATCTCAGTGAATGAATCCGGATAATTGATAATGCGATTTCTCCGCGATATTCAAAGCACTTGAATATTTGCACCAGTATTGATGCAAAAAGCTTATGCTCTGAAAGCTATGTACATGTGGGAACTATTGAATTCCTACGGATAAATATCATACTCTTTTGAGTTGAAGAGTAGCATGGTTTGCAAAACTACGAGGTCCACTAGCGTTTTCTGAATAAAAAAGCGAACACATCTTGATCACTTTACTGCTCTTCTCTCCCATCGCAATCTGATTCCATTCTTGTCGGGACGAAGCAACCGTGGCTTAGGCACGACCATCGTCTTCAGTTGATCAGCCCTGATCTGCGACATGCGATGAGCCAGGATTCGACGCTCTCGGTCCTTCTCGTCTTTATCCTCCTGAGCCTGGAAGATGGCGCAAACACAGTTAAAAATTACATTGCGAATTCAGGTCACATTCCGACATAAAGTTAGAGGGGCATTTTGAGGAACATTATCTCTGCTATATTCTCGCTTCTTTGTTTACTGCTGCAACCAATCAGGTACGGTAACAGCACGTAGATAAATAAGCTTTATAACCAACTTCTTTCTCCCGCATTCTCCTATCGTATTCCCTCATCTCGGCCTGTCGTCGTTCCATTCGCTTCTCCCTGTCCTCTTGCGCTTCTTTCCGCGATGTTAGAGCACTGTCAGTAGAACAGCCAGGCAAATAAGCGAAATTCTGCAATTTAAGCAGTTCTATTCTGCAGTTTAAAAAAAAGTGCATTCTGCAATTTGAAAAGCAGTTCTGCAGTGTGCCGCTAGTCTACAATACTCTCATATTTTTCCGTGAAAACGAACATAATCAATTTGAAACTATTTAATGCCAGAAATTTAATCACATTGCAAGGTTCTGAAGTTTCCTCACGGAGTTCGGGCCACATTCCCAGCTGTTCTGCCTCGGCTAACTAAAAAGGTATTTTTAAAATAAATTTTTCTGTTGTAAAATGTCTCCGATGTCACACAAGGATTCTGGAACTTCAGCTGGAATATGATTGAGGAGAAATGCTGCATGGAGAATCGATTGATAAAATAATACCGTCTTTTCGGCAGCGACTGTCGTATTTCGCAAAAGACATTTGATGCGCAGGTTGTGTGTGTCGCTAGTCTGCAACTAAACACATGATGATACCCATAATAAGGAATTTCGATTTTCTCCTGAATTTTCTCATGGTCAATTATTCAAGGGGAAGCAATCTCCAACAGATCTGATTACAAAATAATGCTTTGAATGGCTAATGAACTCATTACTTTATTACTTCCTTTGTAGTTTTTGAGGAATTTCTGATGCTTCTCGTGCCATAAGCTGACCACATAGTCAGCATCCGAGAACTCTTTTCGGTCCGCATCCTGAATTTAAAGATCGTTAACAATTTTGTTTCAGAAACTGTCTTTAGGTTTTGTTTTGAGTTCCTATTCAACAGCTCAACGATGTCAAATATTTTGTAAAATCGCCAACATCAACGCTCACCATGAGAGGAATCGGCGGTATGCTAATAGGCAAGATGTTGAAGAATCGCTCCATCGTAAGAAGTCTGACCCTGAATGGCTCGATGAAATAGCTAGGCACGCGACAGGAAAACAAGCAATTAGGTTAGATCAACTTACACTGTAGAATTTATTCGGAAATAGCACATAAATTACAAAACACGCGAAACAGGAGCAGATGGAAGGGCGTTCAAAAGCGAATAAGAGCAATGAAAAGACGAGAAGAGAGGAAGAAAGAGAGGAAGTGTCATGAATTATTGCTTCTCATTCACATTACGATAAATATAGAAAGGACAACTATAGTGATGTTACGGATAAATTTATCATAAATTGTGGGCAACGGGGTTTACAGTGAATTTTACACAAAATTGCATTTGGTACACAAATCATTCATTATAATATTTATTTGTTGATATTTACTTCTGAATACGTTTCATTGAGATATCTATGTAGAGAAAGTGATGAAGAGTTGAGAGAGTAATTTTTTCACATGAAATTCAACAATTGCTTTTTGGCAAAGGTAAATATAAAAAATACACCGATAATCGTCTTTGTCACAAACGTTTGACACTATCAGTTGAACGGAATCAAAATTCGATCATGGGAGAGAACGACGCAACAGTTATGGTGCGTTGAAGGGCGAAATTGAGGCTTTAAAAAAATTGAGAATCACGCGGCATGACATTGGACGAGAGAGGGCTCAATAGTGACGTGGGGGAGTGACTCTTCTTCTTACTCAAGTGAGCAGGTGTCGCAAGTTGGAGATTAGATTGGAGAAAGAAGGTCTTCACTCTAATAAATCTGGGGGTTCTCTCTGACCCTTGACACAGCAGTTGTTAGAGAGAGATTTATCACTTTAAAAAGCGATGAACGATAAATCACGGGAAAGAGAGGGCATAGGGATCAGAAACGTGCGTTCAGCGTTAGATGCCGGGCAGAACAATCAATCGTCGATCTGGATTCGAATCTGTGAGATTCATGAACACACAATCAGAGTGTATTGATGTAGAATCGGATTTTGATAGTCTCATCACATATGAAATATTTTTATCAAACTATTCAGATTATTCATTTGGGTGATACGGTAAACCACGATCTGCAGTGGATCTTTCTATCGCAATTTTCCTTATCAGGATCGTGGCACGAATCGTTCCGGAGAATACGATGAGACACCTGAGGTAATATATTGACAATTTCAATTATAATTCACCAAACCAGAACGGTGAATGGCAAGGGAGGCCTTGAAAGAGATACTGAGAGAACGCTGACCAAATCCATTGAAATTCACGAGCGAAGAACTGAAAACGGCGTTTTTGTAACTTAAATAGCAATGATACTGCATTGATGAAGTAGATCATGTAGAAGAGATACGATACAATGCTTGTTATCATTAGACCTGAAAGATGTTTTAAAATTTCAGAAATTGTCTATACCTCGTTCATGTTTTCTTCTTTTCGATCTAATCATAGCCGCATGTTAGGTGCCTTTCCGTGCCAACAGATAAGACAACAATAAATTGGCTAAAAGAGTGAGACCACTCATCAATACTGCGTGCGCGTAATCGAGGTCTTTTAGCACGTGAATTTAAAATGTTTATTTGTGTAATGAAGTGCGGGTAGCAATCACCGGAACAGTTCGATTGGTAAAATGCCCGTAGATTCGCGCCTCCCCTATGAAATACTCCACGTAGCCGAATTTAATGATCACCACTTGGTCCAGAACAGCAGGGATTGCTCCAGTCGTGGTAGTAATCGCACAGAATATAAATATGGAAGGACTATTCTAAAAATAGAAAACATATCGAAGAACTCATACATGTCGTTTACCATTTTCCTGAAAATGATCGGATGAAGAGCGGAAAGCCGAGTAAAGGCAACATAGAAACGAGTGTGAATTGAGAGAACATTGAGGTAAGTCCATATCAAGACAACAACCCATGTGAGATGATGCCTGGAAATAGGTTATCTATATAAGTTCACTTTCGACTTTACTTCAGTGGAAACGCGTAGAATGGGCTGGCAAAGGAAACTGTCACGAATTGATTCGAGATTGTAAAGAACAAGCAAGCAAGTAGTTCCTGCAAATTGTAATTATCTATTTTTTAAATTTTTTTTATAACACTTGATTGTCTCACAGAGCTTCCATTCAAAACGATCATCCGGATGGAATGATAATTCTTGAAATTTATTGAAGTCAGAAGCCTCGAATACGCAGTAATAGCTATTGGCCCAGTAAATAGCATGAGAGACGCGATGAGAGCTGTTGTGATCGAATCGTAGATTTTGAGCAAATCTGACTGAAAATAGGTCGGAAAAATATTTCGTTATCCGTCCAGGGATGCAAATACCCGGTTCTTAAACGAATTCCAAACGAAAATGCACGTACCTCCGGGGCGTCCATTTTGTTAACTTAAGAGCCGTTCCACGGTATTTTGCACCTACCTCAGTAGTATAGTAAAGCGGGATTATAGTACCACTTTTTATTTTTCTTAAAAACCTGCATTTCTGAACAGTTTTCATTCCTTAACACACTCAAAACTTGTTTAAAATATATAAAAAAAAATCTCAAAAACATGATTTTTACAAAATTTGGTACTTTTTAGAGATGTTTTCATACGACTCAAATTTTTTTGTACACTAATAAATGAAATTCCGAAAAGACTTGAAGCCACTAACCAATCAAGACCTATTTAATCTCGTAAAAACATTGAAAATAAAAGACTTCCGCGGTGTTTTTATGCGCGATGGACTTCCCAAAGTGCCACAACCAGTAGAAGTAGGCATTGTAAACCTGGACTCTTCTAATAATTCAGGAACGCACTGGGTTTGTTATTCCAAAAATACAAAAGAATCTTATTACTTTGACTCCTTCGGATTAGGTCCACCTGAAGAAATCATTTCATATTTGAAAGAAAATGATAAAAATAAAATAATAGAATGTTCAACATTTCAAATTCAAAAATTTGGAACACATCACTGTGGTTATTACTGCATTCTATTTTTAAATCTATTAGAAAATCATAATTATCTAATGGTAATATTATCTTTACTCAATTGAAATTAGTAATTGGTCTAATATGGATTCCATCATCCAATACAATGCCTTTCGCATACACCGGAGAAAGTCCGATTTTATTTTGTTCATAAGTTTTCATCGTCTTATTATCAAATCTAAAACCTTTATTTATTCCATTAATAAATGTGTTGTTCAACAAACAAGGCAAATATTTTTCTTTTGTCAACATATCACTATTCCTACTTTTTTGTAAACCTTTTGATGAATTTTTCACTTTTTCATTTTTCCAAACAATATACGTCTTACTATTTAAAGCCACCATTCCATCGCCTTCGAACTCCACTTTAAAATAAACCTGGAGTTCTTTTTATCATACTTTGTTCTCATGAAAAATTTATATTTCTCTCTTTCAAATTGTTCTTTTTTTTCTTCTTTAATCAAACTTTCAAAATCTCCAGAAAGAGCCATATAAGCTGAATCAGTATCCGTTTCTAAATACTGGAAATTTGATCTATCAATGTATTCATCAATGAAATCATAACAAAATTGTAGCATTCTCAACTTAGAATCATCATATACACTACACGCTATTTGAATAGGCATGTTTTGTTTTACTCTTTTAGCCTTCTTAACAACTTCAAAAACTCCATCATACTCCTCACCATCGAAATAGAAATAATCATTTTTAGCTCTATTGAACTGTTTTTCATCACAAATTTTAATTTTTTTGTGTTTATTTTTATCCATACCACTTCTTCCAAATGCTGCATTACCTATTGCACCTTCTGAAATTATAGCATACTTTTTCTCAACATCTCCTTTTCGTCTTTCATCAGACACCCAATTCATAAATTCTGTGAATACTCTTCCACGTTTAGCTTCAATGACTACATGTAGTTTTGAAACGATACAACCATGCTCTAACATCCATTTCAACCTTGTAGATTTTATAAGAATTTTTTCAGCTTTCAGTGTAGTAATAAGTTTTCTACTTTTCGATGGTTTTCTACCCAATTTTTCTAGAATCATATTCGTGTATTCTCCACAAACCTTTTCATCGTATTCTTTATTTACAAATATTGGGCACATTTCTCCAAAATATTCCCATTTATCTTCTGGTACTTCTACATCTACTTCTAGAAATGAGAATTTATTATCTATAACATCTTTTTCATATTTCATCCAGTCATTATTTTCTTTCCAATACAACTTCCCACATGGCATTTCTTCACCAAGACAATATAGATATAAAGCATTTGCATCAAATCCCACAATTTTCTTAACAAATTTTCCTTCTTTATCATAATACCAATCCTTTTTGTCTTGATCATAATGAACTCTTGTAATTTTCGTTTTATCTTTTTCATGATATCTATGAAATACTATGGAAGCGCCACCAGTTATATTGTTCTTAAATTTGTAAAAAGCATCCTTGTTTTCTTCTCCAAATAACCAAATCATAGGATGTTTCTTTTCCCATCTCAATAGTGCTTTATGTCTAATGAACTCTTTGAATAATTTGTCAGATCTTGATTTATTACAACGCATGCAACATGCTACACAATTATCTTTCGTATGAGATTTAGCACAATCGATTCTATCTAATGACCATGTGTCTTCTTTCAATAACCACCAACAATAGAAACATCGATAATTATCTCTCTCTAGAGTCTCTAAGGTTATGGTTCATAAGCGCCGTCTTTTTGTATCATTCCCGCCTTCCTATACGCATGTGAAACATGGGCCTTGACCAAAGCACAAAGTGAAAGATTATCGGTGGCCCAAAGACGCATGGAGCGTTGGATGGTCGGTTTCACTGTCTTGGATCATGTCTCGAACGAAAGGCTGCGTGGACTCACTCAGGTCAGAGACGTTGTTTGTACCGCCTTGAAAAGAAAGTGGCTCTGGGTGCATAAAGTTGCTAATGATCATGACTTGAAGTGGAGCAGAACTGTGTTCGATTGGACACCACTAGGGCCTAAGCGAGGACGCGGAAGACCGCCCACAAGATGGAACGATCTCTTCATGCGAACTATCGGACCTACGTTCCTGAGACAAGCAAGAAATCATGAATGGCCCGCCATGCACATCAGAGCCTACTCTTGATAAATGTGTTAAAATCCAAATCCAAGGTTGCGAGAACATCTTCAACTTTCATATTTCCTGAAATATCTCTTTTTGATCGAATATCTTGTCTTTTATATCCATCCACTTTTTTTTCTATGACGCTTTTATCCAGTTTTAACTTGTAATTTGTTTTTGGAGGTTCTTGTTTCATATATTCTTCAAATCCATGTAATTGAAATTGATACAAAATATTTTCACTTAATGCTGGTAAAGAACAAGCATCTTTATACATATCTAACTGAAAAGAATAATATAATTCCTTTTGTTTCAAACATGCTTTTAATAATGGTCTCACATCTAAATTATTATACCATTCTAATAAATCTTTAACTATTACTAGATTTTTTTCTTCACAAATTTTCATTAACTTTTCAAAATCTTCCTCTTCCATATGTTTATTTTTCAACGAAGAATAGAAATCTTCAATTTTCAATGTTTTAAGTTTCTCATAGGAGTCAAACCATTCATAAGGAAACCATCCTTTTTGTTCACCATCATCATAAGCTTTAATGAATTCTTCCAAGTTTGTACCAGGAGCACATCAGTTCATTTGATCAAGAAATATAAATTATTCTGTTTTGATAGTTTTATATCTATTTCCTTCCTTTATAACAAAAAGGTACGCATCCCTTTTCACTATCTCATTCATGAAACCTTGATTTAAGATTAAATTAATATCATAAAATCCGCTGTTGAATCCGAGAATAGGTACAACTGCACAATACTGCTCTACAGCGCTTAAGTTTTTAATATCTTTTTCTTCGTCCAATTTTTCCAATAATGGTTTTAGTTTTTTGCACATCAGTTCATTTGCTATTTCAGAAATTTCGTCGAAATATTCAAACATCTTCTTAGTTAGCTCTCGTGGATTCTCAGCTATTATATGCTTATCGTTTTCAAACCCAACTACATTTGAACCTATCGAAACTGAAAGTGCCACATGTTCAGCAACGTAGGTTAATTTTTCTCCTTTCTTTTATTCCATTTTTCGACCAATGGATTCTAAATCAAAAGTTATTGAATAATCATATTTAAAGTCTACATCAACATCATAATAGTCAGAAAGTCCAACTATTAAGTTTCTCTTTTTTGTCCATAGACTTGGATATTTATTGAAAACATCTACTTGTTCTGTTCTACAAGTATCAATATGTCTTTGTACGTCAGTGTTATCTCTAAATTTAAAACCACATCTGGTACATAAATAAAGTTTAGCTAGTTTTTGCAACTCAGTAATGTATGAAAAGTGATCGAGATATAAATTCAAATAAATAATGACTCTTGAATCGTTGAATGAAGATTTTCTGATAAAGACAATAGATTCATCTTCAGAATAGCTAACGATTTTTATAGCATATTCTTGATTAAATTCTTCATAGCGTTCCAATTCATTTACATAATCAAAACTTATGTAATCTTTAACAGTTTTTCTACCATTATAAAACTTGGAAAAAAGTTCTTTTGCTACCTTTGCATATCTATCTTTTCTACATCCTGTTGCTAGCGCCATACATGACCAAAAGCACATATGGTCATCTTTATTATCCAAACTTATGATGAATTTAGATTTTTTAATGTAATCTGGTAATATTATTTTACTACCAATTGGGAAATCTAATCTAGTTATCTTAACCCCCATACCATAAACACCGAGTAATATTGTTTTCGAATCAGGTCGCATGTTATGTAAATGAGTCACAATGGATTCTTGAGTTAATTTTTCTTTAATATGTTTAAGATCTTCTCCATTTTTAATCAATTTGGGTTGATTAAAGAAATAACTATTCTGTCCAGGTTTGAAAAGTTTTACTTTACGTCACGTATCCAAATGTGATATTTATTTTGATAGCATTATTTTCTTTGTAATATATACTATCTAAACATTTACTGATATCATTTATAGATTTTAAATTATTGAAAAATGACATTTTTAAATATTTACTTTCTCTTTCTTCTTCTTCGAGATTAATTCTTTCTTCAGATATTAACATTTTTACATCTTCACTATGAGTAGTTTCATTAATTAGTATATAGTCACCGTTTGCTTGATCAATTCCCTGCGATGATTGGGTTGTCGAAGCACTTGTTTTCAGTTTCGTTTGCACCATTACCAATTAACGAATTTTGTTATCACTCCTTTTGGTCCTTCACTTTTAACTTTTTCTAGCAAGATCCTACATACAATTTTATAAAATACTTCTCTATTATCTTGTAAACGAAGAATTTGAAATTCAGTATTGACATATAAGCCAAATGATTTTAATTCATTCGATTTCTTACATTCTAGGTAAAACATTATTTTGATATTATCACCTCCGAAAATATCATTGATTACAAATTTTGATTTCTTTTTTGAGAAAAGAAGTAAGTCGTTGCTTTAGGAATTTATGGTAAAATCAATTCCTTTTTCTTTGATTGTTTTTATCATTTTAGGTGAAATATGATTATTATTCATATTTCGATAAACCGTTTGTCTCGAAACTTTATTATTTTTATTTTCTTTATCTTTAGATGATTTATTGTTTTTTCTAACTTTTCTACGATTTTTAATTTTCAAACCCATTTTTAATTTCAATAATATTACTTTTTCACTTTACTATAGTAACAATGTTCCTATTTATTAGAAAAAAAATTTTATCAACGAATTTCGAATTGTTCAATTTTCATCATTCATCATTTTTTGAACTAGTACAATGAAATCAATCATCTCTTTTCTTTTCATTGATTTTACCTCACGAGCTTTCAGAATCATAGATCTCAATTTGCTATTTATTGTGAAAAGTGTTTTTCTTATTTCATCTTGATTCAATTTTTTAAGTTCATCAATGTCTTCTCATCGTCAGAAAGTTTAAGTAGGGCATACATACTTTATTTATTTAATACAATAATATTTTTTCAAATAATTTACTTAATAATAAAACAGAAATGCAAGTAGAAGTATACGATCCTAAAAAGCGTAATGAAATCATTAAAAATTATCTAGATAACAGGAAAAATCACAAAATCAAGAATTTGTAAGAACGAAATGATTTAGAGAATGTAGAAGACCATCGTGTTGAAGTATTCAAACCTATTTTAGAATCAAATAGAAGATTGCAAAATGAAATAATTGAAGAGAAAAACAAGATAGTTGAAACACTAAATAGTTTCAAAGGATCTACTGCGGGTTTGAAAATGATAACTCAAGAACAAGAAAATCAACCATCCATTGAAAGCATATCAACAGCACCAGACAAATCAATTCTAGTAAGTAATTTGATTGTTTCATACCTCCAAGACAATTCGGATAAAAGTTTAGCAGGATACTCCATCAGATATGATAAAGAAAACAAAAAGTACACAATTGGAAACCTTGATGTAATCTTCGATAATAATACAATCCGAATAAACGAAGTTGACTATGTCGCAACCGAAGGTTTAATGGAATTATTGACAAAAAAATCACCAAATTTTAGTAAGATTGATGAAACAGATACTCGCTCTTACCGAGAAATATTATTATGCTCAGATGCTTTGTATCAAGGATTTAACAAAGAATCGAAGAGATACAAGTGATGCTAGTGATAAGTGGATTTTCATCTAAGCAAATTATTTTGTTAGCAAACCTTCAACTTCAACGAATCCTACAAGTACAGGATCTAGCATTTCCGACGGATTATTTGACTATCTACCTTCTGATGCTGATGCACTTATGAGTTCTTTGAGGTTATCAGTAGGTTCTTATCAAGCTGGAAATAAAAATGAATACAATAAAATTCATTCTTTTTTAGATGAACTTTTCCGACTGGAAATGATAAAAAAAGAAAGAGCTAGGAGTTATTTATTTGAATATCGGTCTATAGACCTCAAGATCTCTGATAATTGACCATTATATTTGATTATCGGACTTTAGATCGTATAGGATTGTAAATCCCATTATCTTTGATTATCGGTTATGTGTCCATATTTATTTCTCAGATCTTTGAAATTTTTTGGTTCAATTTCAGAGTTTTGAAATTGAGGGGTGGGATCTTTGATTTTACTTGGCTTATCATTGTTGGGAACTAAAGGTTTAACAGAAGAGAATTGTCCATTGTCTAATATTTGGTAAGTATATCTTCCGGATGAATATCTGCGTATTGCAATATCAAAATGTTTTGATTTATATGGAATATTATACAAATTCAAGTATTTTTTAATCGTTTTAGGGTTTCCACCATTTTCTTTACGAAAAGATGCTATACTATTTTTAACGAAATCAAATTCCTTCAATTTCAAAATTAGTTGATTCACTTCCATTTATAAAAGACAAAATATTTTCAAAATTTGATACCTCACACCTTATACCTTATACCTTATACCAAATGTATAATACCTAATACCTAATACCTTATACCGAATACCTTATCTAATACCTTACCTAATACCTTACCTAACACCTTACCTAATACGTAATACCTTACCTAATTCCATACCTAATACCTAAATATTAACACTTCTCTTGAAACGGAAATAATTTAAAATATTTTATAGTATAAATGGAAAAGTCAATGCAAATATTTTTACCATCAGAAGATGAACTAGATGGCTTAGATAAAATTATAAGTGAAATACCAGAACTTCAGCGAATGATAACTTCAAGTTCTTTGACTTTGGATCAAATCATCGCAGGCATTGATAAGTTAAAGACGATAGACAAACCAATGAAGTTATTTGCTAAACAAGTTTTCGTTAATTTCCAAAAATCTTATGTATCAGAACAAGTATACAAATATAAATGTTTCAAAAATCAAGATGTTATAGAACAATTATTACAACGAGAAGAACAGTATAAATCTATAATTCAAAATCTATCCAAAAAACATAATGACAATTCAGGTATCCAAGAGATGAATAAAATGTTTAGTACATTAGTTATAAAATCAGATGGAGAATCTAAACTTTCTAAATATACTTCTAAAAGGATAAAAGATCTCAAAACATTTGATGATTTCAAACCTATTTTTGAAGAAGAAGGTTCACATGATTATACGAAAGAAGAACTAATAAATATGAAAAGTGATCCAAAGAGAGTCCCAAGTTCAATGGAGTGAAAAGTATAAATGTAAAAAATTCAAAAGAAGATACAATTGTAATTAAAAAATAATTATTCAATGTTCGACGAAGTTTCTAGCATTTATGAAATGAATAACCAAAAATATTTCAAATTCTTCCTAAACTTCCCATCATTTAGCTCACTTGTTTTATCAATGGTCAAGAAAGAATATTTCTCACTCCAAATCTTTTTAGTCATCTCTAGGAATTCATTCTTCTCAATTTCAGAGCAATGATCACGGTAAATGTAATCAAGATTGAGTTTATCTTGAGGAAAAATCATGAAAAGATTAGCATTTTCCCTGATTGTATTCTTCGGCAACTTGATATAACTCTGAGAAATGTAAAAACAATCAATGTTGTTGTGTCTACCACGAGTATAATATTGCTCTATTTTATTTTGTTTTTCCAGTATCATATCATCGAAAATCATAAGAGTTTTCTTATCAGGATCTATGGAACTTGGATCTGGGATATCTTCTAAATTATCAGAAGTGTGAATTTTAATTGCATTTTCACATTCTTTATCTTCCTTTTCTTCTACAACGAAGTTTTGACTAATAAAACATTCTTTAATTTCTTTTTTACTTAGACCATTTTCGAATCCATTTATAAGTACTTGATAACAAGGTTGGAATAAAGTTGTGGAAAAAATGTAAAGGTTATCATAGTCTAAATATTCTTCAAAGTTCATTCCATCTAGTAATAAGTTCATCAATAAATTAGTTGTACCACAACCTGATTTACCAATCAAACAAGCTCTTATGCTACTAGGTAAAAGAGGATTATTATTTCTTTTCGAATAGTAATTTTTAACAGAATAATTTGAAAAATCAGTAGACATTCTTCAAAACAATATTTAATAAATGAATATTTACGAAAATAATGAAAAATAAAATATTTAATAAATGACTACCTTATTTCTCGAATTATCTTCTAATGAAAAAACCTTTCAATTCGATTTTCCACAATGTTTCATGGAAAAGGAATTTTCACTTGCAGTAGTGAAAGTAGAAGGGGATTTAGAAGGCTTCAAGGAAACCTTTATATATCTATCATGTAACCTTATATGTGATACGTAAGTTGGAGAACGACAGAGTAATGTTATTTGTAAAATGAATACCAAAAACAAATTAAGGCTTTATTATGAACCTACGAATCTTATTTATCACAAAGTTGTAAATAGACCAAGCTTACTAACACTAAAACTTGTTGATGATATGAATGATTTGATCAACTTCGAAAAATGTGATCTTCATGTGCAATTACACGTAAAACATTAATTTTCCTTGAATTATATCCATTAAATCCTCTTAAAACCTGATCCACGTTTCAGTGCTTTTAAAAATGCAGCATTCTCTTTGGATAGTTTATTATTTTCTCTGATTTTTGATTTTTGAGGAGAATTACATTTTTGTGAAGGTTTATCACTGTTTTCTATCTTTTCTTCTATCTTTCTTCTATTAATTTTATTGTATCTTTTTGTGAGTTATTTTTGATGATATAACTTGAAGTACTTCCAGATTCAAAAAATCTCATCTTCAATTTACTTTAGAAATAATAATTTGAATAAAAATAAAATACCGTTTTGTGGTGGAGATTAATCAACAATTAAAGACCTCCTTGATGTACCATGTCTCATATTCTTCAGTTCATATCGATCTTGCCGTCTATTGTTATTCGTAAGACTTCTCTGAAAAAAATACCTTTGGAGAAAGAATTATCCAAATAGATCTTCCAATGAAAACGTAGAATAGTCTTACACCAATAGTTACATAGATTCTCCAAACTTTGATAAAATACTTTTGAAAAAAGCTTTCAGCATCTTCGAGTATTTCACGTGAAATCAAAGAGTTTTGCTCATTTGCAACAACATATTTTACTTTATCATATTTGGTTCCAAGCTTCCATGTAAATTCTCGATTACCATTAGGAATATTATAACTTTCGAATTGTCTAGAAATGAAAGGCATCTGAATAAGTTTGTTACTCTCATGGATGTTCATTAATTTATTTTGCATCTCAAGATTAGGAATAATCTTCGGAATGATCCATTGAAGCTTATTTATAACCAGTTTAGCTTTATGCTTAGTTGGATCTGAAGAAACAATACTGTTTTTATTTTCTGGTGATCTGTAAAGTGATAGAGTGTGTTTTCTTTCGTAAACAATCTTGTTGTAACACTCAGCAAACCCGAACAAGTGACTTAATGGGATACAGAATGTGATATCTCCTTTTCTATTTTTGGTGTATTTATTAATTTTGTAAGTTAGAATATCTTTGCTTTCTAGAATCCAACCAAATGTATTTTGTTTATTCATTGTGGAAGAATATGTCAACAGTCCTTTCATTAAACTTGCTCTACCAGGATCGATAATGCTTTCAACTTGATTCCCATCCATGAAATATGTAGCTCTATCAAAAAGGAACAATGGTGCATTGTTTGTCAAAGATACCTTGTCCGTATCAACTAACGCAGAGTTGTCCAATTTGGTGAGTTTAGCCTCTAGATAGATGTAAGATTTGTGTAGGAGAAGATATTGATCACATGTCTCAATAACAAAATTGATTTCTCCATGCTGATTCAAGTTAGATCCAGAAGATGGAAAAATATTAACAAGATTTTCTTTCTGAATTGACGTATCACTAACAACCGGATTATCAATAATCAGAATTCTATCAACTGCTTCCATTTTTATTTACTTAGAAAATTTTTTACTAATATAAAATGGTATTAGTTTATTATTCCCTATTTTTGTTTACACTTTTTCAAATTTATGAAAACAAACCGATTATTTGTACAGAAAATTCACCAGTTCAATATTTTAGACTTCCAAAATTACCAAAATGTAATTATATGTTCAAAAACTTTACCGAGGTAGTAAAATTTGAGGTATTCAAACCAAATGTTATAGAGTACATCTCTGAGGCTAAGTTGTGTAAGAAATTGATAAGTGAAGTAACTATGTATACGGATTTTTCAGGATATGAACACCTTGTAGAAAAAGAGCTCAATGATAGACCATTACTCATAATGAATGTAAAGAAATGATTGAGGAATAGTATCAATGCATACCTAATGCATACCAGAGCTCAGCAAAGTGCGAAAGAAAGAAGTTATGGCTGGAAAACTTTAGCTTTTGGGTTTTTTGACGACCACATAGTGAAAAAATAAAAAAATCGAAAAAATTTTCATCTCGAAAAAATATGTCTATATGAGTTTCTGGCGTATTTTGGAGCACTGAATCCCAATTTCTATACGAGAGCTCACGAAAGAGCAAAATAAAAAAAGTTATGATTGAAAGACTGTAAAATTTTCGAAAAATCGCAGGTTTTTCGGACAAAAAGTCATGCTCTTTTTTTCCCCACTTTCGATCTTTCTGATTTTTTGGGTGTTGTTAGGTACCAGTAGGTACTTTAAAAAGTTAATTGACGGTTCTGGGAATAATCACAATTTGGAAAGTTACATCACTTTTTTGGAAAACCGACCACCCAGCTCCAGGGCATAGACATGGAATGATTTCATCAACAGACCGAATCTAGCCCTCTGCCTTCTCATTCGAACTCTTATTTGAATTGTCTCTAGCACCATTTTGAAGCGAGTTATGGTCGTTTTCGTGAGTCGAATTTGGCCTAAAATTTCATTGTGTACATACTTTGAAGTACCAATACTCGGAGATGAGATCAGTTATCGAAAAACGGCAAACGCAGTTTGCAAGAGCAGCATCGACAGTACTTACGCTTTACTTTACAACGGGATCGGAGGTACAAATTCCTACCGCCGCAGGGCTCTCGAAAATCTCGCGATTCCTCTCAAGAGTCAGTAAAAGTGTAACAGAGCCTGGCACAGCAAAAAATCAAATATGCTCAAAAGTTCGTCCTAGGGGAACCTTTTGATTCTGAATCGACTGGCGTTTTCAGTTTTTCGATCATAAGATTCTGAATCCCGGTACGACGCGACGTCGATTTTGCTAAATTCTTGTTATTTAATCAAAACTGCCCCACTAAAGGTCAAAATAGTGCCAAATCTCACGTACCCGACCAGAATTTGATTCTTAACAAAATGAAAAAAAATGTAGGCTTTTTTCGTTTTCGAGAAAAAGTCGATTTTTGACATTGGATCGGCGCGACCAAATCCCTTGACAATTTTGTAGAGAATCTTTTCTTGATCATTTTGGTATATAAGGTTAAGCATTTGACTACCCCGCGAGATAATAGGCAACCTAAAACCGCGGCCAACTCGCGTTTTTTTGCTGTTTTTCGATCACAACTTTTTTCTTTCGAAGTTTTAGGA
The DNA here is from genome assembly GCA_036245825.1 of Pristionchus entomophagus. Lineage (NCBI taxonomy): Eukaryota > Metazoa > Nematoda > Chromadorea > Rhabditida > Neodiplogasteridae > Pristionchus > Pristionchus entomophagus. Next base: position 30,445,459 of record BTSX01000006.1, read on the forward strand.
TCTATAACATAGTAATTCGGTTTCTACGTGAAAAAATACATCAGAAAATCATATAGTCATGTATTTCTGTGAATATGACTTTTTCGACCCCGGAGCGCGGTAAATAATAGAGACCTAAAAACCGATAACCTGTCAAAAAATGGTCTATTCTCCGAATATCGTACTTCGTAAACTTTTTTTTTCTCAGCAGTAGCGACCGCGCGCGCCTTTCTCTACCTCTTGCAAAACATCACCTGCGGGCGGGAGTCGAACCTGCCTGCGTCGGCATGCCACCATTACCATTCCTGGTTCCATTTTTGGGTCAAAAAATTCATATTCTCAAAAATACCCGAGTATATGATTTTCTGACGTATTTTTTCACGTAGAAACCGAATTTCTGTGTTATAGATCCTAAAACTTCGAAAGAAAAAAGTTGTGCTCGAAAAACAGCAAAAAACGCGAGTTGGCCGCGGTTTTAGGTTGCCTATTATCTCGCGGGGTATTCAAATGCCTTATATACCAAAATGATCAGGAAAAGATTCTATACAAAATGGTAGAGGGGTTTGGTCGCGCCGAACCAATGTCAAAAATCGACTTTTTCTCGAAAACGAAAAAAGGTAGAGCCTACATTTTTTTTGTAGAGAATTAAATTCTGGTCGGGTACGTGAGATTTGGCCCTATTTTGACCTTTCGCGGGGCAGTTTTGATTGAATAACAAGAATGTAGCAAAATCGACGTCTCGTCGTACCGGGATTCAGAAGCTTCTGATCGAAAAACTGAAAACGCCAGTCGATTCAGAATCAAAAGTTACCCCTAGGACGAACTTTTGAGCATATTTAATTTTTTTGCTGTGCCAAGCTTTGTTCGACTATTACGCAAACGGCCTCATATGCTTTTGCGCTTTACATTCAATTTTTTTCAGTATTTACACGTCATCATTGTGTGGTACTTACATTCCGTTATACTAAGTTATATTGCGGATAGATCAAAATATGAGGAAAAAAACTTTTTTATAATCGTTACCGACATTCAATACAGTCAAGGTACAAGAGCCAGAGTCAGCAATAAGACACAAAAGACAGAAGCAGTATCACACGCAATTCACCATTTATTCTGATAAGGCGGCAATAATTTGTTTATTTGAACTGTCATTCTTGCTATTCGTAAGATTAGTATTACATAATCCCTTACACAATCAATATCATTGAGGGGTTTTGTTAAAAGTTAGTCGGCATTCTCACGTGGTGGTTCAAACAAGGGCGGTGACGCTCTTACAGACAATACAATTTCCCTTCTGCTTCACAATTTCCGTCATACTATTGAATTAAATCTCCTTTCATCCGCCATCTAATCTCTGATTCACATCTTTTCCATCTGATATCTATCGATAGCACTATTATTACACTCTCGACCCCTTTCTCGAGTCGATTCAACCTGTTTCTCCCGCATGTTCCTTGATGCTATCTAGTCGCAGACCTCATTAGAGTGGACGGGAAGCATCTGGTCGACCCCTTTATTCCGTGCGATAAAGTTGCAAGTGGCTGATATGTCAACGTTTTGACCTTAACTATTCTCAGCTCGCAATCCAACGCTCGTTTTGTGACTCATGCATCATTCCAAAAAGAAAACAGTGATTTTTTCAGGATATCAATGGACTATCGATCTTCTAGAACGGGAAGATATAGCAACTCTGTACAAAGGGACGATAGAGACGAAGGACGGTGGAATAAACACAGCGAGTGAGTAATTAATTGGTGAGAAATAAATACAGATAATTGTCGTATTGTTTTATGAATCGTGCCCCTTGTCCTCTTATAGCATCGCTTTGAAACGAAAAAAATAATAATATTGATTGATCAGGAAATAGTGATTTATGTATTCAAATAGTTTGTGTCCTTCAGACACCGCGATCGCTCCTCATCACGGAAGAACACGCGCAGTCATGAGACGTATGATGTAGAGGGAGGAAGCAGGGATAAACATTTCCCGCACAGTCGATTTAATAGGTATGGTAGAGAGGTTGATATGAGAAAATAAGTAAACAATCATAGGAAATATGGTGATCGATCGAGAAGAGAAGAGCTCGAGAGTGGTATCTCTCCGTCCCTCGACCGTATCCTTTCATCCAAGTACGAGAATACTCGGAAGAGCAACAACTTGGATCGATACGGGTATGCAGGTAATAGCCGAGATGAAACTAGAAGACGTGGTAAACATAAAAACTCTCGCTTCTCTCGCGCACGCGTGCACTCTCGCCTTTCTCAGACGGTTAGAGAAAAGCGAGAGAGCACGCGCGCGAGAGAGAAGCGAGAGTTAAAAAAAAAAATGTTTACCACATCATATAGTCTGATTGGATGGGAAGCGATTTCAGGTCAGAACGCTTCACTCAGCAGCAATGGTGGATACGAACGAAAGTTCGAGTGAGAGATTGTTGATTTTTTATGAAGTGCTTCCACATGAGACTATAATTAAAGTTCCAGGTCAACATCATCTTCTTCCGTTTTGCCGAGAAGAACCTTTCCTAAGAAGTCTCCCTCAAAGACGGCGATCCGAACAACGGTGATGATCGATGCGGAATGTGAGTGACTCCGATACTTTATTTTGAGAAATCATGATAAATTTTTTTAAAATCTTCAATAATATGTCTTTTAGGTGATTATCAAGCGGAGAAGGAAGATCATGCTCGATTGATTGAAGGATTCATGACAAGGTGGGCATTCTAAATCTAATGAGATTTCGCATAATACACAACAAAAATATGCATTTTAAGGACTCCATCCAGGTCTCCTGAACCACTGCCTCGAGTTTCTACAGGGGAAAAGCAGAGGCTTAGCATGTTGTTCGGAAAGGGGGATCAACGCTCCATCAGATCCGAGTACTCTGCACACTCACGCAGAATAGCATTAATCCAAGTGTTTTCTTTGAAAGACAATCACAAATAAACTATCACACATCCTAGGACAAATCGCTGAAAATATATTCGCTTACGATTTTTTCCACAGCTCGTCATTTCCATTACGTATTTTCGTCACATTTCGATTCATTTGCCATGAGCTTCTGTTTTGAAATATCTCATTGTTCTGTTAGTTATTTCTCGTATTTTCATTACCTTTGGTTTCAACATTTCGGCTCTTCAATTTGCTTAAGACGGCATCTCGGTAATTTGAGACCACCCCCCGGACACGTTTCTCTAGCAATGAGAATCAGAAGCCCACGCTTGGGTGCTGGAAGGGTCTTGGTACCATAGTGCACAAACCATGACTTATTTGTTGTTACAGCCATGGCACAGGGAGAAACATGATTTTCATGGAAAAATGGTCGAAAAATCAAATTTTCACAACCGATCGAGATAGACCCATTTTCTTTTCTGCGTTAATTTAGGGGTGCCATGGGGGTCTGAAATAACTGTTCTGATCGATTACTGCTCATTGAGAAATTCACTTTTTTGACATCATGTTTCGCTTTTTTCGACCAAGTTGCCGATTTTCACCAAAACTACCAGCGATCACTATATACGTTTTGCAGCCCGTGCAATTCTGCATCGAAAAATCCTAAAGTGGGATTCAGCGATCGATGATAAATTTGTCATTTTTGTCAACGAAATTTCATACTAGAGCTCACCAAAATGCAAAAGAAAAAAGTTACACTCCGAAAACTTAAAGTTTTTGAATTTTAGAACATAACTTTTTTCTTTTGCATTTTGGTGATCTCTAGTATGAAATTTCGACATCTACGGGTAAAAATACGTCGGAAACATCTATAGTCAAATAGTTCTGAGATGTCGACTTTTTGACCAAAAAATTGAAAAATTTTGCATCTCGGAAAAATCTGATCATATTTTATTTCGACGTAACTTTTTGTGTAGAATTCGAATTTGGGTGTTAGAGCTCATTAGCTCATTAAAGAAAAAAGTTACGATCGAAAAACGGTCGAAATCGAGCATTTTTTGGCGTTAATCTAATAAATGACATATTTATCATCGATCGCTGACTCCCAATTTGATTTTTCGATGCAGAATTGCACGGGCTACAAAACGTATATAGTGATCGCTGGTAGTTTTGGCGAAAATCGGCAACTTGGTCGAAAAAAGCGAAACATGATGTCAAAAAAGTGAATTTCTCAATGAGCAGTAATCGATCAGAACAGTTATTTCAGACCCCCATGGCACCCCTAAATTAACGCAGAAAAGAAAATGGGTCTATCTCGATCGGTTGTGAAAATTTGATTTTTCGACCATTTTACCTTGAAAATCATGTTTCTCCCTGTGCCACGGCTGTAACAACAAATAAGTCATGGTTTGTGCACTATGGTACCAAGACCCTTCCAGCACCCAAGCATGGGCTTCTGATTCTCAATGCTAGAGAAACGTGTCCGGGCAGGGGCCAAAATGCTTGCAAATTACCGAGATGCCGTCTTAATCTCGAGATTTCTGATAAATATTAGAGCGACAACACAGATTCGGCGAACTATACGCTTGATGAAAATATTTGAATCTATTTATCTATGAATGCTAGTAAACCTCGAGCTAGGTAGAACGAGAAACGACGAATCTAAATCATGATAGATTGATTGACATGCAAATCGATGATTTCATCACGATTTCTGGCATGATCGAATGAGAATGGTCATGTAACTTCAATGAAATGGAAATACTGATAGAAAGGCTGACGGGTTAGACTTCGCATCGCTCGACATTGTTCCTCCACGAATTAATCGCTGATTTCTGGGCGAACGCGATTCCATGAAAGTCACCATAGGGAAGGACGGTGGAAAGCGAAGTGAAGAGATAGATGAACTGAAATTAATCGGTTTCTTTACGTGCGACCAAAACGAAATTTTATCAGAATCTTCAATGGAACTATTAACATAAAGCGTAGACGATACCTGTCTTGAGAGATCCACGAATCATCATTGATGCCTTTGTACGCAAATGACAATTCACGAAGGTTTCCGTACGGGAATTCGAGAGGGAGATGACGACGGGAGAACGAACGGCTGGCGTTTATTTTATGAGAGAATAGAGAGAGAAAAATGAGAAAACACGATCGTATTTACAGATTTGAGCGAGTGAGAAGTGACCAACGTGTACCTAGTGGAATTCAACATTGCCTTCTCAGCTAGAGTGATCGACGGGATATCATGGTTATGAAAAAGTGATGAAGAAGGATCAGAGAGATCATTTCGATGAACATAACCATGATAGATGAATGACACGATTGGTTGACAAGATCCAGCGCTTTATATGACACATCATTTGCATTTCCAGATTGACATGGAATGAATGAATTATGCTGGCTATCCCTATGTGCTTCCCTGTTTGTCTGGCATGAATCGCATGGAATGCACTTGCTAATCGAAATCGGCTTTTGCCTTTGAGAATTTTCCCAGAAAATGGCTAGAAATAGCGGATTCGAATCTTCAACAGATCGTCTGCCTGGATTATGTTAGAGTAGAAATTCATGATCGTGCGGCATTATTCTCTTCGACAATTTGTATCGATTTAACGAAGAACTACAAATCGAAATAGCCTTGATGTAAATGTCAATTACGCATGGCTTCACGATTTTTCATTAATAGATCCTGGGAATTATCTAGATGCTAAGTCGGCATACTGAAAAATATATATTTTTAAAATCTGATTGTTCTCTTTAAAGGGAAGGGGCAATTGTTTCTGAGGAATTTGTCTCTCTATGAATCGGCACAAACTGCAATAGAACAGAATCATCTCGCTTTTCTATGACAATGCTATCCATACATATGTGGTTTCTCTAACTTTTCGCTAGCGTTTTTCTCTCTCTCTAATGCATTTCTCTGCACGTTGCGCGCTCGTAAAAACACCTATTGTCATCCCTCTGCGCTCTCACTAATTGTCTGTTCTTCCGAGATTCATTCTATCGAAGGGGTACTTCAGAGCCCCTAATTAGCTTTGCTATTGGCCCATTTAGTATAGTGGTTAGTACTCAACGTTCTGGCCGTGGCGACGCTGGTTCGATTCCATCCATGGGCAACTCTTTTGCGTAATTAGCTTGGAACAGCAGCTTTTCTGCTACTTGATCTACTCTTACAAGTTATTCTATCGGCCCATGTAGTATAGTGGTTAGTACTCCACGTTGTGGCCGTGGCGACGCTGGTTCGATTCCAGCCATGGGCAACTCTTTTGCGTAATTAGCTTCGAACAGCAGCTTTTCTGCTACTTGATCTACTCTTACAAGTTATTCTATCGGCCTATGTAGTATAGTGGTTAGTACTCCACGTCATGGGCAACTCTTTTGCTTAATTAGCTTCGAACAGCAGCTTTTCTGCTACTTGATCTACTCTTACAAGTTATTCTATCGGCCCATGTAGTATAGTGGTTAGTACTCCACGTTGTGGCCGTGGCGACGCTGGTTCGATTCCAGCCATGGGCAACTCTTTTGCGTAATTAGCTTCGAACAGCAGCTTTTCTGCTACTCGATCTAGTCTTACAAGTTATTCTATCGGCCATGTAGTATAGTGGTTAGTACTCCACGTTGTGGCGGTGGCGACGCTGGTTCGATTCCAGCCATGGGCAACTCTTTTGCGTAATTAGCTTCGAACAGCAGCTTTTCTGCTACTCGATCTAGTCTTACAAGTTATTCTATCGGCCCATGTAGTATAGTGGTTAGTACTCCACGTTGTGGCCGTGGCGACGCTGGTTCGATTCCAGCCATGGGCAACTCTTTTGCGTAATTAGCTTCGAACAGCAGCTTTTCTGCTACTTGATCTACTCTTACAAGTTATTCTATAAGCCTATGTAGTATAGTGGTTAGTACTCCACGTCATGGGCAACTCTTTTGCTTAATTAGCTTCGAACAGCAGCTTTTCTGCTACTTGATCTACTCTTACAAGTTATTCTATCGGCCCATGTAGTATAGTGGTTAGTACTCCACGTTGTGGCCGTGGCGACGCTGGTTCGATTCCAGCCATGGGCAACTCTTTTGCGTAATTAGCTTCGAACAGCAGCTTTTCTGCTACTCGATCTAGTCTTACAAATTATTCTATCGGAAATGTAGTATAGTGGTTAGTACTCCACGTTGTGGCGGTGGCGACGATGGTTCGATTCCAGCCATGGGCAACTCTTTTGCGTAATTAGCTTCGAACAGCAGCTTTTCTGCTACTTGATCTACTCTTACAAGTTATTCTATCGGCCCATGTAGTATAGTGGTTAGTACTCCACGTTGTGGCCGTGGCGACGCTGGTTCGATTCCAGCCATGGGCAACTCTTTTGCATAATTAGCTTCGAACAGCAGCTTTTCTGCTACTCGATCTAGTCTTACAAGTTATTCTATCGGCCATGTAGTATAGTGGTTAGTACTCCACGTTGTGGCGGTGGCGACGATGGTTCGATTACAGCCATGGGCAACTCTTTTGCGTAATTAGCTTCGAACAGCAGCTTTTCTGCTACTTGATCTACTCTTACAAGTTATTCTATCGGCCCATGTAGTATAGTGGTTAGTACTCCACGTTGTGGCCGTGGCGACGCTGGTTCGATTCCAGCCATGGGCAACTCTTTTGCATAATTAGCTTCGAACAGCAGCTTTTCTGCTACTCGATCTAGTCTTACAAGTTATTCTATCGGCCATGTAGTATAGTGGTTAGTACTCCACGTTGTGGCGGTGGCGACGATGGTTCGATTACAGCCATGGGCAACTCTTTTGCGTAATTAGCTTCGAACAGCAGCTTTTCTGCTACTTGATCTACTCTTACAAGTTATTCTATCGGCCCATGTAGTATAGTGGTTAGTACTCCACGTTGTGGCCGTGGCGACGCTGGTTCGATTCCAGCCATGGGCAACTCTTTTGCATAATTAGCTTCGAACAGCAGCTTTTCTGCTACTCGATCTAGTCTTACAAGTTATTCTATCGGCCATGTAGTATAGTGGTTAGTACTCCACGTCATGGGCAACTCTTTTGCGTAATTAGCTTCGAACAGCATCTTTTCTGCTACTTGATCTACTCTTACAAGTTATTCTATTGGCCCATTTAGTATAGTGGTTAGTACTCAACGTTCTGGCCGTGGCGACGCTGGTTCGATTCCATCCATGGGCAACTCTTTTGCGTAATTAGCTTGGAACAGCAGCTTTTCTGCTACTTGATCTACTCTTACAAGTTATTCTATCGGCCCATGTAGTATAGTGGTTAGTACTCCACGTCATGGGCAACTCTTTTGCGTAATTAGCTTCGAACAGCATCTTTTCTGCTACTTGATCTACTCTTACAAGTTATTCTATTGGCCCATTTAGTATAGTGGTTAGTACTCAACGTTCTGGCCGTGGCGACGCTGGTTCGATTCCATCCATGGGCAACTCTTTTGCGTAATTAGCTTGGAACAGCAGCTTTTCTGCTACTTGATCTACTCTTACAAGTTATTCTATCGGCCCATGTAGTATAGTGGTTAGTACTCCACGTTGTGGCCGTGGCGACGCTGGTTCGATTCCAGCCATGGGCAACTCTTTTGCGTAATTAGCTTCGAACAGCAGCTTTTCTGCTACTTGATCTACTCTTACAAGTTATTCTATCGGCCTATGTAGTATAGTGGTTAGTACTCCACGTCATGGGCAACTCTTTTGCTTAATTAGCTTCGAACAGCAGCTTTTCTGCTACTTGATCTACTCTTACAAGTTATTCTATCGGCCCATGTAGTATAGTGGTTAGTACTCCACGTTGTGGCCGTGGCGACGCTGGTTCGATTCCAGCCATGGGCAACTCTTTTGCGTAATTAGCTTCGAACAGCAGCTTTTCTGCTACTCGATCTAGTCTTACAAGTTATTCTATCGGCCATGTAGTATAGTGGTTAGTACTCCACGTTGTGGCGGTGGCGACGCTGGTTCGATTCCAGCCATGGGCAACTCTTTTGCGTAATTAGCTTCGAACAGCAGCTTTTCTGCTACTCGATCTAGTCTTACAAGTTATTCTATCGGCCCATGTAGTATAGTGGTTAGTACTCCACGTTGTGGCCGTGGCGACGCTGGTTCGATTCCAGCCATGGGCAACTCTTTTGCGTAATTAGCTTCGAACAGCAGCTTTTCTGCTACTCGATCTAGTCTTACAAGTTATTCTATCGGCCCATGTAGTATAGTGGTTAGTACTCCACGTTGTGGCCGTGGCGACGCTGGTTCGATTCCAGCCATGGGCAACTCTTTTGCGTAATTAGCTTCGAACAGCAGCTTTTCTGCTACTTGATCTACTCTTACAAGTTATTCTATAAGCCTATGTAGTATAGTGGTTAGTACTCCACGTCATGGGCAACTCTTTTGCTTAATTAGCTTCGAACAGCAGCTTTTCTGCTACTTGATCTACTCTTACAAGTTATTCTATCGGCCCATGTAGTATAGTGGTTAGTACTCCACGTTGTGGCCGTGGCGACGCTGGTTCGATTCCAGCCATGGGCAACTCTTTTGCGTAATTAGCTTCGAACAGCAGCTTTTCTGCTACTCGATCTAGTCTTACAAATTATTCTATCGGAAATGTAGTATAGTGGTTAGTACTCCACGTTGTGGCGGTGGCGACGATGGTTCGATTCCAGCCATGGGCAACTCTTTTGCGTAATTAGCTTCGAACAGCAGCTTTTCTGCTGCTTGATCTACTCTTACAAGTTATTCTATCGGCCCATGTAGTATAGTGGTTAGTACTCCACGTTGTGGCCGTGGCGACGCTGGTTCGATTCCAGCCATGGGCAACTCTTTTGCATAATTAGCTTCGAACAGCAGCTTTTCTGCTACTCGATCTAGTCTTACAAGTTATTCTATCGGCCATGTAGTATAGTGGTTAGTACTCCACGTTGTGGCGGTGGCGACGATGGTTCGATTACAGCCATGGGCAACTCTTTTGCGTAATTAGCTTCGAACAGCAGCTTTTCTGCTACTTGATCTACTCTTACAAGTTATTCTATCGGCCCATGTAGTATAGTGGTTAGTACTCCACGTTGTGGCCGTGGCGACGCTGGTTCGATTCCAGCCATGGGCAACTCTTTTGCATAATTAGCTTCGAACAGCAGCTTTTCTGCTACTCGATCTAGTCTTACAAGTTATTCTATCGGCCATGTAGTATAGTGGTTAGTACTCCACGTTGTGGCCGTGGCGACGCTGGTTCGATTCCAGCCATGGGCAACTCTTTTGCGTAATTAGCTTCGAACAGCAGCTTTTCTGCTACTTGATCTACTCTTACAAGTTATTCTATCGGCCCATGTAGTATAGTGGTTAGTACTCCACGTTGTGGCCGTGGCGACGCTGGTTCGATTCCAGCCATGGGCAACTCTTTTGCATAATTAGCTTCGAACAGCAGCTTTTCTGCTACTCGATCTAGTCTTACAAGTTATTCTATCGGCCATGTAGTATAGTGGTTAGTACTCCACGTCATGGGCAACTCTTTTGCGTAATTAGCTTCGAACAGCATCTTTTCTGCTACTTGATCTACTCTTACAAGTTATTCTATTGGCCCATTTAGTATAGTGGTTAGTACTCAACGTTCTGGCCGTGGCGACGCTGGTTCGATTCCATCCATGGGCAACTCTTTTGCGTAATTAGCTTGGAACAGCAGCTTTTCTGCTACTTGATCTACTCTTACAAGTTATTCTATCGGCCCATGTAGTATAGTGGTTAGTACTCCACGTTGTGGCCGTGGCGACGCTGGTTCGATTCCAGCCATGGGCAACTCTTTTGCGTAATTAGCTTCGAACAGCAGCTTTTCTGCTACTTGATCTACTCTTACAAGTTATTCTATCGGCCTATGTAGTATAGTGGTTAGTACTCCACGTTGTGGCCGTGGCGACGCTGGTTCGATTCCAGCCATGGGCAACTCTTTTGCGTAATTAGCTTGGAACAGCAGCTTTTCTGCTACTTGATCTACTCTTACAAGTTATTCTATCGGCCCATGTAGTATAGTGGTTAGTACTCCACGTTGTGGCCGTGGCGACGCTGGTTCGATTCCAGCCATGGGCAACTCTTTTGCGTAATTAGCTTGGAACAGCAGCTTTTCTGCTACTTGATCTACTCTTACAAGTTATTCTATCGGCCCATGTAGTATAGTGGTTAGTACTCCACGTTGTGGCCGTGGCGACGCTGGTTCGATTCCAGCCATGGGCAACTCTTTTGCGTAATTAGCTTCGAACAGCAGCTTTTCTGCTACTTGATCTACTCTTACAAGTTATTCTATCGGCCCATGTAGTATAGTGGTTAGTACTCCACGTTGTGGCCGTGGCGACGCTGGTTCGATTCCAGCCATGGGCAACTCTTTTGCGTAATTAGCTTCGAACAGCAGCTTTTCTGCTACTCGATCTAGTCTTACAAGTTATTCTATCGGCCATGTAGTATAGTGGTTAGTACTCCACGTTGTGGCGGTGGCGACGCTGGTTCGATTCCAGCCATGGGCAACTCTTTTGCGTAATTAGCTTCGAACAGCAGCTTTTCTGCTACTCGATCTAGTCTTACAAGTTATTCTATCGGCCCATGTAGTATAGTGGTTAGTACTCCACGTTGTGGCCGTGGCGACGCTGGTTCGATTCCAGCCATGGGCAACTCTTTTGCGTAATTAGCTTCGAACAGCAGCTTTTCTGCTACTTGATCTACTCTTACAAGTTATTCTATCGGCCTATGTAGTATAGTGGTTAGTACTCCACGTCATGGGCAACTCTTTTGCTTAATTAGCTTCGAACAGCAGCTTTTCTGCTACTTGATCTACTCTTACAAGTTATTCTATCGGCCCATGTAGTATAGTGGTTAGTACTCCACGTTGTGGCCGTGGCGACGCTGGTTCGATTCCAGCCATGGGCAACTCTTTTGCGTAATTAGCTTCGAACAGCAGCTTTTCTGCTACTCGATCTAGTCTTACAAGTTATTCTATCGGCCATGTAGTATAGTGGTTAGTACTCCACGTTGTGGCGGTGGCGACGATGGTTCGATTCCAGCCATGGGCAACTCTTTTGCGTAATTAGCTTCGAACAGCAGCTTTTCTGCTACTTGATCTACTCTTACAAGTTATTCTATCGGCCCATGTAGTATAGTGGTTAGTACTCCACGTTGTGGCCGTGGCGACGCTGGTTCGATTCCAGCCATGGGCAACTCTTTTGCATAATTAGCTTCGAACAGCAGCTTTTCTGCTACTCGATCTAGTCTTACAAGTTATTCTATCGGCCATGTAGTATAGTGGTTAGTACTCCACGTTGTGGCGGTGGCGACGATGGTTCGATTACAGCCATGGGCAACTCTTTTGCGTAATTAGCTTCGAACAGCAGCTTTTCTGCTACTTGATCTACTCTTACAAGTTATTCTATCGGCCCATGTAGTATAGTGGTTAGTACTCCACGTTGTGGCCGTGGCGACGCTGGTTCGATTCCAGCCATGGGCAACTCTTTTGCATAATTAGCTTCGAACAGCAGCTTTTCTGCTACTCGATCTAGTCTTACAAGTTATTCTATCGGCCATGTAGTATAGTGGTTAGTACTCCACGTTGTGGCCGTGGCGACGCTGGTTCGATTCCAGCCATGGGCAACTCTTTTGCGTAATTAGCTTCGAACAGCAGCTTTTCTGCTACTTGATCTACTCTTACAAGTTATTCTATCGGCCCATGTAGTATAGTGGTTAGTACTCCACGTTGTGGCCGTGGCGACGCTGGTTCGATTCCAGCCATGGGCAACTCTTTTGCATAATTAGCTTCGAACAGCAGCTTTTCTGCTACTCGATCTAGTCTTACAAGTTATTCTATCGGCCATGTAGTATAGTGGTTAGTACTCCACGTCATGGGCAACTCTTTTGCGTAATTAGCTTCGAACAGCATCTTTTCTGCTACTTGATCTACTCTTACAAGTTATTCTATCGGCCCATGTAGTATAGTGGTTAGTACTCCACGTTGTGGCCGTGGCGACGCTGGTTCGATTCCAGCCATGGGCAACTCTTTTGCATAATTAGCTTCGAACAGCAGCTTTTCTGCTACTCGATCTAGTCTTACAAGTTATTCTATCGGCCATGTAGTATAGTGGTTAGTACTCCACGTCATGGGCAACTCTTTTGCGTAATTAGCTTCGAACAGCAGCTTTTCTGCTACTTGATCTACTCTTACAAGTTATTCTATCGGCCCATGTAGTATAGTGGTTAGTACTCCACGTTGTGGCCGTGGCGACGCTGGTTCGATTCCAGCCATGGGCAACTCTTTTGCGTAATTAGCTTCGAACAGCAGCTTTTCTGCTACTCGATCTAGTCTTACAAGTTATTCTATCGGCCATGTAGTATAGTGGTTAGTACTCCACGTTGTGGCGGTGGCGACGATGGTTCGATTCCAGCCATGGGCAACTCTTTTGCGTAATTAGCTTCGAACAGCAGCTTTTCTGCTACTTGATCTACTCTTACAAGTTATTCTATCGGCCCATGTAGTATAGTGGTTAGTACTCCACGTTGTGGCCGTGGCGACGCTGGTTCGATTCCAGCCATGGGCAACTCTTTTGCGTAATTAGCTTCGAACAGCAGCTTTTCTGCTACTTGATCTACTCTTACAAGTTATTCTATCGGCCCATGTAGTATAGTGGTTAGTACTCCACGTTGTGGCCGTGGCGACGCTGGTTCGATTCCAGCCATGGGCAACTCTTTTGCATAATTAGCTTCGAACAGCAGCTTTTCTGCTACTCGATCTAGTCTTACAAGTTATTCTATCGGCCATGTAGTATAGTGGTTAGTACTCCACGTCATGGGCAACTCTTTTGCGTAATTAGCTTCGAACAGCATCTTTTCTGCTACTTGATCTACTCTTACAAGTTATTCTATCGGCCCATGTAGTATAGTGGTTAGTACTCCACGTTGTGGCCGTGGCGACGCTGGTTCGATTCCAGCCATGGGCAACTCTTTTGCATAATTAGCTTCGAACAGCAGCTTTTCTGCTACTCGATCTAGTCTTACAAGTTATTATATCGGCCATGTAGTATAGTGGTTAGTACTCCACGTCATGGGCAACTCTTTTGCATAATTAGCTTCGAACAGCAGCTTTTCTGCTACTCGATCTAGTCTTACAAGTTATTCTATCGGCCATGTAGTATAGTGGTTAGTACTCCACGTCATGGGCAACTCTTTTGCGTAATTAGCTTCGAACAGCATCTTTTCTGCTACTTGATCTACTCTTACAAGTTATTCTATCGGCCCATGTAGTATAGTGGTTAGTACTCCACGTTGTGGCCGTGGCGACGCTGGTTCGATTCCAGCCATGGGCAACTCTTTTGCATAATTAGCTTCGAACAGCAGCTTTTCTGCTACTCGATCTAGTCTTACAAGTTATTCTATCGGCCATGTAGTATAGTGGTTAGTACTCCACGTCATGGGCAACTCTTTTGCGTAATTAGCTTCGAACAGCAGCTTTTCTGCTACTTGATCTACTCTTACAAGTTATTCTATCGGCCCATGTAGTATAGTGGTTAGTACTCCACGTTGTGGCCGTGGCGACGCTGGTTCGATTCCAGCCATGGGCAACTCTTTTGCGTAATTAGCTTCGAACAGCAGCTTTTCTGCTACTCGATCTAGTCTTACAAGTTATTCTATCGGCCATGTAGTATAGTGGTTAGTACTCCACGTTGTGGCGGTGGCGACGATGGTTCGATTCCAGCCATGGGCAACTCTTTTGCGTAATTAGCTTCGAACAGCAGCTTTTCTGCTACTTGATCTACTCTTACAAGTTATTCTATCGGCCCATGTAGTATAGTGGTTAGTACTCCACGTTGTGGCCGTGGCGACGCTGGTTCGATTCCAGCCATGGGCAACTCTTTTGCATAATTAGCTTCGAACAGCAGCTTTTCTGCTACTCGATCTAGTCTTACAAGTTATTCTATCGGCCATGTAGTATAGTGGTTAGTACTCCACGTTGTGGCGGTGGCGACGATGGTTCGATTCCAGCCATGGGCAACTCTTTTGCGTAATTAGCTTCGAACAGCAGCTTTTCTGCTACTTGATCTACTCTTACAAGTTATTCTATCGGCCCATGTAGTATAGTGGTTAGTACTCCACGTTGTGGCCGTGGCGACGCTGGTTCGATTCCAGCCATGGGCAACTCTTTTGCGTAATTAGCTTCGAACAGCAGCTTTTCTGCTACTTGATCTACTCTTACAAGTTATTCTATCGGCCCATGTAGTATAGTGGTTAGTACTCCACGTTGTGGCCGTGGCGACGCTGGTTCGATTCCAGCCATGGGCAACTCTTTTGCATAATTAGCTTCGAACAGCAGCTTTTCTGCTACTCGATCTAGTCTTACAAGTTATTCTATCGGCCATGTAGTATAGTGGTTAGTACTCCACGTCATGGGCAACTCTTTTGCGTAATTAGCTTCGAACAGCATCTTTTCTGCTACTTGATCTACTCTTACAAGTTATTCTATCGGCCCATGTAGTATAGTGGTTAGTACTCCACGTTGTGGCCGTGGCGACGCTGGTTCGATTCCAGCCATGGGCAACTCTTTTGCATAATTAGCTTCGAACAGCAGCTTTTCTGCTACTCGATCTAGTCTTACAAGTTATTATATCGGCCATGTAGTTTAGTGGTTAGTACTCCACGTCATGGGCAACTCTTTTGCGTAATTAGCTTCGAACAGCAGCTTTTCTGCTACTTGATCTACTCTTACAAGTTATTCTATCGGCCCATGTAGTATAGTGGTTAGTACTCCACGTTGTGGCCGTGGCGACTCTGGTTCGATTCCAGCCATGGGCAACTCTTTTGCGTAATTAGCTTCGAACAGCAGCTTTTCTGCTACTTGATCTAGTCTTACAAGTTATTCTATCGGCCATGTAGTATAGTGGTTAGTACTCCACGTTGTGGCGGTGGCGACGATGGTTCGATTCCAGCCATGGGCAACTCTTTTGCGTAATTAGCTTCGAACAGCAGCTTTTCTGCTACTTGATCTACTCTTACAAGTTATTCTATCGGCCCATGTAGTATAGTGGTTAGTACTCCACGTTGTGGCCGTGGCGACGCTGGTTCGATTCCAGCCATGGGCAACTCTTTTGCATAATTAGCTTCGAACAGCAGCTTTTCTGCTACTCGATCTAGTCTTACAAGTTATTCTATCGGCCATGTAGTATAGTGGTTAGTACTCCACGTTGTGGCGGTGGCGACGATGGTTCGATTCCAGCCATGGGCAACTCTTTTGCGTAATTAGCTTCGAACAGCAGCTTTTCTGCTACTTGATCTACTCTTACAAGTTATTCTATCGGCCCATGTAGTATAGTGGTTAGTACTCCACGTTGTGGCCGTGGCGACGCTGGTTCGATTCCAGCCATGGGCAACTCTTTTGCATAATTAGCTTCGAACAGCAGCTTTTCTGCTACTTGATCTACTCTTACAAGTTATTCTATCGGCCCATGTAGTATAGTGGTTAGTACTCCACGTTGTGGCCGTGGCGACGCTGGTTCGATTCCAGCCATGGGCAACTCTTTTGCATAATTAGCTTCGAACAGCAGCTTTTCTGCTACTCGATCTAGTCTTACAAGTTATTCTATCGGCCATGTAGTATAGTGGTTAGTACTCCACGTCATGGGCAACTCTTTTGCGTAATTAGCTTCGAACAGCAGCTTTTCTGCTACTTGATCTACTCTTACAAGTTATTCTATCGGCCCATGTAGTATAGTGGTTAGTACTCCACGTTGTGGCCGTGGCGACGCTGGTTCGATTCCAGCCATGGGCAACTCTTTTGCATAATTAGCTTCGAACAGCAGCTTTTCTGCTACTCGATCTAGTCTTACAAGTTATTCTATCGGCCATGTAGTATAGTGGTTAGTACTCCACGTCATGGGCAACTCTTTTGCGTAATTAGCTTCGAACAGCAGCTTTTCTGCTACTTGATCTACTCTTACAAGTTATTCTATCGGCCCATGTAGTATAGTGGTTAGTACTCCACGTTGTGGCCGTGGCGACTCTGGTTCGATTCCAGCCATGGGCAACTCTTTTGCGTAATTAGCTTCGAACAGCAGCTTTTCTGCTACTCGATCTAGTCTTACAAGTTATTCTATCGGCCATGTAGTATAGTGGTTAGTACTCCACGTTGTGGCGGTGGCGACGATGGTTCGATTCCAGCCATGGGCAACTCTTTTGCGTAATTAGCTTCGAACAGCAGCTTTTCTGCTACTTGATCTACTCTTACAAGTTATTCTATCGGCCCATGTAGTATAGTGGTTAGTACTCCACGTTGTGGCCGTGGCGACGCTGGTTCGATTCCAGCCATGGGCAACTCTTTTGCATAATTAGCTTCGAACAGCAGCTTTTCTGCTACTCGATCTAGTCTTACAAGTTATTCTATCGGCCATGTAGTATAGTGGTTAGTACTCCACGTCATGGGCAACTCTTTTGCGTAATTAGCTTCGAACAGCAGCTTTTCTGCTACTTGATCTACTCTTACAAGTTATTCTATCGGCCCATGTAGTATAGTGGTTAGTACTCCACGTTGTGGCCGTGGCGACTCTGGTTCGATTCCAGCCATGGGCAACTCTTTTGCGTAATTAGCTTCGAACAGCAGCTTTTCTGCTACTCGATCTAGTCTTACAAGTTATTCTATCGGCCATGTAGTATAGTGGTTAGTACTCCACGTTGTGGCGGTGGCGACGCTGGTTCGATTCCAGCCATGGGCAACTCTTTTGCGTAATTAGCTTCGAACAGCAGCTTTTCTGCTACTTGATCTACTCTTACAAGTTATTCTATCGGCCATGTAGTATAGTGGTTAGTACTCCACGTTGTGGCGGTGGCGACGCTGGTTCGATTCCAGCCATGGGCAACTCTTTTGCGTAATTAGCTTCGAACAGCAGCTTTTCTGCTACTTGATCTACTCTTACAAGTTATTCTATCGGCCCATGTAGTATAGTGGTTAGTACTCCACGTTGTGGCCGTGGCGACGCTGGTTCGATTCCAGCCATGGGCAACTCTTTTGCGTAATTAGCTTCGAACAGCAGCTTTTCTGCTACTTGATCTACTCTTACAAGTTATTCTATCGGCCATGTAGTATAGTGGTTAGTACTCCACGTTGTGGCGGTGGCGACGCTGGTTCGATTCCAGCCATGGGCAACTCTTTTGCGTAATTAGCTTCGAACAGCAGCTTTTCTGCTACTTGATCTACTCTTACAAGTTATTCTATCGGCCCATGTAGTATAGTGGTTAGTACTCCACGTTGTGGCCGTGGCGACGCTGGTTCGATTGCAGCCATGGGCAACTCTTTTGCGTAATTAGCTTCGAACAGCAGCTTTTCTGCTACTTGATCTACTCTTACAAGTTATTCTATCGGCCCATGTAGTATAGTGGTTAGTACTCAACGTTCTGGCCGTGGCGACGCTGGTTCGATTCCATCCATGGGCAACTCTTTTGCATAATTAGCTTCGAACAGCAGCTTTTCTGCTACTTGATCTACTCTTACAAGTTATTCTATCGGCCCATGTAGTATAGTGGTTAGTACTCCACGTTGTGGCCGTGGCGACGCTGGTTCGATTCCAGCCATGGGCAACTCTTTTGCGTAATTAGCTTCGAACAGCAGCTTTTCTGCTACTTGATCTACTCTTACAAGTTATTCTATCGGCCCATGTAGTATAGTGGTTAGTACTCAACGTTCTGGCCGTGGCGACGCTGGTTCGATTCCATCCATGGGCAACTCTTTTGCATAATTAGCTTCGAACAGCAGCTTTTCTGCTACTTGATCTACTCTTACAAGTTATTCTATCGGCCCATGTAGTATAGTGGTTAGTACTCCACGTTGTGACGGTGGCGACGCTGGTTCGATTCCAGCCATGGGCAACTCTTTTGCGTAATTAGCTTCGAACAGCAGCTTTTCTGCTACTT
The DNA here is from genome assembly GCA_036245825.1 of Pristionchus entomophagus. NCBI lineage: Eukaryota > Metazoa > Nematoda > Chromadorea > Rhabditida > Neodiplogasteridae > Pristionchus > Pristionchus entomophagus. Next base: position 30,464,240 of record BTSX01000006.1, read on the forward strand.
GATCTACTCTTACAAGTTATTCTATCGGCCCATGTAGTATAGTGGTTAGTACTCCACGTTGTGGCCGTGGCGACTCTGGTTCGATTCCAGCCATGGGCAACTCTTTTGCGTAATTAGCTTCGAACAGCAGCTTTTCTGCTACTTGATCTAGTCTTACAAGTTATTCTATCGGCCATGTAGTATAGTGGTTAGTACTCCACGTTGTGGCGGTGGCGACGATGGTTCGATTCCAGCCATGGGCAACTCTTTTGCGTAATTAGCTTCGAACAGCAGCTTTTCTGCTACTTGATCTACTCTTACAAGTTATTCTATCGGCCCATGTAGTATAGTGGTTAGTACTCCACGTTGTGGCCGTGGCGACGCTGGTTCGATTCCAGCCATGGGCAACTCTTTTGCATAATTAGCTTCGAACAGCAGCTTTTCTGCTACTCGATCTAGTCTTACAAGTTATTCTATCGGCCATGTAGTATAGTGGTTAGTACTCCACGTTGTGGCGGTGGCGACGATGGTTCGATTCCAGCCATGGGCAACTCTTTTGCGTAATTAGCTTCGAACAGCAGCTTTTCTGCTACTTGATCTACTCTTACAAGTTATTCTATCGGCCCATGTAGTATAGTGGTTAGTACTCCACGTTGTGGCCGTGGCGACGCTGGTTCGATTCCAGCCATGGGCAACTCTTTTGCATAATTAGCTTCGAACAGCAGCTTTTCTGCTACTCGATCTAGTCTTACAAGTTATTCTATCGGCCATGTAGTATAGTGGTTAGTACTCCACGTCATGGGCAACTCTTTTGCGTAATTAGCTTCGAACAGCAGCTTTTCTGCTACTTGATCTACTCTTACAAGTTATTCTATCGGCCCATGTAGTATAGTGGTTAGTACTCCACGTTGTGGCCGTGGCGACGCTGGTTCGATTCCAGCCATGGGCAACTCTTTTGCATAATTAGCTTCGAACAGCAGCTTTTCTGCTACTCGATCTAGTCTTACAAGTTATTCTATCGGCCATGTAGTATAGTGGTTAGTACTCCACGTCATGGGCAACTCTTTTGCGTAATTAGCTTCGAACAGCAGCTTTTCTGCTACTTGATCTACTCTTACAAGTTATTCTATCGGCCCATGTAGTATAGTGGTTAGTACTCCACGTTGTGGCCGTGGCGACGCTGGTTCGATTCCAGCCATGGGCAACTCTTTTGCATAATTAGCTTCGAACAGCAGCTTTTCTGCTACTCGATCTAGTCTTACAAGTTATTCTATCGGCCATGTAGTATAGTGGTTAGTACTCCACGTCATGGGCAACTCTTTTGCGTAATTAGCTTCGAACAGCAGCTTTTCTGCTACTTGATCTACTCTTACAAGTTATTCTATCGGCCCATGTAGTATAGTGGTTAGTACTCCACGTTGTGGCCGTGGCGACTCTGGTTCGATTCCAGCCATGGGCAACTCTTTTGCGTAATTAGCTTCGAACAGCAGCTTTTCTGCTACTCGATCTAGTCTTACAAGTTATTCTATCGGCCATGTAGTATAGTGGTTAGTACTCCACGTTGTGGCGGTGGCGACGATGGTTCGATTCCAGCCATGGGCAACTCTTTTGCGTAATTAGCTTCGAACAGCAGCTTTTCTGCTACTTGATCTACTCTTACAAGTTATTCTATCGGCCCATGTAGTATAGTGGTTAGTACTCCACGTTGTGGCCGTGGCGACGCTGGTTCGATTCCAGCCATGGGCAACTCTTTTGCGTAATTAGCTTCGAACAGCAGCTTTTCTGCTACTTGATCTACTCTTACAAGTTATTCTATCGGCCATGTAGTATAGTGGTTAGTACTCCACGTTGTGGCGGTGGCGACGCTGGTTCGATTCCAGCCATGGGCAACTCTTTTGCGTAATTAGCTTCGAACAGCAGCTTTTCTGCTACTTGATCTACTCTTACAAGTTATTCTATCGGCCCATGTAGTATAGTGGTTAGTACTCCACGTTGTGGCCGTGGCGACGCTGGTTCGATTGCAGCCATGGGCAACTCTTTTGCGTAATTAGCTTCGAACAGCAGCTTTTCTGCTACTTGATCTACTCTTACAAGTTATTCTATCGGCCCATGTAGTATAGTGGTTAGTACTCAACGTTCTGGCCGTGGCGACGCTGGTTCGATTCCATCCATGGGCAACTCTTTTGCATAATTAGCTTCGAACAGCAGCTTTTCTGCTACTTGATCTACTCTTACAAGTTATTCTATCGGCCCATGTAGTATAGTGGTTAGTACTCCACGTTGTGGCCGTGGCGACGCTGGTTCGATTCCAGCCATGGGCAACTCTTTTGCGTAATTAGCTTCGAACAGCAGCTTTTCTGCTACTTGATCTACTCTTACAAGTTATTCTATCGGCCCATGTAGTATAGTGGTTAGTACTCAACGTTCTGGCCGTGGCGACGCTGGTTCGATTCCATCCATGGGCAACTCTTTTGCATAATTAGCTTCGAACAGCAGCTTTTCTGCTACTTGATCTACTCTTACAAGTTATTCTATCGGCCCATGTAGTATAGTGGTTAGTACTCCACGTTGTGACGGTGGCGACGCTGGTTCGATTCCAGCCATGGGCAACTCTTTTGCGTAATTAGCTTCGAACAGCAGCTTTTCTGCTACTTGATCTACTCTTACAAGTTATTCTATCGGCCCATGTAGTATAGTGGTTAGTACTCCACGTTGTGGCCGTGGCGACGCTGGTTCGATTCCAGCCATGGGCAACTCTTTTGCGTAATTAGCTTCGAACAGCAGCTTTTCTGCTACTTGATCTACTCTTACAAGTTATTCTATCGGCCATGTAGTATAGTGGTTAGTACTCCACGTTGTGGCGGTGGCGACGCTGGTTCGATTCCAGCCATGGGCAACTCTTTTGCGTAATTAGCTTCGAACAGCAGCTTTTCTGCTACTTGATCTACTCTTACAAGTTATTCTATCGGCCCATGTAGTATAGTGGTTAGTACTCCACGTTGTGGCCGTGGCGACGCTGGTTCGATTGCAGCCATGGGCAACTCTTTTGCGTAATTAGCTTCGAACAGCAGCTTTTCTGCTACTTGATCTACTCTTACAAGTTATTCTATCGGCCCATGTAGTATAGTGGTTAGTACTCAACGTTCTGGCCGTGGCGACGCTGGTTCGATTCCATCCATGGGCAACTCTTTTGCATAATTAGCTTCGAACAGCAGCTTTTCTGCTACTTGATCTACTCTTACAAGTTATTCTATCGGCCCATGTAGTATAGTGGTTAGTACTCCACGTTGTGGCCGTGGCGACGCTGGTTCGATTCCAGCCATGGGCAACTCTTTTGCGTAATTAGCTTCGAACAGCAGCTTTTCTGCTACTTGATCTACTCTTACAAGTTATTCTATCGGCCCATGTAGTATAGTGGTTAGTACTCAACGTTCTGGCCGTGGCGACGCTGGTTCGATTCCATCCATGGGCAACTCTTTTGCATAATTAGCTTCGAACAGCAGCTTTTCTGCTACTTGATCTACTCTTACAAGTTATTCTATCGGCCCATGTAGTATAGTGGTTAGTACTCCACGTTGTGGCCGTGGCGACGCTGGTTCGATTCCAGCCATGGGCAACTCTTTTGCATAATTAGCTTCGAACAGCAGCTTTTCTGCTACTCGATCTAGTCTTACAAGTTATTCTATCGGCCATGTAGTATAGTGGTTAGTACTCCACGTTGTGACGGTGGCGACGCTGGTTCGATTCCAGCCATGGGCAACTCTTTTGCGTAATTAGCTTCGAATAGCAGCTTTTCTGCTACTTGATCTACTCTTACAAGTTATTCTATCGGCCCATGTAGTATAGTGGTTAGTACTCCACGTTGTGACCGTGGCGACGCTGGTTCGATTCCAGCCATGGGCAACTCTTTTGCGTAATTAGCTTCGAACAGCAGCTTCTCTGCTACTTGATCTACTCTTACAAGTTATTCTATCGGCCCATGTAGTATAGTGGTTAGTACTCCACGTTGTGGCCGTGGCGACGCTGGTTCGATTCCAGCCATGGGCAACTCTTTTGCTTAATTAGCTTCGAACAGCAGCTTTTCTGCTACTTGATCTACTCTTACAAGTTATTCTATCGGCCCATGTAGTATAGTGGTTAGTACTCCACGTTGTGGCCGTGGCGACGCTGGTTCGATTCCAGCCATGGGCAACTCTTTTGCGTAATTAGCTTGGAACAGCAGCTTTTCTGCTACTTGATTTACTCTTACAAGTTATTCTATCGGCCCATGTAGTATAGTGGTTAGTACTCCACGTTGTGGCCGTGGCGACGCTGGTTCGATTCCAGCCATGGGCAACTCTTTTGCGTAATTAGCTTCGAACAGCAGCTTTTCTGCTACATGATCTACTCTTACAAGTTATTCTATCGGCCCATGTAGTATAGTGGTTAGTACTCCACGTCATGGGCAACTCTTTTGCGTAATTAGCTTCGAACAGCAGCTTTTCTGCTACTTGATCTACTCTTACAAGTTATTCTATCGGCCCATGTAGTATAGTGGTTAGTACTCCACGTTGTGGCCGTGGCGACGCTGGTTCGATTCCAGCCATGGGCAACTCTTTTGCGTAATTAGCTTCGAACAGCAGCTTTTCTGCTACTCGATCTAGTCTTACAAGTTATTCTATCGGCCATGTAGTATAGTGGTTAGTACTCCACGTTGTGGCGGTGGCGACGCTGGTTCGATTCCAGCCATGGGCAACTCTTTTGCGTAATTAGCTTCGAACAGCAGCTTTTCTGCTACTTGATCTACTCTTACAAGTTATTCTATCGGCCCATGTAGTATAGTGGTTAGTACTCCACGTTGTGGCCGTGGCGACGCTGGTTCGATTCCAGCCATGGGCAACTCTTTTGCGTAATTAGCTTCGAACAGCAGCTTTTCTGCTACTTGATCTACTCTTACAAGTTATTCTATCGGCCCATGTAGTATAGTGGTTAGTACTCAACGTTCTGGCCGTGGCGACGCTGGTTCGATTCCATCCATGGGCAACTCTTTTGCATAATTAGCTTCGAACAGCAGCTTTTCTGCTACTTGATCTACTCTTACAAGTTATTCTATCGGCCCATGTAGTATAGTGGTTAGTACTCAACGTTCTGGCCGTGGCGACGCTGGTTCGATTCCATCCATGGGCAACTCTTTTGCATAATTAGCTTCGAACAGCAGCTTTTCTGCTACTTGATCTACTCTTACAAGTTATTCTATCGGCCCATGTAGTATAGTGGTTAGTACTCCACGTTGTGGCCGTGGCGACGCTGGTTCGATTCCAGCCATGGGCAACTCTTTTGCGTAATTAGCTTCGAGCAGCAGCTTCTCTGCTACTTGATCTAGTCTTACAAGTTATTCTATCGGCCCATGTAGTATAGTGGTTAGTACTCCACGTTGTGGCCGTGGCGACGCTGGTTCGATTCCAGCCATGGGCAACTCTTTTGCGTAATTAGCTTCGAACAGCAGCTTTTCTGCTACTTGATCTACTCTTACAAGTTATTCTATCGGCCCATGTAGTATAGTGGTTAGTACTCAACGTTCTGGCCGTGGCGACGCTGGTTCGATTCCATCCATGGGCAACTCTTTTGCATAATTAGCTTCGAACAGCAGCTTTTCTGCTACTTGATCTACTCTTACAAGTTATTCTATCGGCCCATGTAGTATAGTGGTTAGTACTCCACGTTGTGGCCGTGGCGACGCTGGTTCGATTCCAGCCATGGGCAACTCTTTTGCATAATTAGCTTCGAACAGCAGCTTTTCTGCTACTCGATCTAGTCTTACAAGTTATTCTATCGGCCATGTAGTATAGTGGTTAGTACTCCACGTTGTGACGGTGGCGACGCTGGTTCGATTCCAGCCATGGGCAACTCTTTTGCGTAATTAGCTTCGAATAGCAGCTTTTCTGCTACTTGATCTACTCTTACAAGTTATTCTATCGGCCCATGTAGTATAGTGGTTAGTACTCCACGTTGTGACCGTGGCGACGCTGGTTCGATTCCAGCCATGGGCAACTCTTTTGCGTAATTAGCTTCGAACAGCAGCTTCTCTGCTACTTGATCTACTCTTACAAGTTATTCTATCGGCCCATGTAGTATAGTGGTTAGTACTCCACGTTGTGGCCGTGGCGACGCTGGTTCGATTCCAGCCATGGGCAACTCTTTTGCTTAATTAGCTTCGAACAGCAGCTTTTCTGCTACTTGATCTACTCTTACAAGTTATTCTATCGGCCCATGTAGTATAGTGGTTAGTACTCCACGTTGTGGCCGTGGCGACGCTGGTTCGATTCCAGCCATGGGCAACTCTTTTGCGTAATTAGCTTGGAACAGCAGCTTTTCTGCTACTTGATTTACTCTTACAAGTTATTCTATCGGCCCATGTAGTATAGTGGTTAGTACTCCACGTTGTGGCCGTGGCGACGCTGGTTCGATTCCAGCCATGGGCAACTCTTTTGCGTAATTAGCTTCGAACAGCAGCTTTTCTGCTACATGATCTACTCTTACAAGTTATTCTATCGGCCCATGTAGTATAGTGGTTAGTACTCCACGTCATGGGCAACTCTTTTGCGTAATTAGCTTCGAACAGCAGCTTTTCTGCTACTTGATCTACTCTTACAAGTTATTCTATCGGCCCATGTAGTATAGTGGTTAGTACTCCACGTTGTGGCCGTGGCGACGCTGGTTCGATTCCAGCCATGGGCAACTCTTTTGCGTAATTAGCTTCGAACAGCAGCTTTTCTGCTACTCGATCTAGTCTTACAAGTTATTCTATCGGCCATGTAGTATAGTGGTTAGTACTCCACGTTGTGGCGGTGGCGACGCTGGTTCGATTCCAGCCATGGGCAACTCTTTTGCGTAATTAGCTTCGAACAGCAGCTTTTCTGCTACTTGATCTACTCTTACAAGTTATTCTATCGGCCCATGTAGTATAGTGGTTAGTACTCCACGTTGTGGCCGTGGCGACGCTGGTTCGATTCCAGCCATGGGCAACTCTTTTGCGTAATTAGCTTCGAACAGCAGCTTTTCTGCTACTTGATCTACTCTTACAAGTTATTCTATCGGCCCATGTAGTATAGTGGTTAGTACTCAACGTTCTGGCCGTGGCGACGCTGGTTCGATTCCATCCATGGGCAACTCTTTTGCATAATTAGCTTCGAACAGCAGCTTTTCTGCTACTTGATCTACTCTTACAAGTTATTCTATCGGCCCATGTAGTATAGTGGTTAGTACTCAACGTTCTGGCCGTGGCGACGCTGGTTCGATTCCATCCATGGGCAACTCTTTTGCATAATTAGCTTCGAACAGCAGCTTTTCTGCTACTTGATCTACTCTTACAAGTTATTCTATCGGCCCATGTAGTATAGTGGTTAGTACTCCACGTTGTGGCCGTGGCGACGCTGGTTCGATTCCAGCCATGGGCAACTCTTTTGCGTAATTAGCTTCGAGCAGCAGCTTCTCTGCTACTTGATCTAGTCTTACAAGTTATTCTATCGGCCCATGTAGTATAGTGGTTAGTACTCCACGTTGTGGCCGTGGCGACGCTGGTTCGATTCCAGCCATGGGCAACTCTTTTGCGTAATTAGCTTCGAACAGCAGCTTTTCTGCTACTTGATCTACTCTTACAAGTTATTCTATCGGCCCATGTAGTATAGTGGTTAGTACTCCACGTTGTGGCCGTGGCGACGCTGGTTCGATTCCAGCCATGGGCAACTCTTTTGCGTAATTAGCTTCGAACAGCAGCTTTTCTGCTACTCGATCTAGTCTTACAAGTTATTCTATCGGCCATGTAGTATAGTGGTTAGTACTCCACGTTGTGGCGGTGGCGACGCTGGTTCGATTCCAGCCATGGGCAACTCTTTTGCGTAATTAGCTTCGAACAGCAGCTTTTCTGCTACTTGATCTACTCTTACAAGTTATTCTATCGGCCCATGTAGTATAGTGGTTAGTACTCCACGTTGTGGCCGTGGCGACTCTGGTTCGATTCCAGCCATGGGCAACTCTTTTGCGTAATTAGCTTCGAACAGCAGCTTTTCTGCTACTTGATCTACTCTTACAAGTTATTCTATCGGCCCATGTAGTATAGTGGTTAGTACTCAACGTTCTGGCCGTGGCGACGCTGGTTCGATTCCATCCATGGGCAACTCTTTTGCATAATTAGCTTCGAACAGCAGCTTTTCTGCTACTTGATCTACTCTTACAAGTTATTCTATCGGCCCATGTAGTATAGTGGTTAGTACTCAACGTTCTGGCCGTGGCGACGCTGGTTCGATTCCATCCATGGGCAACTCTTTTGCATAATTAGCTTCGAACAGCAGCTTTTCTGCTACTTGATCTACTCTTACAAGTTATTCTATCGGCCCATGTAGTATAGTGGTTAGTACTCCACGTTGTGGCCGTGGCGACGCTGGTTCGATTCCAGCCATGGGCAACTCTTTTGCGTAATTAGCTTCGAGCAGCAGCTTCTCTGCTACTTGATCTAGTCTTACAAGTTATTCTATCGGCCCATGTAGTATAGTGGTTAGTACTCCACGTTGTGGCCGTGGCGACGCTGGTTCGATTCCAGCCATGGGCAACTCTTTTGCGTAATTAGCTTCGAACAGCAGCTTTTCTGCTACTTGATCTACTCTTACAAGTTATTCTATCGGCCCATGTAGTATAGTGGTTAGTACTCCACGTTGTGGCCGTGGCGACGCTGGTTCGATTCCAGCCATGGGCAACTCTTTTGCGTAATTAGCTTCGAACAGCAGCTTTTCTGCTACTCGATCTAGTCTTACAAGTTATTCTATCGGCCATGTAGTATAGTGGTTAGTACTCCACGTTGTGGCGGTGGCGACGCTGGTTCGATTCCAGCCATGGGCAACTCTTTTGCGTAATTAGCTTCGAACAGCAGCTTTTCTGCTACTTGATCTACTCTTACAAGTTATTCTATCGGCCCATGTAGTATAGTGGTTAGTACTCCACGTTGTGGCCGTGGCGACGCTGGTTCGATTCCAGCCATGGGCAACTCTTTTGCGTAATTAGCTTCGAACAGCAGCTTTTCTGCTACTTGATCTACTCTTACAAGTTATTCTATCGGCCCATGTAGTATAGTGGTTAGTACTCAACGTTCTGGCCGTGGCGACGCTGGTTCGATTCCATCCATGGGCAACTCTTTTGCATAATTAGCTTCGAACAGCAGCTTTTCTGCTACTTGATCTACTCTTACAAGTTATTCTATCGGCCCATGTAGTATAGTGGTTAGTACTCAACGTTCTGGCCGTGGCGACGCTGGTTCGATTCCATCCATGGGCAACTCTTTTGCATAATTAGCTTCGAACAGCAGCTTTTCTGCTACTTGATCTACTCTTACAAGTTATTCTATCGGCCCATGTAGTATAGTGGTTAGTACTCCACGTTGTGGCCGTGGCGACGCTGGTTCGATTCCAGCCATGGGCAACTCTTTTGCGTAATTAGCTTCGAGCAGCAGCTTCTCTGCTACTTGATCTAGTCTTACAAGTTATTCTATCGGCCCATGTAGTATAGTGGTTAGTACTCCACGTTGTGGCCGTGGCGACGCTGGTTCGATTCCAGCCATGGGCAACTCTTTTGCATAATTAGCTTCGAACAGCAGCTTTTCTGCTACTCGATCTAGTCTTACAAGTTATTCTATCGGCCATGTAGTATAGTGGTTAGTACTCCACGTTGTGACGGTGGCGACGCTGGTTCGATTCCAGCCATGGGCAACTCTTTTGCGTAATTAGCTTCGAATAGCAGCTTTTCTGCTACTTGATCTACTCTTACAAGTTATTCTATCGGCCCATGTAGTATAGTGGTTAGTACTCCACGTTGTGGCCGTGGCGACGCTGGTTCGATTCCAGCCATGGGCAACTCTTTTGCGTAATTAGCTTCGAACAGCAGCTTTTCTGCTACTTGATCTACTCTTACAAGTTATTCTATCGGCCCATGTAGTATAGTGGTTAGTACTCCACGTTGTGGCCGTGGCGACGCTGGTTCGATTCCAGCCATGGGCAACTCTTTTGCGTAATTAGCTTCGAACAGCAGCTTTTCTGCTACTTGATCTACTCTTACAAGTTATTCTATCGGCCCATGTAGTATAGTGGTTAGTACTCCACGTTGTGGCCGTGGCGACGCTGGTTCGATTCCAGCCATGGGCAACTCTTTTGCGTAATTAGCTTCGAACAGCAGCTTTTCTGCTACTTGATCTACTCTTACAAGTTATTCTATCGGCCCATGTAGTATAGTGGTTAGTACTCCACGTTGTGGCCGTGGCGACGCTGGTTCGATTCCAGCCATGGGCAACTCTTTTGCGTAATTAGCTTCGAACAGCAGCTTTTCTGCTACTTGATCTACTCTTACAAGTTATTCTATCGGCCCATGTAGTATAGTGGTTAGTACTCCACGTTGTGGCCGTGGCGACGCTGGTTCGATTCCAGCCATGGGCAACTCTTTTGCGTAATTAGCTTCGAACAGCAGTTTTTTTTACTTGATCTTCTCTTACAAGTTATTCTATCGGCCCATGTAGTATAGTGGTTAGTACTCCACGTTGTGGCCGTGGCGACGCTGGTTCGATTCCAGCCATGGGCAACTCTTTTGCGTAATTAGCTTCGAGCAGCAGCTTCTCTGCTACTTGATCTACTCTTACAAGTTATTCTATCGGCCCATGTAGTATAGTGGTTAGTACTCCACGTTGTGGCCGTGGCGACGCTGGTTCGATTCCAGCCATGGGCAACTCTTTTGCGTAATTAGCTTCGAACAGCAGCTTTTCTGCTTCTCGATCTAGTCTTACAAGTTATTCTATCGGCCCATGTAGTATAGTGGTTAGTACTCCACGTTGTGGCCTTGGCGACGCTGGTTCGATTCCATCCATGGGCAACTCTTTTGCGTAATTAGCTTCGAACAGCAGCTTTTCTGCTACTTGATCTACTCTTACAAGTTATTCTATCGGCCCATGTAGTATAGTGGTTAGTACTCCACGTTGTGGCCGTGGCGACGCTGGTTCGATTCCAGCCATGGGCAACTCTTTTGCGTAATTAGCTTGGAACAGCAGCTTTTCTGCTACTTGATCTACTCTTACAAGTTATTCTATCGGCCCATGTAGTATAGTGGTTAGTACTCCACGTTGTGGCCGTGGCGACGCTGGTTCGATTCCAGCCATGGGCAACTCTTTTGCGTAATTAGCTTCGAGCAGCAGCTTCTCTGCTACTTGATCTACTCTTACAAGTTATTCTATCGGCCCATGTAGTATAGTAGTGGTTAGTACTCCACGTTGTGGCCGTTGCGACGCTGGTTCGATTCCATCCATGGGCAACTCTTTTGCGTAATTAGCTTCGAACAGTAGCTTTTCTACTACTTGATCTACTCTTACAAGTTATTCTATCGGCCCATGTAGTATAGTAGTGGTTAGTACTCCACGTTGTGGCCGTTGCGACGCTGGTTCGATTCCATCCATGGGCAACTCTTTTGCGTAATTAGCTTCGAACAGCAGCTTTTCTGCTTCTCGATCTAGTCTTACAAGTTATTCTATCGGCCCATGTAGTATAGTGGTTTGTACTCCACGTTGTGGCCTTGGCGACGCTGGTTCGATTCCAGCCATGGGCAACTCTTTTGCGTAATTAGCTTCGAACAGCAGCTTTTCTGCTTCTCGATCTAGTCTTACAAGTTATTCTATCGGCCCATGTAGTATAGTGGTTTGTACTCCACGTTGTGGCCTTGGCGACGCTGGTTCGATTCCAGCCATGGGCAACTCTTTTGCGTAATTAGCTTCGAACAGCAGCTTTTCTGCTTCTCGATCTAGTCTTACAAGTTATTCTATCGGCCATGTAGTATAGTGGTTAGTACTCCACGTCATGGGCAACTCTTTTGCGTAATTAGCTTCGAACAGCAGCTTTTCTGCTACTTGATCTACTCTTACAAGTTATTCTATCGGCCCATGTAGTATAGTAGTGGTTAGTACTCCACGTTGTGGCCGTTGCGACGCTGGTTCGATTCCATCCATGGGCAACTCTTTTGCGTAATTAGCTTCGAACAGCAGCTTTTCTACTACTTGATCTACTCTTACAAGTTATTCTATCGGCCCATGTAGTATAGTAGTGGTTAGTACTCCACGTTGTGGCCGTTGCGACGCTGGTTCGATTCCATCCATGGGCAACTCTTTTGCGTAATTAGCTTCGAACAGCAGCTTTTCTGCTTCTCGATCTAGTCTTACAAGTTATTCTATCGGCCCATGTAGTATAGTGGTTTGTACTCCACGTTGTGGCCTTGGCGACGCTGGTTCGATTCCAGCCATGGGCAACTCTTTTGCGTAATTAGCTTCGAACAGCAGCTTTTCTGCTTCTCGATCTAGTCTTACAAGTTATTCTATCGGCCCATGTAGTATAGTGGTTAGTACTCCACGTTGTGGCCTTGGCGACGCTGGTTCGATTCCATCCATGGGCAACTCTTTTGCGTAATTAGCTTCGAACAGCAGCTTTTCTGCTACTTGATCTACTCTTACAAGTTATTCTATCGGCCCATGTAGTATAGTGGTTAGTACTCCACGTTGTGGCCGTGGCGACGCTGGTTCGATTCCAGCCATGGGCAACTCTTTTGCGTAATTAGCTTGGAACAGCAGCTTTTCTGCTACTTGATCTACTCTTACAAGTTATTCTATCGGCCCATGTAGTATAGTGGTTAGTACTCCACGTTGTGGCCGTGGCGACGCTGGTTCGATTCCAGCCATGGGCAACTCTTTTGCGTAATTAGCTTCGAGCAGCAGCTTCTCTGCTACTTGATCTACTCTTACAAGTTATTCTATCGGCCCATGTAGTATAGTAGTGGTTAGTACTCCACGTTGTGGCCGTTGCGACGCTGGTTCGATTCCATCCATGGGCAACTCTTTTGCGTAATTAGCTTCGAACAGTAGCTTTTCTACTACTTGATCTACTCTTACAAGTTATTCTATCGGCCCATGTAGTATAGTAGTGGTTAGTACTCCACGTTGTGGCCGTTGCGACGCTGGTTCGATTCCATCCATGGGCAACTCTTTTGCGTAATTAGCTTCGAACAGCAGCTTTTCTGCTTCTCGATCTAGTCTTACAAGTTATTCTATCGGCCCATGTAGTATAGTGGTTTGTACTCCACGTTGTGGCCTTGGCGACGCTGGTTCGATTCCAGCCATGGGCAACTCTTTTGCGTAATTAGCTTCGAACAGCAGCTTTTCTGCTTCTCGATCTAGTCTTACAAGTTATTCTATCGGCCCATGTAGTATAGTGGTTTGTACTCCACGTTGTGGCCTTGGCGACGCTGGTTCGATTCCAGCCATGGGCAACTCTTTTGCGTAATTAGCTTCGAACAGCAGCTTTTCTGCTTCTCGATCTAGTCTTACAAGTTATTCTATCGGCCATGTAGTATAGTGGTTAGTACTCCACGTCATGGGCAACTCTTTTGCGTAATTAGCTTCGAACAGCAGCTTTTCTGCTACTTGATCTACTCTTACAAGTTATTCTATCGGCCCATGTAGTATAGTAGTGGTTAGTACTCCACGTTGTGGCCGTTGCGACGCTGGTTCGATTCCATCCATGGGCAACTCTTTTGCGTAATTAGCTTCGAACAGCAGCTTTTCTACTACTTGATCTACTCTTACAAGTTATTCTATCGGCCCATGTAGTATAGTAGTGGTTAGTACTCCACGTTGTGGCCGTTGCGACGCTGGTTCGATTCCATCCATGGGCAACTCTTTTGCGTAATTAGCTTCGAACAGCAGCTTTTCTGCTTCTCGATCTAGTCTTACAAGTTATTCTATCGGCCCATGTAGTATAGTGGTTTGTACTCCACGTTGTGGCCTTGGCGACGCTGGTTCGATTCCAGCCATGGGCAACTCTTTTGCGTAATTAGCTTCGAACAGCAGCTTTTCTGCTTCTCGATCTAGTCTTACAAGTTATTCTATCGGCCCATGTAGTATAGTGGTTTGTACTCCACGTTGTGGCCTTGGCGACGCTGGTTCGATTCCAGCCATGGGCAACTCTTTTGCGTAATTAGCTTCGAACAGCAGCTTTTCTGCTTCTCGATCTAGTCTTACAAGTTATTCTATCGGCCATGTAGTATAGTGGTTAGTACTCCACGTCATGGGCAACTCTTTTGCGTAATTAGCTTCGAACAGCAGCTTTTCTGCTACTTGATCTACTCTTACAAGTTATTCTATCGGCCCATGTAGTATAGTAGTGGTTAGTACTCCACGTTGTGGCCGTTGCGACGCTGGTTCGATTCCATCCATGGGCAACTCATTTGCGTAATTAGCTTCGAACAGCAGCATTTCTACTACTTGATCTACTCTTACAAGTTATTCTATCGGCCCATGTAGTATAGTAGTTGTTAGTACTCCACGTTGTGGCCTTGGCGACGCTGGTTCGATTTCAGCCATGGGCAACTCTTTTGCGTAATTAGCTTCGAACAGCAGCTTTTCTGCTTCTCGATCTACTCTTACAAGTTATTCTATCGGCCCATGTAGTATAGTAGTGGTTAGTACTCCACGTTGTGGCCGTTGCGACGCTGGTTCGATTCCATCCATGGGCAACTCTTTTGCGTAATTAGCTTCGAACAGCAGCTTTTCTGCTACTTGATCTACTCTTACAAGTTATTCTATCGGCCCATGTAGTATAGTAGTGGTTAGTACTCCACGTTGTGGCCGTTGCGACGCTGGTTCGATTCCATCCATGGGCAACTCTTTTGCGTAATTAGCTTCGAACAGCAGCTTTTCTACTACTTGATCTACTCTTACAAGTTATTCTATCGGCCCATGTAGTATAGTAGTGGTTAGTACTCCACGTTGTGGCCGTTGCGACGCTGGTTCGATTCCATCCATGGGCAACTCTTTTGCGTAATTAGCTTCGAACAGCAGCTTTTCTGCTTCTCGATCTAGTCTTACAAGTTATTCTATCGGCCCATGTAGTATAGTGGTTTGTACTCCACGTTGTGGCCTTGGCGACGCTGGTTCGATTCCAGCCATGGGCAACTCTTTTGCGTAATTAGCTTCGAACAGCAGCTTTTCTGCTTCTCGATCTAGTCTTACAAGTTATTCTATCGGCCCATGTAGTATAGTGGTTTGTACTCCACGTTGTGGCCTTGGCGACGCTGGTTCGATTCCAGCCATGGGCAACTCTTTTGCGTAATTAGCTTCGAACAGCAGCTTTTCTGCTTCTCGATCTAGTCTTACAAGTTATTCTATCGGCCATGTAGTATAGTGGTTAGTACTCCACGTCATGGGCAACTCTTTTGCGTAATTAGCTTCGAACAGCAGCTTTTCTGCTACTTGATCTACTCTTACAAGTTATTCTATCGGCCCATGTAGTATAGTAGTGGTTAGTACTCCACGTTGTGGCCGTTGCGACGCTGGTTCGATTCCATCCATGGGCAACTCTTTTGCGTAATTAGCTTCGAACAGCAGCTTTTCTACTACTTGATCTACTCTTACAAGTTATTCTATCGGCCCATGTAGTATAGTAGTGGTTAGTACTCCACGTTGTGGCCTTGGCGACGCTGGTTCGATTTCAGCCATGGGCAACTCTTTTGCGTAATTAGCTTCGAACAGCAGCTTTTCTGCTTCTCGATCTAGTCTTACAAGTTATTCTATCGGCCCATGTAGTATAGTGGTTTGTACTCCACGTCATGGGCAACTCTTTTGCATAATTAGCTTCGAACAGCAGCTTTTCTGCTACTTGATCTACTCTTACAAGTTATTCTATCGGCCCATGTAGTATAGTGGTTAGTACTCCACGTTGTGGCCGTGGCGACGCTGGTTCGATTCCAGCCATGGGCAACTCTTTTGCGTAATTAGCTTCGAACAGCAGCTTTTCTGCTTCTCGATCTAGTCTTACAAGTTATTCTATCGGCCCATGTAGTATAGTGGTTAGTACTCCACGTTGTGGCCTTGGCGACGCTGGTTCGATTCCATCCATGGGCAACTCTTTTGCGTAATTAGCTTCGAACAGCAGCTTTTCTGCTTCTCGATCTAGTCTTACAAGTTATTCTATCGGCCCATGTAGTATAGTGGTTTGTACTCCACGTTGTGGCCTTGGCGACGCTGGTTCGATTCCAGCCATGGGCAACTCTTTTGCGTAATTAGCTTCGAACAGCAGCTTTTCTGCTACTTGATCTACTCTTACAAGTTATTCTATCGGCCCATGTAGTATAGTAGTGGTTAGTACTCCACGTTGTGGCCGTTGCGAGGCTGGTTCGATTCCATCCATGGGCAACTCTTTTGCGTAATTAGCTTCGAACAGCAGCTTTTCTACTACTTGATCTACTCTTACAAGTTATTCTATCGGCCCATGTAGTATAGTAGTGGTTAGTACTCCACGTTGTGGCCTTGGCGACGCTGGTTCGATTTCAGCCATGGGCAACTCTTTTGCGTAATTAGCTTCGAACAGCAGCTTTTCTGCTTCTCGATCTAGTCTTACAAGTTATTCTATCGGCCCATGTAGTATAGTGGTTTGTACTCCACGTCATGGGCAACTCTTTTGCATAATTAGCTTCGAACAGCAGCTTTTCTGCTACTTGATCTACTCTTACAAGTTATTCTATCGGCCCATGTAGTATAGTAGTGGTTAGTACTCCACGTTGTGACCGTGGCGACGCTGGTTCGATTCCAGCCATGGGCAACTCTTTTGCGTAATTAGCTTCGAGCAGCAGCTTCTCTGCTACTTGATCTACTCTTACAAGTTATTCTATCGGCCCATGTAGTATAGTGGTTAGTACTCCACGTTGTGGCCGTGGCGACGCTGGTTCGATTCCAGCCATGGGCAACTCTTTTGCGTAATTAGCTTCGAACAGCAGCTTTTCTGCTTCTCGATCTAGTCTTACAAGTTATTCTATCGGCCCATGTAGTATAGTGGTTAGTACTCCACGTTGTGGCCTTGGCGACGCTGGTTCGATTCCATCCATGGGCAACTCTTTTGCGTAATTAGCTTCGAACAGCAGTTTTTTTTACTTGATCTACTCTTACAAGTTATTCTATCGGCCCATGTAGTATAGTGGTTAGTACTCCACGTTGTGGCCGTGGCGACGCTGGTTCGATTCCAGCCATGGGCAACTCTTTTGCGTAATTAGCTTCGAACAGCAGCTTTTCTGCTTCTCGATCTAGTCTTACAAGTTATTCTATCGGCCCATGTAGTATAGTGGTTAGTACTCCACGTTGTGGCCTTGGCGACGCTGGTTCGATTCCATCCATGGGCAACTCTTTTGCGTAATTAGCTTCGAACAGCAGCTTTTCTGCTTCTCGATCTAGTCTTACAAGTTATTCTATCGGCCCATGTAGTATAGTGGTTTGTACTCCACGTTGTGGCCTTGGCGACGCTGGTTCGATTCCAGCCATGGGCAACTCTTTTGCGTAATTAGCTTCGAACAGCAGCTTTTCTGCTACTTGATCTACTCTTACAAGTTATTCTATCGGCCCATGTAGTATAGTAGTGGTTAGTACTCCACGTTGTGGCCGTTGCGACGCTGGTTCGATTCCATCCATGGGCAACTCTTTTGCGTAATTAGCTTCGAACAGCAGCTTTTCTACTACTTGATCTACTCTTACAAGTTATTCTATCGGCCCATGTAGTATAGTAGTGGTTAGTACTCCACGTTGTGGCCTTGGCGACGCTGGTTCGATTTCAGCCATGGGCAACTCTTTTGCGTAATTAGCTTCGAACAGCAGCTTTTCTGCTTCTCGATCTAGTCTTACAAGTTATTCTATCGGCCCATGTAGTATAGTGGTTTGTACTCCACGTCATGGGCAACTCTTTTGCATAATTAGCTTCGAACAGCAGCTTTTCTGCTACTTGATCTACTCTTACAAGTTATTCTATCGGCCCATGTAGTATAGTGGTTAGTACTCCACGTTGTGGCCTTGGCGACGCTGGTTCGATTCCATCCATGGGCAACTCTTTTGCGTAATTAGCTTCGAACAGCAGCTTTTCTGCTTCTCGATCTAGTCTTACAAGTTATTCTATCGGCCCATGTAGTATAGTGGTTTGTACTCCACGTTGTGGCCTTGGCGACGCTGGTTCGATTCCAGCCATGGGCAACTCTTTTGCGTAATTAGCTTCGAACAGCAGCTTTTCTGCTTCTCGATCTAGTCTTACAAGTTATTCTATCGGCCCATGTAGTATAGTGGTTTGTACTCCACGTTGTGGCCTTGGCGACGCTGGTTCGATTCCAGCCATGGGCAACTCTTTTGCGTAATTAGCTTCGAACAGCAGCTTTTCTGCTTCTCGATCTAGTCTTACAAGTTATTCTATCGGCCATGTAGTATAGTGGTTAGTACTCCACGTCATGGGCAACTCTTTTGCGTAATTAGCTTCGAACAGCAGCTTTTCTGCTACTTGATCTACTCTTACAAGTTATTCTATCGGCCCATGTAGTATAGTAGTGGTTAGTACTCCACGTTGTGGCCGTTGCGACGCTGGTTCGATTCCATCCATGGGCAACTCTTTTGCGTAATTAGCTTCGAACAGCAGCTTTTCTACTACTTGATCTACTCTTACAAGTTATTCTATCGGCCCATGTAGTATAGTAGTGGTTAGTACTCCACGTTGTGGCCTTGGCGACGCTGGTTCGATTTCAGCCATGGGCAACTCTTTTGCGTAATTAGCTTCGAACAGCAGCTTTTCTGCTTCTCGATCTAGTCTTACAAGTTATTCTATCGGCCCATGTAGTATAGTGGTTTGTACTCCACGTCATGGGCAACTCTTTTGCATAATTAGCTTCGAACAGCAGCTTTTCTGCTACTTGATCTACTCTTACAAGTTATTCTATCGGCCCATGTAGTATAGTGGTTAGTACTCCACGTTGTGGCCTTGGCGACGCTGGTTCGATTCCATCCATGGGCAACTCTTTTGCGTAATTAGCTTCGAACAGCAGCTTTTCTGCTTCTCGATCTAGTCTTACAAGTTATTCTATCGGCCCATGTAGTATAGTGGTTTGTACTCCACGTTGTGGCCTTGGCGACGCTGGTTCGATTCCAGCCATGGGCAACTCTTTTGCGTAATTAGCTTCGAACAGCAGCTTTTCTGCTTCTCGATCTAGTCTTACAAGTTATTCTATCGGCCCATGTAGTATAGTGGTTTGTACTCCACGTTGTGGCCTTGGCGACGCTGGTTCGATTCCAGCCATGGGCAACTCTTTTGCGTAATTAGCTTCGAACAGCAGCTTTTCTGCTTCTCGATCTAGTCTTACAAGTTATTCTATCGGCCATGTAGTATAGTGGTTAGTACTCCACGTCATGGGCAACTCTTTTGCGTAATTAGCTTCGAACAGCAGCTTTTCTGCTACTTGATCTACTCTTACAAGTTATTCTATCGGCCCATGTAGTATAGTAGTGGTTAGTACTCCACGTTGTGGCCGTTGCGACGCTGGTTCGATTCCATCCATGGGCAACTCTTTTGCGTAATTAGCTTCGAACAGCAGCTTTTCTACTACTTGATCTACTCTTACAAGTTATTCTATCGGCCCATGTAGTATAGTAGTGGTTAGTACTCCACGTTGTGGCCTTGGCGACGCTGGTTCGATTTCAGCCATGGGCAACTCTTTTGCGTAATTAGCTTCGAACAGCAGCTTTTCTGCTTCTCGATCTAGTCTTACAAGTTATTCTATCGGCCCATGTAGTATAGTGGTTTGTACTCCACGTCATGGGCAACTCTTTTGCATAATTAGCTTCGAACAGCAGCTTTTCTGCTACTTGATCTACTCTTACAAGTTATTCTATCGGCCCATGTAGTATAGTGGTTAGTACTCCACGTTGTGGCCGTGGCGACGCTGGTTCGATTCCAGCCATGGGCAACTCTTTTGCGTAATTAGCTTCGAGCAGCAGCTTCTCTGCTACTTGATCTACTCTTACAAGTTATTCTATCGGCCCATGTAGTATAGTGGTTAGTACTCCACGTTGTGGCCGTGGCGACGCTGGTTCGATTCCAGCCATGGGCAACTCTTTTGCGTAATTAGCTTCGAACAGCAGCTTTTCTGCTTCTCGATCTAGTCTTACAAGTTATTCTATCGGCCCATGTAGTATAGTGGTTAGTACTCCACGTTGTGGCCTTGGCGACGCTGGTTCGATTCCATCCATGGGCAACTCTTTTGCGTAATTAGCTTCGAACAGCAGCTTTTCTGCTTCTCGATCTAGTCTTACAAGTTATTCTATCGGCCCATGTAGTATAGTGGTTTGTACTCCACGTTGTGGCCTTGGCGACGCTGGTTCGATTCCAGCCATGGGCAACTCTTTTGCGTAATTAGCTTCGAACAGCAGCTTTTCTGCTACTTGATCTACTCTTACAAGTTATTCTATCGGCCCATGTAGTATAGTAGTGGTTAGTACTCCACGTTGTGGCCGTTGCGAGGCTGGTTCGATTCCATCCATGGGCAACTCTTTTGCGTAATTAGCTTCGAACAGCAGCTTTTCTACTACTTGATCTACTCTTACAAGTTATTCTATCGGCCCATGTAGTATAGTAGTGGTTAGTACTCCACGTTGTGGCCATGGCGACGCTGGTTCGATTTCAGCCATGGGCAACTCTTTTGCGTAATTAGCTTCGAACAGCAGCTTTTCTGCTTCTCGATCTAGTCTTACAAGTTATTCTATCGGCCCATGTAGTATAGTGGTTTGTACTCCACGTCATGGGCAACTCTTTTGCATAATTAGCTTCGAACAGCAGCTTTTCTGCTACTTGATCTACTCTTACAAGTTATTCTATCGGCCCATGTAGTATAGTAGTGGTTAGTACTCCACGTTGTGACCGTGGCGACGCTGGTTCGATTCCAGCCATGGGCAACTCTTTTGCGTAATTAGCTTCGAGCAGCAGCTTCTCTGCTACTTGATCTACTCTTACAAGTTATTCTATCGGCCCATGTAGTATAGTGGTTAGTACTCCACGTTGTGGCCGTGGCGACGCTGGTTCGATTCCAGCCATGGGCAACTCTTTTGCGTAATTAGCTTCGAACAGCAGCTTTTCTGCTTCTCGATCTAGTCTTACAAGTTATTCTATCGGCCCATGTAGTATAGTGGTTAGTACTCCACGTTGTGGCCTTGGCGACGCTGGTTCGATTCCATCCATGGGCAACTCTTTTGCGTAATTAGCTTCGAACAGCAGTTTTTTTTACTTGATCTACTCTTACAAGTTATTCTATCGGCCCATGTAGTATAGTGGTTAGTACTCCACGTTGTGGCCGTGGCGACGCTGGTTCGATTCCAGCCATGGGCAACTCTTTTGCGTAATTAGCTTCGAACAGCAGCTTTTCTGCTTCTCGATCTAGTCTTACAAGTTATTCTATCGGCCCATGTAGTATAGTGGTTAGTACTCCACGTTGTGGCCTTGGCGACGCTGGTTCGATTCCATCCATGGGCAACTCTTTTGCGTAATTAGCTTCGAACAGCAGCTTTTCTGCTTCTCGATCTAGTCTTACAAGTTATTCTATCGGCCCATGTAGTATAGTGGTTTGTACTCCACGTTGTGGCCTTGGCGACGCTGGTTCGATTCCAGCCATGGGCAACTCTTTTGCGTAATTAGCTTCGAACAGCAGCTTTTCTGCTACTTGATCTACTCTTACAAGTTATTCTATCGGCCCATGTAGTATAGTAGTGGTTAGTACTCCACGTTGTGGCCGTTGCGACGCTGGTTCGATTCCATCCATGGGCAACTCTTTTGCGTAATTAGCTTCGAACAGCAGCTTTTCTACTACTTGATCTACTCTTACAAGTTATTCTATCGGCCCATGTAGTATAGTAGTGGTTAGTACTCCACGTTGTGGCCTTGGCGACGCTGGTTCGATTTCAGCCATGGGCAACTCTTTTGCGTAATTAGCTTCGAACAGCAGCTTTTCTGCTTCTCGATCTAGTCTTACAAGTTATTCTATCGGCCCATGTAGTATAGTGGTTTGTACTCCACGTCATGGGCAACTCTTTTGCATAATTAGCTTCGAACAGCAGCTTTTCTGCTACTTGATCTACTCTTACAAGTTATTCTATCGGCCCATGTAGTATAGTGGTTAGTACTCCACGTTGTGGCCTTGGCGACGCTGGTTCGATTCCATCCATGGGCAACTCTTTTGCGTAATTAGCTTCGAACAGCAGCTTTTCTGCTTCTCGATCTAGTCTTACAAGTTATTCTATCGGCCCATGTAGTATAGTGGTTTGTACTCCACGTTGTGGCCTTGGCGACGCTGGTTCGATTCCAGCCATGGGCAACTCTTTTGCGTAATTAGCTTCGAACAGCAGCTTTTCTGCTTCTCGATCTAGTCTTACAAGTTATTCTATCGGCCCATGTAGTATAGTGGTTAGTACTCCACGTTGTGGCCTTGGCGACGCTGGTTCGATTCCATCCATGGGCAACTCTTTTGCGTAATTAGCTTCGAACAGCAGTTTTTTTTACTTGATCTACTCTTACAAGTTATTCTATCGGCCCATGTAGTATAGTGGTTAGTACTCCACGTTGTGGCCGTGGCGACGCTGGTTCGATTCCAGCCATGGGCAACTCTTTTTCGTAATTAGCTTCGAGCAGCAGCTTCTCTGCTACTTGATCTACTCTTACAAGTTATTCTATCGGCCCATGTAGTATAGTGGTTAGTACTCCACGTTGTGGCCGTGGCGACGCTGGTTCGATTCCAGCCATGGGCAACTCTTTTGCGTAATTAGCTTCGAACAGCAGCTTTTCTGCTTCTCGATCTAGTCTTACAAGTTATTCTATCGGCCCATGTAGTATAGTGGTTAGTACTCCACGTTGTGGCCTTGGCGACGCTGGTTCGATTCCATCCATGGGCAACTCTTTTGCGTAATTAGCTTCGAACAGCAGCTTTTCTGCTTCTCGATCTAGTCTTACAAGTTATTCTATCGGCCCATGTAGTATAGTGGTTTGTACTCCACGTTGTGGCCTTGGCGACGCTGGTTCGATTCCAGCCATGGGCAACTCTTTTGCGTAATTAGCTTCGAACAGCAGCTTTTCTGCTACTTGATCTACTCTTACAAGTTATTCTATCGGCCCATGTAGTATAGTAGTGGTTAGTACTCCACGTTGTGGCCGTTGCGACGCTGGTTCGATTCCATCCATGGGCAACTCTTTTGCGTAATTAGCTTCGAACAGCAGCTTTTCTACTACTTGATCTACTCTTACAAGTTATTCTATCGGCCCATGTAGTATAGTGGTTAGTACTCCACGTTGTGGCCTTGGCGACGCTGGTTCGATTCCATCCATGGGCAACTCTTTTGCGTAATTAGCTTCGAACAGCAGTTTTTTTTACTTGATCTACTCTTACAAGTTATTCTATCGGCCCATGTAGTATAGTGGTTAGTACTCCACGTTGTGGCCGTGGCGACGCTGGTTCGATTCCAGCCATGGGCAACTCTTTTTCGTAATTAGCTTCGAGCAGCAGCTTCTCTGCTACTTGATCTACTCTTACAAGTTATTCTATCGGCCCATGTAGTATAGTGGTTAGTACTCCACGTTGTGGCCGTGGCGACGCTGGTTCGATTCCAGCCATGGGCAACTCTTTTGCGTAATTAGCTTCGAACAGCAGCTTTTCTGCTTCTCGATCTAGTCTTACAAGTTATTCTATCGGCCCATGTAGTATAGTGGTTAGTACTCCACGTTGTGGCCTTGGCGACGCTGGTTCGATTCCATCCATGGGCAACTCTTTTGCGTAATTAACTTCGAACAGCAGCTTTTCTGCTTCTCGATCTACTCTTACAAGTTATTCTATCGGCCCATGTAGTATAGTAGTGGTTAGTACTCCACGTTGTGGCCGTTGCGACGCTGGTTCGATTCCATCCATGGGCAACTCTTTTGCGTAATTAGCTTCGAACAGCAGCTTTTCTACTACTTGATCTACTCTTACAAGTTATTCTATCGGCCCATGTAGTATAGTAGTGGTTAGTACTCCACGTTGTGGCCTTGGCGACGCTGGTTCGATTTCAGCCATGGGCAACTCTTTTGCGTAATTAGCTTCGAACAGCAGCTTTTCTGCTTCTCGATCTAGTCTTACAAGTTATTCTATCGGCCCATGTAGTATAGTGGTTTGTACTCCACGTCATGGGCAACTCTTTTGCATAATTAGCTTCGAACAGCAGCTTTTCTGCTACTTGATCTACTCTTACAAGTTATTCTATCGGCCCATGTAGTATAGTGGTTAGTACTCCACGTTGTGGCCGTGGCGACGCTGGTTCGATTCCAGCCATGGGCAACTCTTTTGCGTAATTAGCTTCGAGCAGCAGCTTCTCTGCTACTTGATCTACTCTTACAAGTTATTCTATCGGCCCATGTAGTATAGTGGTTAGTACTCCACGTTGTGGCCGTGGCGACGCTGGTTCGATTCCAGCCATGGGCAACTCTTTTGCGTAATTAGCTTCGAACAGCAGCTTTTCTGCTTCTCGATCTAGTCTTACAAGTTATTCTATCGGCCCATGTAGTATAGTGGTTAGTACTCCACGTTGTGGCCTTGGCGACGCTGGTTCGATTCCATCCATGGGCAACTCTTTTGCGTAATTAGCTTCGAACAGCAGCTTTTCTGCTTCTCGATCTAGTCTTACAAGTTATTCTATCGGCCCATGTAGTATAGTGGTTTGTACTCCACGTTGTGGCCTTGGCGACGCTGGTTCGATTCCAGCCATGGGCAACTCTTTTGCGTAATTAGCTTCGAACAGCAGCTTTTCTGCTACTTGATCTACTCTTACAAGTTATTCTATCGGCCCATGTAGTATAGTAGTGGTTAGTACTCCACGTTGTGGCCGTTGCGACGCTGGTTCGATTCCATCCATGGGCAACTCTTTTGCGTAATTAGCTTCGAACAGCAGCTTTTCTACTACTTGATCTACTCTTACAAGTTATTCTATCGGCCCATGTAGTATAGTAGTGGTTAGTACTCCACGTTGTGGCCTTGGCGACGCTGGTTCGATTTCAGCCATGGGCAACTCTTTTGCGTAATTAGCTTCGAACAGCAGCTTTTCTACTACTTGATCTACTCTTACAAGTTATTCTATCGGCCCATGTAGTATAGTAGTGGTTAGTACTCCACGTTGTGGCCGTTGCGACGCTGGTTCGATTCCATCCATGGGCAACTCTTTTGCGTAATTAGCTTCGAACAGCAGCTTTTCTACTACTTGATCTACTCTTACAAGTTATTCTATCGGCCCATGTAGTATAGTAGTGGTTAGTACTCCACGTTGTGGCCTTGGCGACGCTGGTTCGATTTCAGCCATGGGCAACTCTTTTGCGTAATTAGCTTCGAACAGCAGCTTTTCTGCTTCTCGATCTAGTCTTACAAGTTATTCTATCGGCCCATGTAGTATAGTGGTTTGTACTCCACGTCATGGGCAACTCTTTTGCATAATTAGCTTCGAACAGCAGCTTTTCTGCTACTTGATCTACTCTTACAAGTTATTCTATCGGCCCATGTAGTATAGTAGTGGTTAGTACTCCACGTTGTGACCGTGGCGACGCTGGTTCGATTCCAGCCATGGGCAACTCTTTTGCGTAATTAGCTTCGAGCAGCAGCTTCTCTGCTACTTGATCTACTCTTACAAGTTATTCTATCGGCCCATGTAGTATAGTGGTTAGTACTCCACGTTGTGGCCGTGGCGACGCTGGTTCGATTCCAGCCATGGGCAACTCTTTTGCGTAATTAGCTTCGAACAGCAGCTTTTCTGCTTCTCGATCTAGTCTTACAAGTTATTCTATCGGCCCATGTAGTATAGTGGTTAGTACTCCACGTTGTGGCCTTGGCGACGCTGGTTCGATTCCATCCATGGGCAACTCTTTTGCGTAATTAGCTTCGAACAGCAGTTTTTTTTACTTGATCTACTCTTACAAGTTATTCTATCGGCCCATGTAGTATAGTGGTTAGTACTCCACGTTGTGGCCGTGGCGACGCTGGTTCGATTCCAGCCATGGGCAACTCTTTTTCGTAATTAGCTTCGAGCAGCAGCTTCTCTGCTACTTGATCTACTCTTACAAGTTATTCTATCGGCCCATGTAGTATAGTGGTTAGTACTCCACGTTGTGGCCGTGGCGACGCTGGTTCGATTCCAGCCATGGGCAACTCTTTTGCGTAATTAGCTTCGAACAGCAGCTTTTCTGCTTCTCGATCTAGTCTTACAAGTTATTCTATCGGCCCATGTAGTATAGTGGTTAGTACTCCACGTTGTGGCCTTGGCGACGCTGGTTCGATTCCATCCATGGGCAACTCTTTTGCGTAATTAGCTTCGAACAGCAGCTTTTCTGCTTCTCGATCTAGTCTTACAAGTTATTCTATCGGCCCATGTAGTATAGTGGTTTGTACTCCACGTTGTGGCCTTGGCGACGCTGGTTCGATTCCAGCCATGGGCAACTCTTTTGCGTAATTAGCTTCGAACAGCAGCTTTTCTGCTACTTGATCTACTCTTACAAGTTATTCTATCGGCCCATGTAGTATAGTAGTGGTTAGTACTCCACGTTGTGGCCGTTGCGACGCTGGTTCGATTCCATCCATGGGCAACTCTTTTGCGTAATTAGCTTCGAACAGCAGCTTTTCTACTACTTGATCTACTCTTACAAGTTATTCTATCGGCCCATGTAGTATAGTAGTGGTTAGTACTCCACGTTGTGGCCTTGGCGACGCTGGTTCGATTTCAGCCATGGGCAACTCTTTTGCGTAATTAGCTTCGAACAGCAGCTTTTCTGCTTCTCGATCTAGTCTTACAAGTTATTCTATCGGCCCATGTAGTATAGTGGTTTGTACTCCACGTCATGGGCAACTCTTTTGCATAATTAGCTTCGAACAGCAGCTTTTCTGCTACTTGATCTACTCTTACAAGTTATTCTATCGGCCCATGTAGTATAGTGGTTAGTACTCCACGTTGTGGCCGTGGCGACGCTGGTTCGATTCCAGCCATGGGCAACTCTTTTGCGTAATTAGCTTCGAGCAGCAGCTTCTCTGCTACTTGATCTACTCTTACAAGTTATTCTATCGGCCCATGTAGTATAGTGGTTAGTACTCCACGTTGTGGCCGTGGCGACGCTGGTTCGATTCCAGCCATGGGCAACTCTTTTGCGTAATTAGCTTCGAACAGCAGCTTTTCTGCTTCTCGATCTAGTCTTACAAGTTATTCTATCGGCCCATGTAGTATAGTGGTTAGTACTCCACGTTGTGGCCTTGGCGACGCTGGTTCGATTCCATCCATGGGCAACTCTTTTGCGTAATTAGCTTCGAACAGCAGCTTTTCTGCTTCTCGATCTAGTCTTACAAGTTATTCTATCGGCCCATGTAGTATAGTGGTTTGTACTCCACGTTGTGGCCTTGGCGACGCTGGTTCGATTCCAGCCATGGGCAACTCTTTTGCGTAATTAGCTTCGAACAGCAGCTTTTCTGCTACTTGATCTACTCTTACAAGTTATTCTATCGGCCCATGTAGTATAGTAGTGGTTAGTACTCCACGTTGTGGCCGTTGCGACGCTGGTTCGATTCCATCCATGGGCAACTCTTTTGCGTAATTAGCTTCGAACAGCAGCTTTTCTACTACTTGATCTACTCTTACAAGTTATTCTATCGGCCCATGTAGTATAGTAGTGGTTAGTACTCCACGTTGTGGCCTTGGCGACGCTGGTTCGATTTCAGCCATGGGCAACTCTTTTGCGTAATTAGCTTCGAACAGCAGCTTTTCTGCTTCTCGATCTAGTCTTACAAGTTATTCTATCGGCCCATGTAGTATAGTGGTTTGTACTCCACGTCATGGGCAACTCTTTTGCATAATTAGCTTCGAACAGCAGCTTTTCTGCTACTTGATCTACTCTTACAAGTTATTCTATCGGCCCATGTAGTATAGTAGTGGTTAGTACTCCACGTTGTGACCGTGGCGACGCTGGTTCGATTCCAGCCATGGGCAACTCTTTTGCATAATTTACTTCGAACATTAGCTTTTCTGCTACTTGATCTTGCCAATGTAGTCACTGTGGCGATATTTTCTTTTCATTTTGATTGGAATTTTTTTATAAACAAATTCTTCCTTGTAAAGGAGTATTGAAAGGAGGGCCAGCGGGTATTTATATTGACAGGAGAGCCAGCGGGTTTTTAGGGTATGCCTCCGATTTATGAGAAGAGCCAGTGAACGGACGCCCAGGGTACATAGCCGATACCGGATAGTGTTGTAGTGTAGCATCGAGTGCAATGCTTTGAGTGTTTTCCCAATCTTGCTCGGTTTCAACTGAGTTTTGAATGAACTCTTTATCATTATTAATTTTATCATTTCGTATCTGCTAATTTACATGTGTTTTCGTGATCTGTTTGACAATTGCGCAAACTTCGGGGTGAATTGTGAACGATTCTTTCTATTTCAGATATGAACAAAGAATCGATAAAGAATCTGCGTGGATTACGGAATGATTTCCTTGCAATCAAGAGGGATCTGGACATACTTCTGCGATTCAGTGACAAAAACAAGAAGACGGATAAACCGGTTAGTTAGTGAGCCGGTATTTAAATAGTTTTATTATAAAACAATCGATGCAGAAATATTTTTTGAAACTATGACCATTCGTAGGGCTGTCAATTTGAGTACGGCTGTCCTGTCAGCACTATCTTGTAGATAAAATCGATTGAAGCATACAAGGACTGCGGAAATCAGTTCTTGAAAAGAACAGTAAACGATAGACACATTTGACAGGAATAGTGTTCAAGCATACAATTCAAATGCAATTCATAAAAGATACATTGAGGAAGAATGCTACATTGATTTTGCTTTCAGAATGTGCAATTCCACTTGGTCATGTCCACGATCGCGGATCTTCTCTTGACCGCAGTACGATGTGTGGAGAACGGAGAAGTGAGTTCTGAACATTTTTCCTGCAGATTTTTGGAGTTGAATGTCTTGTTCCAGGAAATGATAGAATGAATCAGGTAGTGCAGACAGGGAAGAATTTCAGTTGACTACAATTAAAAATCAACCAAATTCAATTCTAAAAATGATCAATATTTTTAGGCTTTTGACCTATCGTCTAAGCTCACAACTGTCTTCAACGTCATCGACACTTGTCAGCATGCAAAAACAAATCACGAGGTTAGTCAACTCTTTCGTCATCCACGATTCTTCTCAAAAACATGCTAACAAACGTCTCTGTTTTCGTACAACGATTTAAACCTTGGTTATCGAGAATTAGCTCAGATTGATAGATAGATTTGTCCTCAAGGCTTGCAGGATGGTAGCTTCGTTTGGGAAGGGAACGGGATCTTCGAGTTCACAATGTCGCTTCTTGAGTCGCCTGTTCGAAAGGTGTTCATCTTTTTTGAGTTCAGATATCCCTGCTCAAATTCGCCCGGTCCTTCATCCTCTTCATGGACGCACTGCACGGGTGCGACACGAAAAAGCAGCCGGGGAATCTCGCCCAGAAAACACCTAATCCCTGGGGCAATCAATCTCAGGATGCACAAGCTTATCCTCCAGAAACAAGTAACCAATCGGATCGTACCGTAGAAAAAACCGAGATAGGGGTTGTAACATCTAACCGTGGTGAAGGGAAGGGAGAGTTTTGTAATAACTGTTCATTTTGCTTTCGCGACCAAGCGCCCTCGTCTCCATCCTACCGACACTCATCCGCCGTCCTTTCTGCTAGTGACTCGTGAGTGCTTCCGACATGCAGATAATAACGTTTAGTGGGATTCACAACCTCAATCGATATAACGAAACTGAGAAATGCTATCCGTTCTGTTCTTAATCTACCTGAAAACAACATGCGTTTCTCATCAGAGAACAGCCTGCCTCGGAAGCTGAACAGTATAACGAGGAAACGCCTCGCACCAAATACTCAACCAGAGAAGAAAACGACCGATTCAACTGAGCCGCAAGCTCAGATGCTTCTCACAGACGCAAAAGAGCCGAGGTATGACTAGTTTAAATACGAGAAAAGATTCCTTCTAACTACGGAAGGAATATCACCCATGAGTTTTTAATTCGCATTTACAGGGATGTACCCGAGAAAACGATCAAAGAAGAACGGGAAGATAGAGCGATCAAAGAAGAGATCGAAGACATCGATTACCGTAAGCCCTCTCGATTGATAACCGTTTTTAATTAGATCTGATTCCCCCCTCCTCCAACTTATCGGAAGTATTCTAGCCCCTGACCAATGCATACACAAAACGTTGTTCCAGTATCTCTTCAAGTACCGGGTGGTTCAGGCCAGCCATCGACCACCGCCGAACTGGTACGGTATTTGCTCCTAAATCTATGTAGTTCTCCTCGAATTTCATGACGCAATAACCAATCACAGATGGATCTCCATGAAGTTAAGTTCGAAGATGAATTCATCAAGGAGGAGCCGATTGAGGAGCCAATCGCCGACACGTAGTGAGCAACTTCTGACCTCGTAGTTTAAAAAAAATTGTATCTATCGTACACCACTGAATGTGCATCATCAAGTACAGGATGTTCGAGATGGGAAAATAGAAGTAAGAATACAAATGCGTGTGAAATTGTAGTCAAAGGGCTAAAATTATGCAACCTGCATTGGCTTTGCAGTGCCGGAACAAGAAATGGCTAACATAATTGAAAAAAGTGCATCAAAGTGTTTTCGAACATGTTATTTTCAGTCACTTCAATAGACCGATGCAAGCCGTGGCGCAAAGTTCGTCTGCTCGGCGCAAGCAATCGTTGAAAAGCAGCACGCCTCCCATAGAACATGAACCCGTATGAACTCACGAACTTATCTACTGCTTTCGCACGGAAGGCCTCATAAAATCGGCTTTATGCGCAAACAAGTGTATTTCAGATAGTCTTCATTGGTGAATCGGAGTTTCTCTGAAATAGCTTTTCATATTTCAGTCAATACTTTTGCAGAAGATTCGCCGCTGTCCCATCTGTGATATTGACGTCGCGTGCCGGATGGAACAGCATGTCAAGATCAAGCACAAAGACAACTGGCTGCTGTGAGTCGGGTTCCTTTCTTATATAATCATATTCATGTTCTTTATTCACCAACGCATTAGGGAGCGGGAGGGAAGTGTTCGTTAGGGTAGGTGGTATTATGGAAGCTCGGGCGAGCTGGTATTTTTTTTTCTTAGAGTTCAATGACTTTCATATTAGCGGTAGTGATCCGGATGTGCCTATGCAATGAATTCAGTTTCGTGAAAAAGTGTCCCGAGGAGCAATGCGACTTCCGCTCTTTCGACTCCACGATCATCGAACGGCATAGAGCGGTAAATACACATTGACAAATACTCAACGAACTCGAAAGGATTATAAGGAAGGAAAAGCAAAGCATGGAGCCGGGTGACGAATTGAACGAAAATATCGGATTTGAGAGACTCTAGATATTGTCAAAAATTGAATACTATACCCTTATTGCGACTTAACAACAGTGGCGTTCAGTATTTGATAGCGGATATGGCAGTGTGTGCGAAAAATACACGATAGTCGATGTTATGACTCTTTGAATTGAAAAACAAATAATCAAGCAAGTATAATGTACCTTGTTTTCAGACTGTTCATACGCAGTCGTACCATACCCGGAAGGAAACAATGCACTTTGGCTTCACTCACGGTGAGACTCATCGTGAAATAATAATTATAATTTATCAACGCCCGAGGCGCGACGAGGACATGTGATCGGAATTATTGATTGCAGGGAAAATTGGGATGGTTCTCCTCCTGAATCGATATAATGGGGTGGAAAATGAAATATTTTGGACGTACCGGAAATTTTGTTGGATAATAGAGGGGTCACTGATTGTTGACTTTGATTTTTCAATGCACGAATGGATATGAACACAAAAACTGAACACAAAAATATTAGATGACATTAGTTGTATTGCAGGAACACTAGAGACTAACTAATCGATTTCAGGAACCCGCTGTCCGTACTGCGCTGTGTGCATCAAATCCATGTCGATGTTTATCAAGCACATGGAGCAAATTCACCGGCGAATGTGTACTTACGAGGTGAGCTGGTAGTAGTGGTGACTAGGGTTGCTAATTCAAGGATGACTCTCTTCATGCTACACACTCTCTCGTCTGTCTGGCAAGCGAGATAGTATGCGAAAATGAGAGAGCAAAACCGAAACGACATCCCTATTAGTGATGACGTATCGGAATTGGACTCTCCTCATTCCGCGTACTCTTCCGTATCTATGACCAGCGAGCAATTATGAAAAAAAAAGAAATGAGGAGAATCTGTTTCGATTTGGAATCACTTGCTGGTAGATCTCTACGATTTACTGTTTTGAAGTGAACAATCTAGAGTGTTGTTCAGTATTTCGATAGCGGATTTGGACAGTGTGTGCAATAGAGGTACGACAGTGAAATCGGTGTTATGATTCATGAAAATAAATAATAATAATAATCAAATTAATCATGTAGAATGTACATATTCAGCACAAGATCATGATGTGCAAATCGTGTCGAGTCACAACATCTCACACCTATGAGATGCTCGCGCATTGGCTTAAGGTGAGAAAATTTGTGAATCGTATCTTTTTCGGGGTTTTTTCTCTTTCTATCCACGAATGAGAGCAGAATCATCTAACATGAAAAACAAAATTCTGTAGTGAAATATAAGTGATAAAAAAGATTTTTAAAATATTACTATTTTAGTCGCAGCATCTGCATCTCATCCTCATCTGAGCACCCTAATTGCCTGATATGATAAATTGATTGATTGACTATTTTAGAATACTTCTTGCGGCGAGGGCATGCGTTTCAACTACGTTCTCGCTCAAAAGGCACTAAATGAAGACCATGCAGACTCCATAATTGAGATGAAATTGCAAAAGAGTTATAATTCGACGCCGTTCGTGTTAGATTCGACAAGATTCTGAATACCAGTACGACATGACGTGTAAATTCTGTCCGTGAAAAACTGGTCCTAGGCTTAGGCATTTCATACCTTAATTACACTTTTTGTTGTATTATACTTTGAAAGACTGTTCGATAGTTCATGGGCACAACTGATGGCAAATCGGAGCGCGACTCTCCTCAATTCGCCTGCTCTCTCGTCTCACGAGAGAGCACACAAAATGAGGAGGGTTAGATGCGGATTCGTCATCTCTAGTGGGTACTTTTTGACTAATCGTTGTCAGGCCACATTCATTGGGTACCTTCATCCTTTGCCTTCTTCATTTTCTAAGTAAAACGGTTGTATTATCCTGAATAAACCATCACTTCCCTCCACGTGCAAAATATTTAACGACAAAATCTACCGGACATAATATCTAAGACATGGCATGACGGATCACTTTAATAAAATCTGCCGAAAACCGGTGCTTCACTATCATGGAACTCGGCTACCACGAGACAGTTTGCATTGAATTACCTTTGCAGGACCGATCAGCCTTATATTACTCTACCGTATGACGGCCGAGAGTGCCAGAGAAAGAGTGTGAAGGTAGACAGCGAAGCTCCTGGGAGCGGCAGAGACGCAGTGGCAATTGTGGTGTGGTGGATGGTGCATTTGGGTATGGAGCAATATATGAAATGGCGTCCATTTTTCTGTTCAAATTGTTTATTCCATCGTTGTCTCATTTTGTGTTTGTAAAATTATTAACTTTATTAACGATATTAAACGAATTGTTTTTAGTCATGGCCGCGGATACGTCAGAGATAGGATCGATTGACAGTTTGCGAGGCAACTTTGAGGCCATGAAGAAGGAACTCAGCTGTACGATGAATCTCTGCAAGAAAACGGTGAGTTCCAACTGATTTTCGTCCATTATGCTCCGTTCCAATGGTAAATATCTTTGGAAATTGTTTCTAATAGTCATGCCAAACAAAGGAAACAACTTTCCTCATTTTGCGTGCAATGCGCCTTTCAGAGACACGAGAGGTCGTGCAAATTAGGGATAGTTATGTTACTTTTCGGCAACACTACTTCTTATGAATAATTTTCAAAGTAGTCCCTAATGATTCACGTTTCGAAACGCTAATTCTAGACGATTGCCATTGTTATTGTTCTCACAAGAAATAGTGCTAATTCCAGTTCGACCAACCTAACCGATTGATGTACACAGTGACGGAACTACTCTACAATGCGATAGACACGGTGCAGCACAATAAGGTGAGATGAGTCGAAGGAAGTCTTTGCTTTCGGTATAGAAAAAAAATAAGCGATATCGCATTTTTTAAAAGTTAGTATTCATCCTCGAGTTTACACACGACGTGCGATTATGTGCGTGATCTTTCGATTCTTGAAAGATGTCTGAACTAACTTTCGAAACCAGGCAGCAACATGTGTTTGGTCAGTGCTGTTAACTAGACATAAATAGTCTTGTTACAGAAGTTCAAGTCAACAACACTGATGTTTGCTGCTTTCGACATGATCGAGATTTGCGATCCGCCCGTGGATACTCATGAGGTGAATAATAGTGATGTCAAAACGGAAACAACTCCTCATTTCCCTCTCGTCGGACAGAGAAAGATTTCGCGAATTGAAAAAGAATTTTGTACTGATATGTCATCACTAGTGCGTACAGAAGGGACATTATCGTTAGGCAAGTATGAAATCGCTAATATATCTCCCACGTGAATAGTATTTTGAAACCAAGTAGCTTGACACGTGCCGATATGGGGTCTGATCTATTGAGTATCAATCTATTTTTCTCACTCCGGAAAACTTTCGCATCACACGCTTGTAGCACTAACAATAATTGCCAATACAATAAGCCTTTTCAGGTGATCCTGCTAAAATTCGCAAAATCGTTCGCGCTCTTCATGGACTCATTGAACGGATTAAACCTGCAGAAGAAACAGAGGGAGGTAAGCCGTTTATCTTTCTCACCTGATTTATCTTTCTGATTTATAAATTGTTCTTTCTCCAAGAGATTTAGTTCATAAAAAATAAACGGATGAATCCGTGTATATTACGTGACCAATACCTCGCTTGTTCAGCCAAAAGTCGACAAATTTGAACGCAACAATGCCAACACCGCCAAAACCGTTAAATTGGACCGATATGAACCACTTCGTGAGTTTGCTCCTCTTCTACTTTGAAAAGAATCAGCCCTGGGGTTTGAAACATATTGCAATACAATAGTTGAGTTCATCTTTCGAACAGTCACGCTACGCACTAGGGATGACCAAAGGACCTCGGCATGCCGGCTTGGACTAGATAGGGTTGATGCCGGCTTTACCGTTAAAAATGCCGGGTTGAAAATTCAAGCCGGCATGACATGCCGTTTTATCACCGCTACTACCCTCCGACCTTTCTCTTATGATTGATGTTGCAGGACCGCCTAAGAGAGCTCGCCCCAATGCCGATATAGACGCATTAGATTCAAGTCACATTTCCCGCGAGTTTCAAAACTTTCAAGTATTACCGGTGATCATTGTTACCGCAGTAATTTTGGATATGAGAATTGCAGATTGTTATTACATACAAATTCAAAAAAAAAATATTCATGGGAGGAATAGACTATTCGGATGTTCACAATTTATAGCTTGCTGTTGAAGATTCGCAGCATTTGCAGGTCCGACAAACTACAAGACGGAATCACCGGACGCGTTTCCAAGCTTTTCATTTCTTACTCGCCCAATCTGTGAAGAGTTAATTGTCGTGAAACCGAGGTGAGCGTCGCAAGTTTACATAATCGAAAACGAAAAAAAATCTACTAACTTTGTCGTATGGATCTGTTGTTAACTAGTCTCAAAATTCTGATCCATTGGAGACATAGCTAAAACAGACGCAATTCGAATACACTGAGAAGGAGTGTGTTGGTCAAATTAGCGTACAAGACCTAGACGGAATATCAAATATCTATTATCATATTGAAGTTCATCATCTCGGCTCGATGGCCATCCTATGAATGACGATGCGATCAAACAAGAGGAACCAGACTATGACGAAGATTTTGACATTCAACCGCGGCTGTTCAACGCTTCCATAGAGGTAGATTGAAGGCTTCAGAATAAAAAAATATCACCTTGTTCCAGGTCAAACAAGAAGACGAGGAGCCACTAGAGCCACCTATGTTGGACAAGATGTGAGTGCAATGCATGATTGAACTGAATTTAGGCCTGGCGCCATGTGTTGCAAAAATTGAGTCAGTCCGCATATCGATCGTCGTTTTTCCTGTCAAAGCAAGTCTGAATGCCCCTCCGGAACTCTATATTGAACTACCTTCGCCAGCAGAATGCAGATAAAATCATGAAACATTGTTTCCAGAGTAATCGATGCAAAGCCGACGACTTCAGATGAAGCTCTCAAACGCGGCAGAGGACGTCCTAGGAAGCACTTTCCGAATGAAATGGTGAACATTACTGATTACAAAACGGCTTTTCATACGGCTTGAAACCGGCTTCAACCGTAAACTCTCAACGGCGAAGTCGGCTTCCGTTTTATCATCACTAGTGAGCATCGTCATAACTGGATAAGGAAGAATCCATTCTAACACCCGGCAATTCAGACTCTGCGGCCGAAGAATTACTGTAGTTTCTGTGATATCCCAATTGCGCTGAGCAACTTGAAGGAGCATGTCAGGAACGATCACAAAGATGAATGGCTCAAGTAAGCATTTAATCGTTCAATCGGGAAATGCGCGAACAGTTTCTCAGTAACGTTAAAAATGTGATTTATGTGAAATACTCCGAAAAAAACAGCTATCGATGGAAATACGAATTTTTCTTCAGTTTTGCTCCTAAATGTCCGGAAGCGGAATGCGACTTCCGGTCCAATGTCAAAGCCGAGATTGATGCCCATCGTGAGGTATGCATACACATTCAGAAATATTGTTTTATGCTTCCATAGTAATGTACAATAATAACGTATTCATTCACAGGCTATCCATACTGATATCTACCATAGTTGGAAGAAAACGCAACGCTTCTACTTACAAATGCGTAAGTTGCGCGCTTTATTTTGGGGGAGTTGCCAGAGTTTTGATGCGAATTAGCATCAAAATATTTTATAAATGCAATTTGTGATCAAACGAAGCAAGGCAACTTGAGAAGATGGAAGAGGTGAATTTTAAGGGAAAAAATCGTGATATTTCAGATACTCCTTGTCCTTTCTGCACTCATAGAATGAAGAATGTCGCCGCATGGATCAACCACATGGAGGTGTATCACTCGAGGCTTGCTTCGTATGATGTAAGCCTACTTTCGTCATCATAAAAAAAAACTTATATACGCTCAAAAGTTGGTCCTAGGGGTAACTTTTGATTTGTGATTTTCACTTGTTGCTCGTAACGCAAAGGGTATCATATGAGATGAACAGCATTGGTGGATTTATTTTCATCGGCGCAATTTCAGTTTCAAATCCTCCAGTGTTCCTCATGCGCATTCACAACATCTCGCTGCCACGAAATGTTCGAACATTGGTTAGAGGTGAGCCGTTTTGTCATCATCGGATCCAATTTCATTCCAGCAAAAAATAATGAATGATAATTTCGAGAACAATGCAAAATGCCACAAGGGAATGAGGTTTGACTACCCGAATGCGAGGAAATTGCTCACACTCGAAATCGAGAAACTGCAAAACCACAGTGAATAGGAACAGTTGCCACGCCATTCATCTGATTAGTCATCGAACTATGAACGTATTATTTCCACCCATGAACCTATTTCCACGTCCACATTTGCTTGTATAATACGTTGTTGATTTCGCCACTAACTGAAGGAAGTTGGTGATATAATTTCCTTGATACTCATCTTATTCCACCTAAATTACGACCACAGAATTGACAGCTGTCTGTCTCGATCCATTGTAATCGCTGTGTATTTTTGTTCTTATTACTGGTAAAGAATATTCTCTGATTTTAATTGAGTATCAAATATTGGGACAATTCGTCGGAAAAGATAATTTATTGGAATGCTAGAGTGATACGAAAAATTATCTCATTGCTACATGAGCTTTCTATGCTCTCATCCACAACATAGTTCACTGTTCGGTCGATGGAAGACTTGGTGGAGGGGATGGGGCCAGAATAACTTCGTCGCGGGCCTTTGCTCGGTCTATCTCCATAACTTTTGCAGCAGACTCGTAGAGGAACCGCATGCCTTTTCGACATTGAGGAGACTGAAATACACGAGTAATTAAAGACAGATAATCATGTGCTATAGGTCAGAGTCAGGAGCATTCATCATGTTTTCGTTCTAGAAATCGAGACTGACGCTGGCCCAGTGATACAACATTTGGAAGCAGCTATGAGCGCTCAAGGGACAGGAGTTGCACTGCAGAATGTGGACCTGGAATGTAATTTTTTAAATTTTTTATTGCATTTAATTAAGAATGAAAAATGGCGATCTCGAATAACCTGATCGGTGCTCAGAAAGCGACTCTGATACATTGTATACGATTCTATTCTTTGCTAACTTTGCTAACAGGTTCCGTTTTCGGGCTCTAATTCGTTAATCATTAACATTTAGGAACATTTGAGAACATTTTTCGTCCTTTCATAGCAAGTCCAAGTTTGGCGTATCGAACAAATTTGAAAAGCTCGGAGTCAGTTGGTGAACCTCCCTCGTAAGAATATCCAAACAATCAAAACTCACTTCGTATGTGCACAGTCTCGGGTGATCTTTCTCCATGTGATCAATGAACTCCGAGATTTCCTTGATCTGTCGAGGACAATAGGGGCATCGAGTTACTTTAAAAACATTGTCAAATCTTATTAATATTGGGTCGAAATCGCTGAGCTATTGCACTCAGTTTGCTAAGATTTGATGATTCCAATAGATCAACATTCTACTTACATCCCATAAATATGTCCTTGAGCGTTTTTATCCAATTCTTGTATTTCTCCGTGTGATAGGTCTAAACATGACCACATTTTATTTGTTTGAACACACAGAATGTCACTTTATTCAACATATTTTCGAAATGGAATAGTCCTCACTTTTCGATGCTTGGTGATGTGGTATGAATGCTCGGTTCGAAAGTCGCACCCTTTATCAGGGCATTTTGTTACATGCCTGACACACTATTGGTCAGTATGCATACGAAAGTTAATTATTTTATATGACAGAAAGATTTGTGATGTATTAATTTTACATTTATTTAAATTAATATTACATTACCTGAGCCATTTCGTCTTATGATTGACTTTGATGTGTTCTTCTAGATGTTTTAGATCCTTTGGAGCAAAGCAGTACGGACATCGGACAGAGTATATTGGGGTCTGAATAGAATTTAATTATAATGGAACAATGTTCGGGAATAAGAAAGATTATGAAAATTGGAAAGGCTTCCTCGCCTTACCATTTTCCGGCTGTCCGATAAGGAGGGCGGCTGACGGAATAGATGATTCACATTGCGAGATTTACCGAGTTGGACAGCGGTGTGAGACGGCCTCGAAGTGATCCTTCTGAAAACAAGTCGATGGTAGATATTTTCATTTTAGAAAAGATAATTTGATGCATCTTATGGACAAGCGATACTTTCTAGTGATTCCAAATCCAACCCATTCTCCCAATTTGCACTCTCTCTCTCTTGCTGGTACGAGAAAGGAGAGAGCACGGTCTCGAGTGGGCAACAATAATACTCACATTCTATCAGCAATGGGCGCTTCCAACGGTTCTTCTTTGATCGGCTCTTCCTTGACATGAGCAGATTCTGCTGGTTCTGGAAAATGTGAGTATTTTTTCCATCAACCCGTACTGTTTCGCCTATAACTTTTGCAGTCATTATTTTGAGACGGTTTCCAGGACACAATATGCTTAGTTGCATCCCCAAGCCCACGAGCTTCTACGCTACAGTACCCCTGAATGTTCATCAGTAAACCGATACATCGGACTCCTATAAGTGCATAACTTACCAAGAAGCGAACGTTTGCGAAATTTTGCAACTACGAATTTATTGGATTGTGAAATGAAGACAAACGGACCTTCATCGTCATCGATTTCTTCTTCCTTGATCTGAGAACCACCTGGCGCACTCGCGAAGAATGGCAATGCACTGCAAACATTTGTGTTATTCATCCGTTTTGCACATCTCACATCAATTTGTACTCTCCACAAATCGCGTTCTACCTCCGTGATGGGGTGACGGGATATGAGGATTTGCCGTCACTAGTACGAATGTATGCTGACATTGTCATAACTTCTACAAGTAGGTAAAAATCTAAGATAGGGTGACACGCATTCTAGCGCCCATGATTCTCAGCACAGCCCACCTCGATTCAACCGCTACCATCGATGCACCAGACGACTCGCTTTCCGGTTCCAGTTTGATCTCAGTATGAGATACCATCGGATTGGACATGTTCGACAGATCGATGAGTGATCCAGTTTGGATTATTATCTCGCCTGGAAAGAATGCGTCTGTTTAATCATTATTATTGAGTGTGAATAGGAATGATTGATTGACTCGTTCATAAGGAAACAACGGCCCTTTCCGAGCATTACCAAGAGTCACTATATATTTTTCAAGACAATGTTATAGTGCCGGACCGGGAATCATTCCCGGGTCTTACCGGGCACAGGATCACCGGGTATCCTACCCGTGGGCCAGATGGGACTTCGATTGGGCAGCGGAACGATCAGGCGACGTCGCTTGGGAGGATCTGCAAATGTGACGTCAGGACAATGTACAATACCTTTCTAAAACCAAATTCCGTGCTCCCGATACTCATGTAATGGGCTGGTATTCGGTCTGAGAAATTCAAAGATTGGTTTTCATCCTGGTCTGCAACTTGATGCAGCTTGTCAATTAAAATACGATAGCGATGGAGCGCATTTTCAGTGATAATCCGGAGCCCTAGTCTCCTCAACACTCGCTGCTCTGACTGGTGGGAGAGCATGCAAGTTAAAGAGAGCCGATTGCGATCACTAGATCACGTACCTCGCTTCACGCCCATGTCTTGCATGGAGATTTTAGATTTGGTAGTCATGAATACTTGGCCGTTGCCGGATGCAACCATCTGAAATAGGGAGATCTTGTGAACAAGAAGACGGATAAGTTATTGGTAGAGTCTGATCAACGGCGACACGGCATGATCGTTAGGTTGCACCACTCTACCCTGACAATTGTGAACATCGTGGCAATAGACATAAGAACATGGCCCTCTAACCCTAAGCTTCTATCAACCAAGACCTACTCGTCTGAAACACACATTGTTCAAAATCAGTTCTGTCCATTCAGGATAAGAAAGAAACTCTGCAGCTAACAACATACTGATAGTCTGATACTCTCTATTTGTACTATTCCTTTGAAATTTACCTCCTAACTCGAAAGTGACTTCCTCACTTGTTTGAAAGAGCTGGAGCCGTTGAGCGAATCCATGAAGAGAACGAACGCCCGGGCGAACTTGAGAAGAACCACCTGAACTCATCACAATTGTTCAGTTTCCGAATCGTTTTAACGGAATATTTGTTCTGATTCATGCAAAATGGCTCAGACTATCTTCGAGTTCTGGTCCAGATTGAAATGAGAGAGATTGAGTCGAAATCGAGATAGGGGAGGAGGGGAAGAATCGCAGAGTTATCTGGGCCAGAAACCAATGAAGTGCCCACCTCTTGGTCGTTGGCTGGAGTGTTGCATGATTCCATGACATCGAACGCATTTCTGAGCGCCGACGTTTGGAATGACTGGAAAGGGTGAAAACTTCGGTCAAATCCGAAAATATACGTTAGAGTACAGAAAACGATTGCGTTCAGTGCAAATTATCTCTTTCCAGTTCTCTGAGGTCGAATAGATTATCAGGCTAACGGCATTACTCACTACTGAGGCCAAATCGAAATATCTCGTTTCTTACGAGATAGCGAGTGAAATGAGGAGAGTCGAGTGTCGATCTGACATCACTTTTACTCACCTTCTTCCTATGTATGCTGTCAATTGCTTCGAAGAGAAGTTCCGTTAACGTCAGCATCACGCGGTTGTACTGCTCGTACTGAAAGAGGCATTGTTTATTGATTATAATCGAACTTTATCGTTGGGGAGACCCTGACTGCTAGTGTACCGCCGCACATTCAGCCTCTCAAGCAAATATATCAAGTGATTTATTGTCGATTGAGGATTGTATAATGATTTTCTGGATCAACAGTAGGGTTGGTAATTCAAGAAAAGAATTTCAAGAGTTCTTCGTTTCGCGCGTTTTCTACCTTCTCTGACCGATGAGAACGTATGCAAAAATGAGGAGAATCATCCTTGAATTGTCAACTATAATCAATTGGAGGATTGAAACTGACCGATGGTATGCAATGCAACATCGCAGAAGAGAGTTCCTCCTTCATTCGGCCGTAGTCTGATCGTATGTCCTCCATGGAGCATGATCCATCCATCACTGAAAGCTATTTCAATATGAGTCCACGGCGTTCTACATGGGATCCATAAAAGAAGAGAGAACGGTCAAGGGAATAGCGAGATAGCACGCGAAAGTGAGAGAGCGCGAATGAGGTCTCAACGGCAATTCGTTTTGGCGCGTTGTCAGTAAAACGTCGCCAATATGAATCCGTTTGAACCAAAAAGAAAATAAAGAACGGATGCGAGGAGATATGAGGCAAGCCAGAGGGGAGTATGTGTAGTGGTGTGAGCGTGGGATCAGTTTCCGATCTCTCGGCGTCTATTATTATGGTAGCACGAGAAGTTCAAATTTTATCATAAATGTCTCTTGTTGTTTCCTTGCTATATGACTTACGTTTCTTTTTGTGATTGATTGTTTACTGATAAGCGAAAACTAACAAGTTGAGATAATTTCTAATAGAGATTGATAGTGAGGTGTGGTGTGCCGCGTGCGCTTACGATGGGTGCATTTTCTTCGCCCGTGTGCACAAACAATCCCGTTCTTGTTGTTTTTGCTTTTGTTTATTCTCTTCTGATTTTTTTAATGATTATAATCCGTATTTCAGAAATGGACCCGATGGATATCTCGGAGTCAATGAGAGGGCAGCGCTTCGATGACATGAGGCGGGCGCTGACTAATTCGATGCGAACCTGCAAGTCCTCTGTAAGTTGATGCGAGATTGTTATATTTTCCGATTCGAAACATAATATGATTCATAAATTTGAAATTGATTGGCATTGAACATTAGGTCCAACGGACCGATTGTGGTCGCTCGAAATGGGCAGGCGAGAGAGTGTGGGAAAGGAAGAGGGTCCCGCTCGTTGTCCACACTATCTCGCTTGCCAGGGGCTTTCGAGCGACCACAATTGGTACACCGGCAGGTGAGTTCAATCCAATAATTCGAATCGTTCGAGATTCTTTGGGGCTGCGGTATAACACCGGATGCATTTTGTTAATATTTTTTTTATTAATAATTGCAGTTCGATCAGTACAACCGCGTGATGTTCACCATAACCGAGCTGCTCTACAATGGACTGGAATGCGTCAAGGATAGAAGGGTCTGTAAAAAAATTTTCGAAATGGATTCACATTTCCGCAATCCTGAATACTGTACTGAATATCAATACTGTCCTCTCCGATCGCCCCTGCTTTTATCTAGAATGAACTTAGATAACAGCCAAGGAACTTGGAATATAAAGTACTGTCACGTATCTTCAATGAAGATGGGGAAAAGCAGGAAACACATTAGTACAAACTAGCGAAGATGTTTACAGAAGCATTAACAAGTTACATTTCAGCCTTTCAAGAAATCGTTGGCTGTTGAAGCAGCAATCGACATCATTGAAGCTTGCAAGATGGGAAATCATCCTTACGAGGTCAGTGTTTAGTGAGAATTAGTGAGAAACAGTGTCGCTTTCTGGGTGCTGATCGAGATGGGGCATCAGATTGTGGGGAACGACGAGAATGTCGGTTGATGCATTTCGATAGCTTTGAAGGGCGTAAAAATGTATCTCGATTCATTACCAGATACTAAAATCGTACCATATTCTGTCATTTCCAGGAAGTTCTTCTTTCATTCGCACGGGCATTCGTTCCTTTCATCGACTCTCTGAGCGGCTACTATCCGTACACGAGAAACGAAGAGGTGGGTGCTGAATTCAGATCGAAGAAAATAATCGCTAATTTTTTAAAATGGGTGTATTCTCACGTAATATTGTTTGGATCTAGATCATTTGGCAGAAGAAGATTACAAATCACTCGAAATTATTCGTGTTTGAATCATCTTTGCCTTCTCAGGATATATTGGCAAGATCAGCTATGTCAAAAGGAATGACGAAACAGAAGACTGCAGAATCGATGCAAGTCAAACGACCAAGCGCTACTAAGACTTCTTCAAGTGTGAGCTCATCTATCAAGCGCCCAGGTCAGTTTCTTGATGAATCCTTAGCTTATTTGAGTACTGTAGAGAAGCGGAATACACACAATTGGTGCGCACAACTGTTTTTGTGCCAGATTGTTGATGGATACTTGCAGGCCCACCATTTTCGAAAGCAAAAGTAACAGATGGTATCGTGGCTACTCCAAACCTTGCTGCTAATCACGGTAAGTTGCCTATTTACGCTCGTTCCCTGTATGCATCATCGCTGTGTTCTACATGGGGTGAGCGAGAGAAGAGAAAGCGGCCAGGAGAAGGAGAGAGTCTTGAGGGGAATTCGTTTTGGCGCCTTGCCAGCAAAAAGCCTTGTATCATTGCAGTTCAATTCAAGCAAGTTCGAGTGGTTCCTCATCATCCTCTTTCGAAGGCTGTCGAACCTAAACAGGCCATATCTCGTGAGTTATCTAGTTGGGAATACCTTAGTTTTCCCTCAAAAATGCGGCAGATACCTGTATCCAGAAATTGTGGAACAACCTCGGAACATCTGACTTTGAGAAATTACGATACCTCCCGAGGTAAATTTGCCGACTAAACAACGTGTCTTTACAGTTCCAGTGAAGCGAGCACGAATGAGTCCTCCTGATCCTCATCAAAGTCCGAGTGTCGTTCCGATAAAGATCCACCCACGTGAGTTATGAACCGGTAAATCGGCACAGTTGCAAATATACTTGAATTCCTTTGAAAAGTCAACGTGTTTCATACCTTTTCATTTCAAAGGATCTCATAAGAATCGTACTAGTCTGAGACGGTTGAAAAGCTCAAAATTCGTTTCCAAATCAGACATAAATCACATCTATTCTAGGTCCCGTACCATCTACGGCAGGATCGTCCGATCTTCTCTCAGAGCCATTGTT
The DNA here is from genome assembly GCA_036245825.1 of Pristionchus entomophagus. Classification (NCBI taxonomy): domain Eukaryota; kingdom Metazoa; phylum Nematoda; class Chromadorea; order Rhabditida; family Neodiplogasteridae; genus Pristionchus; species Pristionchus entomophagus. Next base: position 30,509,201 of record BTSX01000006.1, read on the forward strand.
TGTCACCAGTCCCCAACGTTCGAGGAGAACTATTGGAGGGCCTAGGTGAGATCCACAAAGAAACATCGGACGATTAGGTTCCAACTTGTAATGACAATTGGGCATTGACACTTCTTTTTTGGCACGCTATCTTGTCGGTCAGAGTCAGATGGCGATTTGGCATTCCGTCGCTAATCAATGATAAAACAATCATACAATGTTTTTAAAAAAAAAGTTGATATCTTCTATTGCAGCACATCCGCCGAATCCTCAGATGATTGGATCAAGAAAGAGGAGGAAGACTATGATGAAGGTATGGCAAACAAAGCAGCTATTGTTGAAAACACAACATTATTAATTCCTATTTTGCAGATGACGGGTTTACGAGATCACTGGTTAAGCTACCAAGTTAAAACTGTTGCAACGCAGTTATAACGACGAATGCCCACAAATAATTCAACGATTTTCGTACTCACAGGTGTCAATGTGCCTCCAGCGGACGGGTATGAAGCAATCGGCGCGGAAATGAAAGAAGAGATAAAAGACGAAGTGAAGGAAGAACCAGACGAGCCGCCAGTGCACGATTTTGTGTAAGAACATTAAATTCATCTAGAGTAATTGGTTTTTTTCGAAAGCATATTCTGAACATTTTTTTTGCGAAAATGAATCCCCGATAACCGTCTAGAGGATGACAGACGAGTCAGAGATGGATCGGACAGTCCGTTTGGGATGGGTGAAATACGTGCCAGTCGAGCCGAGACAGAGCCTTTCTATAACTCTAATAACATATTTCTTTCACAGTTTTTTGGTCATTCAACAATGTTTTCTTCAGACGGTTAGGGTCGAATCCCGGGAAGGCTCATGTGTACAAGGACGGTACTCCAAAGCCCATCCGACTGGCTCCGAAGCCTCGTCTGATCGCGAAGAACGCTGCTCCTTCTCAGCAACCTCAGGAATCAGGCATCGTCGGAAAGGTGGAAGTCCGAAAGGTATGTAATCTCTCGGTATATCTCATTTTGTATCCCCATATCGTGGTCAACTCACTTATCCCTTCTGAAGTGATAACTAGTAGTAGATATTGCATCGAATAGATATTGAAGTTGCTTTTGGTTGAAAATACCACAGTGATGTCTTTCATGCGTAATGCAATTCTTACAGGTGCTTCTAAAGGATGCATTTTCGCTGTGTCGATTGTGCGGTGAACAGATCCGCTCGGAGCAAAAGGAAGCTCATTTCAAGCTGTATCACAAGGATCACTGGCTCGAGTAAGATTTTGTTTATTCTTTAAATATTCCATAAATTTTATGATATTCGCCCATTTTAATATTTCAGTCATTAAAAAAATTATACAATTTTTAATTACAATTTAATTCCAGTTGCGTCGAGAAGTGCCCAGTGAAAGAGTGCGACTTCCGGTCCAAGCAGAAGAGTGAAATCAAGAAGCATCACGTGGTACATTTTCAATGTCTTGCACTGGCATTTTGAAACGAAACGATTGACGATTTCGAAAGGCATTGAGTAGACTCCCCGTTATTGAATTAATAGTTAAGAGTCGTGAGGGAATGTGAATGTTCAAAAAAAGTAAGATGCGGGTTCATTGAGCCTCCAAGTATAAAGAGAGAGAGATAACTAAATGGCAAGCCAACATGTTACAACTTCCAGGACACTTTCACAGTGTAGCACCAAGATGTGAAACCAAATTCTTTACAGTTTGTGCACGGCCCGAAATACAGACAACTGCATAAAGATCGGTTCCTGCTACCCAAATGTAAGTAATTTTTCTCATTTTATGAATTGTTACTAGTGATGGCAAATCGGAACCCGACTCATCTTTTTTTGCGTGATCTATCGCCTCTCTAACTGACTAGAGAGCGCGCGAAATCAGGAGATCCGTTAGCTAACTTTTACTGAGTTAGTGAAATGAGACACGCATTTTTCGGTCGGTAACCTCTAGATAGTTTAGAGAGAAAAAGTAATAAATAACTGATTTAGCCACTCGATGTCCTTTCTGCATTCAACAAATCACAAGCCTCACTCAATTCGTCAATCACATGGAATTCTATCACAAACGACTCTGCACTTACGAAGTTTGTCCGATTACTATCTTCAGAAAAGGTTTCGAATAATTTTAGCTAATATGATAGAAGGATAGACTATCTTTACAAATGCACTAATAACTTGCGAAGTATGACGGAAATCAGTAAATCGAACAATAATATACAATGGTAATAAATATTATTGTGATAATAATTTTATATTATTTAATATTAATTATTATCATTTTATATTATCATCTCTCTGTTTCAGGTACCAATCCTAAAGTGTGGGGGCTGCGAACACAAAACTTCCAGATTGCACCAGATGTACGTTCACTGGAACGAGGTACGGTATATCGTTTCTTATTGATTTGTATAGAACTTTGTTTTGATAGAAATTAGGAATTCGCCTAATGCGTCCTATCAATGTGTCACTCACTCAGAGAGATCAACATTGTAATCATTGACACCCGGGAAGGAAACCAGACATATGGCAGCGAATTATTGTCAGCAAAGATGCAGCTTATGAATTGATCTTTGATTTTTGATGAAAAGCTGATATTTTCCAGAGATCTCCACTGTGCGACAACGGCTTGGAGTTCATCTATGAAACTGCAATTCGGGTCGAAAACGCAGATTTGTTGAGGAAGCGGAAAGAAGTTTGCTTAGAAGAGCCCCCTCATCTCTTTCCACAAACAAATAAATAATCCGAACCAACGATATTCGCGTATTTTTCATCTCGAGTATTCTTATCGAGAAGATTGCTTAGCTATCTCATTCCATCATCGGGTCACAGTTATTCACATTCTTTACCCTTTTTGGCATCATATGACAAGTTGTATTGATCCATTTCAACAGAATTGTATTAGTATTGCAAAGTTCATGCAAACATTTGCGCACTCATGTTCTGTATCTGATCTCTGAATGAGTTTCTTGTTGTTGATAAAATATTGTAAAACGCAGTCTCGAATTTGTTTTCATTCATAGTACATATCGACATTTATTGGATAGCATTTCAAATACAACTAATGCTATTGTGTACATCGTGTCTCTGTGAATGTAGACAGTGGTTCGAAAGAATCGCAATACAATCAATTCTCACGGATCAATATTCATAAAATTGATAGAGGCCTCTTATGAGGTATCATTGGAGCCAGCCTGCCCAGAGGGCACGCATCCATTCAAGTACGAAGAGAGAGAAGTCAGAAAAAACGAGAGACAGTGCAAAAGTGAGAGAGTGATCAGACGGCCAGAGCGCCAGACGAGGAGGGCCAGTGGGCATAGAGCAGCCCGTTCCTTGGAATTTTGCCAAGATGGTGCAGAGTGATGTCTCGTAGTGTGTGTTTTGTGATAAGTCGTTCGATGAATTGCAACGCGTCACAATGTATTCATTTTGATTGTTTACTTCTTGTTTCAGTTGTAATAATTAATATTTTTCACCTAGTTTCAGTGATGGACAATCCCAAACACTTGCGTGCAATGCGCGGCAAATTCAAGGAGCTGCGAAAAGACCTCGAAGCGTCCATGAGACTGTGCAAGACTTCCGTAAGTTTTCGTAATATCATTATTTGACAATACTTTTGCATAATTTGTTGGAATTTTTTTCGTATAAATCTTCTCGTCGTTTTCGTGGCTTCTTATAAAGATTGGTCATTATTAACTGGTTAAATCGTTGTATTGAATAACAAAGGAATGCTACTGTATTTCAGGGTGACCAATACCATCGTGGCATGTTCTCCATCACTCAGTTGCTCCATCAGGCCCTTGAAAGCATCGAGTACAGACGGGTGAGTGATGTAAACAGATCAACGGTAAATGCGTTAGGCTTTTCCACGCAAGGCTCGTACCCATCGCCTGTTAGCAACGAGAGACAGCGAGTGATGCATTAGTGAAATATTGACATAATTGGCTTAGCCGGTACTTGCATCACAGTACATAGTAATACCAGTTCTTGATCGAAAAAATGATGATATTGATGCCATCTCAGTGCTTCAAAACAGTATGAAATGTGGTCAATAGTAGCTATCAAAAGGTACATATTTACGATCATCTTCTTAGTCGAACCCCGGAAATTCTAAAATGATCCAATGAGCGATGACTGCTTTTGTTCCAGTAGTAATCTATTATTTTCAGCAGTTTAATGCTACGGTATCCCTGAACGCCACGTTCAACGCTTTGGACAATTACGAGACTCCGACTCAACCCCAAGAGGTATAACAGCCCGAGATTTGCTTAGATCGAATGATAAAATGATAATATATTACAAAATTAAATGAACATTAAATCTTGTAGGTGGTGTTTCTCAAATTCGCTCGCTCCTTCACAATTTTCATGGATACGCTTAACGGGTTCTGCACAATCTCCAAAGTTTTGGAAGTGAGTATGTTCACTCGCTCATCGTCGAGATTGAATCACGGTGATCCTTGAAACATCGCTGAAAAGAATTATGCACTCGATGTGTTGTAGAGAATCGGATGAGCATGGTAAATGACAAGTAAACACTAAAATGGGTCGGTAGAAGACGAACTGAGAAACTGTCAAAGAGCAGCTTATCGTAGTTATGCCTACTCAGCGATGGGCACTGGTGCAGAGACTGCCGGTCTGAAACGTAGAACTATCTTTTCAGGCCTGGTATATTACTGTAACGAGGTTATTGGGATGAAGGAGAAATTAACATATTATATGAGAGGAATCGCGAGAGATTCGAGAGGTTTGGGGTATTAGCGGCGGTAGGAAATAGTTTCCCCGATTCCGCTAAAAAGTGAGACTTAAGTACTTCGAATGATGCTCTTTCAAACTGCGTTTGCCGTTTTTCGATATCACGTCACATCTTCGAGGTAGGTACACTATGAAATTTCCCGCCAAAAATGGCTCACGAAAACAGCCATAACTTGCTTTCCAAGGAAGCTAGAGACCATTCCAAACACGAATTCGAATGAGGAGGCGGAGTGGAACATTTCTTATGTTGATGATGTCATTCCACGTCCATGCGCTGGATCGGGGCGGTAAGTTTTTCAAAAAAGTGACGTAACTTTCCTAATACCGATTTCTCCAACAAACGCCGAAAAGTGATATGAGAAAAAACTAGTGCCAAACACCACTTCTCAAATCAGAAAGATCGGAGGTGAGGAAAAAAAAAGGGAGGGACTTTTGTCCGAAAAACCTGCGATTTAAAAAAATTTTTGCCGTTTTTCGAGCATAACTTTTTTATTTCTCGTTTTCATGAGCTATAGCATCGAAATTCGGAATCAGCACGCAAAAATACACCAGAATTTCCTAAAGGCATATTTTTCCGAAATAAATTTTTTTTCGACTGACCACTTTTTCACCATGTGGTCCCCCCTTTTGTCCGAATTTGGTCGAAAACTTTTTGTATCAGAATCATGTCCCTATAATATGTTCTGACTTATTTTCGAGCGTAGAAAACGAATTTGCTAACTAGAGCTCATGAAACCTCGAAAGAAAAAAGTTACGATTGAATGAAAATTTCAAAAAAAATTTGTTCAGGATTTGTGTCATAACTTTTTTCTTTCGAGGTTTCATGAGATCTAGTTAGCAAATTCGTGATCTACGCTCAAACATAAGCCAGAAAATCCTACAGCGACATGATTCTGAGACAAAAATTGTTCGACCAAAATCGGACCAAAGGGGGCACCACATGGTGAAAAAGTGGTCAAAGTCGAAAAAAATTTCGGAAAAATATGCCTATAGGAAATTCTGGTGTATTTTTGCGCGCTGATTCCGAATTTCGATACTAGAGCTAATAAAACCGAGAAATATAAAAGTTATGCCCGAAAAACTTCAAAATTTTGTAAAAATCGCAGGTTTTTCGGACAAAAGTCACGCCTATTTTTCCCTCACCTCCGATCTTTCTGATTTAAGAAGTGGTGTTTGGTACTAGTTTTTTCTCAAATCACTTTTCGGCGCTTGTTGGAGAAATCGGTATTAGGAAAGTTACGTCACTTTTTTGAAAAACCGACCGCCCCGATCCAGCTCATGGACGTGGAATGAAATCCTCAACATAAGAAATGTTTCCCTCTGCCTCCTCATTCGAACACTTTTTTGGAATTGTTTCCAGCTTCATTTTAAAGCAAGTTATGGCTGTTTTCATGAGCCATTTTTGGTGGGAATTTTCATAGTGTACCAACTTTGACTTAACAATACTCGAAGATGTGACTTGATATCGAAAATCGGCAAACGCAGTTTGAAAGAGCATCATTTGAAGTACTTAAGTCTCACTTTTTAGCGGAATCGGGGAAACTATTTCCTTACGCCGCAGGACTCTCGAAAATCTGGCGATTCCTCTCATATGCACATTTAGTTTACGGAATAGTCGACCGTCGAACCACGTTGACATTACGATGTTTTGTATCCGATATCAGAGGAACCATTACAGTACTTTTTCACATGCTAGCACACCTGATGGTTGGGGTGTATCAAATACAAAAACAATGAAACAATAAATATTCCATTCAGATGAGTGATCCAGGGAAAAGTCTATCACCCTTCATCAATATGCCCCGGCCGAAAGTGAGCACCAACATGAGAGGACTCCGCGCAGAAAGTGAGTCGTTATCCATTCACCCATCTGCTCGTTGCGAACAGACGATAGCGTGGCACTAGTGATGACAAATCGGCTTCGACTCTCATCAATTTGCATATTCTCTCGCTGGTAAGAGAAACGAGAGATCACGCGAATTGAAGAGAGTCGGATGCAAATTTGCCATCACTAGTTCACTAGCCCTCTTGCGTGGAAAAGCCTATCACATCCACATTCACTTTTTTTTTAAACTCATAGTTCACGTGATCCATCACAGAAACATCGTTGGTGGTCTATTGTGAGACTTACTGTGAACAATGTTTCTCGAATCGCACCCACTTGTGTACCCTACATATAGGGGTTCTCTTGAAGGATTTGGTTAGATGGAATCCGAATGGTTTTCGATTCCTCGCAAGCAAGGCAGCGCACAGCTTTTGCTTGTCCTTTTTGAATTCTGGAATACATTTCATCGTGAGAACCAAAGAGATTATACGAAAGCGTCTTCTCGATGTCCTTTCTACATCTATTGATCGGATCCTTCTTATAGTTCCGCTCAAACGGGCCCGTCTATGTCCCGTTCCGCATGATGTCGCGAATATGCCACTGCTTGGAATTCCTCGTGAGTTTCGTTCTTTTCTTCTCTCAAATTGTAGAAGTATGAAAGATGACGATCAAGTCATCAGTATCATTCCATGAAAACTTGTTATTCAGGACAAGTCAGACCGAATTCGTGGACCACCGTTCCCGCTTCGGCAGTACATCGTTTTCCTTTCGAACCTCCAGTGGAGATCAAGCAGGAAGAGGACCTATTTGACGAGACACTGTAAGTAATATAATCGCCGTTACCGTTCTAAGACCGTGAGTACTGTAGCGAGGTTCATGGGATGGATGAGACATGGAAATACTAAACTTCTGCATTTAAGGGGCTAAGCCATAGTCGTTCTCATGTTTCCGCCATTTCTAGAAGCTTCTCAACACCGATAGATACTCAAGGAAGAATTTCGGAAGGCCATATCAAAACGGAAGAAGAAGACGATCTTGAAGGTGAGGAATCTCATACAATTTTGCTTGAATTTTTAAAAAAATCATACGTATGCCGTACTGAGATAGATGGAAACTGTGCAAAAAAAGAAAAAGTTTAAATGAACACTTTCTGAAGAGAAATGCTTCCAGCAACTCCACAGACGCAGTGTACCGTTCACGTTCGAGAGTCGATGCCTATTCTTCAGGACCAGGTAAGACAATTTTTTTTGCATGAATAACTCATATGAGCACAATATTCAGCTGAGGACGGAAGGAATTGCGGGGTCCAGCAAACGCTCAATAATGAATCAGTGAGTGAATTTTAATTTAAAATCAATCGGCTAGGAATAACCACACACAACATCATATTTTCAGCGGCTCTCATAAGATCTTCACTAACAATGCGACGAAACCCGTGAATTATGAGGTGAGTAAATATAAATCGCTCCAGTACATCCAATTAGAGCAATATACAATTCAATTTCAGGACGTCTTCCTACTAAATTACCCCGATAAGACACCTGCCCAAATCAAGGATGAGCTCGTCAAAGAGGAACCGTTGGAGCCTCCGATTGCAGATGTTGTGTGAGGAATAGCGCATTATTTTTCTGCATTCGATTCGTTTCATATGGCTAGAAAGCTTGTAATTGTAATTTTTTTTATTACAAGCTTTCTAGCTTAATTATAATTACACATTTTCTTTATAGTATTAAAGGGATCCAGTGGCCTCAACCTTTTATTTTTTTATTATTGCTGATATTTTGAAATCCACAGACATGACTGATCCAAAATCATCATAAAAATCTAAAATTAAATTAAAATATACTCGATTTTTAAATAGAAGTTAAAAAAATTGAGTGAATTTGAACCACCCGGTGTGGTTACGGTACTTTGGCGACATTCATGCCTTGCCGATTTGCCGGTCACATTTTCCGGTTTTGCTTCTTTTTTCTCTTTGTTTTTAGCGTTTCCTTCTGTTTATTTATTCCTTGACAATTTCGCTTATTTATTTCTTATCAGAGTCTCTCCTTGGGTCCACTACGATGGCGCGAGCCTACAATTTCAAGAAAATCTGCGTGGTGCCGACTGCGGCGGTGAGTCGAAGTTTCTTCTATTTTTCTTCGATTTGTTTCTCGTATCTGTGGTTCTTATACTTTATCTTTTGCTCTTTTCGCTGAAGGAGATCGCCCTCTCCAAGACGCAGAGAAAGACGCCCACCGTTGTCCATCGGTTCGTGTTTTTACTTCCTCCAATAGCATTGACATTTGTGACGAAATGCGGACTTGTACTTCTCCTAGTATTAATTTCTCGCTCGTTTTTATGTGATATGTTATTACTATCCGCATAGCTACGCTTGCGTTAAATCGTTTCCTCACCACATCACTGTTACTTGCTTGCCTGATCACTCGATTACGCCCGTATTTGCTAGGTGGCGCGTTCCGAATCGCCGCCAGCCCAGAAGCGCCGCGACTCCTCCTCTTCTACCTCGGGCTCCGGCTCGGCCAGCAGCAGCAGCTCCAAGGGTAAGCGCGCTGTACTCAGTATTGCCGGTAATTTCGAAAATAGCTTTTTTCTGCTGAACTGTACCAATTTTGCTCAAATTTTCAATTTTTGGCCAGATTTACCTATTTCATCGAGTGTTTGCAATTTAAAAATTTTAATATTCAATTATATAATTGATATAATCATAGACGATCATCGGCGATGGCGCTCGCCTCGTCGCGACGACAGAAGGGAGCGTCACAGGGACGAGAGGAGGCGCGATGATAGGTTTGTCTGTGCGTCCTTGTCTTGTCTTCCTTTCACAATTGTTTCGAAATCAGATATAAAACGGGTGTAATATGTCTAATGCGGTGTTCGTGATGTTGGTGGTCATGTGTATATCAAATTAATCATTTTTATATAATTTAAATAATAGTTGATGCTATTTAGTCGTTGCTATCCGCCACCTCGACGTGAACGAAGCTTCCCATCGCATCGCTCGCGATCGCCCAGGTTCGTTATAAGATGAATGATATTGTTGATAGAACAATCGGCGCTAACTATATTATGTGAAACCCATTTTGGAAGTGAAATTATGGCGGTGAAACCTACAATTCGCTGGAAATGTAAACTGCAACATACCGGTGTATATTTTGAGTCTTATTGTCTTATTTAGCCAACTCGGCTTCATTTTTATTGCGTACTCGAAGTCAGACTGATGTTTTAGATTTTATTCAAATAATTAAATAAATATTTTAGAAGAGAGCGCTCGCCCCGTCGTGATCGATCGTCGAGGAGAGACAGAGGAAGCGACAGGGACAGAAGGGATCGATCGAGTGACAGGTGCGGTAGAGAACAGCCTTACCAATTGTCCCACCTCGATTCGCGGTAGATCAAGGATGCTCTATCGATTGGACATGCTATTTCAATGGGAATCCACTCCAATTGGTATCGCACCAGACTCTCGTTTCTAAGCTGGTGCGGTACTAGTAAAATATGCAAGATACTGGTTTCGTCTAGTGACTGTAACACTGAACTTCCTGGATGGGATGTTTAGTTAATTTGGCGATATGTTGGATGAAAGATTACTCGATAAGCACCATTTATATACGAGAGACAACTGTTATGTAATAGACGGTGGCTCTCTTCCAGTAGGTTATCATCCGACCTAGTGCCATTAAATTGAAATCATCACAATATCTAAATAAATATAATTACAGAGATAGCCGCCGGTCACCACACGCAACGAGTGCGGAGATGGATACAGTCTGTCGAGGAGAGGTACAGTAACTTGACGTTCCGTGGATAAAAATATCGTGAGGCTTGCAGAATAAAGGGTCACTAATCGCTACTGCATCTGCCTCTCATGTTCTCGCCCTCGTGATACGCAAGAGATACAAGATACTTAGCCGTAAGTTGAAGAGATGTATGAGGAAATAGGTTAGGGGAGGCGGGGGGGGGTTGGTCCTTTCAATCTGTATGATGCCTCAGTTAATACGATGTGCTTAGTAATCCCCTATGTTGGACTCAGTTAATACGATGTGCTTAGTAATCCCCTGTTGGGCTTGTTATCGTTTCATCCATTCCTTGAATGGGAATGGTGTCAATGGTGATTCTATAAGACAGTCTGACTCAAATAGCGACGGACAATGGGGGGAGAACAGGAGAGGCGTTCTCCAACTGACTTGTGAGTTGAGCTGTGGTTGGGAGCAGTTGGATGAGTCGGAAGGTAGTGAGGGAGGTAGTGAGAGGGTAGGTCAAGGGAGTGAAGGGGAGGTAGATCACAAGATTACTGTAGGGAGAGGGAAAGAGAGGAGAGTGGGTGAGGAGGTAGGTAAAAGGGCTAAAGTAAGAGGAGGGGGAGACAGGGGGAGGGTACTGTGGGTTCTAGGGATACTGTAACAGGAAGGGGAGTTGCCCGCTATCGATCGACATTCCTCTGATTACGGTGTTCGTTGTAGGACCGGCGCGTCTGGATCGGGCGATTGCTGGTGAAGTGTCTGCAGGAAATGCTGCTGCCATGGAACAACAGGTTAAAGGAAAGGAGAGGGTTACGGTAGTATACTTTCAAAAAGATATGGTAGATATCGATCAAAATAATAATGTAGTGATTACAAAGTGATTTCAGAATTCGAACGAGCAATCGGAGAAGTTTAATGCGACCGAGAATCTGAAGAAGTGGAGAAAATGGAGAAGAAGAAGTTGAACAACTTCTGATGAGACAAGGAGAAGAATAATGATTTTTATTCATTTTCCCTATAATTTGTCCGTGTTAATTGCTGATCGCTCTTGTGAGTTTTAGTGTTAATTATATACTGGACTGCTCATATAAATTGAAAATAACTGTATTTGTTGTAAAGTATAGTACTCGTGAGTATCAATAAAACAACGAACCCGAGAGCGAATCTTGGTGGGGCGAGGCATGAGCAGACCATCGTGCTCGTCTTCGATCGGTAGACCAGTCATGTCATCGAGTAGGGTACCGTCTACCGTTCCACCTGGCTATCTACCGTATCCCACGATCGTTCCCGCTGTAATAGATAGATTAACCTAGTAGTATGATAAGTTCTCTTCTCTCTTTCTTGTCTATTAATTAGCTATGTTATCGTGTCTCTTTCCTAGCCTCTTCAGGGCGAATTTATCTGTGATATCAGCCTCCTCAGGGCATTCCTCAGGTCTATGAAAGTATTGGTGCCTACTTCTTGGCTGCGATCTTGTCTCCGAAGAGTGGGCGGTAGTTCAGGAGGGAGACGACGCGGAATAGGGAGGATGAAAAACTAGCACTTAGAGCTAAAACTCACAAGAGCGATCAGCAACAGGACGATGTACGTAATATAGTTCAAAATATAAATAGGTAAATACACGCGCATAAATCAAACGATAGAGACTCACATCGATAGCATGGCATCCTCCTTGTAGTGGTTGAAATGGCGGTAGCAGAGGAATGCCCGTTTACCGGCCCGTTGAAGAACCATACATCTCTCGTCCAGCTAGTCCGTCTCGTCATCAAGGAGCTTCAAGCCTATCAGCGATTCCCTCCTCCGAAGATCATCCGTTGGTACAAGTCGCAATTGACTCGCAGCTTGTGCGCAGGCGACGCATTTCTTTGTCGTCATTATACTGAGAGCAAAAGAAGCGATAAACGAAAAAAAGAAAACGGCTGTATAGCAATAAATGCGCATTACTGACTGAATAAACGCGTATTATGTTGTAAATGCTGTCTATAAATACAATTCAAAGCAGTATCAAGCAAAATACATCATAATACAATGAAAATAATAAAGAAAAAGCTTCTAAACAGTGCACAAGAACGGGAAAACCAATCAATGCGTTTCGTCCACCTTATTTTGGCATTCATCGAAACACACCATCTCGCCGTTCGAACTAAACGCCGGTTTCATGCCTTTTTCTTGTTTAATGAATTTATTTAATTTTTTGCTTTATGCTATTGAAATACAGGAGCAAAATGGAGCATATTGAGGCATACTTAGTTTTTGGGTACCGGATCCCATTAAAAGATTTATTCTGAGTGTATTCGTCATCAAATATTTGCAGGAAAATCGGCGCTGGTCCTTCGACATCTCGACCTCACGATGAACTGATCGAGCTTACCGATGAACCGGGATCAGCCCAACTCATTCCAACTTTGTTCGAAAAGCAGCAGTTGTTCGGCGAAGTAAGTACCGTATCGTTCATTGCAATCCACGTAGAGGACAGAGGAGAGGGTAGGGATGGGGTTGGTCAGGGTAATATGAGAGACAATCTGAGATTTTGAACAAATATCTGCACATGCCTGGAACTATGGGCAAAAGTCGATTCGAGGGATTAGCTCCATATTTGCACAGGAGGTAGTGCTCGGTGAGGTAGGCAGGTTGATCACCTTGGGGCTGACCGCGACGCGTCCGCAGCGCGTTAGAGATCGCGAAATTCGAATTTTGACGAATTTTGAAAAATTAATTTCTCGCTCATTTCTTCTCCAATTGCTTCGAACTTGGTACCAATAAATAGCTATATTCATGGACATCATTTGTTGAGTTGGGTATAATCTATGAAAGTTTCAGCTTCATCGCGAAATTACAAGATCAAAAATTGATTTCACTCGCAAATATTTAAGCATACCCGGGGGCATATTTATTATTCAATAATATGTTAGATATTTTAAATATGAATAAATAATGATAACAAAAATCGACAAAAAGTTTTTTCTTCAGAATCGTGCAAACTCAAATTTCCTTTTCATACATCTTATTAGTAAATTCATGCAAGATTTATGGCAATTAATCGTATCGCTGCTTGCATGGGAACGCCGTCAAAACGAAGAAATTCAAATATTTGCAGTACCCCAAAGCAGTTTTTCTCAAAATTCGCCCCTCCGGTACGCAAAAAAATCTGTTATCATTATTTATTCATATTTGAAATATCTAACATATTATTAAATAAGAAATATGCCCCCGGGTATGCGTTAATATTTGCGAGTGAAATCAATTTTTGATTTTGTAATTTCGCCACGAATCTGAAACTTTCATAGATTATACGCAACACATGAAATTGATGTCCATGAATATAGCTATTTATTGGTACCAAGTTCGAAGCAATTGGAGAAGAAATGAGCGAGAAATTAATTTTTCAAAATTCGTCAAATTTCGAATTTCGCGCGCTCTAACGCGCTGCGGACGCGTCGCGGTCTGCCCCAAGGTGGTCAACCTGCCTACCTTACCGAGCACTACCTCCTGTGCAAATATGGAGCTAATCCCTCGAATCGACTTTTGCCCCTAGTTCCAGGTATATGTTCAAAATCTCAGCGTGTCTCTCATATCTCTCATAGGAAAGAAAAAAACAGGGATGAGTTTCGCGATGCAATTGGGAACACGAAACCAGTTCGATTTGCGATTAATTTCATCAACAGATCAAGTTCTGATAAGTAAACGCAATTTTCAGGTCCCAGTTCATAAAATGATCAAGTGCCCTGTTTGCCATGAAGAAAAAGCGAATTCGCTTATTGACGCTCACATCAAATATTACCACAAAGATGACTATCTCAAGTGAGCAGCTATAACTTTCACTAGAAACACCCGAACGAGTTAAATGAAATATTACTAATTTTATTTCAAGATGGACCACGAAATGCCCGGAGAGTGAGTGCGACTTTCGATCGGTGCACACAGGGATTGTAAACGTGCATAAAAATGTGAGTCGCTGTCCCTCACCATTGAATGTTTCAAGTGCGAAGTTTTGATTATTTATCTGGTATTTTCAACGATGTTGGATTCGTCGATCAACATTTTACAGGGGGTGCACACCGACGTCTACTATAAATGGAGGTTCGATCAGAAGCAGTTCAGGATTCCCGCCAGTGAGATATTCTCCTGTTCTCATTTATTTAGTTATCATACACAGGATGTACGAGATAGGGGAAAGGGGAGTGGAAAGTCCTCCAACATATCATCTCGAATTTTTAAGGATTATACAAAAAATAGAACCATAACATTGGGATCCATGCAACGGACTCGCGTTTATAGCCTTCTATCATCGTTTATTGCTTTCTATCAGCCTGGTGTAATCAAAGAATCATTCGATACACCTGAATGCCTTCAGAGACGAGATGCCCTTACTGCGCCTACGAAGTGCCCAATCTGGTCGAATTCGTTTCGCACATGGAGTCAGCACATAGAAGGATGTGCAGTTATGATGTGAGCCAATCTATGCTACTTGCTGCATATTTTGAAGTGAAGATGAAACTTATCGCGGTTTATGAACGCCCTCTCGTTTTGAGACTCATATTTCATTGCTCTTTCTCAACTCTACTTACAGTTCTATCGAGGAAATCATATGCACGGTAATGCTTTCATGACATATATACAAAAAATAATGCATTAATAAAAACAATAAAAATGCGTGTTTATAGATGAGGATTCTGAAGTGCTTCGCCTGTAGCTACACAGTCAGTCACTGTCACCAGATGTTCATTCACTGGCTCAAGGTTGGTCAATGGTCCGCAAATCCTCGAAGCCGTCCCAGCTTCGGTGGTTATTCAAATCCTCGACCATATCAAGAACGATGACCACTGGTCCTTCACTTATGTAAATTATCCCTGTGATTGAGTTAGTCAATGATAGGGATTGGCGTTGGGGTTTGAATTTTCGGAGTCGTTGAGACGAGTTGCTTCTTTCAGCGTGGCGGCATGTGCGACGCGGTGGCGGGACGTGGCGGCTGCAAGTTCGACCTCGGGGCTGCGCAAAAAGCGATCAAGGAAGACAAGCTGCGTCTGAAGGCAGAGAAGCAGGCTGCATCGGCTGCAGTGGCCGCAGCCATCGGGCCCACTCCGACCTATGTGACGAAAACGCGCGTGAGCGGCAATCGTTGCTCACTCAACCTCACGGATCTATGATTCGTCACTTGTCATTGTACGTGCGTTGATAGAATAAATTGTAAAAGAATATAATTGTATCTGATTCAAATCATCGCATACAAATCATCGGGGTAGGCCGGCCATTTGGCGATTCCGCACATATTGAAGTTCCTTGAGAAGTAGCCCCCGTCGCCCCGTGACTGGACCCATCTGAGAAGAAAGACAACTATCGATCATTATTCATTAAAACGCGCATTCAACGCATTCTCGACTAAAAAAAACACATTTTAGACTCAACGTTAAGTATTAAAATATTTACACGAGATCGGATAAAACTGTGAGATCAAACTGGACCAGCGGTGCATACAACGACAATAAATATTCAAAGGGACGCGCATATCTGTGAAATATCATTGGTTCGTGGGTTCAAATAATCAGCAATAATCGACTCTCCCGAATCGGTGACTATTACGGTGAAAGTGGGCAAGGGTAATGATCGGGAAATTTTTCTAACAGGAGGATGGCTATTGTTGTTGTCGTTCTTCACAGAAGAGTTGGTCGATCGGGCCAGTCGCTCAATCACGAAAGAACCTCAAAAATTGTGTTTTAAATTAAATTAAATTAAATTAATTTTAATAATATATTTTTTTAAACTAACCGTGACGGATGCTCGGCGGGGAGTTCCTTCCGGCGTGGGTGCGACCTCGGTTTGCATTTCCATCTGAAATGCAATTTTGATGCCTGACGTTTCCCTCAATTCCGAGCGTAAGCTGTGAAACAATGGCTGAAGCACTATGCGTACTCGACGCAAACAACTATGTCACACATTAGCTCGCACATTATTACCTTTCAATAGAGACATTGTTATTTCCTATAATATGATATTTTGTGGGACATAGTTAATCTCGTAATTACCTGTTCGTGCATGCCCGTTGAGAGAGACTTGCTGCCCGATCGTCGTACTCGAAACGAAGTTCCCTCGTGTCTCCATGGACTGAAATAACTGCTTTATCTCTATAAAACATCTAACAGTGCCGATACGATAACGCATTCGCATCACGGAATGATATCTAGCACTTTGTGTAGCAATCGTCAAGGCATACAGCATGAGGCGAAACTGAAGGGGTCATCGTTCACAGGGGGGAAAGATCACGCCACAAAGTGCTTGGAACGGATTAGATTGGGGTGCGAGCAGGGAAAGAGTGAGGGGGGACATTAGACACGACGAAACGTTAGAGAATAGCACTGAGGGTTTCGTACACTTCGCTCACCTGTGATTCGTTCTGCGGGGATCTGTAGAGGTTTGCTATTTTGAATTGTTTTGTTGTTGATAGATTTAAGAAGAGAGTCAGAGAAGCGAAGAGGTGAGACGGCAATAGTGTGTGGAGTAATGATGCAAAATCGGCTTTTGATGCCGACTTGAAGCCGGCTTCAACACGTCATTTTACCATAGTCGAAGCCGACATGCCGAGTCCGTTTTGTCATCGCTAGTGTGGAGTGAGGGGAGCATACCTGTGCCGAAGGACACATCTAACGAGTTCCCGGCATCGACTGAGGAGCATCTGACGGAAGTGCGAGGAGGACGAGCAGAACAGCACGAAATTCAGCATCTGAATCTCGTCGATGACATCATCATAGGCGCTAGCGGTGACACATCGGAATCAGACTCTCCACTATTCTTGTAATCTGCCGGTGAAATAACCGAGATAAATGATGATTGTCGGTATCCGATTTATCATTACTAAGAGGCTCACCTTTCCCGTAATGGCCAGGCTGTTAGTGATCGTCTCGATCAGGCCCCTTCGAGTCTTAAGAATGACTGATTAAAAAAGAGCGTCTGAGGAAAGGCCGCTACGTTGGATGAGAACTTTAGTTGGCGAGAGAAGGAGAGGGGGGCAGAGACGGGATAGTTCTCATCCGACCTAGCGCCGAGGAAAGGGGCGTACCTGGCTCATCGATTCTTTCATCGAGTCCCGGATCACGAACAAGACTGCACCCGGAAAGTTGAAGATGATGAACGACGTCGAGATGACGACGACCATGAACGTTATCTAAATAATCTGACCTTCATTTCCTTGCTAATGGATGTTCGGAAATTATCTGGCAAAATGCTGCTCTGATGCTCTGGATGCTCCAACACTTTTTTTATCAAGTACTTCCACCTTCTCACCTTTCTTTCGTTCTTCGACTGAGTGCTGATCAGATTCCGATTGGCGGATTGATCATCGGATGCCAACTTTTGCGTCGGGAATTTGTGCTTCTGAGTGAGTTTTACGTATTATATCAACGTTGTACATTACACATTGACTAAAATATAAATATCTGTGAAAAATTTGATAATAAACAAAAATATAAATGGTTTTATGTAATTAATTATATAATAAATAGAGGGCAACTGACCTTGAGCGCATGAATGAGCAGCATATTGAGGAAGATTGAGATTATGCAGGGCAGAAAGACGACGAGGAGCGCGTTCACATTCCTCATCGATAGGTGAACTTGCTGGTACAGGGACTGAACGAGATCATTAATGAAAATTTCATAGTATCCCTAATTTGACCTAATAATACTCGAAGATGAGACCTGAAATCGAAAATCGGCAAACGCAGTTTGAAAGAGCATCATTCGAAATACTTAAGTTTCACTTTTCAGCGGAATCGGGTATACTTTTTCCTACGTCCGCTAATGACCCGAAACTTTCGAATCTCTCGCGATCACTCTCATAAGAAATGCTCAATCGTGCCCGACTATCCGTAATTCGAGCACACTCTCGCCGGTTGTCAAAAACGCTTCATATTTTCTGCAAAACAATACGGTATCCATCTTGTTTTCCCAAAGAACTGCGCTACCTATTTCCTGAATAATTACCATCACATAGCCAACCAAGCGGATCATACTTTTCTCAGCCATCCTTTTGATCTTTCCGACTCTAGACCTCACTTTTCTTCCCTTCAGCGAGATTCCAAGTAGCGTCTGTTATTTCGCGCTCGGACACTCCGTCTTGTCATTTTCACACATCGTCACAAAATTGGGCGGCAAGGAAACTCATTCGTAGAATTTGTACGCAACCAGCAATTTCTCTCAATTACAAAAAAAGTGTTGTTTCCACATGCTTTAAATTGTGCACTCACACTATTTTTGGGTAGGAAGTGGAATGATGTCAGAAGTAACGATACCGCAGAGATCCCGAGGAGTGTGGAAACAAATCGGCAAGAAATCTGGAAGGAAATATTTATTTATTTATTTACGATTAAAAAAGAAGCAAATCTCGTTGAATTTGTCACCCCCCCCCCCCCTTTACACATTCGATTGTTCTTCTTGTTCCAACCACCACCCCCACCACATCCCCCACAAAAATACCAGCTGTGCTGATGGATCTATTCTATTCATTAACAAATTACTGCGAAAGAGACTCACCTGTCTCTTCGAAACGGCTCGGAACGGATTCCTGAGCACTTGGACGCGCTCGATGGTCGCATACAGCATACACCTGACATTCGAATCGCTATTAAATAGCTCATGAACAACAAGGAATTATTTATAATTGAGGGACTGGCTGTCCGTGCCTCAATTCATCTTGGAAACAACCGCAGCAAGGAAAGTGCGTACTGGCCCCATGTACTTCGCTTGATAAAAAGAGCACCGTTTGCGCATTGCGATTCCTGCACTCCGGAGCGAGTGACGAGGAGTGTTCACTTGCTTTCTGCACAAAATGCACAATCGGATCAGGAATTGAAACACCATCTCAGCAAGGTATTTGTCATCATTGAGATTTTATTTGTGCGGATAGTTTATTTAAATGCATCAGATACTACTCTTTTTTCCATCAGTATTTCTGAAAAGGAGAAAGAAAGGAGCGACGTACTACAGTCGTCATAATTACAGAAAAAGACGCATCTATCGACATTATCTTTAGCACGGAGAGCAGGCATTCGATATTTGGATAATCACTGGTAATTGCGTAGTTCATTCCAATAATCATTCTAACTCACCAGATGGAAAGGGCGCTGAACCAGTTGGTGAATCCCGTCATATATAGCTGCAGGTCGAGGTACCACCAAACTCCCCTTGGGATGACCCTCTGAAATGTTCATAGAGAACTTGGTCACTTGGACAATGAGTCTTTTACCAAAAGCTCCTCATGAAATGTGCCCATTTTCGATGGAATTCTGTTATTGTCTACGGCTATGGGCTACTAGTGATGGCAAAGCGGCCTCAGACTCTCATCATTTCGAGTACTCTTTAGTTTTTCCGACCATCGAGGGATTATGCGTATTGAGGAGAGACGTTGCCGGCTGTCCCTCACCATGGACTTCTCACTCACATGAATGTAGAGCACGTGGATGGACTGGATAAGCAGAAAGGCGAGATCAGCAAAGGCCATCAGAGAGAATAGCTGAAAATGTTTGACTGATTCGCTAATATATTTTCGTATTTTCGAAGCGTATAATCGTATCTGTGCGACTTCTGTAGCTGTTTCGTAGATCACGCAAATCGCATGTTTACCTTCAAATCACGTGCCGTGTGATTTTTTTTGCAATTCTTTCAAGACTTCTCCATTCTTTCTCATCACGAGGTATTCGAGATAAAGGTCTTTGACTAAAGAATATAATAAGAAAACGCAAACAGTGGCTCTTCCTTGGATGATTATCCTACAAATTCACCGCATTCCACTGAGAGAGTGTCTACGTGTGAATCTCTCTCGTGACTTGGGACCAATTTACTGCAAATACGATCACTGAATAACTCGAAAACAAACCAGATTCGTTCGACTTCGCATCTTTCTCGACAGCAGAACGATGAGGTTGAGCACATTGCCAGAACTGCCGAAAAGCGTCTGAAAACATTTTTTTTTTTTTTTTTAATTTTGAAAGGAAATGTGAAGGCCAATCACAATCAAGCGAATATAACATCGACAAGCGACTAGGTAAGCCCAATTGCTACGATATCCCTTCTAGGGCACTTGCTAGCTCGTATTTGCATAAGTGGGATTACCTGTATTAGGAGCACGTATCGGTAGATGAAGTGGACAATTTCCTGAAAGAATTGGATTGTTACAGGGAGCGGTAAAAAGAAGAGAATCTCACTTTCTCGATGATCTCTTCGTTGCCGGCAGTCACCGTGTCGTTCATCTCTTCGGTCGAATCTGAGAATTGCACACAGTAAGCGAGCATCGTGGTAAGGGACTAATGGGAAGGTTCCCCCTCGCATCCCCCCCTTTAGCTGAGCACGAGCTCCGGCGCAATATGAACACACGAAAGCGTATATTGGGTCGACGAGGAGAAAGACAGGTCAAGTGTAATAAACACGCGCGAATCTGAGAGTGAGAGGGGGGGGGGAATGTTGAGGCTGTTTTTGACAAATCTCGTCGATTGTCGGATATGCATGCGGGAAGATTCCCAGTGAAGGCGGGGCTTTCTCGATGAAAGAGCGAGACTCTTTTGTTCCTCGTGAAAGTCGCCCGACCATCCCTCAATAATCTCACAGACGATCCATTCATGCACGATAAACAATAACTATGCCGGATACGGTCTAAGCCGCTTTCGTGGCTCTGTTTTCTCCCGCAATGTTGTTATTCCTCCGGTTATTATGCGATCTGGGGCTATTCATCTCGGCGACCAGGCCCGTTTTTGCTCGGAATGCATCATAGCAGACAAGGAAGTACGGTTAAGCGAGCTTGGGATATCCTGTTATCAAAGGAAACACGAGTTTCGCGACGTAATGACATGACGCAGAGAGGCATATTTGCAGAAGGGGGTTTGGGAATATCAACGCGTTTTCATCCTCAATACTGGTCGAAAACAACATTATTGATTTGCTAATGTGCTTTAATCAGAATCGAATGAGATACTTTTAAAAAAAAATCTGTCTAATGGGCAGCGAGAGTAATGTAAAGCAGCCATTCGCCTCTTGGTGAGAACGTCAGCTCGTCTTCTCCTCTCATATTCTCCTGTTGACGATGGACGTCGTCTTCGACCTTTCCGCTCCGACGCGTACTACGGTCCATTATCTTGGCGTTGCGAGTAATGCCTTTCTCCACTCCGCACGCTCTCTCATCTGACTGTGACCGGTGCTTGCAGAACGGGAGAAGGATTGGCGGAACCGGTACCTGAGTAGTGACTAATCTAACTGCTCTTATTTAGCGAATTGAATGTTGTGATTTCACTATCGGAGGCAACCCGGTGGACACTCGCGCTCACTCCGTCAAGCGACTAGTGTCACTAGTGCAGTCTAATCTTCTAGTGTGCCCCTCCGAGTAAACAGTCCCTCCTCACTCTTTCAACCTTTGGCGTGCACTCGTCGCGCCGGAATCAACGAGAGACGACGAAAACCAAGCAGGAACTGATAAGAGACGGAGGAGAGAGGGGAAGGAGGAATAGATCAGATGACGAGTCACCTCCTCCTCCTCCTCCTCACCACTCGCCCACCATGCAGCTGGACGAGACGCTCGGCGCCCTGGAGTCGCAGGGCCTGGCCCTACGAACCTTTGTCCAGGGGGTCTGCCCACTGCTGGAGATTGTTCACTACGTACTGGTTCGTAATACTCCTATGACTGAAAAGATTCGGAAATCCAGTAGATCAGGCATGTTGAAGTGCCTCGACAACTTTGGATAGTGGTGACTTTACGGTTTAGTAAAAAAAACGGAGAAGGAGAGATTATGGTTTTTCGTTGACAGTAATCTATCTTATCAGTCTTCGGATGACCACGATCAAAGTACAAGAAGTCCTCAAAAAACGCTTTTCAGAGCGCCCTGTTGGTTCGGGAGGACTTCTCGAGGAGGTGGAGTGTGGGCAATCCGATCGGGTCCTGGCTGTTCACCACGACGAGATGCCTCTCGAATCTGTTCATCTCGCACTTCCTGCTCGGCTCAGTGCTATCAGTGGACAGTGGAGTGCTGATCGATGGCTTGACTGATGTCACCAAACTAACAAAGGCGAGCGGCTAGGAATACTTCCTTACTTATTTAGTCCTTCGCATTGCTCACCTCAAAATCGGCGTTAGGGAGTGGCTCAACTTTTCATTGCTACGATTGTTGTACTAAGGAGCAAATCGTTCACGCAGTACATGGGTACGCGCAGTATTTACTGTACATACTAGTGAAAAGCGATTATAAGGCACTTGGGTCTGATTCGGTTTTATAACCATATTGGAGGGTCTCATACGAGTCGGTCCTTATCAGTACTTATCGCGACCAAACTAACAGACGAGATTTACGACCCGGAAACGTAGTAAATCAGCCAAGGAGCCGATAGCTATTTCTTGGATAGAAGTGACGTTACGGCTCATTGAAAACCAAAGAAGGAGAGATTAGTGTTGGTCGTTGCCACTAGTCTCTCTTATCAATCTGCAGATGACCGTGATCAAAGTAACAAAGATCCGCGCGCGATTTGATGGTGTTTGACCAAAGACGAGGATTAGCGAAGCCCCATACACTTCAGTCAAGTACGATAGTAAAATGGGAACGAATTTCGCTCAAAGGTTTCCATAATAGAGCTGTTGAGTGTGTTGCCAATCGAAAGCTGTACCCCCCCCCCCCATCTATAGGCGCAATTATGCGGAAGAGCTACTTCGCTTCCAAGGTAGGAAACGGCATTAGCAAGCAAAGAAGGACGGGATGAATGCAATGCACGAAATAAATCGTCTAGACACACTTCAATGATTGAGCACATTCAAAACTCTTCCCTTCACCTCCCCCAATGAATTAGGGCATTTTTTCTCCCTTGCTTTGTAAGTGTAAGTGTATACATACAAACCTTTTTCCGTTATGAGGTGAAAAATAGTCAGTGTTGGCCAAAATATTATGTGTTAGTGACCATTGGTCTGTCTCCGGGAAAAAAGAAAGATGGGAAGTGCGTGAAATAACTGGAAATAATAATTACGACGAGAGTGGAAAGCTTCTAAAATAAGAACGAATATTTTCACAGAAATTCTGCCAATTTTGCCAACGGATTAGTAGACATTAAAAATAAGCCATTTGACTAATTGCAGATCACGATCATCTGGGGACTGGTGTTCTTCTCCCCTGGCGACTTCTTCTATGAATTATTCGCCCCTCGAACCCCCGCCCGCCAGGCGTTTGTCCTTCTGAAGGAAGTGCAAAGGGCCCATAAGGTCTGCTCTGTCTTCACATCTCCAACCCTTGATTAGGTCACGCAAGCGCATCGACGTATGATATGCACTAGGGATTCGCTCTCTCCATTCCGCACACTATCTCATCGGTCAGAGACACGAGGGAGTGTGCGGAATGGAGAAAGTGATGAAAACCGAAAAGGACTGTGTCTAATATGCACTGTACGCGTCGAATATTCTTCACGCACTGAGTAATACGCATACGGTGGGGTATATGGCAAAACAAACAGAAGTGTAAGAAGAAAGGCTGTTCGATTTAGCTCGCCTCTGAATCATTGAAGAAAAGGGAGAATTCACAAAGTCACAATTGAAAAGCAAACGATTTGAGAGAACTAGCACGGCGTTGAATTACGCAAAATAACCGCTAAATGACCACTGGAATTAGTCTCCGAGAAGGAAAAGAAAGAAGGAAAGCGCGTGATAGAACTGGAAATAATAATTACGGCGAGAGTGAAAAGCTTCTAAAATGAGCGCAAACAATTTTCACGGCAATTTCGACAGAGACCAGTTTGGATGGACGTGAGAAGGAGGGGAAGTACAGTGGGAGAAAGAGGGCATGAATGCCGACGTAACTAGGGATGCCGAGACTAGTGTTGCCAACGTGGAAAAGACTCTCTTCAATTCGCATGGTCCCTCGTTAGACAGAGAAACAAGAGACCGGGCAAATTGAGGAGAGTCATTTCCGTTTTGTCATCACTAGCCGACGCGTCTTCCAAAGGGGGAGAGTGTCAAACCAATATCCTCCCCTTCTCTCAGGTGTATCTCGGATGGAGCGAGGTGCCTTCAGCTGACTCACTCACTAAGTTCGTTAGCGCCGCCCGCGGAGCCGGAGCAGGACTCATTCGGAATATGCAGCAAGTAAGCAATAGAGATGCAATTTCCGGTTGGGCTCTCTCTTTTCCGCACACTATCTCGCCGACTAGAGAATCGAGAAAGTGTGCAGAATGCAAAGAGTCGAAAAGCGAAAAGATATCACCAGGTAAGCAACTTACAAACATTTTCAGTTGAAATAGCACATGGAAGCGCTTTTGAGTAGCGCGAGTGCATTTCCTACTCTGCCATAATTGATGCCAACTCCATCAGGCGTGAGCACGTGTGGCTCTCGAAGATAGACTAACGAACAAACTACGTGCATTACGCGTATTTTCACGTGCCTATTTACCAGAGTGTGATTACGACGTGGGCTCGTTGAGAAAACGTTGTTATGCAAGCAAATCGCAAGGGGAAACAAACGCTCACAAACGTTGCTGAAGGGAAGATAGGATGAGAATTTGCGTCTGTGAGAATAGACTGCTAGTTTAAAGTGAACGTTCTGAGAGTTCAATTAATAATCATTCTGCTCATAATGATATCTGCTAATGCCATTGGCGGAGAATAAAAGATCGAGAAAGACAGATTAAGAGACCGTCCTGGAGATTCAGCACATGCTACGGATGAGTTTTTTGCAACCCAACCCATTCCAACAAGTTGTGGGTGAAGTTCTCATACCAAATACTGATATTTGGCCCAATATGAAAAGATCTGGTGCACTCTCCGAAAAATGCCAGACCAAGCCCAAAAAAAGTCGAAATTTTCAACCCTGAAAAAAGTTTGTTCTTATAGGTATTTCGGTTGTATTTCGCGATGAAAATAACGAAAAACATAGTCTGGAAGCGATAGGATAACGTTAAAAGGTAGAAAAATCGAAATTTCGTCATTTTTCAGGCACCCTGAAAAATTTTAGGCCGCAATGACGTTAAGAAACTATGATTTTCAGATTTAGCATGCAAAACTACCCCTGGCACCTTAATTTCACGGAGCTGGTGACCCGGCGCCGGACGCCGCAGCTTCCCTCCCGAGGGTCACTCGGAGAATGATGAGAGAACGATGTCGAGTGATTTCGCTATTTCGGAGCGTTACAGTCACTATTATGTCATATTAATGTTCCATGTATCGTTTCTGAGCATTTCTGGTGATATTATGGGGGTGTGATATTGATAACATACGAAAAAAGTGAAAAGTCGAAAAATCACTTTTTGAAATCTCAAAATTTCTAAAATTAATAAGTTGTGCATATGAGCTTCAAATTTCGTATTTTCAGCGGAAAATCACTCAAATATCAGAAACGAACGTTTTCTGAAAGTTATAGCTGATTTGCGAAGATTTTTTGAAATTGTCATTTTTGGATAAATTGTCATTTTTGGACATTTAGATCAAGAAATTTTCCGACCAAAGCTTTTTCTCTAGAAACCGTGCCAAAAGCTCGGATATTGTTCATAACTCATATTCGAGTGATTTTCCGTTGAAAATACACCATTTGAAGCTCATATGCACAACTTATTAATTTTAGAAATTTTGAGTTTTCAAAAAAGTGATTTTTCTACTTTGCAATTTTTTCGTGTTTTATCAATATCACACCCCCATAATATCAATAGAAATGCTCAGAAACGGTAAATGGAATATAAATATGGCATAATAGTGACTGTAACGATCCGAAATGGCGAAATCTCTCGACATCGTTCTCTCATTAGTCTCCGAGTGACCCTCGGAAGGGAAGCTGCGGCGTCCGGCGCCGGGTCACCAGCTCCGTGAAATTAAGGAGCCAGGGGTAGTTTTGCATGTTGAATCTGAAAATTATAGTTTCGTAACGTCATTGGGGCCAAAAATTTTCAGTGTGCAAGAAAAATGTCGAAATTTCGATTTTTCAACCTTTTACCGTTATCCTATCGCTTCCAAACTATGTTTTTCGTTATTTTCATCGCGAAATACACCCGAAATACCTATAAGAACATACTTTTTTCAGGGTTTAAAATTTCGACTTTTTTTGGACTTGGTCTAGCATTTCTCGGAGTGTGCACCATATCGGTTCATATCGGGCCAAATATCAGCATTCGGTATGGGGACTTCACTCACAACTTATTGCAATGGGTTGCAAAAAAGCCGTCCGTCGACCCCCCTCAAAAGCTACGAAATAACCTGGACGGTCTCTTAATTGGAGGAACGGAAGAGAACGGCTCCTTCTGCTTACGAACGACGCGCATACGGAAGCGCGAAAGCACTCAGATATTCCGTCAGCGCGTCTCCCTTTCCGCCCCTACGCGAGAAATGAGATCAGATAGCGTATGACGTAGCGCGAACTTAGGGACTAGAAGAAGAAGAAAAGTGTGTGGGAAATTAGAGGAGACGCCAGAAATTTGCATGCAGACAAGGCCGATTTCGATGCATAGCGTAGCCGGACTTTGAAAGATAAATGACCGGCTTTTGCATTGCAGAAAAGGAGAGATGTTTGGGAGATGGAAAATTCCCTATTTCAGATTCTGATGGGCACAGGCTCTCTCAGCACCACAAACGAGTTCATTCACCCCTCAACACCGGCGAAAATCGCGATCGCAAGTGCCGCCGCCTTCACCTTTATCGACGTCAACAGGAATCTCACCTATCTGGTAGGGACTTCTTCGGATGTCAGATGACTCAGAACGATCAAAACCGACTCTCCCCAAATTCGCATGTGATATAGTGTCCCCTGACGGGCGAGAGAACATGCAATTTGAGGAGAGTCATTTTTACCATCACTAGTAGAGCTGAGGAACCAGAGAAATTTCAATCAGAATCCCCTCAGGTCGTGGTCCACTGCGTGATTGCGATCAAAGCAGCGGCGCTAGCAGGCAAACCCCTGCTCGGGCTACGATAATGCAGAGAGAAGGATCGCTAGACCACAGTACAAATCGCACACGCTTGCCCACCCAAATTGTGATAAATATGGAACATTGATGAAGCATATATCAACCGAATCGGAGACATTGGTTCAACGGCTCAGAAAGATCGATGGAACAGAGCATTGTGAGCAGCCGATAACTCGGGGCGTGAGAGGGATGACTGAGATTGCACCTTGATGGGAAAATACGATGTAAGATGAGAATGAGAGGCAGCCGAAGCGTGGCTAAATATCATATGACGAACACACATCTGAGCTGTCATGATTAATTATTCTAGCGTGCATCCCTCTCCGTTTTCAGATGACTAAACGGGGGAAGGTCGGATTACAGAGTGGGTGTGGCTAGACCAACTACAACTTCGTTGAATCACGATTCTGCTCATTATGATAAATGCTAATACCATAGTCGAAGAAAAAAGCTCGAATGACGGAGTGATGGGGATCGGAGAAGCAGCGTGAGGACTAACACAGTTCTTGGATGGAGAGGAAATGAAATGAGTAACAAAGGGGGAATGAAATGGACGAGCAATACAATATTGCGGTTAGACCGGGGCGAACTACAACTTAGTAGAACTACAAGTTCTTGGAAGAGTATCGAGAAGAAAGAAATGAAACGGACGAGCAATGCAATATTTTTTACTCTTTGCGCCTCTAAATAGAGAAGTGGGATATCACAAGTAACTATCTGACCAGGCATAAGAATATATTCTCTCGGAATCAGCCAAAATATTCGCAGAGGTTTCTTGGGATACTGAGGATGCATAATATGCTCCCTCTATTATAGAGTGCGCAATTCGGGTAATCGTCTCTTCATTTCACACACTCTCTCACCAGTCAGAGTGACGAGAGAGTGTGTGAAATGAAGAGACGATTACCCGAATTGCGCACTCTATTAGCAATGAGGAAAATAGACGAATGAAGCGTACTAGTCCCTCTGTCCTCTGAGAAGAAGGGAAACATAACACATGTGAGAAGACTCGGGATTTGAAGTCGGAAAAAGGATTGATTATTGTTCGCAAAACAGCGAAGCCAGGGGTGATTACTGGTAGGAGAGGAAACCCCTCGGAGTCTCTATTACGGGCGACGCGTGGATGACTCCTCACGAGACCCAGTGAACTGTTGAGGCAAATGTAAAGGTTCATCCCGACTTCGAGACTGGGCACGAGGGAGATCTCTGCTAGGCCAGTGATACAATTATGAAAAAAACAATTGTAAATTGCCAGTGAACTGTTGAGGTGAGGGAAGTAATTCCCCCTTTCAAATGGAATCGAGACCAACACTCTCCAAAAGGCGAATGAGATTTAATTGGAATCTCTCTATACCGCCTACACGGATGATGATAGAAGAATCGAGCGATAATACGTCTGGCATTTCGAGAGACTGTCTTTTTCTTTGACGAGTGCGAAATGAGGAGTGCACGCGAATTCCCGGTGGGTATCAGACGCAAAGATCGTCGCTCTTCTACGGAATGTCTCGATCCATCGTCCATCGTCCTTCCGCATAATTACTATGATAATCTACCGCTCACCGAGACTAAGTAAACACGTGCAGAGCAGAGAGAAGGAGGGTGGGTTCAGAAGAAGAAGAGGAAGAAGACCCAGAAGACGTCCCGGAATAGAAACGGGCCGTGGGGAATTAGTAGTAGTGACGACATTCAGGGAGGAGGAAGTGGTGTCGGGTGCGAAACAATGATCTCTCTTCCACGACTGCCTTTCAGAGCTGTGCATCGAGTCTGATAAAGGCGAGTGTGAGAAGGGGGATCGATTGCTGGTTCTCAGATGACCATTTCCCGGTTCTCCGCACCTCACCAGTCCACTGTGTGTACACTTATTGCCACTCTGCCTGATGCCAGACGTTGCAGACAACTCGGCATCTTTTCGTACATCAGTGCTAATCAAGGGTCGATAACTACATCTTCATGGATCAGAGAGCAGCTTCTGCGAGGACGGATGAGTACTGGTAAGGTCAGGGATAAGAAACGCGATAGCATTGTGTAAATTCATGTTGTCACTCGCTATTCATTCCCAAAGGGCATCGAGGGAAGAAAAACTGGGGTATTGTAGTCCGCGATGTTAGCCATCATTCAAATATGTCAGCATTTATTATGTTTTCAAGAGTACATCAATCAGCGAGAGACATCAGGTCGTCTTAGTAGTAGGGTTGACAATTCAAGGATCCTTGCATTTCCTTGCGGAGAGTTCACAATGGCATGCAAATCGCTCATTCCTTGCGCAAGGAATGGAAAGCGCGGCATTCCTTCCGCAAGGAATGGGATTCCTTGCGCAAGGAATCGAGTGCAAAACATAATTCGACGCCATTTTTTATTCTTTAAAGTAAATAATTTGCATAATTAGTCCGCCGGACGCATCAGAAGCATCATTGCAAGCATTCCTAAGATACAAAACCTACCTTTCCCTGGTTCCTGCTCTGGTATCTCACCTTCATCCACTATTTCAGACCTTCCCTGACCTACCCCCTCCTTCCTCCTCTGGTATCTTACCTTCCTCTTCTTTTATGGGGAACTGGTTTGAAGGATAATAGATCATTATATGTCTAGACTAGAGGAGAAAGGAGGAGATACCAGAGGAGGAAGGAGGGGATAGGTCAGGGAAGGTCTGAATTAGGGGAGGAAGGTAAGATACCACAGGAGGAAGGAGGGGGTAGGTCAGGGAAGGTCTGAATTAGGGGAGGAAGGTAAGATACCACAGGAGGAAGGAGGGGGTAGGTCAGGGAAGGTCTGAAATAGGGGAGGAAGGTGAGATACTAGAGGAGGAAGGAAGGGGTAGGTCAGGGAAGGTCTGAAATAGGGGAGGAAGGTGAGATACCAGAGGAAGAAGGAGGGAAAGGTAGGTTTTGTATCTTAGGAATGCTTGCAATGATGCTTCTAATTTGTTCGGTGGACTAATTAGGCAAATTATTTACTTTAAAGTATAAAAAATGGCTTCGAATGATGTTTTGCACTCGATTCCTTGCGCAAGGAATCCCATTCCTTGCGGAAGGAATGCCGCGCTTTCCATTCCTTGCGCAAGGAATGAGCGATTTGCATCTCCTTGCACAATGAATTGCAAGGCGATTTGCATCCTCATTCCTTCCTCGTTCCTTCATTCCTTGAATTGTCAACCCTACTTAGTAGGAGTTGGAGAGAATGATCTAACGGGAATTTTATAGAGCGCTATCTTCACAATATCATTCGAGACGCAGTTGAAAGCGACCAATATAGTTTCCTATAGGGCATCGGTTGTGTGACAATTCCGCAACTTGATTTTTTCCGCAAACGACATTTTCGCAACTCGACCAAAACGACATTTCCGCAACTCGACATAATTCGATTTCCAGCCAATCTAGGATCCTGGCATAAGTGTCAAAATACAAAGGAAATTATGCTGATCAGAATGACACCTCTGCCAGGATCTTGGGGTGGGGGCCTAAGCATCTATGCGTGCATAAGGATGGTCGAATGGTTCTGAGAAACTCATCAAGTAGCGTACAGAATATCTATTGCAATATTTGCGTTGAGACTAGCCCATTATGCACTTTACTCGACGAACAGAATCGCAAGTGTACTAGCGAACTCATCCGAACGTCTGCCGGTTCGGCATCTTCTTAGAATGTCTTTCAAAGAAAAAAATCCGGCGTACAAGAAAGATCCAGAGATCCACAAAAGGTTCGAAAAATCTAATCAGAATTTCAGATAAAAACAGCAACGGCACACTCATACAACCGGGACACTCATCACAGAGATTTCCATCGTAGCAATATGAACCCATCCCTTTCTTCGTCTTGCTCGCTTCATTAGCAGCATCTTTAGTGGAGACACAAAGGAACTTCGTTTCAAGTACGACGATCTGGCAGCAAGTCTCTCTCAACGGGCATGCACAAACAGGTAATTACGAGATTAACTATGTCCCATAAAATATCAAATTACAGGAGATAACAAGGTCTCTATTGAAAGGAAATAATGTGAAATGTGTGACATAGTTGTTTTCGTCGAGTACTCATTCAATTCTACCCCGAGGAACATTTTCACGTAAAATTAGCACCTTCGATCGCCGAGTAAAGCGCTAAAATGTGATTTAGACGTGACGCCGTCTGGAGCCAACGAGGCATCTAAGGACAAAATGGATGCGCCCATCGTCTTTAGCACCCTCGTTAACCCCAATATACGAAGTTTCGGAAAATCGACCTTTTCGAGCTGTGCCAACCTTTGCTCGAAAATAAGGCGAACGGCGTCATATTCCTGGAAAATATTATCAATATAATCGGCATTCTCGTCCTCGTTTCATGTCACAGAAATCGTCCAATTCGCAGTTCCGACAACTGAACGCTTCTGCAAGTTTAAAAAAATACATTTTCCCTTCATACACGATGAATAAATAAGTTTGTAAGCTATCAAACATTCTTACTGCAATGGCGATTAAAAGATCCTTGACGGCGACTTCAGAGGAAACATTTTCGTACGTTTTCACTCTGTAAAAATGATCCAGCGTAATCATCTCAAAAGAGTAATCAATAGAATTGAATAAATAAAGAGAGACTCGTACTCCATTTATCTTCCAGCCTCTGTAGGCTCCGTTCACATCAAGAGTTATGTCATTCGAATGATTGGCACTCAACCAAGATTGAAGGAGTTGAAGTGTCCGATTAGACTAAAATGAATCAATCATGAGCACAATATCACGGATCTTCTGCTAAAGTCTAGAAAAAAGGCCGACTATTCAACTGGGAAACTTTGTGTTTCAAAAATTTGGTTCATTTCATGTACCATAGAGGGTTAGAAGGAGGTCCACACACCTAGTTTGGTTAAATGTGCTAATTATCGATTTTTTTGTGATCTACACTACGAATGGCCATTAATCGATGAATATTCATCGTACAGAAGACCGTGATACAGTTTTAATGATGACAAATCGGCATCTGACCCTCCTCATTTCCCATACTCTCTCGTTTCTCTGATAGGCGAGAGAGCATTCAAAAGGAAGAGAGTCGATGCCGATTTTTCATCACTATGACTCACCGTTCAACGTCCTCCACTCGCAGAATCCCATCGCATGAATACCCGATATGCAGGCCAACGATTTTGGAAAATTCTAACGTTCCGAATCGGGGATAGAACTTCAGAGCATTTGATAGGATCGAGATCAAGTGATGGTTGATGTGGAACTGGAAGAACTAGTGATGACAAATCGGCATGGACACTACCCATTGTTGTTGCTCTCTTGTCGGTCAGAGAAACTAGATAGCATGGAAAATGAGGAGATTCTGATCCCGATTTGTCATCACTAGTAAGAACGTCATGTGTCCAAACTAGATATTGTTCGAAATTATAATTGCTAAATTACCAAGTCAATTAATAATAACCTTTTTGATCACAATCGCCGCTGGCTGATAAATTGCGAGAATCCTCGATAGTTCATTTTCGAACTCAGGGAGAATCTTCCCAGGAAGACGGGGAGGCTCTTTTCCTAATCTGATCTAAATGCATTAATGAGAATATATTGTAATTAGCTTAACAAAACCACTTCATAATTTGACTATGTCAAAATCACATCAAAATTGGGTTTTTTTAAAATTTACCCAATCTTTGTCTGCCGTTCGTCTTCCCTGCTCACTGATGTAACTGGGATGGAAAATCGTGACCTTCAGGTTTGGTCCGCGTTCAGTGCAAATATCGAAAGAAGTGCCGCTCTGAAATCGCAAAGATAATGAAATCGATCGATTGGCAGTTCGAAAATCTATAACTCGCCTGAATAATGTGAACGGCTGTAATCGGAAGTCGATGGACTTTCAGCATTCTCAGATTCTTGATATCAGATGCAATTAAGTTCCAGCGATGACAAACCATACTGAGAGTTTCGATGATGGGGTGAGCATATCTGCAGAATGTTATATGTTATTGCATGCTAGAGTTGAGAGAGAATAAGGATGTGCTATTCCTTTTGCGTTCTTCTAACCGATTTTCAACGATTTTCAGAGAACTAAGAGTGCATGACCTCTTTCCCCTCCCGTTCTCTCCCGGTGATCAACAGTGTAAATTGGCTCGCTTCTTTATGCAGGAGCAAATTGACGCGAGTAGAAATTGTTTATTCCTTTCCTACAAAAAGCGACGCCACTCTCTCAAATCCCCACGCTCTCTCATTCTTCTTCTCGCCTTGACCTCTATCCCTCTTCAGTCTCTCCTCTTCCCTTTCCTTGATCTACCCTCCCTCCCCTGCTCCATCCTGTGTTTCCATGACTTCTATCCGTCTCTCGGCGCGTTGGGCCTATTCCCCCTTTAGTCCTCATCGTTCCTCGTTCAATTACTCTTCTTGCGATGTATCCCTGACCCCTGTTCCTCCCACTGCGGGTCCTCTCCATTCCCATGTCTAAGCTCACCGGCGTGTATCTGTAACCCATTTCATTTCGCTGCCAAATCAGTTTGACCTGTCTGTTCGCGTCTTACGATTCGTGATGTCAAATCGGAACTCTACCCTCATAATTTCCAAAGTTTTCTCGTTCCTTTGACCAGCGAGAGAGCACGCGAATTGAGGAGAGTCTGTTCCGTTTTGCAATCACTTATTACGATCATTGATTTTCCCGACGATTTCTCCCAATTCACACCTCATTGCAGCCGCCGCCTCTCAGTCATGCCCGCCTACAAGCTCTACTACTTCCCCGTCCGCTCCATCGGAGAGGTGCGATATTTAATCGACCTCATAGTACGGTAGTTCTCCCAATCGATAGTGTCAAGAGTACGGTAGCTCTCCCAATCGATAGTGTCAAGAGTACGGTAGCTCTCCCAATCGATAGTGTCCAGACTACGGGAGCTCTCCCAATCGATATTGTTCATGGTACGGTAGCGTCTAGTTTTGTCGATATGACAGACTACTGTAAGTTCAATAATCAATCGATAATCGCTTGGCAGGTCATCCGCCAGGTGTTCAAGCTGGCCGACGTCGACTTCGAGGACGTGCGCGTCGACAAGAGCAGCTGGCCCGACTTCAAGGACAGTCAGTTACTTGTTCTTATTCACTTGGAGTGTGCACAAGTTTTGGCATAACGGGTGCGCACTAGTGATGACACAACGGCATCAGACTCTTCGCGCGATCTCTCGTTTCTCTGAGACCAGTGAGAGAGCGCTTGAAATGAGGTGAATCGGTTCCTATTTGTCATGTGTAGTGCGCAACTCTGACTTAGCGGAGTCATTTGTGGTCTGGATTAAGTAGTCTTACTTTCGATATTTTCTCTTGAGTTCTGATCTTTGATCTCTGTTTCAGTTCCCATTCTGATATTTGATCTCCGATCTCTTGCAGAGACTCCCTTCGGTCAGATGCCGGTGCTCGAGGTCGATGGCCGCCCCATCCCGCAGTCGTTCGCCATCGTCAGATACCTCGCGGCCCAGCACGGTTGGTGACTAGAGTTGGTTGGCGACACACGAAATCGAGAGACACCATTCCAATTTAACATCTCTAATAGGGCTGGAACGTGAAGAGTTTGTCTCTTTATTCTACGCACTATCTCGCCGGCTAAATGATTGATTGATTGATCTCGCCGGCGGAGCGACGAATTTATTTATAAAGTGTGGTCTTCACTTGCCATCCCTAATCACTAATCGGGGCAGGTCTGGCGGGCGCGACTCCCTTCGAGGCGGCGTGGGTCGACGCAGTCGCCGATCTGTGGAAGGACTTTCACACCGACTTCCGCAACTTCTGGTACATCCGCATGGGCTACGGACGGTGGGAGGGAGGCGATGAGGTACGGTAGCTGAGGGTTACGGTAGGTACGTAGGAGACAGGGATACGGTAGGTACGGACGATGAGACAGTAGTTCACCAATCGAGATCGCTCAACAGGACATGCGAGATTGCGTGGGAAAGAAAGAGGGTCTCTCGCTTTACCTTACCCAAGCACCTCTCAAACGGTGATCAATTTGTATGTCTACCGTACAGTCGTTCGAAACCTGACAACCTTTCCGATATTTGAATCTCCCGCCAAACTGTAACTTTGTTGCGCAGGAAGCCGCCAAGATCGAGCACGGCATCCCGGCGCGCGACAAATTCTACCCCCAGATCGTCAAGCAGCTCAAGGTATGCGATTACTGTAGGAATCTTATCAATATTTGAATTTCCCGCCCCTGATTGATCGATTACCGTAATCACTGTAGCCTTGGCATCGCGATTTGAACTTCCCGCGCCTCCGATTACGGTACTCGATCGCATACCGTAATACCCTAATCTTGGCCTGATTACGGTAATCGATTATCGATTGGCAGGAGAACGGGGGCGGATTCCTCGTCGGGGCGTCGGTGACGTGGGTGGATCTGCTCGTCGCCGAGCAGGCGGACACCATCAGAAAGGAGCTGCCCGGCTTCATCGACGCGTACCCGGAGGTGAGAGGGTCCCGAAGCGAAGCAGAGGAGTACGGTAGGGGGTGAGATGGTTACTGTAGGGTTCTGTCGGCGTATGATGGATCTAGAGAGGTCGACAGACTGTAGGTGACGATTAATTTGATAACTGAACCTCGGTAATCGATTTTCTGGAGATTACGGTATCTATGGGATCGGTTACGGTAATCGAGTGTTTCTGTAATCGATTTCCCTTCAGGTGCTCGCTCACGCTGACAAGGTGCGCGCCATCCCAAAGATCGACAAGTGGATCGAGACGCGTCCCGAATCGCGTGATTGAATGACCTACCGCACCCTCGGATTACGGTAGCCTCTCTCCAATTATCGATTGATCTACTGTCAAAAATTCACTTTGTACCGCTCTTCTCCCCTCGTTTCCAGTAAATAATTTGCTGTTTATCGAGTGATAAAACTAATTCTGTGGAGGTTGTTTTGGGTGTTACATCAAATGAATGAATATTGCTTGGGTTATTAGATACTTCAAATTTGCTGCTCATGGACGTTTGATTTTTTGCTAACTCTGGAATGATGACAACAACACAATCTGACTGTCTCCACAAGGAGTGAGAATATGAGTGATTGTGAAAGGGAGGAACGGGAACCTCCTTTACCACAAGTAATAAATATGTCTCGAAAGAAGACAAAGGAGTGCAGAATCGGTATTGGAATATTCGAATGTTTCGCCACACTTTCTCGTATCTCTAACCGTCTGTTCGAGGCATTGCAATAATCAAATACCGTTCCTGCAACAATCCCAACGAGGAGAGTGAGGGGGAAGGAGGAGAGGAGAGAGGGACAGACTAATCATTTTTGGCACGCAATGAACGCGTTGGCGAATGTACCGGTTACGAGAGTGGCCGGGAGGCCGTTGCTCTTCAACCACTTTCCGTCCACACAGGTGATATTGGGCTGAGAAGTTAGCGCAACCTGCATGCCGTTGATTATCTGAAAATATGCGTGGTGGAGAGAGCATGGGAGAGATAATTTTTTCTTAGCTGCCCGCATTATTTCAAAGAAGAAGAAGATTGCAAATGAATACGCCTTGGTCGAAAGCAAGATTCAATTGTTTTGGGACCGTCGGAAAGCAATGAACTTTTAATTGTATACTTTGCTTTTCATAACCTATCGAGTCCAAGCACACATCGATTGTGAAACTATCCTTGAATTGTCTACAAAGGTCAGCACAAAAAGCGTAGTTTAAACGAGATATTGATGACAATTATCGCCTATAAAACACTGCTATAATTTCAGAAAATAACTTGCATGTAGAATGATGATGTTGGAAGGGGCAGGGCACGTGATTAAAGTGGGTGTAACGGTAGCTCCTGGTTTAGCCGTTGCTTGGTTTGATGCCTCAAAATGCGAAATTTCCTTCATGTTCGACTCGTAAAGAAACAAAAAAAGCATCCGAAGATTCAGAGTATCAAAGTCTTCAAATGAAAATTCGCCATCCAGTGAGTTCGAACCCCTGGCGATAACACAGGATTTTCGATATAATTGAGATTCTGCCAACGGGGATCGTACAAAGATTTTACAATATATGTCCAAAATTTGGACCTAGAGTAACTTTGGGGCGTAGACTTGGAAAATCGACCTGAGAAAGCCATATCTTGAAATCCTCATTCATTGTGGCACACTTTACGCTGCGATATCGGGTTTAATATCTCATGAAGGGTGCTTCTGAGACGCACAGCGCAAAGTGTGCCACAACGAATGAGGCTTTGACGATACGGCTTTATAAGGTCGATTTTCGAACTCTACGTTTATTTTTCCTGCGAAAAAAAAATTCCTGCGTCCGGGCAGTCAGTCGCAACGAGAGGACCCAAGAGAGAGAGAGAGACAACTTATCAAAAAATGGAAGATATCCGAAAAACTGCAAACGAGCAAGTAATTTAGAGTCGCTGATTATCACACAAATTGCGATCGATATGAAGCTCAACAGCAGCATCAGATAGGAAGAAACGAACGCGGTGCCTTTATATCCCCTTTCATCGGATAAAACTGGCTATTTTTGGGAGGTGCGATCAACCATCCTGGCTTGCGGAGAGGGGAAGCTAAGAACAAAAAGAGAAAGCGAGTGCGATGGAAGAGGTGAGCGATCTATGGTTGGAATGCATCTCCTAATCACTTTGAATGCATTGCTAGTATCCAAATAGCTAGTTACCGTGATTTCGAGTAATACCATCGTTATGCTCCGAACTAATTCTAGAACACTATGGCAACGTGGTGCGAATCAGTTTTTGCATTGTTGCTTTTCGGTAATCTCCCTCAACTCTTGGCTAAATCACGAATGACCAACATAAGAATCCCTCTAGGGCATGATGCTAACAAAATCTTGTAAATCTTGACGAGGACATAAATAATCTCTCTTCGATAAAAGTGAAACAATGAGCAGCAATAGGGAGAAGTGATAGTGAGAGAGAAGGAATAGTGCTTCCTCTCCCCGTTTTCATTTCCTTCACGTTCCAACACTGCAGATCGATAGCGATCGCTGTGATTTTCGAATCCCTAAACCAACTCAGGGGTATCGTTGTGTTTCCTTAACTTTCACAAAAGTACCACTGTAATAGCTGATTGTTAAAAAGAGGATTGTAACTAAGTCTCTATACGATTTTCATCTGGCATTGAATGCATTCTCCTCTCATCATGCTCCTACTCCACTGTCGCCTCGCATTGGCTACAGTGTATCAACCTAAATTTCGGTTCTTCTGCCATCCACTCAACTTTTAAAAGATATTATCATATAAGTATTTCCGACTTATTCAGCATCTTTCTTTCTTTTAGCGCAGACGAACGAAGTCGCGAAAACTCCTGATGAGATCCATTGCTGTCCATGACACCAAACCTGACATTGCATTATTGCAATCAGTTATTAGTTAGTTGCAGCAAATTGTATAAAATGCTTCTAACTCGTTCACTTTGTCAACGATGGTTCTATTCACGACGAGTCTCCATCCCCTGTTCGCGCACTTCAGAGACTTCTGCCCGTATCGGACACAGTGAGTACTGGAAAATTATCAACATTCTCAGCAAAATCAACTCTATCCATCGTGGCTCTCACAAACGGAGGATTAATCTCATAATTAGGGTTGAAAATTCAAGGACGACTCTCCTCATTTTGCCTACTCTCTCACCGGTCAAAGAAGCGAGAGAACGCGCGAAATGAAGAGGTACCATCTTGAATTACCAACCCTATTCATAACATCGCACCTGCAGCCCTCAGAGGCTCCTTCTCATCACAATCGTATCCGATTTCTGGGCAGTTAGTGTTGTATAGTAATCTAAATATAATAATATCGTCGTTATGCCAATTCGTAAATAGCAAGTAATAAGTGTGACCCAGCACCACACCCCCTCACCAGTTGCGTGCCCGTTGGTCCCACCACGATTTCCCTATGTTACCACGCCAACTACCGTAATATGTGCTCCTCGCTATTTCCTCACAGCGAGGACGCCAATTGTGTGATTCTTCTCTTCCAATCGATAAAGCTGTTTTTTTTACTTCTCTTCCTCTACCACAAGACAGCTGCGTACACTCACCACTCCATTCTACAAGGAATAATACACAATAGTTAGCGATAGGGTCGATAGTGATATGAGCCCGTTCGCCTAAGAGTCGGACAACGTCTAGAACATCAAAAAAGTTCATTAGGCCCCATTGGTAACTTTTGATTCTGAGTCGAATGGCCGATTCCGTTTTTCGATCAGACGCTTCAGAATCCCGGTACGGCCCGACGTCAATTTGGCCAAAATCTGTTTCTGCAATAAAAATTGGTCCGGGAATGGTCGGATTGGCCAAATTCCCGCGTACCCGACCAGAAGTTAATTCTCTAAAAAATGAAAATAAATAAATGAGGCTCTATCTTTTTCGTTTCCGAGAAAAGGTCGATTTTTGACACAGCGAATGGTGTCCGAGTTAAGATAATCAGTTTGTAGAACATTTTCCGCTGATCATTTTCGTATATGAGGTTAAGTGTTTCACTCTTGATAACATTGTTTTACATAGCTTTTTCTGAGTTGCTCTCGCGTTTTATGCGATTTTTCGAGAATATCTTTTTTCTTTCGCATTTTCATGATCTCTAACATAAAAAATCGATTTCTACGTGCGAAAATACGCCAGAATATCATATTTTCAGGTATTTCTGAGAAAATTATTTTTTCGACCTCGACGTCGCCGTCGAGATCGATTTTTGGGTCAAAAAAGTCATATTCCTAAAAACATATCCCTATAGGATATTTTGGCGTATTTTCGCACGTAGAAATTGATTTTTTAATGTTAGAGATCATGAAAAAACGAAAGAAAAAAGATATTCTCGAAAAATCGCATAAAACGCGAGAGCAACTCAGAAAAAGCTATGTAAAACAATGTTATCAAGAGTGAAACACTTAACCTCATATACGAAAATGATCAGCGGAAAATGTTCTACAAACTGAAACTGATTATCTTAACTCGGACACCATTCGCTGTGTCAAAAATCGACCTTTTCTCGGAAACGAAAAGATAGAGCCTCATTTATTTTTTTTCATTTTGTAGAGAATTAACTTCTGGTCGGGTACGCGGGAATTTGGCCAATCCGACCATTCCCGGACCAATTTTTATTGCAGAAACCGATTTTGGCCAAATTGACGTCGGGCCGTACCGGGATTCTGAAGCGTCTGATCGAAAAACGGAATCGGTCATTCGATTCAGAATCAAATGTTACCCCTGGGGTCAACTTTAGAGCCTAATGAACTTTTTTAATGTTCCAGCCCGTGTCCGAGCTTTTGCTGACTCTTACGCGAACGGGCTCATATCTCGACACGATCGACAATCTGAGCACCTATTGCCCGGTTCTTTAAAATGTAGCAGAACTCCTAAGGTTCTATGGAACTTTAAACAAGGGAATAGCGATTGAATTCTCACCGTGATTGTTCTGGTCCTGGTGTATCCAGTCCTCACAATTTTCAGAGTTCGATATTACTAGGAACACCAATACGATACGGCAGGCAAGATGCATGTTGAGAAAAACGAAAAGAAGGGTCAGAGGTTGAGGATCTCTCTTTGAATCAATCAAGGAAAATGTCAGCGAAAACGCATGCACTCAAAAGGGAAGGCTAATTAGGCTATTCTGCGCTCTTCGAATCTGTGATTCATAGTGAAGAGAAGATTCAGTATCAATCGAAGATCACTATCTTCCTCCATCACATTACCTTTCTATCTTTGCCATGTCCTTCTTGTTAGTCCCCCTCTCCGCATCGAAAAGCCAGGATGCATAGCCAGTTTTATCAAATGCATGGGACAGAGATCAAAAAACACAAGAATTACCATAGAGCCAGCTACCTGCTATTGAGCTTTATCTATGATATATTGATCGATTACCTTAAGAGACGAATCGCGAGATTTTCGAGAGCCCCGTGGCGGTAGGAAATTAGTAACCTCAATCTTGCTGAAAAGTATAACATAAATACTACAAATGTCGCTCTATCAAACTACCTTTACAGAAATTTGATATCGGCTCTCATCTCCGAGTATGGGTAGGTCAAAGTAGGTACCCTATGGAATTTTAAGCCAAATTTGAGTCAGGAAAATGATCATAACTCGCCAAAAAATAAAGCTAGAGACAATTTCCAAAATACATTCGAAAGAGGAGGCAGGGGGCAATATTTTGTATGTTGATGATATCATTACATATTTATGCGCTGGAGCGGGGCGGTCGGTTTTTCAAAAAAGTGCTTTTACTTTCTTAGAAGTGATTTCCGCAGGAAGTTCCCGAGAGTGATTTCAGAAAGAAGTGGTACCTACTCGAATTTGAAATATCATAGAAATCGGAAATGGAATATTTTTTATGCACGTGGTTTTGTCCGAAAAACTGCCGATTTCGACAGTTTTTCAATGATAACGTTTTTCTTTCATGTTTTCATGAGCTATCGTATCGAAATTCGGATTCAGCGCAGGAAAATACATAAGAAACTCCTATAGACATATTTTTCGAGACAAAAATGTTTTCAACTATGATCACTTTTTCACTATGTGAACAAATGTTGTCTCAGAATCATGTCCCTATATGAATTTCAGGCTTATTTTTGAGCGCTGAATTCGAATTTCATAACTAGAGCTCATGAAACTTCGATATAAAAAAAGTTATGCCCAAAATTCAGATTAAATTTTTTTGAATTTTCTTCTAAGCATAACTTTTTTATGAGCTCTAGTTATGAAATTCGAATTCAGCGCTCAAAAATAAGCCTGAAATTCATTTAGGGACATGATTCTGAGACAACATTTGTTCGACCAAAATAGGAACTTTCTGCGGAAATCACTTCTAAGAAAGTTATAGCACTGTTTTGAAAAACCGACCGCCCCGCTCCAGCGCATAAACATGTAAAAATCATCAACAAACAAAATATTTCCCCCTGCCTCCTCTCTCGAATGCATTTTGGAAATTGTATCTAGCTGTATTTTAAAGTGAGTTATGATCATTTTCCTGAGTCAAATTTGGCTTAAAATTCCATAGGGTACCTACTTTGACCTACCTACCTAATTTTGATATCGGCTCTTTTTTTTTTCAAAAAAAAGAGCCGATATCAAAATTCTGCAAACGTAGTTTGATAGAGCGACATTTGAAGTACTTGAAATATACTTTTCAGCAGGATTGAGGATACCTATTTCCTACCGCCGCGGGGCTCTCGAAAATCTCGCGATTCGTCTCTTAAGATAATCGATCGATATATCATAGATAAAGCTCAATAGCAGGTAGCTGGCTCTATGGTAATTCTTGTGTCTTTTGATCTCTGTCCCATGCATTTGATAAAACTGGCAACAGTTCAGTTATGAGGTTCTTCCTCTTTCCTCTTCCTCGCATATCGAATGAAGAGAAGTTAAGGGGTAAAGTTGTAGTCCATGATTCTTGATACATTGCAGAACAATATTTCACTCGATTGATCCGTCACCCATTTTGCTGTGTTGAATCATTTTCGTCAACCCATGGCATCACTGATAAAGGATGCGTGGGAAATTTCTGGAATCATTTAGACCTCACTTCATTTGGCAATAAAGACGGTTAGGGTATAAAACAAAGGAAACCTCGTTGATAACACTGATTCGCGAGATGATTTCAATAGTCATCATTTTCTAATCTCGTGATTTCCTGGTATCGCTAGTTTGCACACGAAATGCACACGAATTGATCATTTTATCGATTTTTATTCTTTATTCTTTTTTTCTTCATTCGTTTCTTTCCAATTATAAATTGATTTGGTTTGAACTCATGAACGAAACATATATTTGGTCTGACTCATTACATTGACAAAAAAAAATTATTCTTATTGAAAATTATTGTTTTTACACACCGTTATCGGTTCTATCGAGATATGCTTATTGAAATACCATGACATTAGTTTTTTCTTCAAATATCGGAGCGTTTTCCATCGGTATTTTGTCTGTGTTTGATCTCTAGCGCTTATCTAGCCTCACCGTTTGCGTTAGGGTCAACAAGTGGTTGGAACATGTAAAAAATAACATGGCTCAAAAGTTCGCCCTAGGGGTAACTTTTCATTCTGCTTCGACTGAAGAAGTCCGTTTTTCGATCCGGGCCTTCTGAATCCCGGTAAGACCCGACGTCGATTTGGCCAAAATCGGTTTCTGCGATAAAAACTGGTCCGGGAAAGGAAGATTCGCCCAAGGAAAACGCTGAAATTCCGCGCACGCGACCAGAATTTGATTCTCTACAAAACGAAAAAAAGGCTAAAAAAAAAGGCGAAAATATCGATTTTTGAAAATCGAATTAGTGGAGGAAATCCCTCGATCAGTTTGTAGAGAATCTTCCCCCTGATCATTTTGGTATATAGTGTTAGAGTCTTGACTTCTGTGAAAGTGGTTATACATCCATTTTTGTGTCGAGAACTCGCGTTTTTTTCAGTTTCATGAGCTCAACTTTTTTATTTCGAGTTTTTGCGATCTTTAACATAAAAATTCGGTTTCTACGTGCGAATATAGATATACATGTTTTTTTGGAAAAATGACTTTTTCGACCCTGACGTCGTCGTCGATGTCGATTTCGGGTCAAAAAGTCATTTTCTCAAATTCACCTGAAAATATGAGTTTCTGGCGTATTTTCGCACGTAGAAACCGAATTTTTATGTTAGAGATCGTAAAAACTCGAAATAAAAAAGTTGAGCTCAAGAAACTGCAAAAGGC
This sequence comes from Pristionchus entomophagus, assembly GCA_036245825.1. Taxonomy (NCBI): domain Eukaryota; kingdom Metazoa; phylum Nematoda; class Chromadorea; order Rhabditida; family Neodiplogasteridae; genus Pristionchus; species Pristionchus entomophagus. Next base: position 30,552,987 of record BTSX01000006.1, read on the forward strand.
GAGTTCTCGACACAAAAATGGATGTAAAACCACTTTCACAGAAGTCAAGAATCTAACACTATATACCAAAATGACCAGGGGAAGATTCTCTACAAACTGGCCGAGGGATTTCCTCCACTAATTCGATTTTCAAATATCGATATTTTCGCCTTTTTTTTTTAGCCTTTTTTTCGTTTTGTAGAGAATCAAATTCTGGTCGCGTGCGCGGAATTTCAGCGTTTTTTTTTGGGCGAATCTTCCTTTCCCGGACCAGTTTTTATCGCAGAAACCGATTTTGGCCAAATCGACGTCGGGTCTTACCGGGATTCAGAATACCCGGATCGAAAAACGGACTTCTTCAGTCGATGCAGAATGAAAAGTTACCCCTAGGGCGAACTTTTGAGCCTATGTTATTTTTGCATGTTACAGTTACCTGTGGGACCCTTGTTGATCCTAACGCAAACGGCCGCATATCTGCTATTCTCTCTTTTGCTTCACCGAACCTTCAGAGGCCTTAAACTCTAAACATCGGACTGTGCCTACTATCATTGAGCTTCAGGTTCATTCCGACCTCGAGAATGAGGGTACATCTTCTTCTTGCGATTATCACAGCAGCCTCTGCGGCAGGCTTGGGCAAGCAGGATCCCTATGCATCCATTGCCAATGCGTCAGCTGCTCATCCAATCGTAGATTCAAGGAGTACGTTTCCCTACCACCCAACATTTCACAATTTTCGCTATTGATGACAAATTGGCATTGACACTTCTCATTTTGCATGTTAGTTGGAAAGTAAAGCGCCTTAGCATGGGAATGAGAAGAGTCAGATACCGATTTGTCATCAATAATTTTCACCGTTCAGGCGCAACCACTTGCCGTTCTGGCTTCGAGTACTATCAAGGCTGGTGCGTGCACTACACAAACTCCGCCTCATCATATCAGGATGCTATTAACGAATGCCAGAGAGTCGGCGAGCATGCGCCTTCTATACACAACCAGAAAGTGAGGATTTTCATTGCAACTATTTATTTTATTAACTCTTTATTTGGAAACGACAACAATGTGTGACAATAACAGGTGTATTAGATACTCTGGAAGAGATCTGATTTCAATGAGAACACAGGAATGATTATTAGATAAAGGAGGATGAGATCAGCGATCAAAGATCAGAAGATTCCGTTGCCCTTTCCCTTATGACCCATCTCTTGTTGCTTAGTGCACTTTATAGTGATATTTTTTTGCATGTTTCTTCTACGATTTGCGTATTGAGGATCTGGACTTTTGGCGAAACTCCGTTTCAAATCTTAACAACGTCAACATCTATCATTTCTGGACCGATGCTTACTGTCAAAGTAACGGGCAACAATACGTCTGGAAAGACGGAACACCGATGGATTACTTGGGACCCAACGGAGGTATTTCAAATGTACTTTTTTTATTTATAAATATCGCACTTTCAGAACTGAGATCGTGCCAGGTCGGCTACGGATATCACATTCATCCGGAGGGCTTCGAACTTTACGACTACGGCATTGGCGCTTATTCGCTCTGCGCCTACCCGGCAGATCGCATTGATTACCCGACCACGATTGAACCATCCACACTCGAACCATCAACGCCTGAGCCAACATCGATCGATGTCACGGCTGATTATTGCACTTGCGAACCCAACTCGATCTATCTGGATATCGTCTTCATCACGGACGTATCGGCGGACATGACCAGCAAGACGGTCGGAGATGTGCGTACTCGTTTATAAATACATAAATTAATTAATTAAAATAATAATAAATAATATCTATACATAAATAATGTTATAAATAAACTCGTTTATTAATGAATTAAATTTCTATTTTAATTATCACGTTTCAGGCCACGGCAACCATCCAATCGACCCTGTACGGGCTCACATTCGGCACTGGATTGTTCCAGTCGAATGTCGCCGCTATCGCCTTTGCTGACACTGTTCAGGTTATTGCTTGTTTTTTTTAAAAAGATTATCGTCAGAATATTATTTTGTCAGTTTTCAGAAAACAATCATTTCTGACTCTGAGCAAGTGATATTCATTCCAGACAGTCCGAAGCTTCGGTGGCTTCAGATCAGTCAATGACATCAACACGTTCTCCCTTCCTTACCTCGGTGGAAAGGCATCCAAAATGGCTGAGTTCGTCGAAATTGATCTGATTTGTTTAAAATTTTCTCTTTTAGCGCTATCAAACAAGCTTCCTTGATGATCTCTTCGAATGGTCGGAGTTTCACTCGAGGAGTGATCGTTCTTCTCAGCAAGTCATTCAAGTTTGTTTATTTTAATTTCTTGTGATCAATCGATATTCAGTCAACTCGACGCTGTAAACATCGAAGAAGCGGCGGAAGCCTTCAAAGATGACGGAGGAATTTTCATCACTATCGGTTCGTTGAAGTGCCTCTTGAAGCAAACCCTGCTTCATTCACTTTGTCACCCAGAAGTGACATCCTACTCTTATGTATTTCCATTAACTAATTGTATACTACTACCTTAAATCAGACTTTTGCATGAAGATTGCTTTTTTTATTTTCCAGTAAACAAACTTTGAATGCAAACATATTCTAGCTCATCATTGAAACTAATTTCCATTCAGATTACGCTAAGGGTGCAGGAATCAACGGTCTTCAGTACATTGCAAGTCCCGGATATCACATCAGCGATGCTTCCTCGAAACCAGAACTCAATGCGGAGATGCTCTACGCATTCTGTGATGGTGAGGTTCATAGCGGCCTGTATGAATCAATTCTAATCATTTGCAGCTAGAATTGATGTATATGATTATATTGATCATATAGCTTTCAATAAAATATTGATAAATAAAATATTGAGCAAATATGGATCCAGGGTTAATTAATGCAAATCGATTGCAGCTAACTGCTTCTGCCCGGATGGACTCTATCCCTACGATGTGGTGAATGAGAAAGGGCGAGAACTTCCCATGGGTAAGTTCGAGTTTCAGTTTGAAAACTTAGAGTCAGAACTTGATCTTAGCGTAAGTTGCGATAAATTGATATCAACCGATTGTGGGAAATGCGCAATAGTAGACAAGAGCTCTACAAATCAATTCAATTTTCATCAGAATCATGCAGCGCTCTTTCTCGCATGTTGATCTCTACTGGCAGAGCAAAAATATAGAATGAGGATCAGGCAAATGTCAGATATTTAAGGTTGCTACCACGTCGCTGACGTCCCCGCTGTCTACGACGCCGCCGAGCAGAATTGCTTGAGGGAGCAGGGTTTTGTGGCCACTGTCCACGACGATGCTAAGAACTTCTTCTTCATCACAAGTAGGCCTATTTTCTGCAAACTTTCAAGTATTCAAGTAACCTCTTCACATCATCACAATTATGCCGTTTCTAGAATCCTAAGATTATGAAGTATCCGAGTTTCATTCTCACCTATTCCAGTCTTTCCGCTCAAGGCTCGGTACTGGCTCGGACTCAAAAGGAACTGTCGGGACTTCGAGTGGGCCGACGGGGTTCGTTATCTATGATGTCTTGAATTCGACCATTGAGTTAATATTTTCAGGCCGATGATAAGTTTACCTACTGGGCGCCAGGCAATCCCATCGCCGGGCAGGATTGCGTGTACGGTCAACAGCAGACGGGCTTCAACTCCCCATGGTGTGTATATATGTGTTGTACAAAAGATCGACGTCTACGTTTTCAAATTTCCATTATACTCTAGCCTAAAAACTCAGGAGATAGCTCAACGTATAGCACGTGGTTCCTCATGATTTCCTGAAACTTCTCAGAAGATGAGGGATAACGTCGAAAATCTTTGCATTGTTGCCTCAACCAACAAGAAAATTGTAATTTTCAGGTTCTCCGCTCCTTGCACGGACCCACTCAAGTACTCGATGACGTACGCCTGCCAACTCCGTCCGTGTGATTCAGAATATGATTGCTGGTTGTGAACCTTTTCTCGTCATGTGCGATAAAGGAGTAGTTTGTAATGAATTTTTTCACAGAAATTGCATGGAAAGATGCTGTTCAAAGTGTTTCTCATTCATATTTTTATGTGAGAATTATTTCACAATACTATAGCATAGTCTATAGCAAGCTCAATTTTTGCGCTACAGGGTGAGCCAAATTATTGAACTTTTTTTTTTCAACCGATTTCAATTAAAGTTGGTTTATGTGCATCATTGGGGAGAGAGAAGACCCATACAATTGAATTGGTCAAATTCGTTGAATATTAATTTTTTGTTTTTGTAATCTACCGTTTAAAGTATCATAACTCGCGGGTGATTACCAGGACTTGCATTATTTTGTCAAAAAACATAGTTTGATCGGTTCTCGCACGACTATAACGTCAAAAGAAGCAACCAAAGAGGTACCCGTTTCAACTTTGAGAAATGATCTAAACAGCGCTTTGCACGGCCGTATTTTTGGCTGCATAGATCATGAGATCAGAAAATAAAGTGCGCCTCGAAGGAATACTAAGGCAAGATTAATGGCAACGATCACAACCAAGGTGTGCCTCAGAAATACCAGCATATTGAGTGATAAAATCCTTAACTCGGCACATACATATTATCACTTTAATCCACTGATTAGGTGAAATGACGAAGTAAATTCATCGTGTTGCAATAATTTCTCGCACCTTCAGAAGATTTGCAGAATAATTGACTTTTTTTACATTTTCTGTATGCAATTGCTACTCAGGAAGTTAATAATTTCTTTTTGGAGACGAAACACAAATTTTAAAAAATTATAATCAATTGTAAAATATTTGATTCAGACGTCGCGTGGTCTCGGGATTAAGAAGGCTCATATAAAAGAACTGAAAAAATCAGTCGATTCAGAATCGTAAGTTACCCCAGGTGCAATTTATAGCATATCGGATTTTTTTCAAAGCACTGTTTGCAATGTTTGTGAGTTCGTAGCAGAGATGTTGTTTCTGACGGAGCAAGGCCCATTTCAATGATTGTCCGTAAATTTGGTGCTCCTTGTAGTTTGTGTGTGTGCGTGAGAAAAATGCAAACGATCACGAATCCTGCAAAAAATGCTTTGACCACATTTTCTCAAAATCTACGCATTATGATAAAGGATCGGGTATAAAAAAGCACACTCCTATGATAACAACGACTCATACGAGATTTCCTTCCTCTTCTATCTTTCCTTTTTCAATTTCGAATTTTGGTGAGCTCTAGTATCGAAAATCGGTTTCTATGGGCAAAAATACACCAGAAAATCCTATAGGTACGTGATTCTGAAATTTCAACTTTTTGACCCAAAAATCACCATGACCCCGGGGTCATGAAAAAGTTGAATTTTTTTTGTCTCGGAACAATCTGACTTTCTGTTTTCTTTCTTTCTGTTTTTCTGTTTTTGATTTTCTGGGTTTTTCAGATTTGTTCGGATGAAAGGCAAATTTAGTATCTATCGTGGAGTATCTCTATAGGAGATATCGACGCAGAATTGCATGGCCTACAAAATGTATATAGTGGTGTCTATGAGTTTTGGCGAAAATCGACAATTTGTCTCAAAAAACCAAAATGACATGTTGAAAAAATCGTGTTGGCAATGAGTGGTAATCAATTCAAACACATATTTTAGATCCTCTGGACACCCCTAAAGTAACGCAAAAGAGAAATTAAATCTATCCCTATTGGTTGAGAAAATTTGATTTTTCAAGCATTTTTTCTTGAAAACAACTTTTCGTCGCGGGCATTGTTCTACTATTTGATGTTAATCGCATTATATGAGGCCATTTGCGATAGGGTCAACAAGTGCCGGGAACAGGCCAAAAATCGGATATGCTCAAAACTCGGTCCTAGGGGTAACTTTTGATTCTGAATCGACTGACGTTTTCAGTTTTTCGATCTGAGCCTTCTGAATCCTGCTACGGCACGACGTCAGTTTGGTCAAAATCTTATTCTACGATGAAAACTGCCCCAAAAAGGGTAAAAATGGCCACAAATCTCGCGATCCCGACCAGAATTTGATGCTCTTTCGAATGAGCTTTTGGGCGAGATTGTATATTTTTTTCGTTTTCGAAAAAATGCAACTTTTGACTCCTTTATTTGAGAGAGTAGTGAAATATACTATCCGAACCGCCTTGTGACGTAGATTCTAATGGTATATATATGTATGGTGTTTTGAGGGGTGCAAAGATGAGTTATTTTCATTTTTACGCTAAAAAGTTGCTTTTTCGTTGGAAAATAAGTCCTATGCTCAATAAGAAAAGTGAATAACCACTTTTTAGAAGCCCATTGATCGTTTTGGACAGTTTTCGAGCAAAATATTTTTTTGCAAAACATAATGCATCGGCGGGGGGTCGAACCTGAGGGTCATGTTTTGTGAGAAATCATTCTCACATTGCCCGTAGGTTGCGCAAATGTGTTTTTGCACTTTTCTTTATGATCATAGCACTTATTTTCCATCGAAATTCCATTTCAGTGTTTCCACCCAAATCTCGGTACTGGCTCGGCCTCAAGAGGAATGGAACCAATTTTTAGTGGGCTGACGGACGCGGACTTGATCATGCGTTTAGTCCACTGATCGATTCGCCTACTGGGCGCCATCCAATCCGGTTTCTGATCTCGATTGCGTCTACGGTCAACAACAGACGGGCTTCAATTCTCTCGGGTACTTATTCCATGCGCAACCTAGTAAAATGCAATTATATCATATAATAAAATTTATATGATATAAAATCCAGATTCTCCGCGCCTTGCACGGATCCACTGAACAATTCGGTGACCTACGCTTGTCAGCTCCGCCCCTGCGATTCCGCTTATGATTGTCGCACTTGATGCAGCTTGTCCACTAATCGAATATTCCAAACAATATTCCCATGGAAGCTATCGATAAAATCAGATTTTCACAATAGTTTATTCGAATTCCCTGCTGTCCCTGCTGGGTTTTACACTATCCTTTCTAGAACGACCACTCTTGTGAATCGATTTGTTCAAGTTTTATTATACTTGAGGAACCCATTATTTACAAATGCATTTTTCTCAATGATGCCTTTTCAGTCCAAAATTACGTTTATCATTCCTAATTTTTCTTAAACGGTGCAATGAGATTCCGGAAGGTGGAAGGTCCATTCCAATATCCTTTGATCAGTCCATGCCAGTAGAGCCACGGCATGAAGTATCGCTTGAGGAAGAACGAGAAACGAGAGGGTTTGCTCTGAAAGGATGATGCCACTGGCAAATACAGTCCTGTTGGGACCCACCGTGAACATGCGTAACCCGGAGTAACTCGGGGTGACTCCGGATGACTCATCGTGACTCATGGATTTTACTACTTCAAGAATTTATTTAATCACAACAAGTCTATGATATTCTTGTTCAGCACGTCGTCCTCTATCGATCCATATACTTTATTGATTAAATATCGACTTTTAAAACGCTAATTTTAATTAAATTTTAATGCGGTTATTATCGCGCTCCGCGTGGAATACCGTAGTTAAGAGGCTCACAAATTTTGCTGGCGATCGTGAAATGATTTTATAAAAATTAAATTCGGGTTTTCTGGCTTTTTGATTGATGTTCGCTTGTATTTTAGTTTATTTTTGTTCAAAAAGCAGCAAATATCAATAAAAAAGTTAAAAAACTCGAATTTTATTTTTATAAAATCCGTTCACGATTCCCAGCGAAATTTGTGAGCTGCTTAACTACGGTATTCCGTGCGGAGCGCGATAATAACCGCATTAAAATTAGCGTTTTAAAAGTCGATATTTAATTAATAAAGTATGTGGATCGATAGAGGACGACGTGCTGAACAAGAATATCATAGACTTGTTGTGATTAAATAAATTCTTGAGGTAGTAAAATCCATGAGTCACGATGAGTCACCCGGAGTCACCCGGAGTCACCCCGAGTTACTCCGGGTTACGCATGTTCACGGTGGAACCCAACATGACTGTATATATATAGATATTACTAATAATTCTGGATTCATTGTCGACAAAAGCTGAGGGGTGAATCTCTTCATTCCGGGCGCCCTCTTGCCGGTCCAGGGTTGGGGGAAAAAATTTTTATTTTACGGATCCGTAAAAACGTAAAATTTACGGTTTCAAAATCCGTAAAAATCCGTAAAATCCGTAAAAACCGTAAAAAAAATTTTAATGCAGAAAATGAAGTTTTTTGCATAAAAACGGAGATTTATCAGCAGCAACCACATCAGCAAAACAACGAAACGAAACAAAATGTGGTTAACGAATGATTTTGGTTTTACAATGTCAGTCAAAACCATAGATCTGAACATTCTTGTTCAGCTTGAGAAGCATTCCAATAGTCTCGTGGCTCAGATTCTTACGCAGATCATTAAGAATGAATCCTGCCGTACTGAACGCGCGCTCTACCTCTGCAGTTCCGGGAGGGGTGGAATGGTAGATACTAGCCAATTTGTGCAAGTTGGGGAATGAACCGATATTCATTGGGTTTTTCCAGTATTTGAACACATGCGCCTTGCTGTTGGGAGGAGTACGAAGCCATTTCTCAACCTCCTAGAAAAAATAAATAAAACTAAAGATGGTTGAACAGGAGAACTCACGAGTTGTGCAGCGATTTTGGGATCAACCTGCTGCTCTACCGAAGCGGGTTCGTCTCCCTAAAAAAATGTCTTCTTGGAATTCCGAGGAAGGGACTACCTGAACCGGTCTGTGGAATGGGTCATCTTCTTCCTCCTCCACCGGTTTTTCATTCGTGTCTTCCGTAGATTCATCCAGAATCTCGAGAACTTTTGCATGCAGTAACTCCTTAGAGGTAGCGTCAAGAAAGTTGATCTGAATAATTCAGTTATACGTTAGCAATTATACATTGAAACTAACCTTGAAACGAGGGTCGAGGAACGTAGCCAGAACAAGAAATTCGTTCTGCTTGTATACTTCGAGAGTCGCTTTCTGATGGCTGCACGAACCGAAGCACAAGAGTGTTCCGAGTTCATTCTCTCGATAAGAATGGACAGAACAGGAATGACGGTGCTAGCGAGATTTCCTTTTGACTGAAAAATAATGTTTTATATAAAAAAATATATTAAAATATAGTGACCTGAGCAATGTCGCTGACGTCCTTGAGAGGGGCGAGCACCTCACAGAGGGAATGAATCGAGTCCCACTCCGAACTAGCAATCTGAGGCCAGGAAGGCTGATCGGCGAGAAAGAGACACAGTGCTTGTTTACAGTTGATAGCTCGGCGAAGCATGTCTTAGATAGAATTCCATCTCACATCAATAGATTTCTTGAGAGTGAGTGGAGGGAGGTCGAGCAGGCCTTGGAGATTCGCGAATTCTCTCTGTGCCGTGTGAGACTTCTTCAATTTTCTCGCGATTTTCTTGAACTTTTGAATAATGTTGCTCATATCTCCCAGTGCTACCATTCCATCCATCGCTGCGAGGTGCATTCTGTGATTGAAGCAATCGAAGTGGGGAATAGCGAGTAGTTTCCCAGCAAGTTTAACATTGCTCGCTCCATCTCGTACGAGAGCTGCCACTTTTCCGTTCAAACCGTACTTGTCGATCGAATCCGCAGTTCTTGATGCGATGGTATACCCAGTGTGAGAGATATCAGCAATATCGATCACATCGAGAATACGATGGACGAGTGATTCTCCAAGTTGGAAGAAGACCAGTACACCAATGACTTGTTTCTTTCCCCCCTCGTCACTCCATAGATCAATTCCCAATGCGACATGATCGATAGAGACGAGCTCCTTCTTCAACTTTTCCTCGTATTCTTCGTGTAGCTCCGGGATATGAGTACGACTGTAGGCGTTTCTGCCCTTGATGTGGAACTGGGGTCGCAGCTTTTTCACGAGGTTCATGAAACCCGGCTTTTCGACAGCCCTAATGGGTACACAATCCACTGCGATATATTGGGCGAGTGCGCGATGGATTTTCTTCGCTTCATCTGAGTTCTCGGAGAAACGATTGAACGATTGCGCGATGGTAGGTTGGTAAGGCTTCTTAATCGCTGGCTCCTCACCAACTCCTCCTCTCTTCCTCTTATTGCTGCCGACGAGTGCGAAGTCCGTTGGATGCACCGTCCTCAGATGGTAGATGATGCCCGCCTGAGCTCCTGTATCATGAAATTATCAGTATCTTAAGAATAGCGAAATAATTCTTACCATCTTTTGGCTTGTTGAGTTCCTTCGGGCACAATTTACAAAGAAACTGGGTCGGACTCGTAGTAAAGCAGTCGGAGACTTTGCGCGTCATGATACTGCAAACAAAACAACATACAACTCTAAATAATCGAGAAAATAAACAATAAAATATGAAAAAAAAATTAAAATGAGGTTTCGCGGGTTGATGAAATTCGTTCGATATGAACATGGATACAGTACTCTACAAAAAAGACCTTGCATACTGCGTACTTAAATAATATATCCGCTCTTGAAGCTCTGGAAAATTAATTTTTTTGTCATTTTTTACTTCATTCTTGGTGAAAAAATTGTAAAGGATTTTACGGATCAAAATTTTACGGAATCCGTAAAATTTTATTTTACGGTTTGAAACCGTAAAATCCGTAAAAACCGTAAAATCCGTAAACCGTAAAAGCCCAACCCTGCGCCGGTCCAATGGTCGAGAGACTACTCGAAATCAAGAGGTTTATCCTTAAGCTTTTGTCTGGTTTGGCATAAAGAACAAAAACAAACATACCTGATCATAGGGGAAGGACTCCATTGGGCCAACGGGGCCAAATTCAGCCAGAATCACGTGTGATCGAGAGACGAGAAGGGGACAGGATGCGTATCCGTCGTACTGGAGAAAAGGATTGCATCATTCAAGATAATTGTTTAAAATTATGAAATAAAAAAAAATACTGTAAATGAATTTTAAAAAATACCTGAGATGTCAGAGGCTTTCCTTGTACGGCATCGGTCAGATTCCTTCCGACAGTCTTGAGTTGACTGGCTAGAATAAGGAAATGAATTGAGAAAGAAAAAAACCTTAGCTGAGGCGGAAACTAACATATTGCTGCTGCTGTCTTCGCATTTGGTGAATTTGCACAGTCTCCCAGCGCAAAGACATTGGGGAAGCGAGTACTCTGAAAGGAATACTGTTGAAGACGAAAGGGGATACTGTAGAAAATGTAACGGAATACTGTAAGAGATGAAATTGGATACTGTAGGACTTGTAAGGGAATACTGTAGGAGATGAAAGGGGATACTGTTGAGCGTGTAACGGAACACTGTAGGAGAAGAAAGGGGGAGAATACTGTAGGAGATGAAAGGGGATACTGTAGAGACTGTAACGGAATACGGTAGGAGAAGAAAGGGGGATACTGTAGAACATGCAAGGGTATACTGTTGGCGATGAAAAGGGATACTGCTGAACATGTAAGGGAATACTATACGGGATGAAAGGAAATACGGTAGGATAAAGAGAGACAAAACAAAGTGAAGAATGGAACCTGCAGAGTCTGGGCATTAACATCGACCCATCCATTTCCATCAGTGAGAGAAGGAGTGGAGCGAAGAGCAGAGACGGGGGAACAAGGAGGACCCACGTGGAGGAAGGAGAACTCAAATAGAGCGATATGTTTTTTTTCTGGGGATTTTCAGTTTATTTAAAAATTAATAATGTTAATTTTTAGATAGAAAAATAGTCTCGGCATACCTCCATCTCAACTTGCGATGAATCATCCATGTTCTCGAATGTCGCTCTCCTGTTCTTTCCATCGATCTTCTTCAATGAATGACGAGTGTGCAGATTGATATCGCGATCCTGCAAGGAATGGGATCTAATCACACATGAGAAAATTGGCACTAACCTTGACAACTTTCATCAAGTCATTCGCGTATTTTTCCACGCCGAAAATGCGAGGGAGAGTGGTGAAATAGTGGAGGGAAGTGGTGGGACGAACTCCTCGAGAACGGAGGATCTGCAATGAAAGCGTCAAATGCTTAATAAATCTTAAAATAACCAGAAAAACATGGCTCGATCACAGAAGGTGCGAATGTCTGCATAGAAATCACTTTTCAGAATCACTTTTTTAATGATTTTCTTTCTTTCTCGCGCATTGTCTCAATTGTTTGCAGCGAGGAGTTTGCATTGCCTACGTTTAAGAGGATGCTAACTCACATCATCAGCGATATAGCATATCTTCTGCGGTGCACCGGCACATTTGATGGGAGTGTTGGGGAAGGAGAAGAGGAAGTTTCCCTTCTGAAATGCTCCATTGCTAACTGCTCATCAATCGTAACATACATCGATAGTAGTCAGCAGTCTGTGAGTCTTCTCTGCATATTTCGGTAGATAAATGGTCGAAACAGGGCATGAATCGTCCTTGATTGAATCTTCCAATCCCTCGATCTGTGGTTATTATCATAATATTTTCGTTTTTTTAAAATAAAAAATCATACCATATCGAGTCGTATCTCCAATCCAGTGCAAATGACCATGTAATCATAGTCGATCTTCGTGCCTGATCTGGAATGAATCAATCGATAATAGATAAGCAGATCAGATTAGGGTAGAGTGCGTAATTTGGGAAATCGCATCCTCATTTTGCACACTTTTTCATCACTCGACCGGCAGAGAAAGTTGGTGAAATGACGAGACGATTGTCCTAATTGCGCATTATAGTCTATATAGGTAAAGTAACTCACTCTGTTTTCACTGAATTGTTCTGCGGATCGAACGAATTCACTCGTTCCTCAATCCATTTCACGCCCGATGGAATCAAATCTTTCTAAAAAAAATTAGTTTATCTAAAATCTCGATATTGATCGCACCTGGTTTCTTCTATTCTGCTTCAAATTCATGAGTCCCGCTCCGACGAGAGTCAATCCCGGCTGGTAATAGTGAGTCTGCAAGCAACATTCCATTAGGGATACAATTCCGGTTTAGGCTCTCTCCGTTCTATACACTGTATTGCCGAAAAGAGAAACGAGAAAGCATGCAGAATGAAGAGAGTCGAAAACCGAATAAACATCATCTGAGAACTCATAATCTTGCGAACTATGCGCATTCTTGTGCTCACATTGTTAGGTACACTCTCTGAGGCGATGTAGTGCGAATAATCAGAATCCGATTCCACAACCCTAGTATCTGCCATTACTACCCTCTAGCTAACACGATCTACCTGCCATAACAGCGAAATGCAAGTGAAAGTGAGTATGGATAGCTATGAGATGGAGAGAATACCTGTATGCGGTCGAGTAGGGTGATGGCGGACTTGGGAATCATCCGTGACAGCTTGGAAGCCATGCCCAGGCCAGCCGACCCTCCACCCACTACCAACAGACGATTAACACCTCAAAACATCGATTCACTCTCGAATAATTAATACTCTAGACTTCGATAAATTGCAAAACAACTAGTTGCGTCCGAGCGAAATCACTCACTGCACTCCTTATTCTCTCATCGCTTTTGATCAACAATTCTAATTAGCAAAGAAGAAGATAATGAGTAACATACCCATGATGTTGCCGGACGATCGAACAGTGACTACCTGAGAAATGGATAGAGTTAGTGGAGAGAATGAGAGATAGAGAGAGATGAGCGATAGAGATGAATCGGAAAGCCGATTGCTCAGGGAATGCCAGAGAGAAAAGAAATACAAGCGACGAGAGAAACAACGTGCGAACTGGCAACTATTTGAGAGAGAGAGAGAGAGAGAGAGAGAGAGAGAGAGATCAGTGCTATTTAGTCTGTGGCCTACGTGATTTTCACAAAAATCGAGACGATAAAGAAGCGTGGTAGAGAGAGAGATTAGACAGATTTCGCTCGGTTAGAGTGACCTCGCTATTTCCTCTCTTTCTTTGTGCCGCACAACTTTCTCAATCGATCACATCACTAACATCAGTAACAGTTTATCACAATAGGATACGTACCCGTGATTTCCCCGCTTAAAATAGGTGATCATGTCACAACAAGAACAACAATAGACGGTGGATGGACCTTCTGAAACAGAATAGATCCAAGGAAATATCAAGATCAATCGAGATCAAGATATTTTCACTGTAAACCTTGCACAGATTCGCTCGAGCTCAATGGCATTTGAGTAAATAAACAGTTTATCTACGCCCGAGGTGCGACGGGGAACAATAGCGATCGAATGATGGGAGAGGGTGATTCTCCGGAATCATCGGGGTTGCGAGAGGTCAGAGAGGTCGCGAGGAATATGATTATCAGCTCCATCCCTGTGATCAAGAGCGATAACCCATGATGTCGTGTTGATCCCATTATGTCGCACATCGAAACCTGCATGCTCATTGCATCTCGCGAGCAGTTTCCTGCTGGGTCAAAAGAGATCCTCGTGCCCCGGGGGTACATCCCGTCGGATGGTATGGCCCTGACACGACGACATTCCACTGAGACTCAACACAGCCCACCCTCGCAAGCGAGAGTGAGCTGCGGCTCGCAAGAATCTAAAGACGAGAAGAAAAAGTGAAGAGATGAGGGAACTTTGCGCTCTACCCGAGACGGGATAGAAAACGCCTGAGAGGGGAAAAAAAGACTGAATGGGGATGCGCAATACCTCATTTCCATTAACTCTTTTAGTTTTTGTTGCGTTCAAAGGTGTTTGTCATCTTCATATCCAGCATAAGATGAATAATACTGAAACTCGTTTTTATTTGGAAAAATAGCCATTGCGCGACAGATCACATGCATAGTATGTGAACTTCCGAAGAAAACAAGAACGCTACGGTCTCTCTCACTTGTCAAAGTTCCCCAGCCACTCCTTTACAATCGAGGTGAGTTGTTCAGTTCAATAGTCCCTCTTCGATGGACAATTTCCACTCGAAAGAATCACGAGTCTGCCCCCTTTCACTGGGGCCGCGACGCAATCTTTCGAGCGTCACACTTTCTGATCGCTTTCTGACTTATTTGTGACGTTGCCCCTTCCCACTGATTTTCAGGCCGACGTTTTAGAAGTTTTACTGTCATATTGATTATGCTATGCTTAGTGCTTGCTTGGTTTAAGCAATATCCCTTCTTTATCCTTCTGTTCTCATTCAAGTAGCTGTGTCGAGTAAACACAGTTTCCCGTAGGATTTCTGTTTATTGCCATTGAATTCATTTCGTCATTTTCAGAATGTCGTGGGTGCGCGATGAAAATCTCTCTGCACTTTCAGCCTTGAAAGTCAGAAATGCGGTAAACAATTTTGATTTGAAAAAAATATGCAGAATCTCTTCTAGTTCCTACTTGATGATCTCATCTACGTTATCGGACATATTAGTGGAAAAGCGTGGAATATGTACACGATCAATATAGGTAGGAAAAACTCCACACAGTGTCCGAAGAGTTCGTCACTCCATTCTGAACACTCTATAGAGAGTGTTGTGAGGGTTTAAGACATCAATTTTTCACTCTCGCATCCTTGGCCGTATGTATGAATCTAGACAGACCGTTTGTCTGTCAAACGGTTTCTCGAGGTCCATGCATTCGGACTCATGAGTCTCATCATCATTCAGACACATTCGCAGTCCTGGAAGTTGCCGTTACCTGCCACGTGAGTAATTCAATTAATGAATTAATCATTTCAATTTGGTACAGGAGTTCGAGCTTTTCGACGATTTCGGTGATGAATCTATCGCTGTTCACGATGGAGTGGCTTATATGTGGAACGAATCGACAAGTGGAATGGTTGCAGGAACAAAAGGCAAATGAGCGTTTGACAGGCCTTCGAAAGTTCCATTTTTGAAGAAGACGATACATTTCACTGGAGATGCGTTCAGACAACCGGACCAGATCCCAAAGATATCCAGTACCGAAGATATGTGAATAAATCGGGATTCATTGTCGAAAGCAAGTGTTTTGGGAATTACTTTGATATCTTTGTGGAGATCAGACTAATATGTAGATTACAGTTAACATATGTTTTACAGATGACTCACCCGAATACATACTTCTGGTCGATGATATACAAAATTCATTGTTTTATAAGTTTGAACTCGACCTCGACACTATGATTTGGAATCGTTCTGACCTCAGGCAGACAGAGCTGGTACAGTTTTAAAGTTAATTCCTTTTTTATAAACTCAGAATTTGAAAAAAACAGGTTGAGATCATTAATAACAACGTTCCAGAATTCGCATGGCTTTCATTTCCTACTGACAAATCACAGCATGCATGTGTTTGATCATGTACCGAAATTCGGATGCGGAGCTCACTTTGTATGTTTCGATCTTTCTAAATTGATCTTTGATCTTTGATCTTTTTTGTTACTTTAAGAATGTGATTATGCAATTCAGGTGATGGATCGAACTACCAATCATTGGACTCTCCCTAAATATCGAGAGAACGAAGGGAGGTTTCCTTCCTGCACTATCTGTATGTTAGAAAGGATTGAATTTGCATAGATAATTCAATAATTCATAGAAACAGCGGAAACAGTATATTCGATAAGCACATTTCAGTTTCCGCTCTAGATAACGTGTACAAGATTGGATGCATTCAAAAAGGATATGAGCATGCCATTGCGATCTACCGATATGAGGGAATCGATGAATGGATGAATGTCGATAAATGGAAGAAGGTACTGGAATGATTGCATTTCTAGACGAAAAATCGTTGATTGTAGATTCACGAATGGAAATCTTTCAAGCGAGAAATTTCGATGAATAACTCTAAAGTATTGGTAAACGGATCCCGTGTCTACGTAATTGGGTCCAAGAGAGGGTATGTTGCTTTCCGCCTCAAACCATATTCGGAGCGTTATCAATTTGTCTCTATGCGTATGATGCGGTAACATTGTGGACGCTTCATACGAGCATTACAGATTAAAGAGTTACTTGATTCTTGAAAACGGCTTCCGTAGAATTCTAGTAGACTTGAAATAGTGTAGCCGAGGAATCCTTATCTTTTCAATATTAATTTTAATATTTATAAAGAATACAAGTAGGACAACAAGTAGGTACATTTGGAGATGCAGAATTATTTGGAAGATTTTTTTCAGAGACCGACTCGACAAGGTTATGGTCTTCGATTTGGGTATGCTTTGTCTTTCACTTAACCGCTAAAATATATGCCTTACAGAATTATCATTACTCAATCGTTCAATGGAAGTTATTCGGCATGAAAAATCTCTCAGTGAACTCGCTCTGCAACGACTACCTCCTCATCTCAGGTGAGGATTGTAAGAAAATATTCCGTTCCACTAGTAACGAGCGACTACCACTAGAACTTGGGAAGCGTCATCGTTTTGAGCACTCGTTACGTGGTTTCACGACTTCACGAATAAAACGTTTCGTGTTTCACTGCACCTTTAATTCCTATTCAACGCTAAATGCTGAATTGTTTTTGCTGAGCATATGATATTTCATTAAAAGTCCTTCACAAGTCATTCATACTCTGAATTATCGACATTTGATTCAGTTGCATGCAGAAAGTGGTCATTATCCCCTATTCTCTTTAAACCTTCAATTATGTATATGTTATTAACATGCCGTCACACCCTTTGGGGTGTACCAAATAAATAATAAATAAATAAATTATTGCAGATCTTGTCTTGCTCCGCGAGACTCGAGTTCCGATTGGCTTCTACCTGATGTAATTGAAGAAAGCGAAGCGACTGATTCTTATCATGAAGAGTCTGAGCATGACGACTGAAGAATAGTCTAAATCTTATAAATATGGAGTACTTTAATTATTTTTTTGAAGTTTCCTTTGTATGTAATGAAATAGTATTTGTTATTGTTGGTTCAATTCATATTGGCATTTCTCTAGCTCACGCAAAGTTGATCATTTCTGGAGACAGATGTATTCAGATTCATTTCTACGTGAACAACAAAGATTTACAATGCATTGTGTCTTAGTTAGTATCCCAATTTCCTCTGGTTTCTCTCCGTTTTCATCTTCCGCCGCGGTGATCAATCCTCTTCTGAGTGAATCGTTCTTTCACAAAAAAAATTGATCCATGGAGTTAAATATGAGGCCGTTTGCGATAGGGTCAACAAGTAGGTGGAAAAGGTAAAAAATCCAATATGCCCTAAAGTTGGCCAACTTGGGGTAACTTTTTATTCTGAATCGATTGGTGGAGCTCGATTTTCGATCTGAGCCTTCTGAATCCCGCTACGGCACGCCACATACATTCACAGGACATGATGCATTCGGTAACTTATGGTCGATAACGCACAGCATGAGCCTGATGTATGGGTCTAGGTTTTTACTCATTGGTTGAGGCCTTATCAGTGAGAAAGTGCCATTCGTCCCGACCCTTATCAACAAACGAGGGCTACACTCATCCAAGAAATCATATTGTTTCAATCTCTGAACTTTCCGTGTTCTATCCGATGTCGTGCGAAGATGGGATAACTACGAACGATCAGGCCTCGGTTAGTTTGCGTTTTATTCATGTCTCACATCATCCTTGTACCTTCGCAGATAAAAAAAAGTGTTATTTTCCTCATGCTTGGGGCTCATTCTATTCATCGTATCTTGCGTTTCTCATGGAATTGATGGTGAAATCAATCACTTGTCCCGTGGCTCATTCTTGCCTGCCCGCGAGGTAGTCTACACAGATCTCATAGCGCAGAGCATCGGCAAAGCATACAACGCTCCTTCGCGAATGCATTTGAAATCTTCACCATGTCAGTAACGCTGCTCAGCTACCTCCGCGAAGATTAATCTTTCAGCAAATCTTTTCTTATTCTCACTGCATCGACATCGTTTTACATGTTCTTCGTCAAGGCTTTCTGGTTTTGGTTCCCGACCATAGCTGCGCGCAAATGTCCCTAGGGACGGTCTAGGCGCGACGGGTTAAAACGAGGGGAGGGAGGGGAGGGAGGGTGGGCGGAGTCTGTAGAACGGGTCGCCGCAGGGATATCACTCGCGTAGGTATGTTCCCGACCATGCTCCTCAATGCCTGGACTGATTTCCCGGACTCGTTTCCACGATTACCGTTCACGACATTCATTGCTGACACTCATCACACACAAGATCTTCCAATTTCAGAATCACAACACTCAATTCGCTAGTCAAAATCTCAGGAACCTTGATAGGTCTACCTGTGTTTCTTTGGTTCGCACAGGTTCGATTATCTTTTTTTCGAGTTTTTCATTCGAAATTTCCTTAGAACTGGCGTTACGGAACGGGCATTTTTGCTGGAAAGTCAGGTTTTGCGCGTGCCTATCGTATCGTCGTCTTTGCTGGAGCAGCACTCAACACTTCGATGTATATCGTTGCGCTGCTATTGCTAGTGCGGAGCTATGTAGCGTTTGTGGTTAGTCAACTAGACATGTGCTTTCTCAGAGTGGATCATTATTGTACGAACGGACACTCGCTTCAGGCCTCTATGTTCTTTATCGGTTTCGGAGCTGCTGCAGACGTCAGTTTGAGCATGCAAATGTTGCTGGTGGGAACATATCGTTGGATGGAGATAAGCGTAGCTTCATTGAGATGGTTGTTCCGACTACCTCCAGGCCTGCCGCTGTCGCTCTACTTCGTTTGGTATCAGGAATCATCACCATTCCATATGCACAACTTGAAGGATTCGTGTGTCTGACTTTTTCTGAATTAATATTGATTCCTACTATATCAGATTTCCGATGATTCAATTCTTCCTCACGATCGGTTCCATGCGTATCAAATTGTTGGCGTTTAAGGTCTTCCTATCACATCAGTCAGGTCCATTGCAGGCTTTGCTGTGCGCCTTATCATTCTTATTGGCCAACACTGTATGTGATATGATGCTCATTATCGTCTTTCCCGGCGACTGTCGAAAAGCCGAAGAAGTGAATGAAGAAGAACGTCTGAACACTGATGAAAGGACGACTCTTATTAGCACTTCGAAGTTGCGATCGGAGTCGGTATTGGACACATTTATAAAGAGTAGAACCACGACTGTGAACAGTTAATATTGATTGTATTTGCGTAGATTCTGATGCGAAGCTTTGATTCACAGGCATATTCTGGAAACTGATAAACATTGTCAAAATTAACATGAATATTGAATCTTTGTCCCGGAACATTCCGAATTTAGGTGATTGTGGCGTATTTTTGACGAAAAATCCGAATTTCGATACTAGAGCTCATGAAAAAATAAAATAAAAAAGTTGTGACTGAGAAACTAGTGTACCAAAATTGTGTTGGAATTGTTAAGATTTTATTTTTCTAAGTACTTTCCAAGTACTTTTTACCATTGCGGATCGTAGATTTCGTTCACATCCTTTTCACATGTATACTCTTGCCTAATTTACCCATATACTCTGAAAGAGTGCGCTATGTATTCTTAGATTTATTGAGACGATAATAAAACATTCAATTCGTTGCAAATCATGATAAAACTAGTGCATCCTCAGTCGAGAATTAATAATCGCCTATGTTTTTGTTTGATAGATATTGTAAAATAAAGAACAGAGACAGTAATGTATGAACATTATCTGATCATCCAAATGAAATGTATGTTTACCCGAGAAATTGAGTTTGTAATGATCAAAGTTAGAGAGCTAATGCTCCAAAATACTAGGAAAATAGTTATATTTAACTGATAGTGAGAAGTATTATGTTAATGGCATCAAAGCGCACTGGATGACTGTGCGACGACTGGATGACTATGCGCTCAAACATAAATATAAGAAATCAATAAATGCCGTCATATGAATATATCTATTCAAATATTTCAATACCTATACTATTCGAAAAATGTTTCATAGAAACAAAGGCGAATCTGGCTGTGCAAGTTATTATTTCCGTATCGATCTGGTATTGGAAAACATAAATATCGAAATTTTAGCTTCTCTGCAAAATTTTCAATTTGATAATTGCATCATCCATAATATCTCATGGTACATTTGTGCAAGTTTCGAGTAAACGGTTAAATCGATAAAAAAGAGTAACTACATAGTTGAGCATGGATTCAACCTGGAGGTTGCTCAAAGTGAAACACACGACGATTTTCAGCACACTTGAGAGCTTTACAATATTCCGAAAAAAAAATTACTGCGCTAGTCCCTGTTCGAATATAATGCAACTGGCCTCATATGATTTAAACCCTCACATGGTATGAATTATTCATCACACGATAAATGCGTTCGTTTACGCATAGCTCCAATGAATCCATGTTGTAGCGCATGGGTTTCCTTTCAGGAAACAATAACTGTATTCCGTTCCATACGATAACAATTAGCTTCTTATCAAGATGGCCACGACACCACTATGGATTCACGCCATTCACTATGTCTTTTGCGTTACTGCGATTTCGGCCAATTTGCTACTTCTAATATTTGTCTTCACAAAAACTCCATCGACACTTAAGTCGGTTCAAGAATTCGAGAAATGCCTTTTATAGGTTAATAGTACGGTTCAGATCGTACTCTGTAATCATCGCATGCGATGCTGTTGCTCAGTTCAGCACAAGTCTCAGTGCTTTCTTGTTATTCACAAGGTGAACAAGGTGATTCACATTCGAGCGAAGCTGCTTACCAAAGGACCTACTTACGAATTTGACGATTTGTTGATAGGTAGATATGTTGATTGGTTGAACGAATCATGAGTGACGATAAACGTCAAGTACTAATCAATCCAATTTTCAGAATAATTTGAAAATTTCAGCTAAAGCCGACCCAACTCAACCAGCTGTAGTTATTGGTCTGATCTATGTTTCTCTGCCAATTTATCCTGCTGAAGTGGTGAATGAATCTCATACTTTCGATTATGAAAAAAAAAACATCTTTGAAGGTCGTCATATATCTGGGAAGGAAAATCTATAGCTATCTTGATGCAAATGCAGCTCACATGAGCGAGAAAACGCGAGAATCGCATCGCCAAATTGCTAAGGTGTCTGTATTTTTAATTAAGGATAATTGTGTAATATTCGTAATTGCGTAGTGGCAGTTTCGTTTCTTATTTTAGGTTTGAATTGACCTTACCAAATTTTTGATGTTTTTCATCAGGACAATTGGAAATAATCGAGTCTTCGGTGCTCGAGAATAGCGAGCATTTAGTGAGTATTTTTATAGTTCAATTTGTTTGCAAATATTCCTAATCAGTTGGGTGATCCAATACTATGTTTGAGTCCTCTGCTCTCAATATATTATGTTCGACCATATCGCAAGTAAGAGATGATCTGTGATCGTTGGTCTGTGATCTTTAATCTTTGATCTATGCTCTTTGATCATTAATGTTTTCAGAGCCGCATTTGCTCTTTTACCTTCACGTTGTATATCGCAGAATTCCAAAGTAATTGTGATAACTAAAACCTCTTCGAAGTTATCATCGGAACAAGCCGAATCGGATCATTAAACCTGAATGTGCAGTTAGCGCATTATTTTCTGAAATAACGCAATTAAAGCACTAGCATTGTATGCAATTGTAATGTTTATTCTTTCTTCTCTGTTTCTATAGTATCAATTTTCGCGCAATACATACCTTGTTTTCGCAATGAAACATGGACTACATATCTAGGGGCCACAAGCCCCGCCCACTTTTGGTCGACCCGATTTCCCTCGAAAGCGAGATCGAGGGAGCACAACTTAACTACGCAACCAATCACTCGTTCAAAATCTTGAACGGAAGCTATTGACCTCCTCCATGCATTGAGTAACCCGCATCCAAGACCAAACTAGTTTTAATCGGTCTAAAATCAATAAATTGGTTGAGAAATGGCGATTTATGGGCTTTTCAATAAAGACACGATGTTTGCGGGAAGATATTCCTATTAGTTAGTATTTTAGAGGAATTTTAAGCACAAAATTCCATTTTTAATTATTTCCCTGATTTTGTGCTTGAATTTAATATGAGCGCGGGAGGAGCGCGGGGGGAGGGAGAGAGACACACGCGAGAGAGGAGACACACCTTTATCTCTCGTCTCGCCTCTCCCTCTTCTCTGACTTGGGGAGTCGCGCGCGCTTCGGAAGCTCTCCCGGGCTTCGGAGAAGAGAAATCGACATACATCCAAAAGCAAAAATGATGTTGAGACCTTGACGGTCATGTTGAGCCTACTTTGGACATGATTCCGAGAATACGGCTCTCATGCTTGCGGACCCTATACATATCAGTTTGCTACAACTATTTCTTTCTTGTTTTCCTGATCTGTCATATAGAAATTCGTTCTCTACGCATACAATCTAGGCCTCTTCATATCTCAGAATTTCTCTGCTAAGTCTCACAAATGTAATGTCGATCATTTGATAATTCAAGGCATGGGACGCCATCGTTGTCATTCTGCTCATCAAGGACTGCAGGCGAGCTAAGCTAATAAATGGTTTGTGATTGGGGGAATATAACTCATTCTTCTCCGAGGGTCTGAATTTAACAAGATATGTTTCAACTCGACTACAATCTCTTTTTTTAAACACCTCGTCACCGGGGTCGGAGACATAATTACTGTTCATGCATTATCAATTATTATTTTATTCTTTAGCGATGGTCTGCTCTCGCTGTTCTTTAGTCGTCGGAAAGCCGCGCCTTCGTTGGGTACGACAAAAAAATCAGATGCAAACCACGGCGATGAGGCTCAATTCAGGAGTGCGTCTCAGTTGGAATGAAATACCACCATTCGGCATTTCCTGCATGATTATGTTTGCGTTACCTTAATTATTCACACGCTTACAACTGCATTGAAAATAACTTTGTTTTGCACATTGAATAGACTGGAGAAGAATAAAAATAATCCTCACTAGCGTAATCTTATTATTGGATAGAACATGCAATAAAACGTGTGAGAATGAGCAGAAGAGGCTCACGGGTGAAATTGAAATGACGATATTCAATATTAACCGAGATTTCTTTAATGTGTGGACAGAGAAATCTGACTGTGAGAACAAAAATCTAGTTTTACACTTTCTACCTTACAACACCATTCAATCCATCCGGTTACACTTGATTGACGGACAGCAATCATTTTTTGATTAGCTCTCGTCCTTCCCCCCTCTTCGCCATTCTTTCCCGACACTGCGACGCGATGGCTGTGCGGATCTCAGAAGGCAGGACGGGCAGGCGATCCTCATGAGAAAGAGTCCTCACGAAAAGGAGTTTTTAATATTCAATAAATAAATTCGTATTATCCGTTTTAGCCGTCGTGGCAGGGCCATCTTTTTCTGAGGATTGATCGAACCAGTTCACCTACAGACTTCTTGTTGCTATTCCGGGGAGAGGGAGAATGAGACAACTCCCTCATCCACTCAGTCATTCTCCACTTTCGGCATTCTGAAGTTTTCAGTGAGTTGCCGAATGAAGCTCGGAAGACTGCCGTCGATGGACTGTAGGATGATTACAATACCAAATATTTCCAGCAAATGCTATGCAAGCATTTCTCTTCCTTGTTTAGAATAAACACACTAACTGTGACGTCCAATCTCCCGATTGTGATTCTGTTGAATAGACGACGTCGTAGTTTGAGAAAATTCTCCAACCCGTCATCAGTCAGTTCAAATTTGCCATGCCAGGCCTGCCCAATTGTCATGCCCTGCGTGTCCAATTCTCCATATTCGAAGAAGCCGCCGTCACTGTCCGCGACTAGCTTCTCGAACGCACTCCAAGGTCATATTGATAATCTTAAATATTTTAATAAACTCTTTTCACCGGCACGTGAGTCGTAGTTGCGTTCTGTCGCCGATTCCCATCATTCGCATATGTTTTCGTAAGACAACATCGGGAAGGTCAAGGATATACATTCACCTGAACGAGAATGAGGCATTTTGACGAGGAACACCATTGGTTCTTCAATCGAGAATTAATAGTTTGTGAAATGAAAGGAACTACAGTGAAATATACACGAGTAGTAAGCAATCACGTTACGCGACCGAAGTTTTCTCGAAGGCAAAAGTAAGGATTCATAGAGGACATATCGCTCCATGCACTTGATAAGGAACCGTTAGAAATTGAGTAGGCGCGATAAAAATAGTCGAGGATCGCACAAACGACCAAACGAGAAATGAAGGAACGAGATTTGAAGGCGATTACGGTGCAGTATAAGCGGGTCATACCTTTGACTGCTCTACCAATCATTTCTCTCAGCATTTTGTGATTGTGAATTGTTTTATTATTCTGCTCAATATAATTATCGTTTTTATCCACAATATAAACTTAATAATGTTGCGGAGCAATCAGTCATTGATTATTATTTTAGCCATGTGCATTTAAAAAAATTTGAAATTCGCGAATTTTAAGAGCAAAACTACCCCCGCGAGTTTATTTTGACGCCTTCTCGAGTTAGAGCTCGGATTCGGCAGCTTCCCGTCCGAAGGCCTCTCGGATGCTTACGAGAGAACGATGTCGAGAGATTTCGAAATTTCGACATGATACAGTGACTTTTATATCAGTTTGTCGTCCCTTTGATCGTTATTAAGCATTTGTGTTGATGTTAAAGGGTTGTAATATCGATTAAACACGAAAAAAAGTGAAAAGTAAAAAAAAATCACTTTTTCGAATTTCAAAATTTCAAAAATTCATATGTCATGTATCTGAGCTTCAAATGATGTATTATCAACGGAAAATCACTCGAGTATGAATTATTAACAATATCTGTGGGTAATAGCCGATTTGCCAACATTTCTTGAAATTGTCATTTTTCGGTGGACAAAGTATCGAGATACTTTTTGTGTTTTATCGATATCACAACCCCTTAACATCAACACAAACGATTAGTGACGATTAATGGGACGAAAAACTGATATAGTAGTGACTGTATCGTGTCGAAATGGCGAAATTTCTCGTCCTCGTTCTCGCGTCAGCCTCCGAGAGACCCTCAGGCGAGAAGCTGCGGAGTCCGGTCTATAGGTCGTGAAGTCGTGAAAATGTGTTTCCGAAAGTAGGTTCGCACGTAGAATCCGAATTTCAAATTTTAAAAAATGCACATGGCTAAAATAGTTTTTCAGGGTGACCATCGAGATATACCGCTAAAACATCTATAAGAACGCTTTTTTTGTGGATGAAATTTCGGAATTTTTTTGGGACTCCTCTGGCATGCACCCCAACATCTCATATTGGGCCAGCTATCAGCTCTAAGTATGGGGACTTCACCCTAAACTTATTGGCATAGGTTGCAAAAAAGTGATCGGTGAGGTAGGTGCAAAATATCGTGGAACGTCTCTTATGAAGAAGTTCATTGGATCACGAGTTCATAGATATGTAGCTCCAGTTTCTGACGACTCTCTTACGTAAATTGGGGGGGGGGGGTTGTAAGTGTGACGTAGGAAATACGCAAGCTCCGCTCTGAGTTTTGTCGGTAGAAAATCTCTTAAAAAAAAATCGAGCTGACTTCTACGAAAATTATATATTTCTCTTATTTCATTAGATAAATTGTGTCTGAAAAGCTTGCTTCGCAATCACGCAAGTCACTTTGATTTTTAGCTCTTGCTTTCTAGCAAGTGAACACAGGTGAAATCCCGCGTGCGTTCAAACAACGCAAATTCTACCACTTTGATATCACGCTTGCTAAGATTTTATCCATTCAATCAATTTTTCTCTCATCTGATTTTAATAACTGTTATTTTGAATTTCCGAACTAGAACCAAACTATTTTGACGGAAATCAGAAACGATCATTAGCCTCATCTGTGCATGATTTAAGGGCATACTTTTTTTTTAGAGTAGCCATCCGTTTCTGTGTGACCCATCTCTAATTTCGGGACAGATAAGCTACAAGTTGCGCATTTCAGGCCTTTTCGTAATGAGCAACTCTCTCTGGATCATATTTTTCGTTAAAATTGACATCCTTCCGGAACCATTCAAATCGTATTTCGTTCTTTTCACGGCAATTGAAGTTCAGATTGGGAAATCCATATATTTAATGCATGTTTTCATTCCAGCTAATCGGAGATTTTCTGACACTTGTTCTGGCACTATTCGGAATCTATGTGTTTTACAAAGTCGGAACGAATCATTTCCCTAAAATAATGATTTAAATTGCAGGTGCAATATTTCCACTACAATCTATTAACCCTTTGTATAGATGGATATTCAATCGGATTCCTTTTTGTCATATCGCGATTCATTCAAATACCAATTCAGTTTGGTTATTTATGCGATACTTGTAAGACGGAGAAAGAGAAAATACACATTTTAATATTAAAATTCAGCTATTGCAAACTCTATCATCGATATTATCTGTACTTTCCGATTTATACTATGGATTGCACTCTATCACTTCGAGATGCTTATAGCTATTGAACGGTGAGGGGAGATAAATAAAATATATTCTTATAAAATATTCAGAGTGTTCGCCCTATGTTTCGTTGCCACATACGAGAATGCTCCTCGCCGATACATTTCAGTGATCATCATAATTTATAATTATGCCGTCTCTGCTTTACTTGGATATCTCATTGTGCACAGTGAGTAATGTGTGCCGAATTATTAGGGTTCTGTGTCACCAGAATTTCAAAATTCGAATTACATAAAGTTCATTTATCTTAGAGATCGTCCATGGCTTCTACTACCTCGCTTTTGTTTGCATTGCAAGCAATATTTCATACTTGGTACGACAATTTCATTCTTTCACGAAAATTGATTTGCAGACTTTCCTCTATTTGAATTTCGCTGGAAAACGAAAGAAGAAGGAGTTGCTCAAAAAAATATCGCAGCTACTCAGTGAGCCATCGATGGCAGCTACAGCAGAATATTGCTGCGGCCGAGGTATCGTAACCACTAGTGATAACAAATGGACATCCGACTCTCCTCAATTTGCGTGCTCTCTCGCCTCTCCTACCGACGAGAGATCAGGCAAAATGAGGAGAGTCGTTGCCGAATTGTCATCATCAGTAGCCACTCTTGCATTATCATACGTTACTTTTCAGCAACTATCGATTCTCATGATCATCATGAACTTGTGCACAAGCATCGTTTTGCCCTGCATTTTCGTGCCTGCTCTTATTCTCGAGAATGACGAGAGCAGAAAAGAGACGTACGAAGTGGCAAAGCTGATGCTGCACCAGTTGTGAGTTCCGAATTTGTCATTTTCGATACCAGATGCCATTTTCAGTTGGCAATTCCTACCTATGACAGTCGCATTTATGCCTCTGTACCCGCTGCTTCCGCGGATATTGCAAAGAAACTAATGCTGCATGACTTTATTCACGATGATAAACGATGACAAATGAACGTATGCAGTAGTGATGTCGACTCGCCGACTCTCCTCACATTCGCATGCTTTCTTGTTTCTCTGACTGACGAGAGAGCAAGCGCATTGAGGATAGCTGTTTCCGACTTGCAATAACTAGTATTCAGTGTTTATCTGTTAGTTGTTATAAATATTTTGATTTTGCAGTCTGTATGACATTTCTAAGTTGACAAAGGGAAACGAAAAGGGATATTTCCAGGTGCAGAAAAATATTTTTCGAACTTAACATTTCGAAAAGAATAATGAAAATGCAAATACGACAAATAATTCATGAAAATTATGAAAAAAGGATAAATCTCAATGTCGTGCAGTATGGAATATGGATGTCCTGAATCTCAAAAGAAAAAAAATGGAAATGTGCAGTCGTTTCGGACAACAATTACCATACTAAATGGTTTCATTTTCAGCACTCGATTGCATTGACGGTGAGACTCCGTACAAGGAAGGATGCGCATCTGTGTTCACTTGGCCTCTCGACCAGACAAATGCGGAAGCGAATTGTCCGGGAGGAGGACATCTCGTCTCTATTCATAGTCTATCTGTGAGTGGATATCGATGCAAGTATTGATCAGGTCGGCAAGAAGTTTCACGGTTATTTTTGTTTGTCGTTGATCATGCGATTGCGGTCATTGAACTGGGAAAAACAATCGATTAGAATAAGTATTGTTTGGAATTAAGGAGAATACATACTACTACCGACTAGCATTGGCTGCTGGTGCCAACTCAACGATCTACATTGGAGGACAGTTTTCAAGCGGAGGTGTCTCAGTTTGAGATTACATCACTTCTGAGATATGTTTTAGAGTTCGAATGGATGGACGGCTCTATTTATGATGACAGAATCGAATGGGCTAGTGGTTAGTTTTCGCATCTTTTTCAGTTTTTGTAAGAAAGTTATTTTTATACAAATATTCACTTAAAAAGAAGCATAAATAGTTTTTTTAAAATTATACTGGGCAATCATGTAAAGTTTAAGATTTTTCCAACACCTTCGGTGCGTGTGTCCAAGTGCTACTGCTCAGGAGTTTGGAGTTCGAGGACAATGGACTTATGTCGACTGTTCTGTTAAACAGCCGTACATTTGTTTCCGAAATGGATATGAAAATTCACCAACAGCACTTCCCCGAAGTGAGTCATTACTGAAATTTCAGTTACAGTGACGATAAATTACGAGAAAATTTTGCCAATTTCCATTTTTCTTGGTGAAATGATCCAGGGCACGATGGAAACGGAAAGTTTGCTTTTTGTCTTCTTCTTATATTTTTATCCACATCGACTCATGTATATTGGATATCTCATAGTTTGAGCACTTCCATTCATAATTAAAAATAATAATAATAGCGAAAAAATATTTAGTTCCGAAAGCCTATTCAATATTTCACGGGAAGCGGTTCTGTGAGTTCAAATAACACATAATTAAATTTCTTGTTGTTTTAAGTGATGTCATCTTACTTAAACGAAACCTAACACAACTAAAAAAAATCAATGAACATGAATTTACGGATAATTTCTTCCATCAGATTTACTCTCCGAACTATCCTCTATCGATTCCTAGTCATCAAACATGTCAGTACGTACTGGAGACGAAAGAGGGCACGAGGGTAGACATATTTTAAATATTTGAGAAATAGCTTGATCTTTCAGGCTACCGTACTATTCCATGCCTCTGTGAATCAGGAACATCTCTTGCTCTCTTTGACGGAATCAATGAGATCAACCATTCGCAATGTAAATTTATCAGATTAGCCACAAAATATTTAATGTTAATCCCAATTCAGTTTCACCACAACCCCTCTTCCACCCAATCAGGCATACACAGCTACATCGAATGCACTGAAAGTTATCTATTTTAAATTTACCAACTGTAAAATTTGCGGTGATTTACCGTTCGGTGTATGGTGCGATACGAAAATACATTTAATAGCTACTATAAAAGTTTTCGGATACGAAGAGCAGCCAAATATTCAATTATGATTCGTTCAGATCGTCTTCACCTTAAATGGCAGCTCGGACCCTGTTAGAACTGGTTGGGAAGCCGAATTCACCGGAAAATGATGCGTTCAATTCGAGATTATTTTAATCCTTGAATTATACTGCCCTCTTTTTAATTTATTTTCAAAACCCTAAAATAGATAAAGAAAATGCGGCTGCAATATTATACTCGCACGCAATATGTCCAGAATAACGATGATTTTCTTTGATTATCGCTATCCGTAAGGTACCTAAATGTTTATCATATATGGCGACACAAAAATATGAGGCCGTTTGCAGTAGGATCAACAAGGGTCGGGAACAGGTAGAAAAACAGATATGCTCAAAACTTCTCCCAAGGGGTAACTTTTCATTCTAAATCGACCTATGGAGTCCGTTTTTCGATCTGAGCCTTCTGAATCCCGGTACGACGCGACGTCAAAATGGCCAAAATCTGCTTCTGCGATAAAAACTGATCCGAAAACGGTTAAATTGGCCGAAATCTCGTATACCCGAACAGAATTCAATTCTCTACAAAATGAAACTTTGAGCGAGATTCTATCTTTTTTCGTTTTCGAGAAAAAACCGATTTTTGTCAAATTGAAGTATGTGAGTGATGCCTGATATAGTAGAAAGATAATTTTCTGCTGATCTATTTGGTATATGGGGTTAAGCATTTGACTCCTGCTATAGTGGATTTACAC
This sequence comes from Pristionchus entomophagus, assembly GCA_036245825.1. Lineage (NCBI taxonomy): Eukaryota > Metazoa > Nematoda > Chromadorea > Rhabditida > Neodiplogasteridae > Pristionchus > Pristionchus entomophagus. Next base: position 30,583,627 of record BTSX01000006.1, read on the forward strand.
AGCATTTTGAGCGGCCAACTTGTATTTTTAGTGATTTTTCGACTATAACTTTTTTCTTTCGTGGTTTCATCATCTCTAACATAAAAATGCGGTTTCTACGTGCGAAAATACGCTAGGAAATTATATAGGGATATGTTTTTACAAATATGACTTTTTTGACTCAAAAATCGATCTCAACGGTGATGGGGATTGACTAAAATACGACTCGCGACCCGCGACCCAAAAATGACTAAAATACGTCCCGACCAATAAGTCACCTTCAAAATGATGCCAGAAACAAGCAGAGACCGTCATTCGAAAGAGAATTTGATATAAAATTTTTGGTATGTTGATCATTTTAACCTACGTCTATGCGATCGGAAATGCAAAAAAACGACCTTAAAAAAGTCATTTTCGACTGCGAGCCGTCCATATCTGGCTTCATAATAAAGCTAGAGACAAACCTAGACCATCATTCGAACGGGCAAACATTTTGAAACTTTTTATATGTTGATAATTTCATATTGCCTCTAAGTGCTGGGGCAGAGCGGTCGGATTTTCAAAACGAATTGAGCAAAAAGTCGTTTTTGACTGCGACCCGTCCACTATTTCATATTCAAAATCAAGCTAGAGACAAACCGAGTTCATCATTCGAAAGGCGAGCCAGAGGACTACATTTCATATATTGATCATTTTATTCTACGTCTATGCACTGGAGTACGGCTGTCGGATTTGCAAAACGAATTTGCGTATGCGCTGCGACCCGCGACCCAAAAATGACTAAAATACGTCCCACCCAATAAGTCATAAAATGATGCCAGAAACAAGCAGAAACCATCATTCGGAAGAGAATTTGATAGAGAATTTTTTGAATTTGATAGAGAATGATGCCAGAAACAAGCAGAAACCATCATTCGGAAGAGAATTTGATAGAGAATTTTTTGATATGTTGATCATTTTATCCTACGTCTATGCGATGGAGCAGGGCGGTCGGAAATGCAAAAAAACGACCTTAAAAAAGTCATTTTCGACTGCGACCCGTCCATATCTGGCTTCATAATAAAGCTATAGACAAACCGAGACCATCATTCGAACGGGCAAACATTTTGCAACTTTTTATATGTTGAACATTTTATATTGCTCCTATATGCTGGGGCGGAGCGGTCGGATTTTCAAAACGAATTGAGCAAAAAGTTGTTTTTGACTGCGACCCGTCCACTTTTTCATATTAAAAATAAAGTTAGAGACAAACCGAGACCATCATTTAACTCAGATTTTTAAAAGACAAAAAGTTTTTCGATTCATCCATGACCCGTGGTAAATTTATTCTGGCGTACTTGTGCACGTAGATTCCGAAAATCGACATTAGAGCTCATTGAATCACGAAACAAAAAAGTTGTGCTCGGAAAATTGTGTAGAATATATCACGTTGTTTTGCAAACCCGACAGCCGTACTCCAGCGCATAGACGTAGAATAAAATGATCAACATATGAAATGTGGTCCTCTGGCTCGCCTTTCGAATGATGGTCTCGGTTTGTCTCTAACTTTATTTTTAATATGAAAAAGTGGACGGGTCGCAGTCAAAAACGACTTTTTGCTCAATTTGTTTTGAAAAATCAACAACAACAACGAGTATAATAATGATAAGAATTAAAAGCGGGTATGATAATAGTATAAAGGCCTGTCATGAGTCACAGTTACACCAGTCGATGTGTTAATGTTATATCGCTTGAGAGAATAAGAAATCTATGCTGACAGTAGCTGTGCAAAGTAATGATACTGATCTGGAGAGTGAATCGATTCTGGCTAAACTCTGGTCATTTCCGAGTAGGCTCAGGAAGAGAACTAAGAGTGAAGAGTTGATTGTTTGCAAACTTCACGAACATTTGATCAGGGCAAACCTGTTCAAAAGCCAATCGAGATAGCCCCGCTCTTGGTCTCCGAGCGATCGCTGATGAGGAGTTCTAACGTGATGGTGATAACGGGAGCGACGAGACTCAGGCATCTCCGACAGGGCAAAGGTGAAATCTGATTGGCCAGCGCCTTCGATTCAAAACGCTATTATGAATCAATTTAGAAAAAAAATTAGATTCTTACAAAAGAATAAGTATTTAGAAGAAGGTTCTGACCGATGGAATGAGAGAGAGAGCTTCTCTCGTTTTTTGTTAAGAACGCAACATCTGCTAGTTCTCGAAGGAGCGAAATAACACCATAACACGGATTTTCTGTAATTTTGTAGGAACGCTGACTACAGAAAAAAAATTGTGCCTTCGATTTCTCTGAAACTAATGTTATTGACTAAAGTGAGGACGGGGAGAACGCCTATCTACTTCATTTGGCCAAATTTGCATATTGAGCCGATCTGTGACCTACCAATTCAAAAGGCTCTATCTCGGTCAGTTTTTGAACTACGGAGCCCTTTTTTTTCAAAAGATTTGTTTTATCGAAATCTAGAAATAACTCAAGAAAAGGTACGGTCTAAAATGCCTTCTTCAATGGGTTTCGTCTGAATATTCATTTTTTCGGGTATAAAAGTCGATTTTACTCGACATTTTCCTCTAAAAGGTATGGATTTTATTCATCGAAATGATTTCCCACCCCCGAATTGAGGTACCCTCATATATATTGAATTGCTGTGTAACTGTTCGGGACGAATACTTCATTTGACTTAGTTAAAGAAGGCACACAAGTCCTGCGAAAAATGAACTGCTCCGGCAGTGTCTATTATGTGCCACTTCAGTCCGATCAAGCCAACCTATTCTTTGGACATATATACCTACGTGATCTTGTCACGTCTTCTTTATGCACTCTTTTCTTATATATAACAGGTAAATATATCAATAGAATTACTTAGAAATATGCAGCACTTCTTCCGGAATATTTTATTCAGAACCCAGCGGGAAACTCAGCTTACAGTAGACTTTCGCGTTCCTCGTGAAATGATTCGTCTTTTGTCTTGTCTCGGAAGAATGAGTCACTGAAGGTATACAGGTTCGTACTGGCTGCATGATTTCTAGGAATATGTGAAATATTCGCTTCATTCCATGAGAGTGTGAACAATTTATTATGCGAGTCAGAATGGGTTCTAACCATATTTGGGCGGTAATTGGCGACGAAGAAATTGATATGGCAAGTTATTCGATCTGAGGTAAGCAACTGCGTGATCAACAAGAGTCGGATGTGCAAATGAATCTCCTTTAACACTTAATAATAGATTCGATTAAGTGCGATTTTGCATGTACCCGGCCCATACCTGCACAACCCTGGCGGCGAGCATTTTTGGACCATGACCCCAACCCTACGTGCACCAGAGGGGGGTGTTTGCACCCCCCTCTGGTACACGTAGGGGGGTACATGGCCCCAGATATTGTCGACACTCGACCAAAATACCGGCTATCGAGAACTGACTTTTTTTGAAAATGTACTTTAAAAATAAGTTCCTTGGTTATAACTCAGTAAGTTTTGGTCGGAGAGACTAACTGTTAATTTCATGTGAAAGAGCAGACACTGCTCTACAATTCATATGACGAGAGCTAAGAGGTCCGACTCACGGTAAATTTACTGCGATTTTTTAAAAGAAAACGTCCGAGCTGATCTAATTTCAAAACATGTCGTACGTTAAAAATCACAGTTAATTTACCGTGCGTCGGACCCCTTAGCTCTTGTCATAAGAATTGTAGAGCAGTGTCTGCTCTTTCACAATAAATTAACAGTTAGTCTCTCCGACCAAAACTAACTGAGTTATTACCAAGGAACTGATTTTTAAAGTGAATTTTCAGAAAAAAAATCAGTTCTCGATAGTCGGATTACGGTATTTTGGGTTACGGTAGAATGTGGAGTTACTGTAGTGTACTTTGGGGTGTAGTACTTGGGGTCGAGTATCGGCAATATCTTGGACCATGTACCCCCCTACGTGCACCAGAGGGGGTTGCAAACACCCCCCTCTGGTCCATGTAGGGGGGTACATGGTCCAAAAAATGGTCGCCGGGGGCGTGTTCACCTATGACCCGGCCTATATTCATTATAAATACCATTCCATAGCATAGATTCCGGGGTGTTGTTTGTTCAGTATTCACCCGTCTCTAACACCGCAAGCATCATCCGATTACGCGGACCAGCAGGACTAAAATGTTGTCAGAATCATTGAGCACGTCCTATTGAGAGCATGAATCAATAGCTACGACACAATGAGATTGATACCTCCTCCCGAATAGACCTCCTACTTCGGATCCTCCTATCAAATAGATTCGAGTGCCGATGGTCAAAATTGCTGACCAGTGATCGTTAAATTCATTCGCTCCATTGAGCGAGGGCATTTAAATCTGGAACGTTTCGTGTCTATTTCATCACTTAGATTTGATAGAGACTTGTGAGAGAGCGCACAGTGTGTAGCATGCACAATCTCCAAAACATACTAACGTTGCTCCAAACATTCGTAGATTCATCAAACCGAAAAAGTTCACGCTCGTGAAAAGTGTAGTTCCGGTCTCCTATCATAACTGAAATATTGATAATTGTAACTAATTATATTCTCAACCCAAAAATGTCCAGTTGGACTTACATTTGTAGGCTGAGATGTGAAATGTCTGGGATTGGACTCCGACTTGTCCCACTTTTCGTTCACAGTCGAGTATCTTTAACGCTATTTCGTGAGGGGCAACATTGAGACCTATCAACTCACAATACAATGGGGTCCTGTTATCTTGGTGTGAAACGGGGAACTGTGAAAGTGGAGATAAATGAGTCCATTCCTTGCAATTATTCCTTTCCTACCAGAACCATTTTATTTATCCGTATCTAAGACGTTTTTTTAATAGTCAAGGTTGATGGATTTTTTACCTGATTGAGCTCGAACGCAATCCTTTTCCATTCAAGTGTGGCAAAAGACAGCTGATCCATGTACAGAAGTCCCATGTGAAGGGTCAACACGCAAAAATAGGAGGTCGATTCTGGAGAATATCGCAAATATGTATGATACAATAGTCAATACTCTTTTGCTGTTCGTAGATAACATGCCAGTCCGATACTATTCAATGTAAAATTACCGATGGTTCTGATGATTGGACACTTCCTCGATAGTTCATAGGAGGGAGCGACGCCGGTAGTGGGCACACGAGAGAAGTGCAAGTCGCCGTCATTTCCTGAGAGATTCCGTGATAATCGTGGTGGTTTTATGGCAGAATCATTTCGCAGAAGAAGTGATGAGAAATCGGAACCAGGCTATCCCCAATTCGCGTGTTCTATCTTGTCTCTAACCGGCCAGAGATCACGCAAATCGAGGAGAGTCTATGCCGATTTTTCATAACTATTGGGAGTACCTTGCACTCCTTTGACCATGACAAACTCCCGTTGCGGAATGATCATGTAGACAGCATTAGCATGCACGACGAAAACATTGAAGTGACGCACGACGAATCCCCCCTGAAAGGACACTGATTCTCTCTTAAACAGGCACTAGGAAGGATGAGAACATTCGGATGACATCCAATCTCTCATGGCAAAACAATTATTTCGCTAAACCGTCTCTTACATAACAGTTGTCTCTCGTATGCAAATCGTGCCCTTCTTGAAGGTTCTTATATGAATGTTCTCATCGGGTCAAGTGTCGTTAAATAATGAACAAAAAACTGACTGCAAGGAATCTGATTGAGCTGAAGATTCTCTGGAGTAAATATTGGATTATAGTGATTCCGGATAACAATTTGGACTGTTCATCTATGATCAGTCCCTCACCGGGTTGGATAGAAGCAAATCTCGATTCTCCAGCATCATCATAGACGAGATATATCAATCCATCCAGAACGAACTATTAAAAAAATAAATTGAACAGAGAAATGTGCGAACAATCCTTTTGAGATTTGTACAAAATAAATTTCAAAAAATCATCTTATTGAAGCAAATAAAGACAGATAATATCCTCTAATTAATTGGAACCAAACCAGAGTGTTCGAATAATTGAAAACTAATAACAACTAAAACAACGGTTACCGTATGGGAGATAGTCGTATGTTTGCTGTTATAGTCCTCAAGTCCGAGCCAAATCATCCTCTACAATTATGTTTAATAAGTCAAGGGTAGCACGCCAATACTAATTTTGAATTAGCTCTTCGGAAAGGAATGCAAAGCATTTCGAATTTCATCTAAGAGAGAAAACAAGCAGTGATAAGGGACAATGGAGGGTGAGACGGAGAGGAGAAACCATGGAAGAGTTTCACAATACGAACCAGTTCGGATTAGAATATGTTTCGTCTTCGTCTCAAGTTATGAAGCATGTTTACATGGGTGGTTGGCCGAGCTTTGGGATGGGCCGGGAAAGGGAGTGGCGAGACGGAGAAGGAAAAGCAGGGATGACTTTGTTATCATCAATTTCTCTCCGCGCTTTCTGCACGTTTCAACCACGAGAAAGAATGAGTTATATCTGTTTGACGAGCCTTTTTATTTGATGATATTGTGCACAGATGCTTTTTTATTTGATGCGAGTGTACGAAAAATCTTGAAAAAAATTAAGTTTTTTTTCAAAGAGAAGAAGTTTGAACAGTTTGCCTAACATGAGAATGGGTTTCCTGAAAAATAACAGAAGACATTTGACATATGAGAGGAATCGCGAGAGGTTCGAGAGTTTTGGAGTATTAGCGGTGGTAGGAAATACTTACCCCGATTCCGCTGAAAAGCGAAACTTAAGTACTTCGAATGGTGCTCTTTCAAACTGCGTTTTCCGATTTTTGATATCTGGTCTCATCTTTGAGTATTGTCAGGTCAATCTCGATACACTATGAAATTTCATATCAAATTTGGCTCAGGAAAACAGCAATAACTCGCTTTAAAATAATGTTAGAGAATATTCCAAAAAAAACATTCGATTGAGCAGGCAGGGAGGATCATTTCTCATGTTGATGATGTCATTCCTGGTCGATGCTATGGATCGGGGCGGTCGGTTTTTCAAAAAAGTGATGTAACGTTCCTAATACCGATTTCTCCAACAAGCGCCGAAAAGTGATTCGAGAAAAACCATGTATCTAACACCACCTCCTATATCAGAAAGATCGAAGGTTAGGAAAAAAAATAGCCCATCATTTTGTCCAAAAAAACCTGCGATTTTTACAAATTTTCGAAGTTTTTCGAGCATAACTTTTTTCATACACGTTTTCAAGAGCTCTCATATCGAAAATCGGAATCAGCGTGCAAAACTACGCCAGATCATATCTGAAAAACCCTAGATTTCTACAGTTTTTCGAGCGTAACTTTTTTCTTTCGCATTATTGTGAACTGGCATGCCGAAATTCGGAATCTACGCGTAAAAATACACCAGAAAATCCTATAGTAAGATTGTTCCGAGACAAAAAAAATTCAACTTTTTCATGACCCCGGGGTCATGGTGATTTATGGGTCAAAAAGTTGAAATTTCAGAATCACGTACCTATAGGATTTTCTGGTGTATTTTTGCCCGAAGAAACCGATTTTCGATACTAGAGCTCACCAAAATGCGAAATAAAAAATGTATGCTCGAAAAACTAGAACTTTCCGAGTTTTCAAACATAACTGGTTTTATTTCGAATTTTGGTGAGCTCTAGTATCGAAAATCGGTTTCTACGGGCAAAAATACACCAGAAAATCCTATAGGTACGTGATTCTGAAATTTCAACTTTTTGACCCAAAAATCACCATGACCGTAGAAACCGATTTTCATGAAATGGTCATGAAAAAGTTGAATTTTTTTTGTCTCGGAACAATCTGACTATAGGATTTTCTGGTGTATTTTTACGCGTAGATTCCGAATTTCGGCATGCCAGTTCACAATAATGCGAATGAAAAAAGTTACGCTCGAAAAACGGTAGAAATCTAGGGTTTTTCAGATTTGGTCGGATGAAAGGCAAATTTAGTATCTATCGTGGAGTATCTCTATAGGAGATATCGACGCAGAATTACACGGCCTACAAAATGTATATAGTGGTGTCTATGAGTTTTGGCGGAAATCGACAATTTGTCTCAAAAAACCAAAATGACTCGTGTTGGCAATGAGTGGTAATCAATTCAAACACATATTTTAGATCCTCTGGACACCCCTAAAGTAACGCAAAAGAGAAATTAAATCTATCCCTGTTGGTTGAGAAAATTTGATTTTTCAAGCATTTTTTCTTGAAAACAACTTTTCATCTTGCGCAGAGGCAGGAATGACAAATAAGTCATGGTTCGTGCATAGGGGCACCAAGACCCTTCTAGTACTCGAGTACGGGCTCGCGGTTCTCATTGCTAGAGAAACGTGTCCGGGGGTGCTCTCAAATTAGCGAGATGTCGTCTTAAAGCGAGTTATGGCTGTTTTCCTGAGCCAAATTTGGTATGAAATTTCATAGTTTTTCGAGTTTGACCTGACAATACTCAAAGATGAGACCAGATATCAAAAATCGGAAAACGCAGTTTGAAAGAGCATCATTCGAAGTACTTAAGTTTCGCTTTTCAGCGGAATCGGGAAAACTATTTCCTACCGCGGCAGGGCTCTCGAACTTCTGGCGATTCCTCTCATATAACGACATAAAAACAAAAACAATTCATAAATAATTATCAACAACAATAGAGCACAATTATGAAAAACATGAACCGCCTTTATAACAATTTGAAGTATGGTGAACCGTAATGAATCCAATCGACGAATAATTTTTTTTAACGTGATCGAAGAATCTATGCTGGTACTTGTCGGAGGCTGATCTAAAGAGTCGTTTTTGAGTAAACTCTGGTCTTTGACGAGTAGAGTCAGGGAAATAACCAAGAGTCGCATGCGAAATTCATTAACATCTAATAAAGACAAACCTGTTCAAAAGCCAATCGAGAAATCCGCGCTCTTGATTTTCAAGCGATTGATGATGACGAGTTTTATGATGGCGATGGTGAGTGACGCGAATGACGAGAATCAGGCATCTCCGAGAGGGCAAAAGTGAAATCCGATTGTGCCAGAACCTGCGATTCAGAATACTATTATGAATATTTAAAAAATATATATATATTTGCTAATGATCGTATTTACAAGAAGGAGCACGCCCTGCAGTTATTAAAAATATATTGATCGCTTATCAGGTTCATCAGCAAATCGCAATGAAGCAGAGAAGGCACAATGATGTTCATTGCCGCGATAGACTTGGGCAGTTTTTTGTACTGATCGCTCTCCTCAGCGCATTACTAATCGTTAGCATTGACTGTGAAAAAAATGAGATGCGATTTAGTAACCGATATGAGTTTATCGCTAATCGTATCTTGTCCAATATGTTTACCTTGATCAATATTGAAATTTTAGCTACAAACAAATAAACCTCATTAATTTCCATCAGAAATTGTGTTAATTCGTTCCTTCGAGAGATAACAGATGTTGCGAAGAAAAAAAGGGAGAATTTCTCTTGCATTCCACAGCATCGGTCAACCCCTGACTCATCCCGTCCAGCCATTAATCACAACTCAGATGTCGCAAGTTTCGAGTCGTATTACACACTGACTGGGCGTCTTATCGCGTGATTCATCAGAGTAAAAGCCGTCCTCCCACTCATCCCAGCACATGAATTGCCCAGAGAACGCCGTATTCGTGGCTGAATCGGCCCTTTGCATCTGTCAGAAGGGATATCGACCCGATCAATCCAAGTATGCGTGCGGTGAGTCTTCGTATTTCCCATTCCATGGTTCTCCCGCTCCGGCTCCCCACCCCTTGTCTGAATTTCCCCTTGTTCCTTGCTAGAATCTAAGTATGCGTGCGGTGAGTTGCAGTTCTTGATATGTTGACGTAACAGCCCAGCGCTTGGCGAGATTTATTTCGTATTTTCTACTGAATCACATCCGATTTACAGTCGCGGAGCCTTTCTCTCTTGATTCCGAACACATCGTAATAATCGCTCTGGCAGTCTTGCTCACCCTTGCCATAGCTGTGATCCTCGGACTGACCTACCAGGTGAGATCCGACCAAACATTACATGGAAAATACTAGTGATGCTAAATCGGAAATAGACTCTCCTTAATTTGCGTGCTCTCTTGTTTCTTTGACCGACAAGTGAAATGAAAAAGTCTATGCTGATTGTTCGTCCCAAATTCACAGCATTTTTAATAGCTCGCCATTTTTCCAATTTTAACCAGATAGCGAGAAGCTAGCTAACGCACATTTCAGCTTTGCCTCAATCGCCACGCTAGGAGAACGAAATATCCTTCATCCTCAGAGGAATACACTATCAGACTCGACGAAGACTGAGCGTCTCTTTCATAATTTTCCAAGAATGTTCGCGTGTACCTGCTGAGTGCAGTTGCTTATATCGGTAATTTGAATATATTAAAGTTAATTTATGGTGTGACAGAACTTGCTACTGAATCACAGAGACAAAATGTGACCACACCTATTGCACCACACCTCTGACAGTTCTAGCTAACTCCCTTGGAAGAATCATCTCAAATAGAAAAAAAAACTACTTAAATGGACACTAAGAAGAAGATTATTAGCATCATATTTTACTTGTTCAAGGTTCTCTTGATTATGATTGACCAATATTTGATGTTTCGATCAGAACCGCTACCAGACATTTCCTAAAAGCCGGTTCTCAGATCCATGACCGGGTTCAAACATTTGTGCATAGGTATCCACCAATCATAGTATGGAAGGTTTCAAAAAGGCTTGAATTAATTGATCCGCAATATCAATTTGAATGAATTTCCATTGAAATAACACGGGGAGAGCCCCGTGATCTACCTCGAATCGACGTGGGGCAATTATTATGGCTGTTCTCACCGTACCTGTCTCTCGATCGATCCCTTCTGTCCCTGATGCATCCTCTGTCTCTCCTCGGCGATCGATCACGACGGGCGAGTGATCTCTTCTAAAATATTTAAATTAATAATTTAGTAATTATTTTATTATCAGCATAGTAAGCTTCACCGGAACGATCAGCATCAGGGAATTACTCTCAACCGCTGTCTATATTGCAATTACCATTCCCGGCTAAACTTGTGTTTCACTGTCATCATAAAAATCCCAAAAGCTCGAGCTCGATGATAGATAGTCCCGCTGGTGGAAAGTTAAACACAAATTCGAGGTAAATACCTGGGCTATCTCGAGCGGCGTGGCGAGGAGCTTCGATCTTGTCGAGGCGGCGAATCGCGACGACTAAATATCATTAATTAATAGTTAAATTATATGAATATGAATAACTTGATATACACAGTGCCACCAACAACATGGACAGCGCAGTAGGCAGATTACAAAAGATTTACGTCTGGCTTTGAATCTATTTGGTACGATAGAATAGCGAACGAAGCAACGACAAACCGATCATCGCGCCTCCTCTCATCCCTGTCGCGCTCCCTTCTGTCGTCGCGACGAGGCGGACGCGAGCGTCTACGATCGTCTATCAATATTTAAATTATATATTTAAATATAAATACTATAAATAGCAAAATACTCGACTAAATGAGGAAATGAGACCAAAATACCTCGGAATCGCGACAGCGGCGAGGCTTTCCGCTTGCTGGACGGCGACGAGGGCATTCTTGCCTTCTTCGAGGGAACAGCTTCTGCGATATTAATGTTAAGCAGGATAAAGTACCGCAATAATCGAACATAACAGTGAATTGGCCAAATAACAAGCGAGGAAGCGCCATTTTCGAAAATACCGGCCCTACTTAGTGCCTGGGCGCTTACCCTTGGAGCTGTTGCTGCTGTCCGAGTTGGAGCCCAAAGCAGGGGACGAGGAGTCGCGGCGCTTCCGAGCAGGCGGCAATTCGGAACGCGCCATATAGCAAATACGGGCGTTATCGCAACGATATCGAGTGACCAGGCAAGCAAATAACGGTGATGTGGCGAGGAAGCGTTCAAACGCAAGCGCAGCTACGCGATAGTGGCAAAATATCACATCACGCCATCGTGGTGGACCTAAGGTGAAACTCTGATAAGAAAAAAGTAAGCGAAATGGTCAATAAATCAATAAACGACATGAAAGAAAAATAAAGTAAAAGGACGCGCGTCCGGAAATCGTGACCGGAAAATGGTGTGGTGAACCTCGCCAGAGTTCACCACCCCGTTCAAATTCTCCCTGATTTTATTTAGTCTATTTAAAAATAAAGTAAAATTGTATTTAATTTAAAATTTTAATATTGATTTTAATCCAGGCATGCTGTCGATATTGAAAATATAAAAAAAAATAAAAATTCAAAGTTTGAGGCTACTGGGTCCCTTTAATGCAGTTTGCTACATTTATTTTTTGTTATTTTACATTATTTTCGATGTTATATTTTGATGATGGAGGATCAAATTGCAGCAATGCACCGTACACAAATCAATCTTGACTGCTGTCAGCATTGGATTTGTCAAATTCGACAAAAAAATTTATGTGGCTGAAGGCATTTCCGTGACGAAGTGAGTTCATACAATGCCAATATCGAACAAAATCTCGCTTTTAGATCAACAGCTTCGTGTACAAACTCCAAAAGATAATCATCATTAGAGCGAACGACACGTATCAAGAGGAATATAATCCGTACGTTTGAACAGACTTAAATTTATGAACAAAATGTATCACGAAAATACAATATAATCTTCTTTTAACGTAAATAACATAATCAATATATCGCATCAGATCACTTTTTCGGCCCTCACACTGGCAGGGGATTCGGAGAACTTGGAAGAATGTATACATGAATGACACAACGTATTGGGAATTCATGCCGATGGAATGGTTTTTCAATGACTTTGAGAGTATGGAAGAATGGAAAAATGGAACTGAATACTTAAGGTGTGGAAAATTACACTGTGAAATGTGACCGAACACAATCGATTGCGTAATAGTTAAATGCACCGCACTGGTGGGAGTGCGATTATGCATCGATTGATTCGTTGCATTTCAAAGCCGATGCAAAAGTTTGAAATCATAGATTTGCATGCGGACTGGGGAAAAGAGTATTCTCGAAAATCTGGTGATTCCTCTCTCGAAGGAGAATTGGAACTTTTTCAAGGTTTCTCGAGGACAATTTCCTGGGAGAAAACACGATGATCCAACCGCATTACTTGCCTATGCTCGCTGCGCGGTCCAGCGTTCTCCGGGGAGGAATATGCATCGATTTTTCTTCAAAAATGCTGGAAATTTTACCAATCAGCAAGTTCACGTCGCTATTTCTGAAAACAAAACACTGGGTGGAATCGAGAAAAACACGCCTAAATTAGTCAATTCTAGAAGTGATGTGGAATAGCAGGGGTGGAGAATTGGTAATTTCGAGGGTGTGGGGGGGGGGGGCAAAATCCAAGAAAGTACCATGGTTTTAAGCCGTTTCGACATGCTAACTGAGACGATTCTAAACCGCGTCGAGTCGGGCGCCCCGTGTGGATCATCGTGGACGTACCGCTTCCCCCGAGATGACCTACCGCGACGATTACCTACATGAAGTTGGTTGGCTTTTGCAATCTAATTCACATTGTTTTAAGACAAATCGATGTTTAACAGTATCCATAGAAATCTCAAATAACGAAATGAGGACGCCGTATCGTGATGGTGGTTGGGTGAACCCGATGAACTGGGAGTGTATCATTTTAGAACTCATTTGTTTCGATGCTAGGTGTTGATTTAGAATGCATAATTTTGAAATCCCGGAGAGTTCTTGAAATGATTCACCGCCGATGCACTGAAACAGCCAACCGCATAATCTAGGAATACAATTGTTTACTCTTTTTGTTTTCAAGTGTGTTTTCCCGATCTTCCATTTCCGAACCATTTTTTTTAAAATTTTAATTTCGCAGTTGCGTACGTTCATCAATCTCCATCCTAATCGTGCGGCCTCTATGTCGACTGAGATCGAGACAAGGTTGGAGAGGGAATACGTGAGGGACGCTCTGCCCAAGTGGTTCAATCTAGATCCCTATCGCACCCAATGGTACTTTGATGATCTAACGCCAAAGGGGCATAGGCATGATAATTGAAACTTGCTTATGTTCAATTGGAGATAAACATTCGACTTTCACATCCTATTCGCACGAAAAATATTGGGAGTTTATAGATATGCCAAGCTTCTCATTTCTATGATACAGGATCACGTGAATAACATTACAATAGCTTAGGTGGTAAACATCGTGAGTTGTTATTTCTTATCTATGTACAACGCAACATTTTACACGAATGTTCATGCGAATACCCTGCAAAATGCAGCTGCTTGAATTGGTAATTTAATATGGTAAAATGAATTTATGATGGGAAGCTTACTTGTTTTCCAAACGCGATCTGTTATCATTCGGCATTCTTAATAATGAATCACAAATATTTGTCGAGTGAGAGGGGTTTCCCTATTGCTGGAATGGATGACTATTCAAGTTCAGAATTTCACTCGACCAAGCAGATTAGCATTCACGAGGAAACCCCTTGGTTGTAAATACATTGTATTTGCTCCAATATCGTTTGCTCAGACTATAAAATGGTGCCATGTTACCACAGTGAAGTTCCATCTTCTGAAATGCTGCAAGATATTCTCATATTTTGTCTTCTCTCGTCTTCCCTAATTTCAGCCGCAATCCAAAGCATGGAGGCATGGAGGCGAGGAAAAGAGGCGAGGAGAGGCACTGCATTCGTAATCCTATTCGAGCCATCGGATGATGTTCACACAATTGCGTTGTAAATATACTGTATCAAGATTTTACTTGAGAATAAATATCATACGCCGAGAGTGAAGCATATTTCGATGTGTCGAAAGTGTCATGGTCAGTACTTGACCGTAGTGATGTAAATTCGGTTTTGACTCTATCCATTCCGCACACTATCTCGCAGAATAAAGAGTGTCGCAAGCCGAAACGATATTATAGCCAACTCAACTGAATAGGCAGAAATAGGTTGAATCATTAGCGCTTCCTATCTCTATTTTTCATTCCTTTCTATTGAATTCCCCACAGAAATATTATGTGTCATGTCCGGAATCGCCTTAATAAGCTTCCGATTTTCACTATACACATTCAAGAATGAAGTTGGCGGTACTTCTCTGTATCGCTTCTTCTGCTCTTGCCTCCTCTCAATGCGGCGTTCCCATTCCCAATGAGTTAGAAGGCATTGGTCGACACGAAAGATCGGGCAGTTTTCTTTCTTTGTTGTATAAACACAATATCGTTTGCAAAGACTCCTCATACAGATCATCGGTGGTAAGAAGTTCCGAAGGGGAAATGGCCGTGGCAGATACATCTGATGGGACGTTCGCAAGATGGTAAAACCAGCAAGTGTGGAGGTGGGAAAGTTATATTTGACAGAGTATCAAATCCGGATTTGAGGAACGGTTCTCAGCGAGATCTGGATTCTAACAGCTGCGCATTGCATGTGAGCACGAAAGTGATATACTCGAAGTGTCAGTTTTTTTTCAGGACGCCTAATACGCGTCAAATAGTGTTCGGAGGTGTTTCTCGCGTTGAGGATTTAAATTCAACAGATGTAAGCATGTTTCAACGTTTATTGTTTTCATTCATTACGTATACATATGTTTCAAGGTTGTGAGGTTGACTGCCGTCGAAACTAAAATACATTATCTGTACAACAACAAATCACACCCAAATGATATTGCCCTTCTGAAGGTATATTATGGTCTAATCGGCCAAAAATGTAAGCGCAATATTTAGTTGGAGACTCCTCTCTCATTCAACGATCTCGTCTCCCCCATCTGCTTGCCTAATGTGGATCAGTCGATTCCCAACGATGGACAAGCTGTCGCCACGGGATATGGAGTCGCAAACGGTAAATCCGGTACACATGTAATCGCAAGCCTTTGTTCAGAAAGAGGAACAAACAAGACCTTTAATGACCACACGCTTCGCGAGACGATACTTCCCATTGTGAGACGAGACATTTGCCTCTGAGTTATCAGTAGTGATATAGTTTCGGGTTTTCACTCTCTCCATTCTACACACTATCTCGCCGGATAGATGAACGAGAGAGGGAGAGAGAGAGAGAGTGCAGAATGAGAAGTCGAAAACCGAAACGGCTCCGCTAATTATCCGTCGAAGTAATACAGTAATGATAACAGGTTCCGATGGGACCGCATGCTAAATTCGACAGAGTCAACTAATTCAACAAGGACTATTGATTTTTCCGAAACGACATGGGATGATTTTCAAATCATTTGCGCCGGATCGCTAGGACACTCACCTGACAGGGTGTGTTGAGAAGTAGTGATGTCGTTTCGGTTTTCGACACTCTCCATTCTGCACACTATCGCTTCTCTGACAGTCGAGATAGTGTGCAGATTGGAGAAAATTAACTCCCATTTTAGAGCATCAGACCTCATTACTGTAGCATTTTAGGGCGATAGTGGAGGTCCGCTAATGATGAAATCGACCGACGGGTGATGGTTTCAGGTAAATTGATATCATTATTGTTTTCACTCATGCTGCATTTGTAGATCGGAATCACATCGTTCGGTGATAACACAGAGAAACCGGAAGGAATAGTGCCCTGTAAAGTTTTAGTTGTATTATTATTTTTATTCTTTTATTCTTTATTATTCTTTTCCAGCCGCATTCACTGATGTGAGAAAGTACTGCGATTGGATCAACGAGGCATCCGAAGGCGACGTCAAATGCGAAGAAGAGACGGTGTCAATGCAAGACGTCGAGATCCATTTGTGATTGTGTACGATTTTCCGAGATAAAGTTAAACCCAAAAAACGTTGATATTTAATAAATCTTTTTTTCTTTATGATAAATGAATCCCATGCTATTGGACTTGGCAGGGTGTACAGATTGTCTCCGCTTCTACATCTTAAAACTATTTTTTAATTATTAAACTTGTCAGTCAACACTTAGTCAACTTTATCGCACTACATATGCCACCTCAGTGTCATGATCTCATAAAGCATCGACGACTGGATGTAGCAGTTCATTTTCCAAGCTTCAAAGCCCAACAATAATGATCTCATCCAGTAACAATTCGAATCTCCCATCCGCCCAATGCGGACAATGATAGCCAATCAGACATCCCTCTCTCCCCGAGACTCCCCCCCCCCCTCAACAATGCAGCACTTTCTGGGAATAATTTATCGTGCAGGGTTATATGTGGACAATCGAAGACACATCTCCCTGATGGGCGAGAGTTGTTTCTCTTGCAATTTGGCTAATGCGAGTGCATGGTAGGGATGCTTTTGCCTAATCTCGAGGAGTGCCGGCTCGATTGTATGTGGGGCTTGTGTGTGTGTAGATAAGAGAGTGGAGGAAGGAAGGGCGCTGAGGGCTGAGTGGGGGTCCACAAGAGACTTCTTATTAGCTCAAGGGGGGAAAGGGATGAGAAGACGACTGGGCGCGATAGAGGGGTAAAGCATAGTTGTGGTGGGGAGGGGGGTACGGTAATGAACGGTAGGCGGTACGGTAGCTTAGAGGATCTCGCATTTGGACTTCTCCGCCCAGGGGTTGACTCTCTTGTCGACGGGATTCACGAGCGGGTCTTGATCCTGCTGGCACTCCGTGAAGCGACGCAGTCTGCAATTACGATATTATTAGACATTACGGAATCGTTTCGTTCCCAGGGATATCCCATCATAACCTCCAAAAGAGCAACGTAAAACAATAAGTCACAGTGAAACCATAGTTTAATGGATTTAGTCAACTCTATTCACTTTCATGGTTCCTTACCACACTTTTCTATCCGAAATTTGCCCACTCATCCGGTGTGCACAAAAATGGTTGTTAAAATACACGCGACTAGTGCTGGAAGAATCATATTGTTTATAAAAGCTGGGATTGATGAAGATAGTCAAAGTGTCTAGGATTCGCCGAGTGTCTCGCCCTCCCTTGAAAGCTATCCAGTGTACATTCACACTTCCGTTCATAGTGAAACTCATATCCCATATTCTCAATGGCGAAAAAGTTCAATATACGCTTGGTGAATAATGGAAAATCCGAATTCTCTCTAGATGTTGATACGTTTCAAACAACGAAAACTACGCTACAACAGGATCAAACGTTACAGCGTTATGTAGGTTGGCGAGTGAAATCTCAAGCTCTTCTTCAAATCACCATTCAGGTGATCCTTAGCCACTGCCATCTTCAAGATTTAAGTTATGATACACCCAACGCTCTGAACAATCAAACTCTGATAACTGTCTTACCAAACGAGCTTACTACGGAAACGGTACCAGTAATTCATCAATTGCAAGCATTTGATCCAACCCCGGTTCTGTCTATATTTTCCGTATCTTTCTACAGATTGTGGATAATTCATACCGATCGGAATTACGCTTAGAACAATTTTCTCACAGATTCTACCGTAACCTTCCCTTATTCTGCTCTCTACATTATTAAGATGCGGGGACTCACTCGGCGGCCGACTTGGAGATGGTGGATCGTTCGATGTTGAGCTGGTGTCTGAGGGAGTCGACCGTTCGCTGCATGTCCGACTTGTCCATGTCTTCGACCGAGGAGGGATCTGCGAACGAGGACACCATCTCTCTAGGCTTCCAATGGGCGGTAGACGAAGAGGGCGATGAGGCGGTCACTAGACTCAGAGGGAGGGGCGGAAGCGCGGCCGAGGGACTGCACGGTCGGATCGGGATCGGCGCGGAGGGCGGCGGGGGGAGGGCGACTACGGACTGCTTCTTCTTCTGCGCCGGGCCGGACCCATTGCCACCATTGGCACCGCCCACTCTTCCCCCTACGATGGGATTCTGCCGGGTGGACAGGGCGGCCTGATTGGATCGGACGACAATAGACGTCCGATTGGGGCAGGAAGAGGGGGATGGGAAGCTGGGGGAATCTAGAGGGTGGGGGGGAAGGGAGGACTGAGAGGGGGGAGGGGCACTTGCATATTCACACTCTCAACACACAGCGGCGGCGGCAGCGTGTGCCCTCCTTCTGCCCTTCTCTCTCTCTCCATATCGTGTCCTATTTCCCCGCCCGTCTACCTTTCTCGCTTATGAATTCCCGGGGCCTCTCCTCCTCCTCACGCGCCCAACCCTCCTCCCGGCCCTCTCACTCAACAAAAGAAACGCTCAAAAGAATGCGAAATGTAGAAGCAATCCCGGTGAGAGGTTCCCTTCCTACTCAGTCGAACTTTCCTTCCTGGGCTAGCTCTATTCTATGCACTTCTAGGAAATGGAGCCCGAAACTAGCAGCAACAATACTACTCACTTTAGAAGAGCGAATATTCCTAAACACGCTATTAGGCAGTTACCATTGTTTTAAATGGAGTTGCGCCTAAACAAAGATTACTTGATACATGTGATAAGATTATCAGATATTTCGGTGAGCAAATTGATTCATTACTAATTGTTATTTGAAGCTTCGTACATTTTCACAAGCACACTGATAAAATACAAATGTAATTCGATACCACTCATCCCTCGAACTGCGCAAAAAAAACTAAATTGAGAATTATTTTATGTCATCAAAATAACGGTTTTGATTATTGGTCCCTCTAAGCATTACTAATCAATTGCTAAGCGCGCGTGATAAACATACATTGCGTTTTCTCTAAATCTTTTCATTTTTTGCAGGTAAATGCGCAGTATTGCTATCGAAATCCTTTTCAGGTGCTTCGCTCTCAAATTGACAGTCCTCTCTCATCACTTTCACTGCTCAAGGGGCACTGCTCCATTGATTCGGGAATTGAGGGAACAATGGGAAAAAGATAGAGGGGATGAGGTGGGATGGGAGACGCCTAGCAATAGCTCCAAATGCAAAGGGAAAACGGCAAATACGACAAGGAACATGCGAAAAGCGAGGAAAGGTGAGTGATTCACAGGTCGAATAGCCAACAAAGGGTGGAAGCGAGGGATAGAGAGAGTCAGGACGATAAGGGGAAATTCGGGTGGAGGAGAGGAAGCGAAGTGTGCTCTCTCTCTCATTCTCCCTTCCCTCTCTCTCTCTCTCCCTCGATCGATCTCCCAGAGGGTCGCGTTGTATACAAACCGTGGCTCGCCGGGGGGAGGGGAGGGGCACGGAGGGGGGGGGGGGGGGGGGGAAGAGGAAGGAGAAAGGAAGCCCCATCTGCTCGCTCACATTACGCCAATTCCCCATTCTCATTAATGGTAACCTCTTAGACGTGGGGGTAATACGGAAAAGTGGAAGAAGTCCGAAAACTCCCTTTTCATTCGCTTACTGAGTCCTACAAGTCCTCATCTGTCCTTTTATCTAAATAGATTTCGAAAGGAAGTAAAGTGCATTATCTTCACTATTTGAGTTTTGCAATGAATTTAAGCTCATTCGGCAAACATACGGTAAAGCGAGAAAATCGGGAGTTTTTCTTAGCATGGAATAGGAGAAGAAAGGGGAAAAAAGCGAGCCTGGAAGTATTGGAGTTGGTATGTGTAGTAGAGGGAAATGCAGCGGCTCCTTCTCTTTCCCTATCCAATTCGCTGAATACATTAGGGATGTGGGCTTGGTAATCGTTAGAAATGAACGATTGTAGTCTTGAACTGAGGAAATATCGAGCCCAAATACTGTGGCGTTGAATAAAAAGCGTGCGCAAGGCAATACTCTTAGGAAATTATAATATTGCTGCCAGAACAAGAGAGGAAGGGTGAGACTAGATTAGTGGAGGGGGAATTCGGACTAAGGCGCGAGCAAGGCGAGGAAAGAAGGAAGAAAGGAGGGCCGAGGTTCGATATATCGACCTCTCTCGCTCCCCTCTTTTGCTCCAGTCTAATACGACCGAATAGAAGACAAGACCAAGTGAGAAGAGTGGGGAGAGAGAGAAGGGAGCGACAAAAGGCGGGAGAGAGGAGATGGCATGCTAAATGAGTGAAGAGGAGGTCTCGGTCAATGAGTCCTAGCAAGCGCGTCGCGTCTCTCTCCACTTGGCTCGATCTCTCGTCATGTCTGCCCTCTCTGCCACCCTCTCCATTTCACACAGTCTCTCTTCCGCTATAACTGATTCGCCTCTCCTCAGCCCTCATGCTCTATGATAGAGGCTCAATGCAAACGACGGGAATGGATAATATTCGGAACTGCACATCTAATACGGGATAGAGATGTCGTTTCGGTTTTCGACTCCCCTCATTCTGCACACACTCTCGGTTCACTGACCGGTGAAATGGTGTGCGGAATGGAGAGAGCAAAAACCGCATTTACATCAATAATACGGAATAAGGCGCACCTGTCATCAGCCGTTCACTCCGATTCGAGAAACTTGGAAGAAGACGCTGGCGGCAGGCGGCAGCCTCGGCGTTGCTTCTAAATCGAGAAAGAAAAGAGTTGGTTGAAGGCGTGTCTCGTGCGCGCGATGATTCGATATTGTAGGACCACAAAACGCGACTGCTTCGGAGAAAAGTCTGAGCGAAAGAGTGAGAGGCACGACACAATAACAGGTCTTGATGACGGAAAGATCCAAATAAGAGATGGATCACATGAACTCAATTAGGAGGGAGGAAAAGCCTAGGAAGGCCAGAAAGGCAACTGGAAGTCTTTCAGCGTCGTCGTCTGATAGAAGAGAGAGAAGAGAACGCTCGCTCGACTGACGATGGAGAGAAGAAGAGAAAATATTGGGGAAGGAGGAGAAGAAGAAGAAGAAGAAGAAGATGAACAGATGGCAATCTTTGTCTCTCAGTTTCCCCCGTTCTCTTCGCTCTTCGATGATATTGATAGGAACAAGAGGAGGAATCGACTCGAGCCACGTCATCATAATTCACTTTCGCGATGGAATTAGTACGATCGACACGAGGACAACACGTATTATTTCGAAAATTGTAATTGGAAAAGAGAAAGGGAGAAACAATATCCGCGATGGAACGATCTGAGTCAACAGCTTGAGAATGCAGGCTTCCAATTTTATTGTGGAGCAGCGGGGACTGACTGCAGCGTTTACAGCAACCTCGCGGAGACTTCAACGACCTAATCCGTTAGTCGAAGAGACAACGGTAGGGAATAGGGATGTAATTTCGGATTTGGCTCTCTCCATTCCGCACACTATCTCGACGATCAGAGAAACGAGAAAGTGTGCAGAATGAGGAGTGTCGAAAACCATCTATGCGTGCTTTGCCTCTGCTCTTCACTCCAATCTCGCTTCGCATTTTTCACGTCTCCTGCGAAGTACAATAATAAAATCAGGAATGATAAATTAATTCAAGCTCTTTAACATCAAAGGCGATCGTTTTCCTGCTGAGTTCAAAACTGAAAAATTCTCACAGTAGTGTAATGAAATAAATATTTATGTTCTTGAGAGTCCTCGAAACTAGCAACAAAGCAGAATTCAAGAGCACATCTGCCACACTACATGATAATCCAAAGAGATAAATAATTCTAACATCGTTCTCAATTAGAGTGTCGAAAACAAACAAATATTCGAAACTATCCAATTCGAATATTCGTTAAAACAAAGCTAGTCGAATATCGAATATTCGAAACAAGTTGTTTTCGAATATTCGAATATTTGAAAACAACTTGTTTTCGAATATTCGAAATGTTCGATTCATTCTCTCCGATGGGCGAACCCTGAGTGGGCGCTCGCGTAAATTTGGGCGTATAAACAATGGTGAAAACACAGTCGAAACAATCGGATCGCGCCAGCC
The DNA here is from genome assembly GCA_036245825.1 of Pristionchus entomophagus. Classification (NCBI taxonomy): domain Eukaryota; kingdom Metazoa; phylum Nematoda; class Chromadorea; order Rhabditida; family Neodiplogasteridae; genus Pristionchus; species Pristionchus entomophagus. The sequence goes on from BTSX01000006.1 coordinate 30,606,083, forward strand.
GATTCAGTTTCGAATATTCGAAAACAACTTGTTTTCGAATATTCGAAATTCGAAACTCAGTTGTTTTCGACACTCTAATCTCAATCAATCGCTTCAATCTCCATGTCGACCTTTTATTGAAAGCAATGAATAAATGCTAAATAAAGAATATCATTGAAGCCCGATAACCTGTGAAGCCAGAAAGAAGTCGGAAAGATACTAGACACGTTTCGATCAATGAGTGAAAAAGTTGGGTTTTCATGTTGCCCTCAAAAGTAGCTTGTCTCAGCCCATTAACTGTGGCAGGGGCAGACCCCATTTAGTTAATAAAAAGCGGTCGTATCGCATTCTTCCTGAACGAAACACTCCATTTGATGTGGGTGTTCGGCGTTACCTTTGCTCTCCACCTGCGGCTAAGGTCAGCTGTTCTCACCTTCTCGTCCCGTAACCATTGTGCATCGTAAATCGTGGACTGCACAACACCGGCGAGATCGACCTTTGCTCTTACAGGAGAAGGCCGTCATTCGTCCGAGACCTTTAAAAATATCGATAATGTGACTAGGATCTCGTTAGGAGTGCTATTACTATGCCTTTTGCGTGTTTCGTATGATTTCTAGTTGGAAGGAGAAGCGAGATGAAAAGTCCATCGTATTCATGCACAGGTCGAAGTCACTCAACGTACTGGCTATTTGATTTTTCCCCTGCTTCTGTTTATCCTCCAATCAGACTAGAGATCTCTACTGATCACCCTCTTCAATCTTCCCTCATCTCTTTCTCCTCGATCTCTTGAGGTTCCGTGCTTTACATTCTTGCAATCACACTAAATACGGGTTGTCCTCATCTCTCCCCTCCTACCTTCAGTCTCCCACCCTCTCCTCTCCTTCTCAGTTTCTCCTCTTCTCTTCAGTCCACTTCGCAGATTGGACGTGAATCTCTCCCGTGTCTTCCCTCCTTACTTGCCCATTCAATTGCCTTAGCCGCACTGAGACCGACCTGACACGGGGGCTAAAGTTTGGAGGCGAAGCCAATGGCAGTGCTGCGAATTGCTCACGTAGGGATTCACTCAGATACAAATGATCTCTTTTTCATAAGCCGTGAATCCACCCCACCCCCAGAAGTGGTTGGATTCACGGATTCAAAAAACGGTTCCATATTCCCATATTCTGATCCATATTTATTTATTCGATGCATCAGCATGTTCGTAATATTCCTAGCCGCTCAACATCTCCTCCTTTTTTTACTTATTGCTGGATATGCGCTGGTCATTGTTCTCTTGTGATAGCATGATAGTCTCGCTTCATGAACCACCATTCGAGTATAAAGCGTAGCACTTCTAATTCGATCTGGGCGCACTTTCCTGCTCAAGTTGCGAGGGTCAAACTCGGAACGACTAATCTCCGTCCGATCTCCTCCCCGCGTTCGCTTCCCCCTTCACTCCGAGATAAGCAAAAGGTCATTTCGTCTTATTCCCCATTCTCATTTCACCCCCGATCACTAATTGCGAACGGCCTGTGGCCTCTGCACTTCTCAATCAGAAACTGTATCAATCCTTCTGTTTGCGATGCGCTTCAGCTAGTGTTGACAAATCGGAACCGCCCCTTCCCAATTATCTTGGCTGTCAGAGAAACGAGAGAGTATGCGAATTGAGGAAAGACATTTCCGTTTTGCCAGCGCTACCTTCAACCTGCCATCGACCTTCAGCTCCTTCCGATTTTCATATCTGAATCTGTCTGTCGAGAGCGGCGGGAAAGAGCTCAAACAGCCAGTGATCAGGCAAGCCGAGAGGGGGGGGAGGGGGTGGAGTGAAAGACGACGAGAGACAACGGGAATCGGGGAGAGCGCAGAGTCAACGATGGGTAGAGCGGGGACGAGAGAGTGGATGCATCTAGAGGTGAGAAGGAGGGGGAGGAACAACGGAAGGGACGAGGGAGACGAGTAGAGGGGAGAGGGACAACAGCCGATAGGGGCTACTTCCATCGATTCAGAGGGTGATTATTGACTTACTCCCATCTCATCTGCACTGCTTTCTCTGCCTCGGCCAACTTGCTGATCCCACGACTTTCCTAATGGATTTCGCCTTACTTTCGAAGAAACATTGCTGCTGCGCAAGCTGTTCATCCGATACCCCGCTCTATTTTCTCCACGGGTTTCGATGTCTCGTCCGCCTCACTTGGAGGGAAAGCAGCCACACTCCGATTCAATCCCCGTATTCTTCCTCCTCCCCGTCCCATCTCCCCTTTCATCCCCCTCTGTGTTCTTCCGTTCTCGGTGTTAGCAGATCCGAGTCAAGAGTAATGTTTGCATTTCGATCGCGAACAGGGCGTTTTTGCTGCGTGCTGGAATCGATAGGATGATGCATTTCGAGGCGCTTAACGCGAGTTTATCCCGGACTTCTCACCCCTCTCTTCGCCTCTCGTATCTCCCCTGTCTCTCGGCACATCTGGCATCCATTCTCGAGCCCATCCATTGTTTCTTCTTTTTCACCCCCTCTCACTGTCTCAAGTAGCGCTATAAAGGAGGGAGATGAGACACAGTAAGAGGGGCTCTTCTTGTCTGTTTTTATGCTGCATAATGATGTACTCGACAAGGACGAACGAAGTGCCGTTTAGCGATCATTGTTTTGCACTGTCTTGTTTCAGAGATTATTGGTGAATAAGGAATGATGAAGCAATAAGAAAGCCTAAAATCCTCGGCGCGGTCACTCTCCCATGCAGCTTCATCCCTTCCCCTTTTCATTGGCCGGCCGGGGGCCGGAAATTCTGGATTATTCATCAGTATTTGCGCAGTAAGATGAGAGAAGCCACTCCGCGTCCAGATTAGTTTCATGATCTCTCCCTGGATTCTATCTATTTCGACAGTTTCTCGGATCATTCGCTATGCCGTTCCTCCGTACGCCCCCTCCCTATCTAAACATCCATGATTTGATCTATCTGAACGCTTCATTCTTCACCGAACGGTTCAGGAAGCTTGAAAAGTGCCCGTCTGCCACACTTGCGCTCCTTTTTTGCACCCCTTCTCGTCTTTCTAATCACTTCTGAACACTTTCGCTCGTTTCTTCCCGAATTTGCTGGTATGTTTTGTCTGGGCCGCGAAACGAACGAAACGATATTCCCGCAGTTTCATTGCTGTTTTATTTGTGTGATGCATTGAACGAGCGTCCGATCGTCGGATCTTGTGCAGTAACTCCTCTCATTTTTTTCATTAACTGGATGATTAGCGTTGGATGAGATATTTTTTTTAATAAAATAAAATAATTACTTTTGTTTCCCGTTCCAATCCCGTATGTTCTCATCCGACGGTGATCATTCTTCCTAGAACCTCCTCTATCAACTCCCTATTCCTCTTTTTCTCAACCCGGGTTCCTGATCAAGCCGAGACTTTCGTCTTCCATTAGTGCACACTGTGCATGTTGTCCCGATTTCATCCCGCTATCTTCCGCGTCCCTCCTCCACTCTCACTCTTCCTCCTTCTCCCTCTTCATCTCTTTTTCATCCGCCTTTTCTCTAGAACCCATTAGTGCTACAATCCCCCATCTTGTGTCCCATCATTTTCCTCCTTATGACTGCTAATATCTAATATCCGGCGTCTTCGTCTCCTCGGAAATCCAACTTCGACAATGGTTCTAGTGTAGTGCAAAAATCCAATATTGAATTATATCTCTTCACCAATAAGCGCCATAGTCATTCATAGCATGTTCATTGTTGGTCATCGAGTTCGATCATATATTCTTGTCTATTAGTAATCAAAAATAAGAGTGAATTACAGCGGCATTCTCTACCTGGTCTTTCCCCGCGTTCCCTCCCCTCCTCCTCTCCCGCAAATCAAAAACGGAGAGAATGCCGTCATGTAGCGATCGTGTACGCAAACATAATCGACATCGCTTCTCTCCCCGGCGCTTCTCGTTCCCTGCGATGGGAGAGGAACGAGACAGCGTGCGGATCGGGGAGAGACGCTCGCTTCCACTCCCTCTTCTCGTCTCTCTGTGACTCACGCACGCGCATACGTTACTAACAGGGATTTCAAGTCGGAACCCGATCCTCCTCTTTTCCCATGCTCTCCCGTTTCTCTGATCGGCTAGAGAATTGCAATCGGGTTGCCATCACTATGACTAACCGATGGATAATCTTGATATTATCAAATATGGTAGGGCAGTATTAGTCTAACGCAGTAGTGACATGAGCAACGGGGAGCGGCGATCTCCTCTCGATCCGCCATTCAAGGTGGGACATTTGATCCTTGGCGAATCTGTGTTCCGTTGTCGTCCGATCTCGCCTTCTTTCCTCGTCCGGTATTTCTCATTCCATTCGATCTTTGGGTTCCTCAGCTGCCATAACTTTTCTGTTTTTTCGTGATTGCACGCCGTCTTTATGCAGATCATACCACTTCCTCGTTTAGTTACCCGTTTTTGAGTCAGCCATTTCCCGATTTGAATTCAGGTATTCCCTCATCTCTTTTCTTCATTACAATGCGGGTTCATCACTTGATTTTATTACTTTACCCCACTTAATCGCGAGAGAACTGTATTTCGCACGCGCACGTGGCAGGGAGCGGATAGTAGTCCGAGTAGAGGGAAAGAGATTGAAAAGAGCAAACGAGTAAGGTCGAAAACGGCAAGGGGAAGCTCAAGAGGGTTGTGTCTCTGATTCACCTTGATCAGCCCTTTACTGCCCACTATTCACTGTTTCTTTCCTGGTGGCATTTCAATATGATGCCCCTTCCTGGTTTCTCTATTTTCCTTGTCCCGCTTCCGTTGATCTCTCTCTGCTCTCGGCTCTCGATTTCACTGGGCAATTCAATAACCCACCCCGGATAATAATTGCTCGATTCCGGAATCGAATTCCCCCTTGATTCAATTGTTCACTGGAAACGTTCGGATTGTTACACAGCGATCATTGGTGATCTAACCTGTCCATTCCAATCATGAGAAAATTACTCGTCCCATCACCATTAGAGGTTATCTCACTTCCCGCTCAGATCCCTCTCTCCCTCTCCCTCAGCTTCATCTCATGCTTTGATCTAATCGTCTCAATGCGAGCGCGCTGCGCAACCATCTCAACCCCTCTTCCCTCTCTTCTTTTTCCAGCCCACCAACCCGTAATCTGGCAGAATTTGCATAATCCGCCATGATAGCGGGAGGGTCCTGGCTTTTTGATGTCGGCTCAATTGCGGGGTTAGGCACGAGGAAACAATAGTGCCAGACCGGTCCGGTACGCCGCCTTTTCACCCCGGTAACTTGATCAAATTGCGCTGATTTTATCGCCATTTTTGCCCAAATCCAGTGTCAAAACAATTGCCGTCTCTCCTTCTCTCTATTTCTCGCTAACGGACTTGTTGATCATCTCCGTGAAACACAGTGCTCCTCTGTTTTCTGTGAGTAGCCCTCTCCCCCCTCTCTCTCTCGCCGTTTCTATCATTGATCAACTTTCGCTCACCCACTTTTCCTCCCTCCGCTATCTTAGCCTCTTCCCCAACTCGATCAGTGCTTCGAGCACTCATTATCCCGATTTGGAGGGGGGATTACCCATGTTTTATGTTCGATTGAGTTCACTAATTAAGGCGATCAAAGTGCAGTCCAGTGGGTATACGGACAGGGATTGTAATGGCCGGTGACAGTTGAGTTAGCGCCACTGATCAGGCGAGAGAGAATGTAAGGAACAGAGTAATCCTAGCACCTTGTTCCTTTAATAGATCGAGTCGTTCGCCTTGTCTAGATCGTCCATCTCTTCCTTCTTCTTTCATGACCCCTTGTATCCGTAAGTATGCGACATCCCCTTCGTCTTGTTTTGTGCTCTATGCCCCCTCTCTATTCTTCTCGGATATTCATTGTTGTTGTAGGTAGGATGGTCCACTGCGGTCGTTGAACGCATCATCATCTCACCCCCCTTCCCAATTCATACGAATATGCCTGGTCCCGGCGGTCAAACGTCACGCGAATTTTTCGAATGTTCGAACGGAAACATATTCTTGATTTCGTTCGGAATCCTATCCAGCTCAGCCACAAGCTGTTGAATATGATCTCGATACGGTTTTGAATTGCCAATCCTCGGCTTTTGTACAGAACGAGCTTTCCATCCCGATCAGTGATGGATCCCAAATCCGCCCGCTTTTCTATCACGGGGACACGCATCCATTCTTGGAGAGTGATGCTGGGCAAATAGATCTTCTTTTACCTCATTGCTCTCTCTCGCTCTCGTTCTGCGTCTCTTCACGCACCTTCCCTCTCTCGGCGCACTCTCACTTCCCTTTTTTTCTGCGCGTGTTTCTTTTCTTGTCTTCCTCTATCCTGAGATGGCTCTCAACTCTCAGCCTCAGCGGCCGGGATTATCTCCCCTGAGTTGTGGCTACTCTCGCATCTCAAGCGCCCACCCTCACCGGCGATTTTCTTTCAAAGTCAAAAGTGATTCTGACAAGTGATTATTTCAAAGTGATTGTGACTTGAGATGCCGAAGGGGAAAGGACTCTCCTCAATGTGTCTGTTCTCTTGTGGTGAGGACAAACAAGAGAACATTCGGAAATGAGTCAGGCGCAATCCATTACATCGATCGGAATCCGCTTTCTTTTATCCGTATTTTTTATAGATTGCGTTCTCTGAAATACTAGTGTTTCGAAATTAAGCCAAAGCTAAGCGTCACGGTTTATCAGAAGCCAATCAGTTAATATTTTCTGAGCTTCTGGAAAAAAGTTATAGATTGCCTATCTGGCTCTCATATCTCTCGGACTCATTCGCCTGGTTTTATCCTCTTCCCGAACACATTATGCGTGAACCTTTCTTCTTCCATTCAATGTATGCCAGGTAGCCGCTAATCGCTTCCGCTCTTCTTTTATTCTCTTTCTCTCCCCCTTCCCTCTAGTCTTCCTTCTCCTCTCTCAGGACCCCCCTTCTGCTGTCTGGGAAACGGCGCGGAAACCATCTTCCTTACCTTGCAATAGGAGTTCACGTGCGCTTCCGCTTCTTGCATTTTTTTCATCATTCCGCATCGCAATCTAGTAGACTTTTTCGCCTTGTCCTTTCCATCCCCTATTAATCATCCCTTTCCTTACTACCCGCATCCGTTTTCTTCTCTATTTTCCGTGCTGTTTATGCGTCGTCCGATTTGAAGGGAGGGTACTGGATTATTTCTGCTGATCGTTGTCAGCGATCGATAGCTCCAAACTATTGATGTCGTTTCTGGTTCAACTCTCCATTCCGCACACTATCCCGTCGGTCAGAGACACGAGAGAGTTTGCGGAATGGAGAGAGTCAACAATATCATTTCTCCGGATCGATCTGCATCTTGTTGTCAACTGATCGAGAGCAGTGATAAAGAGGGTGGCATCAGTTCACGTTTCACTCATATTGATACGGGCTGATTGAAGTGTGGGCGTATCATTCACCCCTCCTGCTCAACCTACTCGGAATGTCAACTTAATAGTTTTTCATTGCCTTTCTGGACCCAATCCTTGGTATTTGCGGTAGAGTTCCCAATGTTCGGTTTTCAGTGAATAATTGCATATTGTTCTGACATTCCTACAACATCCTCTCTCATTCCTCTCTATTCGAAGGTTTTTTCTCGCCTATGTGCGACAAAAACAAACAAAAAAGAATCCTGGTGAATCAACCGTAGTGTCCGCATAATCAAAGTGTAAATCCTACACTACTGGTAACTATTTTTCACATTTGTTTCGGGCTGTTTCACGTACTCTACCCGTCATCCTCACTAGTGATGTCGTTTCGGTTTTCGAGTCTCCTCATTCTACACATTCCATAATTTATCTAACCTGTGAGATAGTGTGCGGAATGGATAGAGCTCACCTTCTCGAGATGCTGCTGTTTCTGACACCTGAGTGCGTCTGACTCTTCCCAGTCAGCGCCAGAGACAAGGGGGGGAGGGATGTCCTATTCATCCCTCGACATCCTCCTTTCTTTTCGCGCCTTCAGGTGTGAGGAGAGAATCAACAAGAGATGTCCACGCAAGCATTGCAATCTGGGGTCGAATTACCCATTATTCTCGAAGCCTGCGACGCTTTTATTTTTCGTTCAGACCCTGCGTGCTGCTTTAGCGACGGGCAAATTAGTTGGTTTAATCAGATAGACATCGGCCTGGTCCCCTCCCTTCTCGAATGTAGTTAGTAGTGATGCCGTTTCGGTTTTCGACTATCTTCATTCTGCACAATCTCTCGTTTCTCTCACCGGCGAGATAGTGTGCGGAATGGAGAGAGTCAACACCGAAATTGCTTCCCTAGTAGTTAGAGTCACCAATTGACGCCGGGGTCTTCCGATGCCAGAGGCTTCCCTTCCCTCCATTGCCCACTCATCGTTACCTGAATGTTTTCTCCCGTCTGTTGATCGTTCCCTTCTCACAACCTGCACTAGTGATACTCTTCACGCGATTGATCCTCATTTTGTTGTCCATTTCTCATTTCCGTTTCTCTCTTTCTCGGGCTTCTTTTGAATTTCTGATACACACGCTGTAGAGGGAGACAAGAATAGTAATGTTATCCGCGTTCCTGACCAAGGGGAAGAGGCCGTGTGTGCCCACAACAGTTGTCCATCTCCACTCCGATCATCTTCTCCCACTTCGTCATCCGGTCTCCTAGCCATTACTCTCCATTACAATCTCCGAGCCACGCGCGCGTCGTGTGTCAATCAGCCACAATTTGATAAGATTGTGCATGGACTAGTTGATTTCGAGAGAGAAAGACGAGAGGAGCGGGGATAGGTTGGATCAATCGAGTTCGCATCACCTTTTTTCTTACTGCATCCCTCCTTCCTCCGCTCTATCTCTGCGCCCATCATTCCGCTTATCCCCCCACCACCACTCTTCGTCTTTTTCTGCCTTTTTCTCTCGACGTCAAATTTTGTGTCTCTCTCTCTCTCTCTCTCTCTCTCTCTCTCTGTGCCTACTCCTCTCACTGCCCCCCCCCCCATTCCCTCCTATCATTATTCCGGGAAGTCAGTCAAATCGGGGAGAGAGAGAGAGAGAGTGAGTGGTAGACGGTCTGGTTATGTGATTTCACACTATGTAGGTTCTCTTCGCACTGGCTCGCCGGCTGATCGCAGGAGTGGGCAGTTGAGAGACCGCTCTATTTTGTCCGGGGGGTTTCTGTCCCACGACTTCCATCATCACTCTTTCACCTCTTCCGCTATGAATCACGTGCATTCCTGGGTCTTTCTCCTCTCCGTCCCGAATCCCCTCCCCCCAAGTTTCTACGACCTCTCTTATCGTATTGTCAATGCGATAAGCCATTTTTTGTATTATTAGTACAATATGTGTATAATTAAAGTAATCATTTGCAGGCAGTGGCGCGGTATGCACGAGCGCCCGCACGCGAACCATACGGAGAAGGCATTGTGAGACGCGCCATCAAGCAAGCGGTTTGATCTTTGATCTTTGTCCGATAGCCCCACATCTTATCATTCTTATCGCTAATCCCGAGCACTGAGAGAAGAAACTTAGACTTTTTGCCGGATGCTCGCTTGATCGGTCGAAGAGCGGTTCTTGCAGTATGTCGTTTCGGTTTTCGACTCTCCCCAATCTGCACACTCTCACGTTTCTCTGACCGGCGAAATAGTGTGCGGAATGGAGAGAGTCAAAGCCGAAATTTCATTTCAATCTTGCAGGTCGCATTCGTTGATCGTCTCTACTCCTCCCTCGCCCACATGATGCGGTTAACGCTCAAGCGGCTGTTCGCCGCCGTTTTCGTCATTTTCTGCACGACACTCATCATTTTGGCGCTGCCGCGGAAGGGCTTCGAACGAGGTTTGGGATGATTCAAAGGTTTGATGCAAAACGTGAACATAGCGACTCCTGCTTCGCCCCCGCATTCAAATAGTCACAGGATCCGATACGATCAGACTCCTCGTGATCGTTCCCGTTTCATTAGTTGAACAGCTTTAGCTTCTATGAGATACTTGAACTACACTGAGCGTGATATAACTTTCGTTGATCAAAGGTTTGTATCAGTACATTTGGAAGACCCGTTAGCGGTAAAGTCGAGCCGGAAATTGGCTCGCTGATATCTGAATAGCTTTGGCCGTGAATTACACTCTCCCTCTGGCCCCATTCACTCTGTCCACACTCCATTCATCATCGTCATTCAAGCCTTAGCTGCCCTCTCCCTCGGCTAGTTTCGGCAGAGCATAATTGATACGGACGCTTTGCAATTTTGACCAGACTAGTAGGGAATTGGGTTGGTTGTTAATATTTTTGGCTGATTGATTCCACTAACTAGATTACAGTAGGCAGTGTTGTGGTGCTCATTTCTCCCCACTTGAATCTCTTGTCGACAAGAGAGAATCAATGAATGTTGTGTCTCTGACACATCTACACCCCCCCTCCTTCTTCTCTTGTACAACTTCTCTGGAATTGACAGTAGGGGAAGTGATCTACCTTGTCCATTCAGAGAAAAGAAGGGGAGATAGGGAGAGGGAGAATGGAGACAAAAAGTGAGGAGCGCAGATAGAACAGCTATGCATACTCTAGAGGAGGGAAAGCACGACGACACGGCTCAATCATTCCGAGAACCCAAAGAAACATCGGAACTAGGAAAAACTGAACCATAGACAATTCACGAAACAACACACTATGTGCGTTTGTGCAGTTTGTTACCTAATAACTGACAGGTTGGGGGGTGAATACTTGTAGCTATCTCATGGTACGCACGCGTATCAAACTGTTACCTTTACGAACTTACTACAAACTATAATATAACTGTTTCCTAAATTCGTTGGCCTATGGTCCACTAGAAATACAATAGGTCGCGGAAATTAGCTTTGGAACTTCATAAATACAACCACAACCTCGAGCACTTTGTGGCATTGAACACGCAGTCAATTCCAGAGATCTAACTTGTCTTCTTTCAGAGTGGGAATCGAAGCCTCCGGGATCGTTTGAGTCCGAAAACATCGGAGGACCCGCGCGAAGATTCCTCGCCGAGCGATCGAAACGACCAACCGGAGTTGGCGATCAGAACATTCTCCCGAACCAACCACCACCACCCAAGCTCACGGGAGAGTTTGATGGACTCGATCCTTTTGGTTAGTTGTTTTCACAATATTTTGTCGCTTATAACTATTCTAGTACGTGTAGGGCGTAGAGGCGTAGGGTCGGAGTGGGTGCATGATAGGTGCGTTTTGTGTACAGCGTCGGTGCCGGTGCTAGTTCCTTTTTGCGCATCGCAACAAAGGTCCTGCATCCATGATGCTTCATTTGCAATGTAGAGAACGTTGTGATCGTACAATCATGAGAGGAAGTGTTGTGCTTTCGTGTGCGGCGCTTCGATATGCAAGGGAATTCTCCGAGTGATCTCCCTCATCCTTCCCCTTTCTCTCTCTAGCATTCTCCGAAGAGACCACCTTGACTTCCTTCCTCTCTTTCTCTCTGGCCCACTAGTGAATTCATCGTCTTCATCCTCGCTCATCATCCGATGAATGGAAGAGCGTCAATTGAGGCAAAAACGAGGGAATATACCCAGAAAGTAGCCGTTCGTAACATAGGAATAAAACGGCTAGAGAAGCTAGGACCTCATTTTCGGGCGGTTGTTGTATGTTTTGGTACAAAATACTACAATAGCACAACTACATCTTTTAGAGTTCTACTCGAGTCCGAGCAAGAAAGTGTTGGCCAAATTGGCTCGATATCTGAAGGAGGTTGACTGGAGTGAGATGAAGAAGGAGTGCCCTCAGAACAGCACACTCGCCGAGTACTGGAGTCAGACCAAGAGGTAAGGGAACCTATCAAACGACACTCGGTCATCAGCTACAGTATGCCATCAGGGGACGAATAAGTAAGAGCGAAAGAAGTAGAATGGAATGCAGGATCCTGGTTGGCATGCGATCAGCGAAAGAACTTTGATTGATGGGAAGAGGGGATTCAATTTATGTTTTAATTCTCACCATTCCGCACGCTATCTCGTCGATCAGAGAAACGATAGAGTGTGCAGAATGAAGAGAGTCGAAAATGGAAACGTCATCACTAATGGGAAGTGGATTGGTTGCAGGAAGAAGGTCAGCAAGAGCGATGCGTGGGAGTCTTTCTATGCGGAGATAGGCAGCTGTGATGTTTACAGGTACAACTTATTCAATGGTTTGATGATACACATATTATTCAATGACAGAGAAAAAAGGTTGATTGAGATTTTTCTTTTGTAGACTCTTTTGTAGACGATACTCTGTGGAAGAACCACCATTGTAGGTCAACTCTAAAGTAGATGTATATGAAAGAAAAATCAGTCCATTCTTCAGGAACCAAGAGACCATCGACAATCTCTTCAACTCGCTCAGCACCCTGCCCATCAAGGAAGTGCACATCATGGATGGAGGAACGCAGGTGAGATTATTTACACATTACATTGCACGTCATTTTCACATTTTACGGTGTATGACGTCATATTTTAAACATTATTTAATCTATTTGTTCAGGTCAAGCTGATCTTCACTTTTGAGAACGAGAAGCAGGCCGTGTTCAAGCCCATGCGATTCGGCAGGTGAGCGAATCGATAATGAACCTTTCATACCGTATCCAGATAAATCGATAGTTGGTCTTACATACCGTATCCAAATCGATAATTGGCCTTTCATACCGTACCAAGAGTATAAAAACATATCATATACTTGTAAATGTCAAAACCCTTCGCGATCGCTGCACGTTGTGTGTTGTTTTCGCTCACGAGAACCCCGGGACTGGATTTGACGAGCTTCTCTGACTCTATAATTGCAGGAACTACGAGTCGGATCCCAACCACTTCTACTTCTCCGACTTCGAAAGGCACAATGCGGAGATTGCGACCTTCCATCTTGACAAGTCAGTTCCGGGACCAGACAAAAACATGTCCACAAAGACATCTAGCAATGATACTGGGGACGTGATCTAAAACCCGACGTCATCGTCGACGTTTCAGAATCCTCGGCTTCCGTCGGGCTGTCCCTACTGTTGGGAGGATAGTGAACATCACTTCGGAGTTGCTGGAGAAGGCAGAAAAGAAGCTGAAGAAGACCTTCTTCGTGTCTCCAGGTGATCATGCAGAAGGGAAACTTGCATAAATCCAAGCAAAACAAATTGAAAGTTTGTATTCTCTGAAATAACATTGACTTTGCAGCCAAGAACCAGTGCTTCGTCTCCCGCTGCGACTACTACTGCGACACGACTCACGCCATCTGCGGGTCGCCCGATCTCAAAGAAGGATCTGTCCAAGTGTTCCTGCCCGATGAGAATGCTGTCCCGCGAAAGCACAATCGATCGCCGTACAGGAGGTTCGGATCAAGTTCTAGTAGTATGCTCAAAATCATGCTCAAAATATCTCTAGACTCTCTTCTCTTCATTATTCAAAAGATAGTATTCAAAGCATCATAGTTGTTGAAGTTATTGATTCTTCCGAGTTCAGAACGTACTCAAAGAAGAACCAACTGGCGGACTGGCAGACGAACATGGACTATTGCAATGTGGAGGTGAAGAAGGACAAGAAGTACGCCCATGGAAGGAGATTGCTCGATCTAGTCGATCTGCACATCATGGACTTCTTGATCGGTCAGTTTCTACATTCAGAAACTGGTACATCCTTTGTCCTTTGCATACCAGAGTTGATCATCTCTGACTGTTGATTACGACCAAATGGTTGCCTAGTGAATACGGTACATTTCAGGCAATCAAGACCGTCATCACTACGAGTCCTTCGACGTATTCTCCGGTCATCCAGCGTACGCCGTGCACCTCGACAATGGGCGAGCGTATGTTTTTTTATCGACTGTCGTCCCATAAAATTGGGGAAATTCTCAAACAATCGAGTTCATCCGATACGAGTAAACATGCATTACATCTTTGATCTGATTGTTGAGACAGTCAAGAAATTTTATCGGGATTACAACATGATTAGGGATACTTGAGCATCAGCAATTGCCATTAATTTCTCTGAAAGGCCACTCAAAGATAGCACAATTACTAACACGTAAAAGTGTCCGAATCTATGCAAGGTTACTATATTACTCAATGATATCATCGTAATAGTGACTACGGTAACTCATGCTGATAGTTAGTCATGAACATCTTTTCAGGTTCGGTCGCACTGACTTCGATGACCTCGACATTCTGCTTCCTCTCAAGCAGTGCTGCGTCATTCGTCCCTCCACCCTAAAGACGCTCGCGGAGTTCTACAAGAACCCTAAGAGCCTCACCAAGACGTTGCATGAGTGAGTCAGAAGGACAAAAAAAAATCCAAAATTGAGAAAAGTCAATGCATTCTACAAATGCATTGTGGATGTGAACATTCCTAAGGATATTATATTTTTACAGATCTATGTCGGCCGATCCGGTCTTCCCGATTCTCGCGTACAAGCACTATCCCGCGCTCGAGCGAAGGCTCGGCATCAGTGAGTTTCATCCTCTCAGAACAATGCATCGGAAGCTCACTCAAACTCATTGTACAAGCAATCAATGTCGTGTTCACTCGAATACGGAGATTTGTTTCATGGTATGAATGTGGGGGTAAATAATGATTCTTTTCAGTTATGGATGTGCTCAGCAAGTGCTTGGACGATAACGGCTCCAAATCTGTCGTCGTGAGCGTCTTCCACAATCCCAAGGTGCGTTCGATCGATAATTCTACCTCCAACGACGAGTCGGACTGAGTATTTGATATTTGATTTGAAGTTTCTTGTTTTTATAGTGGGGAACAAACAACACAAACACGAGTTGTAGGTTCCCGAGACCGATCCGAACGACTACGTCGAGGAGGAGGAGAGTGGGGGCGACACGAAGCAGCAGCCAGTCCAAGTCCAGCCCGTTAGAGGCAACGCCATCCACTGATTCCTCGCCCTATGTGATATGGTTCAATTCGAATGTGTCCTTCTCTCCCGTGCCATAGCCCTTTCCACCGCCCCCTCCTCTTCATTCCGCACCGTCCTCGTTAGATCAGCGGCCTTCCCCAACCACTAACTCAGGTCCCGCACGCATAAGCAAATCATATATTTCGAATATCCCTCCCCGACCCCCGTCTGTCATAGCCAAACGACCCCAGTAACCACTCTATCTGTTGTACCGTGTGCCAACGCGCGAATTCGGGTTCCCTCTCGACTCCGCCCCTTTTCACTCTGGCTCCGCCCCCTTGCAGCCATGCCGTAGCTTCGTAAGATTAGCTTACTGATCCTGGGTTTCCACCTGTCCTTCTTAGGGTAATCGCCAAAATATCCGAGAGTCTTGCTCAATTCGTCCTTCATTAGTCCCTAATTAGTCGCCATTGAACTCTGAGTGATAATAACAATGACATGTTACCCCTCCCCCCCCCCTTCCCCCCTTCCGTTTCCCCTCCGAGATGGGTGCTCACAATCAATCACACACACTCTAGCACTTTCGTCTTTGTTTTCGACCGCAAGTTTGGTCGAAGTTCCGTCCATTTCATATGTAATTGTTCGTGTATTTGATCTACCGGTGTAACTCCAAAACAACAGTGAGATCGCGCGTGCACGACCGTGCCGCCGCCCCCTTTTATCGTTCGTCTTGATTTCACTTTGAGCTGTGTATTCTCGCAGAGTCACCTTCCCCTATCCGTATCCACACTGGTTAGATTGTAGTCATTACTGATTGTTGTTGCTCTCAATGAAGATTGCCCCATGAACTGTTGTTGGAGTACACCGAACAAAGAGGTAGAAGAGGGCAGTTCATTATTTTCACAATTAGATCAAATCAAAATAAACGCAAATAATCGATCTATTGTCTATTGCATGAACAATGAACGAATGAGAAGTACATGACAGCTAATTGTTTGGACACGTAGATTTGAAACAGCCCGATCAATAGTATAGTAGCCTTTTACAGCCACCGGGGAATCGCGTGGGCATCGTTAAGATCTGGATGGGGGGGTCGAAAGCGAGTATGTGGCGGATGTCCATATTTCACAGGAGGAGGAGGCGGAGCCGACGGTTGCCTATAGTCAGGGGAGCTGATCTTTGAAAGTGACGAAGCTGAGAGTTGCAAAATTAGTGAAACAAAAAAAAAGAAATATAATGGCAACACAAATGAAGATGCTGATTCTATCCATCTTTTCTGCATGATAATTCTGATATAATTTCGAGAGTTTACCTTCATAAACAGCTAGAAACGCGAGAAAAAGACAGATGATCAATACTCGAGCCATTATCAACGTTCTTTCCAACTGCTCGTTATATACTCCGTGGTGATACGGTAAACATCCGACTCTTTCCAGGTCACTTATTTTGCATTCTCAGATTCGATGGACGCATCTTAGTTTGAAACCAGTTTGAATCTGGCAATCGCGATGGATACAAAAGTGGTACTTTGGAAATCCAATTCAATATTCATCTGCGCATGTCGTGAGGTAACGGTTTGATGTCAGTTTCAGTTGTGAACAGTCACGTTTCCGAGTGTCTCTTCCAGATTGATCCTTGTCGCAACGAACAAACATACTTATGAAAATACATTGAATTTATTGTACCATAGAATCATATATAATGGAGCAGTCCTGCAGTCCTAAATCAAGTATCCTCCACCGCCAGGAGCTCCTCCGCCAATTCCGTTAGGGTCAAGGATAGGTCCGCCCCCTCCGATCGGGCCAGGACCGACGCCGAGTCCACCTCCTCCAGGATACGATTCACCAGGATAGGCTCCTCCTATAACACGGGTGCCATTCGATGACCAATATTCACATGCTCTATGAGAATGAAGGAGAATGCTTTCAATAGTAGCTAACCTGGGCCGCCTCCGCCATACGATGGTCCACCTCCTCCTCCGTAAGTGGGTGCTCCATACGACGGTGGAGGCCGGTAGTATGAACCTCGCTTCGATCGGAGAGTTGCTGAACGATCAATGATTGTGAATAAGCGAGAAACGATATGGCAACACCAATATTAGGTTACCTTCAGATACAGCGAGGAGAACAGTGAGCAGAAGGCAGGAGATGATTACTCGGGACATTATGGTTGCGCTGATTTCCCGTTACCGGAACTCACCCCTTATATACCCGAGGGATTGTGATAAACACCAGTGGACATGCACTTGCCCTTGCCAGTTCGCTCTACCCGAGATGGAAACATCAGTGCCGCGTTTGACCTATCTCACATTTGACGCATCAAAAGTGCCCAACTGAGATTGGCAACAATGATCTTGTTAGTCACCACTCATATACTCAAGATGCCCTCAGCGGTGCGGAAAACCGGCGAATCGATCTTGGCATCTTCTCCATCTGCAATCGCTCGATTCTAGGTGCGCATCTTGGAGTCGCGTTTGAGCTTTCGCAAATGGGAGGAAAACAGCGTTTATTTGTTGTTCGGCCACATTAATCTCACGATCTCAATTACACTTCGATTATATCTACTTCCATATAAATATAAAATGTTATGGCACATCATCAAGAAGCTCGCTATATTTTTATCTGAAGTATAATATATTTGATCAGGTGAATGCCACTTCGAGCAATGCACGAGTTCCGCCTCGCTACTTTGAAATATGAATTATCACAACAAGGTCACTTGTTTCCCACCTGTGACCTTTTTTCTTTCACAGTCGTTGTCATTGATAGCTTTGGCTAGAGGTGATGCGTGAGGAGGTTGGATGGTCTGTGCTCATTCTACCCGTTTAGTTATCATCCTTCACGCTTTGTTCTTCTTGTTTTTCTCACAACCCCACCCCCACTTTCTCCTCACAATTATAACACCAATGCGGATAAATGAAGGTAATAAAATTATAGCTTCTGATCTCGTGTAAATCCTTCGAGCGTATAGAAATTCCTTCATTATATCATTGACGCATAAATCATAGGGTGGACATGTTAGTCAGTCGTATCAATCAGCAGTCTACATAAATCCAGGAGGTCCGATATTGCCTCCTCCGATTGGCCCTCCGCCGCCGCCGCTGTTACCAAACGATTCACCTGAAACAGAAATATTAACCTGGAACCTGGTACAACGCTTCATTTTTATTGAGAATAAGCAGGCTAATAATATATAATAGGGACACTTTGCTCACTTTGAGACTGCGACTGCGAGCCTCCTCCACCTCCCGGGTACTGTTGTCCTCCTCCTCCGTAGGTGGGGGCACCGTATGACGGGGGAGGAGGTGGAGGCGCGCCGTACGAAGGTTTCTGGTACACTGGGGGAGGGGGAGGTGGAGGTGGGCTGTAGACTGGTGGTGGGGGATTGTAGACTGGAGGAGGAGGCTGGTAGGACGGTTGGGGCGGTCGGTAGTAGGAGCCACGCGTCGCTCGTTCCCATGCTGTAAAAGAGAACAAATCAGTGAAAGTAAGTGCTGATTGTTATCAGGAAATCTTCGTGAATTGAAAAATCAAAACATTAAGTTTACCTTCAGAAAATGAGAAGAGAACGGTGAGTAGTAGGCACGAAAGGATTACTCTAGTCATTATGAGTTGGCCGATGTCCCATCACCCCAACTTGCTCCTTAAATACTCGGGGTATCATTGGCGATGTGATAAACATGCGTGGAATCTCCCGGTCACCTCTATGGCTCTCTTCCATTCGCTCGATCCTTTGAGGATCCCGGTGCCGCCGCTGTTTTGACCTATCACAAGTGTGAGAGAAAACAACTGAGATGAGAAGAGAGGGATGGTGGAAGGAGGAGAGAGCGATTGTTGTGGCTCAGATTCGGCGTGTAGATCGAGATGTGGAATCGGGTCGATTAGTCATTCTTCCGCTTCCGAAACTCGACGAGTAGAGACAGAGCAATTGAACGCCTCATCCGTTCTGCGCACCCATTATCTTCTCTGTTAATTCTATATTCTAGATTGTGTTCAATATTCCGAACCCGTTATAATGTTTTTATCGAGTGTCATTTATTTCCTCGTTGTCCCAACCCCAGACAAGAGAGGAATGCAGGAGAATAGCACAGGTAGAGTTCGAATTTGTTTCTTTTTAATCCTCAAGTTCTATCGTATTAACCGAAACGTTACATGTCTGCTTAATACTCATTTGCACATGTATGAATCGATCTTTCGAAATTCAAGCTTTTGGATAAACAGACTATCAGTGAATACACTCCCCCATTTTATCAGGACATCAAACGTATGATACAGACAGGTGATCAGACCGATCAATCGATTAGAGATTAGACACATCGGGATCCGCCCAAACACAGTCTTGTTCGATCTTCAGGTTGTACTTGCTGCCGGCGTTCTTGTATTCGGACGTGACCAGCTTGAACCATCCCTGCTCTCCCCAGGGCGTTCCCCACGAGTTTCGACCGACCCAGTACGAGATCCCAGTGTCGTGATCGTAACCCCATCCGACGATGGACACGATGTGATCGATATCCTCGCTGGTTACCTGTAGATCATGAATCAAAAACGGATAGGATGAGTGATACACACACGTCAAGATCTTGCGCTGATTTTTTTTGCCGCTGAGCGCATATAAGTTTTCCGACAAGACTACTTGATAGATGCGATATTATCATACATTTAGGTATTTTTTCGTGGCAGCTTGCCTTCTCGCACTATCGATAACCATTAAAGAGATGATGATACCGCACCTCCTTGTAGATGCCTCCATTATAATCTTCGAATGCCTTGGTGGCGGCGATTCCGCAGGCGATCGGTCCATTATGATAGATCTCCGCCTTCATCTTCTTCAATCCACTAACGCTACCGTACTGCTTGGCCTGAAAGGGTTACGGTAGAATCGAGGGGAACGATAGTTGGCGGACCTTGTAAAGGGTGTAGTTGGAGATGGAGAAGCATCCAGTGCTGGGCCAGCAAGAGCCACACTGGTTGTAGCCATTGCATTCTGAATGGAATACATGAAAATGGAAGACAAACTCAATCAATTCCGGGATAAATGTCCATGAAAAGCCGGGAATATTGCAGAAGTACTCACTCTGATCCTTGGCCTGGTAGTTGTTGCAGGTCTCATGCGGGATTCCGTGTTCATGGGCGTATTTGTAGACGAGTCCGGGCTCTCCGCCGGCTGCGCACGTTCCCGCCCCGGAGCAGTCCACAACCTAGTGGTGTACCATTCAAATCCATACAATACGTCAAAAAATATACAGCAAATCAAAGAGGAAATAGAGGAGGCTATAGAAAGCAGGGCCAACATGCTAAATGTTTCTTCTCAGATATAGTGAAACCCTCGAACTAAAGAAGTTCCCTAATGAACAGCAAACAATCTCACCTGCTGCACCGAGAGCATTGCGCCGGGCCACTTGTTCTTCCTCTTGATGTTGATGCGATCAGCTAGTGCAGAGGTGGCACCGAACGCCCAGCACGAACCACAGTCTGAAGAGAATCCATTAGAGATGAGGGACGCCTTCTTGGGGAAATGGCCTGATCATTTTGCACACACTCTAGACCGGTAATAGAACTCGACTCACACTGGGGGATGTGCTGATTGCGATCGGGGGAGACGTAGTTCACTCTGTCGACGTCTCTCCAGTCCCAGGCTAGGGGGAGGTCGTCATTTTCGTAGGATGCGTGCTCGTAGACTCGAGGCTCGTGCCTGCAAAGCACACATGTTTCACATAGAACCCTTCCTAAAAAAGTGTCGGAATAATCCGAGGCTATCTGGTACTCCAAACAAGTCAAGGAACTGACGATAAAGGTTGAATCAAATACTCACTTGTGCTCGTAGATATCTCCTGTGTTCTTGTAGCAGCCACGGAGATTGTATCGATTCCTCTCTGATTTCTTCCCGCTAACAAAGAGGAGAAGGATAGAGAGAAGGGCGAGCAAGCGCATGCTGAGAACTGCGACTGTCACTTATCAGGCTCTACCCTTATAAACGCGACCTTATCATCCCCAAGGGTCACTCAGTGCCACTCTGATAGCCTCGAATTCAAAGATGCAATGACAAATTCATCAGTGATCGCTTGTGAAAGTGGTAGAAACGTGGATACTAGAACTGATGCTTCACAATGGCGCATTTAATAATTCAAATATTTTAACAAAAAAATCTTGTCATTGTCATTGGTAAAACTCGAATCAGTGAACTGTCTTGGACTTCACAAGACTCAAACAAAACATCGTACAATTCTCTGGTGAGAATTGTGATGTTGGGTTTCTGTGAGGAACACTAATCCTGATTCGGAACTCCACGAAACCGACAAAATTCGGAGTCATCCGGATGATTTCTGGGGAACACATCACACAACTTTTCTCACCACAATAAAAGTCACGAATTCAACCTTCCGGGGAAATGTGGAGTATCCTAGCTTTGCGAGCAAAGTCAACAGCTGAGTGAATTTCGACCTGAGAGGTTAGATTATCCAAAGACAACAATTCAATGAAAGTCTCGGGATCAGGTACCAAAATACGCCTCCTATTATTCACTATTCAAGCATAATATTCAACATTCACGACTCGTTCGACGATAAATACCCAAATGATTAGACAGTTACAGTAGATCTTCTTTTCCTTTTTTCAAATTATATTATATAATAGCACACCTGAGACTTTCTGACCCCGGGTTTTTCTATGATCTGAAGATTTGGGGATATGAGGCTTCACTTACTCGAGATCTTACGGCTATTATTGAGATGTGATATTTGGATAATCTAATCCCTCTGATTAAAAATGCACTGAGCTGTTGCCTTTACTCGAAAAGCTAGGATTCACCTTCGGAAGGTGTTTTTTTCTGAAGCAAATTGTGATAGTTATTGGCAATACTCTCACTGAAATTTGTGATTAAAGAGATAATATGAGCTTGAATGCATGTGATAGCAAGTGAAATATGTTAATAAAATGACCAACTCAAGGTATGCACAAGAAGCATTTCTGAAAAAAACAGCATTATTTTGTCACGAGCTGAATTATGCAAAAGTTCCAATGTGAAATTCGAACATTGAAATTGGTATCATAGGATCAGATCAATCACCCCTAAAACAGCGGTTTTAGATATTTTTGGCATAGAAATGAACTCTGGGATAAAGTTTATTTTTTGGAAGAGGAGGAGAAGTAGAATCAAATGTTTCTGGTGATCACAAAGATTCATTGTGGATGAGTCAAGCGCCCTTATGCATTGCTCGGTATATCTCCCTACCGAAGCAGGAAATAAAAAAGCGCTACGTGCACTTTTTCGCAGATAATCTGACTCAAAGGTTCGTACAATGGAAATATTGAATCGTTCATGAATCGCCCTTTGCTATCGTATAGAGAAATTATCGGGCTTCATAGTCTATGTGAAGTCCAGGAGAAACGTCTCGCATTGGAGATCTGCTGCTCAGAAAGTTTTGAAATTTTTCATGCAATTTTTATAATTGGTTTAGGCGCGATTTCTCACATGCTACACGAGAGCGATTCAATTCAAAACTTGTATCGTGATGCTCGAGTGTACTCCTAATATACAGTATCGGACAAAAGTCATCGTTCACAAATGCAAAGTGGTGTAACTTTTGAACCAGATAAGCAATCGGTTTGATGTTTTGGCAGGATACATCAGACCTATTGATGCATTGCCACCGATAGTGACGTCATGCTACGATTTCGCAATATTGCATAGTGATGATGCAATCATATATATGTTCTTCACTTGTGATTTTAAGGTCATTGGGATTTTTTTCTAAGTCTTCTCTCTTTTTGTGATGATAGAAGGCCTCAGCATCTACCGATTAAAAAATAGTACTCATGAGGCGTTGTCGTACAGAAGCAGAAAACAGGTTCAAAATAGGGTCCCGAAAAAAATAATTTCCATTCATTGACGTGCTAGAGACTCGTTCAAAGGCTCAAAATGACCCTTACAATAATTCCTGATTACCCACAAAGTTCGATATTGATATCTCTTAATTTGACCTCAGGGCACGAATTTTTAACTTTTTCAAGTAATTGTTTTCTTCCTATTTTGGATGATCATAGTTCCAAGGCCGATTTTTGTTCAAATGTATTTTCTAGACAGGGTAGTTGCAAATCCATGGAATATACGATTCCCAACTTTTTAGAGCATTTGGATAACTTTCCCGCCTGCGGCAATCGAAAATCAGAGGTCAAAAGATTTTTAAAATCGGCTATGTTTCGACATAATAAATTTTAACTTTTTTCATTAATGATATCATGGACTCTCATACAGAAATTCGTACTCAGCAGACAAAAATATCCCAGAAAAAAATTTAGTCAGGAAGTTTTGAGAGAAACTTTTTTTCGACTAATGATGGGGGTATCATGGTCATTTTTTGGGTTGAAATCGATTGACCTCTGATTTTCGATTGCCGCAGGCGGTAAAGTTATCCAAATGCTCTAAAAAGTTGGGAATCGTATATTCCATGGATTTGCAACTACCCTGTCTAGAAAATACATTTGAACAAAAATCGGCCTTGGAACTACGATCATCCAAAATAGGAAGAAAACAATTACTTGAAAAAGTGAAAAATTCGTGCCCTGAGGTCAAATTAAGAGATATCAATATCGAACTTTGTGGGTAATCAGGAATTATTGTAAGGGTCATTTTGAGCCTTTGAACGAGTCTCTAGCACGTCAATGAATGGAAATTATTTTTTTCGGGACCCTATTTTGAACCTGTTTTCTGCTTCTGTACGACAACACCTCATGAGTACTATTTTTTAATCGGTAGATGCTGAGGCCTTCTATCATCACAAAAAGAGAGAAGACTTAGAAAAAAATCCCAATGACCTTAAAATCACAAGTGAAGAACATATATATGATTGCATCATCACTATGCAATATTGCGAAATCGTAGCATGACGTCACTATCGGTGGCAATGCATCAATAGGTCTAATGTATCCTGCCAAAACATCAAACCGATTGCTTATCTGGTTCAAAAGTTACACCACTTTGCATTTGTGAACGATGACTTTTGTCCGATACTGTATGTCATGGAGATAGCCTTAGGAGATTTGAGACTGACAAAATATTCAAGGTCTAACTTAGTACTCGAAATTGGAAAAAAACGTTTGCATCAACCTAATAGTTGCCAATCAATCTTGTGTGCAGACGACTTTCAACGGAGCTCCCGACACCGCCTGTAGTTTATTCTCCTGAAAGAATAACTATCTAGACGCATATGAGGCCGCTCGCCTTATTTTCGAGCAAATTCAAGGAGATCTGGCACAGCTCAAAAAGGTTCTGAGGTTATCGAGGGTGGTGAAGACAATGGACATATCCATTTTGCCCACATATCCCTCGTTCGCTCCAGATGGCGTCAAGTCGAAATCACGTTTTCCCGTGCTACTCGGTTCCCGTGAAGTCTAATTTTAGGCGAAAATTGAACCTGGGGTAGAATTGCATGGCGAACAACCCTGTCTAGTTAATTTTTCATGATTTTTAAAAATAATTTTCAAAATATCGACTTTTCGTACAGTCGTTTCCGAGTATGCCAAACCATACCACGCGATCGGGCGTCTCGAGAGGAACCGAAATATATAATATCCGCCAAATAAAGCGTAAGACCACCGAGAAACTCGGCTTATAGTGTTCTGAGATTGTAAGGGAATGATGCTTTCTTCCCCTCCCTCTCCCTCCTCTCTCGTGCGCTCTCTCAATTCCCCACGCTCTCTCGTCACGCAGTGTCAGGGAAGCGATCGAGGGGGAGAGGAAGAGGCAAGGGAGCAACTTGTGTTACAATCTCAGAACACTATAAGTCGTGTTTCTCGGTGGTCTGACGCTTTATTTGGCAGATATTATATATTTTGGTTCCACTCGAGACGCCCGATCGCGTGGTATGGTTTGGCATACTCGGAAACGAAAGTTGATATTTTAAAAAAATATTTTCAAAAATCATGAAAAAGGAAATACACAGGCTTGTTCGCCATGCAATTCTACCCCAGGAACAATTTTAACCTAAAATTAGACCGCACTGGAACCGAGTAGCACGTGAAAACGTGATTTCAACGTGACGCCATCTGGAGCGAACGAGGGACGAAATGGATGTTTACATTGTCTTCACCACCCTCGATAATCTCAAAACACATAGTTTCAGAAAATTTAACTTTTTGAGCTGTGCCAACCCTTGCTCGAAAATAAGACGAACGGCCTCATATGCCATTCCTGTGCTCGAAAGCTGATTGTCGTATGTGACAGTCCGCCTGTGGCTGATCTTGTCAGATTGGCTGAGTGGTCTTCTTCACATTAATTTGCAGATAACTCGTAACGATCGATTTGAGAAAACAACTCACACTAATAATACTTTTCCATCTTTATCAACGAGAGCTGCCGTTTCTTCGTTTGAACATTTGTATTATTTCGAACTTTTTTAAGCGGCACGCACCGTGATTTTATCGAAATATAGCGGAGAAAGAGGGTGTAGCTTGTTCACTACGTCACGCAAAGCTAGAGACCGCAGGGTGATCTACCAAATTGGTTGCGCCGGTCCAAATGTGTGCTCAATACCTTGGTCTCGGTCTGAATAACATTTTTGCTTTTTAGAGTTAGTCTCTATCTCATCTCTCAGCCGAGTTCACTCTCTAAAACCACGCGCGCGCTGGCAAGGGAGAGGAGAGGGAAATCAGCGAGAGAGAAAAGGGGGCGGAGCCTCTATTGCGTGTGTCTCTCTCGCTCCTCCTGCCCTCTCCCTCGCCTCTCCCCGCGCTCGCCGACAAATCGGAGAAAATTATTAAAATTCCAAACAAAATCTTAAAATTCTTCTAAAATACGAGTGAACTGATTTTGAATTGCGGAGCTTGGTGCGTTCACTAGAAAGTCTTCAAATCACGTTTCTCGCCCTTGAAAGACGCGTTTGACCTACTTAGAATGCATCGACCACTTTCAGCACTTTGTAGTGGCTGCTGAGACCTACATAAAATGCTTTAGAGCGTCCTGATTGATAATGAACTGGAATTGTCGAGTCACGCGCTAGTTTTTTTGTCTCTACCCAAAGCCGTAAGGAAAATGAGAGAAAAGGGGCGGAGCCTCTCTCGCGTGTGTTTCTCTCCCTCCTCCCGTTCTCTCGCTCGCTTTCTCCCTTCGGAGAAAATAATTAAAATTCTGGAATCAAGTTTAAAATTCCTCAAAAATAAAAGTATAGGAAATGCGAGTAGAGCAGCTGTGTACGACCACCATAAACACTTCAAATGCCCATTCTTGACCATAAATGGCCTTATTTGACCTACTTAGAGTTCACCGATCAGGCTGCTCCACTCGTCATTTGTGAAGACTAATGAGAGCTGTAGAAAACGCTTTTGATCGGCCGATCCGATTGAGAATTCGAATTGTGCTTGCCAGGCGCATGTTTTGGGGGAAGTCAATTCCCCTCAAAGTGGGCGGAGCTTGCAGTCTCTATTCAAAGACTAAACTCACTGGCGCACAATGCACGGGCGCATGCAATGGAAATCCAAATCAGAATTGTGGTACCGGAACCGGATATTGTTTACTGATCTTTCCCGAGGAACAAGGTAGTGTATTTAGCCGTTAGGAAAATCAAGAAATGTCTTGCAGCAGAACCAAATGCATGTAACTCTTCGCCTTGCGGGGACAACGGAATGTGCATTCGCAAGAGCGGAAGCTTTGAGTGTCTACGCAAGTACGGCTTTGAAGGCCCTACCTGCACGCCGATTCAATTATTATCCTATCATTACTTCTTCTCAATGCGTTAAGCATCGCGCGTATTTCATGTGCATTTGCTTATTTTAGTGTTAATTGGGATTTTTTTTAAATTCTTTTTTAGCAATAAATATATCCATAGTGGGATTGAACGACCAATTAGCGAATTGGAGAAGGAGCGAAATGTATGTACTACTTGGCATCAGAATTCCGAACTTTATCAAAACAAACAACAAAATTATTAGGGCGTCATGATTCGTAGATTCAAGCGGGGGAATAGATGCAATGTCCTCTTCACAATTCTGATATCACT
Organism: Pristionchus entomophagus; assembly: GCA_036245825.1. NCBI lineage: Eukaryota > Metazoa > Nematoda > Chromadorea > Rhabditida > Neodiplogasteridae > Pristionchus > Pristionchus entomophagus. Next base: position 30,632,794 of record BTSX01000006.1, read on the forward strand.
AATGGCTGCTATATAACATATAGTGCTACATATGTACAGGTTCAGAAACGCAAAATAAAGGGGGAAATGGGGATCAAGTCAGGGGCTGACTTGTCATCCCATTACTTTCACACGTATGTACAGACTTCTGCTATATTTTTAACCGTAGAATTCAATATCGGGATTGGAACAAGTGACATAGTCGAAGGCGGTAATGTTCTGGAAGGGTCCACAGCAGTTCGTCGATGAGTTGTCACCCTGAAATTGGTTAATTGGTCATTGATCTCCGATCGCTGATCTCACCGTGTCGGTCAGGTTCAGGAAAGGCGCCACGTAGCAGGGATACTCGAACTTAGTAGAGGTGATCTCTACGATGGCTGAGAAGGTCGCCGCGCCACCGCCGATGAGACCGAACACTGAAAATCGGATCTTATTGTCCTCAACTTTTTGAAAATTGGTCAGTGAACTTTCAGGCTGTTTTCACATGAGATTAGCGTCTCTTCGTCATTTAATCACTTTCTAGCTTTTTAGCTACATCGCGTGAAGATGATCAAGCTTGTCACTTTCTACCCTTGTCTCCCTCTCACTCACCAATCGTGACAGCGGACACGACGAGAATCCACGTCTTGTTGTACTTGATCACACTGCAATGGGGGGCACTGATCATACACGATCTTAGAGAGATCAAAATACTAAAAGGGGAAAAAATAGCTCTTAGAGCTATTATTTCACTGAATTTCCATGCATAAAGGTCATTCCAAACTATCATTGCGCTGATTATTCTGCTATAGCATTTGAATAAGTAGCTTATCTTTAAAATGTTTTGCCCTCGAAAACCTCAAGAGTAAGGACTCACTCTCCGAACGAGGCGACTCCCTGATCGTGTCCGTGCAGGAGCATCTTCTTCTTTCTGGCGTTGATGAAGACGAAGAAGATGCAGGGGAAGACGATGGAGGAGAGCGTCAGAGTCGAACCACCGACCTGCGATCAGCCAATACGTCACAAAATTTCTTCTTGAATCCTTCCTTATTTCACCGTTCATCTTTAGAATCTGATACAACGGTCGGTCATTGCTCACAATTTACAACGATCGGGCATCGCTCAGCTGAATATTTGCATTGTTCGATCTCCCGGGGATTAGCGAAGACAATGTATTTGCGTGTTTCCAATCACCTTATCTCATCCACACGCTTGTCCCTTTTTCTCGGGCTTGCGTGCGCTTTAGAGCTTAATGGCGATCTATCACCAATCAAGCGAGATAAGAAGGAGGCTCCTACACGTTTACGAGTGCGAGATTGATAGGGGACGTCCAGTGGCGCCAGACCAAAGATCATGCGAGCTTATCGCGATGAAACCAAACGCGCAGTACGAGCTACAAAGAGTGCCCGGGTGCGCTGGCACCGATGATGACTTTGTTCGCCCATAGATCAACAACTAAAGCCAGTGATGATTTCACGCTAAGTCGCTTGATGTTATTATCATCAGTACACTTAGCGTTTTCACTGTCTCTCTCTCTGAGAGATGAGTGAGCATCTTCGGTTTCTGGCCATATTTGTGACCGCGCAGAATGAAGTGAAAGAGATGCAATCGAAATTTAGATAGATGAGGTGGAGAAATCAGTAATTGTCTGGACTAGAAATCGAATAAGTGCGAAAGAAGAGATATGCGCGCTGACTCATAGAAGTTTGTGAGTCGTTTACCAGATCGAGGAGGGGTCCGAACGAGGGCACAGATTCAGCAACGAAGACGACGCAGACCATGATACCCGTGCGGACAAGGACTCTCTGCCAGCAAAAGGCTGAAATCGAGGGAATTACTCCTTTTCTGACTACTCCTGTGTCATTTCGTGTCCAGAATACATTTTAATAGAGTAACTAAGTCATAATCCTTTTCAAAGCAAGCTCGAAAATATCTCAATATAAGACTCTTCAGCGATAAGCATGTAATGATGAAGATGATCCCTATCATACCCTCGGCGGAGGGCCATCATTCACGTTGACATTTGTGACATCCCCGCGTCCCTCACGGCTCTCATTACGCACAATTCTTATCAGCAAAGGACCATGGATGAATGGTCGCTTATCGCATTCATCGCATCAACACAAGACTAGCGAGGGATATTTTAAGCCGCTTAGCGCTAGTGACACAATTGGTTTCCAAGAATGGACACAATGAATCGGAATGTATTGAAACGACATAACTACTCTGAACATACTCCGGGGGATACGGTAACTCACTCTGCGGGACTCGGAACAGCTCCTCCATCTCCTGGTTGATGGGATTGAAGACGATTGTGAGGGTGAGAATGAGATGCACGGTGATAAGAATGTTGATGGCCTAGAGGAACGATTTAGAATGGTTTATCACCACTTTGGAATGAATTAATTCCAATTTGGAATGGTTTATTAACAATTTTGAATTAATTAATTTCAATTTTGGAATGATTTATTTACAATTTGGAGTGGATCGCTCACCTGTTGGATAGCGATAGTCTGGATGGAGTTGATGACGGAGTCTCGGAGCGAATCACCGTAGGCAAGATATCCGACGATACCCGTGGGAAGATACATACAGGCCATAACTGAATAAGGATATATGTCTCAGTTCTGACATAAAGCCATTCGACGACATGTTCATGCTGCTACGATCTTGCTCAAATTTCGTCAGTTTTTACATCAAAAACATAGATTGATCTGTTCATCCTCTAATCTAAGAAGGAACCCCCATCATCTGATATTATATACTATTTCCCCTTCCGCCATCTGTGGTCTGTATGCTCGCATCGTACGCGATCTGTGCTTCCCCACCCTGTCCTGGCCTCACCCTTTCCCCCATTGTTCGTTATTATGCAAAGTCTATCGCATTGTTGAGAGGGGCATTGCTCGGATCGGACTCTGCCCTTTCCGAGATGATTGTGGTTCACGAATGATATCTTTGTCATCACCGGTTAATATCTAGCCTGCGCTGGGTACGATTTGGGTGTGATTAGGAAAGGGCGCGGGTGATTCAGAGAAGATCTACATCAAAAATCATAATTAGAATAGCGCACTCAACTGAAACTAGCGCTTTGCTGTTTTGTAGTCGAATAGGTGGCGCATTACGTATTATGAATAGTCAATGAAGTTTTGCCGGATCGTTCAGATACTCAGTGTTTTCAATAAGATAATAGCTCACTGGAGAAGGCAAGGAAGGTGGACTTGGTGAAGTCGGCGGGGGTTCTCATGTCGTGTTGAATAGTGGGGAAAGCGGTGTGACCACCATAGGAGAAGAGGAAGGTGCCCAGAGCGAGGAAGACGTTCGTGATTTTGAAGTCAGGCAGATTTCTGAATAGGGACTATGCTTGACGAGGAAATGGAAACGTAGTTATGATTCACGCTGGCTAGACTAAGGCAAACATTTTCTGCACGTTTTGCATAGTGAAAGTCTTGACAGCGAGAATATGACAGATATTCGCAGAATATTCATCATTTGCTCAATGCGGCAATATGATACAGTTTCTGGTCTCATCGAGACCGACTCTCTTCAAATTACCGGTCAGAGAAACGAGAGACTACGCTAATTGATGAGATATCGGTGTCGATATGGCATCACTAGTACCTGGTCGGTGAGCATGCTCCGTAATCGAGCATAGCTCCGACGATGATGAGAATGACGGCGATCGACGTGGTGATCATTGCGATGACGACTGCCCACCTGCAAGCGATGATATAACTTTTCGGCTCTGTGATTGAAGACGGCTCTCAAGAAAACAAAACAAAAGATATCCCAAATGGCCATTGTGACTTCATCGGGCTATTACATTTTACGCACCTTTGCATCCCTTCATTTTTCAGTGATAACATTGCAATACATCAATCTTGAATGATTGGTTAGTAAAAAAAAATATTTAATTTACCAGAAATCAGCGGGTGATTTGAGGAAAGTGAGAGGGAGCAGGCAGACGGCCAGGATGATGACAACGATGCAAAAGGAGAAGTCGATTCCGGCGAAGGCCTAGAATGGACAAAATTTGATAATTTTATCGTATTGTTGTTCTTCTTTGTATTACCAGAGTGAGAACGGGATGATGAGATGGTTTATCGAATGAGACACTTTTTTTATCAATAGTTGGATAATACTCAAATGTGGGTAATTAAACCTCAGTAGTTCCAGCGCCATACATCAGTCCAAGAAGAACTAGCCATGGTTCACTGCGACCAACTCCACTCTACCCACCTTGTGCCATTGTTCTATGCATGTCTGTAGCACTATGACATCACCCGATAATCCCCCGTGCTATTCGTGGAAACTACTATGGCTTCCCATTGTTTTGATGTAATGTGCTGCTTTTCGCCTTTCCCACTGCTTATCTACGTCGTGTTTCTCTCTTGATCGTCATGTAATCGTCATCTGCTGGCTCTCTTTTGGCAGAGCAGCGATAAGCCCTCGTCCCTTCCCCGATAAGCGTTGACGCTCTCGGACACGAGGCACGTGACCCTCCATTTCTCCCCCCCCCCTTCCAAACCCCTCCACACTAATGCTATCGATCTTGCATGATATGCTTGTCCGATAAGGGAATTGCTTAGCGGATTTGACTAGAGATTGGATACGGAATGCATTCCTGCATCAGTTTTTCAAGACTTAGATAATACCTTGATAGCATCTTGGATGTTCTTGGCAGCGAGCAGGATGTACACTACAGCAATCATAAACTGCGTAATGTTACAGATGATCGAGACGAATATCCTAAAATATTGTTATCTCTTTCCTTCTCTATTTTCAATTAGATGAATCACGATTGGAACGAAAGTTTTCCTGAAGGGCGTAAGCACTTCACAGCAAGAATCAACCGTCATATTACCGATTTGTCGAAGGATACTTTCACCTCATGAACAGCGTTTTGAGATTATTCCAACTGCAGCACAATCACCCACCTCATCCACCTTCCTGCTGCTCTGAATCCAATCTCTGCGTAAGGTTTCCTCGTGTGATGCCGGTACTCGGGCCAGCACTCGGTCAGGATCGTCCAACTCCTTCCCAGCACGTAGGAAGTGTACGTGACGATAAACGTCATGAAGATCATCAACCCAACGCCGAGGTAGAAATCTGGAAGCGAAACCCTTACAATAACTTAATACTAATGAATACAACAAAGGCAACTTCCACATAACTAAGTGCTACTAACATGTGGATAGCTGGTTACATAATATCCATGGTGTGGTACTGTATCAATTATCGATCACTCTTCGTGTGCTCCCTCCTTTATCTGACGACGAGACCACGCGAGACTACCAATCAATGGTTGGCATACCTGTCTGGATGAGTGCCGTGGGCAGGGCGACGATTCCTCCTCCGGCCAGATCTCCGACGACGAACAAACCAGTGACAAACCATCCCAGACCCTGAAGTGTTACCATAGCCTTCGGTACCGTAACCTACACCATGGATTACTAAAGGATACCGTACCTTCGAGTTATGGAAGTGCTCTCCGTGGGGGATCACTTTGGCGATGCTGCCCGCATCCAGACTGCTGGATATGGAGAGTTTGCTCGTAGACATCTGCAACGAATTCTTCTTCTGTTGAGAGATAGAAGGAGTTCAGAAGACGAGACGCTTCTGAACTGTTTGCACCCATCGTGAATTCGCACTCGAAACAATCAAACAAAGAAAGAGAAGACTAGCGGCCAGTTCGGCGCAGAGGTCGAATGAGATGGAAAAGAAAGATTCTCCGCCCTCTCTGATCCTGACAAGCACATGAGAAATCACCCTCTGATAAGCGGCGATTGATAGGATGGATTCAGAGAGGGAAGAGATGGAAATGGAATGTAGGGGTAGGAAGCAGGAGAGAATGATGGAGACCGACTACCGCCTTCGAGGGGGCGGAGCGAATGCAAATGCAAGAGAGAAGAGAGCAAAAGAGGAGAGGAGCGGGGATGAAGCCCGATCAAGTGGCGCTTATGATCAGCGCTTATGGCTTCGAAAGATTCGAGTGGGTTTAGTGACTTTCGAAGTGATGATAGAACCACGACAAGCCGGAAGTTATAAGTGCCAAACGGAACTGTTATTTCTTCTTGAAATTGGATCAGTGTGATGCTTACTCACAATCAGCCCATTGAGCGAGATCGCGATAGAAAAATTGCTAGGGTGCAAGAAGTGACTGGTTCTTGTGAAACAGTACTTCGCTTGCTGAACATGAACATTTTATATATAATAATATTTTTATCGCTTTATAAGCGGTCACATTTTTGGACGATCCGCCTCTCGCCGCCCACCTCTCTGCTCTCTACGTCAACAGAGCGAGGAGGAGGAGGGGGGAGAGGTGTAATGGGGGGAGTCCTTGGCCCCTGTTCGTGCATAAATTATGGACTAAGCGGTGTGAGTGTGTTGTTGATTGAGGGTGATTATCGCTGTGATCAACAGAACGATCATAACCAAAGCATGAGAAAGGGGCAGAATGATATTCAAAGAATAGCGGTGATGTTCGGCTGATCATGGTGCAAAAAAACGCATGTCACAGAGAGCTTAAGGAATGAGCTGGTTGCTACTGAATCGGGTTTTTCCAGATCATCGTGAGTTACTCATTCATTTTTCATACGGATCACCACTCATTAGGGATTCGTTGCAATTTCCAGACTTCGCATCTCATTTCGCCATATAATATACCGTCCAGTGACCAAAATCGCCCCGCTCTTCACTCCGGTGCGACTACATTCTGGACGATGATCCGCCTGTTTTGTTCCCGGTGCATGTCGATCTCCCTATTCCTCTGTGCAGAATAGTGAAATCACAGGTCATGGACTTTCCTGCAAACGGCGCTCTTTCACTAGTGATATCGAATTGAGACTGAATCTGCGCGTTTTCTTGCATATCGGAGAAACGAGAGAACACGCGAATCGAGGAGAGACATCACTACTTTCACCGATAGTAGGTGAATGCCAATCCGAGCATGAGGGATGTGCTTGATCTCTCGCATCACTATATTATAGATAGCCGATGAAAAGGGCTAGTTCCTACCGATTGGGGATTGAATCCCAGATCATGTATAGTAACGTAATCATTTATTCTCAAGGAAACACCCCTACACATCATCAGAAATTCGTAGGACCTTCTAGACTTTGCATCTCATTTCGTATAAAAATATACCATCCATTGGCCAACGAACTTTCCCGCAAAGGGCGCTCTCGACTGATAGTAGGTGGATGCCAATCCGAACATGGGGGGATGCCTTTGATCTATCGGTCGGCTCTACTCTGCCGCTTCCTGACGTCAACGGCCATTGGTAAAAAGTGATCGGTCCATAATGGCAGATAAGCGATCGTCGAGCCACGCACACTGTCCACTATTGGTGTAAATTAGATTTTGGCTCTCTCCATTCTGCACACTCTGTTGTTTCTCTGACCAATGAGAGAGTGTGCAGAATAAAGAGAGTCAACTACAAAACGACATCACTTGTGACCACTAGAACGACGATGAACACTGCATTTCTTTGACATTTTGTTTCGTCAACTTTTCATCACATTACATGAGCACTGGAGCACGACTCTAATATTTTCCTTGGTTCGACTCCTTTCTGTGGGGCGTTTAGGTGCACCAATAGCTCAGAGCATGACAATTGCTCGCCTTTTCCCATTAGATAATCGGCTGACTCCTTGCAATATCACTGATTGCGGAGCAGAAGGTGACAAACCCCAACACGTGCTACGCATCGCACTTTCACAATCATTTTTTTTTTCGAGCGTGTAATCGCTTCCAATCGCACCCTGCAAATACTGCACACGCTTCCATGTCTCTCTTGTTTCCACACGCTCTCTCGTCTCTCTAACAGGCCAGAGATCAGGCGATTTGAGGAGAGTGCCAGATACTCTCCCTGCAGGCAGGGGAGGGGAGACGGCCGACGGGTTTACACGCAACGGGTGCTAATCGTCTTCGCCTCCCCTGCGGCCACTCACTCGTGTACTCAATCCGTTTTTGCCCGGCTGGTGCTCGTATTCGAAAGGGAGAGCGAAACGGGGATCAACTGAGTGATCGCAAACCGAAATCAGTGAAAGGGTACCATTTTCAGCAACCTAAATCACAGTATGCGTGATACTCTTCGCATTAATGAGGGCATTCCTAGAGTGTAGTTGGCCTCATGCACAGTAAAAAGTAGATCAGCCTACGTGATCGGTGACCAGCTATTATTCGGGTGAATCTGTGAAGTACGAATGGATTGGATGAAACGACCGCTGATCGCCGAAAGTGATGAATAATCTGGACCGAAAAGACACGGCGTATTTTAAAATGTGACCGGATTATGATCAGAATGTTCAATTGGAAGATGAGCTCATGGGCAACCCGGAACTCGATGGTATCGTATCCAAGAGCTGGTGGAAACCGACTGTTACATAGGTTGTTAGGGTCCGATTGTGAGTCCGAATGAGCATCAGTACGACAATAAAGATGATTTTGTTTTTTAAACTTAAAGTTTATTGCATTTCATGTGATATTCTAGTGTGTGTGGCTGTTCAGGGGGGGGGAGGTGTTCTCTCTCTTTCCGTCTCACCGCCGTTGGAGTGATCACATTATTCTCAGGTGCGGTCTCTGGATGGTCTCAGATCTCGTGGAGAAACTCCCCTTCCTCTTCCATCCTCTCATTCTGCTCCTTATAACCGATTATTTCACTCAATATCGATTGCTTTGAAATTGTATTCGTAATTTTATCGTTATCAGAGAGAATTCCAAGATTTGAGAATCAATAAAGCATCAACATTATCGCAAGTGATCAGCATCAATTTTATTGACATCGATCATTTCCATCTCTTAGGGTGTGATATTTCAGTTCTCGACCCATTCAAGAGATCACCCGTGTGTTCTATGTCATCACAACGCGTTTCCTCATTCTCTGAAAAGAGGGTGGGGTCCGTTCGTCTGTTTTCGCAAATTAGAGAAGGAGGAAGGGATCAGCCTTAGCCCCCACACCCAATTACCATCCATCTAACGTTCAATGCTCCTTACTGATACTTTTAGCGTTCTTAGACTTATTTATATGAAACCAATAAAGTATCAAAATTATCTCAATTGATCAGCATCCCTTTCATTGAAATCCATTGCAGACTCGACACCATGAACGAAAAGATCAAAGACGAGGAGCCGACATTCTGCTGCTGTGCGCTCAGCGTGGGTCACTAGGTCGGGGAATTTAACCTGAAATTAATTCCAGAAATCGGTGGTGATTTTCGCAATAATTCACATTTTCACCAGCCTTACCGCGCTCTTCTTGTCACTGTTGGAGATGAAGACGGATGAGATTCGTATCCAAGTAGCTCTTAGTTTCGCGTCGTAATAATTCCATAATATACCCATCAGTGACGACAAATCGGCTTCGACTTTTATTATTACTTGATCTCTCGTCGGTTAGAGAGACGAGAGATCAAGCGAATTGAGGAGAGTCGGATGTTGATTTTTCATAGATTCATTTTTGCTCAGGACCATCTTCCCTTCTCTGCCGCATTTTTCGGTGTGATTGCGGCGTTTTGCATTCTCCGCGCGACGAAGGTGTACAACTATCGCAGCTACTACCGCTCCTCTATATGGCTTGTGGTATGTAATATGTATTTATAATATTTTAATAAAAACTGCGCGAAGTATAGATTTAAGATATTCCAAATCTCCGTCGCTTTATCTTCCACACTTGCGTATGCCTACTCGGGGCTTTCGTCGTGTGACAAAGGTTAGAAACAAAAAATAATAATAAACAATAATTATTATAAAATTATATTAATTACGAAGTTTGTAGAAGAATCACTCAAGGATAAGTTCTCGACCATTTGCGAGTCAATTTACGTGGTCATCCTAACCATAATGGCTCTGGTGTACCACAGAACGGGACGTTTTCTCGAGCAGGAGAGAAAGGCCAAGGTTAGAGCAACTTTGAAAGAGCATAGTATTTATGGCTTGATTTACAGAGTCGAGTCTACTTCTACTCATCACGATCGAAAATCGCACCTACATTCGACTTACCCTAACCTGCAATAATCGCTAAACGCACAATGTATATTTTCCCTTCGCTGATGAATGAACCATTTGAACGATAATCCAATCAAGATCATTCGAAATCATCATTGGTTCTCAAGATCATCATCATTGGTTCTTTCTCTCGCAGCAACGAGGAACTCTTTCTCGGTCCGCGGGAATACTCCTCTTTAGTGATGTCGTTCCGGTTTCGACTCTCCTCATTCTACACACTCTCTCGTTTCTCTGACGGTTGTGATATTGCGCGGAATGGACAGAGCAAGAACCGAAATTGCATGCCTACTCCTCTCCAATCAGTGACTATCGATAACTTTTTGTACACCAACTCTCGAATTGATCGACTGCTGGTAGTTTCTCAAGAGTGGTGAAAAGAGTTCTTCTTCGCTCCTCTCTCGACCTTCCCCTTCCCGCCTCAAATCTTCCTCCTTTCAACTGAGTGACCATGGGTAGAACGGCCATTACGAGAGGATCGCTTTATGTGAGTTTGCCAGCGATTTCTACTCGTTTTCCTTTTCCTGTTCCAGAATATTAGTTGAGCTACCGGGATGGTACCATGTTCTCGGACCTGTATACCCGTTTCATCATATTATTGATCCCTTGAATGGAAAAATGTGTTAGTAGGGCATTATTTCAATAATTCCCTACTAACACATCTTGAAAGATAATATCGGTAGATCATATCCAATCGAGCAACAGGTATCACCTCGTAGAGTAGCTGTGTTGACCTCATGACATCATGCAAATAAAACGAAACATAGTGTCGCATTCAGCGGACTTTTTCTTAGCCTAACCAAAAATAGAATAGACGATAGTTTGTGATCTTCAATTGCGTTATTTCTGCAACTTCTCTCGTTGTGAGTGTTCCATCTCCTTCAGAATGGATCGATCATGGTGGCCTTCATCCATCTCATCTTCTCCGTTTTCTCAGTCCTCGTGGGTCTCTACATCCTCAAGGACTTCTCCATCAAGGAAATAGAGGTTAGATTTTTGTCCGTCTATAAATTAGTTTCGAACCAGAAACGTTCAACGTTCTAGTTTACTAACGTCAATAGCAGATGGCGATTCTGAACTGAAATAATGTTTGTCATACTCGTTTCTCTGTTTACGAATCGCCAGTAGATATCAATGAATTCATAACCAATTTGACAACAATTATCCATTATTTTATGCGATGTTAAAAATCGGCGAAAAGATCGGATCTTCGATGTTCGGTCTGTTAAAAAATGCAAAGATCCGATCTTTGATTTGAACTCCCGCATTTTTATATCTCAGCTCCCAGTGGAGCTAAGGATTTGAAATGTTAACAGTAGCTTGAAAATGCTGAAAGAAGTCCAGAAGCCAAATTTCAAGTCACTAGCTATCCTTGAAGCCTAGTTATTCGTAAATTAAGATTTTAACGTTGTAATTACCGTATTTTTCATTTCTCACGAATAACTCGGCTTCTAGGATTGCTAGTGACTTTAAATTTGGTTTCTGGACTTCTTTCAAGATTTTCAAGCTACTGTTAAAATTTCTATGCTGTAGCTCCACTGGGAGCTGAGATATAAAAATGCGGGAATTCAAATCAAAGATCGGATCTTTACTTTTTTTTTTAACTGGCCCAACATCGAAGATCCGATCTCTTGCCGATTTTTAACACCACATTAGTGTTATTATTTCATTATTATTTTATATTATTTTAGTCGTGTCTCTTCCTCCTCTTCACCGCAGTGGGCATAGTCTCGGCCATCTGCGCGATCTGCGGCCTCTACGCCCGCAGTTCCGTCCTCTCCCTCGTCGCGCTCATCCTTGTGGTGAGCAGGAGATTTTTCAATTAAATTAAATTTTATTATATTCTATCACTTATCCACCAGGGGGGTATCGGGAGATTGTAATAGGAGGGATCTCCATTAGCGTTTTGGTGGAGGTCCGTCGTCTTGTCTGGCGAATTGGTTACATTACGGCATTAATCGGTTATTGAATCCGCGTCGACTCTCCTCAATTAGCCTGCTGTATCTCCGTTCTTCGACCGGCGAAAGACAAGCGATTTGAGAAGAATCGGATGCCGATTTGTGACCACTGTAGCACAATAGATCCGCTAAAGCGCACTCGACACGCGGTGTTAAATATGGAGCATTCGAAAACTAGAGTTTGACTTGTCCTTTCGTGGGATTCGGGGATCCGCACTTCCTTGACTACGCTGTTTTTGGGATTATCCATGAGCAATACGTTGCATGTTACTCGAATCAAATAATACTGAATTTATAGTATTCAGAATCAAGTATTCATTGTCGCATTGGGGATCAAAACACTCCTCATAGTCGTGAATACCTGAAGAATCACTCTCCTCAGTTCGCTCGATCCCTTCGGTCAACCGACTACGCCTAATGAACATATTTACCACTAAGATTTTCTCTAAGAAGGGTACTTTGTCCCGCCATTCAGCTATGAATTCAGCATTATATACTCTCAAAGATCACATTCTGACTCTTCTCTTCAGTTCCTCGAGGCAATCGGATTCATCGTCCTCTTCGGTCTCTACTTCTTCAATCTCTTCGCCAAATCGAAAGCGAGTGAGTGCTTTTCTCTCGTGATTTCACTGCACAGAATGTTTACAGATTAGCGCGCCATATCATTTTGTGATTGTGAGGCACAAACGCGAGACTTTCCACGTTTGCCTAGGTATCAGACAAAACTGCAAAACAGTGGTGTATCTGTATCATTTATCGAAGTGCATAGAACTCGGCACGTAATTCACGTACAGCTTCGGAAACCGTTTTGCAGTTACATGGACCGATGACTGGTTAACATTAGTGATAATAATTCGGCATCGACTTTCCTCATTTTGCGTGTTTCTGGTCGGTCAGAGATACGGGAAAGCGGGCAAATTGAGGAGAGTCGAATGCCGATTTTCCATCACTAGTTAAGAGATATAAATATTGTATTCCTTTCAGTCATGGTCGGTGATCAGAACTTCCTCATGTCGATCAACGCCCTCCAAATCTTCCTCTCCCTCTACTTCACCTTCGCGTATTCCCGCTCTTTCCGCTACCTGTACCCCACCCAGGAGCACAGCCAAGCGTAGATATTGGATATATCTCTACTCCACCCTTTTTCACTCCCCATGAACAACCTGGCTTTCAACATTCATAAAACTGTATGCACAAAGTTATACCTGAATCAACGTTTCAAATCGACGAATAAAGCATGCAACCGCTGAGCGAAACACTTTACGAGGGGAGAAGTTCGCTCGTTTGCGGCTAACTGCCTCCAATTGGTGAACCAGTTCACTGCGGGAGTCCGCATGATCTCTTTTCCTTCCTCGAGAAAATAGTGATGAAGAAAAAAACGCTTTTCTCATGACGTTGTCTTTCCAATCTCAGTCGCCACTAGGATGTACTTTCGATTCGGCTCTCCCCATTCCGCACGCTATCTCGCGTGTCACAGAAACGATAGAACGTGCAGAATGAAGAGAGTTGGAAACCGAAACGAAATCACCACACTTCTTCCTCGTTTCGAACTGATAACGATTTGTGAAATGAGCGGAAGAAGGGAAGGAGAGGGAGAAAAGAAGGAAGAAAAGGGTGCGCGTACGTGCGCAACCGCAGAATTCGGTTCGCCCACTTTCACTTATTCACACCAAACAATGACTAGACGTTTCGACCTTCTGTTCCCTTCTCATTAGTCATCACTGAAGCATCCCGGACGAATTAATCATGTATTCCAACATCTTTTATCTCCCCAATTACCATCACAGCTCCATGCTTTTGTGTCCTATAATTTTTGAAGTTCCACATCTTAACGGCTTGTCTGCAAAGTCAAACAAACGTTGGCTCATCGATCATTGAGGGAATGTCTCAAATCGCACGTTCGCTCCAAACCTCTGCGAATGATTATAGTCGCTACGTGCAAGTTGCAATATGATGACAAATGGTGACAGAGATCTCGTAGACGAACCCTCCTCCCGCACACTTTGCTATTCGTCTCCGAGAGTGAAAGGCCGTCGCCCCATTCTCCTCACCCCAACGTGTTCGATACTTCACCTCTCGCCAAGCGCACGTCTTCAGATTATCATGGTTATTCGGCGGACCATCTCAAGGAGGAAAGAGAAGCGACTGCGATCCACCGAACAGCCATTGTCCAGGAAGGAACCAATAGTCACTTCCGATCACTTAGATGTTGGTTTTAGCTCAATTTTACAAGAATGCATCCGACTTATTCAGGCACTGCCTAATGTCATCGACGTCGAGAATAAGCACGATCTCATCGACGAGAAACCAACTATATTCCAAGAGTTCGTTGTTCCGCTAAGTCTCACATTTTACATGCGAGTGATTCAGGCTCGGAGGGCCCCATGGTCTCATCAGCGCCTTGCAAATGCTGTCGAATGCGCATCTGCTTACCCTCGTGCTCTGCCGGCAACTCCACTGCGGCAAGTACCAGGTACACATAACAAAAGTGTAACTTTTTATACCGAGAATTGCTCGTGGAAGTGTTCAATTCAATACGCAAAATCATGCCTCTACGAACGCGGTATTAAAAGTTACACGTCGTATTTTTTATGTAGGTCGCCTATAAGGAAAGATTGAAGATCGCATGAAAAGATATGGGACGCAAGTGATCAATCGTTAGCGTCATCAGTCTGATGAGGCCTCGAAACTGCCATGAACGTGTAAAAGCCGGTTTTGGTGATAAACGCCGTGAGCCATCATACCGCCACCCCCCATAATTGGCATCGTTCAGGACGCCTACTATCTTCTTACTGGAATCTTGGGGTGCGTGGGCGGGTTCTTCCTGGCGGATACGACGGACGAGCTGCAGTTCCGAGGAGTCGGCAAATGGGCCATGGTCAGTATATAATACTGTCTGGTGTGAACGAATACACTATCATCTTCCTCAAAATTCATGAAATTTCAGAGGCTGCAATTACTTCTCATAATTACCGCTTGCGTCGACTGCATTGAGATCCAATGCAAGGAGTGCTTGAGTCTGTTTTTTTTAAAAATTACATTGTTTAATTCAAGAAAATGCCTTATTTAGTATTTATTCTCTTGTTCTATTTTACAGGGCATTTCCGGCTCGATTCTTGCAAGGTGGCTATACAAAAAATTCAATTTCTTCACTAAATTGCAATGCTTCATACATTTCTAGTTTCAGTGCCCTACCCTCAATACGAGCGACTGATGTACATCGTCATCAAACAATACGCCAATGTGTTCTCCCTCTTCTCATTCGTTTTCCACATGCTGATTCCTATTTTTGAGGCCACTATCTCATCATAACTCGCTCTCTTCACACTTTTCCTTTCTCCAGTACATCGAATGGTCTCGGGTTCTCAACATTTGACCTTTTATGCGCCAATAAATGGAAATCTATTAAAAGACGAAAGAAATTTGAATACTATCTTGTAAGGAAAAGTACAGCAATTGAAGCTTCTAATGTGCAGCTCTTCAGTCTCTTACCAATTTGTCCTAAATCTTTCAATTCATGTGATGGTTCCCTTCGGAAATAGAACTTTCATGTGATGGTTCCCTTCGGAAATAGAACGGAAAGATTGAGTGGAAGCGCAGTACTCAAATAATTTTGGAAACTCATCTTACGAATTCTAGTAATATTCGAGGGTGGGTGAGGTTTGAAGCCCGGAACGAAGAGGGAGCATTCTACCCATCCGTTTTTTCTCGGAAATTCCATTAGTAGCGACCTGCGAGGAACGCACTCTTCTTCTTCCTCCAATACGAAACTGCCAGCAAATATTTATTTTTACTTAAAATGTTGAATTATTTCTAGTTTCCACATTTCTGGCTTTCTTTCTCCCCTGTCAGAGAGCATCTGTATGGGATAATTTCCTTTTTTTATGACCTAGATGCTACATGAACAGCTTTACACGTGTCCCTTGCTCTCATTGCATCTTAAATCACTTATTCATTCTCCGATTTGCTGACACTTCCTACTATTTTCTCTTTTTTCCTCGCTCATCTCATAAATCTCGACTCTACCAGTTCCTGCTAGTGCTCTCTGCATCCATCTTCCGAATCTTCTCTCGTTCTTTCTCTCCATTCATCCTTACCGCACGTCTGTCTTTCTCATTTCCAGCCGTTTTTTCTCGAATTCCGCCCTCGAGTCTAGCACAATTTAGATCTGTCTCATAGATGAGTGTTCCCGGCACTTAGGGGGCAGCCCGTAAGCGCCGAGAGCCAAACAAGTACCAGATCGTCAAGGGATTCAGTGAATTTAGCCTGCCCACAACTGTATGCAACATCTGTTGTACGGTAAGTAAGTATTATTGCCCACAGACGCGGAGGTAACGAGCCCTAGAAGCCTAGTCAGCAAGGGATCGTAGACTTGACCTGTAGTCGGTCTTACCGACGAGTCCTTACAATTTTGCCTAACATAATCCTTAAATAATTGTTCAGAGAGAATGTTTAGAGATTGTTATAAAACCATGAAGTAAAATTTCACTTTACAGTTTGCATCCTGCCTCTTCGCCATGATACAATTGCTGTACGGCACGACGATCATGGTCATCTATTTCCTCGACGACATCAACTGGTGGACGCTCCCCAAACTCGTGGTGATAAGATTCAGACCCATTTCGCAGGAGGACAATAGATTGTTTTCCCGTTGTGCGTGGTTCAGCAAAAGAGTCTTGAGAGATTCTTGAGAGATCATTTCAACGGGGAATCCTCCCAAAGCTGAACCAAATGAGAGGGGGAAATGTGGCAGGGATAACAAAGATTACAGGATTATCTTCTGTTTGGCGTGCAAGAGACTAGGAAGATAGTGATATGGTTCGGAATTTCAACGCTTTCTTCATCAGGACGAAAATCCTCACGAAGCTGAAACAACTGAGAGGAGATCATCTGACAGTGCGATAAAAATTACTATCAAAAAAATCGATTGTAGGATGTGATGATGCTCGTTACCGTCACTCTCGTGCATCTCCCCGCCCTCGGTGTCATCGGCGGCCTCGTTACGAGAAGAACGAATCTGATCATCCTCGGATGCGTATTCCCGGTATAATTATGTATTTTTTTCTTCTCCATCCCCTTCTCCAACCACCAAACCAAACAAGACCTCCACACAAACGCTAATGAAGATCTTTGCTATTCCGATTGTCTGATTTTTTCTTCTCTACTCCCTTCTTCTCCCATCGAGGATAAATAATTGAATTGAATAGCTGCGAAAGTCTGCAATTAATGAAACATTAGTGATTTAGACGAGGTTAGTGTGAAAATTTATCTTTTATTAAATAATTCCGCATTTCAGCTCGGCGAGGCGGTTCGGTGCGGGCTCATCGTTTTCTCGAGTGAGCGATGTATTCAATCCCCTTCCATTTCAATATTCAATCAACTCTCCAGAATACGTTTCCGTTAATTTCGGCATAATACTATTGCAGAATTGACGGGTCACGTCGTCTGTGCAAACGTCTACTTCTTGAGCGGAATGACAGGGTAAATCAATCTGGTTTGATTCTTTTTATGAATCGTCATTTTCAATTCTAGCTTCTTCACACTCTCATTCCTAATCCATCTCAAGACTGCACTCATAATGAGAGATAACGGAGAAAAAAAGGATGCGTATTGAGAATCTTGCAAGAACGCTTCTATTATTTTACGATTCTCCTATTTTCGTATTTGACCATGTTTCGAAGTGCAATTATTTTAAGTTTGATGATGATTTTCAGTTTTTAAATAATAATATCAATACAGTATTTGCCATTATCACATAATGTTCGGTGAGTTATCAATCGCCCTAGAAGTTATTCAAAAATTAACATCCCCCGTGCTGAAGGACATCTGCTCACCTCGTCATTCTCTGATATGATGAGTCAGTGTGAATTTTAAGCAAACCATTTCCATTGTCGATACTTCTCTCCAATTGTCACTCCCCTTCCGTCCTTCTTTTCAACTCGTATTCCCATATTTCATAGCTATGTTTTATCAGTTGTTGATTTAATCCTGGATGATCTTGTTTTCATTTTAGTGTGATTTGTGTGCTTTTTATTGACGACTCGTTGAGATGGCCGGGCTTCGCCATATTTTTCTTCTAATCCTCGCTTTCTTTATAATGGAGATCGTGGTGGTTCTGACACTCGGTTTCGTCTACTTTCCTAAGCGAGGCATTCATGTTAATGTGAGCGATTCGAAAACTAATATCACCCTATCATCTTCACTCTCAGGTTGATTGCACCGATGTGTTTGAATATGGACCCGATAAGATGGATTTGAATAAACACGAGGTATAACTACTGCATTATATCTTCTAAAAGTGGTGAGGGCAAGGCGAAGGGGAGCCCACTTGCTTTATGGGTTCACTATTTCAAAAGATTCATCACTACAACCTACAGTTTTAAGTACGGAAAAAGCGGCGCCGTAAAGTACAGAAACAACCAATGTTTCAATCATTCCCTTTCCATGTTGAATTACTCTCCGAAAGCCCTTCCTCTTTTACGTTTCTTCTCACAATACCCTCACGTCTACTAAACTCTACCTACCGAGTGTTTCTCCCCACTCATTCATTCGTCCTCAACGCAATTTGGCAGTTGGGAATCCACAGTGAGCAAAGTGTTGCAAATTGATCATTGGGGACTGAGGTGAGTAACCGGGCCGGAAGTCAAACCAGGGCTGCGCCTACAGAACAGACAAAAAAAATGATAGAAACACACTCTACTAACCGTGCCGCCTGAGCTCTGGTCTGGCAACAAAATTCGTGATCAATCGATAATTTCAGTGTAATCCATCCTCCTCACGTTATGCGTCGTACTGCTAGCCGTGGGGCCTTCATCCGTTCGCGCATGGTGCCAGGCGATTGTCAGTGCTATTCAATTTAACTCAATTAAATTTAATTATTTATCCACCAGGGTATTTGAAGGGTAGATGTCCAGAGGTTCCGTGATGAACGTTGAGCAATATTTTTGATTAGTCACAGGTGATCCATAATTTCAGACAGCGTCTTCCATCAGATGGTTGAGATCCAGGCACCGTTTCACTACTAGCAAAGATCGCAACCATTATCATGATTTCCTCCATGTATTCCTCGCTAATTTATGTCTTTCATCAAACCACTACGGTTTTAACATCATAAACATCTTGCCATCGTTTCCAGGATGACTCTCTTCTTGATACCGAGACTAGTCAGCCATCAGCTTCCGTTCTGTGTACATGCACTAGTCCGTTGATCTATTGAATTGTATTTCATCATTACTATTTACTCATTAACGCTCAACAAATTCAATTGGATAAACACAATAAATCTTAGAATGCACAGTCGGAAAGAAATTTGCGAAAACAATTAGAAACATCAGAACTGGAAGTAAATGATTGAGGCGGCAAAGTTATGCCTTATGCGCATGCTAAACAATCTCGTAACCGTTATGGAAAAGTGAGATGGGATGGAGGAGGTAAAAAATAGCACATGGAGTGATGGGAATATGATTCAGGAAGAAGAGGTGAGATCTCAGCACATTGCCTCGTTAGGTGATGACTCTCCACACTTGAACATACGACGCTCATCGTTAGTGAACAACATCCTGAAATAGGGTGTGTGTGAGATCTGCGTCTTAAAACCCCTGAATAATCGCTTGCCTAGCAGTGCTGTGGGCATGAACCTTTTCCTACACTTTAAGTTTAGTGCTAGTATTGGTCAATTTCTTTACGAAACATCCAAGCGCATCATCTAGGAAGTGGCTTTGTCTACTCCATTTTTCTAGGCAGTGTCCTATTCATCCAATGGCGAATGCAGAGGGCACCCTCCTCATTTCACACACTCTCTACGCAGCTCGGTTGGCGAGAGAGTACGCGGAATGAGGAGGGCGCCCTCTGCATTCGCCATCCCTAGAACCAAGTCTCATCTGAATTTCCCTACCTGAACAAGAAGCAAGCAAGTAGCCCTCCGATGATTGGTCCGAGCCAAAAGAGATACAGGCTAGTGAAGGCTTCTCCGTCGCCAGAAAGAAAACTGAAGAAAGAAAGGGCCAGAGCCACCAGAGGATTCCAGTCCATTGTGGAGTGAAGCAGGCTGAACAAACAGATCAAATACGGCAAGATGCAACTTTAAGAGCAATTCGATCACCTTGTCACTATCATTTATGTGTTATTTTCTTCATTTCACATAGAAGATATTGTAATGAAAATAAGAGGGTAAATGAGAGAAACAACAGACTTGAGCATGGACGACAATCCGACAGCGCAGAAGAGACACAGCGGATTCTCCTTGAACGCGCCCAATCGGAAAGAGCCGGATCTGAAAAGGATCTCAACGTCTTTTCATGCAACAGATCATTCCACTCTCTAGCGGTCATCGCTTTCTAGGTAATTGTATTTCGGATGAATACGATTTCAGAGAAGCGCAAAATGCTATCACAAACTCATGATTTCGTAATTGATTCAAATATTATTCTCACCTGCGCGAGAGAGTGACGGACGACAGGAGATGGCATACTACAACGAACAGAGTGCCGATCATTTGGACGACGATCTGAGAAATGTTGCATCATTCAGTTACGATTGATCCACGAAATGGAAGCATAATGCCATTCTTTGCCAAATGACTACCGACTGATCGTGCAGAATTCTATGTATATTAGCGCAATTCAGCGTAAATCGATAATTTAGACCGTAATTGTATGTAATACCTTCCTTTCACTCACCATATTGTAGATGGCAAGAGTGGAATCATTAGTCACATCGTGGTTGTATGCGATCACTTTGGGATGGGACTTGGACAGGACCTGATGGAGGATCGAATTAGAGTCGTTCCCTGACAAAATGTCAAACAAATATTGCATTGGTATTACAGCAAGATGAATAATGATGCTTTTGATGATCCATTGATACCGAAACAACGCGTATTCGGGGACTTTTATATTCCACTCCTTCTAGAATGTCCCCGAAGTTTTCCTATGCTCCTCTTACCACTTATTGTGTTTACAAGCTCTGTGAGGAATAAACCCCCACATGATGGGCGGCGACTGCTAGCGTTGACGCCGCAAGTTGGCAGAGGAAGAGAACGCCGCAGATGAACCAAGATGTGGAGAGTGAGAACAGCTGAGCGACGGTGATGCACGGGTTGAGGTGAACACTGATGGCGTGGAAAAAGTCAAAGGAGAAAAGAAAACATTTGAATTCCCGCCATTGCGTATCTCAGCTCCCAGTGAAGATAGCGACTTGAAACTTGGAATATAGTGTGTAAATTATTTTTCCACCCCAAAAACGAAGTTTCAAGTCGCTAGCTTCACTGGGAGCTGAGATACGCAATTGCGGTAATTCAAATGTTTTCTCTTCTCCTCTGACTTTTTCCACGCCATCATGGCCTGAAAGACCCGCATTATTATCCTAATCAACATTCGCCTATCTCGTACATCCTGAACTTGTTGAAGCACCTTCAGTGGTGTACGATAAATAAAAAAAACAAGACCATCCTTGTACTTTTAAACATATTTTTCTTGATTGACACTCATAGTCATAAAGGCCTTTGTTTTGCATTAGCTCTTCACCAAGGATCGAGAGGAATGCAGTAGTAAAGTTAGTCTCTTTTAATCGTTCTGTTTACCAATTTCGTCCTCATTAACTCGAACGAGCACGACTGGTGTCACTCAGTGCTCATTCTTCCCTTCCTCCTTCGATGAGATGACAAGTTGCCATTTGTTCTTACGTTCCTACGCACGATCATGTTACTACAAGATACGTCAGAGAATGGGGGGGGGAGATCAGGGAAAGGGTAAACGATCTAATCAGTCACTGTTATATCGATCGGTAATAGGTTATCGATTGACAATAAACAAACCGAAGGAGTTCTAAAACATGACCCAACGATTTTTCAGAGAATATGGTAAGCGTTACCTAGCCAGATTGAAGGAAAGAATCAAATAGAGAAGCGCTTTCTGATATGAATCATCGTGATGAAAAAATACCGATATTCTTCAGAATCGATTGCAATAGACAAGCCTAAAAATATTGCAAAAGAGATAGCAGCGAGTGGTTTCGATCCACCGACCTCTGGGTTATGGGCCCAGCACGCTTCCACTGCGCCACGCTGCTGATATTGCAACACGGATGGGAATGTGTCTCCATCTCTCACGGCTCTACTCGATCTAGCACTCCCTAGCTGTCAATAATGGCAAGAGAAGACCCTTGCATGCATTTCCTCTATTTCCGCAATGATGAACTCACGTTTTGAAGGCAGACATAAATGTAAGGGTAGAGATAGCATCAACCAGTGCAAGGATGGAAATTCGATGGACCGTAGCGATGTGCCTGGAAGTTCCATTATGGCATTAGTGTACCTTTCCTCACAATACAACTAGCACGTTTCGTGATTTGTCTCTAATTTCTTCTCATCTGATCCTCCCTGTTTCACCTCTGGTTCAGCTCCGTGTTCACGTGCAGGAACAGAAAGACGGCAGTGAAGACGGAGATAAACTCGGAGATAGCCGGGCGGAGGAACCCGTCGAGGAAGAGACCGCACCCGGTGGAAGGCTCGGACTGAAGGGAGTGGATTGTTTCAGATTCTTGCAAATGCTTTACACTGATTTTTTTCTTTTATCAGGAAGAGTAACTTCATAGGTGAATTACCAGTACGCCTCTCAATTAAACTATTGATTTTCGTCTTCTATTCTAACGAGAGATAAAGTTTTAGGTTCATTGTGAATCACAGTCATGGTCGTTTAGTCATCACCAAGAAAAAAGCCCTTGAAAAAAGAGGAAACCCTTTTTGAACGGGAAAACTCCCCGGGCACTCACGATCTCAGAAGCGAACGAATGTGTCTGAGGCAGGTTCGATGTCCATGGTCGGGCATAATGATCGGAGGCCTTTCTCAGGATCCCACGAGGATTGTTGTCCGCCACTGCAGTTGGGGCTATGAGAGGACCGAGAATGTCAATGTTTTCCATTTTGCTCGGGACAAGCGTTTTCTCTCTCAAAATATCTACTTTTTCACTTGGAAATCAAAAAAGGTGCCATGCGGTTCTAGTCGTAATTGAGCAGCCACTATGAACACTGAGCACTAGAGCCAAAGTGCATACAACGCGTGTTTTCCTCCAATGTGCCTCCCCCCCACACCTGAAGTGCACAAATCACAGTTGTCAGATCAACTTCTGTCAAAGCACCTGTTTGGACCATTGACCGGTCAAATTTTGATAGATTGACATAAGGAATGAGAAAAAAAACTCTCCCTCACCTCTGCCCGGGTATGTTCCATAAGCGCCATTCCTGTCCATCAGATACTCCGACTGCTCGTCCAGGAATCGACTCATGGCTGCACCTCTTCCGTCTCACGGACTACTGCACAAGGCATGAATTGGTATGATCGCGAACCGATGACGTATCGAAATAATAATCGAGATATATCTGTTGGTCAAAAAGGGATATTTCTGATGAGGTTTATGCACATTTTCTAGACTCCTAACAGCACAAAGCAAGAACAAGGTATGAAACACCCCAAATGTGATTGTGAAAGTAGGTGTGACTCGTAGGTTTCGTAAGGCAAAACATGGGCCAGATGCCAGACGGTTATTCCCGCTCTCTTCTGACCGCTGATTGAATAAAGGAATGAATTAAACATTTAATTGTTTTAATTTTTTTAAACATTTTTTTTGATTGAATTAAGGTCATGGTAGGACATTGTTTTTAAGAGACTGAAGGAAAGGAAAGATTTGAGAGACTGACTTGAGGAAAACACGCAAAATCGAAGAGATTTTTTAAAATACATGTAACATTCTTTTTAAAATACATGTAACTGGCACATCACTTGAACATACCAGCGGACTGCTAGATTGGAAGCAAAGAGAATGCAGAGCGGCGCGAAAATAGGTTCATCCCGATCGAGTTATGCAGATTTCTCAGATGGAGCTTAGCGATGAGTGGCAGGCAAAGGGGAGGAGGGAAGAGGAGTAGAAAGGGGGGAGGAACAATGAACTTGTGAATCGCCTGCGGGAGGTAAACAGGGGCCGAGTGTCGCCTTTCGAAAGAAGTGATGTAGTCAGGGGGTCAGAGGGATGAGAAGGGAGGGAGGAGGGAGGGGGGAGAGATAAAAGAAAGATGGAAGAAGGAAGACAGCAGCTGACCATTGAGATGATAGCCTATAGAGAAGTGAGAGAGTGGGCGAATTGGAGAGAGCGCAGAGAGGCGAGAGGGCAGACAAAGATTGAGAGGTGATCTGGAGATGAATCAGAGACTCCCCCGAGCGCAGAAGAAGTTGAGACACACTCGCATTAGCCCGCCTTGACTCATCCCTCAATTGTGGACCCTCCGCTTTTCTCATGTGGTGTAAAAATCCTGGAAAAGTAAACGGAAAAGTAAAAAGGGTGTTAATTTTTGTCTGGAAAAGTAAATGGAAAAGTAAAAAGATTTGAATTCCCGCAATTTCATATCTCGGTTCACATTGAAGCTAGCGACTTGAAAGTCGGTTTATAAGCTTTTTCGAACCTTGTAACCTATAGAACCGATTTTCAAGTCGCCAGCTGCACTGGAAACGGAGATATAAAAATTGCGGGAATTCAAATTTCAGTACTTTTCCGGCGCGAACTCAAATCTTTTTACTTTTCCATTTACTTTTCCAGGCAAAAATTAACACCCTTTTTTTCTTTTCCGTTTACTTTTCCAGGATTTTAACACCACATCAAATTGCACATACAAATTCTTTCAGTTTCTAGCGTGGCCATAAAGGCAGCCACCAATTCCATTGAATCATACTAGAGTGAAGAATCTGACGGAATGATAAAATCTGGAAAATGATGGAGAAGAAGGGATGGGGATATGAATCCGCTCGGCAAAGATCTCATCACATGATTGCCGATCAGCTGAATAATTGGCGATTTTTGTATCGGCCAAGAATGGGAATCCACATTCTAGAAACAATACTCTTACCTTGTTTTATTGTACATCTGATAGAACAAAAAAAGATATGGGGAAAGGGTTCTTATCTAGCAATTAGAACCAGAAAAGTTATGGGAACCATCTTCGGCGCTGGACCGAAAGCGGTCATCGCCTCTCAGTGACAGCCGAGGGTGCGAACAACGAACAAAGGGGAGAAGGACGGGGGGAATATGAAAGGAAAAGAACAAACAAGTGATGAGGATTAGAAGGATCGACACCGGGCGGTGGAAGAACAGGAGGGAGGTGGAGCAGAGAGGATGATGAGGTGTTCCCTGCAAAACTGAGCATCTGAGATAGGAGTCTATGATTTAGTGTGAGTAGTTGTATTAGAACATTGAGCGAAACCGTGTTTCGTCTTTTCATATGTTTATTATGTACTCTTCCCAACACTTCTCGTTGATGCCCCAAATAAAGGTATTCTGAGACAGATGTACGTCCTTCTTCACTAGAATAAAGGGAAGGAATCAGGAGTGGGTGAAACTAGGGAGGCACAAGGAAGGAGGCAGTGGTTGCCGGGTGCTCACCCAACCTCACTCATTCAAACCTTTCCGAAACCCCCTCTCCCCCCCTCCATTTCCATCGCTTCTTCGACGATAATCGTCGAAATTGTGAGTTATCCGAAAAAATATTCGAATGAATTGCTAGACATGCAAAAAAACATTTATTCACGAACGCGTTTCAGTATCAGAAATAGGCACGTCGCATCACTTAGCGCTTGCGTGTCGCTTGAAATTTTTGAAAGAAAATTGTAAATCGTCTAATTCCATACTCCGACAAAACGTATAAATCGTGAGCCAGCGCACGACTTCTCTGAATCCGCTTTCTGGCACATATGAGGCCGTTTGTGTTAGGAACATCAAAAAAAGTCCGATATGCTCAAAAGATGGTTCCTGGGGTAACTTTTGATTCTGAATCGACTGACGTTTCCAGTATTTCGATAGGTCCCTTCCGAACTGAGTTATGGCTCCATGTAATTCTTGTTTTTGGATAAAACTGCCCCGGAAAGGGTCAAAATGGCCACAAATCTCGCGTAACTATACCAGAATTTGATTCTCTACAAAATGAAAAAAAATTGAGGCTCTATCTTTTTTCGTTTTTGAGTTATGGTCGTTTTTTGACTCAGGGAGTCATCCAGAAAATCACATCACCAGCAGATAGAGCAACTTCTCCCGGTCATTTTAAGCCCTTGGGTCAAGGATTTGAACTGTGGAGAACTGAATTACATCGATTTTAGTGTTGGAAACCTGCAATTTTTGCTGTTTGTTGAGTACAACTTTTTTCTTTCACGTTTTCATGATCTTTTTTCCAGTTCAAATCCTTGACCCAAGGGCTTAAAATGACCGGGAGAAGTTGCTCTATCTGCTGGTGATGTGATTTTCTGGATGACTCCCTGAGTCAAAAAACGAGCATAACTCAAAAACGAAAAAAGATAGAGCCTCAATTTTTTTTTCATTTTGTAGAGATCAAATTCTGGTATGGTTGCGCGAGATTTGTGGCCATTTTGACCCTTTCCGGAGCAGTTTTTATCCAAAAACAAGAATTTGGCCGAATGAACATGGAGCCATAACTCAGTTCGGAAGGGACCTATCGAAAAACTGGAAACGTCACTCGATTCAGAATCAAAAGTTGCCCCAGGAACCATCTTTTGAGCATATCGGACTTTTTTGATGTTCCAAATCACAGGCGAACCCTTGTTGATCCTAACACAAACGGCCTCATATTCCCCATCAGGACTGAACTACTGCATGAAATGCGTTAAAACGAGTAAAGAAACGCCTATAAAATTACGATTGCAGCATCCACAATGGGCTGCAAAAGCTGCCTGTGCACGTGTGTCCTCTGCAATCCGTGCGTGATGATTCCCCTCGCAATCCTCATCATCATCGCCATCATAGCAGCAATTCTCGCCTTCAAGTTCTGGATCTGATTTGGAATGGATTTGGAATGGCTCGTTCACAAGATTCCCGTCATGGCAACATCTCCGGCGATAAAGTGATCTGTTTTGCAAGTACCTAGCTAGTTGGCTGCAGTTTTTTCGAATAAGAAACATAGTACCTGATGAAGAACACTCGCAAATTTCGTCAAGCTCTCATCGAAGGCACTTTCTGATAGGGAATCTCTGTTGCGATAATTTCATTAAAAATCTGTGTGGGATGATGATTTTTGGAGAATGTTTGCAACAATATGTTCTGCTGGATCTGTGAGTACTATTGAACAATTCTTTAACGAATGAGATTATTTCTGAAATGTGTCTTAATTTTTACAAGATATAATTCATTCCCATGACTGCACAACAAACTCCCACGAAGTCCTCATTCTAACGTAAAAGTGGGATCAATAATTTCTCTCCAATCCTCATATTTCTGTTCCTTAGCCCACCTCACTGCTTATCATTTCCTGAACTAGAGCACCCTCATCAGTGAGCTCTGTGAGCTATCAGTAGTTGGACGGTCACAGCACCGCAGACTCAGAAATCTGCAGCAGATGCAGCAACCTGAACCGGCCCCGGCTGACTTGCTGCGACCCGCGCAGCAACTGGGCTGGATGCTAGGCGGAGGCTGAAGGACACGGAAAAGGGTAGATTCGGCGCTTTAATTACTAAAAAATACGTGAGCACAACAACACGCGCTAATACAACATTGCTTCAGGCCCGAATACTAATGAGAGAGATGAGAGAGATGAAAGGTGAGGGCATTCCCGATTGATTTGCTTTGCGCCCGCACAGAAATCACACACGCGCGAAGGAAAGAGAGACCCTCGCACGCGCTATACAATTACGCACGTCACATGCCACTTTATTCGCGACTTTTCGTCTTACCTTGCTCGATCCCGATTGTTATTGGCTTTTTATTGTTTTTTATTTCCTGGACCATGTATTCACGATTTTTTCTAGTCCATCGAGTTTGTAGAATGGTCAAACATCGCAATCGGCAACCAAAAGCACAGCCATCCGTGAGTGCTCATAATATTTTCGAGTGCTCATCTTCTGGTCGATTCAATGACTTGTGAAGCATTAAGCATTTCCATTGAGCATCAATCATTTTCGTCGCACGTTAAAGGTGTGCTTACACGTTTACCCGAAAACTTATCCGGCTATGTTCGATAAAACATGCTGACGGGAAACATGCTACGGGATAGGCTCGCTTGATAATAAGCCTGTTGCAGTTCCGAAATTGCCTTGTTTGCGGAGCGCAGACAACAAATGCACACAGGGGCATCGATTCATGTCGTGCGTGTGCAGTTTTCTACAGGTGAGTTGTTATTCATATATTGAAATACATTTTTTAGTGCAATTAATGTTGGTTCCATTTCAGACGGGCTGTGAATGGCAATTGACCAAAGAAGTGCAAGCTGGGAGGGGGCAACTGCCCGCTAAATGGTGTGCTTTTCACTTTAAAAAAATGTCCAACATAATGTGCCAGACCCGGCTACATCTTGCCGCAAATGCCGTTTCGACCGTTTCTCTAGCATTATGCAACGGGCGTACGGACCCACTCCGCGTCCAAAGGTGCACACTTATCAAATATTATTTTCAACAACCTCACGACCATAATTTGGCATTATCTCGCGATGTACTGCGAAATTCACCTGAATCGGAGAACAATGTTGGACCACAGTGATCACTGGAAGTAGAGGAGATGTTACTAGAAAAGAATGATCTGGTCATGCCTGATCTCTCAATAATGAAGATATTCTTTTAAACATTTTTTTGTAAACAGCCACTGAGCACTAAGGGAGAAACGGATGTGTAAGACTATCAAGTTATCTGGACAGAAACGATTTTAAATTATTTATATTCCAGAAGAACATGATGCAAGAAATAAATCCGATGTCGAATGAACAAGAAAAATGTCAAGAGGAGCTTTATGAGGATCAATCTAACGACGAACCCGCGGTCATCAACGACAGACAATTCACGACTATGTCGACGACAGCATTCATCGATCATACCGAGTGAGCGCAGTTTTGCTCGATTCACACTCGACATCAGTGGTTTGACTGAGATCTGATCATGTGGTGCAAAAACAAGACATAGCTGCTCATACATTGTCTGATAGTGAGATTGGAATGTCGAATTACCGTAGTGAAATACGAAACTTTTTTTTTTAAATGCAGACCTTTACAGATTATTCGAAATCGAGTCAGCCAGTCGTGTTCCACTCCTGGAACGAATCAGGAGGGGCTACAGGTGTGTATCATTATTATCGATATTCAAAAACATGTGAGCTGCGATTTGTCTGCTACAGTGTGGTTATGGTAGATCAGAGATGGACGTGGTGTCGAGCAGGATTTTAATCAGACAAATTTCACTGTTGCAGCATGTTCTGTTTGATGCGAAAACTGGGAGAAACGAGCATGCAATCTATGAGTTTTTGTACGGAAGCCGGATTCAAGCGAGATCAAGTCGTCAGTTGTAATTACATATTCCGAAGGATATTATATATGTATTATATAATCAGATTTGTTTATGAAATTACCACATGTGTAGAACCATTCTTCTCTCAAGGTTGTAAGCCATTGCAGAATTTTATTCCGGCTACGTGGTCGAATTCAATAAAGTACTGTCGTGTTTATGTAGAAGCTCTGTTCGACTTTGCTCCCTCCGCGTTTGATGACTACAGGACGCTATCGTGTGTGGAAAAGGTTTCTTCTCTCTCAATATTCTCGATGATTAATCTCGAGAATCGATGAATCTGACATAATGCAGTTTGTTATCTCCCTCTCCACGGCACGAATGGTCAAGTGTAAGTTTATTAAATGTCGAACATTGCAGAAAATCTTCACGAAGAACAGTTACGCTCTGGTTGGAGGGGTAACAAGCGCCTACCGATCACTGCACCACTTCCCGAATGATGAGACCATGTAGGTGTGGCGAGAGTACCTATTGAACTTCTATTTGTAATATGAGCCGTTTTGATTCGCTTTCTTTGATTTTTGATCTACCATGAGAGTCTGGCACTAAACATCATAGGTTCAATCGATAGGAGAATGTGATTTGCGTGCGTATTCACGTTGTGCTCCCTCGAACTCGCTCTCGAGGGAAAGCGTGTCGAGGGGAGTGTGGCCCACTGTGAACTGAATAAATGTTAATTTGTGATTTTAATCACCAGTTCGCCTCCCAGCTTATGTAATGTGTACTGTGGCAGGTTCATCAATTACACGACAACTTTAAACTACGAGCCTGCCGCTTCCTTCTTCGACCTTTCATCATCTGACTCGAATATGGAGGAAGCGATCAGGTCTGCGATTTAAGAATATTCAAAACAAAGCCCTTTATCGGATCATAGTGTGGTTGCTTGAGGTCGATGTAGATCTCGTTCATTTAAATTGATTGTTGCTTGATTGAGGAGGGCCCGTGAGGCGATATCCCTGGGCAACCAGCAAAAGATCATGTGAGCTATCTAAGAAGTACTGTGAGAATGTTCGGGCGCTGTACACTATCACTGGACTTCGCATTCAAATTCGAACAATGTACTTTCTCCTTTTGCCGTTGTCTTGCCGCTAGTCCTACCAAATGTAAAGATCACAGCTTTTCCATAACTGCTCCCTGGTGGATAAATAATTGAATTTAGCTTAATCTTGCCTGTGTTCCAGAACGCGAGTCCAATCAGCGCCATGTACTCAAACTGCGTGAGCATCACGCGCCGGAAGCTATCCTTCTTGAGCTGGTTGCCCAGGGATATCGCCTCACGGGCCCTCCTCAATCAAGCAACAATCAATTTAAATGAACGAGATCTACATCGACCTCAAGCAACCACACTATGATCCGATAAAGGGCTTTGTTTTGAATATTCTTAAATCGCAGACCTGATCGCTTCCTCCATATTCGAGTCAGATGATGAAAGGTCGAAGAAGGAAGCGGCAGGCTCGTAGTTTAAAGTTGTCGTGTAATTGATGAACCTGCCACAGTACACATTACATAAGCTGGGAGGCGAACTGGTGATTAAAATCACAAATTAACATTTATTCAGTTCACAGTGGGCCACACGCCCCTCGACACGCTTTCCCTCGAGAGCGAGTTCGAGGGAGCACAACGTGAATACGCACGCAAATCACATTCTCCTATCGATTGAACCTATGATGTTTAGTGCCAGACTCTCATGGTAGAGTAGTATTCGTGAAGCTCACGTATGATAATCTGCTGGTTCTTGATCGCTAGTCGAATGAGATCACATGGCTCGTCCAGTTCCACACAGTCTGTGTTGGTATTAATAATGTATATAAAGTGCAAACGACTGTGTGTTGGTTCGTTGCTATGTCCGGTATGGTCATCCCGTCCACTTTTGGCATGGTCGTCCGGTCAACTTATGAATAAGCTTGTTAAATTTTCTAAGCCTACGCAATGTTTGCTCATATGTCAAGCGCGAAGTGCTGAACCCAGCCAGACGTGTTCCCCCGACGTGGTCGGGGAATGCCGTTGGTACAAAACATTTCAGCAAAAGATCATGTGAGCTATCTAAGAAGTACTGTGAGAATGTTCGGGCGCTGTATCTCAGATCTAATTCTCTTTCTCTTCTGTATAGTACCAGCACGAACTACCAGCCTGGATGAACGACGAAAAGTGAGCTTCAATTAAACCCAATCAATCGTATGGGAAACAGAGATTCCCCCAGGATGTAGCACAGTATTTTCCATCCCTTTCGCAAGGTTCTATCCATTGCAAAACTGTGGCTCTTTACAGTAAGCATCAGAGGGGGAAGAACTGTTATCAGAACATTTCAGAAGACGGCAATTTTCTGAAAAGAAAATTTCGAAAAAATCTCGGAAAACATTGTTTTTCAATTTACGATTGTCAAATTCACGACCGGGCACTATCTGAACTGAGTAAATTTTTCGATCTATTACGCCATTCATTATATGGTTGAAAATTATAACTATAGCAATGAATGATCAAACTGTATCATTTTGTGCGACATTAATAAAGTGGTTATGGTGTCTGACTGAAGAACCCAATTCAGTCTCGACTCCCCGGTTCGAGCCCCACGATCGACCATTGATCTACCCCCTCCCTCCCCAATCCACCCTATCATGTCTAATCTTTATTGATTCGGGTGAAATTTTCTTCTAGAATATGTTTTAGAGCTTCAATTCATAATTTTACTCATTTGATTTTGTAAAATTCGAAATCAGAAAACGGAAAATGCGCATTCCTGGTAAGGATATTTCGCAAACCGATCCTTCTCCATTATATCCATTTCGATATCAACTATTTATCGATCAAACTGATACAACAAAACTTGCACGGTACAATTGACACGCAATAGTAATTGCGCAAAAACACAAAGTGTTCACCCGGTGCATCGTAAAACTATGGAGAAAGAAACCAAACATTTGGGCATTACTGTTTCTTGTTAGTAAGACTTTTGTTGGTACTTTCTTTGACGTGGATTTAATTTCTCAACATAAACAAACATTCCCAGATAGACTTCGCTCGCGGGCACCTCACTTCGTACAAATTTGCACCGAAATTCGACGGTACGAGTTTTTTTGGTGGATGGGAGCGAGAAATGTCACAAAGCAATGTGCTTAGCATAATAAAATGCGAGTACAAATTTCGCAAAGTTGTTTCTGATCTACGTTGTACCGTCATAGTTTCTCTTCTGCGCGTTCTCATTTGCCTGATCTGCGAAAGAGCGCTGCGAGAAGACGAAAGCCTTATTACAAATGGCTATCCCTAAGGAGTCTTCGCTCTCTATTTGCCGGTGCCGATCGGCTACCTCACCGACTATGAGGCCATCAGAGAGGCCTTCGTTGTGAAGGGTTAGTTGGCGAAGAAGCACAGAAAGGAGGGAATCGCACGAGAACGAGAGCCACCTTCGCTCGAGTGGTCAAATTCTAGTTTTCATTGTACGCGGGTTGCACGGCGTTTTGCTTACAATGCGCCAAAACGAATTCCCCTCGAGACCTCTCTCGTGCTCTCTCACTTTCGCGCGCTCTCTCACCATTCACCTGACGGATGTATCTTTTCTCGCTCACCCCATGCAAAACGTCGTGAGTTGCAGGCGATGACTTCCCTTACTTCTTATTTGTAGCTTAGGCTCATATTATTCGATTACCAGGATAATGGAAATAAAGTTGTCTCTATGTTCTATGACCTCAGCTGGCATAAACAACTCATAAACCACAACATAAGACTATATGGCCGGTTAGGTTTACATTCCATTCATCCGCTATCTTCTTGAATCACCATAGATCCATCGGGCATATGACTTGGCCGCCCCGAGAACATCATCATGGAGATTTTCATGTACGCCCCGAATTCTGGTGAGCAATGCATGATTTGTGTTATCGCAACTGTGAGAATATCGCAAAACATCCCGAAACCCAACTGCACACTATCAGTTGCTCGTCAACTGAGCATACCAAGCAAAACAGCCAGGGCACGCTTGTATCTGCACGATACCTAATCAATGGGCGCAGATACTGATATTTGCGTCATAGGCCGCAATCTCTGCCATGCTCACCACGTCATTCTAGGAGTGGCTTCATGGCGGGTCAGGAAACGACGACGACTACACGGAGATGGGGGATGCTGTATCTAGCGCTGAATCTGGAAGTACAGGTGAGAAATAATAACAATAATTATTATTACTATTATTAATATTAATATTCCACATTCTCGGCGAAAAACGTGATGATAGCTTTTTGCAGAAACACTTACCCGCGATGTAATCTGCTGTTCATTTATTTATTTTGTCCCTTATATTCTCGATGAAACGTGCGCGAATCATAAACGTTAGCCAAAATTGAAGAGCCTAAAACCACAATAACAGTCCTGGAATCTCTGAACTCTCAGGATCCATATTCGCGGCTTTCCCTTCCCGTTTGAGTAAGCATCGACGGGGCTAGGAAATAGGCCGCATAATGATCTGATGATGAGAGAACGATAAATACGTTTCAAGAGCCAAATAGGGAAAATAAAGTGAAACTTGTCCATCCGGTTTGAGGAGAAGCTGTGTCGCGAAATTGACTCGGTCGTCGGAAAGGACAGATTGCCGAGAATGGCTGATAAGACCAGGGTTTGTTTTGATTTTTTTTAAATACAATTATTATATTGGCTTTTTCGAAGACTCACTACTTCAAATTAGGGATATCAAACCGAGAATTTTCTATTATCTTTATCGACCCCAATACACGTAGTATTTTGGCCCAATGGATTGGATTTTTCGAAAAGTATTGAGTATTTTTTCGACATTACTACTTCACATGCGTACATATCACGCGTGTCACCTAAGGGTCGAATAATGGCACATTGGAAAAGTCGAAATTGGGCTGAAACCGGTTTTCGATAGCCCTTATGGTCCCTCACAAGATAGCGTCGAGTTTTGTTCGAAATTTTCGAAAAATTAAAAAAAAAAAATTTTACACATAACATGTGCAAAATGTCACGGAGAATACGCCTGAACACTGGGCCCATCGATATTTCTTTTCACATTTTCATAAATCGATTAAATTGTTTAACTTTTACCACATTTTCGGGCCCAAGGCAGGCAAGGGCTCAATCGATCAAGCTCGATGAGATGAATCGAATGATATGCTGTTCATAGGAATATTTCACCGAGCACCATGTCAAAGGCCCCTCAGAAGCTTTTTTCGGATCACTATGAGCGTGACCTCTGACCAGGGAAGAGAGACGCGCCCTTTGATCTACCAATGGCGTCCCCTTCCCGCTCGGTTTCTCTCATTGCTCTAAGACTTTTTAGTTTTCCATAATACATGTGATGCTTGTAAGTTACAAGTTGTAACGCGATTTTGAATCAAAATATTAATTCATAAATTCAATAATTAATAAATTTGGAGATTTAATTAATTCAATCGAAAATATCCTCTTTTTCTTTCATGATAACTCTTTTCACAAAGTCCTCTTCATGTTCTTTCTCGATCTCGATCTCTTCTTCATCCATTCCATCCTCCTCTTCCTGTCTCTCATCGTCGAAGACATCGTCATCCATCTCCTCCTCTTCCGATTCCTCCACTACTCTCCTCTTTCTCGTTCCATCACTAGTCGATCTCACACTCGACTTCGCTCTTGTCTTTTTCTTACTCGCTTTCGATGCCCGTTTCATCGTCTTCGGAATCTTTGGAGCCTTCGACTTAGCCGTTGACGATGAACCTCAATCATACGAATTTGAAGGGGGATGCATACAGTTATCGTCCCCTACCTGTGACTCTGGCCTTTTCTAATTGAGAGAAGAGGGAAGTGAGCTTCGTCACAGATGGAATATGCGAATAGTTGAGCAGGTATTGTCTGGCAATGGGATCAGTGGAATCCGAATGGCGCCTCAGCTCTTCTAGCCCGATTGTGCGATCTCTGAGAATTGAAGTATTCCACTGCTAACTCTCTGGCAGTGTCATCCAGTCCTGGAGTTGGATGAGACGATTTGAGAGCCCATCCCTTCTTATGATCTGAAATGATGTTAATTATTGCGCAATCAAAAAATCATGAATTTGATTCTTGATCAACGAATGATCAATGATCAATTGATCAATTAACCCACTGTATGCTGGCTCAGCATCTCTCACTGCATCAACCTGCTCCGTAACTGCCAGTCTTGCTGTCTCCCTCGTTTCGATCAACTCGGTGAACTTTTTCACGGCATAATCAGTCATTGTTTTCTTCTTCTCACGGATGTCATGATCTCCCTTGACTTCGTGTTCAATCAATCGCCGCGTGCTCCGAAACAGAAAGGAGACGTGTATCGGAGAGCACCATTATCATTTCGCGTATGATGTGAGTCAATTCCATATCATGGCTTATCTATGATTTCCAGACCGTTCTGACGGAATTCGAGAAGGCCATCATAGCTGAGATCGAGGAGGACGATCGTGCCCGAGCGGAATGGGATACATCTTTCCGAGGCCGAATGGCAAAAATGGGATCGGGTTTCTGGGGGACCATCAAGGAATTCTTCGCACTGGCAGACCTGTGGCACATCTTTCTCCTTATTATTTGTATTATTGCATTCGTAATTATCATCATTGTCCTCTGCTATTTTTGCTGTTGCCTCTCCTCCTGCTGCAAAGGCCTCAATTTCTGCAGAAGGAGCAGACCCGAATTTCAACCAGCCCGTGATGTATGAATCGTGTTAGTTTTTGCTCATAATTAATTATTATCACAACAACTCAAGTAATAAAGACATCTGGAACCATTTGAAGATTATTATGAAACATTATGAGAGAGGATAAACCAAGCGGGAAGGGGACGCCAGTGGTAGATCAAAGGGCGCGTCTCTCTTCCCTGGTCAGAGGTCACGCTCATAGTGATCCAAAAAAGCTTCTGAGGGGCCTTTGACATGGTGCTCGGTGAAATAACCCAGCATATCATTCGATTCGTCTCATCGAGCCTGATCGATTGAGCCCTTGCTTGCCTTGGGCCCGAAAATGTGGTAATAGTTAAACAATTTAAGCGATTTATGAAAATGTGAAAAGAAATATCGATGGGCCCAATGTTCAGGCGTATTTTCCGTGACATTTGGCACATTTTACGTGTTGAACATTTCCTTCTATCATGTCTCTGAAATAAACAGCCGGCTTTTGAAAATGACCATTTTCGGCCTCAGAAAAAGTTGACGACGTCCCTCGTCGTTGAGATCGAAAATTTTGAACAAAACTCGACGCTATCTTGTGAGGGACCATAAGGGCTATCGAAAAATGTATAGAAACATATGGGTCAAAAAATGTGCCTACTACCCCCCGATTTTAATCGAATCTAACGTGACACGCGTGATATGTTCATTAAATAACTATCGTTGTCAAAATCTATCCTTTCAAGATGATTTACACCAAGCCACCGTGTTGGAGATTCAGCGGATGGCCAACATTCTCTCCGGAAATCTGACCCACCGCACCACCAGAGATATCGTAGTCAGGGTACGGTAGCGGGATACTGTATCTGAAAATCTTGAGAGGAGTACGGTACTCGAATGTTTCAGGGTCACGGGATCCCGAAGGACACCTATATCAACGGTGACATTCACTACGTGATGGCGAGGGATCCGAACTTCGTTGAGCCCGATAGGTATTAAACTTTCTCTTCAAGTGCAAATGATGTTTAGTTTTGAAAAGAATTCTGAGAAGCGCCGATCTGACGAGATCTGTTTCTGTGATGCGCCCATGTTGAATCGCACTGATGAATTTTACCATGATTTTCAATAACATTTTTAA
Organism: Pristionchus entomophagus; assembly: GCA_036245825.1. Lineage (NCBI taxonomy): Eukaryota > Metazoa > Nematoda > Chromadorea > Rhabditida > Neodiplogasteridae > Pristionchus > Pristionchus entomophagus. Next base: position 30,669,781 of record BTSX01000006.1, read on the forward strand.
AAAGCTGATTGCAGGTTCAACCCCGAACGCTTCCTCAACGACGATGAAACGGCGTTGAGAAAGGTGAGATTTGCTCGCCAATAGTCTTTATATTTTAAATGTATTTAACTAAATAAATAAAGCTAGCGGATCGCGTCGTTGCTTTCTCGCTCGGCAAGCGCGCATGTGCCGGTGAAGGTATAATATTTACAAAAATCTTTGAAATTCTTTTTTTAACACTTTTTTTCGTTTCTATTCTACAGCCGAAGGATCAGTACATCAACATAGAGAAAGTTTGAGATACAATTATGAAATAATTAATGGTGTAGAAATAAAGTATAGTTTCTTCTTCTTCAAATAAACACCGTCTAATACATTTCATAAATATGTGATAGTGATGACCGAGTGTATCTATCGGTTTCACGATTTAGTGGAATGGCTATGTTCAAAATGTTCACCACCCTTGATCAAAATATGGCATTACGGCTTCCGATTCACTATGTGACTTCCAATCTCTCTTTCTCTCTCTCAATTTAGATTCCCAGAACTCATCATATCACATCATAAACGATCTACATTCATTTTATTTTGTATAATCATATTTTTTCAAAACATTTCAAGTGTGATTGGTATCGATTTTTATGCAACGATAAAACTGCATGTAATACTACAGTACTGCGGATGAGATGAATGAGGCTTAAGAAGGAATACTGAGGGTGTGAAATACTGAGTCGTGAGTAGGGGGAATACTCTTGATGATGAGATACAGGTTTGTGAATACGACAAACGAATGCTGATATACAGGGTAGTGCAAGGGGAATGCTATTCATGAGACAAGGAATAGTGAAAGTGAGAATGGATCAATCACAGATGTCTTTTTTGTGTGAAAAAAAAACAAATTGGGTGGAATAAAACATGCGAACTTTCATTGTACAGATGGGGTTAGTTGTGAGGCAATCTCTAGTCATTATTGTTCACAATCTTTAGGCTTTTCCGAAGAATCTCGTGAGCGAGGTCTGGTTGGGCGCGAGCGGTTTGCTCTTCTTCGCCTCGCCCTCGGCACCCTGAATTAGTGTGGGTTACTAACTGACTGTTACTGTACCAAGTCGGTCTACAGTACCCTCTACTAATTCAACGTGAATCAGAGTGGGTGACCAGAGCCGTGCTACCGTATCCACCCCCGGTGTACAGTATCTCCCAGTAATTCCGAACACTACTTCACATTTCTTCATCCGTTTATTAACGCCCCATCCATATTATTACGAAGACGATTTCCCAAAACTTCGTCAAAATAAATATATTCGTTGAGGTCAGATACAACCCTCAGATCTCCACAGAAATAACAACGATCCCTTTTTCTCTCCACTCACTTTGGATCTTCTCTTCGGCTTGTTCTCCTCGTTCTTCTTCTCTCCGAAGACTGGCCGATTCTCGTTGGACGAGCGAACGCGCAGACCGGCGGGACGAGCACGGACAGGGGTCGTCTGCTGCAAATGAAATTCTTAGAAATAATACGTCCCAAATATCCAAGCGAACAGCCATTTCTCAGCTTACAAGCATTATCTCTATGCAGAATCCATGTGTTTAATTAATTACCTCTCCCATCCACAGCACTAATCCCCTCGTCTACTCATAATTTTATTATAATTTCATAATATTCATTTTCTTGTTGCGCCTAGTGCGTAGATAAATTATTATTATGTTCAATCAACGCAAACCAAGCTCGATTACCACGTACCTCTCCCAACGGAGTTCTCGGTCCCTCCTTCTTCCCGGCATTCTCAGTGGTTGCATCCTCGATCTCGAGCACCTTCTTGAACGGACCCATGTTCTCCTGAATCATGATTTATTGGTAATTAAAACTTGCAAATCACGTCTCACTCTAAAGCGAGCATCTACCACTCATCTCTACTGAAAAAAAAGCAAATTCTCAGCGATATTACAAGAGCATAAGTCCCAATATCTCGTACCATACTACAGGAAATTACTCATCCTGATCTTCGCATAAGAAAATACACATTAATAAGCATCTACAACATCATCAGTTGGGCGGCGAAACTGGCGTACCTTCTCCTCATCCAGCAACTCCTCGTAGATGCTGCTACTCCTGGGCTGCTTATTGTCCGTCTTCGGCGTCGGCGTCGAGCTAGAGATGAACCACTTGTGCTGGAATACGATTGCTTCAATTTCCATTCAGTTTGAATACAATCTTCTCATCGTAAAAACGCAGCAAATAAATCACGCTTAACTTCCAAAAATAACCAAAATTGTGGAAGCTGAATAGAGGTCAGTTCATTGTCGCTACAGTAATCCTTGCTCGAGAAGTTTCGCCTCCTGCTCACCTCTCTTTTCTCCTCCATTCTCGTGGGCGTCAACTCCAAATCGATCGGCGTCTCTTCGATCTCCTTCTCGACGATGACTTCCGCCACTTGAGGAGTTCTGCAACATGAGAATTAATTAATTAATACAAAATTTTCATCTTTCCGATAGTTATTCGATTACTTGCTACAGCTATTTTAATTAGTAATAAATTTGACAACTTATTCATGCAATTTATTTTCGACTCATTCCAAATTCAGCACAGCCAATTCCCGATCCATTCCAAACATCACTCACTTGAAGGCGGGCGTCATGGCGATATCGGCCGCCGTCTCTCCCGATATATCGAGGGCCGTGAATCGGTCGAGAAGCGCGCGCGCCACCCGATCGCGACGCGTCAGGAACTCGGGCGCTTCCTGGACGGAAATAATCAGGTTACGGTTATGGGCCGACGAGGGCATGGTGTAGGTGGCGCCAATATTTCTGTATCTACATCATCATCTCATCGGAGTTCTCGAGAAAAATATTGGTAAAACGCACAATAAGGGCTGATGGCCACCGTAATCCCAATGCGTGTAGTGTAGAGGGGGAAGAGAGAGGGGGAGGGGGAGGGGGAGGGGGAGGGAACTCGACCCACCTCATTCCTGCACTTGACCGCGGCCTCCATCGTCTTCTGGTTCGCTATGAGCTGCTTGAGCTGCTGCTGAATCAGTGACTGGGCCTGGAATAGTAGAAGAATATTAAGTTAATATTTGAGTTGTAGTGTTAATAATATTGATATAATTAACACGACTTCAAACATTTTATTCCACAAAAATAATATCTCATTGTTGTCACAATGTATTTACGCACCACCATCTACACGTAATAGGAACTGATATCGTTGATACACTTCAAGTTCAATCCAATCCAGTCCAAAGGTTATGCCAATCGTCCTCACCTTCCTGATACTGGTTCCGTCGTTCTGGTACTTCTCCGTCGTCATCAGGAACTTGGTAGCCGCGATGAGCATCGAGGAGATCGTGCGACTGATAAAATATATTTAAATAACACTAATATTAAATAAGTAAAAAAATAATTACCAGGAGAGTTAGATCTTTACAGAATACCGTACCTCATTACCGTATACCGTAATTATGTTACCATTGTTTTGCTACCGTAATCCACTCACTTGCAGTCCTCGAATTCGTGCATCTTCTCGTGCATCTCATCGATGGCCTCGTCAAATCGCTTGAGCAGATCCACCGATCTGCAAGATAGCGATGAATCTGGGATTACGGTACGAGTTGGGTAGCGGGAACGGCGGGGTTTCTCGGGTTAGGGTAATACAGTATTGAAAGGGGTAGTGGGTGAGAAGGGTACTGTAGCTCAAAGGCTACTGTAGAAATAGGAAAATTCCACACGGAAACCAAGGGTGAGGGATATTGCAAGACTAAAAACAGGCAATAAATTGTGCAACTCACTGCGAGAGAATCTCGTCTTCCTGTCCCGCTTCGTGGATTCGAGCCGTCATCGAATATGAGAGGAGTGCCTGAGAATAGACGAGTGTGCGAGCAGAGACCACAAGTTCAGACTACCACAACTAGTCTATTTCAGGAAGGTCCTTTATCAACCTGTTATTATTCTAAACAAAATAGCTCAAAATTATGTGTTTCAGTCATTCTTCTCATCTATAGTTCTCCCAAATGAGTCTGACGAAACGAGCTCCTATTTTTGTCTATAATATCATGTTTATTACAAATCCTCGAAAATCAATTTAATAAATATTTAAATATTTACCTGTACTAGATTGAGTGGTGGCTTGGTGCTGGCTGCTCGCTTCCGCAGACCGGGCAGGACCGAGGGGGCGATGGAGGAGAGGAGACGAGTGGCCGAGAAGGGATCCGACTGATCCACCGTCGAAGAGAGAAGACAGAGGAGCAGGTCGAGGTGCTCCTTCTGAGAAAGAGAACCGTTAATATATAAATAATATGATTTGAAAATAAGTCGGCATTAGTGAGAAAATACTTGTATGTCAGCGATAGGGGTGGGGCCTTACTCCGTGGAGGCGCAATTAGAGCAACTGGTCAAGATTGGATAAGATTACGCAATATTTCTCGTCCGGGTCAAAACTAGAGCGGCTATGACCATAATTCATTCGTTTTCGGGGAATCTATGAAGTGCAGTGCCTAGTTTTCTCAAGAAGGCCATTTAGCTACCGCACGCATCACTGATCATAAAAAAAAACAAGCTCGATCATTAACAAGAAACCTCCAAGCAATAATCAGAAGATACGTGCTCGGAAGGCATCATGAACGGCTCATTAGTGACGCCTAAGCGGTCACGATGTTGCTGACAGGATAACAATATCATTTTACCTAATTGTCGAGACAAAGCGACAGATCGAACGTGGAGATTCAAAATCGTATTTTTTCAGAGCCACTGACTGTTTCAGAACTGACAAATCTTGCGAGTGATAATGCGTAGGTCAGGGCTGGAAAAACGGGCGCGAAGAATGAGTGGTGGCGAGGGCAGAGGGGAATCAGCGACCCCGCCGGGTCTATTGATAAGGATAGCCGACCAGTGTAGATGCTTATCAGAACGAGCGGCGGTGATGTCCACGGAAAGACGACACGATCGGAAAGATTATGCAACTGCCCAGGCAAGGTCAGGCAGTTGTACCATCATCTCTCGGTGTTCGGTACCTCTTCATGCCAATCATAGGGAATCAAGGGCACTGAGAACATTCCGATGATATTTTACAGGATTAGCACCATTTGTATACGAGAGACAAGTTATTTAAGAGACAGCATTGAGAAATATTTCTCCGCATTCAGTAGGTTATTATCCGACCTAGTGCCGGAGAGATCAATTGGCGCAAACTGGTGGTCCGCAACGACCGAAGAATATAGACCCATCCTCATCTAGCATTAACGCTTGACATGATAAATATCGTTTGATTGACTAGTGCCGGAATCGAGATGCCGACCGTGATCTACCAGAACCAAGGCAATGTGCAGGAGAGGAAGACCCCAACACAATTTGAGGCAGAAACACGACTTGAGTAATGGAAAAGATGAGACAATGGAACCAACCATCTGGTTCAAAACTAAGAGTGGCTAGCAATGGCGCGCGGGAAGGTTTCGTCCCTGAACATAGAGCGAACAATTAAGGACGGCGGGCGTCACCCAACAAAGCGCGAGAAACCCCGATCTTATCCCCAACGCCGAGGGGCGGATTGGGTTTCACGGCGAACCATAATTGCAGATAAGTTTGCAGAAGAAAACGCCTGCATTTGGAGACCCCGGAAAAGCGTCAGAAATCTCGCGCAATATGGGGGCAGCTACACATCTAGCCATCAAATAGTTCGGTTTTGGAAGCTTAACAAAGAGAAGGGGTAAGCACACGACCAACCACCACGATACCAACCGCTCCGAATGGCCGTGGATACTGAATGGGGAGGAGACAGCACAACTCCCGTTTTGTTTATCGCTCCCACGCGTGCCAGGATTTACGATAGGGGGAGATGAGTACTGAGAGAAGGGCGAGTAAGAATAGGGGAGGGAGACTGGTCACTGGAGACAGTCGACCTTGCTAGGAATATACGAGAAATATGCCACCCACTGGGCGCAAACCTCGAGAGGAATGGAACGCCTCAAGGACTAACGGTATAAGGGGAATGTTGTGACACCAGGGCGATATCGAGAGAATAATAACCTCTACTGTATCTCTCAGATACCGCTGTATTCACACTGGGGAGTGGGCATGTTGAATAATATTTTCTCAACGCAATACTCAATACCATCATACTATTGATGCAATAATCACTAAGCATTTGCAAGATAGAGAGAAACTCACAAAGCAGCGAATACCCGTGCTTCCGATAGTTACGATGATTTGTTTGAGTCATCACTAGTTGCTGTCACTAACAAACTTCTCAATTAAGCGCTTCGTCTCATGTTGTTACTTGATGAATTATTGTCACAAGGGCAACAGAAAATAATTAAGCTGTGAATACTATGACTGATTCAGTTAAATATCCAATTGAATACAATCTAAAATAAATATAAATAAATAAACATACAATAAAAATAAATAAACAATCAACCAACTGACCAGGACGGGAGTGGAGGCGGCGAATGACTTGGTCGTAGAGGGTCCGCCTCTCTCGATCTTGAGCGGAATCAGCTCGACCAGCCATCCCGCTTCCTGGTCTTCCTCCACTGAGAAGTGAAGGCAGGAGACGGAGGCTGCGATCGATTCCCTCACCTGCAATACCGTAATCGGTCAAATATTTGTCAGCGGGGATAAACTACCGTAATACTTAGAATGAAAATCTCCGTGTTTTCATTATAAAATATTGTAGATTTTTTTTAAATTTCGTATTACAGACAACACCTCAGCATGTTTTTTTTCAATGTTGCCAAAAAAACCCCAAGTTGTACTACTAACTAGGTTATCATTGACGATATTACACCTGTGTACCACATAACTTTTTCCGCTTCCTGCCACCTATCCTCTACCTATTCCTTCTTTGCGGTGGTTCGCCCCCTCCCCCCCCGATCCACCATCTGTGCCCCCACTGCCAAACAGAAAAAGGATTGGGGAGGAGGAGGAGGCAGAGACAGGGGAGGGGATATCTCGGACTCAGACCCAAGGTCAGAGGGAGGGACTGATCGAACGAATGAACGACTCGTGACGAGTCTTATCTCTACCTGATCTGAGACGGAACCACGGGAGTGACAAATTACCAGTACTTGTGCAGTTCATGGAAAGTCTAAAGTATCTCTCTATTCATGTAACGATCTCCGAAATTTAAAGATTTTTAAACAAGCAGGAAAGTTGACATTCCCAAATAATACTCAAAGAAAAGCTTCAGAATTTGTGGTAAACAAATGTATGAGAAAACACGTAACTACTTCAGCCAATAAATAAATACTTTTTAGAAGGAGACAAAAATAAGCTCTTTACTAACACCTAACTAACCTCGTGATTCGCGAGCAGCTCTTCGAAGAGAGGTCGAAGCGAATCCTCAGAGAGACGCCACGACGTGTGCTGACCCGCTGCCTGCAAGGAACCCATGTTGTTGAGAAAACACGGTGGTAACAGGGGGCATAAACAGGGTAGATCAACAGTATCGGGAACGCCCTGGCGACTAGCCAAAGCTTTCGAGGTGACAATTTAGGTTATGTTCCGTTGAATATCGTTAAAGAAAGTAACTTCCATGAAAGCCTAAACTAAAAAGAACTTTCCCTATCGAGCAAGCGGCATATTTATTGCAACCAAACTGCCCGCAGGCATGGTTTCATTGCTACTGAAAACGCAGGCATGGTTTCACTGCTACTGAACCGATACAATATTGTGAAAAAATAGCTTACTGCTCAACGAATAGGAGAGGGACTACCCACCTTCTCCATTCTATCGATGATCTCCGTGTGCTTGATGAGTGTTAGTGTCCTCGTCTCGTGTTTGGGCGACAAATGGCGCCAGAGGAAGGAGATCATTTCCAGGTCGTTCACAAAGTGCAACCGCCCTCGGTCCGACATTATTCTGAAGAGAGATAAACATAATAACATTGAAAACGAGCGATAAAGACCGGAAATGGGGCAATAAAGGAGAGGCAACAGGACGCCAGCTAACGCGTTTGAATGCTTGAGATTCCCACGCAAACGCACGCGTGCGTCGGCGTGTCAAACATTTTTCGGCAGGATGCGCCTACCGTAATCCTCCCGATAAATTATTTTCGCTCTCATTATTTAAATATTTTATTATTACAATTAATGTTCTAAATATTACAATATTTATTAGTAAACCATTAATGTTACGCCCGCACCTTCATGTTAATGCGAGGAATACTTGGTCGTCTATGATCGAGATTAAATTGTAAAAAGTGATGTAAAATTATCAGCTCCACAGTGCAAAAATAATAATAATAGCATGTCATAAAATGAATAATAGGCTGCAGCAGAAAAGGTTGCAGGAAGGGACCGGAAATCGGTCATTTCCAAGTCGTGCAAGAAGTCATGACGTTGTCCTTATTTTCTCTCGTTCCAGAACACAGACCATGAGGAACGAGGGCATTGTCTTCTTCGTCTGTCTCTGACTGCATCTTATTCTTTCACCTCTCCGACGAACTTCGTTAACGCTCTGAATTTCCACACTGCTTCTCCTTCTCGCCTTGTTGCGACATCGAATCTGCACCAGTCCCTTCTCGTTCCTATATTGGAAGAAAAATAAACTAGGGCTATCTTGTTCGAATTTAATAGGATTATAATTCCAATCGGAATTCCTATACCTCCTCATTCCTCACGCTCTCGCGAACAGAGCTGCCGCGATCCTTTATTCTGTTATTGGAGTTCCACAATTCAATTCCATCAAAAGAGCCCCATTGTAGACCCTTCTTCAACTCAAGTTCTGTAGTCGTCCACTGTTCAGCTGACAAACCCGGTTCCTTTAGCGATCAAAGACTTCTTCCTTTTACTTTGCCGCTCCTTTCAGACTGTTTTCGCTCTCGAGCGCGCGCCCAAAACAGAAAGAAAAATGAAGGTTGTTGAAGAGACTCTCAAGGAAGGATATTACCCTCGCTCTCGTCAATGTGCCTACTCACAACCGAATATTGGACGGCCAGTGTCGGGGAAGCCACGTCTTTGTCGCTCAAGATAGCCTCACAATTGCAACATCGGCGCCAGAAATATGTTGTCTACCTATCTCTGCTTTCAGTAGTGCATAATGTCTCCACCCAACAGTGTATTTGCGTCATTTTCTTTCCTTTGTCCGCATAATCTCGTTCACGTATTCCCCCACCTACAAGTACGCCTTAGGAAATTGCAATTGCTATAGCTTCATAGGTAGTTTTCCCATTTCCACACAGTGTAGCTTTCGTTTGACTTTGCCATATTCGCATTCATCCAATTAATTGAATTATGATATTTTCACTGATGGAAAATGAAACCCGTTCATCTCTTCTAGATGACTTCCTCCTCTTTCTTCAGCTGCACTCCTTTCTGCCGCCCTTTTCTCTAGGTTTATTCCTCCGTGAGAGATATCAGCACACGACTCGTGCTGGTAAAACTGGCAAACTTCCGCGTTTCCGCTTTCCTCAAGTTGCCCTAACTCTCAAGGGCGTTCAGAGTGTTTGTGGCTCTGGAAGATACCCCATCTCTATAATTTCATAGTTGCAAGCCACTATTGCATTGATGGGTTTTGTATGTTTATCACATTTATCAAGAGTCAAGTCTATAGTGCATGAGATGCCACTCATGCTTCTAGCTTGAATCAAGAACGTGGGGTAGTTCGCATAAAGATATCGTATATTAGATGAGAGCGAGACAATTCAACCTCGAAATAGCATCAATTCTATGTTTGCCAGGCAGACATCCGATCTATGAACAATAATTCGTACATCAGCGTATGTCATCACGTTTATTGACTGCTAATCAATTCCATCGCTATAAGTGACTGCTCCTTCCTACTTCTTCTCCATTTTCACTCATCGCGTGATGTCCTCGGCTTTTGCCCATGAAACATTCATGAACCCAACTCCGCTCCGCGAATAAGTTCTGACCTCACCAGCGAATCTTATTGAGAACTTGCCTCTGGCAATTTGCATCCGCTTAAAGCTTGGACATATACAGCATTCGTTTCGCTAAATCCTCACTAACATCGAGCTAATAACGGGATTTAGTGCGCTCGGACTTTTGATTACATTCCCCATTCACATTTCCGTCTTGTCATTCATCTCCGTGTGCTGTTCGGGTTGAAATTCGAGAGAGAGAGGAACGCATCGAAGATTCCTCCCAACTTCTTCCGTTACTTTCTATAAGCTGCTCTCGAGAGGGTAGATGATTTGTAACCGCCCCTTCTCATTAATCTCCATTCCCTCTCTCTCAGTCCCTCAGTCTCTCTCTCTCTCTCTTTCTCTCTCTCTCCCTCCCTCCCTCCCTCCCTCCCTCCCTCTCTCTCTCCTCAGATGCTTCCTCCTCTTCTTTCTCACAGTGAATCTCCGCCCTCGTGATTTTCTGTTCTTTCCCACTCGCTGCCTTCACCCACTCGTCGACCATTATTATAGACTTGCCGATGCATTAGGGATTCCATTTGCCAAGTATTTTCGGAAATATGCATTTGTCGAGTCTTCTTAGCTCACTACATCGTTTCTACAGTGAACTAGATAAGTGAACTAGATGCAGTGAACTAGATTTACTACATCGTGTTAATAGTGAAGCAGATAAGTGAGTAATCCAATAGCCGAACTCATTACAGTTGAACTTATGAGCTGCGCATTATAGATTCCCCCGAGTTTCTCGAGTATTTGTGTACCTTGTTTGCCCATAACTCCGTCACTTCCAGATATGTTCATTTTGCTGATTGGCTTCATTACACCGGCCATTATTTTCGCCATCTTCGGAATAATTGCGTGCCTTCGCCGATCATCCTTCGTGACGATCGACAATGATGACGACAAAGAATACGAGATTCTTGACTCGAACATACCCATTAGGTGAGTGCCAGCTTCATTTTTTAGTCTTGTTTCTGGTATCTTATCCGGATTCGAGAAAATTTTCCATTAATTTAGTCGTACTTTTCCCGATCAAAGCGCTCTCTAGCCACGACTAGACTCATGCGGAAGTTTCCCATATCCTTTTGCCTCATCCGCTACTTATTTCGTCTTCCCCAGGCTTCCTCGCCTCTTCCCTCTATGGGAAAGCCAGAAAGGATACTCCGAGTGCCATCTGATTATCCAGGAGGGGAGAAAAAGCCGATAGAATATCTCATTCCTCAGCACGCTCGCTAGAGTGAAAATGCCACCACCTATCCTATCAAACTGATGCCTCAGGCGTTGATAAATTATCAATATAAAAATTTATTTCAGGGTAGAGGCGCCCAAGCCGTACTACTCGTATTTCGGCCTTACCTTCCCCCCTATTGGCTACCAGGTATGATTCCTGCTCTAAAACTCAATTGAATTTGTATTTCTTTTTAGAATTTCTTCCCTGCCCCTACGGTAGGAATGCCTCCTTCGTACTCGGAAGCGACCAGTATCCCTCTCCTGCTCACTCCTCAGGGCAGAAAGAGCAGTAGGAGATCATCGAACGGATCGCAGTGAGTTTCTCTGTTAATTTGCTGTTATGGGCTATCCTTTCAACTCCTCCTGCTCCTAGAGAGGGGTTGTATTTTTCTTGTGGAAGGTTTCATGTAAATGTTTCGGACGTGTTACTCTCGTTCGTTTTACTTCCTAGGTTATCATCAATAAAATACGACAGCATTTCGCAGTTTGGTTCGGCTGTTCAAAGACCGCCTCTCTCTAGTGATCAAAATATGTTGATTCTCCCATTTCCTGCCCACGCTCTCAAACACCTCCTTCATTTCGCACCATTCTCCCCTTTCCGTCGCATCTCTGACGCACGCACACACTATCTCTGGTCTCACGGTTGGTCAACTCCCTGAGTTCATCAGTGAAACGGAGCGAGCACCGACTCGATTATGGGTTTCCTTTTGGTTGTTCGAAGCAGGCGCGAAGAATATGCTTCCCCCCTCCCCAAATGCGATTGTCGTCCCTTCCCTTTCTATCTTCTCCTTCTTCTTCTTCTTCTTCTTCTGCTCAAGACGATTCCCACTCAGCCATTCCCTCCCCCCTCCTCTCTTCTGTTTTGAAGATTCACTGTAGAATTCGGAATGAGACAGGCGTCAGCAGCGAAACGGGAATAGGGAGCACAAGAGTGGGCCGCTGGCCGGCAAGAGATGCACGCGATAAACAAGTATTGCATTAGGCCCGCTTCTGGGTACTCAAAATACAAACACAGTTCGGACTATGAAAATTGGGGAAGACTGGCTAGACTTGCAGACTGCATTTATCTAATCCCAACCGACATATCTCAGCCGAACTACTGAATTAGTCTTGCATATGGGTATTAACAATAAATACAATCTTGCACGGGAATAGGGGATACTGGGATAGACTGCTAGACATCGAGCCTTCATCAAATAAAACTTTGTTTCAGATCCTCCAGTTCTTCTTCATCGCTACTCAAGTCCGAGCCACGCCATCTGCCGAGAAATGCGCCCAAGATTCGGCCGGTCGTCCCTCCACACGTTACCATTCAGATGGAGCACTTCCCTATGACGTTTTGATCTTTGATCTTAGCCGTTTTGAGCCATAAATATCCCACTTATTCCGCGGTACGGGTATGCCCTGTGACATCACTGATATTAATATAATATTTATTTAGTCAATTCGACTATTGCCTGTACAATTGATTGAATCCTACGGTAAATTTATTTATTTTTATTTATTTATTAAATGACTGAATATTATCACAGTTGCAAGATTACTGTTGGTATTAAGACAGTGCCTAGAAACCTGGATTGACGAGAAAGAGATTGACTTCGTGCTTTGGGCCCGGTCAATAAAGAGCCTAGAATACTATAAAAACAAATAATTATGTACATATCGTCACTAGAAAAATAACTTTGTCCGCATCAAACGAAGAACCCAATGAAAAATATTAGGAGATATGTTTCATTCTCTCAGATTGATCTTGGCCACTTCCATTTGATTGTAGTGATGAACGAATGCTTTCGTCATTTCGCGACCTCTCAACTCTCGGTCGCATCTCTTCTTTAGCGGCTGAATATAAATTATTCAAAGAAATTCCGTAATTAGTACCCAGACCTAGGGACCACAACGTGGATATCCGACTTAGTGGAATCGTGTTAAAAGTAGGCTCAAAATGACCGTCAGGGTCTCAATATCATTTTTACTTTTGGACGTATGCCTCTATCTCTTCTCTGAAGCCCGGGAGAGCCTTAGAAGCGCGCGCGACTCCCCCAGCAAGAGAGGGGAGAGAGGCGAGACGAGAGATAAAGGGGCGGAGCCTCTCTCGCACGTGTCTCTCTCCTTCCTCCCGCTCTCTCGTCGCTCTCCTCCTGCGCTCATTTTTAATTCGAGCACAATTCAGGGCAAATTATTAAAAATCCAATTTTGTGCTGTGAATTCCTCTAAAATACAAATGAATAGAATATCCCGGGCGGAACATTGTGCGTGCACTGGAAATTCCCTAATCGCAATATTCCCAACCTAAATATCGACAATGACCTACTCAGACATGACAGTTCAAGCTCCGTTTCAGGTCAATAATAGAAGAGGGCAATAGCTAAAGATTTTTCGATCTCGTTTTTGAGGGGAATCGGGTGGAGGGAAAAGGGGCGGGGTTTGCGGCCCTACCTAGACCAAGGCGCAACATGTTTTGAGCTGTGTAATTGAGAACAAGTGCCACATTTAGGTCATACTTTGCTCATAAACAAGTCCTGAATAGCCCACCCGCTCGACCACCCTCTCTATGCTTAAAATATGCTCGACTGTAGGCTCTCTTTCCGAGTCGATTATCGAGAACGCGCAGTGTCGGCGCAGAATACCACTGCAAAATAATTAATAATTTGTGAGGATAATCAAATGGTTTCCGTGCAAAATGATCGCATTACTTTCAAGTTGCATCGCAAAAATATTTGTAAAACCTGGATGACAAGCATTCAATCAATTAATGAAAATATTGAATTGAGAGGATGATGGTAGGTAAACGGAAAGGAGTATGATAAAACGGCAGAGGCCGGAATTGGGTTGCCCAAACATGAGAGAATGTGAAAAAAGTTTAGTGGTATATCAATATCAGGTCGGACTGATTCCCTTGATGTATCCCTCTTTTTCGAACACTCTCCATCCTTGGTAGCTCTAAAGTCCCTCCATCTTCGCGATTCCTTCTCAAATTAGTTCTCATCATCTCCCTCCCCCATATCTTGCCTCTCACCCTATACCGATGGTAACAACTGTTCAGCTCACCCACCAGACGTCGATATGGAATACAATAGTGCCCATTCAAAAGAACGGGGGAGTTAGTGTAATACTTCTCGTGACCTGTTTTGTCTTCCAGGCCATTTTCCCTCCTTCTTTTACGTTGATTTCGCACTCACAGATCGCTTTTGTTCCCTCTTAAAAGCTGCACACTTTCGTCATCCCCTTATCGATCAAAAAATTTAATTTTGCACATCGGTACCCTTTGGAGATTAAGCATGGTATTTTTCGAGTTGCTTTATTACTGATCGTTTCCGATAAGATATTCCCGATTGCATTAAGACGGCGTCTCGCTAATTTGCAAGCATTTTGGCCTATGCCCGGACACGTTTCTCTAGCAATGAGAACGGCGAGCCCATGCTTGAGTACTAGAAGGGTCTTGGTGCCCTTATGCACGAACCATGACTTATTTGTCATTCCTGCCTCTGCGCAGGGAGAAAAGTGGTTTTCAAGGAAAAATGCTTGAAAAATCAAATTTTCTCAACCAACATGGATAGACTTAATTTATCTTTTGCGTTACTTTAGGGGTGTTCTGAGGTTCTAAAATACGTGTTTCAATTGATTACCACACATTGCTAACACGATTATTTCAAAATGACATTTTGGTTTTTTGAGACTAGCTGATTAAAAAAAACGTCATTAAAAAGTTGAAATTTTTTTGTCTTGGAACAATCTGACCATGTGATTTTCGGGTGTATTTTGGCGCGTAGATTTCGAATTTCGGTATCGCAGCTCACAATAAGGCGAATGAAAAAAGTTGCGGGCGGGAGTCGAACCTGCCTGCGTCGGCATGCCAGTCAGACACCATGCCCATTAGGCCAGGGCGGCCTACCGCAGGGAACGCTTGACGGAGACTAGTGGTTGGGGCGCGTGCCTTTCTCTACCTCTTGCAAAACATCACCTGCGGGCAGGAGTCGAACCTGCCTGCGTCGGCATGTCAGTCAGACACCATGCCCATTTTCGCCAAAACTCATAGACACCACTATATAAATATTGTAGGCCGTGCAATTCTGCATCGATATCTCTTATAGAGAAGCTCCTCGATAGATACTAAATTTGCCTTTTATCCGACCAAATCCGAAAAACCCTCGATTTCGACAGTTTTTCGAGCGTAACTTTTTTCATTCGCCTTATTGTGAGCTGCGATACCGAAATTCGAAATCTACGCGCCAAAATACACCCGAAAATCACATGGTCAGATTGTTCCAAGACAAAAAAATTTCAACTTTTTAATGACGTTTTTTTTAATCAGCTAGTCTCAAAAAACCAAAATGTCATTTTGAAATAATCGTGTTAGCAATGTGTGGTAATCAATTGAAACACGTATTTTAGAACCTCAGAACACCCCTAAAGTAACGCAAAAGATAAATTAAGTCTATCCATGTTGGTTGAGAAAATTTGATTTTTCAAGCATTTTTCCTTGAAAACCACTTTTCTCCCTGCGCAGAGGCAGGAATGACAAATAAGTCATGGTTCGTGCATAAGGGCACCAAGACCCTTCTAGTACTCAAGCATGGGCTCGCCGTTCTCATTGCTAGAGAAACGTGTCCGGGGAGTGGTCTCAAATTAGCGAGACGCCGTCTTAAAGGAGGGGTGGCACGAATATCTGGCTCGATGAGTTCTCTAGTGGAGGTTGTGGGGATTGGTTACCCGATCACACTTGCGAAACTCCTATGTTGCCAATTTTCGTTTAAACTGAGCCATGAGCGTTTGGCTGTGTGCCACGCGGGCCTGACGATGCAGGCAACGAGAGAGGGATAATAATACAATGAAGAGACAGCGCATGCAAATCGGCGCGCGCCTCTCGGCTCTTCGATTAGCATACGCGTTCGTGCCTCCCCATCTTTAAGGCTCGATTGACCAATGAGAGAATATCATAGTTGATGGCGGAAAGCGAACTTGACCTGTTTACCGTGATCTAAGAACAAAGTCCATCGAAAGGTCCAAAAATATGGTTGATCCACATAGAGAAGCAAGCCGTTACAGGTCCTAAGATTGATGGTGTGAGTAGGGGAGGGGAATAGCGTCTGGTCTTGGCATTCATTCATATACAGTCTCGGAACTAAGTCTAAGCCAAATTTTTCAAAATGGTGTAACTTTCGAACAAGATGGGTGGTCGTTCTGAGGTTTTGGTAGATGACAGTACATGTACTCCTACCTATGCTCACTGTGTCCGACTCTAATACGATTTCTCAATATTGCATGGTGATGACGCAATCATGACATGTTTTCTCATGGTGGATTATTTGCTCGATGAATTTTTTCTCAGCCTTCCTACTCTGTGGGGTAATATAAGGCCTCAATACCTTTTCGATGAAACTATGTACTCATGTGAGGATGACGTACAGTGGATTAAGACTGGCTCAAATTAGGGTCCCGAAAAAATGGATTTTCGTTCATCGACGTGCTAGAAACTCGTTCAAAAGCTCCAAATGATCCTTATCACAATTCCTGATGATCCCCAAAGTTTGATAATGATAGCTCTCAATTTGCCCTCAGGGCACGAAATTTTCACTTTTTCACATTATTTTTTTCTCCCTATTTTGGATTATCAGAGTTCCAAGGGCGATTTTTGTTCAAATCTCTTTCCTGGACAGGTTAGTTGCAAATCCATGGAATTTACGATTCCCAACTTTTTAGAGCATTTAACTTTCCCGCCCGCGGAGTACATGTACTGTCATCTGCCAAAACCTCAGAACGATCACCCTTCTGGTTTGAAAGTTACACCATTTTGAAAAATTTGGCTTAGACTTAGTTCCGATACTGTAGCACCTCCAGTCGTAAAATGGGGCAAGCGACGGTAGAGGCGTTGCCTCCCTCCTTCTTATTTTGTGCCTTTGACAATTTTAACTAACAAAGTTTTTGATCATCCGTTATTTATCCGCTAACTCATAGTCTTCAACTACGAACCCCAGATGCGAATCATAGCCAGTGTATGTCAAATGGTCCTGGAGGCGGCATCCTCAAAAGGAAAACCGTCTGGTGTTAAATACGTCTGGTGACACGATAATCCTCTAGTCTCTAATCTAGCATCCACTTGGTGGTATATAGGTCAGTAATGTGTACCTGATACCCCTGCGCTCTTCTCAGGTGACTGTAAATACTATTTTGAACAGTCTTCCCTCTGCTCGGTAGATAGAGGGCTTCTCTATGCAGAGAGAGAGAAAAGAGAAATGAGTCATTCTAATGTATCTTTCTGAAAGGAAGGGAAGGAGAGATGGTTGTGAGTGGGGATTCCTTTCCTCTAAAGGGTGCCTCACACTTTGCCTATCGATCTGTGAATGTTTGCCTTTCCCGTCTGTTGATGTATACTGTACTATTTCTTTATTACTAGAGGTGTTCTTTTCTCATGTTGAGTGATTTTCTTTCTTCATTATAGGGCAGTTAGAACCCCTCTCTACATATACCCACTGGACCGGTCTAGAGAGTTTGCAGAATGAAGTGACGGATTCTTCACTCTGGCTCACATATTTCCTAGGGTGGAGGAAGACATCTGGTCGAGGATTGGGAGACAGAGAGATAGAGAGAAATAGCGAGCTGAACACTTCTCTTCCATTTCTCATACTGAATCGATTTATCGCCGCGATAGGGGCTTGGTCGGCTAATCCTTCTGTGATAATATTTTCGAAGAAAGATAATCCGGTTGTTACTGCCTTCTTTTCCCACGTACCATGTTCGCAATTGTTCCTTTGCATTCAACTGTTTATGCCCCATATCTACAAGACGCGATGGACACTCTAACATAAACAATGAATTGACTGCATAACATTGCAGGTCAAGAATGATCGATTGTCACTTCTTAGGCGAGCGGAACTGGTCGAGGGATGAATTGCGAGCAGGTATGAATCACGTATTGCAGAATCGATTATCTTTGCTGCAATACAATTGAGCTCTAACAAACAGTCGAAACTTCAGATTTGAGGTCTTTCGTGATAGATCAAACAAGGATCCAATGATCGGTTCTTACTTTTCCAGATACGGAATCAATATTCATACTGTTGCTGTTGGGAAGTAGAAGGAGAGTTCGGCAGAGCGAAAAAGCAGCTTGGAGCGGAACAGCAGGGCATAGTGAGGTGTGAGGCGAGATATCAATTAGTGATAGGGGGTTTTAATCGTAATGCAATCATTTCTTTATTCCTTATTCTCTCACGTTTGTGAGGCAGTTTCGCATTCGATTGCTAGCGAATCAACCAGTTTCGAAAATCAATGCAATTGATTGTGTAATCAGTTGCAAAAAGAATGTGTTCTTGTTCATTCTATTCCTTATAAGGATTGATAGGTCAACGGCTGCATCGAATACCACTTGGGACCGCTTCCAGACATGTTTGTACAAAGCCTGGTACCATTATCAGATGACCTAGCCTCAGGTCGGAACAAAGACTAGAAATAAGACTAGAAAACTCAAATAAATTAGTATTATCTAAACGATTAGGTCATGTGCGGACCGTGCAGTTTTCTGATAGTTCCGACACAGTAAGATCAATGCAATGCATTCCAGATATCAATGCTGGTGAAGAATGAGGACGAAGCGAAGGACGCCTGGGGCCAGACGTGAGCGGAGATGCTCCATTGCATATCGATCAAATCAGGCGACCAGAACGGCAGGTGGGAATATTTTCGTGATGGGAGTGAAATGGGGATTCCCAGAAAAGGAGTCTGTTTTTATTATCAACCTATATCGTGTCTCGACCAGAATGTGATGACGCTGAGACGGTCAAAGGAGAAGAGGAGATATTTGAATTCCCGCCTCTGACTATCTTAGCTCATAGTGAAGCTAGAGACTTGAAACTTGGAGAATGAGTTTTACACCCTATGTAAACCCCAAAAACGAAGTTTCAAGTAGCTACCTCTATTAGGAGCTGAGATACCCAAATCAATCAATCAATCAATCAACGTATTTTACCCAAATGGGGAGATTGTAATATTTTCACTTCTCCTTTGACTTTTTCCACGTCATCATAGTGTTTCCAATAAGCGTTTGAGTAATGATCTTTAATGTTTTGTCAAAATTGCCCCCCCCCCCCCCAATAGAGATCAAACAAGTAATTAACGAGTGGGGCATCTGAATTAGTGCTAGTATGATCGGGCCATCCTAGTTCTTATGGCTATGAAGAAAAACGCCGCTATTTGGTGTAACATGAAGGCCGATCGGGTGGCGCGAACGTGATTGCAACGCTTCGGGCAACCGGTAGAGCCTCGGGCTGCGGCCCAAACAAGATGACTGAGTCATGACGCGTATTCCAGATCTCAATTCTGGCAAAGAAGGAGGACGAAACGAAGAACGAGGTTGGGCCAGATGCGATCTGAGATACTCCATGGCTGCCGAATCGTGCGACGAGATCGGCAAGTAAGAACTTACCTTACAAAGCAGTGGTATGTAGTTATTGATCTACTCGTTTAGTTAATGTAAGTACCGAGAGTGCAGATGTCCAATTGTGTTTCTAGCGTAATCTAGATAGGAAAATAAATTCGCGTTGCCCTTGGCAAATGAATGGTGCATTCTGACCCAGTGAGAGCCACAATGTAAAGGCTAAGCTTGCAATTTCAGAGCGCTGTCAAGAAAAGGCGCAGATAACTCGACTGAACCTGGCGTAAGCGAATATGCTTCAGTTTCTGGCAGGAATAATGGCAGGTGGGAACGTTTGCGAGATGTTCCCAGTTCACAGTTGCAAAGAATCTGGAAAATATCAGAAATACTCGTACAAAAACTCGTTTTACGATACTATCATATTTCAACATACTTGGGAGCAGGTTGACGATGTGCATTACAGTAAGCGCCGAACTCGGGGGCGCACACACATTGCGCACACTTTATTTCGAGCGAGAGAGCGTGTGAAATGAGGAGAGCGTGCCACAGGCGGTGCGCGAATTCCCGAAAAAAAACCGGATGCAGGCTTCTCGAAAAAAACGGATGCATATTTTATGTGTTTTTATAATTAACTTCCATAAATGAATCTTTTTATCTTTTTTTTTCAGGTGTGAGAGGAACCCGAGATCGTCATGTGAGACAGGCCGACGGAACCAATGGTACGGTTGATGTGATAAGCTTTGAAGTTCGATTCTTTGCCGTTCAGTGTCATTATTTCTCCCGGTTGCTAGGCCGAAGAGAAAGTATGCAATATTTCACAGAAACAACCCATCACATCTGCGATTAACAGGACAGCGACGGTCTCGATAGATTATTGACAGCTAATTAATGACAGATTGGGCGAAATCAATCCCTATTTTTGTTCCACATCTCTTTTGCTAACCTGCTTGAACTGGATCTTATGATTCTTTACTGCTTTTGTAAAGTTGTAATCGATATACAGGAAGTCGAGTCTCATCGACGATTCATTTTTTTTCATTGGGCGAGCGAGGCGAGCCGAGATGGTCGATCAATCTGTCGGGGACGTCGGCACCGCGCATGGTCAAGGCTGTCGGAACGAGAATGTGAATAATAGCTTAAGAAGTGATGAAAACACTAGGATCACTGCATAAGGTTGCAATTGACCAAATAAGAAGAGTCTCATCTCGGAGTCAATAAGAGGATAGGGCTAGATCACTAATGGAGAAAGATATGCTAGATATGTCGGATAAATCTCGATCTTTCGTTTCAACAGGGCCTCTATCGTTAAGTATGCTAGATTGTACACCTGGGGAATGATTAGAGAAGCCACAACCCTGACCGGCTTCATTTACATTCATTCTATATTGCTGTCTTACCTGCTATGTTCCTAGCCTCCCTAGATAGTCGGCGTAGGATTAACACCAGCCGGTCCATGCGTAGTTAGTCACCTCCATGGAAGGAGCGGGGACGGACTTATAGTGTGTGTTGAGTTACGGCAGAAACCGAATTTGTTTACGAAAGCCGGACATAACTATGAAAGGTCATGCCAATGAAATTGGGCCGAGATGGGGAATAGGTTTCGATAATTCAGATTCATATTTGGTTGCTGTCGAACCTGCTATGTTAGCACCATCTCGAGTTAGTTGGGGTAGGGTTAACGCCAGCCGATCCACGAGTTGTCAGTCAAATCCATGGGAGGAGTGGGAGCTATTGTTTGTTGAGATACGCAGAAATCGAATTTGTTCACGGCAAAGGAGAAAAGTGGGAGTGAGTTATTGAATTAATTTTCCCTCGCGAAACGTGCATCACGCTATAATACATTTTGATTGACTTGACTAAATGTTAAATTTCCAGCTGGGAGAGAAACAACAAGGGCGTGCTCTCCATTTACTTCTCCGCGGAAGGGCGCGGTTCACCGACCCGCACTGAGCGGCTCAAGTATTTTTTCCGATAGATGAATATTGTATTAGTTGACATTTTCTAGAGCATTCTAGAGCGAATATGCATTACCACTAGATACTGTTTCATATTTTTCGAATTACATTCCCGCAGAGTAGCATGCTTACACTTAGGAAGAATGCGGAGCGAAGAATTTCGATTGGTCGCCTAAAACACATAGGGCGATCCCATTGATCCTTTCTACTCCACAGTGCTACCCTAAAATTTAACCGGTATCTCATTAACTGCCCCTCCCAATGATCCTCTTCCCTCCCATGTGTATACTGTTGATACGTTGATATTGGATATTATAGTGTTGCTGATTGTATGCTCACCACATGTATATTTTATCTCTTTTATCACATATTCTGGATTATCAAATCCACTCTCTGTGTACGATATATTTTGTATAATTTAGATATCCTAGTATCAAAAAATTGTTGGATCTGAACATAATCTCCTTTGCATCTTCACTTTGTGCCTTTACATTCTCTCAATTTCTAGTCCATGCTCATCGCACAAGCTTCTTTCCAGATCTGTTTACCTGCAACTGTAAACGTTCCGTTACCTGTTCTTCCTCCCGTGTCATGATCTCAATCTCTCGGTTCACATCTGTTTTTATTGTCAGTTTCAGGATATTTTTCTCGATTTCACTGGTATGTACTGTGACATCACTGATATTATTATTTATGTATTTCATCGATTCGACTATTGCCTGTACAATTGAGTGATTCCTACGAGAAATTATTATAGTTACAAGATCACAGTTGGTATTACGACAGTGTCTCTAGAACCTGGATTTATGATAGGGAGATTGACTTCGTGCATTAAACCTGAATAATCTTAGAGCCTAGACGACTAGAAAGACAAATAATTACATATCGTCACTAGAAAGAAAGATTTCTCCCACGACGATTGAAGACAAAGTGAGAAATGTGGAATATTCCGTCGAAAACTATAAGGTGATATGTTTCATTCCCTCAGATTGATCTTGGCCACTTCCATCTGATTGTAGTGACGAACAAGCACTGCTTTCGTCATCTCTCGACCTCTCAACTCTCGGTCGCATCTCTTCTTTAGCGCCTGAATATAAATTATTCAAAGACATTCCATAATTAGTACTTAGACCAAGGCACAACATGTTTTGAACTGTTGGGTCTCGAACAAGTGCTACATCGGGCTATTACCAGATTTCACTCAGAAACAAATCCTGAATAGCCCACCCTCTCATTGAAATATGCCCGACTGTAGGCTCTCTTTCCGAGTCGCTTGTCGAGAACGCGCAGTGTCGGCGCAGGATACCGCTGCAAGATAATTGGTAATTGGATAATCAAATCGCCTTCTGCCGAATGAATGCTAAGTTTCCGTGCAAAATGATCTCATTACTAATAATTTTGCATCGAAAAAGAATTTGCACCACTGACCGCCTCATTCCTGAAGAGAATCACTGGAGGGAACATCCACTCAGACACACTCGTGCTAGTGCAGTTGAAACCGTAGATTCTCTGATATTTTCATTAAGAATAATATAAAATATATTTAAAAAAAATAACTGCAAGTTGTGTTTTATTTTGCAAATACAGACGAGACAGGAAGAAAGGCACAGTCTCCTCCTTCCTAATAAAATTATGATGATGGTTGGTAAATGATACTCGCCTTCACTTCGCTCTCCGCATGGTGCAATAGGGGGATTCCCTCTCGATCTCTCAATCGCTCTCTCAACGCCCTTCGCAGATTCTTCTCCGTCAGTGTGTCTGGATGACGCCGGTCGGGTACCGAGGAGGAGTCTGCAAGAAATTGATTTTCAGTGATAAACATTTAGAAATTAATTCAATATTAGCTGATTTTTACATTATGAGAGGAATCGCCAGAGTTTCGAGAGCCCTGCGGACTTAAGAAATAGTTTTCCCGATTCCGCTGAAAAGTAAACCTTAAGTACTTCGAATGATGCTCTTTCAAACTGCGTTTGCCGATTTTCTATATCAGGTCTCATCTTGGAGTATTGTAAGGTCAAACTATGGACACTATGAAATTTATGACCAAAATTGCCTCAGGAAAACAGCCATAACTCGCTTTAAAGTTTTGCTAGAGACAATTCCAAAAAAAGAATTCGAATGAGGAGGCATAGGGGACCATTTTTTAATGTTGATGATGTCATTCCTCGTACATGCGCTGGATCGGGTGGTCGGGTTTTCAAAAAAGTAATGTAACTTTCCTAATCGGGATTACCGCAAGAATCCCCGAAGAGTGATTTGAGAAAAAAAACATGTACCAAAAAACAAAAAAAACCCCCCCTCTTAAATCAGAAATATCGGGGGTGAGGAAAAAAAAGGCGGGACTTTTGTCCAAAAAACCTGCGATTTTTACACATTTGCGAAGTTTTTCAAGCATAACTTTTTCCTTCATGTTTTCATGCGTTCTCATATTTAAATTCGGAATAAACATGCGAAAATACACCAAAAATTCCGATAATCATATTTTTTCAAGATACAATTTTTTTCGACTCTGACCACTTTTTCACCATGTGGTGGTCCCCCCTTAGGTCCGATTTAGGTCGAAAATGTTTTGCCTCAGAATCATGTCGCTATAGGAATTTCTGACGTATTTTGAGCGTAGAAAACGAATTTGCTAACTATGGCTCATGAAACATCGAAATAAAAAAGTGATGACCAAAATCCAGAAAAAAATTTTTTTGGAATTTTCTTCATAGCATAACTTTTTTTTTTCATGAGCTCTAGATAGCAAATTCTTTTTTTACGCTCAAAAATACGCCAGAAAATCCTACAGCGACATGATTCTGAGACAAAAAATTCTCGACCAAAATAAGACCAAAGGGGGGACCCACATTGTGTAAAAGTGGTAAGAGTCAAAAAAAATTGTATCTTGAAAAAATATGACTATAGGAATTTTTGGTGTATTTTCGCATGTTGATTCCGAATTTCGATATGAGAGCGCATGAAAACATGAATGAAAAAAGTTATGCTTGAAAAACTTGGCAAATGTGTAAAAATTGCAGGTTTTTTGGACAAAAGTCCCGCCTTTTTTTTCCTCACCCCCGATCTTTCTGATTTAAGAGGGGGTGTTTGGTACAATTTTTTTCTCAAATCACTCTTCGGGGATTCTTGCGGTAATCCCGATTAGGAAAGTTACATTACTTTTTTGAAAACCCGACCACCCCGATCCAGCGCATGTACGAGGAATGACATCATCAACATAAAAAATGTTTCCCTCTGCCTCCTCATTCGAATTCTTTTGCGGAATTGTCTCTAGCATAATTTTAAAGCGAGTTATGGCTGTTTTCCTGAGGTAATTTTGGTCATAAATTTCATAGTGTCCATAGTTTGACCTAACAATACTCCAAGATGAGACCTGATATTGAAAATCTGCAAACACCAGTTTGAAAGAGCATCATTCGAAGTACTTATGGTTTACTTTTCAGCGGAATCGGGAAAACTATTTCCAAAGTCCGCTAATACCCCTAAACTCTCGAATCTCTCGCGATTCCTCTCTTATGAAGCGGGTTTTTTTCTCAAAAGTGCTACTGGCAGTAGATGAAGCATTGCCGAAGCTATTGTAAGCACGGTGGCGACACTTTTTTTTGAATCATCGACGTCACTAATTTAGTTTTGTTCGAAACAACTCACTTTCATCCTCCTCTTCCTCCTCCATCCACTCATAGTACTCCTCTCTCAGTTTGTCTACGAGACACATCCGGAGAGGGCTGTTCCTGTCCCGGATCGGATCGTATTTGTCCACTTCTCCGAAGAAATCAGGATTGTCCAGTGCCCAGAAAACCCTGAACTTTATTAATATTAACTTGTTAATTTAATTATGTAACCACGAACTCCATCATAACATCAACAAAAGTATACCTTTGCTTGAGATCTGTGCAGTCTTCAAGCGTGATCTTCCCCTTTCCGACGAGTTTATGGAAATATTTGATCAAGTAAGGCACGAGATTCCTTTGCGGTCTCACGAAGGGCCTCGTCTTCTCTTTTCTCTTGATGCCCTTCTCCTTTGCTTCTCTTCTCTTCGTCAGCTCCAAGACCCACATTCTCTCTGCCTCCTTGACTCTCGAATTTTCACTCTGCAGATCCTCCTTGATGATATGCAGATTGCATCGGAGGAATAGGCGCTGAAATTATTGTTTTTATTTTTATTTTCAATATTCGCATAACAGCGAAACACTAGGGCCAGCACCAACTTTAGTATTGCATTGGATACAAACTGATCAGCTGCTCACTACTGATGACAAATCGGATACGACACTTCTGTATTCTCCTGCTCTCTCGCAAAGGAACGAGAGAGCAGGCAAAATGAGAAGAGCCGAGTTCCGATTTTTCATCACTAATGCTCACCATTCTATCGTATTCGCTGACTTCCGGATACTCCAGATCGAGAGCCTCGTACATGAATCGGATGAGAAGAGTGACCGGGTTCATGTTCAAGTAGTCATCCTGCATTAGGATGATAGCATATCGCTCAGACATGTATTGATGTCATCGTCAAATCATTACGATCACAGAAGTGAAGTTCTTCTTTCATTGCGATCAGGCCGGAAAATTATATGCTAAACAACTCTTACCCAACACCTTCCATATTGGGTGGAATTTAGTGATGTATATATAGATACCGAGTAGTGTCGTTGCGAGTGCGGGGCAAAATATCGTAATAGAGAACCCTTGCCTCGGAGACACAACCGATTGGATCGACAACTGACTTATTTTAGCCGTCTTTCGAAATTGATTTTGTCATATGATTTTGTCATACGTTCGCGTAAAAGTCGGGAGTCGAGCCTGCCTGCGTCGGCATACCAGTCAGACACCTTGCCCATTCTGATACTTTTCTTTTGTAACACTTTTTTGATATTTGTTTCGGATTATTAAAGAGTGCTCTATTGAAATAATTACAACCAGTAATTTCTTTCCTCAACTCACAGAGATGGCCCAATTCTCTTTAGAGCATCGTTTAAATTAATATTTTTTTAAACTCCTTAGTGCACGCACATGAGTCCTTTCCCAGAAGTGCGTTTGAAATTCCATGATCGTCATAGCGCCGGGGCCATTATAGAGGTGATCGAACTCCATGAGCTCATTCTCGGCCTTTCCGTATACACGATCACTGAAATTCACAATGTTCATTAAATTTTCGCCCTTATTTTCAAGATTGTGACATTTGAGCTGCAGACTATAGTTAATCGCTATCTATAATACTTTGTTGAACAGTATCATATTGCATTCAGAATGTGAAAAACAGTGGACACATACGCTTCAAGACGACGCAATGACGAGGGAGTGACAATTTCTTTTGTGAAGGTGAGCATGCTCATCCTCATGATATCCCGAAGAAGACCCGTCTCCATACTGCAGAAGATCACATTATATTGCTCCAGGATATTGGTTGTTTTTATATTTCAGCTAGTGTACTAAACCAACAGATTCTCGTTTGCATGTTTAAGTTTTGAACTCACGGAGTAGTCATGTAGACCAGATTGCCGGTTTTCGACTGCAGCTTCACTGGTCTTCTTGGTTTACGCAAATCGCTTGGAATGAGGCAGTCCACTGGTTTATCTGCAATTTTAAATTTTGAACAACTGCAGAACAAAGTTCGAAACTGTGTTTCAAGATGCATTTCATTCAAGTCTGACCTGTTCTCGGCTCATAGGTGAGGAGGTCCTTGGTCGTGTCGGCGTCGACGTCCAGATGCACGTCGATGACAAGGGCGTCTTCCAAGCGGTGCTTGTCGTTCTGAGAAGAGTTAGCTCGTTCCTCAACACCGAGTAAATTTTTTCGACATTTGCTTGTAAATTGCTCACACGGATCAACCTCAACCATAGCGTCTTTTCACCTGCTGTTTTTTCAGTTCGTTAATTAGCGTGAACAGTTAATTTCGCTCGGTAATCAGTGCTACTCCCACCTCTCCAATCTGGATGTTTTGCCTCAGGAGGAAGGCGAATCGGATGTGCGTGAGCGTATAGTGCATCATCAGATCGAACCTGATCATTTTAATTTTTGTATCATTTGGAGTTTCTTTGGGAACTGATCTCCATGCTAAGTCCAAACAAGGGTCAAACTCACATGTTTCTGCATGCTTTCTCACACATGATGCACCTGTTGGGCGTTGTTGATTGCGTGATTCGGTACGCAAGCTGGCTGTTCGCTGCGTTACGTAGAGGCTGAAAGATATGCGTACCCCGTAGTGGTGAAAAAATCGCTTTCGTGCCGGTTTAAAGTCGGCTTCAACTCGGCGCTTTCAACGGTGAAGCCGGATTGTCGAGTCCGTTTTGGCATCAATAGTATCCCGGCAATAAAATTTCAATCAATATCATTCATAAGAAACTCTTATTTACCTTCTTTAAATTCGAGAAATGTCCATCACACGCTTTAACGAGTAGAAGAAGCTTACCAATTCATCAGCATGCTCGCCCCTCCCGTCCTTTCTAGGCACGTATTCCTTGAACTCCGCTAGTTTTTTCGCTTGCTCAATCCATTCCTTCTTTGCCCTGCTTATCTTCACCTCATACTTGTCGTACTCTTCATTCGTGAGCTGCTGCAATGGTTATTCTTGCTGTCTTTCATATCCTTAGCCGAACTTTGGCACTTTCGTGATTGCAGATCCGTATCTCTTCAATTCACGTGCTCTCTCAACTCTCTAACCGGCGAGAGATAATGCAAAATGAGTCGACGCCGATTTCTCAGCATTAATTCGCAGTTGTCTCACCTCATACGGCCAGGTGGACAGATTCACGCCTTTATCCATCCAATGACTTCTCACTTCATCGGCTTTCTCAATACCCAGTTTGTCGAGATAATCCTTGATCCACTTGTCCATCTTTGACTGACGATTCAGCGGATCTCGAAGCTCCATCTGTGCGTTAGCATTTCGAAATCTTACAGTTTCATGCCTACCTAATAATTTACAAATATTACCTACTCAAATATCTACTCGACTATACTCACCACTTCCATGTTGAACAGACGCTGCATGGTGTACTCTCGTCGCTCGCGTTCATCCAGAGCATCTTCGATTTTCTGCAAAGTATTCGATACATATTTCCTGGTATTTCGCATGATATCATTGTACTAATTATTCTTTTTCACCTAGTAGTGACATCGCACTGTCATGTGTCTTCGTTAACTAATTGCATTTTACAACCGACAATTCGCTTCCTTGCATGATAAATGATTGCTTGATTGATTGAATTTGCGTTAAATATCTACCGCCTGCAACCCACCTTACTCAATCCAGAACTCTTGATGGACATCTGTTCAGAAGCTTCATCGTCATGCTGTAACGACATTTTAAAACGCGTTCTCTGTAGTGCTGCAGGCGAGGAGGTACAGTTGGCTAGAAATGGTCGTACGGGCTTCATATTTTGGGTGTGTAACCACTTTGGGTCGAAAAAACTTTTTTCATAAAAATATTGATCTTTGATCTCCAAAAATCGATTATTTCAAATTTGAGATTTCGGTATCATGTGACATATCATTTGAAAGAGCATAAAAAGTTAAGGTAAATGGTAAAATGAAACTTGATTTGACCTACTCCGAAGCAAGTTATGGCTCGAAAAGTGAAAATTTCGATCAATTTCGGTAAACATCGATATGGCTACCCATGAAGATATGATTTGCCATGTCCAATTTTGATATATTTTGTGTATTTTTCAATGAAGAAGACGATGGAACACTTTCCAGGGCAGATTTTAACGGACGTCGTATCGAAATCTTCACTTATCCGTGCCTACTCAGCTACTTGAACGGTCGATTTTGACAGTTTTTTTGAGTATAATTTTTTTCTTTCAAGGTTTCATGAGCTGGAATATAGAAATTCGGAATCAGCACGCAAAAAAACACCACAAATTCCAAAAGAGATATTTTTTCGAGATGAAATTTTTTTCGACTCTTACCACTTTTTCACCATGTGGTCCCCCTTATGGTCCGTTTTTATGGTTGGGGCGCGCGCCTTTCTCTACCTCTTGCAAAACATCACCTGCGGGCGGGAGTCGAACCTGCCTGCGTCGGCATGCCAGTCAGACACCATGCCCATTAGTTTTGATTGCGAATATCTCTGTGACTTGTTATTTGTTTACTTAAGCATCCATTCTCGTCGATTTGCAAGTCAAATATAGGCAAGATTGTTGTTGTGGTTGTTTTCGATCTGGGCATAGTGTCTGACTGGCATGCCGACGCAGGCAGGTTCGACTCCCGCCGCAGGTGATTTCTCTACCTCTTGCAAAACATCACCTGCGGGCGGGAGTCGAACCTGCCTGCGTCGGCATGCCAGTCAGACACCATCTCCCATTATGCATGTGTGATCTATTCTAGTGAGAGAGGTTGAGCAATCCATCTTTTTGCTAGTGAATGGGCATGGTGTCTGACTGGCATGCCGACGCAGGCAGGTTCGACTCCCGCCGCAGGTGATTTCTCTACCTCTTGCAAAACATCACCTGCGGGCGGGAGTCGAACCTGCCTGCGTCGGCATGCCAGTCAGACACCATGCCCGACGGAGACTAGTGGTTGGGGCGCGCGCCTTTCTCTACCTCATGCAAAACATCACCTGCGGGCGGGAGTCGAACCTGCCTGCGTCGGCATGCCAGTCAGACACCATGCCCATTCACTAGCAAAAAGATGGATTGCTCAACCTCTCTCACTAGAATAGATCACACATGCATAATGGGAGATGGTGTCTGACTGGCATGCCGACGCAGGCAGGTTCGACTCCCGCCCGCAGGTGATGTTTTGCAGCGTTTCAGACTAGCATACCTCTTTGAAGAAATTGTTACGAATTCGATCGTTAGGATACAATGGGCATGGTGTCTGACTGGCATGCCGACGCAGGCAGGTTCGACTCCCGCCCGCAGGTGATGTTTTGCAAGAGGTAGAGAAAGGCGCGCGCCCCAACGACATGAATCGATAGCTCAGTATCGCCTCTACCCGACTTTCACAAATTGAATGTGGTTTAGTACTTCCCCGAGGCGTGATAAGGCCAAGGGACACGGGGGGATGCCCGGGGAGTCCAGTTTTCACATTGGTTTTCACAGTCCAGTTTTCACGTCAGGAAGTTCTGAGAGATCTAATGGACATGGTGTCTGACTGGTATGCCGACGCAGGCAGGTTCGACCCCCGCCCGCAGGTGATGTTTTGCAAGAGGTAGAGAAAGGCCGAATGAAGAAAAAAATACACCAAAAAAACCTATAGGAACATGATTTTGAGATATCAACTTTTTGACCCAAAAACGGACCATAAGGTGAAAAATTGGGAAGAGTCGAAAAAATTTTCATCTCGAAAAAATATCTCTATAGGAATTTGTGGTGTATTTTTGCGTTCTGATTCCGAATTTCTATATTCCAGCTCATGAAACCTTGAAAGAAAAAAATTATACTCAAAAAAATTGTCAAAATCGACCGTTCAAGTAGCTGAGTAGGCACGGATAAGTGAAGATTTCGATACGACGTCCGTTAAAATCTGCCCTGGAAAGTGTTCCATCGTCTTCTTCATTGAAAAATACACTAACTATATCAAAATAGGACTTGGCAAATCATATTTTCATGGGTAGCCATATCGATGTTTACCGAAATTGATCGAAATTTTCACTTTTCGAGCCATAACTTGCTTCGGAGTAGGTCAAATCAAGTTTCATTTTACCATTTACCTTAACTTTTGATGCTCTTTCGAATGATATGTCACATGATACCAAAATCTCAAATTTGAAATGATCGATTTTTGATCAAAGATCAAAATTTTTATGAAAAAAAAATGAAGCCCGTACGACCATTTTCACAAACTGTACCACTTTCGCCCCATTTCCCTGCACTATAACAGAGAACGCGTTTTAAATATGATGATTCATTTCTAGGTGACGTCACTCATAATTTGAGAAACTAACCTTATTTTTCCCATTCTTTGCATTGGTATGCTTCCTCGGAATTGTGAAGTTGCTTCGCTCCCCATTTGAATTGGCGCCGGGTTGTTTCTGAATTTCTACAATCTTTCGACATTCTCAGAACGCATCGATCAATCATCGATGGACGATTGCATTTATGGTTATCACGTTATCACATTAATGGTTACGTACTCATTGGTTATCACGATTTTCTGTAACCCGCCCTCACTTTAGTCAGTAACAACCGTTTCATAGAAATCAGAGGCATAAATTTTTTTTCTGTAGTAAAAGGTCTCGATTTTCCTACAAAATTAGAAAAAAATCTGTGTTATCATATTTAAAATAATGAGAGGGAAATTGGGTACCTTTTCTCTGCATGTGCCCCACTCTGGCTTCCAATCAAACGCAGCTCCGCTTGAATCAGCGGTCTCCCCATTGTCCCCAGCTGCCGCGGTCGCTTTGCCATTCTCATCGATTCGCGCCTCAAACATCAAGACTTATTAAGGATATTAACCGATGCAAACCTTCTTGCGAGATGCTTCTCCGACTCCATCTTCCCCATTCTGATAGTTTTCAGTGGAGTCAAGCGCCATCTGCTCATCCTTCTTATCAGATTGGTCATTGGAATTGGTTGAATCCTTTGTCTCCGTCGATCCCTCTTGGGAGTTTTCCCCTGAGTCTTCGGGCGATTCCTCCACGTCCCAACCCTCGTCTTCATCCCCTTCCTCTTCTTCATCATTGCCCTCTTCTCCGAATCGTTTCGGCTTTCTCGTCGCGCGCGCTGGTCGACCTCGAGGCCCGTGACCGTGGCGAGTCTGAAATTAGTCACTGATTGTCTGAATCAGATGATGGAGTCGATCGTAGGCTTCATACTACTTAATCCATCTTTATGATGTTGCGCCACTGCTAAATATTGATTCAACTAGATTATCTCGTCAGGAAATGAATCACGTACCACTAGAGATGACAAATCCGCATCGACTATCCTCATTCTCGTCGATCAGAGAAACGAGAGAACATGCGAAATGAGGTGAGTCGGTGCCCGATTTGTCGCCACTACTTACGACATTGGCGATGACTTGTTTCATGATCGCCTTCTCCATTCCATCCACGGTCTTCTTGCTGTACACTCGACTCTTCGAGGCTTTGGTGTGGCGCACCCGAACCTGTGAGAAAATCGCCCATTCACAGAAAAACAAGACGTGTTTCAGGTTTTGAGAAAAAAATAGATATCTAAACCTTGAGAGAAGGAGTGGACTCCTTAGACGACTCAAGGTTAGCGTCGGCCCCGTGCAAGAATTGGATGGTCTGTAAAATTCCCAATAGCAAAGCCATATTGAATAAAAACGGTCAACTGTGAACTCACCTGGCCATCGGATCCACCTTTCTTGAGGGCGAAATCGATTGGTCTTCCGAAATTTGCTATCATCATCCTCTTCTCCTTCTCGGGTAGTCTCTTCACATCCTTCCATCGCAGGACTCGAACCTTTACGCAAAATATTTTTAAAATAATAACAATAATTACCAGACAATATATCATAGGTTTGCAAGCAGAACCTAGCTATTACAGTTTTAAAACCATACGACCATTTTTCATGCCGAGATCGCCATTTCCGCGCATTTTTTGTGGTTATCTATTCTCCGGCTCTGCCACTTTATGGGTTTTAGTTAATTAATTAATTTTTTTTCCTTTCATAATTAGCTTCTAGTGGAGGTTTCACGCTCACGGAACATAGAAAATATAATTTAAAATAAAGTTTGGCGTATGATCTGTAATTTGTTATCACCGGAACGATTTATTCCCCAGGGCCAGCATTTTATAAATTTATAATATGTATCATCGCCTCAATTCACCCAACAACGCTCCATCAATTTCAATAGCTCACCACTTTGGTCTTCTTATCGACCAGTTCTACTCGGAAGAAGGGAATGTTCCTTATCAATCTGCGAGTCCAGCGATGACTGAAATGATTTCTTCTGCTTATAGCACTATTTTCTGGGCTTACTCATTTGAGATATCAACAAAATCGTGATGATTCCGAATATTATAGCGCACTTTTCACTCGATTACAATAACTCATCAATCATTCGTGCGGTATAGAAGCACACGAATACTACTTACTGTTGCATCACTGGTTTCCTGCAGAGTTCCTTCCTTGGCGGTGAGCGATCGCGGATTGAAGGGCACTTGCCAACGAGCTTGTGCGGGAAGCGGTAGCTGAATTGATTTTAATCTTAAATATTTTTCTAAACTTTCTCCATTCTGATAACATTGAACACGCATACAGAAGACGTTGCTGACTTACTAGATGATTTCGGGAAAATCAAGTCGTTGAAGCAGCTCGAGAGAGGCGCGTTGAGTTTCGTTGGCCTCAGAGAGACTGCACCCGATAACTGAATAACTGCGATTAGGCTCGATCCCTCCACACGCACGAATTGGATCAGAAATCGCTTAAAACATACGCTTCTCTAGTTGTCTCTTGATCGACTCCTCCGCGTTAATGTTCTCCTTGAATTCCGGGATCGTCTCGAATTCGATATTGCCATTGATGCCACTGAAGGCCTTGACGAAATCGAGAACGGGCAATCCACTGCGGTCCGGCTTGGCTGGAGGTCCGTCCTCTGAACACGGCATTTTTACCGCAAAAACTCAATTCATTTCCACCGATTCGACACTGTCGACGGACATCCGTTTCTTGCACTCTTCTCGATACTTTCTTGTACTTTCCCCCATGAACGGAATAAATGAATGAATGAATGAATGAACGAATGAATTCAAACATTCGCGTCAAAATCATGTCTTTTTGACGACTACGGCTCCAGTCACAATGTCTGACAACTTTCTGATTTATCTCTTTCTTTCTACTTTCTTTCTCTCCCCCCCTCCCTGTAGAATGTCGCGATGAAAGTTAGAACTTCTCAATAAATCATGATGAGTCATTACAAAATCCGTCGCTTGTTCTAAGGTCTGGGCGAAATTAAATTGTTGGTTCTTCCAACCTTCATCCGCAGTAGTTTCCCTCTCGTCCTTCTCGCTATCGTCGCACTGGCTCGAATTCTCCGAATCGAGAGCCATTGGCGCCCACTCCTTCTCCGGCTGCGGATCTGCCATTTTATTTTTAATTAATATTATTAAAATAAATTTCACGTATCTTGACAGTTGATCTGATCTTCCATTTTATTCACAACCCTTGTTTAAAAAAATAATCTCAGACTACATTAAGATGTGCATTATGTACGATGCAAACTTATCTTTGCCGTGTGCAACATACAACAGATTCGATCAACATTGCGACATGTGATTTCCCTATTACTCAATCCATTGCTTCGTTTAATTTCGCAGTCTTGATTAGACGCAATTAGTACCTGGTGGCGGTCCGACTGCCTTGACGACAACTTTCTTCTCGCCACTTGGCAGACCCTGGCCGGTGATCCGTTGGAGTCGAGGACGAGGAACGGAAGCTGCATTAATTTTTATTTATTGGAATAAATTAACATTATTTCAGCAATAATATTCAATCCAGCGCATGATTACTATCTTGTTCCTTCTAGACATTTTTCTGATTTTGGAGAGAAGCAGGCAAATTATCACGAACCTGGCGCGGGATTCTCATGGAGACAGTCGGTTCCCGTGCCTTGGTAGAGAGGGCACGCCTTCTTCTTGAGGTCTCTCGTTCGAAAATCGTCGTTGTAGAACTCCATCTCGAGGAAAGGCGTGCCATGAGCGCGCTGTATAAAATATATAATAATAAAACATATGAGAGACATTTTGAGATTTCGAACATATGCGTGGAGCTAGGGGAAAAGGTCGATTCGAAGGATCGGCTCCATACTTCCACAGGTGGTAGTACTCGGTGAGTCAGGACGGTAGACCACCTTGGGGCTGACCGCTACGCGTCCGAAGCGCGTCAGAACGCGTGAAATTTCAATTCAATTCAATTCAATTATTTATCCGCAAGGGTATTGGTGTAGGGAATGATTCGGTGACTTCGTGATTGATTGGTGGATTGCTGTCTTCGTTGTAGCGAGGAGACGGTGGGGGGGGGGGGGGGGGGGGGTTGGGTTTTGGAGGATGCAGCGGGTAGGTAAAATATTAGAGACGCAGATGGGCAGATCATTCTCGTTTTTGTTAGTCGTCGCGAGCGGTCCTTCTCCATTTCTCTCTGATAGAGAATGGAATCCCTCTAGTTCCCCTCGTCTACTCCATCAACTCAACAAGATCGGAATCCCCATCCAAGCCGGACTCTGGTCACCGTGAGATGGGTATGACCTACTCTGATGTTTGGTCCCTCAGATACCATTCTCGTCGAGTCTCGTTTCGCGATTGATGACTCGAGTTTGGTGGACTCAGTTCTAAAATCACGGGAGCATTCTTCCGTCATCAACAATGAACACTCTACATCAAGTCCTATCGTCCTGGATAATCGCAACCCTTTCTCCAGCCTATCTCTTGGGTCTGTGAATGGAAAGAATATCGATCCCTTGACCCCCACCCAGACGAAATGATTCTCTCTCGAACGAAGAACCGACCCGAAACCTATCTGAAACCATCCATCCCCATCTGGCGTCAACTGCCTGACATGATAAATGTATGTATGTATGTATGTAGAGACGCAGAAGCGACTCTTGAGAGAAAGAGACAGAATGAAGAGATACAGAAACAAGATATAAGAACGGAATGCATTCGGTGAGCTTGTTACGATTTCAGAAGAATACGCATCTATCGATTGTCCTAGTCACAAAACTTGAGTGAGACTTAGGAAGAACGAAGGGGACAGAGACGCGCAATTAGTGAGCTCTACGAAGACAACGGGTAAGGGGGGAGATTTTAAATAGATATGCTCAAGAGTTTGTAAGGAAAGAATAGAAATTCTATCGGGGTAAGAAGTGTACGGAATTTGACAACGCGCGAAAAGACGACGTGTGAAATTGCGTTGAACATCTTCAACGTGGTTTGCAAGGTTAATTGCACGTGGAGACCAAACAACAGAGCAATACTCAAGTAAGGGCCTGATGAAAGTTGTGAAAGCGCGGCTGTACAAAAAAGGATCAGAAGAAAAGAAGCATTTGAACAAAAGGCTCACCTGAGATCTAGCTTTGGATGTCATTTTGGAAATGTGAGCATTGAACTTCAGCGAGGGACTCATGATAACACCGAGGTCTTTCATGAAAGGAGATGAGGAGAGAGGGTGCGCATTGATAGTGTAAAAGTACGGGGGGAGAGGGGACCAGAATTAACGACAGTGCATTTAGACTCGTTAAGGGAGAGGTTCCACTCTTGAGACCATGAGTACACGGAGTCAATTGCAGATTGAAGAATATGCGAATGTAACGGAACTTGAGCGTAGATCTTTAGATCATCAGCATAAATACCGTATTTAATCTCAGGAGGAAGATCTTTTGCCAAATCATTAACGAAAAGGATGAATAGAAGCGGACCGATACAAGATCCTTGCGGAACCCCTGAAGTAACAGGAGAAGGGGCAGAAAGAGTATTACCAATGAGAACATACTGAGACCTATTGGAGAGGTAGTTTCCTAACCAGGAAACAATATGGGATGAGAACCCTAGGTTGGAAAGTTTATAGAGTAAGAGGCGGTGATCGATACTGTCAAATGCTTTTTTGAAGTCGAAATACACAGTATCAGAAGAAGATTGCTGATATTTGAAATGCAAGTAATCAGAGTGAGTTTGAACAAGTTGAGTACAGGTAGAGCGGTTTTTACGAAAGCCAGCTTGATTTGAGTCAAGAAGGTTATGTGTCTCTAGATACTCAGTAATTTCAGATATCAGAAACTTTTCGAATATTTTTGTGACAGAGCAAGTGAGACTAATGGGTCTGAAAGAGTTGATAGAATTAGAAGATGTTTTTGGGATAGGTTTCACAATAGCCTTTTTCCAAAATGCCAGGAACAGTGTTAGAGAGCAAAGATTGATTGAAAAGGATAGGTAAAGGGGATATTACAGAAAACTTACACTTTGAGTAGAAAATGTTGGGTAAACCATCAGGAGAAAAATTGCATTTAGGAGCAAGAAATCGGATAGATGTAAGAATGTGAGCAGAGTTGATAGAGGAAAGATCAAAAGGTAGGGTGTGGGGAGAGGGGGTTGGAGAGCAAAGAGGGGCTTGTAGAGGAAGAGTTGAAACAGACGCAAAGTATTTAGAGAAGGCTTGCGCCTTATCTCTGTTCGATAGTAGACGAGTTCCATCTAGGTCGATGATACCAGGAGGAGCAGATTTGCTTGATTATAAACGAGATTTGCATAGACTATAAAACGCTTTGGGATTTTTGGATTCAATAACTCGGGATTCAACTCTCATATTATGCACTCTCATAGCTCTCTCAAAACGAATGGAAAGGGTATGTGCGTGAACACTGTTAGGAGCAACAGATGTAACTCTTTTGGAATTTTCATACAGAATTCTCAAATGGCGGGGATAGCGGGAAACAGGAGATGGAGTGGACTTAGGGACAAAAGCGTCGAGGAGAGAATTCATGAAATTACAGAAGTAATTGTAAGAACTTTCGACATCAAGCGCGGAAAAAGCGAATGTCCAGTCATGACTGGAAATATGAAAGTTGATCGAATCCCAGTCGGCAAGATGATACATCCTAGAGGGGATGAATTCATGCTTAGGAGGAGAAGGGATACTGAAAGTGAAAGAAATGCTGGTGTGGTCAGCGAAGGGTAGGGCGGGTTTCACATTGCTTACAATGTTACTGTTCGACAGAACGAGATCGAGAATATTTTCACCGCGCGTTTTGAAATTTATGTGTTGCGTCATACGATGATCAGCAACAAAGGAGAGAAATTCATTATAGGTAGGAGACGTGAGAAGTGACCAGTCAATTGCAGGAAAGTTAAGGTCACCAGTCAAAATGAAAGGGGAATCTGTTATGAGAGGATCGATTAAGGATAAGAATGCGTCGAGAGATGGAGAGGGGCAAGAGGGTGCTCGGTATACCGTGCAAATCCTAATAGGTTTAGAAGGTAGAACAGTATAGGAAGAAGAGGGGTGAATATCAATAATAACTGTTTCGATCCCAACAGTACTAAAAGTGCTAACGAGAATAGGATTGAGAAGGGGAGAGCATAGAATCGCTACACCGCCGCCTCTTGATTTGTCGGCATTAGAGTCGCGATCTTTGCTGAATACCACATAGTCATCGTTAGAGCTCAAAAAGTACGCATCACTATCATCAACGCGCGTCCAAGTCTCACTCAAAAGAATTAGATGATAACCTAACGACTTTATGAAAGAAAGCAAATGAGTTTTACGACGGATGGAACGCGCATTTGTCTGAAAAAGCTCAATCGAAGAAAGTTTGGACAAAACAGGAGGAATAGAGGGGGAAGAGGAAGAGGATAGACGAGGAGAGACCAATGAAGGAAAGACAGAGACAAGATTAGGAATAGACAAAAGTGGAACCGTACCGCTGCATCGATCCTAGACCTGCGCCTTGCTGTTGACGGAGGGTACTGTAGTTGCGGCAGTGGAGCGAGTCATCATGGGGGTGACGGCAGCGAGGATGGAGTGGTCGTGATTGGTCGAATGGAGGGACTGGGAGATGTTCGATTGGTTCAGGATGGAACTGTTGAGAGAGAGGGAAGGAGAACCGATGGGGAGAGTCTTGTCAGGTATAGATCTACGTGGAGGGCGATTCGCGTAGCCATTGGGAAGGAGTCGAGGGGTGCCAGTGAACTTGATCATCTTTTCGTCACGAACTCCGTAGGCGAGGAGTCCCATCTTGATGTTGTTCTTCCACGCGTCAATTCTGGCTTTTCTCTCCATCTCCAGTTCGAATGGGCAGAGGTCTCGACGAATGAACGCCCCGCCGGACTTGGTTACGGTAGGAGGGCGGGAGGAGCGGATGAGAGTGAGGAAATGATCGCGGGTCTTCTGGGAGGCAAATTTGATCTTGAGGGGCGTTTCTTCCGATCGCCTCTGATCTCAGGGTGACGATGGTGACGAATCTTCCCGTCCGCGAGAGCCTTGAAGATGACGCCATCATTGAGCTCGGCGCACAGATCCTTGATGGCTTGTTCATCGGAGGAGAGAGTCTCGGTTGTAGAGAGGCACTCCTCGCGACCAATCTACACTGCACGGGTCGCTTTGTCAGCGTCGTGTACGTGTCAGAGGGATTAGGAGGAGCGATGGTCTTCTTCAGATCCGCGAGCTCCTGACGGAGAGAAGCGCACTCACATTTGGGGAAGTTGTCCATCTTCTGGTGCAGCTCCTCGAGGAGGGAGAGGGCCTTCTCGATTTGTGTGAGGGGTTTGGGTGGCATTGCGCGAGACGACGAGGGAGAGGAGAAGGGAAGAGGAAACTCGGAGTGAACCGCTCAGGACGAGAGGAAATGAATTCTTGTTTTTTCCTTGCTTTTTGAAACTTTTTGAAACTTGCTTTTTCGATTTTTGCTCATTTTCTCTGTAATCGATTAGAAATGGATACCAATTGATTCCTCTGTGCACGGTGAACATTTTATATATTGGGTGTTTACCCATACGATTTCATCATCATGGTGAAATTTAATTTTTAAAATTTTAAAAAATTGTGAAAAATTGGGTTTTGAGAAAGGGGAAAATTTTATTTCGAAATATAATCGAACATATTACGGGACGAATATTAAGAATAAAAGATCGGAAGAAAAAAATTACCGCACCCCTCAAATATGAGAAAAAGTATTTTGGGTAACGATAAGAATTCGCATTTCTGTCGTTTTCCCGGATTCCCAGTGCAAGTAGTAATACGATAAATTGCTGTAATTCTTACAAGAATTTATCGAATCGCTCGATGATGAGCAAATTAGAATTTGCACGATTCTGAAAAAACAAGTTTTTGCAGATAGAAAACGTCTACATCTCAAATTTGTAGATAGTTTTTACATCTACATAATAATTATTATCCAGAATCGCGCAAAGTCGAATTTGCTGACCATCGATCGATTCAATAAATTCTTGTAACATTTATACCAGTTTATTGTATTACTGATTGCAAGGGGAATCCGGGAAAACGACAGAAATGTGCATTCTTACATCAACCCAAAATACTTTTTCTCATATTTGAGGGGTGCGGTAATTTTTTTCTTCCGATTTTTTGTTCTTAATATTCGTCCCGTTATATGTTCGATTATATTTCGAAATAAAATTTTCCCCTTTCTCAAACTCAATTTTTCACAATTTTTTAAAAATTTTAAAAATTAAATTTAATTTAATATAAAAATTAATATATAAAATGTTCACCGTGCAGAAAGGAATCGATTGAAACCAATTTCTAATCGATTAGAGAGAAAATGAGCAAAAATCGAAAAAGCGAGTTTCAAATTTCGCGCGCTCTGACGCGCTTCGGACGCGTCGCGGTCAGTCCCAAGGTGGCATACCTTCCTGACTCACCGAGTACTACCACCTGTGGAAGTATGGAGCTGATCACTCGAATCGACCTTTTCCCCTGGTTCCACGCATATGCACACATATGTTCAAAATCTCAGAATGTCACTCATATTCATTATTATTATTATTTTAGGTTTTAAAATGTTCGGTAGCGACCGACCAAGCAGTTTTTTTTATTTCTTTAAACACAATTTAGATTTATCTTTGCAGAATTAGTGTTAGTGCAAACCGATGCGACGTGCTGTATCTCCTCGACAGCATCGAGTGCGAATTGTGGACGTATCGTCTCCTTTCCCTTCTCTATCAGCACGGAGGTCCCCGCTGACTCCAGAGCAGAGTCCTCACTGCAAGTAATCATGTGTTGGGCAATAACCCTAATATTTGCTAGTACTATTGTACAATGTGTTTCAAACTCTAACAGTATTCCCAGTAGTAGAAAATACTAGAGCGAGGAAAACTCACACTAGCACGACGCTCTTCACTCCATAGTCCCAGCTGATCGCGTCTTTTTTCTTTTCCCTTTCACCCAGATGGAAAGTGCCGAAGAATGTCGTCTGTAACGAACAGAATTCATGTTCGGCTAACACTCTCCGCTGTCATTTTGAATCATCTCAAAAATTTGGCAAATCGTAAGATCTTACGATTTCGCAGCTTTCCCAGTCAGAAGGCCTCAAGTCGAATTCCTCCTCTCGCCTGGTGCTTCTGTACTTTTCGGCCTTCTGCTTGTCTCTCGATGGTCTTCCCCTAGCATCTTTCAGACTGAGATCACCCGAGAAGACAACCCAGACGATCACGTGGACCTGAATTATTCGCTTAATTACTTCAGAGAGTTGCATCTCGGCTGTTGTTTTTCGATTTCATATAATATGTGAGCTATGCTGATCATAATGGCGCTCGAATGTGATTGCATCACCAATGTAAAATGCATCAGATATGAACTCACATTTCCGCCCTCAGGCATGTCTCTGAACGTGTTCTGTCGCATGTCGAGGGAGGTCGGATGAGTGGCCAATAGCCTTTCATTTACTGGCAGAGAGCAACCAATGGACCAGTGACGATTGTCGACCGCTAGATGAGCGGGGAACTGAAATGTGAATGAATTTACTCTTTTGTTGATTGGCCGAAGTCATTTCAGTACTTTTGCTATGTTTCCTGTCAGATATGATCTATATATTTTTAGAATACGTTTTCGAGTTAGCAAAGGGATCGATGAGAATAAATGAAAATGTAGTTATTTCTCTCAATAATTGTCCCACAGTTGATGTAACACAACATGCACACATCTTTTACATTCAAACACCTTACCATCAGAAATAGTGTGTTGCGCCAATATTTGCCGCGCTTACTTTAGCCTCTCCTACTTCTTTCGTCTCTCCACTCTCGCTCCTTTCCCTCTCTGCCTCTCTAGTATCTACTCGCTCCCTCTCACTTCTGCTCGCACCGATCTACCTCGACTAACACAACATGGCAAACAGCGTGTTAACTCCTGGAGGGGGCAAAACCTAGAGCAAGAACTATGTCGGGATCTGGTATATAAGCGGGCACATGGCATGGTTCAATCATCAACTCCTTGCTTCCATCTCATCT
Source organism: Pristionchus entomophagus (assembly GCA_036245825.1). Lineage (NCBI taxonomy): Eukaryota > Metazoa > Nematoda > Chromadorea > Rhabditida > Neodiplogasteridae > Pristionchus > Pristionchus entomophagus. Next base: position 30,712,033 of record BTSX01000006.1, read on the forward strand.
CTCTACAATGAACGCCAAGATGTGAGTTTATTCAATCTTTTGCATCAGCTTTAACCATGATTCCCCAAGGCAGTTTTCCTAACCTTCCCTTTACTAAACCTTGTTGTTTTTGTTAATTGTAATTAGGGTTTTACCAATTTTGGAAAATACATAAACCAATAAATCAATCATCTTCAGCATCTTCTTCTTCGCCCTTGCTGCCCTCTTCGCTGTCCACTCCGAGGCGCAAGTCGTCGTTCCCGCCTACTCCTCCGTCGTCTCTCCCTACTACGGAGCCTACTACGGATGGCCCCGGCTTGGCTACACCGCCTGGGGCTACCCCGGATACGCCGCCTGGTGGGGCGCGAACAAGAACAAGGACGGAGCTGCTGCAGCTGCACCCCTTGACGGACCCACTGGACCATCGGGACTCACCAACAACCAGTAGACGCTGATCTACCGTATTCTCTCCCTTTCTGTACACTGTCTCATTGAATTCACGAACGAGTACCAAGTAAAGCAGTTTCCGACCAATTTGAGACGCAAAATTCATGGAAGAACTCACAAGTTGGGACGTGCGACCGTCGGGCGACCACACTTGGTACCAGAACTGAACGAAGGCAGTGCGGTGACCTGTGAGATAACGATTTTTAAAACGCTTTCATAATCGCTTCTGAAAAAAAGGATCACGAGTATTGACGATGTTTACCACGTATGCCATCAACCCTGCGAGTTACCAGTTGAGTTCGAAACACTGGTAGCCGTCTCTTCATTTCACGTACTCTCTCGACCGGTCGAGTGGCGAGAGAGTGTGCGGAATGAGGAGACGGCGACCCGTATTCCGAACTCTGCTTACCAGTCAGCAGAGAGTGTCTCAGTCTCGTCACTAGGAACGTGTTTCGGTGAGGGTATCCAGTGCCGACTGTGACCACGTTCTGAACAATTCTCAACATCTTTCCTTTGAATAGTGGGCACAGTTGTTCTTACAATTTCAATAGCAAGAACAACAAAGTGAGCGAATTAAATTCCCAGAAATTTCAAATACATAAAAATTAAGAATATTCGTTAATTTTTTGAGAAAGTAGCTATTGCATTCGTAGATACCCACCCGTCCCTCCTCATGGGGATCCTTGTCGTAGTCTATGGGTGGATCGTGCAAGACGTAGTCGGACAGGGCAGTCTTGCTGAGCATCTCGTGCTATAATCGATTGATTGCCTAATTGTAAGGATTATGCAGATTCGTTTTCACGATGTGCGAATGAAGAATTATTGAATAATATGACCTTTTTCAGTTCGAACGAATATAATGATCCCGAAGAAGATGGTACAGTAGATGATAAGGATGAAGAGATCATACCTCTCTGAACTGTTTGTATCGTCCCTCGAACGTTTCCAGTGATTTCAGATACTGAAAGGAAGCATTAGAGAAGAGTTGATTTTTGAGTCTCCATTCGAAACGTCAAAATTACAAACCTCTGTCCACTTGGGATTTTTGTGACCGACGTTACCCACTGCTCCATCTCCGAGTGCTGTTGCCAGTTCGTTGATGTCGAATTGGAAAGTGGGACTGGAAGGAAATGATACAAGCTTATTTACATCAAATCGCATTTTTCCTTTTCAATAGCTATGACGATAAGAGAATCGCTAACCTGGATGTTCGATATTGTTCATCAGTTAACTCTACATCGCCTTCTTCCTCATCACTGACGTGATTATGTGAATCGTCTTCATATTCATGATTTTGATCCTAAAACAATACTCAATTTAGTTGCTCAATCACACAGAAACCCACGTCTTTGTGCTCTTTCATCGTAGCCTGCTCATTCTTTTCGTCTTCTTCTTTATCATCCATTGAATCATCCTCCTCCGAGTCATTAGATTCATTCGAACTGAAAATGGTCATAATGTTAAATAACGAACGAATCATAGTCGAACCGATCGATCTTTCCGACCACCGCTGCTCTTCCATCTCTGCGTTTCTTCTCGTGCTCTTCTTCTATCTCTTTCAGCCTTCCTCGCATCAGAGCTCTGGCAGTCTCAATTTCCAGGCGGAGCGTAGGATCAGCCTGAGCGATAAGCCTTTAGTAAACTGTTTGAGGATAAATGATGTATTTTAATAACAATAAATGCAATAACTTACCATCCAGTCCTTCTCGACGAATCGCATGAACTGGGTATCGTTGTAGAGGGCGGATCTCTTTGTCATCGAGTAGTCTGCGATAGTTCCAAGAGAGAAGGAGTAGTCACCAGGCACTCCACGCTCAAGGCGTATCTGAAAACTCACAAGAATAGTGGCGAACTTCAGTGATTGATTCTCATAAATCAATCGCAATTGTCTTGATACAGACAAATCCTCATGTACTCTAGATATACGAGCTGGACGAATCGTTGAAGCACTTTTCTCATTTGATTTCACTCCTTTTGAGATGAGCAGACTAACCTTTCTGAGAGTATCATCTCGATCAAATATCAATTGCTTGTTGAATGCATTGATAATAACGTTCTTCTTCTTCCGGTCTACTACTCCTCTGTTCTTCTCGAAGAATCGCTCTTGCATGGGCAGGGAAGGATCATGCACTACGGCCTATAAATAATGATATTAAATATCTTTTCAGAACAGTATCCTCTATAACCACAGCTTAATTTTTTCTTCATAGTAAACTAGCGCCCAAAACGACTGTGACCTTCAGGTCTCGCCCTACAGAATATTCGCAGTTTGATACCTTCGGTGGTTCCGCTGGGTTGAACTCTGGTACGGCTCGAAAGGCTCGGTTCCTGTTGAAGATGAGGTTCCTCGAGAGAAATGGTAATCGTGTCCTTCCAATCCCCGTCCCTCTGCACACCTCGAGATCGAGAGTTGTTGACACTGGAAATAAATGAATGAAAAATGCGCATATTAGTTGTAGAAGTTATATTATCGTTATGCCTTAATAACTCACTTTTCTGGACGTGTAAATAATCATCAGCGTACATCCCGTACTTTGCAGTGTTGAGCAACCGAGGCAGTGGTAGGTGTTTCACCTGATAGGCCAAATATTTTTCGTGAACCAATCAGCACATTTCCCCCATCGGTGATGTAGTTTTCGAGTTTTATGAAGAATGCATATCATTCATTACAGTATCCATTAATGAGCACAAGTCGGAATTCAAATCTGCCAAATTCGCGTACTCTACCGTTTGTCTGGTCGACGAGAAAGTACTCGAAATGAGGAGATTCGTTTTCCGATATGTCGTCACTATGACTCACTCTGGCTTTCCTCGTCAGGATCCTCAGCAGCTCTCCGCCCTTTTCTCTCAACTTCTGATTCACCTCCTAGAACGATTATTTACTTTGTCATTTTCTTTGATACCGTCTCATAATTAACCTCTGTGAACGATCATGAATAGATCAATAACGATTTTATGAACGGATAAGCGTTTTTTTGTGTTCAGCTGCCCAAAAAATCGAAGAACTGCAGCATTTTGCTCACTTGCTTCCTCTGCTTCGCATTTGTCTCCAGTTTCCCGATTATTCCTCGAGGAAGTTTGCCGAGGAACGGTTCTCGCTTATTCTGGAATTGCGTAGGATGCTTTTTTCTACTTTCCATACATTTTTTCTGTATTTAAAAAAAGAAGTTTTAAATTGTGAATCAGGTGCAACTTTTCGCACATAAATGATTCTAGAAAAGGAATTGAACTTACGATCGTTTTCTTGCCTGATCTCATCTCTGTCAGTTTCTCGAATACACTATCACTCATCTCGATGTCGTCACCATTCGTTGGTTTCTTAGCCACAATTGTCTCACTTGGCAGTTCCTGATGATGAAATGTCACTTAAAATTGTATTGGAAACAACTCACTTCGACTTCGTCTGGGATATGATGTCCATTGGACTGCACGGAAGGTTGAGTCTGCTCTTCGAGTGGACGAATCTGAATGATTTTTGTCAATTTATGGATCATTGCCTCTCAAGGTTTCTCTCTGTCCTACTTCTAATTACCACGTTTTGAACCCTGACGCGTCCTCACCTCGACTCCCAACGTCTCTCTTAATTCCTTCACTGCCTTCTCCACTCTCTCGATAAACTCATCATGATCATCATCACTCGGCTCCATCTCAGGCTCTTCGTCGCTATTACTCTCCTGAGAATAGTTCATTCAAATCCGTCACTATATTTCTTCTATTTCTTCAACATTAATATTACTATTACAATATTCAATATATTCATTACACTATCCATTTCAACTATTTCTTCAACTATCATAATTGATTAACTTACATTATCTGCTCCTCGTCGTCCTTTTCCTCCAGCCGTTTTCACTAGCTCCTTCCACACTCGGAACTGTTTCTTCCCCGTCTTAGAACGCTGCAAAATTTCCGTTTATTCAATGCCAGAATGCCCATGAACCTAAATTGTAGGCTATCCGTGAAACTCATGTTTTTTCTAAGCTGGGAAGAGGGGACTGTTTGTTGTTTGCTTGCTTGCTCTTTGTTTGCTCGCGAGCTCTCGTCGGTAGATCCTACCTTGGAAAGCTCCTTCTTCGAGATTTCGTCCAGATTATTCATCTTCCTTTTCAATTTCTTCGAATCCGTGAGAGATGTGAGAACAACGTGAGATATCGGATCAATCTTTTGGTCTTGATCTTGTGAAACGACATCGATCACAGAGTTATCGTTCTGAAATAGATCATAGTTTGAAGGAACCAATTTTGGTAATTGTTAATTATCTCACCGATTGCAATGACTCATCGAGTGTTGATGCAATATCCTTCGATTCCACTAATCCATTGCAATTCTTCTCGCCTTTTCTCTCGTTTGTCATAAAAGACATCTGCAAATTAAAATGGGACAATTATCTTATACTGACCTGAGGACACATATCCCAATCTTTACGAAAATTGGAGGGTATACTAAATCGACCACGATGATTCCATTTCCGCTTTCAAAATCTGCCACCGACGCCGTTGAAGCGAAATCGCATTTCGCATGAGATTTAAGAGACCGGCTCTGTTATTTTACAGTAAGGGCCGGACATCGACATCTCCGATCCGGCCCAAACTTTTTCCCTGGATACCCCCATGGGCCCCCATCACCAAACGGGTCACCATATGGTCCAGATTATTGAAACATAGAAACTGCGGGTCGTCGAATTTTGAAAACTCGAAAATCAGAAAAAAAATTACCAAACGATCTAGGTCCGAAGTTAGTGTGGATATATTACATACATGTCTAGACTCGCAAACTGATTTTTTCAACTTTTGAATATGGTTTTTGAATTTTTAAAAATGTAAATCGAAAAACCGGGATCCCGCACTACGATCATATTATAAAACACCGCGTTGAATCGATCTAAAACCGAAAAAATCGCCCGGGCCCCCGTTTGAGAAAAGTTGACCCGAAACAGAGCATCGAAAAAAAAGTTTTCTGAACCCCTGCAATATGGTACTCATTTTAACAAGCACATCAATTACGTAATTTTTTGTATTGGACTTTTCACCTGAAATTCATTTTTGAATGAGTTAGAACCACTAAAGTACGAAAAATTATCAGGATCAAAAAATGAACTCGAAAACCGGGCAAAACGGACTAGTGCATGATGTAGAACATTAAATTCCACGTTGGAAAATATTTTTGAGAAGAAAAAATACGGGCCCCCGATTGACTTTTAAGGGCAGAGTCAAAACCAGAAGAAAAAAAGTTACCCAAAACACTTGATTATATTCATTTTGTAGAGAACGTCGAGCTGATAACTTTTCATGAACATCATTTTGCACGAAATTCATTGGCGGAGACGCTACGATCATTTGAATACGCCGAAAGTGCGAGTTTGTGACTCAACAGGAACGTTGAAAGGCAGATGTCTTCCTTCAAGTCACCTTTGAGATTTCGAGAGCAGTTTTTGAAACATTTAAACGATCGTAGCGTGCTCTACAAAGTGAGTATAATCATGAAGTGTTTCGTGCAACTTTTTTCTTCAGGTTTTGCCTCGGCTCTTAAAAGTCAATCGGAGGCCCCGTATTTTTTCTTCTCAAAAATATTTTCCAACGTGGAATTTGATGCTCTACAACATGCACCAGTCCGTTTTGCCCGGTTTTCGATTTCAATTTTTGATCCTAATAATTTTTTATACTTTGGTGGTTCTAACTCATTCAAAAATGAATTTCAGGTGAAAAGTTCAATACAAAAAATGACGTAATTTTTGTTAAAATGAGTACCATATTGCAGGGGTTCAGAAAACTTTTTTTTTGATGCTCTGTTTCGGGTCAACTTTTCTCAAACGGGGGCCCCGGCGATATTCTCGGTTTTTTGACCGATTCAACGCTGAATTTTGTGTTTTATAATATGATCGTAGTGCGGGATCCCGGTTTTTCGATTTACATTTTTTAAAATTCAAAAACCATATTCAAAAGTTGAAAAAATCAGTTTGTGATCGATCAATCGAACCAACTTATAACGTGTTTTTGTAGTCTAGGCATGTATGTAATATATCCACACTAATTTCGGACATAGATCGTTTGGTATTTTTTTTTCTGATTTTTGAGTTTTCAAAATTCGAGGACCCGCAGTTTCTATGTTTCAATGACCTGGACCATATGGTGACCCGTTTGGTGATGGGGGCCCATGGGGGTATCCAGGGAAAAAGTTTGGGCCGGATCGGAGATGTCGATGTCCGGCCCTTACTGTAAAATAACAGAGCCGGTCTCTTAAATCTCATGCGAAATGCGATTTCGCTTCAACGGCGTCGGTGGCAGATTTTGAAAGCGGAAATGGAATCATCGTGGTCGATTTAGTATATCCTCCAATTTCCTCGAAAATAACTGAGCCGGTCTCTTAAGCGTGTTTTTTCAAAGATTTAAGCGTTGTGAGTTCATTCGAGTGTATTTTTATTCGAAAAGCATTTCCATATTTTCATGATGAAGGCAACGGTTGGCAATACTGAATGCTGATCCCGTTAACACTCACCCTCCGGTACATCTCCTGCACCTCCATTGCATTTCCGTCTTCATCCATCTCCACTTCCACGACGCCCAACTCCCTCAAGACGGGCTTCGATCTCGGCCGTGGTAGTGCCTTCAACAGAGTGAGGTCAAGCGGTTACTGCTTTTTCGTTGTATCAGGCTTTAGAGAACGACTGTTCTCGGTAGAGTTCGTTTTTGTACTGATAATTCCCTGATGATTCAATGAAACGCCGAAAAATCTGAATCAAACCTTCCGAATCTGCGATGTGTCATTATGAGCCCTTTCATTTGACGGAGTGGTTGTGGGCAAAGTAGGAATGTTTTCAGCGTCATTGGCATTCTAGAATTAGAGTTTTAGATCATCACATCGACAATCCAACCTTTGATGGAGAGGGATCAGTCGCTCCCTTCCCAACTTTCTCCTCAATAACACCTAAGGAAGTCTTCGCCTCTGAGCAACCTTCACCCAAATACGGAGGAGGAGCTGGTTTCTAAGATTGTCGATCATCTCGCGTGCCATGGACACATGTAAACCTTTGATGAAGCCTCTTTGGGTTTGCTCTGGTCTGGTATCAGTATGGATGGCCCAGGACTATTTTTCGCGTTATCTTCTTCTGCATTATCATTGACACTATCTTCGTCTTCCATTTCGAGGTTCGCATCTAGCAGAATCTAGAAAAAAAACTTCTCATTAACTTCTTTTCCTTTTAGGCTTGGCAAATAAGAAAAAAACGGCGCTACTTCGTATGAGAACTTTAGGAGGGGGGGGGGCGAGAGAAGGAGAGGAGGGCAGAGACGGTATTGCGAAATAGTTATCATCCGACCTAGCGCCAAAAACAACTATGCATACCTTGGAGGAGGGCCTCTTAATAGAAGATGCTTCATCAATCATTTCCATCGCGACTTCCTTTTCATTCTCCACTGAGTTTCGACGAGATTGTACGGACTAAACGAAACATTTATGGTAATCTCACGTTGGTAATGATAAATGTACTCGGAATATAGGCGGAATTTTTTATCTAAAGTAAAACTTTTAGGATAATAAATCACTCAGAAGATACCTCTCGTTGGGATGAACTAGCTTCGCCATTTGCTCGAGTTCCATTCCTGTTGTTGCTCAATTTTCTAGGCGACTTCTAAAATGAATTATTCGCCACATTACGGTATGTTTCAGTGAGACCATTCGATCAAGTCAAAGATTGTCAAAATCACAATTTTAACACACCCGAATTGGCTGCTTCTCCTCTTCCTCGTCAGAGTTCAACTCCTTCTTCAATTCTTTCATTCTGCAGACACGCTGCGGTCTTGGAATCTGAACTATTCATTTTCCAATCTACTTCATCTGTCATAATGAACGTTTGCTTCGTTTTTCCGAGGAGAAACAATACTTTTATACCATGTGATTTGAATAAATGATACCTTGGGCAGGGTAATTTCTGCTTCATCACTCTCCTCTCCACTTGACCGAGCACAGCCGTTCTGCAATGAAAGATCGGCTCTGCGCGTTCTGAGGAGATTTATGAAAGATCAACATTTCTTATCAATTGGATTTTTGTGAAATTAATTAGTTGTCAAGATATCCTCAGTGATATTACGATACCTGTCGTTCTGGAGAGCCGTTCTCGCTGTCATCGCTCGTCCCCTTCCCATTCCTCTTTGACGATCTTCGCGGCGTTTTCTGAGATGTTTAGGTTGTTGTACGCAGAAGTAAATGTATCTCATTGGAAGCACTATGTCAGTGCAAAAAAGAGAAACTCCACTAAAACTGTCTATGCTTAGCTATCTCACCCGAAGTGGCTGTTCCTTCTCTTGCTCCTCGTCCGAAGTGATCTCTATTTGTACCTGCTTCGCTCTACATGCCCTCTTCGCTCGTGGAGACTGAACGAATATTCATCAATCCTCCTCTTTTTTCGAACTAATTCCTAACCTTTGAAGATGCGAGTTTCGCTTCGTCGCTCTCCTCATCCGTGGACAGCACAATACTTGACTTCTCTTTTCCGTTCGTTTTCGACAAGCTTCGAAGCGATCTCTGAAAATATTCTCTTGGACTTGATCATGCAGGAAATAAGTAAGTACAACACACCTTTACTGTTTCCTCTCTCTTTTCTTCCTCGTCGGATGTTATTTCCGATTTCACTTCGTTCAGTGTACATGCTCGTTTAGGTCTGGGCTGCTGAATGGATAAAGTCAAGCATGTTGTGAAGGGAAACGCACCTTAGGAGAAGCTGCATCTTCGTCATCACTCGACTCTTCCCGCCTACCTGATCTCCTCTGAAACAGATCTTGGATCACGACTTTTCTTTTCATTTTCGTCATTGTGCATCACTATCCTTGTTCTCATCGTTCTTTATTCAGGAAGATGTGAAATTTTTTTTAACGATTTGCAGATGAATACATCGCTCACAGTTTTGGGCATAGCAACCTCCTCGACCTCCATCGCTGATTCATCCGAGCCAATCTCAAAATCAATTGGTTTTAACCTTGTCGATCGTCGCGGTCGAGACGTCTGAAACGATGTTCACTCTCTTTCACTAATGATTTTACAACTCGAAAGCCCCGTCTCTCTTCACTCACATTTTCTGATTCTTCTTCCCTTTCCTGGTCGCTTTCTTTCGCCGAGAATCGAGCGGACCTCTGAATTTGAATATTATACCAGATTGAGCGCCAACAATAACAAACCCTGATCTTCCGAGGGACTATTTCCTCTTCCTCCTCATCACTCAACATCTCCTGCTTCATTTTCTCTATTTTCCGTCGTGTTGTGCTACTTGTGGAAGGTCCCTGGAAAGGATAGAATAGTTACGGTAGTAAGCGCCTCTGTACAAACCGAATCGTCTTGATCAGCATTGTCTTCCAAGTTCAGAGTCTTGCGAAGGGGATACCGACGAGGAGATGTCAGGTCTTCCTCATCGCTCGGTGCAATCACATTCACTCCTGCTCGGGTTCGTTTCTGAAAGTGAAGGTGATCTTCAGTTTTTGAAAAAAAAAACTCAAAAATGAAGAAATGGGGTGCAATCAAAATAGAATAATCATTATTTTGATATCTGTTTGCCACAAATGTGATGAATCAAGTCAGAACCAAAATGGTCGCGGCTTGGCCTTTCTCTATTTTCATGCTTGTTAGTCCAGGTGCTGAGCAGGTTTTTTTGCCTAAACCTGCTGCGCGGAAAGTGAGGAAAGAGATATCAGAGATGTTGCCCCTCCTATTCGTAAGTGGTCGGTGCATCTTGCACGGCGACAGTGCCCATTCCTGTCGTACTTTCTCCTTGAACCCCCCCCCCCCGCTTTTATTCAACGCTGCCGCCTCCTCCCACTTTATTTTGTTATCAAATAGACAACGCAGTTTTCTGTGTTGTTTTGCATCGTTTTCGATGTTCGCAACTAATCATAGCTCAATTTTCAGGCCAGTATGACGATTCAGATGACGCTTGCGCTGCTGCCGTGCCTCTTCGTTCTCACATCGTGATGCATTCCGATGCGCCCAACAGATGAAGGGATACCGGCGACCGCCGCACCAATGACTCCAGCGCCAATGACCCCCGTGCCGATCACACCCGCACCTTCCAGTGCGTTTATTTTCGGCGAATATCATTCTCTCCTAAATCGGAAAACTCAACTCCTTTCCAACTCTTTTCACCATCATAGTAGAAAATCTCTCGAAACAATCATAACTACTGTATGCGTTCACTACAGTTCGATTGCCCAAAAACGGGGTCAATTGGCGATTGTAAATTACGAATGAACGTGAATTTAAGAGCCATGCCCTGCGCTGAATGGAGCTGCTTGGAGCCCTGCGGACTGCGTATCAACCATCAAAATGAAAGATAATATGAACTGGACTTGCGACGTGGCCACGGTTACGACAACAGCGTACACATGCCCCCGGGGATTTATTCCCGTAATTGCCGATAAAGCCGTTCCAGTGAGTGGTAGGAAATACGGATCGCCATCTCTCATTTTCACCCAGTAGCTTGGCACATCGTTTTTCGAACTTTAGCAGCATGTATTCCATTCTGTGCACTCGCTTTCACTCTGAGAGAACGTGTAGTACGGAGAGAAGCGCCCTATCCATCAATGCTTTTGACGCAGTTTGTATAAAATTGGAGATAGTTACAGCTTTAAATGATGTTGATTCTCTGAGACATGTATCAGCATCCTCGATAACTTAGAAGACAGTTTCAGAAAATCTATCATTTTGAGCCGTGCCAAAGTTGGTCGGATCTGTTCGGTTTTTATTAGACCAACACCATATGCATTACTGCTGTGCGACTGACATACTCCTAATCCCATCCTTATTCCAGTCCAAGTATCTGCCCCTCCCTTCTGTGACCTGCGACACGACAAAAGGCACATGGGCATTTGAAACAAGTGAGACCTTAAGAACATCTGAGAAATATAATTAGCACAACCTTCAAGAGTCTAGTAATTTCTGCCGGTAACAAATAGTGCATTTTTGTTGTTTTCAGACCAGGGCACGATTACCCTGGACGCTCTGGAGCAGATGTTGGGAACAAATGAATTCTACTTCGCCTGTGGACGCCCGAATTGAGCTCAACCGAATTTCCGATGCAGCTAATCATCCCTTGTGTCATTGCCTTGTGTCATTCATCAGATACATACTTTCTTTCCGTACGAATTGTTTCGTATTCTGTCGACACTACGCTACGCACAAAAAAATTGTTTTTCTGATACTGAACGGCATACCAAGGAACCTTGAAAAGAATCACCATAATCCTTCTAATACAGCATAAATGATAAAAGAATCATACGAAAACGAAAAGACTGCATTTCGCTTCGGATCGTTATTTATGGCTTTGGATCTCAGATAGCACTCTCATCTTCCATTCCCCCTATCTCTAATGAGGTGAAAGGATGATCCCCTTCCTCTCGCATTGAGATAAGGATATCGCAGCAAGGACAGTTGCACGCAAAACGTTCTAGATCTATCAACTATTGGGCACTGATCTTTACTCTCCTTCTTGTTAACCGTCACGAGCGGCCCCTCTTCATTTTTCACTGATTGAGAAGGGACAGCGATCCCCCCTGCCACCCTGATCAAATCTCGAAAAATAAAAAAAAGCACAGATGTAAAGAGCCGAGAATATGAAAAGTTTTGTCCGCACTCCAATTACGAGGGCTTTAACCGAGAAATAACATACCCTGGTCCGCAGAGCTGTCTCCTCATCTTCTTCCTCCTCATTATCTTCTTCTTGCTTCGGCTTCGGCGGCAGTAGTTTTCTTTTCTGGAAAATAGCGAGCTTTTAACGACATTAAAGACTTTGGACTACATTTCATGGTTGCGTGATTGACCACATTACAATTTCTCTTTCATTCAATGGCGCATTGAAGGCCCTCACCTTCACATGAGTGATTTGCTCATCATCGTGATATTAAGCAGTGGTTTTCTCAAAATTGCAAAATGAACACAGCCACAATTTACTGCGGATCTTTCATCGAAACGATTCAAAGTCACTTACCTTCTTAGTCGATGAGTTCGGATTCTGTGAGCATTCTTCCTCATCACTATCACTATCCACTACTGCTACGTTCGCTGTAGCCTACAACTAAATCTGTTATTTCCTCTGTCGCTGGTTTCGTCCAGATGGGTAGCTATGATTACTAACGAACCTTTGAACTCCTACGTGGGGTAATCTGCTCAGAATCGCTTCTCCTTGTTGATCCGTTAGTCTTCTGAAAGATATTTATTTGATTTCAAGAATTTAATTTTCTACTCAGGGAAGTTCTGCATCCAATTCACACCATACGGTAAAAATCGATCTAACCTGAGGAGTCGTTTTCTCGTCCGACTTTCGCGGTCGACCCGGTTTTCTCTTCTGAAATGGTCAGCTTAATGCAACATAATTTTGACAAAAAATCGTACCTCGACTACAGGTGACACTGTGTCTTCGTCATTGTCCGGTTCTTCCTTTTTGATACCACTCTCAGAGCCCTGAAACGATTTCAAATGAACTAAGACTTAAAGTTTCGGTCGTAACTCCGTCTTCCTATTATTAACGAAATCAACTGATATCAACTGCTGATACAAAAAAACGCATATGAACCAGTTCTTTCAACGGTCGTTTTGGTACAAAATATATTTCCGGGTGCACAGTAGCCTCATCCTTTGACGATGCCAGTGCAATAGTTCAATATCGATGCAAGTTACTGACCACAGGTTCGGGTGAGTCGGCATAGTTGACGTGCTGATTTCCCGATCTGCGTGGGCGTCTAGTATTTTTCACCGTCGAGGACGATTTACAACGAATCACTCTGAAATATCATGGTGAGTCAATACTAGAGTGTACAATTCGGGTAACCGCCTCTTCATTTCACACGATCTCTCGTCCGGTTTCTCGTCACATAGTGAGTCGGATGAAGATATGATAACCCGAATTTGCACTCTAGCCAATAACTGTCAATAAACCTACACACAAACGTGCAATTCCTGCAAGGGCTGAAAGGCAGAAGAAAAGGTGATCAGGTAGAATCGTTCGAACCTTGGTGAGTGTGGATCGACAGAGGTTGACGCCTCCTCTGTGCCATTCCGAGATGAACGTGGCCTCGGTCGAGAACTCATGATTATTAGCCCATTAGGGTCTATAAATAAACTATATCTTACAAATTCAAGAGCATTTGTGGACAATGAAACAGTGTTCATGCAACCAAGCATTTCAACTTGAAAAGTAAACTAAACAGTGAACATTTGGTCTCGCGAATGAAGGAAAAAGGGAGGATTGTTTAATTCAATATTCCCGGAAATATAGAAATAAACAAACTAAGTACTGTTCATAAAAAAGCTGAGCAGAGAGAACTCTGCCATGACGCGCTAAAGATGTCAGAGACGCAGAGATTTAATTTTGCCTCTATCGAACGAGATCCGCGCCAGCGAGTGTGACCTTTGCGCGTGCAGTGCGAGCAGGCGTGCAAGAAGCGCAAATACAGATCAAAGGCGAATTTGTGGTACGGTAGATTGAAACGGATTCAGCAGTGACATTAATACAGAGATTTATCTTCTACAAATCCATTGAGTATCCCGTCATTTAACATTTTTCTTAGAAACAATTAGAAGAGAGATCATTGAAAGTGAGTGGAAGCACGTTTCTAAAAGCAAAGGAGGTATCACAGCCTGTGAGAAAGTGTTCAGTTTGGACCAAACTCAAAATAAGTTGTTTGTAGGTCTGATTTCAATAAAAGTAGAGTAATCATCCTCAGCACTGATTCTCATGAATGTGATGGAATCAACACATGAAATTGCACCTGTGGACTACGGGAGAGATTACAATTGGTCTAATTAGTATTCAAATGAGGTTTTGAACTTGATACATGTGTTGTGCATGGCGTAAATGAGTCAAAATATTTGGCTGAAAATATCACTCTTCATCTATGAATTTAGATTGATTGTTCGAAGTGCGGTCTGGCATCTCTCTCATATCCAGCGAAGTTTCTTTATCTCTATGCTGGGATGCTATCCAAAACTTGCTGAACGGAAAGTGAAGAAAGGGATATCAGAGATCTCGAGGTTGGCCTCTCTCTATCTTCCTGCTACTAGGCTGATGCATAAGTTTTGGACTTTTTTCATTGGTGAATTTGATAGACTGGCATTCAGCCGAGTGAGATCATGGAGCCATCTTACCAATACATAATTTAGGGATGGACTTCGAGTTATTAATCATCAACTCAGATGGTTTCCTTTAGCATAGGTACTTGAGATATTTTTATAAGTCGACATCACAAAAATACTCAAATTTTACAAACTTTTCCGAACCTCCCGCTCTCATCGGGAAAATTTTCGCGGGGTATCTATCATACATAAATGGGTACCTAGTATCATTGTCTTTCGAATTCGCTTGAGATCTGGGGTCCACGATACATATTTGAGTAGTGACGACTCGAAAACCGACGTGAATTTCATAGTATTGATGCTTTCAACAATTGATCTCAATTGTGTATATAAAGAGTGGCAAGGGTCTAGTGTGGGGCGCTGTATTTTCACATGTTACGTCCACAATATAATAGAAAAGAATTGACTCAGCGTTGGCCACAGGTCAAATAAATTGAAAATCTGAAAACCATAAAATAATCAAAAAATCGCAAAAAAATCGCTGGATAGTGGTCTGAAAGAATTTGTGCCAGATAGATGTCGTCGAGAATTGTACTCTAATCTTACAGTGAGTTGTGCCAAAAGGGTCAATCTTCAAAATGAGTACTGAAATTGATCCATTAGCTTAACCCCATAGGCAAGGGTAATGATGGAAACCCGATCCTGACCTTGATGAATCGACCGCATTTGAAGACTCATAATGTCCATGTCCAGAGTGCCGTCAGAATATCAAAGTGCGCAATCGAAAGCACATTAGATGCGCTTCAAAACACCCCTATATTCACTTGATAATTCCCTTTTATAAAGAATTTGTAAACACTTGAAGAAAAAAAGTCCAAAACTTATGCATCACCCTGATAAATCGTGGGTTCTTTATCTCTAAGCAAGATATTTTGCCATAACCTGCTGCGCGGTAAGTGAGGAATGGGATATCAGAGGTGTATCCTTCCCTTATTCGTAAGGGGCCAGCACATCCCTTCTGGTGACAATGCCATTTTCTGTCGGGCAGTCTCCGTGTACTACTGCTTCCCTACTACCTGCCGTTTGCCGCTTGATTGTGTTATCTTACAGATAAAGTAGTTTGCGGTATTGTTTTGCACCGTTTTCGATGTTCGCAACCGGTCATCGCTCAATTTTCAGTTCGGGATGGCGATCCCGATGCCGATTGTGCTGCTGCCGTGCCTCTTCCTGCTCACCACGGGCTGCATTCCGATGCGCCCTACAGACGAGGGGATTCCCGCGACGCCTTCGACACCCGCCCCAGTAGGTACGGTATCGATTGCTAGTGCTCAAGCAGAGCTATTTCTTCTTATTAATTGAAAACGCGCGCATACTTTCGGAGAGTATCATTCTCTCCTAAATAACTACGAGTTCTCGTTCCATCCTCGTTCAACATACCAGTCGAAAAAAAGTGTAATCGAAATTCTTTCGAATTCTAAATCGCTGTTGCTACTCAGGGAGGGGGGTCACTACAGCTCGGGGTAAGCGTCCAAATCTGTGTCAATTGTCGACTGTGAACCACGTATAATAGCGAACTTTAATGCCATGCCCGCAGCTGATGGGAGATCCTTGGACCCCATTGGACTGCCAGACGTCCTTCATGATGGATGCGGGCGCTCCTGTCTACAACTGCGAATCGGTCACGCCTACAACAACAGCCTACACGTGCCCCGCCGACTTCGTCCCCGTGATTGTCTCTCGAAGTGTGCAAGTGAGTTGCAGGGAGTTGCGTTCGAGAAGAAACAAATCGGCATCATTTTTTTACCATGCCCCTCAAAGAGAGAGAGAGAGAGAGAGAGAGAGAGAGAGAGAGAGAGAGAGAGAGAGAGAGCGAGCGAGAGAGAGAGAGAGAGAGAGAGTAATGAAGAGAAGGCGCCTCGTTTCGGTTGCTGATCACATCGCCATTCCAGCTAAATCATATTCTCATCACATCTGTGACGTGCGACACTACAAAGGGGGAATGGACATTTGCGACCCAGAGTGAGTCCACAATGGCGAAATCTAGCTTGCTCAACCTTCCCAGTTAGGCGTCTGATAATTTAAAAAGAATAAATTGAACATTTTTGCTGTTTTCAGACAGTAGCACGATAACCAAGGCCCAGCTGGCGATGAGGCTGGTCACATCTACCTACTACTTCGCTTGCTCTATTTTCTTTCTTGTCCGATCATCTCGGATTTCGTCTAAACTATGCAACGCGCAAATAATATATATATGTATTTTGACACAGAACACAAATGCAGGACACAAATGCAAAATGGATATAACGAGAAGACAATAATTCGGGTTGGATCGTTTTTCTCATAGCTTATATCTTGGCTGGCACTATCATCTTCCATTCTTCTATCTCTAATGAGGTGTGAGGATGAGTTCTCTCGTGAGGAGATAAGCGACCTCAACAAGGACATTCGCCCTCAAAATGTTCTTGTTTTATCTGGCAGAGCTCCGAAGAAAGTTTTCAAATGCAGGAAAATGGACTAAGTCTCCACGTTTAAAAAAATGTAGCTTAAACTTCTCATTGCTCATGAAATCAACTGATATAGAAGATTCGGGTGATTCGGCTTAGTTGCCGTTCTGATGGTGATAGGCCAAGGTGTAAAAATTTTCCCGGATAAGCATATCTCGTAAATTTTAGACAAAGGATGTTTACGCCGATCCATTTTTCTAAAAATTTACGAGATGGGCTTTTCCGAGAAAATGTTTACATCTTGTCCTACCACCGTTCTGATTGCCGGATCTTCGAGGCCGCCCTTTGACGCACAATACAGTGACGGAAATATATATAAAAAAGAAAACATAATCACATAGAAGCATTCGAAGTTTGGTGAATCTGTGGCAAATTTGGATGTTTCCTCTGTCTTGTTCCTCAGTGGGGAGGATCGTGGATCATTTTCCCGAAGTCCTCATTGACAGCCCATGCGAGTCTGATTGTTAAAAAAAATTATTATTTTCGTAGAACATCAGACATGTCGGAACTGAAACAGTGATCAGTCGTACTTTTTTGTCCTAGAAATAATTGAAATTTCACGTTTGAACACATATTATTTCAAAAATACATTTAAAACACATCTTTCTTGAATATCGTTGAATGCATTTATCTTCAGACAAATGGAAATTCAATTTTATTATATTAAAAGTCAACTCCTCATTTCACTTATCTTCACTTCCTTGTCACACAAGCTTCGATGGTACTCATCCAGCTCTCTCTATAGCGTTCTAATTTTTTTTGACTTCTTAGAATCTGAGAGAGATAGAGACCTTTCGTTAATTCTCGCTACTTTCCATCTCGTTTTCCATCGTCATTTCACAGCAGTAGTAAATGGTGCATAGGATAATTGCCCTTCCGCGTTCTTCGATCTTTTACGCAGCTCATCCCGCATGCATAAGCTGGCACCGGCGGAGCGCCTACTTCGGAAACTCTTCTCAGTTCGTGGATTGCGACTGCGCAGAGTGAAATTAGAGGTATGGAATGGACACCGCGATAGGTGCAAATGGAATGCAATCACAAATAGTATGGGCCAGAAACCGAAGAAATGCCCTTACTTCGACTCGAAAATAACCTTGCCGGTAAATATTAGTTCCGCACCGGTGATTGGCTCCATGGACTTGCTTCAATAGCACAGCTGATTGATGTCTCATCTATTGATTCTTGTTAGAAATCAGTATTCAACAGACATTTCATTCTTTGATCCTACCTCATCTCAATATACCTACCGTATCTGTTTCAGTCCCTATAAAAAAAAAGGTCTTTTCCGGATCGCATTCACCAATCACTAATCGAGGGACGAAATCTGTCTCCGCCGCCTTCCCTCTCCTCCATTTTATTATCCTCACTCACCCTTAGATTAGTTGTTACTGCCCCCTCTCTCACTCATTTGAGAGTCTCCCTCTCCCTCTCTGCACTCTTTGGCGGAAATTAGGGAGGAAAAGACATAAACGAAACGATGATCGGAGCGATTTCTCCCTCTCAACTCCGGACTGATTCACTCTTCCGAATAGGCCCAATAGGCTTCCTCTACACAGCGATATTTGTCTCGAATTTACGAATAACTATCGGATATTGATTACCGTAATCATATCTGAATTACCTTTTGATTTATTTTTTCTCGCTATTCAGTTATATCACTGGCCCAGCAGATTTTTTTTAAACCTTTTATTCAGATTTAAAATGTTCATGTTCATCATGGCTTCCGTTCTTCTCTCCTTATTCAGTCTTCTCCTTTCCATTCCCCCTCCTCGCTCAGTCCTCCTTAGTTGCAAGACAAACAAGGCACTGCAATTCTGACTGGCGAGAGACAAAGGGGAAGAAGGAGTCTGCCATTCATTCTCACTCTTCTTCGCCGTCTCAGTTGCAGTCTAGCCTCTCGTCGTTCATTCTTGAGTAGATTCAGGATCTCTTTACCACCTTCTTGATATCCATTTAAAATTTTCCCAGAATTCGGCGAGCCCACTCAACTCGAGTTTCGCCGTTTTGCTTGTCTCAACATATTCCTAAATGCGAATCACCAGATTGTTCGAACCAGTCTTCGTAGCAACGCGGCAAGTCACATATGCATGTGGAAATTGTGTGTGTCTACTCATTAGCTCTAACGACACCCAAACCAATCTTGTGGATACGCTCGGCCTACCTGTATTCGTACAGTCGGGTCGGCTCTCTTTCTCTTTCAATTCGCTCGTCTTTTTCCCATCTCTCGAATCACCACGGTTTCTTATCGTTTGTGAGTCACCGCCGCCGCCCGAGCGTAGTGCAAGTGGTGTAACGACCCAATCAAGTCTCGGGGGATAGTAAAGTCGCCTCGTCTTAGACCCAGAGAGACACCTTGTCGCCCCGGTTTGATCTTTGTCAAGAACATCTCTCATGTTTAATGGGAACCCGGTTTCAAGAGATGAGCACTGTTTTTTCTCACCTTTTTCGTTGTCGATACTATCGCCGATCACATTATGATTTTTTTCCGTATCTGCCCATCTCATCTTCTCCCTTGCCCATTTCTGATCTACCTCTTCTTCTTCTTAGTCTTCCCCGCTTACGCAGTTTACCCATCTTCTTAGCGTTCATTCACACCTCTGGCGGAGGTCCCTTCCTCCTCTTTCGATGAGCACAAAGTCTGATCTCTTGGACTCCGCGTCTTGATGCCCAAACAAGTGAGGTGATCGTCTATTGACCGGGCGCATTATGGATACGCTCAATATCGCTCAATATCGCGCCGCTTTGTCGCACTTTTTTCTCGTTTTGCTTGTTACAGATAAGATTTCCTTTGAGTGAGCAAACCATTTTGAACAAACGCAACCTCTCTTTTCCAGTGAGTCTTTCACGCTCTTTAATAAAGAGTCTTTATTCATAGCATAACACGCCTATTGTGCAATATTGATGCAGGAACTGCACGGTTCTCACTGTTTTTAGACGCGTGTGCCCACGCCCCGAATGATGCCAATTGTTTATGTTGTTTTCGCGTGTATGCACGCGAGATACGCCTATTTATCTCGCAACGCACGCATTACTGATTACGCTTATTCACACATGGTATGTGTGACGGAGGAGGTGATCACCGATTCAACCTCAGGTTTCTCGTTTGTAGCCTGAATCTGACGCGGTCTCCTTCTTCAATCCCAATTCGCTATATTTTCAACCGTTTTTTCTTCCCGAATTTACCTTGAATTGGCCATTACCCCAGTTCTTTTTACACCCATCGCTAACTTTACTGACTCGCTTGAGCAGCCAGGTTCTGGCCCCTGTTTGATCAGCTGTCATCAGGGTGGTCAAAGATAGGGACCGAGGGAGGAGGAGGAGGAGGAGTGTCGCCTCAATCAAACGAGACCGCAGCCTCAATTGGTCAACAAAAATGTGTGAGGAGGAGCGCGCATCCAAAGCAGAATTGGCGGCCTAGGCGCTCAAACAAAAGAGCCCAAAATAGGCGAAAAAGGGGGGGAAAGAAAACACGGAAAACTTCAGTATGACCAATTGTACTTGTCGCTTGTGGTCCCTCGATCCTCATTCGCACCCCCCCCCCCCCCCCCATTCCCCTCACTTCACTGCCTTTGTTCACAATCACTCTACCGCATCAGAGGCCACAATGCAAGATTGCCATCAAATGGGGTCGTGAATTTGCATATAAGAGACTCTCCTAACGAATGGGTGATGAGTGAGACGAAGGTGGAGTGGGGGGTATCACGAGGTGTTGACTAGTGTTTGACTCTCTTCAATTTGCATGTGCCCTTGTATCTCTGACTTGATAGAGATCATGAACAATTTGGAGAGTCGGATGCCGATTTGCCATCACTAGTGGGGATCACGAGGTGTTGAAAATTAGCCGCGGTCGCATCATCTTCACATCACAGATTGGCTATCTCGCGTGACTGAAAAAAAAGCAGAACCGGTTGCGCAGGCAACTTGGTTTCGATCACAACTCAATTGACCGCTGACTGGCCGCCTTAGACTTTATTCAGTAGTGATGTCATTTCGGGTTTGACTCTCTCCATTCTGCACACTATCTCGTCGGTCAGAGATACGAGAGAGTGTGCAATATAGAGAGAGTTGAAACCCGAAACGGCATCCCTACTATTCAGTGACCATTCAAACTGATGGATGGGTTCGTCTTAATATCTGGGAGCGCTTTATTGTCGGGGTGCAGTCTAGCCAGACAGCTGCCCACTTATCCCATTCCCTTTCATAACTCACTTTAGTAGGAGAAGATTGCGTCGTCTGGGCGTCGCGCAAGATTCAAATTTGCATGAAATTGTGTGTCGGAAGACAAAACGCTGTAGGTTAGAAATTCTAACTTAGAATTACCAGCGCACAACACAGTATGAACTTCGTATCTGCTTTCTTGACGTTACATCACATCGAGTTTTTTGCCGATTTTTCTTTCTCCCAACATGGGAAGTGATGCAGAGAGGCCGTTTGATTGGCTTACTTTGCATGCATCGAGAAGGCTCACGAGATCAGTATTGAATGCGTTTGTATGTTGTTTGGTCTCTCACACTTCACCCCCAGAATAATTGGAATTCGTCCTTTCAAAACAAGCTGATTGAGAGATTCCTCTACCTTTCACCACTCCTCCATTTCACAATTTCCTTTTCCGACTCTCTCTTCAGTACTATGCGCTTTTCTCTTCAATACTATGCGCTTTCCGTGCTGTGATCGATATTTCATAACTCTTGCTCGTTAAATCTCCTGAGCCAAACAACATCATAATTTTTAATGATCTATGTGCCTCGTATCAATAGGATAATTGTATATAACTTGGCCGAAGTGCGGCTCTCTCTTCTCCCTCCATTCTGTTGCTTTTCTCGTCTCTCCCAATGTGCAGAGGGCCGCCTATTTCCAGCCGAATCCACCTGCTCGGGCCAGTTTTGCAAGTGTGTTTCACCGTGTCTTTCCGAGAAACGAGAAGACTGCTGTAATCAGTGAGCACTCTGCAGGTTGGCACAGTGGTGTTAGCTGGTGTTTCTTTTTTGGGATTTCTGAGTCGATTTCGCATTCGACTTCTACAGAAATGATTGCAACTTCGCATAAATCGTGTGCCTGTCACATTCGTCCTTATTAGGATGAAGAGAGAGGAGGGATGAGGTTGAACCCTGGGAGCCGCCCTTTCTTTCTCCTCTCTGCCACCACCCTCTCTGCGGGCGACCGCAACCTGTCGATTGCTTGTGTGAAACCCCGTCATCTCGCTTCCTCATTCCAACTGTGAGTCGCTGGAACTTCACTGTTTCGGGGGAGCGTTGTCTATGCTCGGTTTACAGAATCTTGCTGAGAATTCAACTAAAGTGCGCCCAAACCAAGTGTGTGCTGCAAACGATTCGGCAACTAAGAGATTTCAAGTCGTCTTCGAAAAGTTATTTCGAGTTTTCGGAACCCGAATACATTTCCGCATACCCTTGATCCAAACATCCTTACTTTTTCCTTTCATGTTTGTCAATCCCAATTCTTCCCTGATATTTCCTCTTGTTTTCTTGGAAATAAGCGAACAACAGCAAGAAGGGAAAGATGAAATAGGAGATTCTCTCTCCTTCTGTTCGCATTTCCTTCCTCAGCTCACGTTTCGATGTATTCACGTCATTCTTTTGTATCAATTTTTAGCTGCGCCGCTTCGCCTTCTCTGGCGGTAAAGTACCACTTCTGATGCTTTTCCACTTCCCATAAATCTCGCTTTCGGCTTCGAGTCGGCTGGCGGCCGAATGTGCTTGCACTTGGCTTACTGCTGCCGCCGCGAGATTTGTAGTGGACGAGTGAGTAGACAAGCGACACTGTGCCCTCACTAGCGAAAAATTCACTCCCTTCTCTTCTCCTTGTCGTACTCAGTATTATTGTCGTTTCGGGTTTCGACTCTCTTCATTCTGCACGCTCTAACGTTTATAAATCTGACCGGTGATACAGTGTGCGGAATGGAGAGAGCCACAACCGAAGTTACACCCCTTGTACTCCATCCTTTTCCCACACTGAAGTAGGACCACGCGGTGCTGCCTGTTGTTATCCTCGAGTCTCCACTAATATAGGGCGCCGCACTAACAGGATGGGTTCCCACGATGTGGTGGGAAGAAATTAGTAATATTTTGAAGGAAAGATCAAAGATCACGGATCGCACCCGACCCCTTCCTCCTCTCACAAATACCGTGTATCCTGACACTCGGCTCGAATCACCCCCCCCCCCATTTCCACACTCTCCCCTTCCTCTTTGTCCGATGCATGCCTCAATTAACGTGTTGCTGGGGGTCCCTCTCTCTCTCTATCAATCCCTCTTTTCTCCCACGATTCACCCCCCCCCCCCCCTCTTCCCCTCTAACAATAACTAACCCCGACCTGGTCCATTGAGAGGCTGGCGGGGATCAAAAGGGCACAGAACAGTGGGTCATGCTGATGAGTCCCCTCCTCGAGAGACAGAAATCTGCCACCCGTCCCTTTGTGCCGTAATTCGCCCTCTGTTTCCTCTTCTGAGAGTGAGAGGTGCCTAGCCCTTTGTTTGATCTGATTACGGTAGCGGACGGACGGAAGTTTGCTCTCGGAAGAAGGTGCGAAGAGGCACTTGAGACTATCACTGATATCAATCAAAGGCCCAGGTACGGTATCTCCCTCTTGATCTTCGTCCTACGGTATCATCCCATAGGTGTAGAAAGACAAAGGCTTCCCTTTTCCAGCCCCCTCAACCTTGACGGGGTAACTTGTTGACACGTTGATCTCTCCCAACACTATCTCTGCCAATCTGATGACGAGATAGTGTGCGGAATGGAGAGGGCGAATTTCATCTAGACACACTGATGGGTGGCGTGAATAATCAGACAATCTATGGGCCGAGACACGAGTCTCCCTCTCTCTCTCGTTTGAATCCCTCCTCTCTTTTTCGACACTTGGCCTATGACTATTTCTCGAACGCCAATCGAAATATAAATAGTCATTCGTCGAATCCCCTTATCAACCTCAGTCGTTGTTCTCACATTGCACGTCTCCCTTACCTGCGTATAGCACTATAACTATATCCGCTTCAGCTATAAAACCCGGCGCGAAAGCGCATCTCTGTCTCTCACGGGAGATTAGATATTTTTATTAGCGCGAGTCATGAATCACCATTCCTTTATTAGTCACAAACGGATCTCCCCCCCCCCCCCCCCCCCTTTGTCTTGTTACGCTCTCACGCCGGGCAAAGCAAGGACCTCGTGTAATTATCATTTCCCATAGTTACCGTTGCCCCCATGCCCCCTCTTCGCACCGGCTGTTTGCCCTCTCAATTGCATAATGTGATCAATCATTTCTCGTATCGGAATTAGCGGCGGACGGTTTTGATCCCTGCATCCCTCGGAAATACGATACCGTCTTTGCTCTCTCGATCGATTTCTTCATCCACTTTTCGTGTATTGCCTCCGCCGTTCGCTTCTTTCTCTCTCCTAATCGACGGCAATTGACCACCTGGACAGCCATTTTTGTGTGTGAGTGTGTGAGAGCGATAGGGGAGGAAGGGGGGGGGGGAGATAAGTAGCTGGATGAGGGAGGGGGGGGGGGGGGTGACTCTCTGATGCAATCCGAGGTCCCTTGGAAGCCTAGAAATGGGGGGGGGGGAGGGGGGGGGGGAGGGGGGGGAGTGCCCCGAATCGGGGTTGGGAGGTTCTTCATTCCTCTGCGCGCACACGCCTCAATAACTTCTCTACGTGCTCCCTCTCCATATCGAATTTCCTCCTCCCTTCACATCACTGTTCAAATGAAAATTCGAGCCTGCGCTGCCCCCAGATTTGTGCAGACTTCTCCTTCTTCTTCCCCAATTTCTCATCCCCCCATTCTATTCTTCCCCTCTTCCGGGACCCGCTCATTATCCCTACCGTAAACCCTGTCTCTCTCTCGCTCTTCTTCCCATTTCCGTAGTGATCTATTCTCGGCCCTTTCCCTGGCTCCGATCCGTGCGAGCAGAAATCGCCCTCGATTATCTCCTACGGTATTTTCACATTGCGTTTTTGTGAAATACGCTGAACACTAGGCAGAGTACGTTTCTTTTTCGGTCCGCAGCTCTCATGTTGCATTCGAAGAAACGCCTTTGTAGTCTCAGGCGACGCGGTCCTCGGTTTTATGATGTATCGGGTTTCTCGGCACCTAGTTCTTACACACAGTCATAACAGGGCCGGCAGGGGGACGGGGAATCTCTTGCCATCCCGAGCATCTCATCTCTTTGCCGAGCAGACC
The DNA here is from genome assembly GCA_036245825.1 of Pristionchus entomophagus. NCBI lineage: Eukaryota > Metazoa > Nematoda > Chromadorea > Rhabditida > Neodiplogasteridae > Pristionchus > Pristionchus entomophagus. The sequence goes on from BTSX01000006.1 coordinate 30,737,211, forward strand.
AGATTTCGATCAGGTCGGTCTGAGTGCTCGCTTTTTTTTCTCCGGCCTTCGAACCTTTTACTGCCCCGATTGTTCGAATTGGTGCCGCGCATCAACAACGTATGACCGCCTCCCTCCCTCACTCTTCTCTCCTTTCCCGGAACTTGTCTCTGATAGGCCTGTTTGTCGCTTCTTTCGTTCTCTAATCTCATATCTCCATAGCATTGGCCGCACACGTTTCTTGCCCGTCTCTCGCCACGCACACGCGATGTTTTGCATGAAGCTAGGGGAGGAGGAAGAGGGGTCTCGAAAGAAACCAAGGGAGATCTCTCTAGGAACGGCGTTTCCACGGGCCTCGATGACTTTATTACTTTTTGCGGATGAGTGGGCAGAGATACGGGATTTAGTAACGCATTGAAATTGTAAAACCGGAATTAGGGAATGGAGGTTGATGCTATGGTATCAATCAGTATCGAGCAATTAACCGGCAATAATTAAACAGTCTGAATAGACCGCTCATGAGCAGGCTAGGCTAGTGTCGCAATTGGAGGTAAATTTCCCGTCTGGACTGATCCTCAGGCTCATTCTAACACTGAAACCATCAAAATCTATCACTAGCTATTGTTTGCCTGACCCTGGTCATTGCAGTTGGCTTATTCCAATTTGGGCTGAACCTTGTAAGTGATCTCTTCAAGATGATGCTTGTTCAGTCTCATCTCGCTTCCTTCCTCTAATTCCCCTTGTCCATTGTAGCTTCTGAGAATGGAAGGGGGGGGGGGGAGGAGAGGAGAAGCTTAGTTATTCGTCTTCTCCCCTAGTCGTCAACGAGATTACATTCGGACAGCAGCAAGCAGTCTCTCCTCCTCCTCGCTCTGCACTCTCTTATTACCGAGTGAGAAGAGCGAGGCGAGAAACCATCGAGGCGTGGAATCAAACGAGAGGGGGGGGCCTGTTGTTGCCATTCTCCTCTCCAGAGCATCACATCAAGGGCCCTCGGTGATTGCATGTTTTCCTGAGTCTCCCAACAATCCTCAAAACCTATCGCGCCCATCACATTCACCACCACACCACCACTATTTTCTCTCCCATCTGGTCTGTTTATAATCAGAGAGTGAGAATCGTTAAATCGGGGAGAGAGTCGAGGGGGGCTCTTCTTCTATAAACTCCCTCTTCTCTTCACTCACTTGGATGTCCTCGTTTACTCGTGATTTCGGGGCTAAATCTAAATCGCTTTTTGCCCGGGTGTTTGCTGGTCGTATTTTGGTGCGATGATTGATCGAAGCGTTCCCGTGCAGTGATAGAACCAGGATGGAAGCATTGATCAAAATCGTGGGACCCGTCCCTCTCTTATCTGTCACTATACGAGCGCCTCTCATTAGGGCCTGACCCTTCTCCTCTCGGTCTTGGCAGGGGTGGGGGTTGGGAGAGTGGGGGGGGGGGGGGGGTGATGGGAGACAAAGGAACGACCTCTTTCCCGTCGCGTGTCTCCCACTGATTAGATGTGCCACCACCACACCAAAGGGATACGGGTCACTCCATCTCGAGTAGAGAGACTGGCACTGGCACTGCACACGTCCGCACAAGATCCAATGAGCAAATTCGGATGCAATTATACTAGAGGAGCACCTACGAGAGACAACTCTTATGTTAGGAAGCATATTGCTAAATAATTATCATCCGGTGCTTATCAGTAGAATCTTCCCATCCGAACAAGTGCCCACACATTCGCACTATATTATCTGCCAAATTCCTCTCCGACCGACCCCTAGTCAAGATATGTATGACTCCGCAGAAGTTGAAAGTGACTCAGAGAGCATTGCCTCGTCTCGTAGCAGACTATAGGAGATTTGCTGCCTTTTCCGCTACTGTATCAGGCTTACCGATCTCACAATACTGTAGCCACTCTGTTGTTTTTGTTATTCTGGAAAGGAGATAATGGGAGGAGGAGGATCGCGAAATGGAGTGGGGCTGGACACTCACTCTTTTCCCACACATCCAAAGTGAACTCCAATTACAGAGTAGATGGATGGACAGAGATCCGTGACGGACCTTTGTCTCCGTTTCTTCCAGAAATGCACCGCAATCAGCAAGAGAACTGTCCCTTCCACTGACACGATCACTGCTCTCTTTGTTCTCTCCTCCTCTCAATCTACCGTATATTTACTAGGAGGCAGAGGCGAGCAGGGGGAGGCGGGTGGCGGGGGGGGGGGGGGGGGGGGGAGCTCGCTCCTCTCGATCGGACTCCGCCTCCCACTCGGGAGGAGGGAGACAGGGGGAAGGGGGGACAGATCAGTCGACGAGTGTGTCCGACTTCTGAAAGGCACCCTGTCTTCGTCGCTCCTTCTCCTTCCCTCGCTGTTCGGTTTCTTCTGGAGCAACGTGCTGCACACGGTAACGGATGCGCACTCTAGATCGGCCGGGATTCACCCCTTACATAGTAATTTTACATAGCTACATCCTGCTTGCGATTGAGACATTCACTCAATGCGCCATAACCTTCTCACTCAAGTATCGAGAGTAGGGGGAGAAGAGGAGTCACAAAGGTCTAATTGAGGCTCATCTCACTTTCTCGTGTCGAATGAAGGCAATGCGCATAGTGTCATGCACCTTTCCTATCTCTGAGTGATCTACTTACCGTAGCAGAACAATCCGCGCAGAAGCCTTTCCGCCCACAGTGCACTCTTCGTCTCTCATTTAAATTGGGTGGGAGTGGAAGTAGTGGGAGACGGAAGAGGGCAGATAACATCTTAACGACGCTATTTTGATCCTCCGCGTTCATCTCTCCTTTAACAGACCTCGTTTTCCATTCTTCTTCCTCCCTCCTCCCTCATCCCCCCTCCCCCCTCTTCCATCATTTCTATGGTCGTTCAATCTGGAGACTCTTCTGTCTAGTCTGATCTGCAAATGTCGCTACAGATGTGCCCGAAATGTTCTTCATTCATCGGGGGCGAAATCGAGAGTTCTCAGGGGAGAGTAGGGATTTCATAAGCCTCTATTCTTTCCACATATCCACATTGAATCACCATGGTTCCTTCTTTACACTTCCCTTTCCGCTCTCTTCTCCCTCCTCCTCGATGCTCTCAATCTTGATCTATCCTGCTTCTCTATTTCTGTCCCATCCGCCTCTCCCTTCAGGCTCTCCTTCTTCTGCTCGTCCCTCTGGGGAGACTTTCTCACCCATGAATCTATCACTTCTTTCATTGCTCCTATCTCTCCTCGGTCTCTGTTGCGCCTCAGCGCTTCCTCCTTCTTTTCCCCCGATTTCCCGCCTTGATATCGCCGGAAGAGCCATGAACATTCGCATTTGCCATCATGCGATTGTACATATCACACAATTACCACTCCGATCTCGAATTTATATCTTCGTGCACAGCCATTTTCTCTTACTCGACTCTTCTGTAAAACATGTATTTGGCAGGCGCACGGGTACGCGCGGTCAGCCGACGGACATCATCATCACCAGCGACGCTCAGGAGTAGCAGTAGCAGGTCAGAGCTGTGATGATCAGCGGGGGTATCCAACGTGCCTTCTTGTACAGGAAATGAATTTAGCTGCATCAGGAAGTCGACAAGTTGCATCAAATATAATACAAAGTATTGAATACCCGTGCGTAGAAGACGCCCTGGTCGTGGATAAAATATTGATATTGACATTAAAAATCACTATTCAGTAGTTCGTCGACGTCGTCGGTGGATGACGGGGAACGAGGGCGCGCCTCCTTCTCTTCCCTCCCTCCCTTCGACCGCAGACCCGGACGGAGTCGACGACTGGGTCGGACCCACCGCCCCCCTGCCCATCATCGTCAGTTTTTGATTGACAGACAAGAAAGCACCAATACGGCAGCATCCGGGGTTACGGTAGTGTACTCAGATTGACAACAAATAGGTAGCGAAGAGTGGAGAGGTCAAGAGCGCCGGTACGGTAGGCATTGTTGATGCTATAGTACAGGGGAGAGTTGATAGGAGCGTTGTGCAAAAATACAAATATGTAAACAGGAGAAGCGTTCGAAGCGCTATTTCCGGATTTGCTTCTGATTTCCAGGAATCATCGAGCCTACAGTATCTCACGCGCATGATTAATCATTTCCTTGGCATTCAATTGGATTGAAGTTATCACTATTTGACATTCCGCGATCACACGCAAACACATCTCTGCTAATCCATTCGAGACCAGAGAGTCCGCAGGGTTCTCTTTCAATCATCCCGATCTCATCCTTCACTTGTTGTACTTTCGGACGACGACGCGCGATCCTCAATCATTCATGAGCACATAGCGATGAAAGGATGCATCCATGCGCCGATCCATGCCAAGACAATGGATAGATTGCATTGTGTGATGAGAGAAGGGGGGGGGGGGGTAGGGGCACTGAGGAAGATTGAGCAGGACAGATAATGCCTTCGGAAGCGCACACAACAACTTGATTGATGTCCCCTTTTGCCCATTTCCGATACTGTCTTTGTCTCTGTTTTGCGGGTTGTTTGGCAGTCAAAAGCACCGGTCGTTTCTAGGTTGGTGTCTTGCGGGCAGGGGACATAAAAAGATCCTTGGGCAGTCGGGGGGAATAGTAGGGCTCTAGATTGATTCACCGACTTGTTGTTGCGATTCGAGTAAAGAGTAGGGGGGGGGGGAGGGGGAGAGGCAGGGGGAGAGGCAGGTGGAGGGGAAGGTGAAGACAAGGGGGGGGGGGGGGGGGAGAACCTTCAATAGAAAATCCAGCAGGGAGAGGCTAACGATCTTTGTGAGGCGGACGATTAATGATCGACACGTGAAAGAGAGTGGGAGAATGAGGAGAGGAGGAGGAGGAGGAGATGGATGGATGGGAATCCCATCTTGGGGAGATTGAAACAACTTATGATTAGACGAGATGTTTCTGAGCGATGGTAATGACTATATTGAAACAAGAAGAAATGCGCAATCCAATGCCCATCTTGATCAGCTCCCATAAAGCGACTCTGATAAACATCTGTATTTGTATCTATTTCAGGTTCCCGAGGACAAACTGCCCAAGCAGATCCGATATCGGTTCGTTTGCCCTTATCAATTCATCAATGGAAAGGCGAAACCTGCAAACCACTAGTTATTCTGCATGGAATCCGAGAAGGGGCGAGAAATAACCCACCACCTACGGTACTCGTGTGCCAACATTGTTTTCAATGCACACCTCAGTGAGTCTCTCGGGATTCTCCGAATCTTCGCCGACAATTGAGGCTCACAGAGGTGGAAAGAGCATCCGCGAAGGTTATTTGTTGCGTTACGGCACTATTTCGCATTCTGCATGTGAATTCGGCGCTCCCGCCCGAAATTCGGCGTATCCGATTCGAGACGCATTTCGCATGCTATTCTGTCTGTTGGGGGGACGATACCAGACATGATTCAACACTGGTTACAATGGAATGCGGAATGAATCAGAATGGAGCGCTGATGGGAAAGCGATAATTGAATTTGGCCGCGTGTTCTCAAGGCTGACAGGAAAACACTAAAATACATATCTTGATCATAGTTTCTCGAGATTATGATGTGAGGTTAGGAAGTTCTTCTCACTTCAGAAGGCTAATTTGTGTTCCATGATACTGATAGCTAAAGAAACTGATAATTACGCATTTCAGGAGAGAGGAACTGGCCGCGTACACATTCTCGCACGAGACTATGGTTGCATTCTACTATCATGTCGGAGAGCAGGTGAGTAATAGATGCTACTGAATTTACACAAAACAAATACGAAATATCATCATCCTATACTAGTGTGATGCTATGAACGTTCAAAAATAATGTCGTTTGTAGATGAATGGCAAGCTTGAACTGCGGGAAGGAGAGTGTGTGCTGTACCAGCTCCCGGAGCCGAAGCAGCCCGAGCCGCCTAAGAACGTCAGCATTATTCAATCAGTAATCCTTTTTGATGTTGACCGATCCGAAAATAATTCAAATATTGATTCAGGCGTTTTTCGACATCGAAGACGAAGAAACCGACGAGGAGAAAGAGGCACGACTGAAAGCAGAGGGAATGTGCCTTGGTATGAATAGTATTTCATTTCCAAATTATCTCAGTAGATTCTGCAAACACTAGTATTTTCCGAATATGTGAACTAGCCCTGTCGAAACAGCCCTACATTGCAATGGTCTCTCCTTTCCTGCCGAACAATGTACCCAATCTGTGCACTAATCGCCGTGGTGCTCTAGTGTACTTACAGAAGCGAGGGGCAGTATTCATTACCTTCTCAACTTTTGAGTGACAGGAGGGCCGGGAGTGAAGGTTACCACTTCCCCCACCACTAAAGGACCAGCCAAAGAGGGGGAAGTACATAGAGAGACATACATTGAGGACTGCAACATGTCACGTAGACTAAAAGAATACAATGAATGCAAAAATGCTATTAATTATTGATATTTCTAGGCAACTTATAGCTTATAATTCGGCTAGACATATCTATGTGGAGACATATTGTAGTTAAGTACTAGATGAAACAGGGATAATTATGGTAATGGTGATCCTATGATACATCGCTGGCAGGTGTATCTCTCAGCTTCCGATAGCATCGAAACAATAGGGGGATTGACCTTTTCATTTCCTTTCTTTCCTCTCCTGCTCAATTCACCCTAATTGACTCTCGATATTGTTCCGCTCGAGGGATATCGCACAAAGCAGAAGATTAATCCAGAATTAGAAACACAAAGAGAGTATGCAGGGACACTAGGTCGGATGAGAACATTCGAATGATAACCTACTGGATAAGAACTATTTTGTCTCGTCAATTGTCTCTCGTACGCAAATCGTACTCATCCGGAAGGATATCATCCGCATTTCTCATCCGACCTAGTGCCGTATGAGGGGGGGGGGGGGCGCTTTATGAATCAATCAAGAATCGCATCGCTCACTCAAGCAAGTTTCAATAGCTCAGGAGCTGATCCGCCTTTACGACCCACCCCAATTCTCTACCCTATTGCTCCTTCCGAAACGGCTTACCGAGATCGCCCATTACTGTGCCCCCCATTATTGGTTCCGGTAATTAGACTATAGCGGCTGAGGGGGAGATCGTTTCCCCATATGAACTGTCGTCCTTGCCGTGGTAGAGAAAGACAGGGACTAGACAATTCGAGCGCGTGCTTACTTTTATTTTTTTTTCTAATAAAATTTAAAAAATATTCGCTGAAGGCTGAAGCTTGATAATGATGTGAGGTCCGCACTCGTCTTTGTGTCCACGCTAGGAGACATGGTTGATGAAATGGGGAGAATGATGACATGACAGAGTGACATCTAATTCGAGAGTGGAGTGCAATTGTACCAGAAGAGGGGGATTCGAAAGTGCCTATTATTACGAAATGCACACAGATCAATATTACGTTTCCGGTGAAAATTCGGGACATTAAAAACCATAATAATCGAAAATATAATCATTTGCAGATCTGATGGAGATGTTCTGGATGGACGAGGAACTGGGTATTGCTAGCTCGCGCTATGAATCAGAAACTGAGGGCTTCGAAGCACCGGGTACGGTAGTCTTCTCTTAGAGTACAGTAGATTCATTTGATTTATCATATCTAACTTCATTAATCATATTAACATTTGATCTATCATATTAACATTTGATTTATCATATCTAATTTCATTTATCATATTAACTTTTGATTTACCATGGCTGACTTAGACAACCGATTCGATATATTCGACTGACATGTTCTACTTGTACCTCTCGATACCATTACATGTTGCATGTTTAGTTTCACTTGCCACGGAATGCATGAATAAATGAGTGAATCAATGAATCAATTTGCAGTGGAGATGCGGGAAGAGCAGATGGGCATCATCCCCTACGAGGATCTCATTCCGGCCGGAGTTCGATCCCGCAGATCGGGCAACGAGCGTGTCCACCCCTCTGGTGAGTCTCGAGAATGCTCATTATTCTTGCTTCTCCAAGAACTTGTCCTAATTATTCCGATATTTTTACGAAAGGACTTTAGTTAATGTAGTTTCAGCTCCGGGAACATAGTCGTACGCAAATTATATTGCTAGGTAGGTATCCGTGGTTCGTCAACATTAGAGCACTCGAGCCCACTAAAAGAACGAAAACAGCCGTGATTTCATTGATTTTTCTAACCAATTACATCCCGGTCTGGCACGTGTCCTCGAAATGCACCCAACTTCGCACCACTCATCTGGTCCGCATCATTGACGCGGATTATTCATTCGGGGGGATTGATGGGGAGCCGTTCTGGCAGGGAAATCAGCAAAAAACTAAGAGAGAGACGAGAGAGAAGAGAGAAGCAAGAAAGAACAGCTGGAATCTCCATCTCTCATTATTCTTCTTGTTCGCTTTCTACCAGCAAGTAGCTTTGTTTTTCATTCAATAATATTTTTTTTGCAGAGCTGCGCACCGCTCACGGAGAATCGCAACGCACGCGCAGGGTGAGTTGGTTGAAAATGAAAGATCAAAGATCACACTTCCCCATTCTCAGGAGCGCGACCTGTTCTTCGCTCTGGAGCTGAGCGACGCTGATGATGAGGCTGAAGATGAGGAGGAGGAGGAGGAGGAGATCGATGACGTCGCTGTTGAGGTGAGGATTCAGACGACATCAGGTTTTCACGTATATTTCGAGTAAGGCCTGAATTGTCAATTTCCCTGAATAAACCCAATGTCTATTGTTGCACGGCACTTCTTTCATGTCTCTTTCTATCTCCCTTTGAGAATCTGACGCAACACGTAGCTTACGTCAACGTTCCCTCTCCCCTTTTGAAGCCATCGAATCGACGTGTGAATAGATGAAAACACAGAGTGTCATTCTCTCCTCCTCCTTCTCTCCTTCTTCCTCCTCCTTCCCCTTGACTGCATCCTGAAAGCCGCAAAGTAAACCATCTCCATTTCGGTCTCTCCCCACTCCTCCTCCTCCTCCTCCTCCTCCCCTCCCCCTCTCCCTCCTCCTTCGACCACCACTCAACTGTATCGACTCTCACGCCTCTTAGTAATTCTTTTCTCAGTCGCTTCTACTCGTTGCCTTGTTTTTCTTAGGTAAAGTGTCTACAGGTGCTAATCTGTTGACATAACTAGAATGAGTCTTTTATCGTTCATTTCATGGAATTTGGCTCGCACTCTAACAATTCCCTTCAGGAGCCCATGGCAGCGGACGAGGCCGCCGTCCTCGCCGCTCCTGAGCCTCCTCCTCCCATCTCTCGTCGCTCGCTCTTCACGGTAAGTATTATCATCTGTCTCTCGCTCCGTTTCCCTCACAATTTCGAATCTTCTCGATAATTGTATGTTATTCTCGGTTTCCCAGTTTCGAGACAAACATACAATTGTCGAGAAAATTCGAAATCAGCAAACAGACACGATTCCTTTTGCTTGCCGGTTTGTCAATGTTCGGATATTGAGCAGAGCATATTATGCTGTGATCACTATGTGGTGGTGAACAGCCCTTCGCTTGACTATTTCGCATTTGAAGAACATTATTTTGTATTAACATCGATTATTCAGCGCAAGACCTGCCTCGTTCCGGCACACGCCTTCCGCAACTACCGAATGGCCCGTCGCGAGAAGGAGGTGAGCCTTAGGGATGTAAATTCGGGTTTTGCTCTCTCCATTCCGCACACTATCTCGCTGGTCAGAGATAGGATATGTTGTTCAGAGTGAAGACAGCCAATTTTTTATCGTATTCCTCATCGATATCGACTACAAAGTCGTCTAGGGATCTCTGTCCAAGACAACTTTGCCTCTCTCTCCCTTAACGAAGCCAATTAGCCGGGCGAAAGAACTAAAGAATTTGCCTTTTCCGTATACGAATATTCAAAACGGTCGGATAAATTTTTAAAAAACGGAATTTAGTTCGTCCGTGAACTGGTCTACGATGCCCGTACTCCTCGCGCCCTCGATGACGACGAGTTTGAGGCAGTCGTTTCGGCCCTCGGAATCGGAGACGAAAAGCCCGTCGTCGACCAGAATGACGTCATCGACGAGGACTTCGACCCCACCGAGCCCTCCACTTCCTCTGCACCCATTCCCTCTCTCAAAGAGAAAATTCTGATTCACGCATAGTCTCGCACCCCAAACCCGTCATCTAAATATTTTCTTATCTTAGTCAAGCACCCGAGCGCATTTGTCACTTGTTTATGTTTTACTATCCTAATTCCCATACACAATGGAAGTCTCTTCCTGTCTTGAACTACTCGTTAGCAACAGTCTCACCTCCATGAGGTGTTCCGACAATTCAACTGGACCTTCACTCCTGCTACCAAATTCAAATTCCACCACCTCAATTTCCACCTCTTGACTTGTTAGTAGGGAAGACAGTTATAGCACAAAAAACTCCAAAAAATCAGTCTCTTATACTAGCACATCTAATATCTTTGTAGATGTATCATTTGAATTATGATAGTATTGTTCGATCGTTACACTCGCACCATCCAAATCACAATTACAGTATTCCTCCTCATAGTATCTCTGCCCCGACCCCACTTTCCTCAGTATCCTTCCCTCATCTCTCAGTAACAGTTTCGGATTACTATGAGTATACGCGTACGTCGCGCCCGTAATATCCCCTCCCTCCCGAGTATCCTGGCTATTTTAAGGAAATTATCTGATTATCTCTATCCAAGATAATCCCCAAGTATTCCTATTCGAGTCCCCCTCCCCGTCCATTCCTTGCCCCTTTCTCTCTCTGAGATGTCCCCAATATATCGTCCAATCATCCTAGAATGAGCTCCATCAACCCACCCAATTGGCCATCACTCTGACAATCAGAATTGTACACGGAGATTTCGCGTCGCGCACGCAACCCCCACGAGAGAACTACAGCAGAATTGTCGGGATAGCCCATTCATCCCAGTCTCATTCCATAACCGTATCACTCCAGCAATAGTTCTCGATCGTTTCACGATTGTATACATGCAATATTCCCCACTACCAATATGCCTCGTACAAACTCTTCTTAGATCTATTAACCGATTTTCCACATATAGATATTCACACAACAATACACCTCTGTCGTATTCCAGACTCCGTTAGAAACCACTTAACCAGTACCCTCTTTTCATCTATTGATCCCCCTCCTTTTATTCATCCAAGCACAACTTGATTTCCAGCACATTGAAGTACACTGCGGGCCGAGGCTCGGATCATCCGAGTCCTCACTTCAATTATCTCGTTTATGTGTGTATTCGTAGGCTGGTCCATCGAATGGTATACTCCTCGAAGGAAAAGCGTCAGTGTGCATTATTTCGCAATTTCTTCAAACGTGCACTCTTTCCTCCCAAAGATCCATTTCCATCGAGTGAGATTCAACCATTCTGGTGACCAGTGTAGCTTTTGCCATTTGCCGGTCCGTTTTCCGGTTCCGTTTTTTGCATTGTTTTGACTGCCACGGAAAGGCACTGTGAGCTCTGCACTGTGCATGTGGAGTTGCTCAAACTTCAGTGACTCCCCCCTCGCTGATCACCCTGAGAGAGACCTATGCCATCCCGTCTCTCTCATTCTCTCCTTCGGGAGCTCACAGTTCTCTCCGAGTCATGCTCAGTAACCCACTCTCAATTCGTATTGTCTCAAATCCCTCCCAATCATAGGGTTCAAGCACCCCCGCTGATTTCGCCCATCGCATGTTGTCTCTATCGCGAGGCTCCCAAACAAGTACTGCGTATCTGCAACTCTGCCGCTGATACAGCACAAACCGCCCTACAGTACCCCTGGCTTGCGACCAGATACAGTATTCTCGATCCTGTTACTACGTATTCCTAATCAGAAAATACGCACAATCCGTTTTCTTATGAGTAACAGCATACATAATAACCCTCGTGCACCCTCATATACGCCCAGTTGCATTGTTTTAAATATATCTGAGCACCGAGTAGTTAGCACTGTTCATCAATCAATAATCATGTTTTGTAAGCTGTAGTTCACCAAAAAGGCGACACTTTCCACAACTTTCCTTCTGTTGACAGTGCAATATTCGAGCATGCACTATCAATGGAATTTAGATTCTATCATATTCACATCACCGTCGCGAAAATTCTCCGTGAATGTTCTGAAGTGATGAAAACTGATAAAGGTTTGGGAAAGGATATCCGCGTTGAGTGTTTAGCAGAATGCAAACAGGAAAAAAAGATAATATCATTATGAATAGCGAGACGAAGATAAAAACCCGGGAAGTACACATTACGACTACAAACGGTGAATGATAACTAAAACAGTTCATCGAAACAAACAAATTAGAGAATCACTGAAAGAGAGGATAATTAGGCGAGAGGCACACAACTGCATATACATTATTGCAGAAATCACTTTCAATCCCTAGGGTACAGACAATAATTATCGTGATCGGAACTATAGGAATCCGAACTTGTTGAATCAACAAGTGTTATGTCACTTATGAGATCCTATTCTATTGCTCTTACTGGTTTTTGTTTCTGCTCTTATACCTGGAATATAACCTCACATGAGGAACATACATCCGATGGTATGCATACACTTGTAGAAAATTGTTCTAAACATTCGCTCAAAGTTTGCGAATATTTTCGCAGTTTTCATCTCCAAAATGTTCGATATATTTCCCTTTTAAAAAAAGATTTAAAAAAATAAGATGACCAATGCAGAGTGAGCAAGAAGCAGAGTAATTTGATTTCGTTGCTCGTTACTGATAAAACCTACTCAGTCTGTATGTCCGTCAGTCCGTGCGTTTGCCGGTGACGCTGATTTTAGGAAGTGTCAACATAGTTCTAGATGTTGCATGTTACGACGAAATATTGTAAGTAAGTGCAAGAAGAATAAGGTTATCCAGGAAGTACTGAACAATGCACGAGGAAGGAAGTGCCCATGCGAATCCAATCACACTTTGTCAGAGATCTCGAGGGTCCACGAGATTTCTTCCCTTTGAATCAGCTGATTTCGAAATGTCTCGGATCTTTAGCCAGGGATCCAAAACAATTTTCTACGAATCACGTCATGGATTCGTCTGATTAATAGTAGTACTGATTCGATGTGTTTTACAATTCGGATTTTTGGACCTTTCTCGTTGAAATACACAAATAAATCTGAAATTGTGGATAAAACTACATTTCAGTAGGACGATTGTTCGGAAAAGCTCTTTTCCATCGGAATAGGCTTGTCGCGAGCGAAAGAAATTCTCGCTATCACTCGACTGACATTCTCAAATGGCTTATCTCTCTCGCCTCAACATGGTTGTCCGTGGCAACGCGTAAAGAGCGGAGGGAAGAGAAGGGGATAGATGAAAACCGAGTAGGGAGAGGGGAGAAGGCGAGAGAGAGATTCATCCTTCCCCTCTATCGATAGTAGTGTCCGGCCGGGGGAAAACAGGAGAGAAGCCCGACGTCGTCTGATTACTTTCACCTCCGGTTGTTGGCTTCAAGCAACTAACTGCTTAGAATCCTTCCAATCTTCTCAACGATGCTTGTCTCCCTGCTCGTCCTCGTCTTCCTCGTCGAAGTAGGCACGGGCAAGAGGAGCCGCGGCTACCTAATATCGCCTGAGGTGAGTGGCCTCTTCATTGACCCCTCTTTTGACCTCCCCACCAACCATTCCCTACAGGAATTCGCGTATCTCGACCGCTTCTGCTTCGTATCAGAGATCGGCAATCTGTACATCGACCTGCAATACCCACTGGTGAGCATTAGTGATGTCATTTCCGCTCTCTCCATTTTGCACACTCCCTCGTTTGTCTGACCGGCACGTGTGCAGAATGGAGAGAACCATAACGGAAGCGGCATCCCTAGTGAGCATGTTTTTCTTCTTATTTTTTTCACCATACTCGTTTTTTCTCAGAGTTTGCATAACGTTGGCATCGAAAGCCTCATACTGTACTATGACACTGAGGACCAGTGGCACTCGGCGTATCAACCTGACAAGGTATGATCCTATTTTGTTCATCTACGAAAGATGATGCATATCAGTCGTGCGCGGATCGAATAGACATTCTGGATCCGATGAACAACCAGATAATTCGTCTGACTCCCTATGGTAATTCCAACGACGGAACTGTTCGTTGCAAGGTATCTTATTATTTTTTCAAGATATTCCAACAAATCCAATCGTGACAGGAATTATTTTCCTATATGAAACACTATTTGAGAGAAATGCACTTTTTGCACCATAGTGTTAGTGTTCATTACTCGCGATTTCTCGTTTCTCGCACGTTCGACAATTCCGGGGATTTGCGATGACGTCGCATGTTGATTCTTTGGTGCTTAGCAACGAACATAAGCGAAAGAGCGAAAACATTGTGATTTGTTGAGGAGAGATACGGTGAAAAAAAATTGTTGAGAATATAATAGATCCTCTACTGTGGAAGTTGTATTTTCCGGAAACCGATTGAATTTTCTCGCTTCCCTAACTTATTTACTTTCTGGAAATGGTTCGCTGACCAAAGTACTGACTCAAAACACCCTCATCTGTAGTAACCGGATCTTGTGTGGGTTCACTGAAATGATATCATCCAGTGGCGTTCATAAGTGGGTGTTTCCGCTCTTTCATTCAAGTGTTTGCTTCACTCGCTTAGCCTTTCAATCAAGAGAATCGAGAGGGGGGATGAGCTACCATATCCTTGGAGGAACTTCCTCGTTCCAGGTTGACACTCCAGATTGGGCCATCGAGCCCTGGGTGCGTTGCGTTGGCAATCGAAGATTCGAGTAAGATTTCATCATTTTTTCCTTCGGAAGCGAAAGAACAAAATCGATATTTCAGTACTGCGCGAGCTCGCTGGTGGTATCTGGCCATCTCAAACTGCGAGAATGGAACGCATCCCGTCTTCATCCAATACGATCTGACGATGACCAATGGCCCGCCGAGCTCATCTTGGTTCTACCAGTTCTCCGCCGACGAATTCTGTTAGTATTCAATAGCCAGTTAGGTAGAACCAAGATGATTCCGTATTCCAAGTATACGGAGTCAAGTCCAAGATGCTCGGATTGTCCAACTCATGCCAAACGCTTCAGACATCCTGCCCACGGACGTCGCCTTCCTCTGCGTCGAAGTCATCGTGCTCATCATCTCAATCATCATCGCACGTGAGTGGCAATTAGTGATGTTTTCGACTCTCCTCATTCTACACACTCTCTCGTTCATCTGACCTGCGAGATAGTGTGCGGAATGAAAAGAGCCAAAACCAAGCCTAGTGGCAATAACCAGATCCAGGGTGCCCAATAACATCATCTCAGAAAGGCTCCGCCAACGAAACATGCTCCATCAGACCTTCAAGATGTACATTCAAGCGGTTGTATTCGAGGTGTGTACATGTGATTTCTGTTACTGGGGGCGAAAGTACTCGTTGCACTATCGAGTTCACATTTTATGGGTCTGCACCGAAGTGGATAACGTGACTGAATCCAGATCGTTTCGCTGTCGTGCAAAATCGCCGCGTACGGAACCTACGCGAGAAATGGCCAGGGACTTCCCTTCATGAAACTGGTCGGACAGCTGTTCAGGTAGGTTATCGATTCGATCACATTTGTTTGAAAATGAAAACGGCCATTGAATGCCAGTTATGTCCAGTCATAACGCGGGCTGGCCCCTCTCATGGCGCACGCTGACACCTCAGAGATAGCGCAAAAATATTATTATTTTCCCACTCTATGTTGCCCAAAATAGAGACTAACAAGTATCCATTGATTCTAGTGATACATTGATTCTAGGGATAAGTCCAATAATCCACTCCCAGAGCGAGTTGCGAGACGTGCTTCATCATTCTGCTTCTGCTCATCGCCAAGGGGTTCACAATAACCCGCAGTCGTCTCTCAAATCTGGCCACTTGGAAGCTGACCCTGCTCATGTGTCTCTACGTCATCCTCTACATGTCCATGTTCGTCTGGCAGATGAAGGTACGGTATTATCCACTACCGTATCCCAGGCACTACCGTAACCTCCGATCCTACAGTATCCATTCAGATATTCGACCCCGCTGTCGTTACCTACGTGTCCGAGTCCTACCCGGGATACGGTATCCAGGCGCTGAGGCTGCTTTCGTGGTAAGACCCCCAATCCCTCCCACCGCATTATTTCGCTCGGCCTTTTCTATCCTGAACTATTTGGGCCTTCCCCAGATAATGAGAATCGGGAAGCTTCTCGCATCTAGGACGGAGAGGAGATTGGAGGCATTAAATCCCCATTTTGCAGGCTTTCCTACAGCATTTCCTCGATAATGACGTGCAAGAAGTACCCAAAGAAGCGAGAGTTCTATCTGGTCTTCGGGGTGTTCATGTCGCTATGGTGAATAACATGGGATAACAGGGGATGTCAAATCTCTTCAATTCGCGCAGTTTCTCGTTCATCTAACGAGCGAAAGAGCGCAGATTGAGGAGAATCGGTCCCGATTCGTTATCTCTAGTGAATATTAAGATGGGAAATCGACGAAAAATACATCGCAGGTTTTGGATGGGTCCAGTCACGCTGTATCTCTCCAATTTCCTACTCGATAATTGGGTGAGGGAGGAGGT
This sequence comes from Pristionchus entomophagus, assembly GCA_036245825.1. Lineage (NCBI taxonomy): Eukaryota > Metazoa > Nematoda > Chromadorea > Rhabditida > Neodiplogasteridae > Pristionchus > Pristionchus entomophagus. The sequence continues at coordinate 30,753,613 of BTSX01000006.1, forward strand.
GGTGAATCTCGTCGAGTGCTCGGTCGTCTTCTATGGGTTCATCGTGTTCATGGTAAGAGTCATCATTTTTTCACTAAAATTTATGTGATATACGGCACGGCGGTGAACAATATTTTTCTCTGTAATCTTCAATTCGAAGCGCATTTTACATGAGGGATCTGGCGATTTCATTAATCCTCTCTCGAAAACACGGCTTACAGTAATTCGTGCCTCGAGGGATGCATTAGTCGGTCTCCTAACTCTCCAAAAATTCGATGATTTTCGAACTAGCTAGACTACACGGCGGTGGCACAAACACCGAGCTGAAAGATGAGAGGAGCGGGAAGGGATCGGGGATGATCTTTGCCTGGTTTGTCCTGAGTTCGCGACTCTGTCTCTTTGATCTTTGCCGCCACATTCGACGCAATCGCGAGGATCGAATTGCGAAGTAGTGGGAATCGAGTGACGTCGTATCAGGAACAAGATTAAGGGAGACTGGGAAACGGACAAAAACACACTGCGTATAGATAAAGTTTTAGTCGGAAAAGGAGCAAAAACAATATTATGGTTCCTAGCTATATTCAATCTTTGGCATTTATTTGAAAACAACATGATGCTGAATTTAAGATGGAAAATGGGTGCTTGCAGGTGGTGACGAGGCCATCGATGACGAACAAGAACTTCCCCTTCCACGTACGGACGACGCAAATCGGCGATATGACACAGCCAGCTGATTTCCCCCAGAACGCCTATGAGGTTCAGTTTAGTCAGACTTGAGAAATGAATGAACGTTTTTTTACCATCTCAATGTACCTGTAAAACGTTGCGATAATCATCTCATAATGATGGTTGGACGAGTAGAAACGTTCACCGTGCGAATCACAATAGTTGTGACCCGTTATTCGAACTTCTTTAGAGAGCTCGTTCGCATCCTCCTACTGTTTCAAAGGAAAGCGGTGTTATTAGACATTTTTGAAGGTATATGAGCTCACCGCATTTCTCGTGATTAAATGAATCAAAGAATGTATCCTACTGGATCCCATATGCTCCTTCTCTATCAATACGAGTTAATCGAAACACACAAAAACTCGTGCCAGATTGAGAGAGAAGGGGAGATAGAGACGCTATTTCACCACCTCTATTGAAATCGCACAAATTTAATTGCCAAAGAAGCATAGGCACGCGAACTGAAGAAATTACAAAGTTGGAGAATGGGCACGCATGATCTCTCCGAATATCGTTTTCTCATTTCAGGCAAAGATGAGCAAAGACGAGCGACGAATCTCCAATGATGAGATGACTTACTGATTACAAATTAATTCCTTCCACTTCCCCCATTCCTAGGAACAGATTGCATCATCCATATCCGTCTCGCGATTCTACTCCCAATTCCCTCTCTACTCGTATCCTTCTAGCCATTGCACAATACTCTCTGTTCTCCGCCCAGTCTCTCACCCTCTGTTCGTCTCTCTCCTCTCCTCCTAACCATCCCCACCTTTCATCTCTCGCTCGTCCCTCTAGCTGCCACACGCGACGAGAGCGCGCCATGGCTAGTCTCTTATTCCTTCTCCCACCCGCTGGCAATATCAGCAGCGTGGCGCAGTGGAAGCGTGCTGGGCCCATAACCCAGAGGTCGGTGGATCGAAACCACTCGCTGCTATCTTTTTTGCAACATTTTTCGCCGCAGCCCCACCGTACTCACATTGAATCCCGAGTCACACCAACCATATTATTCCCGGTTCTTCACCATTGTTGCATTCCCTGTTGCAATTAATCCGATTTCCTGTGATTTTGCATGTCATAAAGCATTATTATCAATATTAACAAAATTCATTCTCATTGATTGGTGCTGCTGATCCTGTTTTCGAAATGCTGTAATGGAAGGGCGGGAGCGAAATCATGACTCTGGGGGATGGGAGATCGGTGCTTTCAGGTAGTGGGGCCTAATCACATTGAACCGTCGTCGGTCCGGGTGACGGTGTTCGGAAGGATAGACGATATTGCGCCGTAGGTGTACCTGAAAGAAGCAATTCGATGTATTTTCAGTGTGAATGCCGGAAAGTGAGCGAACATCGGGATGAGTTATGTTATCGACTAGAAGGCACACATCATTTTTAAATTTTTTATTTATTTGAGATATTGTGCACTTCGTTGTGTTCCAGTAGTGATATACAAATCGCGTATGATATCGAGCTGGAATTCACCGCGTTGTCTTGCAATTTTACTTTGATAAACCTACTTGAGTGAGACGATTCGGTTGGTGCACGTGCACACGGGGTCGAATGATTCATTGTCGTCGTTGACGCCTCCCGGCAACCACGTGTAGATGCCGTACGCTGCAACAGGAAGGATGATCTTTGATCTCTGCCTGCTCCTCTAAGCCTCTGCTCGTACTTCCAGGTCCTCCGCTACCACACTGGTTGCCTATGCCGCAAATAAATGACCAATAGTATGGATCTCGTTTCATGCCTACATAATCTTGTAAACACGATTGATATTGTTGCGTCAGGTCAACCTTTGATGGGCTGACCTGTGCAGAACGCCTGGCACTCCATGGAGTTCTTGAGATTGAGATGTGTGCTGCCTCCTTTGATCTCGATGTTGTTCAACTTGCAGCCATTACCTTGAATTGTACAACGATCGGTTTCGTTATTTCATAAACTTAATACTATTTATAATATTTCATTATTTCATAAGAAGTTGCACTTCATAAGACGTTGCACCTCATCGTGTAAGGTTCTGTGCGTTCGGATATCTGATAAAGACATTAGGCTGTGGCCATAAGTTGCATTCGCTGCAAGATCTTCCACGAATACATTATCCCTTATGGCGAAAAGCGCAAGACGGTTAAGCACGTCAGCCACATCCGCTCTGCTTTCAACAAAATAGCGCATTCTCGGTGCACGTTCTTCTCCCTCCACTTCCCGGAACCACTCTTCGCCCTTCTCGACATGACCTTCTTCCCTCTCCAGACAGCTCCTCGCCGCACTCTGTGACCTCAGCGGTTTTCGCTGCTTCCGCCCATTACTCCGTCACTCAAGCCGACCGTGATCGTCAACATGCCAACGTTGTCCTCCCCCACGTTGCTGCACTATTTCCGACAGAGTTACGCGGCGTGACAAAAATAGCTCTCCACCCGCGCTCACCCGATTATAGCACCAACTCTCTATTTCCCTCCCCGACCATTCGGTGTGTTGTTCTACTGTTCTATGAGTGATGAGAACTGGTCAATTTGATCGGTTATGAATGACACAGTAGCTCTGTGATGAGTGGCAAATGAGGAATGATGACAGAATGGAATAATATCTGCAGTGGGAAGAAGACAGAAGAACAAAGGAGCATTGATGTCATTCATGAACGGCAAGGGGGGACGCGCACATGGTCTCTATCCTTCTTCTTGAGGCATTCAAAGAACTCAATGGAAAGTGTCTCCCCCTACTAAACCACTTAGCACGTCATTCATTCAGCGACACTTGTGAATGCGAAGACGTCAGAAGATTGTGCTTTGTCGAATTTCGATTTGGCCGGGTAAAGGGAGCTGGATGTGGCACCTCATCTTTGAACAACCCATGTGAAAAGTCGGGAATCATCACCATAAATCACCTTTTCAAACAGGTGCCAAAGCCTTCGGTCATGCTAACTAGAGATGCAATTTCGGTTTTGGATCTCTCCATTCTGCACACTATCTCGCCGGTAAACGAAGGAGTGTGCAGAATGGAGAGAGTCGAGAACCGAAAGACATCACTGATTGCGATTTCTGGAAAATATCTCACCATTGGCGATGTTCGCCTTGATTCCGGACGTCGTGTAGCTGCGCTCTTCAGAGTTGGCGATTGCCGATTTCATGTAGCAACGTCGCTTTATCTGAAATGATCTGCTTGTCTAGACGAATTATCACATGATTGAAAGAACCAGGCAAAGAATGAACAACGACATTGAAAAACGCGTAATAACAACCTTGTCGTACGTGTACGCAATGCAGCATGTCTGCTGCGCGCATCTGATGCAGCATCTGCGAGCAATTGTGATAATTGTAGAACATTGTATGCATGATAGGACAGTTTAACAGCATTTCCACATGGTATTCACAAATTCATCAAAACATAATCTCTCTGCAGTCAAAAATTATGCAACGTACTGCCTGATGTCATTCGTTTCGAATTCGTCGTACGTGCCTCCGATGATCGCCAATTCCTTCAGGAAGAAGCAGTGCGCGGCTGAAACTGGAACAACCTCCGGATAATTGCGCGTCGAAACCGATTTTCTCCTAGTTTTTCTGCAGTTTTTGACCTCCTGATCTCTCATCAATGATCGCTCTCATTTTTGAGACTGGGCAAGCTCTTTGCGCTGTTCATTACAACCAGCGGAGGAAAGATGAGGCAAAACTAGGAAAGGTGATACGGCTGAATCCCCACTCTCTTCCTCCTTCTTGTGTTTCTCGCTTCAACAAAGTATCCCGATCTCTTGAGAGAGACAAAACGACTCATCAGACATATTATCAACAGTAAATCGCATGCAAAATCGGGCTGATTTCGACAGAAATTTGATACCCATGCAGAAAGAAGGTGTTGCCGGAATCAGAAAAAAAATCGTTTTGATACACTCACCGGTGCTAGTCGCAGAGATGAATATTAGTAGACAAGCGAGTAGGATGCTGCTCGCTCCCATTGTGGGTCGTGTCGATATGAACTGCCTTCCCTCTTCAGTCGTTCCTCTCAGCTCGCCCGCAATTCCTTCAACAGAAACCTCAAACTCCGCCCTCCCCCTCCTCTCACTTCTTTCTTCTTCATTCTTCTTCTGCTTTCTCTTTTCCTCCTCCTTTTCTTCAATTTCACAGTCTCTCCGCTCTCTCGATCTAGTAGTACTGACGGGGATGAGAGATGGAGGGAGAGAACACCTGTCCGAGTCGATTCGACTGTCATGAGAGGTGCAGTGGCAAGGCCGAGTGCACCGCTGCACCCAGTCAGCTGAGACAGTACACTCTGATAGGGGGACTGACAAGTTCAATACCGGGAAGACCACAACTCGTCCTTCTGGACGATGATCGTAATTGAAAGAGAGGCTGAAGGTCGCGCCGTCGCTTCATTCAAGATAATTAAAGTCATTAAGAAGGGTATTCCTCGGAATTGACATCATGCGAGTTGGCAGCTGGAAAGACACCTCTTCTCCATCTCTAGAGTCACTCACTCACATGTGGCAGGCTATTTAGGGGTGTGTGCAGACTCTCAGTACTACTACTTGTTGAGATCATGTGAGGCAGAGAAAAGGTGATTCCATTACCGAGCAGCCAGTTTTTATGCGATTTGCCGCAGACAACAGAATGGCTACAGGAGTAAATCGCAAGCGCTTGGATATTGCGAAAGATGCAGAAAAGGGAAAACAAAATGAATTTATTTTTGTTCACTATCCGAGTACTCAAATATCCATAAATAGTTTCCGTGAAAGTATCGCATCTAGTTGGTATAGTCGATATAACGTAATGTAACCGTAAAAAACAAAAATATTCTGCAGTGCTAGACTTCACAGCACGCGTTCTTATTCAAATATTTCTATTCAATTATGTGTAAATCAGGAAATTTCGGAAAGGAACAATTCGGTGGTTTATTGATTGTTTGGTGGATTTCCGTGTTCGTTTAAACGATGCAACGGTTTGGAGAAGTTGCAGCGATAGAATTACAGAGACGAAGAAGCGATTCTGGAGAGACAGAAGATGGAGAGGAATATTATTTTTTTTAAAGAAAGTGACATCAATGATATAAAATCGAGAATTAGATCACTATGATGAAGCTGCACACTCTAATAATAGTGATATCGGTTTCAATTGTTATCAGTAATTCATTGAATTTATCGACCAATTGCATCCAACATAATTCTGTCTTTATTGTCTTTGATTCAGGGCGAATTGCTTCATCGCCTGGGCGGGGGTGGTGACAAAAGAGCAAACGACAAAAGAGCAACTGGGAATAGCCCGGAGGTGAGTTGGCCAACCTAAATAAAAGTTGTCACATGTATATTACTTTAGCCTAGGGATTACGGTTAATCAGTCCGATGGGTCAGATCGAGTTCCTTGGGTCAGATTTTTTCGAAAATTTCTCCAATCGATCTCAAAATCATTTTTCCGTAGTCTAAATGACGGGAGAGTACATTTTCGATGCAAATCGTAAGATATTTTTTTTCCAAAAACCATGATAAGGGGGTCATGGTGAGAAAAAAAATGAAATTGAAAAAAATTGCCAGAACTTTCTGATCATATGTCTGTATCTTCTGGAGTATCTTTGCTCGCTGATTTCGAATATCGATATGAGAGCTCATCAAAAAATTAATGAAGAAAGTTAAAAATTAAAAATTGGCGAAATCGGAATTTTTGGACATAATATCGAGCAATTATTTTCCCTCGCCACAGATGCTTCTGATATTTGGGGTGATGCTAGGTACAGGTACTTACTCAAATCACTTTACTTGGATTCTCGAATAATTGCAGTTTTCGAAAGTTACGTGTCATTTGGGAAAATCTAAAAAGTTTTTGGAAAAAGCGACCACCCCGCACCAGCGAAAAATCTGGGAATGATATCATCAACATAAGAATTGTTCCTCCGTGTCTCCTGAATCGAATGTAGTAATCGGGATAGCTCTATCATTTTTCTCAAAACGAATGATGACCGTTTTCCGGTCACTTGATCAGAAGAACTTGCAAGGTTAGAGTGCAGGATATAATGCAGGTGATGTTTTGCAAAAGGTAGAGAAAGGCGCGTCGGGGGAAAGCCGCTGGTACATCATAATCAAGCGTGAGCCAAAATTGCCCGTACGCTACGTGCCGGGGTAATACAGATTTTTTAAATCGGTTCACTAGGAAGAACCAGCGTGACTCAAGTTTCAAAACGCCCGCAGGTTTCAGGGTAACCGAAAAATGAGGAAATTTTCCGTTTTCGACCTTTTAACGATGTCCTTTTGCGGAACATCACCTGCGGGCGGGAGTCGAACCTGCCTGCGTTGGCATGCCAGTCCATGCCCATTATGACCGTTCGCCTCCGGAAAACGGTCATAATTCGTTTTGAGAAAAATGATAGAGCTATCCCGACTATGGCATTCGATTCAGGAGACACGGAGGAACAATTCTTATGTTGATGATGTCATTCCCAGATTTTTCGCTGGTGCGGGGTGGTCGCTTTTTCCAAAAACTTTTTAGATTTTCCCAAATGACACGTAACTTTCGAAAACTGCAATTATTCGAGAATCCAAGTAAAGTGATTTGAGTAAGTACCTGTACCTAGCATCACCCCAAATATCAGAAGCATCTGTGGCGAGGGAAAATAATTGCTCGATATTATGTCCAAAAATTCCGATTTCGACAATTTTTAAATTTTAACTTTTTTCATTAATTTTTTGATGAGCTCTCATATCGATATTCGAAATCAGTGAGCAAAGATACACCAGAAGGACATATGATCAGAAAGTTCTGGCAATTTTTTTCAATTTCATTTTTTTTCTCACCATTATCATGGTTTTTGGAGAAAAAAATTTCTTGCGATTTGCATCGAAAATGTACTCTACCGTCATTTAGACTACGGGAAAATGATTTTGAGATCGATTGGAGAAATTTTCGAAAAAATCTGACCCAAGGAACTCGATCTGACCCATCGGACTGGGTTACCGTAATCCCTAGGCTAAAGTAATATATATGTGACAACTTTTATTTAGGTTGGTCAACTCACCTCCGGGCTATTCCCAGTTGCTCTTTTGTCGTTTGCTCTTTTGTCACCCCCCCCCCCCCCCCGCCAGGGCTCATGAAGAAAAAAATAATGAAAATAAAATTTTCGGTCTTTTTAGGTGTGCTGAAATGCCTTCTAGGTCACATTTCCTACAGTATCCATGATATTATCAACGAATATTTTGCTGATCACGATCTTCCTGAGTACTTACAGAAGTGCCAGACTCCTTCACTGTCTCCGTTCAATCCCCCAATCTTCTCTTGTTCTCACTCGTTCTTCCTCTCATTGTGTCATTCTCTTGCGCCTTTCCATCCCCGTTATCAGTCTTCTCGTTAATCGGGAAGATTATTACCGTGGACGTTCAGCGTCTCCATTTTGCGACCATTCTTCTCTGCGCTCTCCTCTATTTCACCGTTCTCTGCTCATCTCTCGCTCTCGTTCAAATGCCATTCACACCGTTGGCGCCTCTCGGCATGACGCGAGATGATTCAGACACAATGGGGAGGGAGTGATCGGGCGAAGCCAAACAGTCCCTGGGCCGAACGAGAGTGATAGGGGGAAAACATGAAACACAGATCACGAGATGATGGACAGGTTGCAGTTTAGTGATAAACTACGAGCCTTCCGTTGGTAATTTTGTGCTGCTTCTCATCAGCTACGTATAATGCCTTCAGTCAACCTTAATGAATACTATTAATGATATCAAACACAATTAATTGGCAATGTTCATAATTGTAATGCCTTACAATTTGGAAGTTTCTGCACCCCTTCAATCAGCTCATCTCTCTCGCCATTCGAACTTCGACCGAGCGCGCGTTCGCAAACCTGATCGAGAGGGAGAGTCGTTCGCTCATATCTCGATATGCAAATCCCGTTCTCCTTTCACTGCAACTTTCCCTTCTCTGAACTCTTGAACATCCGTTCCACTTTCGATCTCGATCGAAATGATGACGAGGACACTGTGAAGGTTGAGCATTTCGAGCGTTGTTTCGAAACCCCGGAGGAGTCAATAAAATATGTCAGTCATACTGCCGTTATCGTCGTATAGTTTTGGATTGAGAGTACTTCACGGCAAGAATTATCTCAAAAACACTTTATCAACATACATATGTTCACGTTCTTCTTTTTTTCATCATGTTAATCTGTTTCTTGCGCAAGAAATTAGTATGATGAGATTGCTGCTCATTTCTGCGATTTCCAGTCGCTTTTTGATGCAAATATAGCATGATAATCGTATTTCCCGTTCGCTCCCTCATTACCCTATTCTTTCTCGTCCTTCCGCCCGTCCCCTTCTCTCTTTTCGCATTCGTACTTCTCCCTTACTCTGGCATTCAAAACGCTGCGGGCGGCTAATTTCTCTCTCTTGCCCCGCTCTCCCTCCCCCCTCTCTCTTTCCCTCATGAGAAGTGCCCTGGGGGAGGAGGCAGTGTCCACTACTACGAATTCGTCAGTGGTCACTCCCCTCTCTCCGCCTCTCCCCGCCCTCTCGACGGCTACTTGTCGTCCGCACTCTCCGCCTCTTCCTGGCTTTCTCGTCTCCCCTTCCCTCCCAGGGCCACTGCCCGTTCTTCCATCGATCTTCAGCAGTTTCTTATGGGGGTCGTCTCCGGAAGGGCAGAGGAGGATGAAGAAGGAGGAGGAGAAGGGAGGACCCGGGAGCAGGCCAATTCGGATGAGTAGTAAGGGAAGAAGTAACGGAGGGACGGAGGTTGAAGCACATGACTTCATAGTTTACACTTCGTTAGAGAGAGAGAGCTGGTGAGATCTGATCGAGTGGAAGGGGGGGGGGAAGACTCTCTATCTCTCACCATCCGAGATAGTTGATGTGAACTTCACTGAAAGTGTACACATGGTAGGCCCGACTATCAATAACACTGCTGATGAAATCATCGTGAGATTTTGATCGCGACAAATCACCTGCTCTGAGCACTACCGTAATCCCGGCGAACGCGGGAGAGTTGAGAGAACACAGAGATGGAGTGGGAGTGCGCGCAAAAAACGCACACTCGGAGACTCCTCCCCCACTCGTTTTTCTCCCCCCTCCCCGTCTACGGTAGGGAGGCGAGATAGCGAGGGGTGATAGAGAGAGATGGGAAAACCAGTGTTCCTCCCGAATACGGTAACTAGGAAGATCCCTGTGCTGCTTCTTGTATTGTACGTGGAACTTTGATCCTCGGTGCCCTAGGGAGGGGATGGGGGGGGGCTCCCTTCCCCCTTCTCAACTCTTCTCTTCGGTTCACCATCGCTTCCCATATTTGCCCACATCACCATCATCGTTCAGTGTGCTCTCTCCCTCCATAGTATACCCCTCCCCTCCCTCCCCCTCTGTGAATTTGAGTGGACGGCCCAGTGCTCCGGCCATTCCTGAACGACGTTTCCATTGGCAAACACGGGAGTACCTAGGGGAAGGGAGAGAGGGAGTACGTGGAACGAAGATGGAGAGACTATATCAATGCCCCGCAAGCGCCCCGCTATACGTTTACGCTGTTCGCACGAATTGATACGGAGCGCCAGCTCAATCTCTCCTGTTGCGAGATGGAGATTGGAATGGGGGCTTGGAATGGATTGGCAAAGTCCAATCTCAACTGGTTCAATCCCTGTGACTCTCCTTCCCACTCCCCTTTGGTGTGTGAAGGGACGCATGCGAATTTGCATAGGGACCAGAGCCACTCTCACCTTCCCTCCATTTCGATCATAACCCTTCTATACAGGTCGAAGAGTGAAAAGGGAAGAGACATAGAGAAAGAGGCAGGGAGATGGAATGGGAAGGAAGCAAGACTCGTTTTGACCATTCGAGAATGATAGAGGGAGAGGGAGAGGGTTCAATGGGAAGGTCGATATCTCTGATCTGAACCGGGTTCGAACCTCGCAAGCTTCAAGGAGAAAAGATGAGAAGAAGAAGGAGAAGAAAGAGGAGAAAGAGAGAGGTCATTAGTGCGAAAGGCTGCCGCTCTATTATTCCAATCGCATCTTATTAGTTGGCAACAAAGTGGCCGAGTTCGCTATAGTCAGGAGGGATGGGGTAGGAAGAGGCGTGAGATGTTTTCGATCGACTTGCAGTCCTTCCTCCTTCAGGATGCCCTTCGCTTGCCCTTTCGGCTTCTCGTTCAATTCCATCCCAACAAGTGCCCAGGATGATCCCCTGTGTCTCGATGTTCCCTCCTCTCCTTTCCGCCATTCACTTGTTTCAATCGAACACAATTCATCTGGGGATAATAAAAGCAATGCGAAGAAGCTTCTTGGAATGGACTTTGGAATCATCTGGAAGGACGAAGCCTCCCCATCGCTGCTTGCGTTTCGTCGCCCAATCACTGTTATCGTCGTCGCCGATTCGGCATTCCCACACTGGGGCTGAATGTCCTGCGGGGACCGCGTGAAGCACAGACGGCAGTGATAAGCCGCCCCTGGACAAACAGCGTATTCGCCACGTCGTCTCTCTCGCTCCTCCCGCCTTCCTGGTCGCGCCTCCGCCCGCCTCCCGCGTCACCTGATAAGACCAACGCAACATGGCCCTTTCTGCATATTCCTGGAGACAGGGGGAAGGGCAGTTCGCAATGGATACTCACTCAATACGCCCACCCACTTCCCCCTGCCTCTGTCTCTCGAGTGTGCCAATACACATACAGTGTTCGGAGGAGGGGGAATTGACTCCCCCCCCCCCTTCCTCCTCCCTCGCTCGTCGCTCTCCCGATCTCTCGTAACGTTTGCCCTGTGGCATCATTGTGGTGGGACGAACTCCCGTGAGTGGGAACTGTCTATCAGTACTCCCCCTCTTCCTTTCACTCTTCACAATCTACAATTTTGCCTCCAGGGGAAACGCACTTTGAGTTCACTACCTGGCGCTGTCCCTTTCTCCCCCTCCCCCATCTCCCTCGATCATCATCCCACCATTCGCTCCAGCTGTTCCCTATCTCGCTCCTGATCTCTTTCTGTCACCAAGTGCAGAGTCGGGTTGAGAATGCAAGGATGTGACTCTCCGCGAATCACTAACCGATCAGAGAAGCGAGAGAGCGCGCGAAACGAAGAGAGTCAATCCTTGAATTACCAACCCTAGTGCAGACTCGGGAAGAGTGGCTGTTCACCCACTTTCTCTCCATTCCGCACATTTGCAGTCATCCAATCCTCCTGTTCAGATCACTTCGCAATACATGTCTCTTTATTCTGCTATCATGCAATGGGGTGGCACAGGTCGCCTTAGAAGTCTACGACTTATACCTTTTTACATTATTGTGTCCCACCGACGAGATCGTGAGAAAGATCGAGACGCATTTGCTTGCGAAGTTATCACCCTCTGCATGACGCATTACTCAGTCATTCCACGCCGTGTTATCAGCGACGTTCAAGGGGGCTGATTGACACTCTTCGGATCCCATTCTCCGCCTCTCTGTAGTCTCCTGATAGACACATTTCGTTGTCTCAGTTCGGCATCACGAGATGCCCACTAGTAAGGCAAATCGGATACCGACTCTCCTCTTTTCGTTTTTCGAACGGGCGAGATAGCACGCGAATCGAGGAGTGTAAAATTGGCATCACTATTTCCCACCTTTCCTTCTCGTGTTTATTCAGCATGGCGTCGGGCCAATTTCAGGTTACGCTAACCATACCGTTCCGTAACTTGCACCCCTTCGTTCATCCTCGCGTCATGCTGCACCCATGACTATAAATCAGTAGTTACTGGCTAGTCACCCTCATGCCCATATTTTCCTCCGTCTCTTTCTTCTTCTCCTTCCTTTCTCTCTTCACGTGATGCCCTCCTCCGCTACTTCCGATATGCGCGACGAGAGGCGAGAGGCGTCGCCCCTTCTGTTTGCTGTTCTACCAGAAGAAGAAGAAGAGAAGGAGGACTCGAAGTCAGCCCCCTCCCTTCCTCCCCTCACTTCACCCAAATGAATGACACAACTTACTAGTACGCCTCTGCCTACCAGCCGGATCTCCTGCTACAGGAGTATGATCATGATTCAGTGTCACCATTCTCCTTCTATCTCTCCACCCTTCTCAATAGCACATCTCAACTTCCGGTCACGGAGGGAGTTCCCCTCCTCTTCTTCTTCCCTCCGTACTACTAGTGGTCACTCTGCATGTTCTCTCTCTCTTTCCTCTTTCGTCTCTCAGCTGATTCGTTTCGCATAGAGAGAGAGAGAGAGAGAGAGGGACTAGTTCCGCAGGGCAGAAGAGAGAGAGAGAGAGAGAGAGAAGGAGGAGCTCGTACGCGCGCTCCTCGCGTTCTCCTCCCCCTTGGACTCTCGTCCCTCCCTCCACTCTCCCTCCCTCTCTCACTGTCTCTCACGATCTCGTGTCCATGCATCCTCCTCCTCCCTCTCACGTTCTTGTGCTGTGCTTTCATATTGTTGCTGCTGCTGCTTTCGAGATTGGCCTTCGTTGACCATTACAACTTTCTCATTCTTCATCATTCTTGCCATAATCTCGCATATTAACATGTCATGGTATTCTGATGATGCGCCATGTACTCATATACAGTGGATACATCATTGTTTCAGTCGCGATCGGGAGGCCTCTCCGTACTCCCCTCTTCCCTCATTCCCCCTCCACCGCCACCCTGTCCGCCGTGGCTCCCACCAGCCAGCTGGGGCAGCAGCCCAGCAGCCACAGCAGCAGCCTCAGCTACAGCGTGCTGCAGGCGGTCTTCGACCAGGTAAGAGCGGACCTCGTGGAACGATTGGTATCGAACCATGCTGTAGCTCTTCATCATCAAGTATAGGATTGTTATGATGGTCTATCCTTTGCCTTCCACCATATGATCCACTCTGCTGTTAGAACCGCCGCTCATCCTGTTCCCTCACTCGCTTTTCCTTTCTCTCTATCCTCTCTTGATCTACCACACACTCCTCACATGCGTGTGTGATCGCCATTCATTCTAAGAACTCTTATCCTCCTTTCGCTTTCGTTCTTACCAGCATTATCCTTCTTCTCCATTCACTTCTTCTTCTCCTGCTCATTCTCCGTCTCCTTCTCGCTTTCCTCCAGTTGCTCCGGGCGATCAGAGGGAACAATGGGACGGAGTCATGTCTGAAGTATAGGGACTCCCCCCCCTTCTTACCCAGAAACACTGGCTTTATCTTAGAGAAGAGGCAAAAAAAGAGGGATGAAAGGACGCAGCGTAGTAGATCACAATCGACAATGTTCCCTTTTTTATTCGATCGCGATTTCGCTTTCGGCTATTCCTCTGCGCTCTCTTTTCCTTTTCTTCCGCCCCTCTCCAGACCATCAAAGCCCCTCTTCATAGTACAAGTAGGAAAAGAAGAGAGATGAACAGCGAGGAATGAGGGACATGGAGCATTCGTTCCTGAGTGAGTGAGAAGGAAGGGTCCTGAGAGAGATTCGAGAGAGATATGACAGTAATGATCCGATCCCTCCACCCATCCTTCTCCCGTACGTTCACTTCGCATCACCCCACACAAAGGAGACTCTCCTATATTAATAGGGGGGGGGAGGGGGGAAGGGAGCGGGGAAGAGCCTGGTGGCGCTATTCAAATTGCGACAGTCTCTCTCCCCCTCCGTCTCTGTGTGTGACCTAGAATGGTCAGCCGAGTGTCCCCTCAGGGCAGATCGGCCGTGCGATTTCGCATCACAAACCCGAGAGTGAGAGGAGGGGGAAGGGGGATTTCGCATGTGGGAGAGGAGGGAGAGTGGCTCGTTTCACCTGAAGGGAGGGGGAGAGAGGGATGACCAGGCCGAGTTCAATGCTCTTTCTCTTCGTGCGAGTCAGCTGGGAGGGGAGGGATGGATGAGTTTAAAGAGGGGATGCTCATGAAGAGACGAAGGGCGTCACATGTCGATTGATGATGAGAGGGAATGAATCGTGAGGGGAGATCCGCGTAGTGATATGATCGAATGGGGGATCAGATGGCTTGAAGGGTGATATAAACAATAATATTTGAAGATCAAAGATCAATGGTTGCAGTTAACGCAAAGCAACCACGCGAACGGCGTGGCGGGACAAATAGCTGCAGAGGCCTCCCAAAATGCGACCAACGGCTGGCAGGTACGGTAATCTCCATCGAAACTACGGTAGATCGCACCATTTCCAGAATACTGCATTATTGTACTGTAGCTTCGTTCTGTTCTCGGTCCCGGATCTGGTAGTCACGCATTCTGCTTTAGTCACTGATTTCGCGGTGGTTTGTGAGAACGGAACTGCTGCTGCTGCCTCAATTTCCGCATTAACATTGACCAGATATTTTTCAGGAAGCATTAGCATCATCAATGCATTCGCCGCCGCGATCGATCTCCCCTCACAGCGAAATAAAACAATTAAAGAAGTGAGTCGTCCTCCAGTCTTTCGCCCGTCACTGAAAATGAGAGAGTGCAGCTTTCTAATCACTTTCAGTGCCTTGATCTTTGATCTTTCGATTTTCTGGACCCTGTTCGCCGTATCAATTCGTATAGTTGCAAGCCTCTCCCGATCATCATCATCCTCCTTATCGTTATCGTTCTCTCCTCTCTCGTTTCATTCGTCTTTTCGCCTCCTCTCAGTTCCACCCTCTTCTTCTGCATTAGCATATGCATTCTCTCGCTCAGTAAACACATAGTGTGTGGAGGTATAGGGAAAAGGGTAGAGGGAAGAGGAGGGGGAGGGGGGAGACGGCCAAGGATCTCCCTCCCAGCAGTCTCGCTCTCTCTCGAGTAGACGGAGGAGGAGGACGGAGAAGAGACACTCGTCGTGTGTTGCCATTGCCTCAGGGGCTATTGCGCAACGAAGAGATGGAGAGTGAGGGAGAAGGGCGGAGGAGGGCAGAACAGAGGGAGGGAGAGGGTGGAAGGAGACGTAAAGTGAGAGGGAGGAGAGGGACAACAGCTGATGAATTCCCCTGAGAGAGAACTACTTGATGGAGGAGAGGCCTACCTCTCCCTCTGGAAGTCCGACGGGGATCTGGGGATCATGCAGATCCCTGGTTTGTTGGAATGGATTGGAATGGAGGGAGGAGGGATGACGCTACGGTATGATCAGCCTTGAGCTGTCCCGTCTCTCCTCTCCATTCCAATTGGCGACCGAAGCGAGAGAGGGGTAGATCGACGGTCACTAGTCCATTCTCACTTACGGGAGAGAGAGAAAGAGGCCGACCGGTTTGATCAGCTGGTCGAAATTCGCAGAGCGCGCTCGCTCTATCTCTTTCCCCCCTCAAGGCAGCAGATTGAAACGGATGAGAGAACCGAAGAGAAGAGTTCGCGGAAGAGGGAGTGAAAGGAAGGGAGCGGAAAGGGGAGGAGAAAAAACTGCGAATGCTCAAAAACCGCGACTTCCTAGTGCGATCTCCCACATCCGCTTTCGAACGCTATTATTGAACATTCATTAGCGGTCTAGGACTAAGCCAGTTCATCTCTTGATCCCTCTGATATTGCGAAATAGTTGCTTGTCTGTTCCACTGACTCACATGGAGTCACACGAGCACATTGGAATCAGCTGATTCAATCTCCCTCTCGCAGTCTCTATCTTTGCTTCTCTCTGAAATGGCTACGTGAGGGGGTGGTAGTCAGTCTGTGATTGCATGCTGCATGCGTATTCCATAGTGCTCACTCTTTCCGCTCCGTTTCCTCCCTCTCGTGTTCTCGGGAGAGTCTTCTATATATGGCTCCAGACAGCTGATAATCTCCGTCCTTTGCGACAAAGAGAGCGGCAGAATCCAGATCATGTGGGGTCCCGGAAACCCTACAACCGCATTCAACGATGATATTTGAGCCATACAATTTTGTTGATCTCTGAGCGAACAGGGGCAAAAGGAATTGCATCGGCCGGGAATCGAACCCGGGCCGCCCGCGTGGCAGGCGAGCATTCTACCACTGAACCACCGATGCTTGGGAGGGAATGGGAAGAGATCTTACTGTGTGCCCCTTCTCTCTCCTTTCCCACTATGATCGGCCACTGCGCTCGTTCCCTGAAGGGGGCATTGACCCCAGTGACTCAAATTGATGGGAAGTGATTGGTGAGGAGAGGGGGGGAGATGAAGCATGTTTCCTCTCGTCTTCCCTCTCACCCTTGTGTATATAGTACGTCGAGAGAGTTGTCTCGAAGCTGGTCGACCTCTTCCTTCTCCTCTTCTTCTTTCTTACTCATACAACTGAACGCTTCCCTCACTCGCATCACATGATCAGTCTTTCTTCTCCTTCCCGATTCTAACCATCGATCGGGAGGATATGCGAATTGGAACTGCTCTGATCATCTCGCGATAGCCCATCCTCCCTATGGCCATTTCATGATCTCTTCTTTCTTCCTCCTCTCCCCCCCCCCCCTTTCCATTCAGAGCTTTCGGCTTAATAAACATACGTGGTGTGGTATGTGTGTGGCTCTTCTCCTCGAATTTATTCGCCATTATACTATAGTGAATAGTGATATGTTGCTGTGATATCATTTGACAGTAGTGTAATCTAGCGCCTGGTATCAGTGCCCATTACCCATGCATGCGGATAGTTCCCCTACCCTTCCTCCGTCTTTCTAAGGGCGTTCTCGCACTTCTCGGTCATTTCACGTGCTTCACTTCTTTGAATATGCAGCCGTCTCGCACTTTGCCCCTCCCTCTCCTCTTTGTGTCCGATGATCTACAACCGTGGGGTGGTGCTCGTAATCTTGTCGCTACTCAATCTTCTGGCAGTTCCGTCTATTTCCGAATTCAGGATGCAAAACAAAGGCCACGCGCACGCTCCTCGTTTCATTGTTGCTAGACGTTTCTTTTCTCATTAAACACCACGTTATTTGCCCAAGCGCGAAAGACCGAGACCACTATTGGAATCTGGAGGGATCTCGCACAATTTTTGCGAAGGGAACTGCTGAGTTCCGCCTGTTTATTCAGGGGATGGGTTATGTTTCGGTTAGCAAATCAAACATCTGGAAGGTGAGGGGAAAGGCAGTGAGTGTTTCCTCCAGCCGCTTCTCATTTCGCTACACTCTCTTACAAACAACCGCGACACAGTTCGCGACTGCTTTGTCTCTCCAAATCGTTATACTCCGTCCTTGTTTCGCACCCCTCTCCGATTTCAGTCCTCTTTTCTACCTTTTGCTGCTTGCCAGTCAATACTCGCCAAGAGTTTATCAGATCCCTTTATACATTCGCGCGATCTGCTCATCTAAACTTGTTAGTATTCTCTCTCTCTCCCTAGTCGCTCTTCCTCCCCTTTCCCGCGATTGGACGGATGGCGGTTCGTATCGTTCATCTTTTTGTCGCTCTTCCACCCCTGTTCACTCTCTCCGCGTATCCGTTCGCTTCTTACCGAGTACTCTAGAGAGAGAAGAGAACACGGAGAGATGGGAGCGAGTATTCAGTTTGTAGATCGTAAGTGGAGATTGTCAATAGGAACGAGCGAATGGAAGAACGAGAAGAAGCAACTTAGTATCTCTGCCACCTCTCCCCTCTCTATTCAGTTCTCGGAGAGAACGTTCGATCACTACATTGGCGAATACCGCAATTTCTCTGTTCCACATCGTTTCATTTTTGGTCTATGGTAGGTATGGAGCTTATGGGCAGACATGGGGTGATTAGGGTCTACTTGTCGCGAGTCCGTCTCACCTTTCATCGCACTTTTCCTACCTTCCTTCTTTGGTCTTCTCTCGTGTTCTTTTCATTGCTTGTTTTCTTAACTCTTCCCTTACCCTCAAAGGGAAGACAACATCGATCAGCCGGGGGCAAGGGGGAAGGACCTTCCTCCCCCTAGGACAAGACGACGACTCATTCCTCCCTCTCATAGTACTACGCGAGAAATCTCCAGAGACAAAAGACGACGAGGACAAGAAAGGAGGGGAAGAGGGAGGATGAAGAATGACTCTGCGCGCTACGCGACCTCTGAAACTGCGCCCATGATTTAGCGCCCCGTGTCACAGAGGATTTTCAGGAAACATGCGGGAAACTACCGTAATCCCCCTCCCCACTCCCCAGTCTCTTTTGTTGTTGCCCAGTGACACCCACGGACGCTCTGAGTGGATGAGCAGAGTGCCTACTGTAAGCCGTCATTGACGTCCTAAAGGCGTTCCCACGAATGTTCTGGGGTTAATTATCCAGTCCAAAGAAGCCAGTCCTATCCTCAGCTATTTCCATTTCTGCATGGCTACGAGGCCCACTCGAACCGGAAGCTACGGACCTCCCCGGAGAAGAAGTGAAGGGAAGACCGATGAGATGTCCTTCGAATCTCCCTCTCTTTTCATCATTCAGTGCTTCCTCCTTCCTTCTCCAGGCTGTTTTGCCCTCTTCTTCGTCTCTTTTCAGCAGTAGTCGAATGTGTGTGTGCCCCTCCCCAGTCCTCTCTGGAAAGAGAAAGCGAAGCAAGAGAGAGAAGAGAGAAGGGAGAGGAAAAGGCCTTCGACCCCTAGGCCTTCTCTTCCTATGCATGTGCCCCCTTCTCAGTCTCCTCGCATTCATCACTTACTCATTCCAGTAGTATTGCTTGATCAAGTCCCTTCCTTCCCGATCCCGCCCCCAATCCAGACGCCCTTTTCTCGGTGTTTCTGACAGCCTCGATGTCGTCGTCCTTTGAGTGGCCCAATCAGAACGATAAAGTCCTCTGATTTCTCCTCATTCATCCCTTTCCTCGTACCTCTCCGATCTCGTTATTGGCCCGGGAAGTCGTCGGACTTTAGTTTTGATCTCTCTCTCTCTCTTCTCGCCGTTCTTTTTATATCCTTCTTTGGTCCGCAGACTGCTTCTTCCACCTGGGAAGGAGCGAGGGGGAGTGCACATGACTTCATCGTCTGGCTACCCTTTCTTTCGCCGTCTGGGAACTGCCCGCGTGATTAGCTAATCACCAGGGGCAGTTCTGTTGGTCCCAACGGGATGGGAAGAGACTACTGTATACGCCCTTCTCTCTCCGTTCCGGAAGGCGTTCCATTCACTCTTGCGTGGAGAACTCTTTTTGCTCGGTCACTTTGGGACGTGTTCCCGTCTCCTTTTTCCTCTCTCCCTCTCTCTCGCGATCTTGTGTCGCTCCCCATTCCTCTTCCCTCCATCTCCCTCTCGCTCTCCTTCTTCCTCTTTCATTCTCACGAGAATCGAGAGAGACGGAGGAGGAGGGTAGTGGGCAGTCGGAGAAGAGAAAAGAAGAAGAAGAAGAAACAGCCGAGAAACTATGCGGAGAAGGAGGGAGAAGGAGGACGAGTAATTTCGATTCGCCTCCTCTTCCTTGAATTCCTCCGTCTTCGTTTGGATCCACATACACCTGTGTTGTACTAGTTCCGTGATGATTCGTCCGTACCGGACCATAGTCGATGCGTGTTCAACAATAGCCCAGCTTCTCCCTGCTCCTCCCCTTATCTTTAGTGTCCTTATTCTTCTTGCTGCCTCTGCACTTCTCGTCTTCCTCCTGGAACTGTTATCTCTCTCGACTTTTGGTCAGGCGTCAATCTCCTGTCTCTTCCCCCTTCACTCTTTCCAAATCTGGTGGATGAACACAAGTGAAAGTGTCATCGTTCGCTTCCGCCCTTCCTGACCCTCTTTTTTCAGCGCTATCTCTCCAGCTTATCAATCCCTCCTCTGCTCTCGTGCTCGCCCAATCCTGATTGGAATGCAAATCCCCGTTCCTGTCCCCCCTCAATCTCGAGTTCTCCGGCGTTGCACATTCCACTCGATTTCCTCACCCTTTTGCGCTGCTAGCTCGTTCAGTCGTTCCAATCATATCTCCTTCCCCGTCTAATCTTACGAGACGCAAGAAACCCCATAATTGCTAAGAGTAGTGACCGTTAGAGGTTTCCTCCCCACTCAATCGGTTCCAGCTTCACTTGTTGTGTATGTGAGCTGATCAATCAGGGTTCTCGGCTTCTCGATACCTTTCAACAGTTGCCACTGAACTCTTTCATCCTAATACTCCTCCGCCTCAGTCGCTTCTCCGATCATTTCTTCCATGTGTCTCCTCCTCTTCCTCTCGATCTTCTCACGATCTCGAGCCCTTCTTGCTCCCCAGTTGTAATAATCTGAGCCACTTTGCATTCGCGCGGCGTCACGAAACCCCGAAGTCTGACTACGAATCTGCCCCTACCGTAATTCCGCGGTGTTCTTACTGCCACTCTTTTTGTCATCAACCAGAAGTGATTGGGGCTCTCTTCCAACACTGCGAATCGGCACGACGACCCCGATATTACGCAGGCTCATTCTGAGTGTGGAATGTGATATGCCAACTGTTCGCCCCTCACTTTTGCCTTCTCTGCGTCCTGCTTTTTATCTGGCTTAGAATTGCGCCTTCGGGGAGAGGTTGGGATGGATCACTCACTCAGTGTAAACGGGGCAGTCGTTCCTTTCCTCCTCTTGCTCCCTCCTCACGAAACATATCACAGAAACTGCGCTCGCAATATTTCTCCGCTGTCCATTCATCTTCTCTCTTACGCAATCGCTCAGTGTTCCGAGAGAGGCTCGAGGGGCGTTGCGAACTACTGTAGTCTTGAACAGACAACACATCTCCCGCCTCTCCCTCCCTCTCTCTCCAGATTCATTTAGAGTTTCCACGAACCCATCTCCAATGTGTGTTTCTTTCTACTCGCAGACCCTGGGGGCAGTACCCACTTTCTTCTTCTTCTTTCTCTCTTCTATCTTCTCACTCTAACTCCTCCTCCCCCTTCTCCTCCCTCCTTCCCTCGCCTCTCTCGAAATGGTGCCTTCTTCTCCCGTCGGGGGCTCGCTATTCTCTATGTCCACTACTCTATGACGCTCATGTTCCCGATTATTCCGTTCCGCTTAACTCGTCACTGACGCCCCTCCAAACTTGTGTTGTTTAGCGTCGATATTCCGCGACGGCGCCATCTCGTAGTAGTGGATGCTGAACACGGCGAGCGTGTCCTCGCCCGTGCTGCATCACCGCCAGCAGCACGTCGTGCAGCACCACCGGCCCTCGCAGCAGAACGCGCTCTCCTCACTGGTCGATCCGGCCGCCCGGGCTGCAGCCATCCACAAGCTGCAGCAGCTGCAGCTGGAACAACTGCAGCAGGTGCACGAGCAGCAACTGCTGCACGGATCACCGCCGTATGAAACATCGTCGCTAGAGCGGATCCCGTCGTCGGCGGAGTCGGACGCCGTTCCCTCGACGTCGACGTCCGCCTCCACGTCTCCTCCGTCGTCGTCGAAGGGCGGCAGCGACGCGGACCACCTGAAGGACAGCATCCGGCACGTGGAAGAGTTGATGAAGGCGCCGCAGCAGGCGCATTCGGCCATCCAGAAGATTCACAAGGGGCAGCGAATCTCCGGCATGGACCAAGACGCCTTCGTTCGGGCGCGAAAAATAAAGTCACCCTGCTCGGCGTTCGCGTGAGTCTCTACTGAAAAAGACCAAATAATACAAAAAAAAGACAAACATTTTTATTTTTGAGATCAGCGAGAGAGCGTTCAGTGATGGGCTGTAGGGAAACCCCATCATCAATCATCAACCCCTCCATTTCAGAGAAGTCGCGGAAATAAAGCTGATCGTGTACCAGCTCTTGTTAGCGCCGCAAGCCGCGCAGCAGTCGTTGACAGGTGAGTGCAGATGTCAAAGATCAAAGATCAAAGATCAAATGTTGTCTGCAGGAATCCAAGCGTTGTTGAACCACGCGAATCTGCACAGCGACTCCTCATCGTCGCCCTTGCACAACAACAACAACGGTAATTATCTTACACTTCCGGAGATGGTGTAGTACTCCATTCCGCACACCGACTTGCCTGTTAGATATAGCGTGCAGATTGGAGATATTCACCATGAAAGTTCCTTCTTCCTGTCCCCCCCCCTCTCCTTCTTCCCCCTTCCCCCTTCCCCCTACAGTGCGTGGACAGTGCACGAAAACAAGCAAGAGAGAAATAGAGGCAGCGCAGCTCCTTCCTCCTTTCAGGTCTCAATGGTCACACGAACGGACGGAAAAGGAGCGCCAACTTCGGCAGCGGCGGGGGCCCGTCTCAGCCGGAGCAGCCGGTCGCCCTGCGACCAGCACCCTGTGAGTTACCGTACCTCATTACCGTATCTACCGTAATCCTCGTGTCAATCACCGCTTCCCCCCATATTCCCCTCCCTTCATATCCGTCTATTTGTAAGTGTGTATGTGTGTCTTTCTTTCCCTCTCCCCCGTCGTTGAGTACGTTGCCTGCAAAAAGAGGACGCGAGTAGGTGGTGCGCGGACCTATAGGACACGTTTGCTTCTTCTTCCTGAGACAAGACTCTAGTGGTGGGGGCTTTCTCAACGACGACGTCGTCGGTTTCTGTCTGGGGCTACCTTAACCGCCTTTTTGTTCATTTGGGTGGAGTGAAACACAGACAAACAGAGTCATTAGATGACGCGCGTGAACACGAAGAGAATACTGATAGATGCGCGAGCCTCTGCTCTAATTGGACAGAGAGAAACATTTCCATGCCCCTCCATCTCCCCCCCCCTCCTCTCCTTCCTCGACGCTCCCGCAAGCAAACCGCATAGTTAGAGGCCCTTGAAGACTTGTCGAATATCGCCAAAAGTACAGCCCGCATTAGCTGGCGATTCTCTCAAAGTGCGCGTTCTCACTACTTTAATCAGAGGGAGACAGGGGTGCGATAGATGGGGTAGAATCGAGAGAGTGGAGTATTGGCTGCTGCTGCTGGAGACACTCGCGCTTGCCCTTTCGGAACCCCTTTTGCGCCCCAAGGGCACGCAAAGTGCAACGAGAGAGACGCATTTGGGAACAGCAGCCGACCTATCTCTCGCGAGACTCAACTCTAGGGACCCCGTATAGAAAAAGGGACGCAGCCGGTCCGAGCTCGATAACGACGAGAACGAAAACCTCGTTACCCCCACACACCGTACCTCGCTAACCATTACTAACCCAGAGGATTACGGTAGGCGCTAGAGTACGATAGCATTAGGATGATGATGAGGTGTGCGGATTTCAGGCGGATTGACCAACGGGGCGTTCGTGCCGCAGTGGCCGACGAACAGCTCGACGTGGAGCCTCTTCCAGCATCTGAGGAACACGTCGCCGACGCTGCCGGGCGCGGCGCCGACGACGGAGACGGCGTCCGCCGGCGACAACAAGCCGCTGTGGTCGTCGCCGTCGAGCGTCGAGTCGGGCCACAAGCCAGAGTCGAACGCAGGTAAGACCCGGGTACAGATCACATCTCAAAATTGGGCAATGGTGGATAAATTAGATATTCAAAAGATTGGAATTCGATTTGTTGAATACAAATCGAATTTCAAACTATGAACTGTCGTTATGTAGCCATTCTGCCTACGATGCCCTCGAGAGCGGCTTGGGTAATACTAGATTACCTCTTGAATAGCAAGCTATAGGAAAAATAGGCGACTCGGATTTCAGTCATCCGCGCCAGCGCGCCCTTTCCTACGTAGAGTACTAATCGTATTTGCCGATCGTCGCCGCGTGACTCACTCAATTGCCACACACTTTTTTCACTACTACTGTTGTTTGTTGGAATGGAATGGAAGGCTGAAAGAATAGGGGAAGTGCGCTTTCTCTCGTCTTATCTGAACCGCGGGGTCGGACGGGTGTTCCAGAATAACAGCAGCCAGCCTAGGCGTACACAACGCAGTGAAAAGGGCAATCCCGTGACTGGCCTATTTACGAATAGAAAGAGCGGGGGGAGAGGGAAGAGGGGGAACATGCCTCTCTCTCCCCGGCTCTCTAGATGTTTCTCCGACACGAAGGGGGTTCGGATGAATAGGAAAAAGAGAGCGAGCAGCGCCTCGGGGATACGCAACAGTTGTCACATACACACATCACAGTGTTCGTCTAACGACCCCGAGGGAGAATCAATGGGTGACTGAGGGGTGAAAGGACTGCTCCATTCCCCCTCCATTCACACACTTCGCACTACCGTCCCTCGTGTCAATCACCCTCTCACCGTTCCCTTCCCCTCCACAATATTTTGTTTCCGCGGAGTAGAGGGGAAAGTGAGGGAGATAGTGCAAGAGGGGGAAGGGAACACGTCTAGAGTACGGTAGTCCGGGGATGATCACACAAAGGAAAGTGGTGCCTGAGGGTCAGGAGGACAGGCGAGAGAGAGTGTGTGGTGGATGGGGAGACGGTGGCGGGAACTCCGGCTCGCTCGCCGGCTCATTGAGGGGAAAGGACTCGTGCACTTCTGGTAGAGGGAAGGAAGGGGAAAAGAGAACGGACAGCAGATCGAGAGAGATGGATGGGGAAGGGAAAACAGCACTACCCCAACATGAATTCACCCCCGGGGTCGCTTACAGTAGCGAAAAGAGAGATATTACTGTAAGTAATCAATAAATTCAGGGGACAGCAACATCGATCCGGTCGGCATGGAGAGTGATGGATCGCCCACCTCATCGTGCACTCAGGTAATCGATAATCTCAATCATATCGTAGGACTCTGACACAGTATCCCTCGCGCAATCATTAATGATATTCCCATCCAATCACATTAGCCTCATCTCTCATCCTCCTTCGCCGTCTATTCTCTTCCTTTTTTGTTTCTCTCTCACCTCTTCCTCCTCCTCCTCTTCCTTCTCTTGACTACGGTAGGGCGTGAGAGACGGAGACACCTCCCTCTCGCTCATAAGTCATCTTCGAGAGTTTCCACGATCACTGGTCTTCTTCACCTTTTTCCGTCTCTTTTGCGTGGGTATTTCAAGCGTGGGAAGATCATCAGAAACATGATGGTGAGAGATCGGAAAGGGTTCAGGTCCGGATGTGTATGAGAGAGAGAGGGGGTCGATCACATCTGGATTCGGTGAAAGAACACTCTACACATCACTTTACTCGCTCTCCCCACTCCCCCCTCTTTGTGTGTTGCAATGTTCCTGAATTGCCTCGTGAGCATGTCTCGGGGCTGAATGAATTTAGGGGGCAGCAAGTCGGGAACAGCCTTTCTCCTCTTCCTTCTGGAAAGAAAGGAAGAGCTCGAAGGCGAATTAGGTGCACACAGATTTATCTGAAGAAGACACGCGAAGTGTTGTTCGCAGGGACAGAAAGAAGAGCAAATCTAATTCCTTTATTTGCAACAGTTTTGGCGCAGATTTTCGAGGCAGCTTAATGAAACTTCGTAATGAAAAGCACACGAAAAGGGCAAATCCGGGGCGGCGGGCAAATCTCCCATTCTTTCCCTCATTTAATCCGGCGTCTTTGCAGTCACCAGCCGACGTCCTGGCTTTCGCCGCTGCCGCAGTTCAGAATTCGGTGAGTACCGTAATCCTACCGTAATCCCCCATGTTGTCAATGTGTATCTCGATCGATCAATTACTTTATTCTTTCGCAGGCGATGTCTCACGTGAACGGAGGCCACGAGCGCAAGCCCAGGGTATGTTATCGAGGTTCTTCTGGAATAGGATCCAGACCTTTTCCTAACTTATTCGATAGCCCTCCGTATCATCATCATCATCATTCGAAAGGGGCTCTAAGTGCATTCCTCCTCCTTCCCATCGGACTCGTCTTCTCCTCCTCTTCTTTCTGCATACACACACATACTGCTCATTCAATTATAGAGGAAAGAGAAGGGGAGAAAGAGAGGGCTGCGACTGGAGATGAACTATAGTGAGAGAGAGAGAGAAGTGTCCCCCTGTTGTGTATATGGAAATGAAGAGGGAGAAAGTGAGAAAGAGCCCTGAAAAGTGCACGATTATTATGCTAGCTGTTGCACTCCTGTTCGATGATGACTCATAGGGCCATACGGTAGCTGGAAGGCACGGTAGTCTAATTATCGATTGATTCAGAAGCAGATCTCGGACGACTACGTGAAGATGATCCGTCAGCAGCACGAGTCGAGTGGCAAGGAAATCTCGGACATCCAGATCCCCGTCCCCGAGGCACTCGAATGTGATCCCAGTAAGGATTTTTTTTCCAATTTTTCTTATTTTCTTTCCTCTAAACCTCTCATAGTCACTCACTCTCTCGCTCTTTCCCTATTTCCGGAGTCCTTCATGAATAATATTTGTGTGCGCTCTCGCATGACTGAGTCTGGAGTTCCCTGAAGTTCTCTTCATCATCAGATAGCATCAGAGAGAGAGTCTTTTCCCCTAAGCCCTTTCCTGATCTCCTCCCTCTATGCTATGCAAATCAGCCCTCCACTCCGAAACACACAGTGGCAGCCTGACAAATCGCTGTTCTTTCTTTCTCTCTTAAGATGTGTGGGTGGGTGCTTAGGGACTATTGAAGGGTCTCTTTCCAAACTAGGAAGTTGACCCATCTATATTTAGCCGGGGCTGTCGTCATCTTGTTGATCTAATTCAAGATGAGAGGGGTAGAGGCTTCTGGAATGTTCCTCTTCTTTTCTTCTCTCTCTCTCGCCTTCCTCTCAAACATCTATTGGCAGTCATGTGTCGGGAGGGAGGGAGGGGAGGGGGGGGGAGGGGGAGGGGGGAGGGGGAGGGGGGAGGGGGGAGGGGGAAGGGGGAAGGGGGAGGCGAGAGGGAGTATGTGGGAGAGTGAGTCCACACACTGAAACGTCGTTTCTCGCGACGACGCCGACTGAATTATTCACTCGTGTTCAGAAGCAAAGAGAGAGAGAGAGAAGAAAGAGAAAGAGATAGAGAAGGAGACTCGCGAAAGAGGAAGTGGATAGCAGGAGGAAGTAGAACACATTAGGCCTCATGACCATGGATGTTGCGAGATCGGAGCCGGGAGCCGGGAGACAGAGATTCATGCGCATCTTTCAGCCTTCACCGCAGTTCCCGAACAGCAGATTGTCAATGCCATCAAGCAGAACAAGAAGTTGGAAGAGATGAATGCCAAGGTTGGAAATGGACATATGCGGCCGTTTCTATTAGAAGAACTTTTTTAATACGCTCAAAATGTGATCAACCATGCAATGGAAGATGCTGATATTTTGATATTTGTTTCAACACCGAAGAAGTTCTGAATCAGAACATCATTGTCGGGGTGAATCAACAATCCGTTCCAGGACGTGCAGGAGGCTACGACGCAGTTGTGTAAGAAGCTCGCCGAAAAGCGCGTGTTCGGTCCTCGCCTCATGGCTCAGACCACGGTCGCTGGCCCCAACCACTCCACCTACAACAACCTCCCCGACGAGGGCATCATCTACATCCAAAGTCAGTCTAATGATCCCTTCTCACTGAAAATTAGCTGTGAATTACACTGATTAGGTATACATTCAACGTCTTTCTGATTAGTACCTATTTTCCTCGAAAGTAGCTCAAAGGTGCTCTGATTTTGCGAGGACATTCCTAAAATGGTACAGCGATTCTTTGATGACATCATTCATCCTGAGATATTCCCCGTTCAGATGTATGCCGTCGAGAGTTGGGGGGCATGCTGAAGACTGAGGAGGAGTTCTGGGACGTCTTCCGAGAGGTGAGAGAGAGGGGGAGAGGACTCTTGGCTCGCATCTATAATTGGCTTCGTTGTTGCGAAACACGAAGCGAAAGGAGAAGAGGCAGTAATGAGAGAAGCCTCGTGTTTCTCGACCATGATGACTCAAGGCCAGACGGATACGCAAATATAGGGGTGATCCGAAAGTATCTTCCGCGTTTTTGAAAAAATATTTTTCACAGGTTCTAGGAAACTTATCAAGTCAATCTTTTTGCGCTGGCTCTAGCAACCATTACTCTAATATTTAAGTACTTGAGCACTGTATGTCCTCATGTTATTGACAAACGGCACTATTTTGACCAAACCACATCAAAAGTGTCCAGTCTCAATTTTCATTTAAAAAATCCGTTCTTTGTTTTGCGCATAGATAAAAATTATGTTATCGTCTCAAATTGCTCGCTACCTAATCTTTTAATTTTCGATTGCATCATCACAACAAAACTCGAAATTTTTCTGAAAAAGTGCGAATTTCTTACCAACAATATTTTGAAAATATTACACATAAATCATAACTGAGAAATATCAGAATATGAGGGAAATTCACTGCCAAGAAGGATAAAATTTAAAAAATCGACCATAAAAAAAGTTTTTTCGACCTAGTTCTTTGATCATTGTAGGTATTTTTAACAATTTTTATTTGATAGTACAGATCCCTCTTCTTCTTTGTTTCCAATCCGCTGTTCCCAGCGAAATCCTCCAATGAGATAGAAAATTTCAAAGATGTTGCCCGAAAACACACATTTCAGCCTATTTCGTCATCATTACGCAATGTTTTCGCAAAATTAAGATATAACATTTTAGATCACCTACATCTTCAATTAATACTAAATAGAGTTTGGGATTTTGCCTTATAGTTCGCAAGAAATAAAAGTTTTAAAAAAGCGGAAGATACTTTCGGATCACCCCTATAGATGGAAAATTACTTGGAACCTGGTGTCCAGAGATCGTCTGAAAACAAGCACATGATGGTCTTGGACTTAGTCCAGGGCGAATGTCTTGGACTTAGTCCAGGGTGAATGTCTTGGACATAGTACAGGTCCATTTCACTAATTGTGTTCCTCAGGCGATGCGCAAACTGGCAGCTCGCTGTCGTCGAGTGCGTCACGCGAAGAAGACCAAGAGTGCTAAGGAGGCCAATGGCGTGATCACCCTGCCGCCGAACGAGCTCACCGCCCCGCTCGCCTTCCTATCCCAAGACCCCCGGATGGACCAGTGGCTGGAGACCGTCAAGGTAGGGATACCGTAACCTTATCGCAACATACTACAGTATTCCTTCTTTACCATACCGTAATCCCCCTTACCGTACCCACCCCTTCAGGCAAATCAGGCCCGCGCCGTCAAGCAGGAGCTCTCCTCCCCTCAGGAGGGTCTCTCCCCGCAAGAGTCCATCCTTCAGCTGCTCCAGCAGAACGGGCTGGTGAAGAACGAGAGCCCCGAGGAGCCGGCAGCGCAGCCGCAGATGAGCCCCGAGGAGATCGCCGAATGGGCCGAGAACATCCGGGTACGCAGCAGGGAGCTGGAACAGGATCAGTGAGGTGATTACGGTAGATAGATATCGATCACCAACTGATACGGTAGATCTCGGGTTACTTTATGCTTAGCATATCTCTTCCAGAGAGCCCATGCCGCCGCCTCCGCCGCCAATCCGCTGAATGAGATGATCAAGGCTGCGACGATCGCTCCTCATGTCCACTCCGTCTTCCAGGATGCTTAGACTACCCCTTCCCCTTCCCTATCATTGTATCTCGGTTGACTCCACCCCCCCGATCCCGTAGACTTGCAGTAGACCCAACACATCTCTCTTAACTCAAACCCGGCCTGATATCGATCGATGGATCGCAGCTAGTAGACAGTCGATCGCTACCGTATCCGCTCGATCCATTCGACTCCGCTCCCCGTGCACCCATACAACTCCTGTTCTTTCGTCGCACGCTCCGGTTCCCCTAGCTTCCCGCCCTGTCATCTACAATGCCTTCTTCCGCTTTCACCGCCGCCTCCCCTTCTCCCTTCGAGAAGCCGTTCCCTCTCTAAATTCGATCATACATCGCCCTGTGAAGACGGCCATCACCATGTGGTACCGCCGTAGCATATTTTTATGTACAGTTTAATTGTTTTACTTATATTCGCCCATTATCGATTCGTAGTAGGAGGTAGAGTGCGAGTGAGGGTCCCTAGCCCCATGACCACCCGGACCTCATTCCGCTCTATCGTTGCTAGCGCCTCACTTCTCTCGTATCTTCAGTCCTCGCCCCCTCACTCAGAAGATTCTAGCAGAAGCTGACAAACTCCATCTCTACAACTCAGGAAGCGCTCACCCAATCCTCATTCATTTCTCATTCTCTCAGTTTTTTCTCGCTTATGTACACGATTTGCCTGTTATCTCACGAGGGGATGGCGTTTGTTTTAGCCCCTGCAGAGCCGTCCCCGGACCCCATTTCACTGTCGTTTTCTCCGTCCAGAGCCTCACAATTCTGCCAAATCTTCCCAAATCTATGCCACAATACGCCTTACCCCTCCCATTCACTGAGAATCACACTCTGGATAAGGAATCACTCACCCCCTGCTCTTTCTACCTCAGGACAGAGGCTCTGGCACTCAAGAGACTGTATGCACTACTTCGATCAGGTTACGCCATCCATTAGCCCCCATATTAGCACCACCATCCCATACCTCAGTTGTCGAATTGTATCAGATCAGGCAGTGTATCTCTCTCCTCACCCATCGGCCTCATAGTCTCTTGGTCCCTTTCTTCATCCTCATTCTATCCCCATCCCTTTCCTTCCTCGTATCTCGAACACACAGCAAGAGCACTCATATGACACGCCCCCGCCTCATATACCTCGAACAAATCCCTGATATTTCATCGTTGTCAAATCACTTTCACCCTCAAATGATAGCCCCAGATTACCTACCGTTTCGTGTACAAATATGTTTCGACCCTCTCTTTTCGTTGTCATATTCCCTTGTTCTTCGTCCCCATCCCCCATCTTTCTC
Organism: Pristionchus entomophagus; assembly: GCA_036245825.1. Classification (NCBI taxonomy): domain Eukaryota; kingdom Metazoa; phylum Nematoda; class Chromadorea; order Rhabditida; family Neodiplogasteridae; genus Pristionchus; species Pristionchus entomophagus. The sequence continues at coordinate 30,784,523 of BTSX01000006.1, forward strand.
TATCCATCACTACTGATTTCATCATCCTTGTGTCACTGTGGACTATCATCGCTGTTCACCCTCTCACTTTATACCTAATTCATTGCTCCATCTCCCGATATCTTTCCCCCCTTCAGATCGCCAAATTCCCTCTAGGCTCCTCCGTTTCCGTGCATTATTGACCTCTATCAGCTAGCGCGTCATCACCTTTAACTGTAGGCTTACCTCGAATAGTCCGAGATCATTTCCCACTCTTCCTCTCCCCACTTCTCCCATCCAGATCCTAATAACGCCCCTTCCCCTTCCCCCCAATCACTATCCCTAATAAGAGCGCATTGAGAGTTGTGCATCCTCGGATGTATGTCTCCCCACTCCCCGCTAATAATTTATTGTAGCCGTAGGAGATTCATTTGCAGATTGTCGAGACATACTATTCTGGTTTGTTGTAGAAGTGTTTCCAAGTAAGGGATTCTCGTCGAACGATTCGACGGAAGATGTGAAATGATTCTTTCCATAGATGAGGTCAATAGATAGCGCCATCGGTGTCCTACCCCACTCTCCGATTCGAACTCCCCACCCTTTCCCGATTCCACTGTGATTCGACTCCTTCACCTCACACACGACGCCCTCCTTATCCCGTCCCATATATCCATAGATCAATATTATTCCTCAGTCCACCGTCCATAACAGAGGCTCAACTTGTACTCCCCCCGATCCATACACATTTGCCCTATCGATTCTCTTTTCAACACGATTCGCTTGTATTCATCGCTCCCGATCATTGCCTATTCATCAATGTGTATCCTACTCTGAGCAGATTTCCACCCCGCCTTTTCTTTCCTTGTTGTTTTTCCAGTCACAAGTCAGCAGGCTTCAGATTTCTCGCTTTTCTCAGGAACCCCTCTAACTGTTCTCGTTTCATGCCTTCGCTCAGGATTTCCCGTCCCTCAGAACCCTAGGCGCCATGAAATGCATCAGTGACTCAATGATTCTCTCCCAGGTTCGAACACCCTTCGCTCTCAGTAGGATCCCCTCTCTCAGTTTGCAATGATGTTTATGTTTATTATGCACCGATCTATTTATGCGCTTAATTCTCGTTATAATTCGTAGTTACGCCCACTAGTATTCTTCGCTCACCTCTTAATCTGTATATTCTCGACAAGACTCTAGCTGAATCAGACAAATACTCAAGCCATTACCCTCGATTGGAATCAGAACTTTCCTTCTCTCACAACTGATCACCTCGAACACTGAATTCAGTATGATAATCAGTCGTATCCCTCCACCCACTGTCTCAGATTCAACCCTCTTACTTATTCGCCTTGTACCCAAATAAAAGCTATCAGAAAGAACTTGTTGGGACAATCACAATGCGATTACACAGAGCACAGAACGTACTCAAACTGAACACAACATAGATGAAATGCAGAAGGTGGGACCAAATCAATCTATAGAGTTCACGCGATTCCTTCATCGATTGTGATTAGGATCAATACCCAATTCTTCCCTGCAACTCCAATACATTGGATACAATACCACCACATAAAGTCCTTTCGCCGATAAAGACAATGAAAAAATAGGGTTGACATCCCTAATCGTGATGGCACGAGAGCATCTCCAGCGGGTAGACACGATCGTAGCGTAGTTTGTGACTGCGTTAACCTATAGAGATGGAGAGAGATACTTGGACAAGAATAGAGACCACGCCTCAGCGAGAGAGTGATAGTGACCACAGAGAAGAGGAGGAACTGTTATTTCCTCTCCGTCTCTCGCTCTCACTCATTCCCATCTTGGTATCTTAGTACTTCGTAGTCTATTCTCTCAAGGGGGATGCCTATCTCACCGCTCATATCTGATTGGAAACAAACCAGTGATTGGCCGTTTTCTATCGCGTGTTAGTAGTTGCTTTGTTCCGTTCGTTACCAGTTTTGATCGTAGATCAGTAATGGCTCTCCGCTACGATAATCGTGTCGCAATTGTCACTGGCGCGGGAGGAGGACTTGGCAGAACGTACGCCCTCGAACTTGCTAAGAGAGGATGCAAAGTTGTCGGTATGCGCTACCTTACCTTTTCCTTGCAAATATATCTAGAATAAGCAGACTTTTCTTAAGAAAATTCCGTGGAATAGAAGGTCTAGCCAAACAAAATACTCCCTGAGTACACTCAATTTGTAGTGAACGACCTCGGAGGAGACCGTCACGGATCCGCCGGATCCACCTCCATGGCCGATAAGGTACTGTAAGCATCAGGTTATCGATCGAGAACTAAGGATTTATCGATTTCATTCAGGTCGTGGGTGAGATCAAGGCGGCCGGAGGACAGGCCGTCGCCAACTACAACAGTGTTGAGGAGGGAGAGAAGATCGTCAAGACCGCCATCGATGCTTTCGGGAGAGTCGGTGAGATTTCATAGCAATTGGTTCATAGTAGCGTATGACGTTATCACTGTTGACAACGGCGGATTGAGGCCGGCTTCAGGAAATTCCGTTTTATTAACATTAATTCAATTGTTGTGAATGAAACTAGAAAAGTACAGTGCTTCAAATAATCTTACTAACGATGCAATTGGCATAGGGTTTTCTGTTCTTGGCTCTCTTGAAACTATATTTAACGATCATTGCAGACATCGTCATCAACAACGCCGGAATCCTGCGCGACACCTCATTCATCAACATGAAGGAGGTCGACTGGGGTGAGCATGTCATCTATTTAAAAAAAATTTAATATAATGTCGCTTTACAGACCTCATCTTCAAGGTCCACGTCAAGGGAGCGTATTCTGTCACTAAGGTGAGAAGAAGGAAGAGAGGAGGAAGTATGCAGGGAGAGTGGGTGTCAAACAAAAGAGTCTAAACAATTAGGGATTCTAGCGGAAAAGCGTAAACGGATATGGAAGAAGAATAGGGATCTAAGCATCGATTGATTTGTCAATGTTCGATTGAATTACTTTCAGGCAGCCTGGCCGTACATGAAAGATCAGAAGTACGGTCGCGTCGTCACCACCTCATCTAATGCCGCTGTGTACGGAAACTTCGGTCAGGTCAACTACTCTGCGGGTGAGTGTAGTTTCCTAATCATCTGACTTTTGCAAACGTTGCATGGCATTTCGTCCATTTCTTCCAGCCAAGCACGCCCTCATCGGTTTCTCCAAGTCGCTGGCGATCGAGGGGGCCAAGTACAACATTCTCTCGAACACGGTGATCCCCACCGCCGGATCCAGACTCACGCAGACCGTCATGCCTGATGTGAGTGTAGAACACGTTTGACTTTTCTTGCGCCGTTCTCAGATAGTATAGCGTGAGTCGAGATGATACTTGAACACAATGGTTCAATCCCCCAGCCACCATCGGACTTAGACGTTCTTCTGATAACCTTCCAATATTTGATCTAGGGAACTGTTAATGTTGAGAATAATAATATGCCTTCCTCTCCAGTTCATGATAGACGCCCTCAAGCCGGAATACGTCACTCCTCTGGTTCTCTACATGGTTCACGAGAACTTCCCTGAAACCGGCGGACTGTTCGAGGCCGGAGCACAGTGGTACGGACACCGTGAGTTATTATCCTATTGTTTATGTCTGGGTATCTCAATCAGTAGAACGTCCTTAACTAGAGTTTGGATCGTCAGGGCTTTAAATTTAAGAATAGGGTAGTATCTTGCCAGCAGAATCTAGCATTGGGCTTGAAATCGATCAACTGGCCGATTCGAGACATTTCAACGCGCTGATACACTTCAAACTTGCAATCTCTTAGTTCCCGTCTTATCAATCAGTCCATTCCACGTAAACACGCACATGTAGTGTGCGATAGAGTGCACTGACTGATACACAGGCGGGTAGTGATGTCAAGAAAAGGAAAGAGTACCATGGTACATCAAAGACTATATTAGTTTGAGTGATCGCGGGGTGAACCACCAGTCTAAAACACACAGACAATGAGGATCAATACGCAATTAAATATTTCGATTTTCAGTCCAGTACTACAGAGGAGAAGGAAAGGTGCTAGAGAACGCGACTGTTGAAACCAGTGAGTATTTAAAACAATTTCTCAAAATAAGCTTATCGATCATTAATTAAAACATAATATTACAGTCCATGACAACTGGAAGGCCGTGTCCAGCATGGACAAGCCCAAGCACGTTGCCAGCATCTCTGGTGAGTGAATTTTGCGGATACGAACAGCCTCGAACGTCATAGCCATACATCGAAGACGCGCTTTATTTTTCAGCTGTTGTGCCTGAACAAACTCGACGATATGTAATGAAGTTTTCCACACATTTTGACGATATGTAATGAAGTTTTCCACACAACACATCTCGTTTTCAAGCACTTCGGCGTAGCTCAACAACAAAACGTTGAACTTCACCAATATTTCAGAGCAAAGCGCGATGCTAATGGAGATGTTGGGCGAATTGGACGCTAAGAAGCAGGCAGGAGGATCCTCTTCTGGAGGCTCCTCGTCCTCCGGTGGATCGGACGCCTTCCCATCTAACATCCAGAGTTCCGCCCTCTTCCAGGTATGCTCATTACTACTTTCGGAACAATATATTTACTGATTCCTTTATGATGAAACTCTTGCCATTTCCGAGCAGGCTCAAGGGCTATTATAAAATTTTACTGCAAAAGGTTTACTTTCGTAACGATGAGCGATAGAGAAATGCTAAAGATATATTGCTGCGATGTTCAGGAGATCGCAAACGGCATCAAGGAGGATGCCTCAGTAGTGGCCAAGATCAAGAACACGTTCACCTACATCATCACCGATAACGGAGGAAAGGAACTCGGCAAATTCAGTAAGTTCTATCATTCTTAGTCTACCTTACGTCTGATATTACCATATTCATTATGAATAAGAGACTAGCTGGTTTGTATTTGCATATTGACAAGTTCTTTGATTACAGCGCTCGACTTCAAGTCCGCCCAGCCCTCCGTCTACTTGGGCGACTGCAAGAACGGAAACGCTGCTGTCGTCGTCACCGTATCTGATCAGGTGTGTCATAGAGTAAGATACATACAAATATCGAAGCATATTGATGTCGTGGTTTTCGTATGATGCGACTACTATGATTCATGTTTACTGAAATGAAAAAAATCATCATTTTCCAGGTCTTCATGGATCTCGCGGCCGGCAAGGAAAACCCCCAGAAGGCATTCATGGCCGGCAAGATCAAGGTAAGATCATCTTGGAATCATTTTGAGGTTAGAATAGTTCGAGATATCGCGTGTGAAGTTTCAGTCGAGGATACGTGGCATGACATTAAGAACCCACCTAACACATTTTCAACCAATCGCTGAACCGTATTGCTTTTTCAACTTTGAGAATGATTATTTTCAGGCCAAGGGCAACATCATGCTGCTCCAGAAGCTGCAGACGGTTCTCGACCAGAAGAAAAAGTCGAAGATGTAGAGGAAAAAATCACAATTTCCATTCCAAAGATCGACCATATCACCGTCTAGCCTCTCTGTACCATATCGAATTCTCTCCTGTAAATGCGGTTAGCTTTAGTAAATAAATATATTTTTTCTCTGAATCGTACATCATACAACATTGAAGACAAGTCATCTTTACACTATGGATATAATAATGTATGCATTCTGATATGGATGCAAGAGATTTGTCAAGTTAAATCGCTCAAGTTAAATCGCGAAGAATACTGGCAAATCATATTAATTGAGCCTAAGATAGAGCACAATTGTGTAATAAGGGCAGAATTTAAAATTTAAAATATTGGCATTTTCTGTTCCGAAGTTTTGAGTGCGTGTATTTCTTTGAAGTTAGTAGAACTCAAAGAAGGTGATTCATATGATAGTTTTGACGATCGTAGAACTGAATTTTGAGACAGATATATTCGAGATACAGTCCGATCCTGCGTTGCTATACAATGATGCATACGATCTTAAAATTAACAAAACCAATGATTCCATACTACCTGCTGAACTTCGATGTCAAGGCGTGCGATCGTGAGAGGCAGAACAAGGAGTGGGTAGATAACTTGCACAGTGAACTTGCATCGGCATGGGTAGCATTCACACAAGTTATATACTTTATCTGCACCATCCGTTCTTAAGGAACACGTTTCCCTTTCTCTTCTCATAGCCTTTTCCCACATTGCCACAATCATCGCCTTTATTTTAAACTGGTTGAAGGTTACCAATCAATCCTCGATCAAACATGGCTCTCCGCTTCGACAATCGCGTCGCAATCGTCACCGGCGCCGGAGGAGGACTGGGACGGACGTACGCCCTTGAACTCGCGAAGAGAGGATCGTCGGTAGGTAAAATTCATTTGTTTAATCTGAAATTCTCAAGATATGTGACGTTTTAGTAAACGATCTTGGCGGTGACGGTCATGGTTCCACTGGATCGACTTCTATGGCCGATAAGGTACGGTAGTCTAGAGATACCGTCGCCCGAAGGAGATACCGTAGGGGTACTGTAGCCTAGCGAAGTACGAGCATTCATACCATGATATTGCTGTACTACTTTATACCATAAAGAAATAACAAACGTCTCTGCCCAGTTGGTAGGAGAGATCAAAGCAGCCGGAGGACAGGCCGTCCCCAACTACAACAGTGTCGAAGAAGGGGAGAAGATAGTCAAGACCGCCATCGATACATGGGGAAGAATTGGTGAGAGACCAAGGGCGATACATATATAATTTGTTTTCTTGACTGTATTCAAAATATCTCTCGCGAGCCCAGTCTAAAAGTTGGGATGTACCTTTTACTTTACTCAAACTAGAGGTAAAGTGCAGAATTAAACTTCAACTTGCGAACTCTTTACAGTAAAAGGCCACATGCTCTTGCTGTTTGTCACCTAATCTTCGATTGGCGAACCTTGATTTTTCTAAAATTCCCGGTTTAGGAAATGGTGGACGCTCTGAAGCCGGAGTACGTTTGTCCTCTGGTGATGTACATGGTTCACGAAAGCTTCGAAGGTTCGGGCAAGGTCTTCGAGGCCGCGGCTCAGTGGTAGGGGACACGTGAGTTATTCACCAGTCAATGAATAATCAGAGAGGTAATGCAATGATTTCAGTAAAGTACTACAAAAGCGAAGGGAAAGTGGTCCAGAATGCCACGGCTGAGAGCAGTGAGCGAACATTTATCCACACTAGCGCTAAGTTAACAAATGTTTTAGTCAAAGCCAACTGGACGCCAATCACTTGCATGGACAACGCGAGGCACCATGAAAGCAGTGGAGGTGAGAGGGATGAGCGACTGGAAAATTTGCTATCGTATTTTTAAAAAAAACGCTTCATAACGTAATTGCAGAACGAATGGTGGAGCTTCTTGCCCTGAAAACTCTTGCATTGCCAGGAGGAGCTAAAATGTGAAGAAATAAAGGAGTAAAACATGTCAATAATTGTTTTAAAAAAAAATGTCTCCCTCTCAATACTCAATACATCTAATCGATCGTTTATCATGGAAAGTGGAAGAAGATGGACAATCGATGAAGGAAGGGGGAAATCGATAAGAGAGAATACTAGCATGGGAGTAGATCAAATAGGGATGGCAAGCGTTTGCACTAAAAACGGAAAGCAAGAATATGGTCGGGAGGAGAAAATAATGCACAATTGAAGGATGAGAGTTACAAATGACAATACAGCGTCGAATACAGAAAATGAAGAAAAATATATCGTGGATGGACGGAACTTCTGCTTGTCGGGCAGATCTGGAAGGAGGAACGAATGAATTCTTTGCATGACGTTCACATAACAAGCTTTCTGCTGTCTACAAGTGAAATATCAATAGAGCATTCTCGAAGCTTATTTAATTGTGAAATAAATCGCAAGTAAAATCAGAGCGTGATTCGATACCTCTCTAATATCGAGATGGAGTCGGGCAATTCCTTAGTCCTTCCATCATTTTGTTCGTGAGAGAGTCGATGTCGTCGTTATGTGATCGGCCGGTGGTAGTCTTCTGAAGAAATCATATGTTCTAATCGAATTTTTTTTACCGATATTTCATTTAGCATTGCTGTCGATGTTCCATCATCTCGCTGATATATTGGGGTGTGTCAAAAGTTCTTTTAAAAATTTTCTTTATTTTATTTTATGTGTATTTCAAGGAACAATCTCAAAGACTTTCTTGCGTTTATTAGAGGTAGAAAAATACTATTTTGTTCCGTCATCAGATTTCGGTAATGTTGCATAATTATGACGCAATAATGTGAAAAGTGAGTTTCGCGACCATAATTTAGAAAATCTCTAATTCAACAGAGGATGAAGATGAGAAATCCAGATTAAAACCACAGTAGGAGATGACGATGGAGCACTATTAAAAATGATACAATGGTGTTTTATAATTAGGCGACAGAAGTAGGTCAATTCTTTTCACTCTCAAGCATTTTCCAGAGGGTCGAATTTTTATTTTTAAAAATTTTTGCGAGCTTATTTGCTAATCGATATCCCTTAAATAATAAGCATTATTACTTTTAATTTTTACTTATTGGCTTCTAACTATTATTGTCGCGAAATTCGCGAATTTTTATAAAAATGTGTGGAAAATAGCTAGTTTCGTAATGATGATGCAATGCGTTTTGGCAGGTTGGAAAAGCGTGCAAATTGCATATTATCTTAACTCAACTCACGGGAGACAGTAACCAGATTTTTAACTTACCGTGAAATGTAAACTTAGAATAGGTGATTTTAGTGAGGTCTGGTCTAAACGGCGTATTTCATATAAAGTGTAACTATCTTGATGGCTGAAGTAATGAAACAAAAGAGCAGTGATAGATCCATCCGTCGCCTCTTAGCAGGACTCTATTTATTTCTCGTCAGCTGAGAAAAAAAATCGAAATTTTTTAAAAGAACTTTTGACACACCCCAATAGAAAAAACATTGTATATTTTGGAAATGCTTCGAACCTGTCTGATCTCGTGGATTCTGCTCTGCTGATTGGGGTCCTTGTTGTTCATCTGATCCATGTGCGTGTTAGCTTCACGCTGTGTCGAGGTCATGGCTGCAATTTTGAGAATTGTGGTTTTTATTTTATATTAAAGATTTTTCTCGCGATTTTTCTGAATTTTAGATGACAACTCACTGTCATCGCGCAGTCTGCGCACAAAGTTGGTGGGCGAGAGGGTGCGCGACTCCGCAACGGTCTGGGAGGAGGCGCGGTAGGGCGGGTAGGGAGCGTACGTGCTGGAATGAAGAGTATTGTGAACCATGTTTTCATCGGATTTGTAATTGTTTCAGAGTACTCACTCTCCCTGGACGTTGCCGCCTTGTCTCTCCTCGATGCGTGTGGTCACCTGCCAATTAATTAATGTTTATATCATACAGTTCTCTCTCAAGGCTCTTTAAACGTTTCATATGCGATATAGAGCAGTTGAATCTATCTTTTATGTCTACACAAAGCCATGAAGACCAGTCGCTCACCTTCTTCTTGTACGTAGCGGTGGTCATCGTTCCGGGAGTGTTGTCTGCGGCCTCCATCACGGCGATCGGAGTGGTCGTCGCGTACTGGTGGATGAGCTCGCGTGGGTTTGTGATGGCGTAGCCGTGCTGCATATTTCACTGTTATTATTGCAATTTTGAATTCTAGGTAAAACATCAATACGGCATTTAGACATGGGTAAAACGTTATACGGTTTGCGCATTTCAAGAGATATGTGTCGATGTCGACACTGGTTCCAATTTTTGGGATGTTTGCAAACTCTGACACTGAGGAGAAAACTGATCCACCTGGATATCGGTGTAGCGGTATCCGGGATCGGAGAACATGGTGGACGCGTTGGACATGCGTCCATCGGGGTGACCATGATCTGCAATTTGATCTTTGATCTTTGATCTTTCAACTCTCGCCCGATCAGACGCTTTAGATGTTAACCTCCGCGATCGAAGGGTGATCCCCTGTTGCCTCTGTCTCCTCCTAGACCGTAGTCGTGGGGAGTGCCACGAGATGACATGGTACCGTAGGGATCTGGAAGGGGCACAGGGAGGGTTTGAGGGAGTCGAACAAAGGAACACAAAGATAAGTGGGACCAGATGGCGCTTGAAACTGAGCTTCAAACGAGAATATCTGGCCACATTTCTCCTTGGACAGTTAGGGAATTAGATAGAGTAGAGGCTAGGTTAGGCGGGAGTTAGTCAATTGTTGGAGAAGCGGCTATATTTGGTTGGTCTACATTCGGATACCTTTGCCCGCGTTATTAGGGGCACCGTTATTGTTGGCATTGTTGTTGTTGTTGGCACCATCGAGAGGACCTTGAGTGACTCATCAGAGGGTAAATGATTATATGAGAATATAAGGGTAGAATCGATAGAATCGGACAGTTTTTATGATTCCCTTAGATAGAGGGAAGAATGTTATGTTTTCATAGGGTAGACTTTGATAGGAGAATGAAGTGATGCGATGGATACCTCCTCTGCCGGAGTTGGGCGACATGGCTCCGAGGCCTCTTCCGCTTCCCGGTCCTCCTCCGAGGTTGTCCAGGCCTCCGTACTCGCTGGCCGGAGCGGCTGCAATCATGCTTTTTTATATATTTAAATCAAGTCCAAGCAGTTTCACTGATCCATTCCAAATGTGTGCTATCCATCTTCGCATCCTTACCTCCAGCAGTGTTCCACTCCTTGATGTACTCGTTCAGTCCATCGCGACCGGGTCTTCCACGGTCAACGTGGGTGAGTTGAGTGACGGTCACACGCGGAGTCAGATCGACGGGAAGTCTGAGAGAAATGCACCATCATTATTAGTTTGAAATTTTCGAATTTATTCACAAAAACGTCGTCGGCAGTTGAAAATTAGTAAATAGCTTGAAGAAGGAATACCGATTGCTAATTTTTTCAAAGTAATTCTCACCTCTTGAGCTCGATTCCATCAGCTGCGACGGTTCCGTCTCCGATTGGGGAGTAGTACATGCGGCGGGGCTTGGGTCCGGCAGGCAGACGAGACGGATCGGAGATGATCTTAGTGTCCAGTACATTCATCATCATCATTCACACTTTAGTGGATAGTATCGTGTCTTAGTCGACTCAGGTCATTGCCGAGCAAGCCCAATATCAATAACAGGGAACAGTCTTTGAAAGTCTGCTCTATGAAAGGAGGTAAGAAAGTTGGAGAAACTGGCTCACCTCTCCTCCAGCCCACGTGTGCTTGGACAGCTCGACTCCGCTGCCCGGTCGGTCTCCAAATCCAGAGAACTTGCTGCCTGCCTGAAACGACAGAATTCACCTGATCTCTCGCTTTTGATCGGCAAACTAAGGTATTTCAGTTCGTCATCAGTTGATGATGAGCACCCACTCTTACGTCTTCCTCCTGTGCGAGTTTCTTCGCCCGAGCGTGCTGCTCGGTTTCGAAGCGATTGTAGTTGTCCTGAAAACAGTTTTCTCTTCTCATGATACTAATAAATACTGAATCTGATTCTGACTCATGATATTTCCTCATCTACATTGCATTTTCGACCATTTTAGGCTCTGTAATGGGCAATGTTTAGGGGCACATTTTCCCCTCCCATCTCCCGATCAATAATCCCGAATGTTTCTCTAACTCAGCAGCGATTCTTTCTCTCTCTTTCCCCTACTCATTTTATCTTCTTCTTCTTCTCTCTATCTATTACAGCAGGCGGGGCGAAGGAATGGGGAGAAGGGGGAAGGTAGAGGGGAGAGAAGGAGAGGAGGGAGGGGGAAGAAGAGACGGGCATGCAGCTGCTCCTCCCTCTCCCCAGGCCTACCTTGCCTCCTCTCTTGTCTCTGCCTCTCTCTGATCTGCGCACTCTCTCGTCTGATCTCGCCTATCAGCCGCTTTTCTCAATCACTCTTCGTGAGTGATCACCCACCCACTCACGTACCCGACACACGGCTGGGTTATCGATCGAGACAAACGTTCAGAGAACCAAAATGTCAGGGCGTTTTTGATAAGAAGGAAAACAGAAATCCAGGACTTCTTCAGTATCTGTTTCACTCAAATACCGTTTGCTTACCCTTTTTTATACAAAAAAAACAAACATTCATCGAATCTGGCACGCATTATATTCCCTTCAGGGATGTTAAGCTTTCGAAAGTTGATGCGCGGAAGTTAGTGCAAAGGGCGCTGGCTGTAACGCGATTCTTCCCTTCGCAACATCTGGACTGAAACGGCTACGCAAAAAAAGAAGCGTAGGCTTAGAGGAAGATGGATCGAATTAGGCTGCAGGCCACCGCTTTTTTCTCACCCGATCGCCAAATGTTCAACGATTTCTAATGCACGAGTGACTCATAGCAAGGTTTCTGCGCCAAATATATCCTAGACCATAAAACTGGGCTAAATTATGCGGGAAATAAAGCTCAATAAAAATATATTGTGGAATCTTAATGATTGCAGCGATCTTATTCCACCATAGAGAGTTCATCAATTACCAATTTGTTTGCGATTTATAATATCTGAAAAATCGATAATCACTCACTCTGGGCTTGTTCATGGATGTGTAAGCGGGGCTCATGTTGTACTCGCGAGAGACGCTGCCCATACTACCGTACTGCGACATCTTCGAGTCGCGCTGAACAAAGGAATTAATAGAGAACTCCGGCACATTAACAGATAACCCCAGAGAAGATCAGAGGGTCAGAAGATTCGGAGAAGAAACGAGACAAGAAAGATAATTATGAAGCTTTCAAGATCATGTGAGACAAAAAAACAAAAAGATCGGCTGTGAGAGATTCAAAATATCGATCAGCATATCCTCGAGAAAAGTGAGCTAATGTTGCAGAAAGTGCACAACAACGTGGGCAAAGATCTAAGAATAGCTGACGAGGAGCAGTCAGAGGAGAGAGACGAGGGGAGGGATTGAGTGGGAGGAATGAGGGAGGAGAGGTGGGAGGGGCGGGGAGAGGGGGATCAGTCGGATACGTGAAGAGAAAAGATGCGAGAAATGCGATTAGAGAGAGGATTTTAGAATTCGACTCTCCTATTTGATCAACGATGAGCAATCAATCAATAGGCAAGATATTACGGTGTTCGATGCAATATCGATTGAATGCAATAAGGTTACGGTAACTCACATGCCGATCGTATCCCTGATCGGGCGAATGCGATCGCCTTGAGGAATCGACGCGGTGATTATCCCTGTTCGCCAGCTCCAATCCCCCGCCTCCGACCAGATCCGACCAACTGACTCCCTTCCTACAATATACGAAAACAAGGAGTAGGGGATATCAGGGGAGTAGCGAGGGGAGAAAGAGGAGGGAGAGGGTGGGGGACGCCTGTTGTTTCTCCCCTCCTGGCCCTTAGGGCCCTTAAGAGGGGGAGTCAGGTGAGAAGATGAAATACTAGAGAGGAGGAGTGGACGGAGAGTGTGATAGATTGGAGGGGATTCTCGGCACAATTCATATCATTTTGGGTCAATCCTGAGCCCATTGTCGACACTTCCTAAGGAACCAAACCACAACTGACAAATGCAGGGCTAATGGAAGAATGGACTTATAATACCCAAACATCACCAGAGCGATTAACGTATCGGCAACGTGGACAGTACCTCTTGAGTGTGTCGGCATTGGGGCTGCTCAGCTGGTTCCTGCCGCCCATGCTGCCGTAGTGCGTGTAATTGTCGTCCACCGAGCGGGGAAAGGCTGGAAAGAGGCGTGAAGATTAGGAATATCACGGCCGTTTTGGCTCTCTCCATTCTGCGATCTGTCTTCCCGGTTGGAACGAAGAAGAAGCGCCCAAAATGACGGGAACGAATTCAAAATGTCATCACTAGTGGAGATGACAGATTCGTGACGCAACTCACTGTCCGTGACAGGTCAAGAAGCCTATTTACTCATTACAGAGCGGATTTAGGTCCTGTCAAGAGTCTTGACAGGACCAAAATCTGTTCCGTAATTGACTCAAGACCACGAAAACTGATATTCAGGAGGTGGCGCAAGTGGCCATATTTCGGTTTCCAGCTCTCTCCATTCCGCACATTCTCTCGCCGGTCGGACATACACGAAAGAGTGTGCAGAATGGAGAGAGCTGGAAACCGAAAGGATATCTCTAAACTGACTGTGGCTCATCCACTCTCCGCCTGGCGGCAGATTCATGCCGTTCACGCGCTTCTCCGGCGACGCAGAGCGAGAATGGTGACGGTTCTGGAAGATACTTATTCTCCACGTTTCAATATTATCTATCAGCTAATTTTGTTCAGATCTCGAGTACAGCGGGAACGAAAATGGAAAAGTTTCTGCCACTTCAAGTGATTTTACAGTCGTCTCGCGACGACTACAATTTCTGACGGTAATTGCGGAGAGATGTGGTCAACCAGGGATGAGTTTCAAGCCGAAATAGCGTTCGCGAATCCCCAGAAACTCACAGTCATACTTCCTCTGGCACCGTCAATCACTCGGTTCGCCCACTGATCCGGTACGGTGTATTCATCTCCTCCTCTCGATTTGGCCCCTTGGTTTGGATGGGCTCCCTGCCCGATCTTCTTGCTCAGTTCGGTGTAGTTGGAACTGGACGCGAGCCGAGTGGGAGGCTCTGAAAAATATTGGTTGATTCCTACATATTCCAAAAGTATTTCTTTGTTATTATTTTTCTTCGTTATGGCCAACTAAAATCATAGCCATGTTATCGGCAGTGTTCATGTTTCATGCTTTGAAAGGCTTCGTACCCGGTGGGAGTTCCCTGTCTGAATACTGTAGCAGATGTTTGTTTGCGTCGATGAATCTCTGGAGCTCTCGATTCTGCGAGGGCGAGAGCTCCGCCCGATTCATCAAGTCCACACCATTGTGGAGCTTGTTCTGAAATGTGTCGGCAATTAAAACGTATTTTAATATCACGCTATACTTGTTGAGGAAGGGAATTTGAAAGAAACGTTGTCTATGACCGGCTAATCAAATATTCATAATAATATTATATTTTTCCGATAGCCATCGATTCAGTAAATGCATTTCTATAGGGTGGAAAAAGTGAAGTAAAGGGAAAACAACGAATCGGTGCAACTCACTGCGGTGTCTATGTTGAGCTCGTCTCCGAGAGACATGGCTCCTCACCCTGGAATGCCCGTTCTTATTTACACCCTTCTCATCATATTCAGAAACTCTTACGCGATCTCGGGCTGAATCACACACGTGCGGTCGGTTGTAATAGAAAAGAGTGAGGAGGAAGATGGAGAAAGAATGGTCCATGGAATGGGGATGAGAGAGGCGCAAGGAATGGAGGAAGAATAGACGAATTCACGACCTACGGAGTGCCGTAAATCACGGTTCAGATCAAAGCGGAATTCTCTTCCGCTTTGATCAGAACCACTAGGATACAATGAAATCGAGGAAGTGATTTGCATGAAATCTGACATGCTCATGCTTGATGGAAGTTTGATTGATTCGTGGCTAGATGGAGTAATAACGAGCTATCAATCAAATCTTCCGCCCAGTCCTGAGATCGGCGGTGGAAATTCCGATGTCGCAACATGTCTTGGTATCAATAAAGCGAGAGTGGAGGAGAGGTAAGAGACAAGCGAAAGGTGAAGATGAGAGGAGAGGGGAAGCATGGGAAAGACTACGGAAAGAAGACGAGATGGGAAACAACAACTGCGCCCTCCTTGCAGTAGAAAAGAATATGAGAGTGAAGCGAGAATGCGAATGGGAAGGAGATGGGAAGGAGTCGAGAGGAGAAGAACAAGAAGAAGGTCGTGATATTTTCTCGTGCTCTACGCTCAGAACAATAAACTGCTCTATATCTTCGATCAACAATCAACAGTCCTTCATATGTTATGGCCAGACTATCTCCATTACATCCACCCTCTCGCTCATAATCGCGAGAGATTGTGTGAAATGGATAGAGTACGTTCTCCGACTGTGTTGTTCGCATCTCCTGCAAAATTGAAGGCTATTAGCTAGGACATCTTGTACGTACATCAGACGAAGCACGGCAAAATAAGGGCTGAGCCGGGGATTGAACCCGGGACCTCTCGCACCCTAAGCGAGAATCATACCACTAGACCACTCAGCCGTGCTCGCTCTCTCCTCTCCGGGGCGCTTTCTTCTCCCCTCCGAGGAGGGATAAAGAGCGGAGTGAGGGAACAGGTTCCCTCTCTCGCTGTCTCGCGGGCTAGTTTGTCGTGGATAGAAAGATACAAGGGGGAAACAGAGCAATCTCTGGTGAGAATGTACCGATAAACACGCTCGCACATTCGTACCTCTTCACTTACAGCAAGACTTTATCAATTTGCCAGTCAGACACTATAAAGTTGGCGTAGTAGTGGATTTCACGCAAAAATAGGAGCGACATACAAGAAAGAAGATGGTGAACCGCGAAAATAGATGTGGTAAGGTGGTAGAATACGGTGTGAAGAAGCTGGTTTATTTCGCCCATTCCGCCTTCTTCTCCTTCTCGGGTTCCTGAAGGCAAATAATAATTAATATTCGCCTAAATCAACGATATAATTTCGAAATTTTACGTACTTCCTCGATGCCGGCAGTCTTCTCGACGACCTTGAGGGTGGAGCGGAAATCGACCTGAATAGGGCGATTTCAGGACCAGTAAAGGCGCCAAATGTATGTACCTTTGTGGACTCCTTCTTCTTCAGCTTGTCGAATTTGTTCTCGGTCTTGGATACCTTCTTGAGGGTGGGCTTGACGCTGTAATCGGTAACTTATTAATGGATCCAACTATTTGCTGACTGATCACTGTCCAAATATTATCAGCCCTTTGAGTTGACACAGGCATGTTGTTGATTTTGTGCGGATTTTGTGGTCTGACTCTTCTCAATTCTCTCGGCTCTTTCTCGCCAGGCAGAGACACAAGATAGCATTAGAAAAGAGGAGAGTCGTGTTCCTCTGTTTTGCCCTCAGCACTCACAATTTTCCTCTGAGATCATTCACGGCGATGGTCAGCTCGTTGATCTCGAAGTCCTTCTGTCTCACGGTGTAGTTGATGTCGTATGTGTCGGCCTCGAGCTTGAGCACGTGTCTCTTCATCTCCTCGAAGACGTCGCTGAGGTCGTCGACTGCGAAGGAAATCGATATTGTTACCGTAATCAGTCGGTGGTATCGCGGATCGAATAGTGCTATATCCCGTTTGCATAATCTATCGCCGATATAAGAAAGACTGTCCGGAAAGTAAAGAACTAGGATGCGACCCGGTATCATTGGTACTACTGTAATTAAGCGCGGCATGACTACCGTATGCTCCTCACTAGTGATATCAAATTGGCATCCGACTCTCTTCATTTCACGTTATCTCTCGCCAGAGAGAGAAACGAAAGATTGGGCGAATTGAGGACAGTGGGATGTCGATTTTTCATCACTACTGCTTACCCGAGTCGAGGTCGGGGAGGGGGACGATTCTCTCATTGAGAATGCGGGATCTCTCGAGCTCGAGCTGTCTCTGCTTCTCCTTGAGATCCTCGGCGGCCTTCATCATGAGCAGCTTCTGGAATCAGGAGAAGACGTTATCGATGATCACTGGCTTGGTTGACTTACTCTGAGCTTCTTCTTTCTCTCGGGCGTGAGGAAACCCTTCTTGGCCTTCTTGGCACGACTGGCCATCTCGAGACGACTGCGCACCTACAAATAAACAATTAAATAATTGAAAATAAATCAAATAAGATCTCGTGACTGAACACATAACACGAGGGAGTAACTTTTCAGCTATTGAGTTCACGAGACGAGTTATGTGGAGATGCTCCGTCCCATATTCTTCGTACCTTGAAAGATTTGAGCGTTTCAAATTTGAGACACTTGAATATCGTCGCACAACTAGTGACATATTCTTCGTCTATGACTCTATCCATAAATATGTGCTTTACGACTCTACCGATTTGTATTCTCTCGCTCCTCTCACTCGTAATCTCCGTTCCTCTCATAGTTTGCGCATATCTCTTCCTTTCAGACTGCCAGTCTCTTTCTCAACTTGTGCGAGTAGAATTCTAACGCTCTGGAACACCCTCCCCTACCTCTTAGTTAACTCACCCCGTCCTATTTTCCGTAATTCTATCTATAAAGCCCCCTCCCAAGTTATGTCTAACTCACAAATTAGATTGTAACACAAAACTGCCACATTCCACCACCACGCCCAAAGACTCGCCAGCCCGAGCCTGAAGACCAACCTACCTCTGCCCTGCTCTCAACCCATAATCGCACGTAATGTGTTGGTGATAAAGATTAAAGCTATTCATCAAGGCGTTATGAAGATGCCACTACCAAACGACGCTCATTTCCAAAGATAAAACAAATCGAAAGTCTCACCTCGGCCTTCTTGCGTTCGCGCTCGCGCACCTTGCGGGCCTGAAAAAAAGCATATCTCACTATTTTTCTCTCGTTTCCCAATTTCAAACGTTTCCGTTGAATGATGTCCCACCTCCTCATCCTCCTCCTCCTCCTCTCCACCCTCCTCTTCTTCCTCCTCGTCATCATCGTCCTGGGCGCCTCCGTACCTCAGCTTCTCCTCCTCCTGACGGACGGGAGCGAACTCCTCGTCTTCCACGTCGGCTCTGAAGAGAATACGATATTAGTCCTCGAAATACGAGTTGTCGTCTCTTCATTTCACAGACTCTCTCTCGAGTTGACCAGTCCTGAGATGAAAAGAAAAGACATCGACCTGTATTTCGAATTCTATACCATACTGCATTTGTCCACTCAAGCTCCATAGAGCACGAGTTGTATTACGTATTTTGGGATTTTATCATGTGTTTTCATTCGTACTGTTCCATCCATTTGATAATATATTTTTGCATCCACGAATTAATTTTCAACAGTCCAGATCTATCGAATAGATCGCTCGATAACATACCAGTGCCAATCTCGCCGTATCTTCAACAAGTTGAGCAAGCAGAATCTACTCCCTCCCATCTCTCCTTTCCCCTCAGAACACCTATCTCTCGCGCACATTCTCTCTCCCACTCAGTGTAAAACGCCTACTGTTTGCGTAAAGAAAGGGGGCAGAAGATGTGACAAGCGAGAAATCCGCCGAATCTAACTGCTCTAGGGCGATATTAACTAGTATTATATCGGTCCCAAAACAAGCAAAAATATGAGCAGCGAAAAATTGCTGAGTCGAAAAGTAGTAACATCAGCTATTCGGCACATAACCCCATGTTCAGAAGCCATATTCAGATAATTTTGATTTTTGAGATCAAAATGAAGAACACCTGTCGCCTACTAATTATAGTTTCAGCAGCAAATGTGGCCTACATTTAACAGGAGTCAAGACCAGAAAATCAAAATCACAATTATCTGATTGTGAACATAATGCAGGATTGAGAAATCAAACAACAAACAAAACTACTCACCTAAAGTAGTCGCACATTGTCTTGTCGACTGATTCCTGTGTGGAATGGGGCGAGAAGGGACGATTCCTCCCCTTATCCCTCCTCCTCCCACACACATCTTCTTCATTGTCCTCATCCTCTCCCTTCATACGATCTCTCACTAGGATCTCTCCTATCCCTGCCTTCTCTCATCCATACTTGAGGGAGAGAGATACAAACAGACATTCTCTTGGCAGCTTGAGAAAGTCGACGGTATCGTCTTGAATGATAGATGAGGGATGTTACACGAGTTAAATGATTCAGCAATCGGAGAAGCATATGCGAAATTTCCATTGAAATTTGCAAATCCGCTGTAATCATTGATGAAATGGGCCGACAACTTCCAATTGATCATTTGGTCTTATGGAAGTTTGAAAAGACACAAAAGCGAACGTCGTGAGAACAGCAGCGATTTCCAACACCCTAAATTTTGCCGATAGCTCAAATTATCCCCGTCGTTACCGAGAAAATGCCAGATACTTTGATTAGAGGCGCCGTGCTGAATCTCACGATAGCCGACTTCACCTGTTTCCGACTGATGAGAGAGTCGCCCTATTTGAGCCTCGCTTTGGTCGAATTGTTCCGATGCTGAATTTTACAGAGCCCAGTGCGAATCCCTGGCAGGTTTGGCTCGTCCTTTTTATTTGTGTATATCATCAAACTATTTTGCATCTTTGATTTCGGGATGATATAGTATAAAGCATTTATACGTTTTCCAGTCCTCTTTTCTTGTTCGACTGGATAAGATTAACACAGCCATCCTACTGTCATCTGGGGTTATTACATTTCCGCCCGCTATTTTTGCGTACATCAGGTTTCTGAGTATCAATCTGACTACCCTCAAAATCAATTTTCAGAATTCTGACAATTCCAGATTTCAAGAAAGAGTACTTACTGAAGTTGTTTGTGCTTAATGGATTTTCAGTGAATATTTTATCAACAATAAACATACAATATAAGCGATTTAAGAACTTTCTGATCTATATGGTTGTTATTGTTCAAACGCAATTCACGAACTGGCCTTTCACCTATTACATCTACAAATGGTTGCGGGAAACACCCATTCCGTTGTTCTTTCGATTCACGCAAGTTTGTGTGTTTCCAGTAATTGAGTCCAAATTACTGGCAGGACTTTGCATACTCGTTTATGTGGCAATCAATGTTTTACATTTCTCTCAATCGATACCTAACTATTCGTTTTGATGGAATGACTAAGCGAGTACGTTTCAATGTGTTGTCGTTCGAAAAAGTCTCTTTTTTCATAATGCACGACGATATTTTATATTCTCAACTAGTTCTTCAATTATCATTGCAATTATTTTTGGTTTCCCTCTGTTCTTCAGTGGATTCTCCTACATACCGGTGATTGAGTATAGTTTATGCGTAGTTACTGGAATATAAATTAAGATTCAAATCAAAGAAGGAATTTGCGCTCATTATGCGATTTACAAAGAAGGAAAGGAAGTATCGCGAGTTTTTGCATGAGCTTCAATCACATGACCATTTCAGTATTTCGGTATCCCGGGCACATATCACCAAAACTTCATGTCTTTCATTACCCTTCTCGTCAATTTAATGTTCGTTCGCAGGCTCAAAGCACTGAAACAGGATATTGGTGAAACCAGCAGAATCAAGGGCAAACCAGAGCATGGTAGTCCAAAAAATTCTGAAACTTTTGTCAAAACGTGTTTACCAGGATTACTGATCAGTTCGATTCTCATGTTCCTCGTGCATGCTGTGCAGACATACATACAGGTTCATGATGGGTATTATCGTTTCTCGATCGCATGGCAATTCCTGGTTTCTATGACTTTCTTGTTCGCATTCATTTCAATTATTAATTTTTCAGATTGTCAGTCAATACGTTTCGAACCCCTTCATCGTTGTGTGTATTCCTCTTTTCATTGCTGCCGCTACCACATCTCCCTTCTGGACTCTGATTGGATTCGCTCATTCCCTGAGGTAATATTATTTTATTTTAATTTTCATAATTTAAATTTATGCAGAAGGACTATCCTCAACGGGACGCCATTACAAACACGACGGGATATGACAGTAACAACAGCAAACGTTAACACAATCTAAAATACAACGAGATATTGTTTCGCAATGCATCGTTCATCTTTCTTTTCAGTTCCGCATTTCCCACAGAGCTCTTGTTCCGCAATGAATTATTTTTACCACTATGTTCGTGTGAAAAATCGTGCGAAAACATTCTTTGAATAATTCGAATTATTCTGCTATTATTCCCGAATAATTCCAAGAAAATATCATACGTAGATGAAATGGCGTCAGTGTTTTATTCTCACTTTTTTCATCGCTCATTCCCTTCGCTCGTTATTAGTTTCTTCGTGATCTTCATAGACGAAATTTTCACACGCCCGATCTTCCTCCATTCATTCGTGTAGATGGAAGTTTGCTTGTTCATACATCCTTCCATCCAAGTCTAATCATATTCATATTCGTTACTCACCAACGCATTAGGGAGCGGGAGGGAAGTGTAGGGTAGGGTAGGTGGTATTCGGAAGCTCGGGCGAGCTTGTAGGGGTGAAATTGTGTGGCAGTTTCCGTGTTACAATTTGATAAGAGAGGAGTCGACAGTGTAAGAAGGGGTTTCTTTATGGTGTTGCGATAAGGGGAGAAAATCTATGCAGAGGAGGAAGAATCATGACTTCGTCAGAACAGCATCGATCACACTAACCGGCAATTATGCAAGTGCGACAATGCAATTGGTCCGCTTGGATTCCTAGAGACGCCCCAAATGTTGACGCTCGCGATACACTTCACCTGTTTCCAAAGGATGCAGAAGTATAGGTGCCCTCTATAGCTGAATTGCACCAATGTCGAATGCTACCGACCCCTACACAGACGACTTGCAGGTTTGTTTTGTACATGTTACAAGCAATAAACAAACGGTCTCTTTTTTGAGTAAAGTAAAGGTAGAAGGGAAGGTCGGAACCAAAATTTTGGTTCAGAATACATGTACGCTCTTAGGCCAGATTCTTATTTTCACATCTCCTTCGCTCCTTGTATTATATTTCCTGCTCGTTTTACAGTCACCTCTCTTCAATCAAATTGACAAGATCAATACGGCCATCATGCTTTCGTCTTGAGTCATCACATTTCCTCCAGCTCTATTTGTATACATCAGGTTTCAGACAATGAAAATGGTAACACACATATCATATTTTCAGAATTTTGACTCTTTCGGAATACAAGAAAGAGTTTCTTCTGAAGTTGTTTGTTCTCAACGGATTTTCGGTTAGCTTAACTTTTTTTTCAAAAAATTTACAAACATGTAACGGATTTCAGAACTTTCTGATCTACATGGTTGTAATTGTTGAAATTCAATTCACTAACTGGCCGTTCACTTATTACGTATACAAGTGGTTGCGGGGAACCCCAATCCCTCTCTTTTTTCGATTCACACAAGTTTGTGTGTTTCCAGTATTTTTTCCCAAATACTGACAGGATTTTGCATACTCGCTTATGTGGCAATCAATGTTCTATATTTCACTCAATCGCTATCTGACCATTCGAATTGATGGAATGTCTATGCGAGTACGTTTCAATATTTTAGTTTTGAATATGTTGTCAATCCAGAATGCATGGCGCTACTTCATATTCTCCACTAGTTCTTCAATTATCATAGCAGCAGTGCTTGGTTTCCCTCTTTTCTTCAGTGGATTTAGCTATAAAGAGGTGTGAAACTGGTCTCATTTCAGTTGTCTGGCAAAGACCGATTTAGATAGAGATTGAAGAAGGATTGAAGAAAACGGATCACCAGAACTTCATGGCTTTCGTAACTTTTATCTTCAATGTGATGTCTGCTTTTATCTTTTTGTTCGCAGGCTCAAAGCATTGAAACAGGATATTGGAGAGAGTAGCAGAATCAAGGGGAAACCAGAGCATGGTACATAACTGGAGCCTAGAATGCTTTCGATAGTGATCTCCCAGGATTGTTGATCAGTTCGATTCTGATGTTTCTCGTGCATCTCGGGCAGTCAATCATACAGGTGCGTGTTCATTAGTGATGACAAAGCGGACTCGTTTTTACTCATTAGTTATCATTAGTAGGTTCCTAATCGTTCATGTCTTAGATCGTCACTCAATACATTCGGAATGGCTACCTCGCCATCACTGTCCCTCTATTCATCGCTGCAGCGACCACAGTTCCCTTCTGGACACTCATAGGCTTTGCACATACCCTGAGGCATTTATTCTCATAGTTTACCGTTCAAAGAACTTATTCAGAAGAACTATCCTAAACGGAACACCTCTACAAGCACGCCGTGACATGACGGTAACGTCGCACTCAACAAACGTTAGCACGATCTGAAATGAACAATTACCAATTTCGCAATCAATCGTTGAGGTATCTTTTCAGTTCCGTATCTCCTCCAGAACTCTCGTTCCGCCATGATGTATTTTTACCGCTATGCTCGTGAGAAAACCCGTGCGAAAACATTCTTTGAATATTTCGAATTATTCTGCCATTATTCTCGAAACATTCCGAGAAATTACGTCAGTGTTTTCTTCTCACTTTTTTTCGTTTCGCCATTGCTTATTCCCCTCGCTGGTTATTAGTTTCTTTGTAATCTTCATAGACCAAACTTTCACACGCCCGATCTTCCTCCATTCATTGGTGCAGATGGAAGTTCACTCGTTCATGCATCCTTCCATCCAAGGCCTTATTTTTCTTCGCGCCCTCTCCTCTGCCCCCTCTCCTCGCTCCGCCCCTTTTCATATCATCATCGTTATCGTTCCTCCATAGCTCATTCGTGTCCGATAGATGTCGCGCTTTCTTGCCTGCCTAATATTCTCCTGTCTCCTCCTCTCGGTCTCGACCTATGTCCTCAACACCAATCTGCATCGGTTGACAAAGAGGAACAGCAAGCGACAGTGTAAGTGTTTCTGCCTAACGCAACTCTCATTATTGCCTCCATTTCAGTATACGTCGGAGACAAAACGAGGGAGGAGTACAGAAATGTAAGTCATTTCCTAAATGATTTACTACTTATCCAATAAGTTTCAGGACTTAGCATGGATTGCCCACTTTCCTATGGACAAATTGCAAGGCGCTCGATATGAATGGTTGTCGGGATGAAATTCGTGCAATTGTCATCGATTTGGTAGTGTGTCATAAACCGATTTCGTTAATCTGTTTTCGTCAGTTAAATAATACAAAGTATCTTCCAAATATCATTGATATTTACTGACAATATAGAGAGATGCCATTTAGTCAAATGGCTGTGGATCCGGGACAAACATGTTTATGGCAGGGGGATCTCGAGTGAAGAAAGGTGTCTTCGTTATTTTTATCGTGAGAGTGTCATAGTCTCGAGTGTTTTTGTCAGGTGTGATGTGGGTGCTCATTAACGTAGGCTAGGAGCCCGAGGACCTTGTGCTCTAGGACTCGCGAGTTGTAGACGCATTTGGAGATGTCGTCCAGTCTCGCCTCGACCTCACGCAGATGGCGCTCGTAGCGATGAGCCTGATTGTCGCCAGTTCATTAATTATGAAAATGATCAGGATGAGACTAGATATTCAGACATCTCAAGCTTCATTCCTAATGCTAAGGTCGTGGGAGTGAAGCATTTCCTCATTCATAGTACATGATGTTTCCTATACTTTGTGACTCGTGACCCGTGAAAATTCATGAGTCGTGCCAATTATAAATTTCCACACGACAAAACACTATCATGTCTTCGAATTTCCACGCACTTGTCAAAATAGGGTTGCCAACTTAACGATGACTGCATATCTCAAGCGTTCTATGACAGAGAAGTGATAGAAATGAGGAACACTCCATCGAATTGTCGGCCATACTCACCAAGACTCTCGTCTTCTCCAGCTCCTCGCTCTTGCTGTTCAGAGACGCGGTAACATTCTTGGTCGCTGATCTCAGCCCAAATTCTGTCTTCCGAGCCACTTCGAGTTCAGCCATCAACTAAAGTGCACTGGATTTAGTTTCGGATTACAGATCTCTCATTCTGATCTCTCGTAAAGTTTCTGATCCGAAAATATAAATCCGATGTTTTCGGAAATATCCTGCGGTTTCTCACGTATCACGTGGTTTCATAAAAACGAAGAGAAAGTGAATTATTTTAGGAGCTCGTTGGCGTAAGAGTCAGCAAATGCTCAACAAGCCCGAGAACAGGCAAAACATGATGTAGGCTGTTGGTCCTAGGGGTAACCTTTCATTCTGAATCGAATGGCTGATTCCGTTTTTCGATCTGAGCCTTCTGAATCCCGGTACGGCACGACGTCAATTTGCTCAAAATATGTTTCTGCGATAAAAACAGGTCCAGGGGGGGCTAAATTGGGCGAAATCTCGTGTACCCGAGCAGAATTTAATTCTCTACAAAATGAAAAAAAGATCTGAATCCGTCGTAGAGAAAAAGTAGATTTTTTATCTACTGGCGGCGCGGGAAAATACTTTCACATTAGAAAGAGCATGTTTTCTTGATTATTTTGGTATATGGGGTAAAGGCAATATCTCTGTGAAAAGTACTTTTATGGAGCATTATCCGTGGCCAACCGGCTGTTTTTGTGATTTTCTCGCTTTTCTCATCTTTTTTAGTTCGTCGTTTCATGAGCTCTAACGCAGAAATTCGATTTATACGTGCAAAAATCCTCCAGATACTTATATTATCAAGTGAATCTGAGAAAATGATTTTTTTGACACAAAAATCCTCATCGACGACGACGTCAGGGTAGAAAAAAAATATTTTCCTAAATACATTACTATAGAAGTTTCTAGAGTATAATTGGCCATGGAAAATGCTCCATGAAAGTACTTTTCACAGAGATATTGCCTTGACCCCATATACCAAAATGATCAGGAAAACATGATCTTTCTAATGTGAAAGTATTTTTTCAATATTTTGCCAGTAAATCAATAATCGACTTTTTCTCGACGATGGATTCAGATAGCGCCTCGTCCTTTTTTCAGTTTGGCAGAGAATTAAATTCTGCTCGGGTACACGAGATATCGCCCAATTTTTCCCTCCCTGGGCCTGTTTTTATCGCAGAAACATATTTTGACCAAATTGACGTCGTGCCGTACCGGGATTCAGAAGGCTCAGATCGAAAAACGGAATCAGCCATTCGATTGAGAATGAAAAGTTACCCTTAGGATCAACTTTTGAGCCTACATCATGTTTTGCCTGTTCTGGACTCTGTCCGACTCTTAGGCGAACGGGCTCTTAGGAGAGTTCCGATTTTCGATCACTGGTTTCACTTACCGCTCCGCACTTGGACGTGGTAGTGGTCAGATCGTCGGTTAGCTCGGCGATCTTCTCGTCTCTGACCAACACCGCCGTCTTCTCCTTGCTGCAGTCGTTGTGGGCACGATCACGCTGTTCTGCCAGTTGGACACTCTGAGAGGGGGAATTGCTATTAGTGATGACAAAACGGCTTTTCGAGCCGTCTTGAAGCCGGCTTCAACTCGGCATTTTTAACGGTGAAGCCGGCTTGAACCCGAGTCAAAACCGGCTTGCCGAGTCCGCTTTGTCATCACTAATTGCTATGGTCGAAGTGCCTCTGCCTACACTTATGCTGTGGAAAAGGAGAAGAGGAAATATTATTTTTTAACCCCCCCCCCCCCTCTTCCCATGTCGACCCAAACAAAGAAGTTTCAAGTCGCTCTAATGGGAGCCGAGATATATAATTGCGGAAACTCAAATATGTCGTTTTCGCCTTGACTTTTTCCACAGCATCAGTCTCGCGGCAAGAAAATCGAGTGGAAAAGTCGCCTTCTCATCTTCGTCAAGCAGTCATAAACTGTTCAGAAAGAGCACCTAGGACCGGAAATAACTAAATGTAGCTCCTATACCTGGTGAATGACTCAAGAAAGATATGCATGGTACCTTTGTGACATGCAAGAAAAGTGAAACTATATGGTGTTGTCTCACCGTAGCCTTTTCGTTCCACAGCTCATTCTCGAGGATTCGTATCTCCTCACGTCTCTTCTGATTCATGTTCTCCTCGCGGCACTTGTGCTCATTCTGGAGCTCTCTCATCTGCTTTTTCGCGTGCTCAACTCGTCTTTTCTCCTCCTCGAGCTCGATTTGCTTCTGAAACCGAAATAAAATAAAAAAAACTAAATATGTTATTCTGATCTCTTGGCCTAATTATCATCATATCTTATTCCGAATTGTTAATGCTCGGGTAGCAGCGGAAATAGCGGCTTCAGTTGGGGTATGTAGTTGTCACTCTTATTCTATTACGCGGAATCGGCGATCCGGAAACAATGCAATCGAGCAACGAGCTAATCAGAGGCGCCCATCCTCCCTCACGACGACCAAAGTGTGTTCATGAATATGGAAGATGCGCGCAATGATGTCGCAACGCGCGTGGTTGGTATTTCGGGATGCTCTAACATTTGGTGGCATTTTTCTCTAGAAGGTTGTCCGTCATCTGGATGGTATCCACAATAGTGTTGACAAATCGGAACGAGGCACTCCTCAATTGCTCTCTCGAGAATCTGCCAAAGAAGAAAGCACGCGAAAAAAGAGAGTCGATTCCGATTTGTCATCACTAATCCACATGACGTTTTACCTGTTTCAGGTCATCCTCGAACTTCTTCTTCTGCACGACAATCCGGTTTTCGGTCTCGTGAAAACTGGCGATCATTTCGGATCTCTGGCCCTCGAACGATTCATCCATTTGTTTTACAAGTTCCGAGTGCTCCTCGGCGGCTCTGAATGGGAAATATTGATTTCATACACAGATTATGTCTGCATTAGCCACACTTACTTGAGAGCCATCGAAATGTGCTCGCGAATCATGGTATCGTGACGGTTCTCCTGAAATGGTACAGTCAGGATAAATTCCGATGCTTGTTTTCACCTGAGCGCTAAATTCATCCTCGTAGAGCTTCTTCAGATTAGAGATAGTAGCTTGCTTTTCCTGTTCGCTTAACTCGAAGGCTTCCTCTATTTTCTGAATTGTACAAGTTGATCATTTTTCAGAAATAGGCCATTTCAGAAATAGGCCGGATTTAGAAATGTACTTGGACAGACGGTTTATGGAGCGTGACACTTCCCCCTGCGTCAGGCAATCTTTTTGTACTCAAGTCTAGATGATAAAAACTGGAGGGACACTCTACTGATTCGTCATTTGATTTATCAATTGCGTCATACATCACGAGAGAAAGAGCAGCTGATTATGATCACTTTTTGATAACTAGAGGCTTTGCTTTCGAGTTCTCGGCACTCTGGATTCAGATCCAATTAGCGTGTGAAACAAAGGAATTGACTACGTAGTGAGCATACCTCACCGGGAAATAGCCAGGCACTAGACGTAGCAACACCGCTGATAACCCACCTTCACTCTTTCCTTCATTGCCTTCACACTCCTATCACATTCATCCCTCAATTTCTCCACTTCCTCATCCCTCCTTTTCGTGTATGCTTTCACGAAGGAATCGGTCTCCTTCCGGATTATATTGCGTTCCAGATCAATTTCTTGGATCAGATACGTCTGTAAATTACACAAATAATAAATATATATGCAATTTAATGTTATATATTTATTTCTGTAGTATCCTGTTGACCATCAAGGCACTCATTATTTTCATAGTACTGATTCCAAGTGCTTACGAAATTGTAGATTCTGCTATGCGGCCAGAGGACGTAGTCGTCATCATGGAGAGGTGAATAGGCTTCCGTCTCGAGGGACACCAGCACAACGCACCCATTACGACTACCGATGATCAGGTTGTCATGGAGCACCGACAACTGAACACAACTTCTTCTTGCCATGGTTATTTCGTCATGGGGTTCTCGATCTAGAATATCGAAACACACGAACATATGAGAGGGGGTAGTGACAGTGCTTCATGAACAGCTCCGGGTCCTCGATATCGGCCGTTCTCGAGACAAGAACCTGCCCACAAGCGGTGCCGAGGAACGCCAGCTCTCCTCTGCCAGCCATGAGCTGCGAACTCGACTGGTAGCCGAGCGTGGAGGTGTGCATGCTCAGCACGCCCAGCTCCTCAATGATCAAAGATCACTGCCATCTCACCTTGTTTCCGGGAACTTTTAATGCTCTTGTCGTAAACAAGGAATCAACTCACCTTGCCGTTTCTCAGTCGCGCCACGGTGAATCGCTTGTTGAGCACGTAGACATTGTTGCCGATGTGCAGAATGTCCGTGTAGAACTGTAGTTTCGTCTCGACACACCACACAAGATCGCCAGTCCGACAGTCGTACACGAAGATCTGCAAAATATGGCCTTTCCTTGCCGACGTTGGACATTATTTGGAAGTTTCCCTTGTCTAATGACTAATTCCTCATTTGCAAAGTCCACCCACACAAAAGGGCACGTACTATTGTTAATCCGCCTTGGAGCTTTTCGTGGCATCCAATGCTATTCTTGATGTAATAGGGCATCTCTCTCCCCTCTTACCTGGTCATTTACTCCGAGTACGGTGAGAAAGTCATCGTTGTCGGCGAAAACTGCCTTCGCGATTCCCTGAGGGCCGTGGGATTAGCACTAACGAGCGGCGCTCTGACGAACAACCGTGCCTATTACTGGGTATGCCGAATGAGCAATGTCTCTCTCAATCATTCACTCGGTCAGAGAGCCGAGAGAGTGTACAAAATGAGGAGGGTGTGCTCTTCATCGATTACCTTCTTCAAGTTCGTACTATATCCGCTGACTCGAGAGAAATCATGAGTAGAATAAATATCGAATCGATGAGATTGGAAGAGCGCCACGAGGGATCGAGAGGGGTTCACGCAACACTGAATATCCACATTGTATAGTGTTCGAGAAAAATTAGAATGAGAATCATTTCATAATATCCTTTTTCTCAGGCCCTTTTTTCGTTTCATCTCCTTCTCATCCGGCTTTAGAATGCATCACTTACGTATACAAAGTGCTGCACAATGAGGTCCTCTCTCGGCTCAAGTGAGTGGAAGGCAACTTCGAAGGCAGTCACTCCAATTTTAGTGACAACAATGAGTTGGTAGAGTTGGTCAGTGAAGAATATGCCTAGCACATCCTTCATCTGCGAGTAGCTGACGATTCTTCTGAACAAAATACGTGTTGGAATAAAAACAGATGCGTGTTTTCAAGTGGGTCTCACCCAGAGTTCCTGGCAGAAATTATAATAGCCCCATCGGCATCGAGCGTTGCCACGAATTCATTCGATATAGATGCATTGGTGACCTCTTTGAGATGCTTGACAGTCACCACTCGACCACCGTCTTTCATCGTCCCATTCACGTGTCTGAATAGGATCTACTCATTTCCCTCGTATTCGTTTCAATGATGCCACATTTTAATCAGAGCCCAGAAAACGACATTCTGATTCTATCCTCTCAATTCATGGTATTCAATTCCGATTATTTTGTATTTTCTCTTCCATTATTCCCGTCTGACCTCAAGCAGCTGACCAGCAGCTCCTTCCCATTCGTATAGACGAGATTCTCTTCCGTCTGATCGAAGGCGAGAATGCGCTGGTTTCCGGCCTCGAGTCGGCACTCACTCAACTGTAAATTCGCGAGGTATTGCAAGCCGTACTGGCCATGAATCTCAGTTGCTTGGGAAACGAACCACTATTGTAATCGCCTCCTCCCATTGCGGATTACCCTCGTGCATCGGGAACACCAGGAGGATTCCGTTTTGAGTTGCCACTGCGAATTTTCGGATCGTGAAGGTCATTGCGACCACTCGGCACTCGGGAATCTCACTGTCCAGAAATCTGAAAACTCTTAACTTCAACAAAAAATATATGTCAAATCTCCAAATTGAATCCTCAAAGATCAGCAAGATCAGTCACAATTCGTTATGAAGCACATACGATCTGTATGATTCCGAAAGATCGACGATCTGTAGTGGCAGGGTCTCGCGGTAGAGACGGATGGACGACGTCGTGGTGCCAAACGCCATCGTCACATCGGACGCCCAGGAGTGACAGGTGACGTCGTCGAACTTAAAATATAATTTTTTACTAATTCGCCAGTCAGAGAATGCAATCCACGTTACCGCCTCGATAGGCTACATCATGAGTTATGGGGCGAAAGGTAGGTAGGAGAGACACATAGCATTCCATCAACAAGGATACATGAAACAAATAAAGACCAGTGAAAAAATACATGAATCTGGGAGAACTTGTCGACGTATCCGTTGAGCACTCGGAGGAGGTAGGCGTAGTCTCCGCCGAAGACACACACTATACCCTCGTCGGCCGGACAGAACGAGACCTGCAAGCACGCTTTCCAATTATCACATAATGAGAGGCGATTAGTTCCCAAAGATCAGCAAGAACAGTCAATATTCATTAGGATTTACTTTGTAATCACGGAATCCTCATTTCGCGTGATCAATTGTTTCTTTCTGACGGACAAGAGAGTGCAAAGTGAGGAAAATCGAATTCCGATTTGCCATGACTAGGGGTGTATTACGCAATGCTGACCTCCCATCGAGCCGAGTCCGTGTTCGGCACGAGTTCCCCAAGCGCGCTCTGCTTGAGCTGCTTCATATCGAACACGCACAGCTTGATCATGTCTGAACTGGCCTCTGACAGGGCGACCAGGGATTCGGAACCTTGCGAGATGCACATTGACGTCACTCTGGAATCACTTTCACTCTTAAAATGCGAATTTAGAGAGCATGAATAGCAAAAATATAAGTTAAAACACACATTCATGAATGTAAATGGGGATTGTGAAACGTCGAATGAATGAAGAATAGAGCAACTTACTTATTGGGATGCGATACATCGATTACAGCCTCCATGGTGCTCGCGTCGATCACGCGAATCGCCGCGCCTCCCTCACTCGATTGGTCGTTGATCCCGAAGGCGATGAATGAGTGATCGGGCGAGGCGGTGAGACAAGTCACCTTCAAGGGTAATCATGAGTGCGAGGCAGCAATGACAAATCTCCTCATTTCGCATAATCTTTCGTTAATATGACCGACAAAAACACCTAAATTCGCGGCAATCATTCACAAATCTTTCGCCAAATATAATTCCTTGGGTACAATTCCTCCACTCGATACCAATACATCCTTGGGTACAATTCCTCCACCCGATACCAAAATCCTTGGGTACAATTCCTCCACCCGATACCAATACATCCTTGGGTACAATTCCTCCACCCGATACCAATACATCCTTGGGTACAATTCCTCCACCCGATACCAAAATTGAATCGGGAGGGACAATGAGCAAGTATTGGATTGAAATCCCTACAGCTCACCTCTCCACTCTGCTTCATGCACTCGACTCTCGGATTGTCTCCATCGATGTCGATATGATGAAGGCAGTCGGCATTCGTGTAGAAAACGGTGGTGGAGAGACCGAAAACGGCTGACTCGAAGCCTCGAATCGACTGAAACACTCTCTCTTCTCACTAGATAGTTATGCTGTAATTCTTATCTTTTTTTTGCCGAACCATGTTAAATTTCAATTTTTGTCTTTAAGAGCATCATTATTTGCTACGACAGACGCTCACCTGACTTCTACTTGCGAATTCGTTCGAAGAATGCATACTGCTTCGTGTCTACGAACACTCCCGGATCGTGAAGGGCCGTGTGCTGAAATAATTTCAAATTATCTTACATTAAAACGAGAAAGAAAACTCAATAAATAAGAAGATTTCTAACCTCAAACCAGGAGTGATCGTACTTCTTGACCTTCTTGATTAGATCTGCTTGGAGGAATTTGATGCTGCCCTCGTTGTCGCTTTCGTGGTCTGAGGACGATGATCGCTTGTCCTCCAGCGTCTTTGAAGCCTCAAAATTGGTCATCGCCTAGGTTGATTGAACCTTTTTTGAGTGGCCTGTGATAACTGCGGAGCAGTACCATCCGACATTGTCACCGTGGTTTTCTTCTCACAAAGATCCCATAAGCTATAGGAAAATCTACTCTAACCTTCTTGCTGAGTGGTTTCTTCTGTCTGGCTGGTTGCCCTGGCGTCTTCGAAGTGGATCTCACTGGTTCCCTCTTCTTCCGACTCAAATTCGGCTCACTCGTCGACGGGCGAATTGATCTCTGCATAGGAGAGATTCCGCCTGAGATTTACTAAATTTATCAAAAGAAATTATGAAATCTGAATTGTTCAAAAGTCTAAGCGAAATAAACGAGCATGGGGTGAGCTCCAGGGGCAAACGGAGAAGCCAGCATGCCTCCAGGTTGCCTCGCTAGCGCGATCTCCTTGCACTTGAATGGACTGACTACTAAGAGACAGAAGGTGTTCAGTTGACTGCGTCTCCATCTATGTCCCTCCCACTGGAGCACTTCCGGAAGGTGTTCAGTTGAGCGTGAATGAATGAGATTCATATATAATTATAGAAAAACTTCTTTATCATATAATTAAAGTTTAAAATATTTTTTTACTTGCCGACATTATTTTACGTTACTATAGAGTGTCGAATTACGCTTCAAACATTACCTTCCCACGGTGAATTTACTCAGCAGTTCATACGGCCAGTAGCTAAGGACAGTATATGTGTAAAATAGAGGCACTTGACATTTCGATGGATCGTTACACTGTGGCCCAAAGATCGAGCTCCCTGCCGATTGTGTCAATGTTAGGAAATGTCAAAGGAAAAGGACCAAAAGGCGTGCTGACTCAGAGCCACCCAATTGCATGCAATGCTAAAGGGCGCGGTGACATCAATAGATCTGAAATTTGTTTCCCCAATGTTCATTTGGTTTCCTCAAATTCGGCATGCATGTATCCTTTTTGCATATTACATCACTCCAAAAACAATACCTTCTTCCTAGAATCCCTGTCTTGTCATTATCTATATGGATTTGCGTAAGAGAGGTAGGTCACCAGCAAATCAATGTTGAATTTTTCACTAGTTAGATTATCGGATGCATTCTTCCACTTCATTACTATCCATTCTTCCACTTATCTATTTTTCTTATCTCATACTATCCAGTCTGATTCTTCTTGCTGACCCAACTATTCTTGTCCGATTCCGTTGGCTTCGCCGTTTCTCTAGTTGTTTATGCTATCTCGCTGTCCCATTGATATCTCCTTCATATTCTCGATTCTCTTCAATTGACATTGATTCTCTTGACTTTTGCCGGCTGTATCTCTTCGTATCACATGATATCTTTACCTCTCTGCCCTCAATTGAAGCCCCGCCCATAAGACGTATAAATCGCAGACTTTTTCGTTTGGAGTCAAAAGCCGAACACCTTTGAAAATATCGCGCGTTCTTGATCGCTTTGCCCCTAGACTGAACTCTTGGCTTAGAACTAAGAGACAAGGTCGAAAGTATCTCCATATCGAAGTTCTCGCAGAGCGCTATCTCCATTGCGGTCCTAATGGCGCAATATTAAAGCATAGCTAGAGTTAACCAAATGTCGTTCATTTCGACCTCTTTCTTCATTTGATGCTGATTAGTCCCGACGCACAACGCTGGGAATATTTTGGCTCATGCTTCACATTATTTCATTTCAGCCTTTCTGCCCTACTCGCAGATCAAGTGTATCATTACGAAGGCAAATGCAAATGGACAAGCAAATAATGTGAGTACATTCATATTCGTATAAAATAGTCAGTAGTAGTGATGTAAAATCGGAATTGACTCTCCTAATTTCGCGTGATATCTCGTCGGTTAGAGAGACGAGAGAGTGTGTGAATCGAGGAGTCTCGAGTTCCAACTTGTCTTCCTTAGCCAGTAATCTCGCAAAATGTTTGATGCGATCAATCAAAAATACGATTTTTTTAGCAAATTTTATGGGGAATGGCGTGATTTAATCATGAGCTGCGTAAGCAATATCAGGCTGACTAAGAATTACTGAATAGATTTCAAATAATATCAATGCATCATATTTTGAAAAGTAGAAAATATCGACAACCTTTCAGAATGAACAACATAAAACGACACGAGAGAAGAAGCTTCGAGATGCGATAATCCTACCTATTGCAGATCAAGTGATGGCGTGGAAAAAGTCAAAGGAGAAGAGAAAACTTTTGAATTCCCGCCATTGCGTATTTCAGCTCCCAGTGAAGCTAGCGACTTGATACTTGGAATATGGGGTGGAAATCCTCTTTCCACCATAAAAACTAAGTTTCAAGTCGCTAACTCAAATGTTTTCTTTTCTCCTTTGACTTTTTCCACGCCATGAGTTATGGTTATTGCACTCAGAAAACGGCGTATTAATTTTAATATCGGG
This sequence comes from Pristionchus entomophagus, assembly GCA_036245825.1. Lineage (NCBI taxonomy): Eukaryota > Metazoa > Nematoda > Chromadorea > Rhabditida > Neodiplogasteridae > Pristionchus > Pristionchus entomophagus. Next base: position 30,819,855 of record BTSX01000006.1, read on the forward strand.
GTGTGCTCGTGGAGGCACCACGCACGCGCTAAGTATTCAATTTAATAGTTGAGGAAGATGAAATATTTGCTGAAACGAAAATCTTCGCATATTTCATGAACTTATTATTTGGCAAAAGAGGAATCGGCAAAGTACAATCAGGATGGCTTCTGGTTATGTGGACACTGAGGCCTTTCTGATCCTTAAAGAATCTTCGCATTCCTCACATTGGATTCCTTGAATGCAGAATATGAACTGGTTGAGGTTGAGGAGCATACGTGAAATGAGGTCTCGCCCAGAATTTTCTGCAGATATGCCCAAACAAGTTTGTCGACGTGGTTTGGTCGATATGGTCGATTTGCACCATACGTTACGCTGTTTTCCTCGTCTTGCCGATATGGGTCTTGCTGGAGTGCCGAAGTGCACTCTAGCTTTTTCGAGACCCATTTGACGTATGTTGAGGAGCCTATTGGATCATGAAAGCAACTTACCGTAGTGACAAACGGCGTGGTTTGCCAAGCTACTCTTAGAAGTAAATCGTTTCGAGCATTTGTCACAGCAGTATAGCGACGCACTGTAAAAGAAAGGTTAGATTATCCAGTTTAAATGTTAATATTTTTTAAAACTTACCCTTGATTGCTCACAGCAGTATCTTCATTAACATCTGATCCATTATCGACCACAGTTTGAGCTAAATCCAAATCGACTTCGTTCTCGGAAGTATCGTCAGAGTGATCCATTTCCTATGTGTGAATTGACATCGTTTGTACATCACTTTTATTCAGTTGACCTGGGGGGAACTGTAAACGGGCGAACCTCAAGCTCATCGGGCTCTTCCTTCATCATAGCACATAGCGAATCGCGCACTGCACTTGCGACGCTCAAATGAATATCTGGAGAATCGATCCTTAGAGTTGTCTCCGGGAAATTTCCCTGAACGATAGTGTCTTTATCGATTTCCTGAAATTATCATTTCTTATTAGAGTGCAGACCTTTCTCGATACTCACATCATTCACATTTTCATCTCCCAATTGATTCATCTCATTATATTCTTCTAGTTTTTGTTCATCTCTTCTCTCGATGATCGATTCAACCATTGAGCCAACCGATGCGCATATTCCATACATCAAATAGCGAATAATATTGTCCCTGAAGTCAATGTGGATCTAACAGAAGTATTTTATAGATTTAATTCACCTGTTGGGATCTTCGCTCATAGTCTTCGTATTTTCTCTGGAGAGAGATCCCAGGTCGAACATTAGAGTCTGAATTGAAGCAAATAAATCGAATGGTATACGAAGCAAATTTGGGCTTCTCTGAGTGAACTGAGATTGTTTTCGTTGTCAACAGATCAAACAGAACAACAGACTAGGCCGGATAGCCTCCATAGTTCTCATCCCGAAGGTTTTCATCCTCCGACCAAGTGCAAATAAAAACCTCGATTTGCGGAACATCTTTGATAACCATCTGAGCAATTTCGAGAGTCTTCATGATCAGATGACCGATTCGATCCATACGGGAAAGAGTATATGCCTGAATTGATCGTGCGAAAATAAGCAACTTTGTTCCGACTACATACCTTCTCTCGCCAACATTCAATCTCTTCCAATCTCCACATTTGAGAACCGCTCATTGTTGAACAACGAAAAGGAGATTGATATTCAAAAAAGATAAGCTTATTGGAAGTCTCTGACTAATTGCCGTCGATTTCTCGCACTCGTCACATCAGTACACTTATTGCAAGAACGATGTCCAAGAAACATCGCAACGTATCGGACCATTGAGCAATCAGAAAGCGCAAGATGAATAGGTGAACAAGGATTGTAGAGTGTGAATATTAGATAGGAGGAGGTGACATGATGAGAATAGAAAGAGAATGTGTGGAAGCGTGAAGGGCTGTTGTTAGCAATGAAATCCTAAAAAAAAAGTGCTACAATCTGAGAATAGGAAGGAAGAACACTGTTTGCCGTTGAGATATTGATTTCGTAAAACAATACAAAGAAAAAAACTCTGAAGATATGGGGCGTATCGATCAGACCATATGATTGCAATGACTTCATCCCATGTGACCTCTCTCCGGATGATCCGGTCAACCTGCCAATCAACCTTACCGATTGAGAAAGTTGTCAGACACAGTCAGACACCCAGTGCATGCATTTGACATGCACGTCTTATCTTTGTTTCTTCCTATGGTCGTGAACAGATAAGGGCAGCTCGATTTCTCAATCATCTACAGTAGCGGACATAAGTCAATGGACACTTTTTCGACCCGATGAAACCAATGAAAGAGAAAATGCCTTGATCTGATATGATGGGGTCTTATGTCAAATTCATCAGAGATTACGATGCAGATATTGGGGTATGACGAAATAGCCTCGCTCTTGCGTAGTGATGACGTAATCGGAAGCATACTTTTTCAAACTAGCATTATTCTTGGGAGAGATTTTCCTATCTTCTCAAACTTATGGAGGTACGAGATACTCCGGTTGTCCATTCAGGAAAAAAGTTTGGAGATGAGGCGTTTCCTCCTTTTCGCAGGAGCCCTGCTTGAAAATGGTGACCAAATTAAACTTTTTTGGGTTCTAGACTTGCTAGAGACCCCATCTTTGTGGCAAAATGATGCAAATAGTGAGCGTAATACGTCCCAAAAGTATGGTGACTAAAAACCATCATTGGCCCCTTTGGCACAAAAAAAGTCATTTTTCGTACTATCAGATGTCGAAGGCTTGAAAGTCTATGGAACGCTCCGGCGAAATTCTGCAAAGACGTGGATTTAGTAGAGAAACTTCTTGAGTACCGAACTGTCGGTGCGTTTAACGCTTCGATTTTTTTCCGGTCTGTGGTGATGAATCTCCGAGAGGATACCATGTTCGGCCCAACCATGAACCCCGGGTCATGGCTCAAACGTCACCATGACCCCGGGTTCATGGTCCAAAATGAGATGGGGTCAAAATTAGAAACAATGTTTAGCCCGTTGCACTAGGTTCACATTTACAGTGCTCATCAGCCCGATACTTCTATCCACATCAGTTGGAAGAATAGAAGTTTCGGGGTTCATGGTCCAAATGAGTAGTCAGATAAAAGTTGGGATTCATGTTTGACTATAACCAGAGTGGAACGATCTTCGATCTAGAAGGCATGTTGCGTCATCGTTATGTAATATGACGTCATGAGAATGCGATAACCCGCTATTGTCTCGATTCACGGTCCCTTACCATAATCACGGTCCCTTACCATAATCACCATGCCAGTCAGACACCATGCCCATTACATGGTGTCTGACCTCTTGCAAAACATCACCTGCGTGCGGGAGTCGAACCTGCCTGCTTCGGCATGCCAGTCAGACACCATGCCCATTATGGGCAATGGGCATGGTGTCTGACTGGCATGCCGACGCAGGCAGGTTCGACTCCCGCACTCTAGCTTCTCGGCGGATGAATTTCATGCAAAATGATGTACATGAAAAATGATCAGCTCGATGAGCTCTACAAAACAATGTGCAGGAATGCTTGATTTTGGTATTTTTCGAGCATAACTAATTTCTTTCGATATGTCATGAGCTCTAATATAGAAATGTAGAGAAAGGCGGAAGGTAGAGAAAGGCGCGCGCCCCAACCACTAGTCTCCGTCAAGCGTCCCCGGCGGCACTAATCGGTGGTCAGTATCGAAGATGAACGAACCGGGGAGTCGAGACTGGATTGGGTTCTTCAGTCAGACACCATAACCACTAGGCCAGGGGGGGGGGGCGGCCTCATGGCGGGGACAAATCAAAAAAATCCCCAGCCCTGGCCGGGAACTCATGGCGGGGACTAGTGGTTGGGGCGCGTCATGGCGGGGACAAATCAAAAAATCCCCAGCTCTGGCACCATAACCACTAATGGGCATGGTGTGAATGAGGGGTCAATGGAAACAGAGTGGAACGATCTTCGATATTTGAAGTAATTTATTATTAGAGTATGGTATGGGTATGACATAAAAATATGCACAATCAATATTTGGTAGGGTAACCTTTCGATTCTATGACAGCGGCACATCGGTCTTTCATTGAATGGGCAAGATCGAGAAGGGTGTCGGAAGGGATTTTCTCCCACGCTTCTTTAAGAATACGGAACTTGTCGGCGGCATTAGTGGGCTTCTGCTTGCGGACAGCCTCATCGAGTACTTCCCAAAGATTTTCGATCGGATTGAGGTCGGGTGATTGACTTGGCCATTCGATTTTCTGAAATAGAGGAATAAGTATTGTGCAAGTAATTTGTGCTATCACACTCCTTATTCTTATTCTTCCTTATTCTTCGAAAATTAACTCACTTTGATATTCTTTTTCTTGAACCACTTCATAACCAGCTTCGAGGTGTGCTTGGGATCGTTGTCTTGTTGGAACTTCCATCTAGCAGGGCAGTTAGCCTTGGCCCAGGGAATCATTTCTTTCTTCATGATCTTCTTGTAGTCTTCTTTCTTCATAATGCCCTCGATCCGAACAAGAGGTCCGACTTTACCTCCGATGAAACATCCCCAGACCATGACACTGCCTCCTCCATGCTTGACAGTGGGGATAGTGTACTTGGGGTCGAATCTCTTGTTGACCGGTCGATGGACGTACTGCACACCTTCGGAGAAGAGTTCGAACTTGCTCTCGTCAGTCCAGAGTACATGCGTCCATTGTCTGGGTGTCCAATTGAGATGTTCTCTCGCGAACCTGTAGTATAATCGATAATTATTTGAATTATGATGTCAGCTATTATTTTTCAATAAGATAGACACTCACTCGAGACGTTTTCTTCTATTTCTCCTATTGATATACGACGTGTAGGCTGGCCGTCTGCCTGGCAGTCCAGCAGCGACGAGAACTCTCTGGACAGTCTTCGAGCAGACGGGATCGTTAGGTCGATTCTTGTTAAGGTCGATCGCCAACTCCGTGGCAGGAAGACGAGGATCCTTGATGCTCTCCACCTTCAGATGACGCTTCTCTCTATCACTCAACTTGGCTGGCCGACCAGATCTGAAATAATGTTATTAAATATAGGGACTGCGCTAATTGAAGTCTATGAAGAACATTGTACTTACCTCTTTTCAATCTCAGTTGTTCCGGTTTTCCCGAACAACTGGAGGATCAAATGAACAGAAGACGTGGGCATGTTGGTCAAGTTCGAAATCTGGCGCACGCTCAAGCCTTTAGATCGCATCGCCACTATGACTGTACGAAGATCCGAGGAGTACTGCTTTCGCTTCTTGGTAGTAGACGAGGGATCCATTTGATGAACTGAGGAGCGAGTGTGAGTTTGATTAAAAGTACAGCGCCTTTTATACTCATTCAGATTGGAAGAATCCGATCTCAGATTGGAAGAATCCGATCTCAGATTGGACAGTTCCGAACTCGGGTCGGAAGGCTCCGAGTATGCGATGTCGAACATTCATTCCTTCTGGAAAGGGTATATTATTTATTACCATCAGCCCACTGGCAATTCAGTTAATAATTAAATAAGCAAAAACAACAACATAGTAAAGATGTCATCAAAATTATGACGTAAAATGCCTTCTAGATCGAAGATCGTTCCACTCTGTTTCCATTGACCCCTCATTCACCACTTTCCGTTGAGTTTTCGCCGTGAAACGAGACAATAGCGGGTTATCGCATTCTCATGACGTCATATTACATAACGATGACGCAACATGCCTTCTAGATCGAAGATCGTTCTACTCTGGTTATAGTCAAACATGAATCCCAACTTTTATCTGACTACTCATTTGGACCATGAACCCCGGGTCATGGTCTCAATGGAGCCATGACCCGGGGTTCATGGGTCAGCCCCGAAACTTCTATTCTTCCAACTGATGTGGATAGAAGTATCGGGCTGATGAGCACTGTGAATGTGAACCTAGTGCAACCGGCTAAACATTGTTTCTAATTTTGACCCCATCTCATTTTGGACCATGAACCCGGGGTCATGGTGACGTTTGAGCCATGACCCGGGGTTCATGGTTGGGCCGAACATGGTATCCTCTCGGAGATTCATCACCACAGACCGGAAAAAAATCGAAGCGTTAAACGCACCGACAGTTCGGTACTCAAGAAGTTTCTCTACTAAATCCACGTCTTTGCAGAATTTCGCCGGAGCGTTCCATAGACTTTCAAGCCTTGGACATCTGATAGTACGAAAAATGACTTTTTTTGTGCCAAAGGGGCCAATGATGGTTTTTAGTCACCATACTTTTGGGACGTATTACGCTCACTATTTGCATCATTTTGCCACAAAGATGGGGTCTCTAGCAAGTCTAGAACCCAAAAAAGTTTAATTTGGTCACCATTTTCAAGCAGGGCTCCTGCGAAAAGGAGGAAACGCCTCATCTCCAAACTTTTTTCCTGAATGGACAACCGGAGTATCTCGTACCTCCATAAGTTTGAGAAGATAGGAAAATCTCTCCCAAGAATAATGCTAGTTTGAAAAAGTATGCTTCCGATTACGTCATCACTACGCAAGAGCGAGGCTATTTCGTCATACCCCAATATCTGCATCGTAATCTCTGATGAATTTGACATAAGACCCCATCATATCAGATCAAGGCATTTTCTCTTTCATTGGTTTCATCGGGTCGAAAAAGTGTCCATTGACTTATGTCCGCTACTGTATATCGACAACGCGAAGAACATTCATGGTAGAGAACATTCATGAACATTCAATGCTCTACTAATTCTGAATACATTGCATCAACGTCTTCAATTTATTATAAATAAATATTATATTTTCATTCTTAATTGACCACATTCGTCATAGAAAAGCTCGACTGCGGAGCGATCGACTCAGTTCTCCGAAGGAACCGTGGAAGAGAGGAGCGATTTCTGGATAATAAGGCTTACAGTGATATCAGAATGCGTAGAATATGTTCCACTAGAAAAAGCAAACAACAGGCCCAAAATGTTACACGCGGAAATTATGGCACCAGTTGTTTACGATTTCCTATTACACTATCTGTTACCCATCATATTCAATGCACCACGTCGATTTTAATTGTATACAAGCATGTGGTTGACGTGCACTTCCTGCAAAGTCTCACCCTTGTATGAAGAGAAGCACAAGCCATGGGTCGATCATAGGGAAGAGTTGACTGCACATTGCGATGATCATGCCCAGGTTATCAATATAAGAGGCTGGAACGCATATTATCTGCTAGATTCCGCATTCAATTACGATTATCAGAATGAATATTTGGCGTTTTTGGAATTACTAGTCTATTCCCAATTCTTCTCACGAATAAGCAACGGCCCGAGGAAGGCTACGGACAGCGGTAGATAATAGGTCATCGTGGGAATTATTGTCTGCACACAACTGAGATACCGTATGCCAGCCACATAAGGCTCCAAACCTGCCAAATCAGAGCGCGGAATAGCTGTCGCTGCATGTGGATAGATTTGCTGCTGAAGTTCACGCTGAAATCGTATTTTGGCTATTGTACTCATTCCGCTCGATAACTGTGCCGGTTTCATGCTGCGGACGATCTTGATCAAGCAGTACACAATCACACTTCCGGAAGTGAAAAATATCAGGACTAGAATTGCACCGCCAATCAACGATTTCGACAGCCAAATTCTTTGGTCGTTTTTGTCGATTATCTGATCAAAATATTTTCAAATTATATTGATTATTCGCACCCAGAATAGAAAAAAGAAAGGTAATGAATAGAAAAAAGAAAGGTAAAAAGAAAGGGAGCGGCCACATCAAGCGATTTTACAGTCGTCATTCGACGACCGCGCTAGGTGGTGCCGACTGTGAGGCCGACTGCTCGGTTGGAATCCGTTACCCCGCTGTCCAAATCGCTTACCCAATGTAGAGCTGCCAGGTATCCTGGTCGGTTTGCCGCGAACAGATCGACTCCGAACTCGTGCTGAGATTGATTTGTTTGTACAAGATCAACATCGTAGCAATTCAGATTCGTGGTGTTGTTTTTGTTTTCGTCTCTCTTCAATTTGCATACACTCTCGTTTCACTGACCAACGAGATAGTGTGTAGAATGGAGAGAGACGACCCGAAGTAACTCCCTAAACCATAATTGCTCACTCTAACAACGGACGCGAACGCAGCTCTCGACTCTTCAGACGGGGAGAAGGCCCACCAGGAAGTGCCACAGATGCCGCCTTATAGCAAGTTTACATCATTTTATCGTATTTCATTTCAAGCAGACAGCCATAAGAAGATCATTCCAAATGTGCGCTATCGTCTCCTAACTCTCGTCCTCTCTCTCTCTCACACCCTATCTTCATCTCTCTCTCATCTATCTTCTCCCGCCTCCGGATACCAGTTGCCTTATTCTAAAATCATTATTAATCAGTAACAATTATGTTTACTCACCGACGAGATAAATATCAGCGAGGATTGCGAGTGAAATCCAGTTCCTCCATGGACGCCATTGCATAAATGAGAGCCAGGGTGGGCTGAGTTTCAAGAGTGGAAAAATCGCTACAATTTGTGTGCACTTACGTACAGCAGATGACAAAACGGTAGACGTAATGGAATGCGAGCAGGGCAAATATTTGGTAGTAGAGGAAGCCCCAACACATGGCTGATTTCAATTTTTGAAGTGAAAATTCGAGGGATGGGAACATATCGAAGCAGTTTAAGGATCACGCAAATACAACTTTAGCGTGAGTAAAGATGTGGAATGAAAAAGAGATATCTTGCTCACATGTCCAAAAGCCGAATGCAGTTGGCTCACGCTCGAATCGGCGACCCCACATGACACAGCCAAACTCGGTGAGATGGAGCACATTAAAATTAATATTAAAGCCATTTAAAATAGTTATTTAATCAATATTTCGCTCACTGGAATGATGACAGTGTGCATGATGGAGATGCACACGTCGACGGCCGCGAAGAGAAGCAAGAGCCAGCGGTAGGCACCGATCTGATACCGTGGATAAAATCAATGGAGATGATACAATATTTAAATTCCCGCCATTTAGTATCTAAACTCCCCGTGAAGCTAGAGAATATACACATAAAATGGGGTGTAAAGCTTATTTACTCAACAAAAACGAAGTTTCAAATGGCTACCTCTAGTAGGAGATGAGATACCTAATATCAACGACCCGACTGGTGCGGTGTGCGAACTCACGTGATTCACATGTGTGACGAGAATGATGTAGATAAGATAAGAGTTGCTAATGCATGAGATTATAGTTGTGATGCACGAGTAGATCTGCAGATTTATATCGACGATTAAGGTAATATATTGAACCCTACTAGAAGCGGCTTCATTTTTAAACAAAAAAAATCCGGAACAACCGTTCCTTTCGGATCGATATCATACAATATTTTGCAACTAACATGATAGAAGGTTTCGCTGACGAAGCCTGAAGCCGAGATCATTGCTTAATCACACACTGAGAAAAATGAGTATTATCCCCGCAGGGAATTGTCGTCTCTTATCCGCTTTGGTATTAGTCTCTAATTGTGATGACTGTGGTGTCAATAAGTTCTGAATTGAAATAGTCGTACTCTAGTATTTTCAACAAAAACACAAAGAGAATACATAATATACTTGGAAAATAGCTACCATTTCAACCCAGAACGCAGAGATCTCAAAACATTCCAATCTGATTCTTCTTGCTGACCCATCTATTCTTGTCCGATTCCGCTCGCTCCCCCCTTTCTCTAGTTTTCCATGCTATCTCGCCGTCGCATCGATATCTACTTCATCTTCTCGATCCTCTTCGACAGACATTGATTCTCTTGTCTTTGCTGTCTGTAGCTCCTCATGACTAAGGATTTCTTCACCTCTCTACCCTCTATTGAAGCCTCGCCCACAAGACGTATAAATCGCAGACTTTTTCGTTTGGAGTCCAAATCACCTTTTCAAATATCGCGCGTTCTTGATTGCTTTGCTCCTAGACTGAACTCTTGGCTTAGAACTAATAAACACGCTCGAAATATCGAGGTTCCCGCAAAGCGCTATTTCCATTGTCGGGTTCACGTAGTTAGCAGATATGAGGCCGTTTGCGATAGGGTCAACAAGTGCCGGGAACAAAAAATAACATATTTGATTCTGAATCGATTGGCGTTTTCCGTTTTTCGATTTGAGCCTTCTGAATCCCGGTACGACCCCCTCAATTTTGACCAAAATTTTGAATATCATAAAAATCTCCGTTAAAAATGGCCCGATTGGGGCCAATTCTCGCGAATACCACCAGAATTTAATTCTCTACAAACTGTAATAAAGAACGAGGCTCTATCTTTTTACGTTTTCGAGAAAATGCAACTTTTTGACTCCTTGACTTGTGCGAGCTGAGGCATATACTATTCGAACCGCCTTGAGACGTAGATTCTAACGGTATATATATGAGGCCGTTTGAGATAGGATCAACAAGAGTCTGGAACAGGTAAAAAATAACATAGGCTCAAAAGTTGGCCCCAAGGGTAACTTTCGTTTCTGAATCGACCTGTGGAGTCCGTTTTTCGATCCGAGCTTTCTGAATCCCGGTACGACGCGACGTCAAATAGGGCGAAAATTTGTTTCTGCGATAAAAATTGGTCTGGGAACAGAAAAATTGGCAGAAATCTCGCATACCCGACCAGAATTTGAAGCTCTACAAACTGATATTTGGAACGAGGCTCTATCTATTCTCGTTTTCGAGAAAAAGTCGATTTTTGACTTTATAGTGCGGGGCAAAAATGACTTTCAAAAAAGAAAGAGAAATCATTTCTGATCATTTTGGTATATGGGGTTAAGGGTCTGTTTTTATGGAAAGATGTTTTATATCGCTTTTTGTGCCGCGAACTCGCGTTTTTCACAGTTTTTCAAACATAACTTTTTTATATCGATTTTTCATGATCTCTGGTGTAGAAATTTTTTCTACGTGCCAAAATACGTCAGGAAATCCTATTGTGATGTGAATCTGAGAAAATGACTTTTTTGACCCGAAAATCGACATCGACGACGACGTCAGGGTCGAATATAGTCATATTTTCAAAAATACCTAAATATAGGATTTCCTGACGTATTTTGGCACGTAGAAACCGAATTTCTACACCAGAGAAAGTTATGTTTGAAAAACTGTGAAAAACGCGAGTTCGCGGCAGAAAAAACGATATAAAACATCTTTCCATAAAAACAGACCCTTAACCTTCGTAGCCAATTTGGCCACTATTCCTTCTTTTTCTGTGTTTATCATACCCGATTACTACGTGCGGGTGAGTAAATAAATTAAAATAATGATTATAACATCAATTTCAGAAAAAAATCATTAATAAACCCGGCTATCGAAAACTGATTACCGAAAAGGCGGTTCTGGTTAAATTATTCTGAAAAATCAACTTCTCAATTTTTTTTTCTAAAAATGCGGTTCCGGGAAAGAGTTTTTGAAACATTAATCTAAAAATGCGGTTCCGGTAAAGAGTTTTTGAAACATTAATTCGATAATATTTTTTCTCAAACAAAAACTTCGGAAAAATAAAATTATGAAATTATATTTTTTTCATTTTTTGCAAAAAATATTTTGCTCCAAAACTTTCAAGAACAATCAGGTGGCTTCTAAAAAGTGGTTGTGCACTATTCTTTATGATCATATCCCACATTTTTCAATGAAAAGGCCATTTTCAAGCTTAAAAAGGCTTAAAAATGGCCAAAAGTCATAGTTGCTTACCTTTTAAACCCAAACATATATATACCGTTAGAATCTACGTCTCAAGGCGGTTCGAATAGTGTATGCCTCAGCTCGCACAAGTTCAGGAGTCAAAAAGTTGCATTTTCTCGAAAACGTAAAAAGATAGAGCCTCGTTCTTTATTACAGTTTGTAGAGAATTAAATTCTGGTATCGACAATAAGTCTTGACCCAAAAATGCAAAATGGTGTAACTTTCAAACCAGATGGGCGATGGTCCTGAGGTTTTGAAAGATGACAGTACCTGTACTCCTACATATGCTCACCGTGTCCGACCGTAATACGATTTCGCAATATTGCATGGTGATGACGCAATCATGTCATGTTTTTCATGGTGGATTATTTGCTTTATGCATTTTCTCTCATTATTCCTACTCGGTGTGATAATAGAAGGCCTCGATACCTATTCGATCAAAATATGTACTCTTGGGAGAATGACGTACAGTGGCTTTAGGCTGACAGTGTCCCGAAGAAATGGATTTTCGTTCATCGACGTGCTAGAAACTCGTTCAAACGCTCAAAATGATCCTTACCGCAAATTCCGATGATCCCCAAAGTTGTCAAGGATAGCTCTTAATTTGACCTCAGCGCACGAATTTTTCACTTTTTCACATAATTTTTTTTCTCCCTATTTTGGATGATCACAGTTCCAAGGCAAATTTTCGTTCAAATATCTTTCCTGGACAGATTAGTTGCGAATCCTTGGAATATGCGATTCCCAACGTTTTAGAGCATTTGGATAACTTTCACGCCCGCGGCAACCGAAAATCCGAGGTCAATCGATTTTCAAAATCGTCTATTTTTCGACATATTGAATTTTAACTTTTTTCATTAATGATATCATGAGCTCTCATATCGAAATTCGGAGTCAGCACACACAAATCTACCTGAAAAAATTTAGTCAGGAAGTTCTGAGAGAAAACAAATATTCGACTATTGATGGGGGTATCATGGTAACTTTTTAGATTGAAAATCGATTGACCTCGGATTTTCGATTGCCGCGGGCGGGAAAGTTATCCAAATGCTCTAAAAAGTTGGGAATCGTATATTCCATGGATTTGCAACTAACTTGTCCAGAAAGACCTTTGAACATAAATCGGCCTTGGAACTGTGACCATATGAAATATGGAGAAAAAAATAATGTAAAAAAGTGAAAAATCCGTGTCCTGAGGGCAAATTAAGAGCTATCCTTGTCAAACTTTGGGGATCATCAGAAATTGTGGTAAGGATCATTTTGAGCTTTTGAACGAGTTTCTAGCACGTCGATGAACAAAAATCCATTTTTTCGGGACTCTACTTTGAGTCAGCCTAAAGCCACTGTACGTCATTCTCCCATGAGTACATATTTTCATCGAATAGGTTTTGAGGCCTTCTATTATCACACCGAGTAGGAATACTGAGAGAAAATTCATAGAGTAAATCATCCACCATGAAAAACATGTCATGATTGCGTAATAGCCATGCAATACTGCGAAATCGTATTACGGTCGGACACAGTGAGCATATGTAGGAGTACAGGTACTATCATCTGTCAAAACCTCAGAACCATTTGCCCATCTGGTTCGAAAGTTAGATCATCTTGAATTTTCGGGTCATGACTTATTGTCGATACTGTATGTCGTTGCCTTTTCCACTACAAATATTTCACAATTTGATGTCGATAAATTATTTCATTTCAGTCTGTCTGCCCTACTCGCAGATCAGATGCATCATTATGAAAAAATATAGCTAATGGACAACTAAATAAGGTGAGTACATAATGTACATTCATATTGGTGCGCAATAGCCAGTAGTTTCGCATATTGTTTGATGCGATCAATCAGAGAAACTATTTATTTTTATTTTTTTGCAAATTCGGTGGGGAAGTGCGTGATTGCATCATGATCCGGATAATCAATATGAGGCTGACTAACAATTATGACAAAACGCTTTGAAATAGTATCAATGCATCATATTTTGAAATGGATGAAATATCGACGACTTTACCATTTTTTTCAGAATGAACGACACAAGAGAGAAGAAACTTCGACAACCTGCGAATATCCTACCCAGGTTAGTAATTTTTGGATATTGGCTTCTGCAATGACTCGACCTCAAGTACTCGACAGAAATAAGTGAGGTGAAATGATTTATTCCCTCTGCTAAAATACAATGCAATCTGCCATGCCTCAACCAGGGCTGAAAAGAAGCCTCGTAGCAAAGGAAATCTGAAAATTTGCATACAGTCTTGATAGGCCAACAATTCGTGCTTCTCTCAATCATCGCGGTCTTATGTCATCTCAGGAACAGTCACCTTCACTGGTAAGTCTCTTTATATCTTTGGATGTGCTATTTTTGTAAAACAAGTTATGCAAGAGTTAGAAAGGAACGAATAGTCAACCCTTATGGTTCTATCAGCAAGATGAATTGATATGTTGTCTGCAGGAGCTGTATCGTATCCAAAGCCCGCACCATTGAAGCGGCGTTCACAGGATCGGTCGGCATCCGGGAAGTATCTGATTGTATGACTATTAGTTCCTACTTATTTTTTGATAAAGACTGGTAGAATTTCGTTCGACTTGAAATACAAAATCAAAGGCATTTTGATATGTGGCTTACATTCCTTCTTCACATCCTTGTTACTTTCACGAGAAGATTGAAGGATAGTAGTGGGCAAGTGCCATCTGAGATTTTGTTCTGGACCCTCAATATCTCACGGATAACAAATTGAACTGTCATAGGTAGAGAAAACAACGTTAAGATCAATCATCACACGGTAGAATACAGAACAATGTATTTGACGGATTTGTGAAATCGAAAGACAAAGATACGTGCAACTCTATCTAATGGCCTGTATCATTTGCTCAGTGACCTCTCCATCTCCTGTGCTTGCCCAGCTCTCTGGTGTCTTTGAAGTACATATTACACGTCAAGCATACAGAGGACAGCTCTTGATGGGCGCTCATGATGTGGCACTTCGGTGATGCACGATGTTCGTATATAGCACCACACTTTGGGCATTCAAACGTCGAAGCTGGAATTTTTCGAGTTGAATATTTCTGAATTGGAAGATCATCAATCGTTGCTAAGATTGATGGAGATCATCGAACGTTAGATATTATTTACATTTATTTCGAAATCACATCTCTAACTGAAAGTCTTACGTTTTGTCAGATAGTGATGTTTCCTGTGATTATCGAGATCATTTTACGATTCAAATCTTACATGTTCCACACTTGAATTCTGATGAGTGAGTGCTGATGAGATGTTTGTTTAATGGGAAGCAGGTGAAGGCAGTATAGGAGCATTTAGAGCACTTGTAGGACTTCTTCTTTGAATTACTGATACTCCTATCATCCCAATCAAAAGTGTGCAAAAAATTCCCTTTTTTCCGCACTCCTCATTTCTCATGCACTCTCGTTTTTCCGATCGGCGATAGAGCATGAGAAATGAAGAGCGCGTACATTTTTTTGCACACCCTTGATCCCAATCACTAATAATAAATAATCGATTTTTACACACCTTTGTCATTTCCAGCGACCACTTGAACGTATTGGTCGGAGGACGAAATTGAATGATCCACGATCGTCTCCACCGATCCCGGAGGGATAGAGGGCTTGGTTGGCCCAGGCGGGATCGAACTCGTGACCCTTCGAGTGGACGGTGGCATATTACACCACTCGGACATGCGAGGCTCCTCGGCTCCTCCAGATCATTCAACCGGTCAATTTCACCTCCGCTCCTATTCTGTATCACGCTCAGTTGATTGCTCAATAGCTGAGAGCTGGCGGAAGAAGACGCAATATTTGCTGAAATGAACAATAATTCTGAGTTCGAATTTTCTAATTCGATGACAATCAATCGGTGCTAATATCGATCATGAGTTCAACAATAAAAAAAAGCATTCATGAGAAGATTATCGAAAAGATATTATGCTTCTAACTCAAAGTCTTACGTTTTGTCAGATAGTGATGTCTCACATGATTATCGAGATCATTTTGCGATTCACATATGTGTCTTGCTGGAGTGTCGGCGAGCACTCTAGCTTTTTCGAGAACCATTTGACATATGTTGAGGAGCTTATTCGATCATGAAAGCAGCTTACGATAGTGACAAACGGCGTGGCTTGTCAAGCTACTCTTGAAGAGAATCGTTTCGCGCATTTGTCACAGCAGTATAGCGACGCACTGCAAAAGAGAGTTTAGATAATCCCATTATTTGAAGGAATGTTAATAAAGGAATTTTTAAAACTAACCCTTGACTGCTCGCAGCAGTATCCTCATTAACATCTGATCCATTATCGACCACAATTTGAACAAAATCCGAATCGACTTCGTTCTCGGAAGTACCGTTAGAGTGATCCATTCGTTCTTCCTGTGTGAGATTTGTCTTCGTTCGTACATCACTCTGATGCTTCTGACCTATATGGCGGAACTCAAAATGTGCGAACCTCAAGCTCATCATCGAACGGGTAAGACAAGCAACTGGTGTACGTGACTGGGTTGAAGAAGCAGAAAGACGGAAACTAAGATGGGCGAACAAAATTCGGAAGATGGAAGATGATAAATGGGCCCGACGATTAACAGCATGGATTCCCTATGATTATGTCAATGAAAGAGGTCAGGGGCGACCAAAAGGAAAGATGGCGAAATGAGTTGAAAAGAAATATTGGCAATGACTGGTGGAGTATCGATAAAGACGAATGGAAGACCCGATTATCCTGATCCGAGCCCCGAAAGAGATACTGATAAATTATATTATATTCTATACAACTGTCATGTAAGAGACAGTCTTGCGAAATAGTTGTCATCCCGAAGGTTTTCATCATCCGACCTAGTGCAGATCTAAACACGCACTTCGATTTGCGGACCATCTTTGATAACCATCTGAGCAATTTCGAGAGTCTTCATGATCAAATGACCGATTCGATCCATACGGGAAAGAGTGTATGCCTGAATTGATCGTGCGAAACCTTTTCTGCATACCTTTTCTCTCCAGCATTCAATCTCTTCCAATCTCCACATTTGAGAACCGCTCATTGCTGAAGCACTTTGATATTCAAAAAAGAGTAGGTTATTACAAGTCTCTGACGGATTGCCTTCACTTTTTTGCACTCTTTGAATCAGTGTACACATCGCGGGAAATACGTCGAAGAAACTTCGGAACACATTGCGACATTTAGCTTTCAGAAAGCTTGAAAGCGAAATGATGAGAAGAGAATGTGTGGAAACGTGAAAATCAAATTCTAGCGAAGTTTTGCAACACTCTGAGACAAGGTAGGATAAACACTGTTTGACGCGGAGATATTGATTTCGTAAAACAATAGAAAGAAAAAAACTTGGAAAATATGGGGTGTATCGATCAGACCATGTGATTGCAATGACTTCATTTCATGTGACCTCTATCCGGATGATCCGGTCAACCTGCCAATCAAATTTACCGACCCCTTGAGAAAGGTGTCAGGCACAGTCAAACACCCAGTGCATGCATTTGACATGCACGTCTTATCTTTGTTTCTTCCTATGGTCGTGAACAGATGAGGTCATCTAGATTTGATTCACCACACTGCCGATCGATAAATCGCGGAAAAGTTTATTCACAATACGAAGAGTGTAATCAACACTAAACCCGAGGCTTTGGAGAACCTTATTACCCGTTTCATAATGATTACAAGATAATAATGACTCTTTTCATCATCAATTTAGATTTGAAACCCTATTTCAATGTAGTTTGCGAGCATAACTTGAAAGACTTGAAAGTATATTTCGCGAAAGGCATTTCACTGGTTCTATTCCGAATAGAATCCACCAGTTCGGCATTCACTTCTCGAAAGTTGTTTTTATGATCTTGATCCAGTGCTGATAATGTGAAATAATCCACTAACAACGGTATGATAGCGAAGGCGAATAAAAGAAGGACTGAAACATAAGCAGAAATGAAGACTGGAGAAAATATATCGGGAGCAATGTCGACGCCTGAAATGCCATTCGTCATGAATTATACGTTTACAAATATTCTTCAAAATAATAATTTATGGCGACTGATATTTGCTGAATATTCGAAATTATATGATAAGAGGGAATCAGACCTCTTTTTCCCATGATCTTGAGCGTTTTCAGAACGGATGCAATTCGTATCTGACGTAATATCGCGAATGATGTACATATCAGCCATCGTATCGCTTCGATAATTGCAAATGTAGTAAACCCGACTATTCCCACAACGGCTATGTAGCGAGATTCTTCCAACTGAAGTAGTGAAATTTTCAGAATCGAGACTTTTACATGTGCTCGCCTAGAACGTTTATTAGTAAGGTCTCTAATTCTCAACCGCCTTATCAAATCTCATTGACTTCCAAATATCATACCGATCCATTTTCGTACTTGTCATGACTGGCAAAGACGAGAATTGAGAAAATAAACAAGAGGAGGACCGATCGGTAGATGACAAGAGGGGAAACTGACATTCTGAAATTATTTTATTCACCTCGTTCTGTAATAAACAGCAATATTTACCTTTTCGTTCTCGGATTCCTCGTCTTCTTTGGTTTGATAAATATTGGATATGCCTTGAGACCAAGATCGACAATCCTCCGCATTAACCACAGAATTGCTTCACCGCCGCTGAACAGCATATAGCCGGTGACCACGATTACGAGAGCGAAGGAGAGGAAGTCCATCTGAAGAGATGATTGAATCACGATCTGTGTAGTCGAATATAAGTTATTGATTCGCAAATACTAGGCTGATGCATAAGTTTTGGACTTTTTTCATTGTTGAGTTTGATAGACTGGCATTCAGCCGAGAGAGATCATGGAGGCATCTTACAAATATATCATTTAGGGATGGACTTTGAATTATTAATCATTAACTCAGATGGTTTCCTTTTGCATGGGTACTTGAGATATTTTCATAAGTCGGCATCACAAAAATACTCAAATTTTACAAACTTTTCCAAACCTCCCGCTCTCATCGGGAAAATTTTCACGGGGTATCTATCATACATAAATGGGTATCTAGTATCATTGTCTTCCGAATTCGCTTGAGATCTAGCGTCCACGATACCTAATTGAGTAGTGACGACTCGAAAATCGACGTGAATTTCATATTATTGATGCTTTCAACAATTGATCTCAATTTTGTATATGAAGAGTGCCAAGCGTCTAGTGAGAGGCGCTGTATTTTCACATGTTTCGTCCACAATATCATAGAAAAGAATTGACTCAGCGTTGGTTAAAGGTCAAATAAATTGAAAATCTGAAAAACATAAAATAAGCAAAAATCGCTGGATAGTGGTCTGAAAGAATTTGTGCCAGATGGATGTCCGCGAGAACTGCACTCTAATCGTACTGTGAGCTGTGCCAAAAGGGTCAATCTTCAAAATGATTACTGAAATTGATCCATAAGCTTAACCCCATAGGCAAGGGTAATGATGGAAACCCGATCCTGACATTCATGAATCGACCGCATTTGAAGACTCATAATGTCCATGTCCAGAGTGCCGTCAAAATATCAAAGTGCGCAATCGAAAGCACATTAGATGCGCTTCAAAACACCCCTATATTCACTTGATAATTCCAATTTGTAGAGAATTTGTAAGCACTTGAAGAAAAAAAGTCCAAAACTTATGCATCACCCTGATATATATTTTTTAAAATTTGATGTGATACTGGTCACTCCTGAGGGAATACAAAGGATGGAAGAAAAAGATTAGCGAAAAAAAAATTCAAACAAAAAATATTAAATTTTCAACAAATATAACCGAATTTTCTAAATACAGACCTTTTTGTTATCTTCGTTCTCCTCGTGTGGCTCATCCAGATATAAACGATTTGCTGTAAATTTGGCGACTCCAGCACAGACAGAAATGATGAGAAGAGGACGGATCAGCGCCTTTTGACCGATTTCTTTAGCCTTACGCATTGACTCCAGAAATTCCTCCACTACAGCGAAGAGGATCAACCCGAGCGGGATGATTTCCACAATATAGGAAATTAATCCTTTCTGAAACATTTTTATTATCTCAGAGAACTTTTTTTTTTAGAAATCTAATATTTCATAACCTCATTCGCAAATATCTAATCGCAAACCTTTTTATTTTCGGACTCTTCACCATACCCAATCGACTCATAGAAACTGTCCTCAGTTATGTACAATACTAGAGTGTAGATCGCAGCCAGAAGAAATGTACGGTACGTTTGTGTATCATCCAAGGTGATCATCCGAGAATTTTTAAAAATTATTCAGATATAAAATAATAAGTTTAATGGAGGGAAAATATAATAAATTGAAAGAAGATCACTGAGGATTCACATACTGATAAGTGATTAGAATGATTGGCATGGACGCGAAAGCGAATGATTCAATTCGAACAACACTGCAAGATATGCATAAAGTGCTAATCAATATTTAGTAAGCGTCACTCTGAAGAACAGCAAAAGAAGAATAAGAAGAAAAGGAAGAGAAATGATTGTACAACTAAAGAGTGCTCAATTTCAAGGAAAAAAAAGTACTTTTTTCAAAACACACCGACAATGGGAGATGAAAATCGAAGAATAGAAGGGAAAAGCGTCGCATGTGAGAATGAATCACCTTTCTTCTTAGAGAAGAGAAATGTGTCGACCAGAGCCCCTTTCTCGAATGTCAATGCGCATCTATGAAAAATCAAGATTATATGTGAGTAATTCCTATCAGAGAAAGCTCCCTCCGACTTTTTAACCCGCCATCTTAGCCGATTCGTCGCTAACTTACACCACTATCAAATGGCACTATAGAATAGACTCGAGCGGATCACGCGTTTACACATGCGGACACGATTGCAACAACTGACTTGGCAAAAAGCGTTCGTTGAGGCAGAGAGAAACCATGTGTGTGAAAGCTACTCGAAAGAGAGAGAAACCTTTTTTTCCTTCACAGGAGAACGAATCAATGGGAGAATCGTTCCCTTTTCGCTTCTCTCTTTTTCAAATTGATCACAATGGTAACTGTTCTAGAAGGCCGTTAACATAACAGGAAAAATGAACATAAATAGTGCTCGGGAAATATTACAGAGAAAGATTGAACATCTTGAATCTTTCGATGAAAGTATTGGTTTGCTGAACTAACAATAATGCATCTACATGAATAGTGTAATCCACCACACGAAAATCTCAAAATTGTTCCTTAAAGGGAGTCGGCAGCGAAACATTATCGTGTCTCAAATAATAAAACTTTACTCGCTAAACAAGATTTTAAAATAAAAACAATTAATTAAGGAGAAAAATGAAAAACAAATATGCGAGGAATACTGTATCTGCATCCGGTGTACCCGGTGCGCCTTATCGGGCGCGATTCGCCGAAATTACGGTAGTCTCAGCATTTTGATTTATTTTGCTCGCATCGAGCATTTTTTGATTGGTTTTTCATCGTTTTATTTATTTTATCAGTGACTATTTTCACGTTCTGCATGAATGCTCGGTCATTCTCTCATTAGTGATTATCTTTGTTAGTGTTGGCACTCGTTTCCGGTCAAATCAGGTCATTTCGGGAGTTTTCTTTACGGTGTGTACGATGCTCCTTGGAGTTTTTCGCCTTTCATGCTCAATATTAGGCCTATTCGATGACTTCCGACAATTTTATATTAAATTCTATGTGGAAACGAAATCATTATAGCTAATGGTAGCGAGTTGTGCCCTTTTGCGCCAATTCCGGCAACGACTACAATATGCGCTCTTTCCCCGCCAGCTCTCGTCCCGAGCATCATGCTTGGTGGGTTTGGTTTCCCTCATGAACCTGACGGCGGAAGGGACAGAGCGCGCGCATGTTGGGCGTGATGCGAGAGGAGTTAGCGAGAAGGAGTGTTCGGGTACAGCGTTCATTTCAATGAACACGGAATTCCAATCGACGTAAGATATTATAGGATAGTTCACTTGATTCTAGCTCACCTTTTCTCTTCTTTCCAGCATCGTGGTACAACGCCCCGTGCCCTCTCTATCTCGTTCCCCATTATAGAGACTCAGTCAAGTAAATAATCTTTCGCATATTTCTTGAATAGGAAAGATGCCAAGGAAAAATCATTTCGAAGGGATTGAGCACAATACAATATAATGAAAACAACAGTGGTACGATACTAATGATATACATTCATTCATAACTGCACGATGACGTGCCAGACGGAACACCACCTCCAAATTTCTCGAATGGTGTCACTCACGTCTCTCCCTGGTCCATCACGTTTCCAATCAACGGTAGATCATGGTAGGCAATTACTGGATCAATAATCTGTTTATGCAGTCAACGATCACCATGGATCGACAGAATTCGGGCAAATCAGACCCTACATTCGAATTGGTTAGTAACAAATTTACAATTGGGATACTGTTTCTGGTTTAGAGGTCTCCATTCCTTGTCTGACCGGCTGGATATTGTGAGGAATGAAGAGAGTTACAACCGAAACGACATCATTGGGAACAATAATGACAATCTATACTAGTCAACCAGGTTCTGAACGAACGATCAGAAAATAATAGTTAACCAGGTTCCGAAATAAAGGTCGAAAAGGATCTATTTTCCAATTTAGGGTAGTTCAACACGCGTCAAAGAAGTCACGGAAGACATGACATTTAACCGGGTTGGCGCAATCTGTGAAATAGAAGATCATTTCACTACTGCACTTTCAGCGAAACAGAAGACCGGTTTATTTATCAACTGAACACACTGGGCAATATGCCATTCTTGATCGTTCTGCATGACTTCGCGCCCACCTTCGGTTGGCGCTCGTTCACTATACAGGTTCTTTTTTTTCAAGTGGATAACAAATCAGAAGACCGGGTTATTTCTCAACTGAATAAACTGGGCAATATGCCATTCTTAATCGTTCTGCATGGCTTCGCGCCCACCTTCGGTTGGCGCTCGTTTACTATACTGGTTCTGTTTTTTCAAGTGGATAACAAATCAGAAGATCGGGTTATTTCTCAGCTGAATACACTGGCAATATGTCATTCTTAAGAGACCCTCTGGGATATAGTGATATTATGTTTGCCGATTTTGGTCCTGAGGTTTGAGTACATATATTTTCCCTGCCTCTAAGCCGCACTACCTGTCCTCCTAGCATTATGTGGGGAAATGTTCGACTAATACTTCTGCAAGTTTAATATGGGCATTGCTTGCTAAGTACGGGAGAAATCTGAATCACAATTAATCTATATTTTTCTTGAATATTTGGAATATTTTCGGAACGGCTATTATTTACGTTGCAATTTTTCTGAGGAACGAATTGATGTTTGACGAGAAGCCCAATACATGATCTTTATGATAACAGAAGCGGAATGGTGCTCGATTCAAAATGACCATGTTACAAATTCATTAACCAGGACTTCTCGAAAAAATTACCGTTCACTTGATCAAATTTCGTTCTTCGTCGATCAGAAATAGTGACGTTAGCACAAGTGCAATTCATTCAGTTACTAAGGGGCTCTTTAACCACTACAAAGGTTTGAGCCTGGTTCTTCTCCATTTCCAGGAATGCGAGGTTTTTCGAAATTATATTTTGAGACTAAAACCTCTCGAAACGCGATTTTGTGTGTTGTCTGTCACACTCTACTCCACAAAAAGTAGATGTCTGCAAATTGTGCCCTTTCAGTGAATGATTGGGCAAGGGTTACGCAACCATGTAACCACTAGAGATCGATCTTTCAATGTACAGTGGAAACTGCGAACAGCCAAATGTGCCTATTTCGACGTTTCAATTTCGACATCTATGATCTGATTAATGCTGCTGATGTAGGGATAGCCATATTAATCTCCCAATTTAAATGTGAACTGAGTAGGGTCGGTGCTTCACAGTAGGATATAATGGCGATCTTCAGACTCATCGACACGAATACACGGTGAGAGAAACTGATTTCTACTAGATACAGTTGCGCCAGCTACTGAATTGGGCGTCTGTATCTAAAAGGCATGTAGTGGTATCATATTGGTATTAGTTTAATAATGTCATATAACCTTCGTACTTCACGCCTGTGCTATAGGTTTGACCATATCTTCGCGCGCCATTGCATACCAGCCCAACAAAATGCATGGGTAATTGTCGATTGCGCCGAGTTTGATCAATCGCTGTGCCCGTCTTGCTGATCGCATAGATCTGAGATAGTGTGCGCTAAATAGAGTATGGAAGACCTCATCCTTCATGGAAGGACATACGTTGATGAAACAAATACGAAATGAAATAGAGGTCAGAATTTCACAGTCACAATCGGCAAAAACTTTTGCAACAACCTGATACATCTGTGTACATGCTCACGGATGGCTAAAAATTCGATTCCTTCCACAATTTTTTCTTGAAGTAAGGGTCCTGAGTGCTGATCGACGGCACCACTAACTAAGGTCTCAGGTCGACTTTGGCGGAGTTACAGTAACCCACAGTTTTTGGGTCGGAAAAGTAACTTTCTCAAAAGTATATGATTATTAGATTTCTAGACGTGTTTTTGCTCGTAGAAAACGAATTTCAATACTAGAGATCACAAAACCGCATAAGAAAAAAGTTGTGCTCGAAAAACTTCTTTTTTCGATCCGAAAGGTGACAAAATAAACCATAACTAATTTTCAAAAAAATAAGTTTTTGGGTGGTTAGCATTTTCATAATGTACATCACGTAGCAAGTGTTTGGTGATTTTTTCAGATTTTTGAAAATGGGTAATCATTTTTACTTTCCGGTCTGAACTTACCCCATCCTAGCGTTGCTTGAGACTAAAATGGTCAGAATGTTTCTGATATGTGGGCAATAGGTCTCGCTTGAAAAGCGAAATTGATCGCTCTGGCATCACGAACATCTTTTATGTTCACAGTTTGGAGCGACACTCAAAAAATTTAAAAATCTGAATTTTTTCGAAAAATCGAAAAAGATGAAAAAATATTTTTATCTCAGACTCTCTCTAAAGTGCGGAAAATATCACACAGAACCATGTGAATGCTACGAACTAGTTTGGACAACTAATAGAGCGTACACACTCAATTTAAAGTGATCTGAACTTCTCCGATTTCAGTGATTTTTCGATTTTGACAGTTTCCGTGAGACTCCGCATGTGTCGCTCCAAACTGTGAACATAAAAGATGTTCGTGATGCCAGAGCGATCAATTTCTCTTTCAAGCGAGACCTATTGCCCACATATTAGAATCATTCTGTCCATTTTAGTCTCCATCGATGCTATGATTGGGTAATTTCGCCCGTGCTATCGCCCTCCACCATATTTCGGTCATCCTCGCTGAGCACGATCACACCCTTGAGACTTTCGGCCTTCCCACCTCTGACATCACTCTCACGCAAAACGAAGAAATGGAAGCTGTCGACGGGTTCTTCATGAAAGAGCCACGAGATCTGGAAGCCGAAGCTGATGCGATGAAAGAGACACTCAATGATGAACAGATCGTCGCCTTCAACACTATTACGACAGCTGTTCAACAAGGCTTCTCTCGGAAACTGCTTCTTTCTGCAAGGCAGTGGTGGCTGCGGAAAGACATATGTCTACCGGTAAGTGTGTCATATTACGGGATATTTAACACTTGTCTATGTTCAGGGTTTTCTACCACTTTCTACAACTACAAAACATCACTGTCTCGATGATCGCAACGACGGGTATTGCAGCAAATCTCCTTCTCAAGGGTACAACAGCTCATCGCAAGTTTATGTTGCCCCTGAATTGTGACGAAGACTCTCGTTCGAACGTGAGTTTTCTTTTCTGTCTCATAAATTGTTGTTACGATCTAATTATCTATGCATATCTAACTATATCTAACGAAAGACAACATGTAACGCTAATCATTTGCTTAATTCTATTCATTTTCTCAGATGAATGGCGAATCTGAACCTGCAGAGGAATTGAGAAAGACTACCGTAATCATCATTGATGAGGCAACCATGGCGAGCCGACACATGTTTACTGCAATTGATCTACTTCTTCGTGATATCACCAATTTGCCCAAACGACCATTCGGAGGCAAAATTATGTTATTGGGTTCTCATTTAATATACGATTCTGATTCCGAAATCGTATGTTCAGGAGGAGACTGGAAACAACGTTCGAGCGCCCACTCATTCCCTCCTCGCTGTCTCCAGACGTTCGGTCAGGGCCATCCACAAGCCCCCTGTTTCTAAAGCATATCCCAATCCGAACTGGTTCGAGCGCCGAACTCGTTCAAGTCTGTTCCTACTCATTCCCCCCTCTCTGTCTCCAGGCGTCCGGTCAGGCCAGGCCAGTAACTATGCCATGATGCACACGTTGTAGAAAGACGATTTGTGGAGATCATTCCATAAATCATTCTAAGGTCAAAGTATACTCTGCTGCTCGGATCAAAAAAGGCAAGAAATTGTTCGTGGCGCTCTGGAATATGATCGAACCTGGAGTACTCGATCTACCCCATGTATGTTGTTAAATTTACTGTGTGTGTTAAATTAATTAATTTCAGAAAAATATGTTCGTTTGTGGATACAAGGATCCGGGTTCAGTTGAAGCTGTCCATGTCAAGGAGCCATATCGAGGACCGTTGAGAGGCAGAAGATACGAGCATGATTTCGGGTCTTCATTGGTAGTCAAAGAGAAGATTGAGAAGAAGTTGATTCAAAACACGAAGATCCTCGAAGAACGTCTTAATGCTGAGAATTTGACTAAAGTTCCCAAGAAACGAACCTCCAAGAAATAGTTCACATTTTCGTATTCAATTTGTTACGTCTCTTGTTATGAACTCATTATTATCTCATTTTTTTCTCGGGTTACTTTTCTGTCTTATTTCACGTTTGCACATAACAGTTAATCACTTGTGTTCTCATATCATAGATATATTAAAATAGTGTGTTGTTACATGTTTGTCCAATACTATTTTTTTCCTAAATTGTACACGATAAATTGATCAATTTCGGAATCAGTGTTTTTCTCAGAGAAATATTTGATTAATAACACCTTAACAAACTTTTTCGACTTCATGGGACTATATGTAACATGATCTACCTTTCACTATTGCTGATTCCCATGATAGTATATCCTTCTAATGGATTTTTGATCGACCTGAAGGAATATGTGTAACGTGATCTACTTTTATTAACTATTGATGATTCCCATGTTAGTATATCCTTCTGATTGCTTTGAAGATTTCGCATTTCCTTTAATCAATTGTGCAGTGCGTTGAGATAAACCCGGTCTTCTTGCTCTTGATTTCTTCGTGCCAATCAACTACATGAGACTATGTGTAATGTGAGCTATCATTCACTATTTCTGAGTCAATATATCCATCTAATGGCTTTAAAAAAATTTATTTGCTTTACTTAAGAGAGGAATCGCGAGAGATTCGAGAGAAATGACAATACGGCGGCGGTAGGAATTTGTATCCTGCTGAAAAGTGAAACTTAAGTACTTTGACTGATGCTCTTTCAAACTACGTTTGCGGAATTTTGATATCTGGTCTCATCTCCGAGTATTGGTAGGTCAAAGTAGGGACACTACGAAATGTACCCCCAAAAATTGCCTCAGGCAAACATCCATAACTCGCTTTAAAATCAAGCTAGAGACAATTCCAAAAAAGAATTCAAATGAAGAAGCAAAGGGGAACATTTCTTATGTTGATGATGTCATTCCTCGTGAATGCGCTGGATCGGGGCGGTCGGTTATTCAAAAAAGTGATGTAACTTTCGTAATCGGAATTACCGCAACAATACCCGCAGAGTGATTTGAGAAAAACCATGTTGAAGGAGAGAGATCGAAAAATATCCGATAGTAAAAGAGTCTTAGAATTCCACGAGGAGTCCATTGAACCCACTCACTAATCGATCGGAATCGATTTGCGGATTTTGGTTGATGACGTCATCACCCCCATCACTTCATGCCCTGAGGCTAAAACGCACCAGGACAAAATTTCCTAAATATCCCCCAATTACACTCATCGAGTGCTATCTGTAGCCAGAATATAAGAGGATTCCATTTTTTCACTGTGCCAAGTATCTGCATGAGAAAGTCGGAAATGTCTGATATCGTCTCATATACTAACATGGGAATCACCGTCTTTTTCAGTGTCTTTTTCAGATCGATTGATTCATCAAAACACACTGCACACTCAAGAGAGGAATCGCGAGAGATTCGAGAGCATAGCGGCGGTAGGAATTTGTATCTCCGATCCTGCTGAAAAAAGAAACTTAAGTACTTTGAATGATGCTCTTTGAAACTACGTTTGCAGAATTTTGATATCTGGTCTCATCTCCGAGTATTGGTAGGTCAAAGTAGGGACACTACGAAATGTACCCCCAAAATTGCCTCAGGCAAACATCCATAACTCGCTTTAAAATCAAGCTAGAGACAATTCCAAAAAAGCATTCAAATAAAGAGGGAAAGGGGAACATTTCTTATGTTGATGATGTCATTCCTCGTCAATGCGCTGGATCGGGAAGGTCGGTTATTCAAAAATGAGATGTAACTTTCCTAATCGGAATTACCGCAACAATACCCGCAGATTTGGGAAAAACCATGTACCTGACATTACCTCTAATATCAGAAAGATCGGAGGTGGGGGAAAAAAATGGGCGGGACTTTTGTCCAAAAAACCTGCGATTTTTGCAATTTTTTGACGTTTTTCGTGCATAACTTTTTTCATTCATGTTTTCATGAGCTCTCATATCGAAATTCGGAAACAGCGTGCAAAAATACAACAAAATTTCCAATAGTCATATATTTCGGAGATAAAATTTTTTTCGACCCTGATCTCTTTTTCACCATGGTCCGATTTTCCCTTTGGTCCGATTTTTGTCGAAACTTTTTTGTACCTGAATAATGTCCCTATAGGAATTTCTAGCGTATTTTTGAGCGTAGAAACCGAATTTGCTCACTAGAACTCATGAAACCTCGAAATAGAAAAGTTATGACCAAAATCCAGACCAGATTTTTACTGGAATTTTCAATAAAGCATAACTTTTTTCTTTAGAGGTTTCATGAGCTCTAGTTATCCAATTAGTTTTATACGCTCAAAAATAAGCCAGAAATTCCTATAGGGACACGAGTCTGAGACAAAAAAATTTCGACCAAAATCGGACCAAAGGGGGGACCACATGGTGAAAAAGTGATCAGAGTGAGTCGAAAAAAAAATTTCTTGAAAAAATATATCTATAGGAGTTTCTAATGTATTTTTGCACGCTAATTCCGAATTTCGATATGATAGCTCATGAAAACATGAATTAAAAAGCTATGCACGAAAAACGTAAAAAATTGCAAAAATCGCAGGTTTTTTGGACAAAAGTCCCGCCCATTTTTTTTCCCCCACCTCCGATCTTTCTGATATTAGAGGTAGTGTCAGGTACATGAGGAACTGCAAAACGTGAAAGAACTGAAAAAGAACCCGCGAAAATAAGTGAAAAAGAAAAAAAAGTTACAGTTTGTCCCCAGTTTCACTCTGGAAGCTTCCATGCAAACTACTGTAGTCCAAAACAATGGTCATGTTGGGACACGTTCATTATTTTATTTTCGAAAATCACCGAAATATTGATTTATTTGATTATTAATATTATTGAAATGATAATACTAAATTAAATAAAGCATATTACACAACATTTGACAGCTTTACGGAGAATATTGAAGCGTTTTACACGCGTAGTGACGAATTTGTCGAAAAATGGAAATCTCGATGGCCGAACTTCACTTTTTCGACCGCCACCCCAGTGCCCATCGCACAGTCGCCATAATTGACATGAATCGGTCTTTTTCGCCTGTAAACAAGAGCCACAGAAAAAGTAGCTCCAACAGTGGACAATTCCTGTCGCAGGACGTCGCAGTAGGCTACACATGACTTCTGGTGAAGGTCGACTTTATCAGTAGACCGGTTCGGAAGTTATCGGCCAATCAGTAGGGTGGAAGCAACGCACTCCCTCTCCCGCGTGTATACGAGGGAGAGAGAGAGGCTATAGGCCGCGGCAAAAGCGCCTCACTCAATTACGTCTGTGACCGACTGGTTAGCAAGCTCGCTTGTCAAACCGGATTTCGCAGTTTCGATGCTCGTTGGTGGCATTCATGTTTTGTCAGCTTTCTAAAGCAAGGATAGATCGTCCGAACCGTCTATTTCGTCTCCTACTTAAATTAGGACTCAAGTCCGAAGGTACGAAATATAGGAGAGAAAGGAACAGGAGAGCAATGGGCACGCGTCATCAGTGAAAATACAATCAATCGATGGCTACCGTAATCCCCTCCCCCCCCCCCGAATATTTGCTTGTTTCTTCTTCTTTCCTCCTCGATCTATTCAGTCGATGTCCCTCTTGTGGCACTGGATCGATTCTGTCGATGAAGTCGCATCTGAATGGATCGGCTCTCACTCTCAAATGGGAATGTGACATGGAGTTCACAGCCCCTTTTGAGAGGGAGATACTGGGAGGGAAACGTGACGTTCGCAAGCGCCGCTGCACTTCCCGGTTTGTGACTCTATTTCTACAAGTGAGGGGAGGGGGAAAATAGTTTCACTACGATAAGGCCGCATCAGTGGATACCGTAATGATAAGTGGACGACCCCGACCCCGACCAAGATTCCGATCCCGATTTCGACTCGACTCCAATCAAGAAAGGGGAAGGGACATGCATAGTTGCGTAACACAATATTAGTATTCAGTGAAGCCTTGACTCACAGTGTATGTAGTTGATCCATCCTTGTCCATCTTTCGTTGAACAGTATCTGTAATGTTATCGTGTTACCCGAAAGTTGATAAAAAACTCCTTTGTCAAAATCTATGGTTCCTATGACACATTATGCAGAGCGTGATCTACCAATTGAACAGGAAGAGAACACTTTTAAAAATTGAAACACAAATGTAACTCAATTGCATTACTATACCTCCTATCAATATCGAATATGATCGGCTGTTGACGCATAAATTGAACATGTGCAAATGAAGTTATAAAGATGATCAACTCACAAGTGGCACATTCTCCATTCGCTCCCGGCTCGTAGTTCTTGCACATCTTCGTCTTGTACTTGGGGTTGTTGATGGGAGGGCTGCAATCAATCAATAATTGATAATACAGTACACCACTACTTTGGACCAGCACTCTCTCCATACTACCCTACCGATCAGATAGAAGAAAGTGGGCCTAATAGAGAACGCCAGACGATCCTGCACCACTACCATATCCACCACTACCGTATAGTACTCCACACCACTCACCCGCGGCTGACGCAGCTCCGCGTCGCCGTGCGCGAACTTGCACGCGCCCATCGATCAGTCGCTAAAATGCAATTATATATATATATATATTGGGTTGAGGAATAAGTAACGCTCGTTTTTGAGCATCGTGTTTGGGCTCATATATCTCCCGCCAATCAAATCTAAACGAGCTGACTTTATAGCATTTTTTCAGGGTATGCTCGAGTATCATAGCCGTTATTATTAGAAATATCACGCTTCCTGTGTAGGAGAGAAATTTAGATTTCAATGTACCTGATAATTTTCGAAAATTTTAGATTTTTTTCGAAATTGTGTAATTTAACGTGGAAACTGTTCGGTAAATTCACACATTCTCAGGTGAGCAGCCCGATACTACACCTCTTCCATGGTGAAGTGAGAATGGTGCTCGATTCATTGTTGTATTTTTATAGACGTTTCAAGGGGAACGTTCGTGAAAAATTGCAGTTCACTTAACTTATTTGTCTACCTTGAGGATCGAAGGTGCTGGCCTATACACTAGTGCGCTCCAGTCACTCACTATGGAGCTATATTATCACTATAAACATTTGGTGCTACTTATGCTCCTATTTGAAAAATAACAGTTTTCCAAAAATATTATTTTGTGACGGAATCAAAAGAAATGCGTGTTTTGTGGACTTTGGATTAAACCATAACCAAGACATAGTAGCCATTCTATAATTGTGGCCACTTGGTGGATGATAGTGCAAAAGTTGCTCGTCCATTTAACCATCTAAGGCCTTACATTCAATTAGTACGGTTTACAGGAAATAGCAATAAATGTCGATTTCGAGGCTTGTTTTTCTATATCGGACTTACGAGCAATTTAACTCATAAAGAGAATGCTCCACACTTAGCAAAATTCGTCCATATTTTCAACAGGAAAGGTACTCCACATGCAAGCATAATTGAGGTCTTTAGATCTATTGCTAAGAAAACACGGCTAGCAAAACTTCTTTCGGTCAGTAACTGAAAATCCTACACTCTCGTTAGGCGCATATCTTACACAGGCCTTTACTTGGATATTCCTCTGAATATCATCAGTGTAATGTATAACCATGATACTTTACTACTGCAGCTTAATTGTGGCTCAATAATTCTTCTTCCCTCAGTGCTGACCTGTCAAAATATCAGGGTGAGGTGCGACAACTTTGAATTGAGCCAGCCATTGTGATCGCCTAAATGATCGGAGATATATGATATTGTGTGCGCTAAAGAGAGTATCCAAGCCCTTATCGATCATCAAAAACCGGAATATAATTGCACAATTTAGAAATACGGGAGAGGTCATAATCTGAAATTGGAAAAACGAGCGTTACTTATTCCTCAACCCGATATATATAGGTTTTTAAAAAATATTTGGCAGCAATTGAAAATTTTCAAATCCAATAGTAACCCTCCTCTCCCCGCTTGTCCAGCCACTATTTACACAACTACTTGCCGACATCATTCTGCATAGTCGTGTACCCATGGCCACGTTTACTAACTCGAATAGTCTAGTCGACATTTTCGACAAGGCTATGAGTACGATTCGTCGGCAATTCCACACCGTACGCACCTGTTCATGAGATGCGGGGGCACTGATGCTGCTGCTGCATGTGCTGTATCATCTGGCCGGCCGTCGGGTCCTGGTACACCATGGGCGTCATCTGCTCGCCGCCCTCGTAGCCGGAGCCGGGAATCTGGTAGTACTGCGGCATCTGCAACGAGGGTGGCAGTGTGGCCAGGGCTAGATTTACTAATTACAGCTGCCTATTCGAAAATTCGACAGAGCGACGTTTCCCAACCTGCGTGTACATCGGTATCATCGTTGGATTACAGGCGGGTAGCGCGCCGAGTCCGGTCGGCTCCTCGCTCAGAATGAGGCGCAAGGCTGAAAAAGCGCACAATGTTCAGTTATCGACTGATAGTTTCAGTAATGTATCCCCGACATGCGAATAAGTTAGAAACACCACTGTAACGGGATTACGGCAAGCACAATACTTGTGAAATGTGCCCTACTCATCGATTGACCATATCGGAAAAAATATTCTCGAAGCTGAAGGAAACGGTACCCGCACAACACAATACTTGTTTGAGGGCGACGTTTCTCACTAAAGCACACCATTACCTGGCTGCCGTTGATGGTCGTGCTGGAAGCGCCGTCTGGCCGGAGAGCGACATTGCAGCGAACGCCGCGTCGGGCTGCAAAAATCAGAATGACGTTTATCATTTCGACAATCTAGTAAAAGCGTGAAGATAGACCTTTCTCACCACACCACAAAAGGAATTAGTGTAGGTGCAACAAGCGCGTGATATATAGGGCTGTTGCATAAAAATGTACGACATTTCCAAAGCGAGGGAGCCGTTTGTCAAATCACACCGAGACTCACCGGCTGGTAGTACCTAGGCACGGCGTAGGCGGAGCGGGCGCCGGGTGATGCGGGCTGCAATATCAGATCGACGTTTATCACTTTCGGGTTTCAGTCAAATTTTACACAGTGAAGATAGGTGACGTCTCCCATTACACCACCCTCACTCACCGCGTAGCATATCATCTGCTACGGCTGCGACATCAGCAGTACGTAGCCGGAGGAGGCGGAGTCATCGGCGCCCGTCGAGTAGTAGCCTGGTGGCGGTGCTGAGCCACCGGTGGGCTCGCCAAGCACGTAATAGTACTGTAAAGATTTCGACGTTTAACTGATCACTCGAAAATTTCGTCATCTTGCACTGCGTGCGCCAAAGCGACGTTTACCAACCTCTGGTTGCTGCTGCATGCTGGGGTACTGGTGCGATGTGGTGTTGAGCTAGGCGGACGCGTGACGGAGGGCACGATTATTCTCTGGAATGCAAGGAACAGGGTTACGGTAGGCACACCACGCGAAAAGTAAATATTTTACTGCGTGAGGATGGCGTTACTAGTACTAGCAATACACGTATTGGTACTTTATACACGTATTGGTACCAATTTTTCGACCTTTTATCGATGTCCTATCTTTTCCAAACTATGTTTTTCGTTATTTTTATCAAGAAAAACACCCGAAACACCTATAAGAACGTACTTTTTTCGGGGGTGAAATTTTCGATTTTTTTTGGGACATGCACAGCATTTCGCGGAGGGTGCACCCCAACATCTCATTTTGGGCCAGCTATCAGCTCTATGTATGGGGACTTTACCCTGAACTTATAGGCATAGGTTG
This sequence comes from Pristionchus entomophagus, assembly GCA_036245825.1. Lineage (NCBI taxonomy): Eukaryota > Metazoa > Nematoda > Chromadorea > Rhabditida > Neodiplogasteridae > Pristionchus > Pristionchus entomophagus. Next base: position 30,853,824 of record BTSX01000006.1, read on the forward strand.
CAAAAAAGTGATCCGTAAGGTAGGTGCAAAATACGGTGGAACGTCTCTTAGTTCAACTTGTTAGCGCGCCACTTTTGCAAAGCTTTGCGAGTGGCGCGCATCGCGGAAAAGAGGATTATTCTATTAATAATATTCAAAATAAATCCATTTAATAATTGGGAGCGGGAATATTACCTGGAGTGGCTGAATGAAGGTGCTGGAAAAGGGCACCAGCTTCATGGACGAGGGGACGCCAGTCCAATCTGAAAGATCGTGAAAGTGAATACAAACAAATCGCACGAGGTTTTCAAACTAATAACGGATTGCCACATCGCTGTTTCATGTTTCAATGGAGATACGCCCCACTCGCAAGCAAGCGGTGTTTGATTAACCTTTGCTTACGACCCGGCGTACAACGTAGCAGCCGCAGGCTGCTAGTTCCATCGCACGAAAATCTTCATCAAACTACTTCCTTGATCACCCATAATTTAGACAATTTCTTGACAAGCGTGACTTGAGCGAGTAGTTGCTTGTTCACAAATCGCCGAAATTCGAAATCGATTCCATCTTCGGAAGATCTAAATATATGTGCACATTCCATTGCAAGAGGCAGAATAGCGAAAAATAATAGCAGAAGTAAGGACATGCATCCAGGGAAAGTGAAGCAAATTTCGAAGTTTCGAACTGAAAATATTCATATTTTTGGTAAAATGCAAAAATAAATTACAATCGTGAGCTACTGGATCATGAACATATCTTTCTTGCTCATCTTCTTTTGTGGACATTTTCAAGATGGTGGATCCTGGCAATTCAATATCTTCTGAAGGATCCATTTTTGAGTATAAACGTAATTTCAGGCTATCCAAAAGTCATTATCACACCTCTTTTTGCTATCTTCTGCCGAATCTCGATAACTACTCTGAGTGATTTAGTCATAAAACGTCGCAGTCCTGTGACGACCGTGAATAGCAGGAATCCGCCTAGCACCACCACGATGATGTAGGCTGGAAGTCCGATCTGATTGGAAAAAAATTGAGAGAATATGAAAATGTCAGAATTACAGATAACTGCTTTTTGCAAAGAACGTTTTTGAATTATGGACCTTTCGGTATTCGATTTCCTCGTCTTCTTCTTCCTCCTCGTCCTCTTGCTCATAGTACACAAATTGTCTAGTGAAGCATACGATTCCGGCGTAGATAGCAACCAGGACAAGTAGATCAGTCTTGTGACGAAGCGTGCGAATCCTACGCATCGACCATATCATTGCTTCAACTCCCGCGAATATAAATGAACCTTTGAGCACCACAGACAGCAAATATGCTGCGAGTTCAATCTGAAATGGAAAAGTTTTCAAAAAATAAACTTTTTTTTAACATTATCACCTTTGGCTCTTCATCCTCATCTTGCTCCAAGTCCGGTAACTCGTCTATAGTGAAGAGAAATACACCAATTAAGATGGCAATGAGGAGTTGAGGACGAAATGGACGATTGAATATCATATGGAAAGGATAAGACTTGAGGGCTCGTCGAGTCAGCCAAATAATTGATTCGACTGCTCCAAAGACAATCAAACCGGTCAGGAATTTTGCGATAGGACGGGCAATGGCTCGAAGCTGAAGTTATTTGGTGGAATTAAAGAAATTATGCAGAGCAATAGTGTTCTATAATAATTTTCATCGAAAGAAAAACTTTATTTTATCAATATTTTCGTCTAAAAATCCTTCAAACCTCGCGTTCTCCGACCTCCTCATCGATTTTCTTCCTATGTGATATTAGGAGGGCGTAGATCGCAATGAGACGAAATAGGCGGTACATTGACAGCATAGCGAAGCGTTCAATCTGAAAGAAAAACAGTCGATAACGCGCGCAAAAAAGACTACGACACGTACACTGCTGATAAGCCCTTTTGACTCATTTTCAGAGAGTGCACATCTTGTGAATAAATTCGATGCATCAGCCGTCCTGAAATATAATGATTAAAATTAATGAGTCTGTCTTCCTGACGCTTGCTTCCTTCCCGATGGCTAATCTGCAATAGTAAACAAAAAATCAGTTGTCGAAAGAAATTACGGTTCTTAAAAAAGTTGGCAAAGTTCGATAAGAGAGTAAGGAGTTTTCCCTAACCGCAGCTAATACACTTTATTTTTCTGAAAATTCACCGCATGCGATCCGTCTTATCAGCCAATCAGATAACGAAGCCATTCGTCGAATCAATCATACAGTTGAGCATAGCGGTAATTTTTGATTTTCAAGGATATTGTTGCGCTGTTCGTCATCTTGGATAAAATAAAGTTCGCTACGTCCATGATTTCACAAATGATGGAGCCAGCTTACGGCTCATGTCGTGGTGATGCGAATCGCGATGCTGAGCAGTGAGTGAGCTCAACTCGGACAGGGGGAACATGATTTTGCTCAAAATATTCACGAGGCTATGGCGAGTCTTCTCAATTAAAATTATGTCTGTGTTGTCATTGATTTTAAGCTAATGAAAGCAACGATCAAAGTCCAACACAACTGAATTGACAGTCGGAGATACGTTCTCCATTGAGGCGCGTGGCTTTTCCGTCGACGCATCCCAAATACATCGAATATTGGGTGATTGCATTCTGAAAATTGATAAATGTGATGTATTAAAAAACATTTTCACCTTGTCCTTGTACTCAATCACTTTCTGAGAGTAGATACATTCTATTTGGCATGTTCCTGTATAACACGTGTATTCTCAGAGATTGCATGGCCCCTAGGAACTAGGAGCCGAAAGTTTGGAGAATAATTTTAAGATAATTATCCTAGAGTATATTGGGGACGATAAAAACTTTGACGTCGACGATTTTTTCCAAAACCGGCTTTTAGGCATTTTCCGGTTCTAGGTCCGGCTCTATCGTATCTCAACTCCCAGAAGAGCTATAAGGATGCCGCTGCGCTCAAAATGTGCGGAAAAATATTTCAAGAAACTTTTATGTTGACAAGAAAAAGCGTGGTGGCCATCTTCAACTTGAGATATTTGAAAAACTACAACGAAAACTAGAAAATAAATTGTGCCGTTTTACCATTCCCCCCCCCCCCCTTGGAGCGAGATAAGAACAGATTCGTGTCCTACATACTCATATTAGTCAAGGAATATGGCGTACTTTTTTGAAGAGGCGGGGGAAGTGGCCTCCCCAGGCCGAATATGCCTCAAAACCTGATGATTTTTATTAGCAAAAATAGTTTTTCGAACATAACTTTTTTCTTTCAAAGTTTCATGAGCTATAAAGTGGATTTTCGGAATCTACGTTCAAAAATACGTCAGAAAATCCTATTATCATGTCATTCTGAGATTTTCACTTTTTGACCTTTTTTCGGCCATTTTCGAGACTCATTTTTGGTCGAAAAGTTGTCATCTCAGAATGACATGACAATAGGATTTTCTGACGTATTTTTGCACGTAGATTCCAAAAATCCACTTATAGCTCATGAAACTATGAAAGAAAAAAGTTATATTCGAAAAACTATTTTTGCTAATAAAAATCATCAGGTTTTGAGGCATTTTCGGCCTGGGGAGGCCACTTCCCCCTCCTCTTCAAAAAAGTACCCCATATTCCTTGACTAATATGAGTATGTAGGACTCGAATCTGTTCTTATCTCGCTCCAAGGGGGGATTGGTGAAACGGCACAATTTATTTTCTTGTTTTCGTTTTAGTTTTTCAAATATCTCAAATTGAAGATGACCACTACGCTTTTTCTTGTCAACATAATAGTTTCTTGGAATGTTTTTCTGCACATTTTGAGCGCAGCGGCATCCTTAGCCCTTCAGGGAGCTGATATACGATAGAGCCGGACCTAGAACCGGAAAATGACTAAAAGCCGGTTTTGGGAAAAATCGACGTACTCCAGGAAATATGATGATGCTAGAGGCAATATTATCGCATGTAGCATATTAGTCTCCATTGTCCTTCATATATCGAATGTAGTTGAACGTAGTGTCCACTCCAGGATGAACGGTAGTATAGTCTTTAAGAGTGACTTTCTGACCCAGTGAAGATAGTCTTGGCAAAGTGAAAAAATGGATTTCTCCCAAAATGAGTGTAGATATAGTACTCGACGAGTGTAGCATAGACTCCGCTGGTTTAGTGTTCTAGATCATTCTCCGCTAAATTACGGAAGTTTCAAAAAACTACCGTAGCAAAACCGACTTTGCTCATTCGCAATCGTTTCAATCGAGTGATATCTCAAAAAATACAGAAAATTTGTTTGATCACACACACTAAGTTTCATCACGATCAGATTGAAACTCGTAGATAAAAATCGATTTTTCGATTTTATTGGCAAATATTCTACCATAGATGTGTTGGGTGATACCCGATGTTCATTTTTTTTTGCATTATTTTAAAGGGCAAACTGGTAAGTAACTATTGTGAGAAAATAAACAAAAACGGATCCGCATCCTGGGAGAAATTGAGCAAAAACGGTGCCTGACTGAGAGCTTGAATTCAAATTTATTTCACTTATTCGCTGAAAAAACGCATTCTGCAAAGTTTAAAATTTTTAAAAAGTTGCAAACTTCTACTTGTTAGTGCTCATTTTGCTCGTTATTTATTGAGAGAAACATTCGATGATAGACGAACAAAATGAGCATCAAGAACTGGAAATTTACTTTCTTTTTTTTAAAAAACTTTTTTAAAATTTTAAACTTTGCAGAATGCGTTTTTTGAGCGAATACATGAGCGTTTGCACGGAAGTGCTAGATCCCCATATCACATGTATTCGATGCAGAAGTAAAGGGACTACAAACTCATACTAGTATGGGTCTGCGTTAATACTGCGTTGGTTAAAGTAAGTGTCGCGAAATTCATAACTCGTGATGGTTGAAAAACACGTTTTCAAAAGATCGTGCAAAGTCTTAATATTCCATCATGAAAAAAATCACTCAATGTTGAAACATTGAACTATGTGCATGATACTTCAATTTGCACGAATACCTAGTCATAGTGAAATAAATTTGAATTCAAGCCCTCAGTCAGGCACCATTTTTGCTCAATTTCTCCCAGGATATCCGTTTTTGTTTATTTTCTCACAATAGTTACTTACCAGTTTGGCCTTTAAAATAATGCAATAAAAAATGAACATCGTGTATCACCCAACACATCTATGGTAGAATATTTGAAAATAAAATCAAAAAATTGATTTTTCTCTACGAGTTTCAATCCGATCGGGATGAAACATGGTGTGTGTGATCACACAAATATTCTGTATTTTTTGAGTAATCACTCGATTGAAACGATTGCGAATGAGCAAAGTCGGTTTTACTACGGTAGTTTTTTGAAACTTCCGTAATTTAGCGGAGAATGATCTAGAACACTAAACCAGCGGAGTCTATGCTACACTCGTCGAGTACTATATCTACACTCATTTTGGGAGAAATCCATTTTTTCACTTTGCCAAGCATCTTCACAAATATGTTCACTGGCTCAGAAAGTCACTCTTAATTTGTTGACATGAACTTTCATCCTGTGAGTTAGGGAGGACCCTTTAGATGTGATATAATGAAATATGTCAAAATGTTCTCGCTAACAATCTGAGCTATACGAGAAGGCACAAGATGCACCATCCCTCGCACTTGCTGGGAGGCCTTCGTAATCTGTCCCCTAAAATATTGAACAACTTATTCTAACCTCTCACGCTCACCAAAACCATTACCTTGCACTTGATCGATGGATTGTCCGTCGTTTTGTAATCATCAGGCGCAGTCTGAATATTTGATATTTTTCCACGCAATATGATTAGAAGAAAATACAAACCCAATAAAGCAATTTCGAATCTTCTGGGCATGAATAAGTACAGCCACTCTTGATTAGTTCAACACAAAACTTTTCAACACTGCACTGTGCCTTGCTCGGAATATCCGGACACTTTCATTCTAGAATTGGGTAGAAGTAATAGGGCATGGAACCGTGATAATACTCTTTCCGCAGGCAACTGCCTCTGTTGTGTTTCCGGAGATTGTGGTCCACTGTCGATTTTTACAGAATACCTTAATGGAAAAGATTGAACATGTCAATGATGATCAGATAACCCTATTCGCTGGTTTTCCCTTGACGAACATTGTCTGCATTCCGTCCGCACATCTCGCTGTATCACACTCACTGTGGAGGCGGAGAAAACTGAAACAACCAAAACGAGAAAATAAAGAGCCTTGATTTGTTTAATTTTGCAGAGAATTAAATTCTGGTCTGGTACTCGAGATTTGCTGCCAATCCGACACTTTTAGGGGCATTTTTTTTATCGCAGAATACGAATTCCTATATGCACAACATCTTGACGCTCACTGTTAGTCTTCCGCAGCGAATTGTCATCTCATTCGTAGCCGAGCTTGGGGCATTCACTCTCGGAATCGATAGATAGTCCAGAACATGAACGACACTCTGAAATTGAGGAATATAGGTATATTGTAGCAAAGATAATACCGTGATTTCGTAGGTCCTCATCGAATTCCTTACTGCGCTCCTCGCCACAAATCTCCGAATTAAGAACAGGAGAGATGAAAAGTAGAAAAGTGATCGATCGTCGCATTTCCAGGAAATTCAAAGTTCCGCTCTCTCAATTTATAGTGAGCACTACTGAATCATCATTCTTAAAGGAGATGTACCACGAATATCTGGCTTGATGACTTCTATAGGGGAGGTTGCGGGTATTCGTTACCCGATGACACTTGCGAAACTCCCATGTAACCAATTTTTGTAGGGCCTGATCGCTCAGGTAACGAGAGAGGGATAAGGGGACAATGAAGAGACCGCGCATGCAAATCGGCGCGCACCTCTCTGTTCTGAGATTTGCATACGCGTTCGTGCCTCCCCTTCTTTAATTGCCTTTCTTCCTTCAGATCGTTTCATCCTATTGTCTGTCTGTGACGTTAAAACCGTGTCTGTCTGTGACGTTGTCCGCTTGCATACTAGTCACGCCTTCGTTATTTGTTGATAACTCGCTTAAAACTTATCGCCCGAGTCCAAGGAAACTTATCTCAACTTATAGTACAACTTATCTCTTGAAGAATCCCCTCGAAGAGCTTTTCAAATTTGCGTAATCTTTTGCGCGCCTAGATCGACGGGAAATCGTCCGTCTGGGAAATGCGTTATTCGAACCGTGAGCTACTGTTTCAAAAAAACGCTACTATTTCGAAATCAACAATTTCATCGTCGCTACGTCATGATCGCGTTTTCGCCCACTACTAGCTTCGATATCATCGCAGAGCCTCGGGAGCGTGCCAAACGACCTCTCGTGAACAGATTCCACAATTCGTCACCATTAAAGTTGCAGATGCATGTGATCGCTTCTTTTTATCAACTTTCATCGGTATCAATCTCAATTTTTTTTTAAATTTAAAGTTGTTTCAAGACAATTGTTTCTCATTCAATACATTGTAAACTCTGTATCATCAGAAAAATCAATCAAGTTCTTCAGAACGTCGGTAGGAGAGGAAAATATCTCTTTCTCTCATTCGTCAAATGGATGACTAATTGACAGTTAATTACAATCACAGAACAGGCGATAAAGAACAAATTTGTATCTCCTGATATTGAAACCTCAGCATCATAATCATACTTTTCTTCCGCCACTTTCAGATGACGAGAATTCAATGTCCAGAGCAAAAGTGGGGGCGAGAAAGAGCCATGCCCTGAATCAATGTGGACGCTTTTCCTTTCAAATGTAATCTCGCAGAGAACACGCGATATATATTCAAAGTGGGCGGAGCCTTCGTTCTATGGTCTATCTGCCCGTTCACGACTTCAGTTCTATCAGCAAATTCTCTACTGATAATAATGATGACTCTGATCGTGCTTCTCATCACCCGTAAGTCCATGGGGAGTATGACAATAGGGACGCTAACTATTCGAAATAACGACTCGGTTTAAAATCCTTACTAGTAAAATCCTTACTTTTCATATGAAATCATGTTTCTACGGTAATTTTAGATTCCGGAGTTATTTGTGTTCATAATTATAGGGCTTTTCATAGTCATCTTGATTCAATGCGCTATATCACTCACTAATCGTAGGGGTATATATTAATATTTCAGTTTGCGTTTCCAAAATGGTGTTATCCAATTGTCACCACGACGTGTCCTCATTGAAATTTATTTCAAAATTTAATTCGTCGTATTTATAGTACCTGGTATACTCATAAACCTTTTTCTACTCTACCTCATCAAGCGATTCTCGCACAACTTGGGAACTTACCAATATCTGGTCGGAACTTTCGCCGTGTATGATATATTCTTGATCATTGTACACAAAGTTATAGGCGTTGTGAGTTTTCATTCTTTTTTCTTCATTTGTATAGCACATTCATCATATCTTCAGAACTCAGCGATCAATGAGGATTTGTATGGTGTTATTTCGTCCAACTTTCCCACAAGCTCTGTAAGTCAACAATAAAAGTTTTAATTAAAAATAATTCTGCACGTTTTAGAAAGCTATTTCAATCTATTGTGCCTTTTTCATAATCCCCTTCGCACTTCTCAACATCCATTTTTTGTATCGCTACTGGGTCATTGCATAGTGGGTTTTTGAAATTCCAAAAAGATCCGGAGATCTTTGGCTTGACAACTTTTGGTTTTCAGCCCTCAGCTTGTCGAACTGTTCTCTAAGATGCCCTTCATTTTTATCCTCGTCTCCTATGCCGTGATGGTTGCTGCGTCTTGGTAGGGCATTAGTGATGATGTTCGGGAGATTACAAGAGGGTAATTGACCACTAAGGCCTTGCTCGGACGAAATGTCGGGCTTTTCGATCCTGAGATTATTTTTTGTGGATTATATCACTCCCATCCAACCAAAAAAGTTAAATGGGTGGTGGAAGTGAAGAATTAGACGTAGAACTTGCTGGGGAAATAATCAAAATAATTGCCGATCCGCTACCACCTATTGCTCTCGTCTTATCTCATTAGGTTCTGCATGTGTGAGTACGGTATGAACAAGACGGAACCGGGGTATCTGGAGGCTCGTCTGAGACGCGACGAGGCCCTCAACATCACAGACATCGACGGCTGGTTCGTCTACCAGGTACAGTGTGCTGCCTACCCCAATCTTTGTTTCTCTTCATTTATGGGTAGATGAATTCCTATAAACATATATCTGAAACCACCGTGAAAAGCGAGACTGAATCGTTCCTGAATATAACAAAAACTGTGATCAATGCCACCATACCTTTGCGGTCTGGCACAATGATCAATAATGCATGAACAACAGAGAGACGGGTCGATCTCTGCACGCACCGTCATCGTCCTCCTCGTCGATGACCTCATCCTGCTCATCATGTGTGTGATCGCCGTCAGCCTGGGTTGGATGACGCTGGCTTGCATACAGAGGGCTAGTAATTTCTCCTCTTATGTCTGATGGACGTGAAAGTGATAGGAAACTAGTCTTCTGTGCGCGTAACGTCAGAATTACGACTATGGAACGAAAATCGCAAAAATATTTTCTGCCTATTACAGGCGAAAACGCTGTCGCTTGCCGCTCGCACCGCGCAACTTAGACTTCTCCTAGCTGTCGGCGTACAGGTTAGTTATTTGTTACAGCATTATTTCATTGTATTTTCCATAAATTACGATTTTTTGAGAAGATTGAAAATGATAAATACAATATGAACCGTTGCTACAGTGATTAAGAAATGCTGTATTCATAATATCGGAGATATCAAGTTAGATTCCAGACCATCCTTCCCTTCATCTTCGTGTACATTCCATTCCTGATTTTCATCAACCTGCCACTCGTCGGATTTCGCCGAACTTCGTTTCTTGGCGAGTTTTCTTTTTTCATCATCAAACAATGGTCAACAAGCCCAATGACAACTTAATATGATCATTGCAGATTTGGCAGCTCCCTACATTCACGCGATATTTCCAATTACCGACGCTATGGCCATCATGCTTCTCATGAGGGATTACAGGTAGGCGAAAGCGCGCGAACGCAAGACGGCGGAGGTAAAGTCCCATCCTGACTCAGAGATAGACTCGTGGTGCATAGATGCGTCGTCAGAGTTGGGATGTGTTTGTTTTGAAGTGTAGTTTCACATAGTTCATTCACTCGGTCATTCCTTCAAAGTTTATTCATTCATTCGTGATACGTCAGAGATTGAAAGAGATCGAGAAGTTCATGTATGAACTTTGTCTGGGGAAAGTTGGGTACTCCGCACTTAAAAATTCAATCTGGGGATGCGGATGGAGCTTGGTATATTTTTTAAATGAAATAAGTTACATGCGAGATCTTATCTAGCAATTCTCCTCCCCAATGAGTTGGCCAGGCAAAGGTGACCTTTAATGAACCCGGGATGTGATGGGACCATATAATATATCGAATAGAAACAACATTATGTATGTCTTTTTCAGGAATGGCATCCGTGATATTTTTATGAGACGTACGAGCCTGCCTTCCGGTCGTGTATCTCATCGAACATCATCACGTCAATAGTCAAACGTCAATAGCTCGCATCGTCGTATCCCCAAATGAAATCGTTCATCACGAAATCTCTGACCGTAACGCCTCACATGCTCGGCTTGATAAATAATTGAATATAATTAAAATATACTACGATATATACAGATAAATAAAGATTTTTTTGTTTCTTTTATCTCGGCCATTATAGATACTCAAACGAAATTGGATCAACCCTCGTTGGAAATATCGTTGAAGAAATTGGTGATCATTTGAGAAAAGTATTCATTTGAATTTTTTTCGTTCGGTAGCAAACACTATTCTTACGATAACCTATCATGTAGCATGCATGCTTCGCGGTCAGTTAGGAGTTGTTGAGTTGAGAAGATGGCTACTGGACGAGCAATATTTTCATACGAGAGACAACTGCTAGTGACGGAATTGCGAAATAGTTCACATCCAGTGCGCTATCATCCTATTCCACGTGCACACAACACGAGCAGAATAGCCATATCGCATAGGCCGCTGAGTTTCTCAGGACAGGCTGAACGCTGAACCGGCTCGGGGGTGGCACAGCCCGCCTTGCGCGAAAAAGGCTTAACCTAATTTTTAACTTGTTTTTCCCATTCCTAGTGCTGTTGGAAGTGATCACAGATAAAGCAACATGCATACAAAGATGAGGTCATTTGAGTCTCAAATAAACGAGCAGGCAATAGTTAGAACGGATGAATACATAGCAAACATCACATATATTTTAGTCTGCTTTCCCATAAGGTGAAGTGTGAGGGGGGACTTCTCAGGCACTTTATTCTATTAGATATACCGATCGAGCAATGCAGTCACATGGAGGAGTATGTGGGATAGCTAATTACCCGATCGGACATGTCTCGTGGCGTCACTAATTGTGTTTTCTATAATGGGACAGACTTGAGGGCACATCTGCAGCTTTTTTCAGTCAGTTCGCTAATTTCGTAAACTTTGTGAATAACTTTGTACAATAAAACGTGGCAATGCGTCCCCTCACAGTTTATGAAAACCTTTGACGCCACGCATACTTATTTATAGATTTCATGTATCAGGTTGGTGCATAAGTCTTTGCCGATTTCAACACTTTTATATTCGTGCCTGCCCCACCTTTCGTATTTGACCAATCAACCTATGGTTTTTCATAATTGATGAGTGCTTGATTACTCTCTTTTGCGCACACTATATCACGCCTGTCCGATCGAAGAGACAGGCATAGTATACCACCCATGTCAACAAAATCGAAATTCACATGGACATGTTGTCGGATCGGCTATCCGTGGATAATAGTGATAGGTCTCAAATTGCACTACAGTGGCAAAGATTGAAGAATATATAATACTTTGAAGATAGTAGAAGCTGTCAGCCGCAAAAACCCTACTTGAGATCGGTATCTAAAATGGGAATGCTCCGGAACATATCCGATCAATTTCAGTTTATCAAGCCGTGCAATCGGGTCAAAGCGTCTAGAGATCTAAATATAACTGGAACACAAAGTACTTCTCTTGATTAATTTTTGATTTGAGTTGGGAGATTGATCGATATCAGTTCAAGAATTACATTCTCCAAAAGTTCGTACTCGGAAACCGAACATCCAATTCGGCGCATCTGGTCATACACTGGATCCCCAACGCATTACGAGCCTGATCTTTCGCTGTTAAACTAATGATCAATCCTTGCCCTGTCACTGATATTTATGACAGGATTCTTAAATCAATAGTTTTTGAAGTGTTCATTTTGTTCGAAAACACCCAAACCCACATTTTCCAATGTTTTCGGACAAAAATGCTTATCTGTAAAATCTCTCATATTTGAAACAGAAAGGGAAGTCATTTTGAATAATCATATGGATAACATAGACCCATGACAAGTGAGTCGAGAGCACTTCTGTTCAGGTCTGCCTCTTGGATATTTGAGGGGAGAAATGAGATCACTTAAACAGATAATTTTTGAAGTTGATCACTTTTGTCGGCCAGTACTATCGCTGTTATGAACCGAGGACCAATCCTGTTATGATATTTAAAAAAAAACCCTAGTATAGGGCTACGCAATGAGCCATACGCGGTTTCTATGAGACGTTCCGCAGCTTTGTAAAACCTTGTAGAAGACAATGTTATTTTTTCGAGAAAATCTCATAGTTAGTTAGATCCCCAGTTCCCGCTAATCCGGTGAACTTGTGTTAATTCCACAACATGCTGATATTCTTCGAATATGACCCTAAGTAATGGTATGGAGGCAAGGCATAATGGTTTGAGACAAGCAAAATATAGGAGGCTAAACTACATGCTCAAAATCGGCAAAGACTTATGCACCAACCTAATATATGCACCCACAATTCTCTCTTCGATGTGCAAGTGGATTCAAACAAGCAGAATGAAAGAGAACGCTTTATTGGCAGAGGCATAACATAGCGGGTGAATTCACCGAGCCACTGAATGTGATTAGTAGACAGGCTTCTTGGTGGAATACGGATTGGTGTCAGACCTGTAATAGTAGCATTCATTGCTGAATCTTTTCTTTTAGACATTATGTGTGAAACTCACCCGAAAGCGTTCACAAGATCGAGCAGTGCAACTTCGGGATCGGAAGTTTGCGTGAATTCACCAGGAAAGACATCGAAAGCCTCGGGACTGAATACAAATTAGAATAAAGCAACGATCATTTGATCTTTATTTTTTCTTATGAAAATAATGATTGCACTCACTTCGGGAAATACTCGTTCTTCTCTGTGATTCCGACAAATTCCATGGTGAGAAGATAGTCATACGCCAGTCTGGCCAAGTCGGTGCCCGTATTGGAGTCAACGCTGAAAACGCGAACAATTTTTGTTTGATGCTCTTGATATTTTCAAATCCCTAACATTAATTCACTTCAACAATTGTATAACACGTGTATTCTGAGAGATTGCATGACCCCCAGGAACTGGGAGCCCCAACTTTGGGCATTCTCAATGAGATCATTATCATAAGAGCCCGTTTGTATAATAGTCGAACAAAGCTAAAAAAAAAAGTCGATTCTCTGAAACTCTGTGTTTCGGGGTTCTCGAGGGTGCTGATGACGATGGGCATGCTCATTTTGCTCCCAGACGACCCGTTGGCTAAAGATGGAGTGACGTCAAAAACTCATTTTATTCCATTTCTCGGTCATTTGAGCATATACTTTTACGCGAATGTGGCTCGATAGCCAGAATTTGATGGTGATCACGCCTGTCTAATTCATTCCCCTGTATTTTCAAAAATATTTTTAATTAGAAAAATTATTAAATCGGAGAGACAAAAGAATCCCGATATTTTTGTATTGATCGAAGCGGAACACGTGCTTATTTCAAATATATTTTTATTCGGTAGAAAACGGTCCGGAAACCATCGCAAATGGCATTGGAACGTTAGGATGAGGAGCCTCTCGCTGATCTCTCTCTCTGCGTCTCTGACCCTGAACACTCTCTCGCCCCTTCCCTCCCCTGCCTCTCCCTCCTGTCTCTCGCTTCTCTGGTGCCCCCGCCGCTCAAGGAAGAGAGTAAACAAGGGGTCAGATCTGCCGTATCTGCAATTTATTTTACCGTTTTCGACTGTTTCCGGACCATTTTCTGCGAAATAAAAAATATATTTAGAATCAGGACGTTGTTCCGCTTCGATCAATATAAAATTATCGGGATTCTTTTCTCTCTCCGATTTAATAATTTCTCTAATAAAAATATTTTTTCAAATACAGGGAAATGAATTAGACAGGCGTGATCACCATAAAATTCTGGCCAGGGAGCCATATTCGCGTAAAAGTAGATGCTCAAATGACCGAGAAATGGAATAAAATGAGTTTTTGACGTCACTCCGTCTGGAGCCAACGGGTCGTCTGGGAGCAAAATGAGCATGTCCATCGCCATCAGCACCCTCGAGAACCCCGAAACACAGAGTTTCAGAGAATCGACTTTTTTAGCTGTGCCAAACTCCTCCAGATTTGTCCGACTATTAGGAAAACGGGCTCATAGAGTATAGTACATACATACATACATACATTTATCATGTCAGGCAGTTGACGCCAGATGGGGATGGATGGTTTCAGATAGGTTTCGGGTCGCTTCTTCGTTCGCGAGAGAATCATTTCGTCTGGGTGGGGGTCAAGGGATCGGTCTTCTTTCCATTCACAGACCCAAGAGATTGGCTGGAGAAAGGGTTGCAATCATCCAGGACGATAGGACTTGATGTAGAGTGTTCATTGTTGATGACGGAAGAAGGCTCCCGTGATTTTAGAACTGAGTCCACCAAACTCGAGTCATCAATCGCGAAACGAGACTCGACGAGAATGGTATCTGAGGGACCAAACATCAGAGTAGGTCATACCCATCACACGGTGACCAGAGTCCGGCTTGGATGGGGATTCCGATCTTGTTGAGTTGATGGAGTAGACGAGGGGAACTAGAGGGATTCCATTCTCTATCAGAGAGAAATGGAGAAGGATCGCTCGCGACGACTAACAAAAACGAGAATGTATAGTGAGTACGAGAAAAACTTTGAAGTCGATGGTTTTTCCCAGAACCGGCTTTTAGGCATTTTCCGGTTCTGGGTCCGGCTCTATCGTATCTCAGCTCCCAGATGAGCTACAAAAACGGCGTATTGCTCAAAATGTGCGGGAAAATATTTTAAGCAACTTTTATGTTCACATGGAGTTGTGAGAAAACGATCTTCAATTTGAGAAATTTGAAAAACTAAACTGAGAATCAGAAAATAAAATGCGCCGATTTCCCAATCCCCCCATTTCAGCGAGGTAAAAACGGATTCTTATTCTCCATACTCAACTTAGTCAAGGTAGATATACGTTTTTCGGTAGGGGTTATAGGGGGATTCCAAACACCGAAAATCACTCCAAACTCGATGATTTTCACAGGCAAGAAAAAAAAGTGGTTATGGTGTCCGACCGAAGTCTGCTATATCACCGGTTCGAGCCCCACGATCGACCATGTTTTGCAAGATGGTAGAAGAACACAACTTTTTGAACACAACTTTTTTCTTTCATAGTTTCATGAGCACTAAAGTGGATTTCCGGATTCTACGTGCAAAAATACGTCAGAAATTACTATAGTCATGTAATTCTGAGATATTGTCTTTTTGACCTTTTCCCCAACTTTTTCAGCCATTTTCGAGGCCCGTTTTTGGTCAAAAAAGCAATATCTCAGAATTACATGATTATATAATTTTCTGACGTATTTTGGCACGTAGAATCCGAAAATACACTTTAGAGCTCTTGAAATTTTGAAAGAAAAAAGTTATGTTCGATAAAACATTTTTTGCCTGTGAAAATCATCGAGTTTGGAGTGATTTTCGGTCAGTGGAAACCCTTTCTAACCCATATCGAAAAAAGTATACCCTCTACCTTGACTAAGTTGAGTATGTAGAGTAAGAATCCGTTCTTACCTCGCTGAAATGGGGGGATTGGGAAATCGGCGCATTTTATTTTATGATTTTTAGTTTAGTTTTTAAAGTTTCTCAAATTGAAGATGGGTTTCTCACAACTCCATGTGAACATAAAAGTTTCTTAAAATATTTTTCCGCACATGTTGAGCCCTACGCCGTCTTTGTAGCTCATGTGGTAGCTGAGATACTATAGAGTCGGACCCAGAACTGGAAAATGCCTAAAAGCCGGTTCTCGGAAAAATCATCGACGTCAAAGTTTTTCTCGTTCCCAATATACTTTATGATAATTATCTCATTGAGAATGTCCAATGTTGGGGCTCCCAGTTCCTCAGGGGGGTCAGTTTCCTGCAATCTCTCAGAATACACGTGATAATCGATAATACCTTGTAGTCGTCACATGAGCCACATTCGCCTTTCCCAGATAATGTCCTACCGATTTTGCGTGCCTGTGCATCGATAGGTTCGCTCTTAATTTAGAAAAAAAATTCACATATCCGAACTTGATTGCTGCTTCAACTTTAGATAGAACGCGTCCAGAGTGCTGAAATTTTTAGAGTTTGAGAACAGCGTCCGAGTCTGTAGTAGGAATGTCCTATCAATAATGAATCCCACAGAAAAATCAGGGTTTTGGGTTAAATCATCCATTCAACCCGAGTACTTGGATCGAGAGAAGCAATAGCGAGGAATTTATTTGTCAGCACTCTGTAGCATCGCGAATCAACGTACGCTCCAATACTGATAGTGGGGCAGTTCCTCACTGCGGCTCTGTTATCGTTCATAGCTTTAGTTAGCTCGTCGAGTGTCCTAACAGTTTTGATGACCGACTGGTCCGGGTTGTTGGTTCCAACGTAGAAGTGGTGTGTGCTCTTGAGCAGAGACATGTAGTACCAATATACTGACTGAAATAGTCATGTTGTTGATGATGATAAGTCAAAAGTTCTCTTACTTGAGCAGTATTCTTCAAATCATCAAACTTTCCGCATACATCCTGGATGAAGAGAAAGTCGCTGAAACACACCGATGAATCTGTTTTAAAATAGTTTCGAGATTCTTCATTTTACTCACATTGGCATTGTATGGGGTCGGACTGTGGTGGGCGTTGGGTAGGGATTGTACGGCTCAGCAGTATACGTGTTATCGATTTTGCCGGCGAGTCTGAAGAAAGAGTTTAAACTTGAGAATTCCACAGTGCCCTAACCTGCAAGTGATGGTCCAGATGTCCTGAATGATCTGTTCAACTGCATAGTTTTCATCGGCAGCATCTCGACTTTCCGATTCTCCAATCCACATGAACTCATCCGGAACCAAACTTCTCCACAGCGCACTGTCGTTGTAAGTGAATCCGAATGGCATGACCATGTGTTTGAAATTTCCGGGAGCAAAGCCAGCGAATGAAACTGCACCCTTGTCCAACCTGTATGAGAAAATAATAATTTCTTTGAATTGCTCAAAGACATTTCTCGCATACGTAACATCAGGTTCTGAAAGAGCGAAATGTCATACGATGTGGGGGAGAGAGGCGTCCACAGAATTATACTCGTCGTTTGAGGGTTAGCATAGTCGAAGCAGTGACATTTCATCTTCATATCAGTGTTGTACCACTTTGTGTAAGAATCGACCACTCTGCAATCGATTGTTGGCCAATGACCACAAATTTTGCGTCAGGCTTTTGCTTTATGCTTTTTATGGATATTTGTCTCATGTCCGAAAAGTTGATTCATTTTTTTAAACTGTGAATTAATGAAATTAATATACTCCGATAAATTATGTATATTCGGTTAGTCTATGCACCCGTACAATATTAGTTTTTAAAACTATAACATTTTCATCAATTGTGCAGTTCAACTCACGATTGCAAGGTCACATGGGAAGCCTGTTTGTAATTCGCCGTTTTGATAGTGTCGGGGTACGAATTCATGTTGGAACTGCAGAAAGTAGGAACACCAATTCCAGCTGCATCGGCATAGATTGATCCATAGAAGAGAGTTTTGTTGGCTTGCTGGTCTGTGTTGAACTCGCAAGTGTCCTGGAAAATGTATTGATCTTGTCTTGAAGATTCTCATAGCATCCTTATTTTTTTCAATTCACATGCTCGTGCTGGAATGAAATTGAAAACATTAATCATATGTTTTTTTTTGTTGGAACCTGTCCTCAAAGGAGTAATTTGGGTGCTATCGACTCCCAATACGACTAGAAATTGTTTAATACCACTCATTAGTTAACTGAAAGTAGGAACGCCAATTCCAGCGGAATCGGCATAGATTGAGCCGTAAAAGAGAGTTTTGTTCTTTTGCTGGTACGTGTTGAATTCGCAAGTGTCCTGTGAAATTGGTTTTTTTCGTACTGTTACGTCTATCGGTAAGCCTAATGATATTTGAAATAACACGAATATTACATTGAACTCACATCATCCATGTCGATCACCTTCACGTCAGGAATAGTGAAGTAGCTAGTGACATTCTGGAAGACCTCCTGAGCCTGTGCATTATGCAATTAAAAGGATTTCGTCGCTGGGTCCTTGCCTTATCACGGAATTCAGTCATTCTAGGGACGCTGCTGATGTCAGTGTGAAAGACAAATGCCGTTTGGAGATTTTGGATGCAGCGAGGGAAATTTTTAGAAGGGGGAGTCACCGGCTTTGCTTCCGATCTGAACAAAAGTTGATTGAATCTGAACCACGATAGACACTTCCCAGGAGTTATAGATGAGCTTCTCTACACGTTGGCACTTATTTAGCTAGGACCTCAGATTATCCTAGAGTCACATTATCAAAACAGAACCAACCCAAGAGCATCCACGAGATCGAGCAGAGCGACATCGGAATCGTAGGTCTGCGTAAATCCTCCAGGAAAGGCGTTGAACGCATAAGGACTGGAAAACAATCGCTGAGATATCACTAAAGAATAACGTTTTGCACCTCGGGAAATATTCATTCTTCATGGTTATCCCAACAACCTCCATTGCGAGCGTGTATTCCGACTGAAGATTGCCCAATTTGTAGCCAACGTTTGAGTCGACGCTGGAAAGAGCGACGATTATGCAACGCACTGCAGTTATCTGTCGAATTGCATCACTGAGATGGACATACACTCACCCAGTGGTAGTTACATGAGCCACATTTACTCTCTTCACTGATTTATCCGACAGTTGGTTCAGTTTCTGATAGAATGAATCGAGTATACTGAAAATTAGATTTATTAATGTTTTTCCAACTTCCATTATTGTATGAATTTGAACTAATTCTCAACGTACCCTCCAATACTGGGAGTGATGCACGGCCAGACCGAAGGTCGATTGTTATTCATGGTATTCGTAAGCTCGGCGACACTGGAGATACGCTTCACTGCACCCAGGGCGGGATTGTTAGTTCCCAGGTAGATATAGTCCGAGGTCTTGAGCAGAGGCATGTAGTTTTCGAAAACTGACTGAAAAAAATTAGCTCTTATCTCCGAGAGCATAATGGTTGAATTTTCATTGAGATCTCAGATCTGTACAAAAAATGCTTTTGTTGTAAAATTCCCAATATTATCTTTTCCGTGAATAATCTCTGATTTTATCATTCCACCCCATGCATCGTATTTTCAACGAAATAGTCTACCTGAGCAGCGTTCATGAGATTCTGGTTCGTTCCGCATACATCTTGTATGAAGAAGTATGCGATAGCCGATCGATCATTCGCATCGACACTGACTGAAAAAAATCACATTAGATTGGTTAGATTATGGAATGCCACAGTTGCTATGAGAAAACAAGTATTTGAAAAGGTACAATAATACCACGCTACTTCTCGAGTGTCTGCTACTCTGCACGAGAGCGAAGAGTGCTGTGAGAAGTGATAATTGTTTGAAACGCATCTGCAAAATTATGATAATAAATAATCTCTAAAAGTTGAATAATAACAAAGCAACAGGTTCTATCAATAGTTAAGAAATGAAGTGGCAACGATTCTCAGAGAAGGTCTAAAGAGGCGCTTATACGTAGTATCGCCTAATCCACTATCATAACGCACCTTATCAAATGAGCCTTATCGGCCTTTCCAATGGCGAGATGGGAGGATTAGTGAGATCGAAGGGTGAAGCACAGGAAACGCTCAGATAATCAGAAGATTGAAACTCTTGAGAAAGCGATTATTGGTATTCATAACAAATTTGGGAGAATAATTTACCATTTCTGTTGCAAAAGTTTTTAAAATGCTTATAACCGTTTGCAAAAGACCAACAGCATGGCTTGTTAGTTTCCTTGCAACTTTTTTCATGCGAGGGACATGCAATGAAAGGAAAATGAAGTCCGAATACGCAAAGTTATATCAAAAAATGAATCGAAGCAATCATAATTTTATCACTAGAATTTATCATTTGTCTCCCTTGTATCTGTGACAAATTTGTTATGGACATGGAAATGCCAGTCATGGGAAGAAGACACAATGCGGAAATGTTTATTCATAGGTACAACACGTGTCTCTCTGTCTCTTCAGGAGTCGTCCAATCACCGGGGAGTTATAAAGGGGTCGTCCGATTGGGGTCGTCAGTAGGAAGATCATCGTCTCTTATCGTTTCGCCAGCCTTATTCTTATCCTTGATGTTGTACGGATTGAAGGGTTCAGCCGTGGAACTGTCCTCGATTCTGCCGGCAAGTCTGGAATATAAGTGTGTACACTGTTATTCAATCAGAATCGAAATCAAACATTGTTTGATAATAACGGCGATACAACACGCGAGAGAGAAAATGAAGTAGATAGAACCCCTTTCTATAGTTGGATTGTTTGTTTACTGTCCTTGAGTGGTGTACACTCAAACACCTCACGAATGGTGCACTCGCTTTTAGCTGTATTGTCAGCAACACTCTATAACGAACCTGCACGTGATCGTCCAGATGTCCTGGATGATCTGCTCGACTGCATAATCGTCCTTGGCAGCATCTCGACTTTTCGATTCCCCAATCCAATTAGACTCGTCGGGAACAAGACCTCTCCACAGTGCACTGTCTTTGTAAGTGAATCCGAAGGGCATCACGATATGTTTGAAATTTCCAGGTTTAAAGCCATCGAAGGAGACTGCACCCTTGTCCAACCTGAATGCAAACATATCGTTATCTTCGAATATATTATACACATTTCTGATTAACACGCCACCGGAAAAGTGAAACGTAAAACGCCTTACGATGTGGGAGAGAGGGGCGTCCACAGAATGATACTCGTCGTATCAGGATTAGCATAGTCAAAGCAGTGACATTTCATCTTCATATCAGTGTTGTACCACTTTGTGTAAGAATCGACCACTCTGCAATCGATTGTTGGCCAATGACCACAAATTTTGCGTCAGGCTTTTGCTTTATGCTTTTTATGGATATTTGTCTCATGTCCGAAAAGTTGATTCATTTTTTTAAACTGTGAATTAATGAAATTAATATACTCCGATAAATTATGTATATTCGGTTAGTCTATGCACCCGTACAATATTAGTTTTTAAAACTATAACATTTTCATCAATTGTGCAGTTCAACTCACGATTGCAAGGTCACTTGGGAAGCCTGTTTGTAATTCGCCGTTTTGATAGTGTCGGGGTACGAATTCATGTTGGAACTGCAGAAAGTAGGAACACCAATTCCAGCTGCATCGGCATAGATTGATCCATAGAAGAGAGTTTTGTTGGCTTGCTGGTCTGTGTTGAACTCGCAAGTGTCCTGGAAAATGTATTGATCTTGTCTTGAAGATTCTCATAGCATCCTTATTTTTTTCAATTCACATGCTCGTGCTGGAATGAAATTGAAAACATTAATCATATGTTTTTTTTTGTTGGAACCTGTCCTCAAAGGAGTAATTTGGGTGCTATCGACTCCCAATATGACTAGAAATTGTTTAATACCACTCATTAGTTAACTAAACTCACATCGTCCATATCGATAACTTTCACATCAGGAATGTTGAAATAATTAGTGACACTTTTGATGACGCTCGATGCCTGAATAAAACGTTGCCTTCTGTTCTTTTCAAAGTTCTGATGTCTGTCTAATACCCTCATACCTTGTTTCGGAAATCAGCCATGTTAGGCACCGTGCTGATATCAGTGTGGAAGACGAATGCCGCTTGAAGATTTTGGATGCACCGATCGATATTTGCAGGAGAATAAGTAACAGGATTTGTGTCAGAGCTGATAAACTAGTATACAAACGATTAGCAATGCAAATGTCACCCCATGGCGTCTACAAGCTCGAGCAGGGCAATCTCAGGATCATAAGTCTGCGTGAAATCTCCCTTGAAGATATCAAACGATGTTGGGCTGAATTGATGCATTAGTAGTTCCTTCAATTCGGCTTACTCACTTCGGGAACAACTCGTTCTTGTATGTGATTCCGATAAACTCCATCCCGAGAATGTAGTCCCATCCCAAATCATTGAAATAAGAGCCAGTATTCGAGTTGACGCTAAAACATACATGTGTACTTTCGAAAATTCATGCTTATGAAATCAGAAACTTCGAGGTCACACCGATGGAGTCACTCACGGAACAGTCGTCACGTGCGACACTTTCGCCTTGCCCACAGAAGGATCGGAAGCAGCGTTCAGCCTGCGAATTGCGAATGCTTCGAGATTGCAGTGATTGACAAACTCACATGGCTGAGCTGGTGCCAGACGGCTTTCGGAGCTTCAGGTAGTAGGAGTCGAGCGTCCTTCAATATTTTAATAAATGATCTGTATTTTATGCACCAATATCGTACTATATACTCAAGAAAATATAACTTTGAAAACCATCAACTGTTACTGAGAGTCCTGGTTTGTATTTGCATCGGACTGCCAAATTGTGATCTCGAAATAATTACAAAGTTCTAATTAATATTTAATCAGCGTACGCTCCGATGCTGGCAGTGCACTGCGCAGCCTTTCTGTTCTCCGTCATGGCATTCGTGAGATCAGCAAGGGTCGCAACCAGAACTGTTTCCGAATTGTCGGCATTATTCGTGCCGAGGTAGAACTTATCCGTGCTCTTGAACAACTTGTAGTACTCGACCAGAACTCCCTGAAAATAATTATAAGGTTTAACAGTCGATCCTCAACATTATGGTGGAAGATTGTGTTAGAGTGCTCGTCAGGTGTTTTCTTATATCTGCAGTATTCCCCTCATGCTTACTGATACAAAAGTTTGTCGAACGATATGCATACCTGAGCGGTATCCTTTAGGGTCTCATCGCTTCCACATACGTCCTGAATGAAGAGGTACGAAACACCGTCGCGATCGGCAGGCGGGACTATCTCTGAAATTAGTAGTTTGCTATATTGAATAGTCTGTTTGATGTGGGATCAAATCTTTTCAGTTTTTGGCAAATAAACGTGAATGTAAAGGTTGATGTCACGATGATTTCAGGAGTTGAGCCAGAAACCAAACCCACCGTTACAGTCGTCTCCCGTGTATCCCGTGTAGCAGGCGCAGATGTCTCCTACGATCTCTCCGTTCTTGCAGAGTGCCTCCGTGCAGTAGTCACCGCCCCAGAATGGATCACACTCACATCCGTCATCCGTTGTATTGCCATGCACGCACTCGCCTGTAATTGATAAAAATCACTAAAGGAATGGCAATTTTCCAAACGTCTGGACCTTCTCCTAATAAATGGCGACTTTTGAGAGTAAAAAATAGTCGATTGTGCTATGATGTGTTAGTGCTTGATACTTCGAAAACTTAATCTCACCTTCGGGACAGAGTACGGAGATGAACTTATCCACCTTGTACGCTGTGCCACCTCCAGTGGGAATGACCCAGTCGGAGACCTGCATTCAAGCGGACATCACCTTACATTTTTTTTAAAAATACGTACGTTCTCATCTTTATAGGACTTCAAGAGCGCTCACCGTCACACCGATCGCGTTGACTCCCTCAGCGCAGTCGACGGGCACGGACAGGGAGTATGAGCACTTGCCCCGGACGGTGGCGTAGACTTCGGTCGAGTTGCCGAATCCTTCGTCGAGGGTGATCGGAGTGACGATGGCAGTCGGAGTGGGAGTATCGGTGACACTCTCGGAGGTCCAGTATGTGACGAGCAAATGCTCTCCTGCAAAGGGAGCGATTACTTTTTATCATGAAGGAAATACACGGCATTCTAGAATGCTTTTAAATTACAATTCTGGAAAATTACGGCTCATTAGCTCACCCTTTTTAGTTGTCGGCATGACATATATGTCGTCGTCGTGCTTGACGAAGCCGTATCCGATCTGATTAGAGTTTACGTAAAATAATATTATTTTATAAGCATTTTACAAAGTGTATTATTAAAATATCTAGTATGTTTACCTGAATCTGACTGAAAGCAGTGATGGTGGTCGAGCAGTACTCAATGTCTGTTGGACGCGTGATAGTGACGGTGACTTCGCCCGCTCCAGCGTAGACGTTCTTCTTCACCCTGTCGAAAGTGAACACTCGTCCACCGGGGATATCGTGAGCTACGTATTTATCACCTGAAAAATATGATGTTGACCGCCACCAAAATTTTTTTCACCCGAAATTTTGATTTCTCCTTCATTCGCAGCAACAAACAGCTTGATCGTTGACTGATCGATGTTCACTTTGTAGGACTCCTTGCACTTGTTCGAGGACAAGAGAAGATTGGGACGGAACTCGAAACTGGGCTGGAACTGAAGCAACTCGGCGATGTAGTTGGTGAAGAACTGCAAAGGATGCATTCCAGTTTAATAATGCCTCAAAAGATTCACTTTTCCGTAATTGTTATCAGTGTCATCGCCATGCGGATAGTAGAAAACGCTTCCTCCAGCCACTTGCACAGGATGAATAGGTGTGTCGGTGATCCTGCTCGAGAAGAGAGCAGTGATGGAGACCCGCAGATGGGAGATGGAATCGAACAGCTCATCAGCGAAATCGTATGCGTAATCGTTCTCTGCGAACCAGAAGATCTGGGCACTTCCAGTGACCTAAAAATGTGCAATAATCAGACCAATTCAGTTTTCTGGAATTGGAGATGGGTGTAATTCAGTACCTGTGCTTGCAAAGCTGCTGCGATCGCAGGAACGGCATCGAAGTAGATGTCCGGAGTGGTTGTGGATGAGACGTCTGCTGTGTCGTCAACGCCATCGACGCCGTACAGTTTGATAGCCTCAATTTTCTTGAGAGTAGTAAGGAGTGCAGCCTTGTCGGTTGTGGAAATGATGACGTCTGCCTCGGAAGAGTTTCCATCTAAAAATCTAACATTGGAGGACTATTTGTCAATTTTCACTTAAGTTTCGAAAACAATTTATTGGATTGTTTGATTTTCTAGTACAAAAACGTGGTACTCACATTGCACGACAATGTACTGGGCTGCTCTGACGTTGTCCAATGCCTCATTTTCGACCGATTTCAACTTCTTAACGACATCTGCCGATCTCTCGACGACGAAAATGATCGTGCTGGCGATCGTCTTGAAGTCAGGCGCCCATTGCGGATCCGTCTCCCCCGTGCAGCCGAGATCTACAATAACTAGAGTTTTATGAAGTCGTTTGCGTGAGGATCAACAAATGGTCAAAACAGGTAATAATCGGATATGCTCAAAAGGTTGTCCTCGGATATAGCGTATAGTATTGAAGGAGCAGTCCACTCACACATCTCG
Organism: Pristionchus entomophagus; assembly: GCA_036245825.1. Classification (NCBI taxonomy): domain Eukaryota; kingdom Metazoa; phylum Nematoda; class Chromadorea; order Rhabditida; family Neodiplogasteridae; genus Pristionchus; species Pristionchus entomophagus. Next base: position 30,879,235 of record BTSX01000006.1, read on the forward strand.
CAGAAGGCTCCACTGTAGTCTGGCAGACAATCACACTCGAGTGAGGAGGTGACGGACCCGCCGTTCTGGCAGACGGGAATCTCGCAGAATTCACCCGTGTAGTCGTGCGTGCAGACGCATTCATCTTTGTTATCCTGTGAACAATCCCGATAAGTGCATAATATGAATTTACTTTTTTTTTCATCAGGAACCTTAAAAAACGCTTAATAGAAGTATGATTTACCGGTGAGGGGTGCTCTCCATTGATACAAACTTTTCCGTCAGAAACTCCGATGCACTGAGTGGTGAACAATCGAGTGAAACTGCCCTCGGAAGTGGTGACGTCGGCCTATATTCGGGTTGTTTACCAAGCCAAATATAGAATATACTCACCGAAATGTAGAAGGTGTGGGTATTATCGTTGCACCTCCAGTTGTAATTGAGCTCGAAGTTGCCATTCTTCCCTGCTGCAGGGCCATTTCGGAAAGCCGCTCCAGTGCTGTCGAAGAGTGTCATCTCGACGGTATCTTCGGCAGAAGCGACAGTGAGAGGGTACTGAGCCTCGTGAGGATCTGAAAGCAATACATAACTTGAATTTACTCAGCTGAAACTCACTGAAGTCAGGGTATGCCTGCTCCAGACAGGGCTCATCCTTCGATTTCGCGAATCCAATCGTCGCGTAGTCATCGTTGAGATCCAGAACGCGAATCGAGACGTAGTAGAAGTACAACTGAGGCGTGACAGTGACATTCAGCGTTCCATCTTCTTGCGCAGTATAGTCGAACTTGGTGAGCGAATTACCGAGAACTGTTGGATTCTCGAGCGTGTCGCCATTACCCAGAGTCATGATGATACCGTCTGAAAAATACATTTTAAAAAGTTTAAAAAATAAAGGAAAGCATCTTTTAAAAAAAAGTTGTTAAAAGATTCCAAGAACACTTGCCTGAAGGCACACAGTTCACGAGGATGGTGTAGTTTCCTCCTTGCTTCACTTGGAATGGAGTTGACGAGATGGAATTCATCCTGCGTTCGTCAGGATTTGGTTTTAAAATAAAATACGAAGACGGAAATCAAAGAAATATTCACTAAACCACTACATCCTTCCCTAACTACATAAATAATATTATTGAATTGGAAAATACGAACAAGAAGTCATCCTTGTTGTCGATTGCTCCTGCTGTCTGTCCTTGCACCCAGCCTACGTAGCTTTCAAGAAACTATAAAAAAAAATACATTTTAAAAGTCAATAATTAATTGCCATAGAGTATAAAGATCCGGATAGATATATTCAGAAGTAAGATCGATATCTTACATGATTAGTATATGTATATATTAGTTTTTTAAAAGCATTTTAAACCTATTTTAAACATAATTGATCACTTCGTTCAGATCGCTCGGATGTCTAAAGTAGACGGCGAATCCACCAGTTTGGGATGCGATCGATTGCCATTTCTTGAGCTCTTTACTATCGGAGAAATCGTCGGCATCACATCCAAGCAGAAGTACGATCAGCTGGAACAATTAATTCATTGATGATCTTCACTAACTTTAAAAAAAAATCATGCCAAACATACCTTGAGCCTTCTGTTGTATGCTTCCTTCAGGATGTCCCTCAGGTCCGAATCTTCGATGTCAATCTTATGGTCGAAGATGAAAATGATATCTGAGTTCGGTCGGGCTTTGGTCAACGGGCTGATGATGATGTCTTCCAGAGGGAAAACCGCGGAGACTGTTCCAGCGCATTCTTCGTCGAAGAAGTATGTTTTCATAGGCAGAGGAGTAGGAATCGTGTTATTTACATAACTATGCCACGTTGACATCAGGTTGTCCTTGAAGTCGGGATAATTGTCGACAACCTGGAATTCGAAGGTAATGGCAGTCATTGAGCAAATGCTCACAGTTGCATCTGTGGCCTGATCTGCATTGTAGATATTGAGAATGTATTGATCATATATCTCAGTATCGTCGAGATCGTTCAGATATTTGATCGCCGAGTTCTTGTTTCCGTTGAATAGCTGATAGATGGTCCAGGTTGCATGAGCAGCGATGATGAGTGCTCTGCCGTCCTTCTTAGCGATGATCTCTTTCGGAGTGCACACTGAAACGATCGCTGCTGATAAAGTTACATGACTCTCATGGCGTGGAAAAAGTCAAAGGAGAAGAGAAAATATTTGAATTCCCGCCATTGCGTATCTCAGCTCCCAGTGAAGCTAGCGACTTGAAACTTCGTTTTTGGGGTGGAAAGAGGATTTCCACCCAATATTCCAAGTTTCAAGTCGCTAGCTTCACTGGGAGCTGAGATACGCAATGGCGGGAATTCAAATGTTTTCTCTTCTCCTTTGACTTTTTCCACGCCATCACTGTTACCATCGGCGTCCGCAGCGAGAGAAGCGAAATGTGTGTTGTTATGACAATAAAAAGGCAGTAAAAGTTACCATCAGCAGCATCAGCAGGTGAAACGGGCGCCGCCTCCAGTAGGCTCAGAAGCTTCGAGGAAGAGTCTTGCGTCGTCTCTTTAAAATTCGTTATTAAATGTAGATACGTATCGCTTGAACCTTTCGGAGAACAATAGAGATTCTGGACGGTAACAGCTGCTCCGGTGTCCATGTCTCGAACCTAAAGAAAATGAAGCTTTTGCTGGTACACTGGAACTGTTTTTACCTCAACTATCTGTCAACATATTTTGCAATGTCAAATGAGTTATAAATGGTGAACTAAGCGCTAATATCGTACTATTGAGAGTTTTCTATACTAATTACTGCTACTAGCTCACTCTGATGAAGGTATCATCTCCGTCATTGCACGAAATCGCTCCGAACATTGCATTGTACTGGCACTGACGTCTGAAAATTTCGAAATATATCGTAAACACTGAATCAACGCACTGAATCGGGATCGCATCGAGCTTGCTGATATCGAAAGGTGTTGGTTTCAGAGGGTCGGAGGAAGTGAATTCCAGATTGAGTTTCTCTAGATTCTCCTCATGGTAGTGCTTCGTGAAGTGACCGACGAGCAGGTTCGTATCTCCTGAACATACCCATTAGCTTTGTTCAAGTCACTGGTTAGAGTTTAATACGCACCCCTTAGTTCCCATCTCTTCTCCCCACTCTTCTCTCAGTCCCATCCCAAACCCCGACTAACCACCCCTAGAAGCATGCTTTAGAACTTGATATGTTGATTAAACTTATCTCGTTTTTGTTGGAGTTCGAAACTCAGCCTTGTTGCGTCTCTACCCCCCCCCCCCCCCACTCCTCGCTCAGTCCTCTCTTTCGCTGTATGAAAAATGTGCGTTCTGCCTACCACTGATTGCATACGGAGAAGTGGCGTCCAGATCTTCAGAGTTCGTGATAGCGAAGCGAGCCAGATGTCCGGATCGGGCGAGAACCTGCAGTCAAACGGTTTACGCTTCCTCAAAATTTATATTTGACCTACCAGTACAGTAGTCGGCACGCACTTGCCGGATTTTTGGACGCTGGTCGGTTTGTATGAGATCGTACTCAAATCTGTGGTGGTGAGAGTGTAGGCATTGAAATATCCAGCAAACATTTTTTGAATGGGCACCTTTCCGGCATTTCCGATGAAGTTTGTCGTATAGCCTCAAAAGGTTTATATCATAAATTATTGCATCATGCGAATTACTCGGAATTTGAGCCTTGTTGCTGATGACAGTTATCCAGAAATCGTATTGAATCTCGGTCTGAGCCAACGCGCGGAATTGGATGAAGTCACCGGACACTTTGCAACTGTCGGATGTAGTCATGACACGATCGACGACGACGTATTCAAAGAACACTGGCATCATAGCTTTTAGAATCTAAAAAAATGTTTACTTCCGATAATGGATTCGATTCCGTACATCAGTGATGCCATTCGTTCCTTGTTTCTGTCCTCCGGATGCATCAAATGGATTGATGAAGAAACCAAGAGTTGATTCAGAAAGTTCACGAAGTTTTTGGAAACCATCTTTGAAGTACACGTCGTTCCCTTGAGGCTCATTTTGTGACATAACCAGAGAATGAATCTGAATGAGATTTGTATCATTCAATAAACATTCGTCAAATGTCACCTGTATTCTCATCGAAATGGCCTTTTTCCTAATATCTTCTATCCCGTCCTCATTCTTGAAGTCGTCGATACCCTCATTTGAGAGAATGAGCAATCGCGAATCTTCTCCCATTTCATTCAGAACGCCTGATATGAGTAAAAGTGTTTCAAGAAGACGAATAAACCGATACCCATGACGTAGTCAGTGGTTATTTTTCCGACACAAGTGGATGGAGCATTGTCAGCATCTCCCACTTTGTCGCAGTTCCAATCAACTTGTTGCTTGAACTCTTTTACACATGTAGTCGGATCATCTACGAGCAGATCTGCCTGGAATCTCACGAAAATCAATATGAGGAAATTACAGATAGTAGTTACCTGCATCATGTAGAAATGCACTCTTGATCCATTGGTAACTTCAGGAATTTTGAACACAGCATCACAAAGAGTTTCTTCTATCGGCCCACCCTTGTCCTTGTTTTTGAACTGGTCTTGCCACTGGGTGTTGTACGTAATGATGACGGACACGTCTCTCGCGCGGCTGAGCAAGTCGAAGCTTTGCACGTCACCGTCCACACATTTTACTGCAACAATCGATTCCATAGTCACTTATTTTTTCTGCAAAGCTCCCTCTAATATTCGTTCAATATGAAGTCCTAGCAGCCATTCTAACCAGGTTCGCAATGCATTCCGAGGAATCCGGGGGGACATGAGCATCTCTGATCCGTATCCGTGTCATACTCGTACGGGGATGGCACACCGCTATTAACACATTGACTCTAAATCAATAATTTAGTGAAATTTTGTAATATCATTAATTTACCTGAGCACAGGTGTTCTTTCCCTTCGATCCTGGCACTGCTCCATAGTACGCAGGGCAATGACATGTTGCATCCGGTGCCGAATAACCGTCATGTTGACATGTGTAGTCTATAACGCATATTTCTCATCACAATATTTCGCAAAGTATTACCGCTTCCATATTGTATACTCCGCACTAGAACTAATAGTAATTTGAACAGAAGCAGTTGTTTGAGACGCATCTGAAAACAAATCGACATTTAGATGTCGCTGATATCATTCGAGACTGTACAATATCGTCATCAACTAATAATTTGGAAAAATTTCAGTAAAAATTTTTTTTTAACTGCGAAAATTCATGTATATCAATCAATCGATATTCAACCAGTAAGAAAGAACGAGCGGGTGTGGTTCTCGAAAGAGTGGCGAAGGTGAGGCTTAGATAGCGGGTGAAAGGAGGAGAATCGCGGAGAGAAATGACTCCCTCTTGCTCTGTTTCTGGATGATAACAGCGAAGCCTCGGCCTTATCTCCATAGAAGGCACGCCCTTCATGAGAGGGGAAGAATGAGAGAAGGGAGCATTAGCAGCCTGGTGATCGAGGGGTGAAACACCGGAAGACGAAGGGGTCGGATAGAGACAATCATCTGGAATTATGGGATCTACAAAATCGATGGGTACTGTGTCCTCTATTACGGGGTGTCAATAGAGGAAAATAATCTCATGAATGCAGTCTTTTTGCTCATTTGTGTCATTTTCTTGAGATCGAGTAATATCAGCTTTGAGCTTTTTTTGTTTTTTTGTTGTTGTTGATAAATTGTATGAAGCATCAACGGAGGAAATTTGTTGTGAGCAATAGGTTACGAAAAAAAAACATTAAAATTGTTTTGTTCTTTTTCAGAAGTGCAATCATCATTATGCTCCGCCGGACCCTCGTTCTCTGCCCACTCGCGTACTCACTTATCCGTCTCGCCTACCCTCTCCTCCTCACAAGGAATAGCCACAAAACGAGAGTGAGTGACCATTGTGGTCTCGCCTCTCTCTCTCGACCCACTTCCCTATCTTTTCGCTCCTTGCTCAGATATTCCCATTGACACCCCCTTGTTTCGAGCTCTCTCCACTCTCGCCCCAAACCACATTTCGTGTCTCTCCGCTCATGGTGCATCCTCTCTCTCTCTCAATTTGTGGAAATGGCCATTAGTCGGGAGTGCGCGGCACTCCCTTTTTGACTTCCGCCAATTTCGACATTTTTGCGAATGTGACTCAGTCGAGAGACGAAAAAAATCAGCTGATGGCCTTGGAACAACAACTGTTCACCCCCGCACTCACTAATGCGTGCTCGCGATTGGCCGGGAATGTTCTCTGCCAGTATCTCTTTCAGACTTGATCATTTTTGAGCCAATTTGCTACTTTCACTTTCCAAAGCGTTCGCATATTCAGTTCTAAAAATGCTCTGTTTATCGTCGATCGTTTCGGGATTGTTTAGACAAGTGCCCGGATCGATGGAGGAGTCCAGAGGTTCAAAGTGTCCTCACCCTTCCCTCTCACTAACCCGTGGCCACTCCTCCCTCCCTCCCGAAATCCTAGCCACCCTCTCGATATCGCACAGTCTGACTGGCATGCCGACGTGGCAAGCTTGCACCCCTCATCTCCCTCCATCTTCTAATTGAGCGCGCGCGTGTTCCCTGACCTTTCTTTCCACATTCATCGACTTATTCAACTGACGTAGTTCTTTATACTCTTTATACTTCCCTCCCTCAATCCCCTCTCTCTTCCCCATGATACGAGTGTTTGGCTTGTGCCATTCCTCTCTTTCTCGTCCATATATTATTCTCCCCGTTTCAATAGTCATACATTCCATATTTCCATCTTTCATTCATTCTCCTCTTTCAGGGTACACACTGGCTTCCTCCGTCGCCCTTCCTCCCTCGTCGCTTCCGATGGTCGACGAGAGGTCATCGTCGTCGTCGTCGGCCTTCCAGTTGCCCGACGTCGTCCGGCTGCCGTCGACGTCTCCGCCTTATCCGAACCAAGGCAGAACCAAGCTCGCGCATCGACTATCGGTTGACAGACACGCCATCTTCAGGCTCGTCGCCGAGGTTCGTTTCTGATTTCTTCTTGAGATGGAATCTAATTTGTGAAAATGCCCAACAAGTGGAAGCAAATCCACAGCAGAATGTTGCTTGCGTAAGCTCATTGCACTAGTCAGCGCTTGTTAGTGACAGATAGACTCTAGCCGAGAGAGATAAGGAAACGTAAAAGAAGAGGATTTGCAGCTCTCGAAAGACAACGCTGACCACTTCTGCAAGTGTCCGACGTGGACTGGATATGGGAGCAGGATAATTGAGTGCTGCACGGAGATCAAAGATGCCATGCCGAAGTTGGAAGGTACACTTATCATCTCGTTATCTCGCAGTAGCTATATTATACCCACTAGTCATTCTGTTATCTCTCACATAGCCGAACAGTAGCTCCAGTGATACCCTCTATTCGCTCAATTCAGATGTCGTGAGTCAACTGCAAGAGGTCGCTCCGCGTTACGATTTTGATGAAAAAACCCCTGGAAATGGATACAGGTATCATTATTCTTTACTTTCTCGGACCTATTTTTGTACTTTTTCGGAGAAACATGCAGCTTCCAGATCGCTAGTCTGCATCGCGGATACGGTGCTGCTCCATCTCGTTTCTCTGCTCAAATTATGCGTCGAGCAGCGGACACAGATTATGTTCAGAATAACTCACTACTGCAAGGTAATTGGGTTATCCCACTGGGAGATTTGTCCTTTCCGTGCTGCCCAACAACTAGGGATGTAAATTCGGTTTTGGGTATCTCCGTTCTGTACACTATCTCGCTGGTCAGAAAAACGAGAGAGTGTGCGAAATGAGGAGATTGTCCTTTCCGTGCAGCAAAACAACGATCTTTGTACAGGAACTCGAAGCGTACGCTACGGTCGTCCGTTTTCTGTGTGAATCATTCGCCAAGGTTGGTTCTTAGTCTTTCTCTTCTCTTCTCCCTAACTATTCCTGAAGTTTCCATGTGAAATCACGAGGGACCGAGAGTCCTTAGCGACAATTGAATCCATAGAGATGCGTGACTTCGGAATTGGAGTTGTTACGTCAAACGAATTGATGAATGGGTCCTGTCACTTAAGCATGCGGGAAATTTTGAAAACTATAGCATGATGAACGAGGGACATGCCGTGTATGGAATGAGGAAGACTTGGAAAAAGTTTTCGACTATCTTTATTCTGCCCACTCAATCGTTCTTCTGACGGCGAGATAGTGAGCAGAATGGAGAGAGCCAAAACCGAAATCAAATCCTTTCTCTGCAGACTCTGGCAGCCGCTTCCGAGATGCCCTCTTGCTCTCTCTTCCCTTCATTAGAAGGCAGTTACGAGAAGTATCATCAGATTCTGAAAGACATGGAGAAATTGGATGCATCCTGTTTCTACGGACGCCCACTCGGATTCCAAGTACGCATCTCAGATTCCACCAATTCTAGTATATTGTTACGCATTCCGGCGTCGAGATAGTGAAACGCAGAGTTCATCAATCACTAGGAACAATCTGGGAAAGTCATAATATTTTTCAGTTTTCGCCCTCTGTCGGTCGCGTTTTTCGCTTTATCGGTATCGTTCTGGCAACCTACTCACTTTCGTGGGAAAAGGTGAGTGAGAGGTTATGATGAATGTACTGATAGGGATTCGGTAGTTTCCAGGTGGCAGACATTATTCATGTAGCCAGAATGAGGGTTTAGATGATTCAAAATGAGACTCAAACAAATGATATGCTCATAACAGGGTCACGGAGCGATCGGCAGTCTGATCAACTCCGGTCGGTTCTTCCTCTCCCCTGAGCAGCGTGCCTCTCGCATCATCAAAGTGATCAAGGAGGCCGATATCACCTTCTGCAAGGGATTCTGGAACCTGTCCGAGATGGGCAATGTGAGTTCTCCAATGTCTCCTCCAACATTCGCGTCATCTAGGAACTGTTTTTGTCAAATCCATCTGATTCCTCTATGCATTTTTCGCAATCCTTTCTTTCCCGAATCTTTATGAATTCCGAATATGCAGAATTGCTGCCACTGTAGAGCAGAGTGATTGAAAACGTTCAATAATTCAGGGACCTTTATTCAATCCAAGGGTTTTGGTTGACGCACAATTTCCAGCACGTCCCCAAGTGGTTCTGTCCCAACATGGCGATCAACGAGTTGCGGGACCTGCCCTCCGACGGGCCTCTCCAACTGGCCACTGTTGATGGCGGGACGGTGCTCATTCCGGAGCCCTCGGTGCACACCGGGCCGAGACCAGTGAAGATACGCGTCCTCTCTCACCACTCGAGACACGGAGTGGTAAGTGGATTCTTATGCAATTTTGTGAATACTGTAGCTCGCATACGGTAGGCAGAAATAACGTCTCCATGTTCAATCTATCAAAGCTCGACAAGATTATTGCACACTTTTCGGAACTTTTTGTAGTGGGCAAATGAGGGCTACGGGATTGAACGTGCGTGAACGCAACCCCAGACAGTGATAGTGCCCCAGACTGCACTTTTTCCAGATTTAGGTCAATTCGAGCGCTCCGCAAATCCGACCAATCTACACACAACTTTTGTTGAAATTTCGTGAAAACTGCATTAATACCGCGTCTGATAGCAGTAATCTTGCAGAGTCCGAACGGTCTGGGCGCCCGTCAGCCCCTGTCTCCGCACTTGCTCTTCCACTGTCACGGCGGAGGCTACGTCGCGACGTCGTCCAAGTCTCACGAGGTAACAATATTCCGATGGTGATCCGCTTACTCGACTGGCTCAGTAGTCGGCTTAGCGATCGGTCAGTGAACCCCCGCTCGCAACAATGGAGAGAGATAGGAGCGAGGAGAATTGGCAAGGGTCGTGCGGGGGTTTTCCTATTTCACAATTTCATTCAGTCTTTGCGTGATCTTGCAGTTGTGTGATCTGTTGATATGGGATTTGCAAAAGAGAACAAATATGATGTAACCGTGGGAGGGGATAGCGCACGGTAGTATGGTACGTGCAGGGTTTACGAAACCAAACGAACGCAATGATTGCGTCAGTGGCAATGATTGCGTCAGTGGTTCAAAGTTCGCGAAATTGCAGAGTATTTGTGGTTCCCATCAACAACTGAGAGCAAAAACAACTACAATCTCAAACAGGAAAGGATTGCGATTGCGTAATTCTGACTAAACTCTATACCTTTTCAGACGTATCTCAGAGTTTGGGCAAAGCTACTCAACTGCACAGTGGTATCCATCGAGTACTCGCTGGCTCCGGAGAATCCCTTCCCACGAGCGACGGAGGAATGCCTATTCGCCTACGCCTGGATCGTCAACAATCCCGCCCTGCTCGGTTAGTATCAGAATCTATTGTTTTTGGGATACTTTTGTTTGTCGGAATCGCTTGCTATGACTCGTTTGCAACCCTACGAACTTTGAGCCTGTTAAACTAGTTCTTTGACGCGTTACGCTGGAGAGAGACGAGAGGGCGCCGTTGTGTAACTTCTCTCTTTGCAATTCTTTCGTTCCGCGGGTGATCTCAGATGGGCTCTCTCTGTGACCAGGGAGAGTTCATTAGGGTATGTGGGAAGATTTTATGTGAGAGATCAGCGAGGGATCGTCTATCGACACGAAAACATGCACTTACCAGTAAGAGAATCGACAATCAGGGGACGCAGATATTGACTCGGCCATATTTTAGGATGGACCGGCGAGAAACTGTGCATGGTGGGCGATTCGGCGGGGGGGAATCTGATCATGTCCGTGAATCTGCGATTGCTTCAACTGAACGTCGCCCGGAAACCCGATGGCATCGTTCCTGTCTACACGCCGTTCCTCTTCCAGGTAAGCCAGTTATGTATCTTATAGTCTCCTCACCTTTTCTTTAGTCAATGATATCACTTTCTCCCGCTTTCGAAATTGCAGTACATCCGTGTTAAATAGTATGTCAATGAATCATTCAGTATCTCCCCTCTCCCTCGCGCCTGCTCAGCATGATGGACCCTCTGCTGCACATGGGCATCGTTTTGCGTTGTGTGGCAGGTAAATTAGGATGATCATTCCAAATCCATCCCTACCCTTCAGCCTACACGGGCGGCTATGCTGCGTGCGGAGGCCAGGGCGGTCAGGCACAAGCGGAATCAGAAAATAAAGGTCACAAGTCGCTGCAGGAGTACATGGATCAGGTGCAGAAGACGCAGAGGATCGATTTCAATGTGAGCACCTCTAGTCAATCGAAAGACCGATAGAGTGTGCAGAATGGAGAGAGTCGTTCTTAATTCTGACATCCATAGTCATGATAAGGATGGAAGATTAGGCGCCGCGACTTCGGTCTAATGATGTGAACAGTGTGTCTCATATCTGACAGTGATGCTTGATCGGTCAGAGATGCGAGAGATAACTATCAATGTGAAAATTGTTCATCGTTTTCTTGTACTTCCTCTCCACACTCAAAGCCTTGGTTTTGAGTTGCGGTGTGCTCAAGATATTGGGGTTTGAGAAAAGAACGGAGACATGTTTACCATCTCTAATTGATATCATATTTATAGGGCGGCTCTCAATCAATCGTCTCCCTGGTGAACCTCACGGGCGCTGATGCGCACGGGTTCAAGACCGATAAGAAGAGAAAGGAGCCGATAAATGTCAGTTTACTGCATACTAGTCACAAACCAGAACATTGAATACATTGTTCAGCAATGATAGGGGACGATTCAGCACAAGTCCGAACTTACTATGTATGTTTACTACGAAAATTAGCACCTTTGAGGCAATAAATGACAAAATCGTGATATTTCAGGTAGATCTGAATCAGAATGGAGAATCATCGAAGAGTGGCGAGGAGGAAACGGAGAGTGAAGAGGATGACAATCTGAGTGTGAGCTCAGTCCAGGTGAGAAATTTTCCCAACGTAATTCTTCGTCTCTAAGAACGAGTGGAATTGGCATGAGAGTGATGACAAGTCGGAAAATACGCTTCTTTAAAGAGAGCTCTCTTGTTTCTCTAACAGGCAACAGAACATAATAATTGATGAGCGTTTTTGGATTGATATCACTAATGAAGAACAATAATCACACAAATCGATCGATCTCAGGTGATTTCCGATCCTCTCCACATCCAGCTGTCCACTCTCTTCGATAGTGACCTTGTAGACTACCTGAAGAATCATCCTACGACCAAATCGTACGTTTTTGCGCGAGTGTCTCCGATTATTTTGGTCACTTTGCACGCCGTGCGACCCCCGTTCCGGTCACTCCCTGATCTCTCATCGAGAGATGGTCGAAAGGGCACGTAGCTTGGAACGCTCTCTAAGAGAATATACGCGTTCATTGTCCAACCCAATAGTTAGAGAGGGGGCAACTGTTTTCAAAGCTCGATTAGAACTGTATCCAAACAATTACGCTATCTGGATCTCTGATATTTAATCTCTATCATCAACACGATATGTGTGATTAAGAATCGAAACAGATCAAGGGCCGTTGGTCTTCAGGCTCTTTATAATTACTGTTGCAGCAACATCGTGGTCGTTGATGAGAACGGTGAGGAGATCGTCGAAGGGGTCGAGGCCGATCCCGACGATATCTGCCCCGAGATGGAGGTGGTCGACGGAGCGGAGGAGGAGGAGCAGTACCACACCCCCATCACTACCCCGATCAAGGAGCAGGTTGGTAGTGCCCTTATTGAATAACCAATTTCAACTAAGGGCCACGTTCTTAGTGAAATTACAACAGTTTCAATATCCCTCTCACTCACTTGCGAATAGAGCGGTCTATGCCTATTGAAGAGAGGCGAATTTTCCAACAAACGGAACATAATTTGTATTCAATCTATGAATTACTGCAAAGAATGAAGATCTTAGTGAATAACATAATTGCACATAACACTCACTATTTTTTTTAGAAACCTCTACTATCCAGCGGATCGACGAGCAGCTTCTCTTCCAAGATTCAGGAACCAGTGGTAAGCGACATTTGAACCGGCATGGTAGAAGGGATGAAACAAGAGAATTCCACGCGTAGATTGTTCTCCTCAACAAGACGCGAATGCGTCGGTGCTCCCGTGATGAAGTGAGTGGATGTAGTGGGGATGGGAAGGGCACTACTTCTCCCACTATCCGCAGAAGTTTTGCCGGATCGACTAGGGCTTCCCCATTTCGATGAATCTCTATTCGAAGATGAGACAATGTGCAGTGTTCAAGCCTACTATTCGATCAGGCATCTCTAATCCACATATCAATGCAAACAAACACAACTCACTCGTCACTATCACCTGTTACACGCATATGGGGAGGGCTGTATTATTTGCACTCGGCACTTCGGGATGTATCTTTCCATATGGCGCATATCATGTTTCAAATCGGGCTTCGCACCTGATCAAGATGATCAGAGCCTCGGTTTCAGACGCACAAGCGGTCGCTGAGCCAGAATCTGGTGGACACGGCGGCGCTGGCGGCCGGCCACGCCCTCGACAACCTGTCCGACTGGCTGGATCGACCGAGCGAGAAGCAGAAGCTGGAGAGAGCCCAGTCCACGAGGAGTCAGATGCACGCCGAGGAGGAGGTGAGATAAAAGGACAAATACTTATATTTAAAAAGTTTATCTTTGCCATATGGTCATACAAAGTTTGTGCGTTGGAGAACATACTTTTAACCGTTATTTTTTCAACCGTAAAACAATAATTTTGAAGTACGAAAATTGAGGAATCTCTGATACAATTTGTTTCAAGGAAGCAGCAGAGAGGAAGAAGAACGTGCTCGACGAGCTGAGCTCGGAGGACGTGCCTCGTGATCCGCTCATCTCTCCGATGTACGCCACAGATGAGATGCTGCGACAGCTACCGCCCGCATATCTTGTGGTAAGCAGGATACCGTATCTACCGTACTCACGTCACCGAAGAATAATCGTGCTAAACATCGTAAATTATGCTAACTTTCAGGCGTGTCACCTGGACCCACTGCTGGATGATTCCATCGCATTCGCAAGGAGACTACGAGCGGCCGGTGGTGATGTAAGTGTCGGTGTGCTAGAAAAAAAAACACGGTATTTTCACGGTCTGACAACGACAATACCACCAAATTTTTTGAATAATACTGTGGTACTGATAAATAACGTGGTACTTTTGCAGGTACGATCACTCGACCTCATTCCCTCCGTTCCTCATGGCTTCCTTAACTTCACTCTGATGTCTCCCGAGTGCCGTGACGGGGCTAAACTGTGCCTCGTCCGGATAAAACAAGCACTGGGAATCACTCGGGACGCCTAATTGCCCACTCATGCCATTCTAAAAGGGTCTTCATTAGGACTGTCAGACTGAAAAGTTCGTTTCTCCATTCCGCACAATCTCTACGCTAGCCGAGTGATGAGATAACGCGCAGAATACAGATACGTACTCTTTATCCTGACAGTTCTAGTATTCATCTCTACGGTCACTGCTGTCCAACAACCAACGCCGCCCCGCATAATCGCTTTGTCATGACCAGAGAAACTCGTTGGGAGGACTCGCATGATCTCAGTTCCAAATTGTCCTATTAAAAACGTTCGTGTATGTAACTGGATATATCGATATTTCGGCTGGATATTCGAGAAGCTTCTCAATGACCGTCTGTGATTCTTCACGGATAAAGACATTCAAGTTCGGATTGTGTTTCTCCATTATGAAAGAAGTACATAACCCTTAATATTTACCCAAATTTGTCATGATGCTACAATTCGAAATTGTTTTTATCTACAACACCAAGAGAAAGTGTATGCTCTCTTTGAAAGCTATTTCCGTTTGATATACGATTATATATGGGTTGGTGCATCAGGAGTAAATTTCGATGGAGGAGATGTACCCTTTCTATATTTCAATCCTACCTGGAATATGAGGGAGAGATTGGTTGGGGAGGAAAACCGAGAGTGCCTCTGCCTCTCCCCCTTCTGCACACACACACATTCGACATATGGATGAGTGAAGCGAGCGAGAGATTCAGGCCCAAGTGAAGGAAGAGGAGGGGAGGGGGAGTGGGTAAGAGCACCCCTCCATATACGGTAGTCCAATCCAACGAGGGACCCGCCCTCAATCCCTCCGCTCATTCCATCTACTAGTTATACTGCGCACGACAGCTCCGAAGGATGTACACGAACCTGAGTGAGTCACTTGTTGTCGTTCGTGGTGGGTGGGTGACAGGAGCAGCGGACAATAGATCAGAACCGGAAACAGGAAGCAGTTAGGAGTGGCGAGGGGCGAGAAGACGGCTGGTAAACGGCTCGAACTGCCGTGTGGCCACGGGGCGCCGGAAGCACTGCGCACCTCTATTCGCTCTTCCGTCCATTTCTCGCCCGTTTCCTGTGCCTTCTTCTGCCCATTCCCCCTCCCCATCCGTTTCCTGCTCTCCATTCTACCAACACTTCCTTCCTGTCACCGGAAAATACACGAGCACCGGAGAGAGTCTCAGTCCGCTTTTCGCTGCTGCGCCGGAGAGGTGCTCAACGCGGCGATCCCTCTGTGCTAGGTCGGATGGCCACCGTCGGATGAGAACCATAAAACATCGTCTTCTAGTATTCTCTAAGTTAAATATGTAACAAAGAACCATCTGAGGAAATACTCTTAGCCGACATGTTTTTCTGTTCTCATCCGACGTTGCTCATCCGACCTAGCACCGATCCCTCTAGATATAGGAGTTTGTGCATGCCGTGGTAACGAAAATACGTCGATGCCTCTTGCAGATTAGAGATTTACAGCATCCAGACAAGCGCCGACAATTCTTTTGTTTCCTACTAGTATCAAAATAAGGTTTTTGCAGCTTCCTCATATGGCGTTTCCACCTGCAAAAGCGATGGATGGGCTGAAGCCGCACCGATGCGTTCCACCTCACAGGATGCCAATGCACTCATTCCGCAGGGTGAGACCTCCGGAAATACTTGAAATCTGACGGACTAAAGCTCCATAGATGTTTGAAGAAACACTGACTAGGAACACTCGGGTTTCCCTCTACAAATGGTACTTATCTCTCAAGAGCTCAACGTGTACTAGTTAGATAATAATTTTCAAAGAGAATCATCTTCTCTCCGTGTACGATGCCACGTTACTAATACAACAAATCATCTGTTAGTATTAGCATTCTCTAGTTTTCTCGCATTCTTGGTCGAGCAATCAATCTCCATCCTTCTTTTCCTCACTCTCGTCCTCGCATCATTATTCGTTCTTTCTCCCGCTCGCCTCTAACAAAAGGCCACTCAATTGTTCAGCGACGATTGCGTTGAGAGAAATGCCACAGGGGCAGGTCGGAGAGACTGGGGGAGACTTCAAACATAATCTGAATAGTTTCGGAGTGAATTCTGCTCATTGACGGGCAGGATAAACATACATTTATTGTGGTGTAAGACATCAACAGGTCTGAATCTGTATCGATCGGAAATTTCCCAAGACGTGTATAATCGCCTGAGAGCCCATTCCACCTCTCTCTTCTTTCGTCTTCTGAGTGGGGAGGGAGCCGAATTGGTGCCCGTTAGGCCATGAAGTAATAAGAAGTCGTGTCTCCACTCAGTCGTAGACGCTAATCGACAGCCCACTAATGCACGGAGTGAAGGAATAGAGGAATAGAGAGAGAGGGAAGAGAGGGGCTTGGAGGTGGAAATGATAAATCATATAATATCGGAGGCAGTAATTTATAAAAATCCATTTCATTGGTTTGATCCCTTCCAGGTTGCCTCGCCTACACATCTCTGCTGTCTCGAGTACCCCCGCAAGGTGAGTGGTATTCAGATAATTGCAAGCGTCTTTTCAACCTGAAACTTATTCGAATACGACATCTATCAAGTTAATTGTAGAAGTATATTGGAATGTAGCATATACAACGTCCAACGTAATTGTCGGGCCTGCGGTCTTCCTCTCCGTGAATCGCTCAATTTGAACGTAACTTTATCTTTCAGTGCTAGGCAGCGGTCAGATCCAGCTGTGGCAGTTCCTTCTTGAGCTGCTTTCCGAGCCGGTGACGAACGCCCACTGCATTGCGTGGGAGGGCGGCAATGGAGAGTTCAAGCTGGTCGATCCGGATGAGGTCGCCCGGAAGTGGGGAGAGAGGAAGAGGTCGGGAAATGACGCACTTGCACTATATCGTAACTATACCGTGTCAAATCCTTGTTTTCCTAATTAACTAGCTTCTTCCATTCCTGAAAATCAGCTTGACTATTGTGACGGAATGAAGCTCATATTCGTTTTTTTGCAGCAAACCGAACATGAACTACGACAAGCTGAGCCGGGCGCTGCGGTATTACTATGACAAGAACATAATGACGAAGGTGAGTCATGAGACAGGATAGTGTGGCAGGATCGATGAAATTTGTGTTGATCTTCGCGATGTCACAACGGTCACGGAAAGGATACGAATCCCAACGATTTAGAAAGTTTACTCTTCCACATCTCTTAGTTTGTTACGTTTTGTGATTGCTCTCCCCAATCTTCTCCGAAATGAACGCCCCCGAAAAAGAAATGCCGAGAACACAATGAAATGGTGAAACACGAATGATGAGCCATTTCATGATTCGAGTTGGGGGGAGGGGGATTCGCCCCTGCGATGGTACGATTTCTCCGAGTGCGATGGAAGAGAAACAAAAACGGAAGTGGGATTCGTTTCGACGCTATTCAAACATTTTTCTCGCCGAAAGCGTGGCACACGTTGTAGTGTCTTCGAGGTGCCGAGCGAGTGAATAATCTGTGCTCCTCTCAACATTGATATTTCCAGGTTCACGGCAAGCGTTACGCTTACAAATTCGACTTCAACAGCCTCGCTCAGGCGTGTCAGAACAGCGTGGCTAACAGTGCCGAGGGCGGCAACTACCATCAGAACAATCTAAGTGAGCAGGAGAAACATACACAATTAAACATTGATGCATAATGGGCATGGTGTCTGACTGGCATGCCGACGCAGGCAGGTTCGACTCCCGCCCGCAGATGATGTTTTGCAAGAGGTAGAAAAAGGCGCGCGCCCCAACCACTAGTCTCCGTCAAGCGTTCGTCTCCGTCATTCTCTCTGCCCTGGCCGAGAGTTGACTTGTTTGTGACTCTTCACTGATAATGAGATCAAATATCCCCTCCGTTTCGCATTAATGAAATGATAGCACACATCTCACTATTAGCCCTGCAGAGGCAATCTGAATCTTAATGTCGAAAAACTTTTTTTTAAAAACATAATAAAAGTAAAATAATATCATTACTAAATAGCACGTATCGCCACTGTGCGAGCAATCGGAGAACTCTGATCTCCATTATCATTCGATTGCGGACAGAAATCGTGACTTTTCTCCGAGGTGCGAAAATCGGATGATCACACATCAAAAGTCATCATTTGGTGGGGGTCGACATATCAAAGGAGAGTGATCAGACCACACCTTGAAATCAAACTGTCATATCAAACAGTATTTGCTTTGAAAAGCGCAGAATACATGATTCAAAACGGTGTTTCAGTTCCCAAACTGCCCACTCCCACGCTTCACACCCCCGTCTCCTCTTATCCTCTCTTCTCTGATCGTCTCTCTCCCTCCGAGCCAACTCCAGTGAGTCAAGCATCAAATATATTTCTTATCAGTTTCGTAGCCCCGAATAGTTCAAAGATAAAGATAATGCTGATAGCGCCGCATAAAAAGTCATCGCCGTGAATGACGGGATTTCCTTGTAGTTTGTAATCTCTCCTCGTCATTTCAGGTGACTTCCTCAAGCTGGGTTGCGTATGGGCCCGCGGCGACCGGGCATTCCGCCACCTCCTACTTCTACTCCCCCATGCCCACGTATTATCCATCTCTATCGAGCAATGTCAAACTCATCGAAACGCAAGAATCCACTGAGTGATTGATTGTTTAGCAATATCATTGATCTCAAATGTGTCCCGTGGTGCCATGCATCATGTATGATCCGATGAAGAAATCTCGTCCGAATTCGGAGAAATCGTACAGTTTCACTTTACTTTCTCGTCTTGTTATCTTCTTCTTTCTTTTTCCTTCCTCGCTTCTCCGATCAGAAAGTACAATGATGCTGTAATCCTCACGAGTGATTCAGACGCCGCTCTGCTTTTTCTCTTCTTTTTCGCCTCGTTTTTCGTTTCCCCAAACCGAAAATAGAAGAAGAAGGAAGGGAGGAGGAGGCAACACCTGCCTTTTGTGGGTTATGAACTATAGTTGCCCCTGCTCCTTCATCCACCTTCTTGCTTTCCCATTCTCACGATATCCCGTTACTAGACTGTGTCTTCATTGAGCTTCATAGAAAAGCGATAAGTGATAGCCTGCGTAGCTGCCGCTGGTCGGACATAGGTTCTGTCCATCGATAAACGTATCCTCGCCATTGCCTCAACTGCTGAATGTCTGAGTCTATACTTGTTCCCCATAAAATCCGCATATACCTATAGCTCCAAAGCTCCACGTATCATGATTTCAAAAAGTATTATGATTTCAAGTAGTACTAGTGGGAAGAGGCTAGTAGGAAGAAACATCTTGATTCCGATATCGGCACAGAACTAAGCTATTTCCAGCTCAACATTAGGCATCACTTTCTCGGGTACACCATCAAAGGTTTCTTTTCGGGGGGGGGGGGGGGGGGATTAGGGTCGCTTATTCTCGATGCAATCTGCGAGAGTACTCCTATTGCGGGTTGATCTGGCTCACACCATCTTGTTTCTACCGAATCAAGAATTTGGGCTGAGTCTCATCATTTGGGCTGAACCTCGCGTGAATCAATTTGTGATATGGATAAGACTGAGTCCGCCCTATTCCGGTGTGAGATGAGAGCACTACTTTAGATCACACTTCACAGATGGATGTTTCATCAACACTTTCGTCTTTGCTTCCTCAGGCTAATCTCCAATCGACCCCCAATCCCCTCTTCTTCAATCAGTGAGTTCACCATTAGATATTTTCTACAATGTAACTTTAACAATATAACGAATCAATATATGGATTGTTTTGTAGATGAACATATTTCTGGTGTCTGCTAGGTTCATCTCACCTCTAGGTATCAGTCTATCGATCATTCTGTTAGCACGAAATATATGAACTGTCAGATGTAAAGGAGAGGAGGTTCGTTCTGGGTTCGTCTCCCCTCTACTTTTTGCCTGGCATTTCGGCGCCGTCTACAGTTACGAACTCTTGCTCTCCGCGGACAAAAGAGTGTAGCTCACACAGACTCTAGTCTGATGAGACCACATCAGACTCGCTCCGAACCGTCCCCACTCTAAACATACAGTGGACTCGTCATCGGTGGGCGTGGGGAGGGTGGCCGAGAAACTGGACACTTTTGTGTTATTGCTTTGTCTCGTTTCGCACCTTAGCTCCGAGTTGTCAACCCCTCTAACCCTATGTAGTGCAGGGTCGATGTGGTACTTTCCTGTGCTGAACTAAGTCCCTCTCGAATTGATGTTGCTCATTGGATGCCATCATCATCATCATATCTACATTGTCAGCTGGATGTTTCCTCGCTACACTATAGGGATGAGGAGATCGGATCTCGCGCTCTCTTCTTTTCTTCGAGGCAGCGCAAGTCATTGCTCATGTGGAGAGAGTGAGGCAAACACACACCCGACCAACCACAAAATGGTCAATGATCGCCCATGTTTATCTGCACTCTCTACCCCCTTCTTTGCTTCTCAAACTTTCCCCGAATCTCTCCGTGGAGAACTCCGAAGGAATCAATCTGGTCAACTTTTTTCGTGACTGCTCTTAGAGATATCCTCGACGATAGGGGCTCTTCTCATCGGAGAGATAACTCTAGCAACGAATTCTGCTCCCCACCTTTGCCTTTCCGTTATTGATCATCTCAATATACATGCTATTCAAACAGCACAAGTTCGATCAAGCCCAAGTAGATTCTGGTCTGCTCCTATTCCCACCCTATAACTTCCTGCTGGTCTTGTGCGAGAGACTACACTGCAGTTTCCCTGCCCAAATATATTGGGTCCTGCCGTTTCCTAGCGCCATGATGATCAACGACCACAGTTTGGGGCATAGTTTTTTCTCGCACTTGTGCCGAGTTTTTCCTCTCTGTCTCTCCATCTTCCCTCTCTTTGCAATCTGCACAACTGATGGCTGAGCCAATAACAGCACCACCGCACATTTGATTGTTGTTGGCGCTCCTAGTCGATCGACGATCGCTCTCAACGCCGCATATCGCGTCGCCGCCAGACGGCCGGGATATGATCTTCTCACACGTAACAAGAGTCTGTGCAATCCTCACCGGCCTCCCCTGAGCTTGGTGCAGTACATCGGGGTGCAAAGCAATGATGTCAAATCGGATACCCACTCTCCTCAATTCTCACGCTCTATCGTTTCTCTTATTGGCGAGAGCGCACGCGATTTTGTGAAGAGCCGGTTCCGATTTGGAATTCCTAGTGCAAGACATCGGGGTGCAGATAAATAGCAGCACGATCCGTGTATTCCCCTTCATATGATGTTGCGTTAATGATGGTGTATTGCTCCTGCTCTCTTGATAATTGGAACATGCTCTGGAATATCTGTAATACATCCCTGCATATGTTTGCTTGCAAACGTAAATGACGGGAACCCTTCTGCTACTTCTGCTAGTAATTGCGAGGCTAGCGATCAAGTGGGGGATGCGAACGTGGGAATTTGCCAGCGCCGTGTGATAGCTCTGCACGCGAATTTCGACAAGTGTCAGTGCGTTGTTTGTTAGTGACGAAATTTCAGGGAGGGGGGGGGAGTGCGCAACTCGCCTGTCTTATCATTTGTTTGAGCATTCGCTCTCTCAATTCCCCAGCGTGGGTGAACTTAGATGACTCTTCATCGGTCAAAGCACAGCACCGGCACAAACAGGCCGTCGTGCACCGAATTATTCATCGTCCCTCGTAATATTGTGGTATTCCGCACGACCGCTCCCTTCTTGCCGGAAAACGCTCGTATGGCGTCGAATGGTTCTGCATTACTAATTCGTATTCGATACTGAGACCAAAGGTACACCCACATTGCCTCCTACCCTGCTGTGGTCGATTTAAATTTGGAATGTGTTTGATTCCCCTCAGAAGGTGCAGATGGAACGGTATGACTAATCGGTATTCCTCCCCTCAATTTTCGATCTTTATCGAGAGGGAGAAGGGGTGTTGAATGCTTGCTCAAGAACAGGCCATCGCTCTCTTGGCAGTTAGTCATAGAGTCTTGATTGAATTCTGACACATAGCCGATCGCTCTTGAGAGAATGCTGAGAGAGAGGGGATGATGGGTGGGTGGGTGGACTTGGTGAGATGAGTGATCAACTCCCTCCCCCTCTCTCTACTTTCCTTCCGCTCACTCGAAAGAGATAAGGAAGCATCGGGGCTGCTCTAAATTTCTCACTAAAGTTCGTTGGACAGATGAACGGGAAGGGGCGAGGGGGAGGGAGGGAGGGGGGGGAGTGAGGGAGAATGCTCAATAGACGACCAGAGATCTCGCTCCTTCCCCTCCACCCTCTTGCTTCCCCTTCGCTATCTCGAGAATGAGAAAGCAACTCTCTTGCTGAGAACGCGTCAGAGAGAGGGAGGTGAGCACTGAGATACTTGTTGCTTGCTCTCTGACCTTCTTCTTCCTTCCTCTGCTTCCTTCCCTCTCTCTCGCTCGATCTTTGTCCATCTTCTGACCCCTCCCCCCTTCTCCCCCTCGAGGCTCCACCCCTACTCTCTGATCCCGTGTTCTCTTTCAGAAGTGGGCGGAGTTCGGGTAGGACTTCCCTCCTCCTCCTCCTCTTCCTCATAGATGCCCTCCCTCTCTTTTACTGAACTTCACCTCTCATCTCGCCACGGCATAAATATTTGTACTGCTGCTGTCCTTCCCCCTCAGTGGATCATTGTTCATCTCCTCTTTCCCTCCTCATCTCGTCTCTCTCTCTCGTCTTCCCTCTTCTTCTTCTTCCCTCCTCGTCTTTTCCCTTCTGCCACTGATTCATCACCTGATCTTGTTTACTCGTTGGCTCGGCCCACGCCAGAAAGTTCACGCGCCGTCCTCAGATCGCCGCCATGTTGACTATGGGGGGAGCTGCAGGCAGAGCGATGGTGCCCCTCCCCTTCTCAGATCACTTTTGTACCCCTCCCATTGTGCGCCGCCTCTCTGCACGCGCTACAGTTTTGTCTCACTTATTGTAGATCTTACAAACGATTTGTGCGTGTGTATGAGCTCTCATCCGATCTTCGTCAACCCTCCTAGAAGGGTGAAGATACTATTGATGTAAATGTGTTTAAACTGAAACTGTGAATTAGCCAATATGTCATATTTCAGTTTGATGGCGGACACTTCTACGAATCCGTTCATGTTCGCGGCCTTCATGGGCTGCGCTGGCGCCTCTCCCCCGCTACCGTACACGATAGAGACGCTCCTGAAGGCGCACGATTCGCCCTCGTCGAAGCCGATGCTGCAGGAGGACGACTCGAGCATCTGGTGAGTAGAGGGCTACTTTTGGTTTTGGCTCTTTCCATTCCGCACACTACCACGCCGATGAAAGAAACGAGAGAGCTTGCAGAATGAATAGTCGAAAACCGAAACACCATCACTACTGGTGAGGCATCTTGTAGAACGGCTTATTGCGAAAATCTAGTGAGTTTTACCGGCGAGTGCATAAAATCTCATCATCCGCATACTATTGCCGAATCGCAACAAAATATGCAAAAAAATAGAGAGAGATGGCAAAGATCACTGTGTACTACTGTTATACAAAGATCTTTGGATCTTGTGGCGCATAATTGGAGAAATCCCAAGTTTCAAGTCAAAATAGTTAGATGGTAACGATGAAAAACAAGTGTACTACGATATAGTTGCACAAAAAAAACTGTGTGGCTAAAAAGGTACTCGACCTGCACTCTGTGCACCCTACAGAAACCCGGTTCGCTATCTGGCGTCTCACTAGACTTGCTGGGTCTCGCAGTTCGCCCCGCTACAAAACACATCATTACCTCATTCGGTGCTACAATTGAATCAGTCATGCTTTTTCTCGTCTATCCTCCTCTTCTTCTTCTCATCGTCATGGTAGTCTCATTTTGACTCAGAGACATTTCTTGTCTGGTGTAAGTCTCTCGGCCTCTGATCACTTAGATATCATGAGAAGGAGAGAGATGATGGGGGTAGACGGCGTGCAGCGATTCTGATAGTCTCCGTCACCGTCGAGGCCCGTAATTGGACGTCGTCGTCGTCGTCGGGGAGGAATAAAATGTGCTACGTAGGCGAGGCTTTCCGGGGAGAGGTCGCGTATAACGAGCTTAGCCCCGATGATCCCCACCTTCTCACACCCGCATCAAATCACAACACGAGAGAGGAAGGAAGCCATTCCAAGCCATTCCATTAACGGGCGGGAGAGCTGCAGAGCCAAGAGGAAATGTGTCTTGAAACAACGTGCACAAGTGATCAGAGGTTGCGAGGGAATCGAGAAGCAGAGAAAGAATAAAAAGGGTCGATGTCCTGGTTTTGGTCAAGAGTAGAGGGCGGAAGTTGAGAGCATGCGAGGCAAAGCCCCCTCTCCCCCGGCTCTCTCAGGGGAGGGGATATGTGGTCAGGGAAGTAGTTTCACGAGATGACGTGTCATTTAGGTCTCTTGAACGTTGATTAAGGGGGTTGCAGGTCGGTAGTCATCTGTTCGAATTTCAGTTCGGTATGTCGCGACGAGGCTTCGGGCCGGCACTATGGAGTCGTCGCCTGCTTTGGATGCAAAGGGTTCTTCCGAAGGACGGTGAGACCTGACCTCTCAAATCACCTCGTTGGCCTCTCTGAAATTTCTGACCTCTCCAATCGCAGGTGCGTGCAGGCAAGACGTACCACTGCAGATACGACCAGAAGTGCCGCATCGACAAGAGTGAGTGTGGCTACCGTATCCATCTCAATCTACAGTAATCCCCCTTCCAGCCGGCCGGAATGTGTGCCGAGCGTGTCGCTTCATGAAGTGCCTCGAGGTCGGCATGGAGCCCGATGGTAGGTTAAACTACGTCCTTAGCGCCATCTAAGAAGTATTGTGTCTACTGCTTCTGATCTCACTAGGCAGTTATCTTATTTTTCCCGAATCATGGTAATTACCGTAACTAATTCAGCGATCCGTCCGGACCGGGACAAAACGGGGCGGCAGAAGAACCCGCGACGGACGATGCTCATGATGTCGCCCATCTGCTCGCTCAACGGGAAGAAGTACAGTGACGCCTCGCTCATCGGCGACTTCACCTCACTCGAGTCGAATCTGAACGATCTCCAAGACTCGGAGGACAACCGCACCACCCCGAGCAGTAGGGCGGACTCGAATGACGAGGATAAGGTGCGAGTCTTTTCCAATCTCGATGATGTTTCGCCCTCCCCCTCCTTCTACGGTAGCCATTCCTGGGAAACAGAGCGATGTGTGGGGAAGTGAAAGATGAGCTCTTCCCTGCCAAAGTGCGGAAGAAGTAGAAGGAGGGAGGAGGGGAGGAGGAAGAAGAAAGGGAAGAAGAAGAATTGGGCCGGAGATCTCTATAGGCGACCGGAGATTAGACTACACTCAACAATTCAGCAATCTTTTCAGAAGATGTCGGAAACTGACGGAGTGCTAGAGACTCTGAAGACCATCGAAGAGATCTGCAATCGATCGGAATCGACGGATGAGTCCACCTCATCTCCCCTGAGCCCCCTATCGCCTTTCGATCTTCTTGCCCGACCAACACTGCTGGCAGCTCGATCAACAGTGAGCGACTGCCCTTTGAGCACACTATAGGTCAAACACATTCGAACTCGGGGAAAAACAGACCGCGTGGGGTGTGTGTGCTACCATGTTATTCCTGGATGTTGATCTGCAATAGTACGAAAACTGTGGAGATGTTCTCGACTCTTGGTAATTCGGAGGGAAGAGGGAGGAGGGGGGGGGGGGTGCACAAACAGAAATATTCGACGACGACTGACGTCAAGAGCATTCCTCCCCGTTTTGCAGATGAAGTACAGTGGAGAGGCTGGAACGGGCACGCATTCCGAGTATGCCGACTCTATCAGGCGGTTGCTAGTCCTGCTCATCGACTACACCAACACCCTCAAGCCCCTCGCAGATCTCTCTCCTGATGAGAAGGTCCGATCTAGTCCAAAAGTAACAAAGGAAGTCCGAAAATATTGTGATGGAAAAATGCAATCTAAAAATAAGTCGCTTTTCCTTACTGCGTAACACGCGTCTTTGCATATAATCCGTTGTTCTTCCTAGTGAAGTATCTGTTGCTCTCCTCCTCTTCTGATCTCCCTAGACCAGCTCTTCGCTCTTCCCGAGCATATTTGTCGCGGAATGTGCGAGAAGAGAAGGAGAACAGCACAACAATATTTGCCAGGCTGGGAGAGGGAGAGGAGGGGGAGCGAGGCGTCAAATCTAGCAACGATAGCTCAAGTGTGCTCCTCTGTTTCGCAAGCGAGAGAGAGAAAGTGCAATAACAATCGTCTAGACTGGGGCAATCAGGAAGAAAAAGAAGCGGAAGAGATCAACGATTGTGATCTTGCATGTGATCTTTGATCTTTGCAGATATCGACCATCCGCAACTGCGCTCCGGCCTTCTGCCTGCTCACGCTCGCCTACCGTACCGTCGAGGCGGGAGCGCCTGAGGGCACGCTGCTGCTGCCTTCCGGCCACGCGCTCACCAAGAGCGACAGCCTCATCGAGAGCGCCTACGAGGACGACAAGCGATTCGGGCACGTCGATACGAAGATCCGGTGAGCGAACTCATTATTTGTCTGTTTCTCGAGTACCTACTAGTGACATCAACGCAATGACTCTCCATTGTCTCTGTAAACTCAAACGCCTAGGTATTGGGAAATAGGATTGTGAAAAATGTATTGGATGTTGTTTTGGTATCCCTAGTAGCTAAGGACGAAGTGGGTGCCTGTTGACTCATGGCCCGCTCTCGGTTTGGTCGCGCACTAGACTCTAGTCTACTGAAACCCGACCCGTTTCGCTCTTGGTCGACCTTCTTGGCCTCTTTCTCGGATGTACGGGTGTTTGCGCCCTCTCGAGTTCCTCTGCCTGCTCTCCTTCTGCCTCACTCCGACTCATCATCCCCCCCCCCCTCTTGCTCTTCCCTCATCCACCCACACGACCCGAAATCTCTCTTCTTCTGCACAAATAGATGCGCGACGACCAAGTCAATCTCTCATCCTCCTCCTCCTCCCCTCTCTGCAATCTTCTCCGTTCCTTTCCTTGCAGCGGCGAGAATATGATGAGAGAGGGTGGGGCAGAAAGAGTGTATTTTGGTTCGTCGCCCCCCCCCCCCCTCTGGGCGTCGTGAGAGAGTGGCGTCATCTTCGGGGAGGCGAGAGGGAGGGGAGAACAATGATGCGGAAAAGGTCAACGAGCATGGAAGAGGAAATGGAAGTAGAAGGAGCCAAAAGCCTGCTACTACACGAATTGGTCTTCGGGATGATGATGACTCTTCCTCTCGCATTGTTTGAGTTTGAGGGTGCATAGAGTCGAGGGGATGGTCGGCTAAAAGTCACATTGTGATCCGAGATCGGGTTCAATCCCCCCATCTCTTGTTTGTTCGGCCCCCATGCTTGTGGTAGATGGCCAGAGAGTGGATGATGTGGGGGTGGAGTGTGCAGGACGAGGAAATAGGGCCGGAAGAGATATACGGGGACGTTTCCGCTCTATCACGGAACTTGGCGCAAAAGCAGGGGATTTGTTTCTGCTGATGATGTGGGTGGGGGGGGGTGACCAGGGCAATGAAGGAGTGCAAGGAAAAGATAGAAGGGGGATGTTTCCGATGCTGCACGTACTTGGTGTGCGCCGTAATCATGAATATTCGAGTGAGGAAAGAGATCGTGCAAGGACCCTGCGACGTCTCTCCCACTCAAAAAGAGAGAGAGGAAAACGAGGATCTCTCCCCATATCTCGAAATATCCCAGGAACGAAAATTGCCGACTAATTTATGAGAGATGATGAGATACTCACGGATGCAACATGCACGTATTTAGAGCGGATTCTAAATGGAGGGGGGGGGTGGGAGCTGGTAGGTGGACTTGCTGATTCGGAAATGACGTGCAAGGTTGAGTGGGCAAGATATTGCAGAAGTCAGCAAGCTTCCAGAGCACAGTGAATTCATTAACCAAAGATTTGTTGCTCAGATCCCTCCTTTCCCGGATCCTGGACCAAATTGTCTCGGTCGTCCGACGACTGTCCCCGACCCCGGACGAATTCGTGGCCCTCAAGGCCATCGTCGCTCTCGACCCTCATGGATCACCGTTGAGTAAGTGAATTTATTTCATTATTTATTCCGTCAGTGCAATGTTGACAAGAGAATACTTGTGAGGTGGCAAGACACTGTAGAAAGTGTCTATATCTAGTTTCCATAAACAATATCTCACTACCCACTCCCATCATTACAAGCCTAGCTATGTCGCTATAACCCTTCATCCCATGTACTTCCGCCTTTTACGAGGGGATAGCTTCATAGACGGGCGGAAAAGAGAGCGAAGATCGCAAGACTAGGGGGAATGAGGAATGAGAGGGGAGTCGGTGGCCAGCGAGTTTATAATCATCATGAAAATTCGATCTCAGGCGACCTGGCCAGCACTCTACTCACAATCGCGCGGGACTCGGTGATGGGCTCGTTGTACACGAAGATCCTGTCGACGACCAACTCCCAGGCGGAAGCCGCGAACCGATTCGGGTCCCTGCTGATGCTCATCGCGAATGTCTCGGTACGTCAAATTTGATATTTATCATGGGAATTAAGTCAAGGGATTTGTATCTGATGTGGAAGTAGTACTAGAGTGGAGAACATATGAGAGATGGGGTCAAAAGAGCAGCCGTGTTCTCGGAAAGGCTAGGGAGTCTCTTCAGACAATAGTCCCCCCCCTCTCTGCAGTCTGCTGCTGCAAAAGAAATGCATGCCCTTTCTGCTTCCTTTTGCTCGCGATCTTCGCTCTCTTAGATAAGACCTGAACACGACACCCAGTTGTAATATTGGCAGAGAGAGAGAGAGAGAGCTAGCAACAATGGACTAATTGCGGGGGCGGGAAAGTGACGTCATATAACCAATCTTCATTAAACTCATTGCAGAAGTACGGCAGCCTCGCGTGCGCCACCATCCAGTTCTGCAAGGAGATGGGACTGGCGACTGATCCCCTCCTAGAGGATCTCCTCTTCAAGGAAGACTACTAGTGTAGCTCCGTAGCCCCGACTAGTTTCCCCACTCAGGGACCATCCCGAGTGATATCTCACACATCTCAGACACCATTCCCGAATTCACCGCCTAAGCCCTTCCATAATACCCCCACCGAATCAGGGACTACTCTCGCACCCAATCATGATACTGTTTCTCACCACTGCTGTTGCATCATTCGCTTAGATTCTGCTCTCCTTCCCGATGAACCCCCTCCCTAGCGGTTTCCTACTGAACGATACCCCGTGTGCCGGGTACGGCCCCCTCTAGATTCAATCTAGATACTATTACAGTGTTAGCTTGTCGAGCCTTCTCCTACTGTCGCTTATAATTGCCTTGAACTGTCGGATTCTTAGCCATCCAAATATAATACACCGTCCCTCCTCGCCTATCTCAGCTGTTGCTGTTGCAATATACCGAAGTATGCCGTTTAATAACTAGCTAGTCAAACTCCTGCTGAAATGCAAAATCACCCTCTATGAGAGATCATCATACCTTCCATTCTTTCACAATCAACCCGCAAAATGTTCTCTCCCCCCCATGTTCACACTCAAACCTCAATGGTCGTAAAGCTGTAATTTATCCCGTATGTATTATGCTCTCTTCTCATCAGATGTGATAGATAAAGTGCGCTATATTTCACGCGGGTTCTCTTGTTCAGTACCGTCAAGCGGGAGCAAAATGAACCATTTGCAGTATTTGGCAGTATTTAGCAGTAAAAAACAGCCGAGGCTGGCATTTCGCCCAGAATTTATGAAAAGTTGCAATTTTTTGGATTTGGCCCTTTCAAGGGAATGTCTAAAATGTATCTCGAGGAAATTTTAATTAGTAATCTCTAAATAGCTAAACTGGGAAATCCTTTAGTGGCGTAAAAAATTGTGGTGTGAATCGTGCAGGGTGCAGGTGGTGCAATTCCCGATTTTTTTCGCTGGCAAAAGGAGCTTTGCACAACCTTACATTCCTTTGGTTAGCGAGATATTCGCTGCGCTTTTAGCACAGCGCCTTTGACTTTATCGAAAGTGCGTGTCGAGCTTGTTGGGCGCCCCACTTTCCCGCCTGTTCTCCCGATACTCAGCTTCGTTCAGCGCGTCCTTCCCATTTGTATTTTCTCTCCATTTTCGCCCTATTTGTTTGTTGTGCTTTATTATTTTGTTAATATGGCTAGTTCAGATGGGTTTAGACATCAACCACAAGCACGACCGCAAGGCCCGTCTAAGGGAGCCCCCAGAAAAGGTCAGTAGGAAGCTCTTTCATATCTTTTAGGGCTCATTTTGTTGTTTTATAGTCCATTTTTGTACATTTGTCTCGCAGGTGAGCCGTTCACAAGTTGGACGAGCTTGAGATCGTCGATCAAGAGTCCAAGGATAAGACGGAGAAATCGCCTCACCGTGAGGCGCACTGACGAAGAGAGACGCAAGATCTGAGAAGAGAAGCAAGCCCAGAAGCCGGATCTGGAGCAGGGCATCAAGGGAAAGGTTGGTGCTCATTTTCGTTCATATTGAGCAATGCACTAGGTCCACTTTTGTGACGATTTGATGTTTAACTTATCTACCTTTCACCTGAGCGTGCCTCAACCTTGCACAAACAATTTTTTCGCTGCTCATGGCGTCAAAAATGTAAATATAAACCGTTAGTCTTGCAGAGATTGTCGTACTGTTTAGCTGTATCTTTTTATTGGTTTTAAATGAATAATGCTCAGCTTCCCGCCCTCGGTGTCACCGACTCTGCCCGTGCTCGCATCCTGAAGGCCGGAGGTGAGGTCATCACCATTGACCAGCTCGCCACCAGTGCCCCCAAGGGAGAGAACACCCTCTTTAAAGGTTATCATTTTCACATAGTGCTTCCAAGGTGTACATTTGCTTCAACCTTCAAGTTGCTTAAATATTTAGTTGTATTTTAGGGTCCCCGCAAGGCTCGTGAGGCCGAGAGGCTTTCAATGAGGCGCAAATTCGAGCGCGCCAGAAGAAGAAGAGCGTCTCGCAGATACAAGGCATTTATAAAGGTGTGTTACTTTTATTGACCAATGTTCAAGGCAGTTAAGCGTTGACGTAACGTCTTCTCACGAATTGCAACTGTCAATCGTTTATTTCTAGGCCGGATCGATCGTATCGAGAAGGGACCCGTCCGCGGAATCTCGACCAAGCTTCAGGAGGAGGAGCGCGAGAGGAGAGACAACTACATGCCCAAGATCTCCAATCTATTGTATGTTTAATTCGTAGCGATAAATAATTTAATTGAGCTCTCTTGTTCGTGTACCACAGGGGATTGTCTTTCCACAAAGGGATCGTAGTTTAGAGGGCATATTTGACAAGCGGAAATCATATTTAACAATGATAACGTTTATCTGACAACAAGTGATAACGAATCAGTACATTATGTATAGATTAACTACACATCGACAATTATCGGTTCTTCCTCTTCCTCTGCTTCTCTCTGTCTCACTCTGTCCTGTCCCTCCATCTCTTCCATCCCTCTTCCCTCCATATCATCCTCGATCTCTTCTCTCTCTTCTATTTCCCCCCCCCCCCTGTCTCTCTCCCTCTCCTCCCTCTTCCTCTCCTTCTCTTCTTCTCTTTCCTGGGATTCTGAGTAGATTATCTCGTGCCTGGGCCTCTCTCTTCTTTGCTCTTCTACGATCTCCAGCATTCTTCGTGATTCTCTCTGCCACTTGTTTCCGAACCGTAGCACGGAGAGGGTTTCCCGACACCATCCGTTTGTGAAGGATAACCTGAACAATTAGTGATTATTATTGTATTTCGTTTCTTGTTCTGTGTCAATCCAATGTTCTCACTTCAACTAGCCACTTCGCTTTCGCCTTGTTTTTGCGCTGGTAGAAGGGGAGGGAAAATCATCCCTGGGGTCGCTTTCATCATAGATCATCGATTGGATGGCCGTAGCCAAAAGCGGAGGGTCTTGACCGAGGTCTACGGCCGCGATGTCTTCCTTAGTACTGTATGGCTCGTACGTAAACTCTGAAATTATTTGCGAATTTATCGTAGGGGCAGGGAGTAGGAATTGATCAATACAACTATACTCACCACTCGGCTTTCTGACATGGGCGCTTATTTCTTGCACGGTAGTCTCTATCTCCTTCACAGCAGTACCCAGTACCTGCATCATGTCCTTCGTTCCAGCTACCTGTAATCAATTGATTCGTGTAACAGATCGATAAATGTTTTTGTGAGATGGCAGAGGAAAACTTACCTCCTGATGGGTGCTTGTCGATCGATTGGCACTCTGAACTATCAGAGGAAAGCAGGACAGGTAGAGGTTATTAACCATCGTTTTTATTCCCTCCAGTTCGGAATGAGTCTGTACTTGCGACTGCATCATGAAATGTCTGAAGGCAGCATCATCTGCAAAGGTATGAGCTCTGAGACTGCTGTTCCGTGGTAGATGCATCTATATCATTAATCAATAATTCCAGTATTACCTGAAGGAGATGGTGGGACCATAGGGGGAGGTGATCCTGTGAGCGAGAATCCGGTGGGGAGAAGAGACGGAGAGACGAAAGGAGTGACAGCAGAGACACCCGTAGGGAACGGAGCCAGAGGTGTCTGTGGGGTCGGGGCAGTCGGAGTCGAAGAGATGCCTGGAGGACGACGAGGAGTAGTGGTGGATGATCCTCGACTGGTTCCTCTGCCTCTTCCAACTCCTCTTGCTCGCGTCGATGGTGGAGCGAGAGTGGCGGGAGGCCGTCCAACCATCGAAGGTCGAGGCGTTCCTGCGCGAGCGGAGGAAGGAGCGTAGCTGCAGAGGTCGATGGACCATCTGCCGTAGCAGAGGCAGCACTGCAGCTACGCGTACGACGGCCGATCGAAGACATGGCCGAATCCTGGAACAATCCACAATAGTGTTGCCAGGCCGACTCCTTACTCTCTCCATTTTGTACGCTATCTTGTTTCTCTAACCTACGAGAGTGTGATCGATAGAGAGCACTATTCACTGATCTGCAGTAATCCTCGAGCAAAAAGGGTGTGTCATAATAGGGGCGGGGCGTCCAGGAATGTAAACATTTGTGCGTAAGGACATACTTCATCCGTCTCGGCTCCCCTCGATTCTGCTGTCCTCACTGTTGCAATGCGATCCCTCTCTGCTGTGATTCGACCCTTCGACCTATCGACAGCCAGAATAACGCCAGCCACCCTCTCTCTACTGCTCCCATCCCACGTGACATCTGCACTGATTCGGGTCGGGCCACTCTTCAGTTCGTGTTCTTTGATGATCTCGAACTGGCCGAACTGAGATCGTACGAGAACCCACTGCATGCCTGCAAACATGTGACACATGAATATTGCGAAAGATACACGAAAAACAACATGTAACAGAATTAAAAATTTAAAAATAGAATAATCTTTGATCTTCACAATATAGTTTCTGCGAAATACCGTAGTGAATTTCACGGTTACGGTATATGGCTCATATTTGATCTACTCCTCTTCTCCTTATCAGATAACTTCTTCACCATGGTTCGTCCATGCAAGGTATGTACTTTCACACTTTATTCATACGGTAACTGAACATCAGACTAAGTATCGGAGAAGTAAAGCAGTACTTCCGATCCGGAAGTGCATTAGAGACGACATTCGCGGCATGGCATGACATATCGGCAGATTGCACAAGATTTGAGGAGAAGAAGTATGTATTGATTTGTCTGAAAAGAAGAGGGAAACTGCGTAGATAGAATTCTGCATTCGTTCTGTCAATTCCAGAGCATAAAATCTCTGCCTCAACTGTACGGCGAATAATCATCAACAAGGGCTTGCGTGCACCCCGACGGCCGTATGCCCCTCGAAGTGTCCCCGTTGCTCTCCACCCAACAGTCAAGAGACTTGTCGATAAACTCTACGAGGAGAGCACGAGAACGACCAACGAAATAATCGAGTTGGTAGAAGAGCAGACATGAGTGAAGGTGTTATATTTGAACATTGGACTTGTTAAATAAGTGAAACTCAGGTGACACGGGATGTTGTGGCTAACATAAGATAGGAACTAGAGTTGAATCACTACCGTGTGCGCTATGGACACTCTGTGAGAATAGTGAATAAACTAATAAGGATGATCTACTGTGAACGGATGCTCGACTCGGGAGAACAATATCTCACCCATGTATTCACCGATGAGACGTACATTCAACTGGGAAAGAACGCTAGGACTTGTTTTGTGAAGAGCAGGCACGATGCCACGCATCCCGCCCCTAAACATGTACCCAAAGTGAGCAAGAAAAAGATGTACAAGTGCCATTAACAACTCTTAGATACTACTGTGGGGAGGTATCAGTGTACGTGGTCCGTCACCAATCAAGATCCTACGAGGGAAGGACTCCATTGTTGACTCAGGGAAATATCAGTGGATTCTACACGAATCATATCTCGACTGGAACAGGTATGAATCACGAATACACAATAGAACATTTCATAATTGAAGGAACTCGTTCGGCCCTTCATCCATTCTTGTCCAAGACTGGGCCCCCGCTCACTCGAGCAATAGCACCAAACTTTACTTCGAACGTTCTGCCATACAGGTGTTTTCATCTCTCAATCAAAAATAACAATAATGTACATCACAGGTGCATGAATTTCCTCCGGAATCGGCCGACATTAACCCTATAGAGACGGTGTGGGGTCTCCTTAAACGATGGCTCACTAACACCTGGAAGCCGAAAACACTCGATGATCTGGAGGAGGGAGTACACCATTGGTGGAACAGATACCTCACCCCCGATCTGTGTGTTCGCTTGATAGAGAGAGTACAGACGAAGTTGAGACAGGTTCTTGACAAGAAGGGTCGGCCCTGTCCCGACTAGTCAACAATCAAATCGCTGATAGATTCGTTATCACTGTTACCCCGATAAACGAATCCACTGTTTCCGCTTGTCAAATATGCCCTCTAAACTACGATCCCTTTGTGGAAAGACAATCCCCTGTGGTACACGAACAAGAGAGCTCAATTAAATTATTTATCGCTACGAATTAAACATACAATAGATTGGAGATCTTGGGCATGTAGTTGTCTCTCCTCTCGCGCTCCTCCTCCTGAAGCTTGGTCGAGATTCCGCGGACGGGTCCCTTCTCGATACGATCGATCCGGCCTAGAAATAAACGATTGACAGTTGCAATTCGTGAGAAGACGTTACGTCAACGCTTAACTGCCTTGAACATTGGTCAATAAAAGTAACACACCTTTATAAATGCCTTGTATCTGCGAGACGCTCTTCTTCTTCTGGCGCGCTCGAATTTGCGCCTCATTGAAAGCCTCTCGGCCTCACGAGCCTTGCGGGGACCCTAAAATACAACTAAATATTTAAGCAACTTGAAGGTTGAAGCAAATGTACACCTTGGAAGCACTATGTGAAAATGATAACCTTTAAAGAGGGTGTTCTCTCCCTTGGGGGCACTGGTGGCGAGCTGGTCAATGGTGATGACCTCACCTCCGGCCTTCAGGATGCGAGCACGGGCAGAGTCGGTGACACCGAGGGCGGGAAGCTGAGCATTATTCATTTAAAACCAATAAAAAGATACAGCTAAACAGTACGACAATCTCTGCAAGACTAACGGTTTATATTTACATTTTTGACGCCATGAGCAGCGAAAAAATTGTTTGTGCAAGGTTGAGGCACGCTCAGGTGAAAGGTAGATAAGTTAAACATCAAATCGTCACAAAAGTGGACCTAGTGCATTGCTCAATATGAACGAAAATGAGCACCAACCTTTCCCTTGATGCCCTGCTCCAGATCCGGCTTCTGGGCTTGCTTCTCTTCTCAGATCTTGCGTCTCTCTTCGTCAGTGCGCCTCACGGTGAGGCGATTTCTCCGTCTTATCCTTGGACTCTTGATCGACGATCTCAAGCTCGTCCAACTTGTGAACGGCTCACCTGCGAGACAAATGTACAAAAATGGACTATAAAACAACAAAATGAGCCCTAAAAGATATGAAAGAGCTTCCTACTGACCTTTTCTGGGGGCTCCCTTAGACGGGCCTTGCGGTCGTGCTTGTGGTTGATGTCTAAACCCATCTGAACTAGCCATATTAACAAAATAATAAAGCACAACAAACAAATAGGGCGAAAATGGAGAGAAAATACAAATGGGAAGGACGCGCTGAACGAAGCTGAGTATCGGGAGAACAGGCGGGAAAGTGGGGCGCCCAACAAGCTCGACACGCACTTTCGATAAAGTCAAAGGCGCTGTGCTAAAAGCGCAGCGAATATCTCGCTAACCAAAGGAATGTAAGGTTGTGCAAAGCTCCTTTTGCCAGCGAAAAAAATCGGGAATTGCACCACCTGCACCCTGCACGATTCACACCACAATTTTTTACGCCACTAAAGGATTTCCCAGTTTGGCTATTTAGAGATTACTAATTAAAATTTCCTCGAGATACATTTTAGACATTCCCTTGAAAGGGCCAAATCCAAAAAATTGCAACTTTTCATAAATTCTGGGCGAAATGCCAGCCTCGGCTGTTTTTACTGCTAAATACTGCCAAATACTGCAAATGGTTCATTTTGCTCCCGCTTGACGGTATATCTCCACCGGAAGTAAAGAATGACTCAGAATGTGAGGGAGACGTGAGAGTGAAGGGGAGAGAAGTCAGATCAGATCTTTCTCGCCCATGATAAATAGGACAAGCGGTCCCACTTCCGGGGCCAATTGTTTGTCTCCTATTCGTTGATCTCTGACACACACCTGCCACTTCTGCTGTTCGATGGACTTTGGCCCATCGTCGTAAATTGTGAGTGATGGGGTGGATATCCTCAGGGATCGTGGGAGTATGACAAGCTGTGACACAACCTCACGCGTTTCTGCATTTTTGTACCCGATCTGAACAAGATTCCGATCTTAAGAGGAATGGAGGGAGTATCGCGTTTGAACTCTAGTCAAAGTTGAGAACCAGTCTATGATAATCGGGGAAAACATGGGGGCCGATCACAGTTCCCATCGTCGCCCTTTGGGTAGAGCGAGCGACCACGTTATTCTCGTTCGCGACGACAAAACATCAAAACAGAAGAGCAGGGGCGAAGGGCAGTGGCACTAGATCGGCGGCCACACCGCGTCAATAGTGTGCGCACATCGGTATTCACAATTTGGGAGGAATTCGAGGGACGTGTTTGCGAGGGGACTCCTATCGTTTTTCTAAAGATCTAGGGCGAAATTCTCTCTGGCAATACTTTTTGCATGCCCCAGACGCTTGAAGAAGCTGTTTATCCCCACACAGGTGATGGATTAGTAAAGCGACGTCTCTTCCTCGGTAAATGAGATATGATGAGGAAACGAATAGGACTTCTTGACTACTTCCTTCCTCGAATCGTCACCAATTCTGAAAACTCTCTGGTGACACCTGCTCAGACGGGCTCAGCTCTCTCGCCTCAGGGATAAGTAAGCATGGGTTAGGGGGATGATGAGAAGTAGTGCATCAAAGATGGATGATCGCATCCAGTCGCATGTTTCGCCTATTCGAAGAAGTAGGCTCAGAAGCCAGATGAAGGGCGAGAAGATCAGTCCCATGCGTGATCTGTAAAGTTCGAATATACCTTGATCCCGTCATCTCCTGTTCACCGCTCGGCACTGCACAGACTGAGCAGAATGAGGGCGATGATCGGTCCAACCAGCACTAGAGTATCGCCAGTGAGCGAGAGCAGAGCGTCAACCAGTCTGGAGAGAGGTCTTTGACTTTCAGGAATGTGTTGAGGTGAAATGAGACGCACCTACTAGCAGGTGTGACGTAAACGCGTCCTTCAGAGAAGTGATCGGTGATCGGCGGCACTGAGAGGGAGAGGAAGAATGTGAAGGAGAAGAGGCAGAGGGAGATCAGGCTGGAGGTGCAGAGATGGCTGAAATATTGTAAACTTTATTGTATTAATTGGAATACTCATATTGTCTATTATTGTTACTTGCCTGCAAGAGTGGATCAACAAGTGATGAACCAGTCCTGCATGGATCAGTTGATTTGCTGTGCTCGCATTGAGGGGAGAGAATGATCGGAGCAGAATAGATATGATAAACACGGCCGTAGATGTGCTGCTCAATACAGATTCCTGATCCCACGGCGATCTCTGAAATCGACTTTCAACTAATTAGAATGCTTTCTCTGCTAACTACAACGGTAGCTATTCCAGCTAAGACGATGACGAACGAGCCCAGCATAAGTAGCAACTTTGTAGTGGTTGTTGTTGCTGCTCCTCTACCCGCTTGTTGCCTAAAGTGCATCGATATCCGCTAAATTGTACTTGCATCGTGCACTCGCGAGGCAAATCATGTTGTTTTCATTTTTGTGACTGCCGTGATCGTTGGTGTGTTGTGGTTGTGCCCATCGACCTCTTCTCCCCTCTTCTTGCCGAGAGATGATCACTCACCTACTCACATCACACGCGGCAGCAACGGAGAAGAGCGAGAAATCCGAGGAGATCAGAAGGCGCGAGGAGCATGAGACCTCAACGGAGCTCGGGGATGCCTCGGGATCCGATGACGAATGGATTTCGAAACACTTACTTGAACAGATGATCCAAAATCGCTACCCATCTTGCAGAAAGCGGGAGAGACCTGGACAATATTTTGCGCACTTTTTAGTAGAGGGCAGGAAATAAACCATGATGCCATTTAATGCCAGAAACAACACGCGGATCACTCGTGGCAGACGTAGGAAAGTTCCCGATTAGTAGGACATAGTATACCTTTCTCCACTCTCCATCATTAGCGAGTCGGTAGAGAGTTGGGGTTCCGAAATGATCGAGTAAAGAGAATTTTAGGACAAATGAGTCGTCGGATAGCTGCAAAGATACATTACGATCCATAATAAATGTGCAAATTCGTATCTGCAGTTGCTCTATGGCATCATTTTCTCGCTAATTCGAATTAGCTACGTGAGCATTAAAAGGTCGACAGGATCAGCTAGCTCCAAATTAGCTCTCTCTCACCCCCTCTGAAGAGCCAGAGATTGCCAGGCCAAAGAGCTCAGAAGACAACGGATTAGGCACGAAATTGTGCATCGACGATGCATCGATTCTTGCTATTCTGTACGTTGTCAACTGATCTTCTCGACTTTGCGATTTCCGAGTGATTATCAGTGACGACCGAGTGGATTCAGAAGAGCATTTCCACTTCCCGTTTCTTCCCCTACTGAGAGCTCCTCGGTTCCACCCGTTGCTTCCCTGCAAGTGTGCCTTTTTCGTATGCGCTTGAGAGGTTGTTTGTTGCATTCTCCCACCTCCTCATACGCGGGGAGCGAGCAAAGAGTCAAGAGATCAGAGGCGAGAGAAACCTCGTGCCGCAACGACGCGATCTTCCTCAGAAGCAGCCCACGAGGGCAACTGGAATGACCAAAAGCCGATCAGTTGCAGTAGTGAGGGCAAAACAACACTCATTTCGTACGTTAATAGGGTACACTGCTGTCAGTCAGCACCCAAGACATATGTGCTCAGTGAAACATAGTAAAGGTATCCATCTGGCATTCCTAAAGCGAATCAAACTCACTTCGAGGCGTTACGCAGATAGCCGTCGATGTTGTCACTATTCACGGCTATATCGCACGAATTTGCGGGCTAAATCAGGTTTAATCGGGTAATGGAAAACCGAGATCAAACCTCAGCAGGGCAGACGGAAATGTCAACTGAACTCCACGATCCAGACATTGAGCATTCCCGACTGATGATTGACGAGCTGTTCGGGCAGAGAATCTGTGCAAGCACGACCATGTTTTCTGAATTATCGGGATAACTTACCTCGAGAGTTGTGTCCGGCGGAGTTCGGGGAAAGAATACCGACCTAGATCCGTTCCTCACGGTATCCTATAACGGCAAAGCTATTTTTTAAATAATTGAAAGGTATCTTCGTCCTCATTTCATGGACTTTTTTTTTTAAATCATCAATACCTCTGCACAGCTTGCTGGAATGTAGAAGGCTTTCGCGTCGGCAGCTCCATCCATTTCTGCATAGCATATCCACGGATGGTGTGGGACGAAGTTCTCGATGACGTGAAGGATGAGGTGATGACGATCGTGATAGCGCCGCTCGGTGACGGTGAAGTGGCCATCCAGATTCTGAAATTAATTTGTCTGCGCAATAGACGAAACCGGATTTGAATATAATAAATTATATAATGAAAAACGATAGACGAGGATATTTTTCTACTACTCAGGTTAGAATATTTACGTAAGAAAATCACGTCAATAGAATAACGAAAGAAATATAGAAATGTGCTTTTCTATTACTCAGATTAGACCATTCGCGACAAAAAACTATGATAGGCGAATTTTCATATTAGTAAAGTGGTCCATGGCTACTTACATGAAGTGGTCGGCCATCGATTTTGATCTCGATTGCATGGCCGGATATGTTGTTGACCGAGCAGTCAACATTCCAGTAACTTCCGCCCATAGACCGCTCCTTCTTAGACTTGATCACTCGCATCTGGAGATCCGCTGAGGCTGATAAATAGCAGTATACTTTCATATTTTTATTTATTCAAAAATCGCAACGAGTAATCTGATTCGACCTTTGCATACATTACTCGAGTTATTCAGCGCTCGAACTGGATATCCTCGTAGCTTGATCGGGTACAGGCATCTGAAGCTTCGGAATGGTATTAAATAAAAAGATCTGAGAGACCTCGCTTCTTCATCGAAATCGAATCTCTGAGCGAGTTTCTGTAAGTCGCAGTCGCAGATTAGAAAAGGAGTGTTGAGAGAGATTCTTCGCAGTTTCTTGTTGTTCTTGAATACCTGGCAACGAATTTATGTCACTTCGAAGATAGAAAAAAACGGAAATGATTACATTGGCCGGCAGTGATGAGATGTGGGTAGCATCCAGGTTAATTTCTTCAATTTTCTCCAGTGGAAGCAGCGACTCTCGCGAGATCGTGTACAGTCCAGAGTTGTGTGATAGATCTCTGAACGTTCTCTATTGTGTGAAATATTAGAGAAAAACAGACAAAAATCGAAGATTTCGTAATCCATAGAAGGCGAGATCGTCCACGAATCGAATATCGTTCAAAGATACGTCCCTAAATCATTTTTAAATTTAAAAAATATAGGATATTTGGTCTTACAGATGTGTTAGTTCTCCGAAATGCTCGAACAATCCTGCCTGAAGAGTTTCAATTCCGAGTCCAGATATGTTGAGATGAGTTCGATTATACTTGTGTGACAGACCATTGGACAAGTCTTTGATCTGGCAGTAACACCTTATTTCTTTCCGAAAACATACGATCCTTACGGTTCTCAGAAGTTTCTCCAGATCCAGCGCCGAGGCGGTGAGCACATGCAGTAGGAGCAGGGCGTATTTCATTGTCGAATAGTGGAGAACGACTCAACCCCAACGCACCATCTAAGGTCACAATCTGGGCTGGGGGCAAAAAACGAGCAGTTGCGAATCGGGTGGAGCCCCGAAATTGAGACAGGAAGGATACAGGGAGGAGGAGGAGGAGGCCGCTCTCATCACTCACCCGGTCCAATCGCTTTCTCAGCCTCATCACTCACTGTCCTTTGTATGCGATATAGAGGAGATTTCTTGGAAAGAGAGTGTAGACGGGGGAACAGATGTGGTATTTTGCGCCTTGAGGTGAGAAAACAAGTTCAGTTCAATCCGACTAATCGATGGTCAGTATCACCCACCGCTTGTTCTCTCTGCTCTCGGGATAGGAAGGAAGCCGGATCGGCTATCTCTCATTGTTCTTTTCTCACTTTCCCTCGAGAACTCGGCTCATTTCACCTTCTATCGAGCGGCGATGAAGGGTCTCGTCTCGATTTGTCTGTGTTCGGGTGAGTCTTCGATTTGTTTTTGACTCTCAATACCCTGTAGTCTCGGGTATGAAGTAAATCAATAATCGACTGCACAAATATGCATGATTTTGGATAGTTTTGTGTAAATTGTTTGATTTCGCTTCCTTTTCAGAATCCGTTAAAGTTTGATATTCCAGTGCTAATCTCGCTGGTATCCTCTACCCTTATCGATGCTCGCTTCAAGAGACAGACGTTCGTATACGATGAAGAGCTCAAGCAGGTTGCCCAGGTAGGCAACGCCCTTTCATCGATCGCTCCTCGCTTTTCATCGAGTCATAGACGCCTAGTCGAGCTTACCGACGTTCTCCATTAGTGGTTTGTCAAAAATAGACTGATTACGGTTCGAATTTACCATTTCATTTCCTAAGATTCACCCGGGAACGAAGATCATCGTCGGACATGCGGGCAGATACGCGCCCCAGGACTGGCCTGACTGGTATATTCCTGTCTTTTCGTGATTATTTTAATCGGTTTCTGCGCAATGTGAGGTATTTCGAGTACAAGAGTGCTTTAAACGCTAAATTTTTTTTTAAATCAAAGTTTCCGTAATCAAGCCTCACTTCACAACTACCGTAATCCCTCTCATCTCCAGGTACACTCGTACGATGATGCAGTGGGAGGGTCACTCTCGTCTCGCTCCCTTCGCCTCCACCGACCCTCGCTATGTGCCCTATCACTCGGGCAAGTCGTGGAACAAGATCGCCTAATCTCTCCACCCTTTTCCACTAGTTGTGCCAAATTGGAACCCGACTCTCCTCGATTAGCATGATCTCTTCTTCCTCTGACCGACGAAAGAACATGAGAAATGAGTAAAATGGTTTCCCTTTTGGCATTACTAATGTCCAATATGCATGTACGCTACCTAATCACATACCTCAGTGTTCTAAATAGAGCCGTCATTCAACATTCCATCATTCTGTAAATTTGCCATCACATAAAGTTCAATAGTCACGTTCTCCCCAACCGTTTCAGGATAAAATTACTATTATCACATTATTTTAGTAGGGTAGAGGCATACCTGAGCAGCCCTGGCGGCGACCCTTTTTTAGACCATGTATACCAGTTCACGATACCCGGATCACGGTATTTCGGGCCACGGTAGAATGCGGAGTTAATTTAGTGCAGTTTGGGATATGGTGCTCGTGGTCGAAAAATGACCAAATCCATGACCAAAAAAATCCATGATACATGGACTTGAGGGGTCTGACAAATTTCTTGTCAGACCCCTCAAGTCCACGTACAGGGGGTCATGGTCCAAAAGTACCATATGTCAAAGTACACTACGTAACTCGACATTCTACCGTAACCCAAGATACCGTAATCCGGTTATCGTGAACTGACTTTTTTTTCGCAAAATGCGTTTAAATGCGTTTAAAAGCACATTTACTCTTATAACTCAGTTAATTTTGGTCGGAGATCACCATCCTTAATTTTATCTGAGAGATCAGAATCTGCTCTACAATTGGTATGACAAGAGCTAAGAGA
The DNA here is from genome assembly GCA_036245825.1 of Pristionchus entomophagus. Classification (NCBI taxonomy): domain Eukaryota; kingdom Metazoa; phylum Nematoda; class Chromadorea; order Rhabditida; family Neodiplogasteridae; genus Pristionchus; species Pristionchus entomophagus. Next base: position 30,922,415 of record BTSX01000006.1, read on the forward strand.
TCCGACGCACGGTAAATTTACTGTGATTTGTAACGTCCGAAATGTTCGAAATGATCTTTTTTTTAAAATTAATTTGTGCGTTAAAAATAAATTTTCCACACAGTAAATTTTCCGTGCGTCGGATCTCTTAGCTCTTGTCATACCAATTGTAGATCAGATTCTGATCTTTCAGATAAAATTAAGGATGGTGATCTCCGACCAAAATTAACTGAGTTATAAGAGTAAATGTGTCAAAGAACCGACTTTAAAACGCATTTTGCGAAAAAAGTCAGTTCACGATAACCGGATTACGGTATCTTGGGTTACGGTAGAATGTCGAGTTACTGTAGTGTACTTTGGCATATGGTACTTTTGGACCATGACCCCCTGTACGTGGACTTGAGGGGTCTGACAAGAAATTTGTCAGACCCCTCAAGTCCATGTATGGAATTGGTCCATGGAATTGGTCATTTTTCGACCCCGAGCACCATATCCCAAAGTGCACTAAATCAACTCCGAATTCTACCGTAACCCAATATACCGTAATCCGGTTATCGTAAACTGACTTATATGTCAAAACAAGAAGTCGCCGGCGGCGTGCACACCTATGGGTAGAGGGGTGAGTGGAGAAGGAGATGAAAGGCGTTTGGGTATGCAAGGCGATGTAGTCCGGAAATGTGCTCATTAGTCATGATCCTAAGGTCCTCTGTTCTCGACAGTATACAATTCCATTGCGGAATGTCCTTTGTTCTCGAATCTTTCCGATTTCCGACTGGTCTAGTGCAATCAACATTCAGGGAATATCTATCTACTTTCGATCCACCTGTTACATTGCATGACACGCTTGATCGCTGACATATGGTGACATATCAGAGGCTGACCTCTGTATAGTCATTTCGAGTACTTACCGATTCAAATAGTATAGGCGAGAGATCAGGCGTAATGGAGAGAGCAGCCAATTGCAAGCCCTATCGGAAACGGGGACCCGACATGCCCGGCTGACTCCATTGGCTCCGGACTGGTGTGAGAAATCTCCGTGAGAAGCGGACACAGAAGCAGAGAGAGAGAGAGAAGTCCTCACTTTGATCTCTCCCTCTCCCCTCCACTCTTCCTTCCTTCCACCCGCATAATCTCTTCCCCTCCCCACCACTTCTGCAATCAGCATAATAACTTTGCGGGATGCCGACCCGTTCCAAAGCCGCAGCCACCACCCCGCTGTACTATTCGAGGTAAGGAATGATGTCATGAATCGCTCATTGCATACGACTCATCCGATATCGGATAGCAAACTATACTGAGGTTCAAGTTTCCTTCGAAATAAGAGATACTATAAAAATTTTGTCGAATCTAAGAATAATCCCACATAAGGAGATAGTATTGTGGGGGGGGGGGGAGTAGTCTCCAGAAGAATCACCAGAAGAATCAGAGTCCAAAAGAATCACCGTGACGTCATTAATCATTAGTTATCCCGCTCTATCCGTGACCTACTCGAGCGGTGTGGAGAGAGATGAAAACGCCAGATAACGGACGCGATCCGACTCTCGCGGGCACACTCAAGTTTGAACGGTCACCCAGTAGGAATCGATCTCCCCGCCTCAAGGACATCCATTCTCTACTCGCCCCTCCCTCCATTCCTCTCAATTTCATGCGGTCTCTCGCGCGTTTCGAAGGCCGGACACTGTTTATACCTGTGCTCTTTCTCCCTCCATGCAAATGCGGATACACTCACTGAGTCAGCCAATCAATCTTCCTGTGGGAAAGAGACCCCGATTTGAATTCGCTCTCCTTTCCAGCCAGACAATAGAGCACCTGTCCAGATTCCTTCTTTTCGTTTCCCGCCTCCTTTTCTGATCTTTTTTTTGTGACATCATCTGTTGTACAATAGTTTTGTCGGAATGCAACTTTTGTCTTCAATTGCGCTGAAAGGCTCTCAGGTTGTCCTAGTAACGTTGCGCGGCTTTACTGGTCAGGTGGGTGCCCGCGTAATTGCTGGCTTCCTTGGTCTACCTGCTCTCATCTAGAATTTATCGCGCTATTCATATCCGATATGCTTCTATCGCATCGTCGTGCCACCCTTTCCACGAGGGAGAAGCCTCGATCAATCAATCGTACTGGTTGCCTTTCCTCTCGATACTTTCTCTCGCCCCCCCCCCCTCCCTTCCCTGCAAAAATGATCATCCGCTCTTTATTATCTCGTGAGAAGGTCACTCAATCTCGTAAATGTTACCGAATATCCATCAGTCGCTTACGATTAGGGTCATAACGGTTTGTAGGAGACTGTTTCCTCTCCTTCCGGAGTCGATAACCGGCAGTAAACAATAGTAACTGGCATTGTGACTACTCCGGACTTTCACTTGGCCACCCATTCCTCTACTTGGATTGTCCTGATTGGACTCGTTATAGGCGGCTCTCGGTCCAGTTTTGTCTCGTCTCGTTTCTATTCATATTGTGATGATTGTGCCAATCTCGAGGGCACTTCTTCATTATGAGTGAGAGTGCGGGGGTTTCTCGGCCCTTCTTGGAAAGAGCGGAAGGGGCCTCTAATAATAGTGACCGGCTGGTTCGAGAGAGGAGGAAGGGAGAGTTCTAGAGAGGGAAAGGGAACGGGGAAGGAGGAGGAGTAAATGAGGTCGGGAGGGAGGGAGGAACGAGCTGGAAAGGTGCGCGTCTGGAAGAAATCTATCACTTCTCAGCCAATAAACAGGCCGTCTTCTAATGTCATTCGGGTGACTCCCGCCTTTTTTCCGACTATTACTGTTGTCTGAGTCATTCCGTTCCTCGCCTTTTGTCAGATCACTGACATTACTTCCATCACACATTATTCTTGCTCGCTAATTGATTCATACCAATTTGCATACCCTAGCATCTCGATCATGCGTTTTTTTGCAATACTGACACACGAATGGGCGTACATATCCAAGCTAGCTAGTAATTGTGCGAGTCAGCGTGTATATATCATTGCTGATTCTGTTTCCTCTCAGATTCATACCATCCAAGATTTCGCGCATTAATAAAATATCTTTACCATTCCAAGTGTTCGAAAAATTCCCTGATCGTATCAAAATATACAGGCTCTTTATCTCGTTCCGTATATTCAAAGTTATGTAATACTTCCCATCTGAAATCTTTTCGCAGATCTCTAATGGGTGAGGAGAGTCGGCGCTCGCACACGTGCATCCTCGTCCTGTCTCTCATCCTGATAGTAGCTGGCTTCGGACTCTCAGCCGGCGGTCTGGCCTCGCCATCATGGCAGGTCGTGGACATCCGGGAGTTCCGCGCCCAGCATCATGTGAGTTTGTAGGAGCTTCAAATTTAGAATTAGTTCAGTGATCCCTAGGATCAGTTGACGAATTACAGAAAATTTATATTTGTATAGAAAAACAGAGAATGTATAAAAAAAATTGTGCACATTCATGTCGGGAAGCATCTGAGTGCTATCTGAGAGGAAACGAAACTCAAAATAGAGAAGTTATTCATTCCAGCACGGTCTCTGGTTGGATTGTACTCGACCAGAGCGCCATCTTGCCTCCATCGATCGGTCTTTTGCCTCGGAACAACCCCTCCACTGCACCTACAAGTTTGACTACTCGGCGAGTCAGGTGAATCATTCTCAGGAGTAGTTTGCACGGCAAGAACACAGAAAGGAAGAGGCCGGACAATTTTCAACCGTGAAATTAATGTGATTTAGACTACGCGCGTGAATATTCTAGCACGAACGTTGGAGAACTTTTGGCGGAAAAGCCGTGCTTTGATCCGAAACTGATTCAAATATCATCTTTAGGTAATCGACGAGAACATCGAGAACATCGACCTCAACAGTGCGGCCGGCGAGAGCGAGCACCACCAGTTCTTCGGTAGGTCAAAATTGAGGACTGGATTCTTGGAAGAAGAACCTTTGTTCGACAATAGCACAATAAGAAGAACATTATTTGTATTTGACTGGTTGTTTGGTCTGTCTGATTCGAATCAATTTCGCTTTTTTACAATATTTATCAATATTTAAATAGTCTTCGACTTTCCGAGTGGGTAGGGAGTGAAAGAGTTGAATTAGAATTTAAATCGATTGATTCAGGCTGGCACAAGGCGGTGCTCATCTTCATGGCGTTCTCTCTACTCTTCGCGGCTCTCGCTCTCTGCTCGGGCATCTGCGCCCCGTGCAATGGAGGATGCGCCGTGATCTACGCTATTCTGGTGGCAATATCGCGTGAGTAATTCACTGTCTCTTTTTGGGGTTGGGAAAGTCGATTGTTCTGATAATTTGATATTATGAACGCTCATTTTCACGGAACTCTAAGTTCCATGTTATACCATCGTTGTCAACCATCATAGTATGATGGAGCACGGGTCATCACAAAATGATCATATTTTTCGACCTCCATTCTTTTGAGATTCCTTTGCAATCACATCGAATTGGAATCGATCATAGTATTCTTTTATAAATCAAGCTGTTATAAACCATGTAGGAAATTGGTTTTTCGTAGTACCATATGCGTCATCCTCCTCCTTCCAGTGTTCATGGGTCTCGTCGGGGACGCCATCTTCTTCTTCGCCGCGCATCGCGTCGACTCTCGCTTCGTGACCGGACTCGTCGGCACGTATGAGGTATCCCTTACCTACCCTCATCGAGTATCTCTTCCTTTGATCCTCTGTCGAGTACCTGCCACCCGCCCTGAGAAAGGCTAATTGACAAGGGCAAATAGGGGCGAGAGAAGACACCGATAGTAGCCGAGTGGATTGTGTACTCTGCAAGTGTGAGGGTGACTCTATTGGTGTCATTCTAGTATTGATGTTAACCTAATACCTTTTCATTGCATAGCTCAATGTATTACTATTGGGCAGAAGAACCATACTTCAGGTATTGGGTTTTCAGATAAGGATTGGTCATTGTTTCCAAATCACTGTTTTCTAGCAACGAATCGGCGTAGCCTTCTATCTCCATCTGGGAGGATCGGCCATTCTCATGTTCGCACTCATCGTCTCCATCATCTACTCGTATCAGGTAAGCAATACTACCCATTTTTGTTTTTGCTTTTTGTACTACAAATTGTTAGTTTGACGAATTATGAAGAAATATATCTTTTTTCTCGTTTTCATTGTATTAATTCAGGTTCTACGACGATCAGACGGTCGAGGAGGCCTCCCTCTTCGTGAGCTCGCCCCTCTATATGGATCAAGAATACGAGAGACCGTGGCCTAAATTTCAAATAATCGTATTAATATTCTCGTTCATGTTCATTTTCACACACTTGCCTTTCCACTCCTGATCATTCGTACTTACCTCATCCGGGTTCCTCTGATATTCACTTTCATGCCACGCTCATGTCATTTTGATCATATTTTTGTATATTTTGCATCTCCGTCGAGGTATCTCTACAGTATCTATCTTTCTTACCGTATTCTCAACCCACCGTACCCCCCTTCTCCCCACCGTATTCCTGCTCTCCACCTCCGACCGATCCGCACTGTTTGCCTCTCGTAATCGAGCCCCTGTGTATCTTCTAATTTCCCACCGTCATCGAGATTTTCTCAATCTTTCTCCGCTCCCCTTCTCATGTCGCGGGGCGCTCAGCACACAAGTGATGCGACCCCGTCAGAGATCCCGGCCACGATACGCAATAAATAGTTTTATGAAATAATTGTGCTTTTTCTGAACCATCATAAAGAAGTTCGATGCAGTCTTTCGTCTACAATGTTCTGATGCATATTGAAAAGAGAAGAGCTTCGAGATATTCTTGCGGTTCAATTCAAAACCGATCCTGGCCTGCCTTCGGTCAAGTACCCCTTCTCTACACTAATCCCTCAGTCTGGAAGACACAAAAGGGTGGAGATATGCGTATGGAAGTGATTAGAGGCGGAAGGGACAAGCCGTCAAAGGAACACGTGCACTCGCTGTGTCAAGGGTGGCTTTAACCCGTGAGCCATGAATCGAGGGGGCAAAGAAGATCATGCTAATCGCCTCATCCAACCGTTCAGATGCCCCGCCTCAGATCGTCCCGACTCGCTCGCATTTGTTCATTTTCGCTCACTTTTATCACATCATCATTTATCCCCCTCTCTATAAGAAAATAGGAAATTGTAGTCAAATTGTCGCTTAGTTGGTTCCATTGCTATGGAGTTTCTCCTACATCATCGGCCGACACGATGCACTAGGTTTTTGCGAGGTGTCCAAGTTGGCTCGACTTCGATAGCCGCCCAATGATCAACGAGCGATCGCTTCTAAAGTGATCAACCTCGGATGAAAGAGAGGCGATCGAATGACTTCATTATGCTCGCCCCAGCTCGCTTCTCCTCACATCTAGATCCCCCTACAGTATCAATGTTTGCGCGCGCTCGCGGCGCCCTCGGGATTGAATCTCACAATAGGGGCGGAGATCTAGTCGATCCCCTCTCTTAGCACCCTCATTCAGCTTCTCCTTCACCCCTCTCTCACACCTACAAGGCGAGATCACAAGCCAAACACATCATCAGTGCCAGTCTGCCCCCAAACGAGCCGAGAGCGTCTGGTCGGATACCGTATCCCCCCCTATCTCTCTCTCCCGATGACGACTCCCACCACCTTCTCGCCTTCGAATCTATCACAGGAGCAGTTGCTGCATCTATGGGGTATCGTCACCTTCTTGTCGCTTGCTGCTGATATCTATGCATTCTCATGACCCTAACATTTGCTCTTATTGTTGATCATTATATAAATAATTGATTAAACTATCACGGGGACGCTGCTGCCTTGTTGAATAGCATGTGACTTGATTTACTGGCATGTTTATATTCATTTGAAACCGCTGCAACATCTTCGAAAATCAATGATTTAGTTTTCGGATTTGAGGGATCCTCATCATGTTTGCGTTATCCGACACATCGGAATCGAACTTCTCCCGCTCTTCCCACTCCTTCGCCCCTCAAATACCTCCCATTCATTCAGGCGCGCGCAGCATTAGTCGGCTAACGAAGCGATACGCGGAGGGAGCATCGGAGGAGTCCAGTTCGTCCGGAACGAGTAACATGTCGTCCGCAAGCACGGTGGCCAGTGGACAGAATGGAAATATGAGGACGGGCGCGGGCACCAAGCCGAAGGTGAGATATAGCGGTTGATTCTGGAAACAATCTCATAGAATTTGTATATTATTTTGGTCGATGTCAGGATTTAGAGAATAGTAGTTTTGACGCCTTGTAGAGTTCTGAACTTACCAATATAAAATTTTGTGTTGTTGAACATTTTAATTTCAGGTCGCTACTCCGCAAGTGGTCGCCAAGATCGAGCAGTACAAGCGCGATAATCCGACGATCTTTGCATGGGAAATAAGAGAGAAACTTATCGCTGAAGGTAACATTGGCCATGATTCTTATTGCATAGCCCTGTATTTTTGTTTGTGATACAAAAGGATAGGAGTATATCATTTAGAACTAAAATACTTGGACATATTGTGCTCGAGTTGCATAATGGTCAGTTCTAAAACGATACACCCTCAAAGTCTGCTTGTCCTCTCGCTTCACCTAGCTCAGTTGCCTACAGTACCCCATTGCTCAAGTGGCTGGGTAATTCTCACATTTCCCCCAATCTTGCTCCTTCTCTCTCTCCCATCTCCTTTCCTTCGCAATCCAATCAGAGGCGCCGAGTGTTGTGTAATCCGAGTTGATCGAGAGGCGACGATGTCAAATTGTCGGCTTCTCAATCGAATGAGTATCACATTCTCGCACTTTCCGGCGCCGCGATATCCCCCCGCAATCCTGCAAACAGATGAACAGCTTCGTATGCAAGGGCTGGTCTAGGGGCGAGAATCCTTCCCTAGATTGGAGACGGAGCCTACCTCTGGCCACCCTCTGATAGGGGGTCTGATACTTGAGAGATGCTTGATTTCTCGGCTGATCAGCGCGACAATGGGTCATCATGGTCAGCAAACAGTGTATTGGCACCGCTACTTCAAGCCCTCACTATTGGTATCGGGTCCTTTGTAAGACGAGCCCCCTTCTCTCAGTTACTCGCCCCTTCTCATCTCATTGACACGAATAAGATGAGATGTGTGTGTGTGTGTGTGTGAGCCGGCTCGCGCTCTCTCGATAGAGAAGTGAGCGACGGAAAGAAGATCTGGCAATCTGATCCCTGGCTGAATAACTACCTCGTCTATTCATCCCCCCACACCTTTGCTGCCACCACAGAGTAGCACACTACCGCACTCTACAGTATCGTAGAATTGCGAAATCTGATCCTCGATTTTGAAAGCTTCGCATTACTGATAAATTTCATAGAGCTGCAAAATAAAGTCCTTTCTAAACGCAGTACAGAGACCTTTCTAAATGCAGTACATGCCATATTCCGCTCATGTGTGAGGCTTTCGGATTGGAGAAACTGTCTGTCAATCGTTACTCGTCCTGTACAGATATGGAGCTGCACGAAAAAGATTCATTAATATGATATCCCTACTCATGAGATATCTTCCAGGAGTCTGCACCACTCCTCCTTCCGTCTCCTCCATAAACCGAATTCTGCGCACACGAGCGGCCGAGCGAGCAGCGGAAGAGCTGTCCATCATCATCAACGCCCAGAATCTCGCGACGAGGAATACCAGGATGCCCGGTCTGCCTGGACGGTCGGTTATTTGACTAGCAGATACAGATACAGGATTCAGCCAAAAAGCTTAACGGCCAGAATAAATGAGCTTAGGTGAAGTGCGACGAGGTGATGGAAAATAAGCGGACGTGGTCAAATGGGCCCTTCGTCGAGATTCATTCCGCGAATTAGAGTCTTTTCGTCTATTTCATGCTTGGACTAGCAGAGCACTATGCGAATGCAACTGTTAATCAATTTCCCCGTTGCAGACCCTTCCTACCCAATCTGTCTTGCGCCCCGTCGACGCCTTTCCCATTTCAGCCATTGTGGCCGGGTGAGCAAGTTCGATTTCATAAGAAACACATCATTTATAAATTCCGTTCCAATTTACAACTCAATCATTTCGAAAATATTTGTGAAATTTCATCGAGAAATAATTATAAATTTTAAAAACAAATTTCACGTCACCAATAAGTCAGTTTCAGGTCTGTTCATGAACGCTGCCGCTAGTCTGGGCGGTGGCGCGCAGTTCCCTCACGCCTTCCCCCTCCAGCCCTTCCTCTCCGCACTGCAACTCAATATCCAGGTCTGCATATGATCTATCTCTTGCAGAACGCCGCAGACAACTCATGTGAAATTCCAACATGAAGAATCTGAAAATGCTAACTTGCAGAACGCCTCAGCTGCTTCAGCCCATACCGCCGCGTCCTCACCAGCCGATGGGGATGTGGCCTCTGTTGATGATGATTCCTCCTCCCTCCAAGGCCGACGCTGCTCGCGCTCTTCGTTTACTCCAGGTGATTTAGTGCTAGTGATGCCCACCCGAGACAGACCCTCCTGATTTCACATGCTATTTCGTCCGTTATGGCAACAGTCACAATTTGAAAAAGTTTATCCCAGAGATGTTATTATGGAAGATTACCTTGAGGGCTTGAATGTTGAAAACATAAAGGTGGATACGACGATTCATCTCTGTCGTGCCCTGTCATACAATCAGATGACCTGTCGCATAGGTGGGCTTGGTGACGCAAGCAAATGCGACATGATGAGATTAGGCCCATTGTCGTCACTAATAGTCGTGACTCATTCGCATGCCACTTGAACTTCGCAGTGATAGATTCTCGAGACCATTCTAGGCACGAAAAGTCACAATTATCTGACTAACACTTCCTTTCCAGAGCAACTCGAGATTTTGGAAAAGGCTTTCGTTAATGAGGCCTACCCATCCACCGAGGAGCGCATCGAGCTCGTGAGAAAGACCCAATTGCCCGAGGCCAGGATACAGGTACCGTGCGCTCCTTGTACTCCGCCGGGGCTGGACTCTTATTGTTATTCTGAGTTAATCCATCTGTTGTGTACAGGTGTGGTTCTCAAATCGCCGGGCCAAGTGGCGTCGTTCCAACCCCGATTCTGCCTCGTCATCCGTAGATAGGGAAGAACCCATCATCCCGATCGTGAGTTGTCCAGCCCCGGCGCTCGCTGGTCCCTTTGGTCCCTCACTGCTCTGCTGATCAACACGCTCCATATTTCCAGCGGGCCGAATCGGCCGAGTGTTCGCCGATCTCCGCATCAGATAAGGGAGACGACGAGGACAAGAAGGAGGAGATAGAGGAAGGAGGAGGACGGATCTGTCCCTCCTCGGTCCTCTCCAATATCCGATTCAAACCATATGAGTAGTAGTTGTAGTAGTAGCTGCTTCCCCACATCATTTTTCATCCCTTGTCCTCCCTCTCCTTTATCAGTCAGCGGAGGGGCTTATCGTTGTGCTTCGTGTCTCTAGATATCGCTCGGTCTCTCTCCCTCTCTCCTTTTCGTTTCTTCTCCCCCTCTCTTCGATTGATCAGTATCGAGAAAGAGAGAGAGAGACAGCGACAATTCCTAACTCGTCTCCTTCCTCTTCTCGTCCCTTCCCCCCCCCCTCCACTCTATTAGCGAGACGTCTCAATTCCCCTCAGATATTGTCGCGTAATCTCGTCGTATTGTCTTCATCCCCTCTTTCTTTTCCCCTTGTTCTTCCTCCCTTTCATCTTCCACCACTTAGGCTTCTTCCCCCCTCTCCAAATCTCATCGCCATGTCATGACCTTGTTCAGTATTTCCTCCCCTTCCTCCTTTCCTCCTCACTCACTCACTCTCCCTCTAATGAATGTTTCGTAGTGGATCTGTGAACCTGCATTGTTACCCTTGCATACGAGAAATGTTGTCATGCGATCATTCGCTCACCTCGTGTGTTCGTCAAACAGCTCAACAACAGTGGACCAGGGACCAAATCGATAGTGTTAATGCCAAAATTGGCGTGATTTATCTCACTAGTCACCGAACAATTTCTAAGATCGATCAGCAATTTGGCGTAGCAGGGAGGAACAATGGCGCAGGTTAAAATCGGAGGAGGAATGAGAGGGGGAAGAGAGAGAGTGAGGAGGCGAAGGGGAGATCTCCCAACTGGTTCCACGCCTATCGTCTCCCTCAGTGACCCACACACAAATACACGCATTTATTTCCACTTTTATGATGATTGATTCGTGGTTGATTTATTGCGCAAAACATCTCAGTTGTCGTAAAGGCAACAGTGATATCGGCACTCGCAAATATTCCTATCTCCAATATTTGCCCTTCTCACCCATCTTCTTATTCTGACAATCACTTCCTCGTGCATACTCACAGTGGGGAATCATCTCACTTCGGTCAAGTACTGCTCTTTTCGGCTCCTCGCTTTAGTACCAGATAGTGTATCTTGCTGGGGAGTTTTGAGGGGCAGAGCAGGCGCTGAGTTGAGTCGGTTTCGAGGTGAAATGGCAATTACCGTGTAGCTAGTCGCCCATTAATGCGTTGTACACGGTTTTAGCGACTCTCTGAGTCTTGAGATGCACTTCTATCACGGGTCGTCTTTCTTCATAGATTCATACCTTGATACGAGCCGCTCCCTCCCTCTGAATCACCATAACGTTCGCGATCGAATATAATGACGTTTTGAATCATATCAATCGTCATCGACCTTCCGGTGATGCTAACTACAGCCGTCCACTTGATCCGGTGTCTGCATAATAATCGTACTAAATTGCGAGTCTGAGTGCACTCATCGCCTTTTTATCGCTTTCGCCCAATTTATTACTGCTTTCTGCTGCGATCGAGATAAGACACGCGATCAAAGTCACACAGGCAAATCGGACATTGATTCAATTCGACGTCGAGGTTTGCGTTCCCTGTAAGTGTCATCGTTGCTCGATTGTTGCACACTAGTGATAGCAAATCCAACTCTCCTCAATTCGCGTGCACTCTTGCCGATCGACTTTTGAGGAGAGTCTAGTTCCGATTTGCCATCGCTGTAGCTTGATCACTATTTACATTTTCCTTCCATTCGACCGTTCCACTAGGCTTATGCCGAACTCTTTTTGCCTGCGCCGCTCGAAACAAACAACAGACCAATTCGACACAGGCAGAGGCGGTTTCCGCAGATTTCATGGTCCTTTCTTTTCTCGATCGTATTTCTCCCCCATTCCCCTATCCATCTCCTCCTCCGCCCACTCTTAGAGCTTTTGGCTGCTGCCAACCTCCAATCTCTCAATCGCAACAGCCCCCCCCCCCCACTTTTTCGCTTCTCGGCGCCGCAACGTGGCAATTTCGGCTTCGAAGCCTCGAGGCAAACTTCGCATCTTCTCACTTTCAAGATAACTCCCTTTCAGGCAAAAGGAGGTGAATGGGCTCGTGTTGCTCTTCAGCGTCTTCCAAGCCGGATAACGTAAGTAGTAATGACAACCCAATACAGTTTCGTTGGAAATGTCGATCCGATTCATTGTGCTATGTCTGGTATTATACTCACTCAAGGAATTGATTTTTCGGGAAAGAATCGGGTATTGTGTTGGCATCACCTAACCTAATTCGCTGCCCAGTCTGTCAGACTGAGAAGGAAACGAGCGATCTACGGCTCAAAGGTCGAGAAAGCAACTATGATCAAAACACGATGGCTATTTCTGACTCAATCCCGGAAATAATAAGTGAAAAGTGGATTTATTAAAAGTGGTTTATAAACAATTATTGGTTCTGAGTGAGACGCTTAGTGAAGAATTTGATTAGTTTCATCAACTTTAGCTTGCCCATTGCAGTAATAAGGGATAAAGAGACAACATCAGGAGCATGAAAAAGTTTTTGAAGGGCACAGAAAACGGCGACATCAAGGACGACGACTTGCGGGGAATCTTCAAGGAGTTCGATCTCAACGGCGACGGATACATTCAGAAGGTACGCATTTGACACCTCGGCGGTCGAAACTTTCATGCCCATACTTTCTCATCTTCATTTATTATCTCGAGAATCTTTCTATTCTTTTCGCCTCTTTCCGCGCCATCGCATTCTATCACAGAAACTGAAAAATTCGGACAATTCCCAACCTCTTTTCGCCCCGGATTTGATGTAGGAAAGTATTAGACGAGGAACAAGGAATAACATCGCGAACTTTTTTTCAGGACGAACTGAAGGCGGTGATGCAGAAGATGGGGCAGTCGCCGACCGACGAGGAGCTAGAGGCCATGTTCCTCGCCGCCGACAAAGACAACGACGGCAACATCGACTTCACTGGTTGGTGCAGATATCTGTATATTTATATAGTTCATATTTGTGCATGTGGAAACACAGCGGAGATTATGATATCATAACACTATCGTGCTTGATATTAGCTTTCCTGCACACATTATCTTTGATAGCTAAGAGCGCCAGCTATAGTGAGATGATCATGAAACTGTGACTGGGGAACTATGGTAACGTCATGGATTTCAGAGTTCCTTACGATCGCCCATGCTAATCCTCTCTCGTTGTCGTTGAGATCAGTGTTCGACGAGTTGGATGTGGACGGAGACGGGCACATCACGAGGTGAGCTAATCTTGCCTCATGTTTTTTTTTTGAAAATCATGAGGCGGTTGAGTGTATACCTAATGAACCGAAACATCCATCAACGTGCCCTAGGAAGTGTTATTATTTAGTCCTTATATTATCTCTTTGCAGTTTTCCCAACATTCTTTTCCCGATCCTTGGTCTATTGCAATTTGACGGTGTACCAGACCAAAACACGAAGAGTGGTCGGTCGACAAAGATTCTTCCTGTTCCAAAAAGACCATTGGTCGGGTTCATACATCCTGTTCACAAAGAGAAAGTACACTCTAAAACGTGAAGGATAATAACAGTCTGGGGAAACGCTTAATACCGCATGCACTTGTATACATAATTATGCTCACTGTAGCATTTTTTTTATAATAATTTATCTACGCCCGAGGCGCGACGAGATTAAATATACATGTGATCGGAATTATTGATTGCAATTATTGTTTTTTTATTGATTATTCAATAAACTCATTTGCCGATCCGAGCTGCGCACGGCGTTCCAGCGCATGGGCCACGCGCTCTCCGACCAGGACATCAAAGCCATCTACAAGCACGTTGACGTCAACAACGACGGCAAGATCAACTTCCAGGGTACGCGAAATGCACCAAATTTTTGGGGCTAATACCCGTCTGTGACGCATTAATGTTTGTAATGTGAGAAGGGCAAGCTACAAATCTCGAGCGGAAATCGTCCACAGTTCGAGTTGCTCGACACTAAAATTAGAGCTGAAAGGCAGCAATCGGTTGGGTGTGCACGACCCAAAGAACGGAAACATCCAACCGCTTACTCAAGGAAATGTGTTAGATATTAATGTTTTCGTAAGCAGTGTATCTTCATCTTTCAGTTTCCAAACCAATGTTTCTCTATAACCTTCACCATTTCAGAATTCTGCCAAATGATGACAAAGAAGAAATAGCCGGCGCCGAAACTCCGCTATTTTCCATTCCCTTCGCTTGCCCATTTTCACTCCCGTTTTTAGCCATGCAAAAGGCCAGTTTTCTACATTCACACACACAAATCTATAGTCATTCTGCCCGTTCACCGCCCGTTTTTGCCGTATGCTCGCTCGCTAACAAGGAAGTCCACGAAAAGGCCACGCTTAGTGGATGCCCCTCTCCACCCTATAATTCGATAAACTGACTGCGAAAGGACGCTCATCGCAAGGTCCAACAGTATTGCTAAGGTTATTATTATTATGCCCATCATAATATTTCCGATATCGTTGTGAAAAAAAATGATAAAACGCTATGATAATACAGCAATTGTCAAAGAAATGGTGTGATTTAAGAACGATTTTTATTGAAATTTTTCAATATTACATTTGGCAACTGTCAACATCGTAATTGAAAGCTCTGTTCGTATATTGTTTGTAATATTGATCTAACCATCTTGTAAGCTCGATTTTTTTACAGGTGCCGTTGTGAATTTTCAACAGAAAAGCCGTTTACTGAATTACACTCGATAATACAAAGATCAGTAACGCTTTTTTTATCAAGTGCGGGAAATGGCACCATTTCCGCGACTAAACACCACAACAACTTGCGTTTTATTGCAATTCAAGCTCTTCGATTAACTGTGTCTTGAATTTTACGGTCCAAAACCCAGACGAGATGCAGTCAAAATGTAACCTTTTAAATATCCCAGCCAGCTGAATAAGCGTGTTTTCACTGATATTTCCAAAAATCCAACACACCGATCGCAACGAATACATGGTGAGATTAGGAGAGAACACAAGCTAAATTAATCTAATTTTCATAAATAGTTCACACATATGTATGCTACCCAAAAGGATAGGCATGTCTGAGTTACCATTGCAATTTATTTGTGAATGTTTTTCTTTGTGCCACATCGTGTCGCTGTATGAATGACAACGTGACAGTCTCGTAGTGTTGGTTCGAGTCCATAGTTTGTCCAGTTCCTTTCGGTATCCTCTGGCATTGCTGGACGTAGAAATAATGTGACACAGTACGAGAGTTTGCATGGGTCAACTCTGTAGTTTGAATGGTCCACATCTCTAACCTTGATAAGGCACCACTCTCTCTTCATTGGGTTCTATGTACTGGTGTTTTGCCTTTTTACACGTATAATGTTTGTTTTTTTCTCAATATTCACAAATTATTAGATGTCGATCCGAACTGAGGTCAAGGGTGCAGCCTACTGGATCACTTTCGACAATGCCAAGAGGAAGAACGCCATCTCGAGCAAGGTAATCGATAACATTTGCGTCAAAATATTTCCCGCACTCCTTATTTCTCATGCTCTATCGTCTGTCTGACTGGCGAGAGAGTGTGAGAGTGCAGGAAAAGTTTTGCACACAGTTTTGCACATATCTATCGATATTCTCCGATGATTTATCCATAAATTTAATGAATATTCACAGATGTACGAAGAACTCTGCCAAGCTATGGACGAGGCCGAAGGAATGGAGGAAACCTTGCTTACGGTAATTACTGGTGAGTTACGACCGGGCTCGTTTCATGAACACAATTCTACTCCAATCAGTCAAAGTTTCATTGCTGGTTCCAAGCAACCTTCTTATGTGTTTCGCGCAGTTTCTCTGTTTCGATAAAGATTTTTCTGATTTAGGCGATGGCGAGTACTATTCGAGTGGCAATGATTTCTCACCCGCTGAGACTGCTGGAGTGTGAGTTCGCCCGTATTGTCCTTCTACGATGCTACTTTTGCAGCGACCACGGCGACCTCGACTACGAGGCGGGCTACTCTCGATTCATGAGAAGGCTCATCAGACACACCAAGGTATGAGCTGTTAGCTTCCTCCTAACTACTACTTTCAGCATAGTAATGGAACAATTTGAATTGTGAAACAAAATCTGATCATAAAATAAAACTGTTCAGGTTCTGGTTGCTCTTGTCAACGGTCCAGCTATCGGAATCGCAGCCACGACACTCGGTCTTTTCGACTATCTCGTTTGTTCGGATTCAGTAAGATCATCATTACCTCTGTCCCACTTTCGTTTTGATTACTTGCCTTTTCTTCTCTCTAATTTAATGTACCTTCCAGACCTACATTTCCACGCCGTTCCCTACTCTCGGCGTGTGCCCCGAAGGCACGTCGTCAGTGGTCTTCGAGAGAATCATGGGCACGTCGAATGTGAATTTGTGTTTTAAATTTTTGACTCTGGTGAAACACTGTAAAGACCTATTTCGATTGACAGCAATTCAGACTATACAATTGAGACCCCTGTCACTGTGAATTTGTGTTATGATGTGTAGTACAATGATACAATAAACTTCTCGCGGGTGTTGATTAATCCTAACTCTTTAATCATTCCCAGGCGACGGAGATGCTTCTCTTTGGCGAGCCGATGAATGCCTCACAGGCTCTCCAGCACGGCTTCGTCTCGCACGTCTTCCCCAAGGCAGAATTCAGACAGAAGGCCGCAGCTCTCGTCGAGAAGTTCGCCAAGCTTCCTAAGCACGTGAGTATCGAGATATTCTTCACCAAAGAGAGTCAAGAGTTTTTACGATTGATCAATCGATGATTTCCGTTCGATGTTTTCCATTATGCAAATACAAATATCCTATATTGTCTGAAATTGACGATATTATCGACGATTTCGAGCTTTTTCGTTATTCTCTTCTATATTCAGAGTGTGCTCGCGTCTAAGGAACTCTGCCGTGGTCAGAAATGGCGTCGGGAAATGCTCGCCTGTCACAACGAAGAGTACGACCTTCTGAGGAAGTTGTTCGTTCATGAGGACACCATCAACCTCATCATGAACAGATTCATGAAGGCGAAGGTCTAAACATCCCTTTTGTCTAAGTCCATATATCGCAATCGTCCATTTTTTTGCAAATGTAGTACTTTCTTGTATAAATGTGTATGCCATCACGACTCAGCTCAAACAAACGATGTTTTTTTTTATCCTATTCAGAAGGCATCAAACACCAGAATCAAAAGCACAACTGAGTTGAACCGCGAAAGGTACGGCGAGGGTCAATTGCATGAATACATATTTGAATCGCTCAATTCATATATCTTTGATAGCAGCCATCGATCAACATTATGACCTAGCGAGGTGTAGTTCTCAATATTGTTTTTGCTCTACTCTTACTTGCTATAACAATGCGTACCGATAGAGTCTGCAAGGGTCATCAACAGAATCAACAATCAATACTTATGATACATATGAGAATTGCATACATGATACACAGACTTCGCTGTTGCTCAATAAATAAGTGATATAACTGTACAAATATGGGCAGGGGCGTGACCGAGAAGGGGACGATGACAAAATCTCTAGTACTCTCTATTAGTTGTAGTCGATTATGCGGAAAGTTGGTCACCGATGGCTCGTAGTCGGGAGGATGGCACTTAGATTCCATAAGCGGGGTCTTTGGGGACGTCATGGATAGGCTGATGCTGCTGCACGGGCACTTGCTGTTGCTGTTGCTCCTGCGCCTGACAGCAATTAATATACGGATGTCAAAAATTATGAGCATACAAGACCACGAGAATGAGTTGTCGTTTCGGTAATTTCACTACTACGAGCCACGCATAATCTCGAGGAATGAAACAACCATTTCCCACAAATTCATCTGCTGTATTTTACCTGCTGGGGAGGGACTGCCGCGTGGACCTGCTGCTGCTGTTGCTGGACGGGAGGCGCGGGCGGCTGTAATGTTTACGATTATCTCACAAATCCAATATTTTTTCCGCAGTTCTATTCTACATGAAATAACCTCACTCGTCACAAAAGTGACATAATTTCCTCCTTTCTTTTCTGAACAAACGCCTCAAATCTTATCTACGGAATAGAAGGGGTTACCTGATGCTGGACCGGCTGCTGCTGCACGGGCGGGGGCGGGTGGCCGCCGTCGGGGACGCCGCCTCGGTGCACCTCCGGCTGCACCGGCTGTGGGGGCGGCTGCGTGTGGCCTGAGGGAGGAGGGGGAGCGTCGACCGGCTGATACGCGTCTGCACCCCAGCCTACAGAGGGTACGGCTGAGCCAAGCACGATGGGGGGGGGGAGGAAAGGTGCAGAAAGATTTACATCCTACTCTACTAGAATAGATTTATCACTTCTTGTTACGATAAGCAGAAGGGGGTGATGAAGAACTGGCGATAGTGCCTTCGCGTGTTATATTTCATGGTGAAGTGTATTGTAGGGTAGGTTATGCGATTCGATCGATATTTGTGTTAGGAAGCGAGATAGCATGAGAAGGGAGGTGCGACAGGGAATGGGACACCAACAAGAACCCCGAGAAGAGCTAGAGGACTAACCCATTTGGTTTGCGTACTCTTCTTCGAACTTGCGAAGCTCCTCGTCAGTGTACACCTGCAATTGATAATGGATGAGTGCATTTAAATAAATTCCTAGGTTAATTTAACGTTGAACGTCATAAACCAGCTCAGATACGCAAAACTCGTCCAGACTATTGTTGAACTATAATCTTTGAATCAATCGAGGTGGTGTAATATCAGAAGGAAATCAACGTGACGTACCTGATTATGGTCTAGCTGCTGTCCGATGTCCTCCCATGCCTCCTGTGGCTTGCCCTGGTTAGCGTTCTGGGCCTCAGAATCCTGCAGAATATTTATTATTATTAATACAACAATAATATCTCCGAATTATTCAGGAAAGCTCATCCTTACCTGCAGGAACTCATCCATGCTGATCATCCTATCATTGTTCTTGTCCATCTGTTTGACTACGTGCTCTCTCATCCTGTTCATCTCCTCGAATTTCTCCCTCGGATCGTCATCGGGATTAGTCTCGTTGTACATTTTGTCCAGCTCGATCTGAAGATTGTTTTCAATATTTGAATAAAACTTTTACGAGATTGAGTTTTTTTTTGTTGAAAATGATGAGATATGTGTTAGAATTTCAGTTAGGATGTTTAGATAATTGGATATTATCTATGTGAGAATAATTTTTGTAAATATTTTCTAAGTGCTGAGAATTCGGTTATTGTCGTTCAGACGTTCAGCAAGCCCACCTGGAAGAGCGCCTCAAGTTCGTCGGTGTTCCAGAAGCCGTCACCGTTGAGATCGTGGAGGTTGAAGAAGGTTCGGGGATCGAAGCTGTCCTTGTCCATCTGGAATATGCCGGGTTATGTTACAATACAATACAATATTTATTCAAGTTTCTGGTAAGCCGCCTGTTGAATGATACAGTCTCGGGTTATGATATTTATTACAATTTGGATATTGTATTGCCCAGCTACAATGCACTCAATCATGTATCATGTCAAGCGGATCATGCTAAATGAGAATGGGTCGCTAGGTCGATATCGAAAATACGCTTGTATTTACCTGATCACTCTCCTCCCACACTTCCTCCAGCTGATCTCTGCTTCCCGGATGCTTCAGCTTCTCGTGCTCATTGTGTCTCTTCTCCTTCTCTTCGATATCGTGCTTGGCCTGCTCACGCTCCTGGGGAGGCAACTGAAATAAATCCATCTTCAGTATTCCCGTATCATCTCAGTAAACCCTGATGATTGAGAATCATTTACTCCGTACTCTTTTCATGTTTGTCCCCGAGCATCTCATGCAAATTATGAACCCGTCGCACCTCGTGCAAAGTTAAATTAAACTATTATCGTATCTTCTAAAGTATGTCAAGTATCTCTAGGATATTCTCTCATCTGAATCATTCAAAAGCTGGAATGACGCTGGCTAAAGCGTCGTCATCATTCAAAGGTTTTCCACTCATTTTTGCTTCTGTGTGCTCACCTGTGCGAGTTTGTGATCTTCCTCGGCCTTCTTCTGCATTTCGTACTGCTTGAAGTGATCGGCTCGCTGACGATCGATCTCCTCCATGTCGGCTACGGTCTGGAAGGAGTCATCCGTTACAAATATAAAAAAATATGTAAATTTATAATGCTACAGTATCACATATCTTGAGAAACAAGTTCCTAATTAACGGAATGATTTTCGCATTTGAAGATTTGATGAATTGATTTGATTTCTTTGAAGAGAAAAAACAGAACTAGTGACTGCCCCGGAAATCACGGAATGACCTTTTCGTATTCCTTCTCAACTACTGTTTCAAACATTACCGTGAACATAATTATCAACTTGAGAGCAAATCAGAATGGAGGATATCAACGTGGCCACTCAAGTCACGAAACTGAGCAAGTAATGATACCTGCTTAATGAGCAGTCGCAGATCCTCCTTGCCGAACTTCTCCCAGTTCTGGAGATCGAGATGCTGGGGCATCTTGATGTTGTGTGCGCCGCCGTCCACTTCGATCTTCAATTGTTGTTCGTCAAATCACACCCAGTGATATCTTATTCATCGATGCTAATGCTCGAATAGGGAAAAATATATTTAAATTTCAAATAGTGCTACATGCAAGCAAACGTTGACAATCATCAATATAGGCAGTTGCTTTACAATGGTATGGATTCTACCTGCTTGGCAAGCTGCTCCCTCAGTCTCTCCAACTCGGCCACCTTGAGAGTGTGAAGTCGCTGGGCGATCGGGTCGGTGATGTGCTCGATGTGATCAGCAATCTTTCCTTCCTCAATTTAGTTCCACGTAAATAATCAGCCGATTGAATCGGAAATGCATCATAGTAAACTAATTAGTTCATCGAAAAGAAGTGTCGATGGTGCGAAAACGCTCGGAAACTTCTTCGAAGGAGTTCAACTAACCTTGATCTCCGCCTCGGGCATCTGGCGCAGTTTCTCGCTGAACACCGGGTCCGTCTCCAGTATCTTCACCACCTCCTCGAGGTACTTCGAGTACGTGAACTCGTACATCTAAACATAATTTGAATCAATGGTTGCGCTACCGCATCCACAATCATCTACTTGCGTTCACAGAGGGATCACCATAGCACAATAGCATAGGTCGAAATACGGGTAATGGTCTATTCATTCCGCAATATCTCTCGGCCAGTTGAGCGACGAGAGAATGTGTGAAATGGAGAGACGTCAAACCGTCATTCGAACTCTGGAGGATACTGACGGGCCGCTGGTTGGGGTCTTGCTGCTGCTGCTGTTGGTCTCCGGCTCCTCCGGCTGCCTGCTGTCCGTCCGCCTAGAGAGAACAACAGACACATGCGGGGAATGGTTGACTAGGCAATGGAACTGGATGGCAAGCAGAGGGAGCATAGCAGGGCGAATATATTCACAGTACAGCATTCACTAATTTGTGAACTCTCGATATCGGAACTAGTGCCATTTAGAGGAATACGGTGTCAGGCAGTGGGATTGGTGCATCATAAAAGCAGCAAAAGGGTGAATTGTTTCAGACAAACGGGATGAAAGAGATAGAAGTTCGTTTGCAAACTAGTGAGTAGCGTTCTACTGGAATACAGTGTCAGGCAAGGGTGCAGTATCAAGGTGACTGACCGGCCGGTCGGGCGGCGGAGGGGGCGGAGCCTCGGAGCGACGCGGCGGGGGAGCGACGACGGCTACGACCGCCAGGGCCGCGAGCACCACGAGAGGTCGCATACCCCTGGAATGGCAGTTTGACATTTGGAATTGATAGAGACGCACTGGATAGGATGCATTGAAGGAAAGGGGATGGTGATATCGAAGAACAACAGAGTCGAGTGAACAAAGCGAGCGACGGTAAGACACAAAACATACTGATTTCACATTCCGCGACAAAGAAAAACACAGTGGATTATACTGAAGAAAGAAGCTTTAGTAGCCAGAAAGATATTGGAGCTCTATGTCCGACACCTGTATGGACCATTGAAAATTGATATGAACTAAAACACGCAGGGGCATCTGGAACGGAAGAAAACAACTGTTATAGAGAAACGGATTGTGAGAATAAGGAGGAACCAGTCTCAATGCGGTCTCAATGCGCATTCCGACCGCATAGAAAACACTATTTGAGAGGGAAATACTGAGTAAAAGAGTATTCATCCACGGAAGAGTATTAGTACAGAGGAGATAGATATGTGAGCCGAATGCGAGAGAACGAGGACACCGGGACCGGTCAAGAAAGTGCAAACTAGTTTGGAACACCAGGGTGAAATGAGGCGACGAGGACGTCAAATCGTCCTCAACCACGTCAGTATCGACTCATTCAATGGAGCGGAGCCTTCCCTGTTTGATCATCTTGAAAAACTCGACGAAATGATGAATTAGACACGTGTATCAAGCGAGATGCGGGAAAGCGTGAGAGGAGCGGGAGGAGTGGGAGGAGGCGAGAGGGCGGGGAGAGGCGGAGAGGAAGAGAGGAGAGAGTACTGAGGGACGGGAGCGCTCTCGCTTTCCCTGCGAGACATGAGCGCGCGTCATTCGAATGTGTTTGCCCTTTCCGGAAAAGGAAGGGCGTGATGCTCAACAGCGAATACGAAGTTTACCCGGTATTTTTGTGAGAAAGATAGAGATACATGAAGAAGTGGTTCCATCAGGATTATTATCTAACCGTATTTCGGTCATGAGTCTGCCAGAATAGTAATGAAATTGTTATTGTAAAAATAAGGAACATCGGTAAATGGTAGAATGACTTTATCAAAAAAATTGACTAACAATTGTTCCCGATAAGCGTACTAAACAACAGGTGAGAGGTATCTGGATAGACGAGAGGTAATATATTGTTGAATAGAGATCGTTTACGACATTGTGTTCTGGAAACATACTGATGCGAGGGTTTGTTTTTTCTCACAATTTACATTACTTATCGTATGGATCATCAATGCCTAACTGTTGCTTTGGAACCATTATGTTCATAACAGCCCCCTCACGGGTATTACGGTAGTGGATAAGAGGTATCTCTGACGATCACTCGGTCCGAAGCGTAGCCGAGCACAAGATGACTCATGCCGTCATCGGTAACGGCGAGCAGACGAACGAGAAGGAGGAAGTACTTCTGAGAAATCGATTTATTGCTTATCAAGTTTGTTCATCATGCATTACCGTGATTTACACATGATGTGACACCCGTTGCTGTGTATAAATAAATACATATGAAGCCGTTCGCGTTAGGATCAACAAGGGTTCAACGGAGGTGTGGAACATCAAAAAGTTCCGATATGCTCAAAAGTTGGCCCCAGGGGTAATTTTCGATTCTGAATCGAATGGCCGTTTCCGTTTTTCGCTCAGATGCTTCTGAATCCCGGTACGACACGACGTAAATTTCGCCAAAATCGTTTTCTGCGATAAAAATTGGTCCCAGAAGGGTCAGATTGGCCACAAATCTCGCGTACCCGATCAGAATTCATGCTCGATCGAATGAAATTTTGAGCGAGTCTGTATCTTTTTTCGTTTCCGAGTTATGGCCGTTTTTTGACATTGACGTGTGGGGCCGAAAAAGCCAAATACAAATGAAAGAGCAAATTTTTCTGATCATTTTGGTATATGGGGTTAAGGGTTTGATATCAGCCTAAATATATTTATGGTCAAAAAACTGTTTCTCAACGCAGGATTCAGATGCCACACCTGCATGGTCGACTTTGTAAGCGTTTAGAACTTCTTCCTGGAAGTCCCGGGTTCGATCTCAGTTGGTGCGGGACATTTTATGCAGAATTTTTGAAAATGGAAATTTTCACCCTTTTGAGCTGTCTAGATGGAAAAAATGAAATTTGAAAAAGTTTGCAAAAAGCGTCACGCACCAACTGGGATCGAACCCGGGACTTTCAGGAAGAAGTGCTAAACGCTTACAACGTCGACCATGCAGTTGGGGCATCTGAATCCTGCGTTCAGAAACAGTTTTTTGATCATAACTATGATTAGGCTGATGTCAAACCCTAATCCCCATATACCAAAATGATCAGAAAAATGTGCTCTATGATTTGTATTTGGTTTTTTAGCCCCGCACGTCAATGTCAAAAAAAAGGCCATAACTCGGAAACGAAAAAAGATACAGACTCGCTCAAAATTTCATTCGATCGAGCTTGAATTCTGATCGGGTACGCGAGATTTGTGGCCAATCTGACCCTTCTGGGACCAATTTTTATCGCAGAAAACGATTTTGGCGAAATTTACGTCGTGTCGTACCGGGATTCAGAAGCATCTGAGCGAAAAACGGAAAAGGCCATTCGTTTCAGAATCAAAAATTACCCCTCGGGCCAACTTTTGAGCATATCGGAACTTTTTGATGTTCCAACCACTTGTTGATCCTAACGCGAACGACCTCATATATAATTAAATATATTGATGCATTTACCTGATCCGCATTTGGTGTGCCGTCCAACATTCTTCTGTAGTTCAACGTAATCTCGGTAAAGTGCAGACCAGGAACGGTGACCCTGGTCACTTGCCGAGGCGGGATCACATCAAGTCTGAAAATCGGAATATGAGCCCGTTCGCCTTCTGAATCCTGGTACGACCCGACGTCGATTTGGCCAAAATCTTGTTCTGTGATAATAACTACCCCGGAAAAAGTCAAAATGGCCACAAATCTCGCGTACCCGACCAGAATTTAATTCTCTACCAAATGAAACTTTGGGAAAGGTTCCATCTTTATCCGGTACCGAGTTATGATCGATTTTTGACATAATGTTTCGGCGCACAAAATACTTATACATTAGAAAGAGCATGTTTGTGTGATCATTTTTTCATATAGGATGAAGGCTTTTTCAGTCCTCAAAGTTGTTTCTCATCACTTTTAGTGTCGAAAACCTGCGATTTTCACAGTTTTTGGAGTGTAACTTTTTTTTTCGCGTTTTCAGGATCTCTAGCATAGAAATTCGATTTCTACGTGCAAAAATACCCCAGAAAATCCTATAGTGATGTTTTTATCGATTTTTTTTTTGACCTAAAAATGGAACCAAGAACCAGAACCAAAGTCGGAAAAGTCATATTTTCAAAAATACATGGCTATAGGATTTTCTGGGGTATTTTTGCACGTAGAAATCGAATTTCTATGCTGGAGATCCTGAAAACGTGAAAGAAAAAAGTTACACTCCAAAAACTGTGAAAATCGCAGGTTTTCGACACTAAAAGGGATGAGAAACAACTTTGCGGACTGAAATAGCCTTCATCCTATATGTCAAAATAATCACAAAAACATGCTCTTTCTACTGTATAAGTATTTTTTGCGCCGATTCAGTATGTCAAAAATCGATCATAACTCGGTACCGGACGGATAGCATACATTATCTTTTTCATGTTCCAGACGTTGTCTGACCCTTAGGCGAACGGGCTCATATTCTACTCTTTGCTATGATGGCTGGTTTCACGCTATCAAGGACAATTTCAGTAATTACTCATGTGATTTCTTTTTTTTTTTAAATATTCAAAGCATCGTACACGACGGGCTTGTGCAGTCCCGGTTCTTGTTCATTCCGGCTTTGCTTGATCACAACTTCTGCTGTGTGCGCTTCGCTCTTCACTCCGCAGAATGCTAACTGAATCTGGCGAATTGGCTTGAACACGTTGCCGACGAGAACGAAAGCGGGAAGATTGGCGTCACTAGCCTGGATGTTCGCAGACACCTGAGAGATCAAAGATCAGTATGGGGATACGGGGGATACGGTACCTGGAAGTTGTTATTCTTTTGGTTGACGAAGACGCCGTCCTTGTAGTCGAAGCCCTTGTCCGCCACCAGGTGCATCTGACAAGCAGGTAAATTGGCAGGGTTGCAAAGATCTAGACCAATGAAGGGTGTGAAATCGGCCACCCTCTAATATATATCTCGTATTTAAATGCATATTTCTGCGATTTAAAAAAAATTCACCGAAAAGTGCAATTCCTGACGATTAGCATCGTACAGCCGCAGCCATGTCTCCTCGTGGAAGCGACTGAAGCGAAGAGACTGCGAGCAAAGCAAGGGCGGCTCCACCTCCACCCGAGGCCGCTTCCTCTGCAATGCGAAATACAAAATGCAGAAGTCGTGATCAATCAAAATCGGAAAGACCAAAAATCCACAGTGAAAACCCGCTAACCGTGCGTTTCTAAATATTGATCGGTGTTTTTGCTTTACTGTTGAACTCTTTGCGAAGAAATTGCGAAAAAATAAATGGTGTTGCACAATGCCCTGTCCATATTGGAAAGAAAAACGTACACAATGGGTGCGTGAACCGATTCTTTTTGGTGTTGTTCCCTGGGAGATCGGAATCTCTGAAGACTGCTCCTGAGTATTCACTCCAAATATTGCCAGTTGCATCTCCACGATGGGTTTCCACATGCCATTATCTTCGATGAAATCGGCCGGGTGTGTGGACGGATGTAAAATTTTAACAGTGATCTGACAGACTACATTTCATAGAGGATCTCAATTGCGGTTAAGATTAATCAAAAATGCGCTGTGCCGACCACGATTTTCCTGAAGAAAACTATTGGCTGTGTTCAATTTTCGATGCAATTTTTGTTCAGATCGTACTAACATCACGGCGGAATTCGGAGTCGACCCATGTGTGGACGGCATAGTTGACACGGCGTTTCGAGGGCTCGACGTGGGACCAGTTTGTGTGCAAGACTTGCGCAAGCAGTACATCATTCGGTAGGAAAGAGTGCGCAGCAGCGCCAGTCACACCAAGGTTCAGGGCAATCGTCTCGGACGGTCGTCGAATCACATTGGACAATGATTTCGCGAACCAGATTCAGCGATGTGGAAGTGGATGTACAACTGGGACAATGACCATGCCGAGAAGACAATTGTCGCGGCTGCTTGCGCTACCGCAGGTATTGTATTCTACATTGTGTTCATAAAATTTCTGATTTCGTATATGATTATCGTGTATTCATTTCAGGATCGCAGAAATGCCCTTGCCAGCCTCTCAAGATGCTTGACAACCCCGGCCACTATCCTGCGCTCACGGATGTGGTTAATCCGTGCAGCCGCGCTGGCGCTAATCTTCAGTGATCATTTCTTTTAGAAATACATAATATATTTGACGTTTCAGCTACGATGGCGCGAGCCTACCAAGTCGTACCTGGACCAGTCTGACACAGCCGCCGTAAGAGTCTGTTCAAGCTTCGACTCTAGTGATGCCAAATCGTCATCGACTCTCCTCATTTTGCGTGTTCTCTCATTACTCTGACCGTCGAGATAGTGTACGGCATGGAGAGAGACAAAACAGAATCGAGAGAGCCAAAACCTTAGATCCCTAATGCGCAATCAATATTATTTCTTCTGGGCATTCCTAACATTCAAAGCGGGCATGTGGATGGTGTGGAAGCCGAGCAATAATGACACATGGGGAACCACCTCGGTGTCCTGCTCGGCCCCATAGAGCACTCATCCGACCATATATACTCGACGCAATTCCCTCTCTTCTCCCCGTGCTTCATTAGGGTGTATTCTCCCCTTTCCTCTCCATTCCAAATTGGAAGTGTTGCATTGTATTGATATTGTGGTAGTACATATATAAGTGGGGAATCTATCGATAAAGTACGGTACGATCAAGTAGAATCATCACAATATGCCTGAACTCGAATGTAATGTAATATACATTATTTGTTTAATATGTAATGATATATGTAATAACATCTGTGCATTACCATTTGTGATGTGGGTGACACGGCTCTATACATCTGCTTTTGAGGTACACTATCTTCATATCGGTTTTGGCATTATAGATCCAGTGGTTCGTTGGTTCCAAGTTGTGGGGATGTGTTGGGATAGAAAGGGGCTGGGGTGATCTCGGATCTATGGAAAATGTGTCTCTCAGCCTAGACGATCATGAGACATGCCTGAAACAGCGAAACAATCTCGAAGTGGTTCAATGAATTAGCTCATCAGTCCAATATGCTCTGAAAAAAGTGGCAAGACACGACAGACACTAATTGTTTAAATTTTACGTTTGTCTTAGTGATTCCGTTTCGGGTAGTGCCTCTGTCCATCTGCGCACCCTCTCACCGGTCAGAGAGAAGAAAGAGCGTGCGGATAGGAGACATGCATTACCGTAAACGACATCGCTATTTTGAATCAAGCCACTCTGTTGTAAAAAAGTTTCGATGTTTCGATGTCATGCAACTACAGCAATAAAAACATACAAGGATTTTAATTCTGGCTGATGCTCAGATGCATCGTCGATAGGTGAGAATAGATATGGAATAGATCTAGAGATATTGAGCGAGTGAGAGAGAAATGACAACTGTGAACTCGATAAGAGTACTCTTTTCACGTTCATTAGTTCTGCCTCGGTGCTAATTAAACTGAGTGTGAGGGAATGCATTGTGGGCTTGCGATTAACAAACATCATTGGAACGGTTGAATGATGATGAATATAGAGTAATACGTGGGGTATTTGAATCTGCTCCGATAGTCGAATGGAAAGTATCTGATTATGAAGGACCTCCTGCCAATCTCATGGGAATGTATTCAGTTCCTGATAGAACATTCGAAAGTAAAGTAGAGATATGAAGATGAAAAGAAGAGAATGATCAGTCAGATACAAGACTAACGATTTACCGTTTTGCATACCATTCCTTTTGACTATTTATTGTACGATATACTGGCTATACAAGCTGTTGTGTGACCCCCTTCTGCTATTCTCTTTCTTGTATTTTCTTGAGTTGAAGAATCACTTGCACTATTCTCTGAAGTTCAGATTCATGGCACTTTATTCGTAGCATTCTGCTTTCATTGAAGGGCATTTGATCCATCTTCGTATCCACAAATGAATGGAAGCTTCTCGGAACAATCTCGACTGGCCCATGAACCTGCATTATAAAGAAAACATGCTTCATAACAGGAAAGATAGAGAGAAACTGATTATTGAATTATGATTACATTGGGATTAGATAGGAACATAGAACCGACCTCCTTTCTCCAGTGCCATACACACTCGTTGTGGCTTTGCGAATCGATGAAAGGGCAATCGTTGAACTTCTTGTCTCCCCTCCGCTCCAATCCAATGCATTGAAGACGAGTCGAATAGAATCAGATCTAGAGGGAAAGGGCATTCTAATGAGAAAATTCGGATGATAGCCTATTCGATGAGCACGATTTGCATACGAGAGACAATAGTTATGCACGGTATTGTGAAATAGTTATCAGTAGGTTATCATCCGAATGTTCTTATCCGACCTAATGCCGAAGATTAGAGATCACAATGGAAATTGAGAGGGAGGGGATCTCACCACTGATCTTCCGATTGCTATCTTCATCGTTGATTCTGACTAAATTGGCCGAGTAGATCTGACAGTGATGGGAGGCTTCATCCCATGATTTTGCCATAGAATGGGGTTTCACTCGCGACGAACCGATCTGAATAGTGACATATATATCATTAGACAGATTTCAGTCAGTCTGGCCGGTTCCCATTCAGCAATGACGATCTTGGATAACGCCTCCAATTTGCCATTCATCAGTGCCATCTCCTTCTTGAGATTGAGCACTTGGCTGATGAGACCCGACTGTTGATCAACTTTCTTCTCCTGGGATGGAGTGAAGAGTGGGAAGGGAATGATAACTAGAGTTCGAAATACGACACGCCATCTCCTCATCTCGCACACTCTCTCGCCACTCAACCGGTCGATAGAGTGTGTGAAATAAGGAGACGGCGACCCGTATTTTGATGTCTAATGATAACTGACCAGATCACTGAAGGCCTTTTCCGTCGCTTCTATCCTCTTCACTTGCACCACTAATGCATTATCCACTTGAGAGAGGGCCCTCTCCGTCCGAGTCACATCTTCCACTAGTTCAGTCACGGTCTCTCTCAGCTCAGGCAGTTCCATATGAGAAAAGGGACATTGATGAAACATCTCCTCTCCCATGAAGACTCACCATTATGATCTTTCTGAGAATGAGCTTATGCAGATGCGGAGGAGGCAGAAAGCTAAGTCCTTTCCTGAGCAGGGAATGGATAGGGAAAGGGAATGCATGAAAGCACAAATGTTAGTGGGGTGAATGGTCAGAGGCAGGTAGAGGGATACGAGTGAGTGATGGCAGCAAGATTAACAGTCTCAAGCCATATCCACTAGTGATCTCAAATCGGAACTTGAGTCTACTCAATGTGCACATTTCGTCTCTCTAACCGACGAGATAGCACGCGAATTGAGGAGAGTCGGATGCCGATTTGCCATCACTAATCCACTCCACTTACGTGTAGCTATAGACATAATGGGGAGTTTTCTCATTCCCGATATTGTACGCATAGTACTTCGTAGCCTCTGAGCGATTTGATGGAAATGCATCGAATGTGGGAGGAACTCTGAGTGAATGAAGAGACGGAGAGAGGAAGAGGGGTTAGATGAGCATTAGAGACGATTCTTCCCTCGACGATATTATGTGTGATTTGAGAAGAATTGTTAGATAAGTAAGTGATTGAAAGTGAAACGTACGCTCCAGACATGTTGACATCATTGAATCCATTGGGCTTCAAATTAGAAGATTCATTTGATGGAATTGATTGACCTACTCCTTGGGCTGTGATAAAGGCAGGGAGCAGGACGAGAGAGAGAAGCATGATCATTTGGATTGAGAAAATAGAGACGAACGGGTGTGAGAGGGTGAGAAAAAGGTGAACAGGGTGTGTCCATTGAGCGAAGTCGAAGAAAGTTTATTAGAGGAGAGACAATAAATTATGAGGAAGATCATATCAATCGGAAAAGAGCAATCGATTATAATGAGCATATGAAGAGGGATGACTGTTTGAGAGATTTAAAATAATATATGATTTCAATGGAACGAGAAAATGTCTGTGATCTACCAGTTTACGGTGTCATAGAAGGAATCTATTGAGGGTGTCCTCGGGTGATGCGTTAAAGCCGAGATTCAATCAATTTTTAGGGGTTTGAGAAGTGTGACCCGGACAGACGAACGAACAGACAAATATAATATTTGGTTTGATAAGATATAGCGAATGTGAATAGTATTTGGAACTGAGGCTAGCCAAATATATGTTTGCTCATATGAATGTATAGATTTATTGTTATCCGTCAGATCTCCTGTCGATTTAATTATTCTGTGTCTTAATTCGTCCAGAAGGACATGATTGAATGTATACTTTATCAGTGATATCCTTCATACTCCTACCGTCACGAATATTTCGCATATTGATAGTCTTTCGTCTTAGCAAATAACCACACCTAATACAACCGAAACAGCTGAACAAAACAAATTACGGCCATCGATGAATAAGATCGGTGTGCCCGAATGAGATTACTTGATCATATTGAACTGATCGCACTCGAGTTGACCTGAATTTGCATAATAAAGATGATATCGACTTGGATGAAGAATAACAACAACAAATAATACAAATATGAAGCCGTTCACGTAATTTTCGAGCAAATTCGACCAGCTTTGGCACAGATCAAAAAGCTCAATTTTCTGAGACTGATTGTTTTGCGGATATCGAGGGTGTTAAAGACGATGTGCATATCCATTTTGTCCGCAGACCCCTCGTTTGCTCCAGACGAAGTCACGACGAAATCACTTTTTTTTTACGTGCTACTCGGTTCTCGAGAGTGCTAATTTTTCGAGAAAATGTTCTCCGGGGTAGAATTGGACGGCTAACTCGCCTGGCTTGTTCATTTTTCATGATTTTCAAAAATAATTTTGGGCCAAAGTTTTCTTAGCAACATAGATATATCGATCGGGCGTGACGAGAGGATTCTGAATCTATAATATCATCTAAATCGTTGGTCAGAGAAATGAATGAGCTAACATAAAGTGAAGGAAGATTGCAAGTAAAACGGAGTCTTTCCCCTTCCCTCCCCCTACTCTGCTCTTTTCCCAGGTCGAGGAGGGCGAGAGAGTGTGGGGAAACGAGAGAGCGCGCAGGGGAGGAAGAGGAGAAACCTTCCTTTTCTTGCTATCTTCCTTCACTTTATGTTAGCTCATTCATTTCTCTGACCAACGATTTAGATGATATTATAGATTCAGAATCCTCTCGTCACGCCCGATCGATATATCTATGTTGCTAAGAAAACTTTGGCCTCTACGAAAAAATGAATTTTTAAAAATTATTTTTGAAAAGCATGAAAAATGAACAAGATAGGCGAGTTCGCCGTCCAATTCTACCCCGGAGAACATTTTATCGAAAAATTAGCACTCTCGGGAACCGAGTAGCACGTCAAAACGTGATTTCTACGTGACGTCGTCTGGAGCCAACGAGGGGTCTGTGGACAAAATGGATATGCTCATCGTCTCTAGCACCCTCGATAACCCCAAATCACACAGTCTCAGAAAATTGAGCTTTTTGAGCTGTGCCAGCCCTTGCTCGAAAATTACGTGAACGGCCTCATATACTACCTCTGGTGAGGCAAATCGATTCCGCAGAACTGATCATGCGACGAGTGGCAGAATGTCTGAACAAAAATGTATACTTGTTAATGGCTTCTTAACATATCGCAGAGGATCTCCAAAAATCACAAGTGATTAATAGAAGTGTACCTGCTCGTTTGCTAATTGGGCCTTCCACCTTTGGGCCTTGGGGTCGATCAGCCAATCCTTGAGCAGTTTGTGCGTCTCGAAAGTGTAGGATGATCTAGCCAGATGATCTGACACTCCACATGATGCTCTCCCTGGCTAAGCGACATTCCCTCGCGCCGAAGCGATGTGAGAGTAGTAGTCCTCTCCTCACACCAGAATCGCCTTACAATGATCCCATACCTTATTGTTGTTAATCATATTGGATTTTATCTCTACACACATGACGACACGACTACGTTACACTGCATGCATACTTCAAATGGGTTTCGAAAAATGCGAGAGTTCACGTCGGCAGTTCAGCAAGACCCATATCGGCAAAACGAGGAAAACAGAGTAATGCGTAGTGAAAATCGACCATATCGACTTGACCACGTCGACAAGCTAGTTTGGGCATATCGGCAGAAAATTCTAGGCGAGACCTCATTTGACGTATGACTGCATATATGTAAAATTTAAGGAAATCGATAATCTGACCCGGTTTCCGAACAGAGACCCAGATGATCATGCGTTCTAATATTTCTTCGAAATACACCGACCTTTCTGATTGAAAGTCATTTCCTTATCTTGCGGTGTTGTTGGCATGTCCCATCATAACGATAAAAGACCAAGGTAGAGTAGGTACCTCAAAGAGTTAAAATACATGACACTTCCAGACATTGTGCAAAAAAACTAAAGCAATACGAACAATAGTACGGGAAGAAAATAAACTAACGACCCCTGCGAATAACTTCGCACCAGGGAAGCAACGAGCAAACGAGATCACAGAGATTTTGGGCGAAAATGGGACACAACCATACCTGTCCAGGTCTCCCGGCGAATGCCATGTTTGCACGCAGGTGGTCGTAAATATCATACCCACCTGCGTGCATACCATGACCCGGGTCATGGTCCAAAAAGTGGTGGGAGTCATGTTGGGTCGACCCCAAGTACTATATGCCAAAGTGCACTACAGTAACTCGGCATTCTATCGTAGCCCAAACTACCGTAATCCGGCTATCGCGAACTGATTTTTTCTTCAAAATGCGTTTGAAAATTCAGTTTTGATAATTTTTAAAAAAATTATGTTTTGCAATGCAAAATAATGGCCGAGTGGCTAACGCGCTTGCCTTGGAATCCGAATGTTGCGGGTTCGATGCGGAACCCCACCAAACTTCTTTGCCAAGCGACATGGAATTCAGTTGGGCTTACCGTAACGAGAGAAGACCAGAAAGCGGAGAGACGCACATTATGCGTAAGTAGCTTGTTCTGAGAGACTAGATCGCGCGTGATTCAAAAATGTATGCTTCGCGCCGAAAATAGAATGGTGTGATTGAGTACGGCAGTTGGCATCTAAAGTTTCCGCGGGGCGAAGTTTACACTGGTGAAATGAGTGCATTGGCACAGGGGACACAGTGAGAAGACATCAGGATAAGAGTGGATTGGAATTGAGATTGGGGGCAAAGGGCTTCCTGGTTTTCTTCGAGTGACGGCTGTGATTGTTCTGCGTATCTTCGAAGAAGGGTACTCCTCACAGTACTGTAATATTCGGGCCCCGTAAGCTGGCCACCATTCCGCCCTCGCCCCAATTACTGTGTCCCTAATTCCAACGAATGATTGATATTCATCCTCTTTTCATTATTGTCAAGGATACTATAGTAGTGCAGCCTGTGACCAACTCGAACAGTGTTCTTTCCTTCCCTCCCTTCCTCAGTCAGACTAACTCTCCTCTTCATAATCACCTTGTGACTATTCCCTGTCTCACAAAGGAAGACGAAGGCCGATATATTCAATGGCGAGTGTCAGCTCGGACTGGCACACACGAGAGAGAAGAAACTACTCCTTTCTTCTGTCTCACCCTTCCCCCCTCCCTCATTCCTTCGGTTCTCCGATTTCGGCAGTCCTACTGGACCATGGCTGTCCATATCTCTTAACGGCCTCTGTGCTTCCAACGCTCGTAACAAAGCATATTATCATTCTGCTCAAACGGCAAAGCGCCCTCGGTTTCGAAAGAGCGTCCCCCTTCCCTACCCCCGAGTCATCTGCCCCGACACCTATTCGGCCCATTTCCCCTTTCACTCTAACCTCGCGCGTTTTTTGCACCCCGTTCCTCCCCTTTTGCTCGTTCGCTCGCATCTGTGATCCATTCAATGACCGCCTCTTCCTTCTTGCCAGAGGGCGCAGCCCCCTCTCTCCCCCATTACATTAATGGGAGAGCCGGAGAACCCGACACGATGCATTTCATGCCGAGATTCAGTTATTTTTTCCCGGTTCTTCATTTCGCATTTCGTCATAGGTATTTCGTTACACGTTGCACCTGCCCGAGAACACTCCTACTTTGGTATAATTTGTGGAACTAGGTTGATGGAATACCTTCATGCGGAAGTTGAGCCCGTCGCGGAATGTGCTTGATCTATGCATCACTTCGCCCCTTCTATTGACCACTCTCGGGGGGGGGGGGGGGGGGGGGGGGGGGGGGGGGGAACGGTCACAAGATCTTTCTCGGGAGTGAGAGAGGGAGGGAGGGGAGGGAGGGGGGTGGAGCGAGAGGAAGGGAGGGGAAAGGGGAGAGGGGGAGGGAGGGAACAACTGGAGGAGGACGCGGAGATATGCCACCCCTTGACCCTGTGCCTGTGCAACGAGAGTGTGTGTGTCTATTGAGATGGATCGATCGACCGATCGATCGTACCTTTACTTCCTCCTTATTTTCTTCTTTTACTCTCCGTTCCCATCAGTAATGCCTTAGAGGCGAGGCCCGTGTGATTCACTGTGTGTTCTTTCTCTTTCTGTCTTTTCTTTCTCTTCCATTCGTTGGCCCTTTTCTCTCATTTGGCAGAGCCTGTCTGTCTCTGTTCAAACAGGGCAATGTTGCGAAAGTACACTTTGTATGGCGACTTTCTCCGCGTATTTGCTCTGTCATCGTCGTCGACGAATATTTTGCGTGGTGACCCACCTCCGTTCCCTCTCGGAAGACTTTTCTCTTATCAACTCCCCTCTCGCACCCCTCGATATTTCTTGTGTGTGTATGTTTGCACTTCTTTCGTCTTCCATACGGTTTCTTCTTCGTCGTCTTTTCTCGTTCCCCTCCCCCCTCCCGCCCTCTTCTTCTTCCCTCAACCCCGTCTCAAATGCACTTTCGAGAACTCGACACTGAATCCTCCCGTCGCCTCTACTTTTTCTGCCCCGTAAAGTGGTTCAACTACTTCCGATGTCTTCTCGAATATCCTCCTTGTCCTACGGTAGCCCCTTATTTCTCCGTCAAGATACTCTCATATTCTTGCCGCATGCGTTCTCCGATTTCGCAACGATTCGCGCGACTAATTGATTTGCGACTGGCGATGTGCGGTCCTTTTTTCCTTGGTTGTTTGCTTCACTCTCAGCGGAACCGCGACGCATTTTTATTCTGTTCGTGTGCCACTCGACCTCCCTCTCTCCCTTAATGCACTTTTAATTCGCGTTACCCCATAATGATTCATCCGCTCTCCTTCTTCTCTAAACGCTTTGTGCTGCTGCCAACATTCCACAAGTGAAAGTTCCTGCACTCCCTCCCTCCATCTCCTCGCCGTTCTCACAACTTCATTTCCACTCTCTATGGATTTCACTAGATCCTAATCCATTGCTCCTTTCTTCCATATCTAGTTTCTCGAACTCCTCGGCCTTGTGACTATGCCCTCTCTGTGCTTTCCTCATTCTCCATTCCGCACACTCGCTTTTTGCGCAAACTCGAACCTATGAATTCGTCAAGGCTCATTCGATCACTATTGAGGGCAGGGGCTGTTGAGAGGATGCGCTGTTCCTTCGGACCTCCCACATTCGTCCTTTTCTGCATCATGTTCATGCTGTTTCATCCTCGCTCTTCCAATCGGTGTTGATACGTTTGCCTCTCGCTGTTGGTTTGAGAACTTAGCAAGTTTGTGAGAGGAGGAAGAAAGAGGCAGTTTTGCCCTGCCTCTCTGCCCTCTCCCTTCTACTCACTCATTCTTCTCTCATCTCTCTCCTCTCAGCCAACTGTCGGGTATATGGTCGGCTTCCTGTGCCATCCCCTTCTGCTTCTTTTTTCACTGCTTTCGCGCGTTTTATTTCTGCGGAGCCTGCCCATCTAAAAAGAGAAGGAAGAGAGAAAGGGGAGGGAGATGAGGGGAGTGGTCAGCAGGGCTCACGAGGCCTCCCGCACCTTCCTCTGCCACTCCCTGAACTTTGCCAACACAGGAAGCGCTGAATATATTCTAAGTAAGATCTAATAATTGCCGAACAAGCTCAAGAGACGTTGATTATTTTGACATCAATAGACATCAATATTCATTTTCTGGCTTGCAAAATTAATAAGTGCTACAATACCTCATTCGTCATACCTCGTATCTTTAGTTTCGTCTTCGTACACGCATCTTTATCAACATTTCCCAATGTTGACTTCATAACATTGCGTCAAGATAGCCCTTGTTTGTCCAATTCACCTGATCCATCCTTGTTGTGATACATCTCGGCAATTATCCCATACTTGAATGCATCTGCCCGTTCGTGGAAGTGTTATCTCATCAGTGTCAAAAGCCCGTGCTATCCGGACGCCTCCACGTGCTCCAACGTCGACATCATAATCCCCTAATATCGCATCCCCACGCGCTTGTTTATCATTCCTCCATCTCTCTCAGAATATTCGCTCGTTCTGTTCCTTCTTCTCTCGTCGCGTATTTTCGCAGGGTCACTCTACTAACTCCCTCCGCCTCCTCTCTCCCTCCCTCTCGCTCTCTCTCTCCCCACGCATTGTGCAATCATCTTTCACGCACAAACTGACTGCTACTACTCACTAGCGACAATAACCTCCCCGCCCAAATCTGAGCCGCCCCGTGACTCCTTCTTTCTTCCTCCTCTCAGACTGTAGTGCTTTGGGCGATCTCTCTCTAGATTTCTCTCTCATATAGCTGATCCAACGTTGTTTTGATACATCTTGCCAATTATCACGTACTTGAATGCCCGTGTCTGTCCCTAGAGGTGTTACCTTTGGGCGATATTCAAATCTCATCCCCTTCAGTCATTCTTCCCTCGCCTCTCAGGTCCATCTCATTCTCATCCGCCACCCCTCGTCCATTTCCAATTCATTCATTTTGTTCTTCCTCTGGTCATCCCACCCATCCCATTCTCTCAACCCCCCCCCCTCCTCGTCTTCCAATTCTCTTTCTGGCACCGAGCTTAATTCCCCACTACCGGCGACGTCAGATGCACCATATTCTTGACTCTACCGTACCCTCGAAACTACAGTAGTAGCCTCTAGTAGTAGGGGTCACACGTGGTATCAGACCTCCCCATTTCCTCCTCTCACCTCTCTTCCTACCAATCCCCCCTCCCCCCACCTCTCTCTCTCTCAATTCGCCCTTCGCTCGCGTTTTTTGCCAATCCAAGTACAATTTCGTCCTTCGTCTATTCAGTCGCGCGCGTTCGTGAATGAAAGGTGCCCCCCGTCACTCCTACCTGACATTATTCCGAATATTCAGCACCGATTCGGAAGATTACGGTAGATTTGGTACCAGTACTCTTTGATGACCTACCTGCGCTCCATCTGCTTACTCTATATCTCCCCTTTTCTCTCCCATCAGTTGTTATCTCTCCCTCCCGTCTCCCAATTGCACTCTTCTCTCTCAAGAACTCGTTCAGAAACCATTGTCGTTATCGTTGAGGCGTGCGTCATTGTCCCTCCTTCACTAACCCAACGAATCTTGCAGACTACCTGAACTAGATCAGTGCGCCGTCGACTTCGTCATCTTCGAGGAGCCAAGAGGCGCTCATCATGAAGCCTCCCCGTGATCATCCCATGAACGCAGGCGTAAGTAGATGCGTAAGAATTCGTAATCATGAATTTCATTTCAACATTCGATTTTCATTTCATCATACCTACATTGCATCATTTTACTTATTTCTTACGAATTCCTTGAGAATTTACAATAGCTCTTGCTACAATCATGTTTGTACAGTAACAGATTGTGTGCTAGATGCAACATCCAAACACGAATGTAGTTTTGCACTAGTGCTCTGGCCTATTCATGAGGTGTGCGGCCATGAACTGAAATGGAGGGAAAAATAAAAAGGATGATGACCTATCTGAACTATAATATGAGTCAATAGTGTAATAATTACTGATTCTTAATAACAATTTCGACAAACTCGATCATTTCCAACTGGCCATAATTCCAGCGACCGGGTCCGTCGCACGGCGGCGACGAGATAGGCGCCGAGCAGATGAGGGAGATCCAAGAGGCAGTGCAAGCCATTCCTCCCATGGGTAGGACATTTATCCATCGAAGATTACGGTATATTTGCGAAACGCGATCATTCCACACCACACATGTGCAAATGTGGTCCCTAACTTTAAATTTGCGGACCCCTCAGTCTCAGATTGTGTTTCATTCATTCCCTCCCTCCATCGATCTGTCCTCGCACGCTGTCCATCTGTCCTTTGCTCGTACTTGCCTCCCCCCCCTCGTCTCGGTCTTCTCTCCCTCCCCTCCTGCCTCTCTTGCCCTATTCGCCTTCCCATGCACTCTTGCTCCATAATCAACCCCGCGGCTGCCCATCGCTCTATTTTCCTCTATTTCCATCCCTTCTTATTCACGGTTGCGAACCTGCTCCCGAGGTGCCTGTCCAAACCGCTTCCCGTCTCTGTTGCGCGCCCTTTATCCCACTTCTTCCCTGCGCTCTCTCGATTCGCCACGCTCTCTCGCCGATCTTTTGCACGTCGAGGATCGCCCTTCCCATCCTGAACCGGTTTATGCTGCCTTTCGCGAACATACGCGCGTAGTTTCCCAATCTATCTCTCGTATCCTCTAAGTTCCACGGGGGGCGAAGAAGGAGGGAGGGATGGCAGTACCCCTCGGTGCCAGCCCACTTTTTTCTCCTTCCTTCTTCTCTCTATTTCTCTTTCTCCCTCTCTCGCTCCTTCTCGATTCTCGACTACAGCAAAAACGAGAGGAGGGAGAGAGGGGGAGAAAGAAAGGCGCCGGTGCCGACCCGTCCCTCCCCCCTCCTCCTACTCGCTTCTCTTTCTGCTGCAATTCCTCCACTCCTCCCGGCCAGAGGCCAGCCGAGATTGCAACATCACACACACATACTAGAGAGGGGAGGAGATATACGCAATGAGCCCGCTCCCTCGTCCTTCTCCAGAACTTTTCACGACTAATACAAACTCTCGAGAAACTGCCAGGGACCGGAAATATTAGAATGGCAAGAAGTTTCTATAATGAAGGGTTAACCGAATGCACATGTTTAATATCTGGAGTTTCTTGGGCCACGGTAATCATGCCGTAACCGGTCCTAGGGTCCTTTCCCGTTCCGCCCTCTGACCTCTGTGCCCGGGTCTCGTGACGATTTGCCTGTTCCCGCGCGTCTCCCCCTCCCCTTGCCTCCCATCTCAGTGAAATATCGGGCAAGGTCGTCGGTGTTCCTCCTCAGCCTTGTCCAGCTAGTTAGAGAGAGTAGGAGGAGAGGGAATGACAGAAGGAAGGGGGATCGAAATATAGGTTGAGATTCAAACGATTATGGGTGGATTTGACGAGCGAGAGAGAGAGAAAGGCTGGGGAGACAGGCCATTTGAGTGGCGTGCTGGACAATAGCATTGAGCCATATAGTGGTTACAATAGGCGAGTCGAGAGCTCCATTCATACAGTTGCCTCTTTCCCTGAACTGTTTGACATTGCCAATTCATCCTTGTCTTCTACTATCTCCGGTTCAATCTTGGCAGTAGAAGGACACGGTTTGGACTGCGCGAAAGGGAAATTACGAGGTAGTTTCCCTTTCTTATTTTCTCAAATTTATCTGCAGTTCTTGTATCTTCATTCATGATTCCTCCGCCATTTATTCGACCCCTCAGGATTCATTCTCATCCTCCCCCACCCTCCTGGCACACAAGGGGAGGCATCATAGAGGGGGAGGAAGCGAGAGGGGGAGGAGGGGAGGAGAGTGACCGATGAGAAAGCGGGGAGAGCGAGAGAGCAGCGAGGCAGCGACTACACACTCACACCCGGACACTGAGTGGTACGCGAGGGGGCCCAGACGAGAGGAGAGAGCGAAGGAGGGGGGGAAAGGGGGGAAAGAACGGCCTCTACTCTATACTAGCCCCCAAGCACCAAGCCTCTTTTAACTGTCGCATGCAGCACGTCTGAATATGGCCAGGAAAGGCGCCGCAGCCGCAAAAAGTAAGAGTCACTCACTAATCTCTCGCTCTCCCTTTCCCTCTCTGATTGCGCGTACTCATCTTGATCTCTATCGCGATTCTCCTCCCGTTTTTGTCCTTGCTCGCCCACCAATTGCCACCGCCCACTGGAACTGTCGCTCGCGGTGAAAAAGTGTGTGTGCGTTGTGAGAATTTGATCGTTAAAATAAATTTTAAATTCAAAATATCGATTGCAGACGACCCCTCGTTCCGGGACCCACTCGGCGACTACTGCGACGGATCGTCCTTCAACATCGTGCAATTCCTAGCTGACGATAAGGAGGAGGATGAGTGAGTAAATTTACTATAGAGAAAAAGTGCTTTGCAAATCGAAAGAGCAATAAACAACACATCAGTATGCCTTTGAAAACATGTTGAGATTAGCGATGGTAAAATGCCGAATGGAGCCGCGCTGATAAGACCAGATCACCTGATATGGTGGGGTTTCGCGACCGCATCATTTTCTCCGTTCTAACGCGCTTCTCACCGTGCCACCGCGTGCGGTTCCCACCCTCTATCACTGATCGTTTTTTTCTCCCACTTCTTTGCCGTCTCTTCTATGCGCCCTTGTCTCTCGCTCGCCACCCCCTAATAGTGCTTTGCTGGCCATCACTTCTTATCTTCACTCTGTGTCTTACTCTTGGCTGCTCTTCCTCTCTCCTATTGGCGTAATATGGTGACTGGGAGTCCCCCGTTCACATTCTTCTCCGACCCGAAACAGATGTCCCCGCCACCGTAAGTCGATCTACTGTAATGAGCTCCCAAGGCTACGGTAGATGTGTACAATGGTGGTGTTAGATGCAGTGCAAAGGCCCTTCTTTCTTTCTCCGGTCAGCGATGCCCTTTCGCCATTTCGCCCACCGAAATTGCCCTCCATGTGTCCTCTGCTTCTGCTGTCTGCGCTCTCTCAATTCTCCTTTGTCTCTCACCTCTCTGCCCTGTCTGGTCTCTCCTCGGTTCACGTGTTCTCTCCTTGACCGTGTCTCGATATAGAAGATCTGCCTCTTCCCTCTCACTCGCAAAACTCCACAAACATTTCGTCTCTCCTTCCCCTCCTTCTTTTCTTCCTTTCTCCATTCTGCGCGTTCTCAACCCTTCCACTCCCCATTACCAACTCGAACGAACCAGGCGAACGTTTGAGCGCCGACGATGACTTTCTTGTGAGGGTTTGTGTATATTCCTTAATTGATCTGTAATAGTGATGTCACAACAATATCCAAAAGCTTTCCAAAAACCCAATGCCTCGGGTCAACAGATATTAGGTGGTTTTCGGGGTCAAGAAATACGATATAATGGTATTGGTTTTTTGTCTGTATCCCTCCCCAGACTCTCGTGAGACACCCTTCCACTCTCGCTGTGCTGTTTCATCCGTACCATTGCGTGACGCGTGAGGTGTTGGAAAAGTGGCAACAGAGCTGGGGGGGGGGGGGGCTTACTGCACATTTCAAGAGAGAGAGAGAGAGGGACAGAATCGATCATAATCGTTCCGAATCCGCGCGCCAATTTGGCTCGCGGCCTCTCGCTTCGCTCTGGTGATTCGCTCTAGGAACATCCATGATTGGGGCGCAATTGCTATTCACTGACCTGTTGACTTCCCGCCGAATTTTTTGTTCGAATATGCGCTCTGTATTTTCCATGCAAGTTGGCAGGCGTGATGGGAGCTAATTTTGAGGGTATGAGTAGCATCGGCACAGAACTAGTGTTGGTTTTAGGAAAGGATACGGTAAATATCGATTTATTATGTTTATATATGTAAAAATTGCAAATTTGCAGCACTCCAACAGTGAGTCCAGCAGGCGCCGGTGGTCAGCGAATCGAGCACAATCAGCTTCAGCAGCACCTCAACCCGCAGCAGCACTTAGCGAATATGGTCGGCCTCAACGACCCCATGCATCAGCATCATCAGCAGCACCCTCATCAGCAGCAGCAGCTGCAGCAGCAGAATAACAATCGGAATCACGTCCAAGTGGCGGTCGACAGCCATCTGGCTAGGGGCGGCACGCAGCTCCCGGTGAGAAAACTTTCTTTGTCTATGCCCACCTATTCCTCTAGGCAGTATTCGTAATCTTCATTTTTTCCCGAACCTATTATACTTTATGCGCTTTGAAAGAATCCGAGGTTACAAGAACAGTCGAAAGCACGTTGTCGGTGTTTTGCTAACCTCTTTTTCGAAGCATAAACTATAGAAATGTTTATATCAACAGTGTTGGCAGAATTCATTCGAATCGCTTTCCAGAGCTCCTCCCGTCTTCCCGATTCTCCTCCCATCACGGACGTGAGTGCGGGCAGCAGTGGATCTCCGTCCTCATCGAACTCCGCAGGATCCCCCTACTCGCCCGACAACTACGGTAACTATCCAGGTGAGAAATCACTCGATCT
The DNA here is from genome assembly GCA_036245825.1 of Pristionchus entomophagus. Lineage (NCBI taxonomy): Eukaryota > Metazoa > Nematoda > Chromadorea > Rhabditida > Neodiplogasteridae > Pristionchus > Pristionchus entomophagus. The sequence goes on from BTSX01000006.1 coordinate 30,965,628, forward strand.
CGTCTGATCTTTGATCTCTCATCTCTTACCGGTCTCTGATCTGCTGCATTAGTTGCGTTCGTTCTCGTCGCATTTAGTCCATCATTTCGACCCTCACTTCTCTCCCCCAGTTTTCCCCTCCCCCGCGCGCGTCCCTTCTACAACAATTCGACCTTCACCAGTAATCGACGTCCTTTTGCTGCGCTCGGCAGGAGTATCGATCGAATGGTCCACCTTCTCCCCACCCCCTCCTTGTCCACCCTATCCCTGACCCCTCTCGTCCCTGTCCTCAATTCAGTTGTTTTTGTGGCTACATTTCCTCCCTCTCCTCTTCCTCCACGTTTCACCCCTCGAGGCTCGCGCTCATCTTTTACTCCTTTGCGGGGTTAAAGTAGTAGGGAGAATGGGAGCGGGCGAACTCCGTCCTTGACCCTACTAACTCGAACAAGACACTATGGTAGGAAGCGCCGATAGCCAACTCTCCCTCCTCTCCCCGTTCCCCTTTTCACAATCCCCCTCTATCATTTTTTGCGTTGAGTTTCGACCGATCACCGCTCTATGTTTGCACAACTGACAAAACCTCTGAGAATCAGAACACGTTCTCTAACATTCGCCCACTCTCTGCGCTACTTCCTTGATCTGAGTCACCCCTTACAGTATCCTATCTTCCACTTGTCGTATTTTGCAGTATCCTTTATATTGGATTCATAATCAATGAATTCTGCGGGGTCAATCGTTACATTCTTTTTGCTCTCTTCGATGAAGAGGTTGTGCGAAATGGACGAAATTGCTGTTATCGATTAGGAATTGATCATTACAGTATCAATAGGTACAGTAGGTACAGTATCTTTATATCTCTCATCAATCAGGACACAACGGCAACAACGGCGTTCTGATCCTCGGTGTTAGTGATCTCGCCTCGGCCGGCACCCAAGAAGTAGGCATGCTCGACGCGCTGATGATGCCTCAGACGGGCATCCCCGCCAACGGCCGGCACCCTCAGCAGGTACGCACGGAAGCCGGGTAGACTACCGTAGGATTCGGGGATTCGCGATTCGGAATTGGAGCACCGTGGGTTACGGTATCGCACTGCAGATGCAGCAGGGCCCGTACCTGCACTCGCCCTACCAGACGGCGCCCAACCAGATGTCCCCGCCCGAGATGGCCATGCGCAACAACCAGGCCCAGTACGCCCAGCAGGTACGGTATAGACATCAGGTTACGGTAGTATCGATCGGGCGATTACGGTATCTCTTGTCAGATGCCGAACAGCGGGTACGGTAACATGGACATGTACGGAGACATGGGCATCGGGCTGGAGACGGCGAATATGGGCCGAGTGGTCGGGGGCCCGTCGAGGAAACGAGCGAGGAACGAGAATCAACAGCAGGTGAGGAGGGCATTCTGCAGTGGAAAACTTAGTCCGAAGAAAATATTTAGTCCAAATTAAAGTTTTAATAAATAGAAATCCCAGGAGCTGCGGGCGCAGGAGCTGCAGCAAGCGCAGCAAGCCGCGCAGCAGCAGAAGATGCAGCAGCAGGCGCAGCAGCAGGCGCAGCAGCACCAGTACGACATTTCGCGTGTCAAGCCCGACCCGATGCTCGCCTACCCGGCGCCCTCCGCCTCCCGCTTTATGCCTCCCACGACGCCCGGTCTGATGATGGCCTCATCGCCCATCGGCGGCGAGAGCTTCGTCGGCGATGGTGACTTCAGAGGAGTCGATGGGGTGAGTGATGTTTCTACAATAACCCTTTTTCTAAGATATCGAACTGTTACACTCCTTCCAACGCTATATTAGATGAGAACTCCCCCTCTTTCGCCTTCTTATCCAACCTGAGCCTTTCTTCCGTAACCCGTTACACCATAATTGGCCACCGTAACCCTCTTCTTCATCCAGCTAGAGACTCCTCCGTTGCAGTGCGGCGGCCAGCAGGTCATCCGCTTCACGCGCTACTACGAGGACACGTGGCAGAAGCTGTTCGACGCCCACCAGCAAGAGCTGCACTTTGCGGTGAGAAATGCCGCTTTAAAACGCATGGTGAAGGTTGGAATCATTGCAGATGCACGTGGTCGCCGACAAGGGCTTCAACTACTCGCCCAAGGACGGCGTCTTCGTCAACCAGAAGAAGAACCACTTCCAGGTACCTACCCTATCCTACCGTATCCCCAGAATCAACCCTGATCTTCAGGTGTCCGTGAATATCGAGGCCTGCGACGACAATCCGCCGGCGTTCGTGCTCGTGGGCGACGAGCTGCAGCCCATCAAGAAAATGCAGCTCGCCTTCTGCGGAGTCAAGAGCGAGATGCACACGACTACAATAGAGATCAAGCAGAGCCAAAACGACCGAAAACCCGGAGTGCACAAGCCCGTCGAGTATGTTTATTCAGCTTTTCGACCATCTTACTCGGACAAAATTGTCTAGAGATGGTACACTAAAGCTTGAAACCCGCCGTGTACGTTGGGTTTTTTAGTTTACCTAGTTTAAAAATTTTTTTTTGTAAGCAGTTTTTGTTAGGGTTTCGAAACTGCTTTATCCCTCTTGATGTGGTCATTCCCTCTCGTCGTCGCTGTATGCTACTCTTGAGTGCATAGCTGAGTAAGCGAGGGGGAAAGAAAGGGAGAGGGGGAGGAGAGAGGGCAGCACTGAGTGGTACCGTCGTTGTGAGAGAATTCTGAAGACCCCGACGACGGCGACGACAGAGGGAAAACAAGGAGGGATGGAAGAAATAGATTTTGAAACAATAATTAATTGCAGATTGGAAGTGATCCCGCCGCGTCAAGTGACCAAGGTCACCGTTCCCCGTCTCCACTTCTCCGAGACGACTTTGAACAACCAGAGGAAGAACAATAAGCCGAATCCCGATCAGGTTAATATCTCATTTCATTTGCTTCTGCAACGACCAGAGAATACCTACCCATTTTCATCTAGCGATGAGCACTTGTCATGATAAACATTAGTATAAGAAGCACTCGATTTTCGGACTCGTTGACTAATCAAGCTCCATTCCAGAAGTACTTCCTTCTGCTCGTTCGTCTGATCGCTGTCACCGAAGACGGCATGGAGCATCTCGTTCTAGCCTACGCATCAGACCGCGTGATCGTCAGGGTGAGTACAGATAAGGTCTCTAGTCTAGTCCCCCTAATAATTTGGGTTGAAATCAGTAGCATTTGTGCATACTATGATAATTTTCTCACACATGCGCAAAACCAACATAACTTTATCTATCGCTCATCATCGCGGATAATCATCATGGGCCTGAGGTCGATTGGGCGGTCCGTACACGGGCAGATGCTCCTCCTTCAGATAGTTGTCCTTCTTCGCCTTCTTGTTGTCCTTAGGGGGTTTGGGTGGCGGCGGCGCGCCCTCGTCGAAGGTGTACGTGTCCCGGTTGAACCGCTCCACCCACCACGGCTGCACCTTCACCTCGTCCCGATCCCACACCTGATCCACCATATTTCTGACCGGTGTTACCGTAATATACCGTACCTCGAACTCGGGAAGATCCTCCAGGCTCGGCACTCGCACCATCTGCGTATTGGCCGGTTGAACAGGTGGAATGATGATTTCGGGCGGCTCGAGTTTGTCGTCGGTGGTCCCGATCCAGAGTGGGATCGTGTGCTTGTGCTCGTGCCCGTCTTGACCACGAGGAAAGACTACCAGGGCGTAGCTGCAATCGATCGATAAGATACTGTAACTTGTGGGATACGGTACCTGAGCACGAGCACGTTCCAGTAGGCGATCTCGATGCTCGGCTGGATGTAGGAGGGCACCTGAAGCGCCCACTCGGTGGTCGGCCACAGACTGCGGTCCTCCGGGCTCTCCAGTTGCGTGATGATGCGCTCGTGCATGAAACTGTCGTCCAGCTTCAGCCCGGGCTGGCGAAGCCTCCTACGTTGCACCAGATGAAAACGCACTTTGGCAAAGTCACCGGTGACCTAGAATATGTCTTTGTTACTGTGACAAAGCGATTCATACCTTTGCAAATATCCATTTCCCCCTCTGGAAGTTTCGTTGACGCATCTTCACGCCCCATGCGCCCATCTCCTCGTCGTAGGGTGGCGTGAACTCCTTCTTGGCCCACGTGTCGACGTAGCGGTCGACAAATACCTGCAGAGATCATAGATCAAAGATCAGGATTGGATGTTGTCAATGTTCTCGCCTCTCGTTCGTACTGCACCGCGTTCGCCTCCCAGGTCGTGAAAGTGACTTTGCAGAGGTATCTGACGTCATCGTCGAGGGAAGGAGGCAGGATGTTGGTGTCGTACTGAGTATCGGCGAAGGGAAGGGCGACCTGCGATGATATATTTTCTATCAATTTTACGTCATCAAGTGACACACTTGTAAAATAATTCATATTGCCTAGATATATACTGCAATACAGAACGCTAACAATAGTGCAAAGAATTAGTTCTCAATACCTTGATCACATGCTGCCCGGGGCTCAGCGCGGTCGCCTCATTCGTCGCGATGATCGCCTTGTACCGCAAGAACTCGTACCAGTGCCCGGCCGCACGGCACTCTCCACAGAACAGCAATCGCAGGCCATGCATCGATCGGGCCACGTGCGAATTCACCAGCAGATGCACCTCCGCGTAGGCATTGTGCAGCTGGCCGTCGGCCCTGGAAGTTGGGATGTCAACGAATACTTGTTGTCTCTCCCGACCCATGGCCTAAATATTTGTTTGCGGTGTATGCAAGGTATTTCAGGGGAGAATTGGGCTTTCTTATGCCATCCCAACCTGGTAGCAACTGCCAGATTCTCCACTTCAATCGAGAAGTCGTTCCTCTTCATCGCGTCCTTGTCCGGGTGCTCCTCAACCTCTCCATCGGTGTCATCATCATCCGCCGAGTCGTCATCGACATCGACCGCTCGTGCGAACAACTCCGCCTTGTTGGCGGGCTTCTTCTTAAGCGGCCGCGGCTCCACAAAATCGCTCGTGACGATCACCGGGAGCGTGAAGTCGGTGAACTCCTTGTGACCACCCACCTTCACTTGCAGCAGCACCTGCAAATCGAGTTCCGTCTTGTGTGGTCCTATGGTGCTACTGTACCTGGTACTTCACCGACAGCACGTTGAAGATGGTCATGGCCATTGTCACTGGCACGTGATCAGGAATTTCGAGCGCCACGCAATTTTCCTCCTTACTCTCCTTGCCCTCCTTCTTGTCTCGTTCCCTCTGCTCAGCCAGAGAGATCGCTGACACAGTGTCCACTTTTGTGCTCACGAGTTGGGGTGAGTTGGGTTCGGGCGTCCTGTTAGTGGTAAATGTCTTAAGGTTAAGGCTAACGTGATTAGAGTTAAGGTATGCTAAGGTTAATAGTGATAGACGCGAAGTGTCACTTACCGAAACTTTACGGTCTTGATGAGGGAGACTTTGGCATCAGATAGAGTATCCGCATACACGAGACGCCAGTGCACCTTGAACTTCTCACCGGGCACGTATGCACCCTTCTCCGTCCAGATCTCTCCATTAACGGGCTTGCACTGCTTGTGGAACATGCTGCCGTGATCGACGCACCGATTCACCTGAACTTTGATCTTAGCACACTAGAGCAGCACTTTGCGATAGACGCGCATTACTCACTCACAGAACCTCATACACATTTATAAAGATTAAAGGGTTATAAAATGTTGCTAACTTTTATGTGATTCGGGTACGCCGAGAGATGGGGCTGCTTCAGTATGAGTGTGCGCACCACCTCGAAGGTCTGTTCGACGTGGTGATTTTCGTACCAGGGATCGACGGAGACCCGGCACGAGTACTCGATCACCGGCCCGCCCTTGTAGATCTGGCCTGAGGGAGGAAATCGGGGCAGCCAGACGTCTAGGAATGCCTCGTGCGACACCCTGCCCGGCTTGTCGATGAGCAGCCATATCTGCTCGTGGAGAAACTCATAGTAGATGGTCCTGTCAGCCTGCACCGACTGAGTCTTCCCATTATCCTTTTTCGCCTTCTTGTTCGGGTCCAGCGGTTCCTCCTTCTTCTTAGGCTTGTCCTGATGGTCATCCACCGTCCGCCCCTCCTTCTTCGCCTCTTTGGATTGGTTATCGGACTGGAGAGGGGCCCTTACATAGCCTCGGAAGACTACTTGTGCCGAGTGGACGAGGTCGGAGTCGTTGTCGAATGAGACGGTGGCGTACAGCTGATTGTCCTCGGCAGAGATTAATCGCTTGGGCACTTGCAGCGATAAAATGCGCGCGAAAATCGGAGGAGGCCCACTCATGGGATCATGGGAAAACTCAAAGTGGGAGCCAGAGGGAGGTAGCTAGTTGCCCGGTGACGAGTAATGGAGGGGGGAGAGTCACCCACAAATGCCTGTGATCACGTAGTCTGGGCGACCATGGAGTCAGTGAACTCGGTCTCTGAAGTCTCAATAACAAGATTATAAACAACGCATTACAAATACTGTCAAGATTGTGTTGAACATGAGGTGAATGTGAGCACAATCAGAACTAAAATAAATATAGGATACATAATTTAATTTACTTTAATTCAGGCGACGAACCCGGGCCAGTTCGAGCCGCCCGAGCAGGACATCGCTTGGCAGAACGCCGACGGCATGATGTACATCCCGCACCAGGTGGCGGTCGGGCACGGCGCCACCGGCTACGGAGGCCTGCTGAACGTCGCCGGTGACATCGTCCTCACCGGCCTCGTGTCCCAGCCGTCGGATCGCCGACTCAAAGAGAACATCATCAATCTTGACAAGAAGGAGGCCATGGACCGCCTGAACAGGCTCCGCATCGTCGAGTACAACTACAAGGTACGGTATACTGAGATTGATCGATAAGTTGATGTAGTGAATAGTATAGGTTAGGCCGTGGAGTATGAACATGAAGGTTGCATGACCTTACACACTACTCTCACTCCATCTACTTTTTAGCTCAGTAAAACTCCTAACATTGTCCGATCAATAGGTGACTTTTTTTCAGGACGAGGTCGCCCGGGCGATGGGTATGAGCGATCAGGCCAAGAATCGGTACGGCATCATCGCGCAGGAGCTGGACAAAATCCACCCGCAGTCGGTGAACAAGACGGGCGAATTCCTCACCGTCGACGAGAACCGCATCTTCTACGACAACATCGCCGCCGTGCAGGAGCTGAGCCAGATGCACGAGGACCTGGAGGTCAAGATCGACGGACGGGTGAGTGCTTTCAGAGATTACGGTAGGTCTTGCTACAGTAGGCGTTCACAAACGCCTTTTTAGGTGGACCATATGCAAGCCTTCTTCGGGAAGATTTTCCGTCGCAAAGACAAACAGCCGGACGGCATCTCGGTCATCTCGGAGGACTCCGGGCTTGCCGGACAGAAGGCGCTGTCAACGTCGCGATACTCGCTCGCCTCCACCTTCAAGAGGGAGATCGCCAAGCAGAGCAAGGTGAGCAATCAGAGCAATCATGAATTAGTAAGATAGTCGTGGTGCAAGGAGGAGAAGGAAAAAGATGATGAGAAGTATGGATTATCTGTCATCAATATGATACCAATTTACGACCCTTGCAGCAAGAAGCGTGCCGCAATCCCGGCTGCAGCCGGTCGGAATCCTCGCACTGCTCCTCGAAGCTGACGCAGGGCACGATCGTCACTCTCGTCGTTGTGATGGCGGTAAGCATATTTTATTGCAAATTTAGAGGCAGCACAACAACGTCTTTTAAATTTTGCACATTATCATGCAAGTCTCTTCAGGTATGCCTGCTGTCGATGAGCGCACTATACGTGCTCGACTGGCATCATCGCAACTACGGAATCCACGCCATCGTGAACCCCACCCTCAAGCCCGGCGAGGATGACTCCCTGGGAATGATGAAGAAGACGATTGTGAGTGATCTTTTTCTGGCTTACTGTAGGATTCAAAGGTCGGTAGACACCAGTCACTCTTTGAACGCTTACTGTGAGAATATGGTAGATCGATCACTTACCGTACCGCCATCATTGCAGACGATGCCTCGACACCAGCCGGGGGCGCCTCCGCTGCACGACATGTGTCTGCACGGCGGCTGTCGCTCCTACTGCTGCGAGACGCAAGTTTCGTACGCGACGGAGAAGCGGCACGGAGGATTTGACCCGGCGACAGTGGTGCCGCTGGCCGGATCAAAGCGAGCCTTCCTCGCTGCCGTCCTGGGAGCGCAGCAGATGACCCCGACGGCGTTCTTCCCCAAGGCACGGTAGCATGCAGTATACGGAAGCATTGAGTATACGGTAGCATATAGTATAAGGTACAATTCAGCTTACTGTAGTAATAATCTCCTTCTTCAGCCGCTCTTCTCCGGCACCCGCTTCGAGGTCGAGGGCATGAACATGACGATCGACTCGCGGTACTGTACCGAGCGATCATGCAATGAGAAGAAGGGTCGGTACCACCTATTCGTGCCCGTCTCGCCCTACATGCCAACCACTCCTGTACTGCTGAAAATCACGTGAGTTCTTTAACTGGATACAGAGGGGATATTCTTGAGTAAAGAAACACCAGTACTGCTGAGCATCACGAAGCGAATTGAGAATTGATTGAAAGTTGGAGAGTATATGGACATGAAGAACGATGGAAGAGACATGCGGATTAAATACGTGACTACGACGATGAATGGCCCTTTGCAGTCCTCCGACGGGGATGTTCGTGCAGTCGTGCGGGCACATGGTCGACTTCCAGGAGGAGGAGTGCCCGGCCGAGGGTGGTTTCCCCCACTTCACGCTGAACATGCCCACCGCTACTAAGGTACGCCTGGTGCAGACACATCTTTGTCAGTGTCGTTTTCTGAGGGCATCGGATTATGGGCATTATTATCGTTTGATGATATCGTATATCAGATTAAGGTCGTTGCATGACGGCGTATGATAGCGGAGACATTGGATCTTGCACGAGCCAACCCATCGAGGCCCTAATATGAATGCGTATTAACAATGTCTTTGCAGGTGGAGTCAAACCTGTTCGAGATCTCGGCCGGCAGCTACAAGCGCAGCGGCTACCGCTTCCGCGTCGGCACCAACACCGAGTCGTGCTTCGGGTCGGAAGAGCGGTTCCGCTCCTCGTACGAGGAGTACAACATCATCTTCTACCGAGCGTGCGGGGACGACCTCGACCAAGCTCCCACGACGATTGAGATCGAGAGCGAACGAGACTTCGGCATCGTTCCTGGTCCCAAGCGTGATTCCCGACCCAATGTCACGGCTGCCTAATCTTCTTATATTTATGCCTTTTTCTCGTTTCGCTTCTTTGATTTAACTGTTGTTTCATCCCATATGTATTTCCGTATGCGACGCTTATGCAACTATTCGTATCCCGATTCCTCATCTTTACTCCGTTTGATTCTCGCCGTGTCATCACACACGTTCTAACCCCGAGGGTAATCGCCCCCCCCCCCCTAATCTAAACTCACCAAAATCCCCCCACTCCTCGCATTCGATCTTCTTGTTGTATCTGTTTTCTCACAGCTTCAAAATGCAATTCCATAGTATCTCTCACACACTCTGTTACCACCTCGACAACCCTCTCCGATTACGGTATCCCTATCCTCTCTAGTAGTATGAAAGCACTCTCCGGCAGGAGTCAGAACACCCCCTATCAGGAACCTTCCCCTCTTCCCCCTCTCACTCAATCCTTCTTCCCCAAGTGGGCTCGCTACCGTAGTCTCTATCGCTTCCCCGCAACGTAGTCTCTCTGTATGCCTCTCCCCTCACGAGTTAGTTTCACAGGCGTAGTTTGCCTGTCTTCCCCACTTCCGGTTAATTTCCACACACAGAGAATAATCCATCTGTACAGAATACTGTATTACATAGTTATTCCGCGCCCACATAATTTCGTCATGCCCCAATCAATTAGCCGTATGAATCAAGAAGGTTAATACGTCCCTTTTTCTTGTTTTATTTATCGTACGTGTAAGGCCACCCCGTTCTCAAGATGGTAACACCACATCTTCTAACCTTCATGTATTCTCACCTTGTAAGTAAAAGACCCTATAACATTCTCAGCTCCCTTTTCCCACAGTACAGTTCATACTCATGGCATCTAAGAAGTGAAAACCAGCTGAATTGTATTGATCTACTGAATTTACACCCAACTTCGAGTTTGTACCCAATGGCATGATGAAAGTTGTTCTGAAGATCCTTCGCTTTATAACGCATCGTAAACAATGGAAGCAACTCGCAAGTAGTCGGACAAAAAAGATATGAGGAATGTTTCAAGTATCGAAAGGAAAGGACATATACTATGTCTATGAGGGAAAGACGAATAGTAGTAAAATACAGAACAAAGAATAGGCGAAAATCGAAGAAGTACCTCGAGGAGACAAAAATGATGCTTGTTCAATTATCCGGGTAGAATAGTGTACAGGGCCGATATGGATTCCATAATTTGAGGGTCTGTCTTGCATACATGCATGAAGTTGTCCTTCGTGATGCGACCTGTTTTATTGATATCAAACTTCTTGAATATTTCCGCCGCTCGATCGCCCCGTTGCTCGCGCGTGTATGACGGCTTCGCCTTGCGACCTGAAAAATTTTAATGATTCGGACAAGCTCATCGCGAAAATGAATCAGATTAGTGATGGATAATCCAGATCGGCCGTCACTAATTCAGCAGCTGCTTAGCTTATGCTCGACGACGCACCAAATTTTAGGGATTCTCTTTATCCTGGACCCCTCAGAAAACATGTTGGAAAATAGTGAAGAAAATGTCTGTCAATTCGTCAACCTTCTGCTTTTATTGCGTTTCCTTCATGATTTATGGGATTCTTGTTTCTGAGCACATGTTAGGGTTGTCCACTAGTTGTCATTAGAAAGGGTGCCAACATAAACAAAACAAAAACCACTCACCAATGAGATCGTCCGTTGCTTGAATGACGTAAAAGAGACGATGCCATGTCACCTCACCTTTTTGCTGCAAACGTTAGCTATTGATACAATTCTCGCGGGTGACGTCACCTTGGGATCGTACAACTTGTAGAGCCAGTCCAGCTTCTCGTCGATCGTCCCTCGGCAGAGGACGGAGAGGGCACGAACGAACTCCTGAAACAACTCCCTGTTCTGGATGGAGGACCTACTGCTACATACAATGTACCGAGACGGTTCAACGACGTTGTCCAAAATGATAAATTCTCATTAGCGTTACAGACGAAAACAGGTGCCCTGACAGAGTTCCCAGTACTTGAAAATTTATGGTTCCATTTCCGTCATTGTCGAAGGTCTCGAAGAGGAGGTCGGAGTAGTGTTCAATATCGCCGTGAGGGAAGAGTTCGCCGAACTTTTCGCGGAGAATCTCCTGAATGTCATTCATTATCAGATTCCCCCCTCTGCCAACCAAAGTGTGTCATGATCAGGCGATCATGTGTTGCGAAAGAAAAGAGACCTCTACACTCGCCAGTCGTTTGATTTTCCTCTCGTTGCAATTGTAGTGGCAAAGAAAAGAGGAAAAAAGTATGTGGATATGCCGGCATTTGCCCCATCTCAAACGTAACATCTAATGATGACAAATATGAATTATCATTTCTCTCGTTTCTCTCATGGGCCAGAGGAATTAGGAATACGCGAAATGAGGAGAGCCGTTTCCGATTTGTCATTAATAGTAGCAACGCGAACCTTGTTGATGACCGCGTTGGGCGAAGTCTCTTTGAAAGCGCGATAGATGGACCTCACTTCGTTCTTGGAGAAGTGCGTTTCATCCACCACCTAAAATGCATAAAACATTCATAATCTGAGAAATAATGCACCATACTAGCCCCATAAACCCTGAAAACACGGTTATAACTCCAGTGGAAAAGGGTCTCATAATTTAGAAAAGCCAGCTAAACCACAGTAACCCCATAAACTCTGAAAATATGATTATTACTCCAGTGGGAGAAGTTTGCATCATCTACAATCCACAGCGAAAACAACCCTCTCAACGCCACTACTTGATCGAGGTCTCCCCGATTGCCGAGGAGGTTGTGCAGGGGGACGGTCGAGTCCCGCTTGATCGACTCTGTCCGTTGGAAGACGCGCGATGAGGGCAGTTTCCAGCTCATGCTCAATAGGGTAGCCAATCAAGGATGACTCTCCTCATTTCGCAAACTCTCTCACGGGTCAGTGAAGCGGGAGAGCGCGCGAAATGATGAGAGTCAATCCTTGAATTGCCAACCCTATTCTCAAGTGAGGAAGAACGAAGGGGTGGGGGGAAGAGGGAGGAGGAACGGGGGCAGAGAGAAGAAGGGCTAAGACACCACTGGAATATGCGAATACGGGGGGATGAGTGGAGGGAGATAGGCATACTGGCCAAACGCCCTAGAGTGCCCTAGAGGTCTTAGAATCAGATGATGAAGCGAACAGTGTAATAACACGTGATGAACGAAAGTAAGCGGGATGATGATTATTAGAGTGTGCCCGACGAAAGTTGAGAGGAATTACACAGGATAAAGAGAAGAGGTTTCGGATAGAATTCCAAGGATTTGGGCTAGCTGGCCTTAATTCGAAAATAACGTGTTCCTTCGCAATTCTCGTTTAGAGAGAAAATTCCAGGAGGATTCCCTAAAATGGGGACTAGAAGAGGTTGCAACAAAAGAGGACTCGAGCCCTTCCCTCTGCTCCTTTATATTCTCGTTAATGCAGAATGATGGTGAGGAGGAGGGTGGAGAGAAGGGGGAAGGGGGTATCGCTGGTTTGCAATATCGAGAGAGAGTGAAACACTGCTATTCATCTGAATTCGTCGAGAGGGGCAACAATAGCACGCGCGCTCATCGCCGACAACAGCCACTAACGTTATTGGAATCTGTATTTTCGTCTATCGAAGAGGTCAAAGAGCGACGAAAGCTTTGTGAGAGATGGAATAGGAAATCAGAGAAGAGAAACAGGAGGAGGAGGAAGTACCTCTCGTACTCACGCTTACTTGTTTCCCAAGTGATATTCGAGCTGCTGGGGCCAAGTCATTATGGCTCCCCAGAGTGCGCTCGCTCGAATGTAGAAGACTCTTAGTTATCGCTGCCCCTCTCACGAAATAACGAGATGAGCGAGGAAAGATGAAGTGTCTGATGACTAGCGATAATGGCAGAGCTTTTTCGTGGTTTGATACCCAGATAGAATCGAATAAAAGGCCAGGAAGCATTGTATTTTAGAGATGCATGAATTCAAAGAACAGTAGAAGAAAAATATGAAGCTAGAACTGAGAACAGATAATATCTAGACAGAAGTGGGAACGCTGAAGCCAATGAGGAACCGGGGAATAATATCAGTGGTCTTGAAATACGCGAAGAGTAGATTGGAGATGATCTCATTAGCGGTCAGAGCGCATGTCAGAGTTGAGAGATGGAGGGCCGGGAATAAGTCGAGCAAAGTGAGAAGAGGAGAGGACATATGGACTGGTCCCCCTTCCACACTTCATCAGTCGATCCATCAACAATTTCCTCCATTCATCATCAGATGACAAGTCCCGAGTCTCACCTGTCCAATTGGAAAAAGGGCACTACAATATTTCCCCCGATTGTTTTCTTCCATTGTCAGTTCTATTTGTAGATCATGTTACTCTAATATCGTTTAATTTCATATGTTTTACTTCCTCATTGATCACCCCAACCCGGATTCAGCTTCCGTGGGATATTTGTGTTCGTGCTGGGATTCACCTGTTGTAATGAAGAGGGTCGGAAGACTTGTTGATGGATGGGGGAGAGGAGAGAGACATCGTCGTTGTTATCTGCGATTGAGCGGGATGATCACTTCTGATATTTCCTTTTTTCCCGAAAATCAATTTTCGCATGACTGAAATCAACTAATTGTCCATGATGTTTTATCGATAATTGAAGCCATTATCTGCTAAAAAGATAATCACGACACATGAATTCGAAGTCATTTAAAAAAAATAGAGTTTCTCGAATTCAAGAGCTAGAATGGTCGGATTAATAAACGTACGCAAGCTGAACTCACCAAGAATCGGTTGAAAAGACATTATAAAGTAGAAGAAACGAAAAAAAAATACGAAACCGCTTTCCTAGTGAGGATGGAAGAGAATCAATCTCGAAAATCGGTGATGAAATCAAAATTCGTTTAGCAAGACAGGCTTGAGAATAATTTGGTAGAGATTAATCGAAAAATAACTATTTTTTTCAGAAGGCATGTTTCAACCAAGATTATTGGTGTGTAAGAAGTGCAAAGTAGTGAATCTACATCACAAGCGGGAATGACACCTCCTGCGAGCGTACGAGAAATCGGAAACGACTCTCCTCAATTCGCCTTCTCTCGCCGATAAGAGCAAAAGAGAGCGGGTGCGAATAGAAGAGAGTCAGGAGTCTCAGACTCAGACTCAGGACATTCCTACTGCTCACCGAAGATGGGCGCGCAGTCGTTGTCGTATGGGCCAATGATGGCCGCCCGGCGGCGCGCGCTCATGCGATACGACGGCTGCTTCCCGGACGACTGAAAACCCGGACATCTGTCCCTTTATCATGATAAAAACATGTTTTCGAAATAGAAGTACAGACTAGTGGTAGACACTACCATTGATAAAAGTTAAAAATTCCCAGACGATCATTGAGTAGTGAAACAAGTTTGAGTTAGTATTCCAAAAAGACAGGGATAGGGGGTCTTGAAAGAGAAAGAAGGAGCGTTAAGTCGGCAGCAGCGCCTGCTTTTTCAAACCGTTCTCAAAATAAGAGTCGAGTCGGTAAGTGAGACAGAATTCTTGTCAGTGAGATGCTAACTGATATTTATGAGACAACCACTACTTCAAACTACGCCATCAGTAACTAACACAATAATAATGGGCGAGTGTCAGTCTCAAAGACGAGCTTTGAACAGCAAAACGCGCGTGTGAGTGATCATCGATATTATTTTGCTGCACAGGCTCAGGCGGCGCTCACACTAGTGATGGCAAAACGGAATCGACTCTCCTCTTTTTCCGTTCTCTTTCATCGGTTTGCGAAACGAGATAACTCGCAAAATGAAGACAGTCGGATGCCGATTTGTCACCACTTGATAGAACCCAGAGGGAACAAGAAGAAAACGGGAGAAAGGGTGCCGATTGAGGGACCCTAGTCTCTTTGTGACGGGGAGGGGATCAGAGGCGAGACGACGACGCACTTTCTTTCTCTTTTCGATCGACACCACATGCTAGAGGACCCCCACTCCCGATCATTCGGCTACGAAACGGGCATTTTGTTGAGGCAGAAACGCAGGAATCGATTTACCGCAAGGAAGCTGGCGAAGAAGGAAATGGCTGGAGGTGGGGGATGGATGGAAGGAGTAGACTGGACAGAGGAGAGGAGGAAGCAAAGTGACTTCCACCTCGCTTCACATTAAGAGACTACCACAGTTGCTCTCCCTCCCGGGCCCCAGTGTTCAGTATTTTTAGGTGCCGGGGATTACTCTTGTTCCGATTCCTCTTTCTCTAGTGATCGACTTCGCTCTCTATCATCCACCCCAATCTCATTCTCTCTCTGCCTCTGGCTGACTCCACTTTTCGTTTCGTGTTTCGCTGTTACACAGTGGGATGATTGAGAGACTCTGGGAGGAGAGGGGAGCAAAGTGGAAGAAGACAACGAGATATCGAACGGGGTCGAGATCACGTCACAGAATGAACAATGGCAGTCGAAGCGTGATCTACATAGAAAATGAATGAAAATACAATAATTGGATAGTAGTTGGAGCAACAAAAAACAGACATGAAAAAGAGGGTTGGTCGGAGCTCCGCCCGTCCGCGATTTACCTCTTTCCCCATGCCTTTCTGATCCATTCGACCGTGTGCCGCTGAAAAAAAAGACGACGAAGAAGGAGGCAGTTACGATTTACTGTCTGGACTGGGGGCAGTAAAGGTGGGGGATAGAAATGGGAATCGACATCGTGTGAAAGGTAGTGAGCTAGCCGTAATATGACAACAACTCGAGTCGCACAAGGGAATTGGCTTTACTGCAGGTTTTCGAATTGTTATGTGAAGACGAAGTTGAATTCCGAAGGGGAAGTGGATTGGGCAATTGTCTTGGTTCATTCGTGTTGAACAAAGGAATCGCCTGACGATTGTTCTTCCAGAATGCAACTTTCCAAGAAAAGTGCTACATCTACCCTGAAGTGTGTCACATACCGATCTATTGTACCAGTGCCAACGAGTTGTAAATGGATGTGGAACGTGCTGGTCCTAATGGAACTTCGATCCCGTGGAACTGCAAAATGATGAGACATGATTGAGATGCTGTTGTGAAATGTGATCGCCCCCCTTCTGTCTTCCTCAATTATTGACGAGCGCATGCGTTAGTCGTCGACAAAGGCGAAATGTGAGACACCGGTAGGGGAGAACACGCTTGTCTCCCGGAAAAACAAGGAGACAACTGATACTCCGAGGTGAACCGTGGCAATGCGTACGTGTTCACTAGTGATGCTCAATCGAGACCGATTCTCCTCAATTCGCGTGTTCTCTCGCCCGTCAGAGCAACGAGAGAGCACGCAATTTTAGGAGAGTTTGGGATTTCACTAGTATCCAGCCTTTCTTGCCGTTCCATAGTCGCTTAGAGTTCTCCGGATTTCTGGTGCTACGTCAGCGTTATTCCCCCCAAAAAAGAGAACTCCTTATTCTCTGAGATTCACATCATTCCTCCGCCTTTCGTGGGACTGTCCGATGCAGAAACACAATGGAGGAAAACAGGGGCCGTCGGACCACTTTCAGCATTGCCCCTGGCATAATAAGAAATATCGTCCGTCTGCCACTTGATGATTGCTCGGCCGCACAGAACTCACATCAAGAAGCGCATAATTGTCTCACTTTAGGGAACTTCTCCGAACGTCTGCTCATTAACCGCAATTTATGTCCACTTCTCACTTTAGAGAACTTCCCGGAAAGTCTTATCATTAACTGCAATTTATCTTCACTTCCTCGATCTCTTCCTCGTTTAACAAATTCGTGTTACGCTTTTGAAATATTAGATCGTATATTGCGCTTCTAAGAATACACCTCGTTATCCAATCATCGCATTGCATGCTTGGGCTTCTTATTTGATGATTAAAGCCGCACAGAACTCACATCGCGAACCGCATAATTGTTTTACTTTAGAGAACTTCTCCGAACGCCTTCTCATTAACCACACCATACTTCTATTACCTCAATTTACAACGTCTTGCGCTTCTAAGAATACACCTCGTTATTCAATCATCACATTGCATGATTTTCGCCCGAATACACGCGCGTGAATCGCAACATTAGGAGAGATTATCATCGTTCGAATTATCCCTCGCAGCAGGGGGATAATTGTGTTGACTGATGGGATGCCCTGGAGATTTCATCTCTCCCCCATGCTGCTATTCCGCCGCTGTCTCATTTATATTCGCTATTGTATTATTTTCGTCTCCGCTTGTCTTCACGTGACTATAATCTAGATCGTATTGTGGGCTTGCGGGGTGGCACTATTCCCATTGTGACTTCCAGAAGGCATGAACCTTCTGCGATCGTTGGAATGATTCCGAACATCATTCATATTCGCACTTATGTTTGTCCTCCACAGCTGTCTTCATGCGACTATATTCTAAATAGATTGTATTGCGGGGTTCGGGTAGCAATTTGTCCATTGTTATTTCCAGGAAGTATGGACTTTATGCGATCGTTGGAATGATTCTGAACATCATTAATATTCGCACCTGTATTTGTCTTCCACGGTTGCCTTCATGCGGCTATAATCCATATAGATCGTATTGCTGAGTTCGGGTGAACTCCCCATTGTTCCTTGAGATGTGAACTTATTCGACCATTCTATTCACGGAAAACATCAATTGGCGAGGAACTTTCATTACCCGACGTCGTCGGCGGTTTCGCTTTTTTGCGTGTGCGAGAGCGGAGAGAACACGGAAATATATGGAGTCACTGATGGAATTCGGCGTCATCCATCTTCTGCATTCGAAATCCCCCGAATCCGCGCGTTTCGCACCTTTTTCAAACCCGCCAATCGGATTCTTTCCTGTTATTCGCCTCCCCGTCCCGCTACAAATCGCATAATCCTGTGCATAAGTTGGCAGCGGAAAATTAGTGTTGTTACCGGCAAATTGTGGGTCTCTGCGAATATGAGTCATTGTTGCGTGCGCACAGCTGTTCGCTTGATATATTCCCTTTTGGAAATGCCGAGTACTGATGACAAATCGGCATCCGACTCTCCTCTTTTGCGTACTATCTCGTTTTCTGACCGACGAGAGATCACGTAAATGAAGAGAGTCGCTGCCGATATGTCATCATTAATGTATCGCGTTCTCTGATCATTTGCAACTCTATCTCGTCATTGTCTTCGATAAGAGATCTCCCTACTCATGATACCCAGCTCGCGATTCACTGCAGCTAACCTTTCGCACGTTACGAGAATGTCAAAGCACCCCCGTGTCTATTTGCGCGTACTCTGAATAAATAATGCGCTCTCCCTCATCTTCCAACGCATTTACGGGGTCGCTCTTTTGTTCCCCCCCCCCCTCGCAGCGAACTTTCAGTAGTTGTTGCGAGAAAATTCGTTCTGTGCCCATTGTCTTCCTGTTTACTCCGACTCTTGGTTTTGAGTTTCTAGCCACACATTCTTCCGTTTCTTTGTCTTTTCTGCTTTCAAACTGTTCAAAGGGGCAACCGACGAACACACCGCCCCCTCCCAGACAACTTCCGTAGTCATAATATCGTGCCTTCCCATCCTTTAGTGGCGTTGAGAACCACTGTCCTTCGTACTGTCATTCGTCGCCCTCCCATCCTGCTCACCTGTTGAATAGTATTCCACTTCGATTTCCTAGAGGGAAGAGTGAGTATGCTCGTGCATATGGGAGGCGGAAATCACCATAATCTCTCTGCTAGCGAAGAGAGTTGTGTTCATCTATGTTGTTGTGCGAATAAACAGCGGAATAGGCTGGCATTTGGTGTGCCGTCGCCTCAGGATGCAGGGACGAATCTGTGTATTTCCTCCGCAGCGCGTCTTTGCTGTATGCTCGTAGTCATATTCTTCTTCCCTCTTGTATTCCCCCCCCCTCTCCTCCTTCCCTATTGTATCCCCCTCACACACATATACACTACTTTCAATGCGGCAGCCGCGCATAGCCGAATAGGCTCTCACTATCGAAATCCGTGAATGAACATGACTAGGGTTGGTAATTCAAGGATTGACTCTCTTCATTTTGCGCACTATCTCGCTTCTCTGATCATTGAGATATAATGCAAAAGGAGGAGAGTCATCATTGAATTTTCAACCGTAAACATGACAGAAGAATATCCCGATGACATTGTTGCCTCCCTCTCCTGATCTCCTGATTCGACACGCGCCCGAACCTCAAACAATGCCATTGTGGCAAGGGGGGGGGGGGGGGGTAATAACAGTAGAGCCCGTCTCTCTTTCTCTCGCCATATCTGCTTCTCTCGAGAGTTTCCAATAAAATTGCCAACTGAGGATAGGATCAGGCGGGGTCAGAAGCTTGCTCTTCCGAAATCCTTTGGCTAACAGGCTGGACAATAGTTGCCCCTCCTCCCGCTCTCTCCTCCCGTCGCGCTCCCTCTTTGTGTGGTCAAACACATGCTCATCTCTTTCTTCGTCGTCCTGAACGTTTCCTATCACCGCCTTGTCCGCCTATGAAACGATTTCCCCGCCATCCTTCTCTCTCTCTCTCTCTCTCTCTCTCTCTCGCGAAACTGCCTGCATCTTGACTGATATTGTATCCTATTGTAATATTGTATTCTTTATTTTTTCTATTCAGTATTATTCTTTGCTATTCTGTTCTCCGCTTTAGCTCTAGTATCTTCTCGACGTTTTTTGCTTACGAAGTTGTCTCAGACTGCTCAGTAACTGAATGTTTGGGATATCCGCTGGGTAATTTCTAGCATGAAGTCTAGCATTTGCTCACAATTAGTCAGCAAGTTGTTCGGGTTCATCGACGAGGTGAGAAGCGAGGGGTCGGCAGCTTTGAACTAGGCGCGCGAAACGAGAGTGATTCTCATGTGAAAGTGGATATGAAAGGTGGGAAGAAACACTCGAGATAAAGAGAGAAGGAGAAGGAGATGAGAAGGAGGAGGGGGCTATGGAGATGACTGGGCGACTGTTATTCCCCCCCCCCCTCCCCCCCACTTGACTACCCCTCCATCACCCTTCCAATCAGTGTACTCACCTTTCCAACTGATTTCGAAGTGTTTTATTGTTCATTTTCCCCAACAATCTTACACTGTTCTCTGCATCTAATCACAGAAATGTTATATTAGTGTGCTCGACTACTAACGAGGAACTGTGTACGAGACAATAGGGGTCCAGAAAACTTTAATGGGATCGGAAAATTTCATTGGCCCCTGAAAACTAGAACATAGCCCACTGTGCACCATCTGATCACCGAAGTGTTCTACTATCCAGGAACCGTATTTGTAGCATAAGAAGCAAATCCCGTTCCGCTTCAAATTCCCATGAGATTTTATGTGATCCACGCAGATAGAGTGACTAAGCGATAAAAAGCGGAGGGACGCTCTCCATTTCCCTTTAGACCTTTTTCTGTTATACACTGATAAGCGCTCGTTCTCATCATCCAGTCCTTACGTGTTTCACACTTTCTCGCGATTTTCCCGATCAGATTGCTGTTCATTTCAGGGGCAAAAGTGGGCGTGACCAAAGCAGCCAGGGCATCTCTCTCTTTCTCAATTGAAGTGCGGTGAGAGGCAGAAGGAGGAAGAAGAAAGAGAGGAGGATAAGGCAGGGGAGAAGAAGCTCCGCCCTCCCTTCTGGCGTGCACATCTCGGCTCCTGCACACACACACAACACACGGCGAGCAAGTGATATGCCATCCTGATCCCGACGCCCGGCCCAATCCTACCGTACCCCAGCCATGGACGCCGCCGCACCGACCATCATCAGCAGGCTGGAGGCGCTGGACGGGTGGCTGCTGATGATCATCTGCCTGTATTCGGGACTGGCGGTCACCGGGCTGCTGGGCAACATGTGGGTCATGCTGACGGTGTCGTCGCAACTGGCAGGGTGTGCCTTTCCTTCCTCACATCGTGGAGGGACCCTGAAGCACACGGTCCAGAGCTCGGCGTACATCTACCTGTTGCTGCTTTCGATTGTGGATCTGATCAGCTTCGTATCCGTCCCCCTGCTGGTGACGGACATCCTCGAGAACAAGTGAGAACAGCCGAAATTCGTAGCCTTGAGTGTGGCTTGACTTTGTTGTTATCACCCGATTATCATTACTTGATATCGTTTCGTTCTCCAGTTCTATTTTGTACTCGTGACACCCATGAAAATAGTATTATTATAGATGGCCCTTCTCGAAGACCCTGTGCAAGATGCTGTTCTTCTGTGAAGGAATGAACAAGACACTGAGTCCACTCGTCCTGACTGCCCTCTCGATCGACCGGTAAGATCTACTCTTTATTATTATTAATGTGTATTATTCTTTCTGTTACCCAATGATCTATAGACAGATGAAATGTCCGGGTAGAGTGCTCGCACCTTCACGCTCCGTTCTCACCGCCTCAATACGGTTTCCCCTCCCATAATTCGGTTGTCGCGTCTTATGCGCTCACTCTTATTAGGGCTGCCTGTCGATGCGTTGCGAGCAACCGAACAACAGGGCAATTTTTTTATCCACGACGATGTGGTCAATGAATAACTCAAATATTCTATGCACAATAGAACGTGAAGACACTGATGAACCGCTAGGAGCCCAAATTTCGGATTTCTATGGTAGAAATTTGTCTCAGATCCGGCTTCTTGAAGTAATATGACATTAAAAAATTTCAGATACATCGCTGTGTGTCAACCGACGCTCCTGTGGATGCGACAGACGAAATTCGCCCTCGTAACGATCATCGGCTGCGTGATGATCTCCCTGTTCTTCATTACTCCCGTGACGATGGAGGCCAACATCCTCCGAATGCAGGACCAGAAAGGCGACGAGGTCTGGTCTTTGATCTTTGATCTTTGATGGGACTAGACAGGTGTGGTGCTCGGCTACTGTTTCCTTCCTGTTGTTCAGAAACCTCGCATATGTATAGGAGAGGTCCACCCTATTATGGGGGGAGGGAGCACAACACACAGACTAGCGCGCGACGCCGCCAGCGCCAAACAAAACTCTGACGGCACTCTCGCATATAGTCGAATAAATCACGCGACTGAGTGGCCGTCGTCCATTACGCCAGACTGATTTATGCTCTGGTGATGCCGTTTAATGCCTCTCTCCATCTGCGCTCTCTCTCTTACCAGTCAGAGAGACGAGAGAGCGTGCTGTTAGGAGAGAAGCACTACTACCCGAAACGGCATCACTGTTATGCTCCCTCCACTAACGGAAGAGTGAGAGCCGATTGTAGTACAGAACAACACAGTGATAGGCGAGTTGCGTCATTGGATTGACAATACTGTAGAAAAATGCATTGAGATTGAACGCTCCAGAAGATCTTCTAAATAATGTAGTGTGCTCGTGCTGGGTGCTTTCCTGGAAACCTCTGTAATATGCCAGCTATAATTCGAACACAATTTAAGATGTTTAATCTCCATATTGTAGTGATTGTTCACTTCACCTGTTGAAAGTTTCCTGGAAAGCACCACAACCCATTTCATAGGAGTTCATCCGCCATGCACTTTCTCTCATTGTGTTTTAGCAAATACAATAGAAAATGGTTCGGTGAAATGTGAATGGGAAATGTGGCCATAGAGCATATAAGGAGGAGAGGCCAGATGATTGTGATTCCATTCAGGTGGACAAGTGCACGATCAACATTCCATTGGGCGACACCTTCGATCTGATCCACGCCCTCTGCTGCTACTTTATCCCGCTCGTGCTCATCTGTTCTGTTTATGTGGCCATTCTGAGAAAGCTATATCGGTGAGCAATTGGAATGTGTTTTCGGTATTTGCTTTCTCCATTCCGCCCACTATCTCGCCGGTGAGATAGACCAGAGAGTGTGCAGGATGAAGAGAGTTGAATACCGAAGCAGGGGACGCTCAGGACATTCACCGAACGCTCATTATCTAAGCGACCCATCCTTTCCATTTTCTGATATGTGTGAAACGCACCCGATTCTCGTGCGCTCTTCAAAATAGCAGAGTTCAACTCTGTTGATCGAGAACAGTAGCCAGGGCTAGTATATGTAAGAGGAACGCAGAATGTCATGCATTCTCACAAGTGAATTATTGCGTTTACAGGCACACTCGTATGTCGACAGTGGGTCGGAAGACGTCGATCAGTCTCTCGCGGGTGGTCCGATGCTCGGTCATGGTGGTCGCCTTCTACTTCATTTGCTGGACGCCATACTGGACCATGCGCTTCTTCGAGTTCATCCAACGTCAGTCTTATTCATTTATTTTATTTATCAAATTTTGCTTCAACAACAAGTTTGAGGGGAATGGTCCGTGAGAAAGAGCCGAAGCGAATTATGATAGGGGAAGGGTCCATCCCCCCCCTCTTGTCTCTCTCATTGTGCATGATCTGTTTCTTCCTGGTTAGCTTCCCTCCTCTCGCTCTTCCCAATCTCGGCTATCCTCCTCTCGCTCTTCCCAATCTCGCTATCCAAACAGAATCATCGATTATCAGCTGGGGCTGGCGCGGGGCGAACCGTTCTTGTTGGAGACTCTGCCTGCCTGCTCACTGTAATACAAATATACCCTGTCTATACAGACAGATGGGATCCAAGGGGGCTTGAACTTGTATAGCTTACACAAGCGTCTGCAGTGACCACTGCTATCGCAAGGCGGGAGTCTGCAAGGGCTTCAATCTCAGCAATCTATGCGCTTCTCACCATCTGGTTCCGGTGTCTTGTGACGAATGAGCTAGCTGTTGTGTACAACGATGAGTAAGGGAGGGGGAATCCCTGAGCAGGGGGAGAGAAGGGGGAGGATCATAGAGGGGGATTTCGACGACGTCGTCGGGCCTTCTTTTGTTAGAAAGAGGCAGAGAGGCAGAGTTGGCTAGTGAATCGCTGATCAGTGTGTGTATGTGAGTCCATCTAGCCACTCTCGCCAAGTGAACTGGCCCGTCTGAGAGAGTAAGAGGGTGAAGGGACTTCCCTGCCAGATGTGTCACCCCCCCCCCCTTGCACCCCCGCACGCACACCAAAGTAAAGGAATGTGCAGTCGTTCAGCTCGCCGCGGTGAGAAAAAGCGGGGAAATCCGAGCCGCGTAAAACTGTCCAGAGAGGGCCGTTTCTTCCTGCTGGCCACTCTGCCTCTCCTCCGATCGCCTGGTCTCTAGTTTCCTCTGCCCTCTCTGCCATCTCTCCTAGCCCCTTCCGTCTCTCCTCACTCGTAGCTTCCTAATAGCCTCTTATTTGTCATTCGAGATCATGGAGGGAGCGCAATGATGGAAAAATAAAGAGACAAACGGAGGGCCGTGACGACGCGTCTTATATTAGTGGCTGCACTTTAGGCTAATTTAGGTGACTATTGTTCGTTGCCGTCCCTCCTCCTCCCTCCGTCTCCTCTCGATATAGATCGTCTCGTGAGCGTCGCCCATTCCTCCTTTCATTGGCTTTCGGACGCCGAGTTTTCCTCCCACGGGATCGGACGCGATTGTTTCATTTCGCCCTTGATGGGGAGAGAGAGGGATGAGAGGAAGGGAGATGACGAAGAAGAGAGAAAGAAAGAGAAGCGGGGAAGGCAGGAACTCTCGGCTTTATGCCCTTATTCAATGGGGGAAAGCAGGGGGACTAAAGGGGGAAGAAACTGCTGCATCATGCGAGAAAAACTAACGACTCTCGCAACTATAGCCAAGAGAAAGATAGGAATATAAATGGAAACACTCGTGGACAGACATCAGAAAAACGAACTAATACGACAGCCGGAAAGAGACAAGTTGTCCAGAGCCGAGAAAGATTCAAGAAACGCTGAGTTAGCGGAGAAATTAGAGGGAACTATCCTAGAAGTTTTGTCGACAGGGACTTGGAGAGGGGTTCTCATCAATCTTGCTGAGCTGGCTTTAACTTTCCGACAGCATAAGTCAAATTATTTGAAACAAGGATTCGGGAAAGAAAAAGTGAAGATGACTGCCTAGAGCAATACGAACGTGTAGAAATTACAATAAACTATTATCCATTGTTCATACCAAAATGTCCCCTCCAGCAGCCTCGTACATGGATGAGGAGGTGTTCGACCTGCCTCCCACCGACCGATCGCTGCCCCTCGTCCTCAACCTGACGACGGCGCCCGCAACCCCCATCATCGCCGCCATCAGCAGCGGCAACGGCACCGACAGCGCGTCCGCCGGAGCGCTGTTCAAGGAATCTGCCGATCCCAAGGTACATTTCCTGATTGTTGGGGGTACTATATCATTGCTAAACTGACGCAGAAAAAATTGGAAATATCCTTGCCGTTCGCTTTGCAAACTTTTCATTATTTTCTCTTTTGTGCCTTCTTTGGTCCTGGAGCGCCGCGCTGACAACTGCATTCGGCTTGGGGGAAAATGTGGTCATCTGGTTTCATCCGTCTCTCCCTAATATCTGCTTCTGACAGATCGAGGATATGTTCTCCGAGTCGCGAATATTCTTCATGTACCTACTGCACTCGCTGCCCTACGCCCAATCCGCCTTCAACTGGCTGTTCTACGCCTTCCTAAACCGGAACCTGCGCAATTCAGGAGGTAAAGGTCGGACACATTTCAATCGTTGTTACCTCGGTAAATCCGCTTTTTCTCCTGTTTTCAACCTCAAAAGGCGTGATGATTGGGTGTTTCAGGCCGGAGTTCTCACACGGCGAGAAGCACCGTGCCCACCTCGACGCTCTTCGAGAACCCCATGTCCTCGAACGTCACTCCGCTCTGGAAGAACATCCAGCAGATGGGCAGCCAGTTGAGGTATTAATTTTAATGTAAAAAATTAATGCGATTGGAAACAGACATGCAATGATAATGAATATTAATGGGAGAACAGTTCTTATGATGAAAAAAAGATCTCCCTCCTGTTTTGAGAATATGTTGAATGGCGCTGAGTCGAGGAAGGGCTCTAGTTACCTGATCGCCACGTTCTTTGGAAATATCAAGCTAATCGCATTTTATTACAGGACAGCAACCGCGGACACCTCGCAGCTCCTCCTCAGGAGGAGTCCCTTCCGCTCGCGAAGTCGCGTGCAATCGAGGTAAGTGGTCTCATCAGCCCTGCTCTATGGTCGGTCACACGAACGAGGAAGGGGGAGGGAAATTGTTAGGAACGTTAAAGAAATTAGTATCGTCGGGCATCTCCGCCTGCGCTTCCCTAACCATGCCAATTTAGGAGTTCCACGTACTTGGGCGTCGACTCGAACCACCTCTGCGTCTCCCTGCTCGACGTCGCCGACGGCCATCACCATCACCAGCAACGGCGATCGACGCTCCTGATCCCGCGGATGGAGCCCTCGCTGGCGGGCCTGATGACCGCCCAGAAGTGCGTCTCCTTCAGCGATCTGCCCCGCAACGGGGACGCCTTCTCTTCGCCCGTTCGGGAACTATCAACTGGCGACCCGGTGCTCACGCCCACCAATTCCGACGCCACCACCACGTCCCCTCTGGTGTCGGAGCAGGGCGGGCTGACCGAGTCGAACTCGGTCGAATGGCTGTAAATTATCCCCCGCGAAAACGGTATCACCCCTCACATACATGATCTCACTAGGTTGCCACACACACTGAAGGGTCTCGCGAGCGCAGAATTGCGTGATTATGTCATTCACTTCACCCCTCCCCCTATCCCCAATACAACTTGTCCATTCTACAGGCCCATATCTGGTTGAGAGATGCATTTTGTGGATATTCGAAACACAACTCGCGTACTGGTAATAATCATCTGTAGATTCTTGCATTCCCATCTCCCTTCTATTCTCATACTGAGAATATGGAAATCACCTGCCTTATTTAGGCCACGATAGTATTTCGCCATCATAATCATCATCATCACGTTTAAATGTCTTTGAACGTTGTTTTCTTCCTCCTTCTTCGCCTGTCTCCTCATTATTACCGTATATGAGCGTACGTGTGCCTCTCTTCCTAATCTCCCTTTCTTCCTTCGAAAGAGGGAAGCGATTCTCTCCTCCCTTCATTATTACGCCCAGATCTCCCATTACATCCTCCTTCCACCCAGCACGAACTTCCGTTCTTTATGATTGAATTTCGTGATGGGTTAGCTGGCGAATAAACGAAAGTGATGATGACCGCGTTGAATTACTTCTCAGTAAAGAAGGAGGATCCACACACATCAAATATGTGCTGCAAACAGATCCGAAGAGAGTCAATCACACCTAATGGAATTGTCTGCGGGGGGGGGGGGGCGGGAAGAAGGGGGCGCGAGAATCCGATATGCTCCTCCCTCGCTATACTAGAGGGGTCCATCATGTTGATCATCGGAATTCAGTTCAACACGAAATCACACGTTGCCAAGTGTCCGATCGTGGGAGGGTCATGCGGGGGGACCTTCTAGTAAGGGATTTAAACTTATTTTTGGATCTCTCCATTCCGCACACTACCTCGCTAGTCATAGAAACGAGGGAGTGTGCAGAATAAAGAGAGTCGACAACCGAATCGGCATCACTTCCGCTATTGCTCAGAATAATCGTCCGATTGTCGTCTCGTGGGTGCTTTCCCACTCCCTCTGATGACACGGCCGGGGGATACTGAGAAATGCGCCAGAGAATGAAAGAGGGACCGTCGTCTGTTTTGATGTGTCGTCGTTGTATCTCCGCGCCTACCGAATACTAGATAGGCATGGAGGGATGTGTTTGACTAGGAATTGCAGGAAGAGAGAGAAAAGCTCGCTGCGTCTCTTCATCTCTCCTCGCCCCTCTCTCTCACGATCCTCCGCTCGACGACGAAATGTGATCTGTACTGGGGATGGATTATTGATGGGAGAGAGAGAGAGAGAGAGAAGCGAACCATCCCGAGATTGCGTCCCTCCCTCCCTTTCTTTGCTGCTTAGGAATGCATCCGGCATGGAGGGACCGAGAAGCACATAGTACGTGTATACATCGAGGCAACTCGTCATTGCATCAATTAACACTATTTCAGCTACAGGGATGTTGAAACTATGCTGCACAATGGGAAACGCCAGTTTTGAGCAGAGCTGCAATCTATGAGAAACCACTACACAGTTTTCAGGAAACTACAAAGTGTTTATATCTATATTGCTCAGTTTTCGATAAACTACCTCTTTTCTAAATTATATTATATCAAACGGAAAGAACAAGGAACAGACTGTGAATCTGCAGCCTCTTCAAGGTTGTTCAGCATACTTCGCCCAAAGTGGATTTCCACCCCCGACTGAAGAGACGATTTCTGCCGCATTCGTAGTATGGACTCCTTCAGACTGACAAAAGTAGCTTCACTTCAGTGTTCCTTCCTAACACACAAACAACAAGGAAGTGAAAGAGGAGCAAAAAATTCTGAAGAGAGTGGGATTCGAACCCACGCCTCCGAAGAGACTGGTGCCTTAAACCAGCGCCTTGGACCGCTCGGCCATCTCTCCACACGGCAGCAAGCGGGTGCAATGGAGTTGGATGCGTAATACAGACGACGAGAGACAGGGGGGGAATACTATGGGGGGAAGTGTAATGCCATCGAGGAGGGAGAGGGCAAGTGCATGGGAGTAGTGAGATCGGATGAATTATGTCAATTCGTGAATCATTATGGGAATCGAGGAAAAGTAGTAGTGTTTGATTCTAAGCATCGTGCAATCTCACGTTGGTATTCCCAACTTCCCGATTTCATTCGCATTTCCCCCAACATCAGAGTCTTCAAACGTCGACTGGAGAGCCACCCCATTATCCATGACTTCTCCCAACCCCGATGATTTAGGAGAGTCACCCACAACCCCCACCCCCCTCCCTTCCCTTACTCTGTCATAATTCGATCAATAATGTACTTATGATCTCGTCGCGCCTCGGGCGTAGATAAATTATTAATCAATGAAGTTTCAATATTCTTTGAATTACATAGATCTTCAAGCTAATTATGACATTAATGTGTTTTCTTCATCAACCATTCGCATGTTTTCCACATTCTACAGCGTCTTTTCGTTTGAGGATTCCTCGTGTGAAATAGCATATTATATTTTCTAATCAGCTAGTGGCATGCGACCGACAGGAATTTTTCTTCTAATCAGCTTGGAATGACGCCATTTGAGTGCTAAGCGTGTGCCAGGGAACCATGCAATTCTCACAATAGCATACACTATAATACCTTCACAAGGAAGGATGAGAACATTTGGATATTAACCTGAACTATATCGAAATACCGTATCTAACATAGCAATTGTCTCTAGTATACAAATGGTGATGAAAGGCTATCATCCGAATGTTCTTGTTCGACCTAGTTCACAAATGTCAGTCCATCAGTTATATTTATCATATATCTATCAAACCAGCGATCTCAATAATTATGTAACAACACGCGCAAATTAGATTGATCAGCGTGGTTTTCAATGGCATTTAGCCTTGATATTCTCTATTGTCTGGCATTTACCGTTCATCTGGTGGATTTCTGCATTTATTGGTAAAACGTGACTGTAACCGCAAGAATTGTGCCGGATGCAGGAGTAAACAAAAGCGAATAGATGCCCTCTCTATTGTACACAATCTCTCATTTCTCTGACCGCTTAGAAAGTGCGCAGGATGAATAGAGCGTTATTCCTTTTGGCAACTCTAGTAAACACCGGATCACCTGGACTGGAGGTGATATTGGATACCTATGGAAACACCTGTCTCCTCTATTGGGAGCTAATGCAATGATATCGATCAGAGGAATACAACCTGGTAATTCAAGCACAAACCAGAAAATTTTTTGACATAACGAATGATGATATCTGGAGAAGTAGCAAGCGTATGAAGCTTCATAGAAAATAACTTATCCAATGAATAAACTGATCAATACAGGCCAATCGATAAGAATGACGAACATAATTCTCTCAATCGGTCAGGAAAATTTTAGTTCACAATAACATATCGGTGCGATCTTGTTTTCGAATCATTTTCGAAGTACGTGATGGTTCCTTCCATTTCAAGAGATACTCGATCAAATATTAGTTTGTGCTTCTGTGTCAGAATTTACATTTTTATACTTTTAACACAATAAAAAACACAAGGGGAACTGAATGAGCAAAATAAGTTAATATTTTTTGCCTGATCATTTGCTTTGACGACCTCAACGAAGTCGCTTCACCAAAAAAAGCCAATCTGGATCAGAAACTCTTGAAGGGTACGACACCAGTGAACATTTTATAAGAAGGACTAGAGTGCGGAGAGGAAGAGGGAAGAGTGAGCAAAATTCGTGAGTTGGGGAGAGCGGTCGCTCTTCCGGAATAGTGAACTCTCTTCACGCGGTTTCGCTCAAAACCAGTCGTAGCAATGCGCAAAGTAATATCTGGGATGTTCTCAATAAGGATGTTTGTTTATGCATAGAAGTAGGTACTGACTTCATCTGGAGTACAGTAGTGCTTACATATTGACGCAGCCCTAGGTTTAGTGACTCTGGACAGTCAAAAACGGTATATTCAAAAAGAGGGCTAATTCCCAGCAGGAACTATGAGCCAACTAATAGTGGTGGAAGATGCGGAAAACACAGGGCTATCGATCTAAAACGGGTAGAAGTCTGTACGATCAAAAGCCGCTTAACTCCGTCCATTTAGCTGAGACACTATAGTCGTTCACTCTTCCGGAAGAGTTAATCCCTTCCCTCTCCTCTTCCTTGTCATTTCATTCCACACCGCGCGCGCGGGGAAGAGTCTTCCTCTTCCTCTTCCTCTCCGCCCTCTAAGAAGGACACTAGATACGAATAATGCACATAATTCACGCAATCTGACAGAAAAAATTTCAAAACTTATCCAACCACGTGCTTTAACCAAATAAGCGAATTTTCTATCAGTGTACAATTCCTATCAAGGTTTCGTGCATTAAACAGATTAGAATCTTTCCTATGCTACAAACATGTTTCGTAGTCTGTTAATGTGGATCCGAGTACCTTGCTCAGAACTATTATGCCCTTATTTTCTAACTCTCATTGTACCCTGCAATAATGGCAGATGCCCAGACATGATGTCCTTGTCCACTTGGGTAATCTTGATTGATTCAGCTCTTCACCTCTGCCTTCCCTCTCCTCATTTTCACATATCCTTCTGAGAAAACGCGTGATTTACAGCTGCCCGGTGTGCTTGAGTCGACCGAATCCCCACTAGATCTCTACTCTCCATTTAGAATCACTTTCCCCCGCGAAAAGGTTACCATCTGAGGAACTGCTACAAAATTTAACCAGAAGAGAATTCGATATTTCCTGGAATCAAACAGCATATACAGCTTGAAGGTCGTGATATCTAATTTGGTCGGGCCGTCAGCGATCGGCGGAATGTTGTAGACAGACAAACATAGTGTCATCTAGGAAGTGCTTATGTTTTTTAACCTCTGATTTCTCTAGGCAGATTCCCTAATCTTGCCTTTCTCGAACATTGGTTAATTTTAATAAATCCCATCCAGAATTATTAACCACCAACGCTTTAACCTTATCTCTGTTACCAATCAGCCTGTGATAGTCTTTCGTATTGGAAAAATACCGTTCTATGACCCAGAAGTTTCGATAATTCAATCGCGCGTAGAAGAAGTTAGACGTTTGCCACGCGTAAACAGACGCTGAAAAAATCAAACTCGTGAAAGTTGTATGTGATGCCCGGAAAATGATTTGTTACTTGTTTATGTGATAAACGTGATAAATCAAGCACCCAT
The DNA here is from genome assembly GCA_036245825.1 of Pristionchus entomophagus. Classification (NCBI taxonomy): domain Eukaryota; kingdom Metazoa; phylum Nematoda; class Chromadorea; order Rhabditida; family Neodiplogasteridae; genus Pristionchus; species Pristionchus entomophagus. Next base: position 30,997,204 of record BTSX01000006.1, read on the forward strand.
TTACTTTGACTGATGATTTCATCACATAATTTATAGTCAAGTAAGAAATAACAAAGACACACCACTCCGACACGGTTTGTATACTTAATCGGAAATAGCCAGACGGATTCTGAGTGCGCCTCAACTGCCGTCGTGATAATAAGAAAAGAAAAAATCAATTCGTGAAATCTAAAATAAAATCTCGATTTGTGGTGCCTAAAACACACAAATTCTCTACATTGGCATCATCCTGTTCTTCTAATCATCTTTCTCCACACAATTGGACCTGCCAGTCCCATGCGAATTCTTCTATTTTTCATTACTAGAATCGGGAGGCGACTATCGACTAATAAATGTGCTCTATGTCTGTCTGTCATATAACACCCACTCTGTCCCGACCAAATTTGATAGCTCGGCTTTTTGCATCACTGCAGCGTTTCGAGTTCAAACAGCTCGAACACATTGCCTCACTCTCTTGATTTCTCCGACTTTCTTCATGGTTTCTCCACACATTTGCAATCGTGGCGGATCACAGGCTCCGCCCCCTCGCCGGCTCTCGCTTAAAAGGCCTTCTATTGAGGGAGAACGATCCACTACTAGCCCCCATTTCCCCCGCCCTCATGGCACGACTCGCGCTCCCCTCTCTGCTCTTCATCAGTCTACTAATCCTGCCGCTATCTCTCGGATGTCAGGACGAGGTGCGTACTACTACTGGCTAAGCTCATTGTGCATAAGGCTAAGCTCATTGTGCTACTCTGTTTCAACTCATTCTAACTCATCCCAGCTAAGTCCTATTTATTCCAACTCATTCCAGGCCGACTGTCTCAACGAAATCGAGGAGGACAAGCGGAGCAACACGGTATGTCAATCTATCCTTTTTCGATGTAGAATGCTGAATCGTAGGAACCCAAGAGGGCAGCTGATGCCGTCGTCAAGAACCGCATCGGCCAATCGGCGCGGTTCTGGGGCAAACGCAGTGAGATGCCGTCGCATGAAGATGTGAAGTCGAAGATTGCCAAGTCTCGGCTGTTCTGGGGCAAGCGATCCGTCGAGGTGAGAAAAAACGAATGAAAATAGTCCCTTTTACGTGCCGAACCGCGTTCTTCCGCTCGAAAAGCGATCTTGTCATTGAAAAGTGTGAAGTTATGTGAGAATTAGTAATTTTTCGAACAATTCCAGGCCGAGCAGTTTCCGAGCGACGACGACATCGACTATAGCCAGGTAAATACATTGCACACGGTGGTTCTCCATCTCCGGTTGCCGCGCGCGTCATACACTTCCCAGTTCCTCGTCATTCCGCGCAGCGATTTAGAGATTCGAAATGATGAGCCGGAGGCACCGCTGGTTTCGCATACTAATAAGCCAATCTCGTAGGTGGGGGAGGTAGGAATAACTAGCAGGCAAAGCCGTAATGGGATTCGGCCCCGTGGGTTGGTCTAGTATCGAAATCACAGGAGGAAAGAACAGGTGAAATGCGCTAATTGGTTTTTCTACGTTACCAGGGACAGGGATAGCTGTTAATCTGGCTCAGATAACACCTTGCGACTGTCTCAGTAACACCTTTCGCTTACAGGAGCCGTACTTCCGATCGATCAAGGCCTCGCTGCCCTCTAAGCTCACGCTGTCGAGTCGCTTCTGGGGTCGTCGTCGTTAGATGCAGTCGTCTTCTTCGTTGTTGTACTACCACTTCCACTACTCAGTTCCTCCCCCGCAGCCCGTCGAATGTGTATCTCTCGTCGTATAAAGCACCATGCTCCGTGGACCACCTCACTCTTTAATCAGATACCAGCGCGCGCCGGCTCTAACACGGTTTATTACTGTGTTGGATCTACGTCATACACGTTGGACACAGTGGAGTCTTTTTTCTCTGTTCTCATGCGCTCACTGTCATCACAAGTGCATACTTTATACATTCGGGACAACCGTAGGACGCAACTGATGATGATAGTGGAACAAGAATATCGAGAGAGAAAACACACGGTCGTGGATCGGGGGTCTGGCTTCTGTACATGTATTTCGGGGATAAGATGGAACTAGAGAGCGACGCAATTGATATAACACTAATACGGCGGGAACCTTACTCGAGTTGGTGTGATTTTGAATATGAGCTCGACAACCAAGAAAAACTTTGTATCTATAAAGAGGAGTCCTTTCCTACAAGGGAGGACTAGAGGAGGCGATCATCGTCCGGATGAAGCAGTCAATGCCGCTTGCCTGCCTTGGTCGTGGTGGGAGGGTTGCGCGGTCCCAACACGAAGCAGTTGATGTTGAGGAACTCGCAGAACTGCCGACAGATCATAACAGAGAACACCAGCAACGACGCCCACGCGTAGACCTGAACATATAATCTCGCATTCTTCCTCGTTTTTTGCAAGTTTTCTTCCTCAACGACTCATTGACGCGCTTTGTCGTGCTTCTCATTGGGGTTCTCACTCGTTTTTACGGTTCAACCGCAGTCGTTCTCACGGAATAATCATGGGATTCTGGGTGGTTACTAATGATGATACCGAATCGAGAACGACTCTCCTCAATCCGCGTGCTATCTCGCTAGTCAGAGAATCGAGGGAGCACGGGAACAGATGAGAGTCGGGTTCCGATTCGCCAATAGTGTTTACCGTGGCGAAGGTGAGGACGTTGAGTTCGTCGAAAGGGTAGTTGTAGTACTGGTTGAACATGATAGTGATGGGCGCGAGGTAGATCCAGTCCCAGAGGATCAGCTCGGACTTGCTCATGTGAGCCACAACAACCCGCATGGCCATTTTGGAGGCTGAAATAGGAGGGTGAATTGGAAATTACTTCCCGATAAATTTTCTCCTCGTTTTCGCTTCCCATGGTGAGATTGCGAATGAAGAAACCTATTCTTGTCAAGTGTGCCCTAGTTCCTAGTGCGAACCTCCACCCCCATTCGTGTGTGCGTGTCGAGAGCCCCTACCCATCTGTCTTCCTGCACAGTTCTCTCCAGTAATAACAGTCTAGAGACATCATTTCCACCTTATCACGAAATATTGGGGGGGGGGGGGTTTCTTTTGGTGAATCGCTTCCTAGAATTGTGAGAAAATGATGTAGATTCATTAGACTAGAAACCCGCAAATGCAACTCTTGGACCCTAAATGACTTGTGTCGAGGGGACACAACGAAGGGTTCGTCGCGGTTCAATGGACACCGTGCGTCTCTCGCCTCATTTCCGGAGACCCTTATTGTTCTCTCTAATGGGGACACATTACAGAGGTACCAGGCAAGTACATATGCGCGAAAATCGCATGCGCAAAACAATGCCGTAAGTGTTATGTTGAGGGCTAGACGGCGATCAATTATCGCGATATGAAATAACGAAATAAGAGGGGGGGGGGGGCTCAGAGTAGTGATGCCCAATCTAGAGCGACTCTCCTCAATTCGCCCGCTCTCTCGCCAGTCAGAGCGACGAGAAAGCGTGCGCAATGAGGAGAGTCGGCAGCAGCACAAACTCACAGACGGCGCCGAATACGATGGTGAAGAGGGTGATGTTGTCGACGTAGACTTGGGAGTCGGCCCGAGCGTAGATCATACAGAAGGGAATGCAAACGAGGAGCAGAGGAAAGAGCGGGAACAGCACCGAGGTGTCCTGAAATCGAGTACGTGGTAGGTCAAGGCGCATTTTCTCTCTCACAAAAATCTAGTCAATTTTTAATTGGGCTTTCCCGAGATAAATCATTCGACTTGCCCACCCACCATCGAATCATAATTACCGCCAAAGCGGCTAATACGTCCGGTAAAACCATGTAAACAATGTGTCGAAAGTCTGCGTGCGCATTTCCTACGTATTGTGGGACAATTGGTCTGGAACTATAGTTGAAAACATGAACTGTTTCCGGAAGAGGAGGCTAGTTACGTTTGTTGTTGTTGTTGCTACCGTTTTTTGTTCCACGTTACTAGTCGCACCGTGTTTTTTTCGGCCACCACCCGAATAGTCACCGCAGAAATAACAGGGGATGCTTCCTTTGTTGCGGTTTCGAGCGAGTCTCGGGCCCCAGACGGCCGGCCCTACCACAACACACAATACATCAAAAGGACTTCTCGATGAGGTGGGGGGGGGGAGGAAGGAGAAATGGAGTGTAATTAGAGTCGGAAGGAAGGACTGTGTCTACTGGCGCTGCACACTCTCTCGCCGGTCAGAGACTAGGAAGAGAATGTCCAGGAAGGAAGAGCATCCCAACAAGGAAGGGCAAGGGGACATATAAGAAAACATGGTTTGCAACGGGATCGAAGAAACTGCCTATAACTGTTGGTAAAATAATTCCAAAGTGATACTTACAGCGACCGTGGAGCCATTCTTGCCGACTCCTTCGGAGAAGATGATGTTGAGATACTTGTATATTTGGAAGAGCGAGGTGAGCAGAGAACCAGCGACGGTTACGAAGCGCACAGTGAATCCAAAAGCCTGAAATCGGGTAATTAGATTGGACACGATGCACTAATTATTTGAATTGAGTGAGAAGTTAAAAGCTCCGTGGTGAATTATTTGACCGCTAAGTAAAATAGCAAAAGGGCAGTCGTATTTGTCATTCTAGCCATTTTGCCCTGCAAAACTAGAATATGATTACATGCCATTTCGAGTTCTACCCCCGAGAAAATGTTCATGAAAATCAAGAGGAACGAACAATCTCAGTCGCCCAGATAACATCTCCGAAGAGCGCAGTGGTGAGCAGCACGGAGATGACCATCATCTGAGCCTCAGTGACGTCGAATCTGAACAATGAACCTGATATTCAGGACCCGAAAGCGCACGTACAAATTGCTTGAACTTTCCACAAAATAGATCAACACCAATGGTAAGCCGGTTCCAGCAATAGAGCTAATATATGCCATTGCATAGTGTGTTATTCCATGAAATGGATCAACACCCTTCTCTGTATCCGTGCCAAATACGGTCCGAAGCCTGTCAGGGATGAAGGATGAAAATCCCTAGCCATTTTCTCCCCCCACTTCAAGTTCATCCGTAGATCGCCAGGGGATCATAAGATTTAAGGACAGATTCAAAGACCAAGATAACATCCCACGCATCCCTCGCTCTAACATGATTGCAATCGAGAAATTTGCTCGGATTCCTTCCTCACAGAAGGTCTACATCAAAATGAACTAGTGGTGTCAAATCGGAACCGATGCTCTTCTATACGATTACTCTCTCGCCAATGAGGGAAGCGAGAGAGATTCCAGGTATTGAGGAGACGCGGATTCCAATTCGCCATCACTAAAGTGGACCACCCGTACTTTTTACGAAGGCTTTCCACGGTTTCTCATCCAGCGGCATCATTCGTAATAATTTCAGAAATATCGAGAAATTTTCTCTGATCTTTTGGATTTGTATGTGAGGAAACTACGCTGCTGAAGCGATTCTACACTTTGCTCACCGTGCGAAACGCAGCTGTCCCGTGCAGTATGTGGACCAGTGGGCGCAGTAGAAGATGACGACGGACAGGACGTTGACGGCGAGCACTGCGCCCTCGACCTTACCCAGAGAGAGAGCGTAGCAGATGTTGAGCGTGACGAAGACTGCAAAGTTGAAAAATTACTGGATAGCTTATGGAAATATCCCTATTTTTTTCTATTTTTCAAAAGACTGAAATACTGAAAGAACAAGAAAAAGATTGTAAATATAGGGTCCATCAATCACAAGCTAACTGCTACGAACGGTACAATTTATCCTTGAAGCAAACCTCGAATTTTATGTTTCAACCACCATGGAAACTCTGGCTCAAATGCGAGCTTTGTTCGCAAAAGTGAAGAAAAAGAAGAAAAACAGCAGAAGCCGCTGCAATGTCAACTGTATTTCCATCGTAGCACGATTTGATTGGTTGTCCGGATAGGCGGTAGAGATGAACTATTCGGGCATATTGAGGTGTTTGTTAGAATAATGAGCAGGTTCCAGAAATATATCTAATAGAAGCCAATGTCTCGCTCATTCACTGCAATATATAGCTGAGTCATGTGCGAAAATGCCAAGCTCATCAAGATTCAGTAGATTCACCTCACTCTCGATTTGGGAACTAACTAACACGAATTCGTTGTGTACATCATCCAAAATAATAGGGAAGCTCATTTCCGATCTTCGTATTAGAGAAGAAAGATGAAATTTTGCAAAACGACTTCCTGAATTGTCGGAATGATCTCATTTCCTGTCAAATTCCTGTGCATATTTTCATGCGTGGCAGGAGAAACTGGAAGGTTTTCACGGAGATGCTCACTTCGGAAAATTTTAAACAGACGTTCAGGCAAATTCAATTGTCCAAAATTTTCAGAAATTAGCTGTTTCGAGAAAACTCTTCCATCTTTTCGTTCCCGAATTTCCATTCTCTAGAGCGCAGATAAACAATTATTCCTTGAAAATGTAATACAAATTGCCTCACCCTGAGATACGGCGTCGCATCCGTGGTCGAATAGTTCTCCGAGGGGACTGGAGCTGTTCGTCCGTCTGGCTTGCTTGCCGTCAATCGCATCCAGCGTTTGGTAGAGGAAGAGACCGAGGGCGGCTACGGCGTACGCCCATGAAGGAGCCTGATTTGAATATTTTTAATTTAAATTCAATTTTGTCAGCAAAATTAATTTCGAATTTTCCTACGTCCCTGGATTGATGAATACTATCGAAAATCAGGCCTTTCCTTTACTAAAATGTCACAGTTATAAATATTTAGATTAGTTTCAAATCTCAGTTTTACATCTAGCAATAATGATCCAAATAGGCCTGAAACGTTCTAGAACACGACCGATGATTCCCGTTAGTCATGTGGCCATCTATCATATTATTAGCCTCCGACTAGATTGCATTCTGTCACGGCATTAAGATGTATAGCGATACGGTTTGGAGTGGGCTAAATAATTCTATATCGTAACGAGACTAATGAATCTGATGACGGAAGTATGGGGATCTAATTCTTCTGATTTATTTATCTATTGAAAAAAAAAACTTTTGTGTTTATGAATTTATGTTCATTGAAATCTTTATTATGAGCATTTTTTAAATATTTTTCTGAGTAAACGTTCGGAATTCTCCAAAAACAGGTAAAAATCCAGTCCAATCATCGCCCATGAAGGCATTTTCCTAACGTGTTTGGGTATCGTATTTAGCGCGAATCAGAGCGTTTAACATTTTCGGCCATTTCGTTGAAACAACACGGTCACACCCCCTGCTGCTCTTTCTCTCGCCTCCTCCCCAATTCGATTCTCGCACACCGGTTGTCATATCGCATCAGCCTCTATCAGTTGTTGTTCGTTTTTTGTTGCTATTTTAATAGTGGTAACTAGTGATGTCGTTTCGGTTTTTGCTCTCTCCATTCTGCACACTCTCTCATCGGTCAGACATACGAGAGAGTTTGCAGAATGGAGAGAGCTGAAAACCGAAACGGCATCGCTAGTGGTAACTCTCGCCCATTCCCGCTTACCGGTTCGCGCGCCGAGTAACTGAAGTACGATAGGATGAGGCACGTTCCGAGGTTGATTATGAGTCCGATGAGGGTGATGAGGTTGGGCGCGAGCCACAGCGGACACAGGGGCACGACGGACTCCCAGAATCTGAGTCATTGCATTGTGGTTAAATACGCAGACATGGACAGATGAATATTGATATTGAAGTTGCATTGTTTGAACATTGTTTCGACCATAATTCAGCACAGGTTGTGACGTCACTTCGAACCATCAACCCATCAACGCGCGCGTTATCGCACAAAACATTACTAGCGCATAGAGTTTGTGATTGACAGTAGTTGGCCGGGATGCCGGACTTTCACCCCTCATCGTCCCCCCACTCTTTCAATAATCTCCGATCGCGAGAGATTCGAGGGCAATCACGCGGGCACGCACTCATATCAGCCCAGACCGAAGGCTTAACGATCGATTCGAGTTTCAAAACGCGCATGAGGTCAGAAGTTTCGAAAACTTCGCTGTTTTCGAAGCAATTCATTCTCGATCGAGGATCTTGCGAAAGAACGGTTGACTCAGCAAGAAAGGACTCCGACTGACCGTTTCATACAGAGTTCATCCAAGTAACTTGTGTCTACGGCGGAATATTTGTGGTCGCCCAGCCTCTTCATTTCCTCGCCCGTCAACTCGCAGTCGTTCTTGACGTACCTGGGCTGATTGAATTGGGCTTGAGTTGGACTGATCCTGATACATTCCAAATCCGACTTACCATTGCCAAAATCGCTGCGTGGTCGTGGGTCCTCGACTGCTGGCATTGGATGCTACGGATCGCTTAGGCGGCATGGGGACTGAACGACGCAAGATCGATATTATCGTGAGAATCGAGGTCAGAGTAGTGGGAGGGGAAAACGCGCGATTGCGCCATAGTAATGACGCATCGCGCGCTCGCGATCGGAACATTTAGAGAGGGAATTTAGAGTGAGAGACAAATGATAAACTGAGCGAGAGAAGACGAGGAGGAACTAGGGGGCACTGAACAGATGTCCACCTAAAAAACGTCTGATCTCCGTTTTCCAATACTCTTCCTCGCTCTCATTTCTTATCACGTCCACAAAGAGAGGACAACAATTGATCGATTCATAATAGTAGTAAGGGGAGCGGGAGGAGGGAGGGGGAGGAATGCTACACAAGGGAGATGGCCGAGTCCGATAAGGGAAGAGCGAATGAAGCAATACACTACATCGTGCTAGCACTCTCGTCGCTCTCCTCTCCCTTATCATGGCGTGAGGTATCACTCCTATCACCCTTCTTCTTCCCCTTTCCCCCCTCTTCTTCCCCTTTCCCCCCTTCTCGGAGACGATATCATACGACAATCGCGGGCGCACACGTGGAGTCAGTAGAGTGCGCATAATTGACGCTTCGTTCAGACTGTCTATCACCACTCGACCGGCCTAGACAGTGTGCGAAATGGAGAGACGAGTATTCACATTGCGTACTCTATACAGAGAGCAGTACTGCAGCTGGTGAGTTGGAGAAAGTCTCTGAGAGGTCACAATCTCTTTATCTGATTGTGATGATATATAGCGAGATGGATGGCGGGGAAAGGCGGGGTAACACATGGCGTGGAGGGCAGAGAAGCAGTTGATCACTCTTTACCTATTCTCTAGTTCACAAGGTGAGGGTGAATCGAGTGAGGGAGTGTGGCAAAGGGTAAAGGGGAGAAAAACGAGAGGAACAATCACATAGAGCGCGTGGCGAAGAGCTCACAGTTCGATTACGATAGATGATACATTTGTGTGATGAGAATTCGGAATCCGACTCTTTTCAATTCGCGTGTTCTCTAGTTTCTCTTATTGTCGAGAGAGCAAGTAAATTGATTAAAGTCGGATTCCGATTTGGTATCACTGTGATACAATGAAAGGAGATACCGGAAAGGGAATGCGATAGGGAAAGGACAGTACTGGCATTCAATGAGCGTTGAGGGCAAGCGGAGTGTGATATCATCAGTAGTGGGGGTTTGACATGGTCGAAAAGAGGGAGAGAGGGGAAGGGGACGGGGGTAATTGGGAAGGGGGAAGGGTCGCGCTCGTGTTTGCCATTGAACACCGTCGTCAGTGAGCGGCGAGTGTGTGAGTAGAAAATGTGCGGATTTGCGCCGAGACACACGCCGCTCCAAGCTCAGTGACCCGAGAAGAGAAGGGGGGGGGGGGTCTGTAGGAAAGCACTTTGATCCATACAAGACCGATTAGAGATGGGGCGCTCCTGATTGATGAGGAATGGAATACTTTCGAGTGGGATGCAGGAATTGATGATCCTCTTTCTGATCGCGATTGCGCTCCTTGCTTCTTGGCGTCTGAATAAATCGTTTACATTATCTTGATATTTGTAGAATTTGAAAAAAAATATAATCACTCCGATCTAATCAACCGTTCTAAGGAGTGAAAGGAAAGCTGTAGTAATGTGATGAAGCACATACTACGACATCGTGCGTTATGAATGTTTATATAAGTACTTACGTTCATAGTGTTGCTTCTCTGAGGGATGGGCCTTTCATGATTATTGCCATTGCTGCTCATCATCACTACGGACGTCGTACGCTTCGAAACTGGAATCCAACTGAATTATTCATCGCGTGTGAGTTTTGAGCTGACAGAAGTGTACTGTTCCTTCATATCCTCGTTGTTGAAGCGGAAACTATACATACGTAATTTCGAATGATGTTTATATTGAAAACATGAATTTCGAACGTTTTCCGAATAGTGTATGCCCGAATGAACACAAACTTACAAGGTTCACCCTTGGGCGACAAGGAAAGCATCGCCGATTTCTTCCTTCGCATCGATCGGTTTTCCTTCGTTTCGGAGAGGTATCGAGTGAACTCCGAAGGCGGCGGGCCGGAATCAGCTCGAAGGCCCAACAGTGCTGAAACGTGGTAAACTTTGGATTGATATTTTACAATCGGGCCTATACTCAAATAGAATTTATTTCGCACGAGTTTTCGTCTTAGATCATTAAAATTTGAATGAAGACAACGTATAAGTTCTCACTTCTGAGCTTGTTTTTCATCACTCCTGAGAAGACAAACATCGAATATCGGATTTCGATAAGTCGCGAAGAGTAGATGAATGCATCCATTATTAACCTGAAAACATGTATATTTTTCTTTTTTTTTTTTAAAAACATATTCAAACGCATGCTCTGCCGACTTTGTAGTGTGAAAGAATTTGTGAATTTTTGAGAGAACAAAATACTTACTTGAGAATGTGCAGGGACATAGACGAAGCACCCAGAACCATTCGTGCTTTTGGTTCCACTGGTAGGATGCAGGACGGGCATGTCACCATGTACTGAATCACCGTAGGCAGCCAACCTGAACAGTATAACTACTAAGGATGTAATCTCGGTTTTGGCTCTCTCCATTCCGCACACTATTTCACCGGTCAGAGAGACGAGAGAATACGCTAAATGAAGAGAGCGAAGGGTTACAATTTTTCAGCACTAGCTCGGATACTATTGTATCCGAGAATAAAATTTTTGTGACGCTGTTTTCTTCCATGCTTTTCCTACTCATGAATCCTAATTGCTTTGTTTTCCGCTTGTGTTCAGTGCACATAATACCCTCCGGCTATTATGTTTCTCGAACGACCGATCGACCGATCACTAAGCCTGACAAACGTCGCCGCTTCGTTTTTGGTGCGCTGAGGCTTTCCGGGGTATTCTCTGCTTTCTGCTTTCTCGAAATAGCGACGCGCGCAAATCATCAATTTTCCATGATGTTTTGGGTGGAAGTTGCAGGCTGTTGCGTTGCGGATAAGGAAGATGTGTGCTGCCAAATCGGAACCCAACTCTCTTCATTTCGCCTGTTCTCTCGATAATCCATCTGGCGAGAGAACTGAGTGAATTTTGGATACTCGTTTCCGATTTGGGATCACTAGAACATGTCCGAGAAGGCCATTCATACCGGAAATTCGCATCAAGAAGTGATAAGCGGAATGTCTGAGAGTGGCCGAGGCCTCTCCCTACTTCCACTTTCTCATGCTTGTTTTTCGGTGTGTGCCTCTCCTCCACTTGTCGTCTCTTCTAGAGATGGCTGTTCGGTTTTCAGCTCTCTCCATTCCACACACACTCTTGTTTCTCTGAACGGCCGGGAGTGTGTGGAATGGAGAGAGTCAACACCTAGTCTCTTCTTCACTCACCGAGACAGGCAGAACCAGCAAGCAGCACCAACGTCATCAGCAGCTTTCGATTCGAAGATCGCTTAGTGCTGTTCGTCTGAAAAGAAGCGTTTTTTTGTCACAACATGAGCATATCAAAGTAGATTTCGAACAGTGATGCCGCCTGGATAGTGCCCAAAATAGACATGAAAAATATTTTCAGGAACTTGGTTTATCCCGTGATGTTACCTTCCTAAGATCGTGAGCCCTCTCTCGATATGTGGCTAATGCATTCAGTGGAACTCGAATTGAGTCTCTCATTATCCCGCGTAAAGTGTGCTTGCCTCCTTCTCTCCGGTATGAATACCGAGCTACCGTGAATAGCCAAATAGCTAGGGGCTGAGAGTGAGGGAGGGTGGAGAAAATTCTCACTAGTGATCCGAAACTACTCTCCTCAACTCACCGGTTAGAGGAACCAGAGATCATTTAGGAGAGTCGGATGCCGAATTGTCATCACTACTGAACAGTATGACTACAAATGCATCTAAGGACAATATTTCGTATTTTGTTATACGTTGTTTATTTTTACTATTAATTCTCACGTTGCCTGTCGACTGCTGCAGCAGGGGATCCTTCTGGACGCGGCCCATGTGGATGAGGATATGGCCGTAGAGGAAGGAGAGAGTGAGCACGACGAGGATGAAGGGAATGACGACCATCAGCCGGAATGCCTGAGAATCTGAAAATTATATCATTTGTGGTATTTTTAGTAATATGAAGTATAATATACTCCATATGATCTATTTATGCATTTTCCGAATCTCTACTACCGAATCTTTAATGTAACGGCTCAATTTCCGTCTCTGAAATAGGCTAAAATCTTCAATAGCAAACTTCCAAAAAGAAATTCGATTTAAACGTCGCGTGTTTTTAGCCGTAGCTTGTATTTCAATGAATGGTATTTCCGGGATTAAGCGAAAGGTCACACTGCTTTCCACAGTGCACCATTGTTTTCGGCATCGAACTTTCAAAAACTCCTTAGGGAATGCCGTCAACTCATTGATCATTAGCTCAGTTTCAGTCATTCGGCTTTCTTATATGAAATTAAATCTTATTAATTACAGATTTTCTAGTGTTTTTTTAGAATCATCTAGGTTTGTTTTTCAATCTTTGGTCACTCCGGGAGGAAACGGGTACAAGTCCACACTAGTTCTTGACTTCCAGAATGCATCAGTGTTTACCGCATCGAACTTTCGAGAACCCCTTAGGGAAGGCCGTCAACTATCTGATTAACTCTCTCCCTGACAAGATGACGGGTGCTTCGCAAAAGTTGCATATTCCATTCGGGCAGATAAAGCCGCCAACTGCACGTCCTCAAGGGAACAAATTACCCGCGCACTGGCCCTCTCGAAAATATCCGGGAGCTGACGAACGAGAAAAGAATATAGTATGAGCTCTCCTTTTCTCAGTCGAACAATGACCAAGCCTACTGTGGCTAATGGGGAAAGACGAGAGAGAGAGAGAGAGAGAGAGAGAGAGAGAGAGAGAGAGAGAGAGAGAGATTGAGGATGCCCATACTCTAGAGGATTAACTCTGCAGCGAAGGCTTCCCGACATTCAGAACAACGTATTGGGCAGCCATGTAATCGTGACTTACCGGATATTTTAGCGTTGCTGCATCCTCGCTCTCGATCGAAGAAAGAGAATGTTTCTCCTGCTCGGAACCCTTTCTCCATGATGGTGAAGAGGGCAAGGAAGAAGGCGAAGGGCACGATGTAGGCCAGGATCATCGCACACCGAGCTGTCTTCGCTGTGATGACGTGTCTGCAGACAATATTTGTATTGTCTTCCATTGTACTCGTTAATCTTCTTTCGCACTTCTTCGCATCATCTACCCTCTTGTACAGTAGACAGTTTACTCAGCACGAAAATAACTCAACAACGCGTGTCAATTTGCGTCAAATTATGTATATCCTACGATTTCTGCGGTAGATGATGCCACTTTCTGGACTCTGGACGAAAAATATGTTCTGGTTTTATCAGAAAATGAGATTGTAGCACAAACGTTCGCGTTGAAGCGCATGACTTTCAATTACGATAATTGGAAAAATACAATTTGCATCAGATTGTAGCTTTCGTTCAAGCGAATGACGTCTTGAATATGACGACGTCGCATCTCTAACTACACCCCAGACCGTAATTGATGGTACACAGTGGGATCTCGGCTTGGACTTAGCTTTGGACTGACCGTCTGAGGGGGTAGACGATGCCAACGTAGTGGTTGAGCGCAAGAGCGAGAAGAGTGAACACAGAAGCGAAGAAGGTCGAGTACTTGCACACCTGAGATAATACGTTATCATAAAGAAACGGTCTTGTCTGTAATTTTTATCCACTCTTTAATTTACAAAGATCTTCTCCTAATAAGGAAGCAGCACATTATTTTATGATGGTGTACGTGTGTTTTCTTGGACCTTTGGCTAATAAGGAAACATTCATATGGGTCTATTGCGTTTTTTGGCTTATTCTTACACGAGAAGCCCCTACTGACGTGCAAGAAACTAACTCTATCTTTAGAGGTTTCAGTTGCTAGAATTGCCCTCGTTTCCTTATGCGCGCAACATTCACAGCAACACTTCTCTCATCGCTCTAAAAGAACAATGGTCATGCAACTCATAAATTCCGACGGTATGAATCAGACAGTGCTGCTCTTCGGTGCTTCTCCTCTCTCTCTCTCTCTGCTCATTCCTCATCCGATTATCTCCCCTTTCCAGCGTTTTCTCTACCAATACCCAGAAACGGATTGGATACACAGACCAACAGATGATAGGCTATCTGTCAAAGGATGCAGGCTTTTCTCCATTCCCCGGGGAGCCATAATGTCTGTTGTTCCTGGTGCAGGACTTCACCGACGGCGACGACGAAAACACCCACTACTGCTTTCGGCACACACACGAGGTAACGGCTGTCTGAATCCCGACCCTCCTTCTTTCTGGCTGAGCGACACTTCCCGGCCCAATAAGCCGCCATATCTAGTCTGTCATCTGCCATGAAGAAGTGACTATGATGCTCCAGTCTGTGAAAGAAGAAGAAGTCTGAAGCATAAAAGGCTCTCGCTTCCCTTTCCCAGTATGGCACGAGATGAGCGCAAAAACAGCTAGAGGAAGCCACGCAACAAGTCCCCATATTGGAGTCATACGCGCTCAATTAAGCGGCGGAATGGAAATGGCGTTCAAAGTTTGCACGTCAAGTGTTGATTTTGCAGCCTGGGATAATTATAGTTTCGGAAGAAAACTAGGATTTCGTTTAGAGATCTTTGCAACTTTCGACTTCGCGTGACGCACTGCTGTAACCGCGCATATTGAATTAGTTATTCGGCAGCGAAGAGTAGTTTGCACCCCGATAGAAACACGAGGCGCGTGTTCTACACTCCTTTTTTGACACAGGCTGACTCAATTTCCTCTATAAGTTCCAAACTGTCGTGTGCCCAAACGAGGCGATCGCGAAAGTTGTTTTGATGGGGCACAAAGTAACTTCTTAGTCGTCACTGGTATGTCTGGGATGGTCTGAGAGACAACATGAGACTAGAAGTACCTCGATAAGTAGGATGAAGCACATCGAGACCGAGTCTGGGATGAAGACGTTCAGGATGAACATGGTGATGTAGAAGAAGGCGCACAGGGCGTCCGACGCCGTCAACGACACGCACAATCGGAGATTCACCCCGATCGGACGCCGCAGATAGCGAGAACACTGGAATGAATCATGATTGGAAGAGCATCTCATTAAAAAAGTAGTGAAAAGTTTTCCTCTGCCCCCTTCTCCATACATAAAAGACAGGCACACAGTGGGAAAACACGGGGGATATCACACAGTCCCATTCATTCACTGGTATTTTCTCCCAGCAGTTTCCTCCTCGTCTCTTCTCTCAATTATCTTATCTCGAGCGCCATCCCTCATCCGCTGAGTCCTCAAACGAGGCACCCAGCTGTCGCATGATAAATGTGATCTGTGCTCGAGAGGTGTTGGGAATAGCCTGCCCATCCCCCTTCCGAGACACGGAGCACTTTCCGCTTTTCCAACAACCGCGAAGCGAAACAACAGCTCTCGTCTGTCTGCTGTCTGGAGTGTCCACCACTACTACTACGTGTTTGAATTTCAAGTGAGTGATGTGTATTCGGACGGGGAGGGCGCCTGTCCGGGCGAGATACTTACGCTCAACAGGTACAGGTTGACGAGTAGGGCGACCGCCGAGAGGATCGTCAGCAGGATCGAGCAGTAGGTACCGAAGGTGGTCATCCACTCCATCAGGTCAAGCTGCTTCAGCTGCTCTGGAGTCAGCTCCTCGTACGGGGGGTCGGTGGCGTTGTCTGAGGCGTTGAAACCCATCTGAATAGACACGTGATTTGAGATGCATTGGAACTCGACGCTGCTCAATTCGCGAACTATTTGTCTATTAGAGAACACGCAAAAGGATGAGAGCCTTTTTGCCATCAGGGTGAACAAGGAAGGCGACGGGGGGAGACTGATGGAATGCCGATGATGAATAGTGCTATCTCTCTCACTCTGGAAGATCGTGACAAGAACGATGCTAGCGCGCTCCGATGAATCATGGGTGTCTAATGAGAAGATAGGCCACTGGGATTGGGTGTTGTTCCAGAACCGCAGCCGCGGGAAGAGGAGAGGAATATGAATTAATGAGCGACGAGAAGGCCTCGCGACAACACAAAACACACAGCCAAAAGACGAAGCGAGGATGAATTTGTATGTCAACGAGGATGATGTCGTCGATTAGGGCGTGGGTTGTACGAGCAAGCAACAATAATGATGATGATGATGATGATGAAAGGACAATACGCCCGTCTCATCCCAGTTTCGGCCCCGTGATTCCCCTGAACTGCGCCTTCTCTAATCGAGAGTGAGGCGAAGGGGCGGGGCTCTGCGCTCGGTTTGACTCCTGCTGACCACTTTTCCTCCTCTTCCTCCTCTCACCCACCCTCTTCCCCCTTCCTCAGACTTGAATACCCGGATCTCTCTGACAATGCAGGACAAGAAGACGTGACACACGGTTGAACTGTGAATGCTGGTTGTGTGGGGGGGGGGGGGATGAAGAAAGGGGGAGGAGGGGGGTCGCTTCTGTCGAATGGGCACAGACACAGGAGCGCCAATTCACTCTCTGGTGAGTGTGTGTGTTCAAAGGGGGACGACCAAAACGGCGACAATGAACTTGCGCTCAGCCCCTCCCAGGAGAGAAAAGAGGAGAAGAGACCTCACACACTACCCGCGCTGAAAACACCCACACACCAGTGAGCGCGACCATTGCCGGAGACTGTACATAATCGACGAGAACTTATATTTTCGGTCTCCGGTCGACTCAGGACATCACAGACGAAATCCCCACACTTTGTGTATGGGCATGAAATTCGAGATACGGTCGAGATTCTCGATACAATCGAGACACAAAAGGCATACCAAGAAGTAAACAAAATGAATATTTGTGCGAAGAAGACTTCAGTTAGCATTAGAGTATGATGAAACGGATCTTCCATCCAAATAATGAAAAAGGACTCGGAGTGAGGGGGGATTCCACCGCCGCCATCGCCCAATAAACAAGGCAGGCAGACACATACACGCATGCTTCTGCTATTCAGATTGACAGAAACGGAAGGGACGGGGACAAGAGGAGGAAGAGAGAGGGAGACCCGGAGTCAGATCGGCCAATATGATTCCGCACGCCGCCCAAATCGTTTCCCCTGGTCGTTGTTATGAAGTGGAGAGGCAGAGGAGGTTACAAAAAACAGGTATGGGGAAAGGCTCTTGGATTACGGTCGATGATATCTATACCAGGAATTTCGGGGGTGGTCTGACGAACGCCACGCACGTGCCGCCGCGATTCCTTGTCTGCATCTTGTCTGGTTTGGAGTTCGACGGAATGCGCACAAAGGAACATGGGAAAATGGAGGATTACGGCGCGACTTTGTCCGAAAAATACGACGAGAAGCGCCCATTTGGGCGCCGATTTACGTGAGAATGCGAGCAAATTCAAAGGTTGTTCCGACCAGGTTAGAGCTTCGTTAGTGGGACTGCGGGATGAAGCCCGCCAATCAAGCTATGAAGCAATGAACGCGCAACATTCCAGTCACATATTCGCTCGGCCACTTCGAAACACATTTGGACAACGAAGTTAGTCTAGTTCTCGAGCAGTCATTCCGTTTTCAGCACGTAGTAGGTTCATGCGTTCGGAAGTTGTGCCGTGACCGTTTCCTCCCAGAAATGAAATATGAGCCCATGTCAGGCGTAGGAGTACCAAATAGTGGCCGAGAAAGGCATCGGATGTGGACGGTTTGCGCTGGGCGATTTATATGTCTCCCGATGTGTGTGAGGTCAGCAATACATTGGTAAACGCGCTCGCAGTATCACTGCACGGATAGGGACAGACGGTACTTTTGTCATTCTGCCTGTGTCTCTCAATCCACCGTCCATCAGACCACACGCATTCCAATTTCCCGTCCTCAAATGGGTGGGCGCGTGATGACGTGAGACTACCAGGAAGAGAGTACTGATGGCATCAGCTTGATAATGAGAACTATTCCACTCGGAACACCAGTTTATGAATAGGCGCTAAGCAGCTTGCGCAAGACATATTAGAAGAATACTAGGGCATGGAAATCCCGAGAACACGGAAGATCCCGCATTAGTAGAGTCGACGAACGTTTTGACTGTCTAGTGGAATTTGCGTCAATTCAACAGCTGGGAAATTCCAGGTGTTCAGCATGTTGTGGTCGATAAAGTACGGCATACGCGGAACGAATTCCGCACTATCAATTAGATAGCATGATTTCTGCACGGATGTTGACAGACACCCAAAAGCTCAAGCTATAGCAGGCATTATATTGGGAAGAATCATTGACGCTATACTTGGCGCTTGGAGACTGCATAGAGACTGCATAAATCACCAAGATGGAATGATTCATCGTCCAGGCTTCTCATTCAGTCCAAGATTCGACAATAATCGTATTCCCCCATCCACAGAAGCTTCCCTCCTCACGCTCCCCGTTCATTTGCGACACAAATAATCTGGCCGAGGCTTGTGCATAGAATCGTGACTTTAATCTCATTTTTCATCATCATCATCATGGGATGAGTACATAGTGCTACAGTATACGGAAGAAGGGACAGAGAGGGGGAAGAAGATTGAAAACCACTGCGGAGGAGAATACGGAGAAGAACAGAGTGGGCGAATCTGAGAAAGAACGTCGACGAAATAAGCTTCAGACATCTTGAATTGACAGGACATGGGGGCTAGATATACTGGGAAACGAGATCGGTCAATACTTGCAAGAGATCAGAAAACAAGTTGTGAATCTGGGGGAAGAAATGGCGATATGAGGGACAATGGCGACACTCGCCGACGGGAAACATTATTGATTGATTCCAGAGAGAGGGAGAGATCAAGTCGATTAGAGAGATTGGTGGCGGTTCTTTGGATGTGAATAGGGAAATGACATGGTAGGACGAATAGAGAACAGAGGGAGAAGCAATCACTGTGAGATTTCAAGAAGCGTCAATTATGAGTCGAGATTAGGCGGTGTACAAAACGGAGCTGGAGAATAACATGCGTCACATTCAGAGTCAAACAATAATAGAGTAGCTACACGATTAACTAGTCGTTTGAAGTAACTTTGCAAAACAGGGAAGAGGCTTTGAACGAATCGAGGCAGAAATATGGTACATAGATACGAGAATAACGGGGGAAGGGGCAGGGACCGAAAGTGTGCGTGTTTTTGATTGATAAGGCGTCTGTCTCTCATCGTTCTGATCAATTGTTTCTTCTGCGTCAAACGTTCGCCATATGACATAATTCATTGACGAGTGCAACGCAGCTGTTCTCGCCCCACTCTAATTATATCCCAATTCACTTTTACACACACTTTCGATCCCATGAGTTCGACGAACCTAGTTCATAGAGGTTAGAGCCAAAATCAGGACAAGCACAACAAATGACAGAGACACGGACATCAGAATGGAGAGATTGCCTAGATGAGGGGAGAGGTTGGAAATAAGGGGGGATGGGATAGGAGAGGGAGAGGGGATAGATGGGGAAGCACCCGTTGATAGGCGATTGAAGAGGGGGGGGGGAGGGAGAGGTCAGCTTCGTATCCGCATCTTAGGTCTGCGGGGCCACCGAGATGGGCACGATGAAGTCCTCTTGTCCGTCAGCCATAGCATTCGCCTGAACCTTCAAGGTTACCAATCGGACGTCGTCCGACGATAGAGAGAGCGATAGAGGACAGTGGGGTTGCACGACGGGGCGAGCACGCCACCGGATACGGTAGCCAGACTACGGTAGTCTCTACGGTATAGAGACTACGGTAGGTCACGGTGGCGCGCCCACCCGTCTGTCACACAGTAGGAAGCAATAAGCGAGAGAGGAAAGTGGAGAGCCAACGAGGGGAAATGGTTACCTGTACAACTGGTATGCACCCTAGCGCGATTGTCTCCGTGTATTCCACGTACTCAAGGCAGTTCTCGTCAAACATCAATACTCGTACCTAGAAATAGGGTTTTGATCAAATGTCTCCTAGTTTTCTGTCGCCGTACATGATATTTGAGTGGTTCGCATTCGAAAATCTTTCGTCCGACCAGCTTGGAGTTTGGCCGCTTGCACGAGCAGCGAACCTCGGTGAGCGCAGCGGGGATCCGCTGAAAAGGATGCGATGATTACGATAGTTTATCAGTAACTGTAACTATTAGAAGACTACGATAGTCCCTCGGGTCACGGAGCTAGGGATTTGCGCATGTCGATGTGCGCGCGTTTCTTTGCGGAGGCGATGCTACTGCTCTGCTCCAATTCAATTAGCCCCTTCCGAGAAGGGACCAGAGACGGGGTAGAATGGGGGAGGGGGGGGGGGGGTGATTCGCCCAATTACATCATTATCATCATCACTTTCATCTTCATCTTAGAAGAGAAAGGAAGAGATGTGGAAGCGGGGGGGGGGGGATACAGAGAGAGGTTTTGCGTAGGAGCGATGTAATTGGGCGCTGGATTGAATTGCAGCTGAATGAGGAAGAACACGGAACATGTTGCGCAAGAGTGATGACAAATCGAGACCAGAATCTCCTCAATTTGCATGCTATCTCTTTTCTCTTGCCAGAGAGAGATTATGCAAATTGAGGAGAGTCGGTGTCGATTCGGTATCAGCAGTGCTCACCCGCGGATTGTAGTTAAGGACGTATTCGAATTTGCACAGCGCCCGCTCCCGCAACGGAGTCTCCGGGCTGACTTGGTCCACCTTCTTGGCATCGCAGGATGATGAGGACGTGGTTACTTGCTCCCCATGCTTTAGCCCGCCAACCTGGACACATTGATCATTTGATGGATACGACCGAAAGATTATCCGTTATTCTAGAATTACCATACGTAAGTGAAATCACGCAAAAAGCGAGAGTTACTCTATCTTTGGACTCACTTGTAATTTCAGGAGCGCTGAGTGGTAACTGGGAGTAATCGGCGAATAGTGAGTCGTGTTTTTCCGATGTAACCAACTGAAAAAAGTTAAATGTAACAGTCGAATAACAAGTCGCGTCTTTTCCGATGTAATCGACTGAAATGCCAATATAGTCTAGAAATATGTTCTCGGACGTCTCCCTTCTCTTTACTTGAACTCTTGATATGCGAGGGACAGCGATTGTGTGGGAATGTACACAAACAAACAATACAGCTGTCTCGAAGGGAGAAGGGCAACCGCGTTCCCTATTACCGTCACCGGCGAGGATAACAATTTGTTCGCGAAGCACACGTGATCTTACTGTATCTATGCGTAAGATCAACGATCAAAGATGAAGGACTCACTTAATGAGCGTTCGCTCAAAATCGGCGCCTTCGCCGCTGAAGCGATGATAACACTCTTGTGGGCCAATCAGTTCTGCGGCGGTTCCTGTCCTTCGTATCCGGTAAAAACCCCTGCAAAGCTGGTCCATTAAACGCGTCACCAAACACCCGTTCGATGTCGATCGTACAATTCACATTACCGTATCTTAGCGTGCCTAAGTGTCCAGATGACATATATCCGATATAGGCCTCATTATCGGCCAATTTCCGCCTACTGGTCGCATTCAATTGCCGCAGCGAGCTTTTGTGCGGCTATTTATGTGTACGTATTTGTTATTATTTGTTGTGTGTGTTTTGTGTGGGGATGTGTGCCAATATTCTATGCCAGCTGCCCTCCCCTACTATTTCTGGGGAAGATATCGAAGCGCGTGGGCTGCTAGTAGTGATGGCAAAACGGAATCGACTATCCTCATTCTCGACGCTCTTTCGTCAATCAGAGAAGCGGGAGAACACGCGAATTGAGTAGAGTGGGGTTCCGATTATACATCACTAGTTGTTAGGATTAGATGAAAAGGCAAGAATTAGAGATCGCTAATGGACCATCCGATAGTTCTCTGGTAGATGTGAGACTTGGTGATGGAAAATCGGAACTCGACGCTCCTCAATTCACACGCTCTCTGGTTTCTCTTACCAACGTGAGATCACCCAAAATGAGGAGAGTTGCAGTCGATTTTCATCACTAGTGAGACTGTCACTAATACAAGGACTCATTAGGGCAGGGAGAGGCTAAAGGGGAATTAGGGTCGGATAAAAATCAGTAAAGATGACTGACTCGACTGCGCCGGAGAGGTGAATGATGACGAGAAGTGCGCTCCACGGAGAAATGATTAACGGTGTGATCTGGAATGATTATTGGAATGGATGCGGGGGGGGAGGTGGTCTGATTCCAATCGTGCGCGCACTTGGCGAGAGAAAAACAATCGGAAAATCACGCATTGAGAAGGAGGCAAATCATCTGTCGCGAGCCATAACATCGAACGGTATGAGAGAGGGTGCTACAGAAGGGACACTGCTGCCAGTGACAGTGAGTGTGTGTGGAATGGAATTGAAATTTCGGTCGACAAAGGCATGAAAGAACAAAGGGCAGGTCTATTGCCGATTCCTGGCATGCTCCTAAGATTCAACAACACTTTGAAACGTCGAAATGCATGAGAAATTCGTCGCGCTAGCCCATTCATTGCATAGGATCTCTGACATAGGAGGAGCTGCTGCAGATTCGAGAGGATATCAATAGAGCTCCGACGCATCCGGGGGAATGACAGCAGCCCATCCCGATAATATCCAAGTTACAAGTACAAGAGGGGGAGGAGCGGAGAGGGGAGGGGAAGGGGAGAAATGTAAACTCCGCCTTACGAAAAGCGCGCTGAACTACGGTGTGTTTGAGGGCACTGACCGGGGAGTGGGTGGGTATAAGCGAAAACTGATGTGATTCGCTTCCTTGTTGTGACAGTTCACGAGTAGGGAATGTTGTTCTAAAGAAAGCCACCAAGAGGGAATACCAGACGTGCCGGAGTAAACGTGCCCGCCACTCGGCACAGTTTCAAAATGCCAGCGCATCTAACCGAATTTGGGGGCGCTGAATACCCGACGACGCATATGGTCTGTGTGTCTGAAGAGAAGCCGAGAGCGAAGAGAGGATTCTGAAGAAAGAGACTAGGAGGAGCGGAGGGAAGGGAAGGAGGGGGAAGGCACCCAATCTAGCCAAATCTTTCTATTATAATCATAAGGATAAGCGAGAGGCTGCGGCCCCCGGGACGACAGAAAATACATCTATAATATGCTGGAATGTGTAAACGAAACCAGCAGCAGAAACATGTGACGGAGGCGGATGAGAATTACCCCCCGCCCATGGCTTAATTGGTGCGGGGAGCGATCGAGGGTGGGGGCGGATACTGTAGGCCGAGAGGGGGCCAAGGGTGGGGGGTACAGGAGGCAAGGGGGGCGATTCGCACAGAGAAATATCGGGGCAAAACCGTTCGGAACGAGCACAATAACACGAATGGGCCTCTCGGGGGCGGGGTTCTAGATCGATTGGGCCAGAATCCACTGATTTCCCTGGTTTGGCCCCGTCTGATTTTGGGTGCACGTGCACCCAGATGACCGCCCGCTCGACCGGGACCCGCGGGGGAGGCGGGGGAGGCGCGGGGGAGCGGGTCAGGGAGGCAGCGGAGGGGAGGGCGCAAACAGTCTCGGGGCAGGGGAGGGCCGAGAACGGCTGACGCGTGCACTCAAGAGGAGGGGGAGGGGAGGTGACCCGATCTCGGGGGGGGGGACTTTTTAGAGGGGAGCCTCTTATTATGTGCACGTAGGGGGAGAGGAGGGAATCCTCAAGCCTCCCTCTCCCCACTCCCCCCTCCCTAATGATCCGTTTGTGACTCGCGCCCATAGTCACACGATCAAGAGATCAACAGCCAGACACTACGTCTAGTTTGATTTCGCCCTACCTCGAGGTGAGGTACGGCGTGAAAAACACTGACCGACTGGTTGTCCATAGGGAACCGGCGGCGGCGCCACGGCTTCTCAGATTTCCAATAACCGAATTAGCCATCACACTTCACGTATGCGCAAGCGACGTTGTCGGGTGAAAAATACAATGAGAACTGGAGACGATTGCACTTTCGTTTCTGCTATGAAGGACCGCAGTGAGTGACAGGCACAGATTCTTTACCCCCACAAACCCGAAAAGAACCCTGAGGATCCGGGTTGAGCTGAAAGGCACTCGATGATGAATGGATGGAAGAGTGCAGCGGAGAGGTGACTACCGTAGTCAGTGTCTGTCCGATTCTGAATAGAATAGGAGTGTGAAGTGGTCGTCGCACATGGGAGAAGCCCAATTCACTCCTCCTCCTCCTCCTCCTCCTCTTTTTCGCCTTCGTCAGTTTTTCTACTTTTACAGGCTCCGCCCTCTTTCTGTTTCTGCTGCTGCTGTTTCGAGATTCGCTTTCGCTCCCATGCTTTTTCTGAGAGGGCGGAAGGAAAAGGAAGAGAGGGGCACATCACTGAGTCGAACGGTGTGAATGAACAAAGAGGGGCAGAGGAGGGATGGGGAGGGGGAGTTGCATCATTATTACCCCCTACTGCGTTGGGTGGATGTGAGGTTAAATAGTGCCGATGGCAGTGATTGCAGCATATGTGCCGTGTTTTCACGGCGATTGCGACCGGAGACGAGAGATGCGTTGGTCCACTTCCCTCATTAGCTTGGTTGTTTCATCTGATCACGTACCCATAGGTCACTCAATCGTCCACTTTCCCTCCCTTTTCACTCCTTATCAGTTTCCCCTCCCTCCACGCATTCCTTCCTCCCTAACTTATTCGTAATCGCGTGGACAGTGCACCCTGGTACAATCAGACTCGTACCTCATCAAAACCCATCCACGCGTTTTCCTTAATATGTTCAAGAAATTGGAAGTTCAGCACTTCCAAGCCACCAAGAACCAGATTAGCTTGCGAGTAGTGCATAGTGCAACTCCGCCGTTCCCCTTATCCGACCTTGCAGCTCAGAGTCGAGTACTCTCCTCATTTTGGCCGTTTGCACGATCAATTACGTTGATGATAGCCAACTCATCTATCCCTCATTCCGGTTCATCCCCTCCTCTCCCGTCTTTTTCTCGCCCCTCTCTTCCCCTATCACCTCTAACCGTTATCAAGAAGGGGAGGAGGACGGCCAAGGGGGAGGAGGAGGCGGAGGAGAACAGTCTGCCGCCCATGAATCCTTTCACTTTTTGAGTACGCGCGCGCATGGCTCTGCTGCCATTGATACCATATCATATCTAATCGATCTCAAATAAGCTTGATCTAGTCCTCATTTCACTCATTCGCAGGCTCAGTCCTCCCCAATCAGTCATGCTCCGATTGTCCACTCGTCTCGCTCGTTTTGTGCGCGCCGGCTCATCATTAGTGCCCGCCGCCGCGGCCCCCGCCAAAGTAGTGCCTCTGGACAACGTCGGCGCAGTGCCAGTGCACGACTCCAACGGCAACTGGAGGTAACTTGCATTCGCCTTGTCAAGACCAGGCGACGGGTTCTAGATGGTTGATCCCTTTCTCTGGTCTTGTGCATTTGACAAGTGGACTGAGATACTGTTTGTGTGAACCGGCAAAGTCCTTGCAGTACGAAGAAGCGCCGCCACCTCGCCCTCAACGCGCGCTCCGACCTCCAGAAGGCCCAAAGGATCGTCGTCAAGTTGGGATCGGCAGTGATCACTAGAGATGACGAGTGCGGCCTCGCCCTGGGCAGGCTGGCCTCCATTGTTGAGCAGGTACACAGAATTTGGTAGAATACAGTAATCCACCGCGGATCATTCCAGGTCTCAGAGCTGCAGCTGAGCGGTCGCCAAATGCTCATCGTCTCATCGGGAGCTGTGGCGTTCGGGCGCATGAAGCTGCGACAGGTACCGTGACCTACCGTTCCCGCCAGCCGTTACAGTATTCCTGATCACCGTATCCAGGAACTGGTGATGTCGATGTCGATGAGGCAGACGCTGCGGGGCCCCAATGAAACTAAGGCGGACAAGCGAGCGTGCGCCGCATCCGGCATGCCGGGCCTGATGTCCCTATACGAGCAGCTGTTCCAGCAATACGGAATAACCGTCGCCCAGGTGAGCAGAGCGGGAACCTTGGAATGGCTTTGCCGACTCAGGTGAGGGTACCCACCCTATTCGGCCAGCTGTTTCAGCAGTATGGAATCACTGTGGCCCAGGTTTGGCATGAATTTCTAAGAATAGAGTGCAATGAACACATCCGGATACGAAGGCCAGTGATCCCTGTGGTCAGGCTTCTCTCGTAGTCTCCAAACTACTGCACCAATGTGCGTGGTCGAACCGGAAGTAGCCCCTTTCGCCTCCTTCCTTTTTGTCTCTACCCTCATTTCGTCGTCTCACAGCTACGAAACTCATTGGGGGATTCTTCGCAATCAGCAGCCACTACGAAACCGTAGGGATTCCCCTATATTCCCCCTCCTCCAATGGGTGAATGCAACCATGGGAGAATAACACCGTCACAAACGGCTTCCGAAAGATATTTTCGAAAATTAGCCATAGATTGGTGCCGACTACTGGTGATGATCATTGTTCTACAGGTGCTGCTAACCAAGCCCGACATCGACGATCCTCAGAGAAGAAAGAATCTCCAAGCGACGATCGAATCGCTGCTTTCACTCAATATTATTCCCATCGTTAACGCAAATGATGCCGTCGCGCCAGATCCCAAGCTGAATATGGTCAGTAAAGCTTAGAAATCATCGTTACAAAGCATTAGTTATGATTCTTTGGAATACTCTGGATCCATACATAGGTGCGTATCGATCTTGGTAGCACTATGATGTGGTCCTGATATTCATAATACGTGAGGTATGAGGATTCGCGGCGCGGTGTTTCTCGCACTCCATTGATACCATTACCACTATACTCCCGTGTAGTAGTAACATTATCAACTTGGTAATATCACAACAAATCAGCCGGATCGATCGCGTAGGTCGGCCAACGCGAAAGATCAGTGGACTCTTGAACTTTGACACTTCTTTGGGCCGGAAAACAGCCCGGCTTCTCGCTCAGCTATAAGAAAGGCAATAATAGGATAGTCGGTCACTCGCGAGTGGACTATAGTCGGTCACAGTTGATAGTATCATGAGAAAGTGATAAGGGGGGATCATTCTCGGGGCCACGTGAATTCAATTAGGACGGTGAAAATGTTGGGAAATGAAGGAGTTTTCCTCCAAAATTTCCGATTCCAGCACATCTCCGACAATGACTCACTGGCCGCTCGTCTCTCCGCCGAGATCGAGGCCGAGCTAATGATCATCCTCTCCAACGTCAACGGCGTCTACACGGG
Source organism: Pristionchus entomophagus (assembly GCA_036245825.1). NCBI lineage: Eukaryota > Metazoa > Nematoda > Chromadorea > Rhabditida > Neodiplogasteridae > Pristionchus > Pristionchus entomophagus. The sequence goes on from BTSX01000006.1 coordinate 31,024,443, forward strand.
ACCTCCGGACATGGAGGGATCTCGCCTCCTCACCACCTACGTCCCCTCCGAGGCCACCGGCGTCGTCTTCGGAGCCAACTCCAAGTTCGGAACTGGAGGCATGGAATCCAAGGTAATCCATCAACACTAATACAGTTGGCACGATAATATTTTCTTTCAGGCGACAGTGTTTTTTGCAGAAGTAATCCAGACTATACGATATGTTTTCTCTTTGAGGCTCATGCGCATCATTAGATCCGTCTCATTTTTGATCTCTGCTCGTCATTCTTGCTGTTTACAAACAATGATCTCAATTATGTCGGTGATAATACCGTCAGGCTGCTTCGATGACCCCAGTAGTGCCAAACATGTTGACTGTTGTTGACGCTGATGCTGCTCTTTTGTCTCAGATCGAGGTCAAGCGACGCGTCTCTTTCCAAACATGTTGTCGCGCTTATTTTCGCTCTATCACTAATTGGGAAAGCCCCCTCTGATCAGTGATCACAGGGTGTGGGGGGAATTCCCCATTGCAATGATGGTGGTGGTTCTATTTTCAGCCATCTCATAATGCGCGAGCATGTGCATTACACACACACACACTAGCAACGTACTTTGAACCGAGCACGCGCGCGCGCTGATATTGAAAAGGGGATAGATAATGGGAGAGGGGGCGAAATGTCGCGCAATCTGCCTCTTTTGTGGGTCTATCTACACACGACTCAATTAGGTACACGACCAGGAAGGGAATGGGCTCGGATCTTCTGGCCATGACAATCTTATTAGACACGACCCGCGCCCGCGTTTCTTTCTTCTAAGAGCTCCGTGGCATTTATGGAGCGGCGTCGGCGTTAGATTCAGTAGAGGGAGAGAAGCAACCAGCCCCTTAGCCCCCCCCCTCAAGTGGTCAAGGCAGCCGGGCTAATTCGGTCTTTCTACGCCGCGTCTGCAGAGAAACAGTGAGGGGTCTGCAAGATGTCCCATTTAGCAAGAACAAGCAAGGAGGAAGAGACTGGAACGGGGTGGGCTACAAAGCACGGGGGTGTTCGAATTCAGACACACCGTCTGTGCATAAAACGTGTCGGAAAGGAGAAATGACCGGGGAAAACAATGGAGTGGAACGGACAACGGGGAGGGCTACAAAGCGCCGGGCAAAAAGTGGTGGGAGTTCTAATTGGGAGACGTCGCCGCGCTGTTTCGTGCACAAAACGATGGAAGAAAGCGGAAGTGACGGAGCGCGAGAGGGCAGTCCCCCTTGATTGCGAGGCCAGTGCTGCTGTGACTGCAACAACGACGTCATTCAACACGCCTTGCTGCGCAGGGATGAGTCAGAAGGCGTGTCGAGAGATAACCGCATTTGGAACACCCTCTCGAAAAAGCGAAGAGGAAAGCAGGAAATAGAGGAAACCGCAACAAAACAGATGTGCATGAGACGTCATCCAAGCATGGACATCTAATAATGATGGAACCTCATCCCCCTCATTTCCCATAATCTCTCTTTTCTCTGTGCAGGGAGAGATCGCGCGAATTGTGAAGAGTCGTTTGTGTCATCAATAATGTCTAATGAGCTCATCATCACAGCTAATTCTTCCAGGTGACAGCATGTGTGAACGCTCTCGAGAACGGCGTCACTACCGTAATCACCAATGGACTCAATCAGGACGCCATCAAGTCCGCCGTTGCAGGAAAGAAGGTATGATCATTCCAAACTCGCGCTCATTCCAAACTCGCGTCCGCAACATATTATTGGACATTTCACTAACGTATCTTATCGTTTTTTCTCGGACTCCAGTGCAATGCTCCCGCATGATTTGTGAGACATGATTAACGGGAATTCAATACCCTTTTTACGGCGGTTAAACGCTCGCAACAAGCCACTCATCGTCTCAAGTTAGGATCTAGTTGCAAAACAGGCGATGGGGTGGAACACAGAAATGCCTAATACCGTTACCGTGTTTTGACTGAAATGCATAGATCGCCTACGCGCCGTCGTTTTTCGCTCACTTGATACAAGTGTGTGTGTGTGTGTGTGTGTGTGTGTGTGTGTGGGGGGGGGGATGAATCTGCGTCAGCTTCAGGCATCGACACTTCATATTTAGCCATTAGAGTCTAGGATAGAGACCTTTTCCGCATTGAGCCGCGCGCGCGCGTAATCTTCGTGTGCGTGAACAGGCGCAGGCATTTCCGAGAGTTGAGACAGAAGAGGAGGATGTGCTGGGACTGACAGCGCCGGACTCCGCAAGCGACACTTTCGTAATTAGCAGGAAAGAAAGTGTTGCGGGGGGGGGGGGGGGATCGGGGCGAGAAGCTGGAAATAACTGCAGCGAGCGAGAGAGCGAAATCCCACGCTGGCACACGGTGCCATAATAATCAGAAATGAGAATACGATTGCCGGCCGATGATTTCATGACCGAGATACAAGCGCGCTTTATACGAATTTGCGAGAATGAACAGTTCGCATCAGTGGGGAAATGGGGCTTGATGCAAGAAAGACAACGTGATATTGGAACGCGCAAGATACAATAGCGATATAGGAAATGCGCGAGAAAGAACAGTTCGCAGCGCTGGGAAAATGGGCTTTGGTGCGATAGATAACGTGATATACTGCAGGTGGGAACAATGTTCGCCAGAACCCATCGCTACGAGGGACCGCCCGTCGACGAAATCGCCTCCAAGTGTGAGTTGCAAGTAGTGATAACCGTTAATGCCAGATTGAGAACGACTCGAACGCGGCAATTCCAACGGTGAAGCGGGCTTGACGAGTTCGTAGCATCATCCCTAGTTCCAAGCGCCAGAGAACTGTGGAGGCGTGGTGGATAACGAGGCGTGGTGGTGCCCAGAAAAGGCCCAAAGGTCCCAGTGTTCCCGTATTCGGGCAGCGGACGAGAGCGGTGAAGAAAACAACGCAAAAGAAAATGAAATCAGAACCCAGCGCGAGAGGAATGTGAAAACTCGCTCAGCGATGCGCGCGCTTACTGCATTTCGTAATAGAGCTACACAACGACAAAAAAACACGCGTCAAAAGAGCAGAAATAGGGTTGTGCGGAATGGAGGGATGACCAGGGATAGGTTTGATTAATGACGTCATCAGGTCGCGATTCTGGCCGACTCCTCTCGTCGTTGACGAACAAGGAGCGAGCGGCCATCGTGCGGAACATGGCGGGACTGCTGATATCTCGCGAACAAGACATCGTCGACGCGAATAGACTGGATATCAAGAACGCCCAGGCCGCCGGTAAGAGGGGCGCGGCCTCCAGGGAACAGCGAGGAGAAATCGTAGCACTACGAAAGCCGGATATGACTCGATTGAGCGCATGCGCTATATCGGGGATACCACGACGAATTGGAATTGTCATGACAAAACAAGGGTGCAGAACAACGCTGGCATGGGTTCATCGCGCACCGCAATTAGAAATTGACGTCGAATTGATTGTTCAAGACAAATTTATGCATTCTGGAACTAGTTTGACCTTTACATTCAGGTCTCGACCCTCAGTTGTTAAACAGACTGAAGCTGACCAAGCCCAAGCTGATGGATCTGAACGCTGGCCTGAACATGATCGCAGACTCAGCTGAAGAGTTGCTGGGAAGAGTGCTGAGAAGGACAAAGGTACAGGGGATGTCCTCGACGACATTCGCATAGCATATGACACGTAGAAGGAACTACGGAACTTGCCAACTCAGGCCAAGATACAACTCATAGACTCAGAAATATCAAAAGATCATATTGGAGTGCAAATTATCATTTCGAAGAGCAAAGGATCATCATACACGGAACTAACAATTGTAAAGCATCGAGTTATTTCAGGTCGCCAGCGGACTCTACCTCGAGCAGACTACCGTACCCATCGGCTCGTTGATGGTCATTTTCGAGTCGAGACCCGACTGTCTGCCTCAGGTTGAATACCCAAGCCGGAATATTGATCGATGGTGAAAGTTGCAGGTCGCCTCCCTGGCCATTGCCTCGGGCAACTCTCTGCTGCTCAAGGGAGGCAAGGAAGCCGACGAGTCCAACCGAATGCTCCACTCCATCGTGCAGGAGTCTCTAGGTACGTCGATTCGACATCACTTCCAGCATTCAGTAGCTACAAGCACTAACCGCTTCAAAGAATACGTCTGTGAGATGACGATACGAGATCTCAGAGCCCCTGTAGATCTCAGAACCCATAGATCGTGTGCGAAAGGTCCCACCCCTCGTCATTTCCCGGTGCGCGCAGCGCCGCGTGGTTAGTGAGATGTCACCGCGACGTAATCGGGTTTCCTGGTCCGAGGGGAAGTCTGTCTTGAGAAAGAGAGAGAGATAGAGAGCCGGGCCGTACTGTGAAGCTCTACGGGCCGAAAATGAGGGTGGAGACCCCCTATGTGAGAAGACGTAGTTGGCGTCTAAATAAGGAAGTGGTGGGAAGGAATGAAGTGAGGAAGAGAAGAGAGGGTAGTCCGATTGGTGGTACATATCAACGAGTGAATACATCACCAGAAGAGATGCGCATGCGAGATACGATCTAGTGGTGACAAATCGGTATCCGGCTCTCCTCAAAAAGGACTGTGTTGTTTCTCTGACAAGCGCGAGAATATGCTAGTTGAAGAGAGTCGAATGCTGAATCGTCATCGATCTATGATTATGAAGGAAGGACTTGCTAATTCCAGGTGCGCACGGTTTCGAGATGCGGGACGCTGTGACGCTCGTGCGAAGCAGAGAAGAAGTGGCCGATCTGATGCAGCTCAAGGTTCAGATTTCGCCGTTTACTTTTCCAGATACAAGCTCCCTTCCACTCCGGACGAGTGATTGTACACTGTAGTTAGCCTAATTTCGCGCTCAGCCATTAACTATATCAGCCCGCTACAATATGTGTTACCGCTATATTCGGCTAGTGCCCGCGCGCAGAATCATAGTATGGTATTCGAGCCTGCTCGCGTAGAGGACTAGTGGTCCACCGTCATCATCGCCGTCGCACAAATGCCTATTAGGGGACGCTATAGATTCGAGCCTGCATCAACGGCGCACACAAAATGGGAGTGGTTATTTCGGATTAAGTGGGCTATTTGCAGGACCTGATCGATCTGGTGATTCCGCGCGGTTCGTCGGACCTCGTGAGGTCGATGCAGGAGATGAGCAAGGGCATTCCGGTGAGATACTCTAAACCAGAAAATTAGAGTGAATCAAAAAGCCATTAGTTTTGGAAGAATCGGAGGGTTATAAGCTGTGAGTTACTCTAAACCATAAAAAAAATGAATGACTGTAAGATCACAAGCACTTACAAGAGGGCAATGATAACGATTCATTTTCTCAACAATTGTAAGTTTCCCGAACTGCAAAATTGTATGGATGAAATTAAGGTGCTCGGCCACGCCGAGGGCATCTGCCATGTGTACGTGGACAAGGAGTGCGACGAACAGATGGCACTTGATATCATCAGAGACTCCAAGGTGTGAACTCTCAAGTATTCTCTGTTAAGAACGTACGAGGCTACAATATAGGAACGCTCGTTGCTATGTTGGCATTGTATTTTAGTTACCTATGAAAAGTCCAAAATAGTCAATACAAAGAGACAGTCCGAAAGATCAGTCCAAATGATATTTATAGTGCGACTACCCATCAGCGTGCAATGCCGCCGAAACAATCCTCATCCACAAGGACCAGATGAGCTCCAAGTTCTTCGAAAACCTCTGTAACGTCCTCGGAGTGAGTAATCATAACTGCCATATACGTTTTTGAGCGATACAACTACAACAAAAACGGTTCGGAAAAGGAAAAATAGGAAAGGAGACTAAATAACAAGAAGACTAAAACTATAAGGGCAGAAAAAAAACATCCAAAAGATGCGTTTTCTAAAGTCAGTGTCTTGATTAGCATCTTTCTTCAGAACGAAGGAGTGAAGATGCATGCCGGGCCCAAACTCCAAACGCTCCTCAAGTTCGGCCCTCCCGCCGCTGAGTCGCTCAAGTTTGAGTACGGGTGCCTTGAGTGCACTGTCGAGGTGGGAATGGGACTTTTGTATATTTAAGACGTCAGGAAATTGGAAAAAATAAATGTTCGCATTCAATTTCCTTGCGGTGGACGCTTTGGTGAGGCAGAATAAGGAAATGGAGTAGTGGGTTTCCTGTTTTTTTACAAAGTGCATTCGCAGGTTGTCGACAGCGTCGAAGAGGCCGTCGAGCACGTCATCCGATACGGCAGTGGACATACCGACAGCATCGTCACGACCAATCGTGCGATTTCTCATAATACTTTTTTTCAAACATACCCTTTGAACCATTTTTCAAAACTGCTTTTTAATGAGTAATTTCAGAAAACACCGCCGAACATTTCATGAGCCACGTCAACAGCGCCTGCGCCTTCCACAATGCATCCACCCGATTTGCGGACGGGTACAGATTTGGACTCGGTGAGTAAGCCAAGGAAAGATTTGCTTCCCGCTATTCCTTCACACAGTATTTCCATTTGGATTGCAGATTGCCAATCTTATCTACCTTGCTGTTTTAGGAGCCGAGGTCGGAATTTCGACCGGCCGAATTCACGCTCGAGGCCCCGTCGGAGTTGAGGGACTTCTGACCACCAAATGGATTCTGAGGGGAGACGGACACACTGTTGGAGACTTCAAGGTATGATTAGCTGAATAAAAATAGCACCTTTGTAGTTGGCATTGTTCATCTCAGACATTCTTTCATTCCATCAGACTCAGACATTCAGTCATTTCTTTCTCTTTTCAGGAGGGAGGCAAGTACAAGTACATTCACGAAAACCTCTCGCCTTCCGATATCTACCGTGCCGATGAGAAAATCGCCCGAACTGCCTAAATACGTCATAAAACCAAATATAACTTATTTATATCTCATCATGCATTCCGAGGCCCGTTGTCTGTACTACTGTTTGATCTTCCACTACGCTGTACAATTTTTCCAAAATTTCTTCAATTTCCGGATAGGGTTCGCTTGCGAGGAGCAATATCACTGATAAATCATATCAAATCTTCGCGAATAGAGAACTGGAGATGAACACTGGATAACTATATATTTATTGTTGAAAATATTCACAACTTTATTTGCAACGCGTAATAATAAAGACACAAAATTGTAAAAACTAATCACGCATTTCGATAGATAATAAAAGGCTAGGGATTTCAGCATCAGGAAAATCACAAGATGTTTCGCTATGGAATTTGAATCGGTGAGAATGTCTCTGCATTAAATTCTTGCACAACCTCCGCAACCGACCGGGAAATGTTGTCGTGAATAGCATAACTTGTTTATGTTGCGGAGTCGATTTCATGATTTCCTCGACGGCACAACACATATCTGAAAAGTAAGCGCGACCTCGTACATGCTTCAACCCCTCAGATTGCGTTTCTCTCTTCCACTCTCGCGCACGCAAATGATGTGTGCTCTAAGAAAATGAAAGTTGCGTAAACAAAAGAAACAAGAGAAGCACGAGAATAATCTCGGAAAATGGAAGGCATTTTGGGCTAGTGCCGTGGGTGGGCGAGATAAAGAATGGAAGGAAAGAAAAGGAGAGAAGGGCTTTTTCTCTAACTTCATTGTTCCATGTTTGACCTCTGGCGGCATATTTAGGGGCGAAAGCATTATTTGGGCTCAATATTCCCCATCAGCTCTAGCAGAAACCTTCACACATCGATAAATCGGAATCGAATCATTTTCAGTTTGTGATAAATTTGGATTCTATTGGATTCTCCTTCGTTTAATAAAATTTCTGTTCACTAATTAGACGCTTTAATCTGTGATAATCGTCACAACGGAAAGAGAAGAATCATTAATCACAACGATATCGATATCATATCATCTGCTCGACTCAATCAAAGTAGATTCTGTCTGCGAAGGCGAATCTCTCGGGCTCGATGGCGTCTTCACTGAAATAAATCAGCGTATTCGCATTAACGAAAGAGTAATTTAGAGAATATCAGAAATAGCCCGACCGCAAAGCTTATCCACTAATTTTTTTAATCGAAAGTACGCGATCTTAGCGAACTTGCCTGTCACGGAAAGTCCAGTTCTCACGATCCTCCTTCTGCGCGAATCTACGCTCTTGACCGAATGCGATTGAATAACGAGAACGGCGAGAGCGAGACCTGCACTAATAGAAAGATGATGAATAATGAAAAAAATAAAGGCAGATGCTGAGACGCTGGTAGGGGGGAGTAGTTACCCGACAAATTTAGTGCCACCCGAAGAGCCGTACCTTTTTGAGAGAGGTGCGAAGTTGTCTAACCGTCCGGAACGCATCAATGAATCTCTACGGATCTCGGCTAGCTCAGAGTGCGGATGCATAGCCATTGAAGAGGCGAGGAGGAAGAGGAAGAAGAGACTTGTCATGAGCAGAATCATCTTCTAATAATTGGCGAATATCGTTTGATCAAGGGCAAATATATAGGAGCCGATCTCATTGCAATTCAATGAGGACTTCAAAGCAAAAGTGCCGGATGCTAATGTTTGTGCGTCTACGATTTCACGCTGACGATTATGCAAGAATTGCCAATCAAAAATGGGAGATGCATAGAGTACGCGCCGGAGGCGTACATGAGACGATCATCACAAACATATACGAGATTTTACTGTACATCGTATTATTTTTCGCAATTCCGATGTTGGTCCTGCCCGGACTTCCAATGTGCCGTCTCGCATTTTCTAGACACTTCTGACGTATCTCTTATCTATAGTAGACTTTCCTCTCCGAACCATGTGACCACTGTGTCGATGTCCCATAGGATAAATATGCATCAGTTGAATGAAAAAATTGGTTTATATAGACATTATCTGCAATTAAAGTTCGAATTTCGTTTTGAGGTAGGAATCGAGAAGCTTAGGCCTTGGCGGCGCGATACATCTTTCTGTGCATCATTCGGTGTCTGCAATGATCCAAATGCAATTAGATTCCCATTCATTCTGAACACTATCTAGACCGGCCGTGTGGCCAGGGATCATGCAGAATGGAGACAGTAGTTCTCTGACATCCCTACTAGTGATGACTATTCGGATCCCGCTGTCTCCTCACACTATCGCACAGGTCGGAGAAACGAAAGAGTGTGCAGAATGGAGAGTCGAAAATTGGAACGACATCTCTAATCCCTACCTGTAGCCTTGTTCCTGCGGCTGCTCTTGCACCGTCACGCTGTTCTCCTGCACCTCGGGTTCCTGAGAGAAGATTCGAATTGACATCAAGAACGTATGTAGTAGTGATAACAGAACGTGTTTTCATGCCGATTTGTAGCAATTTTCACCGGTGAATCCGGTATGCCGAGTTTGGTTTTGTCTTCCCTAGTATGTGGCTAAAAATAATTGAGCATGTTTTTGGCTTCTCCCAATTCTTATAAATTGTTATCGCAACGTTCCGAGTACGTTATAGTGACCGTAAACAAGAAGAAACTATTGGCAGCTAAGGAGAAATAACCGGTTGAGCGAACGAAGGTCGTTGCTTTCTTATTTGCGAGATTTGGCTGCTTTATCTCAAAGAGAGCTATCGCTCTATCCCATCTCAGTTTGGTAGGCGGCTTGGTGAGGCGGAGGCTGTGTAACGATCGGGAATCAAACCCGGTGGAATGGAAAGAATTGACCACTTGACCACTTAGTAGTGATAAGCTGGCGTGGTAAATAAGTCTGGCGAAAGGTGCAGATTGAACAAGCTCATTCGCCAAATATACCGAATCACGACTTGAAGTTAAATCGGAATGGGTGGCTGCTAGAGCTCTGTTTTGTATCATACACGAAAAGATTACAACGTACAGGGGCTCCACTCCACTTATATTATTAAACTTACTTTTTTCTCATCATAAACTAAACGATCACAGCAACTCACAGGAGCTGGGGCGTTCTGGGGGACGACGGGCTCATCTCCGTAGGAGTTGCTGGACGCCACGGTTTCCTCATGGACGATGGACTCCTGCTGAGGGGCGACCTGCAGAACAACGGGGATAAGGGGAGTTCATCTCTCATATTTTGGTGTATTGTCGGCGATACAATACGTTTTAGCGATATCGTTATAGCTCCCCCTCGCCATATATCAGGATGAAGAGGCGTAGCGATATCGCTAAACCGTATTCCAACACTAATACAGTGCCACAGTATGTACTGCCTAAGTATCTTACCTGCACTGGGGCCGCGGTATAGGTTGGCTGCTGAGGCTGAACGTCGACATGGACGTCCTCGTGGACGGGTTCCGGGGCGATCTCCGGGACGGGGTCCTCGGCCAGCGGCGCCTGCTGCACTTGCTGCACCTGATGCACCTGCTGCACTTGCTGCTGCACGGCTGCGGGTCCGGTCTGGTATCCTGAAGATGGATATCATACTATGATATGCTACTGGAGATGACAAAACGATCTCGGTATGCTTTGACTAGGGTTGACTATGGCCGGCATCACTGTTTAAAAAAAATTACGCTGTGAAGCCGGCATGGAATGCCGTTTTGTCATCAGTTTTCTTCGCGCGCTTGTGACTAGCTTCAGGGTCGAGAAAATGTTGGATATGGGTCCCCGGGCATTCAACCATTGCCCTGTTGCTCACCAACTGGTGCGGGAGGCTGGTAGGAGGGCTGAGGAGCAGGCTGCGGATGGTAGGGGGCGGGAGCAGGCTGAAACAAGCTTTTTAATGCGGAATCCTTTAGTCATTCAGTGAAAAAATGAATAAATAGATTGCCGGCCCGCTGAAAAGTGAACCTGGTAAGAGGGCTGGCTGATCGGCTGGTAAGGGGCGGGGGCAGGCTGAAAGGTTGGATGAGGCATTGAATGGTTGCACTATTTTCCCTCACTTTGCCCTAGCGTTACTCAGTTGTTGTTAAACCCTCTGGTGTGTGATAAATGAATGAATAAATATATGTTGAAAACGCTGGTGATTGTACCTGGTAGGCGCGAGGTGCTCCGTACGATGCAGAGCCTCCATAGTTGCTGACGGCTTGAGCGGGACCGGTGGCGTATCCTGCAGAGGCCATTGAACTACGCAAATATGAACACCCACACCAAATATACCGTAATAAAAGGGTGGTACCTATTAGCTCGGAGGCAGAACTATCTTCATTTCTTTGTCATCTCGTGATAATGTATAAGTCTCGATCTGCTCAAGATTTGCTATGTAATATGTGTACCTCCGCTGGATCCGCCGTATGACGAGGCGGGGGCGGCGTAGCTCTGAGCTCCTCCATAGCTCTGGGCTCCTCCATAGCTTTGCTGGCCTCCGTAACCCTGCGCGCCTCCGTAGCTCGGTTGCCCTCCACCGTAGGCAGCTTGTTGCTGTACGTAACCGCTGCTTGCCTGTCCGTATCCGCTATTGCAGCCGCCTCCGCACTGAGGAGGAGGAGGGGGAGCACTGCAGAACGATAAAATGTATCAAAACAGCAATCACGAAGTGAGAAATTCTCCCACGTTTGATAGCAAAAACATCTATCTACCGGTGAAATAACACAAGAAGACTCGTTGTCATCATCACTAATACTCACCATCCTCCGCCGCCGCCCATGCCGCCGAAGAGCGACGAGAGGAAGGCGCTGCTCATCGGCACCGAGCACGCCAGGAGGATCGCAACCGCAGCACGCACCATGCTAAAATACGGTCGTCAATCGTGGTCATGGTAACATGTAGCGGGGTATTACGGTAATGGTGCTTTGAGAAGAGGCAAGCTGGATACATCGTTGCTCCTTCGAGTTAGCTGGCATTTTATAGAGCCTCTCTGTTTTTAGTCTTTGGTTGATCGCTAACAAGTTCGGTTACAGTTTCAGTTTTTGTTCCATGCTCTGCACCATCGCGACAACTCCCTCTCGCCTACGCATAAACCGTCTTGTGCTAGTTTAGATTGGGCCGTCCAGCGAAACACTAAAAAATAACCATCTCGAAAGAAAGCCATGATAGCTTTAGAAAACCTTTTACTTGATACATAGTAGAAATTTAAACTGTGATCCTAGTATTTAAACTGTGATCCTAGTGTTGTTGTTACATGAGATTATGTTTCCAAGTAGTTCAGCGGTAGCATTTCCTACTAGGACCATGGTTGGGGCGCATTCCTAATCATTTCAACCCCTGATACGATCGCATTGGATAAAAAAAGACCAATAATGGATCAAAAATCGAATTCGCAACGAAACATCACTCTTTCCTTTTTCGTCGATAGCTTATCCCTTATCTCGAGAATTTGGTTTCAGCTTACTGAGAGACAAGCGAAGGTCATTAGGGTGTTGGCTATTAGCTCAGAGCTCTGCGATCCGCAGGCATTTGTCTATTTCATAGGCCTTTGATAATGAGGGTTTATATAGTAATTATTATGATTCATCTACGCCCGAGGAGATCACAACTTATGCAAATACAAATATTTTATCGATCCTTCTATATTTTTAAAGATTTCATCCATTGTGATGTCCCAATTAGTATTAAGTGATGTAGAAACGTAATATATGGGAAACAATTTGAAGTTCCGGTGAGAGAACAGGTTGGGCGAATGAATTTGGATTGCGTGTACCCGATGTAGAAAATATTGTCCTCTCCGGAGTGATCCTTGTTCCCCTGTCCCACACGATAAATCTGTATCAAATAAAGGAGAAAATCTGGTTTATCTAGTCATCATCCACAAATAAAGCTCAGTTTTCGTTTGGAGGTAGGAATGAAGGATGGGCTTAGGCCTTGGCGGCACGGACGATCTGGGAGTCGACGAGGTGGCGGTGGACGCGTGCGCGCCTGTAATGTGAGAATGATGAATGATTCTCTTAATTATGAACACTCTCTAGACCGGTAGTGTGGCGAGAGAGCATGCAGAATGGAGAGAGTAGTTCTCTGACTTCCTTACCTGTAACCTCCCAAGGGCTGCTCCTGCACCGTCACGCTGTTCTCTTGCACCTCGGGTTCCTGAAAGAAGGTTCACAGTTACAGGGGAATGGCATGCGGAAGCAATAATTACTTTAGCATATCTAATTGTTCTATTGCATCTAATTATCTCTATCAGATTTTCGCACGATCACTAATTGATTGTATCGAGCATTTTGCTTGTGCCATTCAAATCGCTATGAACTTACAGGGGCTGGTGAGTACTTGGGGACGACGGGCTCATCTCCGTAGGAGTTGCTGGAGGCGACGGTCTCCTCATGGACGATGGACTCCTGCAGAGGAGCGACCTGTAGAATAGTGATGCCGTTAAGGTTTTCAACTATCATCGTTCTGAACAATCTTTCATTTTTCTGACATAGTGTGTGGAATGGAGAGAGCCAAAGCGGCGAGATAGTGTGTGGAATGGAGAAAGCCAAAACGGCGAGATAGTGTGTGGAATGGAGAGAGCCAAAACCGAAGTTGCATCTTTTCTGCACGACAACGGGGCTAAGGGGCGTTGATCTCGCGTACAGTGCCACAATATATACTGCATGAGTTTCTTACCTGCACTGGAGCCGCGGTGTACGTGGGCTGAGGAGCGACCTACAGTACAAAGATATAAGGGCGAAAACAGTGCCTCAAAGTGTACGGAATGAGATTCTTACATGGACGGGAGCCGCGGTGTATGTGGGCTCGACGGCGACCTGGACCTCCTCATGGACGGATTGCGGGGCGATCTGCTCTACCTGCTGCACTTGCTGCACCTGATGCACCTGCTGCACTTGCTGCTGCACGGCTGCGGGAGCGGTCTGGTAGGATCCTGAAGATGGAGATCATAATTGTTTGATATCAAAACAATACATTCGCTGCTCACAACCCCAGACCATGTGCAAAACACCGCTACCCAATACCATGGAGTCGGGCTGAGAGAGACGATGCTAAAGTATTGTGTTAACATCCCTTCTGGTATGATACCCGACTAATCGAGAGCTGGAATTCGGCTAGCATTGAGTGTAGCATTTCCGTGTTCATGCTGTGTTCTCGAGAAAGCGCTCGATATTACTTCGCGGGGTTCAGCATTTCCCGGATGAGGGGTTGCTCACCAAGGGAGGCGGGGGCGTAGTTGGTGACAGGCGCGGCAGGCTGGTAGGAGGGCTGAGGAGCAGGCTGGTACATAGGCTGAGGGGCAGGCTGAAACATATTTTGATGTGAACTCTAGTTGACGTTCGGTGAAAGAGTATGAAGAATGAAGAGGAATGAATGCGTATTGCGTGCTCGAATATCCTCGAGATATGTTCCAATGAGCCATTGGACGATTAGAGAAAAGGTTGGTACTTGCTTGAACCTGGTAGGATCCACCGTATGATGGGGCGGGGGCATAGCTTTGCTGCCCTCCGTAAGCATGCTGTCCTCCATAGCTTTGCTGTCCTCCATACGCTTGTTGTCCTCCATACGCTTGTTGTCCTCCATACGCTTGTTGTCCGTACGCTTGCTGGCTTCCATACGCCTGCTGTCCTCCGTACTGCTGTCCGTACCCGCCGCCGCCACAACCACCTCCGCACGGCGGAGGAGGAGGAGGAGGACTGCAAAATTATAGAAAATTAGGAAAACCCAATCACGCGATAATGAGACATTCTTCAGCTTTTTATCATACTCATCACTAGTGATGATAGATCGGAAGCAACTCTGCTGAATGCCCGTGCTTTCTCTAGCACGCGAAATAGCATGAGCATTCAGAACAGTCGAGTGCCGATTTATCCTCACTAATACTCACCATCCACCGCCGCAGCCTCCTCCGCCACCCAAGCCGGCGAAGAGCGATGAGAGGAAGGCGCTGCCAGTCGGCACCGAGCACACCAGGAGGATCGCAACCGCAGCACGCACCATGCTAAAACACGGTCATCGATCACATTCACGATAGCAAATGCAGCGAGGCATCTAGTTACGACGGAAACGGTGCTTTGACAGTCAGCAAGAGTACGATATTGTGACTTCTTCTGCGTTAGCTGGCGTTTTTATAGAGCCTCTCGGTTCATGGTCACTCGTTGGTCACTAACTGTAGTTGCACGTGCAGTTTCACACTCTGCACCTTAGCCTTCGCCATCTCGCCAAATCGCACGATCTTCGAGGCAATTGTGAAAGGCCGTGCAGCGATTTTGCAACCTGAGACTATATTCTGTCCCTAGAGCAACATTGGGACATGGATATCATAAATATACCTTGGACGGCCGCTTCTCAAAGTGTTTTCTTCAAATTTCAATTTTTCTATACACATTATCCAGGAAGTATGTGAACGGATCCTTTAAACCCTACATTACGGTGCTATTTGTGAAAGATCTCAACCAGGTTCGCATTTTGATTCATTTGAAATTCAAAACTTACTTGGGAAAAGACAAGTCTTCCGAAAAGTTGAAACACTAAAACGGTGATGTTTACTATTAGTTTCACAGTGCCATTTCCTCCTCGTAGCGCTTACCTAGAAAGATCGAAAACCTACTGCGATCGCATTTGGGGCCAGAAATGGACCAAAATTCCAATTCTCTACCAAACATCATCTTTTTTCGCCGAGATTGCTTTTCCTTTATCTGGCGAATTTGGCTTCAGCGAAGCAAGTGATGAGTGAAGGTCATTTGGGTGTTGGCTATAAGCTCAGAGCTCTGTGTTCCGAATGCAGTTGCCTATTGCATAGATCCCTGATAAAAAGGATTGATATAATAATTATAATTCAACTGCGCCCGAGGCGCGACGATCATAATTTATCCAAATACAAATATTCTATTCATCCTTTATGAAATAAAAAAAAGTCAACGATATGAGTTCTCGCAGATTTTATTCTCGCGTCGCCTCAATTCATACAAATTTATGTTGCAAGAGTCCGAAACTGAACGTTCTATGAACCGTAATCGAGGGGAAACAATTTGCAGTTCCGGCGAGAGAACAGGTTGGGCGAATGAAGAACGTTACTCTCTTATTTGCGAGATTTAGCTACTTTATATCCCAGAGAGCTATTTCTCTTTTACTACTTGGAACTTTGGCGAACTCTATCTCATCTTGCAGAACATCATTAAAAGACTATAGCTTTTGAACACTTTTGACCAGAAGAAAAAAACATCGACTTTTTCTTTTTTTTCAGATCGTCTCATAGTTCGCAAGAGACGAATTCTCGCTAGTTTGGATAATCTCAGGGAAAGAAGAGCAAAGGGGTCGAATCGTCCCGAACGGATCAGTGAATCACAACTCTGAGTGCGGATGAAATACCATTGAAGAGGCTAGAAGAAAGATAAGATTGCTCGAGGGCGTAATCATGTTCTAATATTAGGTTGGTGCATAAGTCTTTGCCGATTTTGAGCATGAAGTGAAGCCTCCAATATTTTGCTTGTTTCGAATCACTATGACCTGCCTCCAAAACAATACTTTGGGTTATATTCGAAGATTATTTTCATAGAATGGAATTGTGACAGGCTTACGGGAATAGGGGGAACTGGGGATCTGACTAACAGTGAGATTTTCAAGAGAAGTAAAATGTTCTTATATGAGGGTTTGCAAAGCTGCGAAACGTTTCATAGAAACCGCGTATGGTTAACTGAGAAGCCCTATACTAATGCTTTTTAATAGCAGAATCGGAATAGTTCTCGATGCAGAACAGCCATAATACTGGCCGATAAATATGACCAACTTCGAAAATTGAACAGAAGTGCTTTCGACTCACTTGACAAGGGTCTATGTTATCCATATGAACATTCAAAACGGCTTCGCTTTCTGTTTTAAAAATACGAGATTTCTCAGATATGAATTCTCGACCGAAAACGTCGGAAAATGTGGTTTTGCGTGTTTTCGAGCTAAGCGCACTCTTCAAAAAATATTGATTTGAGAATTATGTCGAAAATATCAGCGAAAGGGCATGGATTGATTGTTACTTTAATGGCGAAATATCAGCCGTTCAATGAGTAAGGGAGCCAGTGGATCACCGTAAGCACCTAATTGGATGTTCGTTTCTCGAGTTCAAACTTGTGGACAATGCAATTCTTCAACGAATAGCTGAATCCTCTCACAAATTTAATTGAAAACTATACAGTAGAGCTACTTTACTTTTCAGGTATATTCAAATCTCTAGACCCTCTGACCCGATTAGACGGCTTTATAAACTGAAATTGATCGCATAAGACCAGTTGCATTTCTAGTTTAGATAAATATCTTAAGTAGGGATTTTGTTGCTGACAGCTTCTACTAGCTTCAATGCATTATTAAATCATCATACATTGCGACTGTGCACCAATTTTGGACCTGTCACTATTCTCCATGGAATGCCGATCTGGCAAAATGTCCACGTAATTTTCGATCTCGCTAACAACGGCGGTATACTGTGTCCGTCTCTTCGGTGTTACAGGCATGTCATAGTGTGCGCTAAAGAGAGTGACCAAGCCCTCAACAATTATGAAATACCATAAAAAAAAAGTGGGACAGGCAAGAATATCCAAGTGTCGAAATCGGCAAAGACTTATGCACCAACCTGATAACTGCTCAAAATCAAGAAGAAATTGATAGGAGTCATAAATTCACAATTCAATGTCTACTTCGAAGTTTATGTGGACAAAATTTTCCGGGATTTAATTTTACGCTTTGATTCATTCAATAATTTGTGAGCCTTCGGTTCAAGTCTGGTCTAGAGCTATACAGAAGGCCGATTTTCCGCATTTAATTCTAGACGAATGCCATACAATGATGAGCGACAGGGGTTGGTCAGGATTCTCCTTGTTTTGTTGGTATTGACATTCACTAAATCTGGAATCTCACTAAAGAAGAGGACAGAATTACAATGATATTTCAGATATGAGAGGCACTGTAAAATAAATCGTCAGGACTAGGGCTGGCAAATGAAGAGATATTCGACAAATGAAGAGGGGAGTTGAGCCGTCGTTCATTCTGCTCTTCATGAAGAGTGACGCGGTCGTTCTCGCTCTTCATGAAGAGCGATTCTCACAGAAATTACTCTTACTAAAGAACGGATTGATATTTTCTCTTGAAACTTTGAAAATTTCTTCAGTAGGTTTTCCTTCCTCCCTCTAGCTTAAAAAAACGCAGATTGTTTTTCAAATATCAATAACTAATTCAAATTTGAATAATCGAATTTTGAGATGTCATCGAGAGGGTTTCTTCCAAGTGACCTAATGAAGCCATTGTCAAAGTTTCAAGCAAAAATATTCAACCGTTTTCGATTTAGAGCCATTATTTTGAGAACTGCTCTTCATGAAGAGCACGAACGACCGGGTCATTCTTCATGAAGAGCAGACCGCGACGCCCTTCTCTTCATGAAGAATGACACAGCTCTCCTCGCCATTGTGAGAGGGAATGAAATCTTCAATTGCGTTCTTCATTTGCCAGCCCTACTCAGGACGACTCCGGATAAGAAACAAAGCATGATCTTCACGCAAAACTTTTAACGGAAGGCTACGCAGACTAAGCAAGAAATTGATGAGAAAGGAGTCTATCAGATTCCAGTTCATCAGTGAATGAGTTCAAGCACGACGCGTTAATTTTTTTTAAAAATATTTTTTATATTTTTGTTTCATCGATATATTTGTGTTGTTTTGGTCTCAGAGGCTGGGAGGCTCACATCAATATTTATATTTTTTGTTATTTTCACCCGAATCACGGAACAAAACGTATTTGAAATTCGACTGATAAAATATTGTCCACGTCCTTTGTAACTGATCCGTTCGAATGTACTTTTTTTTTATACAGAAATCAACAACACGGAACATTTGCGTGCTGGTCAACTGAGAGAAAAACAGAAATAAAACATTTGAGATTCATATTATTCCTATATCTAATCATCAGAAAGAATGCACATGAAAATTGTGGAGGTAGGCCTTTTTCTCGAAGTATTGGTAGCCTGGTGGTGCAATGATGCTCCGTTCTTCTAGTCCCCTGGTTACGTACTGAAAATTAGTTAGCGGTATTTTTAAAAAAATATGTTTTCCCCTTCACATAACCAACAATTATCAGTTTAATTCCAAAAATTGAATGATATAAAATGCAACACCCACCAAATGAGCGAATTCCACGATAGCGTACAGTATCCGCATGTTAGGAAGACCGTTCGCCGATGGATTCTTCGGGGCAGACATCGATCCCATCTTTTAAAAATAGATGTTAATGGCAAAGTACACACAGAAAACGTCGTATTAATTTTAATACCGAGGTGTTCTCGTGGAGGCATCATGCACGCAAAAAAAGTATTTTATTTAATACGTTTTGTGTGCGTGGTGGCTCCACGAGCACACCTCGGTATTAAAATAAATACGCCGTTTTCTGTGTATATACATCTGAGAGGGGGTACGTGGAGAATAGGATCCGATTGAATACCTTGGATAGTAAGACGTTCTTCTTCACAATGGCAACAATATCGACCGAGTAGGTCACAATGGGCCTCCACTTCTTCTCTTTATCGATGCCACTGCCCGTTTTGAGTGAAGAGAGAAGAACCACTGGCGATGCTGAATATGATTTTTTTCCTATTAATTTACAATATTCTTCTTATTCTGGGACATAATGATACGTACCGTTCATCACTTTGATAAGCGGTTGTTGCGTCTTTATTCCCCTCCATCGATCAACGATGCCATCAAGGCCAATGAAGTCTGCATCGGACACCTCCAGACAGCTCAGTTGTCGATCGGTCAGAGGCGACTGCTTGCTGGTTAAGGCGATTTTGGCAAGAGTACTGTCGTCCACCATCGAGGGCAGCAAAGGCGCCAAATACCTCTGAAAGGACAAAAGGGTGCAATTGGATCAATGCATCGGCGGTCTCAGGATTCATGATCTCCATTCCTCAAATTGTTCGATCGTTCTGATCGGCGATGGCACCAGGTAGGATGCGAACATTGGGATGATAGCCTACTGGCTGAGAACTATGCTATTTCGCAATGTTAAAAAATAATAATTTGAAAAAAAAATATCTTGTTCGATTCACCTGCCTGATCGCAGCAAGAATCTACTTGAGTGCGTCTCGGCTTCTGTTCACGATAGCTTCCTGGTTCCCGATCGTGCCACCCACTGTCCTCCACGAGCTGAGATGCTGAACACGGCGGTCTCTCTCTCTCTCTCTCTCTCTTTCTCTCTCTCTCTCTCTCTCTCTCTCTCTCACTCTCTCTCTCTCTCTCTCACTTTTTTACTGTCTCTCGTAATTTCGCTGTCTCTCAGCGCCGCGATTGCAAAAAGGACGTGCTAAGCAACAACAAAAAATCCAGTAAGGAGGATAACATACCGCAGCGCATCTTTTATCGATGAAAATCTTATCGAATAAAGACGGCGGGTGAGGGGTCATTAGCGGTCGTGGATGGTTCAAATCGAGTTCCAGACCCTCAAGTATTCAACGTTTATTGAGTGGAAATCGAAATCAAAGAGCAAGTAATAGATGTGAGACATCCGATGCTCCGGAATTGGCTCGCCCTTTCTCTTTCTCAGACCGGGGTGAGAACGCACGAAATGAGGAGATTATAGAGAAAACATTGTTTGGAAAGTGAAAGATCAAGAAACACAGCTACAAAAACTAGAATACAAACTAGAAACCCCCATCGTGAGAGCCGGAAAATAAAAGCCGACGAAAAGTAAGAGACAGCTGGGTTTTATTCAAAGCCGTTGTTTGTTTTTAAAAAAATAAGACAGTTCAGTTTTGGAAGTTTTTATACTTCCAAAAGTGAGCGGTTGGATGGAGAGGTTGTTCCGATTCGGGGGCAGATCACCTTTCACAGTTGCTGTCGTTGCTTGGCGCCCTGATTGGCGGAGACCGAGAACGGCGCTGCATCCGCTGGCTGGTTGTCCGGATCGGAGCGCCCATACCGCTCTCTGAAATGTATTGCGTTCAAAAATTCTGGATGTTTTCCTACAGAATCATTCAAAAATACTGCATTCGGCACGAAATTTGCATGCGCTCAGCTATTTAGTAGTGATGGCAACGCTCAGCGGAACCGGACTCTGGTTCTTAGGAAGTGTCTTTATTTCCATATATAACTCAAGGTAGATTTCGTATTCTTTGTCTCCCGAACCTTGTTATACTAGAATCTCCTCGTTTCGCGTGCCCTCTCATTGCTCAAGCCGGCGAGGGAACACGCGAATTGGAGAGAGTCGATTTTACACCACTACTAGTTAGGCATTCAAACTGATAAAGTACAGCAACTCACATGATGTCATGTGCAGCCGTAACATCCTTTATTGCGGCTTGATCTGGACAAAAATACATGAACAAGACCATGGGAAAATGGCAGAGAAAGAACCCACGTGAACGAATAACAGCCCGGCTGGTTGCTTGCATTGCTTGATTGTACTGTGGAGGATTTGATTGATCTAGAAATTGCGGAATAATAATAATCTATACATCAATATAAAGCACAAACGTCTGTCTGTGTGTGCGTATGTCCGGTTTGGACGTCCTGCCAACGCTTGGTATGGGCATCCTGCCAACACACCATCTATGCTTAAGCGAACTAAGATTATGTGAGGCGCGAAGCGCCGAACACCGCCCGTGGTTTTTCCCCCGATGTAGTCGGGCGAAACCCGCTGGTAATACATTTGCTACGGGCTGTTATTCGTTGTCGATCAAGGAGGATCTGATTATCAAATATAAATACGAGGTGGTGAGAGTGATGTTTGGACATAATACGAGAATACTGGACATTCTGGTAGGATGCGCTTCAGTATGAGCTTACATTGCCTAGAAACTTCGGTGTCTGGATGACCTATGCATTGCTGGTGAACTCCTGCCCGAGAGGAGTCTATCTATGATCATCAATGGAGGACAAAGGACGCGTCGAACCAAAATGGGATGAAAAGAGCAAGCGACTCTGTCCCTTTCAAGTTTACTAAGTGAGGGCCTAAGGGCACACCTGATTAAGAAGGACGCCTTCATTGATTCGAAATAAAACAAAGTCATAAATTCGAACGAACGGATTGACAAACAGCATTAAATTTGTGGATTCTATGTGGGAACACGAACCCGTTCAAATTAAGCTTAAATGGCCAACAAGTAATATTTTTCGCATACAAAAAATTAGTTTGCACAGGAAAATGCCGAAAAAACCATTTGACGATCTTTTGAAATAAAGTGTTCCGTTTGGTGATGAAATTCCGTATTCTGGTAAATTTCGTAACAGCGCTTTAAAAAGATATTTAAACATCAAGTTCAAATGTTTACCTCTTCGTTCATTAATATATTAGTAATATATATTAATGATCTCTAAAAATAAAAATCTGGACACTTTGATATTGCCTAATTTATTCTGTCTTCTTATATGTACACATGTCTTAGAATCGCGCGTCTTTGTATTTGAACACCTCTTTTCTCTTGTGCTCGGCACTATTACTTGTTTATCCTATTACACATTCAAGGTATTACAGAATGCACCTCTTCTTAAGCTCTCTCATGAAGGAATCATCAAACTAGTTGTGGCATAGTACAATCGGCATTATTATTGGAAGTTGTGTGGCAAGCCGACTCTAAACGATTAATTTTCATGTTCACTCTACACAATTTAATCTCATCTGTAGTCACGCCATTCGCACATGTAATCTGTGATCGGCCGATACGAAATTGTCATCAATCCTGTCATGTTGACCGCTTATCAGCTATCAAAGGCCTCGTCGGGAATTGTTTGTACTTGCTCAAATCCCCAAACCTAACTTTCCCCTTCGTGAGGCGGTCCAATGCCAACGACCTAATGAACCGAAACATCCGGCATAGGAAGGAATTGTGTCTATTCCCTCTGATTCCTCAAGGCACATTCCCTTTCCCGAACCTTGTTTAATTGTAATTATTAATTTCGCACCAATCTTTCAAAATACTGATTGTTCATGAGACGCATCCATGAAATAATATTGCCATCATTCCTTTCATTTCACCTTCTTATCTAACAAAGCAATGTTTCAATGGGACTCTATTGCCTGGCTCAGCTAATTCCCTCAGGAATACCACTCTGATCATTTGAACTGTTGATTGTTAATGAGACGCGCCAGTGAAATAATATGTTATGTCAGAGATGTCCGCTCGGAAAGCGATTCTGATCTCGTGTGGCAGCTTCAACCCGCCGACAAACGCCCATCTGAGGATGATGGAGGTGAGTGAAATCGAGCTGAAAGTGGAACTTTTAATCTCGAATTAGCAAGGTTTACACTGCTTTGCATAATCATGACTATGAATGCAACTCAAAAGAGATAAAGGAGATATAGACGCAGTCCATTTCAATAAAAGTTATGATGAATCATTTTTGCACTGAACAAGAACATTATCGAAATGGAAATCATCTTTCAGTTGGCCCGAGACGAACTGCAGTCCCTCCCGTCCCCTTACTCCGTCGTCGAAGGCATCTACTCTCCCGTTACTTCAACCTACGTGCACAAACCTCTCGCTTCCGACGAGCACAGACTGAAGATGCTTGAAAAGGTACCAAATGCACAATTCAATCAATGAATCAATCTGGAACATCCTCCACTATGCACTTCGAAGCTGTGAGTTGGACGGCTCCATTGAAAGTAGTCTGACAGCAACTCTAGTTGACATTTTCGACTTGCCACGGAATAGAATGCTCGAGATGTATACTGTAGTGAACTTATGAAGTACTACATTGTAGTCAAGTATACTGTAGTCATCTGAGAAGTATACTGTAGTGAACTTATGAAGTACTACATTGTAGTCAAGTATACTGTAGTCATCTGAGAAGTATACTGTAGCCATGTTCCTCTCACAGGCTACACAGTCCAGCGGATGGACTCGAGCTGACGGATGGGAGATCGAGAGAGGAGTCTGGTCGAGAACGCTAGAGGTACAGCTTCTGCCTTGATTCAGGCTTGACATAATAGATTTCTCTCCGTGTTTTCTTAGAATCAAGAGTGAGTGTGATGGATTGAGAGAACACTAGAGGTTAATCTTGGAATGTAAACAGTAGTGTTGCCGAATCGAAAACTGATCTTTCCATTCTGCTTTCTTGCCCATCAAAGCGTCGACACTCAATACAGTATCCCTGAGCGATAGTGGCGAAGTATCTGTATCAAGTTTAGAGTTGCGTGAATTTTGCAGTTGTCGGAATTTGACTATTTCTATTCTGAAAGAAAGAAAATACATTACATACGTTCAGGTGCTCACTCACCATCGCAAAGAGGCTCGACTGAGATGGAAGGACAGCAGCCTCGATTGCTTCCTCGTGGCCGGAGGAGACCTGGTGAGTAGAGACGATGATAATCGAGTGCATATTCGGATATATATTCGATTGATCATCCGCTATGCCAATCCGATAATTGTAATTTGCACGTTCATTTTGCACACAACATTTTGCACGCAACAAAGGCGAACCACAGACTTCATCAAACGTTGTGGGTTACGGTAGGCAATGTGTACTGTAGGGGAACTATCGATTGATATATCGTTATAATGCGCTCTATTGAAGGTCGAGTCCTTTGGTCGCATTCTCCCGGACGGCAAACGGCTCTGGGCAGCGGAAGACGTGAAAGCCATTGTGGAGGAGTACGGTCTAGTCATCATTCAGAGGTAAGCATAGTTTATGTATTGGACGGGGAAGTGATCAGATAGACCACAATGGGAGATGGAAGTGGTTGAAGTGTGTATTCGATGTTTTACTAATGGCATTTCAGTTACATAATTAGGATCGGTGTTATACACATAATTTACAGGCTCGGCTCTGATCCTTCCGCCACGCTGCACAGCTTCGGTCTCTCTTCTAAGAAGTCTCACTCGGTAGAGGAAACGACTTGCCCCAATGACGTTAGCTCCACTCGACTGAGATCTGCTATTGCTGAGGGAAAGTGAGTTCTAAGAGGGCAAGGAGAGAAAGGGATGGAAACTGCCGGATCGAATAGTGCATCTCTCCATTCTGTGTAGCCTATCGTTGCTCTGACTGATGAGTGAGTTAGAATCAAATTATTCATTTCCCGTATAAGGGAAGGTACATAGGCCATGGATGTCCAGGATGTAGTGGAACAGAGCGGCATTGAGAGCAGAGAGCAATGACGTTAGATGATTCACATTCATTCTGTTCTATTGGAGATGTGAATCATCTAGCGTCATTGCTCTCATATTTATATATTATCCGACAACACTAGAGGAATCGGCACAGATCAATATGAGATAAGCAGAAATCGTTTGTTTTGCAAGCGATTTATCTCCTTCTCCTATCTCCAATCTATATCCATGTTTCTCCTCTTTTCAATATCGCTTGAATCTGGGATCAGGAAGTTTTCAACAACGCTCAGACTCCTTGGCGGTGGGACGAATCGCAAACTACGACATTCTACGATTTTGGAACGCATTTCTTACCAAGCCACAAATAAAATCACTATTTTGGATTGATAAAAGATATCCGAAAATTTGCTAATACTGTTTTGTTGATCAACTTATTACAGGTCGATTCGCTACACGACTCCGGACGCTGTGGTCGACTACATCCACAAGCACGGTCTGTATCAGAGACCAGTCAATGGAATGATGCACGGGATGAATGGAACTGCCTCACACGTGTGAATAGTACGAAGAATAATGTTGATTTAACGCCAACTGCAAAATCCGCCTCTAGACACCATAGACCGTTGTGCCTCACTATTGCTTCGCTCAGTTATAATTCTTACTCACTGTACTTCATTAGATTGCAGGGCTACGATATTTCCTGTATGTGTTATTTATCAAGTGCGCGTAGTTCCCAATCGAACTACTGTACACAAGTTACATATCTCTTTTCCCCATGGGAGAACTGCTTTACATTATGTTCTCCTCCTGTTTAGGAGAACTACCGCACTCAACGAATCATTAGATTATCAATTTCAATTTGTCAATAGTGTAGCTAAAATACTCTGTATGTAAATGTATCTCAGATGCCTTCATGGCACTCCACAAAAGTATTAAATTCAGATGAGATTCTCAGAATACCCATACCAGTGCTCCTCCCTGCTCAGTAGAGCTCCGTGAATATGTGAAAATACTTGTACATTCACTTACTACTTTAATTCCCCGTTCTTTCCACTCGGACTGTTGTATCAAAATCGTATGATGAAGAATTTCCGTCAAAATTGAACAGATCCATTCTATTCCTTCAGATGAAACTCTAACTATAATGCTTTCCTATAATGAATACCTACTGAAATCATTTTAAGTTTATGTTCTCCGTAGAAGAGGCCCCACTAAGAGCCCCCAACTTTTATCGTGTCTCTCTCTCCCTTCCCGAGAGGGAGGAAGATTGAGGGAAGAGTGACATATCGAAAAGTGTGGGAGTCATTTGATAAATTATTAAATTGCGACAATCCAATTGATATGTTCTTTACGGAGCATAACCGGAGATTACGTAGCCGTAAGTTAGACATCGAAATGACACCCGCTGAAACACACTCTCGACACGTCTGTATTTACGCTGCATTTCACTCTTCTTTCCGTTTAAGTTCTGTCTCCAATAACTATACTTTCAGAATGAAACGCCTACTTTGTTTCACCATCCATCTCTGCACGATGATAATATAATTGTAATCGATAATCGCAGAATAAAGCCTAGATTTGAAATAAGGAAAAGAGAGATGATCCAGTGAGTTCCATAATAATTTCCTGAAAAAAGTGTCCTGTTTGGTGATTGGGACCCATGGGGGTATCCAGGAAAAAATGTGGTCCCGAACTGCGATATCGATGTTCAGACCATAGTGGAAAATAACCGATCCGGTCTCTTAAATTCCGATGATTCAGATTCTACAGGCTGCTGCGTAGATTCTGACTGATACACAGACGGAGCTTTCACTGACTTTGACTATGCATTTTTGATTCTACGATTTTCGGGTATATTTTGTATTCGCCCATTGTCGTTTGAGCATCCCTTGAGATTGGTGCTATCGATCCTCAAATTATTGTCTTCTGATATGTATGTGCTCCATAGATAAAACCGCGTTCCATTCTTATTCTTTATTGAACGCGCACAATATATTCTCGAGTAGCGTATGAAGAAGTACAATTAATTGCGCTTAGCATTTAACATATCGCATAGTGATGGGGCTGCCGTAGCAGAGGAATCCGCTCTCACTGCAGACAGCAGGATCACCGCACACTGCGTCACGCTGGAAGATGCTACATTGTTTTATAATAGCGGGAGACTACAGTGTACCTCTCTGAAATGGGCCTCCTCCGTTGCAGGTAATGCTGTTCTCTTCATAATGAGCATTCCAAAGAACTGAAAAGTTCGGCGCATTTCTGAAATTACGAATTTTGAGACGAGATAATTTCAACAACTTATGGTGAACTGTCTCCTAGTGGGGGTGCATGTAACAGTTCCGATAACCTTTGCCATCTGGAGATAGTTATCTCCTGTACCGACAATGAACCTAGGAGCAAACAATTATGCATTTTCAGCCGATTTCAATCCAAATTACCAGTAGGAACGATATCCGAACTGGATGGACAGTCCAGTGTACGTGTCCTCTCCAACTTGAACATTAATAACGTGTCCAGCGGGACACGAGCACACATCGCTCGCGCACTCGACTTCCATGGGGAGGTTTGCCAATTTGAATACCTCAGGAACGAAGAGATGATTATGTTGCGCACAATGTATTAACTTGTCTGGGATGCGACTGGCGTTGGCGTCGCCTTATCGTCCGGCTCAGAAGATCCTTCACTACAAATATACGTCGGATAATCCCACAATAGCAGATACTAGGCTGATAATAAACTGGTTGCATATTCACCTGCGCAGTCTCCCTCCGCAAACTTCTTCACCCACTCCGGGTATGGCTTCGCACACACTACGTCCGCCACCTTTTTCCCCAGCAATGCACATTTTCCCATATCATAAGTGCACGAGAGACACTGAAATGGCAACGGCATATTAGCATCTTTCTGGAGTATCCAAGCATGATGATCTTCCTCATATCTATGGGTTGATAGATATACCTCAGTATCAGCGAGACATAATTGTTTGCAATTCTCTTCGTCCAATACCTTCGGAAGAGCCACGACTACTTTCTTTGTCCCCGATGTTTCTTTGAGTATGCACGTCGCTCCGCCCTAAAATCGGCTTTCAAAAATAAAATAGAGAATTTAGAATACCTGCTCGATCGCATAGACGAGAAGGAAGATGGCGAATTTCATTCTCCGATAGGTTGGGGTCGGATAAAATGGAGAATCGTATGAGAAGAAAGTCCCAATCCTAGCTTTTAATGAGAGACACTTCACTGCTCATGGCTCCCTCGATGTGACATCTCCCTAGATACAGACCCTCGCCCCCTCGATTCCCCCTAGATATGGAGGAGGAAGGATGGAGAGAATTGAAGCGTAAGAACCACGTCGATAGAAGTGCACTCACGATGACCGTAATAAAAAATATTCAGAATCTGATAGTGGGGAGAAGTAGTGTTGAAAATTGGAACACGCAATTCGCACGAATTTCGAACAAAGTGATCGATCTTATTTCTATTATGTTCGCACTCCATTGTCCGTTGCGTTCTGTTCGGATTCGTTCGAAATTATGTAAAATGGTGCAAACATTGTGATTGATCGCTCGTAAACAAGTCCCGAACAGGGTCACCATTGCGCAAACGACTGCGCGAAACCAGCGCTGGTTGAATTTGAAAAACTGTACTAGTTTGATCCTCAAGTATTTGAAACGAAACGGAAGAAGCGGTCCAATCTCTCAATCGTGATGTGAAAAGAATTGGTGACTTGGCTCGTCATCTGCAGGTATTCCAAAGGTCATCGATTTTTACGCCGAACTTGATCAATATTCGCAGGATCTGTCTTGGCCAAAGATCGGAATTATGGCGGTGAAAGAAACTATTGGTTTCATTCCGATTCCAGTTCAAAAGTACAACGAAACTTCTCACGAGCTGAGGAAGACTCTCGAAAAGCAGGGTCGGAAGAGGTTAGTTGATCTATGCATGATACCTCAAGCTCCAAATCTGTGAAACGTTATTTATTTCCGAAGTTTTTGTTGAAAACAATTTTCCGTTGATTTTTTTCACAGCACTTTGGATAACTGAACGAGAAGATTAAACAAAATCACGGATATTTTCAGTTACGCATACCAAGTTGTGATCGTATCGTCTTGCGCAGCAGACGTCGAATGGAGTGTCGCGACTGAGAAAAGCGATCAGATTCACAGGAATAGTTACGCCAAAAGAATTCAGTTCAATGGAATGGACATCCACATCTTCCGATTCAATCGATCGGATGTAGCCGAAAGAGCTGTACGAGCAAAGAAGTGGATGGAAGAGAAGCGAAATGGTCTTCTAGAAGGATTCAGGTGGGAATTCTGGAATCTAATGCACACATACATTTTCAATGAATTGCAATCACATTGGAAAAAAGCTTCATTTTCCATTCAGGTCGACCGAAAACGCAAGCGTCATTCTTTCCTCCCTACATTCTGACCCGTCAATCGGTCCCATTCACACTGCAGATCTCTACTATTCTATGCTTCTTTTGAGAAAAAGTGCGATATCTTACTCCAGCGAACCCAATTATAGCCAATACACGCCTATCTCTGTCGGACTAGCAGTGTCTCACGAAGCTTTAGGCATGCTGGAATCATCTGACATGGGATGGAAGGCATATTTCTTCCTTTAATAACATTTTTTTTACATGTTTCTAACTATAATACTTTCCTATCATGAATACCTCCTGCTCATTTTTCACTTTATACAGTATTTTTTTCGCCTACATTTGCATTGTGAAAATGATCCAATCGTGTATCATGAACCCGTATCAAATTCGAACACTGAACACATACTGAAGTTGCCATTTTATTCTCGTTTTCGTAGTTACATTGCTTAAATACATTATGAATCTTGAGTGAAAGATGATGGTACGATAGGAATTATCTCAGAGAAAAATTGAATGCTTGAGTCAGCTTTCGTCATGTTTGACTCCTCGAATTTATGATTTATTTCTCATTGGGCGACATCTATGACCAAACTGGATGAATGATATACAAATCTTGGTTAGTAGGGAATAAAACATGTGAATATATTCTGGTAAAGTATAATCATATAAAAGCAAGAACCCTTACAATCGCAATGCTTGGCTGGTGCAGATTACATGATAATAAACAAACAAATCTACTGATCCGATTATAGTCTCAATTGGTTTGAACATATTTCACTCTGATTCCGATCAACGATGAGCAGTTCGATGTACAGTAATAACTTATGCAATAACAGAAACAGAAAAAGGAGGGGGGTTGAATCATTGGATGGGGGCTGGTAAGGTCTTTGACATGTTCTACCGGTGTCTAGCAAAGATGCCAGAGAGGAAGGGTCTACACTGCACTCAACTAGCATATCTGCTCGCTATTCGCTCCGGGTTTCACTCTGGTTTCAGCACCTTCGGCACTGAGGCGGGCGTCGAGGGCTGAGAGGCGACGATGGCCATCGAAGAGAACGACGACCGACACGACTCCAGAGAGGCCACAGAACCACTGCAAGATGACACCGATTGTTAGGGTTCTTGTTGAATCGGAATTCCAATAATTCCATTATTCGAACAAATGATCACTCTGTTCGCGAGAGAGAATGTTATCTACGAGTTTATACTTCCCTGTGGGCTGAAACTTCCAACCGCTTCATCTAGGAAGTGTATTGTCCACTCCGTTTCTCTAGGCACATTCCTAATCTTCCTGAGCCGAAACATATTTCATTTTAATTCCTCCACCAAAGCATTCATAAATCCCTTGAGCCCCATATTATCCCATGATATATGCGCTAGGCACTAATAAGACAATGCACCAATAATTGTCCAGGGGTCAAATCTTTTCGAGCGAGAAAACATGTTATTGAATTTGGCGAGACGAACGGGATCCTAGAACCCCAACTATCATTCATTCATATGTAGTCCAAAATAAATTGTGAAATCACTATTAGTTATCAATTTACGCACCGGAAATCGGCCGAGTCGAGCGTCTCCGTGTAGTACATGATCTTTCCCCGGTGGATGGAGAAGTCGAAGGTGGTCGAGGAGGATATATGGTCTGGCACCTTCCACTGAAGAATGTACGAACCCTCCCGCGTGCAGAAGTGAGAACCCTGCAAATTATAACCAGCTCATTTCGGTTCTTTTCCTATCAAATTCAGATACCTAAAGCCAGCTCACTGAACTAGAGAAGCAGGCATGATTCAAATTTTATGGTAACACCTTCTACTACTGAATCCAAAACGTCCGAACTTGGAACCCGAGGAGTCGAGTGTCCGTACCTGCATGGAGTCTCCCTCCTGGAAGACCTGCGGCTTCTCCACGATCGTCATGTCGACGCCGAGCACGAGGGACGGGTCCATGTGCACCTGCAGCTTCCACTTGATAAATCATAAGGCAGAGAACAGAGTCACCAAATTGTCGCATTTACTACTTCTCATTTTACAAGTCTCATTTATTAGTCAGACAAACCGACTAGTCGGCTTGGAAATGATTGAAGTCAATTGTTGAATGCGAACTTCCTCTTCGCGGTACACATAGAACCGAGATTTGCTCATCGTGCGTGCTACTTGGTCGAATTTTTGAACGTTTCCAAAAGTGGTGGAACCATCGATTCGATAACACATATTACGTAGGAAGCGGACAGGGGGAACATAGGGAATTGGGAAAAAGAAGCAACGAGTGGGGTCTCCTCATTCATCACGCTCTCTCGCCGGTCAGACAAATGAGGAGTGCGCGGGAATTCCTTTCCTCACCTTGTTCGTGGGGGCGCTCGAGATGGCGTTCTGCACCATCTCGACGGGGTTGAGCGAGGGAGAGTGCGGGTGCGCCACCTCCTCGAGCATCTGCAAGGGGGAAGGGGATGGTGGAGACGGAGGGTCAAGGGGAGGATGGAGATGGGATTGAGAAAGCATGGGTGGATACGGTAGGGATGGAACGGGGCAGGGGTGGACACTGTGGGATGAATAGGGTAGGAAATGGTTTGTATTGGAACTAGGATGATTGAGTCATGGACAATAAGGTTACGATAGGAAAAAATCAGAACTTGAATAATAGAAGTATGGGTGAGGGAGGTACAGTAGGAATTCTTCACATAGTGTGGACGTTGTCTGTACGACTCAATCAAACGATGTATCCACTGCTAAATTTTCCAATTTGATTCAATTAGTGCTTACCTTGGGCGTGTGGTAGACGGTGAACTCGCACTCCGACTTGAGCACGTCGAAGTCCCACGTGAGCACGCAGCCGGTGGAGGCGACGTTGATCACAGCCTGAACCAAATTGAAAATAGAAATGCCCAATCGGAAAGTATTTCCTTTGATCCTGTACAGAGCGACAAGACTTTGAAATTCTGATTTCCAATAAATTGCACTATCATATTTATAGTAGTAGGGACTGTTCTTTCAAGAAACGTTAAATTATAGGGATATCTCATACTGATTGGGATCATACCGTAATCTGCAGATTCTGGGAGTAGTCCTCCTCTATGTATCTATCCTAATTGCCGTGGAATGAGGAGATGATAAGAGTTCAAAGATCAAACTTTCAAAAAAAAACTACAAACTGTCGTAATCCTTCACTCACCTCAATCGGGCATCCCTTGACGAAGCTGGTGGTGGTGTACATGGTGGAGAGGACGCCGTCGTCCTCCTTCTGCTCGTCCACCGGGAGATAGAGGGACTTGGGGATGTGCCCGCCCGGTCCCACCTCGGTGAGCGAAGGACCGTCTGTAATCAATCCGTCATGAATAATAATTGAATAATTAGGTGAGCAAAGGACCGTCTGAAAATCGATTAATGAATCAACACGTCGATCCATCATTCAACTTTGAATATCAGCAGCGTAATATTAGTACGCCTCGGATTATGGCCAGCTATGATTTCCTACAATATCCCATAATACTACAGTAATAATGGACTACAACCGTCAATCAGATATTTGCATGAAAAACGATGGATTGATTGATTACAAAAGGGGAGTGTGTGAGGTGAGTGAATTTAAACTGTTTTTAATATTATCATTATCATCATTATTATCATCTCACCGAGGAAATCGGGTATATTCTCTTCGTCGAGGAACTTCCTCAACTCCTCATTCATGTTCTCTCCTCCACAGATGACGAATTTGTTCCTGAAAGTCAATCAATGAATCATCAATTCCTCCCTCATCCAATTCATTGGGCATGACTACAGTAATCTCAAGTCTACACTTACCTCACGGCTACAGTAATTTAAAGTCTACAGTTATTTCACAGCTACAGTAATCTCAAGTCTACAATAATTTCAAAGATACAGTAATCTTTCGACTACAGTAATCTCACCTCGTCTTCTCGTCGATGAAGGGTGAGATGAGGGTCCAGAGGACGGGGAAGACGCGTGGGGCACGCACCACGAGGACCTGACCCATCGTCTCCGGGTAGTGTGCCTGAAATAAATATTGATAATAATAATAAATCATTATAATGATCATAATCATGCATGTATATTCTTATTCATGTTTCAGCGAGCTTATTTGGTATAAAGTGACCTATCTTCTGTTGAGATTTTTTTTGTAATGCCACAGGCAACGTATCTTCGTTAATTGTAGCGGAAAGCGAAAATAATGATGCATACTACTAGCCAGTTCAGCTTTAGCACACTTTAAATATTCCGATTTCTCAATCGTAGCCATTCCCTGGCTACCAGTACGCGCTAGCGATGACTAAGGAGGATAGTCGAGTGTACACAGAAAACATGCTCTTTGACGTCTTTCCCTTCATCTTTACTTTGATAAGTCAACACTGGACTTCCCACTCACTCACTAATTGACCCGTTTCTCGATCGGAGAAAACTGTTAAATTTCTTAGTGGATTACTGACAATTGACAGCCATAACCTAACTGACTACTTTCAGATTTGAGAAAACCGTAGTGCCCCCAATAACTCTGAGGGATGACCTTCATTGGAATGTGAAAACAAATACTGGGAATCCTCTATCCCCTACCACAACTCATTGTTCGCGCTCATATGAGCTCGACGAAAGGAGCCAAGGGGCTATTTTGACAAGGGGTGAAGCCTGCTCCTCTCAAGGACGAAAACAATATCCCCTCTCGATCCTTTCCCCAAGGACCCTTCACTCGGGTGCACCGAGCACCTCAATGGCGTCTCTTCATCTCTCATCAGGGTCAGAGAAATGAGAGATGCATAATGAAGATGACGTTCTAGCGATGGTAAATCTGAATCCGACTCTCCTCTTATTCACATGATATCTCTTTTCTCTGAACATTGAAAAATTACGCGAATTAAGGAGGGTCGGTTCCTATTTATCAAGACTAGTCACTAATCAGGCACCTCGACAATTCCATTTTAGTAATTTAATAAATAAAATTAAATAACCTCGACAATTTCGATGATTTTGAGCAGGGCTTGGACTCCGGGCCGCCAGAGATGGCGCATTGAGAGACCGTCCAGATCGAGCAGAGCCGACCAACAGCTGGAAATTAATTAAAGTTAGAAAAAAATTGGGTTCAAAGCCATAAATCCGCTCTCGCATCTAAGTGCAACACTCTGATTATTGATTGGTATTAGTGACTACAGTAGTGATGGTGATATTTCCTATAAGCAATTTAGACAGCAGGGCTACTGAGCCCAACCTAACAGTGCGCCTTACCGATGTGCCAAACCTAGCGGAGTCGTCTCACGACGACTGTAAAATGGCTTGACGTGGTCTTATTTTGCCAATCTGATTATCAAATCACTCCTCTAACAAAATGTTTTGCCTGATTTTATTTTTAAGTTTTTTCAGAGCCCGTCTAGTACCGCGAAAGGAACAAGCTCAGAATTTTTTTCACGTTCACACTGATAGCATCATCAATTTAAATTTTTGAGGTTTACGATCAATAAATAAATGATTTTAAAAACAAAATATTAACCTGATGGGCACTCCGAGTGTCTTGGTGGCCTCTTCGGCCCTGTTCAGGCCCTCCTCGCACGTGGACAGACACAGCTTGACCACGTTCTGCATGCCCATGGATCGGAGGAGACCCTTCATGTCGAGGTGACCCAGTCGCAGCAGGTACAGCGGACGACCTTCCTGAATGGGGAGCACATGTTATAACAAACCATCTCAGTTCTTCACATTATCGATAAAGGCTTACAATTAATCTTGTTAGAGGGCCCATTCGCAGATAGATCTACTTATAATGTCATTGGAAAATTTAGTGTTATCATTAGTTTTTGAAAGGTGTTCACATCAACGACAACTTTTTTTCTGAATTAGAGCCAGGATATATTTGATAGATCCCTATCATTCTATTATCAGCAGTGGAGTCTTCGAAAATCCCTCCACTTGTTATCTTATCCCCCCGAGTCGTGGTCCAAATGTCCCTACCCTCTCGAAAACAATAACAGAAAGCGCTCGTTTGTTGTTCCCGGTCGGGGTCACAGCGGGTCAGAGACCAGGCCAAATCATTCCTCCTCTAGGAACGCACATATCCCCAACTCATCGAACATTCCTACTAGGTAAATAACTGAAATTTGCCTGATTCGTTGACAGAGGCATTTCCGGAATTTGGAATGGATTGGGACGACTATGCAAATCCATTCCAAATATCGATTTAACCGCTCACTTTATCGGCATGGTGCCAGCAGCCGGGGAAGAACTGCCGCACGACCGGCGGTCGCTGCCACTCGTGCAGGATCTGGTCCACGTTGTGCTGCTTGCGCCTGAAATCCATTCCAATTTAGCCTCCAATCAAGTTCAAAATCAGTCCAAAGTTAGTGCAAACAATCTTTCTTCACATTAGCCTCAAATCAAGTCCAAACCAACCCGCTCAAACAATCGCAGTTCTTCACATTATCGTTAAAACCTTAAAGTGCCTCAAAGTTACTCAGCTATCTAACCACTATTCTCACCGCGAGCCTTCCATAACACGGCGCATGAAAGGTTTTTCCATCTGGACGAAGGGGGACTAGTACTATACTATTTCTGAGAGCGAAGGATAGGGGGGGAGATAGGCTAAAGACTCGTGCCCTTTCCATGTGACTCACTGCTATCATTGCTATAGCAGCGAGGGAATGTTTTCGAAAAGGGCACAAGATACTTGATTGTTTCATTCCTTCATTCATTCCAAACGGTGATTAGCACTCATCCAAGACATTCAGAATATCAGGGGTTCGGATGCTCAAATTTCGGGGATGAAAGAGCTTTCGAAAAGAGCGCAAGATACATCGAGCGTTAATTTGACGTTTATTGAACACTTTTCCTACCCTATTCGACCCTTCGTTTATTCCTGCACATCTCATATACAAACATTGAACAGATGAACCAGTCAACACGTCACGATTCTATTTGGCTGGATTCATGTTTCTGATCACGTCCCCCCCCTCCTCTGTATAGCTTACTCCCAGTATGATACATGATCATCTATCTGTTAACTCTCTTGGTTTCAGAACG
The DNA here is from genome assembly GCA_036245825.1 of Pristionchus entomophagus. Lineage (NCBI taxonomy): Eukaryota > Metazoa > Nematoda > Chromadorea > Rhabditida > Neodiplogasteridae > Pristionchus > Pristionchus entomophagus. The sequence goes on from BTSX01000006.1 coordinate 31,060,586, forward strand.
AGAGGAGGAGCATACAACAGGTGGGAAGAACAGACATTCACCACATCAATGGCGTCAGAAACAAAAAGGTGAAAAGTCCGCTTTGAAAGGAAACAAAACTAACCATAACAATGACGTCAGCAGCATTTCCTTCGCTTTGGGGACGTCGAATTCTCGCGCTCGCAGGAATCGGAGGAGATGCGCGTCGTTCGGCAACTTGCCCTGCAATTTATAATCATGATTCAAATCTCAACATGCTAGATTATATAAGCTCAATACAATGATTACAATAAGTGCATAACTATTCGCAATCTGAGCAGTTTCATTCCTCTCAAGGGCTATGCTCGGATACGGATCATTATAGAGTCAGCAGTTATCGATTACGTTCTAACAAAGGGGTACTGTAAGTTCAATTTATCCGAGTATTGTAGCCAATGCTGACCTTGTGATGGGACTGCAGTCCATATTTCAGTTCGCAGAACCTGCTCTCCTCCAGCTGACTCAGCTGCCCGAGAAACCGCTTTATGTACTCGCTCTCGATCTTGCTGTCGGCTATAAGGAACCGCACTGCCCTTTTGCCACTGCCATATCTTTTGATGAGCATGGACGACTCTCTCCGCACTATTCTCCGCACCGTCGGCTCGCCGTTCTCATCGAATCGCACTAGGGAAGCGACACGGGAGGCCGGAGGGGGAGAAAGGGACGAGGTGGAGGGCCCATCAGACGAGGAGTACGAGGTCGACGATTCCGTCGGCGACGGTATCATTATCGATCGGGGTTCCATGATATGGGGGAATGGATAGGGAGGGGGGGGGGCACGAAAGAAGCGCAAGCTATCTGGAGAGATGGGCGTCTACACGATCTGTCCAAACAGTGAGCGCGCGGGGGGGGGGGGGGGGGGGGGGAGATACGGGCGAAAGTTATCGTCGCCCCGCGTCGGATCTCTCGAGGCTTTTTGCGCCAGTTTGAAGGAGTGGGGAGAGCGGTGCGAGCGGCGCGGAACAGTGCGGAGAGAGAGCGATTTCGGCCAAGAATGCACTTCATGATTTAGCAACATCTCTGGTTTTCGGCCCACCCTCTATTGAGGGAAATCCCTCGTGTCCTCGTGTACTGTTTTGAGTGAGAGAAGTGATAAGCAATGAGAGTGGAAAACGTGTAAATGAGCGAGGGGAGGTGGGCCAACAACACAGAGAAGTTCCATCATTTATTTAGCACGACACGAGAAGGGGCTGAAAACTGACGATCGTCGAAGGAAGTGTGCTGATTGCTCTTGAGAAGATCGCCCTTCGCCAGCTTGTGGGACTCCTTCCGATGGATCGTCGTACTGCAATGCGATTATTACTTGAGAAGTTGTTGGACTGAATCTGGACTGATCTTCGATATCCAATAGCTCTAGTGTTTGTGTACACTACAAGATTTCATGGTCTATGGCCAACTGGTAATGCTCTTCTAAGATCACATCTCAACAATCAACAACATCTCCCCCCCCCCACTTCTGGAATCTTCCCCCATCTCAAGAGAGGATGCTCGTGGGATACTCACTACGCTTGGTGTAAGTGATCATGAGAGCTTGCTTGCTCACAAGAGGGAGAGAGATAGGTTACTACTGGGGCAAACATACGAAAGAAACATGTGGGAAAGAGTAAGAAGATATGTTTGGCAGGGATAAAAACGAGGGTTCAGATATGTGTGTCAACATGGTCGAAACATTTCTGGCATGTTTTTACCGTTCAGTGTCTCCCACAATTTTAACTATTCGAACCAAGATGAAAAAAAACTGACGATGTTTCCTCCTCTCCATTGCACTCCTTGGGCATGTCAATGGCCGAGTCCCCGACTGATCCCTCGTCCTCACCATTCTGGAAAACCGATCGATAACTGTCTACCGTAATCCATTCCGGAACCGTACATAGACATTGACCTAGAACGCCCCTCAGAACGTAAGCACATAAATGACTTTATCAAACTCCGTGCAGTGATCTACCCAAAGCTACGGTACGTCTCACTGCGAACTACAGTAATCTTCTGGCAATAGTCACCGTAACCCACCTTGACAGTGTAGGGAATGAGGTGGTCGGTGCCCTTCTTGATCGTTTCCTCGATGAAAAACTCGAGGATTTCCTTGCCCTTGGCGAGATTGGCTCCGTATTGCTTCACTGCGATCTTCTCTACCGTTCCCTGAAGGCATGGATTAGAAAAAAAAACCGATACTGTATCATTAAGGCTACGGTAATCGACAAATCCTCACTAGCTAAGAATAAATCGATAAAAGGTCCACTACCGTGCTCATACAAAGAAATTTACTTAACCATCAGTAATTGATACGGTACTCGTTAGACTCTTAAAGTACTTCTATTAAAGATACCGTACCTCGAATCCGAAGAAACTCTTGACATCGAGGGAAGCGGACTGCTCGAAGCACGTCCAATCGTTATTTTCAGGATGGACCTGAATTTCGAAAATGAGGAAACGTATAGGATCCCTTTGTTGGCCAACTTTGTGATAATGGCCGTCATGCCACACTGAATCGTCCAGAAAACATGGTCAAAAATCGGTGTATGCTGATACCTCATTTCTCGTGGAAAAGAGGTTCAAACACCTCCCATCACCGTAATTCAAAGGTCTCTCCCCCTCCCCCCAGGGGAGCCATCCAGGTGTGTTCCCACACACGCTTTCTCTCCCTTCCACGACCACTACTCTTTGTGCTGGCAGGCTAACAACAGCTTACTCGCGACGTCTGCTCAGAACGTCACAACTGCATTTAGCGACTCGTCTTCCCTTATCACTTTCAGGGGTGGGTATATTTTCCGGATACCCCTCACTTTTCTAGAATACGCTTTATCGCTATGTGTTATGTGCGATAAATGTATTATCATTAATATTATAATTATTATCATAATTCGCTCACATAATACATGCAGTTTTCCTTGATTCCGATTCTGGAGGAGAAGGAGATGTTGGTGGCCTCGATGAGCAGGGTTCGCTTCCGCCAATCGACCGAGTTCTTCTGATTGAAGTACACGTATTCGACTGAGGCGATCTACAAATGATAAATGATATTGGAATATTGAAATGTGAAAAGCACTGTACTTCGGATAGAGATTCTCAGGAAATTACCACAAAGGGAAATCTGATAGGGAATGAATCGGATCGGTTGCGTAATAGCTATGCAATCGGTCTCCGATCCCCATTCATTTAAGACCCTCATTAGCCCCGCCTAAAAGCAATCGAGAGACCAGAGCTCGCCAGGCGCGGCTCCTAATGCAAAACACCAGGTCCCAATTTCCATTTCCTCTTCTTCTGTTTTTCTTATCCTCTTCTCGCCAAAAACAGGCTCAAACTTGCCACGGTTGAGACGGAAGGAGAAAACAGGGAGCTAGCCCCTGAGGAAATTAAGCGTAAATGGAGAAAGATGAAGACGTGAGAAGCGCAAGACTGAAATAGCACCGAGAGAGGAAGCAAGATTGATGGGTGGAATGTACTCTACCCCAACGACTCAGCGATTCCGAAGAGATAACTACTGCTGACTTAAGTGCGTACGGCCATTAGATGCGAATGATAACGTATGCTACACAAAAAATGATTGATTATTCCCTCAGGAATAATTGATTACGCTAGAGCTCTCGGAATGAATGGTCATCGCATTAGAAATAATTTGTACAGTCTAAAACGATTAGATCAAAAGATATTCCTAGAAATTCTAATCTTTTTTAGAAGTTTCCTCAAATACTTCCTTGTTTTTTTTAAGCGATGGTATCCTGAAGTTCGGGACCCAAATTATTGCGGATACTGTGCCACACTACCGTACTCGGAAGCGTGGTAGTCCACCTTTTTGAATAGGCAGGTCACTTTGTAAGAATAATATCCCGAAAACCAACGCATTAGCATGCACTCCCATTGCGGATATAACACATTTTTCTTACAATACACAATACACAATACTTACGGAGTACCAAAGAAAATCGAGTATCTCACTTTTTTGAGCAGGTAGGGCACTTCGAAGTTGAGCTCGCACTTCCGTTCGACGACGTGGACGGCGCTGTCGTCGGATTTGTACTCGTACGTGATCTCCGACCCGACGAAGATCGGAATCTGAGGACACGTCGGGAAGCGCATCTCGTACGCCTGAACAGGGATTAATTACTCGATCAATTAACAAATGATTCATTTTTAAGTTTTCCATCACTGTGTCACCACATCTTTAAAGTTTTTCATCCCATCAAGGTGCGCTTTATCAATGCCAGGCGTTCCTTCAACGCGCATTTTTATGCCAGATTAGGGAATACAGATTATGGATTAATGACTCAAATAAATTATACATTTAGTTTTTATTTTAATTATTTTCACTGTTCTACCAATTTTCAGAGCCTTTTCACGCCCAATGGTCACTGTTTCAGATCGTCTCTGAACACACGTTGTTTTCCCGTTCGTTACCCGCCCGAGCCATCACTTATTCATTACACGTCTTCATCTCAAGTGGACTAGATGCGACTTGTTTTCCTTATCATATGTCGTGTCACGTCTTCATCGTCTCCGAGTAATAAGCTCCGCCGTCCGCATCACTCTATTAGTCGGGCCGGCCGGCCGGTCACGAATTTTCCCATCGACCGAGCTCATTACCGGGTCTTTCCCTTTCATTAGGCCACTTCATGCGCGTTCCTCGAGTCTCTTTGTATTCGACCGAATGAGGAAGTTTCCCCATGCCTAGATATTCTTATTCCAGCTATCTCCCTCGATTCCTCACGCGACTTCACGCGGCATGGGTGTAGTATTACAGAAGGGGGGGGGGAGGGGGGGAAGGAAGGGAGGGGCGATGGGGGGGGGGGGGGAAGCAACAATGCCCCACAATCTATGCCGCGATAGCTGGCTGAATTGGCGACAGAAGCGATTGATAAGAGGGAGGGAGGGATGGAGATTACGATTGGATCATATGACTTGTGGTCTAAGCACCGCTACGAACATCAGAAACACCCCCTAAAAGTTTCCCCAATAACGAACTTTTTCACAAATATAGTAAATATAGCCGAATAATGAAGCCGTTGATATTTCTATCCCCAACCAAACCATCGCCTATAAGGAAAAAAGCACTGACTCAGCGTTCTTACATAACGTTCACCTTTTAATATAATCACCTACTGTGATGTGCTTTCGCAATGATTTTACGCTATCTCTAGTTCATTTATGTAAATATTAAAATAAAATAAAACTAACTGCCATGACGACCTCGAAGGGATGCTTGTATATCCGGACGGGACTCTGATACGTCTGCACCATCCTTCCCCCTTCTGCAGTCCCCTGCAATGGGCGGAGATGAAAGTGTGGAAATATTTCCAACTAGACTTCCAAATAGGCGTCGCCGTCTCTTCATTTCACACGCTCTCTCGGTCACTCAGAGTGGCGAGAGAATGTGTGAATTGAAAAGACGACGATTCGTATTTCCAACAGTAGCCGACAGACAACGGTCCTCGCGAGAGAAAGTTAATCGAAAGCCGGCCGAAAACGAGGCTGCGACGATATTGGAAAGGAGAGGGGCGAGACGAGACAAGGAGAGGGATGAGATAAAGAGAATCAACACAAACATCACAAAAAAACGGAGGGAGGAATGAGTGGTGGGGACGAGCAACCTAAGAATACGCTGAGTCACCTTGGCGAATACCACGCGAGATAGAGAACTATGTACAGCGAACCCCGCGGCAGCGTACAATTCGAAAATGTGGCGTACAACAGGGAGCTATGCCAAAAGTCGTGTACAGTACTCCTCACCAAATCAAGGATCACACTGCAATTCATGCCACATTTCAGCAGCATTCCCTCAGCCTAATTGTGGTCGCAGGGAGTCCTACCTTTCCCTTAGCCAGACAACAGAGACAGAGAGCCGTCTCTGTATCAGGCTGCGACGGTCCCAGGGGTCCACCCTCCCTCCAACTAGAATAACTGGGCGTGTTTATCACTGACAAGGGGGGAAAGACGCGCCAGAGGGGGCATCGCGTGCGTGTGTGATGTGTGTGCTGGAATGGCTAATTGCGACCTGGTCTTTGAACCCTGTCGTCACTCTCTCAATGTAACGACGTGCTGGTAGGGAATAACATCGCGCAGTGTACCAAGCTTGGTCACCAAAATGAATAATGCGTGTTTTCATCAGTCAAAGAGACAAAAAAGTAAAAAAAAGAGTGACAAAAAAAGGCTGATTCCTCATTACCGCTTACCCAGAAGATTCCTCATTCGCGAGCCCCCTACCTTTCAGGGAGAACCTTACCCTGAATGACGGGGCGGTGCTGGTCGTCGCATAGTCAATGAGCAGATTATTAGCGATTCAGAGAAGACGGGGGGGGGGGGGGGGGGGGGGGGGAGTATCGAATAGGTTAATCAGCCACCCCCCCCCCCCCCCCTTTCTAGACAGGGCGGAAATTGCAAGGAATCGTCGCCGAGGCAGTGAATACGCAAGGGGAAGGGCCAAGTCTAGCCTCCCTCTACTCGGGTACAGTGCGTCTAGGGAATATATATAATATATATGCGCACCGAATGCAGGAAAAACATTATAACAACGAATAGTGGACGCACTATGCTTGTGTAAGATACAGTAACCCATCCATTTTAGGTATTCCCTCCCTATTGTTACAGTGGTTTGAATAGCTCTGGAAAAGTAACTTATGCAAACCACTATAAGAATACGGGGGTACTACAGCAGGGAGTCAGACGGCAGAAAGGTTTGCTGGTTCACTGCACTCCTAGCGCGCTTTTCGACGCTAGTAGGAAATGTGACGCGCGGCTACAAATAGTCATCGGAGGAGAGGGAGCACTGTGAAAAGGGACAGGAAGTTGTCACATACGAGAGGGATCTTTAGAAAAAGAAGAGGAAGGCAGAAGATGACACAGTGCCCCTGTCCTTCGCACACAAGGCAAGGACTTCAGTCTGTTTTTCTCACCGAGGCACGTTCACACCGGTAGAAATGCTATCGACCATCACGCTCAAAAACAGGAAAAATAGTTATAGGTGAGGTGCGGGAATACGAGAAAGAGGTTGGGGAGAAATGGAGCGGAGGGAAGAAGGGAAAAGAAAGAAACAAAAGATGCCAAATGGAAAACGACGGGCGAAAGAATTTTCGGGGATGAAGAGAGGCGGAAGATGCCAAATCGGAACTGACCCTCCTCAATTCATGCACTATCTCGTGGGTCAGAGAGGCGAGAAATCATGCGAAATTGAGAGAGTCGGGTTTCGATTTGTATCTTGTTCTGATATTGACAGGTTCTTCCGGCGATCTCCGAACAACTAGGTACACCAATCACCTCCCTCTCTCTCAAGTCCTCCTTTCCCGCTGTAAACCAATCTGACAAGTTCTTGTGGGAGTGAGGGAGTGCACATGACTCTGGAGAGAGGAAAGGTAAGCGGATGCCAGAAGAAGCAGAGAGTAATGGGTTGGCCGCTCCCGCCAGAAACAACGAAACGAGAGTGTAGTCGAGTCTAGGCATTCCAAACTCAGTCCAAGAGCAAAGATCAAGTCCAAAGAGGAATTGTCGTGCGGCCGTGAGAGTAACGATCGAGAACCAACTGCCTCGCTCGCGAGATCTCTCTTACAACCTGGGCGAAAAACGTGAAATGACACCATCCGATGGGGAGAAAACACGACAACTCCCAAACACTACAAAAGATCGAAGAAACGTTCTGAGTAAGCATTCCCTGTCATGTGAACGCGCCCTCTCCCGCATATGTGCAATCTCTGACTCAGTTACCAGCTCGACGGCCGAAATTGGATTGGCCGGGGCAGAAAATCAGGGCAAAAAAACCGACGAGGAAGGAAGAAGAAGAAGGGATAGGGGGAACGCGCGGAATGTTCCACGCTCAGAGGACCTCCCTTGTGGAGGAAGGAAAAGAGGGAGGGAGAATATTCTAGAGAAAAGAGAGGGAACTAGAATGTAATTTCGGATTGTGCTCTCTCCTTTCCGCATAATATCTTATCGGTCAGAGAAACTACAGAGTATGCAGAATGAGGAGAGTAGAGAAACGAATCACTAGAGAGAACCAGCGGATGAGAGGGAGGGGATTTGCTGTGCGGCTACGAGCGAACTCCCGATTAGGGCAAACGATTCTCAATCAGAGCAAAGAGGAATAAAACGAGAATGCGCCGCCGCGGCACCGCAATAACAAAATTGGGGAAAAGACGAAGAAGATGGAGTGGAGTATCATCATCCCACTGATGGAAGAAGAAGAGATCAACGAGGCAATTGTGATGAATGGAAGCCGCGAAGTGGAAACGGCCGCCTATTGTGCCTAAGTGAGGGAGGCAGTGAGGAGTATTTTTGCTCTCTCATTTTCGCACACTCTCTCGCTGGTCATACAAACAAGAAAGTGTGCAAAATGAAGAGAGTCAATCTTGAATTACCAACCCTAGTGAGGAGCTTATGGACGATGGAGGGAGCCTTACTCAGAGACGAGTTAGACTAACCGGAGATCACATACTGAGAATCTCCGATGCACCGTAAAACGAGGAGAAGGGAAGGAAGACGAACCGGCAATCTTCATTTTCGTCTCAAATTGGCATGAAAGCAGAAGGAAGTTTGTCGAAAGGAGGCGCGAGCTTTATGAGCGGCGAGAGCGCACGAAATGAAGCAGCATCGCAGGAAACGAGCAGCAGTGTCGAAAACGGAAATGACATTGACGACGAAGATAGATGGACGTGCACGTCGAAAGGTTAACGCGCTTTTGAGCAGTAGTAGTCGTAGTAAGCGGATAAGGGGAGTTGGGACACGAAAGCTAGACGATAATTGCGGGGTATGGGGGTGATCACAGCTTGTGTGCACGGCTGTCATTGACTCGACGACGTCAACGTTGAGATAACGAAGCCCGTCAAGACGTGGCGAGATTGGAACTCTCTGCCCCGCTAATGAATGCGTTCGGAGAACGGAGACAGATGGAATCATGGAATCAGCCATCCGTTCGGGGAGGGGGGGAGGGGGGAGAGGCAGACACAGTAGTTATGGCAAGTCGGAACCCGACTCACCTCGATTCGCATACTCTTTAGTTGCTCTGAGCCCTAAGCCATCAATTCAAACCCCTTTCGATACAGGATACAGGTGAAACCCATTTCTGAATGTGCCGCGAGTCAGCTGCGCACTCAAAATAAAAACACACACACAAAGCAAAGAAGCAGTGAAAAGGGGAGGGAGGTTGAGGAGCTAGCGAAAGATTGGGGAAGAAGTGGGGAGAAATGACGAATGGACGACGACGGGGGCTATTTTGGCGCGCGGAAGAGTCGCGCCTTTCAAGTTGACGACTGCAGGGCTGAGAGAAGGAGAGGGGAGGAAATGGGTGGAGGGCGTAACCTCTGACCTCCCTCAAGTGTTGCGAATCTGAGGCGGCAAAGGCAAGCAAGCGGAAGTACAATAATGCAATACAATAAGTTATTCGATCATGGGGGAAACGGCCTGTCCAACAATTCCGTTTTCCCATTCGTTAGGGGCTTATTTGCATAATTTTACCTCTGAAAAAGCACCCGAAAAAGAAAAAGCAGCAAGCGGAAGTGGAGAAAAAAGGGGAGGAAATGTTTCGATCACGTCGTTTCCCTAGAGTAGTTCTTTTCTACTACAAACAGCGCGCCCTCTCCTTCTTTCCCAACGAGAACTCACTGTTTATCCAAGCTGATGCTTACTCCCTTGAGAGACCAACGAGGGGAATTATGAAGGAGGGGGGGAGGGGAAACAGAAGAAGAAGCCGGCCGACAGACTGGTTGACCTTTTAGTGCAGGGTGGGGCGCGGAAAGGGCGAGGGGCGGTAGCACGATACTACTAGCGAGTGAATGGCTATTCAACGCGATCTGGATGACATTAATCTGAGGGAAACCGAGCACCGCACTATCTCATCGTAACTACGAATGACAACCAGCTTCGCGCACTAATATCACACTGACATACACCTGATAGTGGCTATTCGTACTGTTTCGGCGGCTAAATATCGAGAGAAGGTCGAGGAGTGAACAGAGGGCGAATGAGAACGTAAACGTGGAATTAAAAAGGAGGTTTTGCGCAAGAAAAACTACACAGCATTGAATGAACAACCCGAAACCCGACTGTAAATACCGTATGCACACCCCAAAATGAGTCAACTGGACGACTAGAGACAGGTGGGAGTGATGGGACAGAACAGATTAATTGATAGAACATAGTAAACGCGGAAACAATGAATCAGAACGCGAACAGTACAGGAGGACTGTAGAACAACTTGACAGGCGCGCGCGTCAAGCGGGAATGAAGCGCGTCAGTATTTTGGCTCGTGCGCGTGTCATTCCCAACGCAGTGACTAAATATTATTATAGTTTTATTATTTTAATTTTATATATGGGTGACTTTTATATTGATTACATTACACTAAATAGTAAAAGGTGACATTATAAAGTGCCGCGAATACGGGCATCAATCACATTTTGTGTGAATATGTCAAACTATGAATGATGATCTACTTTTACATTTCCAAAGTTTTGAAAAATAATTAGATTCTTCTGGTATTGTATCCATTCGACTCGGGGAACGATCAAATACGATTTTAGTTTTTTTTTTAATGAAAAAGTGCAGAGAGAGTCCCCGAAATCACACGACCCAATCTAAGATCGGAGGCAGTTTTCATTTATGTGTGCTAGATTTTTCGCTCTCTCATCAATGAAACTGTCGGAACTGAGAGAGAAGCAACAAAGTCACACACACATTGTCAAGTATTTAGTCACCTTTCTCGACTGAAATCGTTGGAAGGGGGATCGGTGAAATAAGCTATACCGTATTCCCGGCGGTTTAGAAATAATAAAGAAAACATTAAGATCGAGTTACTGAAAGTATTCAAGCATAATGTCTCATGCTGTTCGGTTGGATGATTATTGGAAAATCTCTCTCTTTCTGTCCCATCACCGCGTGCATTGGTGTTGTAAAATCGGAAACGACTCTCCTCAATTCGCGTGTTTTCTAGTCGGCTAAAGAAATGAGAAAGCACGCGAAATGAGGAGAGTAGTCTTCCGATTTCCCAGCACCACGTTTTATTTTATTTATCGTACACCACTGAAGGTGCTTCAACAAGTACAGGATGTACGAGAAAGGAGAAAGGTAATGAGAATACAACTAGGGGAAGGATGCGTGAATGGGGATGGGTTAGAGGGAAGGTCACATATTCAAAACTTCTATTCCGAATGCACGAGGTAAATTAGGATGATTAAACATGTGAATCTTAATAGTAGGAATAGACAATTTAGGGTTACAAATCAATTGCAATTTATTTAATAAGCGAGCGGTTCTGTGAGAAAAAGATACTTTGAGGTTTTCTCTCTTGAACGGGGGTAGATGAAGAACAAACGAACCATTACGTCTACTAATTGCACGATATGTGTAAAAATGCGTAGGTTCTATAACAACAAAGTTTGCAAAAATTTTGAGAGCTAAGACAATATCGATCACAATACGACGAGTGTACAAAGTATTCAATGAATATAGAGATAATCCATCAGAGTAGGATGGAACAACGGGATCTACTCTGGAGCAACGAAAGTATAAAAGTCTGGTAAACAAGTGTTGTACGTTCTCTAATTTCCGAACAAGACCTTTGGACGAGGGGGACCAAACGGGAGATGCATATTCTAATACGGGGATAATGAATGACTTGAAAGCGGAGATGTAAGGGGAAGGAATAGTACAGCTGATACTGCGAAAAAGGGGGTAAACAAGTGAGGTTGATTTGTGACATACAATCTTAATATGAGAGTCGAAGTTCAATAAAGGGTCGATAAAGACTCCTAAATCACGAATGGAGTCAGAGATTGCAAGATTGCTAGAAAGAAGAGAGTAGGTGGTTCTGGGATTGTGTTGTCCTATGTGAACTATGTTGCACTTTTTCTCAGCAACTTCTAACTGCCATGTTTTGCAGTATTCCGTGAAACCCAAAATCCCGGACTGAAGTTCAGTGGGGGCGTCGGATGGAGAGAGTGGATCAAAAGTGGTGTAGAGTTTGATGTCGTCAGCAAAGAGCCGACAAGAGAGTTTAGGGAAGGGGGAGAATACCTTAGGGAGATCAAAAGTGTAAAGCAGAAAGAGGATTGGACCTAATACTGTCCCCTGAGGGACGCCTGAGGCAACAGGTTTCTCAGAAGAGAGAACATCGCCAATTCGAACTCTGTTCGAACTCTGAAACTCCTTTCGGAGAGATAACCTGAGATCCAATTCAGCAAACAACCGCGGATACCAATTGAGTCTAATTTGAGCAATAATTTACTGTGAGAGACCTTATCAAAAGCCTTAGCTAAGTCAATATAGGCAACGTCAACACAATAATCACGATCAATCGAATCGCGCCAAGATTGGGTGCAGTCAAGTAATTGGGTAACAGTTGAACATCTAGAGAGAAAACCATGTTGCTCGGGGGGAATAATATTGTGGGCGGTACACCAATCAATAATAGTGGGCTTGAGCAATCGTTGCATGATTTTAGCTTGAATGGGGGTGAGACTAATTGGGCGGAAGTAAGAAACAGAAGAGGGTGAAGCTACTTTGGGAATAGGGACCACAATAGACGATTTCCAGAGAGAGGGAATATTACCAAGCATTAAACTGTAATTAAAGAAATGAGCAAGAGGTGTGGAAAGAGAAGTAAAACACTTCTTGAAAATAATGGACGGAATGTTATCAGAGGGGAGAGAACAGGAAGAAGAGACACGACTAAGGTGGGAGGCGACTTCGTGCGAGAGGATAATAGAGACAGGAATGGATTGGGAGACTAGAGAGGGGCAGGTCGGGACAGTTCCGTCGTCACTAGTATAAACTGAGGTGAAATAATCAGCTAGAGTTTCTGCTTTCTGGGAGGAACAAGCGACTACGGAACCGTCAGGAGCAACAATAGCGGGAATAGTTTGTCCTTTAGACTTGAAACGGGTCGACACGTAACGATAGAAAGAGCGACTATGGTTACTGGCAAGCAAAGATTCTCATAAGAGCGAATATACTTCCGTATTTCACTATCTAATTTGCGCGAAACTTGAGAGAACTGGGACAGAACAGGGTGAAGATGGAGTTTGTCAAACAACGCGCGTTTATGGGCAAGGAGTGATTTGATATGAGAAGGGTATTGGTCAAAAGGAAGAGATGACTTTTTGAGAGGGACAAAGGAAGGGAATAACGCAATGATATGAGACACAAATCGATCATACAGATCGGAGACATCGATAAAGTCAGAGAGAATCGCTTCCCAATCAGTTCCATAAAGTGCATTGTCCAGTCCAGAGAAGTCAGTTTTGCGGAAATCAAAAGTATGCACTATTATGGGATGAGAGAGGGGGAACGAGAATATGAAATCAATAGAGGAATGATCGGCATTGCGAAAAGGAGCGGATATGCGACAATGGGAAATGATGTCAGGAGGAGAGAGAATGACATCAAGGAATTGATCATTGAGGGAGGTGGAGGGGACGACTTGAGAGAGAGCAAGGTCGGTAGAGAGATCAAAAAAACATGAAGCTTGAGAGGATAAGAGACCGGGAGAGTTCCAATTAATATGTAAATTAAAGTCACCTAGCACAACCACTTGGTACTGAAGGGATACCAGGGAAGAAATAAGATCGAAAAGAAATGTATTCTGGCAGTGGCTGTGCTAGGAGGACGATAGACAAGTATGAATCGGGTAGGAGTAGGGGCAAGTGGGGAATGGATATCAATAGCAAGAATATCACTCGAAATTAGTGATGGAATGGTAACTCGGGAACAATGAAGATGATCACGAATGAATACACCAACACCACCACCAATATCGGGTCTGTTAATAGAGAGGGTGGCGTGAACGTTCGGGATCTTATTACAGAGGGATCGCGCATTAAACATCGAGCAGGATAACTTAGATTGAGCCTGAGCAGTGGGGGGGGGAGGAACAAGAGAGACAGGCGATGGAATAGTGGAAGGCGAGAGAGGAGAAAGGAAGGGGTCATGAGAGGGCAAGAGAGTGTGTGAAAAGGAGAGAGACGAAAAGGGGGGCAGGGGAAGAAGGGAATGGGGAGAGAGGAAGAGGAGAGGTCGAGGCAACAACAAGAGACGAATCGATAATGTTCACATACGAAGAGGCATCGAATAGTGGTGTACGACAAATTAGTTTCCCTGAGGGGGAAGTCGAGTGCGCTTATGAGTGCGAATGTCATCCCTGTGCCATAAGTCATCCCAGTAGAGGACAAATGGACAGTTAGAATCCGACTCACGCAACGACTTGAATCTGACTCTCAAGGTCTTACTTCTCTCTCTCACCTCCACTGTCTGGGATTTGCGAATAAAGATACCCTTGAACTCCTCGTTCTTGCGGAGAACATGAGCGTTTTTGAGAGCAGTGAGGAGGTGAGATCGAGACGGAAGGACCACTTTGAGCAAACGGGGGTGTTCACCAGACAATTTCCCCATTCGATAGACCATCTGGGGAGAAGCCTCTACCTGGAGGCTAGCGAGAGTTCGGCCAACAGCCACTCTGTCACTGGCCAACCTCTCTTCAAGATTCAGAGAGGAGGCAGGCTCCATAACACCTGAGATAACCAGCGATCTCGCTCTCAGATGGGCCTCAACAGGGTCCTCGCCAGGGAGAGGGGGGGAGGGACGAGAGGAGGAGAAGAGGGAAGGGAAGAGAGGAGGAGTAGTGGGGTAGAGGAGGAAGTGGAAGGGGTATGAGTGGCCACTTCTACGCAATCACTGTCTCTTGCGAGGAGCAAATCAACCTGCGTGGTCATTTGTCTCAAGACATTTGTGATTTCAGTCCAAAGGGACTGGTCGACTCCCTTAGGGGCATCCCTCATTGCAAGCTCTTGGGCAGTGCAAATCAGGTTATCGATTGCTCCCCGCTTTGCAATTGGGGAGTCACCACCAGAAGCCCCCCGTTTTGTGGCCACCATATGGTAAGAGGAAGTGACTAGGGGAGGGGTGAAAAACAAAGAAAATACACGAGAGAAAAATGGAAACGTGCAAGATTGTTCGCTCTCTAAACTATCGGAACTTGTGAGTGAGGTGCTCGCTAGTAACGAGATGACACAAAGTTTGACCTTTATGAGATCGTTCGAAGGGTGATCAGTGAAATTCGCGATACCGTACTCCTGGCGATTTCGCTGATGATTCAAGCTCTTTGGAAATATCATTGGCCCATTGTTTCAAAGTTAACCTGCAGGCAAACATTCTGTTGAAAAATATCTAATATATCACAAAATTATTAAGAGACCGGCTCCATTATTTTTCACCCTGGTCCGGATATCCCCCCTTTTTTCGATTCAGCCCTTCATATCACTGTCATAGAAGGGTGTTGTGACCTCGTTTGCAAAAGTGAGGAAATTGGCGCCCCTTGTTCCTAACGCGGCCCGCCAGGTAAACGCGAAGGTGAAAAACCGACTAAAAACGTGATATTCATATTACCTTAACGGGACAAGTTAGAGATGAAATTCTTGTTGCATCATGTTGGTCAAGTCCAAACTGCAAAATAACTGAAGATAATTTATTTTGCTGATGATATCAAAGACATTTTTTGACGATTTAAATTTATTTTTTGATGTTTTCACAGGCTTGCTTCAATTTGGGACACTATTCACACATTGGAAAATGTACATCGTTCCATGCTGAACATCACTCACCATATAATTCAAAAATCGCCGAACCCTCAATATGTACTAAATTCAATAATATCCGAAAACCCCTCGATTTCTACCATTTTTTGAGCATAACTTTTTTCTTTCGTGGTTTCACGAGTTCTAATTAGTAAATTCGGATTCTACGCTCAAAGTTACGTGAGAATAATCTATCTTCAAATTTTTCCGAGACAAAAATTTTTCAAATATTTCATGGTCAATTTTTGTTCGAAAAATCGAAATCTCAGAACAATATGCCTATAGGATTTTCTGACGTATTTTTGCACGTAGAGATCGATTTTGCATACTAGAGCTCACCAAAAAGTGAAAGAAAAAAGTTATGTACAAAATTCCAAAAAAGCGTTTTTTTGAACATAACTTTTTTCTTTCGCATTTTGAGCTCTAGTACCGAAATTCGACTTCTTCATGCGAAAATACACCAGAAATTCCTATAGACATGTTGTTCTGAGAATTCGATTTTTCGACCCTCGATCATCAGAATCATTCTCGTTTTTGTTAGTCGTCGCGAGCGGTCCTTCTCCATTTCTCTCTGATAGAGAATGGAATCCCTCTAGTTCCCCTCGTCTTCTCCATCAACTCAACAAGATCGGAATCCCCATCCAAGCCGGACTCTGGTCACCGTGTGATGGGTATGACCTACTCTGATGTTTGGTCCTCAGATACCATTCTCGTCGAGTCTCGTTTCGCGATTGATGACTCGAGTTTGGTGGACTCAGTTCTAAAATCACGGGAGCCTTCTTCCGTCATCAACAATGAACACTCTACATCAAGTCCTATCGTCCTGGATGATCGCAACCCTTTCTCCAGCCAATCTCTTGGGTCTGTGAATGGAAAGAAGACCGATCCCTTGACCCCCACCCAGACGAAATGATTCTCTCGCGAACGAAGAAGCGACCCGAAACCTATCTGAAACCATCCATCCCCATCTGGCGTCAACTGCCTGACATGATAAATGTATGTATGTATGTATGATCATGAAAAAGTTGAAAAAAAAAATTGCTTTACAACTCTCTCACGATAAGTGTATCTGACGGATGCTTGTGCGAAGAGCGCAAAATTTCGATCTAGAGCTCATGACATTGGGAGAGGAAAAAGTTCTGCTAAAAAATATTGGTAAAAGACCATGACCCCCGTATCGAGGGTCAAAAAATAAAAATTTCAGTACCATGTTCCTTTAGGTGTTTCTGACGTATTTTCACACGTAGAGACCGATTCTGCATACTAGAGCTCACCAAAATGCGAAAGAAAAAAGTTATGTTCAAAAAACCGCTACTTTTTGGAATTTTGTACATAACTTTTTTCTTTCACTTTTTGGTGAGCTCTAGTATGAAAATCGATCTCTACGTGCAAAAATACGTCAGGAAATCCTATAGGCATATTGTTCTGAGATTTCGATTTTTCGACCTAAAATTGACCATGAACATGAGGCCGTTTGCGTATTTTCCGAGCAAATTCGACTAAGTCTGGACAGCACAAAAATGCCGATTCCCTGAAACTCTGCGTTTTGGGGTTTTCGAGGGTGCCGAAGACGATGGTCATATCCATTTTCCCCACAGACCCCTCGGTGGCTCCAGATGGCGTCACGTCGAAATCACGTTTTAACGTACTACTCCGTTTCCAAGAGGGCTAAATTTAGGCGAGAATTGTTTCTGGGGTAGAATTGCATGGCGAACACGCCTGTCTAGTTCATTTTTCATGATTTTCAAAAATAATTTTTAAAAATTCAATTTTTCGCAGTAAAAATTTAGCGGTGTGTGACCTACATAGATCGATCGGGCGTGTCGAGAGTAATCCAATCCTATATTTTGAACCAAATCTAAGGTCAGAAACAAATTTAAGCTAACATAAAGTGATCGAAATCGGCCAGGAAACGAGAATCTCATCCCTTCCCTCCCCCTCCCCGACCCTCTTCCCAGGTCAGATGGACGAGCGAGTGTGGGGAATCGAGAGAGCGCGTATGCGAGGAAGGGGAGGGAAGAGGAAAGACCCTCGTTTCCTGGCCGATTCCGATCACTTTATGTTAGCTTAAATTTGTTGCTGACCCTAGATTTGGCTCAAAATATATTATTTGAATCCTCTCGACACGCCCGATCGATCTATGTAGGTCACACACCGCTAAAATGATACTGCCAAAATTTGAAATTTTAAAAATTATTTTTGAAAATCATGAAAAATGAACTAGACAGGCGTGTTCGCCATGCAATTCTACCCCAGAAACAATTTTCGCCTAAATTTAGCCCTCTTGGAAGCGGAGTAGTACTTTAAAACGTGATTTCGACGTGAGCCTTCTGGAGCCAACGAGGGGTCTGTGGGGAAAATGGATATGTTCATCGTCTTCAGCACCCTCGATAACCCCAAAACGAAAGTTTCAAGGATTCGACGACACTTTTTGAGCTGTGCCGGACCTTGCTCGAAAATAAGGCGAACGGTCTCACATGGTGGTCATGAAATATTTGAAAAATTTTTGTCTCGGAAGAATTTGAATATAGATTATTCTGACGCTACTTTGTAGAATCCGAATTTACTAATTAGAGCTCGTGAAACCACGAAAAAAAAAGTTATGCTTAAAAAATGGTAGAAATCGAGGGTTTTTCGGATATTATTGAATTTAGTACATATTGAGGGTTCGGCGATTTTTGAATTATATGGTGAGTGATGTTCAGCATGGAACGATGTACATTTTACAATGTGTGAATAGTGTCCCAAATTGAAGCAAGCCTGTGAAAACATCAAAAAAATAAATTTAAATCGTCAAAAAATTCCTTTGATATCATCAGCAAAACAAATTATCTTCAGTTATTTTGCAGTTTGGACTTGACCAACATGATGCAAAAAGAATTTCATCTCTAACGTGTCCCGTTAAGGTAATATGAATATCACGTTTTTAGTCGATTTTTCACCTTCGCGTGTACCTGGCGGGCCGCGTTAGGAACAAGGGGCGCCAATTTCATCACTTCTGTAAACAAGGTCACAACACCCTTCTATGACAGTGATATGAAGTGCTGAATCGAAAAAAGGGGGAATGTCCGCGTAATGGCCGAAAGGCTAAAAAATAACGGAGCCGGTCTCTTAAAGTTTCGATCAAGTTACTGTTGAAAGTTTTCGAGGGAAATGTCTCATGCTGTTCGATCGGCTTCTGGAAGATCCCCTCTGCCAGCCCCATCACTGAGGTCGTTCCTTCAGCTGTCTCTCTCTCTTTGTTGACTGATCCAATCTGACAGGCTGTTCCGAGTTCAGTGGCGGTTCAGACAACAAGTTGTAACTTCGAGTTCTCTGTCCGGATTAGAGTTGACCTTTCGCGAATGCACCGTAAAAAATTAAAATGATCAGAACAAAGGATATTCTGGATTGATCAGGATCATTCCAAACGGATTTCGAACAAAGTTATGAACAGCGTTTTCTCTATTAATCACATGTTCGAACGGAAGACCCCCTTATCGGTTTCTACTTTCGATCGAGGGTGCATGCAAAATCGCGCCGCTGATGCAATAACAGTCCCTTATTGCATCGAAGGGAGGAAAGACGACAAAAAAGTGGCTCTTACTCGTTCTTTCGCCCATCGTCTCCCCTTTCACGATCATTCCCCTATCTATCACAAACTAGAGATTGTGTGTGGAGTGTGTGTATGAACTCCGCGTGATTTCACCTTCTTTCATTCAAGTAAACGCCGTTTTATTGCCGAATCAGGACGAACTGAGAGCAGAGCAGCACTCTGACAATATCGACCAAACCTCGCTAGACTAGCATCTGGATGAACCCGTGTCATGTGAAATACGTCAAAGAAGAGCAAAAATAGTAATAATAGGGTGCATATGCGAAAGGGTGGTAACGAAAGGAGGGGCTGGGAGGGATAACCGTAGTGTTGGGGGTGGGATAAGGACCTAGGGGACCTAGGGAAGAACCTAGGGGCAGTAGGAGCCTATCATTGTCCGATGAGGACTCTTTGAAGGCGCTGTCGGGATGGATGGACGGGAGCCGCGGGAGCGTTCGGGGGCACTTCCAGTGAGTCATCGTCGTCAGAGGATGAGGATGAGGAGTCTTCTCTGCTGTCCCGAGACGCGCGACGAGCGCACGTTTGGGAGCTGAAAGTGGAAGGATGATCGTTGATCTTTCTGTCCACATCCCAATCCCAGCCGTGTCTGGGTAAACACCCGCGATCTTCGGCCGCGACCCGTGGCAAGAACCATGGAACAGATCAAACATGCATCAGTGTTGTATCAGTGCGCACTGATCTGATGACAGGGGGCCACAAATCTGCACCATGTTCCACTATTTTCCATCCACACCAAGTACTCGAGATGCCATCACCCCGACCTTTTCCGCATCAACAACCGCGTATTCCACTCCCATTAGAGTTCCCCGTTCCGCGGCGCTACTAATTGGATCAACAGACTGATCGCGTCCTTCATTGTGCCCTTCGTCGTCTATCTATTGTGCCCCAGGCAGAAGATGTTACTCATAGATCAGGGTTAGTCACTGCCCTCGGCCTCACAACAAGTTGACTTCTTCTGCCTCTTACGAAACCAACACCTCATCATCGCTGAGAGACGCGAGCCCTTCCGCGTAAATAAGCACCGACTGATGATTGATCAGGTGTCGCTATCGGCATTTGGCTAGATCTACTGAAGATGTTGCTGCCGCACTAACGCAAGAATGTTGCTATGCTCGGTATGGCTTGATAACGAATGTCCGCAGCCGGTGGTTTTTCAGGGTGGAATTGGGTATTGTTTTGAAGTCCCTTGCCTAAATCCCTGAGCCTCCCCCCTTCCCGACCCCCTTCGCTCACCAGAGGAACTGCAGCAGGGGCACTCTGTACTTGCCGCAGAAGTCGACGAACTTGACGTGCTCGATGCATGCCTCGAAGTAGACGCCCTTGCACTTGGGATTGACGCATTGCGATGCGGAGGTGAGATATCTGGAAGGAGAGAAGTAGGGGGTGACTCTCTCCATTCTGCACACTCTCTAACCGACTAGAGAGTCTCTAGAAGCAATCACATAGTGCATCATGGGACGCAATATGCAACAGCTGGCGTTTAGGACAAAGTGCGACGTTCTCTGACTTCCCGGTGCGAAGGATGGCCTCATGATCTGGGAATGAGCCCCTATCATGAGTCCATTATCCATGGGAAGAAAGGGAAGAGATATTATGATACTTTCAATAATTTGCCGCATTTTCAATCGCAGATGAATTTTGATGGGGAATAATCGGGATGGGAAACTCACTTGAGGAGATCTGAGGGGATGACGTTGCGAGGGACGAAGTCGAGATCATGATGGCGTCTGACAACGCGCCCCGCCAGTTCCTTGAGCATCGGAGGCTCGAAGGCGTAGTTGTGCACGAAGTTGTTCACTGAAATGATAAAGGCGTTAGACTTTCCAACGCAAGATGATTATGCCTCCTCATCGCCTAGTAGAAACGAGCTCCTGTCCTGAGATCCTTCGGGATGCTTGGTTGGGTCTACAGGGCTATCTCTAGTCTAGTTGGTTCACGATTTGTGCTGACTGCCTGTGTGTCGTGAACCCTGACTCGAAAACTCCAGACATACTATTGACGACTCGAGGTTCTTGTTGTTCGCTGGTTTGTGATTTGTTAGAGCTTTTGTGATTGTTGAGAGGGACAAAACGACTGCCGTTTCATGGCCCACTTGCCAAAGCATCTTTCATTGCCTCCGTCTCCCTCTTATTATCGCGTTAAACTCGAAGCAGAATCGAGGATGGATTTCGCGGGAGAATGGAATAAACAGCAAAGCGAAGAGTGGATGCTTTACTACGCAGCGAGAAGAGGGAAGGGATATTCGGGGCTATTCCACGAATATCACAGTAATACCCTCTAGTGATGGAATACTCTCCTCATTTCTCTCCGTTCTCTCGTATATCAGAGAAACGAGAGAGCCGAGAGAATTGAGGAGAGTATTACAGTAATCCCAACTCACCGAGGGGGTTGTTTCTCAACGAGAGCTGCTGGAGATTCTGCAGCTTGACGATTCCAGTGGGCAATGTCTATAAAAATAAATTTAGAGGGAATAAATGATTCAGATATGATCTTAAACACTATAGAGATACAGTATCCGATATAAATTATGGCCCAAACACTTCAAAGTGTTATAACTTCAGAACCAGATGAGCAATAAAACTCACTCTGATCTCATTGTCATGGATCGCAAGCAGTTCCAGATTCTGCAACTGCGCTACGGTCGGCGGGATCGTCTCGAGTCTGTTGCCGGAAAGCGTCAAATGGTTGAGGCTTAGCAGTTCTCCGATAGTCGCCGGAATGTCTCGGAGCTGATTGCCACCAAGATACAGCAGCTCGAGTCTGCAATTTCGCTTGATTATTACACATTAGTTTCTTGAGATTTTCCTTGTCTTCCTCCTCCTTCCATTGCTATCAGACTGTGACCAAACAACTGATAGCCGCTAATCACAAATTAGTAATCGATTAGCAACTCACCCAGTCATCGCGCCGATACTGTAGGGGAGGTACTGTAGCTCGTTCGCGCCGAGATACAGAATCTTGAGAGCGGGCATTTGGATGAGGACCTCGGGGAAGAACTTGATACGGTTCCCGGACAGATTCATCGTGTGCAGCTTGGTCAAGTCTTTGAAAAAGGCGGGAATCTCCTGAAAGAGGGTTGGGTTACGGTAGGCGGCTACTGTAAGATACCGTACCTCGATGTACGTGCTCTTGCACACGAACGAGCGGAGGTTCTTGCACTCCTCGAGTTGCGCGGGAATTTCGGTGATCGGGTTGCAGCTGAGATCAATGCTGAAAGGGGATACGGTAAAATCGAATGATGCGGTAAGCACGCGCTATCGATCGATAGCAGTTTGCGTCGCGAACGAAGGGGGAACTGGTTCCACCTTTCGCATTCCACACGTGACAGCGACTCGCATGATTGTCTAACTACTGATAAAATTAGGGGTAAAAGTAACGTAATTGTCTCTGACCTGACGAGATTCCTGAAGTAGCTGAGCTCCTTGATCGAAGAGAAGAGGTTATTGGAGAGATCAAGTCGGAGGATGCAGTTGGGATCATACAGTTGGGCCAGGTACACTGCGGGGATCTCGGTGAGCCCCTTCCCACACAGATGGAGATCGTTCGAACCCTTCCTGGAATAAGCAGGATGAGTACTGGTTACAGAGCTAAGTCCAAATTTGGGCTGACTCATAGCCTGAACTCACCCCCTGAACTCCGGTTCGAGGTAGGCTTCCTCGTCCTCGGAGAAGTTGTAGCGATCATACGCCATGGCTGGACTAGTGGATAGTGTGAGAATGAACGGAGGGGAAAGGGGAGGAGAGGGGGGAAGGAAGATGGGGACACCCCTCGCGATTAGAGTGCGGAGAGATCAGACGAGGAGAGGGGGAAGAATGGAAGGGGAAGGGAGGGGAGGAGAGTGGAGATCGGGCGGTGATAGGGGGGACGACGAGAGAGATGGGTGAACCGCATGTGCGCCTCACGTGGGGACACATCAAAAGGGGGAAAGTGTACCCCACCAACCACGGACTAGAAGGTAGAGAGTCGCTATAGTATGATGATATTGTAACCCCAATCACCATCAGCTTGTCTCATGAACTCATGGCACCCGATGGTGTTGTGATCTGCAAGGAAATGGGCGAACTGGTGGAACTCATCTCAATTTTTTGGACTGGTTAAATTTTAAAAAAAACGGAAAGCAGTGGACTTCGACCCGCGCTACAGCTATCGAAAGATTGGCTAACCACGCTAGCGTGCAAAACTAACAGAAGCAATATCACCTATCGAACAGAGGGAGAATCGATTATGTTGAGGAATGTAGCTACTGTAGCCAGCAAACAACTTGTTTGATCGATGGGTTCACAGTTCATGGTACGGGGTTCCTCCGCAGGGTACGGTAGGCTGATCAGCCGACGCTTGGATGATCCTCCGACCTTACTTGGTTGCATCAGCCGTCCCACTTAGCTAAACCCTTGAAGAAGAGCCATTATGAAAGGGTGTACCCCTTTCGGTGCTCCCTCTATGAAACGAAAAATCAGATTTTTTTGCCAATGACTTGCAATAGATCATTCTTCTGTTTCCCATTCATATTGATATAGCGCGGCGTAGTCTTTCAAATTTCGAAATCATATTTGGGTTTTAATTCGTGTTCTTATCTCTCAATGATATTCAACATGATAGATTCCATCATTAGAGTCCTCCTCGAGAATCAGAAGGTGCTTGTTTCTCCGATCCTCCCCTCCAATTGGATCTCATTGAGCACAACCTGTTCGCTACCGTAACCACCAGCCAATGAGTGTAAGATCACTTGATTCCACCACCGATAATGACTATTAACGTCCTTGTTTGCGTCGAATCTGTGGTGTATAAAGTAGAGATCGGAGCTAGAAAGCATAAATGTCTAATGAACAAGATTTTTGTCAATCGTTGCTTCTTGTAATCCATCAAAATCGCTCCTTTTCCGTGAGTTACACACCACTTCCGAGCGTAAAAATGCATTTATTTCACTATGCGGAATGATCTGTGACAAGCCCGAACAACATGAAGACAATCGAGACTAATCGTGTACTCTATTAATATGCCTCTCGATTAGGCTACTGAGATTCGTGGTAATTGCGAATGGAAGGGATTGTGAGTCGATGCACATTAATGATTTTAATGATCTAAGGTGCCTGACACGTGTTTTTCTTGGTAGGAAATCTAGAATGGCCTGGGGCAAACCCAAGTTTTGCCTTGGAATTGGGTGCTTGATAGTGATGACAAATCGACTCTCCTCAATTCGCTTACTCTCTCGCCGTTCAGAGATACGAGAGAGCGTGCGAATCGAGGAGAGTCGGATTGGTCATCGCTAGTGTCTACTGACTAACGGCAGGCGAGACGAAGGCATTGGCGGAGTTCGGGCTCCCCGGGGCGCCTCTCAAATCCATCTCAGACTTCCTCTTCTCTAGCAACTCTCGACAACGACGCTCCAACTCGGCGTTTTCGGCCTCGATCGCAGCCAGTTCCGCCTGAAATGAGAAACAGATTGAGATCTTTCAAGTATTGGGTTACGGTAGCTCAATGTAATTGCTACCTTAACCGACCACAACCTGCTCACAACCGTATTGTTTTTAGAATTTCGGCTACGGTAGCTCAATCTATCGATTTTTTCAAAGGATACGGTAGTCAATTGATGACAACTGATTGGAGAGAGCAGTGTGACAGGTTTTGCTTGCACCGCGTTGTGCGATTCAAACAGAGTTTCAAAGAAAACCCAATGTCAATGATGCTACGGAATATACACACGGTAGAAGATAATGACGTAGAAATATCCTTGGGAATATTTACTCTTGTAAAGTTTATGGATGTTCATTAAGACGACGTCTCGGTAATTTGCAAGCATTTTGGCCCCTGGCCGGACACGTTTCTCTAGCAATCAGAACCAGAAGCCCATACTGGGTTGCTGGAAGAGTCTTGGTACCATGATGCACAATCCATGACTTATTTGTTGTTACAGCCGTGGCACAGGGAGAAACATGATTTTAAAGGTAAAATGGTCGAAAAATAAAATTTTCACAACCGATCGATATAGACCCAATTTCTCTTTTGCGTTAATTTTTTCGTGGTCATCATGGTCATTTTTTGGGTCAAACAGTCGAAATTTCAGAACTATCTTACTATACCTTCAAAATTGGCACTTTTTTGGATTCAATCGAAAAAGTACATCTTCGGCGGCCCTGCCAGAACATTTCAAAAGTAGGATTCAATGTAGAATTTAAAGGGCTACAAAACGTATATAGTGGCCTTTGGGACTTTTTCCGAAAATGGGCATCATGGTAAAGAAAAACAAAAAATCATTTCTAAAAAGTGAATTTCGCAATGAGCAGTAATCGATCAGAACATGTATTTAAGACTCTTAGGGCACCCCTAAATTAACGCAAAAGAGAAATTGGGTCTATCTCGATCGGTTGCGAAAATTTGATTTTTCGACCATTTTACCTTTAAAATCATGTTTCTCCCTCTGCCACGGCTGTAACAACAAATAAGTCATGGATTGTGCATCATGGTACCAAGACCCTTCCAGCAACCCAGTATGGGCTTCTGGTTCTCATTGCTAGAGAAACGTGTCCGGGGAGTGGTCTCAAATTACCGAGACGCCGTCTTAAACTAGTATCCTTGCAGTGGTGTCATCACGTCATTGACTCATGATTTGAAATACTTACTAATCCATGTAGTAATTGTTACGAAATTTTAGCACACGCGTTAGTTATCCTAGATGTAATTGACGACTTTTCAGCACATGCTATCGTGTCATTCTAGGTTATTTCGAGATATCCCTCACCTCCTTCTTTCTGCATTCATTCTGCTTCTCTTCAATGGATTCAATCGCCTTCCTCAAGATTTGCGCACGAGATGCCTGCAAAGTTCGAATAAATTCCTTATTCATGGGCTATTTCAATCCACCAATCAACCGATTTTCAATAACAACTTTGATTCTTTCACTTTTGGTGCACCATTAAGTTGTTGTCGCAAAGAACACCGATAACAGATTTTGCAAATCGGTAGACGATCAGAGTACACGCACTATCGAGTTTGGTTCGTCACAAGATCAATGCAAGTTCAACAAGTATCTCATTTGTCATTGAAGCAGCACCTTGATCATCTGTTCTGTAGCCACATGATTAGCGTATGCATTTGATTATTTTTATTCGAATTATCGCGTTATCATGTCTAGACTGGAGAGAGAAGCGGTACACCAGGGGTTTCCCATCGCTAATAGTGGTCCGATGATCGCTGCTTACTATTGTTGCCTAACTCTGCTCAATTCGCATGCACTCTTCCGGTCAGAGAAACGAAAGAACATGCTAATAGAAAAGAGCTCGGATTCGATCGGGCATCAACAATGCTCACTCGTTCCGAAGACGTGTCCGCCACAGTCCTTCCCAGATTCGAGTACATATCCTTGATGTTGTCCCTTCTCCTCCGCTCCAGGGCATTGTGCTGAGCGCGCGCGTGCTTTTTCGGGTCGAGCTGTTTCAATTCCTGGAAGTTACTTGTTTTGATGTTGCCTAGTCCTGCCTTGTTTCGATATCGGCCGCGATGAGTGAAATTCGCCTCGGGCAAGGTAGCGAGAGCGGGGTTTCCCACTCTCACACGTGATCCGCACACGCATAGAGAAATAGCCGGCATTTCGAATGAAATCGAGACTTGGCACGGACTTGGACTTGACTATACTAAGTTTAACTCATTCAAAACAGTAAACACACTGTCAAAAGCAGGGAAATACCTCGGGCGACAGCTCCTCCATGGGGTCGTCGATATCGGATTCGTCACTCCCTCCCATTTCCGCCTCTTCTTCTCTTCTCTTCTCGTCGTGCACGTCTTTTCCGCCTCCAGACACACGCAAATATGCCGTTAAAGGACGACTTCGGACACTATTGATCGTCGTCCGGGTACAACGTGGTGTGGGCTGCGTGTGCATACACTCGCCGAGATTTCACACAACGCGCCGCCGAAACTACGGTGGCGCCCAGAGCAGGCGAGCACGAGATGATAGGAATCTCAGATAAGTATGATATTTATTTTAAAAAAATCTTAATATCATAAAGTACAAATATTGAAGTAATTTTACATTGGGGATATCATCGAAATAGAAGGGAATGCGAATCAGTGAATACAAACAATGCCTCGGTGGTGTGGTGGTGATACGGTAGCGCGTGCGGCTAGTGAGCGATTTCCCATGTTTTTTTTTAGCAGCAACTAGCTATTCTTTTGGAAAATTGCTCAATTTTGTATGTGTCTGAGTCATTCGTTCCCTCACGTCAGATGTGCTAGCATAGCCTGTCTCATCTCACGCATCACTCCTAACCGTATGCCGCGATGCCACAACGTGCTGGATTCCGACTCCGACTCGGAGATCGGATGGTCGAGGACGTTGGACCTCCCACGTGAGTTTAATTGATTGATTGGGTTGCTTATCAATTGATTAGGTCATACGATCAAATGACCAAAGTGCGATGCCTCAAAGAACCTCCAATTTCGCGAGGCAGGAATGAATGTGAATAAAATCACGCTGAGACAGTTGTGCCTGAGAATGAAATGTATTTTGTTCTACATTTATTTTGTTCTACATCAGTTTTAATTCGAGACGCAATTTAGAAAGAAATATGTAAATTCGACATTCCAGGAAGTCGTCAGAGTCGAAAGATCGAGGAACTCGTGAGAACTGCTGCTCAAGCCACAGCCAATGAGCCGGGAACCTCCAAGGGACTGCGCACATCCACCTCACGACTGTTCCTAGGCCCAGCAGCCAAGAGAATCAAGCTTGAAGTGAGGGAGGTCGAGGACACTGAAACGGTTTGTTCTGTTCGGATTCTGTGTTTTCTCGAGATCAACATCAATAATGGATCAAAGCTGGTATTATTATTTGACTTGTCTTGAACACCGCATTTTTAACGTCGAAGTCGGCATGCCGAGTTTGTTTTGTCATCCACACCTGATCAGACAAAGTACGGTGATATTTCCGGAGGATGATAAACGGAGGAACATCGCCAACTGGCCTGGTGATCTTCTGAATCATCTCATCGATTATCTCCCCATCGACGATCGGATCAAGATGCGATGCACGTGCCGGAGACTGAGAGATATAGTGGACAATCAGGAAATGATGCACACTTACGAGATATACATCAAACGAGTGAGTACTTTTGGGATTGGTATGGAGAGACGTTCTTCTGATTCTGACCAGAATGAAGGTTGAAATAGAACAGAGAGCAATTGCAATCGAAAAGTGGATGGAATACTCAGGGTAATCTGTCT
The DNA here is from genome assembly GCA_036245825.1 of Pristionchus entomophagus. Taxonomy (NCBI): domain Eukaryota; kingdom Metazoa; phylum Nematoda; class Chromadorea; order Rhabditida; family Neodiplogasteridae; genus Pristionchus; species Pristionchus entomophagus. The sequence goes on from BTSX01000006.1 coordinate 31,088,963, forward strand.
AAAAAAGGAGACGATGATTGCCGGAGTTTTGTTCACGACATGTCAATTTCGAAAATTCTTACCATTTCAGTTAGACGAGGCCGAGATCGGCCTGTTCCTGCCCGTAAGCAGGAAAGAGGGAAGGTTTGTTATCCACAACAAGAAGTTCACTTGGAAGGAGAGGCCGCTGCTGCGGACGATACCGGAGGTGAGAAGACACAGGAGAGATTTGAACTATATACCAACTTTTCACAGGACATCGGGTTAACTTTGTAGTCTCCCTTTCCTTCGTGTTTGTAAACTAATAATGGGATACAGAGAAGGTTGCATTCGCTGTCTGCATTCCTTTTCCCTGCGTCACACTCCTGATTCTTCAGATGCGTCGAGGGATGGTGAACTGGACGCGTCACCACCGTACGAGAATGGGCAGGATCCGGACTGCGATCAAGGCCATGTTCCGGATATCGATGATTTATAGGATCAATGTCGAGCAGGTACGAGAATGTGTATATGAAGCAAAAAAGGGCTAACTGTGAATTGAGCGAGTATGAGAGTTCGAGAACAGTGAGTGTTTTGAAGCTAATTGGTCTGATTGAAAGGACGAAAATGCACAATGGTGGTATGAATTGTAGTACATCAAGGCTGCAGGTCAACCTCTCTAACTCGTTCATTCGCGATCTAATTCGAGTGATGAACGGCAACGAAATCCACTCGCTCGATCTCTCAGTGCAGATGTTTGAGCAAGAACGACCCGATCTGTGAGTTTTTATTTTCATATATACCGAAATGACTGTTGCTTAATCGAATTATGATATGAGTAACCCAGTGCACTCTGAACACACGCTCACCGTGTTCACGATTTGAGAGCATGATTTCATGAGACGTATATCCTTAGTGCCGTTAAATAATAAAGAAAATAAGAGGTGAATTGCAATGATTTTCTTTCAGGACGCTCCTCAACAATGTCCCCGCCAAGAGTATTGCCCTATCAGTCCGGCTGAAGGCTAGATAAATTCAAAATTGAGACAAAATCCAATAATTCAAATGATCGAGTTCAGGATCGAGAGCCTCTTCCCCACATCGAGAGATTCCTGAACATTTCCATTCACACGTTCAAGCAAATCATCATCGATGTGCGGCAAGACTCGTGGAAGTTCAAATCGGTCAGTCTTCCTTTATTTCGAACATTTTAACGATGAATTGATGGCCAATTAACTGATTTTACGGATATTCTGGTTGCCTCACCCTGTCATTCTGCAGTAGTCGTGATAAGAGTCAAATAGTTATTGGAAAATCGTTTTTCAATACGATAGTTTCGTCAGGGCTAACTATGACAGGCTAAAAAGGCGCTGATATCTGCAATTGTCCTCCCTTTCAGTCTCTCCACTACCGTAAGTCGTACGAGGAGTACGGTATCAACGATGCCGCCTTGATGCACTACATGAGCGGGGATGTGTGCAACTTCCTCCGTCTCAAAGTCATCTGCCGATACATCACCAAGGAGGGCGTGCTGTCCGCCATTCTGGTATATTGGTGTGGACTTTCTAAATCTCAAATGTGAACTGTTCTTGCACTTTGCTCTTCGTTCTAAAACAAAAAAAGATGCACGAATACACAAAAAGCCAAAATCAACGAAGAACAAGACAGTAATGAGTACAGGGAGAAATTGTTTTCTAGCACCTTCGTACTCGGGAAGACACAGAGGCCAGTCGCGGATTCTGTGTGCTCGTTCATCGACAAGTCACCGATAACCTAATCGCGAACGTCAAATCGCTGTCACAATTTGGAGATGGTGAGAGATTTTACGTTCTCTGTTATCAAAATCTCCTTTGTGGATAGTATAATTTATTTCAGTTAGTTGGGTGCAAATTGATATCCGATCGCCGAGAAAAGTATGATAGCAATTTCAGTTTCTCGTCCTGTCTTGTGAACTCGAAAATGATTAATAAGTGGATGCTTTAAAACATCATCAGAGTACCGAAATTCATGACATACCTTATTTCCATTTCAGAGCTGCCGACAACAGACGCAGCCAAGACGAACTACGACGGTCATCGATCGTACCACACAGTGGGGGAGTATCTGGAGATACGGAACATAAAGCAGGATATGACCAAAGATAAACCACCTCCTCCCCTGTCCGAGGTTCGTTCAAGATAAATGAGTCATGTTAGGGAGATCTATGGGCTAAAATAGAAATGTTTTTGGAAATTGAAGATGTTAGGCCGAAATTGTTGATTTTGGAAGCAGTCAATAACCTAGCATGAGAAAAAGCTGCGCGAAAACAAGACAGCTGTGAATAATGAAAGCAAGAAAAATTTGATTTTTAAAATATTACTAAATCATCTTCTTCTTACAGGTTCGTTACTTCCGCAAGGGCTCCGACGAGAAGGAGAAGTACATGACGTGTAGAGTGGACGATGATATAAGATGGGATCCCTTCGAACAACCAAAGTTCCAGCACAGACCCGTGTGAACTCTCCTCACCTTTTCAGTACTACTATTCTGTTTCTGCGGAACTTTACTTTCCAATAGTTCAAAATTTTATAATATTCTATATTATCTGAAATTTCCAACGAGCGCATTTTAACGACAGTTCAAAAACATGGTACCCCGAGCATTTATGTTGTATAGTACCGTCTCATATTTTACACTTTATTGTTCTATTGTAAGAGTGATGCTCGCATAGATAGGGACCACCAGCCCCGCCCCTTTTCCCTCGACACCATTCCCCTCAAAAGAGTCGCGCGCGCTTCGGAAGCTCTCACGGGCTTCGGAGAAGAGCAATCGGCATACATCCAAAAGCAAAAATGATATTGAGACCCTGACGGTCATGTTGAGCCTGCTTTGTACCCGATTCCGAGAATTCGGCTCTCAGCCTGGTGGAGCCGCATAGAAGCAAAAGTACACTTATTAATCAAACTGAGCTTGATCAGAGTACGGTAGATTTTAAAAAATTGTTTTCAATAGTAACCGGCCCATATTCCTTGTCATTATTTTGTATTATCTCGGTTCTCACCATTTGTAGCCCTGGTAGCTAAAACGTCATACAGAGTTTCAATCGGATAAATACATTAAACGGCAAGTATGTTTCACAAAGCTAAACGAACACTTTGAATTTCCCTAAAATTTGGTTATTAATAGCTAGAGTGGTTTGCTAAGTAATAATTTCTCGGGAATGATTCGAAGAATGGAAAGATTTGCAGAGTGTGCTATCGAGGAATGGTTTTGAACGTAGTGTGGTTTACGGTGTAGAGTGCAACAAGGATCTGAAATGATTATCGGTCGTTTGTATTTTCGAAACTGAAAATTAATTCTAAAAAGTCTATGGCAAAACAAATGATTGAACGCCCATATGTTTGCGTTAGTCATCCCTAATATCTTTCAGCATTATTCGTTAATTACGCATATTTATTCAAAAGGTACATTTGTTGTTTCGTTGTGTGATGCGTGCGCTGCGTGTGCTAGCACGTTCTGATGTTTCACAAAAATGTGACTTATCGCTAACTATGTCACATGCACCATCAAAACTTTCTAGCATCACTTATTCTCTTAAAAATCGCAGTTTCTGCTTTCATCGTTCTAATTACGAAATCTTCAGAATATGCCACATTGAATGGCCGACTGTTTGCGATGAAATATTTTCACTACATTCTCGATTCGGACTCCGACGACGACATAGGATGGTCAAAGACGAAGGACTTGCCTCGTTAGTTGTCTTTATTATCAGTAATATGATGGGTGGAAGTTATAACGAGTGGAAGCTTGGAGACCGTTAGCAAAACCTTTTGTGGAAGACCGGAAGGATAAATTACGATTTCTCCAAAGAACCCTGACAAGTGTGCAGTTTCATCTTCCAGAGAGTCGCCATAGCCGTTCGATTCGGCAACTGGAGACAATCGCGGATGTCAATCAACCCAGTACATCGTCGGCTATTTTCGTTGAACCTCCCGCGAAAAGAATCAAGCTAGAACAAAGGGATGAGGAAGAGTCGGAGGAGGTTGGGTGGATCATTTTCTAAAAATTGCCTAATTATACTTTATTTGGCATCGAAACATAACAATAATACGAGTACTCTTGTCAAAAATCACATTAACATGAAAATTTTCCCTGAATTTTATCACTTTCGATTCTGAAGATAAATATATTTCAAGTATAGGGGTGTTCCGAAAGTTCGTTCACTGTTTTTTGAAAATTATTTTCTGAACTGTGAAGAAACATATAGAGTCCTGGAAAGCGGCGCTGGATAGATCATCCACTACTCTTCAGTTTCTAGTCTTGAGCCAGTGACATCAATACACTTTCCAAGAAATACGCTGTGCAGGCCAGACTTCACTAAAATCACCTATTCCAAGTTCCCATTTAGCGATGAGGTAAACATCTGGTTATTGTCTCTAGTGAGTTGGGTGTGGTCAATTTACTAATTGCACGCTTTCCCGACTTCCCGAAACGCATGGCAACATCACTACAAAACTCGTCATTTCCCACACATTTTCGTAAATTTTTACGAATTTCGTTGCTACAATGGTCACAAGCATTCAGATAAAATTAAAAAGTAATAATACATATTATTTGAGGGATATCGATTAGCTAATAAGTTCGCAAAATTCTAAAATTCTAAAATTGATTCTCCTGAAAACACATGAAAGTGGAAAGTTTTGACCTACTTCTGTAACCTGATTAGGTAACTCCCATCTAATATTTTAAATTCACACTTCATCCTCCTCCCCTACTGTGGTTTGTATCTGAGTATCCCATTTTCACCGCGAGCTGAGATAGAAAATTCCGAATGTAAGGGCACAAAACTTACATTTGCGTCTATTGCGTCATAATGATGCAATTTTTCTGAAATCAAGATATGGATTAAAATAGTTAGTCATCACCTGTAATGTATACAAGAAAGTTTTCATGATTGCTCTTTGAAGTACAAAAAAAATAAAATATAGAGAAATAGTGAACGAACTTTCGGAACACCCCAATACATTATAAACGCATGTTCAGGAAAAGACGAAGCGCCGTCGGAACATAGCCAACTGGCCTGAGGATATTCTCAAGATGTTGATACAGTACATCCCTATCGACGGGCGGATCAAGCTGCGATGCATGTGCAGGAGTCTGAGAGACGCCGTGGATGCCCAGCCCATGATGCTCAACCACGAGGTCGACATCAGAAGGGTGAGCGAGGCGCGACGCTCCCATTTAGTTTTCTCATGAGTTTCCGCGCACTAAGAACATGTGCAGCTCCATTTGCGAAATAGTTCTCATTCAGTAGGTTCTCATCTGACCCAGTGCCGAGATGTTTTGAAATGATCGGTACTGCCTTGCACGGCGTGAAAGGACTCTGATAGTTTCAATTGTTCTGAAGCGCAGGGACTCGAGTTGCATGAGCCTACTTATTCCAGCTCGACGAGACCGAAATCGGATTGTTTGTCGCTCAAGACGAGAAGGAAGGACAATTCGTGATTGCGAACAAGAAATTCACGTGGAATGAGCGACCCTTGCTGCGGACATTCAGAGAAGTGAGTTCGCAAATAAATATCTTCAAACGGTAGGGTATTAGTTAAAAAAGGAAACCGCGAAAAGGTGAGTTATGGAATTTCGGCCTCAAAATATGTGCAGATTGAGGGTTGATTGTATGTACATCCATGACATCATTTGGACTCAGTTTTGTTAATGTAGGTTTCTATATCAGATGAGGAGGTAGGAAACATACAGATTAGTCAGTTGGTCAATACGTTATTCATCAACCATCAGATGCGACGAGGGGTGGTCGAATGGACGAGGCATCACCGAAATCGAATGGGAAGAATCAAAACTGCAGTTAGAGCGATGTTCAAGCTCTCCCAGCTGCACAAAATCACCATTTCACAGGTGGGCGGGAATACTACCTACTTGGAATGAAATGTCATTAAGGTGAACCTCTCAAATTCGTTCCTTCGGGATATAAATCGGGTTCTGAGTGGACAGCAGATTCACTCACTCTGTCTCGAATGCCAATTGTACGAGTACGACCGTCCAGATCTGTGAGTTCGGTCAATCCTGGGAATTAAGTGTTTTTTTCTGAGTATTTGTTTATTGCATTCAAAGAAAAAAAAAGAAATTAAAATATTCAGAACTCTTCTCAATAACGTGCATGGACAGAGCATTTCCATAGCTGTGAGACTAAAGGTGGGAGTGCGCTTCATGTCCCAATGTCGAATAGGGAATAAACGTTTTTTTTCTTCTTAAAAGCAATTCAGAAGGCTCCGATCGAAAAACGTCATCAGATTCAGAATCAATAGTTAAACAGTGGCCAACTTTTGAGCATATCAGATTTTTTTGTATGTTCTAGATCGCTGATGTATCCTTGTTGATCCTAACACAAATGGCTTCATATCAGGATCGCGAGCCACTCCCGCAAATCGAACGATTCCTTGCCGACGCTAAGGACAAGTTCAGTCAAATCGTGATCGAAGTGAGGCAGGACTCGTGGAAATTTCATTCGGCAAGTAACTTTCAAAAGTTTAGGAATTATTTGCTTAGAGTAATACCTTGTTTCTGTAGGTCTCATTGCGTCCTTTTATATTCGGTTGAACTTTTGTTGAATTTCCTCTCCAAATAGATAATAAAATAAATTCAGAATGTTGTTTGAATGATTTTGACGACCATCTTGCCATTGCAGACAATGCACTACCGCAAATCCTACGAGGATTACGGGTTCAATAATGCCGCTTTGATCAAACTGATGGAAGGAAAAACTTTGAACTTCATTCGATTCAAGTTCGTCTGCCGTTTTGTCCGCAAGGATGGAATCATGGGCATCATTAAGGTAAGGTTTTAACCTAAAATTGAAAATTAAAATTCAAATTGTAATTAAATTTAATAAAATTCAAATTGTAATTAAATTTAATAAAATTCAAATTAAATTCAAATTGAGCTAACTAATAACACAGAACAATGATGCACGTCATGCTTTTGGAACATTACCTTCCTTTATGTGATGAATAATATTCCTTGCAGTTCCTACGCGGTCTCCGATCAGAGTTGCCCAGTCGTGGTTTCTGTGTCGTCATCTACAGAGAGGAAGCGAAAGGCGTCTATGATTCGATCAAGAAGCTGCCGCACTTCGGGAAAGGTTCGTTCTTGCAAGGGAATCATCTCAGGAGATACTTTTAAAAAACTGTCAAATTTACAGAAAATGCAGAAATAAGTACAAAGAAAAAATTTAGGTTTTATGCAAAAGCAGCGTTTTAAGGCTATTTCCAGCATTACCTTTACACCTGGGCTGGCACGGTTTAGATTTCTCCCGTAGCCCCGCCCCTTCCCCCTCTCTCGCTGACGTTCTATCATCTCACACTACACAACTGATCTGAATGAAGCTTCTCTTTCATATTTATTTGTCCACATAATATTATCACTGTTGTCACTCGTACACATATAATTCTACCATTAACCTAGCCGATGCAATACCATTAACAACATTATTTACAGTAATCCCCTACACACCGTTCGATATGGAGATGCCAGCTAGATATGAGCGATTCCCCTGTCACAATACAGATGAAGAGTATCTGGAAGTGCGTCCGGTCAGGCAGGAGGAGAGCAAACCGCCGCTTTCCGAGGTGTGTAGTGGCTATGCCGTTTTGGTTTTCAGCTCTCTCGATTCTGCACACTCTCTCGTATGTCTGACGAGTGTGCAGAATGGAGAGAGCAAAAACCGAAACGACATCACTAGTGTGTAGCCGATCAGCTAGATGATTCCCAATGATAGACTACGGTACTTTCGATTAGCAATTTTGATTTCAATATGGAACAATCTTCGGAAAGCATCTGGAGGATTGATCTGCTCCTGAATTGAACTAATTGCGATTCGATTGTATTTCGTGATCGAGCGATTTCTTTAGGTGCGGTACTGGCGCAAAGGGAATGATGATCACGTGCCGTATTTCGTGAAGAGAGTGGATTCCAATGGAAGATGGGATCCTTTCGAGCAACCGAGATGGAAGAACAGACCCATTTGAGCACTACGATCCGGGGTCCGCCTTATTTTGCAATAGACAAGAGAAAGGGAGGTTGCGACGTTGCAACGAGGAGAATTACCTATCCTACTACTAACTGTGATCTTTCCTAATCATGTAAATAATGTACAGATAGTTGTTATCAGATTATGTTCTTGTAGGATCAGTCCGATAATAACTCTTCTAAGTGAAACTAAAAATACGAATCAGGATCATATTAGTTTCTATGATAGTCCTTTCATATTTCAAAATGCTTCCTTCACTCCTTTCAGCCGAACTGACTATTTTCTTGAAGTCTTGCATCGAAAACCTAATTGCATGTCTCAAATTGATGTATCGAATAGTAACGAAACCAAAATCTGATGTAACTGTCACACTCGAGCTATTCTTGTCGTTGCCTTACACCTCCCTATAAATATTACGAGAATATCCCCAAACAACAATCGGACTTTGAAAAATCACAGTTTGTGTTTTAACCATTCGTCATATGAGGAACACACGATAAGAGGGAAGGCAACAATAATGCTCTCAATTGCTCGAACTTGTTTTGCCGATAAGTGAACATCCCTCGAGGATCGTGCTGTGCACGTTACTTGGTGAGTGAAACATGCATCAATTCGGATAACCAATTATTTACAGTTTGTTACTCTTTGAAAGACTTTGATTTATAATTTTCCTAATAGTGCAAATTTCGCATGTTGTTGTTGCCTTGTAGTGACGCTGATGCTGATAGGAGCAATGCTCTTCTTGGCAGTTTCCTTGATAAAAATGAACTAATGCGCCGCAGAGTTTCCGCCCCCCCCCCCACCAACGAACAAGTCGGGGGGGGGGGGCTAAAATAGAAGGCCGAAATAGATCTTTAAAGGGACTAAAAAGGTGATGAGGCTTAATTGAGGTGATCTTGCTTGTTTTTTTGGAAGGGAGGAGGGGGGGGGGGCTGCGGGACTGTAAAAATGCGATGTTTTCTTCACATCAGCAGCTGCTTCACGATGCCAGATCTGCACATGGGCCCTTCGCAGTGAAGCGTGCCATAGGAATTTCCATATTTCTAGTTATCATTGGTACAGTCCCGCAGCTCCTCCTCCCCAAACAAGCATGTCGCATCACCTTTTTCATAACTTCAAAGTACGATTTCGAACGGTTATTTTCAATTCCAGCTAATAGTTATGACTCCATCTTTTTTTAAACATCGTCTCCTCTTCCCTCATTTTCATAAACTTTTCGTGATTATTGTTTCTAACCGGTCTTATCGGTCGTGTGTTCAAATAACATGTAATAAAGAATGGTAAATACATAAATTGTGAATTTAAGAAACATCAATTTGATGCATTTTCAAGAACAAATCGATGAGGATGAAATTAGGTTTACGCTGCAAGTCACAGGAAAATAGGAGTGAAGCAAGTATAATGGAATAGGAAAGGTTGAGATCGTCACAGAAAAGATATGTTTCTCCGGTTTGTAAAATTGTGTCATGATTAATCTTGTCTTCGCTCTACGAATTCCAATCCCTTTCGATGGAGTCGCTCACAATTTGGAAGCTAATTAACCACAGATAAACGCAAAGATTGCAGTATGATGATTACTCGACGTGATAACTTACGTTCTTGTCATGCATCCTTTTCGTAGTGTGAGATTCAAAAACGCAGTTAGTGTTCTACGGCGTTTAGAGAGCCGACAAAACGTTTTAAAAAAAACAATATAATGATTGGGAGGAGGAAGCGTGCGGAGTTTTCCGATGACGCGCACAAAAACGCTGTTTGGGGAGGAAGAGCTGCGGGACTGTAAAAATGCTAACTAGAAATATGGGAATTCGAGGTCTCCGTGCGAAAATACGCCGGAAAATCCATTAGCTAGATAATTCTTAGATAATGACTTTTCGCCTGAAAATTCATCTCGTCCTTTCCGGATTTCGAATTTGAGTTCAAAGGGCTGGAGCGGATTCATCGCCAGATCAAAAGACCGCGCGAATTTATCAACCTTATCGTAACCTCGTCATTTTCGAAAGAAAATGATGACAAAACTCAGATCTCCTCACTATATGAGCGCGTGCGTAGTGCCTCTACTGTACCTATTGTGTGAAACAAGCCGCTTATTCTACATGCTTACACATGAAAGCGAAAATGAGATAGGAAAAGCAAACTTTTGAAATCGTTGAGGCTGGATCTATGAGGTGGTTTCGAATGGTACAATTAGTTTTTATTTAAACTATCGATTGTTTCAGACAGCTGCGTAGTGCCTCACCAGTGCCTATTGTGTGAAACAAGCAGCTCGACATGCTGATGCTATTTATTTTCCTCTCGATAATAAGTGAGTGTTTTCCAAAAAATTTCTTCTTCTTTTGAGACGGCACTATGCCTTTGGTTTACAGAAATCGTGCACTGCTCGTGCCCTTTTGGTTTCGAGCTGGTTCGTGCGGGAGAATGCAGAGGCAATTACACCAGGATCGATACAGAAACCGACCTGACGGCTCTGGCGGCAACAATTGCGAAATGCAGTGAGATTCAAGCACAGCCCATCATCATTCACGACGAAGAAGTTCGTTATTTATTGTCACGTTTATTAGTAATTAACGTAATTATCAACAAACATCGCTTATTTCTAATTCGATAATGCTAAGCACCAATCGAGCATGCACCTCGGTGAATCGGCAACTATCGGTAATTTGCAATAAATTTTTCACCGTTAGGATATATTTTCGCAGGCTTAGTTTGCAATACCACTTCAATGAATTGGGAATGGGTTGACGGATCGCCGATTGATTTCAAGCCAACTTCATTCTCGTTTTTGTTAGTCGTCGCGAGCGGTCCTTCTCCATTTCTCTCTGATAGAGAATGGAATCCCTCAAGTTCCCCTCGTCTACTCCATCAACTCAACAAGATCGGAATCCCCATCCAAGCCGGACTCTGGTCACCGTGTGATGGGTATGACCTACTCTGATGTTTGGTCCCTCAGATACCATTCTCGTCGAGTCTCGTTTCGCGATTGATGACTCGAGTTTGGTGGACTCAGTTCTAAAATCACGGGAGCCTTCTTCCGTCATCAACAATGAACACTCTACATCAAGTCCTATCGTCCTGGATGATCGCAACCCTTTCTCCAGCCAATCTCTTGGGTCTGTGAATGGAAAGAAGACCGATCCCTTGACCCCCACCCAGACGAAATGATTCTCTCGCGAACGAAGAAGCGACCCGAAACCTATCTGAAACCATCCATCCCCATCTGGCGTTAACTGCCTGACATGATAAATGTATGTATGTATGTATGTATGCAACTTCACAATACGCCCGTGGTAATATATTTATAATTTCAACTAGCAGGCTGTAGTCTCGTCCATTTTCAGCACTGAATGAGGAATGGACAGGTGACATGAATTGGGTCTGGTCCCTTCGATCGGATGGCTATTGGCGATATCGTACGTTTAAAAAAATAAGGACAAATATTTTTTTAAATGTTAATATTTTATCATGCATTTAAGGTGAGAGAAACAATAGAAATGTCTGGATTGAGGGGTGCATGAGATACGATGTCGCTACAAGTCGACAAAGAATAGGAAACAAGACATGATATAAAATTAATGATTAATTTTAAAGCAATTTAATGTCACGTGTCTGTTTCAATATGAATTATTCATATTCTCAGACGACGATCACCAAGCAATCGTAACCGACGTGTTCTGCTCAACCCAGCTCACCCAACCGAATCTCCATGCCGTCGAGTGCCTTCAATTCGCAGACGATAATAATGATGGAATGTGCTATCAGGTAGTCTCAAAACTGTCGCAATCTCCTCACAAACAATTTTAGATTTTTGTGATCACTGAAATCGTTAGGTAGCAAACTTGTCGTATCAGGTTGGCGAGGCTGCTGAGAGCTGGCTCGATGCCCAGACGGTTTGCCGGAAACTAGCAGCGGATCTTGCATCGATCCACAATCTGCAGGTTTGCAGAACATTTATTCCTTGTTTATGGAACACTTCTGATATTTTTTGGCTAATTCTAACAATTATTGCTTATAAAAGGTGAATTATGAACTGAAACGAAGTAAAATTGGAACTTAGGAAAACGCCTTTGTTCGCCGACTGGCAGTTTCAAAAGGAGCCGTGAACGGAGTGTTCCTGGGTGCTTCTGTTGTCGAGAATGGGAAGGATTTCGAATGGATCGACGGAACGGAGTGGGACTACAACAATTTCGAGCCAGGTAATTTTTTTATTATCTCCACAAACGATTTGAGCTATATGTGTTTGTAATCGGCAAAATCAGCTAGCTAGCTAAAGTTATGATATCATAGTGTGTGGGCGGGAAGACGTTTCAAAGGACAGTACATCCAGAGATCCATTGTATTCAGGATTTCCGTCAGCCGGACTCGGCGATTGTCTGGCCATGGACACTTCCTCTGCCGGCGGACAGTGGAAGAACGTCGATTGCGCAGCGAAACTACCTGTCGTCTGCGTTCGTGATCGTGAGTTGACGAGGGATTAACTACTGATAAGACTATAGGCAACTTCTTACAAGTGTTGCATAAAAGGGTGAATTAATGTGAGTAGACAGGGGCCATTAGTTAGACAATGCTTCCCTCCATTCGGCAAATGCTCGGTCAGAGAGCTGAGAGAACGCACAGATTGAGCGTTGCATTCTACTCGTGACCCCACGAATGCTATCCCGCCTGATAAATGTGCATGAGCTATTTTCCACACTGTGAATATCATATTATTTGTGTTTCCATAGTCGCCCTGCCAGCGCGCAATTTACATTTTTATTGTCTATTGTGAGGCAAACAATTCAGGTGCCAAACCCAAAAATATGTGCAGCCCTGAAGCGTGGAAGGAAGGAGCCATTGTGAGTCAATAGCGTAGTATTGCTAGATCTAATGGTTGGTATCTCCATTCTGTGTACTCTCTCGTTCTCTGATAAATGAGAGTGTGTGCCGAATGGAGAGACTGAAAAAATCGAAACTGGCGTTTTCATCACAAATACGGCAATGCAGATCACTTCGCCCGGTTTTCCCGCTAGTGCTTCGGAGTCCTGTGAATACGTTCTCGAAGTGGAACCGGGAAAGAATGTAGAAACGAAGGTTCCAATTTCGTTTTAAATTAGCCATTAATCGTCCGTTACTACCTCATAACTTAAATTATGCGTCTATTTAATTATTTTATTATATAGTAAATTAATTATTTTTATCAGATCATCATGCTCGAGTCGAATTCTTGCTGCGATAATTTCATCATCGGAAACGATTTCGATTATCTGGATAAGTAAGCGGATTTTTAGTATTCATTATTTTTAAATTTGTGGTCACGATTGATATTGGTGTCAGCGATACGTTACAATGCAGTTTCTCAGGAGACGTTTTTATTGTTGTTTCTGATTTTATCTAATTCTTTTTTAAAATAATTAATAATGTTTGGTCTTAGCCTGGCTGGCGAGGAGCGGAACTTGACGTACACTATGACGTCGTCTAACATGATGAAGGTTTCCTGGTTGCCCAGGGGAGGAGTGAACGTGCGAGGATTCATGGTCGGTAGTATTGTTAGATCGACCAGTTCTCTCCATTCTGCACACCCTCTCGCTTCCCTGAACAGCGAATGAGTGTGTCGAATGGAGAGAGTCAAAACCGGAACGTTATCACAAATAGTCAGCAATCATAATATGACAAATATGATCTGTTTTCATTGCAGATGACATTCCGCGGTGTCTCAGCACCATGACCAGAACAGTTAGCGCCAACAATGCTGCTATTCGTGTTCAATTGATAAACACTGAACGATTTGAGCTTTCTGTGCAGAAAACAAGCCACACTAAGCCAAGAGGAACAGGAAGGAATCTTGTGAAATGCAAACCGATCACAGAAAAAAAGAAAGCCACAGTATTAGCAAACAATGCCATGTGTTACCATTTATTTTCATACAACTGCTATTCTTGTTTTGAAAACGAAAGCAATTGCGAGAGAAAATTGTGGGAAATAATCGCTGATTCGGCTATAAATATTACGGCTCAACAATTTTTTTGTATTCACAATTTATATATTTACCATTCGTTATTACATGTCATTTGAACACGCGATCAATAAGAGGGAAAGAAACAACAATCACGAGAAGTAAAGTTGAGAGGGACGGAATGTTAGTGGATCAAGCGGAAAGGAAAGCGAAGATTCGTTTTGTGGAATTTTGCATACAGGCTACAAGCATAATGGTTAGTGATGACAATTCGGAAGGCGCTCTCCTCAATTCGTCTGATCTCTCGTCGCTCAGAGAAGTGAGAGAATACGCTAATTGAGGAGAGTCGAGTTCCAATTTTCCATCACTATTAATGTCGGAAAACATGTGATGATTCTTCTTGGTCGAGCGATAAAATATGTGCTGAAATGGCCAAAATCGGGTTAACCACAGGATGAAAGAGAGATATGTGAGCGATTCGTATCACTCAGGAGAGGGAGCGGTGTGGGTCGATGAAAGGATGGGAGGAGAGGCGGGGTTTGAACCGACAGGTGGAAATGACAGCGACAGCTAACAAGCAATATACTATGTGAAACAGATCTCTAGAGTAGGATGATGGGAGGGATACTGTAGACATACTGTATCAATAATACTTTGTTGGAATGGATATACATGATCAGTCTTCATCTTGCTCGATGACGACGTCTTTGAGACAAATTCGCATCGGCTTCTTCTTTTTCGGGTCCTGGAAATGGTACAATAATCCTCCCTCAAATCGATATTCAATCCTGTAAAATACACGAGGCTGCAAAAATCTATGTTTGCAAGTGCACGTTCTCTAACTTCTCTGACCAATAAGAGGTAATTCAATGTGAGATGATCGGGTTGTAATCATTAGTACTTACATTAATCTCCAGCTTCGAATCGAGCAGTCTGAGACCGAATCGCAGCTTGTTCTCGGTCACTTGCTCGTCTGCTACGAACGCCGAGAGATGAGCGATGATCTCATCTTCCAATTTCAAATCGAGTCCGCGACATAGAAGATCGAAGGTTGCGAAAGGCTGAACGGAAGGGGCGGAGAAGGTAAAGACGACCTGCAATGAGAATAATTTTATGATTTTGGATTGGTGTATCCTTATTTTGAACGTTCGTATCCTTGCTGGAACTTCAAAGGACATTTTATTCGGTCCGATATCTCGGCCAAACACCAGATTTGCTTTTTCGATTCAAAAGAAGCTGTTTCCCCCCGCTTTCGTCCATTGTCTCAACGTTCTCGATGTTCCCTTCCAAGAAGGAATGCCGGTGCTAGACTCTATCATCTATCCCTCTCTCGGATCACGATTGTCTAAGGAGGGGTTCGATCCGAGCCGACACAGTGTGGACAGAATAGTACACAAATCTCGAGAGGCGGAGTGAGAAAATAGAGAGAGACGGCTTCCCGAAATGAGCTAGAGAGAGCGTAATTGGAACGATATCCGTGCAACATAACACCTTTTTCAAGGGCCGGATTGGGAGAAAAGCGCCAATAAACTGGCGCATCAGACATCGAGAGACAATTGGATATATCATCAGGATCAAAAGATCAGAGGTCGGGATTATAAATCGGACTCTCCTCAATTTGCATGTTCTCTCACTTCTCTGACCGACGAGAGATCACACGATTTGAGGAGAGCGGGTTCCGAATTATCATCACTAATCAGTGGACGCACCTTGGGATCTCCTTTCTCGTACTTGACGACGGGTGGAGGAGAGAGGGCGCCGAGAGAGGCACAGACGTCAGATCGGAGCTTGTTGAGCTCCTGGCTCAGCTTCAACCTGCAATGAGATATTTGCATTAGTGATGCCAACTCGGCATGAGCACTGCTCATTTCGCAAGCTATCTCGTCGCTCAGAGAAACGAGAAAGTCTGCGTAACGAGGAGAGTCGGGTGCGAATTTGTCATCACTAATTTGTATGATACTACAACGGAGCCCACTACAATAATGCATTTCGCGACAATCATTTATCCTCAAAGCAGAGGTATTGCCGGGAATGGATGGAAGCTATCGTTTTGTTGTTTCATAAAGATGAAAATGATCTGGGTCGCAACTAGCCCTCGAGTGCACTTGCAATGGTTTTTTGCTCCGCTATATCGTTCCCTGCTCGATTTGCAGTGTCTATGTGTTTGTTGACACCTCTCTCTCGTCCCTCACACGGGAGCGCAGACCATTCATATCTAACCCCCACTCTAAGTGACACTGACTAGGCTATGTACTCCCCTCTTAGTGCTATTGTGCATGCGCTAGGGGTTACCGCATGGGGTAGTTCCTCTAATCCTCTCGCGAATGGTCAAAGGTTAGGATGTTTTGGGCATTCGCAGTGCTTTATAGATCAACCGAGTGAAACATGTTTTCATTTTTACTTTCGAAGTAGGCAATTTCAAAGTATTTGCGGGTATGTTTGGGCATCTGTCCACTTACGATTGCGCCTTTCCCTGCACGAGTGTGTCTCCGTCGAAGATCGAGAGAACGACGGCGATGTTGTCGAGGGAGGCGTGGAGGACGTTCACCTGGAGTTAAGGGATGTTGACCCGAAAAAATCTTTATTGTGTTTCTAGACCTGACACTATTATGCGGAACTGTACATTCGGAATGGGTGTTGTTTTTACACCACGATTGGGGATGATAGATATGTGAGTTTGCAAAACAAATGCATAGAAAATCGCGTTTGCACCAGACAGTTCTGACTGATGACTGTCTGCAGTGGGAATGGTTATTAGACCTGTCGTAGAGGCGCCGCTGTCTCTTCACCCGCGCCTAATTTCGTAATGGATATGAGCTGAAAGTGGCGCCGCTACGACAGATTTAATAGCTAAGAGTGTTTATGCGCGCAGTTTATTCGAACCAACTCACATTCTTCGCCATGATACTCTTGAAGTGTCGGTCCTCCTTCTCGGGTCGGATGAGTGTGTCGGCAGACATTGCTTCCTCAGCGATTTCTAAAATAGACTGATTAAATCATTCTCGTCTCTCGTATGTCTCCCGTCTAATGTTTACGCTTCATGACCGTTCGTTACCCAGAGTGAATTGCGCTGTGGTTAACTGCAATGTGATAGTGTTTGCGGTTTCCGCGCAATGGTAGGTGTTCTCAGGTAGCCCGCCGTCTTTTGTATCTCCTCCCCTCCATACCAGTTAGCCGTGCCCCCTCATCGTCTCTCTCACATGGATCCTCTATTTGGAGGTGGTGGCCGCTCCCCTTCAGGGATCTCTCCCGCCTCCCCCTCTATCTCTCCTTCCAAATCAAACTATTCCCAATGTGTCACGAGCCTTTGTTGAGAGTGAGAGGAGAGCGGAGGTGGGGGAGAGGGGGGGAGAGACTTCAGATCTCGACGACATCGAAATGCACACAGAGAGAGCGAGATATCTAGAGGATTCCATTCCATCTTGATCTGTCCCCTCCATCACATCTCATCCCCGATCCCCTGCGGGATATTCTAAACTTGCTTTGTCTTCCAGCTGTTTTCAGATAATTTTCAGTTTCTGCGAAGATCCTCCAGTATGCATGGGTGGCTTCCTAACTTACTCGGCGCGTAGGTCATTATCTATTCTCTCCCCAACCCTTGTTTCCTCGAGTACGCGCACTTTTCGAGTCTTGTCGAATCATTAAATAATTTATGCTCGCGTAATTCACTAGTTTCCGCGCCGGACTTTTTTCTTTGGTTCCTAGCGTCTGATCTCGCGCATTCTATCCTCAATCCTGTCTTTCGCTCGGTTGATCTATGTTCTGCTATCCCAGGGGTTTTCTGGATTCACCTTGAGGGATTCACCGTATTGCTACCCTGATTGCTCTCTTTCTCGTGATCAGAAACTAGGAAGAGATTAAAAAAAAAGAGGAAATCTTAAAAATTAGGCGTGAATAAATGGTTTTGTCTCGGTTTATTGTCTCTCTTGATCAATGCATTGCAAGCCCATTTTTTCTGGTTCCACCGACGGTATTTTACCATACCCCCTATGTTGACTCACCCGCACTGGCTCCGAAGGGGTCGTCGGCGGGGATATCCGAAGGCATGAAGGCGGCGTCGTCGTCGGAGACGTCAGTAGTCACGCTCATCGTCTCGTCGAACTGACTCACCAGATCTGAAATACTTGATTGTCTGAAGCCAGTACTTGTTTGCCCTGGTGTCTCTACCCGATTCCCTATAAGTATCGCTGCTCTAGATATCATGTTCATTAGATCAGCTCTCGCCGCTCGTTTTGTCCATTGCCATTTGCGGTCTCGGATATCCTCACTTTCCACCGCCCATCTCATCCTCTCACTTTCCCCTTCCTGTTCTCTCCGTTGCCCCTCATCTCCTGTTTTCTGATCGGGGTGCACGGCGGTTTCAAATGACCGCCGCCTCCCCCTCTCTTGTCTCACCTATCCTCGCCTAATTTGTCTCCCCTCTCTCATCTCATGGGAAGCCGTATCATGGACGAATTCAGTATACCGCGATCTATACTCACGCATGCTCACATTGCGCACTAAACATAGTGCAACATCGCCTCCTTTCCCGACTTACGCAATCTACCATATTCCGATACAGTAACCCAACTTTAATACTCGCTAGGGATGGCTAATCTCAATAGACTTTACTAAATTGCAACCCACACTCACCACTCTCGATGCCTAGTCCGCCTCCACTAGGGAACTCCGGGAACTCCTCCACGGCCTCCGTTCGCTGGTTGTTGCTTCGCTCGGGCGCACTGTTCACTCGCGGCATCTGCGGAGTAGAGGGAGCCGCCGGACTTCCCGAATCTGAAAAATGGATGATGGTGAAGGGTGATAGGACGGTTTGGAACTTTTTTATGACCAATTTTTGATGATGGGCACTATTTATCAATCTAGAAATACTCATTTCATGAAGGGGTTCCAAACCCTCATTCGATGGTTTAGAACTTCTTGTTTATTCACGCATTTATGATCTTTGAGAGCCAGTTGCGCCGCGCTCAAACAGGACATGAAAACTGATATCGCTTTGTGTGTGTGCGTGGGGTTCTTGAATTCGCCCCATCACCTGTTCGTTCTTCCATCCATCCCCCGTTTCCAGTATATTTACACAAACAATAACTGTTTGCCGTTCCATCCTGCCCTCAGGGGCTCTGCTCTACTGCCACCACTCCCCCGCCTCCCTTGACCCTTCACACTTCCCTCCATTGTCCGCGCCGAGCGTCAACATCAATTTCGTCGTCGGCGGTAATCTCTAGAAGGGGCAGTTAGAGGCTAGAGATGGAAGTAGAGGTGCGAGATGAGTGCGTATTATGTGGGCGAAATAAGGGAAGAGGCAACCCGTTCTTCAGGATTTCATTGTCATCATGACGAGGATTAGCATTTCTGTGGCTTTTTCGTTTGCGCTACTCACGCCAGATTTGTGAAATGATTATGTTCTTTGACGAGACTTGGGCAGCGCCTTTCATACGCGGATGTTTGATATGACTCAGGGCATAATCTCTCGATTTCCTGCTCGATCACCCTTGCCCTTCCCTCAGGCCGCTCCCTAGTGCACTTCGCTCACTTCTCGCCTTCTATCACTAAGCCATCCTCCTCCCGTCTGTTTGATCGTCGTCAGGGTCCATCTGGGGCACAATGCGTTGGTTTCGTCATGTCACTAGAGCACCGTTCACACTTTCGTGCTGTTTTCCGCTTTTCGTGTAGTTTTTACTACCTAAATAATCGTAATTCTGCATCCTTATCGTTCGCTGTACACAGCAGTTATTATGTTCGCAGAATGTTTGACGGTATGTGAAGGCAATAGAAGTTCGGAACGTCTGCCGCCTCCCCCCCCCCCGCTGGTTTCGTACGGTTTCCCTCTCTGCCACCATCTCCTAATTAATCTGCCACTCCGCCTCTCTCCTCTCTCTGTAATCCGCCCCTGTGTGTGCGCTGTCAGTAGCAGTAGTAGTAGTCCACCTTGTAAGGAGAGCCTCCCACTCTCTCCCATCCCTCCTCACTCCAGATTTGTTTCCGCCGAGAGGTGTATCCATTCCATGTCATTTCTCTGCACACCACTTTAGAGTGCGCATCCTCACCTATATTCGAACGCGCGTTCTCCCCTATCTCGATCTCTCTCTCTTTGCATACCCCATAATACATCACTTCCTCTCATCGCGTGGACTATTCTTCGAACGATTCTTGAACGAATTCGCTATGCACCACCTAATTGAATTTCGCATGTTCTATTGTGATGCTACATCGACGCCTTTTCTTGCAGATGAGATGAGGTCGCGACGAGATCTAGTCAGGATATCCTTGTGGTCCTTTCTCTTCGCCTCCTCACTCGCCACCTGTCCTATCAGATTACAGGTGAGCGGCGTTTTCGCCTAATTTAGCGTTAGCCGACAGGCTAGACTAACCACGAAAACGGAGTTATATTGTTCGGAATCAGGAGTTTCATTTGAAATACTGGCGTCGATGAGTTCGTAAATACTGTTGTAAGAAAATTTGCAAAATCAGTGCCTTGAGTTAATCTGTACATCTGTGTAAGAAGAAGAATCAGTAAATCTATGTAAGATCTCAAATTTCAGCCGCCCTGTAGCTGTCTCTCATCTCGCTATGAATCGATCTCGATTGTGTGTGACAAGGGCTCGTCGCTGAACGAAGTGCTCCAGTCGCTCGCGACCCCGCCCGCCTTGATAGACTCCTTGACTATTAGCAACACGCCGATTGAGGAGGTGCGAGTTGGATTTATATGGCATCGATTTTGCCTGGATTGACATTGATTTGGACTGGATTTATATTGATTTAGAATGGGTTGGCATCGATCAATCAGACTGTTCCAGTTGCCTCCCTATGCGTTCAACACGCTCACCGTGCGGAATCTCGTCCTGAGGAACAATGGACTTCAGCAGGTTCAAATTTTCGAAAATATTTCATACGAAATGATAAAGTCACGAAAATGCAGAGAAATTGAGATTCATTTTTTTCGTTCATTTTCTCCCGGTTTATCGGTACTCCTGTATATAGCACAAATAAGAGGAAGATTAGAGGCCTGTAATGCGAATTAATGTGTAATTTCACGAGGAGCTGTTGAAGTTATTGAACTGACTGTAGAAACGAGGAGACGAAAGCAATATCATTCAGTCCCCAGACTATTCCCATGTGGGTAGAGATAGTCGAGAATACGTCGCTCGTTTTCTTAATAATATTATTCTGAGCTATTGATAGTTTAAGGCGAGTGTACCTTATCACACTTGGTTTTCGGTTCGCTTATTACTCGTAGTTTCCATCTTGCAAAACATGGTCGATCGTGGGGCTCGAACCGGCGATAAAGCGGGCTTCGGTCAGACACCATAACCAATATGGGCATGGTGTCTGACTGGCATACCGACGCAGGCAGGTTCGACCCCCGCCGGCAGGTGATGTTTTGCAAGAGGCAGAGGAGACTAGTGGTTGGGGCGCGCGCCTTTCTCTACCTCTTGCAAAACATCACCTGCGGGCGGGAGTCGAACCTGCCTGCGTCGGCATGTCAGTCAGACACCATGCCCATTACCTCTTGCAAAACATCACCTGCAGGCGGGGGTCGAACCTGCCTGCGTCGGCATGCTAGTCAGACTATGTAGAAACTAGTGACAAAAACGATTCAGATCGCTCCCGGCGCCTTTGATGGCCCGATGTTAAACTCGCTAGAGAGTCTCGAGATCCGCAGCAACCACCTCACGTCGATCCCGCAGATCGGAGTGAATGAGGTAATCGATAATCCATACGAAATGCCAAAATAATCACTCCAGATTCGCTCCCTCAAATCGCTCTCGCTCTACGACAACCTCATTTCCATCGTGGAGAACAACGCGTTTCTGTCCTATCACTCGAGGACGAAGCTGACCAAGCTCGATCTGAGCGCCAACAATATGAGCGTTATCTTCCCTCAGGTAGGCGCTTCAGAATTATTTTTGAACGTTTTAGTAGCCTCCTGACGAGAACATGCTACTGAAACCGTAAAAAAGTACAATATCCTCCTTGCATCAACCTCTACATTTCTCCCTCTAATTTCTACAGCAACCTTGCGGCACAATACTCATTGAAGGGTCTACTCGGCCTGGAGGTGCTGGAACAACTTTCGCTCGACAAAAACCGTCTGAGGATGATACCCGAGGATGCCCTTGTGCTGGTGCCCACACTGGAACAGCTCTCCCTCGGGGTCAATGAGATCGAAACGATTGGAGTGAAGGCTCTGCAACTGCCCAACCTCAAGTCACTCTCGCTCGAAGTGAACAAGGTAAGGGAGCCGGAAAATAATCGGAATGAATGGAAAGAGTCCTAAAAACGTGTAACCCTACATTGCAAGAGAGATGAGCAATATCGAACTATTAGCGGTAAAACCATGAAACTAAACATATCCGACTCTAAAAACTTATTCCATGCATTCCAGATCAAGAGCATTCCTCCGGATGCTCTGCAGACAGTGCCCAATCTAGCCTATCTCTACCTGGCCGGCAACCTGTTCACCTCGATCGAAAGCACCATGTTCTTCTACGTGAACAGACTCAAAGTGCTGTCGATGAGCAACAATCACGAGTTGCGGATTGTGACGGCTAATGGTGAGCCTTTCACTGCACCATGCGTTACTTTTTCAATATTCTATCGGCCGTTTCACTCAATCTACCCTCTTACAAACCATGTTCGCTTTATAGTTCTTTCGATAAGAATTTCGAGAAAAAAAGTATATAACAATAACTATTAGAAGAAATGTAGAGATGAATTGAGAACCAAAGTATACGTTTCCAGCCTTCCAATACGTGCCCAATCTCTTGCGACTGGAGCTGTCGGATTGCGCGATCTCAGTGATTGAGCCGACCGCCTTCCACAAAATCCCCAAAGTTCAAGTGATCAACCTGGCCAGGAATCATCTCACTCAGTAAGTCGTCTCCCGCCAAAAATTGCATTCTAATTCATCTCTCAGCATCGTTCACGACACTTTCACCGCCCTGCCATCAATTGTGAGCCTCGACGTGAGCGGGAATATCGTATGTTTTTGTTTTGAAAACCATTCACTTAGCGTCTTTTATGAAAATATCTATCATTCGCGTTGCAAACTATGCTTCCTTTGAAATATTCGAAATTCTTGGAAGAAAATTCATGGTTCTCATTCAGATCAGCACGATCGACGACTTTTCCTTCTCTCAACTCTCCTCTCTCTCCACACTCGATCTGTCCACTAATCGACTCGAGAATCTCCCCGTCAACGTCTTCTTCCACTCACTCGTCTCGAACACAGGCAGACAGAGGATACTGTACCTTTACAGTAAGTCGGTTTCCCTGACTATTGGTCTATCATCGATCAATTTATGCTAATTCAGGATACAGTAGGACACATCCATTCCAAAATATTTCAGACAACCCGTGGCTGTGCGATCAGAAGCTGTCATGGATGAGGAAGTGGCTGAGGGAGAACCCGGACGTGGAAGTCGCCAAGAGCTTGAACGAACTGGCCAAGTGAGTCTGAGTCGGAGGGAGAAAATATTTGCCAGTATTAACATCGCTGGGATAGCAAATTAATGACATTGGTGGATTATATCATCATGTAGTATCTCCATTGTGGAAGTCGCGTTTTCTAAAAGGGATCTCTAATAGTCGATTTCTTTTGAGATGCTACGAAATAATGGAGGTCAGTTCCGTTTTTCAACAGTAATCAATAGGTGCTGGACGCCCACGGAAATGTCAGGCTACGATCTCCGTCAGGAGGATCCGTATGAGACCACGACCACAATCAGAACAGTAACCACTAAGAGCATCGAAGCCGGAGAGAAAATGAGAAAACTCATCAAGGTACGGTAATAATAGCCTTTGGGGATACGGTAATCAATTCCAAGTGGTATTGTAGTCCATTCAAAGGGATACTGTAGTACATTCCAAGTAATACTGTAGTCCATTCCAAGATTTGGGGGATATTGAAATCAATTCCAAAATATTTCTCAGACACCGCCTGTCACTGCCACTTCCATCGTCGATTTCCCTCCAGTACAAGTCGGCACGGAACCCCCGAAAGTGTCCACCATGTCCCTCACTTTTCTCATACTCGGTAAGCAATATCTCTTCCTCCCCCCCCCCCCCCCCTGTGCACGGTCCACGAACTAGAGCGGAAGATTAAGAAGTAAGGGGGAAAGCGAGGGGATTAGTGAAAGTGAGAAGATATGCATGTGATGATTGATTCATACAGAACTTCTCTGGCTTTGAATAAGGTTTTCGACTGCTCAAAATAGTCGAGAATAACGGAATGCAAACAAAGAATCGCCCTATTGAAGAGCCATTACAGGATGCGTTTTTGGTGTACTGGCTCTGGTGGTTATCCTACTCGTGATGATCAGATGCATCATCAAGTCCCGCAGCGAAAAGGTATGATACCAATAACGTCAAAATCCAGTCCAAAATTCAGTCCACTGGCTCGCGCTTCGGCGGTGATTCCGTCGCCTCGTCGGGCTTCAGTGGTTCGGCCTACTCGTCCACGGGCCTCTATCAACCGGAGCAATGCCAACCGATTCCACGGCTCAGGTACGCTCCGGCTCTAAGACTTTCGCTCTCGATCTGCTGCCGCCGGTTCCATACAGAGAGACTCCCAATCGCCAAACCCGATCTGTTTCGCTCTCTCTCTCTCTACTGTTTTGTCTCGAGTCCGGCTAAAATGACTAATGGCCATGACTATCTCGTTTTCGCTTTCCAGCTCACCGGTCTCGATACAAGGCTCATCACCGGGCGGCCAAATGTACCTCAACCGACCTCGATATTGGTTCTGAGCAGCTACTGGTCACACTATTTCAACACCAGATATGATCTGACCTGAGGAACGCTTAAGGGCGATAAGACAGATCCCCCTTAGTTCCTTTCATCGCCCTTTCCTCCCCTCTCTCACAGTATACGGTATCTCGCTGTCATCAAACGTTGTTTACACCCATTTCTCCCCTTATCAGATCATATCTCAATTGATTCCCCCTAGGTGTTC
This sequence comes from Pristionchus entomophagus, assembly GCA_036245825.1. NCBI lineage: Eukaryota > Metazoa > Nematoda > Chromadorea > Rhabditida > Neodiplogasteridae > Pristionchus > Pristionchus entomophagus. Next base: position 31,113,821 of record BTSX01000006.1, read on the forward strand.
CACCCCCCCCCCCACCCCCCCCCCCCCCCCCCATTAACCCGAGATCTCTCCCAACCCAATGACAATCCAATCCAATGGCGCACAGTCTCCTCACTTCCCCCTCTCCTCTTCCGTTCTATTACTGCCAAACTAGTCCCTGTACTCTCTCTCTATTCATATTCCTGTCCCTTCTCAGTACTCGAATCTGCATTGAGTAGTAGCCACACTGCCCAAAGCCCATCCATTTCCTCCGTTTATTTCCTCCTTCTTTCAAACCGTTCAAGCGATCGGCTAATATTCCTCTCTTTCTCTCTTTCCTAATAATCTGTTAATCTATCCATAACTTATTGTCCGTGTCATTTTCGTATGTATAAAACGCTGATGCTGAACGTGATCCTCTTGAAATGGCCGCTCAAGATGACTCGTTTCGCGAACGATTCAATCAGAGAGAGTGAAAGGGAGTCCTTAAATAGGGGGATAAGAGACAATCCATTCTTGCACATTCCAGAGTGAGGCGATTTTACTCTCCCCCTCTCTCCCCCTCCCCCTGGATCCCCCCAGTCAAAGGGAGAGGGAGAATCTGGGTCAGTCGAGTCATTCTACAATGAAAGGAGAGAGGGGAGGGGAGGCAAGAGTGAGAGTCACCGAGAGAAAGAGAAAGCCTGTTCAGCGCCTCTTTCCATTTCATCCAGCATGTCTCGAGAGAGCGATATCTGATCGCGGCTTGATTTACATCCATGAATCGATATAGTCATGCTGCACTCCCGTGATCTACCCCTCGCGCCCTTTGGGATGATTCGTTTGGAATCGACTGTGCCCCGGGGGATTGGCCCACTTTCGATCGGCGGTCACAAATCGGCGTTTCACTCCATCCCCTCCTTTCGACTTTCACTCGAATGTCCCTCCGGCCAGCTTCTCCTCCTCCACCTTTCTCCCTCGATATCAGCTCCTTCCGATCTATACAGCCATCCCGCCGGCTAGCGCCCCCGGACTTTCCCTCTCTCTTAGCAGTCAATAACAATATCGAGCTGTGCGCCCGTGGCTAATTATCCGGGGCCGTCCACGCCTATTATTTCGCGTTTTTGTGCTGCGCCGGAGGTGTTGGGGGATCGTCGCGCACTGATTTCTTTGCCCTATCATTATCTCATCCCCCACATTCTCCGATCCTATTATCTAGTGCACACTGTACTGCATTCACTTATCCCCCGACTCGCTTAAGCTGGTGCGAAGTTCCGGCTTGATCTGATTCGATCTCAAAAAGACCTGACAAAGGACTACCAGTTCGCGTGAAGTATCAACCCCCATCTACCGATCTTTATTTTCCTCTACTCTCTTTTTGAACCGTTCTCTCACCATCGGGGGGGGGGAGAAGAACAACGTTTCTTCTTTTGGTCACTCTCACTGACTAAGCGCGTTTGGTCCTATTTCAACTGACTAAGCACGCACCTGGTGGTAGTACAAGGCAGAATTGTTTCATACATTTTTTCTCTTGTTTTTCACTATGTTACCTTTTAAATAATGAGTTGACGAACAATTCCTCAGTCTAAAAATTTCGAGATGGATATTTCCGAGAAATGATCTCCCATCTTGTTCTACTACCGCCTGATAGAAAGCGAATCGGTGATCAGTGTTGTGCACTTCTATCCTGAATCCGCCCTAATCTTGCTGCTTTACTCCCACAATGAACCTTTTCGACAATTTCAGACATTCTTCGTTGTTTTCCTCGTCGTATTATTCATTGCGCCTAATTCTGACGGATTAACTAATGATTGATTGAATTCAGGGCGGCTGCCTCCTATCAGTTCCTTCCTTCATAATAGGAGGAACGACTCAATTATCGATCGCCCTCATCATGAGGGCACTCCTTCTGATGTTACTAACAGTTCCGACACTGGTCACCGCAGCCCTCTGCCCTAGCACACTACATCCTTCCTGCAAATGCGTTGTACGTCACGCAAACATTTTCAGATTCCAGTGAATTGATTATTCATCTCGATACTATTAGACTGGAGACAAGAGTTGCAGAAAGTCGATAATATGTGAATAATAATAAGTTTTTTTCCAGGAGGAATTGGACGATCGGATATCTGTTTACTGTTCATCAATACCAATCGAAACAGCGCTATCTCCGATGGAGGGTCTATCCCTAGAGCGATTGCAACTGACCAATTGTTCGATGGCATCTACCGAGACTCCATTCAAATTCACGTCGCTAAAAGTTCTGGAAATCGACAACTGCGGGCTTACGACATTCAATGATCAGGTTATTCAATTAGTTTTGACTTACTTTTCTGTCCCTTTTGACCGACACGATTATCGATTTTTTCAGTCACTCAACTCGATCACGCTATCCCTGGAAGAGCTCCTTTTGCCAAACAACAAGCTCACTTCAGTCCCACTGTTGAGGAGTTTGCCACGATTAGTCAGCCTCAGTCTCAACGATAATTTGGTGAGTAATCCATATCACTAAACGATTTTTTTTGCTCACGCTGATCGGCTAATCCTGGTTCTTCCGGTATCTCTCATTCCAATTCATCGTTGACCCTACTCTTTGCGCCCATTTGATTAGTCTCCCCATTGTGATCGATCCATTCCAAATCTCTCCCTCGAGAGAGATAGAGCAAGTCCAAAGGAAGCGCGAGATGAAGGGAGATCGTTCTCATAGCGGGGCACTTTAATAGAATCTCTCTCTGCTGACCCGCATTACTTGGTGTGAGAATTATGAGACAGAGGGGAGAAGTAATTGGCCTGAGACAAACGGTGTCAGACGAACTGTCTCTCCCTCAAGTATCTTGAATTTCCATGATTTGAGAGGCCAAGCAACCGCATGAATGAAGCATGAATAAATACTAATGCCTTTCCCGCATCAGTTCATAAGAGAGCAAAAAAATCGATAAAAATACTTATCTATTGGTTTTCCCGCATAGAAAAAGGAATGCAATTATTATGAACTCAATTCAAAGTTTGTCCTTTTCAGATCAATGACCTTCCCGAAGGATCGTTTGATGGGTTGCCGAAGTTGCGACAATTGCGAGTTCGCAACAACAAGATCTGCACGCTATCGTCCAATTCGCTGAACGAGACTAAGAACTCGCTGGAGTTGCTTGACTTATCGAGGAATTGTCTCGGAGCTGTGCCTGCGCCCGCGCTAAGAAACAGCCAGAGACTCACCTATCTCGACTTGTCAAGCAACAAAATCGCCGAGGTTCGAACCGTTTCATTACTTGGTTACTAAACTAATAGTTTTGCTGCATTTTAAAAGTTATTGCCTGTTAGAATTGAGAAAGGTTCTGTGAAAGGAGATAAGGAAAACTGCTTATGGATATTAGAAGCACTAACAGAATTATCACCCGCGAATTGCCAAATACCAACAAAAAATTGTCAGATCGGCAACTTCAACGTGATGAACCTTCCCCGTCTTCGAGAGCTCCAACTCAACGACAACATCCTCAACAAAATCCACCCAATGGCCTTCATGAACGTGCCCGAACTGCAGTTTCTCTACATGAGAAACAACCTCATCTCGAATCTGGACGGCAACAGGCTGCAAGCCTTCTCCAAGCTGGAGATACTGGATGCGAGGAATAACATGCTGAGCAAGGTATTATCAATACACTTTCTAAGGAGTTTCGTGTCTTTCTTCATAAAATATAATTTGCAGTTGCCCTCCTTCAAAGATCAGCCCAATCTCAAGGAGATTCGTCTCGATGGCAATCTGATCGCGAAAGTGGAGACACTCGCCTTCACCAGCAACCCCCGCCTACAGCTCATCTCGCTCCAGGTCTGCTTTTCGTACCTTGAGCGAACCACGGTTCTCCAGATGTTTCGAAGATTAAATTGGCAAATAAAACTTGTTTTTGAAGCGGCAACGCTTTAGTGCTCAAAGCTGAGTAACATACGTCATAATAGTGCTTGATAGGTGAATTGTGAGAGAAATACTCAATCTTGTTTAAAGGACAATGCGATCTCAGTCGTCGCGCGTAATTCGTTCGACTCACTGGACCGACTTGTCGTTCTTCTGCTAAGCAACAACTCGATCAAGTCCATCGGTTTGTTTTTCAACTTACAAAATATGGATTGTTAAAAACAATGTAGATCGTGGAATGCTCGACGGAATGAAGAACCTGCAGCAACTGAATATGAGGAACAACTCGATCGCTGAGGTACTGTAGGCGATTATCCCTACGAGGGTTACGGTATCACCACACAATACGTTTTGATTAATAATATTTCTCAGGTGGACAAGGACTCTTTCGCGCCTCTCAAGCTGCTGACTACTCTCGATCTCGGTTACAATCAACTGAAGACGATCGGGCCGGGAACTTTCGACGTCATGTCCAAGCTGTTCTGGTTGGATCTCAGTGGGAATCTGATCAGGACGATCAAGAAAGGAGTGTTCACGAAGAGAATCTCGAACATCGTCCTCGATGGTGAGTAAGAGACTTCATTGGTACTTGTTTGTGGCAAAAACGTAAACGATCTTCCATAAAACTTGTCATTTGCGCATATCTTTTCAACGACCCGTCGTTTTGAAAGCAGACGAAAAACGAAAAATTCAGCAATACCTCTAAATTGAATTTCCAGGAAACCCCCTCGAGTGCGACGACGAGCTGGACGGTTTCGTGCACTTCCTCGTGGTGAACAAAGTGCGCACATTCCTGCCCGCCCAACCCGAGATCACGTGCGCCGGCCCAGCGGGAATGGAGGGCAAACAGTTCAAGGATCTCATGATGAAGAAGGCCAATGAGACGAAGGAAGTCGAGAAGCCAAAGGGCAATCAGCAGTGAGTGATCAAATAGCTACCTCACTTACCAGATCATAAATTGATCACCAACACTCAATGACCGAATGACCACCATTCAACTAGCGAGGAACTATAATACATCATGGTTTGGTAAATTACAAACAGGTGCTGCCTATAGAAAAACGATTGAGATACGCCATAACATAACCGAATGGTTGTTTCGGTCCTCTAAAAAATCTCTACTTCAGGTTCCTCAACTCCATCCTGCCCGCCCTTTCCATCGGTGGTCTCGGGGCGAATCCTCGAGGAGGAGCACCAGGAGGAGGACTGGCGGGACTGGGAGATCTGAGCGCGCTGACCAACGCCCTGCCCGGCCTCAAGGCAATGCTGGGCGTAGGGGGAGGAGGAGGAGCACGGGCAGCGCCTGCTGCACCCCAGCAGAGACCTCTCGCCAATCAGGGTATGATATTTGCGGCTAGCTTGAACTGTCGAATCAACAATGTTGAAAGCAGGATAATGCATTGACAGAGATGAGAGTGTTGCATTAGCTTTGATGATGTACACAACAGTACTATTTGCAGCACCTACGGCACCTGCAGCATCAGCCGGCGTTCCCAACATCAATCTAGCAGCGCTGTCACAAAACGAACTCGAGACGCTGATCGGCGCTCTGCCACCCATGAGCGTGAACGTGCCCGGGTACGGAGAACTGGATGTGAGCAAGGCGAGTTATTCAAACCTATTATCACAGTCCTTCCGAGTATTCTCAGTGAACTATCGTTCATTTGCCTCCCTATTCCCATTCAATCACCACAGTGTTCGCTAGCGTACGGCGGTCGTAAAACGCAACTAGATATGAGTAATGTCAATTGGACCTGCTCGGCAATAACCAGAGTCATACGTCAAATGAGGTCTCGCCTAGAATTTTCTGTCGATATGCCCAAACAAGTTTGCCGATGTGGTCTAGTCTATACGGTCGATTTTCACCATACTTTACGCTGTTTTCCTCGTTTTACCGATATGGGTCTTGCTGGAGTTCTGACGAGCACTCTCGCTTTTTCGAGACCCATTTAACGTATGACCAGAATTCACTCATAAACGATGCCTAAATACACACAATTAGCGTGTCAAGGATGCTATAGACAATTATCATCATTCCAGCTGCCTCCCTCCCTGGTAGCGCACGTGCTCAAGGGCGGACAGATTCCCGGCGTCCCCAAGGAGGCCCTGGATCAGAGCATGACCAAGTACATCGGCATGATGAGACAGATGGTCAGCGACGGACTGCGGCAGCAACAGCAACAGCCAGGACTGGCTACTTCTCAGGTATGAAATGCTTCTCAAATCGTTTCTTAAACCAACTTCATCAATCATAAATTATTAGGGATACGAAGTGAGAAAAGACCGCTGGGCCTAACCGCTTCTAAATTTACCATATCGTCATGCAATTAGTATTAAGAGGAAGTGGTAAAAAAAGCAGTCATTTCAGAGAACGATCCCTCAACTGCCCACTCCCGTTGCTGCACCGACCCTACAGCAGCAGCAGGAATCGGCTGCAGCAACTCATTTTGGGCAGCCCAGCCAGCCTACAACCCCTGCAGCTCCGCCCTCGCTTCCCCTTTCGCCTCAGACGCTGGAAATGCTGAAAATGCTGCCCGCCGGCTACAACATCTCACGAATTCCAATGGAGGCAAGTGCTGTTTCTTTTTTGCTGCCACATCATCCCATTCAATCCGCATGTTCAAGAGCCCGATTGGCTCACTTGTCCTAGAGAGATCTTGAACGACTTAGTGACCCTAGCGACTAGCACGGCCGAGAACGTGGATAGGGATCGGCAGTGATACGAGTAGGGTTGACAACCAAAGGATGACTCTCCTCATTTTGCATACTGTCTTGTCGGTCAGAGATGCAAGAGAGCGCGCGGAATGAAGAGAGTCAATCCTCGGATTACCAACCCTAGATACGAAACAAATCATCGCACGCTGATTAGGATTGATGAGACGCCTAGTGACAACCGCCGTGAACTGGACCAGGGTCAAGTGATCGGATGATATCCGTTGAACCGGGAAACGATTGAGATGCGGAGGAAAACAACAACGCTTTAATATATCTCTGCGCCCTCAGAATTTGCGTTCAAAAATACGGGACTGAGAACAATCAATTCATGAGTTATGTATGATATTGTTTCGATTCTCAGCGCTAGTTAGACAGACGAGAGAGTGTGCAAAGTGGAGAGAGCGGAGAAAAACATGCCTATCGTCAACTGTTCAGGTGATGACTGCCATCTCCCGGGGGGAAGTGCCCGATCTGAATCTGCTCCCGCACGACCTTCAAACCCATCTCATGTCCAACTCGAACCAGATGCTCACCATGTTCTCCAAGAACGGCAAGGGCGGCACGATTGATGAGTTGCTGGCCAAGCTGCCCAAGTGGGAGCGGCCCGACCTGCCCACCTTCTCGCCCTACGACATCAACGACATCCACAACGAGCTCGTGCAGGAAGAGGTGAGGACTTACGCGGTACCTTAAGCCCTAAATCTTAAGGTCTTGCCCAAAGCACTATGCTATCCTAAGGTCTGCTATTTCCAGGAAGCTGCGGCTCGTCAGGCGCAGCTGCGCATCTACTCGGCCATTGCCTTAGCGGCGATAGGGACGATTTCCATCTTCGTCGTCGCCCTCCTCTGCTACTGCAACAGGAAGAACGCCCAGTCGGCGCCGCTGCACCGCCCCCTCCAGACCTCCTCGGCCACCTGTGCCCAGTCCTCATTCCTCCACCACGCCTCCAGCAGCATGCAGGCCGTGTGACGAGAAATCAAAGATCATCCTACCCCCACCCCCCTTTGTTCTCTAATAACTCAGATGGTTCCACCGCTGTACGGGTCGCCTAGTTTGTAGATGCCTATAGTTGTATGACCTTAGCCCGAGTCCTTCCTCTCACCCCGTGTTCAAACCGTTTTTCCCCTCTGCCCTCGATGGATTGAAACCTGTGAATGCCGAGTTTTTCGCTCTTTCAGACGCGTTGTGTATAATTCTCATATTTGTTGTATGTGGTTTTCTGAACGGGTTCTTTCACTCACTTTCATTCACATATGCTAATTTATTTGCTCATTTCCCGCCCGTTTCTCGAGTCTTTCCATCCATTACTACGCACATGTCCACTCATCCACTGCTTCCTGTTTCTCCCCACACCCTCAATCGTACCATCAGTAGTTCCGTCTAGTCATGTCTCCGCAGAGATTATTAAAAGATAAAGAGTTATATATTGAACCAACGACATGCAAAGCAGGGAACTGTGACATCATCATTGGAAATATTATCCCTCATAAATTCGCCCTATGGGTACTGGCCGAACCGCCTATGACTCAAGACCAGCTCCCTAAAGAAAAGCGAAAGTCGACAGAGTACAGAGAAAGCGAGCCCCCCCCCCCCCCCCCCCTTCCATAAAGTCTCGATTGCAAGCGAAAGTGAATGGACCGAGAGAGTGAGAGAGGTAATTGCATCCTGACCCGGTTACAAAGTGAAACTGAACCGAACCCTGAGAACTTCTTCTCAGTCCGGATTGTGTGGGAATTGATCGAAGTGTCTTCACTTGAGCGGTCTTGAATAGAGAGAAAGGCCTAGTGGCAGAGAGAGAGACTGGTCATTCGTTCCTTTCCCACACTCGGCCTGCCCTATTCATACTGTGTGTGATATCTATTCGCTACTCCAGTTGTGAGCCTCCTCCCTTCTCTCTCAATCGAACCAGTCCTGCCTACGGGGGTTATCCGCTCCTCGCTGCTCGTTCATAGTCCCTGATCCCCCTCGCCCGCCCCATCGCCCCTTCTCCCCCCCCCTCTCTGTATTACTCCCCCTGACTCTTCCCGTTGACCTCCTTTTCTCACTACACCCCCTCCGGTCCAGAGAGAAGAGAGAGAAAGAGATAGAAAGCAAGAGTCCGCAGCGTTTCTTCCACCACCACCACACCGCCGATCGGCTAGAGGTACGGCTAATTAGCAGTAATCAGCTCCTATCGCCACTTTTACGTATAGATGTCAACCCATTAGCATTTAATTATCGCTCCAAACCCATTGCTCTGTAATTTAACGGTATCCTTTGATATTACATATTTTTTCAACAGTAATATTCTTCCCAGATGCGTCACTTGTTATTATTGGCCATTCTGGCGCCACTGGTGCTGCCCTGTCCCCAAGCCGTCTCGTCCCTCTGTCGCTGCGAGGACCTCCACAATGGCGTCGCCCTCAACTGCTCGGATTCTGATGGCGCCACGGTCGTCGAGTCGCTGAAGGCCAATCAGGCCCTGCTTGGACTGATCCAGGTAGATCACATTGACTTGGACTTGAGATTTAGCCCAATGCTTTTTCATTGTCTCTCTGAGCCCAAGGCTTTGGTATTGTGAAGAATTAGGTATTCTTTTGACATGCCCAGCTTGGAGTATTTGAAAGTGTCTTCTAGGAATAGGATGAAAGCCGCTGAATGGGAATAGCTAGTGGCTCAAAAATACATAATTACGGCATTCCAGAACCTAGTGATGCATCGCACCAACGTGCGCGCCGTTCCTGCCAGCTTCTTCGCCGGTCTCTACATCAAGAGGTGCGCATTTCTTCCAATTTGACCGTGACTCTGTCTGGATTAACCCCCCCCCCCCCCCAAGTCCCAAGGGCATGGGGATCAGAACTGACACCCGTGTGCACCGCGCAAACCACGATTATCGCCAACTTATAATAAACCAAGGTTCCGGATAGGGAACGTTAGAAAACAACCTTTTGAATGAGAGGGAAAAGATTACTTCCTAAATGACGAGGGTTTGTGTTTCGGTTCATTAGGTTGTATGCAACTATTCGCTTCCAGACTCGACCTGTCCTTCAACCGAATGGTCAAGCTGGACGCGAACGCCTTCTCGGGCATGTCACCGGTGCTTCAGGAGCTCATCCTCACCCACAACAACCTCACCGAGATCCCGTCCGCGGCTCTGGCAGAAGCCAAAACGCTCCTGAAGCTGGATCTCTCGAACAATACGATTGGCGATCTTACAGCCGACCAGGCGATTCCCGCCCTGCCCAAGGTTTGTTATTTCTTCATACATATTTTGCTACGCTTTCTGCGTATTCAAAAGAAAGTGACGTTTTCAACTTCATTAAAAGGCTCGGCTTATTTATTGGGTAGAATAATTCCCGCCATTATGTTTCGCAATTGGTGCACTTTTTGGAGATTGGTATCTCTAGCTCTCAATTGAGAGATATCTCAATCAGATTCGATATACGCAATGAGAGAAATGATCCGTGATGTAATCGTATTGCGGGACGGAGGAAACAATGCAATCCCCCTGATTACCTTCCCGTTTCTTTTCCCTCTCCCGACCCCCGCAATCAATCAGTGTGCCCTCTCGCGATGACCCCCACACGCAAACCGTTCCTTTTCGCTGTCCCTTCTTCCTCATTCTTCCCCTTATCGCCGAGGGTTATCTCTCCTGGGGGTGCGAGAGAGAGATGCGGTAGTAGTTTCACGAGGAATGTGCAACGTGATGAAATATGCGGAGCTTTCGGAACCAAAAACTTGAAAAAAGCGTGGAATATGGAGGAATGACATATGATTGTTTCCAGCTCTACGATATCAATCTCGCCTACAACAAGATATGCAATGTGCACAAGAACGCCCTGGCTGGAGTGAGGGATAACGTGCAGACCATCAACTTCGGCCATAACTGCCTGACTGCAGTTCCAGCCCCAGGTACCTCGATTCTACTCATTGCTTGCGCTATCTCGTTTCTCTCACCTCCGAGAGAATTGAGATGAGCCTTCTCCGCATTGACACCACTACTTTTTACTTGAACTGTCGATGAAAACAGTTCTGCGCTGAGAGCTCTCAAGTTCCTGATCTGGGTTAAGCATCCTAATTAGTCATCACCTCGCGCAAACTGAACTTTTTGCTCCGCGCGTTCTTCGGGTCCGGTATTGGGGCGATCGCGCGTGACTAACGATAGTGTGGCATTGTGTGATATGGAGATCCGGGAAGATCCGAGAGAAGAGACTGGCAATCAATGGCCAGGTGACTCATGTGAGACGTTTCTCTATCACAATAGATAGAAGCGCAGATGCAACTGTACTGCTTGAGAAAGTGACCGGGACCACCAAAGAGAAATATGTTTAGAAAGTGATAGGGATCAACGACAGAGTTGACTACATATCTTTTGAGAATACCATTAGTTCAAAATCAAATGATCCACAATTTGGAATGATCCATTGCAGCGATTCGCGGGTTCAAGCAGCTGGAGGCCCTGCACATGCACCACAACGATATCGCGGCCCTCGACGCCCTCTCCTTCATGAACCTCCCCGTGATGAATCTGCTGAATCTGGCGGGCAATAAGATCACCGACATCAAGCAGCAGGTGAGGAATTCGCTTTATGATCCCTTACCGTATTCAAATTAAGATCGGAAACCTCAAAAATATCGAAAGATATCGAACTGTTTGCCACTAAATCGTGCTGATTTTGCAACATAGTATTGTTTTCACTTACGGAGCTCAAAATACGCTAAATGTTGTACAAATGCTTGTGATAATAGGTCAAATATTATAATGCTTTAGGCGTTCCTGAACGTCCCCAGTCTCCGCTACCTCTACCTGACGGACAATAGCATTGCCGCTCTCGCCTCTCATCAGTTCTCTGGCTTCGAGCAACTGGAGATGCTCGACCTCACCAGGAACAAGATCGAGATCGTTCCAAAGCAGGCATTCGCGGGTCTCGGACAACTCCGACAGCTGTATCTCGGTATGATTTCGAAAATTGTTATCATTCCTAATTAGAATGCGCGTATTTTATAACACAAAGTGAAATTTTGGCCAAAAAAGAAGTATCCAATGCTTTTTTCCTCCCCGTTTGCTAATAAGAGATCCATTTGATCCGCTTTCTCAGTCCATTAGTCAGACCGGTCATCAATCACTCAACGGTTCCCTTCAGGGGAGAACCACATCTCGACCATCGAAACGGATGCCTTCGCCAATTCGACCGTGGTTATTCTCATCCTTGCCTCCAACAACATCACTTCGCTCGATGAGGGATCACTGAATGGCCTGCCAAACCTCCAGCAGATCTCGCTGAAGAACAACCACGTGAGTCTTCCTTAATCGATAACCAATCCCCCGGAAGCAAGAGTGAGTCGCCAAGCCAAAGTCGCCAAAAAGAAATGGAGAGCGCACGTTGCTTCCCGAATGTGTGTCAATTTAAGTGGTGCTCGATTAGTGAAAGGTACAATGGAAAGCGAAAAGAAAAGCTCGGAAGCTCTCTGACTTCGACCCAGTGCACTAAATGCTTCACTCGCTCTTACTCAACTGAAACAGTTACGGTTCAGCGCCGAATGACGATTGAGGAATCGGTGACACGGAAAGAGATGAAAAGATGAGGGGTTTCATAAGTGGGATTAGATGTGTTGAAACGATGGAAGTAGAACTTTTAGAACCTGGATGAAGATAATTTCATTGTTTTCAGATATCTTCAATCCATCAGAACGCCTTCTATAACACACCCTCGGCAGCGATGGTCGATCTATCTGGCAATGACCTCACTGAACTGCCGCCTTCCCTCTTTCTCACTCAGCTCAACCTCCTTCTGATTGACTTGAGCAGGAACAAGATCGTCAAGACACCCTACTCCTCCTTCAACAGACGCGTTGGCACTGTGCTGCTGCAGGGTGAGTGAGCAATTGCATTAGTTGTCACTAAGTAGCAATTAAGCAAATTACTGAGACTTGAAGTTTAAACAAATGCGTGACCACGTCATTCGTAGTACTAGTCTACTTCGCTAGATGGGGCAGGTGGTAACGACGATTTTTCAGAGAAAAGGTAATGGTGTTTAATGACAACAATTTCAGAAAATCCCCTAACGTGCACGGAGAAGGTGCACATGCTCCAAGACGGCGTGGGCGTCTACATCCCCAACAGCGAGGACATCATCTGCGGAGGTCACCCAACGACCACCACGACGACCACCCAGACGCCCATCGTCGTCGACGACGAGCAGCCCCAAGAGGTCAGCCGGATCTTTATCCTCACGCAAACTCGAGTAATACCCTTGTAAACAGACCGTGAACCAGTTTGAAGACCAGATTGGGATAGACAGAAAGATAGAGAGAGTGAATTGCAGGTGCCTATGGCGCGAACGTCCGAAACCTCGGCCGAGAGGAGGGCAGATCCGATCTACTCGCGACTGGGCATTCAGGGACTGGCGCCGCAGAGAATCAAGGTACTGGGATTGAGTCAGTGATGAGATCATGGACTAGATCACCATGGCTTCACGATAACCGTGATTTATTAGAGTATCAGGAAAGTAAGAAACGTATTAACTCAACCATCTGAAGCGTGAATAATTGATTGTTATTGATAGTTAACACGTGATTTCAGTTCGCCGAGCCCACCGTCGAGGTGCCCCAGAAACCCGACGAATCGGCCTTCCAGCAGGACGAGCTGCCGCAAGAGCAGCAACTGGCTATCCGACCGGTGTCCGATGGCGCCGCCCGACCCTCCATCCTCAACGTGCGCCCCACGAACATCGTGAGTCGGCCGAGGAACCACTTCGGCTCGGAGCTGGCGCCGGTGGGCGGCCGCCTGCCCTCGAGGGAGAACCCGTTCGCGCGAACCGCCATCCACGTGCCATCCTCCCACATCACCACTACGCTGGCGACGCCCGGAGAAGGTGAGTAGAGCGCAGAGACTATAGATCAAAGATCAAAACCCGATTTCAGAGCCCTCGGTGATCCTGCCCGCCGAGCAGCCCCAGATGCCCCAAGAGGAGATCAAGGCGGTGGAGCAGCAGATTCAGGATGAGGCACTCAATAAGGTGAGAGAAAATGACAATATTCCAGGAATTGTACGCAATATAATATTGGTGGATACGGTAGGCAAACGAGTGAAGACGAGATACATTTTGATAGCATACCAGTTATATAGAGAGGGAGAAGGACGTATTGATATATCCAGATGATCGACGTCATCTCTGTCGCTCCGACCACCACGGGTGAGCCTCGACCTGACGATCATTACCCGCATCGCGACAACCCCAACATCATTCACCCTTTCCCAGTTCCGTTCCTGAAGGTTCGCACACAACCATACATTGATAGAATATGAAAAAAAAGAAGAAGATCAAGCTCTGGTTTACTAAGTCCATCTGAGTGCAGACTAACTATGCTCATCGTTCAGCGCGGCCCACAACTCTCGCACTCCTCCATCATCCGTCCCTCAACCGCCGCTGCTCCAGCACACCCTGAGCATCCAACAGCCTACCCGCGCATCGAGCCCATCGAGCCGATCGCCGACCTCGCCTTGCCCTCAGGTAGGGATTCCAACCCAATTATTTTTCCATTGTTTTTTGCGACTCAATGCCTTTATTTTGGGTACATGGTATTGCCGCAAAGCTGTACGGTTTGAGGAAATAATTGAGCATTGTCTAACATCACTACCATCAGGGCCCGGCGCATTCCCGATCCCGGCACTCGAGGAGGCCACAATGTCGGTACACACGCTTCCGCCCTCGATAGTCCTGGCCCCGGCCCGATCCGTTCCCGAGATCGCCGACAACAAGGTCGAGAACGAGCGCTACACGGAGTTCGCGCTGAGGACGCAACCGCCGGATGAGGTACGGATAGTTTAGTGGCTCTGATGTCTGCAGCGGAGGACCCGAGTTCGATTCCCCACCCGGCATTAATCGTTTACCGTTTTGAAGCATGATCAACGAACGGTAGATCCTCATAGACACCGAGAAAGCACGAAAGAGTAACTATTCGTATTTTCAGATCACCCGTGACTCGGCCAAGACCGTCCGGTCCTCGTCCTTCCTCACTCCGGGTCTGATCATCGGGGTCTGTCTGGCTCTCGTCTTCCTCGCCAGCATCGTCGTCTTCATCGGAATGTGCGTGGCCAAGCACAAGAACATGAGGAGGTGAGTGGAGAGAAGGGATACCTTCTGCTTACGCTTTTAAAGAGACATTTGATAAAAGATAAGCAACGATTTCAATTCCATCACTGTTCCAAAGGCGGCCAAAAAACTTGATTTGTCATCACTACTTGATAGTTGAATATATTTTTATTTGATGTACCAGATCTTGCTCGAAAATAAGGCGAATTGCATCATATTAGAATGCAGCTCTTTGTTTCCATTGCATGCCTTGGCCTCGACTTGGACTGATCACTGTCTCAGGACTTGCAGACTGGGCAGCAGCAGCGAGAGCGACTCGACGACGGCGCGGACGAACGCGTACGTCGCCGCCCAACAAGCGCAGATGAAGGCCATGTACGGGACGATGAGCAGAAGCAGGCAAGACAGGCAATAGGCAGGAATCTACACCTTATATAATCCCCTAATCTATCTTTCTCTTATATCGATTTATAACACAACTGGAAACTAGTATTTACAGAGAATATATTCTGCTTATGATTTTTGTGTCTTGATAGAAGGCGCGCGAAATAACTTTTACCCATCATGTAATCCACTAGTCCGCTTTACTTTTCTCTAAATTTTTCTAGTCAGTATGTTATTCAGTACGCATCATATTTTTTATAAGGGTGCTCGCGAAAGAGGATTTGGTATCCCGAGATCCGAGCGAACGGCAGTGCTAGAGCTCCTTTCACTCGATCCCAAGGAGGTCACCACCGTCCCTCACGAATTAGAAGAGAAAGAATGTGCACTTGCTAACTGATGCTGCAGTTCACTTTCACTACTAGAGATGAGGAAGAGAGTGAGAGAGGAACATTAGATGAAAATCAGGAAATTCAATTGGATTTCCATTAAGAATCGCCTTCTGACTGATAAATCAGCAAACAAGAAACTATATTAATATCGATTGATTCAGGAGTATGTCCATCTCCCGACCGGAGGATGGCTCGCAGCCATGGGTCTACTCCCCCTCGAGCTACGCTACCGCCTACTACAAATAGATCTGCCTGAAGAATCTTTACCCAATACGCTCAAGGACTAATTTATTCCATATTTACTGATATCAGCCAGTCTGCTCAATATCCAATAATTCCAATGCAATCCCGTGATCCTCGCAGTCCTCTAATAATTTCTCGTTCCAGCGATGCCCAATCAAGACCGACTCTCCTCAATCCGCGTGTACTCTCGTCGATCAGAGAAACGAGTGAGTACGCGAAATGAGGAGAGTCGGTCTCGATTCGACATCATTCCCTCGCCTTCACCCCTGTCACCAAAACGAGTCATACCCGCTTTGTCGCCTGCCTTCCATGTGTACCTATGCTGATACATACGATAAACAATAATAATATTTACACTTCGCATATGCCGCGCAACTATCAAGGAGAGCATAACATAGAAACAAACATGACTCGATTACACAGCATACGGGTGATTCGTTTATCGTCTTTCACGGCTACGCAAACTGCCACAGTTCCTCATCGAAGGATGGTGCTGATCTGATTTGCTAGCTGATCGAGAGCTGATTTCATTAGCAACGTTTCGAACACAGTGCACAGATTAAAATTCCTCTAATCACTCTCACTTTTCCTCAATCCCTCGCTCCCATAAGTAGGTGGATGAAAAGACAAAGGGTCAGGCGAGATCAGATAAGGAGAGCTGCAGTTATCTAGAGTGTTAGAGAATCCTTGACCTACGAGAGATCATGGATATTTGAGAGAGTGGCGAGAGAAACGAGACTCTCTTCTAGGATCTATCCTTATTGAGAGAGACGGGGGGAGGAGTGAATGGACTCCCCTCCACTTCTTTCTCCTTTCTCCTTCTCCGATTGGTCGTCTCCATTCACTCTCGATTAAGAGGCTATCGACTCTTATTCGCTTTTAGTGTCTTAGATTTGTGACCCTTTCAGGGCATGAGACTGCTATTACTCGCAGCCCTCGTGGGCGCCGCATCAGCTTTCTGCCCCAACGAAGTCTTCCACAACCAGGTACTATAACAACTCTACTTACAGTACTCCAGCGTTATTGTGCCAACCATCTCGCTAACTGTACACTACTGAGGATACATAGAGTGTACTACCATAGATACATAGCTGCATCAATTGACTTGGATTTGCCATAATCAGTCATCATTATAGACTGCCTGCTCGTGTTCCGACTACTTCGATGGCGCGGTTGTCAAGTGCTCGGGACCCGAGGGTCCGATGATCGTCGAGAAGCTGAAGAGCACCCACGTCGAGATTCGCGAGCTCGTCCTCGAGAAGGCCAACATCATCGAGGTAGGGCTATCCACGGATCATAATCCAATTCTCCTCATTTGGCGCGCTATCTAGTCGGTTAGAAAACTGGAAGTGTATACGAATTGAGAAGAGTCATTTCCATTTCGGCATTACTACCCCGGACCCATAGACTCTTAGGCCCATTCCTTATCCCTCCTGACCATCTTCTGACCTTCTCGATTGTCATCTCTCATTATAACCAACAGATTTATCGTTGCCCGCTAGTAGACAAAAGGTCACTGAGCAGAAAGGGTCCTTGCAGATTGGGCCTCGCGCGTTCAAGAATCTGAGGATCAAGAAGCTGGTGTTGGATCAGAATCGTATCAAGAGCTTCCACAAGAACGCCTTTGACGGACTGCAGAACTGCCTGCAGGAGCTGTCTATTGCGCATAACAGACTCACCAAGGTATGGACTGGTCTTCATGTTTACTATTAAATTTTCATCCATTTCAGATAGTTGAGTTGACATGAGTGCATGTTAAGAAATATTCGATGCCTGACCAAATTCCTGTAGGAACATCGTGAAACGCTACGCATTACATTCTCAGCGGATGCGGATTGTGTTATAGAGCGCGTGTTTCAACCCCCCCCCATCCTAACAAAAAAGTGCAGCACTAATCATCGGATTATCCCCACTGAATAACATGGTCCCGGAAATCGAGGCGCTTTTGTAACAGAAATCCCCTCTAAACCGCTGGAATTGGCTCGATCCTCTCTCTTTCCGCTTCGTTTTCACTCTCTCGCCCAATTCTACTCGACAATCAGTTCATTTCTTCTCTCTGGGATCTCTCACCTACTTCTCCCTCTTTCGCTCCTCCATATTGGATTCCCTGAAGAGGAAAGCTGACTAAATCCGAGTCAAGGACGAACGCAAAAGCCGCGAGCGACAAAAAGGAAAGATAGATTTGAGGCGCGATCAACCGATAAGCGAACCCCCTCCATAAGTTCATTCTCTCGAGATCATGATCTAGGCCGACCCTAGAAAGTGCAGGAGGAAAACATGGACTGAGCATACATGAGGGTACACAAATCCACTTCACAGTCCCGGAGACTAGTGCGATCTGTGAACCGCAAGGACCCGTTCGCCGATCCCTTCAATAACAATATGAATATTTACTGAAGAGGGGTTGCATGTAGGGTCGCGTCATGCATTAGGGTTTTTTTTTTACTGTATGCACTTGCAAAATAAATATTGACGTCATGTATCATCTCTGTTTCCAGATCCCCACTGACGCGCTCAACGGACTGAGAGGTCTCAACGTGCTCAACCTCCGATGCAACAGAATCCAAGACCTCGAGGAGTCCGTGTTCCAGAATGTCACCTCCGTCATGGACATCAATCTGTCCTGCAACCAGGTGAGGGAAACAATCGATAATTGGAATAATTAGATAATTGGAATGATTGTTAAGATCTGCTCGATCAACGGCACGGCCTTTGAGAGCATCCGCTCCTCCATCCAGTCCCTGACCCTCGATAATAACTGTCTCACTGAGTTCCCCGCTGAGGCCGTGGCAAACATGGATAACCTCATCGCTTTCCACGCCAAGACCAACCTGGTTTGCTTCTATTGCAAATGTTGTTTCATTTTTTTTCCTTTGCCCTATTTCGCAACCCTAAGAGGATGAAACCGGAACGAGTGTTTATAGACCGATTTTATTAACATCCAAAGCCGTTATGAAATCGTGCCAAAACTATAGCATTTAATAATGATGAGATGAACTCCGGTCGTTCCAGATCAACGAGCTGGCGGCGAATGACGTCACCAACCTGACGTCACTGTCCATACTCGTGCTCACCGGCAACAACATCTCGCTCGTGCACCCCGAGGCGGTGCACGGCTGTCCCAACCTCCGCTACGTCTACCTCGCTGAGAACTCCCTGTCCACGTTCGAGAACGGAGCGATGAGCCAGTTCGAACATGCGCAGGTAAGAGATTTCGGGAAGATTTTGCCGCGAAACACTGCTTTCGAGAGATAGTTGATATAATTTCGAAATAAAAGTCATGAATAATCAAGTGCGCTTAAGGTCGTCGACCTCTCCTTCAACTACATCAAGAAGGTGGAGGCGGACACCTTCTCCGGCCTCGAGTCCCTCCAGCATATCAACCTCGAGAGCAACCAAGTCTCGGTGAGTGGACACATCGATTAAAAATGCTATTGTGCACAGAATCAAGGGCCCTCACAAGACAGCTACATAGTAATAACTCGAGATGTATTATAATTTAAATAAAGATATAAAAATTCAGGAAATCGCCCCGGGCGCCTTCTCCGGCACTCCCCTCCTGCTGCTATGGCTGCCAAACAACTGCATCTCGAACGTGACGGCTGCGATGTTCCAGGGCGCGCCCTTCCTCAGACAGGTCTCCCTCGCCAACAACAACATCAACGATATCGAGGTGAGCGAACATAGCCTTTTACAACTTGATCATCGCTGTTGATGCCACTGATCATCTCATGGTCTCATGGTATGATCATCTCATGGTATGCTCTCGTTGCTAACATGCGATGGGGTAGCACTGCTCGTCTCGCGCGGAAAAGAACACCTTTACTTGTTTACCTTTACTAACTGTCGCTGGTTCAGTCACGTAAAATGTCTTATTGTAATTTTTATAAACATAATCGTTGCAGCCCCTCTCATTCGCGCACCTTGCCAACCTCCACACGCTCGACCTCGCCTACAACCGAATTATGGAGCTGCGCAACAACGCCATCTCCGGCTCCGACTATCTCACCGTCAGACTCCAGGGTACGTTGCATAATTAGTAAAATATTGTTCGTTAATTAGGCAATTAATACTTAATTATTTTCAGAAAACCCCATGATCTGCGAGGATGAGTCCTACCACGTGATGAACGGCGCCGAACCCGTCTATCTCACCGGAGAGCCCAACATCATCTGCAAGGGCAACTGGAAGATGCTCCCCGCTCCCGTCTGTCCCCAGGTGAGGGAAAGGGATATAGCTTAGTCGTCGATTCTCATAATTCGTTTTTTTCCTTCAGGATAAGAGAGTGTGTAGAATGAAGAAGCGTATTCTTCACTATGACAGTAATACCATAATAGCTGATAATAAAGCTACTTATCGATCAGCAAGATCATGAACTGATTTTATTCTCTCTCAGGGCGTGCCCCGTCCCCTGCCCTCTCCCTGCTGCCAGAAGGACCAGGGCCGCGCCTCCAAGCTGCCCTCAACGACAACGACCGCCGCTCCGGAATCCGAGGAACTGCCCGACTACGGAGAGGAGGGATCGGGCGAGGATGAGGAGGAAGAGGAGGAGGAAGATGCGAAGACGAACGTCGTCAAGGGCCCCGCTCCCGTCGCTGACGTGCCTCTGGTAAAGGTCGTTGCCCCCAACACCACCACTGCTGCTGCTGCCCCCGCCCCCGCTAAGACTACCGCCAAGCCAGTGCACAGAAAGGTAATAATATCTTCAGATTGACGAAGATGACGTCATCAATTCTGATTCAGGTCGTTGAGGAAGAGGTCCTAGAGGATGAGACCGAGGAGATCGAGGATGAGGAGGAGGAGGAGGAAGAGGGTGAGTTAAATTTGAAAGAAACACGACGCAAAAAATGATATTTCAGAAGCGCCAGTGACAACCACCGTTGCTGCCACCACGACTACTACTGCTCAGGTGACCACAGCCTCGACCATCCCCTCGGTCGCTGCTCAGCAGTCCAAGTCAAGAAAAGTTAGTTGCTTCGTTTCAGCACGCTTCTTCTACATTTAGCCAAAGAGCATAAAACACCAAGATGTTGTGTTTCTATAGGAAATAATTGTTTGGTTACTATTTCTAATACTTAGTGAATAAGTAACATAGCTGAGCCTTACAGGTAAACATGGAGCGCTTCCTGCGTCTCGCGAACAAGGGCAAGTTCGAGGACGCAATTAAGAAGAAGTCCGTCTTCCATCTGCCCGCTTCGGAGCAGAAGAAGCTGGCAGGCGTGCCCGCCAAGAAGATCGTCTATGAGGAAGAGGAGGAAGAGGGGAAGGAGGAGGGCGAGGATGAGAAGAAGATCGTCGCTCAGGAGGTGGAGTTCAGCAAGGATCCCAGAGTGGGGGAGGAAGAGGAGGTTGAGGTGCGCAACGTTTACTGATTATCAATAGCTAGATGATACCGTAGTTTGCCTGAGCCCAGATATGATACACATCTATGTGCCTCCAGGGTATTGTCCAAGCATAGTATGGATTGTTTCGAAAGCGTTTGCAACAAGTTGTGCCCCGACTGCTCTCACATATCGTGATACTCGTGCTAATGGCTAAATGTGTATATTTTCCAGTACGAGGAAGGCGAGGCGGAGGGAGAGGAGTACGAGGAGGAGGAGGAGGAGACCCCTGCCCCCACCACCACCACCACTACTACGACCACCACCGTTGCTCCCAGACGCGTCCCCGCCCGTCTCCTGGACCGAAAACTGAACCGAGGCCGCATGCTGCCTCCTTGGATGAGAAATAGGCACATGTCTAAGGAGAAGACGAGCGCCCCCGTCGAGTCGGCCGAGTTCTCTCACGATAGTCAAGTGCAGACGGTCCAAGTCGCCGAGCGAATCCCCATCATCTAAGTCTAAGCACCCGTATTCCTCATCCAACCGATCTCACGAACAGTCTCTCGTTACCTTAACCGCTCTTTCAGTTACTATCTCGTTCGTATCGGTACTCCACACACACAATTGCTTGATTTACAGTGCAAAGCCGGCGCGCGCAGTCTTCACATTCCAATTTCGCTTGTCTCCCCGATCATTACGTGTCAACCCCATTGCAACGTGCATTTCCCTCGTATTATCATGTCGAGATGATAAAGAATATCTGAAATAGCTGCAAGATCGGGTCGGGGCGACTCGCCTGAGTAGGAGTTGGAGTCGAGCGTGGGCTCGTTGATCGCTGGGCAGGCTTCGTAGGGAGAGGAAAGGGGACCGTGAGTGAGCAGGAGGTGGACTTTGGCCTGAAAGAGGATAGACGATCTTCCAATCAAATTGATACTCAAAATTAATGCAATTTCAGCCAAGTCTTACTTTCTGCTGTAAATCAACTAATGATACATACTGCCTTGGGCTTTCCAATTTTGAGAGTACAGTTACGAAAATTACCTGAGCCAGCGCGGCAACCAGAAGGACCGCAGGCACGGATGACTCCGTTGTCTTGCCCTTGTCGAGGAATTTCTGATCTGTCGAGATGAGGTCGGCGAACTTGGAAATGTCATCGGACAGTCGGAGGAGTTGCAGCAATTGGAAGTGGTCGACGATGGCGGAGAGCGTGGTTTGAGGCTCGACGAAGATGTTGAGTTGGTCCTTAATGTGAAATCATTTTTGTCTGTGCATAATCCTCTTTCAGACAAAAATCATACTTTAGTCAAGATAATGAAAATTTCCAATATTCCCGGGAAATCGTTGAGTGATGATGCAAGTATAACTATTTTTATTTTTTCTTTGGAGACTACACCAAGTACGTGATATCAAACCTTTCTAATCGTAAGTGATCCCTTGAGAGGCACGTCCGTGATCAGAAGCAGCCCCTTCGTGTCGGGCCCGTGATCAGTTTCAACCCAGAGAGGAGACGAGTGCAACCAGAGCTGATCGCCTTCTAAAACCGATTCTGCTTACTCGTTTTCAGTTGCAGATTGAGTACGTATTAGGTCCTTCCAAACAAGTGAGAATCTCTGAACTTTCACTCAATTGGTAGGCCATCTGTCTCCGGATCGTCTTAGCCAATTAGCGCTAATCAGCCGTAATCAGCTTATCACTCTCGCTCATTTGACGCAATCAATGCGGGTCAGGAGGCCAAGTGAAAGGACGAGTTGATCGCCCCATCGGCTAACAATGGATTTCCCATGGATTGTTGGATGAGGGATCCCCATAGGAAGCAATTGGTCTCACCATTTCGGCGCACGCACTTCACATTTCCTAACCAATGAATGTCATGGAGTACTTTTGTTATGCGAAACTAGCGTTTCACTAATAACTTCTCGAGTGATTTCTCACCTTCAAGTCCCGATACAGTAAGATTAGAGTTCAATTGCAGCAAATCGCTTCGTAGAATGTCCTTGCCCGTGGGAAGTGCCAACTCGTGCAGAAAGTCCATAAGATGAGTATCGAGCATCGTGAAAGAGTTCTGGAATGGGACCTATCTTCTCTAAGAATCACTTTCGTTCTTTTTCAAAGCATTATTTGCAATGCTAATAATTCTCACTTGTTCGTCGATTGACCGATTACTAATGCTGAGCGTTGAGAGAGAAAGCGTGAGTCGGTGAGGTAGTCTACTGTCGGAGGAAGGATCGGGCAATCGGAGGACCACCTGCGAAAGGATATGGTTGATGCAAACTCATCATTTACAATTTTAAAAAAATAATTATAACGATACAGTATACGATTCTGTACGTCCCACATTATATGGTTCCTGTGTGACAGATTTTAAAACAATTGTTATGCCTTTACTATAGAGGATTCGGAAAGGCGCATAATACGTTTTTTGCTACTATGTGACAAATTTTCTTAAATTTGAAAAACAATCATTCACCCTAGGCATGAGGAGATCCACCTTGAGATCGGTGATGGGCATCGGCTCCATGTCGGGAGCCTCCACTTGACTCTGCAAAAAGGAATCGGAAGGTTGACTATTTTGGATTACATAAATCTTCCGTTAAGAACATTACAATGTAGCTCGGTTTCAAACGTATGCAATGACACAAAATAAATTTGCCAAACTTACGAGTGCCACGGTCAGATGATGTGCAACGTAGAGGATCCACCGAATCGTTCGCTTGTCGAACAACAGCATGAACGGTCCGAATTGAACGTGCGTCAGGGGAGGCGGTACTGTAAGGCAAATCGTCATGTTTTTGTATTTGCCGGAATTCGGTGAACATAAACAATAAGAAACAAAAATTATTATTTTTAGTTGCGAATTTTCAAAAAAAATTATGAATTGTGTTTACTAAGTACGATCGTTTTCGAACCAGCAGTTATTGTTGCTTTGTTCTTCCTTCTATTTCCAAAGGAATAATAGTGCGCTCACCAGGCAATGAGTCGCTCATTGGATGGAAGAAATTGGCGAACTCGGCGTGCAGCACGAATTGCTCCCCGGGGAATTTCCGCTTCGCTTCCGAGTCAGATTCGAAGAGATTGAAGAGGGAATCGCGCTTCGTTTGCATGTCCGACACGCATTGCACGGACATGTCCAGCACCTGAAGACAGCATCATTTAGTGGATAAAACCTGCGCGTTTGAAGCATTATTTCGAATAATCTTTTTTTGAGTGACTACGTTACATTTTCAAGGGATATGTAGATATCTGATCTGTGCTATTTCGAGATTGTACCCAGTGATATACATACGTGCGAGCGGGAGATACGCGCACATATTTCCTTCACTTACTACGTCCTCGATATGAGTCACATGGTTTCATAGAACGTTCGGTGAAACAACTTGTTCGCTGTTTGATTGATGACTAGTGATCTCCCATTGTCTCCTTTTCGCTCTCTCGTATCTCTCACTGGCGAGAGAGCGTACATAATAGAAAGAGTGCCGAGAACCTCAACGACATCCCAAGTAAAAACTCACTCTGAACACTACATTGAAGCTCATCAGCTGTGGCCAGACTCGGGTGAGTCGCACTCGAGTCGTTTCATCCACCGTATTCTCGATCAATCGAGCAAAGTGATGCTTCAGATTCTGCTCGAGGAAGTTCGTGACCGGGTTGGGAGACGCGTATCGGACCCATTTCGACCTGAAACAATACTCCAACTCAATGACTTCTCTACTCAATCGATTTTTTGATTGAATCGCCGATGTATACCGTATACAGTATACGTGGTTTTCTTTCATATTTATATAGACGGCAGAATGGAAATCCCTCTTTTTTCCACTGAAATCAGAGCTTCTCAGTGGAATTGGCTCATCAATTATATAAGAGAAGGAAAGAGATGCAGACACTCAGTAATTTTTCTATGACATTCAGAGCAGCAAAAATAATGATGTTTCAGCATTTTTTCAGTTCCTTCTAGCATGTTCGGCACATTTATTAGTCCAAAATGATATTTAGAGGTTGGTTGCTAAAACTTAAAACTGGCCTATCAGCCGCGGCCGGCGTTTTCGGGTAGACGTCAATCAAGAGGGTGTGCAGGGTGACTTGCATCGCTCCACTCTCGATATCCCATTCCGGAGGGTACACTGAAATTCAAATTCAAAATAATAAAACAATAATAATGGAGAAATTGCGACCTGACTAAAGCAACAACAAAAACCACGTCCGAAGAAATGTCAATAATTCTGATCAATGACCCCTCTTATTATACTTCTGCTCTTTCCATTTCTCGTAGCACAGTTAATGAAATTCAGTGGGATGACAAATAACAGAACCACTGAAAAAAAGATAAATAATCAGCCAACCTTCGGGACTATGGGCGTCATCGCACAGATGGAGATCGATCTTCTTCACATTCAGATGGTAGGAAGTCTGATTGAAGTCGAAGACGGCAAAGTTCTTGTTCGGCGCAAGTCCACTGTCTCGATCAGCGTTAGGGGCGAGAGATGATGGTGTTCGAGCGGGCAGAAGCACCTCCTGAAATATGATGTCTCTGATTTCCATGACCAATACTCGAATCACAGTTTGATAACCGTTTATTATATAGAAGCATGAGAATGTATGTGTCTGTATCATCTGCTCAACATCAATACGTTGAACTTCCTAATCATTTGATATGAGAGAAAGTCTAAACTCATAGATCATGGGAAAAGATGCAGTTATTTGAGCAGCTACGGAAACATGTCTCATTCTTCCATTGAAGGAACGAGTCGGGAAAATACAATAAGCCAGGAAGGAATACTCACGACATTTCCGAAACCCGCTGAGGCTTTGACCAGTTTCATGATGTGTGAGTAGAAGGCGATTGCTGATTGCAGTTGAGGGAGTGTCGCCACCCATAGAATATCCTCGAGAATCATCATGATTCGGGCGTGAATGACGGCGCCCTCTGAAAAATGTCCATGTAATTTCTCAAAATTGCAAGTGGAGCCTTTTCCCTTTTTTGTGCTTCCTCTCAATTCTAAAAGATACGTTTCCTCGATTCACTGAGAAACAACTTTAGTTTTCAAAGTCGAAAAGTTTTATTCTACAGTATCACACCTACCCAGAGCACCAATATGTGAATTCCTTTTCATTTTGTCCACTTGGCTATATTTCTTTTTTTACCTTTCAGAAATACCTTGAACCTGCTATCCGAGTCCCTTTCGTAAGTGCATTTCACCCGCCATTCTCCCCACTCTCTCCCACGAAGCAAAAAGGCCATAAATCGTGTGCCAATGCACATATTGGAGGGATGGAATGGGCGGAATGGAAGAAAGGCCGGGCCATATAGTGCTGCTGTTCCAATCCCATCAAGCGCAGGGGCAGCAATTTTTTATCCGGATACGAATGGAAAAGCTAGGGGTTTAGTTCCAATAGAAAAATGTCGTTCCAGATACCCACAAGGACTTTTAATGGCAAAAAAAGGAAATGTGATGGTCCTGACCGGTGGAATTCTTCTTGAGGGCGATTCTGATGCGTCCATTGGAGGTGATGAGACGGAGGGGCGCGTTGATGACGTTCCTCTGCGCGCTTTCGCCCTCATTGTGGGCTGATGCCTCGATGCGGAGCAGTTGCCAGGAAATCTGTAATGCTTCTATTCCTTTCCACTAACTATTTCGATTTAGGCGACAAACAACATGATGCCCATCGAAATCGGATTTCCCCTATCGAGTTTTTCTGAAAATTTCAAGTATCTAGATACAGGTATACTTATACTATATTATACTTGTAGCTTTATCTTTCACAAGGTACCAAACAATCTTATCGACTAGATCATGATGACATAATATGACTACTCCGTGTGTTGCGACTCTTATCAGCGCTACTTCCTCAGTGGCCAATAAACCTCGTCTCATGGGAATTCATGCGATATTTGACATATGTTTTATTATCGTTTCAAGACAATGTTTTCGGAGAATGTTCCTACCATTGTCGTAGGACAGTTAGTATTCATATTTCCCTGTTCCGCTCCATAGGTGGGCAAGAAACAACTAGCAAATATCCACATATTTTGAAAACTAGAATTCTTCTCTGACCTGCTTGTACATAATCGTCCGGTTCGTGTTGGGACAGCTGATGCGAGAGTACCGCAAATCGTGCGGATGCTGCCATCCGGGAGTGCGAGAATCCACGGAAAGACGGGAAAGCTGCAAGAGATACCATACCCAATATGCGATACCGTGACCGTGCACCTTCATTAGGCTACACTGCTTCACCAATGGCAAAGTCAGAGCTACCGTAATCTATCATGGCCAATGTCCATATTAGATGCCACTACAATGCCCAATTCTCTTTTTAAAAGCCAATACGTTGGGCCTAATACCGTAACCAAATTCTAATTCATTTTGTTTGGAAATAAATAATGAAAAAAATATTCCTACTGACCATGAAAGATCCTCCGAAGGCGCCCGAATCGAAGTGAATCTCTAGGGTATTGACGTAGAGTGACATCCCCTCGACGACCTTGTTCGCGAATCCGTACGATCCCGTATCCATCGCAGAAAGAGCGCTGCGATTGTCTCATACAATGGAGTTATCAGATTGAGTTTGTATATTCCATTTCTATGAATCTTAGTTTTCACACGATTACTGTAACTCAATTTCACGAATGTTAACTGTGAGCTGTTCTCAATTAGTAGTGTGATATTTTGGCCTTACCCTATCGTTACTAGCTGTTTCTGGAATCTTTCTGGAAGATATCTTCTAATATGATTCACACCTTCGCTACAAATACAATTCTATTGAGGGCTTTCCCATGCATTCTCGCATGAGTGCACGTGTCATGTTCGTATGCACGAAAGACATTGAAGAGCTAGCGTGTCTCTGACAGCTATTGACCAAATGATCTTTGATCTTTGTTCTCTCAGCAAAATCTCACTTCATGCTGGCTCCCTTCTTCTTCGGTGGCGGCTTTTCGGCAGTGAGGATGATGTCAACTTGGATCTCGTCGATGAACTGAAAGCTACTGTTTTAACACAAATTTAGTGCATTTCCTGTAGCAAAACGTGGGGGGGGGTCGGGAATCGGCTTATCGTCGGAGGCAAATGATGAATGACTGACCAATTCGATCGGCGCCGACTTCAACTTCATCCATTGGATCTTCACTGCGACCCGATTGCATGTAGCTTTTCGGATCCGAAGCCAAACCGGCAGTTCCAGCACCTGAAAATTCGATTTTTATGAACTTTTCGTATCTTCAGCGGAATAGCATGTTAACATTCTCGAATTTAATCAACCATCGCCTGCCTTTGTGGCAAATACCACGGAAACAATCGGATTTCGCGAGACGAACAGCTGAGCTCCTTCGGTCTACCCGCGAAAGGCACAGGGCGCTCATTGTCTGTTTTCACTCTCGCCTCGCTAGCTCTCTGTTTGGCAGGATGTGACAGAATCAACAAACGAGACGTGTGTGCGAAGAAAACCCATTTGTGCCAGCTTTTCCCCAAAATGGTAGTAAGATGCGATTGCCAGGCAATAATTAGAGAGGAAAAGGCCGGAATTCCGATTGCCAACCTCGGTAAGCACTTCTTCATTCAGCACTATGTTCTTCAGCTCGCTTTTCCCCTTCAGAACATCGAGACTGATCTGATCGGGCGTGATATTCTTGGCGAATCTGCAACGAAACTGAGTCAGGAACGCATTTCTGATTCGATAATGAGTCACATTACGTCGTTACCGTCACTAAAAGACCTCGGGACGAAGCCAATTCGGCCTAGACATCGTAACGATCGCTCAAACGAGCCAATTCATTGCGAGCACTGCGGAAAGGGCAACAACACATACGGCAATAGTCATAAAGGCGTGATAAAAAGGCGATAAACCAACTTGGAGAGGTGTTTGACGATCTGATTCTTGATGATGCTCGTCATCTTCGAGGAGGAAATTCGCCCAGAGGGGCGGCCTGAGTCGAGATAGGGAGTGAATAGGCACACTTAGCCGATCAGCCACGAGCAAGATCACCCGCTACTCACGGCTTTGCCCTATCTTGACTCCCCAAGCCACTCTCGCTCACCTCTCGCTCTCCCCGCTCTCGCGTTGCCGCGACGCGCCTGCCATTGGCGCGACGCGGCTCCCCGCCTGCCCTTACACACTCCCAATGGCTAGTATGCAAATGTGGTGGTATTACGCTTACTTGATCGTGATCTACTCGACCTCCTAGTGAACAAATCGATTGGTTGGTGCCTTGTACAGTTCATCTCTCGCTGTTGTCAGCTCTCGCAATTCTGCCTAATCTCGCTCTCTATCGTTCCAAATCACTGAATGACAATCAAATCATCCCCCTGGCTGTAATTCCATCATAAAACCGTTCAATCGTGAATGATTACTCTAGGGATCGTAATGAGGTTTGATATCGGTTAGCGAGAGTAGTGGGTAAACAAATATGAGAATTCCTACCAACGCGATCGGTTTGCGAACTTTCTCGATGGAAAGGGAAAGCCAACAAAGAACTTTGCCAGCGGGTTAATCAATTGCCGAGAGAGAGAGGGAGGGAGAGAAGGAGAAAGGGACAGTAAAAGATCCTCAGACCAGTTTGTGACTTCTTACTCGAACCCGCTATCTATTCTATCGTCTCGATCCTGCTCTTGCTTTGTTTTACTTGCTTTTTGCTCGAGTGAGAATTCCTTGTTCAATGCAATTCTTTATCAGCCAGGGTATGCGAGAAGAGAAGTACCCTTTTTTCCGCGAATATTTGTGATTGATTTACCTGCTTTGTGTTTCAATCTCGCAAGATTGTTCGTTTTGATTAGTGATTTGATTACAGGTTCATGTCCGATTTCGAGTCGTGGACTGATTCCCTTCCACGATGCGAAAAGTCGGGTATTGGAGTGGTGACAAATGGGAAATATGTCGGCGGAATTATGAGGCAAAGTCATGACTTTATGCACAGATGCCTGAATCTCAGGTGAGTAATCCAATTTCGCAATTTTGAACTTCCACAAAGTTGCGGATTTTTGATGCTAAGTCATTTAATTCTTCAAAATCTGAGTTTCTTCTTCTTGAGTTCTTGAGTTATCACTAGTTAATGTAATAGTTAGCGGTAAAGATATCGTGATTGACCAACTTAATGAATATTCCAGTCAAAACGGCGTCCAATTCTACGGTATCTTCTGCGCGTACAATGGAGATCAGAGGGCATCGAAATACGTGTCGAACCGTCTTGCTTACGAGATATTCTTCGAGAACCCGATCACTGTGGATATGATGCCTGAACAGGTTAGTTCGTTGATTCAAGATGTAGCTATTCCATAGCTATTACATTTTTCTGTAACATCAAGCAGAAAAAATAATACATTTGTGCGCAAATTCAGACTTTTTCATATTATTGGTGTACTGCCGAAACAGTGTTGCATTTTTCTTTTCCAGATCCAAGATGCACTCAAAACCAAGTTTTCGACGGTGGCGAAGCTCTACAATCAGGACATCAATGAATTGTTGTTGAAGAGGCTGCTCCGGAAAGAAGAGTCGACGGAGGAAAGCAGGGACGCTGTGGAAAAAATCAATTCAAAGGCGAGCACAATTCATTCAAACACTGAAACATAGTCATCAAGAAGTGGTTTATGATATGCTGAAATTATCAGTAATAGTGTCGAAATAACACGTTGCCTATGAATGAGTAAAATGTGCTGTATTCCATGTTCTGGCCATATATTTTTCATCGACGTCACAATGTACTGAAAACATTGATGGAAAGTGATGATAAGAGGCAGTTTTCAGTTGCGAGCGGGGACGACTGTACTGGCCGCTGTGATCGTTGAAGACCACATCTACGTCATAAACTGTGGAAACTCGAGGTTGTCAAAAAAACTACCTTTAAATTACTAACCAGCTTATCGCCAGTACACTTAGTTGAAAAAAATTATCGCCAGTACACTTAGTTGAAAAAAAATTGAAATTTTGAAGAATTTTGATGAGTAATACGATCAAGACATGGATCATTTGAGTGAGTGAGATACTAAGGCAGAATTGGCAGAATCCCGGTTTGCTGGTTATATCATCATAACCAAACTACTTTCAGAATGCTTGCTCTCGTCGTAGACAACGGTAACAGTGACGCGTGGCAGTTGAATGAAGAGCATGACTTGGTCAATCAGGATGAGGTCGATCGACTACATAAAGCGGGAGTTAGCACTGAGGTATGCCACTTTTAACCACGACGTTTGTGAATGATACGAGTATTCACAGTAACCGTCTTTTTTACGATGTTCCTGTTATAAGGTGGTTACTCCATTCTCCATTCTACATTCTCCATTCTCCATTCTCCATTCTCCATTCTCCATTCTTGCGCTCGTGACGGGCGGTCGGTCCCCTCCATTCGTCTCACCCCAACCCATTCCGACCCAGTTTGAAGAATCCTCACCCGACAGCTTGGGCAACCCGGTGAGAATCGCCCACTTGGTACGCTTCAAGAGGAGACCCCGGATGGGTATCAACCGACTCAAGTGATCTACCGTCAAGAAAGGCCCAGATCGTCAAGTCTGCCTCGTGAGTCAATCAATAGTCCATGTCAGCACTCACTCGCCATTATCGGAGGCTGGATGATCTACTTCAAAGCTCAATGGAGATCGACCAATACCATTCCAACAGTTGACCCAACAAGCCAAAGAAGATTCCCTCATCCCTTGACCCAGACACCTTGAAATCGAAGATCCCACTCCCTCCCTAGCGAAGCTACCATCCTGCAGGCCCAGTGCCTTGAGGACAGGATAAAATCTGTATCTGTACTATGATTATCTTCAAAGCTTGAAGCGGAACAACCTATTAAAAAAGAATTTCCATGCATTTGAATGATACGATATGGTAGGAATGTATCTAGAAATGTCAGGGGACAGTACTGTTATGCCTCCAACACACTGCATATCACTTGCAGTGAATTATTTATTTCTGCTCGATTCCTGACTAGAAAATAAATCTGTCTGTGGGAAGTTACTGTGATTACTGTGAGATTCTCTCGTCGAATATGGAACAACCATTTAAATTTTTCATTTTTCAGAACTTGCTACGACCAACACGAGGTGTGGGTGACTGCTTCCGAGGACTGTGCTTCGCGGAAAATGAGGAGTTCATAGGCGCCAATGGCCCGCCAGTTATAAGCACGCCCGATGTATACGTGTACCCGGTAAGAGTTTTTTTTGAAATGTGTATTTTCAATACTTTTTTTAATGAAATCAACGGGCAGCGGATAGCTTGATTAAAATGCTTTAGTTTCAATACAGTTTTAGATTTGAAATGGTGGTTCTAAAATAACACAGGTATTCCCGTAACGTACAGAGCTACCGTGATTTGCAATGCACATTTCGCATCCAATCCGATTTCCTATTATCCTGACACGATAATTTTGAATCATACTGAGTGTGAAACGAAACCTGCATTCTTACACTCGAGAAATTCTCGATCACAGAGATAAGAAGCTATTGCAGGTAGACGAATTCCACTGCTCACATCTCCTGATCTGCTCCGATTCCGTAGTGAAAGCGATAGAAGAGATAGGCATCGAGCCCGGCAACATAAACCAGTGAGTTCTACCTCTTTTTTTGATACACTCCATAATTTTTCTTATTATTTTCGCAGTTAGAAACTCTCACTAATCACACACATAGAATAAGGAGGGTTCTCATTCTAAATATTCATTCTCCTTTGGTATTTTTAGATTCCTTCTCTCCGAGCTCATTCGTGAGAAAGAGCACTCGCAAACGAAAAGCTGCATCTCACTAGCGCAGGTGATTATCTCATCAGATTCAGTAAATGTCAGCCCAGGAAATCCTAGAATAGTTACTAGAGTGAGGCTGATTGTTGCCCATCTCAACGTTAAATACATGAACTTCATTGTTCGAGACAAAGCTCAATGATCATTTTTTGTAGGAGGTGTTGGATACTCTCACTACACAGTTACCAGACACCACTATATACGTTTTGAAGCCAGTTCAATTTTGTATCGAAACCACCCATACTCGAGTTCCGCGATTAGGGCTAAAGTTGGTATTTTCTCGATCGAATCTAAAAAATCCTCGATTTCGACAATTCTTGGGACATAACTTATTTCTTTCGAGGTTTCCAGAGCTATAATGCCGGGATTCGAATTCCACGCGTTAAACTGAACTAGAAAATATTATAGTCAGATTTTACTGAGACGAAAATTTTTCAACTTTTTTTATGACCCCGGGTTCTTGGTCATTTTTTGGTGGAAAAGTCGACATCTCAGAACTATTTGGCTATAGGTGTTTCCGCTGTATTTTCACCCGTAGAATTCGAATTTTTATACTAGAGCTCACCTAAATGCAAAAGAAAAAAGTCACAGTCGAAAAACTAAATTTTTAGGTCGAAAAACTAAAACTTTAGGTTTTTCGACCGTAACTTTTTTGTATCGCATTTTGGTGAGCTCTAGTATAAAAATTCGAATTCTACGAGTGAAAATACTGCGCCGAGGCAGGAATGACAAATAAGTGGTATGTTGTCTATTATGGGACCAAGACCCACCTACCACCCGTGTATGGTATGGGGATTCTCATTGCTAGCTCAACGGTTCCGGCTAGAGACCAAAATGCTCCAAAATAACAGAGCCGGTCTCTAAAGATTAGAATATTGCTTGGGGAGTAAAGATCAAATAGCATTATTCTGCAGGCGGTGTTGGACTCTCTGACTCGGCAACATCGCGAGTCGGCCGGTCAGCAGTACAACTCGCAGCACGACGACATGAGTCTCGTGCTGGCGTCTCTGGGCGAAATCATGGGCGCCGCAGTGGCGAACACGCAACGAGCCACGATGACGACGACTGATGCGACGGTGAGCAAAGATTACTGTATATATGAGGCCGTTTGCGGTAGGATCAACACATGCAGGGAACAGCTAAAAAATGACATAGCTTCAATTTAGCCCCAGGAGTAACTTTCAATTCTGAATCGATTGGTGGAATCCGTTTTTCGATCTGAGAATTCTGAATCCCGGTACGACACGACATCAATTTGGCCAAAATCGGTTTCTGCCATAAGAACTGGTCCGGGATCAGCAAAATAGGCCGAAATTCGGCGAACCCGACCAGAATTTTATTCTCTACAAAATGAAATGAAAATTTAAGCTCTAGCTTTTTTTTTTCCTCTTTTTTTTCGATTTTTGACACAGGAAGTTGCGGGCAAAAACCCTTTGGAAAAAGAAAGAGCGTGATCTCCTGATCATTTTGATATATGGGGTTAAGGATCCTACCCTTGCCTTTGCGGTTTCCCATCGATTTTAGTGCGGCGAACTCGTTTTTTCCCAGTTTTCGAGCATAACTTTTTGCATTCGTATTTTCATGATCTCACATATAAAAATTCGTTTTCTACTATGAAAATTAGGTCAGAAACTCCTAATGTCAGGTGAATCTGAGAAATTGACTTATTTGACCCAAACGACGACGTCAGGGTCGAAAAAGTCATTTTATCAAAAATTCATGCCTATAGGATTTTCGGGCCTATTTTTCCTCGTAAAAAACGAATTTTTATATGTGAGATCATGAAAATACGAATGAAAAAAGTTATGCTCGAAAACTGGGCAAAAACGCGAGTTCGCCGCACTAAAATCGATGGGAAACCACAAAGGCAAGGGTAGGATCTTTAACCCCATATACCAAAATGATCAGGAGATCACGCTCTTTCTTTTACCAAAGGGTTTTTGTCCGCAATTTCCTGCGTCAAAAATTGAATTTTTTCTCGGAAACGAAAAAAGCTAGAGCTTAAATTGTTATTTCATTTTGTAGAGAATTAAATTCTGGTCGGGTACGCCGAATTTCGGCTCATTTTGCTGATCCCGGACCAGCAGAAATGGCAGAAACCGATTTTGGCCAAATTGACATCGTGTCGTACCGGGATTCAGAAGGCTCAGATCGAAAAACGGATTCCACCAATCGATTCAGAATCAAAAGTTACCCCTGGGGCCAACTTTTGAAGCTATGTCATTTTTTCCTGTTCCAGACCCCTGTTGTGGCTTTGTTGATCCTATCGCAAACGGCCTCATATGATAATCATAAAATATAAAGTAAATTACTGAAGTCGGAGATAATACCGGCTGACATCCAGAAGTCGCCAGATTACAGCAAACATGCCGGAAGCAAATATCAATCCCATTCAATCCCATTTTTTCCTTGTGAACCATGCCTAGGATTTCACAACAAGGGAAGTTAATCTCCAAAAATCATGTATTTTTTCTCAAAGTGGGGATAGAGGAAAATGGAGGAGTGTTTCCGGGCGTATTTCAGTCAATCATTGAATTATTCCTTTACAGAACTCGCTCTCACTCGAGGACACGATAGACAACGATGACACGAACGACCCTCAACCGTACGTCGATTGCTATGGATTCGACAACAAGCCAGAAGCAGCTGAAGTCAGGGCAGAACTCGAGAAACTTTTCATCAAAATAACCAAGAAAAACATCGCGAAAGATTCGATCGAGGAAGAAAGAGAAGAACCCGAAGAGCATTCGTACTTGTAATTCCTCGTTTGTGCATTTGTATACTGAGACTTATCGTTTCGTTTCATAATAATGTAATATGTACCGTGTCCCACCTCACTCCCAACCCCGACGAGTATCAGGTCATTTTGTTCACTTTAATCAATCGAAATTCAGAGACTGCTTGTCTGACAAACTGTTGTTCCCAGTGCTTGGCCAAGGACATTCCATATCGTTTGTTGTTTATTGTCATGTTATAGCCGAATGGCCAAAACCGTCCCATCCTTCACGTTTTATTGCAATCTAGGCTCAGTTCGCTAACGATGTCTATTATTCTTCCATAACTATGGCTTTCTGGTAACAAATTCACGAGTCCCATTTACTACTTTGTACTATATTGTGCTAGATCACTGTGAGTCGGAATAAATTGTTCATTTATGAGAAGGATGCCACTATGTCTACACAACAAACCTCATAAAGACCATCTGAAAGCGATAAATGATTATTTTTTTAAACGATTTTGTGGTTTGGTTCACACTATTTACGTCCCTGTTATCATCGGGCTTAACAGTATCGAGACTTCCACTTTTTCGTGAAACTTTTGCGCGCCATAAAATACATGCTCAATTCATATTGGATATTTTATCAGGGCTTTCAAAATTTAAATGTTCCGTCAAGTCTTTCTTCTCACATGGATTGCTTTCCACGCGGGATTATATTACAAATATATATTTGTCTCTCAACGACGAGGAAGTAGAAGAAGATGACGAAACGACGGTTTGTGATTCCATAATCCGCTCAGTATTAACCTGATGCCCAATATGCAATATTGAACAAATATTAAGCCTTATGGTTTCACCGACCTTCCTGCAATTCCTCATTTTCAGCTAGTTCCCGTCTATATTACTATAATCGTGGCGATAGAGGGATGTGTTTTCCTGGCTGTTATCGAAGCAGTGATTTTGGTTTGTGCGCAAGACTCTCCTGTCGAGAAACGAGAAGAATCCTCGTCGCTTCGTGACCGTATACCGATCGCTCCTTCTCATTGGAATTCTGACGACATTCGTCTGTGCTAATTACGACTATTTAACCAATTTCGACGAGAACATACGATTGGATAAAGAAGAGCATGGTTCTACCGGAAGAGAAGGGTTGGAAGATCTCTCGAGAGAGGTATGCTATTAAACGTTTCTTCAGAAGAAAATCAGGACCATTTTTTCATGGCCGTTGATATCATGAAATATGTATAAAAAACATAAATGTATTAAAAACTTTCAGGAAGAATACGCAATATACATTTTAACATTGGTGCTACGCTCGTTGATTTGCTTCACGGTAGTCGAAGCTAGCACATGGATTGCATGTCGAACCTATGGAGTTATTTCCAAGGCACTGAAGTCTTTCGTGAGTTCCTCCCACTCTTGAGAAGGAAAACGAGTATGACCGGGATGATTGACGGAGAAAGATGATGAGAAGTAAAGCGATCAGATCTTTCGAACATTAAAGATATATTTTCAGAACTGCAGGAGGAACCGTGGCTCACAGCCAATCGCACAGCCACCGAAACAAATCCAAGAGAGAACTCCAGCTCCGGCCCCAGCTACTTTGGCTCTTGCGAAGAAAGTTGCGACCGTTCCGACAGCATCGGTCTGGAAAGCGAAGGAAATTAAGCCAGCTCCTGCAGCCAAGTTCAATGCAGCGACAAAAGAAAATCCGATGACTAACATGCAGTGGTTGCAGAGTTTTGTCAGTGGAGATGCAAATACTCCGGTTTCGGTACGCAAATATTTTTTATAAGAGATGCGCTTTTCACGGAAATCAACTGATTGCAGATACCACCAATAGTGTTCCACAAATGAACTAATATTATTATAGGCTAAAAAAAAAAAGGAGTCAGTCTTCACGTGAAACATCGACTGGAACACATAAAAAATAAGTACGCTCGTGTGCTCATTATGGTTAGTTTGTGTATAAACATAGGATGAAAAACACTGTTATAGTGATAATCCCGTTTTTTGGAAATTCAACGTAAATCACTTGCAGCTAGCTCAAGGAACTGAAGCGAAGACAGCGAAGGGTAAACAAATAGTAGCTGATGCCCAGTGGCTGAGGAGCTTTGTCAGCGAAGAGGTAAGGTTTTTTGAATGATTAATTCTCGACCCTCCTTATTCTCAATACTTCAAGCTACACGAAATCCAGTCAGTTCTCAGAAGAATGAACTGACAAAGAGATACACTCGTGTTCTGCTAATGGTTAGCGTTTGTTTGTTTTGTTGAATATTTACGATAGCTTGTCAAGCAGAAATGTAGAGACGATTCACGAGATAGTGGTACATCTGTGCAGAGAATCACAAGGCTAGGAAGAAAATGTTGATAAAAAATCTGCGTAGAAAAATAAATGCAAATAAAAAATTATTCATATTTCAATTAACCCTTTTTTGCAGATGGGTCGGTTTGATGAGCATAACGAACGAGCATTTGCTCTAAGATGATTATAAGAAGATAATCCCTGCTAGAAATATATTGTTCGAAATTATTCAGGTCCAATCACGGCGTATTCGCTATTGAATCTGTACCCTTATTGCACACGACATATCTCGAAAATTTGAAAAATATCTCTGCCAAGGACATTTTTTGGATTTGGATTTTAACACATTTATCAAGAGTAGGCTCTGATGTGCATGGCGGGCCATTCATGATTTCTTGCTTGTCTCAGGAACGTAGGTCCGATAGTTCGCATGAAGAGATCGTTCCATCTTGTGGGCGGTCTTCCGCGTCCTCGCTTAGGCCCTCGTGGAGTCCAATCGATCACAGTTCTGCTCCACTTCAAGTCATGATCATTAGCAACTTTATGCACCCAGAGCCACTTTCTTTTCAAGGCGGTACGAACAACGTCTCTGACCTGAGTGAGTCCACGCAGCCTTTCGTTCGAGACATGATCCAAGACAGTGCAACCGACCATCCAACGCTCCATGCGTC
This sequence comes from Pristionchus entomophagus, assembly GCA_036245825.1. NCBI lineage: Eukaryota > Metazoa > Nematoda > Chromadorea > Rhabditida > Neodiplogasteridae > Pristionchus > Pristionchus entomophagus. The sequence continues at coordinate 31,152,206 of BTSX01000006.1, forward strand.
TTTGGGCCACCGATAATCTTTCACTTTGTGCTTTGGTCAAGGCCCATGTTTCACATGCGTATAGGAAGGCGGGAATGATACAACCATTGAAAAGACGGCGCTTATGAACCATTGGGACAGATCTATTCACTAGGAATGATCTATGCTTGTGGAAAGTCCCATATGCGGCCTGAATTCGCCGGCCAATCTCCCTCTCCTCCTTCCCATTGATAGTAATGATGCTTCCCAAATAGACCACCTCTTTTCTGATACCCACAATCTTCCCCGCAACTCTGACATCCCTGGGATTACCCTTCGAAGACATTCCCACAGTTTTATCACCGTTAAGATGAAGCCCCACCCTTTTTAATTCCCTCTCCAACTCTATTGCCATCGATTGAATTTGTCGCTCATCGTGAGAAATGAGCACTGCGTCATCGGCAAAGAGAATATGAGAGAGGAATCTCCCATTGATGTTAATCCCTTTTCCCGCCCAGTCTAATTGACGGAATGCCATATCCAAGACTGCTGTAAACAGTCTGGGTGACAAACAGTCTCCTTGTCTAACCCCTCTTCCAACATTGATTTCCACTTCCTTTCCATTCACTATGACTGCACTTTTGCTACACCGAGAGAGGGAACTTAGGAATGAAACCACTTCCGACGGAACACCTTCCACCTCCAGAGCCTTATAGACAGCATCAACATAAACCGAATCAAAAGCCTTAGAAATATCCACGAAAAGTAGATAAATGGGCAAGCGATGATCAATGCAGTTTGTGACTACCGTTTTGAGAGTGTGAATAGCATCTACCGTAGAATGTCCCTGTCTAAATCCCATTTGTTCCCAACTCCTACTGCTATCCAGGATAGGTGCGAGTCTCGTATTCAAAAGACCGGTGAGGGCTTTCTGCAAAGCAGGAAGCAGACTGATTGGCCGGTAATTTTTAACGAGAGAACTATCACCTGTCTTAGGCAGCAGAATAGTGCGCGAGTCACCAAACCCCTTTGGGACACTTCCGGTTAGTATGTTGTTAAATACCTCTGTTAGTAATGGAGCTAAGTAGTCAGATCCCGCCCTCAACATCTCACCAGTGATCCCATCCCTTCCCGGTGCTTTACCTGACTTGAAATGTCGAAGTGCTTGTTCCACTTCAGCAACGCACAAGGGAATGAATGGGTCCCTTACTCTTAGTGTTCTATATCCTATTCCTCCGTCCCCTTCATACAAATCGTTATAAAATGCTTGGAAGACCCTCTCTATACCCAATTGTGTGCATTCCCAATTACCCGACCCATCCCTAATTTTGTGAATTCTACCTTTCCCTACAGCAATTCTTGCAGCAGCCTTCTTTCCAAGGACATTACACCAAATAATTCACTCATTTTGTCATGCAATCTCTCACGTGTTATGATATTACCATTTGCATGCCGAAAGGCCAATACCGTCCCATCCCTGACGTTGTATTGCAATCGATTCTCAACTAGCTAACGATGCATATTATTCTATGATAACGATTGCTTTCTGGTGACAAATTTACAAATATCGTTTATTTCTTTGTACTTGATTGTGATGTGATGATTTTATATCGAATGAGTTGTTTGTTTATGAGCTGGAAATATAGAGGCTTCCACTTTTTTTTACAGACCTCATAATGAGGATTTAAAATGATAAATGAGATATTGTGATTTGGTACATACTACTTGTACTTCCCGTTCGTCTACGGGCTTATCAGTATCTGCATTCGCTTTATCGTTCGATGATGTCGTATCGGCGCGCCATCGAATCCTTATACTTACCACTGACTACTGAACAGTTTTTAGCCCAGTAATGGCCGGATACGCACTCAAGAGGCTCATGACGGAGTACAAGGAGCTGACGCTTCGTCCACCCGAGGGAGTGCTCGCATCGCCCGTCGATGAGGACAATTTCTTCGAGTGGTCAGTAGAGGTTTTTTTAATAGTGCTCTCTCCATTCAGCACACTATCTCGTCAGTCAGACAGATGATAAAGTGTGCGCAATGGAGTGGTCTGAGAGCGATTCGTTAATGATGACTAGTAGTTAATTAATTAATATTAAAATGATATATTTAATTGGCAGGGAGTGTCTGATCACTGGCCCCGACGAGACGTGCTTCGCTAACGGCGTCTTCCCCGCTCGCATCTCCTTCCCGCAGGACTACCCACTCGGTCCGCCCAAGATGCGCTTCACCTGCGATCTGTTCCATCCGAACATCTACGCGGACGGAAGGGTGTGCATCTCCATCCTGCACGCTCCTGGAGACGATCCCACTGGATATGAGAGTAGCAGTGAGAGGTGAGAAGGACGGAAAGGAGACGGTATGCAATACGGTTGGTCAGAGTGATAATAAGGGTTCTGTTGAAGATGATCCCACGGGATATGAGAGTAGCAGTGAGAGGTGATATGGATGGGAGGTAGAGGAATGGGTACGATAATACGGAGGGGTCATAGGATAGCTGTAGAATACCTAGATCAGGAATGATCGAATGACGAAATTCCTGACTAGCGTAACACTGTCATTCTCTGCTCTATCAGATGGTCGCCCGTGCAGTCTGTGGAGAAGATCCTGCTGTCGGTGGTGAGCATGCTGGCCGAACCCAATGACGAATCGGCGGCTAACGTGAGCGCAGCGAAGATGTGGCGAGAGGTAGGGTAGATATTCGAATTTCGAATTTCCCGCCTTATTGTCTGACCTCTAATAGCTGTAATGGAAAAATCGGATATTCTCGACTTTGTATTATCGATTTTCTCCTCCTGATTACGGTATTCGTTGCAGGACAGAGCGCAGTTCGAGCGCATCGCTGACAATCTCGTGCGACGCACGCTCTGTCTGCCAATGAGAGAGGAGTGAGGAAAGATCGGAGTACTGTATCTGAAATGTGAATCCCTCTCACTGTACTTCTTCGGAAATCGATTTTTGATTCCCGTCTATTTTGTATACCTACTGTAACCCGCGTTCAGATTACTGTAGCACGACATTTCCATCATAAATCTCCTTCTGTCTAACACCAATTTTTGTTATTACCTAATTCGAGCTGTGATGGTATTTCTCCAATGTAATAATAATGTGCACTTGGGATAAAGATCTATGTATATTCTATGTATAAAAAAAGAAAACAAAATTCAGGGAGAAGACAACATATTACACGGGATATCCCCGTATTGTGTTCATAACAAATTCAGTGTTCATAACAAATGTCACAGAAACGCAACACATGATCAATCCATAAAATAACTGTTTGATTCGATTCATTTCGAAATCTCTTCACGAATTAGGAGTTGATTCTCCTTCCCTTGCATGCTACTTGCATGAAAAGAGTTTAAATGTATTTTTAAAATGTTGTTGGTCTTGTTTCAAACTAATAGAATACAAATATTTAAATTTCAATCTTGTTGAAATTCTCACCATACATACACTGCATAACACTGACAGAATAAAATAAGAGTTGACAGATCCACCTTTGCGAGAAGTATGATTAGAGAAATGAAATGCTTCAGCATTATAAATTATCAAGAATATATATATTTTTAGATAGCGTCATAATTCGTAATCAACGCTCTCCGAATTGTGTCAATCTTTTGGCGAATCGGCCTCACCTGAACGTATTCCCGTGCCTAACCCTTCAACCTTCCTAATCCTCTTGATTTCACCCTTAGAAAGGCGTGGCACCTCATTTGATAAAGCGCGTTATGGTACTGGATAAGATGAAGTTACGTATCTCTGCGTTTCATCCATGTGCTATATAAGCCTCTCTTTATGCCTTCTCTGGCAATCGTTCAAATCTTTTTAAAAATTTACTCTTGATTGACCCAGTTGCACTGCTTTGCACCTTTCGTTGAAGAAGATATACCGCAGAATTTCAGATGCGTCTCAAACAGCTACTTCTTTGCGCATTACTCTTCGCTCTCACACAGAGCAACAGACATTCGAGAGGTATCATGGAATCTTTTTATGAGAAAAGATTGGCAAATTCAAACAATTTCAGCAAATCCCGGATCGGGCATCGCGTACCTCTTCATCCAAGATGTCTGCGGAACAAACGAGAATCTCAAGAACTCCGCACAGGTAAAATATTTCATTTGACAATCCGAATCATAAACGTCGGCACAAAGGAATTTATATATATATGTATGCTTTTAAAAAAAACTCATTCATCTTTCCCTGGCACTAATCTTTGTGAAAAACCTTGTTTTCCAGTCAGTTTACGTCAACTACATGCCTCTGCTCAAGACCTCTGCCTATATCTACCTCGGAACGAACAATCCGATGCTGACAACAGCGAAGCGTATCACTAGCGTCGTCGAGCTTTCTAAGGCAATGAATGATAACAGAGCTTCAGTCTGGAAGTGCACCACTCCCAGTATCGGAGCGTACGTTGAGATTTACATTATCTTTGTCAAGAACGCAATTAAAGGAATTTGAAAATAGGATCAATAGATTATGCAGAACAATTAATCCAAATTTCAGAGCACTCGACTCATTCTACCAGAAACTGAACCAGCTGTCGGATCAATCTGTGAGGAAAGTGAATGTAGCTCATGTAACGACTACTGGGTGAGTTCATTTCCATTTTCGATGATGAAAGTTGACAGACTACGGCATTGCATAAATATTATTCATTCCAGCGTAGACTCAAATGCTGGCACCAAATTGGCCAATCTGGAGTCAGAATTCACGCTCGCCATGGAGTTTGTAGGAATAACCGTGAAGAATGAGTATTTCCCGAGGTACGCATAATTAAGTTTGAGAAATATTTCAACAATCGTATCAGTCCTCACGCGTTCGACATCTTTCCCGGCGAATTCACGCAGACCTACGACCCCGAAGTGGCTCTTCTCGATCTCGTGGATGCTCTTGGGTTGGTTCGGTTATGATAATGTGGATCTAAGAACATCTGAGGTTATAGTTAAATATGTCCGAACGTGTAGGGAATGTGATCTATTGTTCAGGGGAATTGTCTATCACGGTTCAGATTCAATTATCTGTGTATTGAAGCTCGCTCACCAACACACACTTTTTCAGATCGGAAGCAAAGCCCGTGACTCCTTCTCCTGCAAATTTCCCTCGATGCATTAAAGATCTTCAATTGGCCTTCATCTTTCACACTGACATCAGCAGCGTTCCTAGAATGACTGAATTTCGCGCCAAGGTAAGATTCTAATAATTAAATAGTTATGCACGCATACTTTTCAGGCTCAGAAGGTCTTCGAGAGTGTGACTAACTACTTCACTATCCCTGATGTGAAAGTGATAGACATGGACGATGTGAGTTCAACTTAATATTCTTGTTATATCAGATATATCTCGTTCTTGAGATCAAAGGGTTTATCGGTAGAAATTGGTAGCATATGATATATATTTCACAGGACACTTGCGAGTTCGACACGTACCAGCAAAGGAACAAGTCCCTCTTCTACGGATCAATTTATGCGGATGCAGCTGGAATTGGAGTTCCTACTTTTTGTAGTTCCAATATTAATTCGTACCCCGACACCGTCGCTACAGCAGATTTCAAGCAGAGTTTACAAGTATCTCTGCAAAAGTAAGTTGACGTTCATCAATGAAACGAATATTTATTTCCCAATGTTTTTTTCACTACTTTGACATTCGGAATTACAGAGTTATCGACTCTTACACCAAGTGGTATAACACAGACATGAAGATGAAATGCCACTGCTTCGATTATCAAAATCCCAAAACGACGAACATCATTCTGTGGACTCCACTTTCTCCCACATCGTACGATTTACGAAGTTCTAGCATAGATGCATACATTTTCAGGTTTAATGAAGAAAACAATCTTTGAAAATACAAACTTGCAAAGTTTACATTATACATAGCAGCCTACTTCGGATTGAGTCACAATTTGATACATTTCAGATTGGATACTGTGCCAGTTTCGTTCGCTGGCTTCGCACCCGGGAATTTCAAGCACATTGTCCTGCCCTTCGGATTCAGTTACAAGGACAGCCCGCTGTGGAGAAGTCTCGTTCCCGATGAGTCGATGTGGATTGGAGAATCGAAAAGTCGTGATGCAGCCGATGAAAACTATGCAGTTGAGAAGATCATCCAGGACATCTGGACAAGCACGTGCAGGTTTGTACAGAGCTGCCTCTAAAAGTCAAAATTCATCTCTCAGTTACCAGCCCTACTTTTCAGACTGGCCGGCAAAATCGATGACGCTTATACTGCTGAGCCTTTCAATCCATACACGACGAAGAAGCCCACTGTGGAACCCGATTTGTTCCCAATGTGAACAAATTATAAAACGTACACTTTATTTAAACGACCTGGTTGTTTCAGCGACTTTCTCTTCATCCAGGATGTATGCGGAAAATTTGATGACTTCAAGAATACTGCTCAAGTAAGAGAACTTCTGAATTGCCATCATCAACATGATTATTTCAGTCAGTATATTGGTACTACACGTCTCTGCTCAAGAGCACACACCATTTCTACGTCGGAACCAACAATCCGGATCAGTCGGACATCAAAACTGTTAAAACACTTGACGAGCTGACAAAAGCAATGAACGACAACAGAGCCGCAGTCAGGAACTGCTCCATTTCCAGTATTGGAGCGTACGTTGCTTTTTGATATCATAGACTCAAAATTCTAAAATTCAGAACTCTCGACGCATTCTATCTCACGTTGAAGGAGCAGTCAAGTTCGATTAGGTGAGTTATCTTTTCGAAGTTACGAACGAAACCGCCAATTTTCAGGCACAGCAAAGCGACCGGACAATATTTGGGCAAGGCGAATGTCGCTCATGTGACGACTACAGGGTGAGCGCAGCTTGTATATTGTCGATTATATAATTGATGAAACGAGACTCGAAGATATCATTACCACAAAAACGGGTTGAAATTGCTCGCCTTTCCAGCGTTGACTCCAACACCGGCACCAACCTGGCCCGACTGGCGTACGACTATCTTCTCACCATGGAATTTGTTGGCTTCACAGCGAAGAACGAATATTTCCCGAAGTGAGTAAAATCAGGATTTTCACATTCGAAATATCAATCACATGATCTATTCTACTCTGAAAATGGCATTCAGTCCCGAAGCATTCGACGTCTTTCCTGGGGAATTCACGCAAACTTACGATCCCGAAGTGGCACTTCTCGATCTCGTGAATGCCTTTGGGTAAGTTGCATTCTGACGCAATAAAAAAAGAAAGAGCAATAAAGACAAGTATTACAGATCTGACACCAAGCCCGTTATACCAGCCCCTGGTATGTTCACATAGTTTTTCAGATTTGTTTAAAAATTTACAAGTGCTTCTTCTCTAGAATCCATTCCTCGATGCATCAAGAATCTGCAAGCGGCAATCGTCTTCCACACTGACATCAGTACCGTTCCTCGAATGACGGAATTCCGCTCCAAGGCAAGAGTCAGATGAATCGTACTGATTAGCGATGAAAACTCGTGACCCAGCTCGTTTCTGTGACCGGCAAAATAGTGTTCGTTTCTGTGACCGGCAAAATTGAGATAGTCTAACCCAATTTACATCCCTAGTTCTCATTAATCGAATTTCAGGCTCAGAAGGTCTTCCAGAATGTCACTGATACTTTCAGCATCCCGGACGTGAAAGTCATCGATATGGACGATGTGGGTTCAATTGTAGGGCAAACTGTGTCAGAAACAAGAATTTATCATATAAACTTCTTGCGGCCATGTTAAAGACAAATTAAATCAACGTTTGAAGATTTATTTTCAGGACACATGCGTGTTCAACACAAAACAGCAGGCGAACAAGTCCCTCTTCTACGGATCGATCTATGCAGATACCGCTGGAATTGGAGTCCCTACTTTCTGCAGTTCCAACATGAATTCGTACCCTGATACCGTCGCTATGGCAAATTACAAGCAGAGTTCACAAGTTTCTCTCCAAAAGTGAGCGCTAACAAGCATTTCGATGATTCGGAATTCGCCATTTCAGAGTTGTCGACTCCTACACCAAATGGTACAGAAATGACATAAGTATGAAATGCCACTGCTTCGACTACGCTAATCCCAAGACGACGAAAATCATTCTGTGGACGCCACTCTCACCCACTTCGTACGTGTTTCTGTTATTACATCAAGTCACATATAAGAAAATATTTCTACATATTTAGCTGTCACGCTGTACTTTTGTTAATACGGTAAAAGAGGCATTTTTTTGAAGATTGGACACGTCCCCCGTTTCGTTCGACGGTTTCGCTCCCGGTGGATTCCAGCATATCGTGATGCCCTTCGGGTTCAGTCACAAGGACAGTCCGCTGTGGAGAAGTCTCGTTCCCGATGAGTCGATGTGGATCGGTGATGGGTCGAGTCGTGATGCCGCCAGTTCCGATTATCCTGTGGATCAGATCATTCAGGACATTTGGACTATCACATGCAGGTAAGTTCCGAGTAGTTATCGGAATCTGTCTTTTTTCTTTTCTCTCACAGTCGAGAGATAAAGAAAAATGATTAGAGTCGATGCGGATTTACCTTTACTAGTTCCCAGTACCATCCATCTTTCCTTCAATTTCATTCATTGAGTGATTGCTGATTATTCAGACTCGCCGGTCACATCGACGGCGGTCAGACTGCGGAGCCGCTCGATCCGTACTCCACCAAGAAGCCTTTCTTCTAAGTGAACTCAATGCCACGGTAAAATCACCAGTCATGTGATTCTTCTGTCCATAAAGCTTTCCCTAGCACTTTATTTGGTTAATTCAACTCACTTGCAACTTGCAAGCAAGAACAGAACATCGAGGTCAGGGCAATAATAAAACAATGAATGAATGAATGAATGAATGAATGAGGTCACTTTAAGCCGTACAATTAAAGTGTATTCAAAAATCACCGGATTTACTCGATTCTTCTCGAATACTTGTTTCTTGGCAAAAAAATCCGACTTCAATTCTGCTATATCCGGAGTTTATTTTCCTGAAAATCAGACCTCTCAATGCTGTACTGTCGTTGAATTTTACTGCACGTTAGTCATTCATTTGACGCAGAAGAGAAAGAGTGATCCCTTACCTTTCCTAACGACATTTTGAAGAACTTTTCTGAAGGAACTGACAAAGATTTATTTATCGAATGATAAACGAGAAACCATTATCACGAGAGAATGTCAAATTCATTCTGAGATTCACACTGAAGAAATAGTTGATCAAAAAGATGCGAACACGTGGTTCAACGTCTTGCTTACTGGAGCCAGTGAACTTGCTTTCTTGTTAAAGAAATCTCTCAGCGAGCAACTTTTCGACCAATCTCTTCAGGAATGAATTGGTGTTCAGGATAGGAGCTTTTCAGAGCAAAGTTCGGTTTTCTGTTGAAGTGATTAGATGAATCGTGCTGATCGAATGAAAGTCAATTAAGAATGATGATTCAGCAACACCCAGTATAAATTGAGAGAACTGAACTTTGCATTTGCGGAAAATGCAACGTTTGATCGCTCTTCTCCTTTTGCTCTCCCCGTGTTTTGTTCGGAGATTTGTCGAGTGGAGCGCAATAAGGAATTAGAGGAGGATCTTCGAAATCACGGTGTTATCTTCTTTTCAATATATCGGGTTGAGGAATAAGTAACGCTCTTTTTTCCAATTTCAGATTATGACCTCTCCCGTCTTTCTAAATTGTGCAATTATATTCCGGTTTTTGATGATCGATAAGGGCTTGCATACTCTCTTTAGCGCACACTATATCATATATCTCCGATCATTTAGGCGATCACAATGGCTGGCTCAATTCAAAGTTGTCGCACCTCACCCTGAGATTTTGACAGGTCAGCACTGAGGGAAGAAGATTTATTGAGCCACAATTAAGCTGCAGTAGTAAAGTATCATGGTTATACATTACACTGATGATATTCAGAGGAATATCCAAGTAAAGGCCTGTGTGAGATATGCGCCTAACGAGAGTGTAGGATTTTCAGTTACTGACCGAAAGAAGTTTTGCTAGCCGCGTTTTCTTAGCAATAGATCTAAAGACCTCAATTATGCTTGAATGTGGAGTACCTTTCCTGTTGAAAATATGGACGAATTTTGCTAAGTGTGGAGCATTCTCTTTATGAGTTAAATTGCTCGTAAGTCCGATATCGAAAAACAAGCCTCGAAATCGACATTTATTGCTATTTCCTGTAAACCGTACTAATTGAATGTAAGGCCTTAGATGGTTAAATGGACGAGCAACTTTTGCACTATCATCCACCAAGTGGCCACAATTATAGAATGGCTACTATGTCTTGGGTATGGTTTAATCCAAAGTCCTCAAAACACGCATTTCTTTTGATTCCGTCACAAAATAATATTTTTGGAAAACTGTTATTTTTCAAATAGGAGCATAAGTAGCACCAAATGTTTATAGTGATAATATAGCTCCATAGTGAGTGACTGGAGCGTACTAGTGTATAGGCCAGCACCTTCGATCCTCAAGGTAGACAAATAAGTTAGGTGAACTGATTTTCACGAACGTTCCCCTTGAAACGTCTATAAAAATACAACAATGAATCGAGCACCATTCTCACTTCACCATGGAAGAGGTGTAGTATCGGGCTGCTCACCTGAGAATGTGTGAATTTATCGAACAGTTTCCACGTTAAGTTACACAATTTCGAAAAAAATCTAAAATTTTCGAAAATTTGAAATCTAAATTTCTCTCCTACACAGGAAGCGTGATATTTCTAATAATAACGACTATGATACTCGAGCATACCCTGAAAAAATGCTATAAAGTCAGCTCGTTTAGATTTGATTGGCGGGAGACATATGAGCCCAAACACGATGCTCAAAAACGAGCGTTACTTATTCCTCAACCCAATACCTTTATTCCTCAATTTCAGAGTGTCGCACATGTCCTGCACTCAGTATCGATTCCGAGAGCGAATGCCCCGAAGTCGGCTACGAGTGTGATGACAACTCGGAGCTGAAGACAAACAGTGAGCGCCGGATAAAGTTCACATGATAAAGTATATTCAGTTCTCTCCGCCTCCACCTGCGAGTGTTCTACTGCACGGTGTGCGGACGGAATGCAGACTATGCTCAAAGGAATGCCAGTGAACAGGGTTTTCCTCGTAATAATTTTCATACTTTTCGATGCAGGTGTTCTGTAAGAATCGACAGTGGACAACGATCTCCGGAAACACAACAGAAGCTGTTGCATGCGGAAAGAGTATTACCATGGTCCTTTACCTTATTACTTCTAGCGGATTCTAGAATGCAAGTGTCCGGATATTTCGAGCAAAGTTCATTGTCAGCTTCTTGGTGCGTGTGTTGGGCTAATCAAGAAAGGTTGTGGTTATTCATGCCCTGGAGATTCCGAATTGCTGTATTGGGTCAGTATCGAATTCTAATATTCATATTATGTGGAAAATATTTCAAAAACTCAGATTACGCCTGACTATTTCAAAACGACGGAAAATCCATCGATAAAGTGCAAGGTAATGTGGGTTTGGTGAAGGTGAAAGGGTAGCATATTTTTTTTCCATATTTCAGGGGACATATTACGAAGGTTTCCCACCAGATGCTAGGGACGGTGCAACTTGTGCCTACACCCAGTATTCAGAATGTTAGAGAGAACATTTTGACGTATTTTAATATCTCACATATTAGGGGTCAAAGACACCTTGCCTGAGGACTCTTTATGCCAGCCATTAATCGAGTATACTACTCCTGAAATGGAGGCTGATTTCACCTACATTCGATATGTGAAGGACGGTGCCGATTATTATGCCACATGTTATGGTGATTCCTCCTCCACCATCACATTTCCTGGAGTACTTCCATTTGAGTGGTTTTGCATTATATTTTCCCTTTCAGATGAATCCTGTGAGTCCGCTGAAAATCCGCTGCGTGAATGGTAACTGGGAGAATGGAGTTATCAAAGCGACTTGTGCTACAGGTGAAGGAATTAAGAGAAGGAGATTTCGCGTAACAAGCAGTTTAATGATCAAATTAATCAAATGATGCCTTGTCTGAAAAATGCCAAAATCCTCGCTGACGTCAAATTAACGTGTTGGACAGGAACTTGTGAAATACAATGCCGTGACTATAAAATGATTGAGTACAAGGACAAGGTGAAATTGGGTTGTTAATTCATGATATTTTTGCCAATTTCAGAATGCAATCACTCAAAAATCTTGGCTTTTGGGATGCGTCGAGGGAACAGCCACGCGCCTCAATGGAGAACGCATCGCTGACAGTCAATTCAGTTGTGTTGAACGATGATCGTTGATATATATGGAGTGAATACATTCGCATTCTTTTAAAATTAGCTGAACAGATCAATGACAAAACAGACAGATGTGGAATTGAAAAAAACCTACCATTGAATTTTGCATTAAATAGTTCCGACGTTCGATGGGATCGAGAGCTAGCATCATTCGATTGACTAGTCCTGTGCTCAAGAACACGCTCAGTATAAGCATTTGTCCGTTTTGAACATGGCAATATGGTTAGCTATTCGATCTGCCGTAGCGGCGCCGCTACCTTCCTACAGCTCGTATTGCAAATTTAGCGAGGGTGAGAGGTAGCGGCGCCGGTACGATATGTCGAAAAGCCACCCCTAGCAATAACCACATTCACACGATTTTTTTTAACGCGAAAACGAAAATGGGAGTGTCGCGTCTGATTCACGCTGTTGCCTTCGGCTTAGTGCTTTTGAGGGATTACATTCTCGATAGATATGACGTGTTATCATTCGGGATCAGCGAGAATTATTAATCCTCTCGGCTTCACAAGCCCCACTTTGCGAATTGTTACACTCTCGCTCTCTGTACGACATTTTTTTCCAGATTGTTACGATATTTTTAGTGAATTTTTTTTAAACGTTTCCATTTTCATCATCGTGTATGTGATGTCTCTTCCCATCAAAGTCATTGAAAATATCGCTTTATTTCATCAGCGTTCATCAGTCGTCAGCATGTTGCTCAAGCTGCTACTGCTATGCGCAATGTACCGTTTTATACTATGCTATGACGACTCGAAAGGTAATATGTTTTTTTTTGTGTTTTTGTTCCGGAAGGTTACCCACTCAAATTGGATTGATAATAAGGAAATTCGGAAGGAAATTTTTAAAAAAAAGGAAACTCTACGAATCTTTTTTCGTGACATTTTTCTAGTGGATAAGCAGCATTTGCAGGGAATGCTGAATCGAGTGATTGTGATGGTGTCGCATTCTTGTTCATTCAGGATGTGTGTGGAGACAATGAGGTTCTCAGGGATACTGCGCAGGTAATTCACACTAGCGATGGCAAATCGGCATCCGACTCTCCTCATTTCGCGTGCTCTCTCATTTATCTGACTAGATGGCGCGCGAAATGAAAAGAGTTAATGTAAATTGTCCTCACAAATTCACACAATGTTCAAATGCAAAAGTAGAAATTTCTTTGTTCGATGTTGCGATTACATGTGGAGTATATTTCTGCAAATTCAAGAATGCAGCTCTACATAATTGAAACGATGAAGTCATATTCAGTCAGTGTTCATCAACTTCATGCCTCTGCTCGAGACCTCATCCATGATCTACCTCAGCACAAACAATCCCAAACAATCGGACATTGTCAATGTTCTGACGGTCGAAGACCTCACTACAGCTATGGATATTAACAACGCAGCGCCTGTGCAATGCGACTTTCCAAGCATTGGAAAGTTAGATTTACTGTGGAATATTTTGACTGGATTACGTTTTGCATCACTTACATTTTTAATGAAACACCTCAATCAAAACTATTTCAGGACTCTCGACAAGTTCTATCTGAAGCTGAAGCAATCTTCCAACCAGTAAGTATTCCCATCAGTGCAATTCACAATTTAGTTTGCTTTTCAGACCGCCCGAAACAGGAGAGTGTATTCTCAACACGGCTAACGTTGCTCATGTCACAACTACGGGGTGAGAATAGTTTTCTAGTGAGTTTTCTGAATATTGTTGACAATGCACTTATTCCAGAGTGAATCCTAATACTGGCGTCAAATTGAATCATTTGCGAGCTTACTTCAATCTTACCATGGCTGTAGTTGGAATCAGAGATGCACATGCGCAGTTTCCAAGGTGAGTAATTTGATTGGTATGTTAGGTACTGCGCAGAGATGAAATGTGAAAGAATCGCGTAAATTCTAAAAGATATTAATATCTTACTCAACATCAGTCCGTACGCCTATCAATTCTTCCCCGGGGATTTCACGGATGCCGATGATCCCAATGACGCACTGGTTGATCTGGCGTCCTCTTTTGGGTAAGTATTGGAATCAAATAAAATTATCATTTACAAAGGAAAATTTCAGAACTCACATGGCGGAACGGTGAATACACCATTTTTCTTCGTAAAGGATGTCAATTTTTGATGTACAATGACACTTCGAGTTTTCATTTGTTTCAGCCAATTTCTTTTCATCCAAGACGTGTGTGGTTCCAATGAGAATCTCAAGGATGAAGCACAGGTAATTACGCATTCTGAGATATTGAACTTCATTTAAAAAACACGAAAAACCTTTCTAAAATTGTTTTTCAGTCAGTCTTCGCCAGCTATATGCCTCTGCTCAAGAGCTCTCATAAGTTCTACCTCGGCACTAACAATCCCGACCTTTGGGACGTCGTCTACGTTCCGACTATAGCCGATTTAACGAAGACAATGAATACGAACAGAGCAGCATTAGTGGCATGCACCACTTCTAGCATTGGAAAGTAAGAGCATGTAGGACCTAACTAGAATCTTTTAACTCTACGTCCAAAGTTGACTATAGGGCCAAATTTTGGGCATAGGCGGCAAAATCGTTGTACGGACCCTGTTGGCAGAATCTCAATTATATCGAAAATCCTGTGTTAATCCAATTCCAGAACACTCGACTCGTTCTACCTGCAAATGAACAAGGTGTTTGATTATGTGGACGTAGCTCACGTTACGACTATTGGGTGATCGCAATTTCTACAACATTTTCTTTGTATTTTCCGTTGAAAATTGTAAAAATAATAATAATGAGGCAGTGTGAACACATTTTTACATAATTTGAGGTACAGTGCCAACATACATATTTAGTGTTGACTCAAACACTGGTAATAACTTGGAGAAATTGTCCACTGACTTCACCTTAAAAATGCAGTTTGTTGGAATAACTGAGAAGAACGAGTATTTCCCGATGTACGTTTAATAATTGTTAAATTGAAATATAGATTTTTAAAATTAAAATTCAGCCGTAATGGATTCGAAACATTCCCTGGCGATTTCACTCAGACATACGATCCCGAAGAGGCACTGCTGAATCTCGTGAGCACTTTTGGGTAAATTTTCGATTAGTTCTAAATCATTGCATAGATGATTTTAGATCTGACACTAAGCCAGTCATACCCCCTATTGATGAAATCCCTCGATGCATCAAGAATCTTCAAGCGGCATTTATATTCCACACTGACATCAGTACAGTCCCTCAAATGGCTGACTTTCGCACAAAGGTATTATTTGGTGTAATTAACCAGCAGGAACACTTTAAAATTTCATTTTTTAGGCCTCGGAAGTCTTCAAAAAAGTAACCGAATATTTCGATATTCCTGATGTCAAGGTCATCGATATGGACGATGTACGTTGGAAGATTTATATATAGGAAGGCATGATGATATAACAGGACACTTGCGAGTTCAATACTACCCAACAGGAAGACAAGTCTCTGTTCTATGGATCAATCTATGCCGATGCCGCTGGAATTGGCGTGCCTAGTTTCTGCAGTTCTAACATTAATTCGTACCCTGATACCGTCGCAATGGCAAATTACAAACAGAGTTTTCAAGTTTCTCTCCAAAAGTGAGTGCTAACATGAATTTCATGGATTGTACATTCGCCATCTCAACATGACCAAGTGACTCTTCAATCGTTAGCAGCTTCCATATTTATTACTTTGCTATGCATTTATAAGACAATAGACTATTTCAGGGTGGTCGATTCTTACACCAAATGGTACAGTGCTGATTTGAAGATGAAATGCCACTGCTTCGATTACCAAAATCCAAATACGACAAATATCATTCTTTGGACACCACTTTCGCCCACTTCGTTAGCATTTACCGATATAATTTGATTAAATTGTTACGATTTTTTAAAGAATTAATTGATTGGATATATAATATGTTTACAAGAACATTTTTCAGGTTGGATGCCGGCCCAGTTTCGTTTGCTGGTTTTGCTCCCGGAAATTTCGAGCATATTGTGATGCCGTTCGGATTTAGCTACGATGATAGTCCGCTGTGGAGAAGTCTTGTCCCTGACGAATCTCATTGGATTGGTCAGCAAAACAGTCGTGATGCTTCTAGCGACGATTATGAAATTGATGAAATAATTCAGGACATATGGACTATTACTTGCAGGTGTGTTGTTGATATATTTTTTTCAATTGATTTTCTGAAATATTATAATATTTTAGGTTGGCCGATCGAATAGAGGTCGACCAAACTGCAGAGCCGTTCAATCCTTACACAACTAAGAAGCCTTCTGCAGATATGCCAATGTGAGACCACAAATTAGAACTCAGTTTCCTTATCTATTTGAAAAAAAATATCGTAATTGATACGTTCGTTGCAGATATTTTCTCTTCATCCAGGACGTTTGTGGTACCGATGAGATCCTCAAAGATTCTGCACAGGTAAGTACACCGGATTGTTTTCATTCAATAACTCAACAAATATACGCATATTTCGCTAGTAAAAACGATTTTCCAGTCAGTCTTCGTCAGCTACATGCATCTGCTCAAGAGCTCACACAAATTCCATCTCGGCACTAACAATCCCGATCTTTGGGAAGTTACTGACATTCCGACTATTGATGCTCTGAAAAAAGCAATGAACGAGAATTGCGATGCTTCCCTGAAATGCACTAATATCAGCATCGGAGCGTGAGTTAACAATTAAGTGATCAAAGTGATTGATAGCCAAATATTATTACTTTTATCACACTTCAAACCCAAATCGATATTTGTTTCGTTATTTCAGAACTCTCGATTCATACTACGTCCGGCTACAAGAATCGTTCATTCCTTTTATGTGAGTATTTACTTTCATTAGAAATAACAACAGTTACAGCACTAACGGAGGAGCTGCAGTGGTTAATATTATCCATGTGACTACTACTGGGTGAGTGAAATGTTTATTTCGTACATTCGGGAAGGTTCCGCTCACAAATATGGTGAGCAATATGAAATCATTATTCGTTGATCATTATTATCCGTATTCTTTTTTTTAAAGTGTGGACTCCGATACGGGATCCAAATTGGAGAAATTGACTTATGATTACAATCTTACCATGCAATTTGTTGGAATAACTGAGAAAAACGAATATTTTCCGAGGTATAAGAATTGTGCTTATTTTTTATCATTATTCAATATTATTCAGTCCGAATGGGTTCGAATTATTCCCCGGAGATTTCACGGAGACATACGATCCAGAAGTTGCTCTACTCGATCTTGTGAGCTCTATTGGGTACATTCTCGATTCGTGCAAAATAACTACACAAACTATTCTAGATCTGATACTAAGCCGGCCATACCTCCTGTTGATAATATACCTCGATGCATCATGAATCTCCAAGCGGCATTTGTATTCCACACTGATATCAGCGCCGTTGAAAAAATGCAAGACTATCGAGATAAGGTGTGAGTTTATTGAAAAGTTATTTCAAATGTTTTTTTCAGGTCTCAACCATCATGAAAAGTGTCACTAATTACTTCAGTATCCCTGATGTCAAGGTCATCGATATGGACGATGTTCGTTTACTTCCTTGAATCTATAAGAGCATTTTTATCTTATTATCGTTATTATAAACATTTAATATTAATGATTATTTCTCAAAGGAGTAGCAGTCAGAGTGAAACTCACCAAACGCTTTATTTACAGGACACCTGCGAGTTCAATACTACCCAGCAAGAAGATAAGTCTCTATTCTACGGATCAATATATGCGGATGCCGCGGGAATTGGCGTGCCTACTTTCTGCAGTTCCAACATGAATTCGTACCCCGACACGGTCAAAACTGCAAATTACAAGCAGGCTTCCCTAGTGACCCTCCAAAAGTGAGTTCAGACGGTGTCATGGTAGTGGCTCACTACTAAGAAGTCGAAAAAATAAAATAATCGGTTAGGAGTTTGAAAAGCTACTACCCTAGATTTCTGTCTTTTTAAAATTGATTTCAGGGTCGTCGACTCCTACACGAAGTGGTACACCACTGACAAGGATGGCATCAAGATGAAGTGTCACTGCTTAGACTATGCCAATCCTGAAACGACGAAAATTATCCTGTGGACACCTCTCTCTCCCACATCGTTGGAGTTCCATACATTCTTTCTGAATTAAAACTATGTTATGCATCGAACAATTTTTTTTCCAGATTGGATACCGGCCCCGTTTCGTTTGCTGGCTTCGACCCTGCTGGCTTCGAGCATATTGTGATGCCCTTTGGATTCAGTTATGATGACAGTCTTCTGTGGAATGCACTCGTTCCTGACCGATCGCAATGGATTGATGATGCGTCCAGAGATGACTATGAAGTTGAGGATATCATCCAAGACATCTGGACTATCACTTGCAGGTTTGAAATTTAAATCCCGTCGCAATCAACACGTTGTTCATTCAGACTGGCCGGCCACATCGAGTTTGATGCAACTGCGGAGCCGGTCAACCCTTACACGACTAAGATACCTCACACATCGTGACAACTAACATACAGTTCAATCTCAGATTGAAACCTTATTTGTTGGCGTACATTTGTGGAATGAAATTGTTCCATTCCTTTCTTGAACTGATTTTAGTTTTCAAAAGGCATAAACGAAATCGATGAACTGATTTGTTTCTCGACTATTGCTTCTTCTATTAATAGTATTAATTACATGATATCATCTCGCCTTCTGCAAATCATCATTATGCTATTGCTCCCACTCTCAGTTAATCAAAAATAGAGTAGTTGTACCGGGAGGGGAGCTTTGTTTGAGTCAACGAGAAGGGGGAGGGAGGTAGGGGGAGGAGGGGCGGTGACTCTGTGCTCAAACACGTGCAAACATCTTCGTCGACCTCTCACTTCTGTCTTAACCCCGTCCCTTTCTCGCCCCCCTCTCTCCCCCTATCCTCTTCCCAATCGGTCGTCTCGAATGGTGGTGAGTTCTTCTCCCAATTGGCTCCGCCCGAACGATTTTGAGTTAGAGATAATCATTGATCTTTAATCATTATTATCAAGAAAGTACGTATGATATTGGGCCTCTGCCGGTCAGATTTGGTCTTCGAGCGAGCTGTCCTTTTGGGTGGAATGTGACAGGGTTACAATATTATTAATGATTTTATCGTAGATGAAGCCACTACTGTTACTGGTGCTGACAGCATCGGTCGCGGGCCAATCATGCTCCGGCAACGTGCCCTGCCCGACTGGGTTTATGTGCGACACGAACACCGGCGTCTGCCGACAGTTCCGAACGCCCGGCAATGGCAACGGCAACAACAACGGTTCGTCTTGCATTGATAATATGCAGAACAATACAACCTAGGAATTTTGTGCTGTGATTATTTGCTCCATTTTTATTGTATTGAAGAAAAAAAGTTCAGGCCTGTGCGCGAACGTCTACTGCAATCCGGGCACCACGTGCGACACCAACACCGGCCGATGTGTCACCTTCCGAACCCCCTCTACCGGCGGTTAGTAGTGATGAGCATTCGATACCGCCTCTCCTCTTCACGTGTGATCTCGTTTCCAGCGAGTATGCAGATTGGGGAGAGGCTGGTCTCGAAGCTTCATCATTATTAGACAATCATTGTACCCATTATCCTTCAAGATAAAGTAGTTCAGCCGGTCGTTGCCAAGGCGTTGTCTGTCCCACCAACTATCAGTGCGACGCGAACAGTGGCAGATGCGTGCAGTTCCGAGACCCGGGAAACGCCGGACCGAGTAATGGCGGGGAGAGTCATTGTGGGATAATTTGCTGGCATTGCTTCTCATGCAACTAGCCTGTATGAAGGAGGATTTACAGTTATATCCTTGCTTAATCTTCCCTGTGAGAGTACGCCCATACCGTACTGGCCCATGTTTGCGAGTTATGGTCGTTAGAAAGGACCTAATCTGAACGGGAAATTTGATATCGACTCCGATGATCAACAACTTTTGCAGGTCAGCCTTCTCGCTGCGGCGGAGTGTACTGTCTCGGTGGGTACACGTGCGACACGAACACCGGTCGATGTGTGCAGTTCCGCAATCCCGGAGGTTTGCTCTCAACTCTTAAACAAAACAACCACCCATTTACGCTTCATTAGTGTGCCACTCTGACTGTATAATTCAAACATCAGAGATTCTGATGGATTTCGATTATATCAGTTTGATCCTTGACTCTGACTCATCGAAAGATCAAACCGATATCATTGAGTGGGAGCAGTTTCTCGAAACCCCTACTGCCTCCCAATGTTTGTAGTTGTTCAAAAAACCCGAGGTGTGTGTGCGCTAGAGATATTGTTAGTACAGTGTGTGCTCAGGTAGCACGAGAGTAATGCAAGTTCTGATCTCTTTCCTCGAGCAAACGTGGTAATGTTTTTGCAGGATCAACCTCTCGGTGCACCTCCTCCGCCTCATGTCCGAGTGGCACGGCCTGTGATGCGAACTCGGGAAGATGCGTGCCTTTCCGCAATCCCATCTCGTCATTCACAGGGACGGGGGGCAACTGTGCCTCGGTGAGGAGCCTAATTCTGCAACGTTTTCTGATGCGATTATGGCGAGAAGCACACACTTTGGCGCGGAAAAATCTCTAGCTTGGAAGGGATATTCTGGGGGACGCTCTTCCAACAACCTTACTTGATTGAGACTGCGATCTAGGTACGCTATGAACTTGATCTTCGTCAGGTCGTCTGCCCCGACGGTCTCACATGCGATGCCAGCACGGGGCTATGTCAGCAGTTCCGATCGTCACCCAGCCAATTCTCGCCCTCTTCCTCCTCCTCTACTAGTCGATGCTCAGGAGTGTCCTGCCCTGCTGGATACCAATGCGACGCAAACACCGGTAATGACCTGATCCTTGTTTCTACTCATAGATGAGTGCACCTATTTTTCATATATACTTGAATTACTTGAATCATATCAGATAAACTTCCGAATGAATTATTATCTACAAACAATTGCAGGTGTCTGCCAGGCGTTCCGTGCTCCCTATCGACGGGCGGTGCGAGAATCACAGTTGAACTCGCTCTGTCGCAACCGCGTATGCGCCCAACCGAACGCCGTCTGTGATGAGAACACCGGAAAGTGAGTGTTTTTTTTATATAATTGATATCAACACCAACGACCATCTTCTTCTTGTCAGATGCACCCTCGTAACTGACCTCTGCCAGTTCTCGAGCTGTCCTCCGGGATTCCTGTGTGACCCAAGCACTGGCGACTGCAGGTAAGTAGGCACGCCAATAAATTCCGTTGTTTTACACAAGTGTATCCATCTACTTGATTCAATACGTCCATTAGCAGTTTTCTTAATATTTGATTGCCGAACAATTTTATTTTGGAATTCAAACAAAACAGCCGTATCTCTTTCAGAATCTCGATGATCTCCGACGCGGTCGACCTCTGCTCCTCCGTGTCCTGTGGCCGGGGCTCTTCATGTGACCCCCAATCCGGCCTCTGTCGCACTGTCGGAGTGAGACAGGCAGCCTATCAGTGCCCCGGTCTCTGCCCGCAAGGAACGAGTTGCGATGAGAACACGGGAAGGTGAGAATTAGGTTTGGCTATTCGGCCTGTCGTATCGGCGCCACTACTTCCTCCATTTCGCATTTTCGAAATAGGGGGAGGGGTAGCGCGACAGGACAGATAACAAACATTAGTAATAATCAATCCGGATCATTCAAGCTTTTTTTTAGTACTGAGCATTCTTCCCTTTCTGAGCCATAAAACGTTCATAAGTTAAAGAGATACATTCAGATGCACGCAGTTCCGCCCGCCCGCCGACAATGGTGGGTACTACAATCGATGCAGCGGCGTGCAGTGCCCGCAGGGCAGCAGCTGTGACTCGAACACTGGCAGATGTGTGGGCGTGAGTTCGCAGCTGCTTTGGTGTTATGACCAACAAGGCTCATTTTGCATCTGTTGTAAATCAGACACTACAATAAGAAAAAAATATTTAAAAAAAAATTATACTATATTTATTTGCAGTTCCGCAATCCCGGAGGCAGTTTGTGCTCGGGCATCCTCTGCTCGCAAGGAACAAGCTGTGATGAGAACACTGGAAGGTGAGGAATCGGAGATGGATGGAGGAATGATAAAGCCTATCTGGTGCATCATGTACCTGTTGAAACACCTTCAGTGGTTTAGAACATAGCACATATAATATATCAGTGTCGCTTTCTGGGCGCTGATCAAGATGGTCATCATATTAGGGTCGTTCTTATCATTCCAAGAGAGTTATTTCAGTGGTGTACGAATAATAAATATAGGGCAAAGCATTTGACAGATGCGTCCAGTTCCGCCCGCCCGCCGGCGATCCTCCCCAGACGCCCACAACCACCCTCCCGCCCTTCAATGACCCCTCGGGCTACTGCAATGGCGTGAGATGCCCGCAGGGCACGAGCTGCGACACGAACACCGGCATTTGCAGACAGGTTTGGATTGGGATACATTTACATTGTCCTCTCGTGTTTTCAAAATTTATTTCAGCAATACATTTTTTCTTGATTCACAATCAATCTCTATTGACAATAACTAATTTATTGCAGTTCCGTCCTCCGGCGGACAATGGTGGGACGCGAGGGTGCTCCTCTGTCACATGTCCAGCAGGCTACACGTGCAACCCGCTCGTGGGCGTCTGCATGGCGAACAACTCGGGAGGCAACTATAATGATCGGTGAGCATTCGGATAATTTTGTCCTCTAGGTCGGATGGGAGGAAGCGATAGAGGGAGAATACGGTAGCGAGCAACAAAGTTACTCTTCCGAGTCCAACTCACGACTTTCTATTATCAAATAAGATCGACACGAGACCCATTATAATGCAAACAATAGGAAGTGGTTTTGTCTATTTCCTCTAATTTTTCTAGGAAGTTTCCTCATTTTCCTAACCTTTATTGTCATACAACTATGAAGCGGCAGCCATTCCAGCTGCGCCTACATCACCTGTCCCTCCAACTACCAGTGCGACTCGAACAGCGGCTACTGCGTGCAGATGAGGTCGCCGGGTAACCTGTGCGCCTCGGTGTCGTGCCCTTCCGGTTCCTCGTGCGATTCGTCCTCGGGTCTCTGCCGAATGGTCATGTACAACCCGGACAAGTGCGCCGGCGTCACGTGCAAGTGAGATTTCTGGGGCAATTCTTGATATTTCGAGAAGCATCTTCCAACAATTAACCGAGCAGCATTTTCGCATAATTTCCAACAATTACCTGAGGAAGTCAGAACAGTGTAAGAATTCGATTAGCGAAGAACAATGAACCTCTGACGTCCCCTCTGACATTAAACATTATTTGCAGCCAAGGCACGAGCTGCGACTCGAACACGGGCTTCTGCCGGCAATTCCGGCCGCCCGCGTTCCACTCGCTTCCATCGCCCGCCATCGCAGCTGCAGCCCTTGCATCTGCTCCTCCTGCCGCTAAGGAGCTCTGCTCGGACGTGCAGTGTCCGAGAGGAACCAGGTACCCTATTATATGAAAAAGTGAAGGTGAAGATGCATCCCGACTTCAACACCGCGGGGGAAATTGCTGCTAGCCATCGACCCATGCTAGATACTTAGGAAAAGATATCTGACATTTCCGACTTTCTCATGCAGATACTTGGCACAGTGAAAAAATGGAATCCTCTTATATTCTGGCTACAGATAGCACTCGATGAGTGTAAGTGGGGGATATTTCGGAAATTTTGTCCTGGTGCGTTTTAGCCTCAGGGCATGAAGTGATGGGGGTGATGACGTCATCAACCAAAATCCGTAAATCGAATCCAATCGATTTGAGAGTGGGTTCGATGGATTCCTCATAGAATTCTAAGACTCTTTTACTCTCGGATATTTTTCGATCCCTCTCATTCAAAACCTGAAAATCGATAAAAACCAAAATGTCGTCACACTTATACAATTCTCATTAACTTCCCACCGCGTTGCCATTTTTTTTTATTTGCGTAATCAATGCGCTATATAGGGACACTCAACCTGTGAAAGGGGCGAATTTGGATCGGGATACAAATGATGTTCAGTAAGCCAAAAACCGAGCCTGTCTGAGGGTATGAATACAAATTTATTTCACTATGTCGAGGTATTCGCGCAAATTGGAATGTTATGCACATATATCAATGTATCAACATTTGCTGATTCAGGTTATGGGTGGCACAATACGATTTTACTCGATCTTGTGAAAAAGTGTTTTTCGACAATCATGATTTATGATTTTCGCCACACTTTATTTAACCAACGCAGTAATGGTGCAAGCTTTTACTAGTAATAGTTTGTAGTCCCTTTGCTTCTTTATCGAATCCATGTGATATAGGGCTCTGATACTCCCGTGCTCACTCTCATTTATTCGCTCAGAAAACGCGATTTGCAAAGTTTCACACTTACACTCATCGAGTGCTATCTGTAGCCAGAATATAAGAGGATTCCATTTTTGATCTGTGCCAGAAGAGAGTCGGAAATGTCAGAAATCGCTTCTTAGAGGACGGTGAACCTTGATTATCAGGAAATCCATTCCTATCTAGATGCAACAACACGAACGGCGTCTGCGAGCGAATCTCGTTCGGCATCTCGACTGATGAATGCGCGACGATCTCTTGCCCGACGGGACAGGAGTGCTCACCAGCGCTCAGAAGGTTCGATTTATCTAATTGCACACCTCCACATTCAAAATTATATACAGCCCGCACGGTTAGCGAGAGCCTGGTTCGGTGTACATGTTGATGCGTTTGAGATACAGCGTGCCTTGCCTGAAAAATGACGGATTTCGCACGCTGCTCAATGTCTGTCTCCGTGCATAGAAGTGATGACGATGCTCAATATAGGCTCTTTCAGATGCATCCCTTCAGCCAATATCATCAGCTCCTCCATCACTCAAAGCTCCGTCGTGTCGGTCTCGAACCGGACCGATCTGTGCACGAACATTCGCTGTCGCAACGGCGCCACGTGCAACCCGAACTCGGGCCTTTGTCTGCTGCCATCGCTGGACAGGTTGCCCTTTATTGTGAATTCGCATGACTATGTCTCATTGACGATGATTAGAAGTAATAAACAAATTCGATTCACGATTCATAAGTAAGATTGAATTCATGCTTCTGGTGTTATCCTTCTGAGTGATTTCTTCTTAGATGCGCCAACATCCGCTGTTCTGGCTCGCAAAAGTGCAGGGAAGGCGTGTGCGAGACGCCGAAGTGAGTTTCAGTTTCCAACAGCGCAGAGACTCGATGACCACGGAAAGTGTAACCCAATACAATGTAAATTTCCGTACTATGAGCAGCATATGACGATCTTCAGATGCCTCAACGTCGACTGTCCCACCGGCACCGCCTGTTCTCCCGTGACCAGCCAGTGCGAGAGCTTCACGTGCCCGGACAACTCGCACTTTGTCGAGTGCAGTTCGCCCTGTCCATCGACGTGTGGCAGCGCTGATGCTGGGTGTGTTATAGTCATACCAAGTCTGTTCCTTCTTCGGTGTGAGAGACATGAGAACTCATGAATCGAGGAGCGTTGCCATCACTAGTAGGTTATTCCTTTTAGTCCAGAACAGTCGTATGTGAGATTCACTAATGCATTTTTTTTGTCTAGACTCGGATAATCCCGTGGACAATCCAGTTTACCTATGCTTTGTGTTTTGCTGTCGCTTGTCCGGTAGAAACTTCCGTTTTCCAGATGCACTTCTCAATGCATTCCCTCGTGCGAGTGCAACTCCGGATTTATCCAAGCATCTCGGACTAATATGACGTGCATAGCCAAGACCGCATGTTCACCGAGTGATAGTGAGTGATTTACTACATCAGTCGGGAAAATTCCAAAACGTCTCTTGGAAACTTATAATCTATATACTAAATCCTTCCCAAATTCCGCCAACAATAAGTCTAATTTCAGCCTGCACCGGTATCCGGTGCAGTGGTTCGATGGTGTGCGAGTCGGGCTACTGTAACCCGGTGAATTGTCCACCTCTTCGCAAACCGCCAATGAAACTGAGATGCGACTACGGGCTGAAGCGAGACTCGCGCAATTGTCTCTACATCTCGCTCGAGTGCGCCGAGGGTAAGCTGATTTTTCGGAGGGGCGCCGCGCAGCGTGACAACAGCGTTTCTTTAGCGATGTACTTGACCTGCCCGAAAAGAAGCGCGCCACTCAAAACTCACTTGTCGAAAGACAATAGGGCGCGATATGAAGAACGCGCGTGAATAGAGCGAAGTTGAGAGGACACAAACATAAACGAAAACTATACGTGCACTCTCGACCGCTGTTTGCGCAGCTTGTTGACCGTTTCTAGTCATCATGTCTCGGTTCGTTAGGGACCAATGTGACCTACTAATGATGTCGTTCGTTTCAGGTTACGCTTGAATCGGAGACGATCAGAGATGAGTGGGAAGACAATGAGCCCCCTCCTCCAATTGGCTGTATAGTACAATAATACGTGTTTACCGTAGCATCCGATACTCATTCCACCCTCCCGCACGCACACAGTATCTTGTTATCCCCCTCCTCCCCCTAATAATACCCACGATAAGCTCAGTTGCCATTGTTTGCACTGCTCGCTACCAAAGTGCCGTTGCTTTGTGCCGTTCTCTCCCCTGGTGAATAAATATTTGTATCATTTGATCAAAGACGAGCGTAATCTGAACATATAGATGCAATATCGACAAGAATAACGGCGGAGTATCTACTCCAGTAATATGACTCATTCGGAATGTGGTAGTGGCTTCATCTAGATTCTCTTGTAGGTTCCCAAGAAGCGATTGCACTTCGGGCAGAAGTGCTCAATATCCTGCAATTAGAAGTGTGAATTCCAATATTTGTTTTTTACGGCTTCTGCAGATTCTGATTTTCTTTAAATGAAAATATAAGATTTGTTCTACAACTCATGTGAGCGTTCGAATCAACAAGAAATCAAATGGGTTTGATGACTGGGAGAGTAAGGGTGACCAGCGCACTTCCCAGGTGCAATTAGAAAACGATCATGATTCATCCACAAATTGGTGGTTTCTATGTCTTCCTTGGGTCTTACGACTACCAGCTGTTTTGACTACATCTTACGCTCATAGAGAACAGGCATCAGTGAAACATGACAATTCAGCGCTAGGTAGTACTGATCTTTAATCTACCTCTAGGCAGTAATCCTCTGAAAATTCTATTGCTTGTGTTCGAATCATCAAAGTCAACAATCCATCAGACAGTGATTAGATCATAATCATAATTTGTGTAATACCTGCGCGCCCTCGACACAGAAGGGAATGCAACAGCAGATCCAGCATCCGAAGAAAGCCAGACCTCCACAGAGCAGATATGTCAGAAGACCAGGCTTAGGAGCAACACGAGTCATCTAAAAAAGTAAGCCATTATCACACAGATTTGCATCAATAATAATTTGAAGTAATACATCATCCCGCCAGATTCAACATTATCATAAGGTCGTAGATCTATCTTTCAATTTCCTTCAACCATTTCTCATCATCTTCCGGCAACAATAATTCTCACATTCCCGGTTTTCCTTTTCCCGGGATATCTCAAAACACTTGCTCTACGAAGTTCAGTGGAAAAAGGTTCTTCGAATCACGAGACTTACAATTTCCTGTTGGCAAGTAGTGCAGTGCAACGGCTGTCCATGGGAGGAGAAGGCCACCGAGCCGACGTAGACTGTCGTGGGACGAACACCTCAAAATCACCCTTTGTAACGACGTTCGAAATCTCCCATAAAGACATTGTGTGATATTTCAACGCTTGCTAATTATCAAGATCCAGCACCGAGAATAATCCGTGACGCATGTGAGTCTGCATGAAAGAAGATATATGAGCTTGCTCGAAATAGACACATGCACATCGCTTGCGAATCTGGTATTCATGGAACATTTCTCATGCTCTTAGAACTGATCTCGTGGTAGGCTTATAAATGTTCCACGTGGTAAACAAGTTTGAAAATATGGTTGCGCAGGACAATGAGAATTCCATATTTTCAAAAATGTCGTATTTCCCGAGAATAAAAACGAACCGAAGAAACCTTGTTTTTGCGAATATATATGACGCTGCGGGATATAGTTTGTATAGCAAAATATACTATCAATACAGCTTGCACTAGCTGTTTTCCAACTTTCCTTTCCCACGTCATGCCAACAATTGACTCACCTTGAAGATGGGGCATCGGCTGCTGCTGGACGGGATGCGGATGGGGCACGGCATTGGGCAGCGGGGGCAGATTCGGGTAGACGGCCTTCGGGTCCGGGTTCGGCGGGTACTCGGCTGAACGGGGATGGGTTTAGGAACCACGTTTGACCAATCTTAGGGGGAATTCCCATGGTGCTACATATTTTAAAGAAAACGTGGTTCGTAACGGGATCTATTGAGAGAAACTGCCTATGCATCTAGAAAACGATATGTTATTATTCGTCCAGAAAACAAATTTCCTGTAGAAAATAGGTTCCAAAACGTCCCACCACTCGCTGAACGGTGCGTTGCCGCATTTTCATCAGCCATCTCGGTTGTTGTGCAATAGCGAAACTACTACGGAGAAAAGGAGATCGGAGATATGGGGGGAAGAAGGAGAAAAGAAGTGGTGGTATGATCAATACTGATAGGAGAAAAGAGAGCCGAGCGCTGATTCAATTCTATTGTGGCATGGAAACCGTGTTTCTGAGGAGAGAACAATTACAGTTTATAGGTGAAATTAAGTCTGACCATATGCGGGTGGCGGCTCGAGCCGCGGCGCCGTGGGCTGCTGATAGGCGACCTGGGGAGGCACGGGAGGGCCAGCCTGCTGGCGCGAGTCCATTCCAACCCTGAAATCCATCTGGAACGAGGAAGAAAAAAGACTGGAATCGATAAGGGGACTCTAACAGAGTCGGCGCAAGCGCTGACAAGGGAATGAGAAGAGAGAATGGATTATGGGAGTATCGCGATGTGGTTTGGGGCGAGTGCAGTTGCCGTGGGAACCTAGCCAGTGGGGGAAATGAGAGAAGAAGGATGATGACTAAGCATTAACATGGAATGATTCCGTTGCGAAACGCGAGGAAACGTGATACTATACAATGGAAAAGTGTTTATTTGACTAACGGATGAGCACCCAGTTAGAACAAGATACTGGGGAAGAGTAAGAAGAGATGGAATCGATGGAAGTTCTCAATTGGTGGCCTCGAAATGAAGTGAAAAGAAGACAGGAATGCGAGAGAGGGCTAAGAAAGAGGAAGAAATGAGAGAGAAGGATGGAAGAGCTAAGGTGTGGAAACAATTTCCCCCCTTCTCTCGCTCTCTGGCGCTCTTCCGCGTCCCATACGTGCACGGAGAAAGGAGTTCCGGCAACTGGAAGAGGACAGGGAGTATAGAGAGGAGTGGTATGGCTTACCCGTTCCTCTCCCCCTCTCTCCCTCTCTCTAGATCGATCCAGTGACCACGGGTCACACAGCCTGACTAATAAGAGAGAGATAAGCTAGGAGAGATGGCTCTCGATTTCTTCTTGACAGTTATCTAATATCCACATGAATGTAACGTGATTCATTTGTTGAAATGCAAGAAATGAAGAATGACTTTCTTCATTCTGCACCCTTATTCCCTTCTCAAACAGACTATAAAATTTGCACAATCAAAAGTCGGTTTCCTCTTGCAGACAACCCTATTCATAGGCAATGCAGCAAGTTCTCAGTTTGCAAGAATGAGAGCAACAACAATATCTGCAGAACATGAGGGTTTCCATTTCATCCGTCAGCACTGGTCCCAAGTGATTAGAATGAGGATCTCTCACCCTGCAAGGAATCCCTCTCACTAACAACTCCTTGTCAGTTCTTCGCTCAGTTCCGTTCTTCGTTCACTAAAGTTGAAGGGTCTCGGGGAATGAACGATGGCCCAGTCCCCAGTGGCCCCGACACTCGAGACCCCGATCCCACTAAGAAGTCGGAGTTTGAAACAAGACACGCGTCCCCTGCGCCTCCTCCGCAAAGTTACAATGGGCCCATTATCTTTATTTTCGCAATCCCGCAATGCCCTAGCATGCAAGAAGGGTGTTGTGCGATATCTCCATCCCTTGAAGACAAAAGGACATGTTTACGGGTTTTTATCCAAAAAAAAATTGAACACGTCTGGAGATAAGAATGCCCGCCGCTACTACAGGGATTCCATGAATTTAGGGTATTCCAATGTCAACCATCTCTTTCACAGCTAGACTCGATCTGTCATATGAAGAGTTCATGTTTTCACTCTGCGAGGTGGCCGAGCTGCTTAAAGAATGTGTGGCCATTCTTTTCTTGTGACAGCCCTAAACCAGACGCCTATTTATTATGAAAGGACATATTTCTCAACTTTGAGATATTCCACCATCACCGTAGATTTGTATCCCCTATCTCCACCCTTAAGTGGTGGTCATGAGGGAGCGCCCTCCCCTTATCTGCTCCTTTTTGCTGCTTCTCATCTCTCTCTGCTCCCTGCATTATTCAGTGGCCAGAAGGAGTCACTCTCTCTCTCTCTCTCTCTCTCTCTCTCTCTCTCTCTCTCTCTCTCTCTCTCTCTCTCTCTCTCTCTCTCTCTCTCTCTCTCTCTCTCTCTCTCTCTCTCTCTCTCTCTGCTCTCTCTCTCTCTCTGCTCTCTCTCTCTCTCTGCTCTCTCTCTCTCTCTGCTCTCTCTCTCTCTCTGCTCTCTCTCTGCTCTCTCTCTGCTCTCTCTCTGCTCTCTCTCTGCTCTCTCTCTGCTCTCTCTCTGCTCTCTCTCTGCTCTCTCTCTGCTCTCTCTCTGCTCTCTCTCTGCTCTCTCTCTGCTCTGGCTACTCTGGCTTGCTGACTTTCCTCGTGCCCTTCTTGCTCTCGGACAGCCGGTTGCACTCTTTCCAGTCAGGACCTTCTCCGAAATGACTGCGGAAGTCGCAAAAGCCACCCGATTGCACTTTGATTGGAGTAAGAGAGGAGAGGGAAAGTGCACGGTCTGTCAACGCCGGACCAGCAGTTGGTTTCACCCCATTGCACGCTGTCCCCAATTTCGATTCTCAAGTCAATTGTAGCTCTGCCTATTTCCCATTCCGCGAATTATGGACACTAATGCATCGTGAGAACTGCCCCGACTTCGCCTAAGCCCCGGTCCTCCGTTCACCATTCATCCCTCCCATTCTCACATTCTATCCCCTTCCGACTCTTCCTTCTTCTTGCGACGACTTGTCGCCTTTTTGTGCTGCTGACTGGCTCCCACCCCCTAAATGTTGGAGACACACATCCCTCCCCGGAATAGTCTCTCACTCTCTCTCGGTCTTCTCGCGCCTTTCTGAATCATCCACTTCCTCTTTCCGCTAGAATACCCCCACACTAAATCTCGGGGCTCATAACTGATTGTTGTCTGTCCCCTGTCCGTCGCGGAACGTGATTGTTTTGCCTGGTCGTGTGTGTCCGAGATTGAACTGCCTCCTCCTCATTCTCCCCTTCCCTTTCAGTCTTTGTTTCGGTTATAGAATATATTGCACGTTTAGGCTACGGGTCAATCGTTGCACCAATTTTCGAGAGAAACTATTTACACATTGTATCCTGCCCACTCTTCGTCGCCCCTCTTTATCACCCTCATCTTTTCAGTCGCAAGATGGCTTCCGCCTGTACCTTCCCCGCCAGTCTGACGGCCGACCACCACGCCGACGATGAGTGCATGGGCATGATCCCGACGCTAACGACGTCCGGCAACGTCGCCCTGTCGTCGACGCAGCAGGAGATGCCCGGAACGGTCGGTATTTCACGTTTGGTTACCCTTTTGAAACGTCGGCTGCAAAATTGAGTTTAGTATTGTGCTGCTTGCCGTTTTGCAAATCGTTCAACACGGCCTTTGCTTTGCATTGTGAAGAAAGTGAACGCTGCAGTTTATGCAGAAGGCAATACTACTTTAACAGAAATTTAGTGATTGTATCCCGCAATTGTATGGTTCTCTTTCTGCGGTCCCATAGGCGGAAAGTATAATATTCATAATATTCTTACAAATCCCTCGCTGCATCTCCTTTCCCTGAGCTAATCTTTGACCCGGCGGTTTCCGGTGTTTTTGCACGCAGAACACGCAACAAAAGCGTCGACAATTGTCGCTCTTTTCTGTTCTCAGAGTTCACAAAACAGCCAGAATCCTAGCCAATCGGATTGCCGGATTGAATAGTAGCTCACCCCATTCTATGTGTTCTTTCGTTTCTCTAGTTGGTCACATAGTCTGCAGATTCGATAGAGTACATGGATTGCGCTGCCGAATCTGCTGAAAGTCCTTTCGTCTTTTATCTTCTTTTTCGTCCCACAAACATACCCGAGATTTGATTACACTAACGGCCCGCAGATGAGGCTCTCGTTTAGGTTGTCAGAATGAAGACTCCGTCTCATCATTCCACACACTCTCTCGTCAGTCGAGAAAGTTTCTCATCCTCACTACCCTACTCTCGTTTTCAGTAGGGAGACTGAAGGACTTCCCGGCATTTTAGGCTGGGTGCTTCTGTCTGGTGGGTAGTGGACCATTGGATAGTTAAAACTGGAAGGGTCTCGGGCTTTCAAGAGAATGAATCGCGAAGTGAATGAGGATTGCTAACGATGTATGCATTTCAACCGATTAACTTCTCATTTGTATTGGGTTGCGGTATTTTGTGCACACGGTATTCGGGTTGAGGAAATAATTGGGTATGGGTTTGACACCCCTACTGCTAGGCCCAATCCAGCGGTGGAAGAGCAAAGTATTGCGCTGTAGCAATCATGCTTGTTTTGGCGGGGGTGCGCGAGGTCTTCGCTCGCCAATAACCGAATAGGAGGCAGGCAGCCCCACCCTCGCCGGGCATTAGACCCAACTAACATGATAAGACGACTCCCAGCTGTGTGCCTGCCCAACCATTCTCGACTATTGTGCATGCAGTCGTCGTCCCCCTTCGACATGTTTTGTGCCGTTGTCACTCGAAATAGGATAAGAGAAGACTAAGAATAGGTCTCACAGGGGCTGTCAGATTGGCAGAGAGGGGCAGAGCAGAGAGAGAAGACAAGAAGACAAGAGAGGGCGAATCACGAGGGGATTCTCAGAGAGGAGAGCAGAGATGGATTGTTGGTCAGACCCGGGGACGACGGGGCGTGACGTACAAGAGATAACACAGTAGTGGTAGAAGGAAAGGGAAGGATCACTGATCTCGCGCCTCGAGTTCGCGCCCCTGGGGAGAGAAAGGGCGATTTGCGATTCTTGGTAGTGCGATTCCTTCCGGCGCTTCCTAGAATAGAATGGACCAGTACTGAGAACAACGACTAGATAGAGATGATGGTACCGAAAAATAGATGCGATGGCCATTCAGTGAGTCAGTTGGGTTGCAAAAACATCAAGCTATCTAACAGCTACGACTTTGTTTGGCACTGTGTTCGGAGTATCAACGGAATGATACGAATGATGCAAGTTTTATATATTTGGGAAATGCTGATTATTGATTTGCAGATCAAGACGACGGCCCCTCCAGTCGTGTTCATGATGGCGCCCATCCACTCACAGAACAGCACCGACCAGTCGAGTGAACTGAGGGCCCTCCAAGGTTGAGCCACCCCCGGCACATATAGAGTGCGCAAATTGCGTGATCGTCTCTTAATCCTGCGCATTCTCTCGCCTCTTGATCGGTCGATATATAGCGTTACATGAAGAGACGATTACCCGAATTGCGCTCTCCAATCTCCTCGCAGTCATCCGCTTACCCGTGCCTTTCTCCGTGTTTCCTCCCAATTACGCTCTGCATCCGCTGAATCCCCAACCTCTTCGTCGCTAGCAATACACGACTTTTATGTACACATTGCGCTCCTCCCTCCCCATCGCTCACTATGCACAGTATTTTGCACGAATATGCAATAGCGATAAAGATATTTATCATGAGGAGCGAGCGTCGTTCGTCTTTTGTGCTGGGCGAAACCATTTTTCATGAGAGGGATACGTGTCAGGGGATGGGATTGGTTCCTGGAGGCGAGATGTCGAGGATATGATAAGCATGGAGGATGGGATATGGGGAATGGAGAGGAGGAATTACAACTGGATGAGTTTATCGAGCGAGAAGTCGTTGACGTTCCCGACTAGATTGAAATCGTCGTTGAAGAAGCAAATGATGAAGAGAACGAGAAGGACGGCGAGGAAGACCATGGTGAATAGGTCGAGGAAGAGGGCGCAGTAGCGACAACAGGCGCAGCCATTTCTGCAATGATGCTTGACGGTAAATTTGAAAGAATCCAGCAATTCTTGAGACTTTCTGTTTTTCACACATGCCAATTCTGCAAACTTTTCTCGCAGCTATATCCCTGTTCTCATTCTTTCCCTGATTCTGCACGAACGATTCCCGGGCCGAATAACATAGCTTTCATCTGTTCAGTTCAAATATGAAATTCTGCTCACCTATTCTCAGTGTACTTCAGTCGGTACTCGGTGTTTCCGAGTGAGTCGCGCTTTCTTAGATCATTCAGCTCCTCGTAAACAGGCTCAAAATCGTATTCTCCGCTGTTATTACGACAACACGAACCTGGTCCTCTGAAAATACAGTATAAAGACTTTTAGAAAATGGGACATGTTGCTATCACATGCCAACTCTAGAAAAACTCCATACAGCCATTTCAAGAACGGATAATTGATATGTGTGTTTGTGTTGAAAGCATACTCACCTTGCCATGGACATCAGACAAGAAACAACGACTAGTTCAACAAGAGTGGCTAACACGAAGAAGTAGGAGAAAGTCTTCCAGACGGCTGAAATTTAAGAGTCATCAGATCATTCTTCATGGCATCAATGATTTCTAGTCCCTCGATTGATGTGGTGTTAAAAAACGGCGAAAAGATCCGATCTTCGATGTTAGTCCTGTTAAGAGCCGTTCCACGGTTTAGTGAAGCTTTTGGGAGGGGTCGACGGAGGACTTTTTTTGCAACCTATGCCAATAACTTCAGGGTGAAGTCTCCATACATAGAGCTGATAGCTGGCCCAATATGAGATGTTGGGGTGCACCCTCCGCGAAATGCTGTGCATGTCCCAAAAAAAGTCGAAAATTTCATCCTTGAAAAAAGTACGTTCATATAGTTGTTTCGGACGTATTTTTCGATAAAAATAACGAAAAACATAGGTTGGAATCGAACGGACATCGACAAAAGGTCGAAAAATTAAAATTTCTTCATTTTTGTACCACCGTGAAAAATCTTTTTAGCCGTCGGAAATTTTTTATTGCAGTTTCGGATTCTCCGTGAAAAAGTACCCCTGGTGCCAAATTTTCACTTCTCTCAGCCTGGCAGCCCGGATTCCGCAGCTTCCCGCCCGAGGGTCTCTCGGGGAGTGACGAGAGAACGATGATGAGCGATTTCGCCATTTCGACATGATACCATCACTTTCACATCAGATTTTTATCCCAATAATCGTTATTAAGCATTTGTGTTAGTGTTATGGGGTTGTGATATCGATAAAACACGAAAAATTGAAAAGTCGAAAAATCACTTTTTTTGAAATCTCAAAATTTTAAAAATTCATAAGTCATGTTTCTGAGATTCAAATGGTGTATTTTCAACGGAAAATCCCTCGAAGATGAGTTTCGCTTCCAACCTATGTTTTTCGTTATTTTTATCGAAAAATACGTCCGAAACACCTATATGAACGTACTTTTTCCAGGGATGAAATTTTCGACTTTTTTTGGGACATGCACAGCATTTCGCGGAGGGTGCACCCCAACATCTCATATTGGGCCAGCTATCAGCTCTATGTATGGGGACTTTACCCTGAACTTATTGGCATAGGTTGCAAAAAAGTCATCCGTTGGATAGGTGCAAAATATCATGGAACGTCTCTTAAAAAAATGCAAAGATCCGATCTTTGATTTGAATTCCATTTTTCTTTCTCAGCTCCCAGTGGAGCTAGAGACTAGAAATTTTAACAGCAGCTTGGAAATGTCAAAAAAAAGCCCAGAAACCAAATTTCAAGTCGCTAGCTATCCTAGAAGCCGAGTTATTCGTAAATTAATATTTTAACGTTGTAATTACCGTAGTTTTCGTGTATTACGAATAAATCGGCTTCTAGGATAGCTAGCGACTTGAAATTTGGTTTCTGGGCTTCTTTTGACATTTTCAAGCTTCTGCTAAAATTTCTAGCCTCTAGTTCCACTGGGAGCTGAGAATGAAAAATGCGGGAATTCAAATCAAAGATCGGATCTTTGCATTTTTTTAACAGGACTAACATCGAAGATCGGATCTTTACGCCTCTTTTTAACATCGCATTATTTTCATGGACTGATCTGATCTACACACATTCGCCCTGCTCAGAATAGTATTGATTGGAAATCTTACTAAATGCATGAATCTCGTGCTCGCGAGCGGGTCCCATATCCGAGGGAGGATATGAGAAGTGTCTCATCAGCAGAAGGAACGATCCAATGATCAAAATTGATCTTGTAATGGACATCGGTCCAAGAGCGAGGGAAAGCCAACTGAAATTCCATGAAACGTTCATTTCTGCTGCAGATTAATCGACAATGCCTATATTTGCAAAGATGTCATCGATTTATTATTAAGTTAGAAGAAAAATACACCACAACAAATGATTATTAATTACTATTTTCAGAATTATTTTCCTTTTAAAATATTATATGATAACGCCGAACCTGATTCCCATGAAAATCAGTGCCGGAATGAAGAACTCGATAAGGGTTTTCTTGAAGGGGATCTTGTACTTCAATACGATCTCGACGCCGAAATCATCAACGGATGTTGATGTGATGTCGTAGACCTGCTGAACTTGGATATTTTGCGAAATATATACAGTATCGACAATAAGTATTGGCTCACTTTTTCAATCTTTCATAACTTTTGACTCATGAGAGATTTATGACTCTAACTTGGACATGTAGTAGTACACCCATTGTGTGTTAGGAATATGCCATAGAGATATCAGGGATCTCCCTGATTGTTGCCTAGTGATAAGTCAATCAACACATGGTTGTTCTTGTCGGATTATAAGCTCGATAAAAAATTTTCTCAGCCTTCCTGCTCGGTGTGATAATAGAAGGCCTCAATATCTTTTCGACAAAAATATGTACTCATGGGAGGATAACGTACATTGGCTTTAGACTGTCTTAAACTAGGGTCCCGAAAAAATAAATTTTCGTTCATAGACATGCTAGAAACTCGTTCAAAAGCTCAAAATGATCCTTATCACAATTCCTGATGATCCCCAAAGTTTGAATACGATAGCTCTTAATTCGCCCTCAGGGCACGAAATTTTCACTTTTTTGCCGCAGTAAAGCGGTCATAACTCGCTTCGAAATGAAGCTAGAAACAAACCGAATCTATCGTTCGAATCAGAAGATTGAGACGAACATTTCTTATGTTGATGGTATCATTCCACGATCATGCGCTGGAGAAGGGTGGTCGGTTTTCCAAAAATGTTATGCAACTTTCCCAAACGAAGATTCTCCGAGATGCCCGAAAAAGCGATTTGAGTTCATACTTGTACCTATCACGACCTTTAAAATAATAGAAATCTGAGATCGGAGGAAAAAATGGCACGACATTTTGTCCGAAAAACAGCCGATTCCTGCAGTTTTTTATTTTTATCTTTTTTCATTGATGACACCATGAACCCTTATATCGAAATTCGAAATCAGCGGACAAAGTTACACCAGAAAAATTTTAGTCGGAAAGTTCTGAGAGGAAAAGTTTTTCAAGTATGAAAAAAATTCAACCATGATGATATCATGGTCATTTTTGAGTTGAAAATCGATGTACCTCGGATTTTCGGTTGCCGCGGGCGGGAAAGTTATCCAAATGCTCTAAAAAGTTGGGAATCGTATTTTCCATGGATTTGCAACTAACCCTAAAATTGTTCTGGTGTAACTTTGTCCGCTGATTTCGAATTTCGATATAAGGGTTCATGGTGTCATCAATGAAAAAAGTTAAAAATAAAAAACTGCAGGAATCGGCTGTTTTTCGGACAAAATGTCGTGCCATTTTTTCCTCCGATCTCAGATTTCTATTATTTTAAAGGTCGTGATAGGTACAAGTATGAACTCAAATCGCTTTTTCGGGCGTCTCGGAGAATCTTCGTTTGGGAAAGTTGCATAACATTTTTGGAAAACCGACCACCCTTCTCCAGCGCATGATCGTGGAATGATACCATCAACATAAGAAATGTTCGTCTCAATCTTCTGATTCGAACGATAGATTCGGTTTGTTTCTAGCTTCATTTCGAAGCGAGTTATGACCGCCTTACTGCGGCAAAAAAGTGAAAATTTCGTGCCCTGAGGGCGAATTAAGAGCTATCGTATTCAAACTTTGGGGATCATCAGGAATTGTGATAAGGATCATTTTGAGCTTTTGAACGAGTTTCTAGCATGTCTATGAACGAAAATCCATTTTTTCGGGACCCTAGTTTGAGACAGTCCACTGTACGTTATCCTCCCATCAGTACATATTTTTATCGAAAAGGTATTGAGGCCTTCTATTATCACACCGAGCAGGAAGGCTGAGAAAAACTCTTATCGAGCTTATAATCCGACAAGAAAAGCCATGTGTTGATTGACTCATCACTAGGCAACAATCAGGGAGATCCCTGATATCTCTATGGCATATTCCTAACACACAATGGATGTACTACTACATGTCCAAGTTAGAGTCATAAATATCTCATGAGTCAAAAGTTATGAAAGATTGAAAAAGTGAGCCAATACTTATTGTTGATACTGTAGTTCGAAATACGAGTCGCTGTCCCTTCATTGCACGCACTCTCTGAGTGACGAGATAGTGTGCGAAATGAAGAGACGGCGACCAGTATTTTGAAATTGAAAATCACATTACGCTCGAGTTCCTCGATGGGGCGTTGGTCCAGTGCACGATCTTGTCGTTCTTCTTGATTGGGAATTTTAGAGAGCATCGCATACTACGCACGGGGAAGTCTAGATCGTTCGTTGAGCATCCTTCTTTCAGGCTTACTCTGAAATATGTAATACAATATCTGAAATATCTGAAATATCTGAAATACAACACTTTCTACAATTAATAAAAAAATTGTAGAAAGTGTTGTATCATACACGGATTAAATATTTATTATTCCGTACTGTTATTAAGCCAAAATTAGTAACCAGTTGACCATCTTTTTTTTCATTCGCCCTCTATAAAAATGAATTTCTGAATGATACACTGCTCTTTTTTCTCTACATTCCCTCGTTTAGATCCATCTCGTAACAGAAATCACCACTGATTAGATTATTCGTAATCTAGTAGTTACTAATAGCGCCCATCTATTGCTTCTAAATGGCATTACTCACAGCTCTTTCACGGTGACCGTTCCGTTTTTAGTCACTGTCGCGTCCGATTGCAGAATCGTCTCGGAAAGATGAACAGGATGAGATATATCCGAGACAGTCACAGACTCGCTGCACGGGTCTTGACTCTCGAAGTTGAGTAACTCCTCCTAAAATGGAAATGGAGAGATAATCGGGTAGCAACACGATCGAAACTTCGATCTATCATTACGAATGTTTATCACTTACCTCCGCTTAGATATTTAAGTGAAAAA
Organism: Pristionchus entomophagus; assembly: GCA_036245825.1. Taxonomy (NCBI): domain Eukaryota; kingdom Metazoa; phylum Nematoda; class Chromadorea; order Rhabditida; family Neodiplogasteridae; genus Pristionchus; species Pristionchus entomophagus. The sequence goes on from BTSX01000006.1 coordinate 31,191,807, forward strand.
GAGGAAAAAAACGACAACACAAATTGTTTGAGAAGATTTGAATGCTCTAGTGGTGACGAAATAGCGATTTCTCCATTCCGCACACATGTATTCACATGCTATTCGATCCGGAAACCCTAGAAAGCTCACATGCCAAGACTTGAGCACGTATCCCTCAATGAACACAGCCTTCTCCTTCTCGACTCGGTTCGCATTTTCGATATTCAGCTCCAACGCGACATCTCGCACGTAATTCCTGCCTATCTCTGCAACAAAAATTCAAAATATGGTTACCGTCTCTTAATTTCACGCACTCTTCACTAGAACAGTCGAGATATTGTGTGAAATGGAGATACCCGCGTATTTTGAACTCGGAACAAAAACGCGCAGTCGGTAGCATGATGCAACATACAGCGGGCGCGCTGATAACAACATTCCTCATTTATAAACGCTCACCTTTCCTGCGCAATTGAGCGATGATTTCCTGGTCTGAGGTACAACTCCAACTTAGTGCAGGCAGAAAAAGGTAGAGGAGCATCACACTGAAATGGAGGGGAACGGGAGAAGACACTTTCACTATTCAATCACTGGCACACAACACGCGCTCGAAACTTTTATCGATCTGCGAGGCGAAGAATGTTTATCAGTGAAAGTAGTGCCAATTATTGCAACAACGGGCAATCCATCAATTATGACAATCGGACGAGGAGTGAAAGCAACGGTGCAGAGAGTGGAATGATATGGTGGCAAGAGAGGGCGAAGACGAGAAAAAGAATACGAGTAAAAAGAACGCAGAAAGGAGTAATTATCTATCGGCTGCCCCCTCCTCTTTCCTAATGTGAAATCGGGAGAGCGAGAGAGAAGGCGAAGAAAGTGAAATTGATAGGGGAACTGAAGAGGGTTTGGCCGATCTGTACAGGTGAACCGAGAACATCTAGTGTTTACGGGGCCTACTCTCCTCAATTAGCCGGGTCTCTCGCTGATCAGAGAAAAGAGAAAGATATCACTCAAAATTAGAAGAGTCTAGACGGTCGTTTCGGGCGTGGCGGATAGTCGGTATCTAGTGAACGATAGGGTCACTTGATTGTCGTCCGAGGCGAATCCGCTCGGATTCGTCGATCGGCTCATCACGTCCCCGCCGTTTCCCCCGTTGACTTTCATGCTGGGTATGCTGTCCATGCTCTTGGTCATGTTGGTGGCGAATCGGATCGATCGATGGTCACGACTCTGGAATAGCTGTATTCATGAGTATCATCATCAACTAATTGCATTTTTAATATCGAGAATAAGATTCCTTGCATGCTATTGATTGATTGAGGTTTCCACAACTTTGCTTTCTCCATTCGCCTGATTGCCATAATTGATGGAGTGTTCTTGCAATAATTGGCACAACTTTCAACATTAGCAATAGATCGATCGGAAAAATTTCTTGCGTGTTACAAAGCTGCCTGTTTCGGTTCTACGTCGCTAGTTCCCGTGGCTAATGTGATTTTAAGCACCTGTCAGAACCGATTTCGGCTCGGCCAAAGCACTCACGCTTTTTCGGTCGCTGCTTCCCTCCGCCCCACTGAGTATGCTTCGTTGCGTGATCGCCGGTTGTTGTTCGACTGTGGTTCCGTTCTCCCGTCGAATCGACCGATTCGCCTGAGATTAGGGGATATTAGTGATGCCAAAAAGCTAACTACTCTCCTCGATTTTCTCAGATGTATAGTCAGAGAAACGAGAGAGAATTGAGGAGAGTCCGCCATCACTAGGGAGAGATCACATTATTCGTCTCCCTCTTTATGGGGCCACTCGCGCATTGTCCGAGAGGGAACGGCAATGCAAATTTCTTTCCCTTGTCCTCATTCTTATGGCGGTTTGAACTAGTTCACGATTCCGTCTCAGAGTTGATGCCTATTTTCGAAATCCGATTTTATTTTTTAAGATTTTATTTTTTAAGAATTTTATTTTATTTTTTTATCAATTAATCGAGCTCATGCCAATCTCAAAATAGAAGAGAATCAAGCGGAACCAAGAGAAAGTAGATCGAGAAACAAAGGAAAAACATGTGAACACTCACATGTACTGCCATCAATCGCGGGTCGTCCTCGCCCGGTCCAAGATACGATCCGCAGTCGCACTTCCGCTCCCGCATCATCTCCCGATACCCGTAAAAATCCTGCTCGTACAGCTCGGCGCAATTGCATTTTCTGAAAATTTAGTTTCAATAGATGGAATGGACGAGAAATTTTTACAGAATATTTTCATGCTTTTCAAGAGCTTTGTTTCAGTTAAAGAAATTGGACACTCACTCCTCGCTTTTTGATCCCAGACTGTTCGTCTTCGAATTGCTCCTCATAAAGGGTCGGAACAGTTTCTTCGGTCCTTTGGTGGGTGAGCAACTCGTCGTCTTGCCCTTATCTTCCTTCGCTGAGATCACCCGGTCTGCGGGGATCCGAGGACGATTTTCTGGATAGTAGATAGTACCTTTCATCTTTGAACATACATCAACCAATTTTCTGTCTGATTCGTGGTACTGATAACTACGAAGATGTCATTTGCCAAGTGAATACGACAATTATTGAGGATTTTAATAAATTTGAATAAGCGTTCGATGAGCACAGCATAGCACGCGTGTCGCGTTAGGTTCGAATAAACGCTGGCAGATTCAAAAAGTCGAAAATGAGCTTAAGCCATTTTTTGATAGCCCATAGGGTCCCTCACAGGATAGCGTCGAGTTTTTTCGCCTAAGGTCACATTTAACGGGTAAGTAGGCCATCAAACTTTTAGAGAGAGGAAAAAAGCGATTTTCGGAGCGATGCCCTGCCTTCCAGAGTAGACTAGGAGCTTCGTCGTCAACAGAGAAAATATTAATATTTTAGCGGTTTTTCTCCAGAGAAGCGACGTTTTTCCATTGTTCTCTCTTTCATTTCGCCCTCCATGCCGGTCTCATCTAGAGGGAGAGCGAGGAATGATAGAGCGAACAATGGCTTTCCCTCACTCATCTTGTGAGAAATCGTTGAAAATTAGTTAATAATGCGATTTACTCAGTTCCGCATATCGGTATCCTATACCTTCAGCATATCATTCGATTCGTCTTCTCGAGCTTGATCGATAGAGCTAATGATATTTTTAGGCTTCGATTTGTGGAGAAAGATAATCAATTTAATCGATTTTCGAAACTCAAGTGCAGATATCGACAAACCACTTGCTCTGGTAGATTCTCGCTTATAAAAAAAAAATGCTTGTAAAACTAGGGTAAAAATGTGCCAACCATCCCGCAATTTACTCGAATATTAGGCGACACGCGTGATAGTATCTCGTGTCATTGTATGATATGACGTTGCAAATGTAGAAATAACTCACGAATCTGTCTGTACTGATCATTCATGTAGTGCGCCCAGCAGTTGCTCGCCTCCAGCAGCTCATCGATCGTCACGTTGTCATAATCGGGAGATTTGGGTGGAATCTCGCAGCGGCTGACGTTAATCGCCCCTCCAACCGTGAGTTTGCCTTTAGTGGATGAGGAAGGTGAGGGCTGCTCGATCATCGATTGTGTCTGGAGATGAGTCATTGTTTTGTCTATCTTTGAATTAAACATGTTTCAGCAGATTGATTCCATTTGATTTTTTCTCTGATCCCTGGAGAATGAGATAAGAGCCCGTTCGCCTAAGAGTCAGTAAAAGGCCACCGGCGTGTGGAACATAAAGAAATTAATGTATGCTCAAAAGTTGGTCTCCGGGGTAACTTTTGATTCTGAATCGATTGGCCTTTTCCATTTTTGGATCTGAGCCTTCTGAATCCTGGCGCGACCCGACGTCGATTTTGCCAAAATCTTATATATATAAATATAAACTGCCCGGTAAAGGGTCGAAATGGCCACAAATCTCGCGATCCCGAACAGAATTTAATTCTCTACAAAATGAAACTTTGGTACAGGTTCTATCTTTATCCGGTACCGAGTTATGATCGATTTTTGACATATTGTTTGGGGGCAAAAAATATTTATGTAGTAGAAAGAGAATGTTTTCGTGATAATTTTAATATATGGGATGATGCCTTTATCAGTGCGCAAAGTTGTTTCTCATCATTTTTAGTGTCGAAAACCTGCTATTTTAATAGTTTTTCGAGCACAACGTTTTTCTTTCACGTTTTCATTATCTCTAACATAAAAATTCTATTTCTACGTGCGAAAATACCCCAAAAAATCCTATAGTCATATATTTTAGAAAGTATTACTTTTTCGACCCTGGTTCCATTTTGGGTCAAAAAAGGCATAATCGTGAAAACATATCACAATAGGATTTTCTGGGGTATTTTCGCACGTAGAAATAGAATTTTTATGTTAGAGATAATGAAAACGTGAAAGAAAAACGTTATGCTCGAAAAACTATTAAGATCGCAGGTTTTCGACACTAAAAGTGATGAGAAACAACATTGCGCACTGATAAAGGCCTCATCACATATATTAAAATGATCACGAAAACATTCTCTTTCTACTACATAAGTATTTCTTGGACCCAAACAATATGTCAAAAATCGATCATAACTCGGTTCCGGATAAAGATAGAACCTCTGCCAAAGTTTCATTTTGTAGAGAATTAAATTCTGGTCGATCTCGCGAGATTTGTGGCCATTTAGACCTTTTCCGTTTTTTATCGCAGAACAAGATTTTGGCAAAATCAACGTCGGGTCGCATCGGGATTCAGAAGGCTCAGATCGAAAAAACGGAAAAGGCCAATCGATTCAGAATCAAAAGTTACCCCAGGGACCAACTTTTGAGCATACATTGATTTTTTCATGTTCCAGACTTTGTCTGACTCTTAGGCAAACGTGCTCATAAACTGTTTGAACAAGATCATAGCTTAACTACACAGTCGTTATGTTAAATATCAGTAAAGCTGTCCATTATCAATATGAAATCGTCTCATCTCATATCTATCCTATTCCCGAATCCCCTCGGGTAAGGATGCCGTTTCAGTGTTTTGTTTTTTGTTTTTACTCTCTTAACTTCCCAAACTCAGACTGATGAGAGAGTGTGGAGAATGGAGAGAGTCTCACCATTCGATGGTCTGGCGTCGTCTTAGCGCTGCTTACTCCCGATTGACGGGGCGATTCTCTGTTACTCGCCGACACCTGGAACTGAGGCTCGGAAAAAAGACAAATTCTCTCCAGAACCACACCCATCTGCTAATCTCACTGGCGCTTGGAACTACGCTTGAAACTACATCCGCGCACGGCATGGTACATATAAGTAGTCTGGGAAGAGTAGAGTTTTACACACAATCTCACTTGCCTATGGCTAACTACTGTTCAAATAATTGATGAAACGACGGCACGTACCTGCGGCTGTGTGTACGTGGACGGGGATATCTCCCAGATATCCCCGGCCGAGTTCGATGGCACTAACGGGTGGGAAATCGTTGCGAGGTTGCAGTGCATCGACTGTAGATGTATTGTTTACTGATTTGACCGATAAAATAATGTTTGTTTGTGAATAGCCAAGTACAATTTGACAAAATTTGAATATAATGCTCACCTGGCTCATTCTCGGGGGCACCAGTGGTCCGGTCGTCGTTTTTACCGAGGTGGTTCGCTTGGGCGGGGGAGGAATTGGAGGTTGCTGCACGGGTCGGGGCGGCACGGGCGGCAGTTCGCAGCGCTCCTCGACCTCTCTCAGATGGGCGCTGCGCTGTCTGAGGAGTGGGTCGTCGGATATTTGTTGATTATCATCCGGGTTGTGGGTTGTTATTGCGTGTGAAGTGGGGGGCCCTTCCCCCTCCACTTTCCGTCACTCAATTTCTCAACACACACACACCAGTTGTCGGCGCCGGTGAACCATCAAGTCTCCGTCGTTCTTTCGCTCTATCCTCCCTCCATATACCAGAGTTGATGTCCTCACATATTTCTCAGTCGGGGTCAGAGAGTAACACAACACTGAAGCAACAACTGACTGTGGGCTGGCATGATACAGCCGATGTTGGTTGATGTAGGAAAGCACTTTGTCGGGGAGCGAATATCGGACGTTCTCGCCTCGTCTAATGGCAATGCTGGAACAGGATAGCATGATTGTTTTTATTTTAAATTGATATTTTTCAACTCTTGTAAGTGATAATTTCCAACTGTGAAAGATGAGCTTAAGTTTCACGAATTACATTAGGAGAAATCTTATTTATTTCAATCATAATTTGACACTCATTACTGATTCATATCAATGAAGAATCGCGTACCGTATCCTCGTCGAGCTCAGGCCATTCGGGAACGTTTCATCGTCGATTATGTGTATGTTCGCCTGAATTCGTGCTATTTTAGTATATCTCTAGAAGAGGATAACAAGGTCAGCCTTAGCCGTTCCAGGGTGAGATTGCATCCTCACTAACCTCGTTTCGTCTCAATCCGTCGACGAGATAGACACTTTTAGCGGCGTCGAAGCCCGGCCGAGAAACGACGATCATCCGGTACGACTCGACCGCTGATTCGACCTGCGAAATTCAATTATTTACCCTATTAGGACATGAAAGAAAGGTTCCGGAAATTTTGTGATTATTCGTTGGATTTGCGACATTCAAAATGACACATGGTATATGGAAATAATAGCGGCGAATTCGTCTATGAACAAGGGAGATTGGTTAAATGAGGTAAATATATCACTTACCCCATCGTTTGCTAATTGATACGAGTCGAATCCGGCTTGGGCCTCGAGAAAGTCGCCTCCGCACAGAAGAATCAGCGCTGTTTCATCGCCGTGATCGTTGCGGACTTCCTAAAGTAATTTTAAAGAAATTTTAAACTTATTTAAAAATACCGATTATAATGCCCTTGTATGTCCTTTGACTGGTTACCTTTTCATAGTGCCTCAAGATCTCCTGCATTGACGGTTGCCTCGCCTGGTGAGTCTCCCAATATCCCGGTCTGAAATATGCGTTTCAACAGATATCCCACAATTTCCCTGTTGCTCGTACTCTTGTCTCAACATCAAAACTTGTTGCATTTCACTTTGCTCATCTTTTCAATCTTTCCCTTGTTCACTTGTCACCACGACTGATGAGACTCAGAGTGACTGGGCCCGAGACTTTCATGTGCAGCTGTTGTGATAGATACACGTCCACTTGATTTATGGCCCGCGCTCTCGCGAGGAAGAGGAGCGGGGGAATCACAGGTGGAAAACATGGCCGACAAGTCATCAAGAGAGAATGCCAACATAGTAGACTTCCTTTATATGCTTTTGACTAATCGTTTTCCTCCCGTCACGTAAAGGAGCGAAAACCAAGCGGAAAATTAGCCCCAATTGTGTCGTTGGTCTAGCTCGGAATTCTTGTTGAGAGAAACCCCACCTTATCCAGTCGTTCTTCTTTAGCGCAATCTCAATCATCCGCAATCGATGTTTGGTCGGCGCTAATTCGAGAATCCCTGGAAAATTAGTGAAGTCTTTCAAGAACGCCTTCCCGATATTGCATTTCTCTCCCTTTAGTGCTCTCGAACATGGAGATATCATGTTACATCACAGATTAGTGGAAATCTGTGAAGTCATTTCCGTTCTGGCTCTCTCCATTCCGCACACTCTCGACGGTCAGACATTCGAAATAGTGTGCCGATTGGAGAGAGCGCAGACAAGACGCGAAACTGCATCAGTGGGGATGATGAGAGCGTCGTCCTACCACGTCAAACACTCGTGATATTTGTCTGGCTCGACTACTAAGGCGACCACGGAAATGTCTCGGCTATTCCGGGCGTCTTCTTGCTCACTCAAGTTGCCCCGGATATAATAGTGATCTCTCCATCGTGTACACTCAGCTATTCTCATGCCAAATGAGAAATTGATCAAAACGGAGAAAGATACTACTAGTTCCGACATCACTAGTGGGTATGCCAAAACGGAATCGGCAGGCCTGCTTCGATTAGGGCTCATGGCAGCTTCACCGTTGATAATTCGGGGCTCCGGCTTGAAAAACCATTTTGCCATCACTCACCTGACGAGTCGGCCACGGTGCTCATGTATCCAACGACGACGTTGGCGCTCTCGACACGCTCGAGATAGTCCCGCGCGCGCTCTGCAATGGGATCCGTCTTGATCCGCTCGCATTGCAGAATTCTCCCAAAACCAGGTTTCATTGGTGAGTATTACAAAGATAAGATACGTCATACGTCGAACACCAGCTCCAGAAACCTCTTTCAGTATTTGGCAAACAAAGCTTTAATTGTTGCTCCTGTTCTGTGGAAAATCATTATTTTGCTGCTGACTGCACCTTCTAGATAAAAAAAGTTGCTCAGCAATCTGTATGTTCATTACATCCTATCTAGGTGTTCAATGGAACATTACTACTATGAAGTCCCCCAATCTAGACACGTGCGTCATACGTCTCATCAAAGGTAGTCGAGACTCGAATCGAGAGTAGTGATGATTAATCGGAACTCGACTCTCCTCAGGATGTTTGATCTCTTTCATCATCTTTCTCTCTAACCGACTAGTTAGCAGGCGAGTTTTGGAAAACCCTTTCCGAACTGCCGAACCCTTTCCGAACACTAGGCGAGATAACTGACCAAATATGCGCAGATGCGCGTAGTGGGGCGGGTTGAAGACGCCCGTGGCGATAAGAGCGACTTTCCTGCCTGCGAGTAGTGACGTCAAACCAGTAGCCAATACCTTTCAAAAACCCAATGCACTGCGCCCAACAACCACAAGTATTGGGTCGGTATTTGGGTCGATGAAGACAATGCACATTTGACCTCGTGATGGCAAATCGGAACCCGAACCACACCAATTCACGTGTTCTCTTTTATCTCTGACTGGCGAGAGATCGCGCAATTGAGGTGGATCAGATCCGAGTTGACATTACTGCTTCCTACCTGCTAGACTCGTCCCATCTCCCTCCATTCTATTCGTCCCCGACGAGGGATTGAGATGGTACGGGACGCAGTGGCAGGGGAGCTTCTGCAATGTACATATGTAAAGCTCAAAACAAGAAAACGGCAAGTAGTTGAACATGAATCTGAATTATATCAACACAGGAACATTTGTAATCATTTCATCTAAGAAGATTTTTACTCCACCTTTGTCACCAAATCATGCTTCTTGATGAGACTGTAAGGAACACGGCACCTTTTTCCGCCGCGTCTTCCACCATTTCATTGGTCGGAACATGCCGAGAGGGGACGTGCAAAATGACGCCGAGATTGCGGGCGGACGAACTACACGCCGAATTCTCTTACCCACCCGCCAATCTCGCTTCTCGTGTACCCCCCCCCCCCCTCCCACCCTCTCTCTCCCTCTCTCCACTGGCCCTCCCTCCATTCTTCCTACCACTTCTCAGCCGCACTCTATCTTCATCTCTAACGTCAGCCGAAAATGCACAATCACATCTGATTCTCGATATGGGCGTAGTGAGATATGGGGAGAAGGAACGGAGGAACTCTAAGTAGATTGGGGTCGAGAATGAAGTGTAAGCGTGCCTCTCAAAGAATCCCCTCGAGAAATGCATCAGGCCGGAAAAAGTGCGTTCAATCCTCGCAGTCTCTATGTCATTTGAGCTTGTGACCTCTGACTAAAAGAGAAGTAAGGCAAAACCTTGCCTCCTCTTCCTTTACGCTCTACCGACGACTCATAGTTCAAAAAGAACATCCCAGAATTTCACCAATAAAGCAAAATATGATGCCATCCTTTGCACCCGACACACTCAATTACAAAAAAATACTTTCTTTTTCAATAATAAGCTTCGATCCTGAAGGCCTAGTGCCTTGAGGACAGGACAAATATTGTATTGAATAGTTCAAATGTAAAAGAGATGATTGTGCGCGTGCCAAAAACGATGAGAAAGCGATTCGTTGGAGATAAGTTAGGTTTCCTTAAGAGGATCTATTCAGTGGGACGGGACAAAATCGAGTCTGGACGACGACAACGCAAAAACGAAGGGGAGGGAGAGGGAGAGTCTCAAGTTGATTCACCATTTAGACAGTCGTCGTCGTTGTCGAGATGAGCATTGAGGACTATGGCTAATCTTAGGGAGATGTGGGAAACGGAGGACAGCGGGAGACGAGGGCGATATCAGATACCCCCTCCTCGTCCTCCGCCTCGGTGATGACAGGCGAATGAGTGACACTTGATGGGGCAGCGATTGAGATAACACACATATCGCGGATGAGGGCGAGGTTGATGGACGGCGCGACAACAGCGTTGTTTAGTTGAAAAGGATGACGATTTGTTAGTTAATAATGCCCGAGAAAAGGAGCATGCTCGTGCAGCTCCCACACAAATTGCACCAGGATCAAAACATATACAAAACAAACAATAGGCATTTCGCAGATATGAACAATAAGCGAAACGATAAAGCAGCAACTGCTCGGATTGACCTTGTCCTGTCCTGCCTGACTAGCCCCTCATCTCTTCCTCCCCTCTCCCTCGCTCGCCCTCATTCTGCCCAAATTCAATCGGCCGTCCGCAATTTGATAATAGAGATGAGCGCCGAGGCACTTCCCCATTTCTCTCTCCCTCTATATCTCTGTCTCTCTGAGACTCAAGCGCACAATTCCTTCCTTTTTTCATATGTACGGACAGGTGAATCACCTTTGAGGGTGGGAAGGTATATTTTGTAGAAGGAATTGTGTGGGAGAAAACCACAGTTTTGGAGACTACTCATGCTCACCCCTCTGCTCAAATGAACCCCGACAAGGTCCTCATCAATGCAATTTGGGCAGCAGCACGCTCGCTTATTTCCATTCCAAGGAAAACATGTGGCAACTTACAATTCAAATGGTAGCTACAACGATCTTTAAATTACAATTTGAACACAGCACAATGATGAAGTTCGAACACGAATGATGGAGTGTTTCCAGATGTGTGAGAGTAGTAAAAGAGAACGAATGGGCGAACTGAGGAGGAGATGGAGGGGGACGAACGAAATCCGATCCAGAATAGACTGCGGAAGCATAGAGGTGACGAAAAAAGTGGAGAGGAGCGATATCTGATCCCAGTGTGGATTCCGATTCATAGACGAGGAAGGTGTACTAACTATTGTTCCTGAAATATCCCCATCTTTCTTAATTTTTGCTTGAAAGAGCCAGAAAGGTTGAATTTCTGTTTTCAGACCTGGTTCCCTCCTTATCTAATTCACTGCTTTCCACTCCATATCTGTAATTCTAATCTCCTTTTTGTATTTTTTGTCTCTCGTTTTTTCGAAGTCAACCGAAAAGTTCACCTAACGCGGAAAGAGATTGAATGGAAAATAGAATACTCGGAGTTCTCATAATCATAGAACCGGCCAGGTGCATACATCAGGATAATTTCCTTCCTGCGGCGTTCTCTCAATTGTAGTGTCTGATTACGGACAGGTGACCACACTCATTAGCGGGAGTATCTCTGATAAATACTATTTTTTTTTCGCATCTGTCAGCTTCTATTGATCATCAGATGGCTTCCACCAATCTGCGAAGTTGGATTTAGAACTCTACAATCTGTTAGTTAATCTCTGGTTTAGAGAGGGAAGCTGTCATGAACCAAAGCCCGTAGCAAACACCTTGATATTGCGAATCGTCATGGACTCTGAAGCTAATACTCCCCGTTCACAACATGTTTGTGAGAGGCCGCACTAGTTCCGCGTGAGGCTTCACAAGGTTCACGAGTGTCTGCAAGAAACGCGTGATGTTTCAGTCGGCTGATTGGCCGATACACGCCCCCACAGCCTCTAATAAGCACGGTTAATGAGCTCTTGATTCGCTCCTTCCTCAATATCTCTCAATGGTCATAGAAATGAGAGAATGTGCGGAATGGAGAGAGTGTGGTCTTCAGTCGGCTGCGTGCTTCCTATCAGAACGAGGGACCAATACCGTGAATAGTCGGGGGTTTGGCGGAAGCCTAATGCGCATCACGAGAGATTCCGCTGATTGGACGTGCGCATTCGCAGTGGAGACTAGAATCTCGGTGATGTGAATAAGCCTGATTTGCAGGCAACGCCGATGGAAAAAAGAGAAGAGAGGAACGGATACATAATTTGTATAGACACGTCCAGAGAAACCACTTCTAATTTTGGTCAATAGCAGAATCTTTGACGTGGAATCGCGTGATGTGCAATAGGATTCGAATTTGTCTTTTATTTCGAGGCGAGGAGCTTGCGGAAAAAATCGGGAAAATTTTGCATGTGACTCATGGACTTTGGCTTCCCACTTTCGCATTTTCTGAGCTCAAGCTTCCTGCCTGCCACCCACAGAATATGATTCACAATACTCTTTCCGTGAATAGTTTGTGAAGAATACACCCTTGAGTAGGACTACAATGATAGCAAGTGCGATTTTCCAGACATAGATTATTTAGAAATCATTTTTTTCTTCGTGAAATACCGTTATTTACTGATAAGGATATCACATCAACGTCTCCTCGTCATTGGTAGCTCATAGATGACATATTCAAACCAATTCAAGCTATTTTCACGCGAACTATCATTTCCCACTATTATCGGTGAAGTTGAATGATTATTCTCACACATCATGATACCTCACCACTCCTTCTGATGAGAGTGCATGTAAAATGGAGAGGGCGCGCTCTTGATTTCCCATCTCACGCGCCAGAGAACTACACATAGAGAGAGGGAGGCGGGGTCTGGGGGGGAAGATCCGCCCCCTAGTCCCATCGCCTATATCAGCCTCCTCCCTTCACATAAATCTCCGTGTCACCTGTCGCCATGGGACTGATGCTTCCTCTGCTTGGAGTCGTGCTTCTCTCGAGCTGCCTGGTAAGTGAATAGGACCTCGAGCCTTCAAATGGTTCATTGGAAAACCGATGACGTTGAGGTCGCTCGGGAACTGCCCTACCCGGAGTCCTACGCCTTCAAGCCGTACGATGCGGAAATCGCCGAGGCCAAGGCCATGTCTGGAGGTACGCAATCCTTCTACATTGAAATTACCGAGCCAAACTCACACTTCTCTCAATATACGTTTGCCCTCATTACAAACGTATTTTGACAAATAGCGTGATGGAGCAAAACATGACTGTTTGTATCGCTCAAGCACGTAGCGATTTCTGCCATATCCCATCGTCCCTATAGCAACATCCATGTCATTTTCTCCATTTTCTCTTCGTCCTTTCTTTCCTAGAAAGTCGATAGCAGCCACGGGGCTTCTTCTATGGCAATCGCTACTTTTCTCACTGACTGCCGTTCATTTGCTATTTTCCCACCTATAAAACCCAATCCTGTATTAATCTATCCAAATCCCATATCCATCCATTCCAAAACCACTTCAAACCATCCGAATCCCACCTCAATCCATCCCAATCCTACCGTATTCCAGGATGTGCTGCAGCGGGAGCCATCCAGTGTCCGACGCCCGACTTCAGCGCGGCGTCGACTGGCTGGCCGTGCGTCAAGTACGCGCAGATGTGTGACGGCACGAACGACTGCCCGCAGGGAGAGGACGAGCACCCGAGCATGTGCATGTACCACCGCATGGTAAGTTTCTCCTCATCCCGGAAATTTCGTCTCAACGAGGGGGCTACTTCTCCCTCCCAACTAGGAATAGACATCCATTCCAGCAGTCTGGAAGTTGAAATTTTCCGTAGAAAAGTAAAAATGTATGTTGATGGCTCGGAATTGTAGTGTCAAGAAGAAGATGATTTTCGAAAATTTCAACACACGTAATTCGTCGCTTTTCTAGCTGGACCTCGAGATGGAGCGTCTCCGCAAGGTGATCGTGAGTGCCCATCGCTCGGCCTAAGCGACCTCGTCTCTCACTCATCCTCCACCAACCCTATCCCTACTCGACATCGATCTCCTTCTTCCTCTATTCTATTGCTTCCGTGCTCCCCTTCTCATTCCTCAGTAGCTAGCAATGACGTTTACTGTACGAAGTGCCTAGACGCGGCCCTCGCTTGTGATGAGCAGAAGACTATCTCAGTTCACTACACCCGGTGATCACCCCATCCAAAAAAATAAGAATAACAGTGTAAAAAGGTCTAAAAAACACAGCAAATCTCCCAAACACAATATGATCTCGTTCTCCTATATCCGAGCTTCCTTATAAGACGAATATGACAAAAAAATACAGAAGAAATTTTTTTTAGGTTTTTCATCAGATCATAACTTTTTAAATTCGAGGTTTAATGAGCTCTAGTTAGCAAATTCGTTTTCTACGCTTAAAAATAAGCCAGAAATTCCTATAGGGGCATAATTCTGAGGCAACAATTTTTAGACCAAAATTGGACAACGGTGAAAAAGTGGTCGAAGTCGAATAAAAAATCATTTCGAAAATAAATGTCTTCAGAAATTTCTGGCGTATTTTTACGCTCTGATTCCGAATTTTTATACGAGAGCTCATCAAACGATGAAAGAAAAAAAGTTGTGCTTGAAAAACACTCAAAATCTGCACTTTTTCGGACATATGCGCGCGCCCTTTTTTCTATACTCCGATTCTTTTGATTTTTGGACATGGTGTGTTTGTTCTAAAATCACTCTCGAGAGAATTTTGGAGAAATGACTTCTAACAAAGTTCTAGCACTTTTAAACTTTTTTTTGAAAAACAGACCGCTCCGTTCTGTTACCCCCTGCTTCCTCATTTGAATGCTTGTTTGGAATTTTTCTAGCGCGATTTTAAAAAGTTATGGTCGTTTTCTTGAAGTGAAAAATAGTGAAATTATAAAAAATTCCAAAGAGTCCCCACTTTGACCTACCAATACTCGGAGATGAAATCGGGTATCAAAATTCTGCAAACGTAGTTTGATAGAGCACCATTTGAAGTACTTAAATTTTTTTCTTCAAGATTGAGGATACTAATTTTCTAATGCTGCGGTGTCCTCAATACTCTCGATTCTCTCGTGATTCGTCTCTTATAGTTTCATGTTATTTATCTCGCGGTAACCCGTGAGTAGTTAGCATTGTCATCAATGCCTACTCGTGAAATATAGAGTATCCTGTCGTGATCTCTGATCTTCCCAGTTGGACCGTTAAGCAACTGCTAATATGCTCCACAATTCCTCCGCCCATACAAATCACTATTAGCTGCAGTGAAGCAAACATTGTGAGTGATCGTGTTCGTCTTATTTTATTTATCATCGGAATTTGGCTCAGTGTCTAATAAAGATGAGTGTTGTGATTATAAAAAATGGTTACATTTAAGGTCTAGGCGCGTGTACTAACACTTCGAACGCAAACCAATTTTGTTCCGTATATAATTACATGGAAATCATATAGGTAGGAATCACCAGCCTGAGAGCAGGCCTTGCGGAATCTGGTAACAGTCTCATTGTGACCGTGAGAATCTCAATATCATCTTTGATTTTCGATGCTTATTAATATAACTTCTCTGAAGCCCATGATACCTGTAGAAGCATACGCGCTTCCCCCGGCCAGAGCGGTTGGGGGGGGGGGGGGGTTGAGACAACGCCTAGATCAAAGCTTCATTCATCACGAAAATCGATGAGCAAAGCTGAGCAAACCGTTTTAGAGCAAGAGCAAAGCTTCAGAATCATAATCAGATCTTTCAGGGGCCGCGAAGTTGCGTTGATCATGGGTTTAGGCTTATGTTTTCTTCATTGGCTCCACAAGTTGTTTCCCATACTCTTCGTTATATCATCTCGCCATCTTTCTCGAGGCCTTCCCTGTCCTCTATTGGCAGATCGATTATATGGTATCCAGATAGTCAACATCCTCTTCATCAATTATTATCCATCTTTCGGATCTCCTTCGCCCACTGTCTCTTTCTTCTCGCCGCTCCTTCCACCCAATCCGTCACTCCTGGGGTGGTATTCTTCTTTAATTTCCGTCCGTTAATTTAAGTTATTAATTTTCTGCCGCAAGTCATAGTTTTCTGTCGCAAGTCATAGTTTTCTGTCGCAAGTCATAGTTTTCTGCCGCAAGTCATAGTTTTCTGCCGCAAGTCATAGTTTTCTGTCGCAAGTCATAGTTTTCTGCCGCAAGTCATAGTTTTCTGCCGCAAGTCATAGTGTTCTGCCGCAAGTCATAGTGTTCTGCCGCAAGTCATAGTTTTCTGCCGCAAGTCATAGTGTTCTGCCGCAAGTCATAGTTTTCTGCCGCAAGTCATATATTCTGTCTAACCGTAGTTGGTGTGCTGCGCTACCCGTAGTCGGTGGGCCGCACACAGTGGTTATAATGGACACAGTGGCTAAAATGAATAATGACGAGCAACGAAAATTCAGCTAAAATTATACTCAGTTTGACACTACAAAAGGCGGGCGATTCAAAAATCAGGGGAATCAGGCAACAATTTAAAAAAAATTCCCTGCAAAGCACGGGAAATATTCAAACGTCAGGCAAATGCCCTGATGGTGCCCTTTTTTCCCTGATGCATTTTTATGATGTGCAGATATTTGAAATTAGGAAATTCTTACTGTATTACTTGCTTAGGATTTCCTTACGAATTTTAGCCATGGGTTTGGCTTTCGTGTAGCATTTCTGCCCGCCATGCCCGTAGTCGATGGGCCGCGCGTAGTCCGGGTCGCGCTACTCGGAGTCGGTACCCGCGACCCACCGACTACGGGTAGCGCGGCCCACAGACTACGGGTGTTCCGGAATTCCAAGATCGAGTCTAAAACAGCCGGCTATCACTGCACCATCTGTGAAAGCCATTTCCAAAATCCATGCTGAGTAATTTTTATTTATTTTTAAAAAAAATCTAAAAAAAAAAAAATTTAAAAAAAAAAAAATTTCTCTTGATTTCGCGTGTTCTCTAGTTTCTCTGACCGAAGAAAGAACCCGTGTACTGATGAGAGTCGTTGCCGTTTTGGCATCACTAATCTCCACACTTTTTGCAGGTGTAGCCACTGGATCACGATTTTATCAACGATAGTGAACGATGAGGGCAGTTGGGTATAAAGCAGAAATCAATGTATAATGCCGGAGAATCAAGAGATTGAGATCTAGAGAGAGGCTAAGTGATATTCTCGCTTGAATAAGCCGCTAAATCATCAGTGTTGGTGCTTGAGATGAGATTTGTTTCAGGCATCTGTAAGAGGAATGTGGGATGCAACGAAAGGGAATTGTTGGCTCGAATGATAAATCCGGGCTCTACACTTTCTGTAATACTGCACTAGCGATTTCGTACAAAAAAAACAACAATGAGACAGATGATACCTTGTCTAATGGTGATAGTATGCTCGGATACTTTGCGCATAAAATGAGAGTAGCATGGTTAAAAAGTGAGTGATGTGTGAAAACTGATAATTAGAAAGATGGAGGGCATCGGTGCGCGGTCGACTTTTCTTCGTTCAATGACCATGCGATCGTGGAGTGTGATGGTACATTTCCCTATACAAAGCGATCGCGTGTTTTCGGAGACGATCCAATTCCGTATTTTGCATCTGAAGTACGGTGTTTGTGATGACAGTAGTTCCAACACGCTCGAACAACAGTAAGCTACTGTACTATTTTCTGATACAGTGCCCAACATCACAGTTGCAGTATAGGAGCTATGGGTAGCGTACCTCATGGAAAAAGCAAATCACTGGAGTCTCGTCCTCTGCTCCTGGACACTGCGGTCGATAGTCGCAGATGTCACCGGGAGCGATGCACTTGTGGGTTCCATCGGCAGATGGAGAAGGGCACGCGATTCCGAGCTCCAACTCGCAAGCTGAAAGGTAAAAGTGTTAGGGTGTTCACCGCAAGGTTCGCTGTGCTACCCCATTGTCACGTGGGGTCGAACTTATTATCATCGGATGCGCACACATCTATTGCGCTACCCCGCTTGCATACTGCAAAGCGAAAATACCATACCTTTCCGTATCAACCGTCACGTCTACGAAAATGGCTACAGTGAAGAACCATCATAATGTCACACTGGATGACGTAGATACCGTAACCTTTCAGGGATTAATTACGTATATTTGCATAGCATGATATCGTGAGCTTTGATCAAAAGACTAAGGTCACTGCAGTAAGTGTCGCCGTAAATGACTAGGGATGACTTTAGTCAGTGTAAGATCATTGCTGTTAAGTGATGTGTCTATAAGTGAGTTCTACCGTAATCCATGAAACTAATTGTAATTACACTAAGGAAACCCCGCACTGTTTATGAATGACGCGGATTATTAAGAACAAATATCCTTTGAAGGGTCTTCCCGATCGAATACTAGTCGCTCTGTTGCATTCCCTCCATTGGGCTTCATCTGATCCATCCGTTTCTCGTTCTGGACCTAGTCTGGTAAGAAATGAATGAACGCTGGTGCCTTATATAATTAGCAGGACATTGTTGACGTTGCCCAACTCTCAGCGATACTTTCTTACGTCTACTCAGAGATTAGTGACCACACTAGGCTTCTCGGGCACACACATATGAGCCCGTTCGCCTAAGAGTCGAACAAAGTCGGGAACATAAAAAAAATAAGATATGCTCAAAAGGTGGTTCCAGGGCTACCTTTTGATTCTGAATCGACTGGCGTTTTCAGTTTTTCGATCTGAGGCTTCTGAATCCCGGTACGACACGACGACGATTTGCACAAAATCGATTTCTGCAATAAAATCTGGTCTGAGAGTGGTCAGTATGGCCACATATCTCGCACTCCCGGCCAGATTTTTATTCTCTACAAAATGAAATAAAATTTTTGGTTCTATCTTTTTATGGTACCGAGCTATGGTCGATTTTTGGTACGAAGAGTTAACAACCTAATCCTTTATAGGATAGAAAGAGCATGTTTTTCTGATCATTTTGGTATATGTGGTGAAGGGTTTACCGCGTGCGGATCCAAATGGCATCGATTTTAAGGAGTTCAACTCCGTTTTTTTGCAGTTTTTTTAGTATAACTTTTTTCTTTCGTAGTTTCATAATCTCTAATGTAAAAATTCGGGATCTACGCGCGAAAATACGTCATAAAAACATGTATTTTTTTAGAGTTTCACTTTTTCGACCCTGGTTTCTGGTTCCTGGATCCATTTTGGGTCGAAAAAGTCATAATCTCAAAAATACATGACTATATGTTTTTTCTGACGTATTTTCGCGCGTAGAACTCTAATTTTTACATTAGAGATCATGAAACTACGAAAGAAAAAAGTTATACTAAAAAAACTGCAAAAAAACGGAGTTGAACTCCTTGAAATCGAAGCCATTTGGATCCGCTCGCGGTAAACAATTCATCCCATATACCAAAACGATCAGAAAAACCTGCTCTTTCTACCCTATAAAGGATTAGGTTGTTAACTCTTCGTATCAAAAATCGACCATAGCTCGGTACCAGATAAAGATAGAACCAAAAATTCATTTCATTTTGTAGAGAATAAAATTCTGGTCGGGAACGCGAGATATGTGGCCATTCTCACCACTCGCAGACCAGATTTTATTGCAGAAATCGATTTTGTGCAAATCGACGTCGTGTCGTACCGCGATTCAGAAGCCTCAGATCGAAAAACTGGAAACGCCAGTCGATTCAGAATCAAAAGTATCTCCAGGGACCAACTTTTGAGCATATCTTATTTTTTGTCGTTCCCGAGCCTGTTGAACTTTTACTGACTCTTAGGTGAACGGGCTCATATACCTAATATTAGCCCTCAGATATAACACAGGATTTTCGATATAATTGAGATTCTGGATATAACAACGATTTTGCAACCTATGCTCAAAATTTGGCCCTAGAGTTAACCCTGGACGTACCACAAAATTATACAAATTCTGAAAGATCTCTATGATAGAATACTTTTATTTTTACAACTGAGAGTGAAGGGCTAGCTCATCGTCATCGTGAAGGGCTAGCTCATTTCGGGGGAACCGATCCGTTTAGGCGGCCGAATGCGTTCAATTCGTCGATTTTCAACAAAACAATTAGTGTTTTTGAGCTAAACTTTTTTCTTTCTTATTTTCACGAGTTCTAGTATCGATATTCGTTTTCCTCATGTTAAAATACGCCGGAAAATCCTGGTGATTTTCAGATTATGACTTTTTCACCCTTTTTGACCCTGATTTCGAGACATTTTCAAAACTTTCAGAGTGTATAACTTCTTTCGGAGATTAGCTAGCCCTTCACTCTCAATTGTTAAAATTCTTTTCTCATCGAGATCTTGTAGAATGTGTATAACTTGGTGGGTCTCCGAAGCGCTGTTCATGAGATATAAAAACCGACCGCACAGCGTAAAGTGCACCACAGGGAATGGGGTTTTGAAGATACGGCTTTCTAAGGTCAATTTTCGAACTCTACGCCCAAAGCTGACTCTGGGGCCAAATTTTGAGCATAGGTTGCAAAATCGTTGTACGGCCCTATCTCCATTATATCGAAAATCCTGTAATAAGTTATTAAACACCATATTAATATAACGAGTGTACATATGCTAGACTACGATTAGGGTCAATGACGATTCAATGCGAGAATGTTTGGACACTACTGTAGGGCCTCTTCTTAATATCAGGTGCTTTAGATTGAAAATTCATTTTATAAATGAGATCAAAACTCATAAATGAGTTTTCATCTCGTTGGGGATACCTGGGGATTTTCGCAAAGTCCCTGTGACGCAAGTATTAGCGAAGGGCAGCTTATAAGCTCAGAGGTGCACCATGTCATCTACTACAGAACGACTGTAAATCCGCTCATCCATGGCATTCGCCTAAAGCTGATTGGAATGACCAAATTCTTCTGAGTAATGACGATACATTCGGATCGATCCGAATGTTGGAGCCAGAGGACTGTGCAATAATGCAGCTCAACGAAAAAGAAGCGACGAAAGAACAGATGAGCACGCGACATTTATAATTGTCACCGTGTGCGACACTCAAGGATGTCCCGGCTAGTTGGTATACCCCCACCGCATCACCGGAGATAGGTCAAGTGATTCTGATTGTATTCGATTTTTGCTATCTACAAATCCCGTAAATAGAATGCGCAATAGGTGCAGTAGCATCCCCATCTCTAGATCTCACCACGAAGTGCCTCCGCGGGAATGCTGTGATTGTAGGCCATCATCATCAATGATCCGAGCGCACTCGGTTGGTGCTTGCGAGGACTATACAAGCTCTCCTGATCGTCCAGTTCTGGCTGAAAGAATATCAGAGATAGCTGCAGTCAGATTACTGTAGCAGGAAATACTGTAGTTGGAACTCAAAGCAAAGATTGCCTTAATCCGCTTCATCCAAGCTTCTGAGACTAATTTTTCCCGGCTATTCTCACGTTTTCGCAGTCTATGCTTTCGGAATGCGCGGAACATATGTAATTCTCAATAATCGCCCAAAACCGCTTTGCTCAAGCTAGTTAAATCTGCTCTTTCCACTACTTCATAGGGTTTCGGAGTTTAGGCTTTCGGTTTCACTCAGGTTTTGCACTGTATCGACTACTCAGAATGAAAAACCGTCGCTGCAGTCAGGTGAAGGGAAGTCAAGCTCCTTATTCGCAGAACAGTACATTATATTTCTATCATAACACATTGAAACATAATCGAGTACGAATTCC
This sequence comes from Pristionchus entomophagus, assembly GCA_036245825.1. NCBI lineage: Eukaryota > Metazoa > Nematoda > Chromadorea > Rhabditida > Neodiplogasteridae > Pristionchus > Pristionchus entomophagus. Next base: position 31,213,132 of record BTSX01000006.1, read on the forward strand.
AGTAATGCACCTATGTACAGTACTGGCTAATCGCATTGGGTATCGGCAGACGCGGCGGCCCGCCGCGGATTGATTTATCGCAAAGCTGAGACATTTTCAGGCATCAGGGTGTTGATTTTCGTAATCTGCAGTACATTTCCGATCGGAATCACTATAAGATGATATTTTGTTCTTCGGTTTACCAGAATATAAATTACTCCCCCTTGAACAAGTCATCCCAGAAGGCCAATCCTTGCTTAAACTCGCTATAATTGATACCATACAGTTGTCTCTAGAAAAGGAACATCATACCATGGCTAGTTCATTGGGTCAATTATTGTTCTCTGGGTCAGACTTTTTCAGTGAAAAAATTCAAATCCCGTAAAACGACAAATAAAATATCATCTTATAGTGATTTAGATCGGAAATGGACTGGAGATTACGAAAATCAACACCATGATGCGTGAAAATGTCTCCGCTTTGCGATAAATCAATCCGCGGCGGGCCGCCGCGGCTGCCGATACCCAATGCGATTAGCCAGTACTGTAGAGTCTAATTGATGTTGTTGTGAAACCACGTGACTTTCTATCAACACGAATCAAGACATGTTCACCTACTTTCGCATATTTTTCATATTAGCATACCTTTGGGGTCCCGATGACTTTCGCGTTATTCAAGTGCAACAATGCAAAGAGTACGATGACTGAGCAGTAACGGATAGGGATCATAATTGGTTGTTGGATGGGGGATGTGAGGGACTGTTGATACTTCCGACGAAGTCGACTGAGAATGAGTGAGAGGAAGAGTTCAGTCAACTCTCTTATCGGAGGAGGCGGGATAAGGAGGCAGAGATGCGAGGTGGAGGCGGAGTCGAGCCTAGATTAGATATTTTCATCACAGATAAGAGAAATAGTGGGCAATCGAAGAGAGGAGAATCGCAACAACAATGATACCTACAAACTATACAGAGATCGTGAATGTGATGTGTAAGGAGGTTGGACGATCAGAAAATTTGCTCACTCTACTCGCTTAGTTTCCCCTATCTCCCACATTATATTGTTCTACTTGTTCTACCTGAAAAACGGGTCCGTCTATTCATCTGCGAATCTCTAACAGATCCAGCCAGTGTCTTCTCTATTGTATGCTAGGGATGTAATTTCGAATCTCTCCATTCCGCACACTATGTCGCCGGTCAGAGATACGAGTGAGTGTGCGGAATGGAGAGCGCAGAAACCGAAATGTGTATCCTATTCGTTGGGGTGTGAGATCCGGAGAACCTAGTACATGTGATTAATGCACGTTATACGTTTGGAACGTCTTTCAACATGGTCCGGTTATGCAGTGTCTAATATACGCTATTGCGGACTTGCGTTGAATGGCTATCCTTCCAATACGTTTTGAATAAAATTTCAGCGGGCAATTGAAGGAACTTAGAGCTGACATTCTTTGCTATCTTATCTGTTTTTGCAACATTTCCGAGCAGATGCATATCTAGCTTCAATTAGAATTTCTTCCCAGTAGTGGAGAGTTCAGCTCTCGAAAGTCTGTCATTTGCAGGTTAGGTACAACCTTTGTCCTTTGAAGTCGGTAAGATCATTGACATCATACACATCAGAGCGGTAAAATATCTGCTCAAAAAATAGCCCTCAACCCACTCAAAACTGCCTGTGACTAGGATATGTCGAAAGCGTGGTGCGACCGCGCAATTCTTGAGAAGTTCGTCGAAATCATCATTCAACGACGTAATAGTAGTCATCTGTCGAGTGCTTCCGCTTACGAACGCTTTTTCGGATCCAATGCATCAAGAAAATAATACTGAAATAGATTATGGATTGTATCGAGCAGAGCACGTTGACACCATTATCGATTGACTTTGCACCATGCACGAAGTTGCCTTCAGGAGTTCATAACAGCAAGATTGAGTGGGGATGCCACTCAATATGAGTCACGAATAGGGAAGTAGTTATGATAGGAGCCCGCGACCATAGATCAATCAGTTCCTACGCAACTATCTCCTTTATTGCACAGGTGGAACGCTAGTGAGTAAATGGGTGGAGGTGGTCGAGAAAGACAGCACAATAATGCGTGTTCATACTACTGTAAAACGGTCACGCGCAACTCCCTATATTATGCATCAAACACATCATTAAACACGCAAGTTTCTGATTTATTTGTACATGTGCAAATTTTAGCTAGTTATATTATCAACAAGTATAATTGGAAACAATAAGGTGGTGGTGTGGTCAAGACAGATATAACAATGGGGCGGGGGATAGAGAGAGGTGCGTGAAAAAAGAAGAGTCAGTGCTCAGAAGGATGAGTACTAGAAAAGGCGAGAGAGGGAGAGGAGGATTAATACGGTATTGAGAAATAGTGCTCATCCGACCTAGCGCCGAAGATGCATGTGGATAATGGAACTTCAGCATTATCATAGAGCCTTTTCAGTCTCGGAACGAGACGGAGCGGCTGGTCGAGAAGTAGATTCTGTTCCATTCCATCTCGAAATGGCAAGTTTTCCATACCTGCTCTTTTTTTATTGTATATATCACTTGTTGTCATGTTGTTTCTTTGATAAATATTTGCGTGGCAGAGCCCACTTATGTATTTCGATAGCAGGCGTTCATTCCGAAGTCATGTTTTGACGACCGTTAAAGATTTAGAATGAACCTTTCAAAATACAAATTGTGCACTTCCTTCTGGGATATAATGAAATAGGCGGAATTCCCAGGACCATATCTCGATCGAGTCCTCTAATGTCCGTTATTTGTGTGTTGAGGAAGCCATTAAGAAGAGCACCGAAAACGCCGTCATGCTCATCAACAGCAAGTGCTTCGACGCGCGGTGAGCACTTCCTCGGAAATTATGATCTCAACCGACACATACAATATCTAATCAGACCAAACAGAGCGAATCATATCAGTGTGACTTTTGTCCCAAATCGTTCATATGTGTGTAGAGACTTCTCCGTCAGAACGCGCTCTATTTCCTTAGGCAATCGAACGCCTTCAGGCGGGGGGGGGGGGACTAATCCCCCTTGATGACACAAACACTTCCGTTCCTAATCTTCTCTTCTGTCGCGACGACCTGAAAACGCAGTTGTACTGGCCTAATCCGAGTTTATTGGGCTTGACGAGTGACGTGGGGGCGCAACGTGCTATCCACACCGCCACCACACCACGCGTCGTCGTCGACGTTTGTTTTGGTTCGGGAGAGTCTCGTGGACTCTTGAAAGCATTAACACTTCCGTCAGATTTCTGCTCACACGTTTTCGTCGTAGCTTCCGCTCCCGATCCATTCCTGGGGGGGGGGGGGCAGCAACGGACGACGTGTTTCCTTCCCGTGTCTACTCGACTCGCGAGGAGAGGACGAATTAGGATGAACGCTGATTATCGGAGACTTTTGCCCTTGGTTGCAGTAAACAATCAAAGCTCAGTCATTGAGGGAATGGGTAATCTTTCTGAGGGATTCAGCTGACTATTTATTGGCGTCACCGTCGAAACTTCGCCAAAGATACGACAGATGTGATGACCCGGTGGTTTCATGAGAACATCGAGCATCCATACTATACGGATGAAGAGAAGAACGCGCTCGCCATCGAATTCAACATCACGGTGCAACAGGTAATACCAACCATTAAGCATATTTAAAAAATCCTCTATATTGTCTTTCTCGGAAAAAGTAATTCGAGTTTACTGAAATTACACAAAGAAGGTATCGGTAATGGGAAGCATATGATGACTGTCTAGAGAAATGAAGTGAACCGAAGCACTTCAGTCTGCGGGTTGGAATTTGGAATTGACAAGCCATTCGTACTGAAAATGAATTTTGATTACCTACCAACTTATTTGTGCAAGTGCTTCTTGCGTCAGTGTAGAGACCTGAGAGCTATCTAGTACGAAATTCGAAGGGATGCGGTAACTCATCAAACTCTGAATTCCGCACGCACTGTGCATAATAATGACGAGCCATACCGATCAACAAGCGAAACCATCAAATATTTTCCGAAATAATCTTATAAATGAACCATGTTTCACAAAAGTGTACGCGGGAACTCATGAAGCAAAACTAGATACGGACAAAAATAGCATGTATTTCAACATACGCGAATGAGGAAATGCGAGGGTGGATGACTAACCGTCTGCTAATGTCGAGAGTATCGCTTTTCAGATAACGAACAGTTTAGGAAATAGACGTGCCAGACAGAAAATACAATTTGATAGACCACTTCAACCGCCATCATCTCCGAAGAAATAAGGTGAGCCAACCACGTCAAAGTGGTATATCTATATATATCTCCATTTCTGGAGGCAAATGTTACTACACAATATAAGAAATGTCGTACTGTCGATCTATGAGTTCGCTCAGATCATATACATAGCACGACGCACGCTTGGTATCCACCGAACTATCTCGATGTTGTGAGCACTTGTCCCTGTTATAATCCGAACCACATTTACCTCATTAAACTACGTAGCGTTCGTTTCAGACATCTAGATACTGTTTTGCACACAACTTTCGGAGTTGAGCTACATTTGCGGGGGAGAAACTCTTTGCCCAAACTTTTCAAGTGGATCACACTAGTTCATTAGCGGGTCCCATAATGAATGTGCACTTGTGGTGTTAGGGAAAACAAACAACGTTGAGTGTTCTGTGATGCAGTTCCGTCCTCATTGCAGACGGACACCACCAGGGATCGGAGAACGGGAACCATCTAAAGGGCAATCTGGCACGAGCTGTGCAGAGTCTAGGGAAGCTGAATCCTATGCCGATGCAGCAGCTGCTACACCTGTAGCAGGCTCACACCGCAGCCATGCTCGACCAAAAAAACTATCAAGTGGACCAGTTTGAGGCTAGTTTGTCAGCCTCTCCATCAATCTTGTATCGAGAATCTAAATAATTGCTAGACTTGATTCGTTGGACATCTCGAGTATGGCAGGAAGTCAAGAGGTGAACTGCATACTACAACCGCTTTTCTTGCTTTACGAAGAAGACTATTCATCGCATTCATTCGTTCTAAGAGAAACTCACTCAACACTGCAAGATATCAAGAGTTCAGACTTTAGGTCGCTTAGACAGGAGGTAGAAAAGCTTGAATCAAGTGTAGTCTGATTCGTCTGAAATATTCGCACGTGCTAATGTACGTGATATTTTAGTCTTGAATGAAGCATTGGGGGGGGTGTTATAGATAATATTCGAGCTATATTGTTTTGTATATTGTTTGTTCGACAACAAAGGAATATCAGCAAACCAAGCTGAATAATTTGTTGGTTATGCAACACAAAACTGATTTCTGCGGACCAGGAGATCTCTTAGAGAGTTCTAACACAGGATTTTCGATATTTATGAGATAGGGCCGTACAACGATTTTGCAACCTATGCTCAAAATTTGGCCCTAGAGTCAACTTTGGACGTAGAGTTCGCAAATTGACCTTAAAAAGCCGTACCTTCAAAGGCTCATTTCCTGTGACACACTTTACGCAGTACGGTCTGTTTTCATATCTCATGAACGGCGCTTTGGAGACCCATAAATATATAGTAATCCTGAAAGATCTCGATGAGATAAGACTTTTTACCATTGGAAATGAAGATCTAGCTCTTCTTCGAAAAAAGTTAGAGCTTCCGAAATTTTTGAAATTGCTACCCTTAAAAAAATTTGTTCCTACCGTGCAAATTAAACTTTTTCATTCGATTCCTCATGCGATTTTACTCCTGGGATGTTTTCTTCAGAACAATACAGCGTCTGCAACCGTGTCATTTTGGAAGCCGAATGTGCTGAATTCGTCGATTTTGATCAAAAATTTTAGTTTATCAAGTTAAACTTTTTTCTTTTGTATTTTCATGAGCTCTAGTGTCGACTTTCGTTTTTCACGTGTTAAAATACACCAGAAATTTTCAGGTGATTTTAAGAAAATGGTCTCGAAATTAGGGGGAAGTGTGAAAAAGTCATATTCTCAAAATCACCTGAAAATAGGAGTTTCTGGCGTATTTTCACACGTGAAAATCGATAATCGACACTGGAGCTCATGAAAATACAAAAGAAAAAAGTTTAACTTGATAAACCAAAATTTTTGATCAAAATCGGGCGGGTGAAGATTCGGCAACGGGACACAGCTCGCAGGGGAGTTGGCCACGCTCAATGAATGTTGTCACATATTAACTACAGTAGCCCACTGATTACCGTAACCCGGTCCATTGGGGCGAAACGCTGAGAAGGTTTCATTCGAAATCCATGATATTTCTTGTTTTTTTCGTTTTGTGGGGTTCATGGTTTTTTTCGATTTTTGGTGATGGAAGAAAAACAACAAGTACCGTACCCGTACGATACTACAGTAACCCGCTGATTACAGTAACCCAGTCCGATGGGTCAGATTTAGTTCCTTGAGTCAGACATTTAAAAAAAATTCTCCAATGTATCTCAAAATCAATTTACCGTAGCCGAAAGTACGTTAGAATACTTTTTCGAGTCAAATCGCAGAAATTTTTTTTGCCAAAACCATGATAACTCCCCTGCGGTCAAGTTGAGGGAAAAAATTGAAGTTGAAAAAAAATTCTCAGAACTTTCTGAAGACATATGTTTCTGGTGTATCTTTGCGCGCTGATTTCGAATATCGATATGAGAGCTCATGAAAAAAATAATGAAAAAAGTTACAATTTAAAAATAGTCGAAATCGGAATTTTTACGGACATGATGTCTAGCAATTCTTTTCTCTCTCCACAAATGCTTCTTATTCTGGTGATAGATACTAGTACATACTCAAATCACTTTTCTCGGATTCTCGAAGCATTGCCGTTTTCCAAAGATACACCAGAAACATATGTCTTCAGAAAGTTCTGAGAATTTTTTTTCAACTTCAATTTTTTCTCTAACCATGACTGCAGGGGAGTTATCATGGTTTTGGCAAAAAAAATATTCTGCGATTTGACTCGAAAAAGTATTCTAACATACTTTCGGCTACGGTAAATTGATTTTGAGATAAATTGGAGAATTTTTTTAAATGTCTGACCCAAGGAACTAAATCTGACCCATCGGACTGGGTTACTGTAATCAGCGGGTTACTGTAGTATCGCATGGGTACGGTACTTGTTGTTTTTCTTCCATCACCAAAAATCGAAAAAAAAACCATGAACCCCGTATCATGGATTTCGAATGAAACTTTTTAAGCGTTTCGCCCCAATGGACCCGGTTACGGTAATCAGTGGGCCACTATAGTTAATATGTGACAACATTCATTGAGCTTGGCCAATTCCCCTGCGAGCTGTTTCCCGTTGCCGAATCTTCGTTGCCGAAACTTCACCCGCCCTCAAAATCGACGAATTCAGCACATTCGGCTTCCAAAATGACACGGTTGCAGGCGCTGTATTGTTCTGAAGAAAACATTCCAGGAGTAAAATCGCATGGGGAATCGAATGAAAAAGTTTAATTTGCACGGTAGGAACAAATTTTTTTAAGGGTGGCAAATTTCAAAACTTTCGGAGGCTCTAACTTTTTTCGAAGAAGAGCTAGATCTTCATTTCCAATGGTAAAAAGTCTTATCTCATCGAGATCGTTCAGGATTACTATATATTTATGGGTCTCCAAAGCGCCGTTCATGAGATATGAAAACAGACCGTACTGCGTAAAGTGTGTCACAGGAAATGAGCCTTTGAAGGTACGGCTTTTTAAGGTCAATTTTCGAACTCTACGTCCAAAGTTGACTCTAGTGTGACATTTTGAGCATAGGTTTAAAAATCGTTGTACGGACCCTGTTGCCAGAATCTCAATTATATCAAAAACCCTGTGCTAAGGATGATGAAGCGAGCATGTGTAAGTTTGGGAAATGTTTTTAGTACTAGCGTCGATCTCGATGTTTTTTGAAACATCGATTTGAAATGTGCTAATAAAGACAAATACAAGATACGATTTCTCTGTGCGGAACGATTTGCACGAGCATAAAATGCCCAAGAACTTGGGACTTTGTTATTGTAGAAATGAGGGAACTTAAATTTCCGATCGAGCAATTACTTGTGACGTGAAAATCAGAAGATAAACTATTCAAGTATCATCATCTGTAGCCTCGGAAAAAATCACCCGCCTCAGTAATGATGCGTGGGGTATGCTGTATCGTATTTTGTGTCCGCGATGACGTGTAACGAGACACAGCTAGACTACTCCCACCCGATTGGAGTAACTAATCGGGGTGCCTTCTCGAGTGTAAGCGACCCATGATAACGTGATGAGATGAACGTCATCGACGATGATCGTCCCGAAAATTTAAGTTTTTTTTATTACTATGGCGCAACGCTCCCCTGAATAATGGTTTTCGTTATAATGGACTTTTTTTCAACAACATACAAAATAACGTGATATAGGCTAGATATCAGGTTGTATCCTTACAATGAACTACAATTGATTCTCGATTTCCGATTGTCAAGATTATAGCGACGGCTACAGGTACACTAATCCGGCTTACAAAATGATCACTGATTTATCATAAAATATCAAATCCCCAAAAGAAAATCTATCCGTAGATCATTTCCAATTATGACCACTAGCTACTCCATCTTGAAGGTAGCTCCATGATACACCACGATATTACGGGCTTTAACTAAGCCCATATATTGGATGGAAATGGCACACAATATCACGGCTGCCTTTCAGACTCTTCGAGGCGGCGGTCAACTCTCACGGTCCCCGTCCCGATTTCTTCTCTACCGCTGCCTTCCGATGTACATTCTTGGACTGTTGGGAGCAAGCTCTGCTTCACTGACATTAGATGAGATGCCGTTTTTTTTTAAATAAACGCGATCATCTAAACCAAAGTGCATAGCGAGTTGAACAATTCCTCGAAACGTGATATTTGACTGGATATCAGACATTCATTTAGGATGTTTGTTACATATAGCACATTGTCTGGAAAATTACTATTAATGTATGAGACCGGAAAAATATGAGAAAATCTACTACTGTAAATAGTAAATAGTACTGAAGCGCACTGAAAGATTGATGATTCCAAAAAATACGAATTACGGTAAACAAGTACATCGTTATCTAGATTATCGCCAAATTTGAGGAGTTTGTGGATGCTCTGGACGACAAGGACGAGCACAATAACTGGGCTGCTTTCGCGCTTTCGAAGGTATTTTAGTCTTCTTCCTGGTTCAATAAGATCTTCGGCGCGAAATAACACATATTTTGATCCCTTAATCATAAATATGCTATCCTTTCTAGATCTACATCACCTTCAACAATACCCACAACGCGGAACTTCTCCTAAAAGAACTACAGAGGATAGATGCCACATCGGCGGTGTCCCCGCGCTCGGGTTAGTTTCATCTGAAATACTCAAAACTCTCAAAACATTCTAGAAATGGAGAAGGTGGGGATCCAATCAAACATATGAGACTGGAAGTATGGCCAGAAATCTTGGATGGCCAAAAATCTGAGATGTGCTTTAGCATAAAATGATATCCAATGCGAAAGACAGGATGTTTTTAGAATTATCAGTTTCGCTTTTGTCTAAGCCGTTTGGCATTCATCCGTAAACTATTTCCGTTGAAGACACGGAACTGTTTAATTTAGCTGAAGTGGGAACCACTTGAAGATTGTGTAGTTGTGTAATTTCAACTCCGGGCTTTTCAAGCACGAATCCGCCCCTTGCAGGTCAATCCGCTCAAGCAATCTTTGAAACTTCACGGTCAGGGCAACACGCTCGACCCCGCGTGAGTTTTCCGCTGCAGATTCGTCTTGTACTCAGAAGTGCACACGAATTCGCCAACTCGTAATAATCGCAAATTTGTCTCGAATCGGAGATTCCTCATAGGCCGGAGATCAGACGTTGCACAAAACGTGGCTACATTAGTCATGGCTACATTCAATGCGCAAACAACGCGCATCGACAATGCAAATTAGTCCTGAAATGCTTGACGTATAGATGAATGGCTATGGAGTGTTCGACAACAATACTATTGTTGCCGATCATTTACGTATGCGCACACAACATTCACTGACATTTTCAAGGATGCGGAACTCGCGGAAAACAGTAGAATATTGAGGAGCTGTTAATGAAGACCACCTGAAAAAGGTGGTCTTCATTAACATTTCGGTTTTTTACATTTCCTACATTTGACCTACATTTCGGTTTTTTGGCTTCCAACCGGAAAGAAAAGCGTGAAATTGTACATGGTTCGATGCACTCAGGCTCAGCGATCTCCGATCTTGTCATGGTCAACTAGCAGATGAAAAATTGGATAATTACTTACAGTAGCACCATTTGAATGCGAGAGACAACGGTTATGCAATCATCCGAATGTTCTCATCCGACCTAGTGCCCAGAAAACCGAATTCCGAAGTTCCAAAACTTCAAGATATCGTATCATCAATCGTTTGCAGTTCCAACGTAAGCTTGCGTGCGGAGGCCGAGCCCCTGCTCACTCGCTGCCTCAGCAACGCCGAGTTTCCCTTCGTCAATGAGGTAAGCGCTCGCTAATGTGCGATTTCACAATTTGGGAAATGCAATATTTTTAGTGACCATTAGTGTTGACAAAACGGAAACGACTCTCCTCATTTCGCGAGCTCTCTAGTTTCTCGCAGGGCAGATTAATAGAGGAGCGACTTTTGCGATTTGCCATCACCAATGACCATCGAGCGGCAGTTGCTTTTTCATATCTGATCTTCGGAATAGCACCACTTCCCGATCTAAGCAAATACCACTTTCTATGATATGGTTTTCTCTCCAGGTGCTCCGTCACATCGCCTTCATCGAAGCGAAGATCACTGCGGCGAATTCGCTCTGTCTCTAGGTTTCCATAGATCACTAGGAACGGCAAATCGGAACCGACGCTCTGTAATTCGCCTGCTCTCTCGCCGGGCAGAGCGACGAGAGACAACGCGGAACGAGGAGCGTCCGGTTCCGACTTGCCATCTCCACTCTCGTTATCGTTGATAAGTTATAAAGTCATCATCTTGGCGCACTTTCTCTCACCCTCGTCATGTCCCGATTCGAGCGTCAGATAGCCGTCCGGCGTTAAATGCACGTCTACACGACGCACTCTAATATGCGCCGGCTAATAGACTCACCCACCGCGTCGTCGGCTCGTTGGCCTCAAATTTCCCTTGTTGTCTTGATGGACCTGGATATCAAAGCAGCAAAGTCTGATATTAACCGGAACGGCCGGTGTTTCCGCCGTCGCTGCAGGCTCTAAAAGCGAGGGAGGGAAACACGCGCTGATTCATCCATTCTGCGGCTTCTATTCAGCCCGCGGTGCTATTCATACTGTGTCTGACGTATCTCTCGAGTTCTGAGGGTACTCGAATAAATGAGTATTGGGAAGTCATCGTCTGTCGTAGCGACCTATCATGGGTCCTTCCCGGCTTTTCTACTGACTCCTCCCCTACCCACAACAGTCTCTGAATGTATCCCGATCTCCGGCGCTACAATGTGGTTTCCTCCTCCCCCTCATTCCCCCTCTCTACTCAAAGATAATAATTCTTTGCGTGGTTTGCCGTGAGCCCGGCTAAACAAATGTCAGAGACGGTTTGCTCCCATTATTTTTGGGATTCAAACACCCTCATCCAATCAGACTGACCTCATTATATGTCCGTGCACTCCTCCTTCACCCGCCTGAAAACACAACAATCATTCATAGCAAACCAAAGAGAGAGAGAGAAAGGTTATGCAGAGCAGCACTACTGACTACGGTGGCTACGGTTTGGGATACCTCGTCTGATGATACAGTATCCTGCGTCCCTCCTCCCTAACATAGCTTCCATCTACTACCACCCTCCATTTTTTTCTCGCATGGTATTTGCAACTCATCGCATCGCTTACTCAAAGTTAGAAAACCGAAGGTTGTTGCAAAGGAGCAGCTCCAACCAACCTTCGTTACAATAGCCCTCTCCTACGCACCCTTTTTGTGTAAACTGAGTATCTTTGTTCATTGAGCCATTCAGGAGGGTCTATATTTTCGTTGTTCAGTGTTGTTACTCTTTTCGCGTGTTATGACATAACCGCTGACTTTCTTACGAAGCACTGTTTTCGTCAAATGTATGTCTTTCTCGTGCGAACTTCCTTCCGACCTTCCACGTAACATTATTAGTGAAATCGGATCTGCTAGATGAGATGAAATAGCGCCTCCATCCGACTATTATTTGCAGACGCGCACGTCTTCTTGGTCGATTCATCGCCTCAACGATGCTGTACTTTATGATGGCGCACATCGTCCTCGGCGTTGCTGTAATGGCCTCGAAAGTGAGTCAGAAAAACATTATTTTCCTTCAAAACATAACTCCTTCTTGTCGTGCTTCATGTCTGATCTCTGGGGAACGGACTGATTGAGCGTTTCAGCTTTCTCATAAGTTGTATGCCCCGAAAAATAAGATCATTGCACTCAGCAACCGGAGATCGTCCTTTTGGACTCGGCAGCACGTCAGTGCACCGCCCAGCCCATCGCGGAGAACACCAAGACTTCCCTGAGATCTGAGCAAGCCTGCCTCCAATCCGTCGTGGTTCCCGCGGGTCACGTGGCACAGGTCCACGTCACGAATCGCGATGCCTACTGCGACCTGCTGACCACCGACCAGCGATCGGCCGCTCTCGTGGGTTATGTTTCGTGGCGTTTTCGCCCAGATTTTTCCGAGACAAGAACCGCTTAATTATTCCGAATGGAAGATGAGCTTCTAATCCATAACTGTCATCGCAGGTTCAATATCACTTTCGGTGCAAATCAGAGATATCGATATTGAAGATCACTTCCGACGGTCGGATGACATCAACTTCTGTTATACCGAGGACCGGGCGGTAACCGTGCCCTCCGGAACTCACTACATCCGAGTCGCCAACTCTCCAATGCCCCTTCGCCTCTCCGTCTCCTTCCTCAAACCCGATCTCGGTGAGAGCTGGTTGTTTTCGAGATTTACATATCCTTCAATATCGTCTTCAATACTCAGCGTCGGATGCAGTTTTGGAAGGGGGCGAAAATCATTTGCATTGAGTGAGGATTATGGCTGCAAGTGAATATTATTTTCGCTGAAATCATGCAAAACGATCTACCGTTCGGCCTGCACATTTCTTAGTCACGGATACGGTCTTGGATGGAGAACTGTTTGCGTAGTTTGAAGATTAACTTTCCAGCCTGCCACGACATCGTCTCGGATGCCCTCATCGGCGTGCCTCTGACGCTCGTGCCGACAGAGCACGAGTGCACCATCGTTCTTCCCTCCAGAACCACCCTCGAGATCAGAAAGATCGCTCGCACCGAGGCGGTCGTGAAGGTGTGTCCAGTTTTCGGAAGGAATCTGTGGATTTAGGATATTTCCGCTCTCAACAAGATTAGATTTCATGATGGGATGTTTCAGCAGTCGCGAAACTGTGCCCGCGTCCGGATGGGACGCACTTTCTACAGCCTCAACCTCAGATGGCATCACGTCTGCGAGAGTCAGTGGTTTTTACGATGATCATCGGTTATCCAAACAGACTAGAAAGTGATATGAGTCGCGGTTGGATTAGAGGCTATGCATAAAATCTGTCACACGTCACGCATCGTTTTCCGCTCATGAACTCCCCCTCTATCCCCCACCAACTCCCCTTTCCTCACGCATCGTTCCCCGTAGTTGTATTCTCACTACCTTTCTACTACCTCGTACTGCCTGTGCTTGCTGAAGCACCTGCAGTGGTGTGCGGTAAATAAATAAATATATAAATACATAAAATCGAAACATTTCAGTCCCGTCCGACGACACGTACGAGTACGAGCTGGGCTGCTCTGCGGCCCTCCTAGACGCCTCCAACTTGGCAATCGCCAAGGTCGAGTTCACCCTCCATCAGATGGACGACTACAAAGCGATGACGTCACCCTTAATGTGCGCTCTCGAGAAGAAGAACATGCTGCTTTGAGACCAATAGTCACATCTTTTTCGAGTCATACCTTATAGAACATCTATCGAAGCCATATTATTAGACTGATCTCAACACCTTACTTATTTTGCACAACCACAACTTCTCTCCTCATTGTATTTCAGCATCATCCGTAAGAAGGATCATCGCATCGCAATTGTCTTTCTTATCGTCCCTAGCCCGAGTCTACATTATTCCCCACCGTTACGAATCTGCGATAGCTTTCCATTGTCGTATGCACTCGATGCACATAGACGCGACTTCCGTGATCTCATTATTATTATTATTATTCGTTCAAAATTGTGATGTTTCTAGAACACGATACCATAGGCTTATCTGAGCGTGCAATGTCGTCAAACCGCTGTCAACTTAGTAGAGGGTAAGAAGATCCGAAACCCCGAGTCTGCAGTCACTTCTAAATTTATAAATTGCTTGGTGAAGCGGAAGTGGGAGACCAGCCGAAGGGAATGCTAAAATATCAAAGCTCCAGAAAAACGGCACTTATCGCTGTTTTCACCCGAAAAGATCATAATTTTATGTGAGTAAAAAAGTGATGACTACAAACTAAGCTGTGGATTTGATGTGGTTCTCCCTAAACCCTCAGGGTAACTCGCACCATTTTCCTTTCCATCTTCTTCTGGGTCACACTTAGTCGCTCCTTGTCACTCTATCGTATTGGAAGACCTTCGCATCCGTAGTATACTGTAGATGTGATACAGCTCTCAAAGAGTCTTATCCTGGTCTTCATAGGAAGTATGCGGGATGGAAGGAGATGGGAAAGCTTGCTCCATGCATACCAGCCGAGTTTGATCGGTGTGGTCGAGGGAAATGAGATCCTTCCACCAAGATACGTGCTCCGTTGACTTCGAGACCAACTCCACTGCATGCTTCCATCAACTTCTTAAACATAATTTCCAGTTCCGGTCGTGACTTGGCGACGAGAGCCACGTCATCATGATATTCCAGATGGCTGAGATATCTTCCATCTATCCGTATCCCGTCGCTTCCCCAGTCGATGTCACCCATAGCCGAACGAAGAACCACGTTGAAGCGACGAGGAGACCTAGTTTCCCCTTGGCGGACTCCTCTTCGAACGGTGACTGGAATCTTCGTTGACTGACGCGAATGAGGGTGGGATTCATAGATCTTATGGAGAAGGTGGACGGGGGTCGGATGGCATCCAGCTGACCAGAGGGATTGCAATCCCTCTGGTCTTCAACGTGGTTCTTCGTTCGTCTGTGGATGAGATCGACTGGGTAAGCGACAGGATACGGATCGATGGAAGACACCTCAGCCATTTGGAGTATGATGATGACGTGGCTCTCGTCGCCACGACCGGAACTGGAAAGGATGTTTAAGAAGTTGATGGAAGCCTGCAGTAGAGTTGGTCTCGAAGTCTACGGAGCTAAGACTAACCTCCTTACTTCTTGCACGATAACCCGAGCCCCCATCTTAATCGAAAAACTGAAGTTCGTCGATTCTTCCACGTATCTTGGTGGAAGGATCTCATTTCCCCTCGACCACACCGATCAAACTCGGCTGGTATGCATGGAGCAAGCTTTCCCATCTCCTTCCATCCCGTCTACTTCCTATGAAGACCAGGAGAAGACTCTTTGAGAGCTGTATCACATCTACAGTATATCGCTGGCCGAATGACCGAGTACGCGGCATTACAAGACTACGCGATTGGAATCGGGAAGGATTGAAACGGAAAGCGCGCTGGGCACCAAAAGTGAGAGGCATGGATTCTGAGCAGTGTAGCTGCGGAATTACGGTATGGACGCCTTATGGAAAGAATCGCCTCCAGGGAAACCCACATGTGCGATGGAGAGACGACCTAAAGCGAGATAATGACAATCACTGGTGGATTGCAATCCGAGACGAATATGACCCCATCCTCATCTGAGCTCTAAAAGCCTGATATGATAAATTGATGATTGATTGATTGATCGACCAGAAAATGATAACTTCCACAATATACTCCCTTCATTTCCCAATTCACCATTTAGGCAGAACCACATCAAATCCACAGCGTGTGTGTAGTCATCAATTTTTTCATATTTTTTTCGGGTGGAAACAGCGATGAGTGCTTTTCTTTCTGCAGCTTTGATATCTTAGCATTGCTTCGGCTGGTCTCCCACCTCCGCTTCACCAAGCAATTTTTTAAAATTTGGAAGTGACTGCAGCATCGGGGTTTCGGATCTTCTTATCATCTACAAAGTTGACAGCCATTTGACGACATTGTACGCTCTGGTAAGCCAATGTTCTCGTGCACATACGTCATTGTCCAGAAACATCACAATTTCAAATGAATAATAATAATGATGAGATCACGGAATTCTCTCGTTGCACAAAGAGTGCACGACATTGGGAAGCTATATCAGAATCCTAAAGGAGGGGAATAATATAGCATGGGGCTGCGGACGATACGAAACACAATATCGTGATGATTCTTGTACCGGATAATGCCAAAATAGAATAAGGAACAGTTTTTATTGCTAGATTGGTGTGGGTGTTGAGATCAGTCTCTGAATATGGCTTCGATAGATGTTCTATAAGGTCTGACTCAAGAAAGGTGTGACTATTGGCCTCAAAGCGGCATGTTATCCTTCTTGAGGGCGCACATTAAGGGTGACGTCATCGCTTTGTAGTCGTCCATCTGATGGAGGGTGAACTCGACCTTTGCGATTGCAAGGTTCGAGGCATCTAGGGCGGCCGCCGAACAACCCAGCTCGTACTCGAACGTGTCGTCGGAGGGGACTTGAATGACGCGAGTTAACAATTAGCTGAATAGTGTGACGTAGGGCTGATGATAAGCTAGGCATAGCCCATAATCCAGCCGCGACTTATATAACTTTCTAGCCTAGTTGGATAACCGAACATCATCATAAACGGCACTAACTCTCGCACACATGAGGCCATCTGAGGTTGAGGCTGTAGAAGGTGCGTCCCATCCGGACGCGAGCACAGTTGCGCGAGTCCTGAAATATCACGATACCAGAATCAATCCATCATGAAAATTATCTAATCCTCTTGAGCGGTAAAATCCTAAACCCACAGATTACTTCCGATAACTGGACACACCTTCACGACCGCCTCGGTGCGAGTGATCTTTCTGATCTCCAGGGTGGTTCTGGAGGGAAGAACGATGGTGCACTTGTGCTCTGTCGGCACGAGCGTCAGAGGCACGCCGATGAGGGCATCCGAGACAATGTCGTGGCAGGCTGAGAAGCTAATCTTCAATCAACGCAAACAGTCGCACATCCATGACGGTAAGGTGTGACTAAGAAATATCCGGACACATTTGTAGCTCGTTTTGCACGACCCCAGAATGAAAACACTATTTACTTGCAGCCATAATCCTCACTCTATGCAAATGGTTTTGATTTCAAAACTGTATCCGACGCTGAGTCAGATATTTAAATGTTATGCAAATCTCGAAAACAACAAGCTCTCACCGAGTTCGGTTATGAGGAAGGAGACAGAGAGACGAAGGGGCATCGGCGAGTTGGCAACTCGGATGTAGTGAGTGCCAGAGGGCACGGTGACCGCCCGATCCTTGGTAGAACAGAAGTTCACGTCATCCGAATCGTTGGAAGTGATCTTCAATATCGATATCGCTAATTAACACCTAAATTAATATTGATGTCGGCTGTTCCAGTCACGGCTTAGAGGTGCGTTAGCTATATTGTTCCAGCTATCATTCGGGAATATTAATCGGACTTGAAACCGCCACGAAACTTATAACCCACCAGAGCGGCCGATCGATGATCGTTGGTCAGCAAGTCGCAGTAAGCGTCGCGATTCGTGACGTGGACTTGGGCCACGTGACCCTCCGGAACCACGACGGATTGGAGGCAGGCTTGCTCGGATCTCAGGGAAGTCTTGGTGTTCTCGGCGATGGGCTGGGCGGTGCACTGACGTGCTGCCGAGTCCAAAAGGACGATCTCCGGTTGCTGAAAGCGCAATGATCTGTTTTTTCGGGGCAAAAAACCGATAAGGGAGCTGAAATGCGTAATCAGGCCATTCCCCAGAGATCGGGGATGATGCACCAGAATGAGTTTTGTTTGCGCAAAAAGGGAAGGTTTTTCTGACTCACCTTCGAGGCCATTACGGCAACGCCGAAGACGATGTTCACCATCATAAAGTACAACATCGTTGATGCGATGACTCGACGAGGGAAACGTGTGCGCCTGCAAATAATAGTCGGATCGAAGCGCTATTTCGAGAAAGAGAGAGCGAGCTACAGTAAGATTGGCAGACTCGCGAGGAGAGACGGGCTTTCAGAATGTATCGGGGTTGGGCGGTTTTTAGGCGCGACGAGAGAGGAAAGGGCGTGGTCATGAGCTCATCTCATCTAGCAGATCCGATTTCACTGATAATATTACGTGGAAGGTCCGGAGGAAGGATAATGTGCACGAGAAAGGCATAAATTCGACGAAAACAGTGATTCGTAAGAATCTCAGTGATTATGTCATAACATGCTATCAGAGTAGCAACACTGCAGAGCAATGTAGTTTATAGACCCACCTGGATGACTGAATTATGTAGTTTATAGACCCTCCTGGATGAACAAAAAGCGAGTCAGTTTACACTAAAAAGGTGCGTAGGAGTAGGGCTGAGGAACCATGGTTCGTTGGAGCCGCCTGGTTGGAACGAAGTTATGTTATGTAACTTCGAGTGCCAGATAATGTTTGGAGAGGGGAGGAGTGATTTGGGATTTAAGCTATAGGAGGGGGGGGGAGTTCGCGGGATACTGTGTCATCACCAAATATTCCGGGAGTCTTCGATTCAAATGAGATATCCCAAACCGTAGCCACCTTAGTCACTCGGGCTGTTCTGCCTAACCTATCTTTTTTTCTCCCCCTTTCTCGCGATGAGTGATTGTTGTGCTTTCAGGTAGGTGAAGGAGGAGTGTACTCACGTATAATTAGGTCAGTCTGATTAGATGAGGGAGTTTGAATTCCACAAATCAAACCGTCTCCGACATTTGTTTAGCCGGGCTCACGGTAGACCAAGCAAAGAATACGATTATGGGTGAGTAGTGAGAGGGGAGAAGGAATGAGGGGGAGGCGGAAACCACATTGTAGCGCCGGAGATCGGGATACATTCAGAGACTGTTGTGGGTAGGGGAGGAGTCAGTAGAAAAGCCGGGAAGGACCCATGATAGGTCGCTACGACAGACGATGACTTCCGAATACTCATTTATTCGAGTACCCTCAGAACTCGAGAGATACGTCAGACACAGTATGAATAGCACCGCGGGCTGAATAGAAGCCGCAGAATGGATGAATCAGCCCCTCCCTCCCTCGCTCTCAGAGCCTCCAGCGGCGGCGGAAACACCGCCCGTTTAGGTTAATATCCAACTTTGCGGATTTGATGTGTGAGCCCAGACAACAAGGAAATCTGGGGCCAACGAGCCAACAATGCGGTGCGAGAGTCGATTAGAACCGCGCCCATTAGAGTGCAGACGTGCCTTTAGCGCTATCTGACGCTCAAATTAGGACGTGACGAGGGAAAGATAAGTGCGCCAACAACGGAGATGATTACTTTATAACTTATCAACGATAACGAGAAACAGCGAAGAGTCTAAAGTCGGAAGATGATGATTACCTAGCAGTCAGCTACCGCACTACAATCGGGGAGCACGAGGGGGCAGCCGAGAGGGGGGAGGGAGGGTACGACCTCCGAGAGTCGGAAGCTATGGGGGCTATAAGGGGGCCTAAATGCAGGGGAGGAGTCTGATGTAGTGAAAGCAAGTCGGAACCGGACGCTCCTCGTTTCGCGTTGTCTCTCGTCGCTTTGCCCGGCGAGAGAGCAGGCGAATAGGAGAGCGTCGGTTCCGATTTGATGTTCCTAGTGATCTTAGAGACAGAGCGAATTCGCCGCAGTGATCTTCGCTTCGATGAAGGCGATGTGACGGAGCACCTGGAGAGAAAACCATATCATAGAAAGTGTTGTTAGCTTCGATCGGGAAGTGGTGCTATTCCGTAGATCATATGTTAAAAGCAACTGCCGCTCTATGGTCATAAGTGATGCCAAATCGGAAATTACACTCCTCTGTTCTTATCATATGAGAATAGAAAATACAGAACGCGAATGAAGAGAGCCGTTTCCGTTTTGTCATCACTAATGGTCACTCAAATGATTGAATTTCTCTAATTTAAAAAAAATCACACATTTGCGAGTGCTTACCTCATTGACGAAGGGAAACTCGGCGTTGCTGAGGCAGCGTGTGAGCAGGGGTTCGGCCTCGGCACGCAAGCTGACGTAGAGGGAACTGCAAATAATTGATGAAACGATATATTGAAGCTTTGGAACTTTCGGGTTACTGGGCACTAGGTCGGACGAGAACATTCGGATGATCACGTAACAGTTGTCTCTCGTATTCACATGGTGCTACAGTAAGTAATTATCCAATTTTTCATTTGCTAGTTGAAAATGACAAGATCGGAGATCGCTGAGCCTGAGTGCATCGAATCATGTACTTATTTCCGGTTGGAAGCCAAAAAAACGAAATGTAGATGCACTTTTGGGGCTTGATGTTTTGATCAGTGTCCCGGTTTTAGTTTTCCCGCTGTGTTGTTGTCGATAACTCTTCGTGAACATTATCCACCACCTTTTTCAGATGGTCTTCATTAACAGCTCCTCAATATTCTACTGTTATCCGCGATATCTGCATCCTTGAAAATGTCAGTGAATGTTGTGTGCGCATACGTAAATGATCGGCAACAATAGTATTGTAGTCGAACACTCCATTGCATCCAGGGATAATTCGTATTATTGAAACGCAAATTGTTTTCGTTTTGAGAATAGCCATTCATCTATACGTCAAACTTATTTCAGGACTAATTTGCATTGCCGATGCGCGTTGTTTGCGCACCGAATGTAGCCTGACTCATACGTTTTGTGCAGGATCTCCGGCCTACGATGAATCTCCGCTTCGAGACGAATTTGCGATTATGACGAGTTAGTGCACTTCTGGGTACAAATCATCAGCGGAAAACTCACGCGGGGTCCAGCGTGTTGCCCTGGTCGTGAAGTTTCAGTAATTGCTTGAGCAAATGCGCTTCCAGATTGACCTGCAAGGACCCGATTTGTACTAGAAACGCCCGTGGTTGAAATTACACAACTACACAATCTTCAAGTGGCTCCAAGTTCAGTTAAATTGAGCAGTTCTGAGTCTTCAACGGAAAAAGTTTGCACATATCCTGTTTGAATGGTAAAACAGCTTAGGCAAAAAGCGAAACTGGTTGGTCGAAAAAATATCCTCTCTTTCGCCTTTGATATTATTCTATGCTAACGCACATCTCGATTTCTGGCCGTCCAAAGACCAGCCACTTCCGGTCAAATATGTTTGATTGGTTCCGCACCTTCTCCATTTCTAGAGTTAGATCTGCAATCTCGATTGCCTGCTTGTATTCCTCCTTCTGAGTGTAGATGTGACTGAAATGAGAGAAATGATTACTCGAGAAGCCCCGGTAATTCAGGCATATAATTCTAAAACAGTAGAAAAACGTAACCGTGTGGGAGGATTCTCAGCCAGATTGGTCACGCTAGTTTCTAGCGGAGGCGAGCATTGACACTTGAGTTTTGAGTATTTCAGATGAAACTAACCCGAGCGCGGGGACACCGCCGATGTGGCATCTATCCTCTGTAGTTCTTTTAGGAGAAGTTTCGCGTTGTGGGTATTGTTGAAGGTGATGTAGATCTAGAAAGGATAGCATATTTATGATTAAGGGATCAAAATATGTGTTATTTCGCGCCGAAGATCTTATTGAACCAGGAAGAAGACTAAAATACCTTCGAAAGCGCGAAAGCAGCCCAGTTATTGTGCTCGTCCTTGTCGTCCAGAGCATCCACGAACTCCTCAAATTTGGCGATAATCTGAAGATTAGGATGAATGTGTACACCGTAATTAGTATTTTTGTACTGATCAATCATTCAGTGCACTTCAGTACAACTGTTTACTGGCAAATTATTTCATGGTAAAGGGACTCATAAATCGGATGTTTGAGCCTAATCTTTCTCTCCCAAAAATATGTTTTTGTTTTCCTATAATTTCCCGTTCCCATGCATTAATAGTCATTTTCCAGACAATGTCCTATATGTAACAAACATCCTAACTGAATGTCTGATATCCACACAAATAGCACGTTTCGATTTGTTCAACTCGATATGCACTTCGATTTAGATGTACTTGTTTGTTCAAAACAAAGTCATCTGATATATTGTCAGTGAAGCGTGTAACGATGCGGGAGTAAGCTCACACTCATATTTTTTTCGGACTGATCAACGAACTCATTAGAAAACATCAACAAAGTTAATCAAAACAAGTTTTTCGAAGATACAATTCGAGGAAAACATCACCTTGTACGAATCCATGGGGTTTTCGTTGCGCAGAATTATGGCGTTGATTTGAACAAAGAAGCAGAGTACTCTGAACGATTAGGGATCACTTTAGATTGCTTATACACATGGCAAATATATTTTCAAATATTTCTCAGAAAAAAATTGGTACACCTGTTTAGCGGTAAACTAATTCGTCTAACAGGAGTTCACAAATCCCTTTGAGATTGATCATTCACTCGTAAAAAAAGTAGAATTGGGGATAAATATAGAAATATGACTCACTGTGACACCTTGGAGTGTTCTAGTCTTTTGTCAGTGAGGAGGGTCAGGGCTTGCTCCCAACAGTCCAAGAAGGTGCATCGGAAGGCTGCGGTGGAGAAGAAGTCGGGACGGGGACTGTGAGAGTTGACCGCCGCCTCGAAGTATCTGGAAGTCAGCATTGATATCGTGTGCCCTTTCAATCCATTATCTGGTCTTACAAATTAGTTAATGCCAATATCGTGGCATATCATGGAGCTACCTTCAAGATGAAGTGGCTAATGATCATAATTGGATTGGTCTAGGGCTTCGATTTGATTTTTTTGCGATAAAACAGTGACCATTCTGCATGATTGGTGTATGATCGTAGTTGTAACCGTCGCTATAATCTTGACAATCGGAAAACGAGAAAAAAATGTAGGTAATTGTTTGGATACATTCTGCTATCTAGCCTACAGCACGTTATAGCTGATGCTGTGGAAAAAGTCAAGGAAAAGTTGGAAAGTGCATATGGTAACGAAAACGACGAATTTAGTGCTATAAACTAGGTCAAACTACCTGTGAAACTCCAAAAAGGAAGTTTTAAGAGAGCGGATCGCTAATTCGCGACCATATTCGCCATCTCCCGGACACGTCCCCCCGGAATGAGAACCGGAGGCCCATACTTCGTGCATGTACATCCCTTGGCCCGATAACGTACATGGTACTATTTTTTAACGCGATGAGCTAGACTCAAAATCTCTTTTACGTTGTACTGGGTATGACCAAGGATGAAAAATGAAACAACCCGATCGATCCCCGCATGATCGGAATAACGATTTTCGCAATTCAATTTTCAGTCTTTTGACCACAATTATCATTAATGGGAGTTCCGTAAGCAGCCTATATGCGCATAATGTAGCTCATGTTAGTCTACAACGAATTTCATTTTTGAATCAGGGATTGCGACTTTACCTTTTTTGAGATTTTGATTCGTATGTTTCAGACTGGTTAAAAAATCTTTTTTCGAGCACAACTTTTTTAAATCATGTTTTCGTGAGCTCTAATATAGAAATTC
The DNA here is from genome assembly GCA_036245825.1 of Pristionchus entomophagus. Taxonomy (NCBI): domain Eukaryota; kingdom Metazoa; phylum Nematoda; class Chromadorea; order Rhabditida; family Neodiplogasteridae; genus Pristionchus; species Pristionchus entomophagus. The sequence continues at coordinate 31,236,649 of BTSX01000006.1, forward strand.
TGAATCTACGCAAAAAAATAAACAAGAAAATCCTATAGTCAGATTTTTTGAGACAACTTTTTTTCAACTTTTCCATGACCATGGTCACTTTTTACGCCGAAAAGTCAAAATCACAGAACTGTATGTTTATAGGAATTTCTGACGTATTTTTGCACGTTCAACTCTATTTTGCATACTAGAGTCACCAAAACGCGAAAGAAAAAAGTTATGATCGAAAGACTGAAAATATGCTATTTTTCGAGTATAACATTTCTCTTCAACAGTTCCGTGGGCTCTAATATACAGAACCTTTTTTCTACTAATGCAACAACATCATCACCTTGTATAGTGAGACGGTTCTTAGAAAAAAAATTTTTCGCTTGGACCATGAACCCCCCATCATGGTAATTTTTCGGATCGTGACCATGTTACCCGGGTCATGGAAAAAAAAAAAGTTGTCTCAAGAAAATCTGCCTATAGGATTTTCTTGTATATTTTCTCGCGTAGATTCTGAATTTCTATATTAGCTCACGAAATCACGATTTAAACTAGTTGTGCTCGAAAAACGGATTTTAACCAGTCTGACACATACGAATCGAAATCTCAAAAATGTTTAAGTCGTAATCCCTGATTCAAATATGAAATTCGATGAAGACTAACATGAGCTACATTATGCGCATATAGGCTGCTTACGGAACTCCCATTAATGACAATTGTGGTCAAAAGACTGAAAATCGTTATTCCGATCATGCGGGGATCGATCGGGATGTTTCATTTTTCATCCTTGGTCATACCCAGTACAACGCGAAAGAGATTTTGAGCCTAGCTCATCGCGTTAAAAAAAAAAATTTTCAAAATTTCATACTTTTTTTTTCCCTACTGAAAGCCTATACCAGCCATTCTATAGTACCATGTACCTTATCGGGCCAAGGGATGTACATGCACGAAGTATGGGCCTCCGGTTCTCATTCCGGGGGGACGTGTCCGGGGGTGGTCCTAAATTACCGATCCGCTCTCTTAAGTCACTACCTTTATTGAGAGCCGAGATATAAAATTGCGGGAATTCAAATATTTCCTCTTCTCACTTTTTTCATATAAAATTTTTTCACTGATTCTAGGAGGCTGACTAGTGAGTCTGCGGTCTCGAGCCTCATAGTGGCATAGGAGATCTTGAGGACGTCAAGGTGATCGTGGTCATGGGGAGGAAGAGGCTGCTCAATGCTGGAACTGGCCCAGATATTCCTTGAACTTAAAAGGCATGAGAGAAACGTGACAGATTAGTTCGGATACGATAGCGCAGCTTTGCGCAGTAGTAATCGCAAGGTCGAGATGAAGGATGTATACCGATTCATGGCGATGATGCATCTGTCCACCCCAGGGTGATTGTTTGAGTGCAGCGGCAAGTAAGTCGCATGCTAATTGATATGGGGAGACACCGTATGAAATTGTACACAGCTCATTTCCACAAATGTTTTGTTTCAGATGAGTTTCGTGAATACTAAACTCGAATTATTGAATTTAAGAATTACTCTGATGGCATGCAGAAGGCAAATGTGTCACGAAGATTCCAATACATTGTTATAACTTTTCCACCATAAATACTTCGATGGCTGAATTCAAAAAAATTTTTTTTGTGTACCTAAAATAATACAACCCAATTTTTTTTTTCAGTGAATGACAGAAGTCGCTTGCTTTTCGCTCGATTTTCATTAAATTTTATTTTTATAACTGCCGATATTCATAGACTGATGAAGATTATATAGGGTATTCTCTGCGGAGTGAAGGAACGCTGGCTCTTCCAATATAGCTACGATACCCATATTTAACTTGACTTTCTGTTTTTCCGCTCTTCCGCTTCCTGGTTTCTGTCGCTGTCCTGATTATGTATCATGTGCAGCTGTGTCTCATCTCGAAGACAACGACGATCATCGTCGATGACGTTCATCTCATCACGTTATCATGGGTCGCTTACACTCGAGACGGCACCCCGATTAGTTACTCCAATCGGGTGGGAGTAGTCTAGCTGTGTCTCGTTACACATCATCGCGGACACAAAATACGATACAGCATACCCCACGCATCATGACTGAGGCTGGTTATTTTTCCCAGAGTACAGATACTGATAGTTGAATAGCTTATCTTCTGATTTTCACATCGGAAGTAAGTGCTCGATCGGAAATGTAGGTTCCCTCATTTCTACAATAACAAAGACCCAAGTTCTTGGGAATTGTATGATCGTACAAATCGTTCCGCAATAAGAAATCGTATCTTGTCTTTACTTTCTGGTCTATAGTTGTGTTAGAATAGATCTGTATTCGACCAAGTTTTAAGCCATGGAGTGTCTTTATTAACACATTTCGAAATCGATGTTTCAAATAAACATCGAAATCGATGCGAGTATTAATTAGGAAGCTCACAGCTTTCTTTCGATGCATATTCTCAGAAGCAATAATCATCTTTGGAGAACTGTACAAATATATTTAAAGGATGCTATTAGCTGGAATGAATGATGAATGATGGAGAGCAAATAGCTTCAGAAAAGGGTGAATAATGTGATGCGAAAAGTAAACAAAATATTAGAACACGAATACAATCTTTTGAGTGTATTTTTCGGTCGGCACACATTTCCTCTCTGATCTAAGATCAGTGAACTCTTGTCTCCGATCACTCGTTGAATACAAATTGGCATTTGGAACTATAGCATCATTATTTTTTATAACTTCACTTATTGAATCCAGACAATATAATATCAGAACAGCTTTGCTCCACACCCCCAGGTCTAGTACGCAACAATATTTGCGCTATTCCACGTTATAAGCATGCTATCCCGCTACGAATTATTCTGATGTCCTGTACTCGAGCACTACGCTCTGTTTTGAGATATCAAGCAACATATCGCATGGTCTCAGTCCAAATTTGCACAACCTCGTTGTTATCATATTTCGAACTCTCAAAGTGATCTCGTGGTCCGCAAGAATGAGTTTTTTGTTGCCTATTCATGGAATTATGCAGTTTGGTTTCCTTTGTTCCCTTGTTGCAGAACAAAGCTCATACTGAAAAAATCCATTATCCTTTCTCGAATATTTTCTTTAACACCCCTCAGTGCTTCCTTCAAGAAAAAATATCGCGCAAATCATCCCGTATAAATATTTCAGACGAATCAGACTACACTTCATTCAAGCTTTTCTACTTCCTGTTTCAGCGAGCTAAAGTCTGAACTCTTGATATCTTTCAGTGATGAGTGGGTTTCTCTGAGAACGAATGCACGCGATGAATAGCTGTTTTTTTCGTAAAGCAAGAAAAGCGGTTGTAGTAGGTATGTAGTTCATCTTTTGACTTTCTTCCATTCTCGGGTTGTCCATCAGTGAATGATCCATCACATTCAACCGTTATTGTTACGGGATGACATGAGTGGCGGGATGTGGCATCCCTTGGGGCTGAAATGATACGTCTTCTAGAGAAACGAAAAAGAGACAAGATTTGTCCATGATGTTGTTCATAATCTTCGATGAGTGCGCGAAAATCCATGTTAACAAGGAATGTCGCCAAGTAATCAAAATTTTCGACTACTCTTGGAACAAGATTGATGCAGAGGTATCAGATGTAAATGACCAACTAGCTTCAACCTGGTCCACTGGATAGTTGATCTGGTTGTGGGTTGTGCATGACTGCTGTGTGAGCTTGCTATAGTTGCAGCAGCTGCTGCTGCACCAGCAGACGCTGCGCAGCTCGTGCCAGATTGTCCTATAGATGGTTCCAGTTCTTCGATCCCTGGTGGTGTCCGTTTGCAATGAAGACGGAACTGCATCACAGAACACTCAACCTTGCTTGTTTTTCCTAACACCACAAGTACACATTCATCATGGGACCCGCTAATGAACTAGTGTGATCCACTTGAAAAGTTTGGGCAAAGAGTTTCTCCCCCGCAAATGTAGCTCAAATCCGAAAGTTGTGTGCAAAACAGTATCTAGATGTCTGAAACGAACGCTACGTAGTTTAATGAGGTAAATGTGATTCGGATTATAACAAGGGCAAGTGCTCTCAACATCGAGATTGTTCGGTGGATACCAAGTTTGCGTCGTACTATATGTGATCTGTGCCAACTCATAGATCGACAGTGCGGCATTTCTTATATTGTGTAGTATCATTTTCCTCCAGAGCTGGAGATATGTATAGATGTATTTGTGATGCCAAATACCACATGACATCATCTTTGACGTGGTTGGCTCACTTTTTTCTTATGTTTTTCCAATGGTCTTTTCTGTCTATTTCCGATCTAGTTCGTTATCTGAAAGGCGATACTCTTGAAATTTGCAGACGAATAGTCATCCACCCTCGCATTTCCTTATTTGGCGCCTGCTGCAATATATATGTATCAATTTGTTGTATATATTTTCCGTAGCATTCCAGAAGATGAGTATACCGCATCACGTCGAATTTCGTATTAGGTCTCTGGTCTCTACACTGACGCAAGAAGCACTTGCACAAATAAGTTGGTAGGTCATCAAAATTCATTTTCAGTACGAATGGCTTGTCAATTCCAAATTCCAACCCGCAGACTCAAGTGCTTCGGTGCAATTCATTTCTCTAGACAGTCTTTATATTCTTCCCTTTCACCACACGCTTCGTGTAATTTCAGTAAACTCAAATTTTGTTTGCCGAGAAAGAAAATATAGATGATTTTTAAAACATGCCTAATGGTTGGTAATACATGTTGCTCCGTGATGTTGCATTCGATGGCGAGCGCGTTCTTCTCGGCATCGGTATAGTATGGATGCTCGATGTTTTCATCAAACCACCGGGTCAGCCCTTCTGTCGTATCTTTGGTGTTTTTTCGACGACGACGCCAATAAATAGTCATATATATCCCTCAGAAAGTTTATCTATTCTCTCGATGACTTATTCCCTGGGCTTTGATTGTTGATTGCAACCAAGGGCAAAAGTCTTCGAAAAGCGTTCATCCTAATTCATGTTCTTTCCTCGTCATTGAGCTTCCTAACTGCTCTTTACAAGATGTTGATCCATTTGAGGCTTCAAGTCCCTTCTATGGATTCCCCCCACTATAGTTGCCAATCACATCTCATCGTGATCAATCCGGCTCTTTTCGAAAAATGAGCGAGAAGCCATTGTGAATCGCCTTTGATTTTGACACAGTCGAGGAGACAAGGGAGGAACACCTAGTGAACCCTGCATACCGCAAGGGATTGGGAGGAAATCAGGAGCGGAAACTACTAGTATGACGAAGCTGAAATTTGACGGAAGTGCTGATGCTTTCAAGAGTCCACGAGACCCTCTCGAACCAAAACAAACGTCGTCGACAACCAGTGGTAGCGGCGTGGTGTGGATAGCACGTTGCGCCCCCACGTCACTCGTCAAGCCCAATAAACTCGGAGTAGGCCAGTACAACTGCGCTTCCAGGTCGTCGCAACAGAAGAGAAGATTAGGAGAGGAAATGTTAGTGTCATCAATGGGGATTAGTGAGTCCCCCCCCCGCTTGATGGGTTTCGATTGCCTTCGGAAATAGAGCGCGTTCTGACGGAGAAGTCTAAGCACACAAAGGAACGATTTAGGACAAAAGTCTCACTCATATGATTAGCTCTGTTAGGTTGGCATGATTAAATATTATATGTGTCGGTCGCAAGAGGGGAGGGGTGAGTTCAGAGAAGGTAGGAAGGGGGTGGGTCAGATATCATTCTTTTAAACTCAATTTCAGATGTTGCGAAAACAGTTTCCCCCTTCAATCCTTCCTCGAGGACGTCCATCCTTCATGAAGGATGGCCGCTCACTCTCATCCAGGGCTGGGACAGAGAATAGTTTTTTTCTGAACCAGAAAATCAGAAAATTTTCTGATCTAAAGTCAGAAAAATCAGAAAATTCAGAAAGAAATCAGAAAATTTTCCAAAATTGCGAGAAATACATGTTTATCCTTATTTTTAAGCAAAACAAACGTTTTTTTTAAAAATCATTGCTTTTTATCAATTAAATCGCTTATTTCTGAATTCACAAATATCGCGCGTTATCCAAACGGGCAGAGCAGAATACGATTTGTTCAAAATCGCCAAAATGAGCCTTTTAAAAAAATTATTTTAGAGTCGTAGTTTTTCTGGCGAAATTTTCGCTCGTGGATTTCGAATTTCTCAAACACAGCTAATATTCCTCGAACGAGAAAAAATTTCTGACAGAAAATCGGATTTTGACGCGTCAAAAGCAAAGAAAAGTAACTTTTCCCATTTATTGTAAAACACATACTTCTAAAACAATCAGGAAATAATGCTCTTTCTAGCTATCTATGGCCAGTTTAGTCGCTAATAATTTATGTTAAACGATTTTATCTCGAAAATTCAGAAAGATATAACCCTGCCAAATATGCCTTTTGAAACAGTTTTAACAAAGTTTTTAGACTAAAAAAAATTGGTCAAATTGTGTCGTCCCTTACAGAGGTTCAGATGGCACTGATTGAAAAACCGAAAACCTACGTCTATTCCAATTTGAAACTTTTGTTTGCTGTTTTTAATGTTACAAGCCCATGTTCTAGATCAAACATACTCCTGTAGTCAGAGTTATAAATGATCACAGTGAAAAAGTCATTAAACATAATAAATAGATCAAAACACGTTTAAAAATCAGAAAATAAGCTTCCACGAAATATTTCTGATTTTCTGATTTTCTGACCACTTTTTCTGTTTTCTGACCTGAAAATTTTCTGACCCGAAAATGATCAGAAAATCAGAAAAATCAGAAATTTCTGAGTCAGAATATCCCAGCCCTGCTCTCACCCTTCCTCAAGGATTGGAGCGATTTGCATGTAGTTGCAAATTGAAAGGAATGCTTTCCTGTCATCGTTGCATTGTCATCCCTACTCCTGGCTCACATTGATTGACTTCCCCTCTCAATCTTGCTGTTATCAACTCCTGAACGCAACTTCGAAACTGGTGCACAGTCTATCGATAATGGCGTCAAAGTGCTCTATACAATCCCTAATATATCTAGTACAGTATTCTTGTCTTGATGCCTTGGATCCGAAATAGCTTTCGCAAGCGGAAACACTCAAGAGATGACTACTATTAAGTCGTCAATTGATGATTTCGGAGAACTTCTCTCAAGAATACGTGTTCATGCTTCGCTTTCGACATATCCTTGTCATAGGCACTTTTGAGTGGATTGTTTGCTATTTTTGGGCATCTATTTTACCACTCTGATGTCCATGATCTTAGCCTACGCCTCTTAGCGACCAGCAGATGTTTTACCTAACTTGCAAAGCACAGACTCTCAAGACCTGAACTCTCAATTACTGAAAGGAAATGCTAATTGAAACTAGATATACAGTTCTTTTGGGTCCCACTGTGAACATACGTCACCCGGAGTAACTCGAGGTTACTCCGGGTGACCCCGTGTGACCCATGCTGACCCATGGATTTTACTTCCTCAAGAATTTATTTAATCACAACAAGTCTATGATATTCTTGTTCAGCACGTCGTCCTCTATCGATCGATATACTTTATTAATTAAACATTGACTTTTAAAACGCTACTTTTAATTAAATTGAATGAGAGAATTATCCCACTCCGCGTGGAATACCGTAGTTAAGAGGCTCACAAATTTTACTGGCAATCGTGAACTGATTTAATAAAAATAAAATTCGGTTTTTCTTGCTTGTTGATTGATGTTCGCTTTTATTTTAGATAATTTTTTGTTCAAAAAGCAGCAAACATAAATCAAAAAGCCAGAAAACCCTAATTTAATTTTTATAAAATCATTTCACGATCGCCAGCAAAATTTGTGAGCCTCTTAACTACGGTATTCCACGCGGAGCGCGATAATTCTCTCACTCAATTTAATTAAAAGTAGCTTTTTAAAAGTCAATGTTTAATTAATAAAGTATATGGATCGATAGAGGACGACGTGCTGAACAAGAATATCATAAACTTGTTGTGATTAAATAAATTCTTGAGGAAGTAAAATCCATGGGTCAGCATGGGTCACGCGGGGTCACCCGGAGTAACCTCGAGTTACTCCGGGTGACGCATGTTCACAGTGGGACCCAACAGGACTGTACATCTGCTCGGAAATGTTGCAAAAACAGAATCGAGAGCAAAATAAAATCGAAGAAATTTTAGACACCGCTGCGCATTGTATGTCAGTTCGGAGTTCCTCCGATTGTCTGTCGAAATTTCAAAGAAAACACTATGGAGTGACGGAATGAAATCCAACGAAAGTTCGCAATGATGTATGTCGACACGACAACAGGATGAACGACTTTCCAAAGTCGTGAGGGATGGTGTGCAAGACGGAAGAACTGAATGAGTAGACCACTGCAAAAGAAAGGCGACGGCAGTGAGGGTCAGGCCTCTTCCGGGGTCACATGGGCGAGAGAATGTGGGGAATCGAGAGAGCGCGCATGGGAGGAAGGGGAGAGAAGGGAGAGACTCTCGTTTCCTGGCAGATTCCGATCACTTTATGTTAGCGCAAATTTTTTGCAGACGGTTTTTCAAGATGATATTATTGATTTAGAATCCTCTCGGCACGCCCGATCGATCTATGCTGGTCGCTCAGGGCACAAATGACTACGAAAAATGTATATTTTGAAAATTATTTTTGAAAATAATTGAAAAATAACTAGACAGGCGTGTTCGCCATGCAATTCTACACCAGAAAAACTTGTCGCCTAAAACTAGCTCTCGGGAGACGAGTAGCACGTAAAAACGTGTTTTCGACGTGACGCCGTCTGGAGCCAACGAGGGGTCTGAGGGCAAAATGGATATGCCCATCGTCTTCAGCACTCTCGAGAACCCGAAATTACAGAATATTGAACTTTTTGAGCTGTGCCAACCATTGATCGAAAATAAGGCGAACGACCTCATATACCGGATAGTTCGTGAGAGCCTGACCCTCACTGCCGTCGCCTTTCTTTTGCAGTGGTCTACTGATTCAGTTCTTCCGTCTTGCACACCATCCCTCACGACTTTGGAATTCGTTCATCCTGTTGTCGTGTCGACATACATCATTGCGAACTTTCGTTGGATTTCATTCCGTCACTCCATAGTGTTTTCTTTGAAATGTCGACAGACAATCGGAGGAACTCCGAACTGAAGTTACAGTTAAAGCAATTTGGAGAATGCCTTAGGATTCCTAGACATGATGACACTGTTGGGGAGAATGTTCCATCTATTTACAATACGATTACTAAGAAAATGATCTAAGGAGACTCTATTGAAACGGTGCTTCTTTAGTTGAATACAATTACGACGGGAATTTCTAATGTTGGAGGGGCGAAGGAAGAAGTTATCTACTGTAACTCTCTATGTACAATCTTGTAAGCACAACATAAATCGATATTCGCTCGTCGACTCTCGAGCGTTGTTAGACCAAGGGCACGTAGTCGATTGGTGTAGTTGGTGAGGGGCTCTCTGCACTTGTTGAACACTCGTTCACTGAACTTTCGCTGAACTGATTTAATTAACTTGATGTTCTCTCTGTCTGTTGGAGACCAAAGTTCGCTACCGTATTCTAGGATGGGCCTAACGTATGATGAGAAAAGACGCGCGTATAATTTGAGAATGCGGGAGGAGAACGTGCGGGTGATATAGGCACAACGTGCCTTAGCGCGAGAGACTATTGATTGGATGTGACTAGAGAAAGAACGTTTGTTGTCGTAAGCAATGCCGAGATCCTTGAATACCGTCTTAGTGGGGAGAGATATTTGGCCAATTTTGAAGTCAAAGACGGGATGTCTAGGGCCAATTTGCATTATGATAGTCTTAGTGACTGAAATAGATAATCCCCATGTTATGGACCAGGATGAGAGCGCGTCTAGAGCAAGCTGGAGGAGGGAAGGTTCACCTATGGAGTACAACTTGATATCATCTGCGTAGAGATTGCAATGAACATCAGGGGGAAGAATACGTGAGATATCAGACACATAGATATTGAATAGGATGGTACCGAGACATGGTCACTGGGGCACGCCTGACTCTACTGGGTAAGGAGTTGAGAAACTGTTGTCAACCATAACGGATTGGGTGCGGTTCTTGAGGGACTCAATCCATTTACTTATATATCGATTATGAGGTGAAGAGGGGAGTTCAGATGATTTATTGCACGTTTTTTTCCTTGGCTGATAAGGGATTAGGCCGCTGTTGCGTACATAATAGGGATGCAATTTCGGTTTCTGCTCTCTCCATTCCGCACACAGAGCAGAGAGTGTGTGGAATGGAGAGATCCGAAATCACATCCCTAGCGTACAGTAGAGAAGACCTTCGTGGGATCTGTCAGAAATACACAGATGACCAGACGATCAAGAATTTCCGTATACGTATCAGCACGGATTCCTCCTTCAGCCCACACCTTCGAAAACAGAAAAAAAAATCGTATCATCGTTGTTGCGATTCTCCTCTCTTCCCTTGCCCTACTATTTCCCTCATCTGTCATGACAATCTCTAATCCAGACTCGACTCCGCCCCCACCCCTCTCTTCTCTGCCTCATCCTGATCCCGCCTCCTCCGAGAAGATAGTTGATTGGACTCTTCCTCTCATTCATTCACTCAGTCGACTTCGTCCGGAGTATCAACGGTCCCTCCCATCCCCCACCTAACAACCAATTATGATCCCCATCAGTTGCTGCTCAGTCATCGTCTTCGCATTGTTGCACTTGAGTACACCGAAAGTCATCGAGATCCCAAAGGTATGTCAAGATGCAAAATTGTTTCGAATACATGCCAAAGTAGGTGAACATGTCTTGATTCGTGTTGATAGAAAGTCACGTGGTTTCACAACAACCCAATTAGACTCTAGATCGGCGCATTACTGGAATTCACACTCAATTATGTTTCAATGTATGTTGTTCTTTGAATTCCTTCACCTGACTGCAGCGACGACGATATTTGAAAAGAAAAATTTCTGAGTAGTGGATACAGAACCTGAGCGAAACCCCGAAAGCTTAAAAAAAGTTAGTAGTGGAAGCAACAGATTTATCTAGCTTGTGAATGGGGAATTTGGGCGATCTTTGCTAATTTAATATGTTCGGCGCGTGCCAAAAGCATAGACCGCGAATACGCGAAAAAAACATCGGATAAAGTCAATCTGAATTTCGTTGAGCTTCCAACAACAGTATTTCACACAACAGTAATAATGTGACTACAGTTATCTCTGATATTTTTTAGGCAAGACTGGACGATCAGGAGAGTTTGTATAGCCCTCGGAATCCTCAGCCGAGTGCGCTTGGATCTCTGATGAGGATGGCCTATAATGATAGCATTCCCGCGGAGGCACTTCGAGGTGAGATCTACAGATGAGAAAGGGGTCATGCAACAGAATATGGGAGGGATCGCGGTATTTTCGACCTACCGGAGGAAGTAGAAATTTGAAAATTTAAAAATTCTCAAAAAATAAATTAATTACTTTGCATTATGCTCTACAAAACTACGTTGGCAGAATATCTTTTAAATTCTGGCTTTCGAGTACGGTAGGGTCAAAGTCGTCGGGTCGAGACCAAATCATTAAATTCAGCCTTCGTAAAATTACCATAACTTGCGTCTAAATTAAGGTATAAACTCATTCTTTTTTTCAGATTGAAGAGCTCCGAGAGTTCTAAAACTTTTTCGTTAACAATTTCATTCCAGCTCGCCAAAAAGTTGCGTAACTTTTGAAATCGGGATTTCTAAACTTTTCTTTTGTGCTCAAGTTATAACACCTACTAGGTAGTTTGTATCCCCAATATATCAGATTTTTACCAAAATGTAAAAAAAAACAGGCGATCATTATGCCTGAAAAAATGCCGACTTTGACAGCTTTAGTATCGAAATTCGGAATCAGCGCGCAAAATCACGTGAGAAATTTCTATAGTGACATGATTCTGAGACAAAAATGTTTTCGACTCTTACCACTTTTTCACCATGTTTCTCCCTTTAGTCCGATTTTGGTCGAAAATTTTTTGTCGTTTAGCGTAGAAAACGAAAACTAGAGCTCAGGAAACCTTGAAATAAAAAAGTTGTGCTCCATTAAATATCCTTAAAAAATTGTGTTCTGGATTTTAGTCATAACTTTTTTATTTCGAGGTTTCCTGAGCTCTAGTTAGCAAATTCGTTTTCTACGCTAAAAATAAGCCAGAAAATGCTATTGAAAAATGATTCTGAGACAAAAAATTGTCGACCAAAATCGGACTAAAGGAGAAAACACATGGAGAAAAAGTCTCAGAATCATGTCATAGAAATTTCTCACGTAATTTTGCGGGCTGATTCCGAATTTCTATACTAGAGTTCATGAAAACTTGAAAGAAAAAAGTTATACCAGAAAAACCGTCAAAATCGGGATTTTTTGAGACATAATGCCCGCCTGTTTTTTTTTTTACATTTCGGTAAAAATCTGATATATTGGGGATAAAAACTACCTAGTATGTTTTATTACTTGAGCACAAAAGAAAAGTTACGCAACTTTTTCAGAAAACCGACCGCCCTGCAACGGTGACGCGAGCTGGAATGAAATTGTCAATGAAAAAGTTTTAGAAATCTCGGAGCTCTTCAATCTGAAAAAAAGAATGAGTTTCTAACTTAATTTTGACGCAAGTTATGGTAATTTTACTAAGGCCGATGTTACTGATTTGGTCTCGACCCGACGACTTTGACCCTAGCGTACTCGAAAGCCAGAATTTTTAAAAATATTCTGCCAACGTAGTTTTGTAGATCATGATTCGAAGTAATTTAGTTATGTTTTTGAGAATTTTTAAATTTTCAAATTTCTACTTCCGCCCACCCCCCTCTGGTGTTCGAAAATACCGCAATGCCTCTCATATATCAGGGGGTGGGGATGCTACAGTATCTATTGCATTCTATGACGGGATTTGTACAGAGCAAAAATCGAATACAATGTGGTTATGGTGTCTGACTGAAGAACCCAATCCAGTCTCGACTCCCTGGTTCGAGCCCCACGATCGACCATGTTTTGCAAGATGGTAGAAGAAGGCTCGCGCCCCAACCACTAGTCTCCGCCATGCGCTTCAGGCGGTAGGCCGCCCTGGCCTAGTGGTTATGGTGTCCCCCCCCAAACCCAATCCAGTTTCGACTCCCCATTTCGAGCCCCACGATCGACCATGCTTTGCAAGATGGTGCCCAACCACAGAATCCCCTGACCTATATCCGGTGATGCGTTGTATACTAAAAAGTCTGCACATTACTGAGTGTCGCACACTGCGGGTTATAAAAGTGCTTGCATAGTCGCTTCTATTTTCGCACTACTATACTACTGCACAGTGTTCTGGCTCCGACATTTGGATCGATCCGAATGTCTCGCCATTTCTGTTCCGAATCTGCTCACTCCAATCCGCATTAGCCGAAAGCCATGGACGAGCCGATTTACAGTCGTTCTGTAGTTGAGGACAGTGCGCGCCGCTGAGCCTATAAGCTGCCCTTCGCTAATAACTGCGTCACAGGGACATGTGCGTAAATCCCCAGCTATCCCAATGAGATGACAACTAATTTATGAGTTTTGATCTCATGTATGCAATTAATTTTCAATCTAAAGCACCTGATACTAAGAAGAGGCCCTATATTAGTGTGTTATCATGCCATACCATCATTGAGACTACTCGTAGTCTAGCATACGTAGACTCGAGATATTAATATGTTTTAAAAAAAAATAACTTATGTCTGATGGCTAGTATTAGGTCTATGTGTGTGCCCGAGAAGCCTAGTGTAGTCGCAAATCTCTTAGTATATGTAGGGAAGTGTCGCTGACATTTGAGCAAAGTCAACACTCCGCTACTACGTATATAAGGCATCAGTGTTCACATTTAGCCATCGCTTACCAGACTAGGTCCTTAGGGAGATAACGGTTGGAACGGATCATTGAAGCCCGATGAAGTGAATGCAACAGAGCGACTAGCACACGCCTCGGGAAGACCCTTCACAGGATATTTGTCCTTACTAATCAGCGTCATTCATAAACTGTTCGGGGTTTCCTAAGTGCACGGACAATTAGGCTCTCGCGGATTACGGTAGTGTTCCCTAAGATACACATCACTTAACGGCAGTGACTTTTAACTAGTCCTTTGATCAAAGATTATCATGCTATACTAATAGACGCAATTTTACCATGGACGGTTACTGTGTCTAAGTCAGTAGAGTGGTTCTCACTGAAGCTATGTCATTGAGATGGAATGTTACGGTATATCGCTTTGCAGAGTGCGAGTTGGAACTCGGGATCGCATGTCCTTTTCCATCTGCCGATGGAACTCACAAGTGCATCGCTCCCAGTGCCGTCTGCGACCATGAACCGCAGTGTCCACGAGGAGAGGATGAGACTCCAGTGATATGCCTTTTCCATGAGGTACGCTACCGATAGCTCTAATGCTGTAACAGGCATGTTGGACACTGTTGCTTGATTACGGCACGAAAAGTATGTCTGAGAGAAGTTAATGTATCTTACTGTGTTCGAACGTCTTGGGAGTAATGTGATTGATCACAAAACCATACTCCAAAAAAAGCATTTCAGATGCATTTTGTGGAGTTGGGCCGTTTCCGCAAACACGCGATCACTTTGTATCGGGAGATGTCCCACCACACCCCCCGATCGCATGGTCATTGAGCGAAGAAAAGTCGACGAACCTCCATCATTACAATTATCTGTTTTCAAATATCCTTCACTGTTTAACCATGCTCTCATTTTAAGCGCAAAGTATCCCAGCATATTATCTCCATTCGACAAGGTATATCTCATATTGTTGTTCTGATTTTGTACGAGATCGCTAGTACAGTTTTTCAGAAAGTGTAGATCCCAGATTTACCATTCAAGCCAACAATTCCATATTATTGCGTCACACAATTATTTTACTGATGCCTGAAACTCATTTCATCTCATACACGATGGACTAATTAGAATGGATATTGAAAATGGCTTTCACTGATGTTGCTATGATTGTCGATGGTTTCAGACTCTGTCTTGTAATTCCGAGACATGCGGAAATCTTCACTTATTGGCATAGGTTGCGATCGCGCAGATGGCAATGAAAGATGAATCGAAATCTAAATAGGAGAGATAGAAAACATCAATAGCAGAATTGTCAAAGCCAGCCACCGAAGAAGTGCCGCCAATATTCACTTCTCTATCAGTCGGTACATAGATGGCAGGTGGTTAGTTGTCTCTGGCTTTCGGTGTGATGTGCAAATGGTATGCGAGCTAAACTATGGTGAATGAGGTCTAGCTTTGTCTACAGGAGCAACTACCTTCTTTGTGTTACATCGCAATATTTTATCTCCAAGAAAATTGTATCCCGATAGGCATTCCCATAGCTATCGTCGGGTCTGACATTGACTAACATTTAGCTGTAGCGAGAACTGTTTGTCTGCAAAAAATAGCTTTTGTATTCCGAGGTTGGAAACGTTTTCGATTCGTGATTCGATTTCGTAAAAGAACGAAGAGAAAATCGAAGAGATAATTCGTAGGAATAATGAAGAGAAGAATTGAAGCGAACTGCAAAACGAATAAAAAAATGAATAAAGAAACTGCATAACGAATCAAATCGAACTGAAAAAAGGACCGAATCGTACTGAAAAAATGACCAAATCGAGCTAAGAAAAAAACAGAATCAAACTATAAAATATAAATGAATCGAACTGAAAAAATTAAATGAATCTAACTGAAAAATGACTGAATCGAACTGAAAAATGACTGAATTGAGCTGAAAAAGGACTGAATCGAACTAAATCGAACTGAAAAAAATATTAAATCGATCTGAAAAAGGGCTGAATCGAACTGCAAAAAGGACTGAATCTAACTGCAAAAACGACTAAATCGAACTGAAAAAGGACTGAATTGAAATTTTAAAAAGCGCTGGATCAAATTGAGAAAAGGACTGAATCGAACTAAAAAAGGGCCGAGTCGAACTGAATCAAACAGAGAAAAATAACTGAATCGAACTGAAAAAAATAACTGAATTGAACTGCCAAAGGGACAGAAACGTACTGAGGAAAAAATTTCGAACTTAAAAAATGAATTGAACTGAAAAATTACTGAATCTGCAAAAAAGACTGAATCAAACTGAATCGAACTGAGAAAAACAACAGAATCAAACCGAAAAATATAAATGAATTGAACTAAAAAAATTAAATGAATCGAACTGAAAAATGACTGGATCGAACTGAAAAAGGACTGAATCGAACTAAATCGAACTGAAAAAATACTAAATCGATCTGGAAATGGGCTGAATCGAACTGAAAAAAGGACCGACTTGAATTGAATCGGACTGAAAAAAAACACTGAATCTAACAAATAAAAAAAGGACTGAATCTAACTTAAAAAAAAGGACTAAATCGAACTGAAAAAGGACTGAATCTAACTGAAAAAGGACTAAATCGAACTGCAAAAAGTACTGAATCGAACTAAATCGAACTGAAAAAATGCTAAATAGATCTGAAAAAGGGCTGAATCGAACTAAAAAAATGAATCTAACTAATAAAAAAGGACTGAAAAGAACTGAAAAAAGGATTGAATAGAAATACAAAAAGGATTGGATCAAATTGAGAAAAGGACTGAATCGAACTAAAAAAGGGCCGAGTCGAACAGAATCAAACTGAGAAAAAAACTGAATCGAACTAAAAAAAAACTGAATTGAACTGCCAAAGGGACAGAAACGTAATGAGGAAACAATTTCGAACTAAAAAAATGAATCGAACTGAAAAATTACTGAATTGAACTGCAAAAAGGACTGAATCGATCTTAATCGAACTGGTAAAAAATGAATCGAACTGAAAAGAATACTGAATCGAATTGAAAAATGACTGAATCAAACTGAATCGAACTATCGGGTTGAGGAATAAGTAACGCTCGTTTTTCCAATTTCAGATTATGACCTCTCCCGTCTTTCTAAATTGTGCAATTATATTCCGGTTTTTGATGATCGATAATGGCTTGGATACTCTCTTTAGCGCACACTATATCATATATCTCCGATCATTTAGGCGATCACAATGGCTGGCTCAATTCAAAGTTGTCGCACCTCATCCTGAGATTTTGACAGGTCAGCACTGAGGGAAGAAGAATTATTGAGCCACAATTAAGCTGCAGTAGTAAAGTATCATGGTTATACATTACACTGATGATATTCAGAGGAATATCCAAGTAAAGGCCTGTGTGAGATATGCGCCTAACGAGAGTGTAGGATTTTCAGTTACTGACCGAAAGAAGTTTTGCTAGCCGCGTTTTCTTAGCAATAGATCTAAAGACCTCAATTATGCTTGAATGTGGAGTACCTTTCCTGTTGAAAATATGGACGAATTTTGCTAAGTGCGGAGCATTTTGTTTATGTGTTAAATTGCTCGTAAGTCCGATATAGAAAAACAAGCCTAGAAATCGACATTTATTGCTATTTCCTGTAAACCGAACTAATTGAATGTAAGGCCTTAGATGGTTAACTGGACGAGCAACTTTTGCACTATCATCCACCAAGTGGCCACAATTATAGAATGGCTACTATGTCTTGGGTATGGTTTAATCCAAAGTCCTCAAAACACGCATTTCTTTTGATTCCGTCACAAAATAATATTTTTGGAAAACTGTTATTTTTCAAATAGGAGCATAAGTAGCACCAAATGTTTATAGTGATAATATAGCTCCATAGTGAGTGACTGGAGCGCACTAGTGCATAGGCCAGCACCTTCGATCTTCAAGGTAGACAAATAAGTTAAGTGAACTGCAATTTTTCACGAACGTTCCCCTTGAAACGTCTATAAAAATACAACAATGAATCGAGCACCATTCTCACTTCTCCATGAAAGAGGTGTAGAATCGGGCTGCTCACCTGAGAATGTGTGAATTTACCGAACAGTTTCCACGGCGAATTATTCCAAGGAAACTGGAACAATATAGCTGACGCACCTCTAAGCCGAGGCTGTAACGTCCGACATCAATATCAATTTCAGCTCTAATTAGAGATATCGATATTGAAGATCACTTCCGACGGCTCGGATGGCATCAACTTCTGCTCTACCGAGGACCGGGCGGTCACCGTGCCCTCCGGAACTCACTACATCCGAGTCGCCAACTCGCCAATGCCCCTTCGATTCTCCGTCTCCTTCCTCAAAACCGATATCGGTGAGTTGTTTTCAAGAATCGCATATACTACAGCCTTGTCCGGTTGTGACTCACAGCGGCTACATTTTTGGATTGGTGATGAAAACCATTTGCATAGAGTGAGGATTATGGCTGCAAGTGATTATTATTTTCGTAGAAATCGTGCATAACGCGCTTCAGTTCGGCCTGGACATTTCATAGTCACGGATACGGCCATGGATGGGGACCGTTTGCGTAGATTGAAGATTAACTTTCCAGCCTGCCACGACATCGTCTCGGATGCCCTCATCGGTGTGCCTCTGACGCTCGTCCCGACAGAGCACAAGTGCACCATCGTCCTTCCCTCCAGAACCACCCTCGAGATCCGAAAGATCGCTCGCACTCAGGAGAACATGAAGGTGTGTCCAGTTTTCGGAAGGAATCTGTGGATTTAGGATATTTCCGCTCTCAACAAGATTAGATTTCATGATGGGATGTTTCAGCAGTCGCGAAACTGTGCCCGCGTCCGGATGGGACGGACCTTCTACAGCCGCAACCTCAGATGGCCTCACGTCTGCGAGAGTTAGTGGTCTTTACGATGATGTCCGGTTATCCAGCTAGAATAGAAAGTGATATAATTCGCGGCTGGATTAGAGGATATGCATAGCATCTGCCTCACGTCACGCATCGTAATCAGCCCATGATCTCGTCATAGCCAACTCTCCCTCTACTTCCCACCACCTTTTCCGCACGCATCCTTCCCGTAGTTGTATTCTCACTACCTTCCTACTATCTCGTACTTCCTGTGCTTGCTGAAGTACCTTCAGTGGTGGACGACAAATACATAAGTACATATATCCACTTTTTTTTAAATCGCGTAATTTCAGTTCCCTCAGACGACTCGTACGAGTACGAGTTGGGCTGCTCGGCGGCCGTCCTAGATGCCTCCAATCTGGCAATCGCCAACGTCTAGTTCACCCTCCTTCAGATGGACGATTACAAAGCGATGACGTCATCGCTGATGTGCGCCCTCGAGAAGGATAAAATGCTCCATTGAGACCAATAGTCACACCTTTTTGAGTCAGACCACAAAGAACATCTATCGAAACCATATTATAATACTGATCTCAACACCCACATCAATCTAGCAACCAAAACTGTTCCTCATTCTATTTTGGCATTATCCGTTACAAGAATCATCACGATATTGTGTTTCGTATCGTGCACAGCCCCAGGTTATATTATTCCCCTCCGTTAGGAATTTGATATTGCTTCCCAATGTCGTGCACTCTTTGTGATACGAGACGACTTCCATGATCTCATTCATATTAGTATTCGTTGAAAATGTTGATGTTTCTGAATAATGACGCGTGGTCACGAGAAGATTGACTTTTCTGAGCGTGCAATGTCGTCAAACGGTTGTCAACTTAGTAGATGATAAGCTGCAGTCACTTCCAAATTTATAAAATTGCTCGGTGTTTCACCCGAAAAGATCATAATTTTATGTGAGGAAAAAGTGATGACTACAGACTAAGCTGTGGATTAGATGCGGTTCGGCCTAAATGGTGAATTGGGAAAAGAAGGGAGTATATTGTGGAAGTTATCATTTTCGGGTCGATCAATCAATCAATCAATCAATTTAGGTTTTTAGATCTCAGATGATGATGGTGCCATATTCGTCTCGGGTTGCAATACACCAGTGGTTGTCATTATCTCGCTTTAGGTCGTCTCTCCATCGCACATGTGGGTTTCCCTGAAGGCTGTTCTTTCCATATGGCGTCCATACAGTAATTCCGCAGCTGCACTGATCAGAATCCATGCCTCTCACTTTTGGTGCCCAGTGCGCTTTCCGTTTCAATCCTTCCCGATTCCAATCGCGTAGTCTTGTAATGCCGCGTACTCGGTCATTCGTTCAGCGATATACTGTAGATGTGATGAAGCTCTCAAAGAGTCTTCTCCTGGTCTTCATAGAAAGTAGGCGGGATGAAAGGAGATGGCTCCATGCATACCATCCGAGTTTGATCCGGTGTTCGATTTCATTGGTGTGGTCGAGGAGAAATGAGATCAATCCACCAATATACGTGGCAGAATCAACGAAATCGGACTTCAGATTTTCGATTACGATGGGAACTTGGGTTGTCGTGCAGGAAGTAAGGAGGTTGGTCTTAGCTGCGTTGACTTCGAGACCAACGCTACTGCATGCTTCCATCAACTTCTTCAACATCCTTTCCAGTTCCTGTCGTGACTTGGTGACATCATAATCCAGATGGCTGAGGTGTATCCCGCTCCGTATCCTGTCGCTTACCCAGTCGATGTCATCCACAGCCGAACGAAGAACCACGTTGCAGTTTTTCCTTTGCGGACTCCTCTTCGAACGGTGACTGGAACAAAATCTTCGTTGACGCGAATGAGAGTGGAATTCATAGATCTGACGGAGAAGGTGGACGAGGGTCGGATGGCATCCAGCTGACCAGAGGGATTACAAGACATCGCTCCACTCCACGGAATCGAAGGCCTTCTTGAAGTCGACAATCGCGAAGTAGATTGGAATCCCGTACTCATAGGTCCAACATCCCCACAGCAAGCCAAACCTCCCCACAGCAAGCCAAGCCTCCCCACAGCAAGCCAAGCCTCCACACAGCAAGCCAAGCCTCCCCACAGCAAGCCAAGCCTCCCCACAGCTAGTCAAGCCTCCCCACATCTACTAGCCAAGCATCCCCACAGCAAGCCAAGCCTCCCCACAGCTAGCCTAGCCTTCCCACAGCTAGCCAAGCCTCCCCACAGCAAGCCAAGCTTCCCCACTGCACGCCAAGCCTCCCCACAGCATTCTAAGCCCCACAAAGCAAACCAAGCCTCCCCACAGCAAGTCAAGCCTCCCCACAACAAGCCAAGCCTCCCCATAGCAAGCCAAGCCGCCCCACAGCAGGACAAACATCCCCACAGCAAGCCAAACCTTCCCTCAGCTAACCAATACTCCCCACAGCACGCCAAACCTCCCCACAGCTAGCCAAGCTTCCCCACTGCAATCTAAGTCCCCCACAGCAAACCAAGCCTACCCACATCAAGCCAAGCATCCCCACAGCAAGTCAAGCCTCCCCACAGCAAGCCAAGCCTCTCCACAGCGCGACAAGCCTCCCCACTGCAAGCCAAGACTCTCCACAGCTAACTAATACTCCTCACAGCACGCCAAAACCTCCCCACAGCTAGCCGAGCTTCCCCACTGCACACCAAGCCTCCCCACAGCAATCTAAGCACCACAAAGCAAACCAAGCCTACCTACATCAAGCCAAGCCTCCCACAGCAAGCCAAGCATCCCCACACCAAGTCAAGCCTCCCCACATCTACTAGCCAAGCATCCCCACAGCAAGCCAAGCCTCCCCACAGCTTACCAATACTCCCCACAGCGCGCCAAACCTCCCCACAGCTAGCCAAGCTTCCCCACTGCAAGCCAAGCCTCCCCACAGCAATCTAAGCCCCCCACAGCAAACCAAGCCTACCCACATCAAGCCAAGCATCCCCACAGCAAGTCAATCAAATCCTCTTCCCTTGTCCCGAGCTGCCGCTCTCTCTTTTGCTCCGGGATTAGGCAAATCCACCCCTCCCCCCTCTCGCCTCGTCTCTCCTCCGCCTCTCGCTCGACTGATCTACCTCTGGTGTTCGCTAGTCGGCAAAGTGGGAAGCCGACGAAGGTGGTCGTATCCCACCACACCAGGTACGGTAGTTTCCTCACGCTTCATCCCCCCGCGCGATGACTCCTCCAGCTAGTTCGACCCCCAAGGCAACTCTCCCGGCCGGCGCCCGCGGCATTCAATACGCCACTCAGGAGAGCGTGAATACCTTGACAAAGGAGGTGGACAAGTTGATGGAGATGGTTGGCGAGTGGATCACCATTCAGAAGAACGCCCTGCCTCCTCCCTCCCTTCCCGTTCCTCCCCCTTCTCTCGACTCTCTCGTCCCCATCCTGGAGGACGTGACTCGTAAGGTGTATGAGAGTTGCTCCCAGGCACTCAGCGACAAGCAGGAGTATGAATCGAAGGAGAAGCGAGTTGTCATCATCGGAGCTGCGGAGAAGAAAGACGCGAATGATCGATTGGCGAGTGATCAGCATCTAGTTCAGTCACTCATCGCGCACTCCGAGGATCCTGATGTGATTCAGGCATGGGATGATGGAGCCATCACTTTCCATAGACACCCCAAAACCCGTGAGCCCGGAAAGAGACCTCTAAAGATTGAGCTCCCATCGAAATCACTTCGCGATTCCCTCCTTTCCTCCATTCGCTCTAAGCCTGGCCGACCTCTCCCTGCACCCGCATTCCTCCGTAAGGACCTCACGCCTCGTCAATTGGAACTTGAGAGATTAGCCAGAGAAGAAGTCAAGACCAAGAATCTCGCTGCCGGAAAGATCGTTTATGGACTGCGTGATTTCACCGTAATTACCTACCGTATCCCTCGTGATCTACCACCCAACTACGGCACTCCCCGCGCGCCTCCCTCGAATCGATCTGCCTTCTCTCGTTCAGGCGTCGCCCCCATCATTCCCTCGTCTCAGTATGGTACCTCTCGTCCCTCGGATGCCTCTGCCCTCTCTAGCCTGTCTCAGTATGGTAACTCTCGTCCCTCGGATGCCTCTGCCCTCTCTAGCCTGTCTCAGTATGGTAACTCTCGTCCCTCGGATGCCTCTGCCCTCTCTAGCCTGTCTCAGTATGGTAACTCTCGTCCCTCGGATGCCTCTGCCCTCTCTAGCCTGTCTCAGTATGGTACCTCTCGTCCCTCGGATGCCTCTGCCCTCTCTAGCCTGTCTCAGTATGGTACCTCTCGTCCCTCGGATGCCTCTGCCCTCTCTAGCCTGTCTCAGTATGGTACCTCTCGTCCCTCGGATGCCTCTGCCCTCTCTAGCCTGTCTCAGTATGGTACCTCTCGTCCCTCGGATGCCTCTGCCCTCTCTAGCCTGTCTCAGTATGGTAACTCTCGTCCCTCGGATGCCTCTGCCCTCTCTAGCCTGTCTCAGTATGGTACCTCTCGTCCCTCGGATGCCTCTGCCCTCTCTAGCCTGTCTCAGTATGGTAACTCTCGTCCCTCGGATGCCTCTGCCCTCTCTAGCCTGTCTCAGTATGGTACCTCTCGTCCCTCGGATGCCTCTGCCCTCTCTAGCCTGTCTCAGTATGGTAACTCTCGTCCCTCGGATGCCTCTGCCCTCTCTAGCCTGTCTCAGTATGGTACCTCTCGTCCCTCGGATGCCTCTGCCCTCTCTAGCCTGTCTCAGTATGGTACCTCTCGTCCCTCGGATGCCTCTGCCCTCTCTAGCCTGTCTCAGTATGGTACCTCTCGTCCCTCGGATGCCTCTGCCCTCTCTAGCCTGTCTCAGTATGGTAACTCTCGTCCCTCGGATGCCTCTGCCCTCTCTAGCCTGTCTCAGTATGGTACCTCTCGTCCCTCGGATGCCTCTGCCCTCTCTAGCCTGTCTCAGTATGGTACCTCTCGTCCCTCGGATGCCTCTGCCCTCTCTAGCCTGTCTCAGTATGGTAACTCTCGTCCCTCGGATGCCTCTGCCCTCTCTAGCCTGTCTCAGTATGGTAACTCTCGTCCCTCGGATGCCTCTGCCCTCTCTAGCCTGTCTCAGTATGGTACCTCTCGTCCCTCGGATGCCTCTGCCCTCTCTAGCCTGTCTCAGTATGGTACCTCTCGTCCCTCGGATGCCTCTGCCCTCTCTAGCCTGTCTCAGTATGGTACCTCTCGTCCCTCGGATGCCTCTGCCCTCTCTAGCCTGTCTCAGTATGGTAACTCTCGTCCCTCGGATGCCTCTGCCCTCTCTAGCCTGTCTCAGTATGGTACCTCTCGTCCCTCGGATGCCTCTGCCCTCTCTAGCCTGTCTCAGTATGGTACCTCTCGTCCCTCGGATGCCTCTGCCCTCTCTAGCCTGTCTCAGTATGGTACCTCTCGTCCCTCGGATGCCTCTGCCCTCTCTAGCCTGTCTCAGTATGGTACCTCTCGTCCCTCGGATGCCTCTGCCCTCTCTAGCCTGTCTCAGTATGGTACCTCTCGTCCCTCGGATGCCTCTGCCCTCTCTAGCCTGTCTCAGTATGGTAACTCTCGTCCCTCGGATGCCTCTGCCCTCTCTAGCCTGTCTCAGTATGGTACCTCTCGTCCCTCGGATGCCTCTGCCCTCTCTAGCCTGTCTCAGTATGGTACCTCTCGTCCCTCGGATGCCTCTGCCCTCTCTAGCCTGTCTCAGTATGGTAACTCTCGTCCCTCGGATGCCTCTGCCCTCTCTAGCCTGTCTCAGTATGGTAACTCTCGTCCCTCGGATGCCTCTGCCCTCTCTAGCCTGTCTCAGTATGGTACCTCTCGTCCCTCGGATGCCTCTGCCCTCTCTAGCCTGTCTCAGTATGGTACCTCTCGTCCCTCGGATGCCTCTGCCCTCTCTAGCCTGTCTCAGTATGGTACCTCTCGTCCCTCGGATGCCTCTGCCCTCTCTAGCCTGTCTCAGTATGGTACCTCTCGTCCCTCGGATGCCTCTGCCCTCTCTAGCCTGTCTCAGTATGGTACCTCTCGTCCCTCGGATGCCTCTGCCCTCTCTAGCCTGTCTCAGTATGGTAACTCTCGTCCCTCGGATGCCTCTGCCCTCTCTAGCCTGTCTCAGTATGGTACCTCTCGTCCCTCGGATGCCTCTGCCCTCTCTAGCCTGTCTCAGTATGGTACCTCTCGTCCCTCGGATGCCTCTGCCCTCTCTAGCCTGTCTCAGTATGGTACCTCTCGTCCCTCGGATGCCTCTGCCCTCTCTAGCCTGTCTCAGTATAGTACCTCTCGTCCCTCGGATGCCTCTGCCCTCTCTAGCCTGTCTCAGTATGGTACCTCTCGTCCCTCGGATGCCTCTGCCCTCTCTAGCCTGTCTCAGTATGGTACCTCTCGTCCCTCGGATGCCTCTGCCCTCTCTAGCCTGTCTCAGTATGGTAACTCTCGTCCCTCGGATGCCTCTGCCCTCTCTAGCCTGTCTCAGTATGGTACCTCTCGTCCCTCGGATGCCTCTGCCCTCTCTAGCCTGTCTCAGTATGGTACCTCTCGTCCCTCGGATGCCTCTGCCCTCTCTAGCCTGTCTCAGTATGGTACCTCTCGTCCCTCGGATGCCTCTGCCCTCTCTAGCCTGGCTCTGCCCTCTCCTGTGCCCGCTCCGCCCAACTACGTCAACAACACGAGGAGACACTAGGTACGCGGCAGCAAGGGCACCCCCACCCCCCTCATGTCTCTTTCGTTACCTTTCTCCCCTCGTTCCCCTCTACCAGTCAGTCAATCGATAACCCAATTTGCATCTCCCCGTCGCAAAGTGCACGCGCACCCGATCCCGATCCCCCAGTCTCTATCTAATATGCAAATGCGCGCTCGATTCGTTTCAAGTCGCCCCAGCTTTCCTTTCTCCTCTCTAGCTCTCTCTATCGTGTAATTTGCATTTCCGAGACTAGATCTCAGATGATGATGGTGCCATATTCGTCTCGGGTTGCAATACACGGCTTGGCTTGCAGTGGGGAAGCTTGGCTAGCTATGGGGAGGTTTGGCGTGCTGTGGGGAGTATTGGTTAGCTGTGGGGAGGCTTGGCTTGCTGTGGGGATGCTTGGCTAGTAGATGTGGGGAGGCTTGACTAGCTGTGGGGAGGCTTGACTTGGTGTGGGGATGCTTGGCTTGCTGTGGGAGGCTTGGCTTGATGTAGGTAGGCTTGGTTTGCTTTGTGGTGCTTAGATTGCTGTGGGGAGGCTTGGTGTGCAGTGGGGAAGCTCGGCTAGCTGTGGGGAGGTTTTGGCGTGCTGTGAGGAGTATTAGTTAGCTGTGGAGAGTCTTGGCTTGCAGTGGGGAGGCTTGTCGCGCTGTGGAGAGGCTTGGCTTGCTGTGGGGAGGCTTGACTTGCTGTGGGGATGCTTGGCTTGATGTGGGTAGGCTTGGTTTGCTGTGGGGGACTTAGATTGCAGTGGGGAAGCTTGGCTAGCTGTGGGGAGGTTTGGCGTGCTGTGGGGAGTATTGGTTAGCTGAGGGAAGGTTTGGCTTGCTGTGGGGATGTTTGTCCTGCTGTGGGGCGGCTTGGCTTGCTATGGGGAGGCTTGGCTTGTTGTGGGGAGGCTTGACTTGCTGTGGGGAGGCTTGGTTTGCTTTGTGGGGCTTAGAATGCTGTGGGGAGGCTTGGCGTGCAGTGGGGAAGCTTGGCTTGCTGTGGGGAGGCTTGGCTAGCTGTGGGAAGGCTAGGCTAGCTGTGGGGAGGCTTGGCTTGCTGTGGGGATGCTTGGCTAGTAGATGTGGGGAGGCTTGACTAGCTGTGGGGAGGCTTGACTAGCTGTGGGGAGGCTTGGCTTGCTGTGGGGAGGCTTGGCTTGCTGTGTGGAGGCTTGGCTTGCTGTGGGGAGGCTTGGCTTGCTGTGGGGAGGTTTGGCTTGCTGTGGGGATGTTGGACCTATGAGTACGGGATTCCAATCTACTTCGCGATTGTCGACTTCAAGAAGGCCTTCGATTCCGTGGAGTGGAGCGATGTCTTGTAATCCCTCGGGTCAGCTGGATGCCATCCGACCCTCGTCCACCTTCTCCGTCAGATCTATGAATTCCACTCTCATTCGCGTCAACGAAGATTTTGTTCCAGTCACCGTTCGAAGAGGAGTCCGCAAAGGAAAAACTGCAACGTGGTTCTTCGTTCGGCTGTGGATGACATCGACTGGGTAAGCGACAGGATACGGAGCGGGATACACCTCAGCCATCTGGATTATGATGTCACCAAGTCACGACAGGAACTGGAAAGGATGTTGAAGAAGTTGATGGAAGCATGCAGTAGCGTTGGTCTCGAAGTCAACGCAGCTAAGACCAACCTCCTTACTTCCTGCACGACAACCCAAGTTCCCATCGTAATCGAAAATCTGAAGTCCGATTTCGTTGATTCTGCCACGTATATTGGTGGATTGATCTCATTTCTCCTCGACCACACCAATGAAATCGAACACCGGATCAAACTCGGATGGTATGCATGGAGCCATCTCCTTTCATCCCGCCTACTTTCTATGAAGACCAGGAGAAGACTCTTTGAGAGCTTCATCACATCTACAGTATATCGCTGAACGAATGACCGAGTACGCGGCATTACAAGACTACGCGATTGGAATCGGGAAGGATTGAAACGGAAAGCGCACTGGGCACCAAAAGTGAGAGGCATGGATTCTGATCAGTGCAGCTGCGGAATTACTGTATGGACGCCATATGGAAAGAACAGCCTTCAGGGAAACCCACATCTGCGATGGAGAGACGACCTAAAGCGAGATAATGACAACCACTGGTGTATTGCAACCCGAGACGAATATGGCACCATCATCATCTGAGATCTAAAAACCTAAATTGATTGATTGATTGATTGATCGACCCGAAAATGATAACTTCCACAATATACTCCCTTCTTTTCCCAATTCACCATTTAGGCAGAACCGCATCTAATCCACAGCTTAGTCTGTAGTCATCACTTTTTCCTCACATAAAATTATGATCTTTTCGGGTGAAACACCGAGCAATTTTATAAATTTGGAAGTGACTGCAGCTTATCATCTACTAAGTTGACAACCGTTTGACGACATTGCACGCTCAGAAAAGTCAATCTTCTCGTGACCACGCGTCATTATTCAGAAACATCAACATTTTCAACGAATACTAATATGAATGAGATCATGGAAGTCGTCTCGTATCACAAAGAGTGCACGACATTGGGAAGCAATATCAAATTCCTAACGGAGGGGAATAATATAACCTGGGGCTGTGCACGATACGAAACACAATATCGTGATGATTCTTGTAACGGATAATGCCAAAATAGAATGAGGAACAGTTTTGGTTGCTAGATTGATGTGGGTGTTGAGATCAGTATTATAATATGGTTTCGATAGATGTTCTCTGTGGTCTGACTCAAAAAGGTGTGACTATTGGTCTCAATGGAGCATTTTATCCTTCTCGAGGGCGCACATCAGCAATGACGTCATCGCTTTGTAATCGTCCATCTGAAGGAGGGTGAACTCGACGTTGGCGATTGCCAGATTGGAGGCATCTAGGACGGCCGCCGAGCAGCCCAACTCGTACACGTACGAGTCGTCTGAGGGAACTGAAATTACGCGATTTAAAAAAAAGTGGATATATGTACTTATGTATTTGTCGTCCACCACTGAAGGTACTTCAGCAAGCACAGGAAGTACGAGATAGTAGGAAGGTAGTGAGAATACAACTACGGGAAGGATGCGTGCGGAAAAGGTGGTGGGAAGTAGAGGGAGAGTTGGCTATGACGAGATCATGGGCTGATTACGATGCGTGACGTGAGGCAGATGCTATGCATATCCTCTAATCCAGCCGCGAATTATATCACTTTCTAGTCTAGCTGGATAACCGGACATCATCGTAAAGACCACTAACTCTCGCAGACGTGAGGCCATCTAAGGTTGAGGCTGTAGAAGGTCCGTCCCATCCGGACGCGGGCACAGTTTCGCGACTGCTGAAACATCCCATCATGAAATCTAATCTTGTTGAGAGCGGAAATATCCTAAATCCACAGATTCCTTCCGAAAACTGGACACACCTTCATGTTCTCCTGAGTGCGAGCGATCTTTCGGATCTCGAGGGTGGTTCTGGAGGGAAGGACGATGGTGCACTTGTGCTCTGTCGGGACGAGCGTCAGAGGCACACCGATGAGGGCATCCGAGACGATGTCGTGGCAGGCTGGAAAGTTAATCTTCAATCTACGCAAACGGTCCCCATCCATGGCCGTATCCGTGACTATGAAATGTCCAGGCCGAACTGAAGCGCGTTATGCACGATTTCTACGAAAATAATAATCACTTGCAGCCATAATCCTCACTCTATGCAAATGGTTTTCATCACCAATCCAAAAATGTAGCCGCTGTGAGTCACAACCGGACAAGGCTGTAGTATATGCGATTCTTGAAAACAACTCACCGATATCGGTTTTGAGGAAGGAGACGGAGAATCGAAGGGGCATTGGCGAGTTGGCGACTCGGATGTAGTGAGTTCCGGAGGGCACGGTGACCGCCCGGTCCTCGGTAGAGCAGAAGTTGATGCCATCCGAGCCGTCGGAAGTGATCTTCAATATCGATATCTCTAATTAGAGCTGAAATTGATATTGATGTCGGACGTTACAGCCTCGGCTTAGAGGTGCGTCAGCTATATTGTTCCAGTTTCCTTGGAATAATTCGCGCGAGAACGAGCCACGAAACATAACCCACCAGAGCGGCCGATCGCTGTGCATTGGTCAGCAAGTCGCAGTAATCGTCGCGATTCGTGACGTGGACCTGAGCCACGTGACCTGCCGGAACTACGACGGGTTGGAGGCAGGCGTGCTCCGATCTCAGGGACGTCTTGGTGTTCTCGACGATGGGCTGGGCTGTGCACTGATGAGCGGACTTGTCCAAAAGGACGATGCCCGGTTGCTGAAAGCGCAATGAACTGCTTTTTCGGGGCATAAAACTGATACGAGCTGAAATGTGCACTCAGTCCGTTCACCAGAAATCGGACAGGGTGCACCAGAGAAGAAGGAGTTTTGTTTGCGCGAAAAGGGAAGGTGTTTGTGACCCACCTTCGAGCCCATTACGGCAATGACGAGAACAATGTTCACCATCATAAAGTACAACATCGTTGAGGCGATGACTCGACGGATAACACGTGCGCGCCTGCAAATAATAGACGGATCGAGCGCTATTTCGAGAAAGAGAGATGCTACAGTAAGACTGGCAGACTCGCGAGGAGAGAGGGGCTTGCAGAATGTCTTGAGGGTTCAGCTGTTTTTAGGCGCTACGAGAGAGGAAAGGGCGTGCTCGTGCATCATCTATCAGATCCGATTTCACTGATGTTACGTGGAAGGTCGGAATGAATGATTATGCTAGACACGCGCACGAGAAATGCACAAATTCGACGAAAACAGGGCTTCGTAGCTCCCTAGAATGTCAGCGGGTATGTCATAACATGTGATCAGAGTAGCAACACCAATTATCTTCGTAGCTCCCTAGAATGTCAGCGGGTATGTCATAACATGTGATCAGAGTAGCAACACCAATTGTGTCGTTTATAGACCCCCCTGGATGACTCGATGAACAAAAAGCGAGTCAGTCAGTTTACACTTAAAATGTGCGTAGGAGTAGGGTTATTGGAACTATGGTTGGCTGAGGCAACGTTATGTTTTGCAACTTTGATTAGGCATGCTATGAGTTCCTAATAATGTTTGAAGAGGGCAGCCGTGGTTTGGGCATGAAGCTATGGGAGGGGGAGGGGTCAAACAATACCGTATCTTTGCCGAACATTCTGGGGATCGTTTACTCGGACGAGGTATCCCAAACCGTAGCCACCGTAGTCACTCGAGGTGGTCTGCCTAACCTATCTACATCTCTCTCTATCTCCCTCCCTTTTTCGCTATGAATTATTGTTGTGCTTAAAGGCGGGTGAAGGAGGAGTGCACGCACGCATAATGAGGTCAGTCTGAATAGATGAGGGCGTCTAATCCCGAAATTAAAGTCATAGGATCAAACTGTCTCCGACATTTACAAACAGGGCTCAAGGAAATACCATGCAACGAAGGCGATTATCGGTTAGAAGAGGGGAGAAGGAATGAGGGGGAGGACGAAACCGCATTGTAGCGCCGCAGATCGGGATACATTCAGAGACTGTTGTCGGGAGGGGAGGAGCGAGAGGGAAATTGAACCGGGAGGACCCAAGAAGTAACGTCACTACAACCGATGATGACTTCCGAATACTCATTTATTCGAGTATCCTCTGAAAACTCGAGAGATACGTCAGACACAGTATGAACAACACCTCGGACTGAATAGAAGCCGTATAATGGATGAATCAGCCCCTCCCTCCCTCACTATCAAAGCCTGCAGCGGCGGCGGAAACACCGGCCGTTCCGGTTAATATTCGGATTTGCGGATTTGATATCCAGGATGAGCCCAGGTAAGAGGAAATTCTGGCTGTGCCGATATGAGTCGATTAGGCCGGCGGCGCCCATTAGAGTGCGTCGTGTAGACGTGCGCATTTAGCGCCGGACGGCGATCTGACGCTCGAATCAGGACATGACGAGGGAAAGAGAAAATGTGCCAACGACGGAGATTATGACTTTATAACTTATCAACGATAACGAGAAACAGCGAAGAGTCTAAAGTCGGAAGATGATGATTACCTAGACGTCAGCTACCCCACTACAATCGGGGAGCAAGAGGGGGGCAGCCGAAAGGGGGAGGGGAAGGGTACGACCTAATACGATCGAGAGTCGTGCTATAAGGGGGTCTAAATGCAGGGGAGGAGTCGGGGGAATGGTCTAAAGGAAGCCTAGAGACAGAGCGAATTCGCCGCAGTGATCTTCGCTTCGATGAAGGCGATGTGACGGAGCACCTGGAGAGAAAACCATATCATAGAAAGTGTCGTTAGCTTAGATCGGGAAGTGATGCTATCCGTAGATCAGATATGTGAGCAACTGGCGCTCTATGGTCACTCAAATGATTGCATCTCCCTAATTGTAAAAGCATACCTTTGCGAGTACTCACCTCATTGACGAAGGGAAACTCGGCGTTGCTGAGACAGCGTGTGAGCAGGGGTTCGGCCTCGGCACGCAAGCTGACGTAGAGGGAACTGCAATTCGTTGATGATGCGATATCTTGAAATTTGGGCCTTCTATAATCGGGCGTCTGGGCGCTGGGTCGGATGAAAACAATTGGATGATTGCATAACCGTTGTCTCTCGTATTCAAATGGTGCTACAGTAAGTAATTATCCAATTTTTCATCTGCTAGTTGACCATGACAAGATCGGAGATCGCTGAGCCTGAGTGCATCGAACCATGTACAATTTCACGCTTTTCTTTCCGGTTGGAAGCCAAAAAACCGAAATGTAGGTCACTTTTTGGGGGCTTGATGTTTTGATCAGTGTCCCGATTTTCGTTTTCCCGTTTTGTTGTTGTCGATAACTCTTGATGAACATTATCCACCACCTTTTTCAGGTGGTCTTCATTAGCAGCTCCTCAATATTCTAATGTTTTCCTCAATATCTGCATACTTGAAAATGTCAGTGATTGTTGTGCGCGCATACGTAAATGATCTGCAACAATAGTATTTTTGTTGACCACGCCTCTGCGTTTGGGGAAAATTATCTTGGTTGAAACGTATTTGTTTTCTTTTACAGTTTTTACTTATTTCAGGAGTAATATTTGCATTGTCGATGCGCTTTGTTTGCTCACCGAATGTAGTCTGACTCAAACGTTTTGTGCAAGGTCGGATCTCCGACCTATGTGGAATCTCCGATTCGAGACAAATTTGCGATTATAACGAGTTAGCGAATTCGTGCACTTCTGAGTACAAGACGAATCAGCAGCGGAAAACTCACGCGGGATCGAGCGTGTTGCCCTGTCCGTGAAGTTTAAGTGATTGCTTGAGCAGATGCGCTTCCGGATTGACCTGCAAGGACCGGATTTGTGCAAGAAACAGCGGGGGTGAAACTACACAACTACACAGTACCCCACTTCAGCTAAATTGACCAGCTCTGTGTCTTCATCGGAAATAATTACGCATTTCCTGTTTGAATGGTTAAACAACTTAGGCAAAAAGCGAAACTGATTGGTTGAAAACATATCCTTTTTTTCTGGCCGTCCAAAGACCAGCCACTTCCGGTCAAATATGTTTGATTGGTTCCGCACCTTCTCCATTTCTAGAGTTAGATCAGCCATCTCGATTGCCTGCTTGTATTCCTCCTTCTGAGTGTAGATGTGACTGAAATGAGAGAAATGATTAATCGAGAAGCCCCGGTAATTCAGGCATATAATTCTAAAACAGTAGAAAAACGTAACCGTGTGGGAGGATTCTCATCCAGATTGGTCACGCTAGTTTCTAGCGGAGGCGAGCATTGAAATTTGAGCGCTGATTAGACTGGGGATTTCCCAGATGTTCCAGATATTAATCGATAGGGCATGTAGTCGAGTGGTGACGGATTGTGGCGGCTATAGCACAGCAAGTTTGAATGAAATCAAACCTTTTTTTAAAATCGTTTCAGACCAGTCAGAGGTCGAAAAACTTCGATTATTTCTTTAAGTATTTGGTTACTATATTTTTACTTGCGTCATTCGACGATTTGACTTCACTATAACGTGCGTATTAACGTGCATTTTTGGTTGCTTGTTAACTGTCACGGTCAATTTCTCTACGGCAGTGAGTAAAAGTCACATGGTTCTAATAGTCCTGAAGCGCGGAGTTAGTAAGCTGACTAACCCGAGCGCGAGGGGGTACACCGCCCACGAGTCATCTCTCCTCTGTAGTTCTTTCAGGAGAAGTTCCGCGTTGTGGGTGTTGTTAAACGTGATGTAGATCTATAAAGGATTACTTATTTCTTGTAAAGGGATCAAAATATGCGATATTTCTCGCCGAAAATCTTATTGAACAAGGAAGAAGACTAAAATACCTTCGAAAGCGCGAAAGCAGCCCAGTTCTTGTGTTCGTCCTTGTCGACCAGAGCATCCACGAACTCCTCGAATTTGGCGATAATCTGAAGATTAGGATGAACTTGTTTACAGTAATTCGAATTTTGGGAATAATCAATCTTCCAGTACACTTCAGTAGAACCGTTTAATGGAAAATTATCTCATCTAAAAGGAGCTCAGAAATCGGATCTTTGTGCCTAATCTTTCACTCTCAAAATTTGATATATCCCTATATTGTCCCGTTCCCATGCGTTAATAGTCATTTTCCAGACAATGTCCTATATGTAACAAACATCATAAATGAATGTCAGATATCCACACAAATAGCACGTTTCGGGAATTGTTCAATACGATATGCACTTTGGTTTAGATGGGCTTGTATCAGGTTGGTGCATAAGTCTTTGCCGATTTCAACACTTTTATATTCGTGCCTACCGTTCGTATTTGACCAATCAACCTATGGTTTTTCATAATTGTTGAGTGCTTGGTTACTCTCTTTTGCGCACACTATGTCACGCCTGTCCGATCGAGGAGACAGGCATAGTATACCGCCGATATCAACAAAATCGAAATTCACATGGACATTTTGTCGGATCGGCTTTCCGTGGATAATAGTGATAGGTCTCAAATTGCACTACAGTGGCAAAAATTGAAGAATATATAATGCTTTGAAGATAGTAGAAGCTGTCAGCCACAAAAACCCTACTTGAGATCGGTATCTAAAATGGGAATGCTCCGGAACATATCCGATCAATTTCAGTTTATCAAGCCGTGCAATCGGGTCAAAGCGTCTAGAGATCTGAATATAACTGGAACACAAAGTACTTCTCTTGATTAATTTTTGATTTGAGTTGGGAGATTGATCGATATCAGTTCAAGAATTACATTGTCCAACAGTTCGTACTCGAAAACCGAACATCCAATTCGGCGCATCTGGTCATACACTGGATCCCCAACGCATTACGAGCCTGATCTTTCGCTATTAAACTAATGATCAATCCTTGCCCTGTCACTGATATTTATGACAGAATTCTTAAATCAATAGTTTTTGAAGTGTTCATTTTGTTCGAAAACACCCAAACCCACATTTTCCAATGTTTTCGGACAAAAATGCTTATCTTGTAGCGACTTTCACTGTCACTACCCTTCAAAATCCAATTCCATCTAAATTAGTCACTTATCGATCAACTCCAATGGCTACCGTAATCGATTTCCATAACACTTGTCCATCTTGGCAAAATGCCTCCAATCAAACGAGGGAAGATCTCAGGGAAGCGAAGGGCGCCATGTCGCGCGCTCCCGCTCCTTGATCTACCCTCTTCCCTCCCTCTCCCCGCCCCTCCGCCTCCTCTTCCCCAGGTGACCTTCCCTCTCTCAGAGTGGTCACACGCTTCCCTGCTCTCGCCCGAGTGCGAGTCTCCTTCTGGGCACATGCCCTTCCAATCCATTCCATTGATCCACTAGCGATCCCATCCAACTCCCCTCGACTCACTGAGGGTTCAATCTCCAGGGGCACCTGCCCATTCAATCCATTAGGTCAGAACAGGACCACATCATCGAATCCATAACCAAGTCGTCTCCGACACTTGATCCAATCGATCCATCAAGGGATCTCATTCCAATCGTCTCTTCTC
The DNA here is from genome assembly GCA_036245825.1 of Pristionchus entomophagus. Lineage (NCBI taxonomy): Eukaryota > Metazoa > Nematoda > Chromadorea > Rhabditida > Neodiplogasteridae > Pristionchus > Pristionchus entomophagus. The sequence continues at coordinate 31,271,776 of BTSX01000006.1, forward strand.
TTCTTCCAATCCATTCCACTTCCGTCTTCCAATTAGGCCTCCTTTCTAGTCCCTTTTATTTCCCTGCTTCTCATAATAAATAGTTCTATTTAAGCTCTTTCCCATCACATTGCACCTCACACCTCATCTAGTCTCCTAGCTTCCTATTCTTCCTTCTTATTCTTCCAGTCTTTTCTCCTTGCCCTTCTTCTAGTTTCCTCTATCACCTTTCTTCTTCTATTCTCTCTCTATTCTCTTCCTTTCTCAGCCACCTCCCAGCGTCCTAAGCCAACCCCTGCTCTAGCTCAGAGTATCGTGGGTTGGATAGTTAGTATATATCTGTAAAATCTCTCATATTTGAAACAGAAAGGGAAATAATTTTGAATATTCCTATGGATAACATAGACCCATGACAAGTGAGTCGAGAGCACTTCTGTTCAGGTCTGCCTCTTGGATATTTGAGGGGAGAAATGCGATCACTTAAACAGATAATTTTTGAAGTTGATCACATTTGTCGGCCAGTACTATCGCTATTATGAATCGAGGACCAATCCTGTCATGATATTAAAAAGCCCTAGTATAGGGGTACGCAATGAGCCATACGCGGTTTCTATGAGACGTTCCGCAGCTTTATAAAACCTTGTAAAGACAATGTAATTTTTCGAGAAAATCTCATAGTTAGTTAGATCCCCAGTTTCCGCTAATCCGGTGAACTTGTGTTAATTCCACAACATGCTAATATTCTTCGAATATGACCCTAAGTAATGGTATGGAGGCAAGGCATAATGGTTTGAGACAAGCAAAATATAGGAGGTTAAACTACATGCTCAAAATCGGCAAAGACTTATGCACCAACCTAATATGTTCAAAACAATGTCATCTCATCTATTGTTAGTGAAGCGTGTGACGCTGCATGAGTAAGCTCACACTCATATTTTTTCGGACCGATCATAGAACTCATTAGAAAACATCAACGACGTTGATGAAAACTTGCCATTCGAAGCTTCAATTCGACGAAAAACATCACCTTGTACGAATCCATGAGGTTTTCGTTGCGCAGAATTATAGCGTTGATTTGAACAAAGAAATATAGGACTCTGAACGATTAGGAATCAAATTAGATCGCTTATACACATGGCAAATATATTTTTCAAATATTTCTCAGAAGTTCTAACAGGAGTTCATAAATCCCTTTGAGAATGGTCATTCACTTTCAAAATAAGTAGAACTAGGGATTCGGATAGAATTATGACTCACTGTGACACCGTGGAGTGTTCTAGTCTCCTGTCAGTGAGGATGGTCAGGGCTTGCTCCCAACAGTCCAGGAAGGTGCATCGGAAGGCCGCGGTGGAGAAGAAGTCGGACCTGGGGCCGTGAGAGTCGACCGCAGCCTCGAAGAGTCTGGAAGTCAGCATTGATATACTGTGCCCTTTCGATCCAATATTTGCGCATAGCCCGAGATTAGCGTGACGTAGCATAGAGCCTACGCTACTTGGAAAGGGAAGTAGGGAGTGGCATCATTGAAAGGCTCTAGGACTTCTATTTGATTTCTTTCTTCAAAAAACGTGAGTATTATGTAAAGATTACGCTACTTTCACGAGGGAGTAGCTAGTGGTATAATTGGAAGATTCTATGGCTTCGATTTCTTTTTTTGACCATTCTCTAAGCGTATGATTGGTGTTTTTTGACCATTCTCTAAGCGTATGATTGTTGTATGATCGTAGATGTAACCGTGGCTGTAAGCGTGACAATCAGAAAAAAAGCAATTGTAGTAAAAGGATAGAACCTGCTGTCTAGCTCACAGCGCGTTATTTCTGAATTATTGCTGTAATCGTGACTATCGAAAGCCGGTAATAAATTGTAGTTAATTGTAAGGATGCTATCTGCTGTCTAGCCTACACAACGTTGATTCTGAATTGTCACTGACTCTAGGAGGCTGACGATTGAGTCTGCGGTCTCGAGTCGCATAGTTGCATAGGAGATCTTGAGGTCGTCGAGGTGATCGTGGTCGGGGGAGGAAGCGGCCCACTTCTCAAACTTACCCAGACATTCTTCGAACTGGAAAGGAGCAATAAATCAGTCATCAATATTTATCATGTCAAGCAATTGACGCTAGATGAGGATGGGTCTGAATTCTTCGATCGTTGCCGACCACTAGTGTGCGCTAATTGATCTTGTTAAGTCATCGCGCCATCTTGTTCTGGGCTAACCCTGGGGGCGCTTCCTGCTATTTGCTTCCTGTTAAAGGAGCACGACATAACGGAAGCATATCATACTAATGCCGAAACGACAGAGAACCTTGCGCTGTAGTTATAACACGTTCAGAAATATGGATGGCACTCTGACCTTCTCGAGGTTTCCTTGGCAGTAGAAGAGTCTCGCCGTTAGCAACAGGCACTCCGGCGCTTCGCTCTTCTCAGCTGCAGCAAGAGCTTCCTCGAAGTTTCGCCTCTTGATGCATTCGGCGGCCTCATTCAGACTGAAAATCGGAAATTTAAAAACAATCGATTGATCAATGCCACACAAACATATTATTTCAAGTTCAAGCTATCGCACACCAAACATACGACCTGGTACGCATTAGGGAGTATCGGTGTGTTCTTGCCTTTGATGTGGTACTCATTAGTAGACCTTCGAAAGTGAGTAGTCGAGCGAAAACGAGTACTCGTTCTCGCGCGAGTCCATTCTCCTCTCCATTCGAGCACTCGAGTGGTCGCTAGCGAGCACTCGAGAAAGAATGAGAGGAGAAAGGCCTGCATCATTGCTTTGTTTGGCGTGAAATGAAACGAGTCCTCGCGAAATGATTCGATTGTCGAGCGGCGAGTACTCATTTCCCCCCTCATAGACCGCTCGCGCCCCAAAACGAGTACTCGTTTAGAAAACTCGTCGAGTACTCGTTTTCTTTCGAAGGTCTACTCATTAGTGTTGCCGGATCGAATAGTTATTTTCTCCATTCCGCACACGATCTCGTATCTAGCTTAAACGTGTGCATAATAGAGAGATAGCACTATTTGATCCGGCATCAACAGTGCTCATATCCGACACACGATCTGTTCTCACCTCTCAGAGCTGCTCTCCACCTTCTTCAACACGAGGCTTCGGATGTAGTCGTCGGTGAGGGTCTTGTGGAGAAAAGTGAAGATCTGAAAGTGATTTGCCTGTATTCAATACAGTAATTTCCGATCCACAAGTTCTTATCATACCAATACCTTTAAAATAAAAACTTTTTTTTCACGGGAAAAAGTTAAACAGTGGAATGATCAATTTATCTTCCAAATCTGCGTACACCCACCTGATCCTGGGTGATCGGCTGGGGTTTGGTGACGGGGCTGAGGGCCTTCCTCCTCTGGAAGTCTTCCAGATTCTTCTTCTCCAGTGCTCCCATCAACTCGCTCATCATACTCATCATCTGCTGCCCGAATTTGGAGTCGATGTGCACTGCGGCCAAGGCGTCTGCAAAGGGTGAAGAGTGAAGCATTATCAATATTTGTTGAGGTTCTAGACGATTCTAGGAAGACTTTTGTGCAAGTTATAGCAGCTGTAAACTAAAGTTTCACATATCCATGACTGCCCGATTACGATTGCTCGAATGAATTGTACGACTGATTATGTAAGATCATGGAAGAGTTGGACGTTTCAAACTTCGTTGGATGGTTCGGCAACCTTACATTGGCTGATGATAGAGAAGATAAGATCTCACCAGCTAGCGCCTGCTTCGGCTCCATCGTCTTCAGTAGCTGCGACCTCCTGATGTAGGCTCGGGCGTACTTTGGCTTGAGAGAGATGGCGTAGGAACAGTCACTGATCACCTCCAGCGGACTGTCTTCAGAGGCCTGAGATCGGATATTTAGCACCTTCCAATGCGGGATACAAGTTGACTAGGGGAAGCTAATTGTACAAACAGCAACAGCGAAAGAATATTGTGCAAATATGACAGTGCAGGGAATTACTTTCACTTGAGGTAATGAGATATCGGATTTTGTTATCATACTTTAGATCTGATGATTAATATCGCAACTGGTGACATTGTCAGTACGGGTATTGGTTGTCAATTGAATACATTATTAACATTAAAGTACCTGCTTGGCGGCTCCTCTGTTCTGATAGCAGGCCGCGAGAAGTTCCGAGTACTCGGCGGCCTGTAATTGTCATCCATGATCATAGATAGTCCACTAACGCTGACTTATTTTTACAGGGATAATGTCGGTCACGCTTGTACCAAATTTACTTACCTTAGGTACACCACTCATACCAATTAAGGATCGGTTCCACCATTTCTCTAAGTCTCGCTTTCTATTAAATGGTCTTGCAAAGTCTTGGAAATCGCGGGTATCATACACCGAGATAAACCTGCTGCAGAAGTCTGTGACCATCACCATAATGTAGTTTCAGTGTAGTTTCAGTGTGTGTAGTTTCAGTGGATTATCACTCGATTCCTGCAGAAGCTTGAGTCAATAGTGTTGCCGGAATGAATATCTCTCAGGGGAGCATGCAGAATAAATATAGCACTATTCGACCCGACAAGACTGGTCACTCACGCTTTCTTGGTCCTTGTTGACATTCTTGTCGTGCATTTTTGTCTTGTTGCACTCTGTGATGACATCGGTGAAGCGCTCGATAGCCTCGGCGAATCTGAACAATTGGAATTATTTGATCCAAAGCAGGAAAAGGTGATAAAAAAAGGGTGCATGTAAAGCCCGAGACGCACCTAAGATTTCCTCCTACGCGAATAGTCACTGTTGTGATCAATCATGAAATATAGAAAGAAATAGTAATCACCTCTTCTGGATAAAATGCGTGTTGCCTTCCTCCTTCCACTTTTTCAGCTGCTCGAAGGTCTGCAAGGAAACAAAGCATTAACTATAAGTCATATTCTTTTAGCAGAATCGTGATGTGTAGATCTTGTACGGCATTCTGATTTCTTCTGATGCTGTAATCACTCGTGTGGTATGGACCATCAAACGCGTTTAACTGTTTTTCTCATTATTAGAGTTCAGCAAGAAACATACAATGGTTTTGCTCTTGCTGGCAGAGCCTGACTTGGAGTAGAGGTAGTAGGCAGCACCCGCGGCCACGACGGCCCCCGTTGCTGCCGCGATAACCGTCCTCGAGGGGAATCGATCCCCGCCGCCACTCGGCTCAGTGGACATCTTCAAAACGGTCAAACAATGAAGGTGTAATGAAGTGAAATCGCAAAACGATGCAAATGTGAGGTGGTAAGAATTGTTGAGGAGAAATTATGGAGTCAATTGTTTGAGTGAGTTTCACGTGACATCACATACTCAGATAAGATACAAACCCGATGCAAAACTCACGTAATGTGATAAGATAAACCGAAAACTAATAGTGCGTGCGCGTCAAGTGTGTTAGTTTTCTGTTGTTTTTCATGTTGAGAGTCCTTCAATACGGTAACTGCGTCTCATGCGATCGGAAACTGACTTATATTTCAAATGATTATTAATAAATTGCTTTTGCCAATCAACAAATTATTTCGAGTGGTCAAGAAATCGATAATTTATCAGTCTCGCTTGGAGGGGCAAAATATGTACACAAAAACGAAACTGAGTAATGGATATTGCAAAATTTGCAAGCGAAAAAAGCATGTGGCATGTTACTCGAAATATATCTTGTCTTGAAATGAGACAATAAATAAGTGAATTGCTCTTTTAAATCGCGTGTCTATCGCGACACTCTATGCATAATATTGAACATCCCTGAATTTATGGGCCATATGGTCGGAGAGTCGTGTGTAGTAGTCATCAGCTCCAGTGTCCATCGGTATTGAGAGATCACCGTTCCTCCTGTAACCGTAACCCGATATCGATTGGACCGATCAGTTCCATACTTTCTCTACTCACTAGGGATGCCCGAAAGAAAACTGTTCTAACTAAGTTTCAGTTTTTAAAAAATCGCCGGAGCGATCAGCAATCTTGGATATTCTGATCTTATCCGACTGAATTCTCTACTACTCACATCGCCTCCTTGAAGTTGTTCATCTGCCTCTCGGCGGCCTTCTCGCTATCAGATAGGGGGACGGGAAGCCGGGTGGGGGAGGCAGCGACTCCGTTGAGATAGCACATCATGTGGTACAGTGACTGAAAAATAATTGAACAAATAGCTCCGTAACATAAAACGGGATTCACAGCAAAATCGTTCATATGCATAATTGAAAATGCTAACTGAACGAGCGAATTATTGAAATAGACCCACCTGGATCTCAGGGAGAAGCAATTTTCGTCCGACTCTTCCCTTCATTTCTGCGACGAGAGTGCACTTGACCGGCTTGGCCGTGCCCTGAAAGAATCATATTACATAATTATGATATCTTTAGATGTTCATTTTTATTAAACTTGAAAAAAGTAATTATCTACCTTGATGGCGTTGTGTGCAACGATGATGAACTCGTATCTCTCCGGGTTGGTCGCCCCCTTTTTGACCATGGTTCCCGCGGGCACATTCTCCGTTCCGCCCTGGATGAACACTTGTTTGAAATAGTGATGTCGTTTCGGTTTTGACTCTCTCCATTCTGCACACTATCTCGACGGTCAGAGCGACTAGAGAGTGTGCAAAACGAGGAGAGTCGAAAACCGAAACGACATCACTAGTTTGAAAGGGTTAGCTACATGAATAATGACGATAGTGGACAACATGAGAAGAATAGTGCACAATGAACGATTTTGTTATTCAAACTAATGATTATCATACCTGGTAGAAGAGCCGGTCGGACGTGTTTGACATGCAGACGACGCATTGGAAAGTGGGCCTGGAAGAACATAGTTCAGATTGCCACTGATAATGATTATTATCCTCTGTTATTATCTGTATAATTCAAAATAATTATTTGACTCTTACTAACCGGTAGTCCCTCAGATCGGGCCTATCTCTTGTGAGCTGCTTGATTGCTTCCTTCACTTGTGTCATCTCGTAGGCAGCCTGAATTAGTGGGAAATATTTTGAAAAATATGCAAATATTTCGTAAACCTATTACGAAGAATGCGCAAGTATCTTGCGTGACCTCGATCCTTCTTCAGTTCTCCCTCGCTCATTCCCTTCAGGAAGAAGAGGATTGATGTCGGCATCTTTCCTTTGTTAGACTCGGCGTAGATGTCCATGGCTTTGATCAAATGTCGCCCGAGATCCTCGATTATGGCCTAGAATCAAATAGGATCATTCATACCAGACCAAACGAAGGACCTAAACCATATGACAATGAAGATCATCAACACGTATTGGTAATAGAGTTGAATTTAATTGAATCAATCTCTTCTCACCATCCTCTTCTCAATAAACCATGAGATTGCGGATCGCTTGCCGGGCTGACTGAGAGTGAAGGCCATCTAAACAATTTTGTAATGCAAGCACTTTTTCGAAAACATTAAACGTTCATTTTGATGCCATTAATTATCGAGTAATATGCCGACAGTTACATATAGTCGAAACGTACTCCAACACAAGTGGGCTCCTTCACTTCATTTCCCACTAGTCTATCGGCGTAAGAGAGAGTGAGAGGCCGATGAACATCCGATTCTCGAACCAATCCTCCTTCGCTCTGCAATAAGTATTCTTGCGGACCCATAGTTGTTGCTTGTATAGCAAACTCATCGGTTTGCAACAAAAAAATTAATTGAGGTTACTTCCATACTTCAGCTTCGAATCAGCTTCAAGGTCTTTGTTCTTCAGCTCGGGCGGCACCTCCGGATTCGTTACGACTCCTGAAAGGAAGTTACCGTAACCCAAGTCGATGTTTTACGGTACCTCCAAGTTTCTGGTTCATCTTGGCAGTTTTGTAGAGGGGTACGTTCTTGGGCACCATGAGATCTTTGGCGGTGCTGGCGCAGATCAGTTGAGTGACGACGCCCAACTCCTGCTCCAGCAACTTGACCATGTCTGAAAGATAGAATTTCGAAAATCAAAAGAAAACCGACACGGCATTGAAACGATCAATGTGGTAGTGATGTGAGACGGACGGTCTCACATCACTGACATTACTTACCATGATCACATTCATTACTTACCATGATTGGGGTCCATCTTTTCTCTAGTCACGAAGAAGAACATAGAGGCCCTTTCCCTCTCCTTCAGCATCAGTCGCCTCAGAGAGTCCACTTGGCCACCGATGATGTTTGGATGGATCCTCTGGCGGTAAAAGGTGTCGCTCGACAATTCGGGGCTAGGTCGGATGTAATCGATTTTGAAGAAATAAAACAGGCTTTGATCTCCTCTATTTTTGGTCACTTCTCTAGCTCCGTTTTTCGATCTGAGCCTTCTGAATCCCGCTACGATGGGACGTCAATTTGGCCAAATTCTTGTTCTGCGATAAAAAAGTGCCCCGAAAAGGGTCAAAATGGCCGTAAATCTTGCGTACCCGACCAGAATTTAATTCTCTACAAATTTTTTTAAAAAATCGATTGTCTATCATATGTCGTTTTTGAGTTACAGTAGTTTTTTGCCCCAAGCATTTGAAAGCTTCGCAACAAGTTGAGTTTGTAGAGAATCTTCTCCTGATCATTTTGGTATATGGGTTGTGGCATTTATCGAGGGACAAAGTGGTTTCGCATTCGATTATGTGACGCGAACTCGCGTTTTTTGAGATTTTCCTAGCGTAACTTTTTAGTTTCGATGTTTCAAGACCTCTAACATAGAAATTCGGCTTCTACGTGAAAAAATACGCCAGAAAATCCTATTTTTTTTTTCGGGGCACTTTTTATCGCAGAACAAGAATTTGGCCAAATTGACGTCCCGTCGTAGCGGGATTCAGAAGGCTCAGATCGCAAAACGGAAAACGTCGATTCAGAATCGAAAGTTAACTTTTGACTCGTATGAGATTTCTTGCCCATACTTGGTCATGACATAGCACACCCACCGAGTGTTAGGGACATGCCATTGGGATATCAGAGAACTCTGGTTGATGCCTAGTGATGAGTCAAACAACACAGGTTTTTTCTAGTCGGATTTAAAGCTCAATTAATTTTCTCTCAGATTTCACATACGGTGTGATAATAGAAGACCTCAATACCTTTTTGATGAACATATGTACTCATGGGAGGATGACGTACAGTGGCTTTAGACTGGCTCAAAGTAGGGTCCCTAAAAAAATAGATTTTCGTTCATAGACATGTTAAAGACTCGTTCAAAAGCTCAAAATGATTCTTACCACAATTCCTGATGATCTCCAAAGTTTGATAACGATAGCTCTCAATTTGACCTCAGAGCACGAATTTTTCACTTTTTCACATATGTTTTATCTCCCTTTTTTGGATGATCACAATTCTAAGGCCGATTTTCGTACGAATGTCTTTCCTGAACAGGTTAGTTGCAAATCCATGGAATATACGATTCCCAACTTTTTAGAGCATTTGAATAACTTTCCCGTCCGCGGCAACCGAAAATCCGAGGTCAATCGATTTTCAACCCAGAAAATGACCATGATACCCCCATCATTAGTCGAAAAAAAATTTCTCTCAGAACTTCCTGAATAAATTTTTTTCTGTGATATTATTGTGTGCTGAGTACGAATTTCGGTATGAGAGTCCATGATATCATTAATGAAAAAAGTTAAAATTTATTATGTCGAAACATAGCCGATTTTAAAAATCTTTTGACCTCTGATTTTCGGTTGCCGCGGGTGAGAAAGTTATCCAAATGCTCTAAAAAGTTGGGAATCGTATATTCCATGGATTTGCAACTACCCTGTCTAGAAAATACATTTGAACAAAAGTCGGCCTTGGAACTATGATCATCCAAATTAGGAAGAAAACAATTATTTAAAAAAGTGAAAAATTCGTGCCCTGAGGTCAAATTAAGAGATATCGTTATCAATCTTTGGAGATCATCAGGAATTGTGGCAAGGATCATTTTGAGCTTTTGAACAAGTCTCTAGCTCGTCTATGAACGATAATCTATTTTTTCGGGACCCTACTTTGAGCCAGTCTAAAGCCACTGTACGTCATCCTCCCATGAGTACATATGTTCATCAAAAAGGTATTGAGGTCTTCTATTATCACACCGTATGTGAAATCTGAGAGAAAATTAATTGAGCTTTAAATCCGACTAGAAAAAACCTGTGTTGTTTGACTCATCACTAGGCATCAACCAGAGTTCTCTGATATCCCAATGGCATGTCCCTAACACTCGGTGCGTGTGCTATGTCATGACCAAGTATGGGCAAGAAATCTCAAACGAGTCAAAAGTTTTGAAAGAATAAGTGACCCTTGACTTTCCGAGGCTACTGTATATATTGGGGTGTCCCAAAAGTCCTGTCGTTTTTTTGAAGAATATTTTTTCAACTGTAGAGAGCCTTATCGAATCCTGCTAAGCGGCGATTGATGAAGTAACTTTTGACCTTCTGTTTCAATACGTGAACCAGTGAAATCATTTCAATTCCGAGGAGCTACGGTATGTATAACTGACCACACTAAAAACACCCACATTCAGTTTTCGTTCAAAAAATCCGTTCTCTTTTTTTTTTAATAGATAAAAATCAGTTTAGTGTTTGCCACAAATAGGAAGTAATCCATACTCAATATGCGCACCATTCCGACTTCCCTTCTCGAATTGCATCATCACTATGAAACTTGAATTTCCCACACATTATTCTAAAAAATTTCGAATTTGATTCCGGAAATCGATCAAAATATTTGCAAATAAATCAAAACGTTGAAAAATTAACATTTGAGCGCAATCGAAGGGGGCAAAAATAGATAACTAAAAAAACGACCTCTGAAATGGACATGGTTTTCACATATTCTTGATTATTTCTGAGTTCTCAAGCGATATTTTTCATTCGAAAATTTTATTTAATAGTCTGATTCCTACTACTACTATAGTATTTGTTTGTGCTTCGGAATGTCAACCGCTTCTGTTTTATGAATGTTTTAAAAACAAGGTCGAAAAACATACATTTTCTAATATTGCTTCACCATTAGGCAATCTCAGGATCTACTCGAAATCGAATAAATTAGTGCAGGACTACTTGCACCTATTAACAACGAGTGAGAGATATTGCGACCTACGGTTCTCTTTAAATAATAAGAAGAAAAACGGCGACAAGACTTTTGGGACACCCCAATATGTATATATATTTAAATTTGTTTTTGAAATCTGAATTGCACAATTAATAGAAAACTCACGTCAGGTTTGATGCCTGCCAAGCCGACGACGTTAGGCTTCGAGAGGAGCGTCGCTTCGACGTTCGAGAATCCCTCCTTGATCCTTACCTGAAATTAATCTTTCTGCACTCTTATTGTTAACTCAAAGGCGCTACTGAGGTCATTTCTAGGGATTTTGTTTTTATATTCATTTTATGTATACTTCACTCATTCCTTCTATGTATCCGATTTATTTGTATTACCGAACCCTGTTTTTTTTGCAATTCAAGAGCATTTTCCAATCGATAAAGCGTTGAAGTATTTGTTCTTCGCGTCCAGTCCAGCGATATCCCTGCTCATCTCGAGATCCTGGCCGAGAGTCGCCGGTGCACGGCACGACTTCTGAATTGGATCACAAATACATCTATACATATCTCCAGCTCTGGAGGAAAATGTTACTACACAATATAAGAAATGCCGCACTGTCGATCTATGAGTTGGCACAGATCACATATAGTACGACGCAAACTTGGTATCCACCGAACAATCTCGATGTTGAGAGCACTTGCCCTTGTTATAATCCGAATCACATTTACCTCATTAAACTACGTAGCGTTCGTTTCAGACATCTAGATACTGTTTTGCACACAACTTTCGGATTTGAGCTACATTTGCGGGGGAGAAACTCTTTGCCCAAACTTTTCAAGTGGATCACACTAGTTCATTAGCGGGTCCCATGATGAATGTGTACTTGTGGTGTTAGGAAAAACAAGCAAGGTTGAGTGTTCTGTGATGCAGTTCCGTCTTCATTGCAAACGGACACCACCAGGGATCGAAGAACTGGAACCATCTATAGGAGAATCTGGCACGAGCTGCGCAGCGTCTGCTAGTGCAGCAGCAGCTGCTGCAACTATAGCAAGCTCACACAGCAGTCATGCACGACCAGAGCAACTATCCAGTGGACCAAGTTGAAGCTAGTTGGTCATTTACATCTGATACCTCTGCATCAATCTTGTTCCGTTCATGTTCGAAGATCGAGTCATCACTATTGCCGAATATTTCCTGGAGAGATATAAGGTGAGAATAAAAACAACTTTGTATACCAATTGCTCGATTCACTACCCTAGCTCTCGCTCCAAGTACTTTGTACACTATCTGTGGACACAGTCCAGTGTTTGAATCAATCTTACAGATACGTCTCACCCATCCTCATCTTCCACTAGTTATCCAGAAGAGACACGGTATATCTCATTTGCCACTTAGACGGTTAGAGCGATAATTCATACATTCTGAGCATTGCGATTCAGGTGGGAAAGGATCGTCGTACCATCAGATCGAATGTCTTGACATCGCCGAGGGAGTGCGAGTCACGAACCAGAAGATGACCCGACAGGCGCAGGAGTGCATGATCGCGGTGAGTCTTACCGGATCGAATACCACTCTTGTAATTCGGCGAACTTTCTCGTCGGTAAGATCGACTATATATATTTATTCAGACATATCAACCCATCAGCCCATAGTCAGGCATTATTCAGTCAATATTTAGCCCAGCCCATATTCAGGCATATCTGAACATTGATATAGCCATCATCTCTTCGAGATTGTTTTAAAAGAGGGAGATCTGAGATTCATGGATTGATTTCTCTTTAGGGGAACGTTGTCCTGAAGATTTTTTTTGCAAAATGGGGAGATCAAAGATCAACTTACTCATCCGCCGATGCATTGTGGAGACCCTTGCACTGGAACGTCCGTCTCGATGGGAGATGAGCCATTATCAGAGGGAGATCTGGGATTCATGGATTGATTTCTCTTTAGGGCATCACTAAACACATAAATCATCATATAAAACTCCACGGGAATCGCCTAGATGCTCACTCAAAGTTTGTTATTAATTTTAAAGATACTGTTCTCCATCATGCAACCCACTCTCGAGTTCTTTCCGCAGTTCGTAGCTCGTGTGAGGGTCCTTTAGATAGCGAGCCAATTCCACCTCAAAATACGTTTGATTTGTTCACGCAGAAAAGGTGAATTTGCTTACCGGGTTCTTCTTGTTGCTGAAGATCCTAATGTAATTGGGTAGAGGAGTTTCAGGGAAAAACATGGAGATCTTACCTGAAAGTATGATTTAAATTGTTGATTTTTTACTTTTTTTTACAAACAAATTGTATGATGATATCCAGTTTTAGGTTGCCAAAACTCACTGTCTAACTGGATACAGACATTTTCTCCGATTGTTTTGCAAGCCGTAACGATTCCTTTCCGGAGTTCCTGAATGATAAGTGAGTAAACGACTATGCCCAATTGCATTTCGGTTTCGTTTATAATATCAAATTTGCCTCTTCTTTTGAAGAAGGTAATAGAGAAAATCACACCTTCTGATCATTCGTGCGTTCTCCCTTCTGCATGTATGCTGCATCTCGCTTGACGTCGATTTCATTCTGCGTGCAAGAAACGTTTATTCCCTCCCGCATATGTATATTCAATTTTTTTCTGCTTTTCCCACGAGTAGTAATCATTCAGCAATTCTTTGATTGTCTCCCAATCTCTTGTTGATTTAGCTCACCTCTGAAGCTGCTGTGTGGCCAGCACGTCGAAGAACTGCAGTACCTGAGGCGTCTTCGCGTTCTCGCCCTGCATAATGTATAGCAATCATCATATTTGGAGGAGAATCACTGCATTAATGGTCTATCACATAAGCCCTGTAACCAGGCGCATACAGAGCGCAGATGAAAATAATTATATTTTATGCTAACATAATCGATATCAGAAGTCTTACATCGATCCGGAATGCCTCCACTTGTGTGAGCTCCCATCTGATTGGTTCTGTGGTGTTCGGAACGTAGGTCGCGATCCAGTTCGAGTCGATCCAGACATTCTGATGTTTATCTTTAATTTTTACGATTGGCGAATGGAGATACATGTTCGATGACGCCCTGGTGGTTCGGCAGAGGCACTGCGGTGTAGTAGGAAAAGCCGAAGTCGAAGGCGCAGCAGTCTCTCCACTGTAATTAATCATGATGTTGATCACATGTTCCTTCTTCTGTGACCAACCTAGGGTGATGGTCTAGAGCTTAAATATGTGGGTATTAGTGTTGTCAGAACGGAATGCGCACTGCTCATACTCCCCATACTCTCAGAAAAAACAAAAATCAATCGAAATAAGCAGAGGCGGATGCCGAGTTGTAATCAGTACTACTCATGGCTATCAGAACATGTGTATTATCAAGAATGTTACTGTATAAGTACGAAGCAATGAGGATTGATGATTAGCTTTGACGCTAGTAGGAAATTGGATATGCATCAAAACTAGCATACAACACACTTTTTCCACCCTCTCCCTTCTCTCTATCCGTCTGGGAGAAGAATGGTCTGATCACACTCCCTCGCAATATCGCTTCTGCTCTGTCTCACTGACATTATATCGCAATACACTCGCGCTCAACTCGATACAGTGTAATCTCCAACTGGGATTTGAATGAAAATTGACCCATCTACATTGTTTAGATGAAGCTCTAATGAACAAGATTGCGCAACTAATAGAATGTTTACGGAATCTATCATAAACAAAAAGAAAAGATAACGCCATGAAGAACCTGAATAGGAAGAAAAGCAAAGAAACGCAAGAGAAGAGTCAATAGGCGAAGGGAACGAGAAAATAAGAGAAAGTGCCAAGAGTATTTTTTTCAAATATCAAAAGCGATGAGATCGTCTAACATCTTGTCAAGTGTAAAACGTGACAAAGTATTATTCTATTGCAATTTATTGTCATGTTTCGTCTAACGTCTAAAAATGTCTCATATTTTTGAAATTCTCACATAGTTTTCTCCAATTTTCTGCTGCCGGAAGAATTCCTTGTCCAGATGCACAGCACGCATCAATTCCACGAGCGCCTGCCGTTTCTTGTAGCGGACGTGCCTGACGAACAGTTGATCAGCAATTTATAATCTTCCACTATCAGATGAGATATGATAGAATTCACAAGCATTGCTCAACTGCTTCTATGAATTATTGGCACGAAAATCAGTCCGGAAATCACTAGAGACAAGCCGGCAGGAACAAACGACTGTCTCGTTTAGTAGTTTGGTAAGGAAATCAGAGAAGTGATGAAGAAGACTCACTCGGGAATCTTGATCATTCCATTGTTCAGCTCCATCTCTTGGCCATTCTTCTTCTTGATCAGGAACTTCAACTCGTGCTTGTAGATGGTGGAGGGAGTGTCGGGGCTGAGGCACAGCTTGAACACGTTCAGAACCACCTGAAAAACAACACACATTATGGGAGAAAACAACAAGTTGTAAGGGTTGAGTACTTTGTGAGAGTTTCTTCATCTCCTGTTGGATTTCTTCTCGCACCATCGAGACGATGAAACCAGATAGTGTATGTTGTTTTCGCCGGCTCAATGTTTTGTAGATTTACTCAATGACCAATCATTCACTCAATACAGCCTTATCTCAAGTCTTTGACACAATTGACGGTCTTTCTCTCGCTTGCCTGCGAGTACATGCGATGGTCATTGTGAGCAAACCCTTTCTCTCTTTCAGGCTTATATATGCCCCACTATACAACCGAGAATGTGTTTGATACCAGCTGGTGGCGAGTGATAGCCTAGCTAAACGCTTTCAGGATTGCGGTGTGTTTGATTGTGCTCCGGACTCGCTTTTACGTGTACTATGGGTCAATTTATTGAAACTAACATAATACCCCCGTAATCGCCAGTAGGTTGAACATGCGCTTGCGAAGAGCAATGTATCCGTTGATTATTAAAGGGACAGGAAAGAGTCCGAGGATCAGAAGGTACCAAGATAAGGATGTATTATCTAGTTCTTTCGGTCCCATTACACGATGCTGAAACAATAAACGATGTTATCAAACAAAAAATCATAAACCATCAGAATTTATTTCAGCACAAGGAAGATGCCAAGCTAGAATGCAATGGCAGTCACTCACTGGAAGACCGAAGTACAGAACCAGGCAGAGAATACTCATCGTTGAAGCAAAATGTAGGTGGTAGTGGGCAGCATTCTGTAGATATTTATGTATTTTTTAATAAGTAAGAGTTGATCGATTATCTTAACTGTGCGAAGCCTTAACTGTCGTTGCTTTACTATCTCACGATATATTTATAATATTTACATCACACCTTGTAAGAACAATCGAAAACGGGCGGGGAGTTTCCCCACCAAAAGTCACGCTCCACGTCACGATATGATGGAGGGGGTGGAGGAGAAAGGGCTCTCGTATTCTTTGCGCGAAAGATGAGCCGTCCGGGCATCTCAATATTTCGGCAGACTATGAGGTACGGCTGTCTGAGACGAAATCAATGAAAACCGAATGAAAATGGAGACGCTAGGTTAGACGATGAGGATTTCTAATGAAGGGCACAAACGAGTCTGAAACGTGGCCAATCTAGGCAGAATAACCCTATGACCGGGAAGAAGCAGCTTTTATGAGAAATAAGAGTCTAGAATGGCATGCATCCTTCCTTTTTCAATTGTCTGATTCCTGTCAGAGAAGATCCCGGAATTTCCGACTTTATTCGGACTCTCAAAAATCGTAGTGGAGAACAAAGAAGTCCGAGGGTGGAATGAAGATGGGTATGCAAGAATGACTCGTTATTCTCCTCTCCTTCTAGCAAGGATTACGACGGTAGAGCTATGTATCGCCAGCACATTTTCATGAAGCAAGATGACGTGTGCTAGATAAACTGAATATATATTTTGAAGTAAGATAAAAACAATAAATTCCAGCGAAATCATTTATCAATGGCTTGTCAGAGTGACTACCGTAGTTCGAGCACACTCCGGCAGCGGGAGGAGTGCGGCAGCAGTTGTTGAACCACTGACCTGAAAAAATAATTTTAAATCTCCGCAACTTCTCTCAAAGAACGATTTCATTCTCGAACTCAACGACATTACTCGAAATGTTTCAGTCCGAAGTTATGGAAATATCACAGTGGTGAATGAGAACTATTTCGCAATACCGTCTCTGCCCTCTTCTGATTCTCTCGCCCTCTAAAGTTCTGATCCGACGACGCGCCATTACATTCTCTCACCAGAAGGGTTCATCTTGATACAGGGCCGGGCAGGAGTGGGTGCCGGCTCGGATCCTCGAATCGATCAATAAATCGATAATTGGTAGATCACCCATCCGTGGCCCAGTTACGGTAGGCGCCGAAGGGAATGGAGTCGGCCCAGCTCCAGGGTCCGCGCTGGTACGACAGACCGCCGATGTAGATCTCGCGGCCGGCTGCGATTCCTGCGCATAGCCGGTTATGATAGCTTTGAGGTATTGTATTCTTACTCTTGACTGCCGCCTTCTCAGCAGCGGAGGCGATCGAAGCTAGGCGACCTCCCTGAATTTGGGATTCGGTAGGTCAGTCATCAATCGCAAACTGATCTCTCACTTCGTATGTGCAGGCCATGTTGAGCGCAGACCAGGTGTTAGGTGCGGACTGAGATTATAGATTACCTAAGGATGATTACGGTACTCACAATCAGCTTGAAGCACTTGGAGCCTGCCTGAGTCCAGCCAGAGCCGCATGCCGAGAAGGCTACTGAAACCGAGAATCGATGATCGATATCTGAGTCGATACCGTAGTACCTCCGGCGATCGCTGCGAGAACCAGCACGGTGGACTGCATTACAGTAGCAGACGGTAGGATTGAGTGAAGATCCGGGTAATAGGAACTCATTTTATTGTAGAAAATTGTATGCACAAGCAGCGAAAGCATGCCTAAAATCAAGCTGAAACAACTGAAAAGAACAAGAATAATTCGGAATCCTTGAATTTTGGGGAATTTCTAAAGGTCAATTGATTCCTGCAGCAAAATATTAACTAGAGATAATACATCCTCAAACCATATTCGACTTGCAACTTCTCATATTTTAAAATTCAAGCTTCTGCGTAATGACGTTCAGTGATGCGTATGTAGCTGATAATCAGTCCGCTCCTTGTAGTGAGCTTATTTCATATACAATTCGTTTCATCACAAGTTGTCGTTGTTCATTAGCATGTGAGATTCCACAACTCGTCTATCTCTCTCATATTCCATGGAATACATTTTTATTAATAGTCAAAAATAGAACCATGACCACTATGATCATCCACGAAACCCCTCGACCCCTTGCTTCACATGCGAAGTCATCTGCTGATGAAACTTCTCGAACTTTTTTCATTAAATTCTAGGAGAACATCTGGAACTCTCAGTTCCATTTTCTTCTCCACCAAGAGGAAAAGAAGAGATGGAGTTCGACAGAACTAGTTTAAAAGAAAGAATTTGTCTCCACCATACTTCCGCTATGGCTTTTCTGGCGAGTTCATACTTATGTGCATATATTTCAGGTTATTATTATGAAAAAATTAATCATTCATAATCATTTCTCAATATATATCTGGAGGGACCAACGTGATGTACCATTAAAATAGCATTATCATATTCCCGTTTCTATAATTCGAGGCTGCAATCACCGTCTTGAAGGGATGCTTGCTCATCATCCTCATTATCTTAGCCGTCAAATATGTCTGTCACTTTTTTCTGCTCTTTTTCTGTTCTGTTTGTCCGCTACATAGCACTACTTGAGGAGCATTTTTAGACATTGATTCCATCTCAGATTTGTGTATGATTGATGTATTTTACAGGCTGAGGACTATGAGGTCGACCCGACTGCCGTGACCCGACTGCCGTGATGACCACCGAAGATTCGTCCGAGAAATCATAGACCCAATAGCCCTATGACCAGACTTATTTATGGATGCGACACCTCAGTACTGATCATCATCTTGTGTATCTCTCTCACAATAACAATCAGCTGCTTTATCTGCTCATTGTAATAGAGAGAAGCCGATATTTGAAGATACGAATAGATGAATGAATATGCTGGACATGGTGCGAGAGGATGAGAAAATTTCGAGGCAGTGAAGACGTAGGTTCATGACACCGACACCTGTTCGACCGCTCTCATTTTTTCATCCATCTTTTAAAAAATATAAATATATACCAGGAAGAACACCATAGAGAAATATGCAATTATGCGCACGGCTCATCTCAACACCCTCACTCTTGGAACAGTATATCGATTTTAAGTATGAGATAGCAACGGATTGCAGCGAAATCATTTATCGATTGCTTAGCATAGTGACTACCGTAGTCTACGCGCTCTTCGAGCACACTCCGGCAGCGGGAGGAGTGCGGCAGCAGTTGTTGAACCACTGGCCTGAACCAATGAAATGTAAACCTAACGTAACTTATCTTTTCGTTCTCGAGGTTAACGACATTACTCGCAATGTTTTAGTCTGAAGTTGTGGAAATATCCCAGTGGCGCTATGTCAGATGAGAACTATTTCGCAATATATTTCCGTCTCTTCCCTCTTCTCCTTCTCCCCCTCCCCCCCTCCCCCCCCCCCCCCCCCCCATCCCCCTATGATCCGACGTAGCGCCATTTTTTCACCAGAAGGGTTCATCTTGATGCATGGCCGGGCGGGAGTGGGCGCCGGCTCGGATCCTCAAATCGATCGATAAATCGATAATTGGTAGATCACCTACCAGTGGCCCAGTTACGGTAGGCGCCGAAGGGAGTTGAGTCGGCCCAGCTCCAGGGTCCGCGCTGGTACGACAGACCGCCGATGTAGATCTCACGACCGGCGGCGATTCCTGCACGGAATGGGCGGTTACGGTAGATTTGAGGTACTGTAACCCTTACTCTTAACTGCCGCATTCTCAGAAGCGGAGGCAATCGAAGCTAGGCGGCCTCCCTGTAAGAGATACGGTAGGTCAGTCATGAATCGCAATCTCGGTCACCTCATATGTGCAAGCCATGTTGAGCGCAGACCAGGTGTTCGGAGCGGACTGCAAATATCGATTACCTAATAAATATTACAGTACTCACAATCAGCTTGAAGCACTTGGAGCCTGCCTGAGTCCAGCCAGAGCCGCACGCCGAGAAGGCTACTGTAACCAGCAATCAATGATCGATAACTGATTCGATATCGTACCTCCGGCGATCGCTGCGAGAACCAAAACGGTGGACTGCATTACTGTAGCAGACGGTAGGATTGAGTGAAGATCCGGGGGATAGGAACTCATTTAATAGTAGGAAATTGTGTGCACAAGCAGCGAAAGCATGCCTGAAATCAAGCTGAAACAACAGAAAAGAACAAGAATAAGTCGGGAATCCGTGTATTTCGGAGAATTCCTCGGCTAAAGGTCGATAGGTTCTTGCAAAGAATTATCCACTATAAGAGAATTAGGCGTCTTGGATGTCAATTCCACTTCTAAACATCTCCTAAACGAATAGTTACCGAAGAATGTATGACGATTAGTCCTACATGATGAATTTACTCGAGATTTAAACTCAGTAGTTTGTCTCGTCTTACGTGCGATCATTTTGTCAAATTTTTTTAGACGTATCTTAGGAAAATATCACCGATGTGTCTGATTATGCAGAATGAATTCCCAGTTCTCCAGTTCTCAAATCTTCTACTGCGATTTTTTACAAATTTTAGGCGACATCTGGCACTCTCAGTTCCATTCTCCTCTTTGCCTAGAGAAAAGGGAGGGGAATGGGTTGAAAACAACGCAGTTCAAAGAAAGAAAACCCGCCCTCTCAACCGTTCTTCAGTCATGCCTTTTCTGGTGAGTTTCAATTGTAATTGTTCACAGCGATTTGTCTTCCATAATCACTTCCCAATAAATATTTAGAGATAACAAAGTGGTGTTACTTTGAAAATCATAGGCACCGTTTGTAAGACTATATTAATTCGAGGCTGCGATCACTGCCTTGGTGGGATGCTTGCTGATCATCCTCATTATATTTGCCGTCAAATATGTTTGTCATTTTTCTGTTTTTCTTTTCGTGTATTTGGTCCGATTCTTTGCTCTACATGAGGACTTACTCATATGTTTGCTCAAAACTCTAAATCGTTTATGATCCATAATCTTAAAAGGCTGAGGATTACGACATCGACCCTACTGCCGTGACAGAGTGACCGACCAAGATGCGACTATACAATTATCGACACAATAGCCTCAGAATCCCCAATTTTTCCCGAGCCTGCTTCTTAGTAGTCATTCTGTGTATCTGAATTCCAACAGAAATATAATGAATGAAAGGGAGCACGTATTATGTGTTTATTCTTATGGTGAGAAGTCTTGCTTTGAAGAGATTGCGAATGCATAGATGGCGAATATCGAGGCAGAAGGTATCGGCTCTTGGCACATACAACTTTTAGAATGTATTCACTGTGTGATTAATTTCTTCTTAAATTTATTTTTATTTGCAAAAAATCAACAAAAATAAATATCACTATGCATATTTACTAGGTACAACAATGATAATAGGGGGTAACGAAGATGACACAGCTCAACACCATCACTCAATTACAGTAAGCTTCAGCGTGTTCTTGAGGTCGCATCGTATCACAAAAATAAGGCATTGAAAAGTGTCTTTTTAAACATTTCCATTTGAATTTGTATTCATAATAAATTGTATTTCATTGTTAGTTTCAGGTGAAACGAAGTTTTTTCACCAAATGAAACTGAACCATCCACTTCAATGACTACTGACAAATCAGACCAGCCAAGTATGGTGAGCATGTTCATTACAAAATTAGTCGCCGCATATATAGATTTATAATTGCGTTCAATCGACAATAAGTCACTCAAAAAACCTTAGAAACATGCTTACTCATCATAATAGTGAATCTGTAAAATGTATTTTGAACTAAAATTCAAGTGCAGATGTCCATGTCTTTCCGATTTTTTTCAATAGTTTTTCTCTAGCTCAAAAACTTAGTATTCTTCATTGATTGCGGAGTAGTGAGGCATACGAGTAGTATTTACACGGGAGTGGGAAGAGAGCGTAGAGAGTCTAGAGCGAAGGAGAGGTCTAGAAAGTGAGAGTGTATGGAACGTCAGGCCTCAAGTTTCGATCCCTTCCCACTTCCCTTACTCCCTTCCAACGGGATTATTCAATTTACCTGATTCTCCTCTGACTGGAAAAGTGATAATCTTCAAATAGTGAACTTAGCAGATGTCGTTCTCAGCCACCTATCATATAAAGCATCTCGGATGAGTGACAATTCCGCAAACGACATTTCCGCAACTCGACCAAAACGACATTTCCGCAACTCGACATAACTCGATTTCTAGCCACCCTAGGATCCTGGCAAAGGTGTCATTCTGATCAGCATGATTTCCTCTTTCTTTTGACAACTCTGCCAGGATCCTAGGTTGGCTAGAAATCGAATTACGTCGAGTTGCGGAAATGTCGTTTTGATCGAGTTGCGGAAATATCGTTTGCGGAAAGAATTAAAGTTGCGGAAATATAAAAGTTGCGGAATTGTCACCCATCCAGCATCTCTCATCCTTCCCTTTATTCGGTTGAAAGTGTTCAGACGAGCGGAACCCTGAGCGATGCGTTGCTACCCGACCAATCTGGCGGGAGAGAATGATGACTGAGAAGCAACAAACCGCCTGAAACGTGAAAGAAGGTTAGTATCAGCTCCATTATGTTATTGTGAGTATCGGATGACTCTAATAGGCATCATAAAAGTAGTTTTGATACAAAATACAATAACTTGTATAACGTGTAGATTGTATGTTCACTTAGGTGTGGGTTGCTAATGATGGTTAGAAAAAGCGGATAGATCAATTATGTTAGAATTGCATTGTTAACGAAGAAAGCCGACCACTGAACACAGCGTTTCAGAAGCATGAGGAGAATGTAGGCTCTTTAACGGAAAGAAAGAATACGCATCAAAGAAGCGAAGGCGGGCGCATTACTCTCTCACTTTTGTATTATCTCAAGTTTTTCTCTGTTTCTCTATCTTTTGACACCTATCGAAACGCTGTACTGAGCTTAGTAAGCGTCCAACTGTCAAACATCGATCGGTTCATGATCATTGGTTCACATATCTTATTGATGAAAAATGAGCGAGCTCTTATCGTGTCCACTCTTCTAGAATCCACTGTTGATCTATCCTATAGCTACCGTAACGTTGTGCTACTCAACAAAGACAAAAACAGTGGAGAGCATGTTTACATTCCCTTTTTGCTGTTTCTTCTTTTGGAACTCCGCCACTCCCTTTCTAGGGGTTGCGAGATGTTATATGTCCAGGTGGAGGGGGCTTATATGAGATGGAATAAACCGCAATTATGACCGAACCCATGCCGAACCCATTAACTGTAATTATCCATGAATCTTGGGGATTAGGACTCTGAAGCTATCTTATCTACGGAATAGGGAAGCCCATTGGCGCTCCCCTTTCCATTGGCAGGGATCTGTGAGGAGGGGATATACTTTCGATTCGACTCCATTAAAACGCTATCATACCTTCTATTAGTATACACAATGTTCACGTCTAATTTCCCCAAATGCATTCACTCTCACCATCGTATATAGTTAATGAGCGACAAATCCGGTGTAATTACGATGTCACGCGAGATAACAAAGCATGGTTTATCATACAAGAATGTTACAAAATAAGCAGTGGATAAAGCTCCTGATTATAGTGTGGAGCGGGAGACCGATCCCGGTAGGATGTGCCGTCTGATTATATAGCGAAAGTTGCATGATGGCGTGGGCGTGATGCCTCTGCTCTGTTCATCTGTCGTCTCTCTGAAACGTACAGTCTCTCGTCTCGCATGAATATTGCTCGGCTCTGCAAAACCGTTCTCAAGTTGAACTCGATGGTTGCATCATGTCCCTGGATTTGCAGCGACTCAACGTTGTGATACCTCTTTGATGCTTAGTGTTGGGTTACTGTATTCGCTGAGTCATCAACTGTTTCGTCATCTGTGCTTGTCTATCGGGTTGAGGAATAAGTAACGCTCGTTTTTGAATTTTTTTTTTCACTTTATCATAAAAACTTTACAAAGCACGATAGAATCTAAAAATATTCTCCATGCGCATCGATGACCTTCTGCCATCTACCAGGCAGCTTGTGGATGCCCTCGTGATAGAAGGACTGGGGCTGGTTCTTGAAATAGTTGGTCAGTACGGTCTGGATAGTGGCTCGGTCTTTGAAGCTCTGTCCCTTGAGGAAGCGCTGGAGGTCTGAGAAGAGGTGGTAATCGGAGGAAGCAAGGTCGGGTGAGTAGGGAGGGTTGGGGAGGACAGTCCAGCCATAGACCGCCAGCTCAGCCTTGGTCTTTCTTGCGACATGCGGGCGGGCGTTGTCGTGCTGAAAGTAGATTCGAGCGTCCTTCCCGCGTGTTTTTTCGACAGCGAGTCTCAGCTTCCGTAGCTGAAGAGTGTAGACCTCTGCCGTGATAGTCGTCCCCTCGGGTAGGAGTTCCCAGAACTCCACTCCCCGCACTGACCACCAGAAGCACAACATCACTTTTTTGGGGTGCAAATCGGGTTTGGGGACATCTGCTGGCTTTTGGTCCTCTCCGACCCACTGTCTCATGCGCTCATGGTTGTCGTAGAGCACCCACTTTTCATCACCTGTGATGACATTGTCCAGCCAATCAAACCGGCGATGCAGAGTGAGAAGAGTCGAAGCCATGTCCACTCGGTGATCCTTGTCATATCATGTCATGGGGGATCCATCTCCCTATCAGGTCATGGGGGATCCATCTCCCGAGTTTCCACTTCTTTCCAATCGCGTGAAGTCCATTCACGGCAGTTTTTTGGTCGACGCCAAGGAAGTCAGCAAGATTGCGCGTAGTGAGATACGGGTCAGCCTCCACCTCAGAACGCAATCGATCGAGGTCCAACTCCATGGGGCGACCGGGTCGGTCTTCATCTTCGAGGGAAAAGTCGTGTTTCTCGAATTTGACTACCCACTTTCTCACGGTGGTTACATACGGGGTATGTGTGGGGTAAACCTGCTCCAGTTGTTCATGAATGGCGGGCGGTTTCAAGCCAGATAGAAAGAGAAAGAGCATCACGTTCCGAATGTGAATTCGGTCGGGGACGAAATTGTGCGGCATTCTCGCCTGGGAGACTAGGGAGAACTGAATCGAAAACATGTGTGGAATGCCCGAGGGGCCCTCTCTCCAGTGTAAACAGGGGGCAGACGGCAACAACAAAAGAGCGAGCACGAGGGTTCTAAAGCCAGAGAGAAAAAACGAGCGTTACTTATTCCTCAACCCAATACTATGTTCTTTCCCTAACAATATTTCAAGGCGTTTTGCTAGGAACGGGCCAAAACCTCTCTCGTACTCTCTCACTTTCGCATACTATCTCGCCATTCCCCTGGCCGCTATCGCTTCTCTTGATCGCCTCGTGCAGAACGCCGTGGTCATTCCTCAATTGCAGATTTCGGAAGACTCACCTTGACTCAATCAGCGAGGAGTCGACTGTTCGTCGCCTATTATACTAGATTTCAATTATCTTTTGATAAACATCTTCTGCAATATCCTTGTAAGCACTTTGTTCCAACGCGTTTCACTCGTGAGATATACCTGCCGATCGATAGTATTTATCACAATTGTGAGTGTAATCGGTAATCAGATGGAATCACGAGAACCTGCTAATGGAGGTGCCAGCACTTCTGGAGCGCCCTCATCTACTGACATCAACAACTTCGATGGTGAGTTAGTCGTTGAAAATTAGAAGCTTTTCTCAGATTTGTTAGGCAATATTTATAAAAAAAATGTTCAACATAATTTGCAAAGAATTAGAGCCGTGAAATTACATTAATTTATCCTCATAATTTCCGATCCTCCATGTGAGGCAGACGTCTTCGACTGCGTCCAGATCACGCCCGAGCACATCAGATCGAACGGGTACGGTGCCTTGCTATATCAACCTGCCGGGATATAGAATAATGTAAAGATGTGAAACTATCTCTGAAAGTGGTAGAGTCGCACAGCGGGTGGTGATGAAGAGCGGCATCGTATGTAATAGTACCCAAACATCCAACCGTATACTTTTGGCAGTATCCTTTTCTCTATTTTGTAGGCAGTTTCTATCTATTTTTCCTGTTGTATGTTCCGGTAACAAATTTATTTTTCAGCACCGTCCACACAACGCCGTACGCAGGTATCGCCGAGCTCGTCGATAACGCCATCGACTCTGGCGCAACCTCAGTCAGGATCCTCTACAGTCAGTTGCTCTTCGTTTTCATCAATTGTGACTTTCATAGTTTTGAACACACCCCGTTCGGGTTGTACAATGAAGGTAGTCCATGACCAATCAAGTCTTATGCCACTACTTCATCAGTTGTTTAACGAATCACGAACAGAGCGGGGGGGGGGGGACAGAAACAGAATTGAACAGATGTCTAATTGCTTCTCTTGAAGAGGGACAACCGCCGAACAAGACGTGCGGAAACTACCTCGTCGTGGTCGATAATGGCCAGGGAATGAACAGGCAAGAAATGCTCTGAAACTGAATGGTTGATGGTCGATTACTACTTAAATGGTGTTGATGATACAATAAATAGTGTTATTGGACGATTCTGATCAAATAAAATTCTCAGATCTGAAGCACTGAACACGATCATGATCGGTTACTCCACGAAGAAGGGAAACTCCGACTCGATCGGACAGTTCGGAAACGGATTAAAGAGGTAGTTCCTGAGATGTTGTACGTTTCGGCTACGATGGATTATTGATGGAAATTCGGAACCGACGTTCGCTTGCCCTTGTCGAACTAACAAATTGATAAAAGTCGTTTCCGAGATGACTAATGATATCACCAATGACGTTGGTAAATTGTCTACTATTATTTCAAAATCTAATAAAATTGCGAAAACATGCGCTGAACGGATCCGTAATGCTAGAAAAAATGCTATAATTGTATTTTGTTCAGTGGATCGATGAGACTGGGGGAGACACTCGTCGTGTGCACTAAGAAGCACAACGAGTTCACCATTCTGATGATCTCTCTCAAGTATCTGGACACCATCAACAATCATAAGGTAGACACATACAGTATCGTCCATAAGTCATGGGTCACTTTTTCATTCTTTCATAACTTTTGACTCGTATGAGATTTCTTGCTCATACTTGGTCATGACACATCACCCTCACCGGGTGTTAGATGCCATAGGGATATCACAGAACGCCCTGGTTGTTGCGTAGTGATGAAGCAATCAATCAATACTTTTTCAAACATTGCAAATTCTTACACGGATTTTTCCTCAGCCTTCCTACTAGGCGTGATAATAGAAGGCCTCAATACCTTTTCGATGAAAATATGCACTCATGGGAGGATGACGTACAGTGGCTTTATACTGTCTCAAAGTAGGGTCCCGAAAAAATGGATTTTGGCTCATAGACACGCTAGAGACTCGTTCAAAAGCTCAAAATGATCCTTCTCACAATTCCTGATGATCCCTAAAGTTTGGTAACGATAGCTCTTAATTTGACCTCAGGACACGAAAAAGACGAATTTTTCACTTTATCATATAACCCTATTTTGGATGTTTACAGTTCTGAGGGTGATTCTCGTTCAAAGATTATTCCAGGACACAAAGGCAGTATATCCATGGAATATACTATTCTCAACATTTTAGAGCATTTGAATACCTTTCCCGCCCGCGGCAGCCTAAAATCTGAGGTCAATCGATTTTCAACCGAAAAAATTACCATGATACCCCCATCATTAGTAAAAAAAATAAAAAAAAATAAAAAAATTGTCTCTCCGAACTTTCTGACTAAATTTTTTTCTGGTATATCTTTGTGTGCTGAATCCGAATTTCGATATGAGAGCCCATGATATGATTAATGAAAAAAGTAAAAATTCATTATGTCGAAAAATAGCCGATCTTGAAATTCGATTGACCTAGGATTTTAGGTTGCCGCGGTCGGGAAAGGTATCCTTATGCTCTAAAAAGTTGGGAATTGTATATTCCATGGATATGCTACAATCGTGTCTTGGAATGACCTTTTTACGAAACTCGGCTTCAGAAATGTAAACATCTAAAATAGGGTTATGTGATAAAGTGAAAAATTCGTCTTTTTCGTGTCCTGAGGTCAAATTAAGAGCTATCGTTACCAAACTTTGGAAATCATCAGGAATTGTGAGAAGGATCATTTTGAGCTTTTGAACGAGTTTCTAGCATGTCTATGAACGAAAATCCATTTTTTCGAGACCCTACTTTGAAACAGTCTAGAGCCACTGTACGTCATCTTCCCATGAGTACATATTTTCATCGAAAAGGTATTGATGCCTTCTAGTATCACAACGAATAGGAAGTCTGAGGAAAAATCCATGTAAGAATTTTGATGGTTTGAAAAAGTATTGCTTGATAGCGTCATCACTACACAACAACCAGGGAGTTCTGTGATATCCCAATGGCATAATCCTAACACCCGGTGAGTGTGCTGTGTCATGACCAAGTATGAGCAAGAAATCTCATACGAGTCAAAAGTTATGAAAGAATGAAAAAGTGACCCATGACTTATGGACGATACTGTACGTCAAATGGGTCTCGAAAAAGCGAGAGCGCACGTCGGCACTCCAGCAAGACCCATATCGGCAACATGAGGAAAACAGCGTAATGTATGGTGAAAATCGACCATATCGACTAGACCACGTCGACCAAACTTGGACCAAACTTGTTTGGGCATATCGGCTGAAAATTCTAGGCGAGACCTCATTTGACGTATGGTACGACAACATCTCCGTCAAATGACAACTATCATAATTTATCTACGCACTAGGCGCAACACGAAATGAATATAATAATATTATGAATTGACGAGGCAATTAGTGTTGTGGTTGGGAGAGGTCATTAGTGAGGAGGTAGGTTTCTATTCAACGTTTGAAAATCTTGACATTGGGTGCGATGCGAATAGAATCGGATAGTTGTGAGTACAAACGAGAATTATCACGACTAAACCTACCTGTTGGTATATATTCTAAGTGTTGAGTTTTGCAAACACTTACGATTGAACCAAATCTTTTTAAAAATCCCCTTTTCAGTGCTACGTTCCATGCCTCTCATACGAGCTGATCGGATGTATTTGGCAGCCTATGCATTTGACTACTGAGTCGGACGAAAAGGTAGACCTAGTTTCTTTTTTTTTGCAGAATTGTTATATTCCGATTCATCTGAAAAGAGAAGCACGCAAACAGACAGGACCGATCTCAGATGGCAAATAAACTCCCATTTGCAGCACGAAAAGGCGCTCCAGATCATCCTGCAGTACTCTCCCTTCGCGACCGAGAGAGAACTCCAGGACCACATACTGTCGGCGATGGACGGTACGCAGTAGTGAGGCCAAACCTACCCTCCTCAGTTTACGTGCTCTGCCGTTTCTCTAACCGGCAAGATAGCAGAGAATATTGGGAAAAAAGACTTGATTCCGAATTTTCATCAATTCGAAAAGTTCTTCTAAAAGTTCGTCCAATTTCACTGTTTCAGGATCCTCCGGAACCTCGATAATCATCACGCACTTGAAGCGATTGGAGAACAGAAAGTAGGGTTCTTTTTTCAATTTAACACCATCGATTATCTTTAGTATATATAACGCGCAAACGTATATGTGTCTGTAAGTTCGGATTGAGAAATCGGAGACATGTAAACAACGCATCCCCTCCCTCTCCCTCTATCTTTTTGATTGCGAAATACGGATCACCGCGGAGCGGTGAGCACCGCCAGTGGTATTCCCCCGACGTAGTCGGGGGAAAACAGCTGGCGTTCTTATATTCGATGACTGCTTGATAGACTGTATCATTCAACAGGCGGCCCACCTGAGGCTTGAATATATAATGATCCGTGATATTGCAAACGATCCCTGCAGGTACGAGATGATTCCTTCGAAGAACGATCTGGTGATCAGGAGTCGACCAGCGATCGAGGAACCGGAGAAGAAGAAGGGACGGTATAAGAGCCTGGAGGAAGACCCGTATGAAGTGGAGTGAGTTGAGCAGAAATAGATATTTGACGAAAGGTACTGGGCTATCTTCTTGTATTGTCATCGGCCACAATGTGGATAGCCGAAGGCACTGAATGATGCGAAAAGTACGGATAATTGATGAAGTGAGTACGCTGGGATAGTACGACATGTATAGTAAGGAAAAATATTGAAATGATTACAGGGATCTGTTCCTCTCCGAGTATCTGTCTGAGCTGTACCTCAAGCCCAAGCTCGCATTATACATCGAGAATAGGAAGGTGAGCAAGATAGGAGCTCAAAAGGACCATTTCTCGTGTTTTCCCTCGAATTATCAACTCAACGGTACCTTCGCAGCTCGTATTCTGAGTACAAGAAATGACCGAGTCGAAAAAAAAAATTGATTCAGAAAAGTCCTTTGTGTTGGAAGTGCTTCGAACAAAGTAGTTTTCCGTCGGGTCATCGTTCCTATTAATTTTAGCATAACTTTAGCCCGGGTCATAGTACCTAATTTAATATTAAAGTTATATACGTTCACCTGTTAAAGTTAAAACTTTTCACAGGTGAACGTGAAGGACCCGATTCGTCAATATCTGGAACCGCGCTGGGCATATCTCGCGAAGGGAGGACTCGAGATGTTCCTGGAACGAGAGAAGCAAAGCTTGGAGACGGAGATACTGAGAAGTAAACTATCCGTCAGATATTGATTTAAATATTAAAAAAAAATTTTTTAGAGCAGATGATTCTCGAAGAAAAGACCAGGAAGGCCGAGCGGATCATGAATCAGATTCACGGTTCGAGACACGGTGTGGCCGAGTTGAAAGCGTCAGTTTGTGATAATAGAACCAGCTTCAGCTATTATCATTGTATTTTATTCATGAAAAATAAATAATAAATAAACTAAATTACTTGTTTTCGTTCAGACTGAATCGCGATCATCGATTAGCACAGGATGAGGTGACGGAGATCAAGAACGCAATCGTCCAACTCACGCAGAAGAAGAGCGAGAAGTTCAAGCCCAAGGAGAAGGAAAAGGTGCGTTTTAGTATCTGAATCTTCTCGTTTCATCCTGCGAACTATAGTACTGTCACGTATTTCTATTTACTGATTGAATACTATTACGTTCAATTAGAAATTGCATGAAAAATGACCAAAATGATAATGAAGATCTTCCCCTCTCATCACTTCCCTTGGTGGATAAATAATTGTAACTGTAATTGTAATTGTAATGATTGATTGATAGTATGAATCATTGATTTGTTTAGGCACCTGGAGCTTCGATCAGGGTCCACATGGGCATTGATGTGCTCAATCGTGGAAATCCGCGAGTCATCTTCTACACGAATGGACGACGAATCCAAACTTTACCTCTCAACAAGAAGTCGTCCAATGCATTCAGGTGCCTTCATTAATCATGTTTCGAGAAGAGCGAGAGACGAGGGATCGCGTGGATATAATAAGTATTGTTCAATTACAGAAAAGTGATGGGAGTTGTGTGCGTAATCGACATTCCCTCGACGCTTTTGCCGACTGCCCAGAACCGAGAGGTTGGTTGCAAAATGACCAAAGGAGCAGTTTTTTAAAAAAAAAATATCGCTTAACCTTTTTGTGCAAGTATAATATATTATAATTAATTCATTTTCTAATATGTTTTTAGATTGCCAGGGATTGTATTCCAAATTGAGCGGAAATCTACTCATTTCAGGGCTATGAGACTCCCTCGGAGGTCAACTTCCTTCTGAATAAAATCCAGAGGCTCGCCCAAACTTACTTCGAATACGCCGACTCGAAGTTCAAGAACGACAGCTTCTGGTTCGTTGCAAAGCGCTTCATGTCATTTTATATTTTATAACTGTGAAAAAATTCTCAAGTAGTTAGATAAGGATTCAAAAGTACCATCCGAAAGCCTGTACGCACGAGTTTACAAATTTGATCATGTCCCTATTATCAGTCTTCGAACCTCCCGTGTTCTATGCAATATTGATCAAGTTGTTACTATTCAGGGGACAGTTTGGATACTCGACGAATGGATATGCGGAGGACTGCTGCGGTACGGAGGCGGAAAGGAATCTCTACGCGTTGATAGGATTGAGGAGGCAGTGTGGTTAGTCGACTCTCCTCAATCAGCCTGCTCTCTCGCCAGTAAGAGACACGAGATAGCAGACAAATCGAGGAGAGGCCTCAATTCCTTAGCAAACAATTAGAAGAAATTATTGAAAGCATTATTTTTAAAAATATATATATTTGCATGTTTAATCTTGTAATTCAGCGAAATGCCTCGAATTTCGTACAACCGATGCAGCTCCAGACTACCTAGTGAGCTCATTTCAAATTTAGGATGAATTCAAAGTCCACTACATCTATCAACTTGTAATTATGTTTTATGTTTATTTTTTTGAAATTACATTTTGATAACTCTGTCATTTCCAGGCATGGTGTTCCCTCGACATCAAGGACGAACCCTTCGAATGCGATGCATCCCATAATGGTGAGGAAATTAACGTCTATGATACTATTCACAATTCTAAAGCATACAACTGTTGTTTGTTTTGTGTTCGAGCTGATCAGGAGTGCGCTTTTTTCAGTTGCAGGATGTCCGCCAAAGTCGAAGAAGGAATTGGACGCTGAGAACATCAAGTTAGTTGAATCATAACGCTTTTTTCTGTGGCAGTCAATGGATCAACCTTTTAAAAACGTAAAAAAATCGTTCAGGGAGCTCAGCTTGAAAGGAAAGGCCACATACTACGGAGAGTCTCAGCAAGTGGTGAGAAGAGTTGAACTGATTAATTTCAGTATATGTGAAAGATAATATCTTGGGGTGTCCCAAAAGTTTGTTTAAAAATATTCTCTATTTTATTTCATGTGTATTTCAAGGCTTAATCCCAAAGACTTTCTTACGTTTATTAGTGGTAGAAAACTACTATTTTCTTCCGTCTTCAGATTTCGTAAATGTTGTTTAATTATGACGCAATAGTCTGGAAAGTGGGTTTCGCCACGCTATATTCACAAATCTCTAATTCAACAAAGAACGAAGATGAGAAATCCAGAATGAAACCACAGTAGGAAATGATGATGGAGTTAATTTACAATTGAAAGAAGAAAATTTTCTATTCAAGCGACAGAAGAAGGTCTATTCATTTCACTTTCAAGCATTTTCCAGAGTGTAGAATTTTTCGTTTTTGAATTTTGCAGACTTATTTGCTATTCGATATTCCTCAAATAATATGTATTATTACTTTTAATTTTTACTGAATAGCGGATAACTAATATTGCACCGAAATTTACGAATTTTTATAAAAATGTGTGGGAAATGACGAGTTTTGTAGTGATGATGCCATACGTTTCAGGAAGTCGGGATAGCGTGAAATTAGTTATTTGACCACTCTCAACTCACTAGAGACAATAACCATATTTTTACCTCATTGCTAAATGGTAACTTGGAATAGGTGATTTTAGTGATGTCTGGTATAAAGAGCGTATTTCTTGGAAAGTATACTGATCGCACTGGCTCAGTTATCGAAACTAAAGAGCAGTGATAGGTCCATTTATCGACGGTTAGCGGGGTTCGATTTATTTCTTGACAGTTGAGAAAAAATTTTTTCAAAAATTATTAAACGAACTTTTGGGACACTCCAATAGTAAAATATGTGCAAATCTACAATTATCGCCTTCTGGCTTCAGATGCTTTTGATACCCACTAGATACGTTCTTTCGTTTCAGTCTTCTTCAAAGAAGCCCGCTGCCAAGCCGATAGAGAGGGAACTGTCGCCGAGAAGTGAGCTTTCATTTGAATGATCTTCACTCTTTTCGTCCTAGGTTTTCCACATTACATACTCACTTTGCTTGATGTTTCGGGCTGATTTACGCGTCAATATACGGCAGTAGAAATGTAAGATGATATCTCAGGAGTATTATCGCCTGCGGCTTCTCGAATTTCGCGTGTCTCTTCCAATAGCAGCAACGCCTCCCATCGGAGTAAGCAGTTTTATTATACTAATTAAAATTTTTATTTAATTTAAACATATTGTTTTGCTACCCAGAATCGGAAATGCATTGGTCGAATGATGTAGGTGAGTGGATGAACTGATCGTTATAAATTCATGCGTTTGGATCGACCGCCAGTGAAAAAGGAAAAATGAGAAGGATGGAATAAAACATGGACAAAATCAGGGCAAAGCAAATCCCTTCAGATGGATCGGGCGCACATCCGCGAGTGGTAGTGTCCAAGGATTCGACTGCCTCCTCGAGCGAGGATGACTCGTCACCTCCGCCTCCTGCGAGATCTCAGAGTCAGTTGATCACTCTATTATAATAAAGGAATCGGAATAGGGCTATACGGGGCAGGCGCAATCACTACCTCACCCCCCCCCCCCCCATAACCTGATTTAGCAAGATGGCTGGAGGTACGACATGCCGAATAGCCAGAACTAGATCGGACTCGATTGAGAAACGATGGTTCCGTTGATAGAAGTAACCCATTCATTCAGTATTAATCCAATGTTGAAAAACTGTCACTTGTCGAAATGTTTCTTTTCTACCTACTCTATCTTGAGTTCTAGAACATCATCACTCTTTCAGGAAGCAGGACTACAGCTACACCGGTTTCCTACGTCACCAGTCATCGCTCTCCGCACAAGAAAAGTTAGTGAGGATCAGCTTCTGAAGGGAGATGATTATGGCTTGTTTTCGTAATATTCATTGTCAAATGTATTTCGTTATCGATAAGATTGAGGGAGACAGAGGGGACGGTTTTTGCCTGCCATATTATTCGTAATATCCGGGCAGAAATCAAAAACTTCCGCTTCATTTTACAGTATTTTTTGTTGATGAATTGTGCTCCGGTGTCTGAGAGTGAAGAAGGTGAGTTTGTCGGCGATAAAAGAATCTTTCAATCGCAAATATTTTCCCAATTTTTCGCATAATTACTGGGTTCGGTATTCATACACCAATTTCGTGAAACAAATCTGGTTCCCATTTCGTCAGTATATATATTTTTTTCTCGTCAGTATGGCTTCATATGAGGTGATAGGAAATTACCAGGATGAGAGTTGAGATGTCTAAGTAATTGAGCCTTTTGCAGATGAACGTCCGCCTCCCGTTAAGCAGAAACGCAAGAGTACGGTCAGTGTTTCCTCGCAAATATCCTCTACAATCTTCATTTTTGAGATTCCCCAAAACCCCGATTCGGTTTCAGACGACTCCTCTTGTTCCGCCCCCTCAGGACGACTCGGATAAATCGGACGAGCGAAATGGGCACTATCCTTTGTTCCGCGCGATTCCCAAGGAAGAGGTTAGTGAAATATTTTCATGATGCATTCTGTTTGCATTTTTCATCAATATTTCCCAGTAAAAACGTCTCAATACATTCCAAATCCAGTCCAATTGTCCATATTTCAGAACGAGCAACCAGCGATCCGGCATAAAGTCGAGGAAGAGGAGGCGAATGAGCAGGTTGCCTGGGCCGAGCTGGCGGCCAGCAATTCGACCGCCGCCCGGTTGACTGTCGGTGTGTAAATCAGTACACATGCGTAGAAATTTGATGGGGTTGCAATTTTCGAAACAGCATGTCCACATATCCCACATATCTGAGGTCCTTTCATTCATCAAAAGAATTAATCATTAATTTTACATCATGTTTTGTTTCCTATTCTTTGTCGCCTTGTAGCGACATCGTATCTCATGCACCCCTCAATCCACACATTACTATCGTTTCTTTAACCTTAAATGCATGATAAATTATTATTATTTTCAGCATCTCCTGTTATGGATGAGTTCGGCCCCGTCTCGCCCCATTCCTCACGATCCGCCACTCGGGCCTACACTCGACCGACGTCGGTTAATGAGCGGGAACGAGTGGCAAATCGAGGGGCGAAGCAGCCAGAGAGAGGACAGACTGCGGCGGATGAGAGGATGGTAAAGAGATCCTGCGCTCTTCTGAAGCTCATAGTGACCAGACTGGCTTGGATGGGGATTCCGATCTTGTTGAGTTGTGGACTAGGGGAACTGAGAGGGATTCCATTCTCGAGAAATAGATAGGGAATGCGTGCGACGACTAACAAGTACGCATTCCATTGTCCTTTCCAGAATGCGAGAACTAACGTCCTTCGCAATCACGGATATGACACAGAGCAGCTCATCAATTCGATCGTCATCTGCGAAGAACTGAGCTTCAGGGTACTTTTTTGTCTAATAACCAAGCGTTTTCATGGAGTTTGATTTTCTGAATGTTCGTCATCCCATTTCTATTCCAGAGAGACAATGCATTGAGAGCGTTCGCCAAACTTCTGGCTGAAGCGGACGAGTCCGAGAAGAAGAAGGTTCGAATGTTTTTCTACATACAACAAATTTCCTTTATAATTAATTTATAACACTATAAAAAATTTTTTAATTCAGCTTCACGACGAGTTCTGCTCTATCCACAGGGAAGATCGTCCGCCGACTGTGGTGCTGGCAGATCTCCTTAAGAAAAGAGGTGCTTTTGATCAAGTATGAAAAAATAATTGTTTTATTATTTTAATTCCGAACCTGTTATTATGAATACTCAAGTAGGTTTCATGTTATCCTCTCATTTGTTCTTTAAACGTATTTCATTGCCTCCATCCTCAGTTATACTGCGTTTCACTACCTCCATTCTGAAGTCTCACCACTTATTTTTCCAGGAAAGATCTGGATTTGTGTTCTTCTACGTTATGAATTTATTGTATTGTAACCTGAATCTCATGAGAATAAAAAGTAGAAATCTTTTTCTCAGTCATGATGGCGAGTAATCAAATTTTATATCCTCTTTTCTCATGCGTAATACAATCATCAAACTATGTTCAATACTTATGCTAAATTAACGTACAATTACAACAACCATTGGAACCTGGAAAACATAATTTTATTCATGTGTAATCTGGAATACTTTCGGTTCTCTACCAATCTAGACAAGAAAGCGGTGCAACCGTGTGTTTGAGATCAACTATCGTGGCCATTCTAGTGATGCCAAAGTAGAACCTGCTCTCCATCAACCAAAGAAACGAGAGAGCATAGGTAATGAGGAGCGTCCGGTTCCGATATTGGTATGACTAGGCTACTCAATGGATGGAATAGGTGCATATATCAGCTGAATTGTCTTATCCTTGGTCTCATCAGCATCATCGAAACTTCCGCCTTCGGGCAGAGGAGGAGCCGGCAGGAACCAGTTGGGACGAGTGGCCGACTGAAATAAGTTTTTAATTATCGAAATAATTTCGAAAATCGCTTACATGTCCGTTTTCATGTGCGTGAGCCTTCTTCCTCTTCAGCCTCATCATCTCGAAGAACGTCTTCCTTTCGCTCTGCTTCCTTGGAGGCTCTGCCAGTTTGAGCTGAAATTATCCCGATTATTGAAATGCCAAACATGGCGTAGAGAGCGGCGTAGAGAGTGTGCAGAATAAAAAGAGTCAACGATTCGTTCTGGCATCCCCAAGTTGAAGATCATTCCAACTTACCGCTCCTCTCTCCATTCCCTCTCCTGACAGACACTCGGGCAGGGACGGTCGCTTGGGCAGGGGCGGCTGCTCGCCCGTCTCGGCGACACTCCTCCTCTTCTGACTGATGTCCAGGGCACCCATCCGAGAGCACACGTCCGAGGGCATTCTGCAGATGTAGGAATAGGAATATATACATATATAAGTCATATATTAACAATATTATTCAAATATGAAATGGGAAAAGGAATGGGTTCGGGTACAGTCAGGTTCTGGCTATAACAGACAATGCTTCATAAGTTGTCTTGTTATGCTAAAGTATTTATTCTGCCTATTCAAACCTGTCATGTTCAGGATTTGTTCAAACGCCAACCAGTTTATGTATTCTCGAATGATTAAAAAAAATTCGAGCATTTGAATGTGCTAGACCCACTCCTAACCTCTTCAGATCGGGCTGAGCCATGGAGGTCAGGCTGGGGTCCAGGATCGACCGAGCAGAAGTCTCCCCCGTGCCTCCATACCCCTCCGAGCTGTCCACCGACTGGAGGTTCTTCTCGATCCTGGCTGGAGCTGGTCGCTGAGCCTCTTCGAAGTTGGGAATCTCGGCGGAACGGATGCCTTGCGGTATAGAGTCATCCACTAAAGATGACCGTGTAAAAGATGAATTACAATATAACAAAGATCAGCAAAGGAAACTGTACTGCTTGTACTACCTAACGTAGAGATGTCATTTCAGTTTATCGCACTTTCCATTCAGCACAATCTCTTGTCACTAACCGCCGACACAGTGTGCAGAATGTAGAGAGTCAAAACCAAAACGACACCACCACTAAATAAGTGTAATGCTATTTTCTGAATACCTTTCAACGTTGATTGGCCGTACTCTTCACATGAATCCACGCTCTTCGCTTCTCGTTCCCTTTCATTTTCCTCAATCTCCTTCTGCTCTTCTTCTTGGAACTCCCTGTAGGGATACTCCTCGGGCCCGGGCAAGAACGAACACCACGGGTAGACTTCTGAAGCAATCTTTCACTCACTGTCCCATTTCAATCTGTTATTCATCAGAGATGTATGATAAATGATTTTCTTTGGCATCGTTTTTCTGTAATTGAATCAGACGACTAACTGTTCTCGTCATCCTCGTTGATCTTGGCTTCTCTGACGTCGAGATCTCGCTTGATTGGTTCTGCATCGATCTTAGTGACGGTGGTGAGTCGCTTGCGTCCTTCCGACTGCAGAACTTGCGCCGCCACGACGATGTTGACCGTACTGTTAATGAATGAGTTGGAGTCTATTTTTGTTTTTGTTTCAGTATCGAAATTTACTAAGAGAAACTAATCGATTTCCGTTGCAAGATACTCAAAGTCCATGAAAGACTCACTTCGAATCCGCCCACACTTTCCTCAAGCGTCTCGCCCGGTACTCTTTCACGAGCAGTCGCTTCATTCCGTCCACGTTGTCGAATCGACCCTCGCTCTACAACCAGAGGAAGTTATCTCGTGATGAGATACCTTCACATCTCATTCATGCTGTATTGTCTTTGATGACAGTAGCGTGCAGTTCGTCTCCACTTCGAGCTACCATTGTTCGAAATTTTAGGCTAATTAAACCATTTACGGTTACTTCATTATATCTGACGTAAACATGTCCATGTCTACTCATTCATTATACTCGTTCTTCCACGCTTCAACTTCAATTTTCAATCCCTCTCACCTCTCTGAATTGCCTATCGATTATTCCCAGCTCGTGCAGTATTTCCCTCGTGAAGTCTTTCGGGATATAGTCGACGATGTAATCGTAGATTGCAACCTTCAATGAAGCCATCAGAAAATGAAGTTGTGTAAGATCCACTATTCACTCTTCCTATGTGATACCAACTCGGAACCCCACTATCATCAATTTTCGCGTTCTCTTGTTACTCTGGCCGCGAAGAGCTGGTGAAGGAACACTAATTATTCATTCAGATTGTTTATCACAAACTCTACACAAATTGAGGCGATTTGTTTCTGAATAGGCTCAATATTCTCCACGTACCGAGTTCTTGATCAATCGCGGGATCTCGTTGTGCCTCAACCAGCGATGGTTCATTACTTGTCTGAGGGTGGCACGCTGAGATACGTTCCGATTCATCATCAAGTTCATCAGTTGAGCGGCTTCTGAAAGATTCACATGAAATCATGAATTTCGATTCGATTCGATTCATCATGACGGACCTCCACTAACAAGCTAATGCAGATCTCCGTTATTACATTCTGATCATATTATCGTACATGGTGGACAAACCGTGACAGATGATCATTTTTGGCCATTTTTGACTTTTTTGACTTCCAGCGAATAATCACTAATAAATTCCAATTTTCATTTCATATTTTTTGTCCACCCTTGTTTACGGGAATCGGCCGGGCATGTCCTGGTGAAATATTCCTCTAACATGGAGAAAAGTAACTACAGTAACCCAAAAAAATCAGTTCGCATTCGACAGCGTGACTTTTTCAATTTGGAACCTCAGTGCTCGCTCTCGGTCGTTTCGCTCGTTGTATTTATCGATTTGTTGGTTTATTCACTGTTCATGGTGCTGTTCTTGGCATAAGGAATCATCAGGTGCCTAGTACCGCTGCTGTTTGACCTACATTGATGGTTCTCCGCAGTCTGTTTTAGACGCTCTGCTTTTCCGCGCATTTCGTGTGCATTTGTATTGGTTTATTGGCTCCGCTCTTTGATGTAATTATGTTAAAATGATAATGCGCAGATGCGATCGGTCGGTGCTGCTGCAGCGGCTGGCCCATCTGCCGTCCTCGTCGACCGCTGCAGCCGCCCTACACACGAGCTCGCTGGCAGCCCGCAACAACTTCCTCCAGGTGTGATTTACCCACTTATTCTCACTTGTTTTATTATTAAAACATACGCACTGATATTATAGCAATTATGCACTGCTTTCACAGTGCATTTCGTAGCTTTGAAATTGGTTAGCACCTGATTTTGGTGTGTTGTTTCCGTGTACCCGTTACTAACCTCATTTTGACCTACTTGCAGTTCATCCACGAACGAAATAAGCCTCCCGAGCGACGATCACGCTCCAAGGACAAGAGTCCCATCACCGGCTACAATCACTTCAAGGGAATCGTCCTCAAAAGTTAGTTTATAATAAAATGTTTACTTGGAAAAACAACCCGATTCGTTCATTCTTATTGTTTATTGAATAATATGTCCTGCTGATTACCGACTCCTTGGTGGCTTGGAAATTAGTTACTACTAGAAGTAAGGCAGAACAAATTGTAATATCAAGGTTATTCATAGTAATATCAAGGCTTTTTACAGTAATCTCCTGAAGTAATCTGATTCCATTGTTGTCGTTATATTGTGAGAAGTCCTTAGGTTTCATTGAAATAAGTTTCATCTATTCTTTAAAGACAATGAGAAATGCAGTGATTCTAGTTGGGGGTCAGTAGTGACTAGGGCCCACTCACCAATAGAACCACAGCTTTCTTGTATCATTAGTGCGAAATCGTGGCTTGTAATTGCTATATAACATGGTTCGAGAAAAGGACGATTAGGAAAACTGTCGAGAAGGATCAGAGGGAGGCAAGATCCGGAAGTAATCGTAACCAAGAAGCTAATATGTCTCTCTTCAGTGGTAATCCGTCATCCGAAGCAGCCGAACTCTGGCAATCGCAAGTGCGCCATCGTGCGACTGAGCAACGGAGCCGAGGTATATTTTAAAATATTTATAATAGTAAAATTAAATTGTTATATTTATATTCTTTATTCGCCAACGCTTTTATGGGACGGGGAGTAGAGTATGATTGAGTGCGGATGATATTTGTGCTTGAGGTTGATTTTGAGACTTTGAGCTTGACGTTTCATCTATTGCAGGTGTGCGCCTACATCCCGAATGTCGGACACAACCTTCAGGAGCACTCACAGGTCGGTCGCTTTAAAGAAAATCATTTATCGTATCAAATCGAATTGGGATTCATTGAACTATGGCTTTCAAGATTACCCTACTCAAACCACTTCACAAAATTGCCTATATTTGCTATTCAATTCGGAAGCTTACATTAGGCTTACATTAGCTAAACAAATTTAGTAACTATTTTCGTAAAACTGCACTATTTTGGAAATGAAAAGTATTTACAATTAGCTATGGGCGCACGATGCAAATTGCTTGTAGGTTATCCTCTCATTGTTATTGTGTTAACAAATAAATCATACGTTGAAAACGATTTGAAACTAGATTGTTAGAGAAAGTATGGCACAACTATACTGTAGCTAACTATAGAGTATCAATCGATGAAACCTTCTCTCTCCCAGTATCTGACTACCGTATGCTATCACAACCACCGTAACCTACTCCTACTTCAGGTCATGGTTCGCGGAGGTCGTCGACGAGATCTCATTTCCGTCAAAGCCAATATCATCCGAGGCAAGCTCGATTGTGCTCCAGCCGGAGGCAAGTAGATCGACGCTAGTATTGTTCATAGTAATCGTTTCCTTGTTTGTCGTTGATAAAGTGCTCCAATAATGCTCTGATCGTATTTTAACAAAGAATATTTATCAAATCAAGAAATGAACGGACATGGTAGTAAAATGCGTATAAGGATGTGGATAAAGCTCACGTAAACTGATATCGGGTCTATGCTTGTTATTAAAGTCAACATGGTTGGAATTGCAATAGGATTGCATTGAACACAATCAATGAAATGGACACAACAGATGAGGTAGGTGAATAACTCAAAATAACATGTAACAAACTTAGAAACATTCGAGGCCAAAGGGATAATTTACGCCTCCTGTCCGCCCATTCCATTGGCCTCACGAGCCTTGATCTTCGCGAGAAGCTCGGGCTTGATCTTCAGCTCCTTGGGCTGTTCCCACGGGAACGACTCGTGGCCGAAGTGGCTGTTGCGAGCAGTCTGCTCGAAGATAGGGCACTTGAGTCCGAGATCCAGCAAATTATCCATCGTTACTACTTTAAGCCTAAGATTCCGTGAATAAATCTTTTAAGCACGTTTGTATGCCTAACTTCAGGAGCTTATTCAAGAGCAACTCTTTATAAGCCAAAACTAGAAAAAAGAAAGAGAGAAAATGCACACCTTCATGATGAATCCGGGTCGGAGGTCGAAGTTCTCGTTGACAATGCTGAGCAGCTCGAGCTCGCTCAGTGGCGAGGTGTTGTACGAGACGACGGTGATGGAGAGGGTCTTGGCCACGCCGATGGCGTACGACACTTGGACGAGGCAGCGGAGGCAGACGCCTGCCTTCACCAGCGACTTGGCCACCCAACGGGCACCGTACGCCGCCGATCGATCCACCTTAACGCAGATTCACATTAATATCCAGTATTCGTAGCATAGTAAAAGTATTTGTAAATGTAGATCACAAATAATACCAGGGAAGAAGGCATACTTTCATTGCCAAAAGTGAATAAGACGTGGTCAATACTAACCTGATCTCCAGCTCCAACATCTTCCTCGTTCTTTCCGACGTGGACACCGCTAGCGATCTCGGGCGCCTGCTGCTTGAGTGCAACAAGCACATTGCACGTCTTGTAGTCGAAGCCTGAGAAAGTACACTTTACACTCTCTCGACACATCACTCTGCAGCGATAAACAGAGAAGAGCATTGTGAAATCGTAGGAAAGTTCTATTTTTAGCAGTGGATGCATGTACGAACCCTTGCTGGAATCGTCGAATCCGATCTTCTTGACGGCGTTTATGACGAGACTCTGGTAGTCGACGACAGCCTTGCTCGTGATTTCTCCCGCCAGGAGAACCATTCCAGTCTTGGTTACAGTTTCTGAAAATTGAAGCAGAGAACCGTGTTATTTCCATCCCCGGGCAGTGTTTCAATCTTCGCCCACCCAAATATGATTCAGCTTACCGCAAGCGACCTTGGCGTTCGGGTCCTGGGCGAGGTGCGCGTCGAGAACCGTGTCGGAGATGATGTCGCACATCTTGTCGGGGTGCCCCTCAGACACGGACTCTGAAGTGAACAGGAAGCGCTGCGCACTGCCATCAGATGCAACGCATTTATTAATTCTTTATTTATATTATCTTTATTTTTAAATATACCTCGGCTCCGTTGCTCAGTCGCACGATGGCGCACTTGCGATTGCCAGAGTTCGGCTTCTTCGGATGACGGATAACCACTGAAGAGAGACATATTAGCTTCTTGGTTACGATTACTTCCGGATCTTGCCTCCCTCTGATCCCTCTCGACAGTTTTCCTAATCGTCCTTTTCTCGAACGATGTTATATAGCAATTACAAGCCACGATTTCGCACTAATGATACAAGAAAGCTGTGGTTCTATTGGTGAGTGGGCCCTAGTCACTACTGACCCCCAACTAGAATCACTGCATTTCTCATTGTCGTTAAAGAATAGATGAAACTTATTTCAATGAAACCTAAGGACTTCTCACAATATAACGACAGATTACTTCAGGAGATTACTGTAAAAAGCCTTGATATTACTATGAATAACCTTGATATTACAATTTGTTCTGCCTTACTTCTAGTAGTAACTAATTTCCAAGCCACCAAGGAGTCGGTAATCAGCAGGACATATTATTCAATAAACAATAAGAATGAACGAATCGGGTTGTTTTTCCAAGTAAACATTTTATTATAAACTAACTTTTGAGGACGATTCCCTTGAAGTGATTGTAGCCGGTGATGGGACTCTTGTCCTTGGAGCGTGATCGTCGCTCGGGAGGCTTATTTCGTTCGTGGATGAACTGCAAGTAGGTCAAAATGAGGTTAGTAACGGGTACACGGAAACAACACACCAAAATCAGGTGCTAACCAATTTCAAAGCTACGAAATGCACTGTGAAAGCAGTGCATAATTGCTATAATATCAGTGCGTATGTTTTAATAATAAAACAAGTGAGAATAAGTGGGTAAATCACACCTGGAGGAAGTTGTTGCGGGCTGCCAGCGAGCTCGTGTGTAGGGCGGCTGCAGCGGTCGACGAGGACGGCAGATGGGCCAGCCGCTGCAGCAGCACCGACCGATCGCATCTGCGCATTATCATTTTAACATAATTACATCAAAGAGCGGAGCCAATAAACCAATACAAATGCACACGAAATGCGCGGAAAAGCAGAGCGTCTAAAACAGACTGCGGAGAACCATCAATGTAGGTCAAACAGCAGCGGTACTAGGCACCTGATGATTCCTTATGCCAAGAACAGCACCATGAACAGTGAATAAACCAACAAATCGATAAATACAACGAGCGAAACGACCGAGAGCGAGCACTGAGGTTCCAAATTGAAAAAGTCACGCTGTCGAATGCGAACTGATTTTTTTGGGTTACTGTAGTTACTTTTCTCCATGTTAGAGGAATATTTCACCAGGACATGCCCGGCCGATTCCCGTAAACAAGGGTGGACAAAAAATATGAAATGAAAATTGGAATTTATTAGTGATTATTCGCTGGAAGTCAAAAAAGTCAAAAATGGCCAAAAATGATCATCTGTCACGGTTTGTCCACCATGTACGATACATTCGGATATATATATTATTACATTCGGATAAATATTGGGGTGTCCCAAAAGTCTTGTCGTTTTTTTTGAAAAATGTTTTTTCAACTGTCAAGAACCTTCTTGAATCCTGCTAAGCTGCGATTGATGAAGTAACTATAGACCTTCTGTTGTGATACTTTAACTAGTGAAATCACAGCAATT
Organism: Pristionchus entomophagus; assembly: GCA_036245825.1. NCBI lineage: Eukaryota > Metazoa > Nematoda > Chromadorea > Rhabditida > Neodiplogasteridae > Pristionchus > Pristionchus entomophagus. The sequence continues at coordinate 31,316,771 of BTSX01000006.1, forward strand.
CCGAAGAACTACGGTATGTAGAACAGAGCATACAAAACACAAAAATGCCGTTCTCATTTTTGTGAATAGATAAAAATCAGTTTATTGTCTCAAGTAAATAGGGAGTGGCCAACAAATAATATGCGCACCATTCCGGCTTCCCATCTCGAATTACGTCATCACAACGAAACTTGCATTTCCCACACATTTTTAAAAAATTTTCCGATATTGATGCCGGAAATTGATCAAAATATTTTCAAATAAATCAAAACGTTCAATCATCAACATTTAAAGGGATCCAGTGGCCTCAAACTTTTAATTTTTATTATTGTTGCTATTTTGAAAATCCACAGGCATGACTGAATCAAAATCAATATAAAAGTTTGAAATTAAATTAAAATATACTCGATTTTTAAATAGAAGTTGAAAAATTGAGTGAATTTGAACCACCCGGTGTGGTTACGGTACTTTGACGACATTCGTGGCTTTGCCGGTTTGGCCGATTTGCCGGTCTCGCTTTCCGGTTTCGCTTCAATTTTTCGTTCTTTTTCGCGTTTCTTGTTGTTTCATGATTTATTGGCCATTTCGCTCATTTATTTTTTATCAGAGTCTCTCCTTGGGTCTACCACGATGGCGCGAGCCTACAATTTCAAGAAAATTTGCGTGGTGCCGACTGCGGCGGTGAGTCGAAGTTTCTTCTACCTTTCTTCGATTTGTTTCTTGTATCTGTGGTTCTTATACTTTATCCTTTGCTCTTTTCAGGAGCTGAAGGAGATCGTCCTCTCCAAGACGCAGAGAAAGATGCCCACCGTCGTCCATCGGTTCGTGTTTTCACGCCCTCCAATAACATTGCGACGAAATGCGGACTTGTACTTCTCCTAGTAGCGAGTTCTCTCGTGTTTTTCGTGATATGTTTATCACTATCACGTAGCTGCGCTTGCTTTTATTCGTTTACTCACTAGATCACTGTTATTTGATTGCCTAGTTACTCGATAACGCCTGTCTAGATGGCGCGTTCCGAGGTAGTTTCCACTCATTTTTGGCGAGATTTCTCTATTTCATCGAGCATTTGCATAATTATATATTAATATTTTATTATATAATTATCATAATTATAGACGATCGTCGGCTTGCGATAGCCTCGTCACGGCGACAGAAGGGAGCGCGACAGGGACGAGAGGAGGCGCGATGATCGGTTAGTCTGCCCGTCATTGTCTTGTCTTATAAATAATAGTTAGTGCTATTTACTCGTCGCGATTCGATCTCGAAATCAACGCCTCCAAGACCAATCTCCTCACCTCCTGCACCACTACCAGAGCACCCATAGTCATCGGGAACCTGCGATTTGAATTCGTCGAGTCTGCCACGTATCTTGGAGGAAGAATCTCTCTTCCACTTGACCACTCAGACGAAATTGAGCACAGGATCAGACTCGGTTGGTACGCATGGAGTAAGCTGTCCCACCTCCTCTCTTCCCGACTTCTTCCCATGAAGACCAGGAGGAGACTCTTTGAGAGTTGCGTCACCTCTACCGTACTCTACGGATGTGAAGTATGGGCCTTGCGATCGAGCGACAAGGAGAGGCTGTGTGTGACCCAACGGAAGATGGAGCGGAAAATGGTCGGAGTTTCGCTAAGGGATCGCTGGAGAAACGAACGCGTACGAGGGATCACGAAACTGTGCGATTGGAATCAAGAAGGACTGAAACGGAAGGCGCGCTGGGCACTCAAAGTGCGAAGCTTGGATACGGATCAGTGGAGCCGCGCGACTACTGTCTGGACGCCTTACAACTGGACTCGCCCCTCGGGCAAGCCAAGAGTGCGCTGGAGAGATGACTTGACGCGAGCTATTGGCAAAAACTGGTGGAATACAACCCGTGATGACTATCAGCGACTCATCCTCATCTGAGCACCCTAATTGCCTGATATGATAAATTGATTGATTGATTGATTGATTCGATTTCGTCGACGGGATCGAAGCTCCCCTTCGCGTCGCTCGAGATCGCCCAGGTTCGCATTAACATTAGTGATTGTTGTACTATCGTTGGCATTGTCTAAATTATGGCAAGCCATTTTTGTGAGTGAAGTTATGCCGGTGAAACATACAATCAGCTTGAAATGTAACCTGCCACGGAGGCTCAAATTGACCAAATCCCTACATCTAGAATTGCTGGGAAGCGGAAAACCCCGCCTACTGCCCGCTCATTGGTCAAAGGATCGCGTCGCGGTTTATGCGTCGTGTCCCGGCACACACTTTCCAGACACTTCTACCATCTTGCAAAACATGGTCGATCGTGGGGCTCGAACCGGTGATATAGTCAGACACCATAACCACCTCTCGTTTCTCTGACCAGTGAGAGAGTGGATCGCGGAGTGGCTTTTGGACTTGACTCAAGCTATCGTGGACTGCCTTTTTCTCTCGTTTCTCTGACCAGTGAGAGAGTGGGCGAATTGAGGAAAGCTTGATGGAGACTAGTGGTTGGGGCGCGCGCGTTTCTCTACCTCTTGCAAAACATCACCTGCGGGCGGGAGTCGAACCTGCCAGGTCAAGCGAGGCTCCCGTCGCGAAATATCCATTCCATTTTCCGCGCGGTTTTCAAAACTAATTCTTTTTATGACCACGCTTACTTACTGCCTCCGAACCTCCGTGCTGCAGCGTACTGGTGTATATTTTGAGTCTTATTAGTTCACTCAGCCAACTGGGCTGTGTCTTTATAGCGTACTAGAAGTCACACTCTGCTGATTCAGATTATATTTAAATAATTAAATAAATATTTTAGAAGAGATCGCTCGCCCCGTTGTGATCGAGACAGAGGGAGCATCAGGGACAGCAGGGATCGATCGAGAGACATGTACGATTAGAAAAGCCATACCAATTGCCCCACCTCGATTCGCGGTAGATCAAGGGCGCTCCCCCCATGCAATTTAAATGGGAATTGACTCAAATTGGTGTCGGTCGCGACCTACTACCATAGTTTTATTCGTCTCTAATCTGCTGCAGTTAGTAAAAAAATGCAAATCACTGGTTTTGCCTAGTGACTGTACTAGAGTTCGAAATACGGGTCGCCGTCTCTTCATTTCACACGCACTCTAACCGGTCAGAGTGACGAGAGAGTGTGCGAAATGAAGAGACGGCGACCCGTATTTCGAACTTACCACTGATCTTACCACATACCACTAACTTCAGACTGTACCACTGATCTTGATGAATGGGATGATTGTTTAATTTGGAGATAGGTCGGATGATATATTCGATATGCAGCATTTATAAACGAGAGACAACTGTTCTGTAATAAGCGATATTCAGAAATGGTTCTCTTCCAGTAGGTTATCATCCGACCTAGTGCCATACAATTACAGTCATTACAATATTTAAATAACTATAATTACAGAGATCACCGCCGCTCACCCGCACGAGCGCGGAGATGGATACGGTCTTTCGAGGAGAGGTACGGTAATTTGATATTTCGTGAAGATGCCAATCTTCTCCACTGACTATAACAATAGTGGAGCTGTGATTGTATCGAGCAATACGATTCGATTGGCTTCAACTAATTAGATGCTTGTCCACGCCGCAGGAGTGCGCAGTGACGCTAATTTGCGTCAGTGCGCAACCATATAGGGGTTCATTGTCCATGAGTGGTCAGACTTCATGACCACTTCATAACTACATGGTTGCACACCGACGCAAATTTGAGTCACTGCGCAAAAACCCGCCTCCAGAGCTGGACACGTATGACAGGGACTAACTACAGAGCGAAACGTCCCACTCATACGCTGTCCTTATGTTTTTGTATTGCCCCGTGCATCCAAGTTTTCCCATAAATAGTCCAAAATTGTCGCCGCCAGGGTTGAACTGGTATGAATGTCATCTTCAAATGAAAGTGAGTTACTAATCTGACTAAGGTGTTCGTTGTAGGACGTGCGCGTCTGGATCGGGCGTCTGTTGGTGGTGAATCTGCAGGACAAGCAGCTGCCATGGCACTACAGGTGAGAGGAGAGGAAAGGGTTGCGGCATTCGTTCAACAGGATACGGTAGTTATCGATCTAAGCAATACGATAGTGATTTCAGAATCTGAACGAGCGATCGGAGAAGTTGAATGCGACTGAGAATCTGAAGAACTCAACGATGAATATGGCATCTCGATCAGATAAGATTCGGTTCTTTAACTTGTATAGATTGTTTATCGTTAGTGCTTTCATGATAATAAATATTGTTGTACATGCTCAACTGAAGAATCAATAATGCAACGAACCCGAGCACTAATTGTGGTGAGGGTGGCATATTGAAGGGGTCAAGATTATCATGCTCATCACCAGGCAGGCAGAGTTGGCTATTCGGGCGTCGTAGTACCCAACACTACAGGCAGTCACCAATGGGTAGATCAGACAGTATGAGTAGGCTGTATACCATATCCATCGATACCTATTGTCTCTCGGCCAACCCCTCAATTTCTTGCTCGAGAAGGTTAAGACGAACTATCCATTTCCTTCTCAGCTGTGAGTAAGCGCAGTTGCTTCGCAGGAAGCTTGCAAGTGACACAAGATCATGTCTTTATTCAACTGGGAGCAAAACTAAGCAATAATTGCCAACTGATAAAGCTCGTGACGCAATCAAAGCGCAATCTCGGCTGTTTACGCGCCTTTTAGCTGGCAAAAACTGTTTAGAATTACAATTCGAAACCCTATCAAGCGCAATGCTACACAATAAACTGAAAATAATAAAATAAAACTACCCAAAACTGCTGAAAAGTGCCCGGAAAATGGCGAAAAGTGAAAGTGAAGTAACAGCACGACATTTTCCGGCTTGCGTATGGTATTTTTCAATCAATGCGCTTCGCCCACCGCAATTTGGTATTCATAGAACACACCGTGTCGCGGTTCGAACTAAACGCCGGTTTCGTTCGGTTTTCGCGTTAAATAAATTTATTTAATTTTTTTGCTTTATGCTATTGAATTTAACGATCAAAAAGGAGCAAATTGAGGCATACTTCATTTTTGGGTATCGGGTCCCTTTAAGCGCAATCGAAGGGGATACAAATAGAAAATTTAAAAATCGACCTCTAAAATGGCCCTGATTTTCAAATTTTCTGGCTTATTTCTGAGATCGCAAAATATATCTCTGGTTTAAAAATTGTATTAAAAAGTATGATACATATTACTACTACAGTATTTGTTTGGGCTTCGGAATCTCAACCGCCTCTGATTTATAAAAATTCAAAGACTAGGTCGAAAAACATACATTTTCTTTTATTGCGTCACCACTAGGTAAACTCATGATCTAATCAAAGTCGAATAAATTAGTGCGGGGGTAATTGCATCTATTAAGAATGAGTGTGATATAACGACCTGCGGTTCTCGTGAAATAATAAAAATAAAAAACAGTGACAAGACTTTTGGGACACCCTAATAATTGTAATTGTAAGAAGAAAAAAATGTAATTGTTTTTGTAAGTTCGTTCTTGGCGCTCCGGAAAACCTCTATAGTATCCCCGGACGAACACCATACTATGTGAAAGGACATTGATCACTAACCATACGGTACGTAGAACGGGTATTCGATGGGTGCGTTGAGTACTTGGTCCTGGATATGGGCGAAATTGCGACCCTCAAAGGGCGTCCGACCGGTGAGAAACACGTGCAGCACCACTCCCATTGACTGAAAATATAATTAACATAATACTAATTTATCTACGCTCGAGGCGCGACGAAATTGAAAGTACATGTGATTAGGATGATGACAGGAAAAGTGGGGGCGATGACTCTCCTAATATCTGGTTACAACGCTCTGATTGGACCATTCAAAACGCTAATTGCCCATTCAGGTTGTTTATCACACACCACCCCTCTAATCAAAGTCACGTTGTCCTCACGAGCCTACGTACTACTGATGACGAATCGTGACTAGACTATCCTCATTTCGCGTGATCCCTCGTCTTTTTCTGACCGGCGATAGAATATTGAGGAGATTTACGATTACATCCACATCAATCGCGAAGATCTCACCCAAATGTCGAGTTGCGGTCCGTAGTATTTCTTTCCGAGGAAGACCTCGGGAGCGGCGTATTGCGGCGAGCCGCAGAAAGTCCCAAGAAGTGATGAGTCATTATAGAAGTTGGAGAAGCCGAAATCTGCCAGTTTCACGTTGCCGAACTCGTCGAGTAGGAGGTTCTCCGCCTTGAAATTTCATTAAATAAACTTCTAAATATTGGAACAACTTCATGGTTGGCTCTGCTCAATTGCTGCCACTGATCACATATGTATAAATATATATAGCGAAAGATTGCATGAAATTATTATATATAAAGCGAAAGATTGCGTGAAATTATGAGATAGCAGATCGAAATTTCATCCAACTTTGATATCCCTGTGCACGACTCCTCTCTCGTGACAGTATTGCACTGCAGTGAGCAGTTGGCAGAAGTACTTGCGGGCCTCGGGCTCGGTCATTCGTCGCTTCTTCTGGATTAGATCTGAAAAGCACCATTCACTCCCCTATTCCGGACTCTATTAGCACTCACTGAACAGCTCTCCGCCTTGACACAGCTCAGTGACAAGGTAGATGGTGCTTTCGGTCTCCATAACCTGTAATTTAGAACGTTTCGAATGTTTCGAATGATAGCTTCCGGTGAATTCGCCATCATAAGGAACGTACCAATTTGCTTTAAAAACGTGTCATAGCAAGTTAAACACTCAGTTAATCCATATCAAAAGATTGTTGTGGTACCTGGAAGATATCCAGAACGAAGGGATGATTCAGCCGTTTCTGCACTTCTATTTCCCTGTAGACTCGCATCATCGCGTTCTTGTACGGACGAAGGGCCTCTTTCTTCACGATTTTGATCGCCACCTAAAAGATGAGTCCTTTTGAGGATTCTCAGGGTTGAACTTACCTCCGTCTTGGTGACTTTGTGCACTGCTCGTCGCACAGCTCCATACATGCCCGTGCCTATCTTCTCGTGCATAGTGTACAGCCCGACTTGTTTGAGCTTGCACCGCTGCAAGGTAGAAGTGAGATGTTACTACTATTGCTGTTGTTTCGGTTTTGTGCTTTCTACATTCTGCACATTCTTTCGTGTATCTGACCAGCTGGACATTGTGTGGAAAGGAGAGATTGAAACCCGAAACAAAATCAGCAGTTTCTATGATCTTCCCGAATTTTAGTTTGTGCTCGCGGTACACTGCTTGACCAGAGGTGAATGGCCTAATTTATTACTCTATGAGTCACAAAACCTAATCAGCGTAGACATGTTTTGCGAACTCTTATCGAACAAGCATGTTATTCAGCTCTTTCCACCTCGAGTGTTTTCAACGCGAGATGACTAAACTCCAGACAGAAACGCATCGGCTAATTTGGATGTAGAGATTACGGTAAGCGCCGTTTCTTTGTTCATATCACGTTGAAAACACTCACAAAGGTGAAGCAAAGACTACATCCTTCATGAGGCTACTTATGTTATCAGTGCGCTCTAGAAAGATTTTCTGTAGGGGTTAATAGACTGCTCTACGCAGGTAGACGCTCTTTATCTCTATTTCTCTCTTCCTTTGCAGTGTAAATAGGATTGCGCGAACACTCCGCCTTATTTCATTCAATTGTGACGAGAATGATGGAAAGAACAAGAAACACAGAACCTCGTTCTAACACCTGATTCGGAAGATTTGACTCTTTTTGCGCTGTGCGCTTGAATAACGGATGCGTTTCACATGTAACTGATGACAGAAAGAGCTGCGAGTACTGGGTTTCACCCGTCGCAAGTTGGAGGAAGTGCATTACGAATTCGCACCTGGGCTGACGCGACCATCGAAATGGCCGAGTCCACGCTGCCTCGCGGCATTTCCATAGTCGAATGAAGTTCGAGAGAGGCAGTAGCACCTGCGGATATCGTTATTTTCTTTTCTTGGATGAAAGAGGGTAACAGTGTGATAAGAAATTATGAATGCTGAGAGAGCCTGGCTCTCCTCGCTTCGCGTTATCTCTCGTCTCCCTAACCGGCGAGAGAACATGCGAATTTGAGAGACGTCGATCTCACATCGCTAATTGAGATGATATTAATCATAGATGGCTGTTGGTAATCAGAAAATAGATGAACAAAGAGCGGTGTTCAACCTAATCAGCGGATGGGAAGCATAACGGGAAGTATTTGCATCTACACACTGTCCACTTTCAAGAATCACGCGAGAGAGAGAGAGAGAGAGAGAAAGAGAGAGAGAGAGATTCCATGAAAAGCATTGCGGAGAAACGTGCGAAATATGTTGACATGATTCGCGCGTGAATTACCGATTCTAGTTCAGAGATTATTTGAAACTGAAAAACAAGAGTTGATACAAGATACCCGGAAAGGTGACAGCCTCGACTATTCACCATCGATTCGTCATGAAAGACTGAGATTCCCCTAACGAAGTCACTCTTGCCGACGACGAAATCCCTCCATAAACGCGCCAATTTTCCCACACACAACATTTCGCGCATGAAACATAGGCTTTAGGGGCGTTGTGAGGGAAAGTTTGCGTTGGAAATTACGCTGTACTTACTTGGTTGGAATTCAGAATCCATCTGATCAGCTGGGAGCCGGCATTCCGGTGCATAGCTGGTCGCTTCGTATCTCTCCATCGGCTGCAGTTGCCGCTGAGCCACCTCCATCCCTGACTGTCCACCACGGCAATCGGCCCAGAGCGGCGTGCAAAGGTCGTGGTGATGCCCGAATATGGAGGGAGGCGAGGAGGAGACGGGCGGCAGGCGGAGGGGGGCGGAGTCAAGCCGAGGTGAGGACACGGTGACCATCGAGAGGAGCGGAGCCTCCATCTCGGCTGCCGGGAAGTGGTGGAATCTGGAATGGATAGGTGCTTGGGATGGGTAAATGTTCAAACATTGTCGACGCCTAGACGATTCTTATAGGAGAAAAAATCGGTAAGTCCATATCGAAATGAGGGATATGAATATCAAAGAACGCGTGGCAACGTATGCGGCTACTTTTCAATATGGTACGGACGAATAATGCAATTTCGCTACAAGAGTTCATCCAAAGGGCGAGAAAGACTCTAGTTATCGGAAGAGTGAAGATCAGTTTGCTGAGTGGAGACAAACTGATGCGCGAAGTCGAAGGGTGAGAACGGGATCGTTGTGGGAATCTGGCGCCCGCGCGCGTATTATGCAGTCAGCGCGAGTTTTCTCTCGATGACGTGAAAAGTCGAGACGAGTAAGGGAGTAAGAATCCTTACGACGGAGATTCGCGAGTAAAGAGAGAGAGAAGAGAGCTTAGATTACCAGATGAACCGATAATTAGCTATAGTGAACACGATACACATGGACTACTCGAAACGATGTGGAAATATGAGCGATGGCCTCTTCTTACGTATATAAGGCCCCCATATATTAGAGGGAGCCCCTGCAGTTTGCATAGCCGGCCCTCGCTAAAGGGGGATTCATCTATCTAGGGAATGTCTCAGACGTAATGAGGAAATGTTGCCCAATAGTGATTCCATTTCAGTTTTTAATCTCTCCATTGTGCACACTATTTCGTTGGACAAAGATACGAGAGAGTGCGCAGAACGAAGAGAGCCGAAAACCGGTTCGACATCTCTTTCATGGAAGGACCCCAGATTCGGAAATGAACAGCGGCCGTGAATGGGATATCGCTCGACATCGCGCGCGAAATGATGATGAATTGATTATGAGAATCGGTATATGTTGGAATGACTGAGTGATGGTCTCAGCTTCTTACACTAAGCGAACACATCTTCGTCAAAGCCCTTTCCTTCTCTCTCGTTTTGACCTTCTCTTCGCCGATTCTCTAGTGACGAAGGCGCGCCCCACTCTCCTTTCTCCCTTTGAATCGTCGTCGTCGCGCTAGACGACTGGCCCCCGTTTCTAGGCGCGCACGAAACGATGAGGGGCCTGGCGTGTAAGAGCGAATAAGCAGGAAGGGGTGGGGGTCATTCCTCACCCCCCCCCCTTCCCCTCCGACGTCTCTTTCTCCAAACAGATGTTGAGATTGACGTAAGAGGCGGCCAGGGGGGATTTGGACGAGGAAAAAGAGTAGCATGCTCGCAAACACTCAACGGGAAGGAGTGGTCTTTAGAAGAGGATGGAAAACATCCCATTACAGATTGCAGAATCATCCCCACTGGCCAAGATTTGGGTATGGCCAATGCAAATTCGTCTCTTGTAACAAATAGCACATCTCGAAAAAGGTCTGCTATTCGTGGCAGAGATCACATCAGTGACGATGAATGGAAGAGTGTGGGGAACGGGGGCCATCTCAAGCTATGACGCAGTCGGCTATCTCCCTACTCATAAACACTACGACTAACAACCTGGTAGTGAATAATACATTATCGCTCTCTCTGCAAAAGAACCTGATTTTGTGCGTAGACCTAAACAATGGGTGGGTTCTGCGCCCCTCAGACTTCAGATCCCCGCCCTCTCCATATCCCACGCTCTCTATCTCTTCTCAGGCCCGTCTTGCGTCTCTCTGCCCGCCGCTATGCCTCCCAACTCGCTGCTGCTATTCACAACTGTCTCAATGACGTCATCAGGGGAATCTAGAGAGAGACAAAGAGAGAGGGGGAGGAGGAGGCTCGCGGCCGATAGAGAACGGAAGGGGGGACAAAGAACCTCGACAGGCAGTAGTAGGAAGCATAACATGATTGACGGGAACGATCTTCTTGGGAGAAGGAGGAGGAGGAGAAGCACAAACGGAAAGTGATTAGGAGAACCTACGAGGAGAGAGAACGTCAGTCGGGGGAGCTCAAACTGACGATTACATGGGGGCCGAGCGCGCCGCCTTTCACGTGAACTTTTACTCCTCGCTTCGCCCCTCTTTTGGAATGGATTTCGGGGATTCACCCCCACGCGAAAGCTTTTTTTTTTTTAGGATAGGCGCATCATAGATAGCATTCACACAAGGAAGCAGAGGAAACAGAGGAAGCAGCCTCGTACGTGTCGGAGCACTGCTAAAGGGCGGAAATGGTTGGGGGGAGAAAGGGGCGATGAGAGACGGGACGGAAGCCGCTCGATGTCGGTTTTGGGCACATAAGAGAAGAGAAGGTCTCTGATCACGCCTCCGTTTTTGTGCTGCTGCAGATTCTCAGGGTGATTGATGACCGCTGGAGAATGTCCAAGACACAGATCGCAACTCTTGTGTGCGAGTATTTGGGGACCAGGTGACGCGCTATTTCTGATGCATTTGCGTGATAATTCGAGTAAGACTCAACACGTCGGATGAATGGGAAGACACACGACATTCCTCTCGCATCACCCCCACCTTGCGTCATTTGTTTGTCGAATCTCAACACACCACACGAAGATCTCCCCCCTCACCGCTTATCAGCAACAATTGTTTTCCAATTTATCAGAGAAATGATAAGGAAATAATATGAATATGTTATCGTAACGACGATGAAAAACGAGAATAGAATGGGAGAGGAAAATGGCAATATTCCGATTCATATGAGGGGTACCCGGTGCGATTGAGATTGAAAACTGTTACTAAAGCGAGCGAGCGCGAATTCTTTGGAGATACTGAAAGGGTGGGGGTAGGATGTAATTTCTGTTGTTGGTTTTCTCCATTCTGCATACTATTTCTTCTGTCTGACCGACGAGAGTGTGAGCAGAATGGAGAGAGTAAACACCGAAATTACAGCCCTAGTAAAGCATAGAACGCCCAGAGAGTGCACTGAACGTCATATGACACAGGTAATGGCTGCTTATTCGGAAAGCAGCGGCTAAAAAGGGGCACACAAAATACCGGATGTTGATTTGGAAGGTTCGTGGATGACTGGTCATGGGGGTCGAGGTGGAGTGGTGAGGATCGGCAAGGAGGGGACAGTGTTGGAGATCAAAGATCATAGATCAGACATGTGTCGATGTCCGGCTTATGGGTCGCACGACACCGTCGATGGTAGCGAAAGAGTAGGTGGACGCCTTGGGGGTGTCCACCTCCGGTAGGGTCTCCAGTGGCGTCCCGTCCACACCAATCGGTGCTCCCGGAACAGTCATTGGCTTAAAATATCAATTATCCTCGTTAAAGAACATCAAAAAAGATTTGCCGCCAGCAGGGGTCGAACCTGCGACCTTGGGCTTATTAGACCCACGCTCTAACCGACTGAGCTATGGCGGCACATGTGTGCCCGCTCTCTAGTCCTGGCTATGCAGACGGCTAGAGTGGGGAAGAAGTGAATGAAGGCAAGAATTTTCATTTGTCTTTGAGGGCAGAGGAAATAAGAGTCAAAAAGATGAGAGAAAAAGAAATTATTTTTTAGAAATGAAGTTAAGAAATTAAGAAATTAAGAGAAGAAGAGAACATGAGGAGAAGGAATAATGGAATTCTAATGACATGCCATTGATAGTGATTATATGTTTTTTGTGAACAGACATTCTTGGAAAGTCGGTCCATAAACGAACCTTCTCCGTCGTGAAGATCTCCTGATGATGCTGATTAGGAGTGCTCCCTCCCGAGATGAATGACCCGTACGAGTGGTGGTCGTAGCGGTAGTCGGAGATCATCGAGTTATCCAGGTACTTGGGATACAGTCCTGGAAGGAGTTTATATTCGATCATGGTGCAAGATGGCTTAAGTGCCAGACAGGGGTGCGAAATCGCATCTGGCGGCTATTGAATTTTTAAAACAAATTATTGTAATAACTTTTCAAATAGGTGAAGACGCTCACCGGCAACTGCAGCTCCAGTAAAATCGAGATCGGGATTGTTCTGCGGAACGGAGATGTAGTCCTGAGAAAGACTGATCATCTGAAGGAAAGACAGAGATCATTGTATATGACATGTTTCTACTATTCTACTGGGTGAACTAGTTACTCGTCAGTCAGAGAAATGAAAGATGAAACACGAAACGAGGAGTCGAGTTCAGATTCGATTAGTTCGTGTGAACGTTTTAGAGAATTTGAGGCAAGAATTTTGAACCTTGTTTGCTTACCTTCGATGTGATAATATTCGGGTTGTCGATCGGACTGCCGTACATGTCAGGGTAGTAGTTTCCATCTAGAGCCTCGCACTTGACGGTAACGTCGGATTCCGCGTCTGAATCTGTGTTTTGGTCACATCGTATTTTGAGTCACATCTTATTTTGAGTCACATCTTATTTTGAGTCACATCAAGATAGTCACCTTACTTCGTTGCGCGTTTGGCATTGTTATTGACCATACTAATTGTTCATTTGCGTTTTAAGGCAAATCGGAACCATGCACTCATAAAAAAGCGTCCTCTATATCTGATTGAGAGATCGCGCGAATTGAGGAGAGTGGCATCAGATATGATATTACTGACATCAGTGCAGTGTCTGAATGCTCACCCGAGAACTGAGTCCCTTTCCTCTTCGAGTACGATCTCTTTCTGCACACTATGCAACAGCAGAGACAGAGGAGGAGGAAGAGAAGCAGAGCTATGATCGGCAAGATGTAGTGGAGATCGGCCATCACTGCAATAATCGTGGTTTTCTTCTTCTCATACAGTTGAACCAGCTCTTGATAGAAACATGCTGCAGAACTACTGTTTCCATCAAAGTCTTTTTTATTTTTTTATAGGATTCTCTTCGTTTTCTTGACCCGATAGTGGGAAAATGGGATGGAAATCGAGATAGAGCAGGAAGAACAATCAATCACATGATTTTCTGATCGAGAAATCGATCCAGTATCATTGTCTCTTCTACGTTTACTTAAGAACTCACTGATCGAGTCCATAAGACTCCTTTTCCTCAGCATCGTCGTGCCGCTGTCCGACCCCAGGCCATTGTTGGCCGAGCAGTTGTACTGGCCGAAGTCATCCTCGTTGAGGTTCGTGATGATCAGGCGAGACTCGAGACCGTACAGACGAGGCACTTGGTGCACCTGAGGATGGTCGTTTAGGAGGTACCTTATTTCCAGTCATCTTCTCATCACTACTATTGGTAACTGGGCTAGAAAACTTCAACCGTTTCCAGTAGAAAACGTCGTCAAATTCATTTTCTCATTGTCAATGTATTTATGCGCCGGGGGTCAGGAAATAATGGCTTATCAAGCGAACGATTTAGACGAACCTGATGCCTCCCAGTCGCGTAGCTCAGCTTCTCTCCGTTCTTCGTCCATTGGATCTCGCGAGTCTTCGGTCGTCCGCTCACTTTGCACGATAGTTCTGCTGATTCGCCCGATCCTCCGTGCACCACCGATTGCACTGCGACGACGGGAGGACCTGAAAAGAGGTTATTAAATTATTGGAATTATCTTATCTATCGCTTTCTAAATTGTATTACTGAATAGTTTGATAGTGCATCGACTAGACATTTCGTTTCTGGTGTGTTAATTGAGGTTCATTGCGGGAAACTGTTCTACATTCCTTGACCCGTTTCCACGTCATCAGTTCAGTTACAAGCTTCGTATCAATGTCGCCCGTACCTCTGATGAACAGATGATGGCTGAGCTTGACGTGTTCGAATGTGTCCACGACCGCCGTGCAGATGTACTCGCCCTGCTGCCAAGTCGCCACCGAGTCGATAGTGTACCTGAAATTATATCTTTAGTGAGATGTGATTGTCTCAAATAGATTGTAGCGTGTTGGTTGCTGAAATATTGTATTACTTCCCCTCATCAAATAATCTCAAAAGTACGCCGTCAAAGAGGTTGCGCAAATTATCGATATATTGTATTGCATTTTGTCCAGCACCCCAGTCATTTGCATCCAAAATGGTTACACACTAGGGAACGTACGTGTCTCCTTTGGCCAGAATCTGCTCGTCTCCTTCTCGACTCCAGTAGATGATGGGGGTCGGATTTCCCGCGGCCTCGCATTGGAATGTCACCGACTCGCCCACATTCGCCTCCTTCTCTTGACTGGTGGACATCATGCGAGGACCGACTGAAAAGCAGAGTAAAGTATCTTGTAATTATGAACTTTCAGGATCAATTATTGTATATGTTCGCCTTTTTTGAATAAGAATATCCGTAGATGAACATTCCCTGTTTGTCATCAAAGTTTCGGCAGTGCCACTCACTCATTCAACAAGGTTCTCCCCATCTCCCCATGGTCCGGTCCATTCACCACCACTTTGAGCCTCTTTATTACCCCTTCCCCTCTATTGGATCCATCCTCCCCCCCCCTCTCGAATTGCGTAAGATATGCTCGTGAATATCTGCCCTACGAGTGCCACATGGGAAATGCGCGCAGTCCTGCGGTTGGGCCGGCCCCGCTCCTCCGGCGGTTAGATAGAGCGAGATAGTGGGCGAAAGTGAGAGAGCCCTCCACCCACTCTCTTCTCTCTCTCTCCCTGGACCCAATTTGCATAAGCGGGTGTCTCCTTCTATTCTCTCCCTGAGCAGTTCAACAAGGTCGATCTGATTGATGAACTGCTTGTGAAATGAGGTCCGGAAGCGCTGCCTCCCCCCCCCCCCTCCCCCCCCTCCCCCCTCCCCCACTCTTTCTCAGAATGAAGAGTGACAACTCTACTACTGGACAGTAATGGAACGAGAGTGAGCCGGGGCGCCGGATCTCTTCACATTATAAGCACACTGGTCAGAGAGGGCGAGATAGTGTGGGAAAGTGAGAGAGTGCACTAGTCAGAGAGAGCGAGATAGTGTGTGAAAGTGAGATAGTTTTCAGGAATTGTACTCACACTGCACGTCAAGCTTCATCGTGTCCTTTGAGGTTCCGATTGAATTGGACGTCTCGCAAGTGTACTCCGACTTGTGATCCTCCATCTTCAGCTCCTCGAAGGCCAACGTCTGAAATTTAATTTAATTCAATTTAATTTAATAATTTAAACAAATTTGTTATCCACCAGGGTGTGTGGGAAGGATAGAACGGATTTTCGTCTTAGAGGTTGAAATGTTGATTATTATCCTACAAAAGCAAGAGCGCAACGATATTTGTAATACTTATCGCATGTATTGTATATGATGAGTCTAATCCGAACCCTAGAAGTGGACTCCAGTACTCTTCAAGCAGCTTCTCACAGAGGACAGGTAAAAACATGATTCCAAACTGAAACCTACATCAGTCGTGTGTCTCAGCAGCTTGTTCTGATTGCGGTACCACGTGATCTTCAGGTCGTTCAATGGCCGTGCGTCGACGTTGCACGCGAGAAGCGCCGGCTTGCCCTCCCTGCAACAATCATATTCAAGAATACAGTATTCATCGAACAATACTATGTGAATGAATGTACGAAACTACTCACGCATGATTTTTCGTAATCGCTTTTCCTTGAAATCGTATTAATATTGGCATTATCATGATAATCACCTGAGGGCGCCGGGTCCGGCCCAGGTCAGCGTGATGCGCGGTGCATACTGCAGATTGAAGCGGACCGAATCGATCTCGACGCGGTCCGGGAAGGTGTCGTGCTGGGAGATGCACAGCAAAAACTTCTTGTCGTCTTCCGGACGGGGAACGAAACTGGAAATGATAAATGAAATAATGAATAAAAATGACAGAAAGCATTCAAATTCAACCTAGTGGAAAGAAAAAAATCAAGAAAATATAAACTTTTCCAGTTCATTTTTTTTTCTTCATTTAGGCTCATGCTCGGACATCGATTTTCATGACAATGTGTCGATTTAGGGAGACCATCTTTCGGTGGATCACCTGATATTACTGAGCGAGGAGATCACATCGCCCTCAATTCTCGCCTCGTCATCGATCTTCGCAGGAATCGACACTTGAGTGCCGATATTGTGTTGCTCTGAAATTATAACCAATACTTTTATGCAAATGATGGACAGTGCTCATCATTTAGAAAACACAAATGTACCCACTAGAGTCATGAGGCTGAACTCAAATAATGAGTGACCAGCCATGCACATCCATGCCAACTCTTGATGAGTTTGTGAAAATTCAAATTTAAAACTCACTGAACAGGTTGCCGAACTTGGCCCTGCTCTCGCCCAGCCACGCCGTCACTTCCCGTCCCTGGGCATCGGACGAGATGGCCCAGCCGATTCGCGGCGCCGGCTTGCCACGACGAGACATGCACGCCTGAAATCATCGTACAGTACTCAATCAGTATTTCGGAACGAATCATGGACTGCATAAAAACGATGGTAATATTTTGAGAAAAATTTAAAACACTCAAAATATTTTGTCTTCCATAAATACTAGAGATAATCGGATTTGAAGCAAGATGTAGCGTAAACTAACCGTTGGCACGTTTTGTGAAAGCAGTTGGTGTAACATCTCATCGTAAATAATTTGCTAATGAGATATTCGAGTAAGCTATAGCAAAAAAGTAAACTATTTAGCTTCATTTTTCATTAGGAAGATAGTCCATCTCCTACCTGTAACAGCGTCTCTCCGGCGATCGCATTCAGCGTCGGAGCTACCTTCTCCACGAATTTCGGTGCCGTCGGTCGGACTGAATTATAATTTTTTTTTTACAAACACTCATTCAATCGTTTCTGAGAAGCGTGTTCAAATACGACTAGGCTCAACACAAAAACGGGATTACGTCTCAATGGGCTTCAAAACAAAGAAAACGTCTAGACAAGAAATCCAATATTCGGCTAGACCCCGTAACCCTTCTCGGGACCTCTCGGACCTCTCGGGACTGTTTATCCCATGCCCCCGCTCGCCGATTTGTCACATCGCCTAATCATCACTGTCTGATCCCTTTCGGTGCTCATCCGTGGCCTCTCTCCCCACTTCTTCCAATGGGTGAACAAACCGTCTCTCTTATTCTGGTGGTCAGAGTGATGAGAGAGCATGGTAAATGTGGAGAATCGGCTCTCGGGATCTCAGCTTCCCTCTACCATCTGGTCGCCTTTCTCGGCTGTCGCGACACTCGCGCAATCGCGATGACAGAGCGAGTTATCGTCATAAGGGGAGACGCGAGAGCGATCAACCATCAGGCCAGAGGGCAAAACAACTCGGGGAGAGTACGGTAGCCCTTTGAGCACTCCCATTTCCTAATGCGAACCCAAAATAGCAGTCAAGAATATTACGAACGGTTATGCAATCATGGATGGCGTGTGTAACATTTGGTGAATTAAAAAAAAACACTGACTGAAAATATCTTGTATTACACTAACACTAGAGACAATCGTATTCTAGACAAGATTAAGCGTATGTGTGGTTTATGAAATGAAAAGGAAAACAAGTTGAGTCCTACCTAGCACAGTGAGACGCGCCGGCTCAGAGACCACGGACGATTCGCCATCGGCCTCGGAGATTTGACAGGCGTAGACGTCATCGTCGGACACCGTCGTGTTCTCGATCTGAAATATGATAACGTGTATTTTATTGACCTTAGGACTAGTGTTGTCAGTTCGAAAAGACACCCTCTCGATTCTTCATACTATATCGATTCGCTGACCAGTGAAAGTGTACAAATAGTAAGAGAGCATTATCAGGCAACACTACATCGCACAGCTTCGGATGTTATATACTTCTATACTACACTCCATCTGATTCTGATTCAGTAATGCAAGTGCATTCCTAAACTACAACATTTGCATTGTTCCTCACCTTCAGATTGTATTCGCCCTCCGAGGTCGATCCGACCATCGTGTATCGAGGGAAGAATCGGAGGGCTCGGTCCGTCCCCAGTCCGAACCCGTTCTTCATCCATTGCACGGATCCCTTCTGGAAATTAGAGTTCGAAGGTTCAGCATCTCCTCATTTCGCACACTCTCTCGCCACTCCAGCTGTCGAGAGATTGTACGAAATTAAGAGACGGCGACCCATTTACGAACTCTTCTGGAAATGGCGTCGTTTTTCACTGTCCCATCGCCAATTCATACTTCCGCTCCTCTTTAACCCTCTATTTGGCTAGTACTCGCCCACCCAAATACGAGAGGAACTCGCGCTTAGAAATTCGACATCCCCCAGCTCCCCTTTGGTCTCTGTGGAATCCTCCGGGGATCGCTCAGAGTCTCTTTCTCCTTCTACTAGGGGGAGACAAGAACACTGCTGATGACGGATAACTAGGAGGGGGGGAGGTCTCTGAGTCAAGAGGGAAGGGGAAGGAAGACATTCCTCATCGTCTCCCTTGGCCTACCTGTCCGGAAACCTTGCAGTTGAGCGTGACCACTTTGCCCACGTGCACTAGGGTATCGCGCGGGCCTGAAGAGGTTTTTTTCAAAGATCAAAGATCAAACTCGCTCACCTTCAGTTATTTGCTGCTCCGCATTCGCTACTGCCAGTGCAGTAAGCAGAAGGAGCGGCAACCTCATCGGAATCCGCTCTTGCCAACCTAAAAAAAACGGTAAGAACTGAGAAACGACGAGGAGCAAGGAAAAAACGCCGTGGAATGCATGAGCGCGGCAGATAAGTTGAATGGGCGATCGAGAGAGAAGTATGGCGAGGAGAGGAGGGAGAGACCAAGAGATACGGGCAGGAGGGGCTAAATCAAATCCTCGCGCACTTGACAAGAGGAATTGTAGGATGAGGAGGAGAAGAAAAGGGGGGAGGGAGGGGAGGGGTTAAGCCTAATCTGAATACTCCCGCTGCTTCTTTGGCAGCGCAGTGGTTGACCATGGGAAGATTTATGGGAGGGCTCGCGCGCCACAAGAAACAACTCGATTGACAAGAAGTGCGGGAAACTGGCGGGCCAAGTTGGGGCATCGGAAGAGATGAAACGGGGTAGGGTCGAGGGATGAAAGAATACGGAGAGTAAATTTATTGGTCTATCGCATGTGTACTCCTCTCTCTTCCGCATCCCATCTCTTCCCTGCTCGATCCCTCATAAAGTGGCGCATTATGTGTCGTGTTTTGTCGAAGTTAGCACACTCTTCTTCCCCACCCTCCCAACGTCATCTCAAATGACCATCGGGATCCCACCTTGCAAACTCAATAGGGAAGAAGGAGAGGATGGGAGAGGAGGGGTGGACTTGAAGGATGGGACAAAGTTGTACTAAATATAATCATCACCTCATCTCGCCCCGAGGACAAGTGGAGAGATGCAGTGCGAATTCAAAAGAGGAGCGATGAGAAAACGAGTGAGGGACGAGAGGGACGGGGAAGGTACCGAGGGGTGATATAAGATGATAGTCTAGAGAGAGGATGAGATGGATTGAGTGAGAGGGATGAGGAGGATCCGCCAGAGGGTCTGAGAGTAACCAATCGAGTGGAGCACGATTGAATTACACGAGAGTAGGCGCACTACTAATCTGCTTAGCTCGAAATTAATCGCGAATGGAGATGATCAGGGATGATGAGTCGACCCAAGGGTATCAACACCTGTGCGGAATGGAGAGAAGGGAGCGCCAAACAAGGAGATGGGCACTGAAGGGGTGGGAGAATTGCGTAATGGGTAGGCAGACAAGGGCGACGAAACACACGAACACATGGACTAACGATAGCAAAGCATCTTCAGTCAAGTGAGAGAAAACAACAAGCAATCAGGCTAATCAGAGCGGAGAGTTATTGGGAGTGAAATGGTGGGAGGAGGTCGAGATGGGGAACGGGGGAGGAGGGGAAGGAAAAAAGATGGGGGAGGGAGTCAAGGATAGTGGGAATCTCCGCGCGAGCAGGGATAAGTGAACACGGGACTCATGGGATATTATGGAAATTAGGGAGTGCGAGAACATTAGGCGAATCGGGAGATTGCATCATTGACGACGTCTTTAGTGTCGCTTCCGGGAGGCGTCTCTTCGTCAACACACAACTACTCATTTGACGCTCATTAGCCCTAGGCCCTAGGCCCGAGTCCCCTAATCTCGTCTCTATTGTTCACTCCATTGAACTCTCTCCGGCATTCATTCAAGGTAATCGGCCAAGTGTTCTGGAATATCCAGGGAATAGATGGGGGGAATGTGTGGACACTCGGGACTGGCCAAAAAGAGGACCGGGAGAAGGATGGAATGCACAAACAGCGTTGCAAGGATTAATCAGTCTCGTAAAGAGATGGGTGAGAAGATGGAGAGAATGGAAGGGATGAGTCGAGTCGAAAAGACGGGCGGGGAAGAAATATCGTAAATGGAAGAGACCGAACGGCGCAGCTGCGGATTTTGTATGGCGGCGGCGAAGAAAAGGCGCGTGTACAGTCATGCCCAAAACTGGCTGCGCGCGCAAGCGACTCTCGAGACAGGGGGTTCTTCAGACAGAATATGGTGGAGAGTAAATCTCGGGAGGGGAACACCGGGGATGAGAGGGGGATCAGTGAATGAGGATGGGATGGATGGGGGATGATTACCGTTCTTCCCTCTCGGACGACTGACCAATTGACCTCCGGATAAGCTGGAGAGCGGAGGAGGGAGAGAGGGGATGAGAATCACCTGTCTCCCTGCTCCTCCTCTGACCGGAGCTATGCAATGGATACAATGGACACAGGCCTTGTTTATTGTGCCGTCGTCTCGAGATATGGAGAAGGAGGGGAAGGGCAACAGGTGTTGGTGAGAAGAAGTGAGGAGGAAGGAGAGGAGGAGGGGAATCTGATAGGGGGCGGGAGAGAGGACATAAACATCCGAGACCCGGCTATGAAATGATAACATCTACGAGCGCAATCAATTTCCTGCCCGAAATAAGAAGTTGTTATCGAGACGAAATGATATCAAGAGTGCGTAGGAAATCATAATGCATCGGAATAAGGAAGCCAATGGCCGATTCAATTGTTTCCCTCTCTTCTCTTTCCTTCCTCAACAAATTGCACTCGTCTTGTCGACGAAAGATAGATGCGCAGGAAGTATTTTGTGTGTCGAGAAGGCTAGGAGGAGACCTCCCGCGCGATTCTAGAAGGGGGGAGGAATCAGATGGATGGGAAGGAGGGTAAAATAAGTGCGGAGACCCTACGAAAGCAGGTAGGAGCAGACAGATAGTGTGCAGGCGGGCGGAAATCAGCGCAGCGGAGGGCTTTGTTTTCTTGAAGAGGAAAGTTTGCTTCTGCTGCTGCTGATACAGTGTCTGTACGACCAAGAGAGGGAAGAGAGAGGGAGAGTGGGAGATAGAGTAGGGAGGGACAGAAGAGAGAAAGGATAGACAATGATGGACAGAAAAGGCCTCTTCCTAGAGGGAGCGAGCGAGCCATCCGCCCCTCAAGCCAAGTGCGCAACATTTTCCCCAGACGCGCGTTTGTCACTCTCAGAAAGGCGGGAGGAGGGGGGAGGAGTGGGGGGGGGAGGGAGGGAGGAAGAGATAGATCATGGATCCCATCCATCCATTCCCCTCGTTCATCGCTCCGATCATCGATGGATGACTCAAATGATGTGATGAAAAGAAGATGCCGAGATGAGGGGAAGAGGAAGAAGAAGAGATCACAAAGTGAACGAGATGATGGAATACGATCGAATGCATGACACCTTTCCATTGTGCACACTCTCTTGTATCTAGCGAGCGAGATAGTGTGCGGAATGGAGAGAGTGAAAACCGAAACGGTGCTCCAAGCGTGAAATGAGAAAGGGGAGAGGGGATGGTCAGGAAGAGCCAAAGTACCAATATCCTGTAGATATGTGAGAATGAATTGACATCTGCGCCGAGAGGAGGAGAGGAGGAGGAACGAAGCTAATCTAGATGGAAGAGAGAGGACTCAATCCTCCCATATAAGAGGGATGAGATCATGAGATTCCACTCTCAATGAGAGGGGATCGAGTATTAGATGAGTCCTAAGGGACAGAGACGATCCTCCAATTACTGTTGCTTGTCTATGAGACTCGAGAGACCCATTCGACTTACCCGATTAGAGTGAGGGTCGAGATATCAATCGAGGCCCGGAGAGAGCGGAGCCAATGGAACCATTGGGTCCATTGGGCCTAATGAGGGAGATGGATCGACGCCAGGTGAGAGCAATATTGGTGCGATCGGTGCTGGAGGAGATCAAAAGGGGAGAAGGGAATTCCTAATTGGGAGGCACTCAACACGTATTCTAATGGACCATCAACATGATGGAAGGCAATCAATCTCATATTGAGGGAGAGAGGAAAAAAGCGACTCGTGAGGGGTTTCACTTCGCTGATTAGACGCGATTCTTACTAGTATCTTTTCCTGCATCAACTAGTGCTTTCAGAAGCAGGGCACAATCGACGAATTGGTGGTGTTCTAGAGCGCCTTTAGCTCCGATTCCGAGTTTGGGGACCGAGAAAGATCAAAGTGGCGAATGAACAAAAGAACAAAAAATAATGAGCAAGCGCTAGCTACATGATGCGGACTAGTCATGTCAAATCGGAAATGATTCTCCTCAATTCGAATGCATTCTCATCGGTCAGACAAACTAGATAGTACGCAACTTGAAGAGAGTCGGGTTCCGATTTTCCGCATTCCTAATGTGCACTGAGCACCTGAGAAGTGCCGGTATTTTCACTTGGGCTTCCAAACTGAGGCGAGATTAGACGCGATTCGGTAGAGTGAGAGGGGCCCTATGGGCAAATGAGTGCGACTGCCAGCAAACAAGAAGAGGAGGCCATCAGAGGTCGACTCCCCTTCCCCCCTCCCCCTCTATATCTACAAATAGTAAAGGGGAGATCGCTTCCTGCCACCTTCCTCAGATCTATAGGCCTCTACTACTACTGAGAACATTCTCGCCTATCGACACTCTTCGCGGCATGAAATCCGAACCGTTTCGGAGAGCTATCTCACGATCCCTTCCGCCTAAGACCATATGCAAATTGGGAGATTGGTGAAAATGGAGAGCCTCATCTTACCCGAGAACGGGAGGATATCGGAGAGTTGTGAGAGGAGCAAGAAGAGGAAGACTCGAGGCGTTTCTCTCACCTCGCCTGCTCACCCCTCAACAACATTTGTAAGAGAGATGCGAAGTGATTAATCAATTTATCTAGAATCGATCAAAGTGGCAGTCGAGGCAAGAAAACTGGTAGATTAGAGAGCAGAGAAAGAATATGACAACAAGAGTAATTGCGATTGTCTCAGCGGCAGTGATGACAACTTGAGTCTCCACTTTTTACGCGCTCACTCGTGGGTCAGAGAGACGAGAAAGTGTGCACGTTGAGGAGGAGAGACTGGAAAGGGCATATCTACTGCAATCGAGTTCTTTGTGGTCTCGGGTTACAGAGGAGGGGCCACCACGCACAGAAATTACGAGTAATAGGAAGATGACAGAGCGGACAAGGCGATGGGTAGGTCCGCGTACCTGGGCCGATCAGAGAGAAGGCTAACCTCTCTATCACAAATGTAGAAGGGGGGGGGGGGAGTCTCTCGACCAACTGACTCCTCTCTCTCTCTCCCTCTCTCTCTCTTTCTTCCCTCCCGGATCACCGGTGTAATTATGGAAGAACGAGGAGGAAAGAGCCGACTTCAGAGTCGCTCCTCCACCCGGCTGATTTGCACCCGCCCTCTGCCGCGCCAGAGGACAGATTGAGAGATGGGAGGGGGAAGGGGAGATGGGGAGGCTGGTTGGCAACAACTAAGTGCCTCCCATTCCGAAACACTGGCGCCACACATCCGATAGAGTGTGAAGAGATGCCACTGAGACAACAACACAAATAGAGGGAAGCCGAGATAAGTGAATGGGGGTTGGATATGAAGAAAAAGTGACAGCCTACAGTGAGAGTAGTAGAAAGGAGGAACAAGCTAACTGCATCTCATTGGTCCCACTTTGACAGTAAGAAGAAGTGGCCATCGGTAGTAGGCAAGGCCCTCTTCTGGAGAATGAAACAAGGTTCGGGAAAGGCAAGAATATGAAAACTGCTTAGATGAATCAAACTTTAGCCATTTCAATTCGAGACCTGCAACTTTTCCGGGAAAGGGAAATACTAGGGTATTCCTGGCATGTCTCTCCTTTCAACGCGAGGAGCGCCTTTCTTGCTCTCCCAACTTTGTCGTGTCATCCATCACCGAAAAACGATGGAGATGAGTAGAGAAATGGAGAGGGGTGAGGAAAGGAGAGGAAGATCGAGGAACCCCGCAAAAAGAAGAGAAGCAAATGGGAAGCACTAAATATCGGCTTCTATTGGACCTCCTCTGGATTACATCTTCACATAGTGGTTTATTACTAGTATGTAGTCAAGAGGACCTGGTGACGTGCCTGAGACTAGGGTTGTTATTTCGGTTTTCAGCTCTCTCCATTTTGCACACTAGCTCATCTCACCACCATGAGAGTGTGCAGAATGGAGAGACTAAAAGCCGAAACACAATTATTATCTGATAGAATCACAAGCACGGATATCGCGTAATCTTGGCGGGCCGAGGATTACTCGGGACCTCGAACGGAGGGAGGAATTTGAGTGACGGGAGGAGGAAGGGGCGAGAGAGAGGTGATTGTAACCCGAGAAGCTGCGAGTGAACAGGTACTTGAGGAGGGAGCAGAGAGCGGAGGGGAATGATAGAGGGAGAAACAGAAGGGGCTGATGGGGTCATTCCGCTGGTTGGCTCGGAAAACACGGACTCTTGGGGTTTACAGACCATTATTGGTCGAGCTGGCTAACTTGATCATTTAAGGGCAAGGAAGTGCTCGTTTCTCCTCCAGGTTGTTTTAGGCTCATTTAGGAAGCAAAGCCCGAATACTAAAAGCTCGAGGCCAAAGACGATCCTACCGCTGACCTGTACCTAATCACTCATAACGTGATGATGATAGAAATTAAAGATTAAAGATGAAGGAATAACCTGGTCTATTAATGGGCAAGAAGTGCTCGTTTCTCGACAGGTCTAAGTGGGGCAGACTGGCAGATGACACTTTGCCCCCTCCCCCACCATTCTTGCCCCCTCCCTCCCTCCACAGTCATTCATCCATACCGTTTCACCCGACAAACCCGCCTATTAACGCGGGATTCCATCTCAATTTGTGAGCTCTCAGAGAGGGGGCAGCAGACACCACTCCATTATTACAGATGAGGAGATATATGCTCGGGTGAGCGGGGTCACTTCGGTACAAACAAGCGCACACAGTATCCCCATTACCGGCCCACTCTAGTAGACCAGTGCTTCTACCCCCTCGGGCAATACTTTCGATATTTACCCCCTCGTGTAGAAACGAACTTGGAACAGCGAGACAGTACAGTACAGAAGTTCGCGGCAATATGTAACGCGACTTCCCCCTGAATTCGTTCTTGATTGAAAAGAGAGAAACCAAATGAAGGCGAGAAACGGTAGCAACACAGTGTGGAGAAGCGAGAGAATAACTGACTGGAGCTGGCAATATTTGTGCACCGTGGGACCACTGGAGAGGACAATGAACGAGCTTACTCGGGGAGGTCGAGCGAGGAGGCGAAACTTGAAAGCTGACCTGACTCCCTCCCTCACAGATTAACTGATCAAGAAAGTTGCTTTCTATTTTTCCATAGAATTTTCCATGTAATATCTTGTATACAGATGCACCTACCCACACAAAAGCATGCTATCGATCGTGGTTAATTGGATTGGTTTATAATCTTTAAAAAAAGCAAACTGGAATTGATACTTTATAGCATTTTGAACACAAGAAAACAAGAACATAACAATAAATAGGAAAAGACACATATGCTGAGGGTCACAGGGACAACTGGCCAGGTATAAAGCAGGTACTATTTCGTCAAAATACAGAATAAATTACTGACCAACATCATATCGATTGGTCCATGAGGTTGCTGTGCCGGGTGATCCAACTGATCGTGTTGCACAGCTAGACCCACAAAAATGTCGGGGTGTGCCTGAAGAAAAGTATTCAGTGTTCAGTCATTGTTCATATTTTTATTATTTCGCTGATCCGGTTGAGCACAATGATAATAATTCGCAAGAAGTTATCACGTATTGTATCAGGTCGAATAGAATTTCTTGATACCTTATTTTTTAAAATAATTACCAGAAACACAGGTCAATGTGAACCACGTAACATGTTTTATGGCAATTTCCTTTACGAAACTAAATTAGAATTAGTTTCGTGTTTCTTACCTAGTAGTGGTACAATTTGGATGGTAATGCCCGATGAGGTCCATAAGCTATACTATGTTGATGTTCCAAGTACGCCAAATATAGTGTCTCTTTTTTAAACACCATACTATTACGGGCCTACATAATATAACGGAATTTACATGTGCTCATATGAGAAGAGAATATCAGCGTTACATTCATAAGAATTGCATCTCACATTCTGGATGTGTACCGCCACCGCCACCTGATTCGGGTAGTAAGTAGACTGGGCATGGTGTCTGACTGGCATGCCGACGCAGGCAGGTTCGACTCCCTCCCGCAGGTGATGTTTTGAACACCCAATGGGCATGGTGTCTGACTGGCATGCCGACGCAGGCAGGTTCGACTCCCGCCCGCAGGTGATGTTTTGCGATGTTCACCATGCCCATTAATGGTCAGACACCATGCCCATTCTCTTGCAAAACATCACCTGCGGGCGGGAGTCGAACTTGCCTGCGTCGGCATGCCAGTCAGACACCATGCCCCAGCCCATGTGGAGGTGAATAGGAGAATGGGTCTTAGTTAGGGGCGTAAGCCTCTTGCAAAACATCACCTGCGGGCGGGAGTCGAACCTGCCTACGTCGGCATGCCGGTCAGACACCATGCCCATTATGGGCATGGTGTCTGACTGGCATGCCGACGCAGGCAGGTTCGACTACCGCCCGCAGGTGATATTTTGCAAGAGGCAGAGAAAGGCGCGCGCCCCAACCACTAGTCTCCGTCAAGCGCTCCCTGCGGTAGGCCGCCCTGGCCTAATGGGCATGGTGTCTGACTGGCATGCCGACGCAGGCAGGTTCGAGCCACCTGATTCGGGTAGTAGTAGTAAGAGGTTTCAGAACATACATCTGCGCATACCTTGGTGGCCTATAAAGTCAAGATCAATAGCGTTTCATAAATCTCATTATTATTACGTCCTGGGACATGTGGTGCAGTATCTCCAAAATGTTGGCCCATAAATCTCTGTTTCTCAGAGAAGTTCACGTTCCTGTTGACATCTCTGAAGTAGACGTCGTAGTGTTCCTGCAGAGAATAATCTATTCGAGAGCATTCTACAGACCCGATTGAGGGTGTGTATCTCATTGTAAGTATGATACACTAAACGGATGTTTTTTTCGAATGCCGCGAGCGTTGTGACAGAGAAGAGGACGTGAGCATACGTCAAATCGGTCTTGACAGAGAGGAGGACGTGAGCATACGTCAAATGGGTCTTGAAAAAGCGAGAGTGCACGTCGGAACTCCGGCAAGACTCATATCGGCAAATCGAGAAAAACAGCGTACTATATGATAAAAATCGATTATATCGAGTGAACCACGTCGGCAAACTTGTTTGGTCATATCGGCAGAAAATTCTAGCCGAGACCTCATTTGATGTATGGACGTGAGAGGGTGGCGTTTCACGATCCAATTAGAAAAAAACGCAATAAAATTCGCAATAAAAAAATGTACCTGTTTTTTTTTTTTTTTCTAAAATTTCAGATTTTTTTCGAAATTGTGTAATTTAACGTGGAAACTGTTCGGTAAATTCACACATTCTCAGGTGAGCAGCCCGATACTACACCTCTTTCATGGTGAAGTGAGAATGGTGCTCGATTCATTGTTGTATTTTTATAGACGTTTCAAGGGGAACGTTCGTGAAAAATTGCAGTTCACTTAACTTATTTGTCTACGTTGAGGATCGAAGGTGCTGGCCTATACACTAGTGCGCTCCAGTCACTCACTATGGAGCTATATTATCACTATAAACATTTGGTGCTACTTATGCTCCTATTTGAAAAATAACAGTTTTCCAAAAATATTATTTTGTGACGGAATCAAAAGAAATGCGTGTTTTGAGGACTTTGGATTAAACCATACCCAAGACATAGTAGCCATTCTATAATTGTTGCCACTTGGTGGATGATAGTGCAAAAGTTGCTCGTCCATTTAACCTTCTAAGGCCTTACATTCAATTAGTACGGTTTACAGGAAATAGCAATAAATGTCGATTTCGAGGCTTGTTTTTCTATATCGGACTTACGGGCAATTTAACTCATAAAGAGAATGCTCCACACTTAGCAAAATTCGTCCATATTTTCAACAGGAAAGGTACTCCACATTCAAGCATAATTGAGGTCTTTAGATCTATTGCTAAGAAAACGCGGCTAGCAAAACTTCTTTCGGTCAGTAACTGAAAATCCTACACTCTCGTTAGGCGCATATCTCACACAGGCCTTTACTTGGATATTCCTCTGAATATCATCAGTGTAATGTATAACCATGATACTTTACTACTGCAGCTTAATTGTGGCTCAATAATTCTTCTTCCCTCAGTGCTGACCTGTCAAAATCTTAGGGTGAGGTGCGACAACTTTGAATTGAGCCAGCCATTGTGATCGCCTAAATGATCGGAGATATATGGTATAGTGTGCGCTAAAGAGAGTATCCAAGCCCTTATCGATCATCGAAAACCGGAATATAATTGCACAATTTAGAAAGACGGGAGAGGTCATAATCTGAAATTGGAAAAACGAGCGTTACTTATTCCTCAACCCGATACATGATGAAATATGCATATCACGCGTGTCACCTAAGATTCGACCTAAGATAGACCTAAGATATATATATATACAAACACAAACCATGGCAAGCTGCTTCGAACGCAGCTGCTCCACCGAGTGGCGGAACTGGAGCCTAGAATACATATATTGCATTCATTATTACACAGTTTTCGAAGTTGAGAAAGGAATGGGTGATAACTCGCAACTTGATTACAATTACTAATGACAAACCGCCAGTACCGGGGCGGCATTCGGGGCTGCGGCCGGAAGAGGAGCCTGAATCGGAAACATTCCATGATTTCAATAACAAATGACAAACCGCCGGAGCCGGGGCGGAATTCGGGGCTGCGGCCGGAATAGGAGCCTGAATCGGAAACATTACATGATTACAATAACTAATGACAAACCGCCGGTGCCGGGGCGGCATTCGGTGCTGCGGCCGGAAGAGGAGCCTGAATCGGAAACATTCCATGATTTCAATAACAAATGACAAACCGCCGGAGCCGGGGCGGAATTCGGGGCTGCGGCCGGAATAGGAGCCTGAATCGGAAACATTACATGATTACAATAACTAATGACAAACCGCCGGTGCCGGGGCGGCATTCAGGGCTGCGGCCGGAAGAGGAGCCTGAATCGGAAACATTCCATGATTTCAATAACAAATGACAAACCGCAGGAGCCGGGGCGGAATTCGGGGCTGCGGCCGGAATAGGAGCCTGAATCGGAAACATTACATGTTTACAATAACAAATGACAAACCGCCGGTGCCGGGGCGGCATTCGGGGCTGTGGCCGGAAGAGGAGCCTGAATCGGAAACATTACATGATTACAATAACTAATGACAAACCGCTGGAGCCGGGGCGGCATTCGGGGCTGCGGCCGGAAGAGGAGCCTGAATCGGAAACATTACATGATTACAATAACAAATGACAAACCGCCGGTGCCGGGGCGGCATTCGGGGCTGCGGCCGGAATAGGAGCCTGAATCGGAAACATTACATGATTACAATCACATGTGACAAACCGCCGGTGCCGGGGCGGCATTCGGGGCTGCGGCCGGAAGAGGAGCCTGAATCGGAAACATTACATGATTACAATAACAAATGACAAACCGCCGGTGCCGGGGCGGCATTCGGGGCTGCTGCCGGAAGAGGAGCCTGAATCGGAAACATTACATGATTACAATCACATGTGACAAACTGCGTCACTCTGGGCGGCAACTAGGGCCGCGTTCTTGATCTCTACTGCCGCTAGCATCTCCTCGAGTTGCCGAATTCTCTCCTGAAAAATCTTAGTAAAAAACAGGTCAGCAATATCATTTTGTTGCACAAGGGAAAAAATGTAACAAGTAAGGAGTATAACGGGGTTTTCTGCATTCGAAGGCCACCGCAATGTATGAACTCATGTTGTAAGAGATAGAAACAGCTAACCTTACACTCCTCGATTGTCTCGATATTGTCTAAACATTGATGTCGATCGCACATCTGAAATCAAGTTAAAGGAGGAGTAAACTCAATATTTTCAATGGTAAACTAACGATGCAGCCTGAAAGGACCCTTGAACGACGTTACAAATCCAAAATTGCTAAGCGATTGGTCAATT
The DNA here is from genome assembly GCA_036245825.1 of Pristionchus entomophagus. Taxonomy (NCBI): domain Eukaryota; kingdom Metazoa; phylum Nematoda; class Chromadorea; order Rhabditida; family Neodiplogasteridae; genus Pristionchus; species Pristionchus entomophagus. The sequence continues at coordinate 31,347,635 of BTSX01000006.1, forward strand.
CTGGGCCGAGAAAACCGCTCGCAAAGTTTCTACAATGCCCAGGGACTAAAGGGCCTGCGAGAGATTCTCGAAGGGAAGAGGGCAGAGACGCAGACAAAGCGTGTCCCTGCCGCTCTCCCTCGCACTTCCCTCGGACTCGCACGTGTCGATTTTGTTGGGCACTCTTTCTCCTTGCAGTTTAGAGGCAAACCCCGGACATGTCAAACATTTTTGCAGTATTTTTCGCAGTACTTCTCGTGTAACTAAACGGCAAAATAAATAAATCAAAATTAATATTTAGATCTCAATTTCAACAAATCAATGTCAATCAACAGTATACGATTCTTCAGTTTCAGTGAGGATCACTTGATAATAGAAATGGAATGATCCCGTATTTTTCCTCATATCAAAGTGTTCACTCAAACAATATCGGTGCAAATATGTCATTGGTGAAATATCTGCTGAACAACATACATTAGCATTGGTGGCTTTGCTTTATTATCAATACATCCAATTCAAGCAAACATAAAAACTAACAAGTACACAATCTCTTAGTGTATTCAATTGGGGCAATCTATACAAGCGGAGATAGCTAAGTAAAATTCACTGAGAAGATCACTAACTACTCATTGGTTTGGAGGATCCTCTCTTTATTTTGTTCGTAGCTTCCTTCTCGTCGCTCGACGCGACAACGGACTGGCGTCTCCTAAAAATCATCCTCATTAGAGTCTCGGTCAATTTTCTTCTCATAGCAAATAACCCAATAGCAATAACATCTTTGAACTGTGCTTCGTATCGGCACTTGGATTACAGTATTTTGAAATATTATATTAAGGACATACCGTAATCCACGTGCGCTGTTTTATATGTTTTTACTCAAACTCTAGTGATAATTGACCGTGCAAGTCTATACAGTTTTCGGGAAAACCACAAAGATTAACAAAATAAGCATTAATGTTGGCTATTCGACCTTCGTAACACACGCACATTTATCAAGAGAATAACGGCGTACGCTACGGGGGTCAAATAGCCAACAGCGATAAGCATTCAATCGTACTATTTGGTTTGGTATTCACCGAGTGAAAAATATAGAATATTCATAATGTTGACATTTTTGGAAACGCTTTGTAAGAACGAATATAACTGACTCTTCTCTCCGTCGGGACGCGACTGGCGACGAGTAGTACGACGGCGGATCAGAATGTTATAATCGCGAGATCCCTGCACCTCCGCTCCTTCCGGTCCCATCACATTGGTGGCTTCGAGGGACTTGTCTCCATCAACGAAATTTCATCTAAACAAAGGGTACATTACGATAAATAAAGATTACCTAACAAGTATAAGCATTTACCGCTTCTCTTCCACAAGTTCACAAGGTTATAACGCCTATGACTGCTTCAGGTAACGCAGACAAATATGAGGGAAGAAGAACTACCTTTTCTTTTGGTGCCCTGCTCCAGTACCGGCTTCTGAACTTGCTTCTCCTCCCAGATCTTGCGTCTCCCTGGAAGAAATAGCTGCGAATGGTGAAAAACAAGCAATAATGTGCGACGCGATCATAAAGACTTTGGACCCTGAACATACAGTGGCAAAGGGGTGATATCGGTTTCGCTTACTAGATACACACTTCATCTCTTATTTACTCACTCATTAGAAAGTAGAGAACTTCCAAACGCGTAGGAACAAGGCGGAACAAACGAGGCTTTGGTCACGACTCGATTCAACTATCACTCCACACTCACTCATCGCTCACAAACATGATCTATACGCGTCACATCGATGAAATAGATAGAGGGGATATAGGAGCGTCGAAAGGTAACAAATATGGAGCAATTACACATCAAATAATTAAGAAAATGAAAGCACAACAGGGAGAGTCAGCTCGCGACGGCAGGCGTGGCCTCGCGCAGTGACTTTATTATTTTGTTTAATTATTGATTTGCTTTTCAATTCATTTTTAATACAATTATTTATTTAATTAATATGCATTATAATTGACGAAGTCGAGGGAACAACGAATAACAAAGAGAAACAAGACAACTGGAGAACTATGATCAAATGGATATAAATGAGATTAATCTTGGATCTCTTTGTAGATCATGACTCCATCTCTACAAACACAATGGGAACCGAGGGGACAGCATTTCTCATGAAAGAAGAGGCCACAGGTCTCATTGTCGCATGCAACCCAAGAGATGGCTCTATCCGATTCTTCTGCTTCTTCTCTCGGCTCCGATCTCTTACACTTGGGGCATACTGAATTCTCTTCTGGTTTTCTTCTTCTGGTTTTTTGAGGGAATCCACCAGGTCTCTCCATCTCTTCTCGTCTCTTCCTCTTGATGTCTCCTCTCTGGAATAAATAACGCGAAATGGATTGGCTATCACTGTTATTTCATCTCTATCGCCATGTGACCCCTCTTAATCTAACCATGTGAGTGTGAGAGAGTATGTAAATTGCAGAGAGTGCAGACACTGACCGTCTCTCTATCCAGTAGATTGTTTCCCTTCTGTCCTTGTCTCTTCTTCCCTCTCTCTCCTCTCACAGCTGCCTCGTGAGGGTTGGTACCCATTCCTTCGAGTGTCTCAATGATTCCCTCATAGAGTGCCTTCAGTCTGGTCTCATCTTCATCTTCCCTCATGCACTTCCCCACAGAAGTAGTGGCCTTGTTGAGTGCCTGAAAACAAGATTCATTAACAAAATATTGAGAAATTTCCAAGAAATACAGTATACTACAAAGAATGAATACAGTATACCTCGAGACAGAGAGTACGGTATTTGTTCTTCTGGTCCTTTTTTCTCGCTTCCTCCTCCTCCTTATCTCTCCTCTCCCTCTCTTCCTCATCCACATCATCATCTCGGAATCGAGCAGGAATCTCATTCTGAAAATAAGAAAATGAGAATCATTCGACCAGCCACTCATCCATCGGAAGGAACAAATGACATACATCGATTATTGGTTCAAGAGGAGGGAGATCGAAGTAGTTGTGCTCTCGATCGATGGCATCTCCCAGTCCGATTCTCGCTGCTTCCAGACGAATGGAATCGTCGTCTGAAACACAATTGAATCAGAACGAGCTGGATTTGAGAATTGACAAATTGGGGGAAAAACGAACCTGTTTCATTAGAATTGATGATCGCCCAGTGGGCATGCTTGCAATTAGTCCCCGATCGATTTCCCTCAGAGCAGTTGCATCGAAATCGACGAGGGCAGATTCCACACCTAGGAAAGAACCAGTTATTGAGTAAATGACTGATTTATTGAGATATTCATCTACAATAACATCCATCTCTGACCTCATACAATGGAGATTCTTCTCCTCGCATTTACAGAATTCCTCTCCGTAGTCGATGATCGTGTACTTCTTTCCGTTCTTCTTCTCTGATTCCACAGTCCAAGTAGTCTTGTCCTGTCTTGTAATGGTGGGGGTCTTCTTCCCGTAGGCGATTCCCTTCCTGTGGGCTGACATCTGCGACTGGAGACGGAATATACCGCTCACGTAGTTTTTCCGATCCTGAAATTAAATGATTGATCTTTGATCTCTTATTTTCTAAAGAAATGGTTAATTTGAGACAAATGAAATATGAATGCAGCTATCGATTCATTTTATCAAAATACAAGAAAAAATTATACCCACCGAGATTCTGAGTTCTTCTGCCATCTCAGCAGGAAGAGAGATGAGGAGATGGGTGAGTCGATCCACACGAGAGAGAGTATTGTCTCCCAATACACTCATCTTCAGCTTGGAGTGGAATGACTCGCTGACCATTGTAGTGTTGAACGGAGCGTGAACTCTGCAAGAACGGAAGGTTAGAGGGACGCTGCCAGAGGGTAGAACAATCTTATGGAAATACTACGAAAGAAGCATGAATGGAGCCCAGAGAGAGAAGGAATTAAGATACTTCTCGAAGTACTTCTTGTACGACTGATCGGCGGGTAGATCGGTGTCTAGATCGGATAGAAGAGAAGTGGCCAGTCTCCAGAATTCTCCTCTCTGGATGGTGCGAGCAACGTTCCTCGCAGAAGCTGCTACCACTTTGCTCCTCTCTTCCTTCGCTCCGTAGACATCATCCGCATGTTGCTTCAAGTTCTGAAAAAATAGAATGTCAATCAATAATAATCCATTAATTAAAAAGATTCCTCATTTTGCATGATATCTCGTATGCTAGATAAATCAGAGAAAAATGATTTGAATAGTACCTTAATGACGTGCCATTGGCAATGAAGTGGATCGGCTCTAGTGTTGGGGAACGCTCTCTTGAATCCATTGAAGAATGCAGGAGCGTCATCGCTCATGAACCATTGAGTGTCGAATGAAGGAATGAGATCCCGAACGATCCGGAAAAAATACACATAATGTCGAAGATATTTTATCTTCATTTTCATATATCTAGAGTTGGACAGATAATTCGAGATTGCTTAAGGAAATGATATCATAAAGAAACGAGAGAATGAGAGAGTGTGCACCTTGAATAGAGCGTAGACCTCGTTCTGTGTGGTGTGAGAACTGAGAAGGAAAGCTGCAGGAAGTCCTCGGTCCTTCTCATTACAGTAGTGAGTTTGTAAGGCCATTTGGAGGTGTTGAAAGTATCATCCACAGAGATACCCCGATGGCCGAACTTCTTGATCCACTCCACTTGCATCGGAGTGATTATGACTAAAATAACAGGATTATTACCCGTCCCTTACATTGCTCGTGATCTAGGGACCTCTTCTCGCTTTTCGTATTCTCTCACCGGTCAGATAAACGAGACAGTATGCTAATTGAGGAGAGGTTGGTCTCGAATGGACATCACTAGTGATTACAGTAATCGACTGATACAGTATTCTATGAAATCTCACCTAACATGAAATCGTTTGGAGTAGTCTGGAGAAGGCGGATCCCAGTGGAGTCTTTCTCCTCTTCTAATCTCTTCTCAAGAGATGCATGGTCATCGCTTTCTTTCTCCCATGGCCTCTCCTTCCGTCTCGAGAGCAGTTTCCTCACGGATCTCTCAGAAGATAGCCAGTAGAAAGGGTGTTGCTCTCCATACTCCCTCAGCTTTTCCTTCGTCGTGGCCACAGTCAATCCCTGAAACAAGAGAGAGTTTGAAATAATACGGGTCACAGTCATCAATCAATGTGGTAGATCAGAGATGACATATCGATTTTTGACTCAAAGACAAAAGATCAAAGTTCAAAACCGCGACGCGTCAGAATTGATTTCCCTCACTTGTTTCTGTTATCGATTCCCAAAGTAAGAGTCCGTACACTACTAGCATTACCTGAGTAAGAATGGTGTTGAGGTCAGTCTCCTGGGTGTCATTCAGAGGGATGGAGGCAGGATCGCATTCATGGGAGATGTGATCCAGACAAGCACGGACAGAGACACTCCCATCTTCAGCGATTGATACCTGAGATTCAGTATGATAAGTAATCATTAATAAATCAATATACTCTCTCTCTATTCTGCACACTTTTTATCTTTCTCTAAAACGCAACAATAGAAATAGATAATTGAAGTTACTCACGTTAAAGAATGCAGAACAGTGACTCTGAGTCCTCTTGGAATTCCGATTGACTTCCGAGTCCTCCTTCGTCCGTTTCTTGTTTCCTCGAGAGCACAAATAGTAGTGTCGTGCCTCATGATTGCTGTCCTTTGTGAAGGCGGTCGCGGAGAGGGTCTCGACGTGGTGCTTCCATTTCTGAAAAAAAGGAACTATCATTTTCTGAGCGTGAAACAGACGCTACGGAGCGTACTTTGTCTTTCGGTAGGCTCTCCATTCCGTGCACTCTCTCGCCGGTCAGAGGAACGAGAGAGTGTGCAAAATGAGAAGAGTCAACCGATTGTTTACTGCCTACTTCCGATCTGAGTGCTCACTAGCACATCATAGTTTCATTGTACAATGGAGATCTTAGGGTAAACTATTGAATCCTAACCTGCATCTCTGCCATGGTTGTGAAGGATCGATCGATAATTTCGAAGTCACCAGCATCTGAGTGGTCGACCCGGCAATGAGCTGCCAGTTCCTCCCTTGATCGCAATCCCTCCACCGTGCACTCTTCCACGGGGCAACAGACATTCGGCTTCTTGATCTGAAATAACAATCTCACTCTGTACGATGATACTAGGCATAGTGACAATTGTAGATGAAAGTTTAGTCTCTCTACTCTGCACACTATTTAATCAGAAACACAAACTTGAATAGCATCCCTAGTGAAGAATACTAATTTTAAAAGACCAGATGAGCCAATGAGAGGAGAAACAGACCTCATTCGGATCCGGATGCTTCTGTCGAAGGCGTTGGCGGAGAGAATGATCGGTGGAGTAGCGAAGGTCGCAGTGAGGGCAGGGGAACGGGAGATGGTAGGGGTGATCTTGTCTAGCTGATGCCTTCACTTGCTTCCTCTGCTCCCTCAATGACTTGATGACGTCTTCATCGAGCTTGTGCGTCTCCTGAAAGCATGGGAATAGTGAGATGGAAGATGATAGTATGGACAGGGATACGGTAGCAAGAGAACAATGAATGAAATTATGAGAAATACTCACTCTGAGATGCCTTTCCAAGTTGTCGGATCGCGGCGCGGAGTACTTGCAGTCGGCTAGATGGCACTTGTGCATCGTTGGTGAATGGAGAATTGGGCCTGGAACCTCCCTTTTATACCCCCATGCTTGGGAAAAGCACTCAATTCCCCCGATCCCTCTGACTGCTCTCTCTGATTCCTTCAGTCTCTCAGGACATGAGAAATCAAGACTGAGAATTGAAGGGCGGAGCCATGCCTGATTCACACGAGAGATTTCTCTGACGAGAGATTTTTCTCAGACTGATGGGAAATTATGATGTAATTACAGGAAATTCATAGATATTGAGGATATTGCAGATGCATGTGAAGATCGTAAGACATTATATATCATTTCTGTGTCTGTGTCTATGTCTTAGTAGAGATGGAATGATGATCTACCAGAAAATCGATTATTTATCTGACATCAACGAATTTATTAGCGAATTTATTTTTGTTATTGTCTCTCTTTGTTATTCGTTGTTCCCTCGACTTCACCAATTATAATGCATATTAATTAAATAAATAATTGTATTAAAAAATGAATTGAAAAGCAAATCAATAATTAAACAAAATAATAAAGTCAGTTCATGAGCAAAAGTTTGACCAGCGGCTACAGTATGCCGCCGAGGAGACAAGTGCGTACTGCGCGAGGCCACGCCTCGCGACGGCGAGAGTTGGCGGCACTACTGCATTTAGCACTGTAATTCAGTTCGCGATTGCAAATTATCACGAACTGAAACTACAGTATATTGTCATTATTGCACTCTGATTTCGTTGTAAGACGCAGTGACTTTGACGGTCCTTTAATAATACAGCGATAGAAGCGAATTGTGAATCAAAGCATTAGTTTTGTTTTGTTTATGAAACACTATGTTGAAATAATTCTTACTGGATCACACTTTAAGCCATACAGGGAAATCGTTGCAGGATCGAATATGTTCCAGGAGTCGCGAATTCAGTTCAAAGGGTGCGCACCGCGGGTCATTCTCCATTTAAGGTCATTGAAAACTGATTTTTTTTATATTATCGAAGCTCGGGGTTTCGGTCGTACGCCGGAACTCACTATACAGAGTTTGAAGCCGGAGCCGTTATCAATAATTTGAACAGAGAAAACGAAAAGCATGTCCACGTTTAGCGCAAATATCAATCTAAAATTACGGTATTTGCTTAGCGGAAATGATATATTTTTGGAGGTTTCTGGATTTGCCTAAAAATCAATCTAAAATTACTGTATGCATAACGGCCAAATCCTGGGAACGTTTAACATGAAGAAAAAATCATTGCTCTCCAGGAACAGTAAGTGCCCGAGTCCGAAGGAAGACCCACCTCTGTCCAATATATCCACCACACATAGTGTATTGGTGATGAAAATTAAAAATTAAAGAATAATCTGAAATATTAATAGCGCGATGTGCTCGTTTCTCGACAGGTCTAAGTGGGGCAGACAGGCAGATGACACTTTGCCCTTTCCCCTTACCATTCTTGCCCCCTCCCCCCTCCACAGTCATTCATCCATAACATTTCACCCGAAAAACCCGCCAATTAACTCGGGATTCCATCTCAATCTGTGAGCCCTCAGAGAGGGGGCAGCAGACACCACTCCATTATTACAGATGAGGAGATATATGCTCGGGTGAGCGGGGTCACTTCGGTACAAACAAGCGCGCACACAGTATCCCCATACCTGCCCTTTCTAGTAGAAAAGTGCTTCTACCCCCTCGGGCAATACTGTCTAAATTTTCCCTCTCGGATAGAAACGGACGTATCAGTGCTTGGACCAGCGAGACAGTACAGTGTAGGAGTTCGCGGCAATTTGCAAGGCGACTTCCTCCTAAATTCGTTCTTGATTGGAAAGAGAGAAATAAAAATGAAGGCGAGAAACGGTATCAACACAGTGTGGAGAAGCGAGAGAATAACTGACTGGAGCTGGCAATATTTGTGCACCGTGGGACCACTGGAGAGGACAATGAACGAGCTTACTCGGGGAGGTCGAGCGAGGAGGCGAAACTTGAAAGCTGACCTGACTCCCCCCAGATTGTCTGATCAAGATGTTCTAACTTTCACAAATTCGGAACTATTTTGCAGATTTGTATTGCTATTGGAAATTGGAGACTAATTTGAAAAGTGAGGGAAAAGTGCAAAACGTAAATCACGTACCTGATTCGATCGTAGTTCGTGCATTGAATTATTATGCTCTGCAAAATTAATGAACTTGCTGGATACTTTACTTGCACGTGTGTCGCTTGTCAAGTATTGTAGCAACGAGATTAGTGGTGACAAATCGGTGCCTGACTCTCTTCATGTCGCCTGTTCTCTCGTGTCTCTGACCAACAATAGAACATGCAAAATAAGGAAGGTCGATGCCGTCTGTCCCCACTAATAGAGATTGTTCGCAATTGTTTTTCATGTTTTTGATATTCGAATATACCGAGTTAGAAGTTAATGGATCTGAAAAGATTTCTGCAATGTACAGTCTCAGTTGAGAACCCGAACAAGTTAGATGATTTTGTTAAGACCCAAACGATTCCTAACAATCACTCTGCTATTCATCAGTGAATATTTGCGTGGATGACGTCGTGGTATGTTGTCATGTGTAGTGCACATACCGTCATCATTAAGAAGGAGGTTCTCAAACGTTCCCAAGACGTAAGACGATCATTTCTCGCCTTTCGCACGCACACTTGTCATATTTACGATATAATCACTGTATGGTTGTGCTTTCGTGCATTTGTGTACAATCTTTCACTACAAAATATCTCGTTTCTCGGTCGATTCGATTGATTCAAATGTGTCCGGATCTTATTCATTTTCCGGAATCGTTGCGAAAATTGAAATTGTAAAGTAGTATCTGGGTGCTATTCATATGCTATTTGAAGGCGTGGGAGTATGATGTCATTCACATCGAAATATTTCCAAAAATTATCTTGCTTTTTATCTAGTGTTTCTGAAAGAATTTTTTTGTTAAAACTCTTAGGTTAAAATTGAAGTCGTTCGTAAAAACACACAACCTGGTACACACTACATGAGAAATATTTTTAAAAAAAATGGTTTTGATAATCTCGAGTACCCCTGTCATAATCACATGCCACCGAGTCCATTAGCGAAAGTTGTCCTATCTAATCGAAAGGGTGAACCTTGACTAATATCAGACCTCTCTACGAACTATTTCTTACAGTTATCTTCTCGAGTGGGCGACTGCCGCATTCTCTGAATGATTCCGCTGACCAACTACCAATATCAGGAAGCGATAGCTATCATCTTCGTGGTGCGTTTTTGATATTTTCAGGCAACTTATGCAGATTATTCAGGCGTTCGTATTCACTTGCGTGATATGCTCCCTTGCTCTGGTTATTGTATCGAAAAGCAATCTACTCCGATCGACCACGTTCGTTTTCCAGTCGAATGAACTACTTGAAGCATTCAGATTCGGTCACATATGCTCGGTGCAGATGGTTTCCGACATCCTCCTCATCATTTTGAACACGTTCTGGTGCCTGGTCATACCATATCGCGCCGAGTATCTCCTCCAATCCAGAGTCGCGATGGTTGTTGGAGTCGTGAGTTTGCACATTCTGAGCCAAATTTCAAAACATTACTTGAGATCTCGAAATCGCTCTACTTCTTCACGTGCAAACTGCACGTTCTAATGGCCGTGAATCGCTTTTGCTTCATATTTTTCTTCAAAGAAAATCCGGTATCGTATCTTTCCTTTCATCAGTGATATGTCGCTTCAGAAAACAACGAAAATTTTCAAAGGGGCCATCGTCGTCTGTGCTTCGCTTGCAACCTTGCAATCGGCAGTAGGTCCACTACTGGGTAAGCAAAAATGATGACAACACTGATTTTCGTGAAGGCTTGAAGCCAGCTTGAACCATAGTAGAAACACCTGCAAGCCGAATTCGATTTGTCATTCCTACTATGAAAAGGATGAATAGTTCTGCGAACTTGAATATTTCTCAGATTCGAAACTCTTCGTTGTATTTTCGAGCGTCACACTGCGATGGATGTTCGCAACCACCGAATGGACGCCCTTTTATGAAGCGTGAGATCGTTACTATTCGCTGGATCTTATCAAACCAAAAATTAGTTAGGGCTGTCAGAAAAACTTGCCGAGGACTGATAGTGCTTAAAAGTATGAACTCCTTACTCTGAAATTCATAATTAGTATTTTTAACGATAAAAACGCTGAATATTTCAGATATTTCGAATACTATGTAGTGCTCACCGAGTGCTCAACGATCATAGTTTTGGACTCATTATCTTTCTTCAAGCTGCGCTCAATCCATCGCCAGGTTTCGTTGTATTTCCTCTGAGATATTTTAAAATAAAATAAAAACAATTTTAGTTCGCCGGTAGTGGCAGCCAAAAGGCTGCGGCTCGAGAGATGCGCTTGCTTCTACAGGTATCCTATAAACATAGCAAGTGTGTAAAAAACACTGCATTCAGAGTTTCTGCCAGCTCATTCCACTGTCCACCGTTATGGTCTTCTTCTTTTTCGTCGCTCCGAACTGCGCATCTGAATTTGTCTCGTTTCTCTGCAGCACGGCTGTATGGCATTTCGGAATCGCGCTGGACGGGTAAGGCAATAGCGATGTAACGACTCTCAAAGCGTGCGCTCTTGAAGGTCAGAAAGACGTGAGCGCACGCGAAATGTAGAGAGTTCGATTCGTTTTGCCATCACTAGTAAAGGGTGCGAATAGTTCCTGAGAAAATGCAAATTTCAGAGTCATCATTGTCGCGTTCCAATCGCATTTTGGCTGCAAAAGGAGCGTCCACCCGACGACTCCATCTTTCTCCATTAGTCCGTTCACCAGAACCTAAGAATCTGAGATGAAGGCGAGAATAGGAGAATGTCATGGCATCTACTTGAAAAGGCTATGCCTGAATGGCATTTTCTCAGAGCTCACAAGACTTTTTATCTGTTGATTAGTGCAATTATTAAAGTTCAAAATTATTAAAGTACAAAAACTATAAATATTCGCACAACTTGTTCCGTCGACGCTCATAATGAAATTTGTCTAGTCTCGACCAATAAGAAGTGAGAACAAGGCAGAAAAAAACCTTATGTGGACTTCTGAGAGCTATTCAGACTTGTCTGACAGACAAAGCTTGCAGAGTTGCTTTAACAAGAAAGAAACACATAACCATATCATCTATCATGATAACCCTTTCCCACCTTATATGTGTAATCCCGTGCGTGGAATTATTTTTCGCAACTGATATAAAATAGGATGACAAATTGCAAATCAAAATTGAATCTCACTCTGTATGAAGTGATGCCAACTCGGCACTCCTCGTTTCGCAAGCAATCTCGGTCAGAGAAACGAGAGAGCGCGCGAAATGAGGAGAGTCGGGTGTCGATTTGTCATCACTAGCAGATAGAAGTGCAATATTGACGGAAATTCGGTTATGTCTGCAATGTGCTTCTTTTCCAGGCCCATGTCTCAACTTCTGAGCTTCGCAACAAGCCACTGATCGTCTCCGGATAGGCTCCCGTTGCTACCAGGCGATGGGGTGGCACATCCCGCCTTGTGTCGAAAAGCCGAAACACCTTTACCTTCAACTTTTATGTTTCCTTCGAAGCTGAATATACGTCATTTATTCGTTTTCTCGTCCGTCTCAAGCATTTTCTCCACATGAAGCTAAGGGGGACATGTCGATGGAGTGTGGTGCCCATAATCAAATATGTCTAGTCTCGAATAAAGTAGTGAAAACAAGACAGAAGAGAAGAGAGTTCAACATGAATCAGCATTATGAATGTGTGGTGATATGCATGTAGTGAAATAACATTGTCGGAAAAATGTTTATTCACTGATGCAATATGATACCCATCAGTTTTCTGGAAAATGTCTAGTGGTGTATGTCTGGCTGCGTATCGATGACTCATTACGACACAATCATCGGTCTCGCAGACTTTGTCCTTCGGAGATGAGGAGTAGAACACATCGATTACGTCGTCACGTTGCGCACGAGACACGAGTGGATTCCCTCAGCATAAACTTCTTATTATCTTCTTTGATTGATTTCCAATTGGAAAGTTCCATTGCCTCTGGAATGTTACCGTTATCCACAATTATCATGCCATTTTCACAACCTTGAAAATCTTTTTGAAGATTCGTACATCTTTTTGCCTGCTTAGCCCATCAAAGACGGAAACCGAGTTGGTGTAGTCAAATGTGAAGGGAATTATTATAAAACTACGGAATCGATCGAGAAATCAATCGAATAAAAAGTGAAAAAGTGAGGTGCAGTGTACGATGGATGAAGAAGAATAGAAAGAGAAGAAAGAGAAAGGAACTGAGAGTGGGACACATCCCCTGCCTCCAGTAGGGTTCCGCAAGTGAAACATTTCTCATTCGAGACATCAATCGAATTATTGTCTCCCCTCATTCCTGTCTCGCGCGGAGGCGCCTCGCGGTTCGAAATGAGAGGGAGACAATTCGAGAGGCGCCTCGTTTCCCTTTGTTCGAGCAGAGCATTGTTCGGCATCGAAAGAGGGTATATGAAACGGTGAAACATATCGTGAAAAAATCGATAACCCGTATCCCTTGGACACAGAGAACCCCTCCCTCTTCTCTCCCCTCTCTCCCTCCCTTACCGTAACCTTTTGACCTTCCTTCTCACTTCCCCTCCTCCTTTCCCTGCCACTCTCCTCTGCTCTCTACCATTCCTACAGTAATCCTATGATCACCCACAGCCGTGGGAAGAGAACTGTTGTTTGGCGAAACGGCATCGGCCGGGGATTTTTTGAATTCCCGCTCAGCACGCAGCGCTACACGCGTTGCGTGAGCTGACGACGCTGCGTTTTTCTTCTCTCTCCTCTATTCTAGGCTTTTTCGGGGAATATCGATTACGTTTTATCGATTTTTCGAATAATTGTGCGTGCATATTATTGTACGTTTTTGTCGCGGAGGTGAGCTGCTGATCACGACCTTTCCAGCTTACATGGGAGACGACGCTCATAGAGTAGAGGAGACCCCGGTAGGAGGTGCCGACTCTGTTTCCATGGACGCTTTGGTTCAGCATCTGCTGCCGCAGTTGACCCCCGTCTCGACCCACACCGCTCCTACCCTGTCCAGGACTGGCGTCTCCCGACAGGTCGAGTTCAATGTGGCCGTCCTGAACCAGTTGGAGAACGCCAAAAAGACCCCAGAACTCATCGACGACGTCATCGATTTCATCAAGGAGAGAAACGCTCTTCTCGCTATGGCCGACAAGAACCCTTCGGTCCTTGATCTGGCGGACGAGGCCAAGGCACTGGAGGCCGCGACGGCGGGTGCTTCCTCCGGAAGCTCGACCATGATGCAGCTCATGCTGCTTCAGTCCATGAGTGCGCCTTCGAACGACCGCAAGAGGAGAGCCCACTCCCTTCCCCCTGGCCCACAGCCCTTTCGAAGTAGGGCGTCCGCCTATGTCGCGGCTGGCGCCCAGTCCTTCCGACCCCCTTCCCTCGTGTCCAACTTTGGCTTCCCTTCTGCGGGCAGCTCTCGCGGCGGCTTCGTCACGAGCCCTCCCCCCCCCGGTCCGTGCTTCAGCTGTGGCCAGTGGGGGCATATCTCGCGTGCCTGTACAGTCAGCCAGAGAGAGTAATCCTCCCCTAGCCCCTTTCTTGACTGTTCGTACCAAGGTAGAGTTTTGGAGAGGTCTAGATTCGTCCCCTTTCACTCTTAACGTAGTAGAGTCCGGGTACAGGCTTAATTTTATCTGTGATCTGGCCATTATCAATATTCCTACTGCAGATAACCGAGGTTCGGCGAAGAGAGATGCGAAGTTCGAGATCAGGCGTCTCCTCGAGTCTAGAGATCTGCCCCGCCCCACGAGTAATTTCCACGTTGTCCATTGCCCAAGGTAAGAAGCCCCGGCTAATCCATGATCTCAGCGTGTTGAACCGTTTCCTCAATAAGACGAAATTCCGCATTGAGGACCTTTCCTCAGTTTGGTTCTCTCTCCCCCCGAATGGTTTCTTGGCCACTTTTGACCTTCGCAGCGGATATCATCATCTGTCCATCTCCCAGGAGGATCGCCCTTACATGGCATTCACCTGGGACGGTGTGACCTACGTATTCGCAGCAATGCCATTTGGCCTGTCCCCCGCCCCTTGGGTCTTTACCAAGGTTTTCCGTTCGCTAGTGAGAGTGTAGAGAGAGAAAGGCGTCAATGTGACCCTCTATCTGGACGATGGACTGATCCTCGCCGAGACAGAGGAGGAACTGGAGACAGATTAGTCAGAGAGGATTTAGAGAGCAGGAGTATCCACGGCCGACGAAAAGTGCCATTGGACCCCTTCCCAGAAAGGAACTTGGCTCGGTTACGAGATAGACCTGAAGATTGGAACAGTCCGAGTGTCGGAAGAGCGTACAGTCAAAGCCTTAGAGAGGCTGAGTCACCTTAGAGAGGTGCATTCCCCCACGGTTAGAGACCGGAGTCGAGCAATTGGTTCCTTCATGTCAGCTTCCCTCATTCTACGTGACCCCGCTTCTCTTCTATCCGGTGCCCTTCTCCATTCCATTGCCGAAGCACAGAAGACTTTCTCCTCCCCCTCTGCCCCATCCCACTCTCTCCAGATGAAACAGGTGAGGTAGAACAATGGTTAAGAGAACTGAGGCAGAGGTCAGTGAGAAGCTTCCTTGAGACCCCCTGGTTGTTCGATGTGAGAGTAGAGGCGGACGCATCCGCGTCTGAGAGTGAGTGATAGTAAGAGAGAAAGGAGGGAAAGTGACTAGGACATCTCGAAACTTGTCCCCATCAGAGAGAATGGAGTCGAGTACTCTGAGAGAGTTGCGAGCGGTCGAGTTTGCAGTCCAGACCTTCGAGAGGCAATGACCAGGAAGGAACGTTCTGTTTTTCGGAGATAATCAAAGTACCATGTCTATTCTTAGGAAAGGGTCCATGAAACCGGAGCTCAATGAGGTTCCGAGGAGAGTCGAAGATGTGAGAGAGAGAATCCGGGCGGGGTTCAAATTCTATTGGATCCCGAGGGAAATGAATTCGGAGGCAGATTTGGTCAGTAGAGATATCGATGAGGATGATTGGAGCCTACAGGGATGGGTGGTAGACCAGGCAGTGAGGAGATGGGGAAGGCCAGATATCGACATGTTCGCGGATGAGAGAAACATCAAGTGTTACAAGTTCGTTTCCAGACTCCCAGCTTCAGGAGCTCTCGCTGTCGATTCATTCGCCGACCCTATCGTGTGGGGATCTCACGATTTACTCTGGTGCGCCCCCCCCCCCCTCCCTCCTATCCCTGGATGAGGGGCTCTCACTCCAAAGGGGTTCTTGGACTCCCCTATTGGACGTCCCACCCAGTATTCCCCGCCCTCTTCCCTCCAAACCATACCCCCTCATTCGTCAAAGATTACATCATGTTCCCTGAAGGCACTAACATCTAGCTCCCAGGCTCTTTTGAAATGGGCCCCTTCAGCAAACCTTTTTTGGACTCGCCTTTCACCCTTCTCCTCCTCGATTTTTAGAACTCTACATAATTCTAGCCCCGACCCGATAAAGCCGATGCCATGGGAGCCAAACATGAGTTATCACGTATGGAGTTATATTCAGAACGAGAGAAGTGATAACTGTTGTTTGGCGAAACGGCATCGGCCGGGGATAATTTGAATTCCCGCTCAGCACGCAGCGCGACACGCGTTGCGTGAGCTGACGACGCTGCGTTTTTCTTCTCTCTCCTCTATTCTATGCTTTTTCGGAGAATATCCCACCCTCCCACCCATTTTTCTCCCTCGACCCTGCCCACCCCCTCCCCCGACCCCGGAATGCGAAGGAGAGATAGGACATAAAGAGAGAAAGGTGTGTGTTTCCAGGTGCGAAGAGCACCCTCCTGCAATGTTTGGCTTCTACCGTAATCCGGGCAGAGCCAGCCCTCCTCCCCGTTCTTCTGGAGGCGATCTCGGGATCGAAAGGCAACAATGAAGTCGTATAGAGCAAGTATGAAGAATCTGAGGTACACCCCCCCCCACACTGAGGCAATCCTAAAAGTTACCCCCTTCTCAGATTATACGTCAAGGATAGAGGGTTGGACCCAGCCTGTCCTTCGACCTTGCTCATATACACCCTCAAGAAGATTGAGGAGGGAAGAGCGCTATCGACCCTCAAGATTGTCTCATCTGCCTTCTCACATTTCGCTGATCCCCTCTCCCAAACTCACTCTCATATCCTGTCTTATCTCAAAGATTCTACCCGTAGAAAGTGTGTAGTCACCCATCATTCCCCCGTCGATCCCTCTATTATTGATTCATTTGCGAATCCATCTGATCCCAACGCCATTCGTACCACCTTAGGGGCATCCTTGTCCTTCTCCGCCCTTCTAAGGGTGAATGAGTTGCTTTCCCTCCGCTGGGATGATCTCTCGTGGTCAGAGGACACCCTTCGAGTGTCTGTCAAGAAGGCCAAGAACGACCAGTTTGGCGAAGGGAGAGACATTTTCATCGCAGTCGACAAGAACTCCCTGTGCCTCTCCCTCTTCCATTCGTACAAGGAGTCTGTCCCCCCTTCCCCCTGGGTTTTCCCCTCTCGCTCCCACCCAGACCGAGCCATTTCTACAGAAGCCTTCAGGAAGGACCTGTCTCGTCTCTGCACTCTCGCGGGAGTCACAAGGATCACACCACACCAGCTCAGAGCGGGAGGAGCAATGGAATCGATCCGTCAAGGCGTCTCCCTGGATGCAGTTCAGAGAAGGGGGTTATGGAAATCAATCGCCGGTATTGCCCCCTACATCTCCGATACATTGGAAGCCCAAGGCGGAGCCCTCCCTCTCCCTTAATCCCGTCTTTTCCTTCTCTCATTCTTCGGTGTCTCGTCCTACATGTGCCATTTTCTCAGTTTGTTTCTCAACATCCACCTTGTTCAACGTTCACTCATTGTATCATCTCGCATTTTGCCTGTCTCAGGCTGTTGTTTGCCCCTTAGGCGTTTTTGCTTCTCCCCTCTGTTTTTCCCTTGCCGCTGGCACCTAGTGCCCCCAGTACTGTCTCATGGTTGTACCGTTGTCTCCAACCCGATAAAGCCGATGCCATGGGAGCCAAACATGAGTTATCACGTATGGAGTTATATTCAGAACGAGAGAACCGCTCATGGCTTCGCGCGCGGAGTGAAATGGACAGACGCCTCTCCCCATCTCTATTGAATAATGGAGACAATAACACGTTCATAGTCAAATGATGGGAGACAAGCCTTGTCTCCCATCGAAAAAGGAGACACAAGGGACCTCTTTGTTCATTGTCTCCCCAATTGTCTCACTTGCGGAACTCTAGCCTCCAGTAGGGATGTAATTTCAGTATTGGCTCTGTTCATTCTGCACACTGTCTCTAACGTCAGAGACACAATAGAGTGTACATGATGAAGAGAGCCGAATACGTTTAAAAAACATCTCTATCCTCACGAGCCACGTTTCTTCAGTTGCTGGGATACAAGAAACGAAAGGGAAGGAGATCTTGCTCTCTCTCCAGTAAATTGAGAGGGAATCCTACCCCTCATCCGCGCTGAGATCCCAAATGATAAGATGTGCAGAACGAGAATCTCAAAATGGTTCTTGTGGATCACGGTGATTACAAATGCTTGCCCTCCCATAGACTTTGAAAGTTGAGTTATTATGAATTTACAAAATGCCGGCCCTGGGGAATAAATCGTTCCGGTGATAACAAATTACAGATCACACGCCAAACTTTATTTTAAATTATATTTTCTATGTTCCGTGAGCGTGAAACCTCCACTGGAAGCTAATTATAAAAGGAAAAAAAAATATAAATAAATAAATGAACTAAAACCCAGAAAGTGGTAGAGCCGGAGAATAGATAACCACAAAAAATGCGCGGAAATGGCGATCTCAACATTAAAAATGGTCGTATGGTTTTAAAACTGTAATATACCAGTTTGCACGAAAATTTAAAAAAAGAGGTAAATCTAATTTATTAGCATTTCGGGCACAGTCAAACTACATCTTTGTTGATTCAGCGATCGCTTTCGCTTTCTGTCGTTGTTGAAAATCGAACTTGATGACTTCATTTGCAGTCTCATAGAGGAACCACAAGCCTCGGCAGCATCGAGGACTCTGAACGGCGCAATCATGACACATATTTCACTGTCGAGATAAAATATTGCCCTTCATTATCTTTGTCCAATAACTGCTTGCCCTAAAACACCAACACTCATCTGGTAGAAGAATTCGTAAACTTTCAGAGGAACCAAAACATTGTCAATCTCGGGAAACACCGATGTTCCTTCTATTCAATATTTTTATAAGAAACCCTTGCCTGCAGCCAGTGTTCATACATTTGGTAGCATCGAGAAGACTTGAAATTGCAAACGCCACACTTGAATAAATTAGCCTGAAATGGAGCATTCCTGTCGTTTAATTGGCAAGCACAAAATAAAATGAAATCTTGTGAATACCGAGTGGCGAGTAGTCAACAAATACTCACTTCATACGTAGCGTATCTCGGATGATAAACTTCCATATGATCAATGAATTGAGCCATATTGTTTATTTTATGGGTGCAGAACAGGCACCTATATGCTGGAAAACACGTGATTATAGATAGCATCCATTCTAAAGAATAGTAGATATACGTAATATGAGAACTAGAGAGAAACATTTGCCCAACTCACGAGAAATGAATACGAATCGGCAAGTGTCTTTCCATTTGTAGTATGCTGGAGTGTGCACTTTCTGTAAATGCACTTATAAGAAAGGCATGAATTATATTAGAATGTACATAATACTGTATTTTTCAAAAGATACTTTACTGATCCAATAAGAAAACGTACACTACGATGGTCATTGATATCGGATATGTTCTGTGATCGGAAGTCGCACGCTATTTCCGGACATTTCTTCACGAACCTAAAAAAAGTTGTAAAATATTTGCTTATTTTTGCATATCCAAACCAATTAATTCTGATGAATCAAGACCTTATTTCAGAATAACTCACTTGATCCAGTCATCCTTGTGATTGTTTCTCACGTGATCTTCCAGTTTGCAAGCTGGCAGAGCTTTGTTTTTGCAGAACGGGCAGTAAGTTTTCCTCATAAGCGCCTAGAACACAGTGAATCTGATGTTTAACTTTTGACGACAATTTTTTTGACGGATCCCTTAGTAATCATCAACATGTTATTACCTTTTGATTCGCAATTATCTGCTGTTGTGTTATGTGTGGATAGTTTCTAGGCACCGCAATTTGATTAGAAGTCGAGGGAACAGATGCAAAACGTCTGCAAAAAAATATTACTGAAATTTCGAGAACATTTTATTTGCAAATTCATGTATTCTGAATGCTCACATTGTGTCGGCCATGATTTCTTCTAGTGGTTCTTCTTTCACCTCGTCCTTGATCTAAAAAAAATTTCATATAGAAACGTAGGTAATGATTACCTCGGTTGGTTCGATAGGATCGAAGAGTGGCAGGGTTGTTGGGTTCATAGCTCCTGGAATAAAGCTTCAAGCTTACTTCGTTGAGCCTAGTGCTTTCATTTTTCTCTACAACTAGGATGTTTGAAGAGGCATATACCGCAACAACCAAAGCGACGGGAATCGAATGGTGTAAAACTCTTCTCACTAGTTATGACAAGTCTGAATCGACTCTCTTTATTTTACGTGTTCTCGTGTCGGTCAGAGAAACTAGAGAACACACGGATTTGCTATCACTACTTCTCACCTAGATCAGTCGATGCTCCTTCATCAGGATCGGGTTCTTCCTCCTTGATCGCTCGTTCTTCTTCTTCAAATCCCTTGATCGGATCTCCGTCGTATCGAAGGTTTCCATCTATATCGAATCTCCAGCCAACTTTGATGGGCCCTTCTTTGATAGGAACGACTCTGTAATAATACCATTGATAAATTTCCAATCCCGTCGCACTCAATGCCAAATCAAAACAAACACTTCAAACCTATTACCTAGTTATTCATCATCACAGAAACATATTTGTTGTATCGTAGAAAGACCCATATTCACTAGACCATTTGGTAGCACGAGGATCATGTGTCAGACTATAGGGTACCTCTATGATACAGCAATATTCCACGTTATAATTCAATGTCATTGCCAAATTCCATAGATTGCCCGAAACTGATCCTACACCCATCGGTGACACTCAAACAACGCCTCTTATGCATTTCTCACCTCTGTTTTTCCTTGGCCTTCTTTCCATTACGGACTTTTTTCACAGTTGTTTGTCCTTCAGCAGCTTGACTCGATGGGGACGAATTAGGATCTGGAAATCCGTGAGTAAAATCGAGAAAATGATAACCAAAATTCGATTACGAATCGACACTTGCCAAATCAAAGAAAAGGAGCTCAACTAACTGGGCGCGGCCTCATTTGATGGGATGCCATTTGAGGGACGAGGTCGTTTGTGCGGAGTGCAACCAACATGTGCTTGCGCCAGCTGAAAGAATGGTCTCCAATCATTTAAATAGGTGAAACAAATGCGATTTAAGAATATCATTTCAACAACTTGGTTTAGCAGAATCAGCAAAATCATGTGGACCATCTGGAAGTGTTTCCTAACCATGCATATAAAAAAATTCCATACTATCGAAATAAAACAGGTTTCAGTAAGATGATTATATTTCAGAGTAAAAACCATCCTAATCGGCTTCGACAAAAACACAGTTTACCCAAAGCTCACTGTATTGTTCATGTTCCGATGTCTTATCAAAACTTTCCGCTACCGTAATCTACTTCTATCGAAGCGTTGGAGCATATCTATGAATCATCAGGTGGATATTGAAAAGTACTGACCGATTGGTGGCAATTGTGCAGTTTAAATCCGCCGAGGTACTGCATAAAGAGAACGAATGACCGGGCAAAGGTGAGAAGAACCGTCTGAAATGTGAAAGACTTTCTACAATCAGTGATGTTCTCGATGTCGCCAGTATCATCTAACGAATTCGTCTGAAGCCATGTGTTTCCCTGAGCTGAGTAATAGTGCATGCAACGAGGTGCTTCTTGCAGCATTTCCCCTCAGATATTTACTGACGATCATATCATCCGTCGCTCTACGATACAGTTTCATGGAGCTTTTTGATGATGGTACTTACCTCTCGATCATCCTTCGGTTTCTCACACGATTCCAAGGCTTCCAGCGCAGCGGAGAGGGTAGCCGACACGTTGAATTGCTGAAATACATTCATTCTTCACTGTGGTGATTAGGTACATTTATCATATCAATTTTTTGGCCGTGTTTCGTGCTCCAAAGAGGGATGATATGTTTTTACATAAAGCTGATTGAACAGGCGCCAAATACAAGTTCATGGTGCAAAGACTGGTCATCCGTGCTCATTTATATCTAATAGAACGAGGATAACATGGAGCAGACAAGGTCTTGTGAATCTCTCACCTTTGCCATTTCCACACCTTCGATTTCTTTGTAGAGCAGTTGGATAATAGTGTACATTACGCGTTGATATTGATCCACCTGAAATATGACTATCAATAAATGCTTGCATTCAAGTCTAAGTGGATGACATCGTAAATCCGTATGCAAAAATAACACTGCACTCGGTCCTTGTTTCCGCATACCCGTCCATTTCTAAAGGAAAAAACTCCTACAATTATATTGATATCATTTCAATACAGAACATTAGTACAGTACTGTCGCAGAACTGTTTCAAAACAGTACAGTAATAAAGAACCCATCCCGTACATCCTCAATTTATTGAAGCAACTAAAGTGGTGAACGAAAAATAAATAAATATATATAATAATGAAAAATTTTTTTTTAACTGACAGATGGTACACAGAGGAGCATCGCCGCATCCAGTTCGTGCCGAATTTTTTCATAGTCGAAACGCGGCTTTCCAGGCACGGCCTCCGATTCCGGCATGTCTTAACCTTTGTGAAAGAACTAATAATTAATTCCTAAGCAAAGAGAAAACAATAAATGAGAGCAACTAAGGCGTTGTTGATATAGTGCACATCTTGGCCGACTTTTCCCAAACGCAACCACTGGGGCTGCCCCACTCGCACACTCTACACACCACCACGCGAGCCGTCTTATAGGTCATCTTTCATCTGTTTAGTCTTCTCTCATTTGAAATTCTCCATTTTAATCATTCCTCAATATTTACTGTTACTTCAGTCGAAACTAATCGAAATGATTAGCATATCTTTTGAGAATTTGGGCACGTCCCTTACTGAGGAGGTTGCTGGCGATGAGTGCCTCTCCAATTACCCGGTCGATTCATGGGGCTACTGCCATTCTTGCCAGCCAGTCACCAGAACGGCTC
Organism: Pristionchus entomophagus; assembly: GCA_036245825.1. NCBI lineage: Eukaryota > Metazoa > Nematoda > Chromadorea > Rhabditida > Neodiplogasteridae > Pristionchus > Pristionchus entomophagus. The sequence continues at coordinate 31,370,394 of BTSX01000006.1, forward strand.
CGTCTACTCAATCAAATCGTAAGTTTTACCATTTATTTTCAAAAACACGCTCGCACTCCTCATTTCCCATGCCCTCGCGCCGGTTAGAGAGCATGGGAAATGAGGAGCGCGGACACTTATTTGGACCCCGAAATTACACCTACCGTACATTCCGGTAGATCCTGTCATTTCAGGGAATCCACCCTCAAGTTATCGTCTCTAACTTCGAGGAGAATCTAAGCAAGGACCTCCCCGTTGAAGAATTCGTCGTGAAAACGGCCGAGGGAAAGCTGCAAGTGGTGGTTGATGACTTGAGGGAGAAGAAGGTATGCTTGCATATGATGTGATGTCGATTCGAGACCAGTCTCTTCTCAATCTCTGTGCTCTCTCGTATCTCTAACCGGTAAGAGAGCACGATGATCCTGTGAAATTATTTCTCGCACTGCTTCGAGAATCATCTCTCCGGGTTCCTCCACTTGAAAGTCAGCGGTTGATTGCGAAAGATACGGAATGTCACAGTAGTCTTCTCAACGAGAGATGACGTAGATCCATCCCTCTGAATAGACAATCCCGAATAGACGCCTACCCAAAAATATGTATCCGGCAACTCGTGCTGTCATTTCATCACCAACCATAGCTCAGTTGGTAGAGCGGAGGTCTGTAGATCCTTAGGTCATTGGTTCGAATCAGGTTGATTGGAATTGTTTTGCCGGATTGTTCTTCACGCCGTTGATCGACACATCCGCACTTCTTTGATGTAGACGGCGTTCTTGTAGATGGCTTCCAAAATTGTTGTGCCTAATGCGTAGATAAATTATTATTTCAGGTTCTTTTCGATTTCGTCATCGCCGCAGATACAGTGATCTACTTCGAGAAGGAGATTATCGGAAAACCGAGAGATGATGAGGATGCGAGAACTACCCTCCGGAGGTAGCACTTCCCATTCCAATAGCGATGTCCATTCGAGACCCACTCTCCTCAATCGGCGTGCCCTCTCACCTGTTAGAGAAACGAGAGTACGTTTCGCATCACTAAAATCAACCATCAAGCCAAATCACCGATTCCAGACTATCCGGTACTCATCACGACGTCTATTCGGGATTGTGCATTCACTACTGGGATGGATCTACTTCGTCCCTCGTGGAGAAGACTGTTGTGACCTTCCGAGATCTTCCCCAATCCACCATCGATTCATACGTTTCGAGAGGAGGACACAGGTGAGAGATAATCTTAACTATTCGGGTTTCGTAGCGAGCACGCTACATACCAGTCACTCGCTTAATTTCGCAATAGGGGAGAGATGTGGCTCGCTACGACACCTGAACTATTACACTATGGAGAGTGTGCATTAGATGGGATAAGACGATAACACGGATTTTCTCTAATTTTGTAGGAGCACTTACTACAGAAAAAAATTGTGCCTTCGATTTCTACGAAACTAATGCTACTGACTAAAGTGAGGACAGGGAGAACGCCTATCCACTTCATTTGGCCAAATTTGCATATTGAACCGATCTGTGACCTACCAATTCAAAACTTTTTCCGTCTTTCCGTCTTTCCGAGATCTACAAATAAGTCAACTAGGGGTATGAGTTAAAATATCGTCTTTAATGTATTACCCTAAAAATACGATTTTTGAGGTATAAATGCCTAGTGTTCTCGAGATTTTCCTCTAAAGGGTACAGATTTTTGAATCTTATTATCCACCCCCGAATTGCGGTAGGTACATATTTCATAAGTCATAAAAGTGGATTCTCTGTTGCGATCCTCAGAGGGGGAATCCAACAGAATCCGGACTTAGCCGAATTTACTTTCAAAATCCATTCTCGCTCTGATTTCCTCTCAAAATTATGCAAATTCACAAATCAGGGTAGTCAAACGAAAGCTCTCGTAGAGATAAAGAAAAAAGGTCTGACAGTCCAAGTTCTGAAAATAGACGGTTTTTGAGTAATCAGGCAAAGCCTTATTAAACACAGCTTTTGACGGGAAATGAATGAGAAGCCCACGTGAGTTGTTTTTGTCTTATTACTCAAAAACCGTCAATTTTCAGAACTTGGACTGTCAGACCTTTCTTCTTTATCTCTACGAGAGCTTTCGTTTGACTACCCTGATTTGTGAATTTGCATAATTTTGAGAGGAAATCAGAGCGAGAATGGATTTTGAAAGTAAATTCGGCTAAGTCCGGATTCTGTTGGATTCCCCCTCTGAGGATCGCAACAGAGAATCCACTTTTATGACTTATGAAATATGTACCTTCCGCAATTCGGGGGTGGGGAATCAGATTCAAAAAAAAATCCGTACTCTTTAGAGGAAAATCTCGAGAACACTAGGCATTTATACGTCAACTATCTTATTTTTTAGGCTAAATACATTAAAGACGATATTTTAACTCATACCCTTTGTTGAGTTATTTGTAGATCTCGGAAAGACAAACCTTTTGAAAAAAAAATCGACAATGTAGGTCAAAAACAAACTGAGTTATAGCGTTTTGAATTGGTAGGTCACAGATACGTTCAATATGCAAATTTAGCCAAATGAAGTGGATAGGCGTTCTCCCCGTCCTCACTTTAGTCAATAACATTAGTTTCAGAGAAATCGGAGGCATAAATTTTTTTTTTCTGTAGTAAAAGGTCTCGATTTTCCTACAAAATTACAGAAAATCCGTGATAATACATTTCTCAGAGGAAAAGCAGGTTCGTATGGAATCCAGAGCGGAGGGGCCATCCTGGTGAAGGGAGTGGAGGGATGCTTCAGTAACATTGTTGGCTTGCCATTGGGAAGATTGAGCGAGGAACTCGAGAAGAAAGGATTTACTCTTTGATCAATTATGTCAATTGATAAGCTCTACTCAGATCAGTTTTGCTCACACTCATTTGTTAACGTTGTTGTCAATTTAATAAACGTATTGCACTGGCTCAAGGGTATGGGAAAAGAGACGCTGTGAAACACTCGAAACTCCAAGTTTGTTCAAAACGGTATTCGCTCCACTTTGCACGTTAGAGTTCAGTATGTGTCTTCATATGTTGAATCATGTTGTCACGTCTGCGGAACATTTTCGAGCATACCGGGCATGGGATGTCTTTGATATTAGCATGTTCTCGTCCCTTCAGATGCCTGAAAGTTTCATGGTTTCATTATAATTAGGGATGTCAGCGTGAAGAGTTCGTCTCTTCATTCTGCACCAGCTTTTTCAAGAACGGTCGAGTGACGAGAAAGTGTGCGGAAAGAAGAAACGAACGCTTCACTTTGACAGGCCTAATTATAATTATTGATAAGCTCACCGATTTAGCAAATCTTTCGTGAAAAATGCTTTTGGACAATTTTCAAGTGTACACTTATACGGCTTGAAATTGAGATGTTTGTTCATATGCGAGGTGAGATTTCTTGAGGTATCTGCAAAATATCGTTCAAATACCAATAACATTGCGACGTCACCTCTTTGAACAGAATGTACACTGATATTTTCTCGTCATGACCGGTTTCTTTTCACTGATATTTGATTTCATAAATAGTTAAACAATGAAAATTCTCACCTTGATGAAGAATCACGATCGATGCTGGCCTGTGTCGGCTCCTGTTTCTTCGGTTGTGATGTATGTTTTGATGCACTTCACCCGAGAACAGGAACGGAAGATTTTCCGGCGACTCGTCACTGAAAGCTGCATGAGCATCGAATTCCAATCGAATGTTGTTCGCATCCTCGATCAAACGACTGATCCTTCGATCTTCCATATCATGTTTTCCGATTGTTTTTGGCATATTGCTGGTCATCTGAATAATCACTTTGTTATTTGTGTTAGCACAATAATTTACCAAGAGATCAAGCGAATTTGAAAGTAAATAGTTATCATGCGACTCCGGCGTGAGCGAGCGCCTTTCGAGAAATTTGTCTGTAGATATGAAACAATGATAACTGTAACTCCATTATCGTGATTACCGTAGTCTGTAAATTTGTCCATGAAATTGTCTAGTCCATCATGAATTGGTGTGAGAAGCGGTGATTGAACTATGAATGATCTGAATGTGCAAATGTATGCTATCTTTCTCAATATTTCTTCATCTCAGGAACTCCTTTCAGAACATGTTATTATAACATTTTTGAAGATGTTACCGATCATCGAATACGGGAAATATGAAGTCATTGATATCATCGAAGAACGAACTTCCGCTTTCTGTAATAGCACACTTGAAAACCCATTTTACACCCACATTTGTTTATGATTTTCTTCTACATCATGGTCACAGTTCATTTCAGTCGTTCGCGTACCGTATACGTATAGTTTGGCAGGACCGACTGCAGTTATCGGATGGAACAAATAAACAAGGAAAAGTAGAAGGAATAGGCATGTTGCTCGACGAGTTATCATCACAGACGCATGAATGGGTAACATGAATAACACGCAATGAAGGAAGAGAGCGGTGTTTATTATCAGCTGAAAATGTCATGAATCCAATTTTGAAAGTATTCATGCAGACTCAGTTATGGGCTCACCTTGGCAGATAAGAACGTTGTGTATTGCTGTCGTTGCTTCATTCGGCGGAGGCGTATTCAGATCCCAATCGAAGTGGACATTCATAGAACTGGAAGTGTGAAGATTATCGGGCTCTGCCATATAAGACGGGATCAGTAATTACATGCGAAGCACTTTAAAATCACCCATTCCCAATGACCAGCTGATTTAAATGTAGGACTGATAAGAACGTATAAACGTGGATGGTAGAGGATGTTATCTATAGTAAGACTGGGCTAAACTATTAGGCAAATTCCAAGATTAAGAATGAATATTCTAAAGTAGAGCTGATCATCGTATGAAGTAGAGATCAGGGATGGACTCACTAATCCTTCGAATTCAGATAGTAGAAAGTGTCGGTGTAGAAGTTGCTCGATCGCAGTGCCTACAATTGATCTATATTTATCATTCAAATCGGCGCATATCACCTCTATGACGGCCCGGAGCGCACGCCCCAGCAGTCCTCGCACTCCGCCTAACGCGCGCTTATCGAACCGCATAGTGCCCCGCATATTTTGCTACCCCCAGGGCAATACCCCTCTCAATAGTGCGAATCACGGGTTGCATTCGTTTGAACAAAGTACCCTACGCCCCCGTGTGTTCACATCCTTCTTGGACTCTTATTATTCACCAATTATCCATTCCGCCATCAATATTTCTGATCATGCTTATTACTCATTGATGTCCATTCGAGACCGACACGCCTCAATTAGTATAATCTCACGCTGGTTAGACAAACGATTGAACATTACTGCTCATTATTCATTACTTCTTTCTCCAGAAACATTGCGCTAATTAGTGTCCAGTTGTGTTTACTTATTCTATTGTATCTTCTTTATGCACAAACTCTCATCTCTCTGACTTGCGAGCGTGTGGAATGGAATAAAATACGATCCAACAATTCTAACGTCCATTGCTGGATCGAACATTATATTTTGTTTCCTACATTGTACGGACGATAATAATGTCAAAACAATACTAGATACCCTGCAGTACCAAATACCTTCGTTTTATTGGACTCCAGTAAGGCAATAGGATGGTATTGGGTTGACATCCCTAGCGGACGCGATGGCATCCTGAAACTGTTATCAATAAGTTCCCGATTCCGTTTCCGGCACTTTTTTCGATTTTTAGCTCATCACAGTCGACAAACACACACCATTATTTTTATCTCCCCATATTATTCCTTCCTACTCAGTTGATTCTGCGGATCCTTCAACAACAATCGAAACGTTCACAGCTTCCTTAGTTTGCATTAATGATGCCAAATTGCATCCCGACTTTCCTCAATTCGCGTGCGCGCTCATTTCTGCGATTTTTTTTGGGAACAGACACGAAATGGAAGAGTTCATTCCGTTTTACTATCACTACTGCATCATATGTCAAACTGTGAGCTCAGGCCTTTTTTTCCAAGATGGCTTCTTTCTGGCCACTCCTGTGCCGAATCGTAACCGGCTTCGAAGGTTGGAGCGGAATATTCTGAAATAGAGTTCAAAATACGGGACTCCGTCTCTCCATTTCGCAAACTCTCTCACCAAATGACCGATCGAGACAGAGAGTGTGAAATGAAGAAATGGCTACCCGTATTTCGAACTCTATTTGGAAAACAGAACCCCTACGTCAGGTCTGTCCACGCACTAAAAACCTCCATATGCAGGCACCCTGGGAGTCGCGCTAAACGCCACGGCGATTGGCATACTCTGGAATCGCAAAGTGCAAACTGCCTGGTCAACGTACCGCATCGGAATAACCGTGGCCGCAATGCACGGGGTGCTGATGTCGGTGCTCGGGGGCGCCACGAGCTTGGTGGGTGAAGAACATGGATTTAAACCAACTCCTCGCTGTTGTTGTTTCTGGCAACGCAATTACTAGGAAATGAAGGAATTCAACATAAGTACTTGGTTATTCTGTGAGGAATTGACCATGGATTTGATATGGAGAAACATTTTGCTGCGAATGTGCCCAAGTCTCATTCATCCATTCATTCCTTCCGTTGGTAGTGCACCGCACATAATAGGCGTTGAAAAATACAAGAAAAAATAATCCCGTCGTTAAGAACTATTGGGTTACTAGCAAGTCTCCTTTGCTGCACTCCTTACCCTGCTTCCCTGTATCCTTTTGAAAATGAACAACCGATTCGATCAAGCGAATCATGGAAGTCTGTTGTTGTGATTATCTTCGTTAGACGAGAAAGTCCTTATATTTTCTTTAGAGCGGTATTTTTCATGACGACAACTATTTCATCATCTACTATGGTGCAAACTGCTTTCTGCCTAAAGTGAGTAGGCTTGCCGGATCGAATAGTGTTCTCTCTCGTTTCGCTGACAAGCGAGATAGTGTGCGGAAAGGAGAAAGCTATTTCACTTTCTCCACGATGGCTAGAAAGATCAGAGATTATAATATAGACAAATATGCGTTCAGGCAGTAAATGACGTCATAACCTTCCTAACCTGCGCTCTGGTATTAAGCCTGTGGCAGCTCCCACCGGCCGGATGCATCCTCCAGTTCCTATCACTGTGCAGGTAAATTATTTAAATAATTAGATATTAAATGCAATAAATTGCAGACCGCAGTACTCCAACCGGAAGCGACTGTGCGTCGCATACGCCACTATTGCAGCGCTCATAGGAAGCTCTGCGGTGCGATTTGATGGGGTCGAAACGAGTCCTGCATTCGCATGTGCTCTCGCCAGCTAGAGACACGATAGTTGTACATTAAGGAGAGATCGGTCTCGATTGATCAGCAATAGTGTGATTTGGCATTTTCAGCCCTTCTTCACAACCTTGCACGCGCCTCCCTCACAAATTGAGCTGTTTGAGCAGCTGACCAGACGGATTCACAACCTCACCGCCGATGACGTTTTCCTCGTGTATGGGGCGAAGATGTACGCGTCACCGGAGAACGTAAGGCACTTTTAATTAGTATCAACATTTACAGTCGCGAGCATTGTTAGATCGAGTCAATGATGAAAGATGGGAATACTAATTACATTAATTAGGCTACGTGAATCATCCCAATTTTTCATCCTTGAATCAGTGCCACAAACAATGCTCGCGACTGTTAATCGTGATGATGATGACGATAATGATTGATGTATTCTTATTAATATTAATATTATATTTACTTTGTAAACTAATTAATAATACTATTATTGCATCACAGGCGGAGTCGATTTATGGCCTCGCTGTATTCGCCGTCCTTCCCTCGTATTTCATTGCGAACGTCATATTCTGGTAATTCACTGATTATTTGTCTTCTTTTCAAAATGTTATAGATTTCGCCAGCTCTGGCATAACGCAGTGTGGTTGTGTAACTTGACTGTTATGCCGCAGATACCGCCTGGTTGTTGTGTTCTAGAGGAGGGGAGTTGCAATTAAATAATTATCTACCACCATTTTCCGCTACTGCGCCTTTCGCATATATGGAGCGATCAACGGATTCGGCATCCAACTCTCGAAGCGAACCCTCGCCATGCAGCGACAGTTTCTGATCATGCTAATCACTCAGGTGGGTCGTGTTCGTGCTCGTCGTGTCGGTGATGTCGCTTAGATATATCCAATGAGCGTTTGCAAAATACCAATGGGGATAGGAGGAATCGAACCAACGACTTCCCACTTGCATGCGGGTGCTCTACCACTGCGCTATGTCCCCGTGTCCTCTTTCCACCTCAGCGCGGTCTGATCAGCGTCGACTGGGACATTGCCATCGGCCATTATCGGCAACGTTTCATTTATCAGATGAAGGAGCCACGTGACTTAGTTATCGAGAGATTCCGGTCATTTGTACCGTAATAATAATGATTGGAAACTCGAAAGAAAAAAAATGAATCTTCCTCCCAGTCCAGTGCTCGTCTCTTCTCCAAGCGAATTTGCCTCAATTATGCTGCTTATCACTTACAGTCGCACCTTCTGGAGTGCATACAACTAATCAATTAGTCATTAGAGTACGTTCGCTGTCAAAATAATTAAATAAATAAATTTCTGATTTGATTAAATCAATCAGTCAAAAGGCTAGTGGTGTAAGGCGCCGTTGGCTATCCGTTGGCCACGTGTTAGATTCAGCGCCCAAGCCAACCACGCCTTCTATCCCTCCGGGGTCGGTAAATTGGTATCAGTGCCCTGGAAGCGCGAGGAAACGTGCCCTTCAAGCAATTTGGACTGCAGGGTTGCGTAGTCCAACCGATCAGTCGGCCTTACCTTCTGCATTATTCGTCGCTAGACGAATGTAAAATTACTTGATGTTTCCGTATCTTTACTTTTAAAATATTCAATCAAATAGTAATTTCAGACCTGGCTTCCCATCGGTGTTCTCGCTCTCCCTATTGGCACCTTGGTGTACACTCTCATCACAGGCTTCTCTATGGATCTTCTCACGCTCTTCGTCATGTTCTCCGTGTGGTTCGTGCCCTCGATGCAGGTTAGAAAGAGTAAATAATCAGATAATAAATAAATAAAATAAAAATAGTCAATCTCGAGCGAGATACTGCAAAAAAAGTTAAAATTAATGTCAAATGCCATTAGTTTAAATCATAAGGCATTAACCGCGAGGCTTTTCAGGGCGTGGTTTACATGTCGTATGTAATGAACATGAAGTCGGCTACACCCACGATGAATTCACGATAAGCCAAACGATTGCGGATGTATTATGTTGTCGCATTCCTATCCCTCCCTTCTCCCATTTCAATCACATATTCCTTCAATTACTCTCCAAAACATTTTAAGTGTACGAATTATCGACGACAAATTATGTATCTAATAGAAAAACGAACGTATTCCAAAGAAAGATGAATGAAATTGTTATTTAACTATGCCAATCTGTGAAGAAGAGAAGGTAGTGGAATGGGTACAGCTCGAATCTCGGCGAATGGATGATTTGAAGCATGTAGAGAGAGAAAACTTGTTTTCATTCCCCGTTGAGGGAGTCTTTGCGTCCAATGAAGCACAACTTCTCGATGATTGACGTGTGTACTTTCAGCATTGCATATGAGGATTCGAGTTGCTCAAAAGTTGCCCCTGGGTTCAATTCAACAGCTTCACGTTATTTGTGAATGTTTCTGCTATCGAATGTTTCAAATCGTGGGTCTCTATCTTAATTCCGAAAAAAATAACAGCTATTTGTAGTTTGGGGCCTAGGGCTTATTTTTGGCTAGCGCGTCCTCTCTTTAACCCCGGCTGATATGCAGAAACAGATTTCATAAGTTTTAATTTTTAGCTGCGTTCTATAACGTCTTCTTTTCGCTCATCTCCTCTTCCCTCACAAAAAAGTAGCTAAACAATAATTCAATACTCTTTTTGAATATCGATCGGGGCTAATGAGAGGACATACTGGCCAGTCGGTCGAATTCGCACTTTGAATGGGTCTAAGACTAAATGTTACTTGATGTTTCTCTACGTTACTCTCCTCTCCGAACTTGTTGGGGAGGCATCTCTGCGGTACTGTGACCACTTGTTTTTGTCTATTCCCTCTGATTCCTCTCGGCAGTTTTCCTAATCGTCCCTTTTCCGACCTTGTTTTATTGTAACTGAATAGGGGATTAATGATCACTGAATTCTCTGCGGTGATCATTGAATAGGGGAATAGGGTATAAAAAGGCGCACACACATTTCTAAATCATCAATTTCACATCTAATGAACTGATCAGTCATCAGTCGCTCTTATTACAGATAATCCTGTCTGCGCAAATACGATGAATAATCAGCACTCCCCCGTGAAGTAATATAAAAGGGGAAGCTATAACGACTAAATCATTCCCGTAAGCCTCAGCCTTCACCGTTCTATCTTACTACTGTATCTCGCGAAGGGTCAATATGCGGCAATGTCTCCTGAGGAAGGTGAGCTTTTCGACGGAGTATCTGCATATGGGCGATATAACGTGAAAACACCTTCCAGAGGCATGTGCGAATCCTCTGTTGAAGAAACTCTCGAAAGAGCCAGACATCGATCTGAAGAAGTTCATCATGAAATGCTTCAAGTTGATGAACGTAGGAGTTTTCGTTCGATTACAGAATTAAAAAAAAACTTGTTACAGAATCAAAAGAGGGACGAAGTCACGGCTGCGGGAAAGAAGTACAACCTAGATCACCCTGAAAAATGGGCCAAGTTCATGGATGAATATCTCGTCGACGAGTGAGCTTCATTCCACTACGTTTTCTCAATGACGATCAGCAACAATAATCGATTCTTTGCAGGTGTGCCATGTTCCGAAGCGAGTTCGATCCGTAACCGCATTCTTTCCTTACCCAGACCCTTTATTTCACGAATAAAGCCAACTTAATCTGTGCTTAATCTGTGGGAGAATAACGATTCAATAATAGGTGGTCACAATGCTGACGTCAACGCCCGACGTGTATTCGCTAAGTGTCCGTAGTCAAGGAGCTCGTAAAGTGCAGTGCACACGTCTTTTTTGAAGTATTTATAAATGCTCGTTAATACTGAGCAAATACTGAATAAATCAATAGCATGACTCGAAAAAAATTCCGAAAAAATTTAAAGTCCGAAAATTCGCAAATGTAATCTATACCAACTGAGTATTTATGATTGGGAACAATGAATTTACTTACTGATAGCATCTTTTGAAGGAGAGTTGGTGAGCTAGTATGGTACGTCAATGAGGAGATGTAAAATTGTGAAAAAGGGATCCGAGGTGTGACTTGCGCGAAGTCTGTCATTGCAAATCTACAGAGAGCATCACAAGCACAATATCATGCCAGTCAAATTTCTCAAATTCTTCTTATTTCACGAGTTCAACGATTTGTGTTCGACTATAGCATGTGCATCTTTGTCATCAGTGTCTACGCTATCTGCACTAATCAGCGGCTCTCGATCATTTTCTAAATCCCCGAGGAGCGTAATGACGCACCGTCGAAAAACATAACCGCTGTCGGCTTATGATTCTGTAAAATGCTCGACGAATACGATCTTCTCGCTCAGATCTTCACCATTTCGTTGAGTTTCCTCGGAGTTTTCGCTAATTCTATGCTGCTACTCGCCATCAAGACTAGGTTTGTCGCCATTTGTCCAATGGCCAAATACCCTGCTTAGGAGCAGCCAAGCATTCCTTTCCTATTCAACGATCCTCCTTAACTGTACGGTTGTCGATCTGGCAGCGTCGGTTGCGGCAGCACTGTCGGTTACGCGGTACGCCCCCCCCCCCTGAGTGACGTATTGGAAAACAAACTATTCTCAGACTTGCATCGGTACCTTCGACCTCGACGACGTACGTAATCTTCACCGGCTTTTGCACGACCGCCGGCCGATTCCACTGCTGGTTGAGTCATGGTGAGTCAGTGACCTCCATTTGCATGAGCAGACCGACGGATCGATCCTCCGTCTACGGAATCGAAGCATTTTGAACTTTTTGCCAATGTCTGAGATTCGTGCAGCATCTCAGAATATCTCTGTTAAAATATATTTTAAGAGTACATTGCAGTGATTGCGAGTCAGATGTGGACGACCTCTAACTATTTTCTGTGTTTCGCCTTTGTCCACCGATTCCTGTCGATCAAAAAGCGAACGATCACTCAATATGTGAGCTCGTTTGATAGTTTTGAGGGTTATACGAGTACTGAGGATGTCCGTAAAATCAGTCACTGGCGATTATTCCTTTCCTAGAAGACAATCGTAATTGCCTTCTCCATCCATCTTACCAACTCCATAAGTGCTACTGCACTCTTCGCACTCTTCCTTGCCAACGATTGCAGCGCTGATGACGTCATGGCAGCACGACCGAATTATCGACCCATTCAATCATCTAACTTCGAATTTGGTATGATGTTCAGTTGCAAAACCGTGCCTGAGATGTGAATTAGTCTATTTCTGATCAATACTATGTTTGTTTGGCACTGCGGTGCTTCCCCTCACGGCGTTTTGCATGTGGTGAACGAGAGGGGAGAGAGTGGTCAGGGGAATGGCGAGAGAGCACGTAAATGCGGGAGCGTGAGCAATGGTCTCATCACGAAAGCTCACTTGGCGTTTTGCCAGTAGAACGCCGCACCCCTGACTAAAACATAAATCTTCATACACATACAGCGGCCATTCAATTCCGAAGCGTGTGGTCTATCCTCGATGCTGTTCTCGTTGTCTTCGCATCTCCTGCCATTTTCGTGTCCACTTTCGTTCTACGTCACCTAACATTTCGCACTCTCCGAGAAGCTCAGGTATTCTCTTAAAACAACTGAAATTAACTGAATAAACGGTGATACAACGTGTATCGACGAGTGCATTCAGACTTGCATGAGCACATCAACTCTCAATTTGCATCGGATGTTCATCAGGGTAAGTCGGTGACTTAAAATAAGAATATCAAACAATCAACATTGGTTTGCAGACTCTCAATTTTCAACTGGCGCTAACTTCCGTGATGGGCATTGGCTGCAGCGTCTTCGTTCTTCATCTAACGGGCGTCGTTGAGCATCCTATCGCTGAAGTTTCTCCATGCGCCGTGAGTAGTTACTCTATCTATTATAAAGTCAGAATGTCTGTCTGTCAGTTCGTTCGTTCGTTCGTCAGGATGTCTGTCACACTTTTCAAACCTAAATAACTCGCTTTCTAGGCATCGCCCGAGGACAATTCCTTGACCAATCGAACCACCGTAAACTCCTTTTTCAAAATCGATAATAATTTCATCATCATTACGAAATATTTCATCATCCTTAGGCAATAATCCGTTTTTCGCGCCTAATTCACTTCAAAATCGTCCGTAAATATCGCAATAGTGTCGATCGACTCAGAATCGTCAGCGCTTTTCACTGGCAGCAACTATTTCGCAATCTTCGATTTCGTCATCATTACTAAATCTTCACGTTTTCGCTCATAACTCGCTTTAAAATCATCGGAGAGTCTCGAGAGAAGTGCCAATCGACCCCTCGTGCTTAGATTTCGCAATTATCGATTTCGTCATCATTACTAAATCTTCACGTTTTCGCTCATAACTCGCTTTAAAATCATCGGAGAGTCTCGAGAGAAGTGCCAATCGACCCCTCGTGCTTAGATTTCGCAATTATCGATTTCGTCATCATTACTAAATCTTCACGTTTTCGCTCATAACTCGCTTTAAAATCATCGGAGAGCCTCGAGAGAAGTGCCAAACGACTGCCCGTGCTCAGATTTCGCAATCTTCGATTTGGTCATCATTACGCAATCTTCACGTTTTCGCTCATAACTTGCTTTAAAATCATCGGAGAAGATCGGGAGAAGTGCCAAACGACCTCCCGTGCTTAGATTTCGCAATTATCGATTTCGTCATCATTACTAAATCTTCACGTTTTCGCTCATAACTCGCTTTAAAATCATCGGAGAAGATCGGGAGAAGTGCCAATCGACCCCTCGTGCTTAGATTTCGCGATTATCGAATTCGTCATCATTACGCAATCTTCACGTTTTCGCTCATAACTCGCTTTAAAATCATCGGAGAGTCTCGAGAGAAGTGCCAATCGACCCCTCGTGCTTAGATTTCGCAATTATCGATTTCGTCATCATTATTAAATGTTCACGTTTTCGCTCATAACTCGCTTTAAAATCATCGGAGAGTCTCGAGAGAAGTGCCAATCGACCCCTCGTGCTTAGATTTCGCAATTATCGATTTGGTCATCTTTACGCAATCTTCACGTTTTCGCTCATAACTCGCTTTAAAATCATCGGAGAAGATCGGGAGAAGTGCCAATCGACCCCTCGTGCTTAGATTTCGCGATTATCGAATTCGTCATCATTATTAAATGTTCACGTTTTCGCTCATAACTCGCTTTAAAATCATCGGAGAGTCTCGAGAGAAGTGCCAATCGACCCCTCGTGCTTAGATTTCGCAATTATCTAGTTCGTCATCATTACTAAATGTTCAAGTTTTCGCTCATAACTCGCTTTAAAATCATCGGAGAGCCTCAAGAGAAGTGCCAAACGACTTCCCGTGCTCAGATTTCGCAATCTTCGATTTCGTCATCATTATTAAATGTTCACGTTTTCGCTCATAACTCGCTTTAAAATCATCGGAGAGTCTCGAGAGAAGTGCCAATCGACCCCTCGTGCTTAGATTTCGCAATTATCGATTTCGTCATCATTACTAAATCTTCACGTTTTCGCTCATAACTCGCTTTAAAATCATCGGAGAGCCTCGAGAGAAGTGCCAAACGACTGCCCGTGCTCAGATTTCGCAATCTTCGATTTGGTCATCATTACGCAATCTTCACGTTTTCGCTCATAACTTGCTTTAAAATCATCGGAGAAGATCGGGAGAAGTGCCAAACGACCTCCCGTGCTTAGATTTCGCAATTATCGATTTCGTCATCATTACTAAATCTTCACGTTTTCGCTCATAACTCGCTTTAAAATCATCGGAGAAGATCGGGAGAAGTGCCAATCGACCCCTCGTGCTTAGATTTCGCGATTATCGAATTCGTCATCATTACGCAATCTTCACGTTTTCGCTCATAACTCGCTTTAAAATCATCGGAGAGTCTCGAGAGAAGTGCCAATCGACCCCTCGTGCTTAGATTTCGCAATTATCTAGTTCGTCATCAGTACTAAATGTTCAAGTTTTCGCTCATAACTCGCTTTAAAATCATCGGAGAGTCTCGAGAGAAGTGCCAATCGACCCCTCGTGCTTAGATTTCGCAATTATCGATTTCGTCATCATTACTAAATCTTCACGTTTTCGCTCATAACTCGCTTTAAAATCATCGGAGAGCCTCGAGAGAAGTGCCAAACGACTGCCCGTGCTCAGATTTCGCAATCTTCGATTTGGTCATCATTACGCAATCTTCACGTTTTCGCTCATAACTTGCTTTAAAATCATCGGAGAAGATCGGGAGAAGTGCCAAACGACCTCCCGTGCTTAGATTTCGCAATTATCGATTTCGTCATCATTACTAAATCTTCACGTTTTCGCTCATAACTCGCTTTAAAATCATCGGAGAAGATCGGGAGAAGTGCCAATCGACCCCTCGTGCTTAGATTTCGCGATTATCGAATTCGTCATCATTACGCAATCTTCACGTTTTCGCTCATAACTCGCTTTAAAATCATCGGAGAGCCTCGAGAGAAGTGCCAAACGACTGCCCGTGCTCAGATTTCGCAATCTTCGATTTGGTCATCATTACGCAATCTTCACGTTTTCGCTCATAACTTGCTTTAAAATCATCGGAGAAGATCGGGAGAAGTGCCAAACGACCTCCCGTGCTTAGATTTCGCAATTATCGATTTCGTCATCATTACTAAATCTTCACGTTTTCGCTCATAACTCGCTTTAAAATCATCGGAGAAGATCGGGAGAAGTGCCAATCGACCCCTCGTGCTTAGATTTCGCGATTATCGAATTCGTCATCATTACGCAATCTTCACGTTTTCGCTCATAACTCGCTTTAAAATCATCGGAGAGCCTCGAGAGAAGTGCCAAACGACTGCCCGTGCTCAGATTTCGCAATCTTCGATTTGGTCATCATTACGCAATCTTCACGTTTTCGCTCATAACTTGCTTTAAAATCATCGGAGAAGATCGGGAGAAGTGCCAAACGACCTCCCGTGCTTAGATTTCGCAATTATCGATTTCGTCATCATTACTAAATCTTCACGTTTTCGCTCATAACTCGCTTTAAAATCATCGGAGAAGATCGGGAGAAGTGCCAATCGACCCCTCGTGCTTAGATTTCGCGATTATCGAATTCGTCATCATTACGCAATCTTCACGTTTTCGCTCATAACTCGCTTTAAAATCATCGGAGAGTCTCGAGAGAAGTGCCAATCGACCCCTCGTGCTTAGATTTCGCAATTATCGATTTCGTCATCATTATTAAATGTTCACGTTTTCGCTCATAACTCGCTTTAAAATCATCGGAGAGTCTCGAGAGAAGTGCCAATCGACCCCTCGTGCTTAGATTTCGCAATTATCGATTTGGTCATCTTTACGCAATCTTCACGTTTTCGCTCATAACTCGCTTTAAAATCATCGGAGAAGATCGGGAGAAGTGCCAATCGACCCCTCGTGCTTAGATTTCGCGATTATCGAATTCGTCATCATTATTAAATGTTCACGTTTTCGCTCATAACTCGCTTTAAAATCATCGGAGAGTCTCGAGAGAAGTGCCAATCGACCCCTCGTGCTTAGATTTCGCAATTATCTAGTTCGTCATCATTACTAAATGTTCAAGTTTTCGCTCATAACTCGCTTTAAAATCATCGGAGAGCCTCAAGAGAAGTGCCAAACGACTTCCCGTGCTCAGATTTCGCAATCTTCGATTTCGTCATCATTATTAAATGTTCACGTTTTCGCTCATAACTCGCTTTAAAATCATCGGAGAGTCTCGAGAGAAGTGCCAATCGACCCCTCGTGCTTAGATTTCGCAATTATCGATTTCGTCATCATTACTAAATCTTCACGTTTTCGCTCATAACTCGCTTTAAAATCATCGGAGAGCCTCGAGAGAAGTGCCAAACGACTGCCCGTGCTCAGATTTCGCAATCTTCGATTTGGTCATCATTACGCAATCTTCACGTTTTCGCTCATAACTTGCTTTAAAATCATCGGAGAAGATCGGGAGAAGTGCCAAACGACCTCCCGTGCTTAGATTTCGCAATTATCGATTTCGTCATCATTACTAAATCTTCACGTTTTCGCTCATAACTCGCTTTAAAATCATCGGAGAAGATCGGGAGAAGTGCCAATCGACCCCTCGTGCTTAGATTTCGCGATTATCGAATTCGTCATCATTACGCAATCTTCACGTTTTCGCTCATAACTCGCTTTAAAATCATCGGAGAGTCTCGAGAGAAGTGCCAATCGACCCCTCGTGCTTAGATTTCGCAATTATCTAGTTCGTCATCATTACTAAATGTTCAAGTTTTCGCTCATAACTCGCTTTAAAATCATCGGAGAGTCTCGAGAGAAGTGCCAATCGACCCCTCGTGCTTAGATTTCGCAATTATCGATTTCGTCATCATTACTAAATCTTCACGTTTTCGCTCATAACTCGCTTTAAAATCATCGGAGAGCCTCGAGAGAAGTGCCAAACGACTGCCCGTGCTCAGATTTCGCAATCTTCGATTTGGTCATCATTACGCAATCTTCACGTTTTCGCTCATAACTTGCTTTAAAATCATCGGAGAAGATCGGGAGAAGTGCCAAACGACCTCCCGTGCTTAGATTTCGCAATTATCGATTTCGTCATCATTACTAAATCTTCACGTTTTCGCTCATAACTCGCTTTAAAATCATCGGAGAAGATCGGGAGAAGTGCCAATCGACCCCTCGTGCTTAGATTTCGCGATTATCGAATTCGTCATCATTACGCAATCTTCACGTTTTCGCTCATAACTCGCTTTAAAATCATCGGAGAGTCTCGAGAGAAGTGCCAATCGACCCCTCGTGCTTAGATTTCGCAATTATCGATTTCGTCATCATTACTAAATCTTCACGTTTTCGCTCATAACTCGCTTTAAAATCATCGGAGAGCCTCGAGAGAAGTGCCAAACGACTGCCCGTGCTCAGATTTCGCAATCTTCGATTTGGTCATCATTACGCAATCTTCACGTTTTCGCTCGTAACTCGCTTTAAAATCATCGGAGAGTCTCGAGAGAAGTGCCAATCGACCCCTCGTGCTTAGATTTCGCAATTATCGATTTCGTCATCATTACTAAATCTTCACGTTTTCGCTCATAACTCGCTTTAAAATCATCGGAGAGCCTCGAGAGAAGTGCCAAACGACTGCCCGTGCTCAGATTTCGCAATCTTCGATTTGGTCATCATTACGCAATCTTCATATTTTCGCTCATAACTCGCTTTAAAATCATCGGAGAGCCTCGAGAGAAGTGCCAAACGACTGCCCGTGCTCAGATTTCGCAATCTTCGATTTGGTCATCATTACGCAATCTTCATATTTTCGCTCAAAGCTCGCTTCAAAATCATCGGAGAAGTTCGGGAGATGTGCCAAACGACCTCCCGTGCTTAGATTTCGCAATTATCGATTTCGTCATCATTACTAAATCTTCACGTTTTCGCTCATAACTCGCTTTAAAATCATCGGAGAGTCTCGAGAGAAATACCAAACGACTTCCCGTGCTCAGATTTCGCAATCTTCGATTTCGTCATCATTACTAAATCTTCACGTTTTCGCTCATAACTCGCTGTAAAATCATCGGAGAGTCTCGAGAGAAGTGCCAATCGACCCCTCGTGCTTAGATTTCGCAATTATCGATTTCGTCATCATTACTAAATCTTCACGTTTTCGCTCATAACTCGCTTTAAAATCATCGGAGAGCCTCGAGAGAAGTGCCAAACGACTGCCCGTGCTCAGATTTCGCAATCTTCGATTTGGTCATCATTACGCAATCTTCATATTTTCGCTCATAACTCGCTTTAAAATCATCGGAGAGTCTCGAGAGAAGTGCCAATCGACCCCTCGTGCTTAGATTTCGCGATTATCGAATTCGTCATCATTACGCAATCTTCACGTTTTCGCTCATAGCTCGCTTCAAAATCATCGGAGAGCCTCGAGAGAAGTGCCAAACGACTTCCCGTGCTTAGATTTCGCAATCTTCGATTTCGTCATCATTACTAAATCTTCACGTTCTCGCGCATAACTCGCTTTAAAATCATCGGAGAGCCTCGAGAGAAGTGCCAAACGACTTCCCGTGCTCAGATTTCGCAATCTTCGATTTCGTCATCATTACTAAATCTTCACGTTTTCGCTCATAACTCGCTTCAAAATCATCGGAGAAGATCGGGAGAAGTGCCAAACGACCTCCCGTGCTCAGATTTCGCAATCTTCGATTTCGTCATCATTACGCAATCTTCATATTTTCGCTCATAACTCGCTTCAAAATCATCGGAGAGTCTCGAGAGAAGTGCCAATCGACCCCTCGTGCTTTGATTTCGCGATTATCGAATTCGTCATCATTACGCAACCTTCATATTTTCGCTCATAACTCCCTTCAAAATCATCGGAGAGCCTTGGGCGAAGTGGCAATCAACATTTAAAGAAGATTTACAAGTTTTAGGATACTTCGGTCATGCTATTGTGAAAAGCTCGTGAGGCTGAAAGCGAGGAGGAAAAGTTGCGATGTAGCCACGGAGCGAAGCGGATTGGCTACATTGCAACTTTTCCGGAGCGCTCGAAGCCTCACGAGCTTTTTGCAATGGCATACGCCCCACTCGCAAGCAAGCGGTGTTAGGCTAATGTGTAAGGCGGCCAGACGTGGCAAAAGGGATATGTTTTCATGAGTTTTACCTATGCTCCGGCAATGCTATTGTGAAAAGCTCGAGAGGCTGAAAGCGAGGAGGAAAAGTTGCGATGTAGCCACGGAGCGAAGCGGAGTGGCTACATCGCAGCGGAGTGGCTACATCGGTGTCTGACTGGCATGGTGTCTGACTGGCATGCCGACGCAGGCAGGTTCGACTCCCGCCCGCAGGTGATGTTTTGCAAGAGGTAGAGAAAGGCGCGCGCCCCAACCACTAGTCTCCGTCAAGCGTTCCCTGCAACCAAGAAGTTAGAAGTAAATACTGGCAACGAAATATAGGTCACTTTTTCGGTTAAAAAATCGAATTCTGACATTATCTGATTATACGCTTTTAACATGTATTTGGGTGCGTAGAATTCGAATTTGTAAAGTTCGAATTCGCAGAATTCGAATTCGCCCATAAGGCCATTCTCTACCTCTTGCAAAACATCACCTGCGGGCGGGAGTCGAACCTGCCTGCCTGCCTGCGTCGGCATGCCAGTCAGACACCATGCCCATTAGGATCCCGATTTATGAGAAAGCACCGGAAAACATCGCTGATTATCATGGATGTATCAGCTAAGACCGTCCCCTTTCGCGAAATTAGCTCTCCTCATGATTGATTCTCCAACTGCCCTTTTTTTCTGCCCTTTGACCGATTGCACACTCAAAGAGCTCTATCCGGGTTCGTTTTAAAGATACAAGGATCCCGATTCATGAGAAAGCACCGGAAAACATCGCTTATTATCATGGATGTATCAGCTAAGACCGTCCCCTTTCGCAGAATTAGCCCTCCTCTCGATTGGGAGCGATTTGAGCCAAAAATTGCCCTAGTGCCTCGGGAAAGTGCACTTTTCTCAGCCACCTTTGCTCTGATGAACTTCTAGTTTATTCTACGCAATAGCCCTGTGTGTTCTGCAGATGGTACAATATTCCATTAGTGTCTAGCTTGTTTGAAGAATTAGCCCTCCTCTCGATTTGAGGCGATTGGACCTCAAAAATCGCATAGTTTCTCAGAAAAGTGCAGATTGCTCAGCCGTCTTTGCTGATACGAAGTTCTAAGTTGTGCAGGTGGATAGCCCTGTGTTTTCTCTACAAGAAACTCTTCTCAATTCGCATCTATATATTGAGGGGAAATAGCCCCCCTTTCGATTTCCCTCTTCCAAGCGCTCGCAATTGACGACAAACGCGCGCTCTTTCCTCTCCCCTCCCGAGGCGAGGGGGAGGGAGTCGGATAGTTCGACAAATGTCGGATAGTTCGACTATGTTTTAGGATACTTCGGTCATGCTATTGTGAAAAGCTCGTGAGGCTGAAAGCGAGGAGGAAAAGTTGCGATGTAGCCACGGAGCGAAGCGGATTGGCTACATTGCAACTTTTCCGGAGCGCTCGAAGCCTCACGAGCTTTTTGCAATGGCATACGCCCCACTCGCAAGCAAGCGGTGTTAGGCTAATGTGTAAGGCGGCCAGAAGTGGCAAAAAGGGATATGTGATCATGAGTTTTGCCTATGCTCCGGCCATGCTATTGTGAAAAGCTCGTGAGGCTGAGAGCGCGGAGGAAAAGTTGCAGATGTAGCCACGAAGCGAAGCGGAGTGGCTACATCGCAACTTTTCCAGAGCGCTCGAAGCCTCACGAGCTTTTTGCAATGGCATACGCCCCACTCGCAAGCAAGCGGTTCATTGTTAATCTGTGAATACGACCCGGTGTACAACGTAGCAGCCGTAGGCTGCTGGTTCGCTAACGAGAGGGTGGATTGTGATTTATCTCCCGATCTTAGCCTCCTCCCCTACTCAAATACCTGTGCGTAAAAAATCGATTCAATTTCATTAAATGTTTTTTAAAAAAATGTTACATGTTTGCCACTGCGAGTGAGGGCAAATAGTATTCAGATAATCAACCTCCTCCCCGCCATTGCGCCTCTTATTAACTTTTTCTGTATTCGCCCTTACAGGATGTGAGTTAATTAGCCCATTTCTGATAAATACTCTGTTTGTTATTTTCGAGCAGGGTCTGGCTCAAATTTGTTTGCACTCTAAATTCCTTTATATTATTTGGGTGAAATAATGTTATTGCAGATTCGTTATCGGTGTTGTCTGGAAGAAAACGCAGCAGCCGGTTCATTCAGAGTTATCTCTTGTCGCCGCTGATCCCTACTCGACTAAGATGAGCTGACAGCTATGATCATCATCCACAACAACAAATCACCCTTACGTTTTCGAATAAACTTTCCACATATCACAAGGATCTCGAGTTAAGCGACCTATAGGGAGAAATGGAAATTCATCATCTCCGATCCGGATGAAATTATGAACTAGAAATAAAGCTCTTCAAAACTGCACAAGCAGAATATTTTCCAAAATTTTTGTTTTCGAGTACTGTAGCGTCAAACTTGTCGGGTCGAGAACAAAACAGTATCCACCTTCTTGGGGAAGATGGCATATCCTGGCTTTGCGAGCAAAGTCAACAGCTGAGTGAATTTTGACTTTTAAGATTAAAAGCGTTTAGATTATCCGAAGATCACAACTCACTAAAAGTCGTGAGATATCGTGTAATTGAATATTTTCAAATCCTCAGGCCAATAAAAGTCCCGGGATCAAATATCAAAATTCCCGCTGTAAAATTTCACCAAAATTTCACTGCTAGACATTGCAATTAAATACGTGTGGCCAGGATCCTTTGCAAGGGAAAGCCCTCAATTAAATTGATTTGGTGCCCAAATGAGCTCTATTATTACGAACGTTTGGTGAAGGGGATTTATGGGTTAAATCGAATGCATGTTTTCGCTTCCAGGGAATCTGTAGGCTGTGATAAATTACAAATAAAGTGCAAGTCTCTGCAGCAACGACTTTCTCAATGTTAAATTGTGGTGAAATTTCTTGTGAGAACTCGATTAAAAAGATTAATCAGTGAGAAAGTCTGAAAGGTAATCTCTCGTGAGTAGTGCCAATATTTCCTTTACTCATTTTATTCTGAATATGATAGTACTGTTATTTCTGTACATCATTCAACCGTGCAACGCAGTATCTTGCTGAATCGTTGATCGTGTTTATAAAAAGCGCCATATCATGCACTCCTTCCATGATAAACTGCATGCCAGGATGCTTTATATAATGGCTACTGAAACTGATATTTTGCACATCGCAGCAGTGATAATTAAAAGAATACTTCTACTGTAGTCGACAATGATCTGGGGGCACAAAACAAACAGGATAATGAGAGTTGTCGCACCACACGGATGCGCTCGTTTGCCCTTTCCACGCATATGTCTACCGTTCTCTATGGTTGTTATCGGCAGTTATACACGTGCCTTTCGTTGTGGAGTGCATATTGGTTACAATCAGAGACTTTGACTCGTTTCGCCACCTGATTCACTGTGTATACACTATTCAAATCGATTTCCTATATCGATTCAGAATAAAAAGTTACCCCTGGGACCAACTTTTGAGCATATCTTATTTTTTGATATTCCCGAGCCTGTTGAGCTTTTACTGACTCTTAGGCGAACGGGCTCATAGCACAACGCATCCGGGCGTCGACAATGGCTGTGGCAGAACCGACCTGGAAGCTTTTCGCTCATCTCTCCATCGAGATTCCGCTCCTTCTACTCTACATGCTCGCCATCATCGCGTGTCTTCTCACTTCGTCAAGTAAGATCATTGATTCTGGAAAAAGAAGTAGTTCTGATCTATTCACACATCAGAATCCAGCTTCTACTCCTTCATAGCATTCATCGGGATCGTGGTGAGAATGCCCTTGAATTAATCTTATGAAATGCATGGGACTAGGCTGTGTGAGAACATTGTAAATGGAATGGATCTCGTGGGAAATAAAATAGATCTTTGATCAATCCAGGACATCTTTACTTACCTTGTGATGCTCTTCTCTTTCCGTCTCAATCTCTACGCCCCATTCAACCACTTCTTCAATGTTTGTTACTTTAAATATCCCTGAATCAGAAAAACATTTATCATATGAACGCGTCTGCATAAGAATCTAGCAATGTCCGGAACACTAAAACAGTAGGTATACTAATCAGACCAAGGGTAACTTTTGATTCTGAAGGTTATCGCACTTTGTAAACAAAACCGAACAAGTGGACAATTTTTACAATTCTTTTTCGCAGTTGACGAGTGCGAAATAAACAATTCAAATTTTTATTTCTTATTTTTTGCCGATCTCCGTTTGTGGAAATTTATCGGTTATATCACGATGAAATTTACCTTAAAAAATGGAGATTGCAATAATAATGACATTGAAAAGAAAGTGAGGATTACGGTAGGAACGACCTGCCTCCTACTATCACTGCAAAACTACCGTAACCACTGCATTTGCGTTTTTGTTTTCCTTCACATTAGGAAATATTTCACCGTTTCGATAACCGTAAAAAAGAGTGGACAAATTATAAGAAACAAAAATTATAAGAAAAGCTCTGATCGAAAAAATTATAAGAAAAGCTCTGATCGAAAAACAGACAACGTCAGTCGATTCAGATTCAAAAATTACCCTTGTGGCCAACTTTTGAATACAAAATTTGCCAGATCCGCCAATTTTTGGTTTATTCTTATACAAACAAAATATATTTTCATTTGTTGTCTTTATTTTTTTCTCGTTTTTTTTTCATTTTAACTCATTGGTTTCAGACATTCGGCGAGGATGACATGACCATCGTCACGTGTATCTACGCGTGAGTCATCCATCTAATTGTGCCACGAACTAACGATGATGATGTAGTGGCACATGGACGTTGTGCTGCATTCGCGAGCTCGGCACGACTGCACTAGCTCTCAACAGATTCACCACACATGTCTACAATAACGAGGTAACTTCCATGTTTCAATCATCACACTCCGGGGGTGTGTGTCTAAATGTGTGACTGATCCATGTTGTAACAGTTTGCTGATGCTGTTTGAACATGCAGCAGCCAACAGCATCCTTAAAGGCAGTCGGCGGTGATTTTGGGGAACTTCTTCGGTTTCTGGCTTAGATTGAGACCGCGCAGATTGAAATGAGAGCGGTGGAATGGAAATTTAGATTGGGGAGGAAGAGAATGCAATGACAGAATTGTCTAGGCCAGAAACCGAAGAAGTGCCGAAGAAGTCTCAGAAATGGTCGATGAGCTCCTTCGTGCTCACCGTGATGCTCTGCATCGTCGGGGGGTTCGTCTGCAACTGGTACATGTGGGACAGGGAGGCGACTGTGAGTTTCCCGGAAGTGCGCCAAATGCAGCGTTGATTGTTGAGATCAGTAAAGCGCGCATCGTGCATAGCTGACAGCAATTTGCACCAAATACGTGCTTTTCAGTACCTGAGGATCGGCATGGACAACGGAACTCATTTTTTCTTCTTGATTCCCGATATCTTCTATAAGGAATGGGTGATTACCAACTCTTTCAAATACTGTTTTGCAACCCTGATAGTTCTATACTGGGTCATTAGTAACATTGTCAACGCAGCTCAATGAGGCCGCAGTCACTCTGACGTGGTCTCTCGCTCTCTACGCCTTCTCCATGGGAACGTATATGTTGATTGGTCGGTTACCTACAAAATGTCCGATGTGGAAAATTATCACAATTGCTTTCGGCAAAAACAACTGCACACACTAGCAACAGTTTCCCATCTCCAGATACTGAGCACGGCTTTCTATAAAGTCATTAATAATTCCCGGTTTTGCCTTTTCAATGTTACCAATGTTATTGCAGTTGAATTTCACAATGTTACTGGTGCAATGATATTGATATTGTTACAGTATTGGTTTCGCAAGCACAATTTAACATTGCTGATAACTGTAAGAGCATGATAAAGATATACATGCAGCTTTCCACATTGTCATCGGAGGGACGCATCCGGATGTGGATCGCAAGGAATATGAACGGACGAAAATCGCTTTCGCAATGCAGATCTTCAACGTCATATTCCTTCTTTT
This sequence comes from Pristionchus entomophagus, assembly GCA_036245825.1. Taxonomy (NCBI): domain Eukaryota; kingdom Metazoa; phylum Nematoda; class Chromadorea; order Rhabditida; family Neodiplogasteridae; genus Pristionchus; species Pristionchus entomophagus. The sequence goes on from BTSX01000006.1 coordinate 31,396,006, forward strand.
CAACGTAATATCATTTGATCCTAATATCGATCACTTTGACCCTATATCGTGCTATGCTTGCAGATCGCCGGATACCTTCTATACGACCTCAATGACTTCCTGAACGCTCTCAAGTTGGTACAGGTAGGTGCGCTCATGCTAGAAGTATACTATTGATACAATATTATTGTTGTTATAGGCAACAATTAGTTGAACAAAGCTGGCGTGACGAGAGGATTCGAACCCTATATTTTTTATCGAAATCTAGGGTCAGAGAAACGAATGAGCTGAGGTGAAAGTGAAAGAAGCGTGCAAGAAAACGAGGGTTCCTCTCCTTCCCTCCTCTTCCTCCCATGCGCTCTCTCGTTTCCCCACACTCTCTCGCCCGTCCAATCCTAGAAAAAGTAGCTAATATGATTGCAGGACGGTGCGCCGGTCTACCCAATTGGTCATGATTTCCGCTCACTCTGCGTGCCCATCCTCCTCGTTCTCTTCGATTCATCCATCAGGGGCAGATTGGTTCAACAGGCATGCTTCTTCTTATTTGCCATGCTCGCTGGTCTCTCTGAGACGAGAACGCAAGAAATGAGGATACACATAACTCTAATACAGTGATGCCAACAACAAATCGATATCATTTCAGAATGGAGGTGGAATCGCGTGATAACAAGATCGTGATGGCTTGGAAAATAAAATATGAGGCCGTTCACGTATTTTTTCGAACGAATTCGACCCGCTTTGGCACAGCTCAAAAAGTTCAAACTCTAAAACTGTGTGTTTAGGGGTTATCAAAGGTGCTAAAGACGATGGGCCTACATATTTCCCCCCCCCCCCAGACTCCTCGTTGGCTCCAGAAGAAGTCACGTCGAAATCATGTGTTCAAGTGCTACTCGGCTCCCGAGAGTGCTAATTTTTCGAGAAAATGTTTTACGGGGTAGAATTGGACGGCGAACACGCCTATCTAGTTTATTGTTCATTATTTTCGAAATATTTTCTAAAACATCACGAACGTTTCTCTCCTTCCCTCCCCTTCCTCCCATGTGCTCTCTCGTTTCCACACTCTCTTGCCCTTCCGATCCGGGAAGAGGGTCAGGGAAGGGGAGAGACTCCCTCTTTTACTTGAATACTTCCTTCACTTTATGTTGGCTCATTCATTTCTCTGACCCTAGATTTGGGTAAAAATATAGGGATAGAAACCTCTCTTCATGCCCGATCGATAACACTAGGTTGCTAAGAATACTTTGGCCTCTACGAAAAAATTATATTTCAAAAATTATTTTTGAAAATAATGAACAATAAGCTAGATAGGCGTGTTCGACGTCCAATTCTCCACGGAAAACATTTTCTCGAAAAATTAGCACTCTCGGTCCGAGTAGCACTTGAAAACGTGATTTCGACGTGACGCCGTCTGGAGCCAACGGAGGCTCTGCGGGCAAAATGGATATGTTCATCGTCTGCAGCACCATCGATATCTCCATAAAACACACAGTTTCAGAAAATTGAACTTTTCAGAAAAGTGCCCGCCCCTGCGCGAAAATTACGTGAATGGTCTCATATATTGGTATCATCAAAGTTTTGTTCATCTGCTGCATCCGTTTAATAAACTTATTTGTTTATTTATTTATTTGATACACCCCAACGGGTGTGGCAACATGTGAATAACATATAGAGATTGAAAGAGAGGGGGAGGGGATGGGGGGAAGAGGATGGAATGGTATGGAGAGACGGACTATTCGGAGATTTGGATAACTTCAATAATCTTGTTTAAAGCCATCTGATCCAATCTCAGACCCATGGTATGGCCGATTCTCTGGGGGAAAGGGAGGAGTTCTTGGTAGTCGAACTGGCGATATCTCGACTCTCTTCTTTGCTCTAATCCATTGACTGGCTTATATCTTATCATAAATGCGATTTTATTCCAAAACACATTTATTCCTAACACAATCAATCAACAATCAAGGGACCGCGAGAACCTACTCTGCTTTCACTTTCCTCAGTCTCATAATTTTGAAAATCAATATCATGGAGATATTGATACTGAAATAAAGAAAGAGAGAAACAGCAACGACAGCAACAGCGAGAATATCCAGATTATTGTACTCAACTATGCTTAGAGACCGCAGGGTGATCTACCAAATTGGTTGCATCGGTTCAAAAGTGTGTTCAATACTTTGGTCTAGGTCTGAATAACATTTATGCTCTTTAGAGTTAGTCTCTAATTCATCTCCGAGCCGAGTTATTCCATGAAAACCACGCGCGCGCGGGCAATGGAGGGGAGAGGGAAATCAGGCGAGAGAGAAAAGGGGCGGAGCCTCTCTCGCGTGTGTCTCTCTCGCTCCCCGCGCTCTCTCGCTCGCCTCTCCCCGCACTCGCGCACAATTCAGGGCGTAGTCCAAAAAATATTTTTTCGTGCTTAAAAATCCTCTAAAATACAAATCAATGGAACACTTTTGGCGGAACTGTGTGCGATCACTAGAAACCCTTTAAATCGCAAATTTGGACCATAAATCATCCATTTTGACCTACTTCAAGGAGACCATTATTATTCCGCCTGAGACCAGTTGAAGATCATGCTGGTAGCTCACTGATCCTAAGTTTTCATGCAATTCCATCAAGAACTAGAATTGTGCGCCTCGGGCGCAGGTTTTGAGAGATTCGCTTCCCCTCAAAGTGGGCGGAGCTCGCGGTCTCTAACTATGCTCATGTCGTGGGATTGAGGACGGAGAGCTGGAGATGGACCTGGAGAGGGAGGGAATGAGTCATTCGGTTAATTATGATATAATTTATTATTATATATTATATTTATATAAATATAATCTCACCGAATTCAGCAGCAAACTCGACGTGTTTGATCAGTTTCTCTCTTGCTTTGAATGGAGCTGCAGCGAGCATTCGAGAAACAAGAGCTGCCTTCTCACGGTATCTCAAGACCATTCCTCTCTCTCTTTTCTATTAGATCCTTTACTCACTTTGGATTCTCCGTGATTTCTCTTATCGCATCTGCCAATTTCTCATGATCATGCCTTCTTCAACGAGAATGTCTGCTATCCGGCCCATGAACATGCTGTGCGAATGACCAAACTTTGGACTATAAACGAGGATTTTGTAAGCTGCTTCATTCGAATTGATGATTGACAGTGAGAGAAGGATGAGAAAACTTCGTTTGATCATGCGAACACTGAAAACGAACCTTATTTATCGTGGAGTATCTCTATAGGAGATATCGACGCAGAATTGCACGGCCTACAAAATGTATATAGTGGTGTCTCTGAGTTTTGGCGAAAATCGACAATTTGTCTCAAAAAAAAAAGACATGTTGAAAAAAACGTGTTGGCAATGAGTGGTAATCAATTCAAACACATATTTTAGATCCTCTGGACACCCCTAAAGTAACGCAAAAGAGAAATTAAATCGATCCCTGTTGGTTGAGAAAATTTGATTTTTCAAGCATTTTTCTTGAAAACCACTTTTCATCCTGCGCAGAGGCAGGAATGACAAATAAGTCATGGTTCGTGCATAGGGGCACCAAGACCCTTCTAGTACTCGAGTACGGGCTTGCGGTTCTCATTGCTAGAGAAACGTGTCCGGTCATAGGCCAAAATGCTTGCAAATTACTGAGACGTCGTCTTAATACTACCTAGTTAAGATTTAAGATAAAAGCATTTATCGATATGACGCGGCTCCTTGATTTTCATCTCTGTAGCTTTTCATTTCGGCCACCTATCGTTCGTTTCAATACATAATTTTTTGCAAGAACGGGTTGAACGTCTCAATTGGATAGAGTTCGCGAGAAATGTTTTCCTAGTTCTATCCCACTTTCCCGTTGAAATCTCGGCAATTATGAATAATAGCCCGGTCATGATGAGGAAAGTGTGAGGGGTGACGAGACAGGATGACGGGAGGAGAGAGAAGTGTGGAAGGGAGACTACTGCAATTTGAAAGAAGGCCCAGAACGTTCTTTGTCAATATATCCCTTCCCTAGTGATTCACACTAGCGATGACAAATAGGCAGTCGACTTTTCAATGCACATGCTCTCTGACTTGTCGGAGAAACGAGAGGGCGTGCGAAATGAGGAGACTCGTTGCCGATTAGCCATCACCACATTCTTAGCTTATTTCCGGTATTTCATTGTAACAAACATTAATGAGTGCAAAATTTTTTTGTGTGGAATAAAGTTATGTGTGTTTGACATCCGTTTGACATATTTTTCAATTTAAAAGAAATGTCTGCACAAAATCTCGCGTGATTGGTGACCACTCGCGATTGGAAAATAACCCACTCTCTCATTCAATTTCGATTCGACGATTCATAGAACCACGACATTCATCATTTAATTTTTTGCCTCGAAAAGTTCCCATTCGTCTTGATACAATCCTTAATCTAATCAACTCGAGGTAGTATCGTCTAACGAGAGAGATGAGGGAGATGTCTATCACTGAATGTCTTCGTATTTGTTCTTTTGCTTTGTCGTTCGATCACAATCTTTTATGTTGGGCCCTTGTTGCTTTCTCGCTCGTTATTTGTTTGTAAAATGCACAAATAAGGTTCGTTTTCAGTGTTCGCATGATCAAACGAAGTTTTCTCATCCTTCTCTCACTGTCAATCATCAATTCGAATGAAGCAGCTTACAAAATCCTCGTTTATAGTCCAAAGTTTGGTCATTCGCACAGCATGTTCATGGGCCGGATAGCAGACATTCTCGTTGAAGAAGGACACAATGTGGTTAGTTCTAATCAGAGCAAATCGGCGTTTCTCCTCATTTCGCACGCTCTCTCGCCACTCTAACCGACGAGTGATATCGTGAAACGAGGAGAGTCGATGCCGATTTGTTACCACTAATGGTCATTTGATGAGACTGCAAAACACCCCTGTTCAGACCACTCTCATCCCCATTATGGATCCTCGAGTCGTAGATGGTACTGAGAAATCGAACAAGATCTACATTGACGCTGATCCCGTTGTTGCACACTCGTTAGTTTGCTATTCCAGTTAATGATGATAAACTCTCCTCAATTCGCGTGCTCTCTCGCTTCTCTACTCGGCGAGAGATCATGCAAAATGAGGAGAGTCGATGCCGATTTGTCATCCCATATTTCAATCCGATTCGTGAAAGAAATACCTTGAGATACACGAGCAACACTGCAAATGATATGTTTGGATTGCGCATGTTCAATCCGATTACTACTCTATTCGTGAGTATTCCTTCTCTTTCTCCCCTCTCAATTATCGCATTTTCAGCTGTCGAAACTCTTCGAAACAATCATCGGTCGAACATGCAAGAAGCTACTGGGCGAACCAGGATTTATCGAACGATTGAAAGCAGAGGAATACGATGTTTTCATAGTGGAAAACTTCGAAGTCTGCGGGATGGGTAAGAGTATGGTATCATTGGTCATATTTCAATGCAGCAAAGGTATGATGCCGAGCGGGGGAATGTCTTCACGGTTAGAACATCTGCCCGGAAAGCGGAATACCGGGGTTCGATCCCAGGGTCGGCATTATACCTTTGTTGTCTTTCAATATTCTCAATGTATGTTGAGCCTGCTCAGTAATGACCAGAGATTACTCAGAAACGATTCAATATGGTATCATTCGCCCAAATAAATAATCTTCTCAGGAATCAGCGAGGCCATTCAGCCCAAGGCATTAATTGGAGCTGCTTCCACTTGTCTCTATGCATTTCAATTCGAGGATTTCGGAGTGCCCCAAGCACTCAGTCATCGACCGAGTACGTGGCATAGAGTTTGCACAAATAAATCGAGCATTTGTAGCGTTGTTCCATTCTTCCCTCGACGTTCATTCCTTCCTTTCTCGTCTCAAGAATCTCATTGGGGAGTTATTCATTCGTGTTCAATTCGTTCTCTCTCGGCTTGCTTGCGATCGTCTTCTCAAAGAGAGATTCGGCCCCGATTATCCATCGGTCGCTGTGAGTCTTGTTATTAGTAATGAAAAAGCGGACTCTCCTCATTTCCCATGCTCTCTAGTTTCTCTGACATACGATAGAGAATTCGTAATGCGGAGTGTCAACACCGATTTGTCATCACTAATAGTCATGTTTCCCTATTGACCTTTTAATTTTTGAGTCTCAATCATCTCGAATCACCTATCTCCTCACTAACTCCGAGCCTCTCCTCGAATCGGCTGCTCCCACGCTCTCACGAGTTGTTGATATATCACAGATTGGAGCGAAACAGCCGAAACCCCTCAATGAGGTTAGACTTCCGAACTACGATAATAGTGATTAAAATCAAATTATCCTTCAATTAAAATTGTTTTAAATTGAATATTAGAAACATTCTATCTTCAGTACTGGGATTCTCTTCTCTCTCGTTATCCTCGAACGATTCTCCTCTCTCTCGGTTCAATAGCCAAGAGTATCCTCCTATCAGATAAAACTAAGGATGGAATTCTCAAGGTGAGCTTTTCTACTATCAGGTTGGTCAGAAAGTTCCTGAGGTTTTTTTGCGTATAAAGAATTCGACCGCTTCTGTCTTTCACAATTGTTCTTTCAGCACACCGATTTTTGTATTCAATGAGGGTATTAGCAACTTATTAGCAAGTGAGGTACAATTAAAGCATGCGTTAATTATGGCCCGAGGACACCCCTAAACTATGCAATGTTAGGGATTCATTCAGCTAAGTAGACGGGAGCAAATTAAAAATAAATAAACCTCGGGAACTTTCTGACCAACCTAATATATCAAATCGATAATCTCTTTATCTCCTTCTAAAGACGATCTCTCACTTCCCCGATACACTCTTCATATGGAAATATGAGAGACCCGAGGATGAATTCAGTAGGGAGAAAGCATCCAAAGTGGATAATCTTGTGCTGAGTGAATGGCTGCCCCAAGTGGATCTATTGAGTGAGTAGCCATCTTAGAGGGAGAGACATCTGAATCCTCGTTTAAGATGACGACAGAGTGGTTGCTTTCATTACTCATGGAGGGATGGGATCCGCTCAAGAGACTGCTGCTAGTGGAGTCCCTGGTTTGATCACTCTTTATCGTTTTCTAATTCATTTGACTCTCCTTATTTCGCGTGCTCTCTCGTTTGTCTAATCGACGAAATATCATGCGAATTGAGGAGAATCGATGCCGATTTGTCATCACTATCCAATATTCTCTTATTGACAGGTATTTTCATTCCCATCTTCGGTGATCAGCCGAGAAACGCAGGAATGATGGCATACAATGGACTTGGGATTGTTTTTGATAAGTTTGAGCTACATGATCATGAGAAATTGGCAGATGCGATAAGAGAAATCACGGAGAATCCAAAGTGAGTAAAGGATCTAATAGAAAAGAGAGAGAGGAATGGTCTTGAGATACCGTGAGAAGGCAGCTCTTGTTTCTCGAATGCTCGCTGCAGCTCCATTCAAAGCAAGAGAGAAACTGATCAAACACGTCGAGTTTGCTGCTGAATTCGGTGAGATTATATTTATATAAATATAATATCAACCGAATGACTCCGTCCCTCCCTCTCCAGGTTCATCTCCAGCTCTCCGTCCTCAATCCCACGATATGTACATAGTTGAGTACAATAATCTGGACATTCTCGCAGTTGCATTCGTTGTTGTTTCTCTCTTCCTTTATTTCAGTATCAATATCTCCATGAGATTTAAACGTAGAATCATGGGACTGGGGAAAGTGAAAGCAGAGTAGGTTCTAGCCTTCCCCCGATTGTTGATTGATTATGTTAGGAATTTTTTTATTATAAAATAGCGTGCTCATCATTAAATGTATAACAAAGTTGTTGATATTTCCACCTCAAAAAGTGATTCGATTAACGAGAGAGAATGAAAATTAAGGAAACCGATCTCGAATGGTTTCGAAAGCCCGCTAAAGTGTATTTCTTGTATGTGCGTCGTTCAGTGTGAGATAGAAAGCACATATCACACAACAATCATTTTTATGGATAGATCCCAATATCACTGTTTCACAGCAAACGGAATATTTTATAAATTCTTTCATTTAAAAAAATATGTTGGAAGGAGTAATAGGATGCCGTTTGCGTGATAGTCGGACAAAGTTTGGTACAGCAAAAGAAATCGATTATGCTCAAAAGTTCGTCATACGGGTAATGAATGATTGGCTCGCCCTCTCATTCCTCATCTCGCACGTCCACCACGTACGTTGACATAGGCTAGAATGAATGAGACCGCTTCTCGCTAGAGCTCTCACCAAGAATAGACTCTCACTAAGCTCACAGTCAAGAGGTGACAGAATCATTTGACGCGAAATAAGACGAATGATTTCTCTCGTTTCTCGTCGAACCCCTAATCAGGAATAATCGCACTGAAATGATAGAGAAATCAGTGCAAAAGATAGGAAGGATGGGCTCATCCACTGACCATCTCTTTTCATTGGGTTTGCCGTTCCTCTCTCAGTTCTCATCAAACTCTCGCCAATCAGAGCAAAGAGTTGTGCTCGGGGGAATAGGGAGAGCTCGACTACTCTTCACTGCATTCTCCACTTTTGTTTCGCAACTATTCGCTTAACTGATCTGTCTACATCAGCTTTCTTAATTGTGTCGAAATGCAGTTATGCGGTTCCTTCTTCTGAGCGCCATGTTGTCGGCAGTAGAGTTTCGAAAACAAACAACTAGTTGTTTACTTTCTAATCGACTAGTCGATTAGAAACCAGTCAACAACTATTCGAAAAACAATAACTATTCTCATCAACTAGTTGTTTACGAGTCAACTAGTTGCGTCTATTCGAATAATTCCTTAGTCCGACCAGCCGAATCGGTCGGAGAGGGGAGCGAATGACAAGAGAGGAGAAGAGAGAATCCCCTTATTCGTTCCTCTCATCGACCAAAGAATAACTTTTCAGAATATCTTAGTATTCAGATAGGTTCGCACTATGATTTGGAAACCCATGGAAACAATCTGAGCTCCTTAATACTCAGAGACCGGTCCCGACGCCCCCTAGGTCCTAGGGATAAGGCTACGGCCCACAAGCTCCGAACACTTTATCCAATGCGAGAAAGAGTAAGAGACAAGAGGCAAGAGAAAGATAAGGTTCCCACAGAGCTGCAAGTCCCTCTCTCTTTATCTTTTCCTAGATCGTCACTAGATCAGATAACTTCCTTTCACTAGAACAGCGTTGGAGGAACAAAAGTTTGACATCCTGAGGAGTAGTCCGAACATATTGCTTACGATTGCCAGACTAGGCACTACAAACTTTTAAAAAAAAGACATATTTGCAAGATATTCGCTAGACAATTACATCGGCTTTCTGCGTTAAAGACCCTGGAAATAATGGGCTGAATTGAAAATAATGTTCTGCGATATGATCAAGTGGTGAATGATAGCAGACCCTTAACCCGTATTTCCCATAAGTTTATCGTGGTAAACGATTTTTTTAAAATCTCCTAATTAATTCCTTTGTCACCTTGTTGTGACACCGTATTCATGCTCCACATAATCAACTCCATATATTTCGTTTCCCTTACATGCATGATAAATGCAATTCAGGAACGTCGAAAATGTGCAAGAAACTTTCGCCAGCCTGGGACCCGGCCGTGTGCAGCGCCGTTTCGCTGTCGACTTGCCATGCAGCCACGCTGACTGCAATCGCGCACACGTGCCCGCTTAATAGTGGCCCTATCATTTTCGCCGCGGTGAGCAGTAGTTTCGCAGCCTGCTATGTTATGGATGTCAAATTGGAAAGAATCTCCTCAAGTCGCATGTTTTCTCGCTGATCAGAGAGAAAGAGATAGTAAGCAGTTCCATTAGGGATATGGGTATCCTCATTTCTTGCGTTCTAATACAGAGATGTATATAATAAATCGATATCATTTCAGAATGGAGGTGGAATCGCGTGATAACAAGATCGTGATGGCATCATCAAAGTCTTAACGTCACCCTTTGAGAACAAGTTAGTTGACCACCCAGAAAAGAAGAGAGAAGAGTACTGTCAAGCGCTGTGAAAGATGGAATACAAACGGCATTTCAGATTGCAAAGCGAATGTGCAAAGCCCCCCGCCCCCTCAAAACTATCTCCTCCTCCTCCACCCTTTCTTCCCTCCTCTTTATTTCAACACCTTCTTGTTGTGTAAAAAATGTTAATAAACGTCCAATCGGAAAGAAACAGTGAGAAGGGATAAATGAATGTAATGCAACTATGGGTATGAATTACGGTGAAATGAATGTCCAAAGAAAGAGACATGGATAGGCATTGATGGCATTGACCTGTTGGATTTGCATTAACGTTTTGCATTAACTCAAACCATGGAAACGATCTTGATTATTCATATATTGTTAGATCATATGAATAATCAAGATCGTTTCCATGGTTTGATGTATCTAATTGGTATTTTTCAATGCGTTTCAGCTTGCCTAGGCGATCACGCATAACTCTAAATGGGGGTTCAAAGGGGGCTTGCCCCCCTTGCTTGTTAGATCATATGAATAATCAAGATCGTTTCCATGGCTTGATGTTTCTAATTGGTATTTTTCAATGCGTTTCAGCTTGCCTAGGCGATCACGCATAACTCTAAATGGGGGTTCAAAGGGGGCTTGCCCCCCTTGCTTGTTAGATCATATGAATAATCAAGATCGTTTCCATGGCTTGATGTTTCTAATTGGTATTTTTCAATGCGTTTCAGCTTGCCTAGGCGATCACGCATAACTCTAAATGGGGGTTCAAAGGGGGCTTGCCCCCCTTGCTTGTTAGATCATATGAATAATCAAGATCGTTTCCATGGTTTGATGTTTCTAATTGGGTATTGTTCAATGCGTTTCAGCTTGCCTAGGCAATCACGCATAACCCTACAAGGGAGTTCAAGGTGGGCTTGCCCCCCTTGCTTGTTAGATCATATGAATAATAAAGATAGTTTCCATGGTTTGATGTTTCTAATTGGGTATTGTTCAATGCGTTTCAGCTTGCCTAGGCAATCACGCATAACCCCACAAGGGAGTTCAAGGTGGGCTTGCCCCCCTTGCTTGTTAGATCATATGAATAATCAAGATCGTTTCCATGGCTTGATGTTTCTAATTGGTATTTTTCAATGCGTTTCAGCTTGCCTAGGCGATCACGCATAACTCTAAATGGGGGTTCAAAGGGGGCTTGCCCCCCTTGCTTGTTAGATCATATGAATAATCAAGATCGTTTCCATGGCTTGATGTTTCTAATTGGTATTTTTCAATGCGTTTCAGCTTGCCTAGGCGATCACGCATAACTCTAAATGGGGGTTCAAAGGGGGCTTGCCCCCCTTGCTTGTTAGATCATATGAATAATCAAGATCGTTTCCATGGTTTGATGTTTCTAATTGGGTATTGTTCAATGCGTTTCAGCTTGCCTAGGCAATCACGCATAACCCTACAAGGGAGTTCAAGGTGGGCTTGCCCCCCTTGCTTGTTAGATCATATGAATAATAAAGATAGTTTCCATGGTTTGATGTTTCTAATTGGGTATTGTTCAATGCGTTTCAGCTTGCCTAGGCAATCACGCATAACCCCACAAGGGAGTTCAAGGTGGGCTTGCCCCCCTTGCTTGTTAGATCATATGAATAATCAAGATCGTTTCCATGGTTTGATGTTTCTAATTGGTATTTTTCAATGCGTTTCAGCTTGCCTAGGCGATCACGCATAACTCTAAATGGGGGTTCAAAGGGGGCTTGCCCCCTTTTCTTGTTAGATCATATGAATAATCAAGATCGTTTCCATGGCTTGATGTTTCTAATTGGTATTTTTCAATGCGTTTCAGCTTGCCTAGGCGATCACGCATAACTCTAAATGGGGGTTCAAAGGGGGCTTGCCCCCCTTGCTGGTTAGATCATATGAATAATCAAGATCGTTTCCATGGTTTGATGGGTCGAATTGGGTATTGTTCAATGCGTTTCAGCTTGCCTAGGCGATCACGCATAACTCTAAATGGGGGTTCAAAGGGGGCTTGCCCCCCTTTCTTGTTAGATCATATGAATAATCAAGATCGTTTCCATGGCTTGATGTTTCTAATTGGTATTTTTCAATGCTTTTCAGCTTGCCTAGGCGATCACGCATAACCCCACAAGGGGGTTCAAGGGGGCTTGCCCCTCTTTCTTGTCAGATCATATGAATAATCAAGATCGTTTCCATGGCTTGATGTTTCTAATTGGTATTTTTCAATGCTTTTCAGCTTGCCTAGGCGATCACGCATAACCCCACAAGGGGGTTCAAGGGGGCTTGCCCCTCTTTCTTGTCAGATCATATGAATAATCAAGATCGTTTCCATGGTTTGATGTTTCTAATTGGTATTTTTCAATGCTTTTCAGCTTGCCTAGGCGATCACGCATAACCCCACAAGGGGGTTCAAGGGGGCTTGCCCCTCTTTCTTGTCAGATCATATGAATAATCAAGATCGTTTCCATGGTTTGATGTTTCTAATTGGGTATTGTTCAATGCGTTTCAGCTTGCATAGGCGATCACGCATAACCCCACAAGGGAGTTCAAGATGGGCTTGCCCCCCCTTGCTTGTTAGATCATATGAATAATCAAGATCGTTTCCATGGCTTGATGTTTCTAATTGGTATTTTTCAATGCTTTTCAGCTTGCCTAGGCGATCACGCATAACCCCACAAGGGGGTTCAAGGGGGCTTGCCCCCCTTTCTTGTCAGATCATATGAATAATCAAGATCGTTTCCATGGTTTGATGTTTCTAATTGGGTATTGTTCAATGCGTTTCAGCTTGCATAGGCGATCACGCATAACCCCACAAGGGAGTTCAAGATGGGCTTGCCCCCCCTTGCTTGTTAGATCATATGAATAATCAAGATCGTTTCCATGGTTTGATGTTTCTAATTGGTATTTTTCTATGCGTTTCAGCTTGCCTAGGCGATCACGCATAACCCCACAAGGGGGTTCAAGGGGGCTTGCCCCCCTTTCTTGTCAGATCATATGAATAATCAAGATCGTTTCCATGGTTTGATGTTTCTAATTGGGTATTGTTCAATGCGTTTCAGCTTGCATAGGCGATCACGCATAACCCCACAAGGGAGTTCAAGATGGGCTTGCCCCCCCTTGCTTGTTTTTTTTTTTCAGTACCTGAGGATCGGCATGGACAACGGCACTCATTTCTTCTTCTTGATTCCCGATATCTTCTATAAAGAATGGGTGAATACCAACGCTTTCAAATATTCTTTTGCACCCCTGATAGTTCTCTCCTCATGCAATGGTGATCAGTAATGATGACAAAACGGCTTTTTTGAGCCGGCTTGAAGCCGGCTTCAACCCAGCTTTTACAACGGCGAAGCCTGCTTGCCGAGTCCGTTTTGTCATCACTGGTCATCAGTAACATTGTCAACGCAGCTCAACGAGGCCGCAGTCACTCTCTATCCTGGTCTCTCGCTCTCTACGCCTTCTCCATGGGAACCTATATGTTGATTGGTCGGTTAGCTACAAAATATCCGATATGGCAAATTATCACAATGGTTTTCGGTAAAAACAACTGAACACACTAGCAACAGTTTCCCTTATCATCCATTAGCGAGCAACGGGGATCTCCAAATACTGATCACGGCTTTATATCAAGTAACTTCCGGTTATGCTTTTTCAATGTTACCAATGTTATTGCGAGATGAATGTCACAATGTTACGAGTGCAATGATATTGATATTGTGACAGTATTGCTTTCGCAAGCACAATATAGCATAATTGATATCTGTAAGAGCATTAAAAAGAGATTCGTGCAGCTTTCCACATTGTCATCGGAGGCGCGCATCCGGATGTGGAGTTTTGAGGTTTCGTTTAAACAGAGCTCATATGATCTAACAAGCAAGGGGGGCAAGCCCACCTTGAACCCCCTTGTGGGGTTATGCGTGATCGCCTACGCAAGCTGAAACGCATTGAACAATACCCAATTCGACCCATCAAGCCATGGAAACGATCTTGATTATTTATATGATCTAACAAGAAAGGGGGGCAAGCCCCCCTTGAATCTCCTTGTGGGGTTATGCGTGATCGCCTATGCAAGCTGAAACGCATTGAACAATACCCAATTAGAAACATCAAAACATGGAAACGATCTTGATTATTCATATGATCTAACAAGAAAGGGGGGCAAGCCCCCCTTGAATCTCCTTGTGGGGTTATGCGTGATCGCCTATGCAAGCTGAAACGCATTGAACAATACCCAATTAGAAACATCAAACCATGGAAACGATCTTGATTATTCATATGATCTAACAAGAAAGGGGGGCAAGCCCCCCTTGAATCTCCTTGTGGGGTTATGCGTGATCGCCTATGCAAGCTGAAACGCATTGAACAATACCCAATTAGAAACATCAAACCATGGAAACGATCTTGATTATTCATATGATCTAACAAGAAAGGGGGGCAAGCCCCCCTTGAATCTCCTTGTGGGGTTATGCGTGATCGCCTAGGCAAGCTGAAAAGCATTGAACAATACCAATTAGAAACATCAAACCATGGAAACGATCTTGATTATTCATATGATCTAACAAGAAAGGGGGGCAAGCCCCCCTTGAATCTCCTTGTGGGGTTATGCGTGATCGCCTATGCAAGCTGAAACGCATTGAACAATACCCAATTAGAAACATCAAACCATGGAAACGATCTTGATTATTCATATGATCTAACAAGAAAGGGGGGCAAGCCCCCCTTGAATCTCCTTGTGGGGTTATGCGTGATCGCCTAGGCAAGCTGTAAAGCATTGAACAATACCAATTGGAAACATCAAACCATGGAAACGATCTTGATTATTCATATGATCTAACAAGCAAGGGGGGCAAGCCCACCTTGAACCCCCTTGTGGGGTTATGCGTGATCGCCTAGGCAAGCTGAAACGCATTGAACAATACCCAATTCGACCCATCAAACCATGGAAACGATCTTGATTATTCATATGATCTAACAAGCAAGGGGGGCAAGCCCACCTTGAACCCCCTTGTGGGGTTATGCGTGATCGCCTAGGCAAGCTGAAACGCATTGAACAATACCCAATTCGACCCATCAAACCATGGAAACGATCTTGATTATTCATATGATCTAACAAGCAGGGGGGGGGGGGGGGGGGGGCAAGCCCCCTTTGAACCCCCATTTAGAGTTATGCGTGATCGCCTAGGCAAGCTGAAACGCATTGAACAATACCCAATTAGAAACATCAAACCATGGAAACGATCTTGATTATTCATATGATCTAACAAGCAAGGGGGGCAAGCCCACCTTGAACTCCCTTGTGGGGTTATGCGTGATCGCCTAGGCAAGCTGAAACGCATTGAACAATACCCAATTCGACCCATCAAACCATGGAAACGATCTTGATTATTCATATGATCTAACAAGCAAGGGGGGCAAGCCCACCTTGAACTCCCTTGTGGGGTTATGCGTGATCGCCTAGGCAAGCTGAAACGCATTGAACAATACCCAATTCGACCCATCAAACCATGGAAACGATCTTGATTATTCATATGATCTAACAAGCAAGGGGGGCATGCCCCCTATGAACCCCCATTTAGAGTTATGCGTGATCGCCTACGCAAGCTGAAAAGCATTGAACAATACCAATTAGAAACATCAAACCATGGAAACGATCTTGATTATTCATATGATCTAACAAGAAAGGGGGGCAAGCCCCCCTTGAACCCCCTTGTGGGGTTATGCGTGATCGCCTAGGCAAGCTGAAAAGCATTGAACAATACCAATTAGAAACATCAAACCATGGAAACGATCTTGATTATTCATATGATCTAACAAGCAAGGGGGGCAAGCCCACCTTGAACTCCCTTGTGGGGTTATGCGTGATCGCCTAGGCAAGCTGAAACGCATTGAACAATACCCAATTCGACCCATCAAACCATGGAAACGATCTTGATTATTCATATGATCTAACAAGCAAGGGGGGCATGCCCCCTTTGAACCCCCATTTAGAGTTATGCGTGATCGCCTAGGCAAGCTGAAACGCTTTGAAAAATACCCAATTCGACCCATCAAACCATGGAAACGATCTTGATTATTCATATGATCTAACAAGAAAGGGGGGCAAGCCCACCTTGAACTCCCTTGTGGGGTTATGCGTGATCGCCTAGGCAAGCTGAAAAGCATTGAACAATACCAATTAGAAACATCAAACCATGGAAACGATCTTGATTATTCATATGATCTAACAAGCAAGGGGGGCAAGCCCACCTTGAACTCCCTTGTGGGGTTATGCGTGATCGCCTAGGCAAGCTGAAACGCATTGAACAATACCCAATTCGACCCATCAAACCATGGAAACGATCTTGATTATTCATATGATCTAACAAGCAAGGGGGGCATGCCCCCTTTGAACCCCCTTGTCGGGTTATGCGTGATCGCCTAGGCAAGCTGAAAAGCATTGAACAATACCAATTAGAAACATCAAACCATGGAAACGATCTTGATTATTCATATGATCTAACAAGCAAGGGGGGCAAGCCCACCTTGAACTCCCTTGTGGGGTTATGCGTGATCGCCTAAGCAAGCTGAAACGCATTGAACAATACCCAATTCGACCCATCAAACCATGGAAACGATCTTGATTATTCATATGATCTAACAAGCAAGGGGGGCATGCCCCCTTTGAACCCCCTTGTCGGGTTATGCGTGATCGCCTAGGCAAGCTGAAAAGCATTGAACAATACCAATTAGAAACATCAAAACATGGAAACGATCTTGATTATTCATATGATCTAACAAGCAAGGGGGGCAAGCCCACCTTGAAAACCCTTGTGGGGTTATGCGTGATCGCCTAAGCAAGCTGAAACGCATTGAACAATACCCAATTAGAAACATCAAACCATGGAAACGATGTTGATTATTCATATGATCTAAAAAGAAAGGGGGGGGGGGCAAGCCCCCCTTGAACCCCCTTGTGGGGTTATGCGTGATCGCCTAGGCAAGCTGAAACGCATTGAACAATACCCAATTCGACCCATCAAACCATGGAAACGATCTTGATTATTCATATGATCTAACAAGCAAGGGGGGCATGCCCCCTTTGAACCCCCTTGTCGGGTTATGCGTGATCGCCTAGGCAAGCTGAAAAGCATTGAACAATACCAATTAGAAACATCAAAACATGGAAACGATCTTGATTATTCATATGATCTAACAAGCAAGGGGGGCAAGCCCACCTTGAAAACCCTTGTGGGGTTATGCGTGATCGCCTAAGCAAGCTGAAACGCATTGAACAATACCAATTAGAAACATCAAACCATGGAAACGATCTTGATTATTCATATGATCTAACAAGCAAGGGGGGCAAGCCCACCTTGAACCCCCTTGTGGGGTTATGCGTGATCGCCTAGGCAAGCTGAAACGCATTGAACAATACCCAATTCGACCCATCAAACCATGGAAACGATCTTGATTATTCATATGATCTAACAAGCAAAGGGGGCATGCCCCCTTTGAACCCCCATTTAGAGTTATGCGTGATCGCCTAGGCAAGCTGAAACGCTATTAAAAATACCCAATTCGACCCATCAAACCATGGAAACGATCTTGATTATTCATATGATCTAACAAGAAAGGGGGGCAAGCCCACCTTGAACCCCCTTGTGGGGTTATGCGTGATCGCCTAGGCAAGCTGAAAAGCATTGAACAATACCAATTAGAAACATCAAACCATGGAAACGATCTTGATTATTCATATGATCTAACAAGCAAGGGGGGCAAGCCCACCTTGAACTCCCTTGTGGGGTTATGCGTGATCGCCTAGGCAAGCTGAAACGCATTGAACAATACCCAATTCGACCCATCAAACCATGGAAACGATCTTGATTATTCATATGATCTAACAAGCAAGGGGGGCATGCCCCCTATGAACCCCCATTTAGAGTTATGCGTGATCGCCTACGCAAGCTGAAAAGCATTGAACAATACCAATTAGAAACATCAAACCATGGAAACGATCTTGATTATTCATATGATCTAACAAGAAAGGGGGGCAAGCCCCCCTTGAACCCCCTTGTGGGGTTATGCGTGATCGCCTAGGCAAGCTGAAAAGCATTGAACAATACCAATTAGAAACATCAAACCATGGAAACGATCTTGATTATTCATATGATCTAACAAGCAAGGGGGGCAAGCCCACCTTGAACTCCCTTGTGGGGTTATGCGTGATCGCCTAGGCAAGCTGAAACGCATTGAACAATACCCAATTCGACCCATCAAACCATGGAAACGATCTTGATTATTCATATGATCTAACAAGCAAGGGGGGCATGCCCCCTTTGAACCCCCATTTAGAGTTATGCGTGATCGCCTAGGCAAGCTGAAACGCTTTGAAAAATACCCAATTCGACCCATCAAACCATGGAAACGATCTTGATTATTCATATGATCTAACAAGAAAGGGGGGCAAGCCCACCTTGAACTCCCTTGTGGGGTTATGCGTGATCGCCTAGGCAAGCTGAAAAGCATTGAACAATACCAATTAGAAACATCAAACCATGGAAACGATCTTGATTATTCATATGATCTAACAAGCAAGGGGGGCAAGCCCACCTTGAACTCCCTTGTGGGGTTATGCGTGATCGCCTAGGCAAGCTGAAACGCATTGAACAATACCCAATTCGACCCATCAAACCATGGAAACGATCTTGATTATTCATATGATCTAACAAGCAAGGGGGGCATGCCCCCTTTGAACCCCCTTGTCGGGTTATGCGTGATCGCCTAGGCAAGCTGAAAAGCATTGAACAATACCAATTAGAAACATCAAACCATGGAAACGATCTTGATTATTCATATGATCTAACAAGCAAGGGGGGCAAGCCCACCTTGAACTCCCTTGTGGGGTTATGCGTGATCGCCTAAGCAAGCTGAAACGCATTGAACAATACCCAATTCGACCCATCAAACCATGGAAACGATCTTGATTATTCATATGATCTAACAAGCAAGGGGGGCATGCCCCCTTTGAACCCCCTTGTCGGGTTATGCGTGATCGCCTAGGCAAGCTGAAAAGCATTGAACAATACCAATTAGAAACATCAAAACATGGAAACGATCTTGATTATTCATATGATCTAACAAGCAAGGGGGGCAAGCCCACCTTGAAAACCCTTGTGGGGTTATGCGTGATCGCCTAAGCAAGCTGAAACGCATTGAACAATACCCAATTAGAAACATCAAACCATGGAAACGATGTTGATTATTCATATGATCTAAAAAGAAAGGGGGGGGGGGGCAAGCCCCCCTTGAACCCCCTTGTGGGGTTATGCGTGATCGCCTAGGCAAGCTGAAACGCATTGAACAATACCCAATTCGACCCATCAAACCATGGAAACGATCTTGATTATTCATATGATCTAACAAGCAAGGGGGGCATGCCCCCTTTGAACCCCCTTGTCGGGTTATGCGTGATCGCCTAGGCAAGCTGAAAAGCATTGAACAATACCAATTAGAAACATCAAAACATGGAAACGATCTTGATTATTCATATGATCTAACAAGCAAGGGGGGCAAGCCCACCTTGAAAACCCTTGTGGGGTTATGCGTGATCGCCTAAGCAAGCTGAAACGCATTGAACAATACCAATTAGAAACATCAAACCATGGAAACGATCTTGATTATTCATATGATCTAACAAGCAAGGGGGGCAAGCCCACCTTGAACCCCCTTGTGGGGTTATGCGTGATCGCCTAGGCAAGCTGAAACGCATTGAACAATACCCAATTCGACCCATCAAACCATGGAAACGATCTTGATTATTCATATGATCTAACAAGCAAAGGGGGCATGCCCCCTTTGAACCCCCATTTAGAGTTATGCGTGATCGCCTAGGCAAGCTGAAACGCTATTAAAAATACCCAATTCGACCCATCAAACCATGGAAACGATCTTGATTATTCATATGATCTAACAAGAAAGGGGGGCAAGCCCACCTTGAACCCCCTTGTGGGGTTATGCGTGATCGCCTAGGCAAGCTGAAAAGCATTGAACAATACCAATTAGAAACATCAAACCATGGAAACGATCTTGATTATTCATATGATCTAACAAGAAAGGGGGGCAAGCCCCCCTTGAAC
This sequence comes from Pristionchus entomophagus, assembly GCA_036245825.1. Lineage (NCBI taxonomy): Eukaryota > Metazoa > Nematoda > Chromadorea > Rhabditida > Neodiplogasteridae > Pristionchus > Pristionchus entomophagus. The sequence continues at coordinate 31,415,984 of BTSX01000006.1, forward strand.
CCCCTTGTGGGGTTATGCGTGATCGCCTAGGCAAGCTGAAAAGCATTGAACAATACCAATTAGAAACATCAAACCATGGAAACGATCTTGATTATTCATATGATCTAACAAGAAAGGGGGGCAAGCACCCCTTGAACCCCCTTGTGGGGTTATGCGTGATCGCCTAGGCAAGCTGAAAAGCATTGAACAATACCAATTAGAAACATCTAACCATGGAAACGATCTTGATTATTCATATGATCTAACAAGCAAGGGGGGCAAGCCCACCTTGAACCCCCTTGTGGGGTTATGCGTGATCGCCTAGGCAAGCTGAAACGCATTGAACAATACCCAATTCGACCCATCAAACCATGGAAACGATCTTGATTATTCATATGATCTAACAAGCAAGGGGGGCATGCCCCCTTTGAACCCCCTTGTCGGGTTATGCGTGATCGCCTAGGCAAGCTGAAAAGCATTGAACAATACCAATTAGAAACATCAAACCATGGAAACGATCTTGATTATTCATATGATCTAACAAGCAAGGGGGGCAAGCCCACCTTGAACTCCCTTGTGGGGTTATGCGTGATCGCCTAAGCAAGCTGAAACGCATTGAACAATACCCAATTCGACCCATCAAACCATGGAAACGATCTTGATTATTCATATGATCTAACAAGCAAGGGGGGCATGCCCCCTTTGAACCCCCTTGTCGGGTTATGCGTGATCGCCTAGGCAAGCTGAAAAGCATTGAACAATACCAATTAGAAACATCAAAACATGGAAACGATCTTGATTATTCATATGATCTAACAAGCAAGGGGGGCAAGCCCACCTTGAAAACCCTTGTGGGGTTATGCGTGATCGCCTAAGCAAGCTGAAACGCATTGAACAATACCCAATTAGAAACATCAAACCATGGAAACGATGTTGATTATTCATATGATCTAAAAAGAAAGGGGGGGGCAAGCCCCCCTTGAACCCCCTTGTGGGGTTATGCGTGATCGCCTAGGCAAGCTGAAACGCATTGAACAATACCCAATTCGACCCATCAAACCATGGAAACGATCTTGATTATTCATATGATCTAACAAGCAAGGGGGGCAAGCCCACCTTGAACCCCCTTGTGGGGTTATGCGTGATCGCCTAGGCAAGCTGAAACGCATTGAACAATACCCAATTCGACCCATCAAACCATGGAAACGATCTTGATTATTCATATGATCTAACAAGCAGGGGGGGGGGGGGGCAAGCCCCCTTTGAACCCCCATTTAGAGTTATGCGTGATCGCCTAGGCAAGCTGAAACGCTTTGAAAAATACCCAATTCGACCCATCAAACCATGGAAACGATCTTGATTATTCATATGATCTAACAAGAAAGGGGGGCAAGCCCACCTTGAACCCCCTTGTGGGGTTATGCGTGATCGCCTAGGCAAGCTGAAAAGCATTGAACAATACCAATTAGAAACATCAAACCATGGAAAAGATCTTGATTATTCATATGATCTAACAAGAAAGGGGGGCAAGCCCCCCTTGAACCCCCTTGTGGGGTTATGCGTGATCGCCTAGGCAAGCTGAAAAGCATTGAACAATACCAATTAGAAACATCAAACCATGGAAACGATCTTGATTATTCATATGATCTAACAAGCAAGGGGGGCAAGCCCACCTTGAACCCCCTTGTGGGGTTATGCGTGATCGCCTAGGCAAGCTGAAACGCATTGAACAATACCCAATTCGACCCATCAAACCATGGAAACGATCTTGATTATTCATATGATCTAACAAGCAAGGGGGGCATGCCCCCTTTGAACCCCCATTTAGAGTTATGCGTGATCGCCTAGGCAAGCTGAAACGCTTTGAAAAATACCCAATTCGACCCATCAAACCATGGAAACGATCTTGATTATTCATATGATCTAACAAGAAAGGGGGGCAAGCCCACCTTGAACCCCCTTGTGGGGTTATGCGTGATCGCCTAGGCAAGCTGAAAAGCATTGAACAATACCAATTAGAAACATCAAACCATGGAAACGATCTTGATTATTCATATGATCTAACAAGAAAGGGGGGCAAGCCCCCCTTGAACCCCCTTGTGGGGTTATGCGTGATCGCCTAGGCAAGCTGAAAAGCATTGAACAATACCAATTAGAAACATCAAAACATGGAAACGATCTTGAATATTCATATGATCTAACAAGCAAGGGGGGCAAGCCCACCTTGAACCCCCTTGTGGGGTTATGCGTGATCGCCTAAGCAAGCTGAAACGCATTGAACAATACCCAATTAGAAACATCAAACCATGGAAACGATGTTGATTATTCATATGATCTAAAAAGAAAGGGGGGGGGGGCAAGCCCCCCTTGAACCCCCTTGTGGGGTTATGCGTGATCGCCTAGGCAAGCTGAAACGCATTGAACAATACCCAATTCGACCCATCAAACCATGGAAACGATCTTGATTATTCATATGATCTAACAAGCAAGGGGGGCATGCCCCCTTTGAACCCCCATTTAGAGTTATGCGTGATCGCCTAGGCAAGCTGAAACGCTTTGAAAAATACCCAATTCGACCCCTCAAACCATGGAAACGATCTTGATTATTCATATGATCTAACAAGAAAGGGGGGCAAGCCCACCTTGAACCCCCTTGTGGGGTTATGCGTGATCGCCTAGGCAAGCTGAAAAGCATTGAACAATACCAATTAGAAACATCAAACCATGGAAACGATCTTGATTATTCATATGATCTAACAAGAAAGGGGGGCAAGCACCCCTTGAACCCCCTTGTGGGGTTATGCGTGATCGCCTAGGCAAGCTGAAAAGCATTGAACAATACCAATTAGAAACATCAAACCATGGAAACGATCTTGATTATTCATATGATCTAACAAGCAAGGGGGGCAAGCCCACCTTGAACCCCCTTGTGGGGTTATGCGTGATCGCCTAGGCAAGCTGAAACGCATTGAACAATACCCAATTCGACCCATCAAACCATGGAAACGATCTTGATTATTCATATGATCTAACAAGCAAGGGGGGCATGCCCCCTTTGAACCCCCATTTAGAGTTATGCGTGATCGCCTAGGCAAGCTGAAACGCTTTGAAAAATACCCAATTCGACCCATCAAACCATGGAAACGATCTTGATTATTCATATGATCTAACAAGAAAGGGGGGCAAGCCCACCTTGAACCCCCTTGTGGGGTTATGCGTGATCGCCTAGGCAAGCTGAAAAGCATTGAACAATACCAATTAGAAACATCAAACCATGGAAACGATCTTGATTATTCATATGATCTAACAAGAAAGGGGGGCAAGCACCCCTTGAACCCCCTTGTGGGGTTATGCGTGATCGCCTAGGCAAGCTGAAAAGCATTGAACAATACCAATTAGAAACATCAAACCATGGAAACGATCTTGATTATTCATATGATCTAACAAGCAAGGGGGGCAAGCCCACCTTGAACCCCCTTGTGGGGTTATGCGTGATCGCCTAGGCAAGCTGAAACGCATTGAACAATACCCAATTCGACCCATCAAACCATGGAAACGATCTTGATTATTCATATGATCTAACAAGCAAGGGGGGCATGCCCCCTTTGAACCCCCATTTAGAGTTATGCGTGATCGCCTAGGCAAGCTGAAACGCTTTGAAAAATACCCAATTCGACCCATCAAACCATGGAAACGATCTTGATTATTCATATGATCTAACAAGAAAGGGGGGCAAGCCCACCTTGAACCCCCTTGTGGGGTTATGCGTGATCGCCTAGGCAAGCTGAAAAGCATTGAACAATACCAATTAGAAACATCAAACCATGGAAACGATCTTGATTATTCATATGATCTAACAAGAAAGGGGGGCTAGCCCCCCTTGAACCCCCTTGTGGGGTTATGCGTGATCGCCTAGGCAAGCTGAAAAGCATTGAACAATACCAATTAGAAACATCAAACCATGGAAACGATCTTGATTATTCATATGATCTAACAAGCAAGGGGGGCAAGCCCACCTTGAACCCCCTTGTGGGGTTATGCGTGATCGCCTAGGCAAGCTGAAACGCATTGAACAATACCAATTAGAAACATCAAACCATGGAAACGATGTTGATTATTCATATGATCTAACAAGAAAGGGGGGCAAGCCCCCTTTGAACCCCCATTTAGAGTTATGCGTGATCGCCTAGGCAAGCTGAAACGCATTGAAAAATACCAATTAGAAACATCAAACCATGGAAACGATCTTGATTATTCATATGATCTAACAAGAAAGGGGTTCTGTATTGGACCACAATTCATTGTTCTGTATTGGACCACAATTCAGGATTCCTGGGCCGGAGTACCACAGCAAAAGTCCGTGTTGGACATGCAAATCAATTTTTGTCATAAAATAGACCATTTCTGATGTCGCAAAATATGATTCTAAATTTAGAATTTCGCAAGAGGACGATTGAGGAGTATCTATGTCACTTTTACTAGTATATTTCCGTCTTCTTAATCTTCTCGGCATCTTAGTAGCCATTTTCTTTGTTGATTCATCCAACCCACTCATAGGTGGTAGATGGTTAGATGTTTCTATCAATCGTTATCATCATGCCCTCGGCACTCCTCTATCCCTTTCGAGTGCGTCTATTAGCCCCGGAGAGGATCGGTTCAGCATTGCCTCTGGGCATAATTGATCGTTTTCACTGTGATTAGGAGGGCGATAATTGAGAAAAAAACAGCCTCTAAGTCGCACTTGTCTTGGCGTCTATTGAACGAGAACTCTCTCCTTGCTCAATCATTTCAGTACTGTGTAGTATCTGTCGCCAGATTCCCTTGCTCTATGTTTAAATCATCGTGAACGTGTTATCCCTCGCCTCATTACCGTGTTTAGTATGTTTTTTTATGTATTTAATTATTCTTTTTTTAGGTAATAATGGGAAACTCTCTACGACTCCTCGTCAATGATGATGATACTAACAAGAAACTAGAGATGGAAGAGGATGACGTCATTGAAGTGTATCAGGAGCAACTCGGAGGTCTGCTCTCTTTTGTTGCCTTATTCCACGCTGGTTTCGTCACATCTTATATCTGCCTATGATCATTCTGACCAGTGAGCACTAGGGGACACCCCAAGATCATTATTTGTTGCAAAATTAGTCGCGATGCATAGCTAGGGTCCGGAAGCATGAGAGCCGTTTTCTCGGAATCGGGTCCAAAGTAGGCTCAACATGACCGTCAGGGTCTCAATATCATTTTTGCTTTTGGATGTATGTCGATTGCTCTTCTCCGAAGCCCGGGAGAGCGTCCGAAGCGCGCGCGACTCACCAAGTCAGAGAGGAGGGAGAGGCGAGACGAGAGATAAAGGGGCGGGGGGATAGACTAAAAGACGGCCCACGGCCCAAAAAAGACTAAAAGACACCCCACGCAATAACTCGCTTCAAAGTTAAGCTAGAGACAAACCAAATCCATCATTCGAGATATAGTTCGAAGAAGAACATTTTTTTATGTTGATCATTTCATTCCATCCCTATGCGCTGGTGCAGGGCTGTCGGTTGAGTGAAAAAATGTGAAAAAAACGCAGACGGCCCTTGACGGGCCGTCCATAACTCGCCTCAAAATGAAGCTAGAGACAAACTAAGACCTTCATTCGAAAGAATACAGCTTTTTTTAGTTCTTTTCATGTTGATGATGTCATTCTATCTTTAAGCGCTGGAGCAGGACTTTCGGATTTGTAAAAATCGAAAAAGACTAAAAGACGGCCCACGGCCCAAAAAAGACTAAAAGACACCCCACGCAATAACTTGCTTCAAAGTTCAGCTAGAGATAAACCAGAACCATAATTCGAAAGATAATTTGAAGGAGAACATTTTTTATGTTGATTATTTCATTCCATCTCTATGCGCTGGTGCGGGGCGGTCGGTTGAATAAAAAAAGTGAAAAAAACGCAGACGGCCCTTGACGGCCCGTCCATAACTCGCCTCAAAATGAAGCTAGAGACAAACCAAGACCTTCATTCGAAAGAATACAGCTTTTTTTAGTTCTTTTCATGTTGATGATGTCATTCTATCTTTAAGCGCTGGAGCAGGACGGTCGCATATGCAATAAAACAGATGTAATTTCCATGTTTTCCTTGCATAACTTTTTTCTTTCGCTTTTTGATGATCTCTAGCATACAAATTCGATTTCTACGGGCCAAAATACACCGAAAAAACCTATGGTAATAATATTCTGAAATTTCGACTTTTTTCGACCCGAAAATGACCTTGAACCCGGGGTCATGAAAAAGTTGACATTTTTTTGTCTGAAAAAACTGAGAAAATTAATTCTGACGTAATTTTGCACGTAGATGCCGAATTTCGACATTAGAGCTCATAAAAGCATGCAAGAAAAAAGTTATGCAAGGAAAACATGGAAATTACATCTGTTTTATTGCATATGCGACCATCCTGCGCCAGCCCTCAAAGATAGAATGACATCATCAACATGAAAAGAACTATAAAAGCTATATTCTTCCGAATGAAGGTCTTGGTTTGTCTCTAGCTTCATTTTGAGGCGAGTTATGGACGGGCCGTCAAGGGCCGTTTGCGTTTTTTTCACATTTTTTATTCAACCGACAGCCCTGCACCAGCGCATAGGGATGGAATGGAATGATCAACATAAAAAATGTTCTCCTTCAAATTATCTTTCGAATTATGGTCCTGGTTTGTCTCTAGCTGAACTTGGAAGCGAGTTATTGCGTGGGGTGTCTCAAGGGGCGGAGCCTCTCTCGCGTGCGTCTCTCTCCCTCCCCCCGCTCTCTCGCCGCGCTCCTCCCGCGCTCATATTAAATTCAAGCACATAATCAGGGAGATAATTTAAAATGCGATTTTGTGACCAAATTTTCAGCATATTCGATTTGTTTGCTGTGCCAAGCTTTGTTCGACTATTATGCAAGCGGCCTCATAATCACTTTTTCATAGGCGAAATGACGAAGGCGTCTGGCAGGGTCGCTGTCAACGGCGAGGTCGTCTATGTGCCGCAGATTCCATGGATTCCGAATATGACGCTGCGGTAGGTCCCATGATTGAGTCTTTGCCGCAGAACACACGTACGATCAAGTAATGGTGACCGTGCAGAGACAACGTCCTCTTCGGCAAGCCGATGGACCCCGAGATCTGTGTACGTGTTGTACGCGTGCGCGTTGCAGCAGGACCCAGCGAGTCTCCCCGCCGGAGATAAGACCGTGTGCGGAGAGAAGGTATTTACTATTGTAAGATTCAAAAACTCAGTTAGAGGCATGGATTGTTTAGCATACAGTAGGCATGATGAGCGGAATAAAATATTCGCTAATTATTTATTTAGTTTTCCAATATTCCCGATCTTTCTCCTATGTGACCCTGGACGCAAAATGCACTGATTAAATACAAACACTGAAGCCTAGAATCCCTTATTAATGATTGCTAAACACAGTAGATTGGACCGTTCGTAATAACAAGTGAAACGGTTTATTTTCTTGCAATAGTGCCAGAAATTATATTTTTGCCCTAGTGCCAGATAATATATTTTGTGCCCTAGTGCCCAATATTATATTTTATCCGGTACGCAACACTTGTGACTGCATACTTATCTTGAATCGTAATTATTGTAAAATACTTGCAGAATTGATCTTATCTTCAGGGCAACAATCTCTTTGGCGGTCAAAAGCAGTGCTTCTCGATGGCTCGTGCAGTCTACCTCGGGCATAGTCTGATCTTGCTGGATGACCCTCTGTCAGCATTCGATGCCCACGTGGGCAAGTACATCTTCGAGAACGTCATCTGTTAGTCTTTTACTGGTTTTAAAAAATAAAAAAAACTGTAGAGTAAGAAAATCATCAAACAAAGGAAAAACATGGTTTTATCAATAGTGATCGTTCGTTTTCCAGCCAGCTCCACTGGTCTTCTAAAGAACACCACACGACTACTCGTCACGCACGACATTCACGTCCTCAAGCAATGCGATAGAGTGATCGTCATGAAAGGTGGGATACATTTTGTTCCTAGTCGATCAAAGAGCAGAACGCATTCACTGAGTAAGTATATTTCGATCGAATTGCTTTGATACAACAATTTCAGACGGGGAAATCTCCGAATCCGGAACGTACAATGAACTGGTGGAGCGACAGGGCCCCTTCAGTGAATTCATCGAAGAGTTCCGGATTGAAGAAGATCGGCTGAAATCATTGTTGAAATCATTGATGACCTGCTGAAATCGTTTTGTACTGCATTTATGAGCAATTTAATTTCTAAGATAAGAGTTTTTCAGAAATCCTGAGAACCCACAGGGAAACGATGCCTTGAATGAAAATTGCATTTTTTCGCTGAGTTTGTTGAGTCTTCCAACAGATCAGTTGACTTCCTGTAAACACTATCGCCGATCAGAGAAACGAGATAGTGTGCAGTAAGGAGATAGCATTGAACCGAAACGACATTATTGCTGCACTTATTATCAGATAATTCACGACGCCGGCCATTTCATGATGGACACGGATGCAATCAGCCAAACCTACATGAACTGCGAGTGATTGTGAGCTCGTATCTCCACTTTATTCGTACCGCATTCATCTACACAATAAATGAGACAAAACCATGAGTGATTAGGGGGGAAATGGTTAACAAACATTGATGAGTCAGAGGGATTGAGGCAGGAGGAGGGATTCCAACACAACGTGTGTGGCCACAGCTTGGAGCAATAAGACAGGGGGATGTGGGTACTATAAGCACCGGGAGGGTAATGAACGGGGGGAAACTAGGCACTAGGAGGTGGACAATGCGAATGCGAATGACACAAACGCGATGCGAGGTGACTGTCTATCGATCGAGGGAAAAGCGTTGAATGGACCATGTTCACGAGGTTGGGTCCGTCCGATTTCAATCCACCAGTCAAGTAGCTTACTTGATGATGAAAGAGATGCAAAACGGACCCTTGACGGGTATGATTTCAGTCAATTCAACGCAAACCTCCGACGAGGATAGACAGCCACACAATTTCGTCGTTTCGAAAATTGAGAGAGGAGAATAGAAGGAATCAATTCAACTCGTAACCTTGCTGCCAATCCAGTACAAGTTCAGTGTCTTGCGTATACGTTTTGATGTGGAGTTAGAAAGAATCAGAAAAGGGGCGGAGAGGGGGCGATGAAAGATAGGTTAGTTGGTTCAGAGGATTTTGATCTGATGATTGAGCAGTCCATAGGACTACAAACTACGAATGAAGGGGTGAGGAGCATAATCACTGGGGTGAACGGTGAACGACGAACGGTGCCTATCGATCGGCCTATTCACTCCGACTAATAAAGCTGGGGTAGGTCATCGGATATTGCATGAATAATATGGAAACGAAAGAGAACAGTATGTACAGTCGTGTCAGGGACACATGAACCAGGTATGAGTCTGCTAACTAGACACGGGGTGGGTGGGGGGAGTGATCTACCGGTCTGCGATAGACGTGAAAAAGGTCAACAACGATGGTCAAGTATCGATTATGAACGGCGCTGGGCCTCATCGAGTCAGCGGTCGATCCAATCAATAAACTGACTGTACATCGAACAATTGATAAGTGATTGCAACAGGGAACGCGAGGGCGCTATAGTAAAATATAAAAACGAACAATCTACGGGGTTACGGGTTTCAAATCTACTCGGCTGGCGGTTGGGAATGGGCGAGTACAGGCAGAACAAAAGAACAATTGAGCTATGGAGAAGGGAGCGGGACTCTCTGGCTGGTATGGGTGAGAAACACAGTAATCGTCGCTTCATTCGGAACGAAACGAATGCAACCCGTGATTCGCACTATTGAGAGGGGTATTGCCCTGGGGGTAGCAAAATATGAGGGGCACTATGCGGTACAATAAGCGCGCGTTAGGCGGAGTGCGAGGGCTGCTGGGGCGTGCGCTCCGGGCCGTGCGCCGTCTCCGTCATCATCACCGACACCGAGGACTCCGTCATCCGATTGAAGGACTGCTCCGACTTGAGCATGTACGTCGTCGACTGGGTGGCGTTCAGTCGCTTTGCCGCCTGCAAGAAAATGAGGTCGGTATTTCCTCACTCCAAGAGCATACTCCCTAACAACAACTCTGTGTGAACTCTAGAAAGTAAGATAAAACTCCTCGCGTTGTTTTGTCTTCCATAGTCGGACTATCTTTTTTGAGATTGCATCATTCAAAAGGAGGCACAACTAAAGCTTGAATAAATATCGGATCTCGGAATATTGCTGTTCTTATGTTTGAACTCACCGCAGGAATGTTCGGTTCAGCAGCGATGATCTTGAACTTCCTGATGAAGAAGACGATGATGAGTGGAGAGATAGCGAGGATCACCATGAACAGGGCGATCCAGAGAGCCCACGGAGGGTATTCAGTCTCTTTCAACTTGGCCTGAACAGTCTTGTTGTCAGGGTCTGACTACAAAAGGCTAAAGAGGCATACAAAGATGCTGAATGGAGTGATTACACCCGGACACAATACGCTAAAGGTGAATGTTTTGTATGAGATTCTGAAAGGAATGGTTCTATGAAAAGTTGAATACTCAGAAACCGACTACAAAAAGCAGGTGGGCCTAGCAAGCTGAACGGCGTGGTTCTAACTGTCACCGACCGTTTCCTTGTCATATGTGTAGTAGGTAGGCAGTTTGTTGAAGCAAGAAACGACGGAAGTGACGAAGAGCAGGGACATGATGAGGGGGGAGATGAAGCGCCAAGTGAAGATCCAGTACTGGGAGAGCTTCTCACCAGACATGAACTCGATGTCACGAACGAATCTGCAAAGGAGAAGCATACTTCCCGTTGCATTTCCAAATTGGAGGCTCCAATGAAAGACTATGATTATATTTCTTGACCTGAAGATATCTTATTAATTTTCGAGAACGTTATAGTACTTCTAAAACCCCACCTCTCGTATCCGTAAACGTATATCACAGCGATGACCTCCATGAAGGCCACGCACATCAGTCCATACGAGCCGGCGAAGTGGTCGAACAACGATACCCAGTACTGGAAAGGGGAGTTTGTTTGTATAGCCGGATCGGGTTCGATTAATATTTTCGGATATCCTAATACACATATATCTTCTAATATTTGTTGTGGGTTGATATCTACTCGTTCATATAAAGAAGTTTTCCCCCATATTTTCAAGGATTTTGATGTTCAATTAAATTTACCTGTCCAGCGTTCGTCGCGAAAATGAGTCCAATAAAGCAGGCGGATCCGCACAAAATTGCTGTGAGGACGGGTTTCTTGAGTTGGATGAGCTGGGAGTCGTTGAGGGAAGTGATCACTCCCTCGAGAGTGCCGAACATCGAACCGAGACCCAGTGATATCAACATGAGGAAGAACAGGAAAGACCTGTAAATCAATATTTGATTATTCCAATGTATGAGTATTCCCCTATGTCTCCCTAGCTTCTGACTCCTACATTGCTTGCCACTTTCATCATCATCATCTTCTTTATTGTCATCACCGGAAATGATGTGTCATCATGATGACTCAGGTGACCCTAAGAATTCTCACCAGAGGGGCGGGAAGGGGAACTTAATGATGGCCTCGGTAAAGACTACGAACGCCAATCCGGTACCTTCAGCGGCCTGCAATCAATTTTAGAACTTCAAGTTTTGTAAAAACAGCCTCTGGGCTTATTGGACACATGTAGACATGAGCTCTTACACCGCACTATTTCATAATTTACTATACTTTTTCAACGGCTGCCTAACTCCATGTACAACAAGCTCTCATCTTACCTTCTCCAGCACCTCTCAGGAGGAGGAAGTACCAATTCACATTTTGATAAATACGTCAAAACTGAGACTGGACCAACCTCAGTGATGATCTTGTGGTAGTCGCACTTGGCCGACACGTTCTGCATCAGCTCGTATTTTCCGACGAAATCGCTGGCCATCAATTCCTTCCAGCCGTCATCGGTGAAGGCATCACGGACTGCGTCAAACGTGGGAAACAGCGCAGGATAGACCTCCGTCATCTTCATCATGTCGCTGCAACAGATCAACATTGACTTCATAATTTATTGCTTCTGCTGTCGAGTTCCACACTCGAGAAGGCAAGTGTGTGTGAACAGAGTCAATCCCGATTCTTTACCGTGCATACAGACCCGTACAAACTATCGTTGATCGATTTGATTCGTTCAAAGAAATTCCAATAAAAAGGAAAAGAATCAGTATGTCTAGGACATCAACTAACCCCTCGATGCAGGAGTGCATGTTGTTGTGTGCCATGTAGCCGAGGACGCAGAAGACGACGGCGGCAGTGTAGAAGGACGTCGCCAGATTCACCGCCGCCAGAATCTTCACGTCGCGCACGCAGTTGTTCTTCAGAGGATTGTACGAACCGAAGGCGATCAAACCTGTAATGGAACTGATATAGGACCATTTTTTTCTCATTCTCACAATTCTTTATCGCGTTCCTGAGGAGAATGGAGAGTTATACAATACTTTGATTACAGTATGCTAGCTATCATCCTACCGAACGCCGAATGTTACAGTAAGCTCACCTCCGAATCCGAGTCCCATCGAGTAGAAGATCTGCGTGGCCGCGTCCAACCAGACGTTGGGATCGTACAGCATCTTGAGCTGAAAAGAAGTCCCTTCACATCCATTCTCTTCCTCTCCAATGAGTTCGTCTTCCCTTGTGAGCACCTCCACGTCACTTCTTCATATTTTTCTTAGGTCCTTCCCTTTCTCTCTCCTCCTCCCTCCCCCCTCCTTCCCTCTCTCCCTCTCCCCTTCCTCCCCCCTTATCTTCCCTCATTTTCTAATCCTCAGTCGCGTGAGCTACTTCCCCGACAAAAAGATGAATGATGAGTGGATTGTCGTGCTATCAGAACTGCCGCACAAAACAAAGTGAAGGCCGGTGGATGAGGACCCGCACGTCATATGTCAGTACCTTTCGAAGAACTCTTGCATGGCTTCTCCACCTCTATCTCCCTCCTTCCCTCCCTCTCTCCTCTCTATCTTCTCCCACCTCTCTCCCTTCTCCCTATTCTCTCCCCTCTAAAATCTCTCCCAGCTTCGCAGTCTTCATCGCTCTCCACTCGTCACTTGTTACACACCGGGAGAGAGCAAGCACGAGGTTTCGCCCGTCCGTCCCCCCACCTTCAAAAGACGAGGGAGAGAGGAGCAATGAACACACGTATCACCCCTCCTGCATTCCATAAAAAATAAATACGCTGCAAGGAACCCATGACGAGCGCGAGCACTCTCCAATGCGCACATTCTCTCGTCTTTTCGAACTGGCGAGATAGTGCGTGAAAAGGGGGAGCACTATCCTCGGCAACACTGGCAGGCACTAATTGCGGGCGACTTCCGATTGGCAAGAGCAAGCGGTGATGTCAGGTCTAAATCGGGCGAGAGTATGCTCTCTTCTCTCAAGAAGTTTTTGCTCCCCTCCTCTGCTCCCCTACTCGACGACCCCTTCGTCCTACGTGAATTCGCGATGAGGGAGAAGGCGCGACTGCAGATGTCAACTCTCCACGAATCACATGTTATCTCACTGGTCAGAGAGAAGAGATAGCGCGTGAATTGATGAGACACGTCATCACTAGAAGCGACTCACGTCAGGATGGAACATGTACGAGAAGCCCTCAATCGCGCCCTCGAGGGTAATCGACCGGAGGAAGAAGATGGTCGTGACGAGGTAGGGGAAGGTCGCCGTTGCGTACATTACCTGAGTAATTAGTGATTTATGAAATTGCATTATTAGATTATTGATCATTAGAAGTGTAGAAATGATGTGATCGGTGCAATTAGCATACTTTTCCGGAGGATTTGATGCCTTTCATGACGCACAGGTAGATCAACACCCAGGCGACGATCAACGAGAGCAAGAGGTGCATGTTGAAGCCCTCAACCTCGCCGATCGATCTGGAATGGATCGATATTAATCATACATCAACTACCGTAATACCGTAGTCTTCATCCTGCTACAGTTGTCTACAGTAATCCTGATACAATCCTCACCCCGATGTTTGGAGTGCATCTCTGTTCCAGAAGTATGAGGTCGGCGAGGAAGACTTGGCGCACTCGACGACGTCGGTTCCGTTGATCTGCGGACAGCTCTGAAAAGAGGGGGAATAATAATAGAACACGGTTCGGTGACAAGTATTAGCAAAACTGTTAGACTTTGAAAGAATTAGCTGGAGACACTCCATCGATTAATCTTGGTGTACGGTAGTGATGCCGGATCTCATAATACTCTGTCCGTTGCGCACACTCAATAGTAAGTCAGGGAAACGAGATAGTGGGAAGAATGGAGAGAGTTACTATTCGATCCGGCAAAATGTGTTTTCTTCCGGTAATAGAGGGAGATATGAGCACGCACCGCCCAGGGCAGATCCCACGTGAAGGACCGGAAGAAGTAGTAGAGGCACCAGGTGATGATGACGTTGTAGTAGAGGGCAACGAGGTATGAGACTACCGCCTCGGAGACGCCGATTCCTGGAGAGACCAACGATTGGTCAAGATTTACATCAGTGATTCGCTGGATCAACATGATTCGGTATCAGAAGATAAGCAAATCGTTTAGAAGTGAGTTCGGAAGTAGAACATAAGGAAACTGTCTAGAAAGGAATCTCAAAGATCGGATTGGGAGGAGAGTGAGGGTCGTACCTCCTAGATTAGGGTGGATTGCATTCCAAACTCCGACGGGCCCTGTCCGCAACCGCTGTCCGATTCCCAATTCAATGAGGAAGAGCGGCAGACCGCCCAGCACCATCATGATCGCGTACGGAATGAGGAAGGCGCCTGCATCAGGGAAGGGGTTTGAGGGCAGATGGAAGGGTGCTAGACATAGATTGTGAGGCAGATGCAATGGTTGTAGACGAGTGATAAAATAGGTAACAGGGGGGGGGGGAAGATCAAAGATCAGACGAACCTCCTCCGTTCTTCTGACACAGATAGGGGAACCGCCACACGTTGCCCAGTCCGACGGCGTACGATATGACGCCCATGTAGAACTGGGTTTTGTTGTCCCACTGCTCGCGGTGCGGATCGTCCATTTCGAATTGGTGCGCGACGCTGCCCTGATTCCGGTCCTGCAGAGATCAATGATCAACTTTTCATTCAACTTTAAATAGTCTGCCGGTAAAATTTTTCGAAGTATCCGGATTATGAAATGATTCAAGCCCCTTCTGCATCTCAGCCACTTCCCACATCACTTTATGCAAACGCATCTCTTTCGCTCAACCCTCTTTATGTTTCTTATGAGTTTCCCGACCTCATTTTACGCGCGTTTTTTTGCTACTCGACCCTACTTTCCTGCACTACTCTCGTGTATAATCTCCTCCTATTTTCATTTTGATACTGCCTACTTCGGTACCGCCATCAATATCCTCCGAGAGAACAACTAGGGATATCAGAATGAAGAACTCCTCTCTTCATTTTGCGTGACCTCTCGTCACGCTTACCGATGAGAGAGCAAGCTAGATGAGGAGGTGATTTTTCTCATTCCGACATCCCTCTTACAATCATTCATCACACACTGAGACGGAATCCATTTCCCCCGTCCTTTTGACGAGAACGGGCTAGCGCGCTCGCAAAAAAACTAATATTCTGAACACGGGAAGGGGGAAGCGAGACGAGCGAATCCGTCATTCTCCCCTCCCTCCCCATTCTCTAGACTGAAATACTTGAGCACCTTCCTCCTTGTTTTGAGCATGAATGGGAACTCTCTCGCTTCTGTCTCGTCTCTAGTTGAGTATCCGTGCGAGAGGCCTCTTTCCAACTCACGAGACCCTCTCATGTCTCACTAAGTAAAGAGCCTGGAAGAAGGCATTTTCTCCCGCCCTTTCTCGAATCCCCTTTTCTCGAGAGAAGAAAGCAAGTCATTTTCAGATTGAGATGCCACTTGGTCTAGCGAGAAGAACGACGAGATATATTGCAACAGCGCATCTAACAGCAAGAGTGTTTAATCTCTCCAATAATATCCCCTCGAAGCCACGCTAATTTGCTGTCCCTGGATTCTAACTTCGCCCGAGCCCTCTCTCTCTTCCCGTTTTCTTGCTTCACTACTATTAAAGGCAGCAATTTAGTGTGTCTCGGGGACCGGCCGGGGCTCTATAATCAACACTTTTGCGTAGCCGCAGCAGCAAAAGCAAGAGGGGATATCGATCTCGTCTAAGTTCGCGAAACCGAAATAACGCCGGAAATTACACATACATCATACTCTTGAATTCCCTCGATGTTGACGCGGTCATCGTTGAACGTCACTCGCGATTGCCGAACCTGAGAACATTCCTGAGGTTAGAAGGGGGGAGATAAAGATCAAAGAGCAAACCTCCTCATCTGATCCGGTCTGGAAGGTGGCGAAGCGGGAGTTTCCGTTTGTGGCGCCGGCGGACCCATTGGACTGTCCGGGCACGGAGAGGGAGGACTTGGCCTCCGATTGCGGCGGATCGGGCATGCTGAAGGTGTCGTATGAGGGGGGAGCGGGACCGTGTCTGTCCTTCATCAAGGGTTCCGTCATCTACGACACGGCGACGACACGATAACGTGAAGAAGAGGACTAGGAGGGGGAGGGGCGGAGTCACCCATAGATAGAAAACGAGCAGTAGAGGAGGAGAAGAAGTGAATGGAGGAAGAGAGGGAGGGAAGTGGCTGATGATGAATATCAGCTTACTTTGTGCGGGCGAGTAATTGGAACAAAGAAGGGATGAGTAGGCAAAATTAGTCACAGTGTCTTGGACAAACTCTGCAACTTCTATGAGGAAAAAACATTTTCAAGAGATCAAGTATGGCGTTAAACAAAAGAGGACGAGTTCAAGACTGCCGAATGGCTTGAGGAGAGGAGAGAGGGGGAGAGGGAGAGAGAGAGGGAGGGAGATGAGGGAGGAAAGAGCGACGACAGGTGTCAGCGCATTCCTTGTGTCTTCTCTCACTCAGCTAAAGGAAGAGACGAAAAGGAGTATCAAATCTCAATTTGCCTGAGGAGCGAAGAAGAAGAAGAAGAAGTCATTTGACGATCGTTGAACAGAGAGAAAATAATGACCGATGATAAACAATCGCAGGAAAGATAACATTGTTTCGCAGAGGTTTGTCGGTACGCCGCATAGTTTTGCTTTTTTTTTCTGCTAATATTGTCAATTTTTAGCTCCGACCTGGACAAATATAGTGCGGCGGAAAGAATGACTGCAGATACACGATATGGAGATAAATCGTTTGTACAAAAGTCTGCGCAAAAATTCTTGAAAAACTTGTCTAGACCTGAATGTAATTCACCAGTCGCGTCTTATTTGCAATAACAAATATATAATAATTGACTGGCACGAATCGATAGAGGGTGGCAAGCGAGGGAGTGGGATAAGAGTCTGGAAGAATGAGTGAATCAGAGAGAGGGCTAGGCTAGCGGCTGTCGCACATTGCGAAGTCCGTCTCATTACAATATGGAACTGGCAAATAGAAGATAGAATATCGATGAAATCTTCAAAGATCATTCACTATACTAGAAGGAAAGAGACTAACTAAACCACGCCAGACGCCTTGGCGGGTTGACGTTATCTTTTCCTTCTACAATTTTTGAATGAGAAGAACGACCCAAATCTGATGCGCCAACTTGATCAGCGCCAGAAAGCGCTACTAATAAATTTTGATTCTACAGTAAATCCAACAACGAACAGATTCTGAATCTTCCGCGAAGGAATGCAGTTGACGTCTTGCCGATTTTGGGAGTGTAGGGGGGCTGTTTCTCTCACCTTCTCGCTCTCCTTGCATTTTTCATTTCCCTGTTATCTTGTTCCCCTAACCCCGACGAGCAAATATGCAATATGAAGCCGCGCCGTGGAAGGGAGGGCGAAAACTGATTCGGAAATGAGATCTACGTCTCTGCAATGGCTGCCGAATCGGGAATCACTCTAGCGTGCTATCTCGTCGATCAGAGAAATGCGATGAATTGAGCACGCGATTGGAGGAAGGTCTGCAGCCTATTTGTCACCACTAGTCCCTACTGATATATTGTTATGGCATGAATATAGATGGCATATTATCGAGATGCCATTTCCCCCAGCACGACTCCGGAAGTCATTCACCACAGGACGCAGCATATCTGGGACGATCAGGATTCATTTTCAGATCAGAAGATAGGCATTGCTAAAAGAATCACAGCAGAAAGATCTCACATCGTATTTCCTATCTTCATATCCAACTTCATGCATGATAATCGATGTATTCCTAGGGCGAAACCAAAGCTGATATGCTTGATCGTTTCAGGGGCGAGGGAGATATTTGTGCAAGTGGATGACCATATAGAAGAACGGGATGGTGATTCGATGGGGCAGTCGAGTGGAGGGAGAAAAGAGAGAGAGATACGCAGCTCGACTGTAGGAGGAGAAAGGGGATGACGTTCCGAAGCTCGAGTTGTCGAATCGTATAATTGAAAAGATGAACGAACGCGATTGTGCGAGGGAGGGGACGAGACTCTCGGACTTTCTATTTCAGGCGCAAACGATACAAATGGTATGGAAGTCCGTTAAGGAAACTGCCTAGAAATCAAATATGTCGAAGGTTTAGAGAGGAAGCACACCAATTCTCTCACTATGGCCGACTGCCTTTCTGATTGTTCCCATGGTCTATGATTCACGCCAAGTACCTCGTGGCCAGCAGCAAACAGTGTGAGCAGATCCGCACAAAAAGTCTGCAAGATATCTGGCGCCCCTTCCCCCCCCCCTGTCTGGCAACGCGCGGAAGTCAAGTGATAGCACGAGACGACGTCAGCGACGAGAACGAGACACACTAATCAGAGGGGGAGGAGGGGAGGGGGCACTGGGCGAGGAATGACAAACACGAGTCAAGTGTCGCCAGCCGCCTACTATTATGAAAGGGCCGAGAATTGTTTTTAGAAACCCCAATCCTCGAGACTCAAGCGAACAACGAAAGATCGACCTTCGGTCGAATGGGAATCAGCGGTAAGCACTAGGACTTGACGCAAAAAACTGCGGATCTTAAGCTACTCGTAAATAGTATGCGTGCTCAGCCAAGCGCACTACATCCGAGAATAGGTGCTAAGGGAGTAGAAGAGATGAACATTCCGAAGCAGGCGGACTGTGAGAGTGGACTCGGACCAAATTCATTAGACCCTAGCAGCCCTAATTAGTGGCAATAGCCACATAATAGGCGGCAAAAAGTGGGCGAATTGGACAATGAAATGGATGGATGAAGTCGTTGTGAAGAGACGGCAGAAGGGAGGAGAGAAGGGAGAGAGAGGGATATGAGAGGGTGGATGAGGGATAGCCACGATGTATTGCCTGCGAGGGAGGAGGAGGATTCGGAATGGGGGGGGGAGGGGAGGAAGGGGGAGCAAAAAAAAAGAAGAAGAAGAGTGGTGAGAGATGAGAGACGTCGTTAGGCAAGAGAGGAGCAAGCAGGCAGCCAGACTGACACTAATGGAGAGAGGAACGGTAGAGAGATGAGCGAAAGTGACGGAGCAATTCTGATGCAACAACCCACCTACCGTATCATGTTCCGCGCACAATGAGCGATAGAAAGAGGGTAATGAGAAGGGAGTTAGATACTATTTATACAGCCTTGTAAGCTGCGGAGCCAACAGACATGCAGTGAACGGGCCGAGTTACGCAACGACGAGTTATCATTACCGATTATTAGGGAGGCCGATTGAACGATTCGACTCCACTGAGATCAGCGTAGATAGAAAGATAGGAAGAAAAATAACGCAAAAATGAGAAACCGATTGGTGTCTCACCACGAAAGTTGCTTTTGTCCTATCACCAAGAACGCCGTGCGATTCAAGTTCGGGAAGTAGGAAAAGAAGCCGCCTTCCTTCATCCTGCTAGTAGTGAAAACAAGAGCGGAAAGACCGTCGATTAGTCTCGATCCCCCCCCCCCCGTCTTTCCAATTGAATATTCCCGAAGAGACCTTGCGAGGGTGGAGGCCGGAAAGGGGATAGGGGGATGTGAGGAGGGGCAGAGCAAAAAAACGATGGGGAGAAGAAGGAGGAGAGTGCGAATAGGCGACTGAATTGAATGATGTGAAGAGAGAATAAAAGGGGAGAGTTTGAGCAGGGCCAGATTCTAGAGCCGGGGAGAAGAAGGATGGAGGAGAGGACTTGTCAAGACCCAAAGTGAGAGAGGGGAGAAAGAGCACGCGCGCTTTTACACAGCAGCAGTGTGCCGAAACGAGAAAAAAGAGTGAAAGAGCGAGATGAGAAAAGAGCAGTCGGGAGCCTTTCTTTGCTCACGTGGAAAAGATTCTAGAAGGACTCTGTAATCTTTCTTTGGAATTAAAAATTCGATGATGGTGGTCGAACAGCGCAAGACCATCAGGCAAGCCCAAAAGACAGTCCAAACTACAATAATATAGCTCCGCTGCCGCCCTGTATCACATGCCGGACGATAAACAGGCTTCAGAGGAGAGGAGAGGGATCAGGACTCGAAATAGAGAGGAGAGGGGAGGGGAAAACAGGGAGACCATATATTGCGTGTAGAGGGGAGTAGAGAGAGAGGGACGAAGAGCGAAATGGACAAAATAGAAGAAGAACCGACGATGAAGCGACATAGATTACTGCGAATTACCGTAATCAGTTAGAGGATGAACTGTGGGACAATCCATTCCAAAAAGATAAAAGTAAGTCCAAAAAGAGAAGAAAGTCGAAGAAGCGCTCTGCTGACGTAGGGAGTAGATGGAGTCGGTCCGATTGTTTTAGCAACGTGGGAAGGACGTCAACGACGAGAAACTCTCTCTGGGTGGAGGGAGAGAGAGGAGAGATGCGCTCCGATCTTCGAGAATCATAGCATCAGAAACCAAGAAGTGCTCGCTTCATTCGATTTGAATAACTTTAGAATCAGAGTTTCAGGCAGCCATTAGCATACGATGAGAAAGATTTCCTGAGGTCAGAGAAGGCATCAAAAATGACGAAGCAAGACCAGTAGAGCACGAAAGAGAGAGACTTAGTAGACCGGAGAGTCTGCCTCAAGGCACAAAAAGAGTGTGTAATGGGAAGAGAGTCTCACACTCTCTCCCCTACCCACAGTATCTCAGCTCCCCCACGCTCGTCTTCGGCACTCTCTTCCTCTCCCCACCCTCTCCTCTCGGCCTCCTCCCGCCCCTCCCCTCCTCTCCCAGTTACTTATCGTCTCCACGATACCCTCGCTTCTCTCCCATCGATTCTTGCGAAATCCCTCGTCTCCTTTGAGCCTCGCCTTCTCTCAATTGCTCTGACTCCTCTCTCCCTTCTCCCTCTTCTCTACTTCTCTCTGACTTCTCTGTCCATCTCTCATTGCTTCTCTGCTCTTTCCCAGATCTTCTCTACACTCGTCAAGTCTCTCAGACGAGCAGCTCTCCATCTCCTCATCCCTCCCCTCCTCACTCCTTCTCCTGCTCTTCTCCCCCTTCACAGATTTTCCCTATCTCTCCCTTCTCACCTTACTATGGGATACGCAAAAAGTAGCATCAGAGGAGGATGAGAATGGAGAGAGATAGAGAAACCAAACAGAACAAGGAGAGAAGAGCAAGGGATGAGGGATATGTCGACATATGCACTTTATAATCATCAAACCGAGACGAAAACCCCATTAGGAATGATGGGATTGCTTTCGATGACCTAATTTGGTTATGGGAACATCGAGGACTGTCGAATGAAATTATCCAACGAAATTAACGACCTATCTGCCATGGAAATCACACTCCTAATTCTCTGGTATCGGAGCGCAGACCGACCTTCTCTGTCGTATCTCGCTCCTTCAAGTGTGAATCTTCCACGCCATCAACAGCATCCATCACCATCAACATTGGCATTCAATCACCATTTTATTCTCCTCCTCCTCCTCTCCGCTCTCTTTGAGACTCGACTGCTCACACAATCTCGCTGGTTGCCATGGCAGGCAAGAGCGAGTGTGTGTGTCTCTTCTTCCCTCACGACTGCAAACGAGAGCGGAGAGAGAGGGCCTTGTCCCTTCCCGCTTCCCTGTCCTTTGCCCTACTTGTTCCTCTTCAGGATCTGAACGATGCACGTCTTCTGATGAACGTCGAGAGAGGGAGCGATGGACGACGACCTGGACATGCTCGGGGTGAGGAGGATGGGGAAGAGCGGAGGGGAGGGAAAGGAGGGATACCCAATTACGCGTCTCGCGCGAGGCATTCCACCTGCAGATTATCTCTGTCTCCCTGAGGGCAGAGAGACGGAGGGGAGGGGGAGGAGATATGGGATTGGAGTCGGAGTAGTAGTGATCTCCTTCCTATGCAGAATCTGGACGATTTGGACGCTGCGCTGTTCGGTAAGAGCGTCCCGCGAGGAAAGGTAAGCACGATTATTCAAAACTACAATTATTCAATATTTAGCGCAATTAAAAGGCGATTATTGGCATAACTAAGTACATCAACTGGCGATTTCAGTCTCAACCCGCGGCAAAGACCTCCACCCTCGACAGTCTATTCTCGGAACCATCTCGAGTCAGTCCTCTCCTTTCTAATCTCTTTTGTCATCACTATCCATTTTCAGCGTCCGAACACTGCATCTGCCGCATCCAAGAAGCCCTCAGTGTCCTTCCTTGATGAAATAACAGGAGATAATCCGTCCAAGAGCAGTGAAAAGGTCAGGGATAGTACAAATTCATTCAAGAAATCCCGAAATTACAAAATAACTTTTTCTATTCAGTTTTCCAATTGCTATTTCACAGAACTTTGTTTAATTGTGATAACATAGGACTATTCTCTCTCGTTATTGACCGCTCAGCAGATAGATATGCTTCATTTCCTACCATGCTCGTAGAGTAGTATTGCCGAACGACTTTATTGACAAAGTCTGAGTGAATAAGGATAGTAGCCTGAGGCAAGAACATGAAAGAATATTCCCAGAGAACCATCGATGACATCTTCAATCAAGCTGTTCCCTCTCGACCGACAACATCGAGTGGAGGAGGAGGGGGACTGTAAGTCGATCAAATCATTGCATTTCCCCACAACGGAATTATCTCTTTCGTGTTCCGGAGGAAAGTGCGAAATACTAAATTCATCCAAATAATGACCAATTTCACCAGATTTGGCTCTTCAACTGCCGGTGGATCCAGTGGAGGATTCTGAGTCAATATTGGGCCATCACAAACAATCGGGCGGCTTTAGAGATCAAAGTTTAACAGTTCATTTCAGATTCGGCAATTCTCGTCCGAGTTCGATAGGAGGAGCGGCGAGAGGAGGGAGGAGGGACAGAGAGCAGCGGGCAGATACTACACCTCAAGTTACGCCGGAGACTGCCGCACCCACGTCTACTGTGGAGATCAGTGATGGGAGCGGAGCGAGGGCGGCTAGGTTCGCACTGATTTTTGTGCAAAATACTTGAGATCGCCTCTCCATTCTACGCAAATTCGTGAGCTAGCAGGAGAAACGTGTATTCAATTATCCTTATTTCGCAATCTAGAACTGCCGGTGGATCCAGTGGTGTATTGTGAGTCAATAGTTGTCCATCACAAGCAATCGGGCGGCGATAGAGATCAAAGATCAAGATATAATTTCAGATTCTCATTGAACGGTTACAATTCTCAATTCAGGTTGCAAGACGAAATCGAGCGGTTGAATCGAGAGATCGTGGATATTCGAAGACAGAAAAAAGAGGACGAAGACGGTCTGATCAGAGAGTGGAAGGAGAAGATCGAGAGGATGGAAAATGAGCTGAACGAGGAGATAGAGCGACTGAAGACGAACCACAGGTGAGAAGACGACTCGTGACGAGCAAAAACTTCTGAAGCTTACAATTTCTTCTTTTCTCCCTATCTTTCGAACGCTGAGGCTCTAAACCACGTGTACAAATAGACAGCTAATGATGCTTCAAACACAAGTTGTACCTCTCTCATTCCCTCCTCCCAAATGGCGCCGTTACAGCAAACAGACGGAGAAACTGAAATCGGAAAGCGAGGAGGAATTAAATCGGATGAAGGAGACGTACTCGAGGCAGTTGGAAGCAGTACAGTCGGCAGTTGGCCAGACGAGGTACCGAAATGGCTACAACTATGCCCCTCCAGACTAGTTTTGTAATAGATGACAAGAAAAACAAGATTTATTCTATGAATTCTTTTTCTAGAAATTCTATCTATTCATTTGTCCGACTTCAATTAGATGCAAGCAATCGCTATGCAATATTTTTCTCTGCAATATTTCGATTTCAAAGAACAGTTACGATTCAATATATATTAATAGAAATCGTAGTCAAAGGAGCAGGCATTATTCTTGAGGGCCAGTTATTTGAAGATTGCGTTAATTTATTGATTGAGTGCTATTTACAAAAATTTAATCTCTAGGGACGTCTCTGAGATGATGGACAAGATGGACGAGCTGTCATCTACCATTGCCCGACTAGCGGGAGAGGTGACCACCGTCAACGATCGGACCTCTATCGACAAAGAGAACGCATTGAGGACGAGAGAAGATCAGCTAGCGATGAGAGAAGAGGCGTACGTTTTTGAAGTGCAATGAAACGAAATTCGGTAAAGGGAAGATTAGAAAAATGTCTAATGAAATTAGAAAGATTTGTCAAAAAAATTATTTAGTCTACAGTACTGGCTAATCGCATTGGGTATCGGCAGCCGCGGCGGCCCGCCGCGGATTGATTTAGCGCAAAGCGGAGACATTTTCACGCATCATGGTGTTGATTTTCGTAATCTCCAGTCCATTTCCGATCTAAATCACTATAAGATGATATTTTATTTGTCGTTTTACGGGATTTGAAATTTTTCACTGAAAAAGTCTGACCCAGCGAACAATAATTGACCCAATGAACTAGCCATGGTATGATGTTCCTTTTATAGAGACAAATGTATGGTATCGATTATAACGAGTTTAAGCAAGGATGACTTGTTTAAGCGGGCCAACTATTGTTCGGCTTGGTCAGGCTTTTTCAGTGAATAATTTATATTCTGGTAAACCGAAGAACAAAATATCATCTTATAGTGATTCCGATCGGAAATGTACTGGAGATTGCGAAAATCAACACCCTGATGCCTGAAAATGTCTCAGCTTTGCGAAAAATGAATCCGCGGAAACCGCGGTCCGCGGCATGCCGCCGCGGCTGCCGATACCCAATGCGATTAGCCAGTACTGTATTATGATCATTGTGCAAGGCGGCAAAGGATTTTCATCAGACCGGGAAATCAACAGTTATCTAAAAATCGATTCGATCCGCGTACTTTGCATAGCTTTGCGAGAAATTTTCGTCATTGACTTACTCTCCACCGTCACTCCGTTAATTTCAATCAATTCTCCCGGTTGTGCCTATCCCCTAAGATATTCAGACCGAAATAGTACGCATGAAGAGGGTGCGGCGCCCCCCCCCCCTAGGGCAGCATCCCGTATTCATGGACCAATGAAAGACTGAGAAGCTAAGGGCGCGCGAGAGAATCTACGAAGATCCAAAGTTCGAAGATGCCCTTACAGATTAGATAGGGAGAAGGGTCGGCTGGAGGAGGAGAAGAGGATCATCTACGAACTGAACAGTCGCCTTCGCGATATGACCAAGGACCAAGAGAAGACCATTGAAGAGGTCAGTTGAGGAAAGGCACGTTTGTAAGATGGCGTCAACTTGAATTCGGCCCAATTAGTGAAGGAAAATCATAACTTGAAGCTCTTCAAAGGCGTTCACTCGTTTCGGGGATCATTCCAATTGACGAGAGCTAATTTCGCTTTGATATCACTTATCTCAATTAAGGAGAAGTGGAAAGCGCGTGAGGAGTGGAATAGGCTGAGCGCCGAGAAGGAAGTATTCCGACAAGACCAGAAGTTTGTGCTGGAGAGGCTGGAGAGACAAAAGGCCGAGCTCGAGTCGACCAAGGCGAGTTATTATGTTAAAGAAGGGAAGGGAAGTGTGCCGAGAGGAGTCCAGAAAGAGCAGAAATCAGAGAACCCCCATCATTTCGTCTTCAGAGAAATAGGAGGTCTGAGGATGAGCTTTCTGATTCGATTTGAGGAGAGGGCGAGAACAGATAGACTAGACGTGAAAAGAGAGGGAGAGGGGGTACACGTAGATTGTGCATGTCTAGATGAGTTCGAGCGAGGATGAGAGGGACAATGAGAACATCTTCGTGTTTTCGTCAAGTTCCGAGCGTTTGTGTGAAAAGAGACGAAGAAGTATGAATAGGGAGACGGACTAAGATACCCTATGTTCTCTGCAAGTCGAGTTACAACCGCTTCTGAGAGTTTCTTAGGCAAAAAAGAGAGATGATAAATATTATATTAACAAAAACGATACGTTTCTTTTTGTATCGGATTTTAGATGATAGAGATGAGCAATTTCCGAGCTTTCTGAGTGAAAAAAGCAAAGAAGTATGGATATACAATAATAAAATATAACGAAAATATAAGAATAAAGAACAGAAAGGATGTGTAACTCACATCAGCGGTGGCGTCTGTGTGGGGGTGCAGAAGTCGGGGCAATACTCGATATCATCTTCATCCTCACTGAAAGTGACGAGTGAAGGGGGGAGATAGGGGAGGGGTATGAGCTCACTTGATATCTCGAGACGAGGAGTATAAGGAGAGCGTCGAACCCTCCTCGTCCATATTTTTTTTTAAACTACAATAATGCCATTTTCGTAACTGCTTGAGTATTGATAAACGAGAAACGAGGAGCGTTGTCATATTCTCGAATTTCCGAAGAAGATAAAAGAAGAAAGCTGTGCATGCATGAAACATGTGAGGGCACTTGCCCCTTTCAATCCTCTCGGATGTTTTGGAAATGGAGGGGGAAAAGCGAGGGAGGGGAGAGGAATCCGAATTGAGTCGCGCGACTCGGTCTAATTGTCTCGTATGGACTGAGAAAGTGAGTAAAAGTCAGCTCCTGAAGGGGGAGGGGGGAGGGAGAGGAGGAAAGAAAGGAGCGTGCCCGCTCGCATTATAAATGTTTCTCGGGCGAAGAGAGAAGAAGACAAGCACGGCGAGCGCAAGAAAACTGCAGAGGAGAGGTTGGAAGAGAGGAGGAGAGGGATAAGGGAGGAGGAGTCTAGGCGAATATTCATAGAGAAGATGAGATTGTGTGACTTATGGGGGAGGACTGAGGAAGGGAGGAGTGCATTGTGTATGATCCTTCGCTTTCTGCAGAGTGCCTTTCTCCGAGAGCAACACGATTTGCTGGTGCGCGTCAGCAATGAGAGAGTCGCTCTCGATGCCGAGAGGAGCGAATTCGCCTCACAAAGGAACGTCGACTTGAGGAGGATAAGAGAGGAAGCCGCTACACTTCAGGTAGTCGAGAGAGAGAGAGAGAGAAAGAGACGGATGAGGGAGGGAGGTAGAGTAACCATAGCATTCCAGTAGTTTGAGACATGGAAAGTGCACTGACACAATCAGTCGGACGGGGATATATCATATTAATAACAATCGGAATCGGACATCGACAAGTGTGCGATCTCGCTAGTCAGAGAAACAAGATACCGTGCGAAATGTGGAGAGTCTTGTTTTGTCATCACTATGATCTCCCTTCTCAGTCTCGCTCCAGAAATATCCAAGTCGCTGACGCACACGTCGAAGAGTTGAAGCGATTCTACTACGCCAAGTTTAAACAGGTTTGGTTTAACCATTATTTCGTCTTTCTCGACCGCAATACCAACATCTGTAGGTACAATGAATTGAGGTTCAGGCAAGGTATTGTTTCAACATCACTGGTTTGGGTCCTGAGAGGAAAGTACAGTAATCTAAGAAAGTTGCAGTTGCAAGAGCTGGAAGCTTCGCTGATGGACGAATGTCTGGAGCTGGAGCGGATACGAGGCGGCACGATCCCGATGGAGTCAAGCTCGGTACGTTATTCCAGGATTCTGTAAATTACTGGTACGGTAGAAACAGCTTCTGGCACGGTATCTATAGGTTAAGCGTCTAGACGAAGTTTTGCAGAAAATGAAGGCGTCCTCGTTGCGGAAACGAAGTCAGAACAAAGAGCCGGAGGAGAGAGAATCGAGAAATATGAGAATGATCGAAATCGGAGCAGAAGAGAACATAAATGGAGAATCGGAGGAAGAGACGCATCAAGAGGGGTAAGACGAGCTGTTTTCTTACTAACGAGAATGTTCGGATGAAGTGAAATAGTCATTCGTAATCGGCGTCCGTCAGAAGTTTTTAGTAATCGGAAGAAAGTAGACGAAAACAGTGACAAGAGTCGATGAACACATGATTATCCTTGTGTGTGTGGGCAGAGATCATGTGGTATGAAGAGAGGGGGCGTTTGAACCATACCTAGAATTAATCCGATGGGATATGACGAGAATGGTCAAAGTAATACGATTTCAGGAAGGACAGTGTTCGGGCCGTTCTGAGAAAACATTCGCAGTTTCTCAAGCAGTTTTCTGGCGAGAGTGACGCTCCTCACAATTCTCAGATCTATCGAGATTTGTGATTCGACAACCTCCCATATCTAGTAGCGTTTTTCTTCCCGTCTTTCACTCGCTCAGAAATGTGCCAATTCCAGAGTAGTTTCATATGAGAGTTTCCCCGTGCATTAATTATTCTTTTTTTGCACGTTCGAGAGAATGAAAAAAATATTTAATTGTGCTTGCATGAAATTCGAGAAAGTACACAAACATGCAGCATAATTATGAGACCACGGAATCTCAAATTTCTTCTACTTCTATGAATGCGAAAGTTGCAAAAAATATAAATTGCAAATCGTCAAAACGTTTCTGGAGGTATGGGGAATTGAACCCCAGCCCTCTCGCATGCTAAGCGAGCGCTCTACCACTGAGCTATACCCCCATTCTATCCTCTACTGCTGAGACGAGATGTTGAGGAGAGAGCTCACAGAGGGGGACTCTCGGCACGAAAAACACGATACGGTAAATGGCGTTTTGCCAATATTTTCAAGTTCGCATTCAAATAGCTATTTACATTGTCAAAGATAATTCACTTTGATCGTACCTTACTGAATGTTTCAATCCGAACAAAATAACGCTGATATCACTTGCTGTTCTGGTTACAAAATTGAGTGATTTAATTCCGCACAAATTGGTGATTTAATGAGTAATTGCATTGAACAAAGCAACTGATCCACTTCAGATAAGTGTTATCCCGATTCCTCCGGGTTTACTCTGAGCAGTTTCGAGCTTTCGCACGTTATCCAATGACGATTCAAGCGAATCCAATGTCGGCTCAAGTGATTCCACGAATCTGATCCTGTGTGACTCGTGACTCCGAACGTTTCACTTCCCTTCCTCCCCCACTTCCACCGGAGTTACGCCTTGTTTCTTCCCTCTGGAGAGTGTGCCCCCCCCCCTCTTCCCTATACAGTTGGAGGCCTCCCTCCTCTCCCTGCTGCCTGTCTGGTTCAATAGAGGTCACGATCAGAGGAGGAGTGGAGGGTTGACTGTTCCCTCTGTCTGCGCTCTACTTGTTCGCCCTGGTCCCTCGCCCGTCCTCACCGCTCCCTGTTCACCACAGAGTGCAGAGACGCGTTATAATTGAGAGGGCGGACATAGACCAGTGTTGTCCTCGTGTATTTCCCCGTGGATGTTTCGTAAGAGAGCGATTCTGACTCATATAACTACCTTGAAATGGCATTGGCCAGCCGCTTGTCATCCGCCTTTCCGTCACTCGCTTGTCCGTTGTTCGGCACTTCTCTGGTTTTGACCGAGCCCAATCAGTTAACGCTTTCCTAGCTTTCTTTATCACAATAATCAAATCTCGCATTAACTAAATGATGTTGGAAACCGGGTCAATAACAAGTTGCTGGTGTTCTACTGTCGACTGTTGCCTGCCTTACTTCTCGCCCTTAATCATGCAATGAGTCACCCTCCTTATCTCTTCCCTATCGATGCGCGTTCCCCTCCCTCGCTTATACCAAGTCGTTTTTAGCATTGATTGACGGTTTGGACTTGATTGGATTTATTCGATATTTGGACTGATTGCAGTGCAGGGAGGAGGCCCCGATGTTCCGCTTCCTCCGGTCGCAGTTTTCGCCGGAGCAGCAGAGACCCGACGACCTCTCCGACTTCTTCCACTTCCGACAGGTAGGTCAACAAATCACTTCTAAATTAACTGGAAAGTAATCAAACCCGTGTACACAGCTGCGTTCTTCTGCCTGTTTACGTATAACCCGAGTTCGCTCAGAAAGCATAGAAGAAAATATAAACGTTCAAGCCATCCAGCCACCACATTCAGACCACCCGATCCGGCTTCCCCTCTGGCGCCTGCGCTACAGCAGTGGACAATGTCCTCTCAATCATGGCAGTCGGCACGCAGTCGGGAGAGATATTCATGTGAATAACCAGTTTCTTGGATTTATGAAACGAACAGTCAACATTATTCACGTAGGCGTTTGGGGTTTCAGCGCTTACAGTAAACGCCGTTATCTCATATTTTGCAGCTTCGGCGGCTCTAAAGCTCAGTGGAAGACTGCGGTTCCGGTGAAATCCGCGGTCGCCTACATCTATTTCGCCCATGGAACCGGCACGTTCATGGTGCTCTGCCAGGATCAGACCTTCCATCGATTCAAGATGATCGGTAAGTTGCAAGTGAACTTACTAGGCTGTCAAAGATATTATCTTATCATTCCGACCTCGTTGACGATTAGCGTGATGGATTCCATTCGAAAACGCCGTGAGAGCCTATTAATGGGATAAAGCGAGCGTCACGGTGGAAAGATCAAAGATCAATCAGATTTTTTTAGGTGACAAGATCGAGCATCACCAGATTCCTCCCGAGACTCGGCTCAAGAAGATCACCAGTTGTGAGATGTACCAGAAGAAGGACCTGAGCGATGCGAGATTACTCATCGGTTAGCTCCATTACTTTTCCATCACTGATTCTCGGCAATTGCGATTTGTTGAATACTGGCCGAAACAGTATCTCGAACGATACGATAGTGCCAAATAGATCGGGCATAATCATGTAATGATAGCTACGGTAGATAGCTCAAAAATGTCGGAGATTATCGAGTGATCACGCATGACTAGTTCCTCCTCATTCAGGAACAATGACGGGCAACGTCTTCTCGATCAAGATGGAGACGTGCGAGTTGAGCGAGTTCATCCTCTACGAGGACACCATCGTGCCCTCCCTGCCGAGTGACTTGGAAGGGAAGAGCAGCATCGATGGAATCGCTGTGAATCAGAAGGAACCGAGAAGGGTGCGTTCTTTAAACCTTTAGCCATCTGAATCAGTGTATTATTTTGGCGCATAGACAGCGCAGACTTAGGTTTGGTATGCATTCGAGTAGTTATTTTCCCATCATTTCGTCGAGATCATGGAGGGATCGTACCATTGTTATCAGAGTATTCTAGTGAATAACGTACCGTAATGCTTCCGTACTCCATCGTGAGTCTACCGTAACCCCTCTTGCAATCATTACCGTACCTCTACAGGTGCTGCTCGTGATCGATCAGAAGTGCGTACTTATCTACGACGTCAACATCCACGAGGTGTTGAGAGTCTACATGCAACCGGTGCCCGTCGTGGTAAGAATCTATCGCTCTAGAAATATAGGAATATAGTAGAAATACAGTAGTCTACTGAAATTTTGTAAAATACAGTAAAATTGTGCAGAGAAACAGTGTTCAATAAATGTAATAGTATTGGCGATTGTTTACATAATACCGTGCAACATTCGAGCTGATAGATGAAGTGTACAAAAGATCAGGACCTAAAGTGACTTCCCGCATTCTAGCACGTCTCCTGGTGTTCGGACGGCACGAACTTCATGCTTGCACACGTCGCTGGCGGCTTCACCATGTTGAACTCGCAGGAGGGGTACGGTAGCCACATTTTGATTATATATTTTTTTAATAGCACACCTTTACGGTTTAGAACATAGTATCAGCATGCAAGGCAATCTTTCCAGATCCGCGCAACAAAGCACCGGTCCGGACATCCTCTTCGGACCCTTTCCCTGCACTCCCGTCAACAAGATTTTCAATCAGTCCACCAAAATGTTAGAATATATGTGCCATTATTCACTACAGTACCCTATGTAGCTGACTCTGTATGGGAACGACCCTGAGGGAATGGAATTCACAGCAGGCGGAATTGCATGAGGATGTGAAAAGATTGGGGTGGCGAAATTTTGGGGTTTGTGATATTTATCACTTGACCCCTTCACTTACCGTACTCTGACAACTTCATTAATCAGGGGCGACACCCTGATCTTCTCTGGCGGTCTACCCCGTCTATCGTACGGTGATCGCTACACGCTCACTCTCAAGAGGGGAAATCGAGTCTCCGTATTCGACTTCTCCTCGCCACTACTCGACTTTGCCCTGATTAACGAGACGAATGATTACCGAAGTGAGAACAAAAAAAAATGTTTATTTGATTAATGCAAACTGTAGAGCCGCCACCGAAAGTCAAAACAAAACTAATGTGAAGAAGTTCGTGCTAGTGAGAACTCAAGAAATTAATTATTATTCAATTTCAGAAGACGACTATCACATCGCTGGATATGTCCTCATTCTCTGCGAGCAAGAGTTCCTCATGGTGGATCTGTCCGACAAAAACTGGCGAGAGGTGAGCACGTGGTTACGCAATTACTTCTAGGAGAGTATTCAGCCTTGGTGCATTGAGCATCATATTGCGAAACATGAGTGGATTTCACAGCAGGAGGGATTTTATGAGGATATGAAAACATGGATGAACAGACGCCATGTCGAAGCTATTGGATTTGTGTAGTAAGGATGATATTTGCGGTTGCTCACATATCGAGTTAGAACTAAATAAGCGGAATGCGCATTGAGATATGGAATTAAAATAGATAATATATAATAATAATAATGATAATAATAATTATAATAATAATAATAGATTTATCCTGTCCTCAAAGCATTTGGCCTGAAGGATGGTAGCTTCGTTTAGGAAGGGACATGTGTCGGGGCGAAGGGAGGGAAGAATCAATTGGTTTTTGCTTCTTGGGTCGACTGTTAATTTTTTTTTAAATGAATAAACAAAATAAATAAATAATTCCAGGTGCCCATTCTCTCTTTGCACTCTCTCCACTTCTCGCAGATCACCACGTCCACCCTCTGCGCCCACGTAGAAGAACACGTGTGGAAGGAGATCAATAAGGTAGGGCGACAGAATGATGTGCAATCTCGGTCGAAGACCCGTATTTTTATTACAATGTATTGATGGAAAACAACAGCAATTCAGTCCATTCAATAGATCCGATTTGACGTGAGAGTCGTTAATTGTGTTTTGTGTCGATCAACACTTTCGATATTTCAGGCAAGCGAAGCCGAATTATCCGCCGGCAGTCGCTACTCGGGTCGCAAATGGCCTCTGATAGCCGGGAACGAGGAGACTCGGCATCTGACCGTTTCTGCTGGAGAGGACAGCAGACAACTGCTGGTCACGGGGTACGGTAGAAAGAACCCTTGTTGGATGAGCCAAGCTGTTGAACAT
Organism: Pristionchus entomophagus; assembly: GCA_036245825.1. Classification (NCBI taxonomy): domain Eukaryota; kingdom Metazoa; phylum Nematoda; class Chromadorea; order Rhabditida; family Neodiplogasteridae; genus Pristionchus; species Pristionchus entomophagus. The sequence goes on from BTSX01000006.1 coordinate 31,449,271, forward strand.
GGAACAAAAACAGTAAACGAATACATTAGTGAGCACCGCCAAAGTAAACGTTACGAAATTGCCAAATAAACCGTACTATTTACTGATTATCTTCATGATCACGTTTGGAAACATTCCGGGGGAATACTATGGTCAAAATCCAATAAAGAAACCGCGGTTTTGTAACGGAAAAGTTATATATCTATATATATATATATAGAATCTGGCTATGATACCGTTCCATGTTGCAGTCACGAAAACGGAATGATTCGTCTGTGGGCGGCAGGAGAGTTGACGATGAAATTGCTCCTCTCGATCAAGACAGCCAAGGAATTCGTCGGATACAGAGAGGATGAGCAGCCTGTCATTGTGAGTGCTTTAGACGGTGTTCAAAGTGTTTTTTTTTAAAGAGAAGCTCTTATTTTCGGCAGTTTGACTTTGTATCCTCATTTGTTTTACTCTTCAATATTCACAGTCATTTCCGAATCCACTTCTAATAAGATTTTCAGACCGAAAGGCAACAGCGAGACTCGATGTACTCCTCCCAAGACTCGGAAGACTCCGATGACGGTAATCCCACAGCGGAATGGCCTCCATTCTACAAAGTGAGCTCGGCAAAAATTTTGCAAAAACCTTGCTCCCGGTGAGGCTCGAACTCACGACCTTCAGATTATGAGACTGACGCGCTGCCTACTGCGCTACGGAAGCGACCGAGTGAGGGGCGCGAGAGTGTGTGTGCTATTCCTGTGAGAGGGGAAAGAAGATGGGACTGGGAGAGGCGGAAGAGAGAGAACGCGCCAGTTGTTATGGATTGTTTGTAAAAGTGCATTAGAGGAAGGGCGACCGATGCTGGGAGGCGAATAGTGATGGGAGAGGAAAGGGATTAGGTGACCAAAGTCCTGGAATGCAAACATTCACGATATCAATCGGAAAAACACCGTAACCATCTCTAAACTAGATACTGTAACCTTATTTTTGCAGCTCGGCGAGTACGATCCCTTCTGCGACGATCATCGGTTATCGATCCAGAAGATCGCTTTCGATGCTTCGTCAGGACAGATAGTAGTCGGAGGCAGGGGAGGACAAGTGCTCGTGTACCAATTAGCGGATACAGCGAAGGTTATTTTTAAATATCATTTTTTTAAAGGTTGATCTTCTCAACTCGGTAGAGAAACGTCTGTGATATGGTTCTCTAATCGACGTTTGTTGATTCTTTGGAGTAGTGAAAGAATAGTCTAACAACCGTCTTCCATTGGGAATACAGCAGATAAAACTGGCATCTGAAGAATGTCATCATTTCAGGCAACGATCCCTAGAGGAGTAGTCGATCCTGCTCTCGTGGACCTCGCGAAACTCCCGGCGCATGTGTTGCGGAACCAGCCCATGAAAGAGAGGACAGCGGAGATGAACTACGGTGTCGGCTATCAACCATTCACTGTTGGCGAATCGAAGGAGAGGTTCGTGATATTCTAGAAGAAATTGAAAAAAAGGTGTGAGATCTGAACAGGATGTATACTGGATGTATGTTGCAATAGCGTTAACAGATGAACCAACTTGCAGCAACTACCTCCAACTCAAACCGGCCACTTCCATCACTGCAGTCTCCGTTCTCTCCTCTCGCGGATTGGTGGCGGCCGCCAGCGAATTCGGCTTCCTCGTAGTTGATATTCGGACGAAATCCGTCCTTGTCAACTGCTCGCTGTGCTCCGGACAAGGTGAGCGTCGTGATTAGTGCTACTTAACCGAAACAGATAGGATTTTGGTAAAGTTCGCGTATTTTCATACGTTCTTTTTTGAAAATATTAGTCAGTTCGACAATCCCATAGCGGTCTTATCGTCAATTTTACCAACCAAAGATAGAAAAATTTTATCGTGGGCACACAATAATTGATAGAACGCATTTGCGAAGTCTCATGCGCCACCCAACCACACATTTCGGTCGTTTCTCCCATCTTAAATACTTGATAAACAGTTATTATTATTCTTTGCAGATCTTCTAGAAGCGGGTGCCTTGGACGACGCGCTGTCTCGCTTCAAGAGCATGAAGAAGTCGATCCGGCAGTCGTTCCGGCGGAAGAAGAAGGCGCCCCGGGCGACGACCGGCAATGGAACTGCGGCCTCTGCAGCCAGTGCAGCAGGGCCGAGCACGAGTGGACTGAATGGAACTGCCGGAACAGCAAATAACAGCAATGAGAACTCGGTGAGTGGAGGAATCCTTATCATCATCATGCTGGGGATAGGTGCTGATATCTTATGGTACTGTGGGATAGGTGCTGATATCTTATCGCATGCTGATATCTTATGGTACTGTCGAGGGAGTCAATTGTTTTCCAGAAAAGAATACGTTCTCTATCCAAGGTCTCATACTGACAATTATTCACATTTTCCAGAACCGCACGCCGCACAGCACTCCCGTTCGCGCCCTCAACGGCGTCGACGAAGATGAGGACGAGGAGGTGATGAGGCCAGTGGAGAGAAAGATCGAGGCGAGAAGCGAGAGAGCCAGTCGTGAGTACATTCCAAAATCCATTCCAATTATGTGCCTGACAAAGTACCGAAACTACTAGCAATATTATCACAGAAAATAGCTTTGGACATGCAGAGTATTCGAATCCATAAAAGTATGTTTCTCTACAAAACAATGTTGTTGCTTCCAGCCGAACAGCCATCTTGGCTCATCCGGGTGCTCACGTTCACAAAAGCATCGATGCTGTCCAATACGATTCCTTCCGATTGTTTGTGGGTCGGGTCAAACGGAGGACGGATTCTGTGCTATGTAATTGCACCGAGGTAAGTCTTCTTGAAGTCGATCTTCTATATTTGGAAAGGATATTTGAAGATATCTAGAAGGAATCTTAGTGAAGCCACGTTAGCGTGCATGTGTATCTTATGAGATTATCGGCATGATTGGGTTATAATCCCCTGATGTTGATGCCATAAAAGGCGCGATCCTTACAATTCTACTCCAGAGAGCTTTCACTGTGGTAATATTAGCATCAATACAACTATGTTATTTTAGGGAAAAGCCGGAGGAGTCTTGCCGACTCGTGCGGGATATTCGACTGGAACACGGCGCTCCGATAGTCAATATCCTCGTGCAGGCAGATCCATTTGCAAAGGTTAATTTTAAAAAAAAATCATAACACAAAATTACTATGGAAACTATCCGAATCGGTAAATACATTTCGAAAATACGTGACATTATGACATTCCTCCGGGTTGAGAAAGCGTATCCAATTTTGGACGAAGGGCCCTTATCGGATGAGAGATGCTCGAATATCCCTCCTCTTCGGTTGAGATAGTCATAAGTCATAAGTCAAAGAGGGAGTCATAAGGAGGGGCAGCTGCGCGACTCGCGCCCTTATTATGCATGCCTGTTTTCCCTCGTGATCAGAGAGAGAGAGAGGACAAGAAATTGTGAGAACGTTCCTTATATTTCTCAGCAGAACAATTCGTTAACGGACCAGAGGTGTGGTATGGAAACCCCCTGATGAGCTATTAGAAAGAAGCGGGATGCATGAATAGCTTCATTTACTAGTGTAAATGGATTCGGCTTACAGCCGTATCACATTCTGACAATCCAGTATTTTTCTCGTCTTAGTGCCTTTTTCTGGACAAATTGAGGCAAATATCTCAAGTTGTCAGGCAAGTTGATCCCTTCTAGACGCAGGGAAAATGAGAGTTTACCAAACCAGCTGACAAACACGGCGGAAACCTAAGAAGTTATGACGAGAGTAGCTCGCGCTCACGAAATTGCAGACAAACAAGAAAGAAGATTTAGCTACTCAAAAACCAAGAAGACGTCGAGTTCTTTGACATTCTTGGACAGCCGAATTTTTGATCTTTTATCTCTGCCTTCCGTCCCTCATCTCAAATCCCATTCAGCCATATCGTGAGATTACTTCCTCTCTCTCCTTCAGTTCACATTTCGGTCTCTCATCTCCCTCTCTTTTTCTGCCGTTCTTTGTGAATTGGTCACAAGGAAGGACATTCGGCTCTCTCTCTCTCCATCTATCTTTCTCTCTTTTGGCAGAAATCTCCCTCTCCTCTCTCATTTGCACTTTCTGGAGAGAGGGAGGAGGGTGTGAGGGAAAGAAGGCAGGGTGGGGGGGGGGGGGTAATGGCGGGGTGACGGACCCCTGCCTTTGGAGTACTGTAGCAGCCCTCTGGCGGATAAGAGAGTAGGCAAAGATAGGAGAGTCAGAACTTCCTGCCCTGACGAATCGAAGTCCCAGAGGGGATAAAAAGGGTGGCCGTTTCGCTGATCTGCCTGATATCTCTAAACCCTCTTTTTGCACTGTTCCTCTCACTTTAGTGTCCACTCTCAATCTCTTCCCTCTCCTCTAAACTCGCCAGTACTGTTATGTGTTTCCCCCGTGTCAAGGTTAGCCACTGGAGTAAGAAGATAAGAAAAAGAAAGAAGAAGGTGGAGGAGAAGGCTCTCGGCGAAGCAAAACATCAGTGAGAGGGGGAGGAAAGGTCAAAACATGTTTACTCCCCCACGACAGATCGGGATTGTGAGAGGGCGGAGAGGTCAGCGGGGACATACTGAAATAGATAGATGTAAACAGAGCTGTTGGCCTAAAAATTCGCAAAACATCATTGTGCAGTATGCACTCTCTGAAGACGATAACATGACATTTACTGGGGTTGAGAAAGAGACCAAAAGGATAGACCAAAGGTCGGAGTGAATCATTTGTGCCTTCTATCTTCGCCTGCGTGATTGATGCAGTGTAGACGTCGGAGCCGACTCTCCTCATTCTGCTCGCTATTTCGTCGACCATAGAAATGACAACGTACACAAATTGAGAAGAGTGGGGCTCCCATTGGCTTCAATGGTCACTTTCCACTGCCCTGTTGTACCCCTCCTTCCTGTGCCTTATCTCTGCCCCGCGATTCCTGACCTTGAAGCCAGGAAGAGTAAGTAATGCTGAAAATGGGTGGTGAAGACATTTCGTAACGCAGAAAGAGAGAACTGTGGAAATGGAAAGTGATGAACCGAGATGTGTGAAGGGCCGATTGCACAATACTAGGGGATATTACTGAAATGGGAATGAGCCTTGGACTGGATGAAGAATCTTGGAATGGATCAAAGTATTTCAGTTCCCGATATCTGGAAGTCGCTTGCTGGTCTTCACTGAAGAGCAGATCCGTGCCTACACTCTTCCCTCGTTGAAGAACAGTCGGTACAAGTATAAGATCACGGCACTGGAAGGGGAAAGGATCAGGAAAGCAGCACTGGTGAAGATGGCCAGTGCCTCGGGTGAGTAGTCTGGATTTCAAATATTTTCCGATTTCTGAATTCTGCCCGCAAAAGTGACTCACTAGTAGTGAGCAGAATCAATCTAAAGAATAATTTCGGAGAATATGTACACAACGCCCACATATTCCTCATTCATTCCTCGCCCGAGATTCATCACCACATTTTTTCTCTCTTCTAGACATCAATAGATTCCTAGCATTGAAGTCTCAGATATTTCTAGGAATAGGCGCAGTTGTAGTCGTGACATTTACATTTGTTTTCTAATGGCGCGTGTAATGTCAGAAATACATTGCCAATAGCGGACGTCACCACTGATTGGATTGGAGATCTTCTGCAGAGCAATCGAATGTTATCGAATATTTGGGGCGCCCGACAAAAACCTGAATTGCCAATTCCAATTCGAATTCCCGACCGTATGGTGTTCCCCATCATCACGAGGGATGATGACACATTGGGGATATTTGTCTGTCGCCACCCCCCTTCTCCCCCCTTTCTTAGCGTGATCTTTCCGTCCCCAATTACTGTTTCCGCCTTGTGAGGCGAGAGCTGTGACTCAGACGTGTTCTAGCACATTCGAACAACTCTGGCCTACTTTCTCCCCCCCCCCCACCCATCTCAAATTCGATTATTTCATCAACAGAGATCTCTCTCGTGATCTAGGAGATATTTCTCTCTTGTGAGAACTGCGAGAAAGTGCAAAACCGTGAATAGAACTGAGTGTGAGAAGAGAACTGAGAAGAATCGCTAGCGCGCGTAGTAAAAGTAACGGCGTGCGCGCTCATCCTCGCGCGTGATGATAGAGGAACACCACACGGTAGAATGGAATTGAAATTGACAATTCAGGGTTTGGTCGGGTACCTCAACTATTCGATAACATTCAGTTGCTCTGCAGAATATCTCCAAGAGATGAGAATAAGAAGACAACCAGTTATGAGAATTAGCTAGATTTGCAGAGAGCAGAAACACACACAGTTCACACTGAAGATTAGCGCCCCGAGTAGTGTGTGATTAGGCCTGTTATTCGGCACGAGAAGGCTGTTTTGAAACGGGGAATTAACCCAGAGACGTGGAAAACACATTAATTACGTGTGGTGCAATCAGACAAATGGCCGACTCTTAGAAATGCGGGGAGAGGGGATAACAACAATAAGTTGAACGTGACGTTGTGCTTCTGAATGCTGCAGGGCAGATGAGTAAGAGGAAAGGCGAGTTGCGTAAAGCGTGCAGTAATCGCGCACTAGGTCGGATGAGAACATTCGGATGATAACCTAAGGGATGAGCGCGGTGCGCATTCTAGAAACAACTGCTGTGTAAGTGACGGAAATGTGAAATGGATTTAATCTAGTAGGCGATTATTCTAATGATCCGGAAATAATCATCGTCAACGTTGATACGACTTCAGATGGCCACGTCGACGAGCTGTTCGCGGCGATTCTCACCAATCAGGGCAACGTGACGCTCTTCTCACTCATCAATCCCCGCAAGAAGTGCACCGCTAACATCCTCAAGGCGAGTGTTTTTATCTAGAGTCCGTAAACGTGTCGCCGCCTCTTCATTTGGGACACTTTCTCGACATCTCGAGCTGTGAGAGTGTGTGTGAAATGCCTACCCGTATTGCGCAATTATATTTCTCACATCTCGTGTTCATGAATAATTAGAGCTTCTCTTCTAGCGGAAAACATGTTGCGAAACGGCTCCTTTCCAATGGATAATTTCTGAGGGAGGGGAAGCATCGGTTGCGAAACAGCGCCATTTCGGCTTTCCATCTCATCCCATCCCTTCGCATAATCCATCTCATCTCTGCAGGTGACAGACATCCTCGGGATGACGTCATGCGTCATCGCCCCGTCTGGGGAGCTGCTCTTCCTTCGCAATGGAGGCGCCGAGTACCAACGAGCAACGATCGCCAAGAAAACTGTGGACTTCGAGTCTCCCTTCGCCTCCTCCCCCTATCCTCCGCCTCTAGCAGAGACGTCTTCGTCTCGAGCCAACCCCCTTATTTGAGAGAAGCACAATGGCCCGCTTCTGCATTATTCACGCCTTTCTCTTCTCTCCCTCGTCTTCTTCTTCTTCTTTTCTACCCCTCAAACTTGCGAGTTCTAGAATATTCTTTTTTCTCTTTCTCCGTCTTTTTTCACGCGAAATCACCTGTTCTTCCAGGCTCTCCCTCTCTCCCTTTATCTCTCCCCTCTTTTCTTCCCCTTTTCTCACCATAAAACAGCTGTCAGAAAACCCCCTCGTCTCTGCCTCGTTTCTCTCGCTGGCAACTTTGACTCATTGACACGACGGTGATCCCTTTCCCTCTCTCGCTATATCATTTAACACACGCTAAGCGTGTAACCCCCCCCCCCCTCCCCATTCCTCTTCTAATTCCAACCCCAACTCCTCCCGTCATAGCCCAGCCCCTTCATCATCATCATCACCCTAGATTGTAGATAGAGTATGACATCCACTAATGCAGCCCAATCAACCGTGATAGCCTTATTATGTTGTTATCTCACACCTTCCCTCTCGCTTTACCTTATTATTTTTCACTTTTTTGCGAAGTATATCGCAGACACTTGTTGAGATTCTTCACTTGTTGTATTTATTCTACTCGACTCTTTGCTCAGGTTAGAGAACTCAATAAACTGCCTGCTATCTACTTAAGGAGTTTTCTAAAAGTTCATTCGAGGGATGGAACTTTGGCGATGATTAGGGGGAAGGGAATGAGTGCTCAGTTGTTATCTGAAACAGTCACGCCAATTTCGCTCCCCTGCGCTCCCGATCTCCCCATACACATGTTTTCCACCCTCTCTGACCTACTTTGGGAGTGTGTTCTTACTCCTTTTCCGCCTTATCTGATTATCCCCTTCTCTTGTCCACTTCTCTCTCTATTCACCCGCTGCTACTCCTCTCGGGTTCTAAACCCTTATCTCTCTTCTCTTCCCTCACTCTCTCCTCCCCTCAGTCCGGCTGCTTCGTCGTTCGAAAACAACGTCGTTCTCTTTTTTCGTCTCCTCTCGTCCCGAATCGAGACTGGAGCGCCGTGTTTTTGCCTTGAAAAGATTCGGAATGTTCTAGAGAATTCTGGCATGTGAATCGGCTGGCAGCAGTAGCTTCTAGCGATTGCTCCGCCCCTCTATTTCATCACTGGATATATTGCTTCTCTCTTCTATTGTGTTGCCTGTCGCTCGCTCGGTCGATCCCACTCTACTCTCACTCCGATTACTCCATCCCTCTCTCCACTCTCGCCTCGAGAACTTTGTCGCTCTGTTTTCATCCCCCTCTTCCCTCCTCTCTCCCCTACCCCTCTCCCCCTCCCTCTCGTCCGTCCCTCTAACTTTCACCCTCTCCCTCGTCACTTATCTGCAGTTCTCGCGCTCTCGTCGGTCGCGGCCACAGGAAGAGACTCCTCCCCCTTTACAGAAGAGAGAGGGGGATGGGGGGAGGGAGGAGGGGGAGGGGAGAGGGGGAGGAAGGCCTTTGACATTCGCCCTCCTGCCTTTCACGCGACGATGCCCCATAGTCACTGTCCAAACACGCTGTCCCTTCTCCCTTCTCTCTCTCCCCTTCCTCGACCTCTCTTATCATCCGCTCCCCTGTGACTTTGGAAAATACTCTCTGATTCACTAGCCCTAAGGATTATGCAATGCTTCCCCTTATCTCTAGGCTGGCTGTTTACTACTTCGTCTCTCACTCTACAGTCCATCCCATTCTTAAAAGCGTGCCAGATGTTCTCTCATTCCACTCCTTCCTTCCTCTCGTTTTCTTCTTCCTTCTCCACTCCTCCTTAAACCCTCCTTTTCCCTTCCAGAGAAATGCTGAGCACTGAGAGCTTCCGTGCGTGTCCACTAGGCAACAACACCTCCCTCAACATCCAACGGTCGTCGGGATCGGTCAGTGACGTCTAGGCCTTATGAATCTCATCGTCATCTTTTTCAGGATTCGATGTTCTCCTCTCCGTCGTCAATGAACTCTTCTTACTCGTCCAACTCCTCTTCGCTCTTTGGCCAGTGTAAGTAGTATCTTTCCTCTTAGTATTCCTTCTTTTGATCTCACGCTCTAGAGAAAGTTCGCAAATTCTGGTTTGGCAAACAGTCTCGCATTCTCGAAATAGACTGACTTATCGCTTATACACGAGTACAGTCAATGTGTGCGCGAGGCAAAGTGGAAAGGAGAGAGAGGGAGGGAGGGGAGGAGGGGGAAATATATCTGACCCCCTTCTTCCCACTCTGCCATCGGCAAACATTATGGCGCAGTTTGTTCAGAGAAAATGAACGCGCGCGAGTGAGGCATAAGAGTAGAGAGGGGAAAGGAGGGATTGCGGGAGATAGTTGTTGGTTATAAACCCCTTATATGGGCAGGAAAGGACGAGTGAAACTTCTAAGGGGGGACTTCAAAGCGGAAAAGGGACGGGCTAATTGTGTAGACGTTGCGATGCTTCACGCTGACCAAACAGACTCTTCTCCTCTTCCTCCTTTGCCCTCTATTTTTGGCCCTTTTGTTGACTCGATCCAGAGAAAAAAGAGAGGGGGGGAAGAAGCTGGGGTAGTAGATCGCTCCCTCTCTCCATTTGTGTTTCCGTGAAAATGGAGACGGGGAACAAATCTACAGAAGAACATTGTAGTGAGTGGGGAGAGAATGAATGTGGGCCCAAGGCCTTGTCAATAACTAGGAGCCCGTAACGAGGATATTTCTCGGAATCGGAATGAAATGTGCGCTAATTGTGCCGCAATAACCCTAATGAGACTTTACTTCTCTATTTCAAGCCGTTCCTCTCGACCGACAACTCTTCGTGAACACGCAAATGACCGCCCAGCAATGCGTCGACCTCTACCAACGAGCGGGAGGAGCCTCCTATTCAACCGGAGAGCCCGCTCTCCAAATGGGACGATTCTGATTATCTCTGCTCTTTGATCTCCAGCGGACTCGCGCTGATGTACTTGTACATATAGACTCAATCGTCGAGCTAGCCAGAGTATATGCCGTACTCGAGACTCACTCAACCCCGTTTTCTCACCCACCCATCCAAAACGTGTACTCCCCCTCCATCCATACCCATGTTTCCATCCTCTGGTGTAATTCCTGAACTCAGTTCAACCCCACAACTCCGTGCACTGTAAATACAAGTAATTTGTTGTTTCCTTGAGTTTCGAGTCCTTTAGCTTCCAGCTTTTGTTGTCACGAGGCCACGTGGTTCTGATTAGTCCCTTCCGGCCTCACATTTCTCTCTCCCTCTCCCTCTTCTAACTTTGTTCGCTCGCTCGAGTTCTCGAATTTGTTGTTTGCTGGGCGTTTCCCTCTCCCCAATGTTGAATCGTTTCTTGTTGCCTATCCCCCACTCCCCCCCCCCCCCGTTCCGAAATCTGGTACCCTCCCAACTCTCAAACGGTTTTTGCGCCTCTGTCAATAGACTACTCGTCTCCCATCCCCGTTGTGTAGAATGGACATTCTCGAGATCATCCCCGACTCAGTGTTTATGTCAGACTCTCTCGTCTCTGATAGTATTCAGAAGAGAAAGAAAGAGCAGGTGCAGTAGTCGATCGTCGTCTAGAATCAAGTCGTTGTCTTCTAGAGTAACATTCACAGAAAGTATCGTAGACTGGTAGAGATCGAATAAACGCAATAATGATCAATCGAGCAGGAAAACAACATAATAACGAGAATGCGAACAGATAAATCTTTATCAGATTACGAGGACTTCCGGCGAAAAATGTACTGAAAAGGGCTAGCTATGGTTGACAAGAATGCGTCACTCATAACACCCTTTCACGGAGCAGAGTGACAAGATAGTACGAAATGAGAAGATACATATTTGAAACGCTACTGAGAACTATCGAGAATCATGAGGAGGCATTACATCGATAATTATATGGACACGTTGTCCGAAAGCTCGAACGGAGCGAATTTCCGGAACGACAAGACATGCAAGATCAAAGATCATTAATATTCAGTGCCCGCCGTCCTATTCGTGTCCGGAGCTCTGTTCGTGTTCATGTTGTTGAGCCTCTGGTTGATCGTACCCACATCGTGCTCTCTCTGAAGAAAATCGTAATCGTAGTCAAGGGTACAGCCGTTTCGTATCTTTCGTTCAATTCGTATCGTACAAAACCGCGCCCGATTGTGCAATGAAATTTGGAATCGGGAAAGGGCAGTGCCAACGTGGTGTATAGCGAGGGAAGGAGATAAGTAGGGCTGATAAGCCTTTTTGTTCGAAACTATCTCTGAGCAGAGTGACGAAATAGTTTGCAAAAATAGAGAGATATTCATGCTTTGTCAGCCTTAGAGATGTGCCGATTAGAGAGAAGGAACGCACCTGGCGGATTTCGGTGTTGATTTTCTTGTCGAGGACGTTCTTCACTGTAGCGATGGACTCGGCCAGCTTCTTTATGGCCACTTTACACTCGTCGACGTCGCGACGCATCGACTAGAAAGATCAAAGATCAGAAATGGAGGAAAGATCAAAGATCAGCCGTGATTCAGAGATCCAAACCAGCTGTTGCTATTCTAGTATCTTTCCTAGTGTAGAATATTATACATCATTAGTCACCATCTCATGGGGATGGGATGTACCTCATTATGGCTGGATGCCTCTCTGGTGTGTGCGCTGTTATCTCTCCCGCCGGGAGGGGGCTGCAGCTTGGAGAAGGCCTCTTGCAGCTCGCGGATGGCGAGATATCTGAGAGATTTCAAAGATCATCCGGCTGAAATGATTGTTACACTTATGAAACGTTTATAATCATCCCTGATCAATCCCTATAGTTGCATTGTCGAGGAATGGCGTGCATTCTGGCAAATAGGGATCTCTCGGTCTCACCGTTCCTCCTCCTCCTTGTCGATGCGCGTGTTCATCTGGTGCTTGATGTTATCCGCTTTCGCCGAGAGCTCGTTGAGCTGAAACGAATCTACTGCAGTGAGTCAAAGTCAGACCGTTCCTGCTGCGACTTGTCTGAACATCTGCTCAAAGAGGAAAGAATCTCGAGATGAGGAGGATGAGGAACGCTGAGCTGACTCACATCCTGGGGGATCTGCCGTTCCACCTTGTCCCTGATGCGCTCCTGCGCCTTCTCCATGTCGTCATGCAGCATGTCCAGCTGGTTCATCTGCGTCCGGAGTGTGTCGGTCCTGTGAGGAAGATCCGTTCACCCAATAGCTGTCTCAATCGAATCGAAGTACACCTTTTCCGACAGAACCATCAAGATACCGAAATATGGTGGCTTCATTAATATTCTCCCTAGGCACTGTTTGTCGACCTTATGGAAACCATCTCACTTCTCCTCGTGCTTCTTTCCCACTCCTTCACTGCTTTCATTCAGTCCGGAGATCCGATCGGCGACCTCTCTCTTATCTCGAGTAAACCCTGCAAAAGATTCGATCCGCCGTTTTTGCAAATTGGAAGTAAATCGGACGACCAGCGATTTGCGCATGTTTACCGCGCTGTTTGCAGATTGGACAGAAAGAAGATCTAATCAGAGGAGCGGAGATCGCATGATTGGAGGTCAAAACAGATCAGAATGCGATTTGAGGAGGAAGATGTTGCCAACTGACTCGCTCGAGTGATTTCCTTGCAACTATGATTAGTAGAAATGTGAAGATCTGCCTCTTTTCGAAAGTGTGAAATAAATACCCACCAGTTTGCATGCCGGAGATTTTCTCCTCAAGCATGAGCAGTCCCTCCATACTCAGCTTGTTCTTGTCAGCCGCGATGGACTCCATTTCGCGTCGGAGCTAGCAAAGATCAAAGATCAAGTTGAGGAAACATCATTGATTTACTAACCGCATCGACATCTAGATTGGGCATCTTCACATTTTCCTTGCCGGCTTTTACATCATCAATGCTCTTGTTGATTCCGGAGATGTAGCCGTTGAGCTTGTCCTCCACTCCAGAAACCTTCTGCAGCAGCCCCTTCTCGTGCAGTTTTCTAAAAATAACAATTATTGTTTATTTAGAATATGCAAAAAATCTGCAAAAGCTATTTGCCGCCAGCAGGGGTCGAACCTGCGACCTTGGGCTTATTAGACCCACGCTCTAACCGACTGAGCTATGGCGGCACACATACGTTTCCACTTCGCACTCTAGTTTGTCGGAAGAGAAAGCGAAGAGAGGGCGAATACAGTGGTGAAGAGAAAAACAGAGGAAGCACTAAAGAGAACAAGAAGAGGGAGGGCTGGGAAAGAACCTGGACTGAATCTCCGCATTCACGATCTTGTCTATCTTCTTGTTGCCCAGTTCCAGATGATGTTCGAGTGCCGCCAGTGCCTCGTTCACTTTTCCGAAGCGGTCTTTGTACTTGGTGCGATCGGACTAAATGTAGGCAATCAGAAAAAAACCGTTTCATACCATATTATATGTCAAAGATACAATCACAGTAATTTGAAGGAAAAAAAAGTGATGCAAAGGAGAAGAAAAAACACAAAGTCAACCTGAATGGTCTGGGCGAGTGCCTCGATTTGCTTCTGTTGAGCGATGATCTGCTCGCTCATCTGCTTCATTACGTCCTGCTCGAAGCGCGTCTGGTTCTCGGCTTGAGCTCGAAGTGCCTGGAATTATTATAAGCAGGAGTGCTTATTACATGTGAATCAAGGTTGCTTATAATAGTATATGACTGCTGTAGCACATTTAGGATATAAATAGTGTCGTTGCAATTGCAATAATTATATTTTGAAGGTACCAGTTCCACTTGACTATTCCTTGCGTTCATCTCGTCCTTCATCTTCTGGTTCACATCTTGCACTGCCCTCGAGACTTCGTTGGTCGTGGCGTTGAGCTTCTCGGCCAGTCGACGATTGTCATCTTGCAGCTTTTCCTGTAGAGAACAAGCTCTGTTTAATCCAAAAGATCGCAGTTTCATAATGAAATGCAGCTCAGTAACCATACGGATGATAAACATTATGAATTTTTATTTGAATACTAATCCGATTCAATACTATCCCAATGAACGCAAACTACTCACCTTATCGGCGTCAAATTTCCTCGCCAGCGAGTTCACTCCCTCATTCTTGGTCTTCTCCTGATCCCGCAAGTGCTGCTGCATGCGGGAGAGGCTGTGATTGCATTATCATTACGAAATTCCTAGTAGTATTCTCTGACTTCTCTGCGTATACTCGGGCCTCCTTCTCCCTGTCTCCCTGCTGCTTGTCCATCGTCTGTCGTAGGCCTAATAGTAAAAAAAATGTAGATGAAATAGTCTCTTCCTACTACACGCCCCCCCCGACCGGTGAATAGAGTGAGTGAAATGAGGTTGAAACGCTCTCCACAAAAGCGATCGCTACCTGATAGTTGCCCTTGCAACTCCTTCACCCGACTGTCGATCTGGCTCGTTGCACTCGCGATTTTCTATAACAAAAATACTTCAATCAACAATATATCGGTAAGAAAATGAGAATTTGGGAAATGAAGGGAGTATCCAAGCACGAGATTGAAAGCATGACTGCGAATAGCGTGGAATAGGTAGGCGGTGTTTACAGATTTTCCTGAATTTTGGAAGCTACGCACATTTGGGTCAACTTGAGGCCGATTCTGCAGGTCTTTGCTCAATCTTCCCAATTCCGCGTTTTGCTTGTCCAGATGAGACCGGAGCTTCTTGAGTTCACCACTGTAGTTGCCCATCTGGAGAGGGGCGATTTCATCATCACTACTTTTCTCATCTCACCTCTTTTTCGTACATTCCGACATACTTCTTGAGCTCGTCCACATCTTTGGCACTAGAAATGACTTCGAATTAGAATTTCAAGTTATGTCCAAGAAAGTACCGATTGGACACCGAATCTCCATCAAAAACACTCACGAAGCTCCTCCGCTAATCTTCTGGTGCAACTTGTCCTGGTTGGCTTCAAGTCGTTTCCTGGCCGACTGAAAAGAGGAAGTCTAGCTTGCTACTTGACGTGTCCGTCCTCAGAGCGAAGAATCCATCCTTACGTTCTTTCTATACGATACGATGTACAATGAAAATACAGATTCTTCAGTCCTGAAATCCCTACTCCTCACCTTCTCGTGTTCTAACAACTCCTTGTTCTGTCTCTGCAGTCGGTCGATCTCCTTCGACAGCTGATCCACTGCTCGCGTGTCCGGCCGAGGCTGGGAAGGTTGCCGACGAGGATACTCGCTCTGCAGAGATCAGTCCAAAGTCAATTCCTGAGGCAATCTCATTTCACCGAACTTCTGAGAGAAATCGCGCGAAATATGGACCGTCATTCACAATTGTGTGCTGAAAAATCGAAAATTCACAGCAAACAACTGATTCGAAATGGATAATGAAACGGAATCGGGAAGGAGGGGTGGCGTCAGGGGAGGGGGGGGGGGTTACACTCGGAAAACCTTGGGCCTATAATCAGAGGAGCGCGATCGGCGCAGAATGCCGTCCGAAGAGTGCGATCTTTGCTGAGATGAGAAGCGATAAGACATTAAACGGGGAAATGCTTGCTCACAGGTATTCTCTGAATCCGAAACAGTATCGCCTCTCAATTACCACACTTTTTCATTTCCTGTCATAATCCTATAATCACAAGCACAGAGGTGTTGGGATTATCGCTGACCTTATCATAATTTGAGACTCCTCCTTTCGGTGCTCTCGGACCCCTGCCTGACGGCCTGTGAAATCCAATATGTCTAGGCGCAACATAAAAAGTGGCGGGAGGATAGCTCACGCCGTTCCGAGGATGATATCCCTGGCGGTATCACGACGCGACGTCCTCTTCAGCGACATCTGAAGACGGGCTCAACGACGACTGCAACTCTCTGCCTTGACTCCTTCTTCTTCGCCTCCTTTTCTTGTGCAATCCTACGCGTTTCCACTCCATTCTTCTTATTTCCTTCTTTTCCCTCTCTTCTTCATGTCTTTCTGTGTGATGGTCCTCTCTTGGTAACCAAGCACTGGTCGCTCTTGTGAGTCCTAAATCCTCCCTCTCTCACCCTGCCACTAAACGATTTCACGAGGGATTCTTGAGATTCCTGAGATTTGGGGATGATTTCTGAAATTTAGGGATCGGAACTGGGGTTTGCAGAGGTATTATTGATCGAGCATGTTGATCGAGGGAAACCTTCTGCTGCTTTCGCATGTGTGTCTCTCATTGTTTTCGTCAGCTGTGCTCTCCCCCTCATCCATTCCCAACGGCACCAGGTGAGAGAGAGAGGCGGCAGGAGGAGGAGACTCGATCCCTCTCCCTATCACTTCTCTCTCTCAGTTATTTCTAGTGTGTGGGGGATGGAACAGCCTCGAGGAATCCAGCAGAGAGTGTGGCAATTGGAGAGGGAAGCGACAGCCAGAGATAAACAGGAGGGATCAATTGACGGGAGGAGAGGGGGAAGACGGGCAGAGGGAGAGGGATCTGAGGCTGACAACGAGTAAGCGAAGGAGTCGGATACTCGAGTCAGTCGAGAATCATGGCGGATTATCCCCTTGTGAGGGCGCAGTCCTCTCTGGCGCTCGCTAGATCTGAGACCAGGCCGACGCTGCTGGTGAGTCAGTCCAAATATGGAGATTACGGTAGATACAGTACCCCGGAATTCGTTTGAATATGCATGAGAGCTAGGAGTGGCTATAGTGACAAAAATTAAAACTTCTGCAGGCGCGCACCTACTCGGTGCCCGATTTGGGTCAGTACTACCGGTGGTCGGACAAGTACAAGCCGCATTGGCACACCACTCGCACCTACACCCCCTACGTTCCCTACAGATACAGGAGAGACTACGATCTGGTGAGATATTGATTGATTGGATTACGGTATAACATGGTTTATCGATTGGTGACGACGTTTGCAGTTCGAATCCCGCTGGTTCGATCGACTCATTAAAGGAAAAGGCTGGGTGAGCGCTGAGTTGGATGACTTCTTTCCTCTGCACTGTGCTTATCTAACTCAGCGCTCGCTACCGTAACCCTCCCTAATCAAATGATTATCGGCGATTACAGTACGACGACTACTGGAGCGACCGCTACTACTACTTCTCGCCGCTCTACAGAGCCTCCAACTACGCGAGGTACGGTAGGATGGTGGGAGTACGGTATCCACAGTAACCCTGCAGACATCGCTACTCGTACTCTGACTACCTGCCGAACCCGTACTACTGGAGCAGCCCTTACAACTCCTACTGGAATCGCTACAAGGGATACTGGTCAGTCAATCCGATCTCATCGACCAAATTTCGTAGTTTAGGCATGATAAAGAGGTGTCGCCTAAGTACGACCTCTTGCGTAGACAGGGCAGATTGCATCTGCTCGGGTACGGTGCCTGTAGATCCATCGTATCCTACCGTATCCATCAGTATCCTGGATCACTGTAGGTACGACTACGACTACCCGTCGTACTACCGTCGCACGTACGACTCGGCCTTCAACCGATACCTCAACAACACGTACACTCCCTATCGCTCCTACCTGATGGACTCCCTCGGTTCATCCCTCGCCAGAGGCCTCTCATCCTACAGGGCAGGTAATCGAGCAGTGTGCCGCCAGAGAGACGATCAATCCAAATCCTGAGTTCTGCTTTGGACTGTGCTTGGCCTGAGTTGAAGAAGGGGCAGAAACACATTCCAGTCAATCACTACGGCGCGTACACTCTCTGGTGATGCACGCTCGCTCTTTTGTCCCATCCACCATCTCCCCTGATATCGGTACTTGCCTCGTTTAGCAACGCGTCTATGCTACGTCTAACGTGTTCTGCCCGCTCTTCCTTCTCTAGACAGAGAGAATGTGCACGCTTCCTTGTTTGTGAGTGAAGGACTGGGTACCGTCGGATCCTTAAAATAGATTGCGGTACCAAGACCTATCCCATCCTGTAGTCTACCGTTTAGAAACGCATCTACAGCTAGCCTGTTATGCCCGTTCTTCCATCCGTAGAGAGAGAATGTTGCCACGCTTCCCGCTTGTGAGTGATTGAAGGGGACTCTGTACCGTCGGATCCATAGAACCGAGAGCGGTACTGAGACCTCTTGAGGGTTGGGTACCAGTACCTGGCCCTCTAGTGGCTAGTGTGGGGACCCTGGTAGTCGGGGTCCCGGCCGAGAACAAGCTTTCTTATCCCTCCTGTAGTCTACTTCGTTTAGGCCTGATCAACTACGACACCCTCAATAACTACTGGCTCACTCCTACCTTCTGGGATCGTCGCTTCAAGGACTGGCGAGAGCTCTACTATACCAGATCCCCTTCCGCCGCTTATGACTCCAGTAGTCGCACGAGGGAGTATTTCGCTACGTGGAACAACAAATAAGAGCTTCTTGCCCAGTCCTTCGATCGATCGATTCCCCTTTTCACTGCCTTTTTCTTGTGTTTTGCTTGTAGTTTCCACTGCGATTGTACAGCCTCCATCTGCGAGGCAGACAACATCCTCTGTATAAATGATGATATCCCGTTCATTCGCATAAATGCTGATATCCCAATCAATCGATCTCGCACTCGTGATCCCACAAGTGTAAGGTGATTGAGAAGAGAATGGCGAAGGAAACGATGGCATCCTTGATCTCTCTCATCTCTTTTCTCATCTCCTCTCGACTCATCTTCTTCTTCTATCACACAGCTGTGTTCCTCCTCCTCATGCGTAGGCGGAGAGAGAGGCTTCCGAAGAAACAACTGGGGCATTCTCAGAGAGGGGGAGAGGGGAGGAGAGGGAGAGGAGGCTCGATCACTTATCGTCCCAGGCAGGAAGATCCACTCCCAACCCTCTCCGAACGATCGATTGATCGATGGGTTGGGCGGAACCTCGAGCTGTTCCTCATGTTTTGATAGCGGCTTATTTTGCCTAACCATATATGATGCTCCCACTGATCTAACCTTCCAAACTTCGATGTTAGACGCTTCATCGAACAATATTCCATGATTTCCTTCGATTAATCGACTGATACTTCTGCATCTCTAAATCGATCCTTGCAGGATGGAGCACGGTGGACCGATGGTCCGCGCCCGTTCCTCGGCTTGCCTGCCGAGAAGCCGGTCCGTCGAGCGGTTTGGCAAGGTCGGCACGCTTACTCGGTTAGATCTTGATTATACTTCGTATGCCTCTATTTTCGACACTACAGTACTGTGGTAATCTTTTCCCTGTAAACAATTGCAGCAAATTGTTGAATCGTTTCGATTGACGGAATTACTGTAGAATCTGTATTGTTGATCGTTTGAGCTTTGCCTCCCGAAGCCTCTTCACTTCGGGTTATTAGTTTTCATGTGGCAACATGCTAATGAGCTTTCAAAGCAGCAAGAAATTATGTCCTTGATTGATCACGGCATTACCTTCGCGCATACTGTGGGTGCTTTATTCATTTCTTATCAGTGTCACCTCCGTGCCCTCTCTTGACTCTCTGCGCGTGACGAACGACCGCTACCCCGTGTCCACCATGTACAAATACCGTCGCAACTACGATCTGGTGAGTTGCTTGAGGGATGGTCGGACGAATGGACGGTAGTGTTACCGGATTGACTGTCTTTCTCCATACTAATGCGTCGCTCACTCTCGCAGTCTCTCCAAATCACATTATTCGACATCACTAGATAATAAGAAACAAAAAAACACAGGCAAACACAGACATATCAACAATATAATTTATAACATTTAGTTAGATAGGAGGGGTGTTCGAATTTTATTTTCTATGTTTTTTATAGGCATCATTTCCAAAATTATATTTTCAATTGCATTATCATTCGCAGATGGCGGAGTGGGAGCACGATCGCATGAACTTCTACCAGCCCTTCTACTGGCCGACATACCGCTACGCCGCCAGGAGATACGCCTACACCGACCCCATCCCTCACTCGCTCGGCTTCGAGACGCCCTCTTTCTGGTGAGCAAGCTCTCATGAAAAATGATCGATAATTGACAAACAAAGTTGACAAACAATACGCTAATAAATGATACAAACAATAATCATACGCTCTAAGAGTATTAAACTATGTTGTGATTTTATTGCATGCAAGGAACTTTTGAGTAGATAATATCGGTTAAGATTTAGACTTTCTATAGTGCAGCTGTTTTATGAATTATTAATTCAAGTAAAAATCATTACAGGTCCCGCTACAAGTGGTACACCGACTGGCTCAACCCCACGTACTGGCGTCGCCACCGTGACCCGAACTACGACCGACCTCTCTGGAACAACTGGAGACCCTGGCAGGTATGGCGGGTACCAGGCTTGGCTATCGTATTGAATTGAAATACCTGTCGAAATCCGCGAAAATGCCTACTACAAGCAAAGCGTTATGTTGATTACATAATGAACATTTTGCTCTGTGTACTCTCTCGTCGCTCTGGCCAGAAAGAGATTTGTAGAACAGGAAGCGCATTATTCGTTTCGACATTAGCACAGGCTACCGTAACCCATTGACTTGCAGATGGACTCGGTGAACGTGAAGCGGGCGATCGATATGTACCGTAACGGGCTCATCGACTTCAAGACCCTGGACAAGAAGTGGATCGAGCCGACCGCCCTCGGCAGACGTGGCAAGGACTGGAACGATGTCTACATCCCCGCCGGTTCGTTGTAGAGGTGGATTTGGAGTGAATTTGAAATGGATTTTTAGGAAATGGTTTTACTTAGTCCCAATCTAGCAGAGCATGTATTTATTCTGAAGTCATTCCTATCTCTTCTTACATTTTGGAGAGCCCCTCACAGAAATCATATTTTATTCGTCCAGCTTTCTGCCAATAATGAATCATTCAGCCCGCTATGGAGCCCACCGCTACTTCCACTCGTTCGACCGATAAACGACTCCAGAAACGATTGATAAATGGCCCAACGAGTCATCCGATGCCCTCTTGTTTGTATGCATATGTATTGTATGTTCCGCGTCCGTAACAATCGGTATAAACTTTTTATTGAGAGAAACAAACTGGGAAACAACACTCGGGTGCAAGTACATCGTTTTCGTGCATATCATATTGGGAGGCATACGAGCGAGTCTCAAACTGGAGAGGAATTCTTGATCGTATCGAGAAACTGCAACTTGTTCGGGCTGTTGAATAAGCGATTGGGGGAATGGAAGAATCACGACGTGAAAGTATAATGAAAGAGATTTCTTCTTGCAACACTCTCGATCATTTCTGGGAAAAGTGCATCCCGGATGACAAAATATGAACAATAGGGCTGAGTATTCTTCGGTTCCTACACGAAAGAGGCGCATCAAGTGTTTGGGACAGCAAATGGCAACACAACGCGTATTTGAGATCGAGACGACACCGGTTTTTGGTTTGGTTTCGCACTGGGAAATACAAGAAAAGGGTTGCAATCCAGGGAAGGTAAGCAATGATTTCACTTGCCCTTCAATTGGATAATGGAATCAGTTATCTATCATCGGTCACAATAGCGTCGTATTGATTGAGTTGTGTTGCTCGGATTCAGCAGTGAGCAGGACTGTTTCGAACGTTTTCGCGTTCGGGACAGATTTCCTCGCGGATTTGGTCAGCGTCGGCGCCTCGCTGCAGTTGGTGCGATTCGTCGCCGGCTGGCACTCCGAGATCATCTGAAAGGCGGCTCTGGTTATTTTCCGGTCCTGATTCCTGGCTTGCTAGTATTTATGTGAAAATAAAACAAATTCTTGTCTCAAAATTGATATTCATTGGGCGCAATATCAAGCTCTGGTCATTTTCTTGTCCCGATTAGCTACTTTCCAGTTACGGATTACGCTGTTTACCTTGACTCGAGGAGCTTTCTTGTTCTTCGTGAAGGGGATGACTCGTAGAAATTCTTCCCTGCAATTGACATGGCCGAGTTCATTTAAAGTGACACTCAGTGGGCAACTCGACTACTTCCTCTTCTGCACTTCTCTCTTATTTTCCTCTTTCCTCACCTAAAGTTGTCGTTCATCCAAGCGTACAGAATCGGATTCCAACAAGTCGCAGTCATCGATACCACGTGCACAACAAGAAAGATGAACTTGAAGTGGTCCTTGGCAATCGTTAGCATCTTCAGATCGCGCAGAATGTTCCTGGAAGGATGATGATGATCTCTAGTTTGGAATGATCTTACTGGCTTTGGAATGATCCTTTCGAGATGCCTCCTAATACTGTTTTCCCTAGACGGGAAGCAGCGCGTGCAGACAAATTGTACTAGTTGGGCCCATTAATTCATTCTACCAGGAAGGGAAAACAATGTCAGAAGGGCACGACCATGAATTACACTTCTATTGCGCGTATTCTGAAGAGCCCCCGGAAGAGGAAATGGATGAACAATGAGCGGCTTTTGAATGCTTCTCTGGAAGAACGTGCAATATTCTGCTTCGTTTCCACTTCTAAGGATTATAGAAAAACCAGGCAATCCTGTGAAGTACTTATGCAGAAAATATACTACTTACTAGAAATGGCACACCAATTCTTTGCTATTGTTTCTATGAACAAGAGTACTTCGCTTGAATGGAGAAATTGACTCCAACTACTCGACTTTTATGTGAGGAATTGACACCTGACATTCCCACTACTTACATCATATTGAAGGGGAACCAGCAGACTCCGAAGATGACGACCATGATGATGAGCATCGTCAGTAACCTCTTTCGCCTTCTGGTCTCTACTGATCGCTCACTGAAGAGTAATACGTACTTCGCACTTCTCTATAGTTAGACCGATCATCTTCATTTCACACCCACTCTTTGGTCCGCAAATAGAAAAAAGAAAAGCAAAGAGTGAAGAGCAATCTGACCCCTCCACCCTCAAATGCAGTCGCCCACCCGTTCAATACAGTGGTCTACGCTATGTTGCATTCGAGTGCCCATCGGATACCCACTAGGAATTCCATCTCGGAATCAGTTCTCTACATTCTGCACACTCGCTAGTTAGTCTGCCCGGCTAGATAGTGTGCAGAATGGAGAGTAACTACTCACTCAACCGAGTAGTGCCCCCTCGAATTCACATCGAGTGTGTGCTACATTCCAATGCAGTTCCGCCTTCACTAGACAATTCTAGCACGTACAGCCTTGTTTCGCAACAATAACGCGTCGATTTGTGTAAAAAGATGCGAATTGAGGACTTGGTCTGATTATCGAATCTGATTTTACCTCGCCCATCGTCGACTCTCCAAAAACATCCAGATGGCCGCGTAGCTGACGCCAATGATGAAGAACGGGACGGCGAACTAAATAATCGGAATTAGAGAGAAAAAAGACAACAAAAGAAAATACCAGACAGCGATTAAAGATTACAGAATACCATCATAATGGACCATAAGTTCTGCACTGCTATTGTTTTTGGCCAGTCATTCGTTCTCATCCATTCCCCACGCAAATCAAGCAGAGATACTGTCTGTGTGTTTGCCTCATTTCACCCGCTTGCTGATGAAAAGGAAGGTGGGGGGAAGGGGCAATGCGCACGGTTATCGCCCGCCTGGCTGAGTGGTCTAGTGGTATGATTCTCGCTTAGGGTGCGAGAGGTCCCGGGTTCAATCCCCGGCTCAGCCCAACGTTTTGCATTTTGCCGACTTAGAGGGGCGCTGAGGTCGTCGCCTTCTGACGTCGCCTCTCACGACCTTGCAAGAGCCGATCTTTGTTCTCGGAAAAGTGTCCGGAGAAGATAATCGACGCCTTTTCACACAATTGACTAGCACCGCAACTTTCAGCTAAAGTGTTGTTCGAGGACATTCTGAATGGGAAAGAAATGTGGAGTTGTGAATCGTTGATAGAAGAACAAGATTAGTTTCAGATAATTCACAAAGAGAATGTGTGGGGAAACTACAACGGTCTTCCAAGCAGCATAATACATTTAAAAAAGGTGCGTCTTAATATCGTCAATATGATGGTGTATGACTCAAATTATTGATTGGTTGATCACCTGCAGCACCATGACCAGCATGCCGAAGTACCATCTCAACTCCAGGTCGCGCGGCCAGATCTCAGTGCAGATGTAGAAGCCGCAGTCGTCGATGTGCACCTTATGTGTGTTTTTGTTGTTGTTGTACAATATCATACAAATCTTCGTCAAGGTGCTTCGTTAAGGTTGGTTGTCTTCGGGTACTTTTGAGCTGTCCATCTTGGGTTCAAGAGTTTCGCTAGTCTTTTGTAATCAAAATACCACACCTAAGATCAGCTCGACCTTCTCAACTACTCTATGGTGAAAGGGGTGATGTACGAGATAGGAGAAAGGTGGGTACCTTCTTCATATGGTAGGCGTAGGGAAAGACTAGGGCGAACGAGACCACCCAGATGGAGACGATGATGGCCATGCATCTCTGGAAAAATCAGAGTTTTGAGCGAATTGTGCTCACAACAGTTATGGTTGAATGAATGAGTAGAGTTCCCACTAGACTAGAAGAGTTCCACTAGAATATATTTATGCATATGCTTTGAAAGCAACAAAAAAAATGGATGTTTTGCTTCCTCCTAGCCCGCACTGGTCTCTCAGCCTTCCGAAACCATGACTCCACTACCTTCATCGGCATTCGATCGTTGGCGTTGATGGAAGGCGAGTGACTGACGATGACACAGTATCGATCGACTGCGATCGCCGTCAGCGTCAACGTAGAGATGAATATACTCATCCCCTGTAATCGAATATCTCTCCCTCTCTCCGCAACCCTCCCATTAGATGATGGTCTCCATTTCACGGAGGAGCCACTGTTCACACAGGCACAGATGGAAAAAGACACGACGACAAAGGCCACAGGGGTATTTTCTCATTAGGAAACGAGAAGGAAACGGATTTGGTTTCTGACCTGGAAGAGCGGGAATCCCTGACAGAGGAGCTCGCCCCACACCCATCGACCCATCCATGTGTACGTAGGGGTGAGCCACAGGGATCTGGAAACCATAGTGAACTTCCCTAACAGAATCTTGGAGCAAAGTGGATTGCGCAACTAAATTCCGACCCTTTGCTAGATAGGAGAACGATCATATCAACAGGCAATTAGCGCCAGATTTTCTCGTCTCCGAGCACTTTTGAGCAGTCAATCTCGAGTTGGCATTTCGCCGACACAACAACACAATATTATGATCTTCTCTATTACTAGGATCAAGTAACTGAATACTGAAGATCGTCTTACGTGAAGTTAACGATGAGATCGGAGAGGGCTAGGTTGGTGATGAAGATGTTCGTGACCGTCTGCATCGTCTTCTTCCGCGCCACCACGAAGATGACGAGCAGATTGCCCGACACGGCAGTGACAAAGATGAGGCAGTAGAGGGAGAACAGGAGAAACTGCACCAGTGGATGCTCGAGGAGTGTCTGAATGAACATGATTAGTCATAATGCCGAGCCATTCTCCGCATAGAATGTCGATTTTCTGCAACCCCCCCCTCTCCCCAACGAATCGCCAAGGAGCGACGTACCTTCCATCAGCAACTTTAAGAAAATTACCAAATCTCTTCAACCCCCTTAATTGATGGAATAAGTATTTTTATTTGTATAACTACTGATTAGGAAAACAACCAGGCCTTGCTTGAGTAGAATGTCAGCTCCCGGAACTTCTCAGAATCCCAAACAACTCATTTTGAGTTCCAATAACACTCGTCCCTCTTCCATCTCCGACCACCGACCAACCACTCGCCCTTCATTTCCTTCCACACAATGTCTGGATCCCCTCCCCGTCCCCATGCACTGCTTGCATGTCGTCATTTACGGAGGGCACTGTAGCGCTTCCTATTCTACTAGAAGCTGTTGTAGTATCACCAATATTCGACGAAAGCGAGACATAGATGAATGGGAGAATATAGCCGAATAAACGTTCTTATGGAGTCTTATACAAACACATATTGTCTGCGACAATCCCCGGGATATTTGTAGTCGTGATGTAGGCTAAGGTAAGGTAGATGTTATTCGATCTATTTTCTCACCTTCAACCAGAGTATAGGGCCCTACCGGGTACTTTCCCCTTGTTCGATGACCATACCAGCTCCCCGGAAACCTCAGCTACCATTCTTTCCATAGCGGGCCCATTTAATACTTGTCTATTCTAGGAATCGTCCCATTCGAGAGAGACAGAGAGACATACGGGTTGTTGTTGGGCCGCCGCAGCCCACACTTGTTGTCTTATTAGTGAATCCTTTTTGGCCGGTTCTGCCCCCCCCCCTCTTCCGTTCATTAGTCTGATTAGAAGCAGAGCTCCGTCGGAATCCGCAAGTGTTTGCCTCGCCTCTCCACGACCCATGCCTAGTGATGCCGAATCTAATAGTACGCTCTCTCCGCTCAGCGCACTATCTCACCGGCTAGAACAATGAGCGAAGGTGCAGAATGGAAAATACTACTCTCGATTTGGCAACACTAGCCCCATTTCTCGATTGCAGAACACGAGGTCGGCATCCACAACAAGACTACAGTGACACTTGAGTGACGGAGACATCTTCCCCTCCCCCTCCTTACTCCTTCCCTTCCTGTGCAACCCGAACCCCCAAATCGGGGGCACAAAACGGAAATTAAAGTTCTCTGATCGTCCTCTTCTTACCCATGCTTCCTCGTGTTGAAAGCACGCTCACAATTACACCTAAACCAGTCTCTCAATATGCTAAGATATCCGACGACAGACTCGTATTAATACACACCCAAAATTGTCACGTCCCCTCATCTAATGAGCGAGACGCTTATATTCGAAATTGAACAACCCTAACTTTGGCCGGTCATCCTTACTTGGCTCTTTCATTGATCTTCGAAAGTAAAGTGGAAATAATGGGGAGGATAATGAGGAGTGATCGCAAAACGGACACGACTCTCTCCCATTGGTAAGCTCTTCTGACTGTCAGAGAGAGAGATGAGAGAACAGGCGAAATGAGGAGAGTCGGATGCTGCTTTGCCATCACCCTGAGCCAGACTTACATCCTCGATGATGCATACGGGCAGGCGGCGAAAGCTGCTGTTGAGCAGCGAGAGGGAATACGTGTCGTTCTCCTCCTCCATTTGACCCCGGACGAGGACTTACGCCTCTGCCTAAAATGAGCAGAGTAAATACGAGCTCAAGGACCGAGAGTGGAAGGCGCGAGAAGTGAAAGAGGCAATGAATAATGGAGCAGGGGACATTCGCGGTGAGCAAGTTGCTGGTGGTCCCAAATAGTACAGTAATAAGTACAGTAATCGTCCCCTCATAATCTTCGACCTCGTTTTCTCAATACATTTTCACTGCAATAGGCCTCTCGGGGTGAATGAAAGGCCTCTGAACGTCAGCCGAGCAGCCTTTTCCTCACTTTTGGCCATTGAAATAGCGGGTGGCTAAAAGTTCTCTCCCCCTCCCCTCCCAGCCCCCTCCTCTCAAATGTATACAACATTTAGCGCGTAAGAAAGGAAACTTCCGGAATTCAGAAACCTCTAAGGAAGTGTGGGAAGGAGGGCTGCAGCGCACACACTCTGGCATTCAATCGCAGCCGAAGTAGCGAGAGGGGAATAGATAGATGGGAGAATAATCTCCCCGGAAAGGTTCGTCGTCGTAAACGGAAGGATTGCGAGCACACGCAAGTGATGGATGCCTGATGCTTTCCTTCGCTAATATCATGAGCTCAGTGACTGCGTGGGGGAATTGGCAATATGATGTCTCTCGAGGAGGCTTGGAGGCTTAAAAGCAACCCGACAAGTGATAGGAAAAGCGGGGGACGCGAGGGCAGAGATTGCACTCGAAATAGATGACGAGTTGCTCCTCGCGTAATGAAGCGAGTAATGAAAGCCGAAAGCCCCATCCCAGGGCGGGGGACGAGTAACAGCGGAAATGAGAAGGCACATGCTAGTAGAGCTTTACCTCGAAAAGGTGATATCCGATGACTGGGAGTGAGATCTAGACGAGGCTCCACCCCCCTCCCCCCCCTCCCTCTTCCCCGTCCACTCTCCTCCCCCCTCGTCCCTTCACGTTTCTCATCTAAGAGACTTGAAAGGGGGAAGCTGTGCGTTGGTGGTGGAGGAGTAAATTGCGGGAGGAGGATCTGTCTAGATATTGGTGGAGGCGTGGTTCGTGTATTCGCTCAGATTGCCAGACTCCCCACTGCGACAAGAGTATGACGAACTACAAATTGGATTCCGCCCAGATTCGAGAGCGGGGATGTTCGAAGTGGAGAAGAGAAGCGTTAGATATGTTTCTGACAAGTCAGAGAACGCTGCTGACCTAGCATATCCGGTTGCTGAGAGAGAGAATCAGTCAGGATGATTGGAATGAGTGACAATCTGCGACTCAATGCGATCGCTAGGAACTTTGAGTCCAGACAAGGCCCCGGTCGAATCTGATTTCCGCTCCGTGAAAGAGAAACGTGGGGGAACGGGGAAAAACACTTTTGAATAGAACGGAGCAAAGAGACACAATGATTATCGTGCTTTATGATCTTGATAATCACGCTGGGTGACTCGGAGTGATTAGAGCGGGAAATGAAACGGAGAAGAATGGGCTGTTTGTTTGAGGAGAGCGGTTAAGACGAGGCGTATGAAAAAGAGAGGGTGGGAAACAATCGGGGTGATGAGTGGAGGGAGAGCCCACGCAAATAGGATTACTTACCAGAGATGGCGAATAAATTCATCGCTATTGTTCCTCACGAATACAATGCTTGAGTTTAATGGCATTGAACAAAACTTGAGTTTTCAATGAGGAATTGAGAAATTATTTGAAATAATGATTATTACTTACCCAAGAGAGAAGGTTCAGTCTACAGCGGAATGTGGAAGAGACCGGAATACTTGAAATGTTGATGAACGAAAGCAGAGACCACATCAGAGAGCGTGTTTAGACCACGGCAAAGTAAGCAAATTTCTTATTTATTTTGTGCGTGAAGATGGAGAAAGGGAGAGGGGGATATCGTAGCATGTCCAGGTACTTTTGTAGGCAATCATTAAAAATGATAAGGGATCGATCAACAACGAAAAACAGCTGTGGAGAATAGAGAATTGATTTGGCATTAGTGTTACTTACTCCCAGGGAGGCAAGGGGGTTGTTCACTCGACAGGATGGAGACATAGTTGAAAAGGTTGCAGCAGGAACGCTCTGATGATCATGCTATACTGTAGCTGTTCTCGTATTGCTCGAAGAAAAAGGAGACGACGTACTGCCCTCTATAAATACAGATCTTCGGAAAGACCCGGGTGGTGGTCCATCCAAAACAGACTGGGGTCCGAATATACCGTAATATTAGCCGTATTAGTATTAGTCTCGTCTGGTCCGTGCGCGAAATACGTTTCATCTAGCAGTGGAGCGGGGAGGAGGGGCACATCATGCCGCACTACACTCACGATTATTACGTTCGGCCCTCATTCCCCTTATGAAACCGCCTCTCACATTCGGAACAATGGGGAGGAGTTCGGGAAAGAGGAAAAACACTCGAGAAAAGCTTTCGCGCGCCCCGCGATTTCCTCACTGCAGAATCACTTTTGACAACGAGCTTTTTTAAACGACCAGCCAGACTTACTAGGGTGAAATGGGATTGTGTGAAGAGAGATTAGAAGATAAAGAGGCCTAACTCTTGCAGGGAAGAGATCTTTCATCATCTCTTCAGCACGCGATCAGAAAACGAAAAAATCATCCGTTCCGGGAAGGGATTTCAGATTATTCTCTCTCTCAAAAGGTTGATGCAAATATGAAATGAAGGGTCTGCTTGAGTCACGGCACAGTAAGCCCCTACACCGTGACCGTTGCTTGTATTAGCAAGCAGTTGGGGAAGGAGGGACGATGGGGGGAGGGGTGACGAGTAGGTTGGCATAATATGGCGAGTGCGTGGCGTGAGGACCGTAGTGAGAGAAAGAGGACATATACAGACACAAATGAGGTTCGTATAGAGGGAAGAAACACCCAGATGGGGGGGGGGAGTCTGTGGCGATAATTATGTCTGGAGAGCGTCCAATTTCCGCCATAACATACTTGAGACTGCCTTTTTTTCATTGATTAGGATAAATGAGTGCGATTATGATTCAGGGTCTCACGTTGGTTTGGGGAAAAGGGAACGACGTGATTGTTTGAAAGGACGACGATGCCTTTCTCTCTCTCACTCTCTCTCTCTCTCTCTGAGACGTGTGTGTTTGCCGTGAATATTATCACGAAGGACGAAATGCTAATAGCGATGAGTTCGGTCAGTGAGCAGTGCATGCAATGAGAGATTGAGTAGAAGAAGCGATCACAAAGTGATCCACTATGACAAATGAAAAAGGCCTGTACATCCCAGACTGTGCCCAAAACCGGGTAAATATCTGATTGGAACCATTTATTCACGACTCGAGAGTGAGATAACTCGGTAGACACGACCTCTAGAAACTAGTTATTATGCTTAATTTGTGCCTGGATAAGAAGGAAAAACGAGTGGACGCTCCTGAAAACATATGAAAAGAGAGGAATAGTGAACGCTTGGGCGGAGTTAACATTCGCTGATGGAGAAGGGGGAAGAGGGATTGGTAAGCAAATAACAAATAGGGAATGGGGCTAATTTTAAGAGGGTTATCAGCCACGGGATACAGTAAAGGCAGCGAGCGGAATCGAGTGGTCACCCCAAAGTCAGAATGGTGTTGAAGCCGTATGAAAGTCCGATGAACGATGAATAACCTCGTTTTAGAGAAGGGAGGAGGAATAATCAGGGGAAGATGGTTGGTAACTAGGAGGGGGATGGGGAGGGGGTATAGTGAGAAGAGGCAGAGGGGACAAATGCATGCAATGTGTGGGTCTTCTAGAGGGAGAAATCGGAGAGTGCATTGGGTCTTTGAGACCGAGGTGCGTCAGCTAATAGGGGGATGGGCAGAAGTACAGATTGAAAAATACAAAGATCCGGAAGGTGAGGATCACTCGGGTTTGGCGGATCGGAGTATGTGGCGATCGGGCACGACCAGAATGGAGGAGGCTCGGGGAAAGACGTAGGTCACGGCGATCAGAGCCATGTTAATGAGAAGAAAGCAGATGACGAGTTGCGATAGGAGCACGATTCCCTGAGGAAAATCCCTGATTATTTTAGAGTAAGTTTACTCGATAAACTACCACTCATGATTATTGAGGAAAACTAGCGCAAGCTGCTCAGGAAAACGGCTGACTCGCTGAGTACTCTCTCCATTTCGCACAGTCTCTCTTCTCAGAATCACACCTGCCATGCGACGGATACGCCTGGTTTGGCCAGAAGGCGTCGGGCGATCTCTCTCAGTCGGTCGGGGACGAGTCCACTTATGGAGGAGCGACGGGCGAACGTGCGCTCGAGAAGCTCCGCGACTTCCTGAGACAACAACATCCTCATTGACCAGCGCGGCATGTGCGAATATATGGAAAACATGAGGTTCAGATTCCGTTTGTTTTTCTTCGTTCTTGGAAATTTTCTGTGCCCAAAGTGCAGTGTGTCTGCTGAAGCCCCTGGTTTATTAGGAAATGAGATAGTCTCGGGCCCTGGGATTAGGGTTGTCATAATGAAGAATCCGTTTCTGTATTCGGCGCACTCTCTCGTTACCCGATAGGTCTAGAGTGTGTGCAGAATATGAAAAATTATTCTTCATTCTGACATCCCGAGTCGGAATTCGAGAGAGAGAGATATCGAGAGAGAGAGAGAGAGAGAGAGAGAGAGAGAGAGATATGTTCACTTCTCTCAATCTCTGCTCACCTGGGGACTCTTCATCGACGTTTCCGGCACGTAGACTACCGTGAAGAACGCGTAGAAGACGTTGCCGACGACGAAGGGGATCAGCACCTGCGAGAGGGAAGAGATTTCAACCCAATAGAACAAAGTTGCTTATTTTGATTCAAGCCAACGCATTGGCTAGACCGAATTCATATTTCAAGAATTGCCGAAATTTACTGGATTTGGGTTGTTTTGCATCCCTAATGCAGAGGAACGAATTTACAAATCCTGATTTTTTCCTAGTAATCTCGGATGTCCCCATAGAAGGAAAACGTAATGTGCACCTGCCTACGTTCTTTTCCTTTTTTTGCGGTTTGTTCTATTCAGGGTCATTTCAGATATGGGTCTGCTACTCGGAAAGAACCTTTCTTGGAAAACAAGGAAGTGCACCTCACCTTGTCCGTTCCGAAGAAGTTGATGGCAGACAGGAGGTAATTGAGCAGAAGTCCGCCGAAGAGACTCTGGAATCAGAAAAAGATGAAGAAACATCCCGTCTTCGAGACGGGGCTCGCTAGACATCACTGCTAGACAAGTGCATCTTATCTCGGGCATTATCTGATCATGTACTATCTATACGATTAATTCCCGGTTATCTCGGAAGTGATGCCTAGCCAGAAGAGCAAAGTGCCTGCTTCCAGCCTGTGGTTTGGGAGTGATGCGAAAAATGCTGATGTTCTAGTTGTTATCCTCCTCTCAGACTCATCCCCCACTTCAGACTGTCTACGTGCTTTCTGCCTTCGCGTTTTTCTCGCCTATTATACGCGAAGAGCACAGAGGACATCATATGCATATAGGCGAGGCTCCAGCGAACGCCCGAAGAACCCACATACATAATATACTAGATAGAGTTGTACACTAGACATACTGTAGGGCCTTCAGTAAGTCTAGGCACTCCATAGCTCGCAATAATTTTGAAAACAGAACAAGAGTGGTGAATCGTCAGGGGCAATCTGCGGAAAGATAATGTGCGATTTGTGCTTGTCCTTTTTTGTAGTTGTAGTTTAACTGTGTGTACCTGGGCGATTCCACACATAGCCGTGCCCAGTATTCTGTCCTGGTACAGAAACAGCTCGGGAACGATGGTGAAGGCGCTCTCCCCCGCAACTCCCGCCATGCAGAGATCGATGGAGGCGAGAAAGGGAAGCAGACAGGAGGATAAGGAGACGGAAGAGTGATCTGAAAAGACAGTCTGAACAGATATTATATTCTCCTTCCTCCACCCCCCACATGTACAAATTCATTATATTCTACCTCTCTCTCAATACAAATAGTTTTATAGCCAGATGTTTCACGCCAGGAAACCGAATATAAGAAAAAAAATTATATTTCCCTCATTCGATTGTTTACCAACCACAGGCTGGACTTCACTTGTCAAGGAAGCACGTCAAAATGAGCTCGTGTCAAGTCATGTCAAAATGGAATCTCAGCTGTCGTGCAGCGATGAGGGAGCATCTACATATTCTATGATCTTCCACACGCCCCCTCGGCCTCCCACAACTCAGGAAAAAACACGCGGTGGCAAATCAGCAGAAAATAATGCGCCGGGATTTCTGCACATTACTTGCGCTAATGTGCGATCAGTGAGAGTCGTTTTTTTCTCTTTCGTTCGGTCTGATGGATGCTGTTCTAAGTGGTAGGGATGGCATTTCGTCCCTAAATAATGCACGGTCTATCACAACTATAACGTATGGATGACATACTAATTGAACTCACCTTTGGCTGAAAACCGAAGCGAGAAGATCGAGACGGCTCCTATTATGGCAGAGACGAAAGTGGGAAAGACGAGCAACGTCTTTCGCGGAAACTTCTCGAAGATTGAGATCAGCCCTGGAAGATCCGAAAATCACCCAAATGCCAAGAGTACTGGTAGATGTTTGGCATTCATCGCTGCATTTATTCACACATTCTATTGTTCTTCTTCTTACAACCCCCACCCTTACGCCTCCCCCCACAATAATACCACTTGTGCGGATAAATCTCTTTTATGCTATTATTTTGCTAGTTGCCAATCCTTTTCTAACAACACATTGATATCATCCTTACCAATCGACATGATCGACTGAGGCAGGGACATCACCAGCGACGCCTTCTGGGCCGCCGACACTCCAAATCCGTGCCGCTCGAAGATATGGGTGGAATATGAGATCCATAACTGGATATTAAAGAGATCAAAGATCAACTTTTGCACTGGTCCCTACCCAGTCGTCGAGATGCACCAGCGAGTGGAGGACGCATCCGACAAATAGCGGTCGCAGGAATCTAGGTTCCCTCATGCGCGACTTTGGAGTAATTGATTGGACTGGATGTCCGAGTAGGGCCTCCTTATCCTCCCTCGAGTCTCTCCTCTTGGTCGTCGGTCCACCGTTCGCATTCAAGTCGACGTCATCACTCTGGAATAACTTACAATTTTAGAGATCAAAGATCAACGTTTGCGCCTGCTTGAGCATCGAGAGAGTGTGCTGAATGAAAAGAGCTGTTCTTCATTCAGACACTGCTACTCTGGAAAAGCAAGTCAACATGTCTCATTGAGTGGTTGAGTGGGAGTTGTTCTGTGGACGGATCTCTGACTAATGTCCGTCTCGTGTGCGCGCTGTTTTTCCTGTATCCTCTCATCTACCATCCCTGAGTCACAATCGTTTCCGGGACGAATCAGGCATTTTATGTAAAACGTGTCTCTCCACGGATACGATGAGGATCTTGATCTCACATGTGCCATTTCCGCCTGCATATCCGAGATGGTCTTCTTCGCGTCGGTGGGCGACTGATAGTAGTCGAGCGAGGCCATCGCCAGGTCTGTCCGGTGCTCCATGAAGAGATACCTAAAGTGAGGAAACGGGTAGATGATATCGCCTAGTCCAGGCAATTGTGTCTTTCATTTTGTCTTACACTGTGAAGAGATCTAAATTTATCCGAGCAGGACTACACCATTTCCAATCTCGCAGACAAATCTGACAGGAAAAGGTCAATCCAACGCAAATATATATATCAAAACAGGAGAGTGCGAAAGCCCTCGCAGTGCACTGTATCCATAACGTACGGGAAGTGGCGTGGATTGATATCCCTTTCCCATAACTCAAGGTGGAGTAAAAGTTATTGATTTCAAGGAACACCTGGCTATTGTAGCGCTAAGACGGTGGTTAATGGGATAACAAACCTGGGCGATTCGGGGGCTCGCAGAAGGAGTAGAAGTGAGGGGATGAGGACGAGAATAGGAACGGCCATGGCCCACGGCCATCGGGCCTCGTTGCCTGGAATTGGGTTTATTAATAAATAAATTATTATTTATTATTTCGTATGTTTTGTCGATTATCTGACTGATGACGGAGCGTGCGAAATGGAGAAATCCTTAGATACCCTACCTAGAATCTCCTCCAGAGAGATCGTCATGCTGAGCAGTTCTCCCACGCACGCGAACACTGTCTAAAAATATTATTATTTTTGGATTTCAATATTCTTTCATAATCTTTGATGTTCAGATTTCCTGAATTCAGAACAAGCCACAAATATATTACGGGGAAAAGTGGCGAAACATCTGTACAGGCTTTCTCCCACTCAGTATTGCGCATTCTAAAGATCTCATCTTTCAACTGAAAATACTAGGGAAAACGCCTCATTTATTTTCTCAATCGTTTGTCGCTTTCAAACAATGATTCCGCAATCTGCCCACCATAGTGGCCAGCACGGTGCCTCTGCATCGGCGAGGTGGCAACTCGAGCAGCATCACCGTTCCAGCGGTCTGAAACGACTCAATTGGTCTTTGAACTTTGGTCTCCTTTCTCTCAATAGTTGATCCCAATAACATCATTTCGAAAACTGTTCGGGATCATTCATCTCTGTCCCCTCCATCCCCACCTGTACAATCCCCTGTCCACATCCATTGACGAATCGGCCGAGATGAGCTGCGGCTAATCCGCCCGGCACGAGCATTATGATGGAGGTGAGGAGAACCCCGACGATGTTGAGGACCATCCCGAGGAGCACCTGCAAATGGGGATAGGCTAAGGTCTACCCAATTGCTAGGCACGTATATTATTGTACCAGGTGAGTATCTTTGTATTATCCAACTGTAGGAAAAGGTCGGTTGAAAAGAAAGGGACCCATTAAAATTGATTTTTTTCTTCGTCACTGATTGAATATGCTATTTTCAGTCCAAAGTACTCACAGTTTCATTATCCAACCAATTCGATCGAATGACGACCAGGATTACTCTCCATAATCTGACCGTGGCCTTCATGTTATTCTCGGATTCTCCCTTCTCTCACCTGTGGTTTTCGACCCCATCGTCGAGATAGGAACGTGGACAGGAGGCAACCGAGTGCGAGACCGTACATCCGAAGAGACACCATCAACTCCCATTTGCGACTGCCTGCATGAGTCCAAAATCCAGTCCAATTGTCATTCAGCCCAAAGATCCATTTCTAGTGATTGGATGTTTGTCACACTTGAATAGTACAGTAGATCAAGGAAGCCTGTACTGAGAAAATCACCTGTGTACGAATGACTACGAACGAATGTTATGTCAATGCATGGTAGATTGCTCGTAGATCTCTAATCTTTGGAGTAGAATCGCCTATCTAACGACGCGTTAGCTACAGTTTCTATCGCATAAGCACTAAATAAATATTCACTGCCACTAAATCGCTGACACACTGGTTTGATGCAACATCAGAGACGAAAAATATTCGACTTCTTCAGTTCTTATATTTTGTATCCCTCATCTTACCGAAAACATGGTGAGCTATTCAGTGAAGCACGAGAGAATCGATTCACTTCCTCATAAATTCTATTCGTTCTTTCTCTAGCACTCCAGACATCACGTGAATTGCCGTGCGTCTATTTGCACTCACCCTCCTCCTCGCTGCCGTAGTGTTTGATGAGGAAGGTACCGGCGGCAGGCAGCAGATTATCGACCACCCCGTCCAGATACAGCTGGAACAACAGCCGCAGTGATGTCTGCTCGGGTTTCAGCTCTCTCCATTCCGCACACTCGACCGGTCTACTGGTGAGAGAGCGCGCAGAATGAAGAGAGTCATTTATGGCTACGCCATCCCTACGCCAAGTTGGAACAACAACCGACTCAGTCATGCGAATGGAAGATAAAGAGAGAAACGTGGCAGCAAAAACCATCCCCAACAATAAATCACTGAATCCTTCTTTTTTTTTCAAGCTCGGGCCACATGGAGATTAGAGATGACAAATCGTAGTCCATATTTCTTGAATTCTTTCTCTGACCCACAAAAGATCACACGAATTGAGGAGATTCGGTTACGATTCAATATCATTCACAGACTATGGGTAGAACTGATATTGGGTATAGGAGTATGCTGTTTGGGCTTGGTCAATTTGGAATTTTGTGAACCTGTGTTGCACCCGAAGTTGTAAGACAACCCCTAATTGCCTCAAACTCAGAGCTGAGTGGGATGGGCCAGCTAGTCTTACCATGAAATGGGATCCGATATTGATGGAGACGACGACTTGCACGAGTCGCCACGTGGGCGAAGAGCCCATCGTGAATCCAGCGAGTAGGCTCATCTGAAAAAAACTAACTCTTCAAACGACCAAATTATTCTCGCTCCTTCCCCTATTATGCGAGATTGATGCCATTAGGGTTGACCATTGCAGCATCTCTTCATTTTCCACCTTTTCTAACATGCGAGAAATTGTGTGCAATAAAAAGAGCCATCTCTGCCTATCCTAATAGTCATCTGTTTTCGATGCAATTTCTCCAAATAGACGTGACTCTTCCATGAAACGTCACATACATGTTGCTTTCATTCAGTGTAAAACCCGTGATTTTCCGGGACACGGGAACAGATGGTTTCGGTTTAGTCAAGAAGTCTAAATGGCTCACTCACTTGCGTTCACTTCCATCTGGTGTCGAAGAATGGTGAAGGAGCATGGAATTGAAGAGAAGGAAGGAAGGGAAGAGGAAGGAAAGGGGATCTGAGATGAGAGGAATTAAAATCAGGTACACGAGGGCCGCACCGGGTGTTACAACAAAACGTATTGGACAATTGAAAGGGCAATCAAAAAAATTGATATGAAGAGAAGAAAGCCGAAACAGATAGAGAGCAACTGAAGGAAGGCGAAAGGGAAATCAGCCATAATTTCGCCCAATAAAGGCGAAAGAGGAGGGCGCAATGCGGAAATCTGGAAGTCACTTTGAGAAGAAGGAGAGACGAGAGAGGGACCAGGACTGGGCAGGGGCAAAACGGGAAAAATCCCGTAAAAAGGGGAGGAAGAGACATATTATTCCTCTATTCAGGCTCGAATCTGCCCCGTTCATCTTGTCAGGGAGGATATAGAGGAGAGAATGGACACGAATTATGAAGATGGATGGCCGAGGAGGCGTGTCTCCAGAGGGAATGTGACGCAGAGAAAGTGGGCGCATTTTGGGATGATTCGCCATTTTTGGAATGATCCGGATCGCGCATTGCCTACGTTGCGCGACTGCAGCGAGATCTCAAAGCTGGATAAGTGCGCGCGGCGCGATTTCACTCTTGAAGCAACATTAAAGAAAGACTCGAGACAAAGAAGCGAAATGAGAGAGGAAAAGGAGTGGGAGGCACATGAACGGCCGACGCATCCATTAGAAACATGATAGTTACGTGCGGCGGATTTCCACGATGACGGGAAAGGACAGCCTAATAGTGACGGCAAATCGGAACTCGACTCTCCTCAACCCGCGTACTATATCACTGAACAGAGATACGAGAGAGCGTGTGAAATGAAGAGAGTCTGATTCCGATTTGCGGTCACTAGCGCCGAATGATTGAACGTCGGCCGGGAAGAAGGAGGAGGAGGAGGAGGAGGTTCCTCTAATATGACAAAGAGTCGGGGAATGTGGCAGCATTCCCTCTTCCATTTCTTCCGTTTGATCAGACTGTCCTAGTTCTCATTGGCACCTTCAAAGGGAAAGTGATGGGGGAGGAGGCGGCAATGTGGGTGATCCGATTAGCGGCGGGTGGAAATAGACAGCGATTGGGCAGTAGGTGCGATTATGAACGATAGGGAAACGATAGCGCAAAGGTGGTTTGAAACAACTTGTGTATAGTGGCAAATAGTGATGGCAAATCGGAAACTTCTCTCCTCAATTCCTGTGTTCTCTCGATTTTTAGAGACACGAGAGTGCGTGCGAATTGAGGAGCGTCGAGTTCCGATTCAACAATACTAGTGGCGAGAGGATGGGAGGATTGACTGAATCCTCACTCGTGTGTTTATGACAAC
Organism: Pristionchus entomophagus; assembly: GCA_036245825.1. Taxonomy (NCBI): domain Eukaryota; kingdom Metazoa; phylum Nematoda; class Chromadorea; order Rhabditida; family Neodiplogasteridae; genus Pristionchus; species Pristionchus entomophagus. The sequence goes on from BTSX01000006.1 coordinate 31,488,169, forward strand.
TGGGAAGAGAACGCTGCGGGAATCGAGTTAACAGCACGAAATGAAGAGCATCTGCCAAAATCCGGGAAAGAAAGTGAGGAAGGAGGTGCTTGATCGTTATCGCTCGCTTTTCTCTCTCGCCTTGGGCATTAATCCTCGTCCACATGCAGAATGGCGTGCGTCCGATCACACCCAAAAGCTGATTCATACTCCATACGTCACACCCTCTTTTATATGTCCGACAACCCCCGCAAAGTGACTCTCGCGTACTACTCTGGGTGCGTTGAGTTTACATTTAGATGGCTCCCATCCATCAAGAGGAGTGTTTAGAATTCGTGCGGAAGATAATCAAAAGGGAGGAGGGAAGTCATTCGGGGAGTGGCCCCGTATTTTTAGTGTGCGCCCGATTGCATGTAGCATGCGTCAGATTGTGTGAATGCCGTCAGTCGAATTGTGAGTTGGGGCTGGCAAATAGTGATTTTGACTTTCTTCATACTGCACACTATCTCATTTCTCTGACCGGCGAGATATGCAGAATGAAGAGAGCCAAAAGCGAATCAACATCCTACTGGCAAATGAGTATTACACTGACGAGTGAGGATGATACATAGGCGAGCTGATGAACACCACGAGTCGGGGAATCGTTCAATAATCATCAGATCTTGCCATTATTATCTTGTTATGCGATGTTAAAAAACTGCGAAAAGATCCGATTTTCGATGTTGGTCCTGTTAAAAAATGCAAAGATCCGATCTTTGATTTGAATTCCCGCATTTTTCTATCTCAGCTCCCAGTGGGGCTAGAGACTAAATTTTAACAGCAGCTTGAAAATGTCAAAAGAAGTCCAGAAACCAAATTACAAGTCGCTAGTTATCCTAGAAGTCGAGTTATTCGTAAAACACGAAAACTGCGGTAATTACAACGTTAAAATCTTAATTTACGAATAACTCGGATTCTAGGATAGCTAGAGACTTGAAATTTGATTTCCGGACTTCTTTCAGCATTTTCGAGCTGTTGTTAAAATTTCTAGTCTCTAGCTCCACTGGGAGCTGAGAAAGAAAAATGCGGGAATTCAAATCAAAGATAGGATCTTAGTGTTTTTTTTAACAGGACCAACATCGAAGATCGGATCTTTTCGCCGCTTTCACCACTTTATCGATTTATTTCATTGCCCACCTTAGCAACTGGTGAATAGCTGATTCATAGGGCCACAAGAAATAATTTTTTTGATTGATCGGTTCAATTTATTTGCATCTGCGAAATTCCATCGTCATCTGCAAAATGACACTAAATTTCCTTTGATTCAAATTTAACCTCATAATCCATTTAAACTACTCAGCACACACCCAAACTGAGTACGATTATAACCAATTAGTATCCTAAAGCCATTTTTAATAATATATAAATAAAAGAAATAAATACAATCAATTCCCAATTAGTCCAGAGTACGGTAATTCCAGAGCAGAATGGTCGCAAGGGCTATTATTTCGTATGTTGCTTCCTGTTTCTCCGTTAATTACTCGTTTAATTGCTATCAATTTGTGGTTATTTTTATTGAATTGCGTGCACATTATCTTGCTGGTCATTTGAAAACCCGATTAACCTTCTTCCTATTGCAGATTATGAGTGAAAAGGCCGTGAAAGAGCTCGTCACCGATTTCCTCCAATTGAAGGGACTCAATGACGTCGGCCTTCAACTGACTCTCGCATCAGACGCGAAACCAGCCAAGGTAGGCGTTTTAAGCACTTTTATGATTCACTCGTTTGATATTTGCTTGTTTGATAGCTCGGTAATAGTTGTCGATTGACCGATTGTTCAAGCTCTTTTGAATAGGTCACTTCTCAGGACCGAATCGTGAGTGAACTGCTCGATCTGGTGGACAATTTGAAATGGGCCGAATTCCGCGCGAAGTGGGAGTCACTCAATGAGCAAATATTCGCGTGTCTAACCTCGGTGAGTGGCGCTTTTCCTGATCTTATCATGGATCTTTTGAACACAAAGTGACGCGCGATTGCTCATAAGCTGTTCAAATCCATTGTCACTGCCAATAATTATAAACTATTAGTATTTCAGGACCAAAGTGCTCTAGCAAGCGAACTGGAAATCGACCTCCAGAAATTGTACTTGATCAGGTGAGCTAATCTCAGTATTACTGCTGTTTTGCCATGAAATAATAACCTTTTAATCTGAGCTTTGTCACTAAATTGTACACGAACAAGCACCTATCGAGTCTTTCCATCCCTAGCTGAATCCAGAGACTTTATCTACTGTTCTTTCCCGTTTGACGCCTTTAGTTGGGCGCGCCCATTGCACTACAGATTTCGAAATATCTACTAAAGATGAGGAATTGACTATTGTATCCAGGTGTATCTCGAAAGGAGAAAAGAAGCGATGCCTCGCTTTCTTCACCGAAATGAGCGCGTTCATTGAGGACAACAAAGCCTGGAATGATTGGCTGTGTCAGTTTCCCTTTCCTCCTACGCTTATCTAGTAAAATGTGATCAGACAGCAAACATGCGTATATCAGTTTCCTGGAAAACCCGCAATGCGAATTTTACCGTGGATTCAATAATAATTATTATATTAACGTATTTGAGGTTAACTCAGTGGAAAGAAAGGAGTGGGGATAAGCATAAAAGATGAAGAGTACATAGTTTGGTCATATTTTGGCATAATAGTAAATCGTTTTACTGGCAAGTTTAAAGATGTTCCACTTACGTCTCTATTCCAGGCCTTCCATACGTGGCTGAACCGCGCGATCTCGAGCCGTTCAAGCGATACTTCTCGAAGCAATGGAGAGAGGTGAGAAGATTAGTCCAATCCGCCGCCCATCGGATCTGCAAGTGACGAATGCGTGGTGTTTATATTTGATGTGTGATAGCTAGAGAGAAAAAACATAAAAAGCAGTTATTGAACTACATTCTAGTTACATCATAGAAGAATAGTGGGAGTAGATATTATCATCTGTCCGCCTGGTTTGAACTGATTATAGTAAAAAAAGGAACACAAAATGAAATGATATGATAATTCCAGGTGTTCGCGCTATCGCTGCACAACTTCTTCAACGTGATTCTGAACTCTCGCTCTCGGTCGCTGCTCTCTCTCCTGGCCGAGAGGAGAACCGAGCAGAACTCGGGAGCCATCTCACCCTCGGTAAGTTACTCAGCGCTCAAACAACTCGGTACAATAGGGCAAACCCTACGTCCGTAATTTTTTTTTACACCAATTTTTTTCTTTTTTAATGTCCGATGTTTTATGGCAATTTTTACACGGATATTTGAACCTTGAAGTCACTACTGTTCAATCTAAGGGTGGAGAATAAGATGCGGGAGAGGAATGAATAAAATGACGATCGAACAAAGATCCGGGAAGAATTCATCGGTCGATTTGATGCATGAATCAGCGTCCAAATGGCACAGCGCCTTTGCGCTGTTTCCATTCCTTGTGATAGTGCGTTTAACTCTTTTCCCTTTTGTCTGTTTGCTTAGAGATGATTTCTAGGCAGATGAGTGCATTCGGATTATACTCTACACCATTTGCATACGAGAGATAACTTGATGATTATCGATCTAGTGCCTGATTTAAAATATTTATTAGAACTGTAATATTAGTGTATATTTATTATAACTATAATATTTGCAGAGTTCGTTCTCGGAGGGCTTCTTCCCGGAAGGGGAGGCGCTCGGGAGTGAGCTAGTGACGGCGATGGGAAGTCTCGACGAGGAACTGCTGGATGAATTCGCCGTGATCGCTCAGTTAGTTTATCACTCAGTTTTACCTTTCGTTATCCGTTGCCTCTCTTGTCCACAACTGATAAAAGACGTGTGTACACTGAAAATTCATAGAATTTGAGTTAAAACCTGTAAAAGAGCCCAGCTGAATTACGTTATTGCGCTGAACTAATTTACTTACCGTAACCCAATCATATAGTTGTACTTTAATTTCCGGACATATGAGTGACATTCTGAGATTTTGAACATATGTGTGCACATGCGTGGAACTAGATGAAAAGGTCGATTCGAGGGATCGGCTCCATACTTCCACAGGTGGTAGTACTCGGTGAGTCAGGAAGGTAGACCACCTTGGGGCTGACCGCGACGCGTCCGAACCGCGTCAGAGCGCGCGAAATTTGAAACACACTTTTTTGATTTTTTTCAGTTTCTCTCTAATCGATTAGAAATTAGTGTCAATCGTTTCCTTTGTGCATGGTGAACATTTTATATATTGGGTGTAAACCCATACGATTTCATCATCATGGTGAAATTCATTTTTAAAAATTTAAAAATTATGTGAAAAATCGGGTTTTGAAAAAGGGGAGATTTTTATTTTGAAATATAGTCGATCGCACTTAGCAGTAACTATTAAGAAAAAAATATTTGAGAAAAAATTCAACCTACGGGTGGAAATCTGAGAAAAAAGTATTTTGGGTTAATGTAAGAATTCACATTTCTGTCGTTTTCCCGAATTCCTCGTGAATGCAATAATACATAAAATTGGTATAAATGTTACAAGAATTTATTGAATCGATCGATGGTGAGCAAATTCGAATTCGCACGATTCTGAAGAAATTTTTTTTGTAGATACAAAAACGTCTACATCTCAAATTTGTAGATACTTTATCCATCTACAAAAAATATTTTCTTCAGAATCGCGCAAACTAAAATTTGCTCACTATCGATCGATTCAATTAAATCTTGTAACATTTATACCAATTTTTTGTATTACTACTTGCACGGGGAATTCGGGACAACGACAGAAATGTGAATTCTTACATTAACCCAAAATACTTTTTTCTCAGATTTCGACCCGTAGGTTGGATTTTTTCTCAAATATTTTTTTCTTAATAGTCACTCCTAAATGCGATCGACTATATTTCAAAATAAAAATCTCCCCTTTTTCAAAACCCGATTTTTCACATAATTTTTAAATTATAAAAAATGAATTTCACCATGATGATGAAATCGTATGGGTTGACACCCAATATATAAAATGTTCACCATGTACATAGGAGACGATTGACACTAATTCCTAATCGATTAGAGAGAAACTGAGCAAAAATTGAAAAAATGTGTTTCAAATTTCGCGCGCTCTGACGCGGTTCGGACGCGTCGCGGTCAGCCCCAAGGTGGTCTACCTTCCTGACTCACCGAGTACTACCACCTGTGGAAGTATGGAGCCGATCCCTCGAATCGACCTTTTCATCTAGTTCCACGCATATGTTCGAAATCTCAGAATGTCTCTCATATAACTGTTCACTTAAGTGTAGTTTCCGGGCAATCCATGATAACGATCAAAATCCATCGAGTGTAAACAAAATGTATAAAATAAACAATGTTAATTTGTTCGGGAATGATTGGACAGCATGGTATTATCTATTACTTTCGCACGCCGTTGAACTGATTCAATTAGAGATTGTCAATAGATTTTTAAACGATAATAGTAACTACAAAAAGTATATTCTTTCTGATTAAAAAACAATAACTGCAGATGCACCGGTCCGCTCAAGTCCACTTCCTCTAAGCAATCACTCAAGACGATCATCAAGAACATTAGCGCGAAGAGAACGGTTACTGTATCTGAATCAGATAAGAACTAGTCAGTAGATTACCGTAGGAAACTCGTATCAAATTATTCTCTGTCAAGGTTTCCCATATTATCTCCTTGTACCGATTTTGTAGTATCTTAGTATGCTCGTATGTTTCTAAATCTGTCATGTACACTTTCCTGATTGTGTCCCACTCCGAGTACCCGCCCGATCTCTGTGATAGACACCCTTTCCCCAGTCATACTTTCGAGTCGTGCGTGTTCGCCTTATTACTTAAATGTCCTTCATTGATTTGTGAATTTCGACGTACCTCGTACAGCAACAAAGACACAATATGCAAGTGGTGGGCGGATTGTAAAAGTGTGTTGTGCACCCGAAGGGAAGGGAGAAACAGAAAGGAGACTAGAGACTAGAAGAGGGGATGGAGCAGCTAGCACGATTATGAATCGTGAGATGTTCAACAATTTTTGGAATATAGTAACCTGTACAAATGCGGAACTACACTTGGGTCTGACTAGCCAATCTGAGAAATACACCAGCATCGGGTTGGTGATGCCCATTTTGATGGTACGTAGTACCATTGCCATTAACCGGATGAGGCTCTTTGTGGTGAAGATATTTCCCGACTAGAGGGATCCGAGACAGATAGGAAGTGAGGATCTTGTCGTACGGTTCGAGTGAGTACATCCACACGGGCAGGAACTCCCATGAGCGGAGCTTCTCGGGGAGTAGGTCAGGATGATGGGTCTGGAAAAAACTGATTGTTTTTCTGAGCACTCGTCCGAGAACTATTTCGCAATGCCATCGGTTCTTCCAGTCATACCAAAAAAGCCCATCACATGCAGAGAGCGATTTTCTCTCTCTTTATAGATTCAACCCTCCATTCTACGCGGTCAATCAGGAGCCGAAATGTTCCTGGCGAGATTTCAGCGACCCCCAAGTAACAACTTTTTGCAATTCCTCTCGATGCAAGTATTGACAGAATTTCACCTCTGCTCTCCATAATCGTAGCCAGGAATTTGCGAAAACATGTTTAGCACGCTTTTCACCTGCAGAATGTTGATGGCGACCACGGCGCCTATCACTATGTACATCAACACGAAGGCCGAGACGGTGATGAAGGGAGGAAGGAGAGAGAGCGAGATTACTGTGATGGGTACGAGAATGAACAGCACGAAGAGATACAGCAGGATGAACCAACGATACTGAAGTGATCTTTGATCTTTGATCTCTGAGCTGCTCTTTGATCTTTTATCTATGAGCAGATCTTTGATCTATAAACTGATCTTTGATCTTTGATATATGATGTAATCTTTGATCTCTCACATGCGCCGTGCACTCGCCGATCTGCTCCGCCATGTGCAGAGGGATGTTCCTCATAGTTCGAATCGGATAGAAGAGGAGTGTCCCGATGATGTTGTAGATCACTTGGCATACCGCCATGTGGAGTGCCCTAAATACTTTGATGAGAAACTAGCATTTTTATGTCTTCTCATTGTTATATTTCAAAGAGATTATTCTATTTTTAAAAATTTGTTTATTGTTTGATCTGAAACGGCGCGATTCCCTGGCACTTTCAAAGGATCGAGCGAATCGAATTGGATCAGAGAGGATAGAGAGAGGATAGGCATAAAAAGTGTCGAAATATCGGGATATAATTGGCCCTCTCTCGCTCTGCCCTTCGTTCTCTCTCTCTCCTCTCTTTTCACAATAACAGACCCCCATTGTTTTGGCACCACATATGTTTTGTTTCCATAACTGCACTATAAGTTTGAACTGTCTGGAGAGAGATCAAAGATCAAGCGGTAGATCAAAGATCGTACTTCTCAAATCGCGAGGGGTCCGCAGCCATGGCCGCCAGAACTCCAGAGAAGGTCGTCCCGATATTCGATCCCATCGTCAGCGCGTAGAGTTTCTTCAGCGAAATAACGCCGGCTCCCGCCAATGGAGTCAGAGAAGAGGAGAAGACACTGTTCGATTGGAGCTGAAGGGAAAGATATAAGCAGCGCCGAAATTATGTTATGTGTACTGCCTAATCAGACTAGAGTGTCACTCACATATTTCCTATTTGACACTACTATTTCTATGTGGTTTTGAGTAGGGTTGACAATTCAAGGATATTTTGACTATTTTTTTGGACGGGAGATCGGTCGTAACACGAAAACGAGATTGGAAACCTATAGGAAGGGTGATTCCAATCTGTTCCCAAACTTCTCAGGATCATTTGGCTTTTTTGAATGGGTCAAAATGTCCATTTTGAGCCGAGTTATTCACGAATCCTCCCTCAAGGATCGACTATTCTTCCGGAAAGACCCATCCTTGAAGGAGGATTCGTGAATAACTCGGCTCAAAATGAATATTTTGACCCTTTCAAAAAAGAAGAATGATCCTGAGATGTTTGGGAAAAGACTAGAATCATCCTTCCTATAGGTTCCCAATCTCGTTTTCATGCTACGACCGATCTCCCGTCCAAAAAAATCGTCAAAATATCCTTGAATTGTCAACCCTAGTTTTGAGCCGACCTTAAATATAGATTTTAAATTTAGAATTAAAGAGTTTGCAGAAAGGCTTACTAGGAGGGTGAATCCCAGTCCGACAGCCATGATAATATATCCTGTGGCCCACTTCCATCTGCCCGGGCACTCCTTCTCGATCAATCGCTGCGCCGCCTCCTTCACCCGGCCACGCATGATGTTCTGAAGCAAGAGTATCTATCGATATTGACGAAGGACTTTTAATCTCGATTCCTCTAGATACTGATAGCACCCTGATCACATTATTACTGAATTGAATGCATAATGATGCGAACTTTTTCGAAATTTCGGCGCTAACCTTTGCCTATCTCGTCCGTTCTAGGAATCATCAGATCGAATTGAACCGACATATCTCTTTGAAGAACTTCAGAAACACAACTCACATTGATCAGAGCGACTATGGCGAAGAGGCAGAAGATGAGCAGAGCAATGGACAAGACGATGACGATCTTGGCCACGGTGTCGTCCGACCACGTCGTGTGGATGAAGGGGTGAGAGTATGGACCTGATGTGGAGATGGCTTCCCACGAAACCCCTCTACTTTTCACTTGTTGTCCATTGAACGGTCGACAGGAGAGAGAGATCACAGAATGAAATGATTCGGATAGTTTTAATTATTGATTGACGGGTAAACGATCAACTCGACGAGTTTCAATGAAACTAGAAATGATTGTGACTCACAATTGTAGATTCTGGACCCGTTCGGAAAGGAGCACTTGAGGATGAAGGAGTGGTCGGCAGGCAGAGGCTCGTCCGTGATGGTGGCATTGCGTAGTCCCGGCTCGTCGACCTGCAAGAACTCGCCTTTGATTCTTTCGTTTTGAGATGAGAATTTGTGATGACAAATAAGAACCCTCTCCTCAGAACATGTGCTCCCTGGTTTCTCTTATAGGCTAGATAACACGCAAATTGAGGAGAGTCGTTTCCGATTTGGCATAACTGATGTGAATAGATGAATATGCTGGAAAAAGTTCACACAATAGGTCCCTAGGGTGGTTGAATGCATTGCCGACTCGAGTCATTGACGAGTAGGCTGAGCGAACTGATCCTAATGAACGGAGTGATCTACCTCCAGCACGAATCGATTGATCGGATCGGTGAGGATCTCAATCGTCTTGAAGGAGAGACCCTGCTCGCTGATCAGCGGGTCCACAATCGTCCACGAGATATTCTCGATGAAGGCTGAATTACAGGATGAGCAACGATTTTTTGAGGTTTGGCACCCGTCGTCAGCTCGATCGGCAGCACTATGAGAATACAGCAGATGTTGAGGACATCGCCGAGAATTGCAGCGGAGAAGGCCCGCTTAAAGGATTCCCTGGAAGTAGAATATGAATGGAAAATTCGGGGAATTTCTCCCCGAAAGACCTGGATAAGACTACTTTTAGATTTCTATGCATTTTTCTTTACTTCATTTCCATATTTCACTTCAACTTCCTGTTTTCCCTCCGAATCTGCTGTTCCCTTCCCTGCTGATGAACACTCCCCCACTAAACCGTGTCGAATTTAACGACCACCGCCCGATCTTTCACTCTTCACTTCGCACTCTTTCTCCATCGGCAGAGCGGCGAGAGAGTGGGTGAAATGAAGAGGCGACTCATAATTTGATCTCTCACCGATCTCCGGCATATGTGAGTGAGATAAGCCCGTTGACGAAGGATGTTCCCAGTTCGGATCCGATCATCATCGGAATGGCCATGTGAACTGTGATCACTAAGAAAGATCAGATTCGTCCAAAGATCAATGTTTGAAAAGGAAAGCTCACTATTAGCAGCCACCATCGATACGAGCACATTAGTGAAGGTGGTGGAGCTCTGAAGGACGACTGTGATCAGCATCCCAATAATTAGCGCCGATGCGGGGTCCCGTATGAGTGAGCTGTCCCTGATGTATTTACCTGAAAAGTGAGCGATTTTGAGGGGATGGAATGTATTCTGCTAAGATAGTTGTAAATTTGGAAATGTGTCAGGGGCATCGTAATGTTATTTATCTACGCTAACTTATTACATCATCTTATCTTTAATCAGACTTTCGCATGATATAATTATTGATTATCTCGCGAACAATCCTGAAAACTCACCCAATCCTCTGCTACTCAACAGCGTAAAAGCAGTCGCCAGTGTGCTCAGCGTGCATAGATAAATGAAGATTACTACTATAATTGCAAGGCATTTAGCCGTGAGAGCGCCAATGAAGACCGATTTCTCGCGCTTCGAGAGATCTGGAAAATTAGATTAATTAGTATTAAGTAGTAAGAATGAAATAACAAGCGATGAAGAAATGCAACATACCCTTCCAATCTTTCCAATCCGCCTGAATGGCCACCTTTCCTTCAGCTGCGGTCGTCTTCTCTCTGCCTCCTCCATCATACGCTTCTCCGATGACATTTTGCGCTCCGCTGTCCCCCACCTTCATCAGATACCATGCAACGGGTTCGCGCGGTGCTCCAACTGAATAACAAAAATAATTATGAAAATGAGATTTATTCTCTAACTACCACGACGGAACCGACGCGGCACTCCAACTGAACGGCGACCATTGCCAATCATTTCCAATAACCATTAAGTTTCGGGTTAGCGCCATTCATTCAGATGTCGCAGATGGGTGATCTAACATCGCCCTTCCGGGAAACAAAACATCAGAGAGGAATCGGCGATGCAAAACGCGCTCTCCTTTTTCACAAAACCAGTGGCAGCGATTTTCGAAAGATTTGACGGAACAATGAGGGTGGATGATCTGTGGATGGAATGCGCGGGTAACGATGGTGTCGATACCATAACGAGGGATCGTCGGGCAGATAGGGGTCGGGGATAATGATGTGGATCATTTGGGGTAGTAGGGGAAGGGATGATGGACTTACGCGAGTGATAGGCGGGGTAGATGAAGTGGAGAGTGTGGGTGGGAAGGTGATGCAGGGCAACAAGGGGACGACGAGAGGAAGAGGAAGAATGACGAAGAGGACGTCGTCTGTCGCGCATCAGAAGCCGACGACGATCATCAAGAGCGCCCCCAATGGCAGAGGAGAGATAGGAGAGAAGAGGAAGGAAGGGGCGATAACCGGATCAGCCCTCTTGCTACTCTCTATCCCCCCTCTTCTCTATGCCACTACTACTCAATTCGGAATCTCTTACTCCTCTCCCCACTCTCGATCTGTACTTATCTGTATTGTGGGCGACCCTCTCGCACCTCTATTATGGATATATGACCCGATTACTTCCTCCTCTATTGCCCCCCTCGCCCATTCGATGCGGTTCATAAACCGCGCGTGGCTATTGGCATGGTTATAAATATGAAATATTTATCTCGAATCACGGAATAAATAGGGGAATTAAACTGAACTACTACTACAATTAGCCTAGCGCACTACAATTTGAGCACTTGCATAATGTACAGACAGAATCGGGTGGCAAAACTGAGGACATGCCCTTGAAAGAGAAGGCATTAGGTCAGATGAGAACCGTCGGATGAGTACAATTTATGTACGAAACGGTATTGAAAAATAGTTCTCACCCAGTAGGTTAACATTCGAATCATTCACATCCGACATAGTGCCCATTTTTTGAATCGGTAGGTCGCCTAGTGCTTGAGGTTTCTCATCACGGCGGGTATTCTAACGGGGGCAGCAGCCTGCTTGGCGCACTTCTTCTCGCTCTTGGGCTCATCATCGGCCTTCACTGGGGATCGCTTGGCCTTCTTCGCTCCTCCGTCAACGGCGCGTCGCTTTCTGCAGCATCCGCAGCCGCAGCAGCCGCAACCACATCCGCATCCGCATCTGGAAACCGGCAATAGTATTGCACCCTCCGGTTACCTTGTATTGGACTTTGATCATATTTAGAATGACCAAATCAGCGGAAAACTCGCCCGCAGCAACACGGGCAGCAGCAGCAGCAGTTTCGGTTGTTGCAGCAGTTGTTGCAGCATCTAAATATCGCTTATTTAGACAGTTTTAACAATAATCAATACGAAAAACGAGCAGAAATAGCGCAGAACTTGCTTATTCTAAATTATGGACGTACTTGTTTCCGCAGCACTTGTTGCTGCAGCAGCAGCACTTCTTGTGGTAGCAGCAGCAACATTTCTTGCAGCAACAGCAGTTGTTGCAGCACTGCAATTATGTCTCAGGGAATGTTGCTAAACCAATGGAGCTAAGAAAGCAGCAAAGCAATTCGCATTTTGGTAAAAGGTATGGAGTCGAAGTTATTGGCGCATTGCAAAAGGAGAACTGACGTTGTTGCAGCAGTTATTCGAGCAGCAGTTGTTATTGCAGCATCCGCCGCAGCAGCCGCAGCATCTCTTCCCGATCTTTTTGCCCTTCTTGCCTGCACTCGCAGCTCTGCCCGATTGGGCGAGCGACTTGAATGTGGCCAGAGGCTTCGTCTGAGCCGTAGTGGCCACCTAGAAGATGCCATAGAATTGACTAACAGAGGCAGAGCGATTCAAATTCGCGTTCACGTGCCAGATTCTCACCTTTCGCTGCCATACTACTGTCATGTATCTAAATTTACAAATTGTATACCTTCGACAACAGTTTTGCAGGATAAATGATTGATTGATTGAATATTTTATTCGACCTTTTCTTGCTAACTTACCTTCTTGTCTCCCGTCCTATTGGTGTCGACCGACTGCGAGATTGCAACAGCGGAAATGACGAGGAGAATCGCGAGCGACTTCATGGCAGACGAGGATGAGGAGGCGAGAATGAGTTGTTGATGATAGCGATGCCATCCCCCCTTTTATATGAATTGGCGGCCTTCTCAAACAAGAGCGTCTTTGTCGCCCTGCACGTGAGAAAGAAGAGAGAGAACGGCGGAATTTGAGACGGGAGCCGAGACGGGCGACAAAAAGCCGAGAGATGAGGGATAATGGAAGAGACGAGGGCGCGTGAACTTCCTCCATTGACAGACAGAAGGTTGACCCCCGATTGTTGGAGTGGTTCATTCATCGGGATGGGGAATGGTTCGCAGGACGGCAAGACTCTATGGCACGATAATCTCAGGTGTGACCCCACGCATCCTATGAAGAATATGGCCCCTTTATTGATTGATTTGATAAAATATATAATTCATTTCGTATCTCATGATAATATCATTGTCTGGCGCATCTCAGAGCGAAACTTGGACTTTCATACTTCTTCTGATGAGAGTACGCTTTCGTAGGTGGCATTTCATGGAAGCATGAGACATCTGACGACGATGACGTCGGGGACATTCTGTTGAGTACGTCGAGCAAAGGGCTGTCAGACTCTCTCCCGTCCCCCTTGCCATCAGTCTCAGAGAAGAGTAGCGAACAGAATAGAGACGCGGATTTTTGAAATACCTGAAGCGCCCCTCATAAGCAACGTGAATTTCATAAGTTTCAGTTAGCTTCCTTTTTTTCATCAACTGCTAGTGGAACCGGCCTTCATTCTACAAAGTCGGTCTTTTTGTCCTTACGAAACCACAGAATTGTAGCGTAGTACGACTGTCTATTCATTATCTGACCCGTTAGGCGCAAAAAATCGTCAATTTCTGTTCGCAATATCCTAAAGAAAAGCCTACAGTAGTCCATAGTTTTTCCACTGTTTTCTCCTTTTTTACTTGGAATTTGACATTTTTGTTCCACTGATGAACGATTTTCTCTGCGCTAAGAAACCTTTTCTTTAAATTTACTCATTTATCTTATTTTCCGCCCACAGCCGTGAAAATTCCTAGCAACTCCGACACCATAGACTACGGTTCCTTGAAATCTTTCTCTTTCTTCTCCTTCCAGAGAGTTTTCTCAAAAGAATCGTTCGATCTTGTGTTGAGAAAAATGATCAAAGGGTCCAAAAGAATTGGGATGAGTGTGGGTGGATGAGTCTATAGAAATGTCTGCCGCAATTCTAAATCGTCTAAATTAATCACATCGACCGAACAATCCTAAATTCGCGATCTATCTCGTTTTCTATGCACGTTGAGAAATCATGCGACCTGAGAAGAGGTCAGTCTCGAATGGATCCTCAGTGAGTCATGCTCTCGGACTTCATAAATATCACGAGATACGGAATTTGTCACAAAGGGCGATGAGCTCGTGCTAGTCTGTGAATAGATGTCCCCTTCCCCGCGATAATAAGCCTCTCGAAGGGATGATGTTTGAGCTTCTTTTTGAATCAAAATGTCAACTCGAAACTGGATTTCAGGTCCTGATCGTTGAGTTCAGTCGAAGATCGAACATGAGTGATGTCGTTTCGGTTTTCGACCCTCTTTCGTTTCTCTGACCGGCGAGATACAGTACTGGCTAATCGCATTGGGTATCGGCAGCCGCGGCGGCCCGCCGCGGATTGATTTAGCGCAAAGCGGAGACATTTTCACGCATCATGGTGTTGATTTTCGTAATCTCCAGTCCATTTCCGATCTAAATCACTATAAGATGATATTTTATTTGTCGTTTCACGGGATTTGAAATTTTTCACTGAAAAAGTCTGACCCAGCGAACAATAATTGACCCAATGAATTAGCCATGGTATGATGTTCCTTTTCTAGAGACAAATGTATGGTATCGATAATAGCGAGTTTAAGCAAGGATTGGCCTTCTGGGATGACTTGTTCAAGCGGGCCAACTATTGTTCGCTTGGTCAGGCTTTTTCAGTGAATAAGTTATATTCTGGTAAACCGAAGAACAAAATATCATCTTATAGTGATTCCGATCGGAAATGTACTGGAGATTACGAAAATCAACACCCTAATGTCTGAAAATGTATCAGCTTTGCGATAAATCAATCCGCGGAAACCGCGGTCCGCGGCAGGCCGCCGCGGCTGCCGATACCCAATGCGTTTAGCTAGTACTGTAGTGTGCAGAATGAAGAGAGAGACAAAACCGAACCAACATCCCTATCTAACATCATCCGACCACATGCGCCTTACAATTGGACTTCTGATAATCCGAACATCACAAAATGTAGCTGAATCCAAATAGATCTCGCATGTTGACTTCTAGCGTGTTCTTTTAATAATTCATGCATGAACTCGTGAGATGCGAAAACAGAGCATTATCAATTTCAAACAGCCTAATAAGTAGAATAAGTAGCCTCAATAGAATAATATGAAATCAGTGGAATAAGTAGCCATAATAAGTAGAATAAGTAGCCAAGTAATCATCCTTCAATATCGAAGAAGTCGGGCCAGCAGGGGAAATCGCGTCTTGATATCCTGAACGCGGAGCTCTCCAACTGGTGTCGAACCTGAGTCTCGATGGTGAGACGGATATGGAAGTCGTCCGTGAACTCCCGACAGTCCTGATAAATGAGGGTATCATCGTAAATTCAATTAAAATAAATATATGCCCAATCCACACCTCCATCACTTTTCGACGATCGCAAACTGCCGATTCCAGGTCGAAAAGGACCGAATTGCCCTGTAATATTCTCGATTATTGAGAATGCTATTTGAAAATGATTTTTAGTTGCGCTACCTCGATCAGCCCTAGTTATGCTTCAGAATTTGTTCTGTCGATAAAAATTATCGCGTTGCTCCGAACTGGCTAAGTCATCCATGGTTTCCCTCCCTTCTAACCACTTCTCTCTCAGTACAAGGGAGTGAGGAGAGGAGAAACGAGGTATGAGTTTCATGATGCCATTGGGAACACGAACCAGTTCGGATTGGGATAAGTTTCGTCGTCACTTCAAGTTCTCAAGCATTCCTACAGGGGTGGTTGGCCGGTATATCATTTTCATACAAGAATCGGCAGCGCAGAACAAGATTGGTTCGGAACCTTGATGGTTATTTCTTCAATTTGTCGCTTTTCGCTCTCGACATAGTAGATGACGTCGTGGTTGATCTGGAATCCGCACGTCATCAGTCTGCCCCTCTTGATCTACCGTATTCTCGCACGTCATGGCACTTTAGGAGATACTGGGTAGACCTCACGTTCACCCCTCATGTATTGACTCTCGAGAAGAGCTGAAGAAGTGGACTAATTTGACCCAAATCGTCATCGAATCATGAAACAGTTTGCACTTTGTACAAGCTACATCGAACAGTTCGGAAAGAACCTTGCCAAATCTATGGTTTGTCGACGGTCTTGCCTTTCGGGTTAGATTAGGGAGTTATTTCTTCATGTTCGGGTGAAGTTTTCGGTCTTTCTGATCTCTAATTAATCTCGAGAGGATATTTTGATATGACGTTACTAGTGCATGTAGAAGCACACAGTTAATTCACAGCCGTCTCTACCTGAATACTAGGATATTACAGAGGGACAGCATAATAAGCAACCTTCTACATCTGAGCAGTCTGTGCAAGAGGGGGCAAACCCAACACACCTTTCGTTTGTGGCTGGCCCTCTCCTTTCTCTCCAGATGCAATCGGTGGGCCTCCTTCTGTCTCTGATTCTTTCGTCGATGCGAGAAGCAGCAGAACATCCCGGAAGAGAGCGGAAAAAGAACGTTTCCAGTCCTCCCTCCGTAAAAATGGATGAGATCGGCACTATGCCAACCGCGGAGACAGGAAAAATACAACCCTCTGAGATGCGCAAAATAGATTTTTATGGCCCAAAACACAAACTCGGATCACAGGAAACGGCCTGAATAGGGCGCTATGGGATGAATGCAACAAGCTTGCCCAGACTCTTTTGTAAACCAATAACTCTAGTATGTGTGTCGCGTGTTCGATCGTGCGTTCTCCATGGCTACTTCGTCTGCTTTTTGCTCTTTCGATATCTCCCGGAAATGCTTCCCGTTGTCCCCATTACTCCTCCTCAGAGAAGGGGCCAAACACCCATCGGTGGGCGGAGTCTCGGCGCCTGATTCTCCGAATTTCAGTTACGGGAAGAGGCGAATCTGAAGTTTCGGGAGAAGACTCCGCCTATCTCACTCGTCAGTCTTGCCAAGCAGTCGACTGAATCAACTCCTCTTCTGGCAGTAAATCATGGGACGCACTAGATCAGCAATGATCGCCTTGATGTTTTTGATGTCCATCTACAAGTAAGTGATATGTTTCAAATCTTTTTATAGCTACATCTTCACTGATTATTTTCCCACACTGTGTTTCGCCTGGAGTCTGATGTGTGGGCATTCCTGAGCTTCTACCACTTGCTCATTAGTTAGTAGGCATGGTATCAACTAATGACCTTCATTTCCCTTTCTACAGTAACCTATCCATCATATATCTTCCAGTCTCGTTCTCTCCTCGCCCTGCTCCTCGCTCTCCTGCTCGGACGTTGAGAAGCACGCCAAGCAGCAGCTGCGCACGGCGCTCTTGAGGGCGATGCACATGTCGGGCAAGCAGACCCACAACGTCAATCAGTCGGTCAGCATTCCGCGCTATATTGATCCAGTACTTTACCGTCTTGAATGTCCCTTGAGCCTACTCGGCAAAGAGCAAAGTTCACTCACAAACTATTCCTTCCTCACCACAATTAGTTTCGAAAGGGAAATGATAGGGATGGTGAATGGATGGTTGCATGCGCTCCGCAATTTACCGCCCATTGAAGCATCAAGTGCGCATCCTCACTTTCACACCTCATCTCAATTCTTTTTTCGATCATTTAGCTACCCTATTCCTTTGCCTACTGAATTTATTGTAACTCACTACCGCAATTCAGGAAGTCGAGGAGGCGCGCCGCATGCAGTCCATGATGCACACTCCTCACCACGAGGAGCTCGAGCAGCTCTACATTCTGGCCCGGACGCCTCCCACCCTCGGTGAGACCGCGCACATTCCTGCGGGGATGTTTTCTGAAACTTCTCCCACTCATTGTCCGACATTTTGTGTGGTTCAGCGAACGAGCGTTTATCAGACGCAGGGGTGTTCCCTAATCCCCCATCCTGCCCTGTCTATGGGTCAAGTACGGGGGGTCCTCGGGCGTCCCGTCTAGACCGGACCGGGGTCAAATAATTGCCACCCAGACGGGCAGAGGAGGGGGGATGGGGTCACCCGTCTAGACAGGCAGGCCTGTCTGTGTGTGTAGCAGCTGCTAGGGGTCAGACAGGTCAAGGCATATCTTGAGATGAAAGGAGAGAGTCTGTCTGGGGGACCTAAGTAGACAGACTAGGAGGAACAGACAAATATCAAGCAAAAATAGGACAATCTCCGAGGTTACGGTAGTCATTGGTAGTGCTGATCCCAGAGGGTACGGTAGTCACCTTTATCGATTTACCGAAAATGGGTCATTGCAATGCTTGATATTGCAGGCTCCTCGGAGTTTATCTTCCCGTTCCCTGACTCGCTTCTCGCTCGCACCACCACCTCTGCCGCCCTGTTCTTCGCCCTCGAGCCGTGAGTTTGGAATGATCACTCGTGCCTAATTTGCCCTGATCTATCGGCGATAAAGCTGACTCATCGAACCCCCGGAGAGCACTAGTGTAGGCACGCATACTAACGTGTCCGCGTACTCAAGGGTAGGTGCTTATTCACATACCTCCAATCTCAGAATGCCCGACTTCGAACGTGTCATCGTGGATGTTTTCGCCCGTGAGATCTCCGAGGTAAGAACACCCCAACGTCATTGAATAAGTTTGGTGTCGTGAACAGAACGAACAGCTATGTCGAGAAGTGATGTCGCATTGAGACCGACTAGACTATTCTCCGGTTAGAGAAACCGGAGAAGACGCAATCACCACTGATGTCGCGTAGATAACAGACAAAATCCATTCAGGAGACGTTCAACCTCGTGTCCTCCTCGCCCGTTACCCTTCACGCCTCGAAGGCCACAGTTGTCAAGACGAATCTGGGCGAGGACAATCTCAGAGGGTACGGTAGTTCGGGTTTCCGCTCTCTTCATTCCCCATACTCTCGCGTCTGTTTGACAGGCGAGAGATTGTGCAGAATGAAGAGAGTCAAAGCCGAAAAAGCATCTCGAGTAGTCCGCCGTAGCGAAATGGAATACGAAAAGGAAAGATCTCTTTGTGTCGTGGGTTATGAGGGCATTTTGCTTTTAAATCGAAACACATGAATAATATCACTGATTCTAGTTGGATGTACTCCGAGTCTCAGTCGGTCGTGCTCTCTATCATCATTCGAGACCTCGAGACCGGCCTTGTCGTCGATGACTCTGAGAATCGCGTCCAGGTGGGTGTTCTAGACCGACCTCTCTTCTCTCCCCCCCCCCCCCTCTAGACCCGGACCCAGACAGTACTCTCCTCTATATCACACTCTGTCTGGGTCCGGAAAGGAGGGCGGGGTCAGCCGAGTTCAAATCGATATGTCTAGACCATGGGACGCACCATGGTACGGAGATTCTTTGTCTCTTCTCCTCCGAACCTAGTATAGACTTTGGACTCTGTGACCCGCCCCCTCTCCGAACAGATACTGTGTGTATTGAGGGAGACACCAAGAGTCAGAGGGGATCCATAAGTGGACTGGGTCTAGACGTGTCATCAGCGAAATCGTACTATGGGTGACACTCTATTTTGAGGGGAGTTGGGAGGAGAGATGACTGACGAGAAGAGCGAAGGTAACACTTGACGCTCATTAGGGTCGCTTTCCCTGAAAAGATAAGGGGAGCAGGCAACGTCAATGCGCCTCTCCTATCATACGCGACACTAATTGGAGCAAACCCATGATCTCTTCGTTTCGCGGAAAATCTCGAGAAACGTATCTAACGGGAATTCGGGGTAGAGCTACTTCTGAGCAGAGGGAGAAACAAGTCATGGGGGCTACTGAGAGGTGTGCAAGTGACGACGAAACAGCTTTCTGTCAAGAAGCATCTCGGAAGCGGTAATGGATCTTTGATCTCTCTAATTTCAGAACGTCAAGCTGGAGATTTCCATGGTCGCCAGAGCAGGTCGCAGACGTCGGGCGATCAAGGAGGGAGCAGAGTGCAAGTCGGCTACCGATCCGAATCAAGAGTGCTGCGTGCAGACAAGAAATATCGCTGCAGCGGTAAATGATATTTGATCTCTCTCCGATCTGATCTTTGATCTCTGCAGGACCTCGGCTTCCATAATATCGTATCTCCGACGACGCTGCGTCTCAGCTACTGCGCCGGTCAGTGCAAGCTGGCCTCGAGCTTCCCTGTAAGTTCATCTTTTATCTCTTCTGAGTTGATCTTTGATCTCTGCTCAGGAGCTCTTCGGCAAGGTGACGCGCAAGATCTTCGACAACGGCGTCGTCGAGGGCGATCAGTGCTGCCACGCGACCCAGTGAGGAAGAAGATGAGGGGGGGGGGGGGGGGAAGGGATGGATGTTCCCTCAGGGGTATAGATAACGGGGGCAGAACTCACATCCGGAAACAATGGCGCAGGAACAGGCGCCGCCACGCACATTGAGCCGATTAGTGATGGCAAATAGGAACTCGAACCTCTTCAATTCGCGTGATCTTTAGCTTATATAATTGACGAGAGAGCACGAGAATAGAGGAGAACCGATTCCGATTTGACATTAATAGAACCATTCGCTTTTTGAAACGAAGCGAGCGAAATCTGGCATAGATTGAAAAGGTCCATTCCTTAATCAAAGTAGTGAATTGAGGGGTATGCCGGAGTCTGATGTTACCGTACCTACACGTATAGTTTCGACAACCAAGGAGCATTGACATAGTGTATTTATTTATATTTATAAATGTCAGGTTCGAGCATCTCGAGCTCATCTTCGTCAACGACAAGAAAGAGGTGCGCACAGAGACCGTCTTCGACATCATCGCTACGGCATGCGCCTGCAATTGAATCTCTCCCCCTCCCCTTGGCTCACCTCCCCTCCCCCCCTTCATCCCCCTTCCTCCCGCTCCAAGATGAAACCTATGTCTTCTCATGTGTTCGCATGCGCACCCCTCGTCCCCCCTCTCCCCCATCCCTCCCTCCCTCGCAGTGAAACGGTTTTGTCGGCCCCCCAGAAAACACCTCAGCTCTAGGGCGAGTACATTAACCGCTGGTAGCTGCTTCTCGAGAGTTTCCTCCCAATCATCTTTGTCTGTATTAATCATCGCTAGGCTGATCTTTGATCTCCCATAATTTCTGATAATGATGGCCGTACACGTTGCTTGCACCGTAGTTTAATAATCAATATATTAATCGTGCATCTGTAAACGTGCTCTAACAAGAACATGATTTGCAAGAAGAAAGGGGTACAGGAAGGGTGTGTGGGGTGTGGGAGGATTGGGGCAATGAACCAAGATGAGAGGAATGAGTTCAGAGGTCAGCTTCCTGTTCTAATTTTGCATGAACGACGACGAGAATTCCAGCGCTTGCTCATCCTTGGCTGAATCATATGGAAAGAGAAGGAGAAGCGAGAGGGCAGAATGTTAACTGATTCTCTGCCCTGCCGGTTCTCCGAATATCGACCACATGGGATTGTTCGAGCACACGTTTCTCGGCATCAAAGTCACTGTAAGTTTCCGATTCACACGTTTGTCGCAGTGATTCGAGCCAAGTGTTTTTCAGAGAGGCACGACGATATGTTGCATCATCCAAATCGCAATGGCGATCGGAATATCTGTCTTTCCCATCCGCAGAAGCTTCCGGGACTGGGACAATTTCCGAAAATCTTTCGTTGAGTATAGTTTCGACAACAACAGTTTTATCTCGGATCATTTTGCCATTGTGATCGTCCTCTCACTCATCGTTTCGGCTGTTCTGATCCTCATTGGAAATACGAAGAAACGATACGTATTCTTCATTCCAGCACTTGTCATTCAGGTGATTTACTTTGTTGTCTAATGGCGTGGAAAAAGTCAAAGAATAAAAGGAAATATTTGAATTCCCAGCTGAGATACATAATTGCGGGAATTAAAAAATTTTATCTTCTCCTTCGATAACTCTGTCAGAGTTGTTTCGGACACACTGACGATCTTTTTTTCAATTATGTTGTTTTGTTCAGGTCCTCAACTACGCCCTAACGATTGGCGCGGTTTTCTCCATCGCTCCGTGTCGTCGGAAACACGATGAAACGACACATTTAAAAGAAGCTACGAATTCAAGTAAGACTCTTATTTTTGTTTGTCCTATGAATGATTTTGATGTAATCGAATGCATAGAATAACGACTATTTGACGCAGCTACTTTCAAAAACTCTACAAGCCAATAAAGCATTCCAACAGCTCTTGACTCAGCGCAATTCGATGTTGCTCCTTTGATCGCATTCAGATCTCGTTCACCTTTAACCATCAACTAGATAGTGTTTTACTAGAAACATCCATGATTTCAGCCGTGCATAATTATCTCTTGGCTATTCTATGCGTTGCTCTCGTTCTCGAGAATCTCTTCACCGTATTTTACTTCAAATCATTTGAATACCTACGGGTGTTCCGAGGTTGATACCTCTCAACGGAGTAGATAAACTCGTTTCATATAGTTGTGTTTTTGCTGTCTATGGCCATGTTAGAAAGAGATTTATCACGGCATAGTGAGACAAGTAATCAATACGGAATGAATTACAAAGTTGGTATGATCGTTACTAAACAAAGGGAGAGATAATCGCAATAGCGAGGCGCCTAATGAGCTGCCCCTCCGAGCTGCTCTTGATACACTTCAATGACGTCATCCTCTTCCATCTCCAGACTCTTGGGAGTATCTTCATCGTTGATTCTCCTTCCATCGAAGAGGAACCGAAGAGAGGCGACAGATACTCCCGTTCTATCGGAGTACGATTTCTTAAGTTTGCCCATGTTCGTTCCGAACTTCACACGGAAGTGAACCTCATTCGAGTCCTGAATGAATTACATTGGATTGAGATGCCAAATAACAAGTGATAATTAATTTACCTGTCCCACGACCTTCAGCTTGATGTACTCTGCATTTGCGTCAGCTCCGTTGTCTCCCATTGTAATTTATTACCTAAAAAAAGGATAAATTATCGCAGGTAAAGAGGAGGATTAGAGGACGAAAAAAAGAGCAATGTAATCACGGAGACTGGTTGTGAATGAAATGACAGTAAAGGAGGTTCTCGTTCGATGAACGCCAAGCCGAGTGCGCTTTACAGGGTGCCTTTTCTCAATCATCGCCCTGCTAAACACAGTAAACACGATCGATAATGCCCAGAGGCAATGCTGGACTGATCCTATTCGGTGCTAATAGACTTAAGGCGGATAGAGGAGTGCCAGAGGGTACGACGAAGACAGCACGAATCGATGGAGGAATCAGCTATTCAATGTGCAACAATTTCAGTGCTGACAGAAACAAATAAAAAGTTTCAAGAATGGCGAAATGATTCTCAGCACGCAAAAGCAATGCAAAAAATGACAAAGATGCCACTCGATGGGCGCTAGGTTTTATTTCGCAATACCGTCTCTGCCCTCCTCTCCTTCTCTCGCACCATAAAGTTCCCAGCCGACATAGTACCATCTTAGGGGATAAATTCTATTTCCAAAGTGCAGTAGCGCATAAGACTGTAAGGCAAAGGGAGTCGGCGAAGCGCGTTTCTCCCCTTTTTATACTGACCCGAGGGGATTGCAAAACTACCCGTTCTCCATTGTCCCTTGTTCATCTGGCGTTGCATATTTCGCAATTTTTCTCTGTTAATCGATGAGAATCGTTGCGAAATATTCTAAAATTAGATTCATATTTCGCCACATCACAAGTGATTGATTGCACAGCCCACGTGCCAATTGCGAAAGACTCTTGAAATAGAAAATGATGACTCATTCCTATCTTCTCCCAGAGTTGAACCTTGATCTCTTCTTGCCTGACTGTCTCTCGAAATACAGAAAAAGGCTCACGAAAATTATTTGTAATAGATATCGATCAGAATCTCCGAATTTGCTAACGGGTCACTCCTTTACAATAGCATACCGTTGATATTTTATAGCGAAAAAAGACAGCCTCATCGGATCTGCGAGTTCTAAGACTATAAATTCTAGAAAATGTACGATTGTTAACTGGGAATGATGGCAGTGAAGTGACATGGTGAGTAGAGAGTTGACCCGGAAAACGCGCTGTGCTAGTGTGATGTGACCTCACTCCTGACTGTGTTGGTAAGGAAGCGGTCAGCACTATGACTGATAATGTTGAAAGAATGCAAAAGGCGAGTTTTCCCCTGTCATATTTCAATGTTTTCTCTATTTCAGTAGTGCTCTCACACGTGTGCATTTTGCACATGATGGATCAACTCTAAACATTTTATTTTGTTCCGGCTATGTGACAAATACAATAATGCTCACAATATTTAAAAAACGAGGGAATATGTTACTTTTTCTTGGTCTCGACATTATTGCTCTCCGTGGAATCGAATATCCTCAGTTCTTCTGGTAGATCCTCGGGCAGGGTCTGTTTACGGCTAAAATATTTTTAGTTGATTCAACAAAAAGTGGAATTCGCTCACTTTCTCTTCTCCTCCTTGCGTCGTCGCTTCTCTTCTCCTTTCTTCGCTGCGGCCATCAATTTCTCGTCGGTGATGGGAAAGAGTGCCTGTCCGATGGCACAGCCAATAGCGTATGCTATCGACATGATGAGGGAGATTGATGAAAAAAGATGGGAGAACTGTGAAGAAAGGCTGTGACGAAGGAGCTTTATACCCATAGAAGGCCATGATAAGAAGCATATGTGACTCAACAGTGACTCAGCATGAAATGACTAATACGACGAACTACGATGCAAAAATGAGTAACTGTGATAAACGCTGACTAACTTTTTCCTCTAATACATCTCATTTAATCCGCAGTCTACCATTGTACCTCCAGAACTTCGGTACATAAACGCCTTTTGTTTGTAATTCATTGTTTCGATACAAACTGAGAATAATTTTGCTCGAGAATGTGCATTGTTTATCAACTACGAAATAAGTCAAGCAAGACATTACACGAAGGCTTGCTCATTGGTTCTGTCCTATTCACATAGTAACTCCGAAGATAGCTTTGAGAAGAGGGTCGATAATGGCAGAAACTCCAGCTCCAGCTCCAATCGATCCTGAGAATATCAATCATGCAAACTTTCCAATTTTCTAAAGTTTTCTCACCAAGAGGGCCAAGATCGACATTTGCCGAAGCTCCAATCGCAGCTGCGAGAATTGCACGAATCAGATCACGGAGAGCAGCAATTACATTCTAAATTGCAATTAATCGGTAATAGATAAGACAATAATGACTCACGGGTGCGTTCTTAGCATTGCCACCAGAGGCGAGAATAGCTCCAACGAACCTGAAAATCAGCTCTCTGTTTTGAGAGATCATGGATTTTTGAATGATTGATCAAGATTATTCTCACTTCTCAAATGCCGCCTTGAGTTGTGCATTCACATTAGCATTGGCTCCGAAGTTGAGATCTCCAAGTGACTGTCCGACTTCTGTGATACCGTTTCCGACCGCAGAAACTGCACCTGCTGCAGCCCCTCCCACTGTATTTCCGAGATTGGAAACTGAATGAATATTCATGATTTATAACCCGGTTTTTTGTACCAGCGTCAACTCCAGTCTTGACAGTATCAGCAACACCATTAGCCGCTGCTTGTCCGATAGCCTTCGTTCCACCAGCCAGAGCTCCGACAGTTCCATTGATAAATCCTGTATGATTTGAACACGGTAACTAATAAAGCCGTGATTGTTCTTACCAGCGATTCCCTGTCCAAGATTCGATGTCAGTTGCCAGTTCGGTTTGACGCTCACTCCAAGGCCAGCCGAGACATTGGCTGAATAATCTAGTTTATTCCGATCGATTATTATGATTATCGTACAAATAAGTACATTACTCACCTTTGGGTTCTCCTGAGATTCCACCTCCTACTCCAGGCTGAAACTTGATGAAAGGAAAGGAAAAGGCAGAAGAGAAGAGCGGAGTAGCGAGGAGAAGGAGACTTGATAGATGAACCATGTTGATTAGTTGGAGAGATGAAGAGGTGGATGAAGTGATCGGATCCAGGCGTCTTTTATAGGGGAACCATCTGTGTTACGGATGGGATTATGAATGTGATATCTGAATAGGGAGTACAGTCAAGAACTCTATTGCTATCATTTTATTATGGCAAAGATATGAGAAACATCTGAAGAGATTCAGGCAGAAAGACAAATACAAAAATCACTAGATGTATTTTTTTAATCCGCATATAATACTGATCCGAAAAACACGGGCGACCATCAGGTATTTGCATAATTGTATTGCTGTGAAAGTATTCAGACATCTCACGTAAAATAATGGGCCCCAAAACTTCGTTTCAAGGACGGTATTAACCCATGACTTTTGTATGTTGAATACACAAGTTGAAATTATCGAATTTTTGTTCAGCTTGTAATTTTTCTAAGACTAAAGTAATAGATTTCTAAGACTAAAGTAATAGAAAAAGTGGATTCAATAATTTTTTTAAAATGATTCGCATCACTTTCACTATTGAGAAATATTAGAGTAGAAGCATAAACTTTTGTTTCCAGTTCCTAATCATACATGTTCTTCACTTGTTTTGACGAATGTATTTTTTTTTCGAAATAGTACAATTATTCAAAGGCCAGAGGATCGTCCGTATTTTTCGGACTTTCGAATCAGTGATCGGATTAAAACTACATCTAGTGATTTTTGTATTTGTCTTTCAATCTGAGTCTCTTCAGATTCTTCTAATATTTTTTGCCGTAACACAAAGATAGTAATAGAGTTCTTGACTGTACTCTCTATCCAGATATCACATTCATAATCCCATCCGTAACACAGATGGTTCCCCTATAAAAGACGCCTGGATCCGATCACTTCATCCACCTCTTCATCTCTCCAACTAATCAACATGGTTCATCTATCAAGTCTTCTTCTCCTCGCTACTCCGCTCTTCTCTTCTGCCCTTTCCTTTCCTTTCATCAAGTTTCAGCCTGGAGTAGGAGGTAGAATCTCAGGAGAACCCAAAGGTGAGTAATGTACTTATTTGTACGATAATCATAATAATCGATCGGAATAAACTAGATTATTCAGCCAATGTCTCGGCTGGCCTTGGAGTGAGCGTCAAACCGAACTGGCAACTGACATCGAATCTTGGACAGGGAATCGCTGGTAAGAACAATCACGGCTTTATTAGTTACCGTGTTCAAATCATACAGGATTTATCAATGGAACTGTCGGAGCTCTGGCTGGTGGAACGAAGGCTATCGGACAAGCAGCGGCTAATGGTGTTGCTGATACTGTCAAGACTGGAGTTGACGCTGGTACAAAAAACCGGGTTATAAATCATGAATATTCATTCAGTTTCCAATCTCGGAAATACAGTGGGAGGGGCTGCAGCAGGTGCAGTTTCTGCGGTCGGAAACGGTATCACAGAAGTCGGACAGTCACTTGGAGATCTCAACTTCGGAGCCAATGCTAATGTGAATGCACAACTCAAGGCGGCATTTGAGAAGTGAGAATAATCTTGATCAATCATTCAAAAATCCATGATCTCTCAAAACAGAGAGCTGATTTTCAGGTTCGTTGGAGCTATTCTCGCCTCTGGTGGCAATGCTAAGAACGCACCCGTGAGTCATTATTGTCTTATCTATTACCGATTAATTGCAATTTAGAATGTAATTGCTGCTCTCCGTGATCTGATTGGTGCAATTCTCGCAGCTGCGATTGGAGCTTCGGCAAATGTCGACCTTGGCCCACTTGGTGAGAAAACTTAAGAAATGTGAAAAGTTTGATTGATTAATATTCTCAGGATCGATTGGAGCGGGAGCTGGAGTTTCTGCCATTATCGACCCTCTTCTCAAAGCTATCTTCGGAGTTACTATCTGAAGAGGAAACAACAAACGAGCATGCCTTCGTATACCGTCTTGCTTGACTTGTTTCGTAGTTGATAAACAATGCATATGACGCCGTTTGTCTTATTTTCGAGCAAATCTGATCGGATCTGGCACAGCTCGAAAAGGTCGATTTTTCAAAACTTCGTGTATTGGTGTTATCGAGGGTGCTGAAGACGATGGACGCATCCATTTTCTCCCTAGATTCCTTGTTGGCTCCAGACGGCGTCACGTCGAAATCACATTTTAGCGTTTTACTAGGCGATCGAAGGTGCTAATTTTAAGTGAAAATGTTTCCCGGTGAAGAATTGAATGAAGAACACGCCTGTCTAGTTCATTTTTCCTGATTTTCAAAAATATTTTTTTTTTTTTTTTTTAATATCAACTTCTCGCAGACTGAAAAGCGCGAATGCCAATGTGCACCACGCGATCGAGCGTAACGAGAGGATTCTAAATCTATAATTTTAGAAAATTTTGTCATTAGAAACTCGAGATAGTCAATTTATAGTGTCTCGGTGTTGTAGGTTAAAGGGGCTCCCTTGCCCCTTCCTCTCCCTCCTCAATCGTTTCCCTGACCCCGCGCGACGAGAGAGCGTGGGGATTGGAGAGAGCGCACGAGAGAGGAGGGGGAGGGAAAGGAGGAAAACCTCTTTTACTTACAACATCGAGAGACTATAAATCGTCTATCTCGAGTTTCTAATGACAAAATTTTCTAAAATTATGATTTAGAATCCTCTCGTTACGCCCGATCGCGTGGTGCACATTGGCATTCGCTCTGCGAGAAGTCTGCGAAAAGTTGGTATTTTAAAAATTATTTTTGAAAATAATGAAAAATAAAATAGACAGGCGTGTTCGTCATTCATTTCTACCCCGGGAAACATTTTCACTTAAAATTAGCACCTTCGATCGCCGAGTAAAGCGCTAAAATGTGATTTAGACGTGACGCCGTCTGGAGCCAACGAGACATCTAAGGACAAAATGGATGCGCCCATCGTCTTTAGCACCCTCGTTAACCGCAATATACGAAGTTTCGGAAAATCGACCTTTTCGAGCTGTGCCAACCTTTGATCGAAAATAAGGCGAACGGCGTCATATTCTCGAGCAACACTATTCTCAGTTTGACTCGAAACAATGAATTGCAAAGTTGTACCGAAGATCTGGATGTAAAATGAAAGAGTGCGGATTAAATGAGAAATACATTAGAGGAATAAACTAATCAGCGTTTATGAAAGTTTTTTTTGCACGTCGAATTAGACATTTCAATTTGAGTAACTCACAAATCATAAGATTCTTATCATGGCCATGCTTGGTAATTTGTCAAATTTATTGTGTAGATGAATGCGGTACGAATAAAGTGGAGATACGAGCTCACAATCAATTATTTATTGATTTATGTATTTATTTGATACACAATTTTTTCATTATTTTAATTGCTTCAAATCGGAACTTGACTCTCCTCAAATCGCGTGATATCTCGCTTCTCTGACAAGCGAGAGGGCGTGCAATTTGAGGAGAGTGGAAGCCACCACTATTTGTCACCACTAATACACACCAACGGTTGCCACATCATGTGACACAATCTCAGTCGCATTTCATATAGGATCTACTGATTGCATCGGTGTCCATGAGGAAACGGCCGGCGTCGTGAATTTTCTGAAATTTTCTGTTGATAATCAGATTTTGGAATGATTTGGACTGGACCTTGTCTTGATCCTCCTTGTAGTGCTTATCCTTGGGCACATTCAGCATTTTAATCACATGGTGGCAGTTTCTTCTTGTTGGTTTCAGAGCATCACACCTGAACTATGTGGCGATGAATTTAGCACTACTGTTGCTGAAAACGATTTGATCGTAGATCCTAGAACGCGAACCATTCTACACACTTGAAGAACAAAAGATAAATGGAATGGTTTGGTCACTAACTGTGCGTGATATGCGGCGTTCTTGCATTGATCGAGGATCGGGCCAGCATACGGGAACCAAACATCGGCGTAGAATTGAGGACCGAGTGAAAACTGAAGGGATTGAGAGAATTTCTTGGTAGTGTCTTACCTCGTCCTCCTCGCCTTCCAGAGAGTACACCCCGGCATTGTTGGTTGTTGTCTCGCTCAGAATGTCATTCGGATCGGCTCAAGAGCAAATCTATTGAATTGGTTTATGAATCTGTTATTCATAAGGACACCACTAATCGAAATATTGGTTGATAAAATCAAGTAATCTATCGCAATTGTCAAAAACGAACTTACTTACATCCCACTCCATGAGGTGCATGCGGACTCCCGCCACTGGTCGCTTTCCATTGGCAGTTTGACAGTCGATCCCTCCGCGAACGGCAACCTATGTGCACTTTTGTGATGACAATATGGATCTCATTTTTCTCAATAGGATTTCACAAATTTTTGGGGAGAAACGGGTTGTTTCGCGATACTTGTGGCGCTTAGATATGATAATCTCGAATCTTCGTGGCAGAGGAGTGAACGACGATTGCATGAGCGAAAGCAAGGAGGGCGAAACGTAACATGACGAAGAATGGAAAGAGGAAGAAATCGACGGAATTCTCCGTGCTGAATCATCTTGAGAGGAAAAGTTTCAAAAAACGTCCATTTGTTTGCTTTTCGAGGTTCTGAGAAGGTTTGCATTTTCAAAGAATGAAGAATGGAGCAAATACTGGTGTTTATTCTTATCTGCTATGAGAATTTCCATAGTTGATCAATTGCTTTGGTATCAGATCCAACAATATTGCTTTATTCAAGGAAAAAAACAATTCTAATAAAAGGCCTCGTATCCCTTTAGATTCTCAGGATTTCTTATATCCTTCCATGCTAATTTTCGAAATTGTACTGCTCAAAAATGCAGATCGATTGGATATGGAACAATCTTTGCAGACGTTCATCGTCGACGCTTTCGCAACTCCGTTGAAGTGTGAGAGTAGTGAGCACGCGTAGTTGAGAAACGTCTGAATCAATTATCAAGCATCGAGCATATATGTAGTTGTGAGGAAAACTCACTTTAATTAGTGGTCGAAGCTATCGTCGGTTACAGTAATCGCGGGCGGTATGGAGAGACTGCGTAAAAGTCTGAAACGGAAGATTGTAGTTGTCAAATGGAGAACTCAACAGTGCGGATAATACAAAATGATAAATTTTGAACATTAATAAGGGAGTAATCGCAATCGGTGCGAGAGATTCATACGAACCACTCTCAGATCCGTAAGGGAACATTTTTCATAAATAACTTCTACTGAATGAGTAATACGCGATGACAAGAGACAAAAAGACGCGTGGTTGAATGGTAGAAAGACCTCTGATAAGGAGCCACAGTGGGGTGCACTCTTATATACTGAGGCTGAACACGTGATTTGCCACAGTGGAGTGCACTCTTATATACTGAGGCTGAACACATGATTTGGTGCGCAAATTGCATTATTTGGGCGGTGTCGAAGGGAGCAAAACAACTAGAGCTTTCTCTTATTGTTTCGAAATGTATTTCACCAAATAATTATATTCACTGTGTATACATGATTGTAAATATACATGTACAGAGATTTAAACTCAAACTGTACAAGAGGCATGGCAAAATCAGTAGAAAGTAGAAAGAGTAAAAGAAAGAATGTGTGATCTTCATTAGTAATCACTTGTCAATGTAATCACTAGGAGAGATCGGGGTGTGATGAAACCAGCGTGGTCTGAGGAGAAGAAAAAGCAGAACGAGTTCAGGAGGGGAAATCGATAGAACCGGAAGTGGGCACAAATTCTTTGCAGTGTATCAGGCGTGGCTGACTCATCGAACATTCTTCACGGGACCAATTACCTCTCGAGACACACGGGCATGATAAATCACGGTCGATCAATGCTTTCCCTTTCATGAAGAAGATGATCGTGACACTCCTTCCATAACTTCAGCACACAACATGAAATCGCACTTAATTTTCTCGATTCCTATTGAAAGCAGCAGTAGGAGGTATCTTGAAAGTTTCTAGAGTGGTTACAGAAACATCGATTTCATATCAATATCAGAAATTGCATTTCTGATTTTTCTTTATGATTCACGTTCATTCCGTCTTTCGATTTCCAGAAACTCTGTTGTGACTACGACGTCATTCCAAAACACATCGCGCACATAAAAAGGGATCGAAAACATTCATTCTCATCTCGAGATGATTCTCTACGCCTTGGTGAGTTGCTCTTAGAATTGGATATCAATTTAGCCTGATCTTTCAGTTAATTTCTTCTCTCGCGGCTCACTCGCTCGCTGTAGAGGTAAGCCGTTTCCGGAAGAATCATACAGATTTGCATCGCTCAGATAACCGATGGAGAGCCACAGTCGAGAGACGAGCCAATGCTTGCAGTCACTCAGACCACCATTGAGGATGTCGAAGGTGAGTTAACCGATCATAATAATTTCGAAATAAATGGGTTAAGTTCAAACGATTGATTTCAGGCAGTGGAGAAGATCTGATGGCATCGCTCGATGAGAACGACTGGGAGACAGTACAGGACGCGATCTTTGAGAGGAAGAAGAGACAGGTGCCCGGGCCAGCGATTGCCCTTCAGGATCCGACCGTTCTCGCTCAGAGAGGACGTAGTTCTCATTCCCGTAAGTTGTGCGCTGCTTGAGTTGGATCTCACAGATGATATTTGTCACTCTGTATTTTGCTTCCCCTACGCATCGAAATTGTGTGATAGACGAGATAATCTGAACTGACATTATTTCGTCCATTTCTGAGGTCGTATGCATAGTAAAAGTAAGGATAAGGCCGTATTCCACGCAAGGCGGGCTTGGCCACCCCCGAGCCGGTTCAGCGTTCAGTCTGTCCTGAGAAACTCAGCGGCCTATGCGATGTGGCTATTCTGCCCGTGTTGTGTGCACGTGGTGGGGGATTTCTGACCATTTCTGTAACCCCCGTAGGTCTGGGTGGACCTGTACACCTCGAAAACCCCGATTGTCCGACAAATAGCGTAGGAGGAGGTTTAGCAGGCAATCTGCAACCCTAGGATGTTTGTCCGACAAACTATTGACAGTGGTTCATGCATTTGGCCTCAGACGATAGCTCGGAGGAGCGTCGCCGACCCGGTCGGCCCGGCCAGCCCGGCAGACCCAGCTGCAACACCGTCCGCTGCACTTCCGGCACCGAGTGCATTATTGAGAATGTGAGCACTTACGAATTTCATATGTTATCGTCATGACTATCAGATCTGTTTTCTACTAATCAATGGAATAACAGTCAATCAATCAATCATGTATACCAATTTACTGAGTTGAGATATGTTTCAGCTAAATAAGGACCATGATAAATGATCCAACGCAGTGAATTAGTAGATAGGGCAGTAAAATCACAAGTATGACTAATAAAACGCCTTGCAGGGTCGTCCCACCTGCCGTCCCATCCGCCAGCCGCCCACTCGCTCCTGTCGCGACGTGAACTGCCCAAGGGACTCGAGATGCCGCATGGAGATGGTGAGAAGCGCTTTGTTTATCTGAACACTTCAGATGTTTCATACACCTGACTGAACATAAATCACCCTAGTTTCGTGAAAACTAGTGCTGCCCGAGCGCATAGTTCAACTCTACGCGCTCTTTGTTGATTAGATCGATAATGGCGCAGAATAAAGACTCGATCGGATGCCGCTTATCATTCTTCAGGACCCCCGCTGTCGTGATCGTAACTGTCCCGAGCAGCCGGTGTGCGTGAGGGAGAGCCGACCCTCGTGCAGCAACGTCCAGTGCCCCTTCGGCACGAGATGCCGCCTCGTTGAGGAGGTAATTGATTCATTTATGTTCCATCAGTGATCCAGCGATCTCGGTAAGGTAGTATTCCAATGAAAGGAATACTTGTTCGGTTATAACAGTTTCTTCTAATTTTTAAGGAAAATTCTGACTTTTTACAGCTGCGGTATTTTTGTGTCACTGATTTCTTACAAGACAATACATAGCGATGCAAATTCAGCGTGGATGCCGTGGTCGTGAGTGTCGTGAGGTCGCCACCTGCGTCAACACCAATCCGTGCGACGAGATCCGCTGTCCCTTTGGAACGATCTGCAGATTCGACGGTGGCCAGCCCACCTGCTCTCCTATTGGTACGTTTTCAATTCCACTTGCTGATGAGAATGGTTGTGTCGAGT
This sequence comes from Pristionchus entomophagus, assembly GCA_036245825.1. Taxonomy (NCBI): domain Eukaryota; kingdom Metazoa; phylum Nematoda; class Chromadorea; order Rhabditida; family Neodiplogasteridae; genus Pristionchus; species Pristionchus entomophagus. The sequence continues at coordinate 31,521,919 of BTSX01000006.1, forward strand.
ATATCGCATGGTCACGCCGATAAGATCAATGATGTTGAAGCAGCGTTTTTGTGCATCATGATCACATGAGACAAGTTATCGTTCGATATGCGACCACCTTCACTGATGCCATTGAATTCTAAGCCCCTTCCTTCCAGCCTTCGACCCCTGTCTGAATGCTCGCTGCCCTGCGGGTCTCCAGTGCCGCACAGTGGACAACAAGGCTCTCTGCTTCCCGGTTAGTGCAGCTTTAGTGATGTAAAAACGGAACCGACTCTTCAATTTCATTCTGGCTGGAAGGGATCTACCGGATTACCTGGGTGCATCCAGGCACCCCTCCCCTCTCATCACTAAACTAGTGATGACTCTCCTCAATTAGCATCCTATCTCGCCCGTCAGAGAAACGAAAGACCGAGCGAGTTGAGGAGAGTTCCGATTATCACTAATGTGGACGTGGTGTTTGATCATCACTCGACATCTCATGAATTTTTGACAGCCTACGACCGGTCCTTCATGCGGACCGAACGAGGTGTGGATGCAGTGTGCTTCCCCCTGCGAACCAAGCTGTGGCAACGCGTCACCGGTGAGCCTCCTGTCTGCATGTTATGAACATAATTTACAAGAAGGAATATAAGTAGCAATTGTTGAAAACTGCAAATATCTGGGATAACAGATCACTGTTGCAGCTAATCTGCCCGGCCAAGTGTGACCCTCCCAGATGCCAGTGCGATCGGGTAACAATTATTGTCTTGATTTGATTATTTTATAGGGAGTATATTATTATGATAGGCATTTCTGCTATGTGAAAAGCTCGGCTAGGCGAAGGCAATGCTTATCGTAGACAAAATTTTGAGAGGTGCGAAGAAGTAATAAAATTGACTGCTCCAGGGATTCTGGCGTCATGCGAATGGATCGTGCGTGCAGCAGAATCAGTGTTTCTTCGGATGAATGAGAATTGTATGATAAACTCATTGTTCCTGATATTCTGACTGCTTTCCACATACTTCCAGTCACTTTTTAAAAAAAACTCGTTCTCTGTAAAAATGCAGAGAAAATAGAGCAAGGTAATCAACAGTCATACACAGTTATGCTGATAGGAGGCTTGATTTGAGTTACCTATTCCGACGCGAGTTTGGTAAAAGAAAACTTTTTGTAGGTGAGAAGTATTGACCCCAATCAAATAGCGCTCTAGTCTCCGGAGAAGCTTTATGGTTTGAAAAAGATTGAATTAATTGTGAATTCCTCGATATTCGAATATCAATATGAATTTTTTTACTGTTGTGGCCAGAATCACACAATTATAAAAATTTTATTTATCGGCAACTGTGAATAACGGTTGTTGCGGCTCGTTTGGGCCTGCAAGGATGATCTTAGTTCTTCATCCTCCGAATTTATTTGCCATGGCGTCGGTCACGGCCTTTCCGTCCTCCGCCATCTGTTTCTGTTGTTGCTGCTGCCTCCCTCACTGATGCGAACTCCGAGCTTGTCTAGCTTGAATCTCTGCGTCCTCATCGTCTGAAAAGCTGAATATTAAATAGCATCGTAATTAGGTTGTGAAAAAAGTATCGGAGCGCGGAAAAAGAACCGCACTCTGACAACGAGGATCGGGAAATTCAAAGCTTTTACCAATACAAAGTAAATTCCGATGCAGTAATATACATAAAAACAAGGTATGATTTTTATTAATTCGTTGCTAAGGGACATTCGATGCAGAGACGGCGCCGTATTTCACGAGTTGAAGGCGATTATTCCGGAAGATGCTCTGGGAGACAGAAGAAACGGAACCTTTTTGATGATCTCTACCGTTCGAGCCTGAAACATTATGGAAATCAATTGAGTATCGAAAACGGTCATGTGAATCAAATCGGCAAAAAGCAAAGCTACGCAGTTTATGGACCAAATGGTGTAAAATGTATTTTCAATAATCCTGATCTTTACCCGTTTTGACCGATATGATGAGCATGAGCACCGTCAGGTCGTAGCGGAGAACCGATATGATGAGCATGAGCACCGTCAGGTCGTAGCGGAGCTGCTCGATGATGCGTATTCGTGATGGTAAAACGGACTCGACAGGCCGGCTTCGACCACAGGTCAAGCCGGCTTCACTGTTGAAAAACGGGATGCAGCCGACATGAAAAGCCGTTTTGATATCTGTAATACACACAATATGTATGTATTCGATCGAATCGGAAATGCTTCCCCTCGATTTGTGTGTTCTCTCGAAGGTAATAGAAACGGGGGAATGTATAAGAGAATGCACTAGTATGTATGAGTGAAATAGAACGAATTACCCGTTGAGACGGCTCCAGTTCGACGGCCTTACTCCCTGTCGCAGCTGCTATGAAGATCAGCAGCGGCACCAGCAGCCACGCAGCCCACCAAGCGATCTCGAAGAGGACGCCGACCAGGGTGCCGCGCGCCAGCAGCGCCGTCATCATCAGCACCAGCTGCAGCAGCATCCTGCGCTGGTGATGAGGATGATTCACGGGAAACGAGAATCGGACGTTTGATCAACGACGATGAGTTCGCGCAATGGAGTCATGACCCACAGCAATTACACAACCATTGAGGAAGAGCCAACAAGCAACAAACATAAATGAAATAGAGAAATAAAGTCAATAAAGAAATGCAAAAACAAATTCTCGAAAATCTGAGTAATCTCAGATATATTTTAGGATGTGCTCGACTACGATTAAATCACGAAAACATTCACCTGCCCTATTCCTCTTCTCTCGCCCAGAGTGATCGAAAGCGAGTGTCCACGCATGAAACCTCTATTTCATTTTGGAAATCGTACGCAAAAAGGAAGATTGGTAAAAAAAAATGTGTAAGCAGAGCTACTTTCAAGGTACGTTTCGAGATTATTGATCAGAGAATAATGCCCTAATCGGCTAGAAAGTGCAAGAAACGACCATAATAAGGCGTTAGAATAGAAAGTAGCAGATGAGGAAAAATCTAAGCCCGGGTTTCATCTAGATGACCATTTCCACCCCCAAAAAGTAATGTAAATCGAGCAAAATTCGCGCGTGCAATAATGGGTGTTTCGTCTCGGATGGTCTGAGTCATCCTGCTCCTCACTTTCTTATTATCTTTCCCCTTGCTCCTAGCTCCATCAGACAATGGTGCTGGTTTTCCATTTTGGTCACAGCGATTTGCGCCCTTTCTGAGTGTCTTGCACAGCGCCGCAAGGTGGAAAGCAACGTCGATGCACAGATCAGAACGCTCCTTCTTCAGTTCACCCTCGATTCTGGTGTCAATCAAACATCATTTCTGATATCGAAATCACCAAAGAGTGATTTATCTAGCAATGAGTACAGAGAGAGATTAACTGACTAACCTCTCAGCATTCTACAACGCCACTTCTCTCGCATACGTGGCGACGTTTCGGTGTAAACGATTTCCCGTCGAAACCTCGCTCGTGCTCTCTCACTTCCGCATGCTATCTCGTCATTCCTCTGACCACTCTCTCTTCTCTCGCTCACCCCATGTAGAACGCCGTGCGATACAAATAGGAAGGTTTCGATCACAGAAAGAGAGATTGAGTCTGGTTGAAATTTTCGCTCGAGTCTATTGCGAAAGAACTGATATCTGTAGCTATGAATGAAAACAAATTGCACAACAACCAAATAGGGATTTATTGCAGAATATAACCTAATTTGAAGATTATGAGCGGGGCAAATTGCATGCGGCTTCAATAAAATATGTACTCTGAAATCATACATTGAGTGGAGGCAGTCCACAGTTCCACTCCGCTTGAGAGGAGGTTGCCTTGAGCGCGTCGATCAACTGAGAGAAAAAAAACCATGATGAAGAGAAACGATAGGAATGTGTGGCTGCGATGCGCATAACATACGAAAACCGTTCCTTTTTTCTTACCTCTCACCCCAGGCAGTATTGTTGATGATGGATGAATGAATCTAGCTTCTAATGCACTTCCGGATATTTTCACTCTGTTTTCCATGGAGGGTAGATCACAAGAACAAGATCAAAGACCTTTCTACCGTACCTTCTGCACCACCTCCTTGGAGAGAGCTTTAGCTGCGATGGTGTAGGCCTGATTGGTCATCTGGGCTGTAGTCTTCTTCGCTTTCGCCATTTCCTTCATCTTTTTGATGATCAGAAGTGATTTTTTTCTTCCATGCACTTATTATTTTGATCTTACCTTGGTATAGGGTGCATTGAGAACCTTCGCGAACGCAGCGGATAGGGCGGACAGGGCTTTGTCCATTGAGCTGCCTGCCTTCTAAAAAGTACCGGATATAATTTGTGTTATCTCGCATTTGCTCCAATTTGTGCATCTTTCATACCAACCGCGGCGTTTTGATCAAATTTTGAGAGATGATAATATTGTTAGTAGTGACGACAATTCAGAATCGACGTTCCTCCATGCGCATGATCTCTCATCGGTCAGAGATACGAAAGAACATGCAAATTGAGAGAGTCGAGTTTCGATTTGCCCTCAGGAATTGTTAGAAAAACAATGCAACATAAGAGGAACTAACATCCAGACAGTTGGAGGCGGTGGAGAGCATAGACATGGCTGCTAAAAACTGGGAGGAGGGAAGCAGGGAGAGCGCATTCTGCGTCAATCCATCCGTTATCTGCTTCCACGACGACTGACGACGATTGCACAGCGTTTCAGTAGTATAGCGAGATTGGACATAGGGTCTCGAACGGAAAAGAAAGATTGCGCATCAAAAGGCCGCCGGTTAATTGCCGGTCGTGCAAAAACATGAGAAGTTTTTCTCGCTCTGAACAGATTGATTGCAACACAAGCTCGTTATATTTCCCGGAAATGATGTTTAACAGATGCATATTTTGTAAAACTTTTCTTTCTCCGTTCTCCGTTGTTATCCAATCGGGCATAGCTTCGCTGGCCCCCGCCGGGGTATGGCATATCGACGGTCTCCTATCATCTCTCTTCTGTGATCCTTCCACTGTCTGTCGAGGCGAGGTAGGTCACATCCACTTCAGCTCGATGGGGGACTTCTGCTCGCACCGTCCTCTCCCACAAGCGGGGACCGACTGAGGTGACCTAGTCTTCGCCAGAAAGCGATGTCTAATGTATGATAGTGTCCCACAACGCACCCCTCCCCCAAACGACGTTTACACAGTACGATAATACGGTAGGTACTAGGGCACGGTAGAAGAGGGATACGGTAGAGAAACAGCGGTAATGGCAGTAATATACGGAGAGGAACAAAAGGGTAAGGTAGGCGAGGGTACGGTATCAGAGGCAAAAGGAGCAGCGAGAAGGGACGTGGAGGGAGGGGGTAGGTTCAGTGTTACAAGGAAGGATACGGTGGGTTCTATTACGGTGAGAGACGGTTCGAAAATTGGTGCCAACGGAGAGTTCGAATACGAGTACGGTATGTGGGACAATGGAGGGTGGGGATGCGGAACACGGTAGAGGCACAAAAAGTGGGCCATGGGGGAAGGAAGACTCGTCTTTTCAGCCGGAGGCAGCACAAAGGTACGGTAGGTGAGGGGTACGGTATCAGGGACAAACGAGGGAAGGGGGGGGGGGTGAGAGGGACAGGAGAGACGCTTTCGACGGGCGATGATGCAGACCATCATCGAGAGTGTGGAGATGTGCCCGTCGTATCTAAAAAATGATGAAATAGATGTTGAATCGGTCTTCAAACTACCGTAATCTTACGACAACGGTTTCCGTTGAAGTACAGTAATCTAGACGCCCGTTAGTTACCGGATCCTAGTTAGAGATCCAATCAAGTTACCCTCAGGGATCGAAAAGTTGGTCGGACCCGACGCAGTCAACCCACAAATTTTGACCAAATTGGAAAAATAGGCAAATTTTTTGGCAATTTTTCAACAAATTTTTGAAATTTCACAATATAAACCCTCACTTTTTGACAAATATTTACTAAATTTTCGAAAGTTCACAAATCAACCCACACATATTGACTATTTAGTCATTTTACTACTTAGGCATTCGTCCCCTGGATACCCTAGTCACTACAGATAAGCTTATCTCTTCTAGCTACATACACCAGTCTTAGCAACGTAATTCAGCCCTTTTCATTCCGCTTATCATCTCGTCTATTGACGAGAGTGCTCCAGCTATGGAGACCGAGAAAATCAGTGGTATGGCTAGATACCGCGTAGTGTCGTTGCGAGTGCGGGGCAAAAAATTGTAATAGCGGAACCTCACATCGAAGACACAACCGATTGGATCGACAACGGACTTATTTTAGTCCAATTTTCGGAATTGATTTTATCATATTGTTTACATCAAAAATATTTTTTTTCTTATATAACGCCTTCTCCTTGCACTAAAGCACCCCACCTTGCGCGAGGTTTGACGGATCTTCCACAAATAACAACAAAATTGCCATCTTTGCATGGTACTAATTTCGAGCGACTTGTCTGCTTAGTTTTTGACATTTTTGACATCGTCCGCGGTCTGCTTCCGTAATTACACTATTCTTAATTCGTTCTACTGACAATTGCGGATCTTCTGGTTATAGGCAATTATTGTCGGGAATAGGCGGAACCCCCGATTTCGGCCTTTGAAAGTGAAAAAATGGTGAATGTTAGTAGTTTGCTGCGTTCTCCGAGGTCTGGCTAACCTCCCCTATGCGCGAACCTCTAAAAATACCTTCAATGGACTCCTGCGGAACGTTCAGTTATAATTCATAATAATTTATTGTAATAAAATTATTTTCAAAAATATAAAATCAAAATTGATACACAGCTCGACATTTTCGAATACGGTGGGTCGTTGGAGAAAACGCTATTTTAATAAACCTTTTCTTTATTTTTGTTCTTTATTTGTTTTCATGAATATTTTTATTCCCAGTCGATTCAGCTGGAACCGCCCCCAGGGCAAACCTAGAGTGCGCTGGAGAGACGACTTGAAGCGAGCTATTGGCGCTAACTGGTGGTCTACAACTTATGAAGAATACCGCCGACTCATCCCCTTCTGAGCATCTATTGCCTGACATGATAAATTGATTGATTCAGCTGTCACGATTCCATAGAACACACTAAAAACGATGACTCTAGGATTTTTCTCTAGATGCCCCATTGCGGTCCCTAGGTATGGCCGAATTTCCACAACGGAGCATAACTCAATTTGTAGGAGTCCAAGCATCATTGGATGGGAGTGATTTCACTATTGGGAGCCTTGCTGATCACAATGACAACCATTCCATGACACTAGGACTCTTACAAATTAAGTTCTACCCCGTTGCGGAAATGTCGCACCCGCAGAAAATCGATACCTAATCTACCCATTCGTCTGCTACCGTACCTTCTTCGAAGCCGCGATCCCTCTGCCTTCCCCTCTCGTCTCCTCTTCATCATCGATCGATCCAGCCCTCGTCGGGCCGCGGAAGCACCAGCTACAGTATGCTCCTGAAAGTACGGTAATCGATACGATCGATAGGTCCAGAAAGTGCGACACTGGGTGAGATATGAATGCGGAGCGGGGCACGATCATACGCCAAATGGTTCTCGAAAATGCTATAGTGCACGTCGGCAAGACCTATACCGTCAAAAGGGGAAAACTATCGAAATTGATACTGCAATCGATTTGATCGAGTAGACCACGTCAGCAACCTGGTTGTATATAATAAGATCATGCCCACACCCAATAAGACCATGCCCACATGGAGAAGAAGTCAGGTTCCCTCGGCTGTAAGTAGGGATGTCAAATCGGCATCGACTCCCCTTATCTCGCGTAATCTCTCGTCGTTTAGAGTGGCGAGAGAGCACGCGAATTGAGGAGAGTCGGATGCAGATTTGGCATGAACCTCTCAAAGGTGGTCTTACTGACAGCTGGAAATATCATTGAAGAAGCACAACCTATGGAACCCGACTTCATGGCATACCTTGGCTGGTTCCTCCTCCGGTCTTCTTCAGTCCGTAGCCCATCGGCCATTCTTGAGGCGCCCGTCGATTCGTCGTCTGGCGAAAATGACGTCATCTGAATAAGTTGCATAATTATGGGGTAGAAGAGAGGGGAAACGGATGCACAACTTAACTTTCGACCCGGGAGAAATAATAAGTAAAGACAGAGCAGCTTGTAACAAAATAGATGCACGACAGTTCCCAATCACTAAGACAACACAGTTCAATTGAGCGAGCTAGCAAAAACTGACCACGGTTTGGACAGTGGAGCGCGTCTGTTAGCGAAAAGAGGTAAGGAATCGCAATAAGATCAATTATGTGCAACAACCGATAATGGATATGAGAGAAAGTACGATGACTAGTAGCAATCCAGAGCCACTTGTGGTTTAAGTCGTCAAAACGGCTACAATCAAAGAGGAGGAAAAGAGCAAGAGAATGATTTTAAAAAATGATAAAGAGGAGAGGCATGTCTGGGAATGGAGAAGCGGAAGGGAATCGCCTACGCGAATGAGCCAACCACACTGCCACAGCTGCGAAATGCGACCGGTAGCGTTGTGCTACAAACAATAGTTTGATTATACGGCTTTGAAACGAGCGCCGGACACCACAAAGCAGATTTGCTGCAGTTTTAGCAGACGCAGACGCGTACCTGGAGGCAGCCAATCGCTGTAGCGCAGGAAAAAATAAGGAGAAATAATGAGAGAACGGGAGGCAAGAGGGTGGACGGGAGCAGCTGGAAAGGGCGACGAGTCAACTGAGGGAAGCGAGAGGAGAGATGGAGCGGGGGTAGATCAAGGGAGGGAAGGGAAGCGTACCGATCGTCTGGACAGTTGGAACAAGCAACGAACGCGAACGCATCAAACTGCAACGTGCATCAAACTGCTAGCTTAAAGTAATCCTCGACACTGCGGTTAGCGTTTCTTTGGAATTTTGCCATCTCTTTTCACAGCACATTTTGCGCAGCACATTTGTAAAATTTTTGCATCGCTCGTTTCTTTCTCGTTCAAAATGATTTTACTGCGCTAATATCACTATGATTTGCTTTCAGTACTATCTAGCGAGATATTTTCATTGTTTTCTCATCTTTCGACCGAGTGCGGACAATGGGAAGTCATTGAAATCGACTCTTTCGACTTCGTATTCGTTTGGGGAATCCATGTTCTGGAGGGTCATCCTCGTTTAGCCGCATATTGTTAGATCTTTGCTGTTTGTCTCTAGTTTGGCCCCTGTTATGTTTTATCCTTACACTACACTGGCTTCTCTCACCTTTCTCATCCTCTCAAGAACATTTAGCTCGCTGGATCAGCTATTTGTTGTGTAATTGATGCCGGTTGAAGCTAGCGTGGTTGCGTGTCTTGCTCCCTTGTTGTTCCTACCCGAATCTGAGATAACTCAACAGTATCCTCCGACCTCCCCTGTTATTTCCCTCCCTCGGGCAAGAATGAGCAACTCCATCTATCACTCTAACCGTCTTCAATGAACGCTCGTTTTTGCGCTATCATTGCATCATTGCCTTCCTCATTTACCGACCCACTAGCTGATTTAGCTACTGCTGCACGGGCTAGATCGTAGAATATAACGGGTAGTTTTGTGCTAGTGCAGCAGCATGAGGCATGTGCAGGGTACGGTCTCGTTCATTCATCCTGATCTACTGTAATCCTTCCAATCGATGCTCACGTTGCGGCGAAAATTATTGCCCGCCAATTTACCCTTCATCGTTCTTTATTATAAGTGCTTTTTCGCATTATTGTAGATAAATAGTTGCTCATGTGCAACCCGGAGCCTATCGCGGCCGGGAACCAGTATTTAGTCTTTCCAAGTGCACAAACGCGCGCCGAACACGCGCTGACTACGCCTCCTTTTCGCTCCGTCCCCGTCTCTGCTCCAACTCGATTTGTGCATACCTAATCGCGTCCCTCTCGCTTACTTATCGCTTTTACTTGCTCTAATCACTGTTCTGCCTCGGTTCTGCCCTCTTTCCTTCCCTCCCATCGTGATTCCCGACGCAATTCGATCGAATTTCCCGCCTCTGCTCTCATTTTGATCGTTGTTTGAATTCGGATACTGATGATTCATCGTAAACTAGTGATTTATCATTGCCTTCCTTCCAGATTCAATCGTTTATTGCGAATTGATGTGCTAGCAAAGGACAGGAATAGTCGATTCCACTGTGCGCGCTGGTTTTTGCGGCTGTTGACTCGCGTATTCTCTCTATTGACCAGCCCTTTTCCAGCATCAAGTTGGCTGCGCAAGGCAGATTTCGACGACGGTAAACGGGGAGGGATGGCAGCTCACCAGGTACACAGTTGTGATTAGGCTTGATCCAGTCCAAGTAGGTAAAGTCCAGTCCAAGTAAAGGCCAAGCTATGGCGAAATCGCGCGCTCTTTCAGATCATTGCTGGTGCCCTCAATCGAGGCGAGCACGTGTTCGGAGTGGGAAGCGTGGACGGAATCCAGTTCACAGCATGTGCTGTGGGCTCGGATCTGGTCATCCTCTCCTCCAACTTTGAGAGAGTACAGGTAAGCCAGTCCAAATATCGAGCCATTGTGCTGATCTACTTCACATCTGTTTGCCATTGATTATTGTTCGCTAATAACCCGAAATCAGGTGATTCCGGCCCCGCAATCGACCAGCGATGCAGATTATCGATTGGTCACCTCCGTTTGCTGCTGTAGTGACTCGGGAAAGGTCAGTTATCGCCGGCGCAGGTTCCTATTAGGCTATTCGCTGGTTCCGGTTCGGTTGCGAATGACCGCTTTTTTGCGCTGTTCCTTTCACAGTTGTTGGTCAACTGACTGAGCAGATAAGTGTGACCATGGCTCATTCAATTCAAATTTTCAATTATTTGTTGTCATGGGAATAAGGAGACCGGAATAGCGGAGATCTTCTTCGTTTGATGACAAATTGGCATCGACTCTTCTCATTTGGCGTGTGCTCTTAGATATTGAGGAGAGTCGGATGCCGATTCGACATCACTACTTTCTAGTAGTAGTTTATAGTTTGTAGTTTGGCCGTAGACGATGCGTGCACTTTGCAGATTGCTGCCACGTACGGCACGGTCATCAGGATATTCGAGCCCACGCACAACATCTCCGCCAAGGCGACGCATGTGAGCACTTTTTGCTGTTGTTTCTCACTCTTTTTTTGCTAAATATCGGTCTATAAAGTCATTCACGGTCCTTTACTCGAAGTCATCCTTTGCTTTGCCAATGATTCCCCGCACTATAATGTGAAGGGGGTTTCTAAATATCTGAGTAATACATCTGAACACGTATTAAGCCATTCCAAATATCGAGCCATTCCACGTTTTGATCTATGCTCCTTCAGAACCTCAACTATCGATGGTTCGAGACGCAGTTGATACAGGCGGCAGGGACAGTCAACTCCGTACTGTGGGCGATGGACGGATTGAGGCTCATGGTCAGTTCTAGGCATTACTCTTTGGACTGATTAGGTTCTAGGCATTACTCTTTGGACTGATTGGTTACTCTTTATACTGATTAGGTTCTAGGCATTAATCTTTGTACTGATTAGGGTCTCTTTGGACGTAGTATGATTAGTTTCAAAATATGCCAGAAAGAGCTGAAACTATAATGTATAATGTGTATTGCAAGAGGTTTATTTTTCGATCCCAGAAATCTGCGAATACCGTATCACCTAGCTTAATGGCCTCTTGGCGATTGTAAAATCGCAAGACGGCGGAATTTTTAGAAGTAGTCTTTGCATTTCCCATCCCCATGGGAATCCATCATCCTGCAGACCCAGTGCATTGGAAAAGGGATAAATATTGGGTTATGTCTTCATTTCATGGCCTTGGACTGATTGTCTCCTCGCCTTGGACTGATTGGATTTGGTGTGTTCCAGGTGGTGTGTCAGGACCAGCTGTTCCTCTACCAGCACCGGCATCTCAGTGGCAGTTCGTCGCCGGCCCGATCATCCGCCCCCGTCATGTTCTGTATCGCAGAGGAGGTCAGTTATTTTGACTTATCTTTGGAATAATCTTGGGGTTATTTGGAATAATCTTTTGAATTAGGAAGACCTCGGGCTGTATGCGAGGTTTCTATGCGAATACCGAGTTGTAGATATTCTTTGAGTACGTTCTAGTGGTAAATTTGCATGGAAATAGTAAGAAACCATTCCGAAACCAGTTGATAGTCACAGTTTGTTGCCTGAATATGGTAATAATTGATACGGTAGGGCAATGGTTCGGACGCGGGCAATGCCGACTACTATTATTCTCTCCGCTCCCATGTTTCTGCCTTTCGCTCCTCTCATTCATACGCGCATAATCTGGGCATATTGCTCCCCCCCCCCTCCCCCCTCTGCCCCCCCCCCCCCTCCTGCTCCAACCTCGTCTTCCCCCCTGGGTCTGACAACATGCGCATTCGCAGGGCGGGGTTTTGTTTTGGGCAAAAAGGGGGGGGGGGAATCGATGCAGGGATAGAAGCAGTCGGGGGTAGGACGCCCTTTTGAAGGAGACAAGGCAGGGGCGAATAATCGTGTAAGGAGAGAGAGGCAGTGGGAAAGAAGGAGAGGGGAGAGGGGGAAGCGAGAGAGAGAGAAAAGTGGGACGGGAAAGGGAGGAGGGTTCAGAGCGAGAGAGGACACAACACAAATAGTTGTCATGGGATGGAATTGATAAGGGGGAGCGGAAACAGGAAGGGGAGAATCCAGAGGTTAGAGATCGTGAGGGCAAGTGAATCAGATAGGAAACGAGCAGTGTTTAGCTAGAAATTGTACTTTGAGAAAAAAAAAAAGAAAAATGGAGACTAGAAACAAGTGAGGCATGGGAAAACTCCTGATTGCGGGGAATCTTAATAATCGCATAGATAAAAAGATCCAAAAAAAAGATAAAAAGATTTTTTTAAAAAAGGAAGACAAAAACCCTCATGAGGCATGATATTTGACGAAACATTCGAAGAGTGCTACGAACCAGACTACAGTAATGAAGAAAACCCAAAATACATGTGAAATGTTGCAGGAGCGCTCGTTATCGGCGGATCTCCCGGTGAATGAGTGGGAGGAGGTGTGGAGGAGTACGCTGGCGCAGCCCGTCCAGTTCATCCAGTTCTCCCCCGATGGAGTCTACTTCGCCACTTGCGGAGTCGAGGACAAGATCGTCAAGGTGTGGTACACGGATACGCCTGGTGAGCAGTCTGGCACATCTTGAAAATCTATATTTTCTTAATTATCCAAATTTAAAGTGTCCTTATAATGCTAGCATCACTTTTTCCTGATATTAGTATGACAGATTGAAGAGGGAACTGTCTCCAGGTGGTGGTGAGATTTTGACCGTCTTGAACCCGCTCTCGTAATGTATATCCATCATTCGAGTAGCCTAACCGAGCGTTAATTACAGCTGGCTGATAGTGAACTGCTAGGTTGAAAAATGAACCGTGACTTATCATGAAAAATCTGGATTGCAGTGCCACTGATGGAGGGCGGATTCACGGAGGACATGCAGATGAGTTTCATCACCCTCACGCATCCCGCCAAAGTGACCGGATTCGAGTGGAGGAAGACGGGCCGATACATGCCCAGGTTCGCGATTTTTATGCATTTATTCATTTTTTCAAATGGTGCCTTCGATATTATGAGGATAGTCCGATATGCGTCGTCAAACTCGGGTGGCTCCAGTTGGTTAATGTTGTGAGATGAAGAGGGATGTTCAGTTGATCTTTGATCTCGAATAGGATTCAATAAACCAGAGTTCGACGAGAAACGAGAGAAACCATTCGTCTCATTTCGCGTCAAATGAACCGGTCACCTCTTGACGGAGAGCGCTCAATGAGAGTTGTCTCTCGCGAGAGACCTTGCTATTCACTCTCGCTCATTCATTGCCTTCGATGTCTTCGCGCGCTGTTGGCGCGTCCGCGTTCGCTGCGACCTCTCGACTGACTCTCGGCGATTGATCTTTGATCTCTAATGATCCTCTCTTTGTCAGGAAGTGCGTGCAGAACTGCATCATCACGTGGTGCGAGGATCAGACGGCGCGCATCTGGAAGGAGTCGACGCCGCCCGAGATGAGCGTACTCGATCTGGCTGGATGGTACCCGTCCACGCAGAACAACGATGGCATCACGTTCATGAATATCAGTGAGTCCATGCCAATGCAGTCCAAGTAGATCAAGATCAAGTAGGTCCCCTCGTGATATCTGGTCTTTCCTTCTTAACGTACACTCTGCCTTTTTCTATGAATATGCGTGTTTTTCTGTTATCGGTTTGGCTCTACTTCATAAAGACCATCGCAGGTGACTCCGACCCGAATCTCTTCCATGAGTCGAAGAAGAAGAAGGTGCCGAGGATGGTGCCCATCAAGAGGACGAAGAGCCGAATAATGACCAAGCTCAAGAGTCTGCTGTGAGTAATACCACATTGTCTACTTTATCTGTTCTAGCTGGGCAGTTGCTGAACCATCTTTCATTTTATTTTTGCCTTTTTCAGTAAACTAAATGGCATTAGAGGAAGCGAGTAGATCAGTATCACCGTGTATATTTCTCCATCTTTTGTTTCCAACACATTACGTGTGATTAGGAGTCGAGGTGTGTTGGCGAGCCTTTGTATGAAGTATGGCGTATGGCTTGTATGGCGAGCCTGTTGTATGGCGAGCCTTTGTATGAAGTGTTTCGCTTATTCCATGAGTTTTGTAAATCGGCTCTTGCAGGCCAGAGAACCGCAAGAAGAAGCTATCGACGTCGTCGTCGGAGGCTCGCGAGTTGGGATTACGAGCGCAGATCACGAAATCGCCCTCGTACTCTGACTTCGACACCACAACCAGCCCCGCTCTCTACATCAAATTTCATCTGGCGGCCACGATCAATGCAGACACTGGTTAATTGAATCGTTAGATCTTTGGAATGGGTTGGACTGGATTTAGCCTTAGATTTTTGTGTGGATTAGAAGAGCAGCTGATTTAGAGCGACTAGGAGATATTACTGAAGTAATCACATTAATGGTACAATAAAAATTTGAAAAATTACAATTCTTTCATTATACTTTTCGGTACCATAAATGAATGAGGGTTGGGCCATTACATGATATGCTCTCCCTTGATCCGATCATATTTTTGGTCCTTCGAGGATGAATGTGCTTAATTCTTCAGATTGCCTTCTCGTTCCTCTGATGGAGAATGGGTCTCGCCATCAGAAGACGTTTTCCGTGCACTGGTTGAACAACAAGGAACTCGTCTTCTCTCAGGTAGATTAAATTACAGTTCTTTAATTTATTTATTTTAGCTAACCAATAATGAAATAACACTTTAAAAAAAGGAACTCTTCTTCTCTCAGGTAGGAGAAGGGAATAGGAGAAATGGCACGAAATAGCATCCAGTATACATTTACAATCATGAAAAGACACTAAAAAATACCTTATTGAGATAGTAGATGGCACTTGGGCATTTCTGATCCATTCCGGATAAGCAGTGATAATGAAAATTCACAATGAGAAAATAAGTATATAAAGTAAATAAGGTGAAGGATTACGGTAGGAATAGTTTATCTTTAAAACATATATCAACCGTAAGTTGAGACCTGATCAGTAGGCTTTCATTTGCACTCGAACTCGTTAGTTTTGCTCTCTTCAATAGGCTAAAACTAGATTCTGACCATTTCGAATTGTTTGATATCAAATTCGCCATCGTATCTAAATATTTTCATTGTAGGGAGCGGAGAAACTGCTGGCGGACGCCCTGCAGTGCGAGAGTTCCGTCGACTCGCCCACCTCAGATCAGTCAAATGGTCACGATGAGAAGAGTGAAGGTAAGTGAGGGACTTTGGAAGCAGAAGACAGCCTTCCCTGACCCCATTTATGTTTGAATGAGAAGATGAACTAGCAGGAAATAAACGATTATATTTGAAGGAAACAGCACTCAGGCCACCGACACTACGAGTGTATCGAATACGGATACGATGGATAGTGCCAGTAGGTGAGAATCGATTGGTTTTGTAAATTATTTTGTGATATTTATATAATAAATTAAAAAAGTAATGCGGGTGAAGTACCATAAGCTTCTATCTTGTTTTTTTTTAATCGAACTCTAATACAATTGACGCTATCAGTAGTTGACAATGATTGTGTGCAATTCGCAACCAGATCAATTCTGAGAGGAAATTTAATGAATAACATTCGATTTTATAGTAATAATAATAAGTTATCTACGCCCGAGGTTCGACGAGATCATATGTTTCAGGCCGGTATCGATCCACTTCGAGGCATTCGGAGAATCGAATCATCGTCAGAACGGAGATGACGAGTCGAAGAGCAACGCGACTGAGGGAGAAGAGTGGAATAAGCAGAGCAACACTTACTCAGTTAGTTCAAACTAATAAATCTATTGCTTCTTTAATAGACGTACTTTTTTTTGATTATATTGCGAGCTATCTTCAGAAAAAAAATTGTATGTACAAAATCACTTTGTTTCGCGTGTGCACAGATAAATACAGATTGTGGTGTTTACTAATCGTGCACCAATAAAGGTGCATCTACAAGTACAGATAATACAAGATTGGAGAAGGAACGTAAGGCTACAACTACGAGATTATTCAGGAATTTTAATTATTTAATTAGGAAGTTTAATTATTTACGTATGATATTCAGGAATCGGTGTCGTCGAAGGACGTGTTGGACGTGAAGTTGGAGATGCTGCTGAGACAGTGGAACAAGAGCATCGACATCCTCTTCACTCTCCATCCCGTCGACGGCAGTCTAATCACTTGGTGGGATCGTTGTCATACATCTTTCTGTGTTTTAACCGAATCTTGTATGCTTGTAAAGTCGACTAAATGCGATAACAGGATACTGATCTTTATCATTATATGCTGCAGTGCCAGTGTGTTTATTAAAGTACCATTGCTCATCCTTTTCTGACGATAACCGTCGGACATTAGAAATATTGATTGATAGATTATTGATTGAACCGTCATTGCAGGACTGTTGAGTGGTTGGATGACATGCACAAGTCGCCCATGGTCTCCTTCACATCTCGACTCCCCAATGCCTTCCCTCTGACCGACGCGGCCTCTCTCCACTCCAATCTGGTCACTTTCAATCCGCACGATCCCGCGTATCTCGAGGTGCTCAGGAGGAACGCCAGTCTGGCGCAGGAGAATAATGGTCAGTCGGGGATAGGAAACTAATTAGTAATTAATAATTAGACAAAGACAGATTACTAATTAATTAGGCAGCGTGGACACTGAGCTCGATGCCGTAATCATCTGGGTCAGTCGGGGATGGGAAATAAAATTAAGGACACTAGGTGGGATGATAACCCACTGTATGAGAACTATCTCGCAATATCGTACCTTGCATAACAGTTGTTTCTCGTATGCAAATTGTGCTCATCCAGTAGGTTATCATCCGAATGTTCTCTTCAGGACTAGTGCCAAATTATGATAGTATACGCTGATTGAGTAGCTTGCTGATGTGAGAGGAAGTATTCTTGGTTGACGAAACCTTTTTATTCTGATCATACACTCGCAGTCAAATGTCTCCAGTGCGAAAGCTCGCCTGAAATTTGAGTGGACCTTTTAGCCGTACTCCCTATTTTGCCTCCTGTGCGCTTTCCCACTCTCAGGCGAGAGTCCCTCTTTGTCCCCACACAGGAAGTTATCGGAAAGCCGTCAATGGAGGCGGGAGAAAGGGGGGAATCAGGGTGGAATAGAGATTGCAAAAATCCACCTAAATAAGCCATAGTGAAATCAAGAGGGGCTGAAGTGTGAATAATGAATCAGTTTGTCGATTGAGGATAAACTAATCAAAGGAGAGCTTTACAGATCGATTACCTGAGAAGTTGGCAGAGAAGAGGAACATGAACACGGTGTATCTCCTGACGAATCATGATAACGGGCGAGCAATTAATTTTATTATTTTTGTTTATGTTAATAAATGAGGTGAGGTCCTAAATCTTTTGAGATTTCGGAGACAAGGATTTCACTAACAACTTGTAACGAGTTTTACTTGTAAATATCGAATACACTTTGCAGATCTCTCAATCTCTGGCAGTTGTCAATGGATGAGAACTCGCTCTTCTCGACGATTCTCTCCATCACTCACATGAGCAGAATGTGCGGGCATCGATTCCAGATCAGCCAGGTTCGCTCTGAACAATTGGTTAATCACCTTTCCTGTGATGTCGTATTTTGCACTTATTTCGAGTAAAGGAAGAGCTCTCATACTTTTGATGTGCGGCTACCACAAGATACACGATTCTTTGCATTGATCGTTCGACGATAGGAATGGTCTTGTCTTGTGGTTACGGTAATATTTATTGAATATCATTCAGGTGGTGGCTCATCCCGTGTTGCCTCTCCTCCTCACTTCATCCCAGTTCGGCAAGAGCGAAAAGGTACGGTATTCCGCCAACTTCTTTTTAAAAAATCTTATCTACCGTATCCACCAACTCCCTAATAATATCCCGTATCCCTAATAATATCCAGGTGATTGTGACCTACCGATCCGTAATAGTATAGTAATATCATAATAACGTTTCTAACATATTATCAAAATAAATTAATAGTCATTCGGTGCTCAGAAGAGCTGTGAATCATCCAATTTCTTAGTGAAGCCTATCCTTAGTTGTTGTATTCGACTGGCCTACCGTATCCATAATCAATAATTTTGATTGACATTCAGGGTCAGGAGGGTCGGGACGCGCTGTCCGAGGTGATCCTGTGGAAGATCAATCCCGTCGGTCCTCTGTGCAAGTCTGGAGGAGTCCAGGAATTGGCAAGAGTTCCCAACAGGAAGGTTTGTAGCATCTATTTATCTCATACATGCTCTCGAGGCAAATAATACGTTGATGTTAACGGCCTGAAATTTTAACGGCATTTCTATCAAGCGACATGATGGGGACTTTAAAGTGGACAAAACTTTCATGATGCTCCTATCTCCACTATCTAAATCACGTTTCTTACATCATGCGTGAACAATATATTATTATTATTGTTGTATTATCATTATTATTTATTTATATTATTATTATTATTATTTATTATTATTATTATTATTCTTATTCTTATTTATTATTATTTTTATTATTATTATTATTATTATTATCATTTAAGGAGAACGCCTTCGACTATCTCGGCTGGATTCCGGCGATTCTGCCCTCGTTCACGCTGGGCACCGTCTGCAACAGTCCTAGCTCGTGCTTCGTCGCCAGCGATGGAAGGAACCTCATCATCTATCAGGTACCGGACTACTTATCTTTCTATCACTGACCATTCTCATCACTTGTTGTTAGAAGAATTCACTGATTTGAGCTCTGAAAGTTTCTACTTTTTTTTCTATCATTCTGGTTGCTCTTACCGCTCACAATTCATGTCAGTACACTAGTACGCCAGTAGATTAGCTCAAATATCCGTGCATTACTGAAACTTCAAAAGTTGATGACGAATATGCTCGAGAAAATAAGTTTATCGATTCACCATTAAATTTTCCCCTCTTTCAGGCAGTAGTGGATGCTCGCGGCCTGCTGTCCGAGATCTTCCACTCGGAGAAGCCGCAATCGCCCGTGCCTCGAGTCAAGGAGTACAAGTGTCTGCCGTCCCTCCGACCCGATGGAAGGACCGAGGCAGGAGGTAGGGATTTCACTCTCTTCATTCTGCACACTATCTCGCCGGTCAGAGACACGAGGCGAAAACGACATTACTTGCAGGAGCTGGTGGGTCCAGTCTGTCGGACACATTCCGAATCGTGTCCACGCAGTCGACCGCCAAGCCCGGCTGTGTACTGGAGATTGGCAAGATCGATGCGGCGATAAAGGTATTTTGTGAAATTTACTCTTTTTACAACCTTTTTTCTAAAATTCTATAAACATCGTAAGTGGTTCGGAATGAGAAGTATGCAGGTTCCAATCTGTGCAAGGAAGCCTCAATAGATAGAGAGACTTGCAAGATTGATGGATGGCTTAATGATGATGCAATATCTCTCTCGTAGGAGCACTCGTCTCTCCTACTCCTCCACGTCTTCAACGAGCGTCTGCTCATCGACAACGAGGACGAGGAGCATCTGGATGAGCACAGGCTGGGCCCGGTGGTGGACAGGAGCAAGGCGAGTATCGCTTCTTTCTTCAGATATAATCTGGACATGAAAATATGGTTTAAACGTTATTTGAGCCTGAAATTGCAATTTGTGGCGGAGCGAGGTATTTTCTATGGAAAACGTTTTGTAAATGTCTAGTTGCTAAATAGAATGGTAGCTAGTATTGAGATATCTGCAGCTAAGTAAGTGTACTCGATTCTTTGTTTCTATGTCATGTCGATTTAGAGCACATTTTGCTAAAATGATACGCTCCTAAGATGTTAACTGCACCGATAATTAGTATTTTAGTAACTGTATGCGATTCTGTAGATCATATGTGAACTGAATAAGTGGCTGCGTTGCAGG
The DNA here is from genome assembly GCA_036245825.1 of Pristionchus entomophagus. NCBI lineage: Eukaryota > Metazoa > Nematoda > Chromadorea > Rhabditida > Neodiplogasteridae > Pristionchus > Pristionchus entomophagus. The sequence goes on from BTSX01000006.1 coordinate 31,542,155, forward strand.
ACATAATCTTCACGGATCGATACTTCGTGGTGCTGATCGAGAAGGGAGCCACGCACGACTCGTTCATCATGTACTCGATAGATCTGAGCAGCGTTCCCACGAAGCACGAGAGACCACTCAGTGAGTTGGATTGTAGTTAGGGATTCTTCTTCTTGGATTCTTCTTGAATACATTTTCTTCATTTATCACACTCTCTCCACCGATAGTTCGAGAGGTGTTGAAGTGCATCTGAGGTATTGTCGGTCAATATTATGTGTTTTTGGGGAAATAATCATTGTAGAACTTCTCATTTGTAGACGAGACAGTCGAGGTCGAAGAAAATCGATAAATCAAACAAAACTCGGTAATGCAGGTGCGATCTCCGACATGGACGAGTCTGGCTTCCTGCGCAGTGCCTCTCCCAACAACCTGCCCTCCATCGCCAATCTATTCATCGATCACGTCAAAGTCTGTCACCAGAGGATCGACCTGCCGGAGGTTGCTGACTAATCCAGTTCTTTCGACTGCTAATAAGCCCATTTGATTCCCGCATCTCTGAAAATCCAGTTTCTTCAATCAATACAATGTAATGCATTAACTTATTCGATCATCAGGGATTATGGCCCTTTTCCTTTTTCTTAACCGTTCAATGGCGATATTATCATACCATAGCTTGATTCCCTTCTCTCCAGGGCACTCGCATAGTCTCGGCGGAGCCGGCCGCCGGTCACCTCTCCTCGTCCTCCCTCTATCCCGCCTGCAAGGCGCCCTTCGTCATCCTCACCTCTTGCTCCGACGACGTCATCCGGTTCTGGAAGTGCGTCGGGAATGAGAAGGTACGGTATTGCTCACTTTACAAGGCATCAAAGATATACGTTACGAGAAAATGCGGTAGAGTAGGTTAGATATCGATCGATCTAACATAGTGTACGGTAGATCAGGCTTGAGGTATTACGATACAGTCGTTACGGTATTCATCACCTGTGCCGGGTCGGGAAGATGCTGTAGCCACTAGAATACGAGTTCCGTATTCCACATCAAAATATAGTCTTGTTATTTTTGACACGTGACTAAGAAGGATTCAGTTTGAAAGTACAATTCCGTTCAATTCCTATCCAATTCCGATGACATTATTAAAACTGAGTGACAATCACCAATCAGTCCAAGTCTGATCCATTCCAATCCGATCCATTCCAGGAGGGAAGTGCGTCGTTCGAGTGGAAGGAGTGGCGGATGGTCTCCGATTCGCTGCCCTCCGAACTCGAGGTTGTTCGCACTTATATTCTACTACCTCGTGTAATTGTACCTTCGGTGGTGTACGGTAAATAAATAATTAATTAATTAAATTAATAAACAAATACATAAATAGGTCGACGGCGGGATCTACGCCATCTCCGCCGCGCATTCGGGGCGGATCGCCTGCGCTTATGACTCGACCTACCAGAGGGAAGCGACGGCGGGAAAAGCGAAAAAGGTGATAGCAAAAGGGATTGATGCGAGTAGTATAGGCAGTTTGGGCCGAGGATAAAAAAATCGACTACCGTAATCCTTTTGCACCATAATTCCTTGCCAAACGGCCTATTCTACTTGTTTGATTTTCTATATAATCGATCATCCAGGCTCGCCGCCCCAGAGACCGACTATTCGTGAGTGTAGCAGTAGTGTAGAATTTTGATAATTTAGAGTAGGAATGGCTTCGTGGGGAAGCAAAAAAAAGAACGAAGATACTATTTCCCCTCGGAGCCCTCCCTATTGTTCTAGATCCTAGCGCGTTCACAACGACCCGTCTCGTCCAGTCGCCGTCATTCCCACTAGACTGTCCTGAAATCAGTGTTGGGATGGTTTTGGCATGGACTACTCTCGAATAGGATCGGTCGTTTAGGTGCAAGTGATCGTGTTCGAGTGCGAGTCGTCGGGCGGTGTGGAGTGGCTGAGAGAGGACTCGATCACCATCGATAACGTCGCTTTCCCGCAACTCAAGTGAGTGATCTTTGACCTTTGATCTCTCCAATAGTTTGGCCGTATACTTGAATGTTGAAGCGACCTATTGGAAATGTACGATATACCCTATTTCTGTCTCGAAATTAGTGCAGAGTTCGTGTATATGATTGAAGACAAGATGTATTCTCCGACGGTTACCGTAACCCTCTTGCAGACTGCCCCGTCTGGAGGACTTTGGCGTGCACGAGCCACTGCCCTCCCTCGACGGCATCGTCGCCGACATCAACGCCCGTCCCTCGCAGCGGAATGGCAGCCTTCTCACGCGAATCGGCAGCAAATCGCAACTTGGTACTACTCCCCGCTCCCACCCAGTGCTTGTTTGTTTGTGTGAATGTGATGTGTCCCAGTAGAAGATCGAGTGAGATCGAAGATCAAAGATCAACTCTCACTCGACCTTCATGTGTCCTTTCCATGGTTGGCTAGTGGTGATGATGAACGGATTAACTGCACATTATTCTGAACAACCTGTGAATGGAGTGACGACTAACATCGAGGGCTTAATCATCCGGGCTCCAGCATCTCACAGCTTGTTGTGTAGTGTGTGTGCCTGCGGAGCGGTACCAAGATCCGGTACCTAAAAACCATACGGTACCGGCACCAAGGACTCTCAGGCCCATAATTTGCATGCCCCCTCTTCCCCCCCCCCCCCTTCCCCTAGTGAGCATGGGTGTCACTTTCAGTGATTCTAGTCATGTGACAAAGGTGGAATAAACTTGGAATGAATTTGGCATGGACTAATGTGCTTCGGTGACCGTACATAGTGAGTGAATCGTGGCGTTCAGGCGTGCCCGGATCCTCGGGAACTCTCGGTCCCTCGCCCTTCCCCGACCGGACGATCACGGACCACATGCGCAAGGCCGTCTCCTCGCACGCCATCCGCGCCCAGCAGCTATACGAGAGCCGTACGGATAGTTTGTGGCTCTCCTAAATGCCGGTCACGGCTCTGAAACCGGGAGTCTGTCTAGGCTCCGCTGTAACTGGTGCATTTCTAGAATTGGTATAGAGATTGCATGGCTCATGATGTCATCTATCGTTAGTATCTCTATCGTTAGCAGCATGGCCCGTGTCTGGGACTGTACTGTCTGGATACCGTAGTGTAGTCGAGCGTGTACCGTATACCTACCGTAACCCCATCGATCGATATTGCAGTGAACATGCGTGACGTGGTGCGCATCGACTGGGTGAGCACGGAAGACGGAGGACACATCCTGACGGTCGGAGTGGCCGCCAATATATATCTGTACACTCAGGTGAGCAAATTGGCCTGAATTGAGCATACTGTGAAATTACAATAAAAACAAGGTTCGGGAAAAAAGTAGATTAGGGAACTGCCTATAGCACTCAGAGATTCAAGGGTATGGAAGTTTCAAGGGAAAAGCGTGGCAGTCGACTGGCACAAAGCATGGAAGTTTCAGCTATAATTTGCTGTAACTTATTGCTAGATTTTACCCGAAACCTCCATGCCCATGATTATCTGAGGAATCAGTGGGAATTGACGAAAACACTACCTAGATGATGCGGCTGGATGTTTCGGTTCATTAGGTCGTATGCGGTAACAGAGAATATAAACAATTTGCATGGAGGACGTGGAAGTTTTCTGCAATTTAGCAGAAAGAGTGATTGCCCATTTGAGATCTCGCAAGACCCCGCCCAACGGAACATCATCGCGATGAAGGAGGCGGAGACGAACATGCGCCGTCCCTCGCTGAGGAAGGCCTCCTCCCTCGTGGCCGCCGACGTTCCCTTCCAGAGAAGCCACTTGGTCAGTGGTCAGGGTCGCCTAATTAGTGATCATAATCGCTTGTGAGCTAAAACGGGTGAATGGTCCGGGCAAATACAAATGTTCCCCTCCAACTTGAACCCTAGACCTTTTCATGCTCACCAGTGAGGATGATTATGTACGCGTTGCAATGAGCGTGTAGAGTTTGCCCGCAGAAAACAAGGGCTTCAGCTCGACTGAATTGGGCATTGTATAGAAGGTGGAGCCTGCTTATTCATCTATTGGCTGTCAGTTAGATTGATTGGTAAGATTATCCATAGGTAGACCGGACAGATGTTACGTTTAGTAATTATTAATATAATTCATTTCCATCTCAGGTTCGCTGGGTGTGCACTCGTGTGCTGGAACTGCACTCGGCCGACGGTCTCCCTCCCATCCCCACCTGCCTCACGTGGGCCAGAGACGGACTGCTGATCGTGGGCATGCAGAGTGGGATTTAGTTATTTAATTAATTAATTAAACTTATTTATTCATTCAAATTATTTATTTATCGTAAATCATTTCAGGTGAAATGAGATGCTACTGTCAGTGGAATCTGAGCGCGAAGAGCACGGAGGAGAAGGAGGAGACGAAGAAGAGCATGCTCATGTGAATCCTCTGACAAATAAATATCAGATATCCCCTGTCATCAGCGAAGGTTGTAGGGAAGCCATACCTGGGATGACGGTAAAGGATGGTTTAGTACAAAAGAAGAATATTTCTCACGCACAATATTCCAGTGATAATAGGCTGAGGTGCAATTGATTTTGATTGGATTTGGGATGGACTTTCGTCTTTCAGGAAGAAGCAGAACGCCTCGGCGCCCACGCTCACCATCTCGCCCTCTCACTCGATGCTCGAGCAGCTGCATAAGAAGGGAAAGGAGGAGAAGAACAAGCAGAAGATGATATTCGAGATCGTCAACAAGGCCATGTCCAAGGTACGGTAGCAGGTTACGATTGGGGGTACTGTAGAACGCGCAGGGCCGGCTACGGTACTAGATACTGTAATCCTGTAGAGCTCTGGCGTACTGTAGAACGAGTGAGTACGGCACGAAAACTATTCTCCGCATGTATTATTGACGTGTCTAACGACACGTAAAAGAGGTTGCGAAGTCATTTGAATGTTTGTCATTAATTGATCGATCGACTATTCACCCTTGTTCCTCCCAGAACTCGTTGGACACGATCACCACTGCGTCCGAGGTGGCGGAGGCCTTCGCGCAGGAGGGACTCTTCGAGGCCGCCCGCATGGCCAATCCCATCCTGCCACAGTACGATTTTGGACTTGGTTGTAGAAATGTTGTAATGGTTTTGGCATGTACTGTTCTTCTCTGACTGGCGAGAGAACACGCGAAATGGGGAGCGTCGATTGTCATCATTGATTGGAATGGATTTGGCATGGACTGATCTACTTGTCTCTCAGGTACCACCCGAAGCAGCTGATCGTCCTGTTGAATGCGGGACGGACGAAGCGAGTGAAGGCCATCCTGCTGCACGTACTCAAGAGTCTCAAGGTGGGTTTTAATTTAATTAATTAAAATTTTAAAAAGTTACGAATAGACCAGAAACCGAGCCAGCAATCTCTCCATAATCATAATGATGAAGCTATAATATTGCGTCGTTTATGAATTTGCGTTGATAATAGTTGAATAAGGGTTCATGCTAATTGTGCGAAGGCGTTATTCTAAAAAAAATTTTATTTTTATTTTTTAAATAATTTTTAATCGTTCAGCAAGGCCGCGGGAGCGCGGGCAAGCCGAATCCGCTGTCGCGCGCCGCCTCCATCAGGCGAATGTCGAGAGTGGAGGGATCGGTGGACCAGCTGGAGAGCACGCAAGTGATACAGATTGATGAGGTGAGCGGGTGGGGCGAGGGGTTGGATCAACTTGACAAATAAAATTTTAATTGTTTATTCCATTCATTAAGGTTAAGATAAACAAACGTTCACCATGTAGTTTGTAGTCTGATCGTGCTCGAAGATGCAATTGTATTCGAATTTGTAACCATTTCTCAGGGTCTGGATTACGATGAGATCGACGACATCGCCCCTCTGCCCCTCTACTCCCTCATGGCGGCCGATGAAGCAACGGATCAAAACGAGAACAGCGCCACGGTGAGCGCAAAAGCATATTTATTTTAGCAAGATTTCATTGTTCAGAGTGGTCTAGGCTTGCATTTTGTGTCTTACAAAAGCAGTTGAATAATACCTACCATAGCGATATCCCTGACGAGAACAATGCCACCGTGAGTGCAAATTCTCAATTATGTCGGTGCTACGTCGGATGAGAACTGTAGGAGGCGAGAGAAGGCGAGGAGGGCAGAGATGGTATCGCGAAATAGTTCTCATCCGACCTAGCGCCATTATATGTTCCTTATCTATTTCTAGTCAGTTATCCTTTACTTCCTCTAACGTACAATGTTTCATTCAATTCGTGGTGTAAGATTGCATTATTCAGCGCGGTCTAGGCTTACATTTGCTGTCTTACAAAATCAGTCCAATAATGCCTACCATAGCGATATCTGATCATACACGAGACTGGTTAAATATTCGCTGTACTACATGAATCCGATGAGAATACTGGACTGGAAAAAATGAGCATACCGTAATGTCAATCATTCCAGGGTCCCTCGTACGACGGTCTCTTCGCTCGCGAGGAGGACGAGGATCTGGATGCGATGCTGGCGGATGATGATGATGGAAACTCGTCAGCGGGTGTGTCTCCTGGTTGTTTGGTTTCACCTAAAATATGAGAAGCATTACAGTTCGGAATACGGGCCACAGTCTCTTTGTTTTTGCATGCTCTCTCACTAGTCAACTGGCCGAGAGAGTCTGTAAAAATGAAGAGACGGTGACCCGTATTTCTAACTCATTTGGGCATGTTGAAAATTAGGAAAACTAGAGATATACATGATTTGATTCAGTAATACTTCTGATGCGGAGTTGAGTTAGATCCAGCCGCGGTACCATTGAGCTCATTGTAATAGGTGACGAAGCGAGCGAGAGAGTGGCGAGATAAGCGAGAGAGTGTGGGAAGTGCAGAGGGTCCCTCACGCTTTCACACACTCTCTCACCTTTTACAATGAGCTCGATTGGTACAGCGGCAGGTAGTAATTCATCTCTTCTCAGGCGGTCGCAGTCGCCTGGTGTCTACCAGCAGTGATCCGGGTGGGAATCAGGGCATGAAACCGGAAGCGACGGTCGAGGTCGTCTTCACCGCCAAGCACAATCGGATTCTGACCGAGTACCTCACCCACACGCATCTGCCAGGTCAGTAGGAGGAAATGGGATCCAAAAAGTACGCATTATAAAGAATACATTGAGAGGAACTACCTATAGATTCGGGAAGAAAATATTTACAAAGGTTGTATTAACTATGCGAAAATGCAAACCGAAGCTTCCATACGAAATAAAAAAAAAGATTTTCAAAATTGGAATATTCCCGTTAAGGTCTCTCGTCTGTCGATCAGATGCACCTTCTCGCCATCGCCGACACCCTCTCCCACTTCTCCGCTGATGTCATGGACAAGCTGGCGCAGGCGAATGCTGGTGAGAAATATTCGTCTCTCCTCCATTCGCATGATCTCTCGACGGTCAGAGAATCGAGAGAACATGTGAAAGTCTGCAGTAGTGAGAAATACGTTTTCAAGTTAAATTGCCATGCAGATATCAGAAGAGTCAATTTGTTTTTTTTCTTTCTTACTCATCTCATGAATCCCAATGAAGGTCAATAACTTGATCCTAATGTTCCTACCATTGCAGCGTTGAACCCGGTGGCGCCGTCGGTGCTGGGCGAGTCGGGCGGGTACGCGACGGCGACGGCGGGCGTGGAGACGATCGACGAGTGCGGCCTGCGCTTTCTGATGGCGATGAAGCAGCACGAGTACCTCCTGCTGTGTCTGCCCATCAAGCAGAGACAGCAGCTGCGACTCAAGGGTCAGTGCGAAATGGGACTGATTCTGGCTTTTGAGACATGTACATCTTTGTTCTAAAATGTCTACCTACGTGACTCGAAACAGGCAACATGAAACGCATAGTTCAAAACGCAACTAGGGACCTTTTGAGATATAATTATCATTTGAAGATTACGCTGAATAAAATTACCATGTAAAAGATTTGAAAGTGTAATAAGCTCTGCTCTTTGTCAGGCCTCTCGTCGGCGCACGTCATCTGGGCGACGCACTCGGACACGGAGAACGAGCTGCTGAACGCGGTGCCAGCGATGCAGAAGACCAACTTCGTGTGGGACGATCTGAGGGGCATCGGGGCTGCCTGGTGGTTGAAGACGCCCGCCTCACTCAGGATATGCGTGGAGAAGGTGAGAGAGATCGGCGAGAGGGATGAGTGTTAAAAAAATCATGGTCTGTTTAGATTCTTTTCCATTATAACGCAAAGATAGACAAATTTGTTATCGAAACATAAAATAGCCTAGGGCCGTCGAGGCATGGTAAAGTGCTCTTCTGACGTAGCTATTTTATCCATGACGATATCTTTTCCGAATCCCTGATCTATCCTATGCCTAATGATGTTTGTTCATACTGTGATTATCATGAGGTCCCAAGAGCAAGCTCTCTGTCGATGAATGAATACTGGAACTTGAATATGCTGTCACGCGGATACTGTAGTTGGAATGGTGCCTGGATGCAAATTGCCTTTGCAGCTGGCCAAATCGGCGTTCCAACTGAAGCAGGACCCGCTGGACGCGGCGCTGTTCTACCTCGCGCTGCGAAAGAAGAACGTGCTCACCCATCTGTTCAAGACGTCCAGCAACCAGCAGATGATGGACTTCTTCCAGCAGGTATTCACAGGCCTTCTCTGACCTTCGGGATACTGTAACTCTTGGTCAAACTGAGTAACTACTTAGTTTGTGGATCCTCGAGCAGGTATGCGGACAGTAGTATTGCTTCTCCTCACTTTGTGTGATCTCTCGTCGGTTAGAGAGGCGAGAGAGCGCGTTAATTGAGCAGAATTGGACAGGCTTTTGCTACTCAAATCTTCGGGATACTGTAACTCTTGTTCAAACTAACTGTAAGTAACTTGTTAGCACTGCTTAGTTGGTGGATCAAGCTTATTTTGTGCAAGGACTATATATTTTAGAGTTGGGAGGCTATAGGAAGACTAACCATCCCTTCGTTCAGGACTTCTCCACGGACCACTGGAAGAAGGCGGCGCAGAAGAACGCGTTCGTGCTCATGTCCAAGCAGCGATTTCAGCACGCGGCCGCATTCTTCCTGCTCGCCGGCTCACTCAAGGACGCCCTGCAGGTGAGGGAGGGAGGGAGGGAGGGAGAGAGCGAGGGAGGGAGGAGAGGGAGAGGGAAGGGGAGGGGGGGGAGAGAGGAGGAGGAGGAGGGAGAACCCGACCGTATTTTAACCATCAGCCTAATCAGCCAGATGGCTGAAATACGGCATTAAATATCGTTCATTTTTCAGTACTGTTTAGAAAGAATAGTCGACGATCCTTGTGTTTTCTACATATTATTGGATAGGAAAGTAAATTGCTATCATTCCAGACGATTCTCGCGAAGCTCAACGACATTCAGCTGGCGATGGTCGTGCTGAGGCTGTACGAGACGGATACGGAGGTGAGGAAGGAGAAACAGATCCTCAGAAAAGGAAAATAGAACAGATCCAGAAGGAGAAACAGAAACAGTTAGATCCAGTTGATTACGTCTTAAAGGAAAGCTATCCATTGCAATCAATCTACCGTAATCCCTCACTCGATTTGTTCTCATTTCTGCAAATGTTGTGCACTTGACGTCGCGTTCTTAGGGTGTAGTGTATCAAATATTTATGTAAAATAAAATTTTGAATAATAATTAAATAATTAATTAATTAATATAATTGTAGGCGATGAACCAGCATATGCGCGAGATGCTGTGCCGGGAGATCCTCGACCAGACGGTGGAGCAGTTCGAGGACAGCAGGGGGCGGCTGGAGGATGACACGGCCCTGCACAAGGACGCTCATCAGTCAGTGATCATACTCTATTAACGTAATTAATTAAATAGGAATTAACCGCAAGTTCATATCTCAGTGAAGAGTATTCAACTCTCTAGAGAATCTGCTAGTTAGGCAGCCCCTCAGAAATTCGTTTAGACTAACTGAACTGTATCAGTTCAAAGATCAACTTGCCTGTCAGAGATCAAAGATCACCCCTTGCAGAGATCCGTTCGTGCGTTCGATGGCGTACTGGGTGCTGAAGGACTACTCTCGCGCCGCCCATACGCTGGTCGTCGAGGCGAATTCGCTGCACGTGAGCGATTTCCCGCTCTCCTCATTTCCCATGCTCTCTCGTCTCTCTCTGACCGGCGAGAGATCATGCGAAATGAGGAAAGCGGCAAATTTTTTTTACTCTAGGTCAGCAGCCAAGCCGACGTCTCCCTCTCCAACATCTTCAACTTCTACTCCTTCCTGAGGAAGCACCCACTCCTCATCCGACAGCGACTCACCGATGCCGGAGTGCAGGTACTGTAGCCAGGGGGTACGGTAACAGCAAGAATATGGTAGATGGAGCGTTACGGTAGCTGTTTCATGGTAATTGTATGAGTACGGTAGCTAATGATGGAGTACTGAATGTGGTAGGTTACTGTAGATCACGAACCGATCTGATCGAAGGATACGGTAATTATATCGCGTTCAGGTCGGTTCGACGGAGAAGTTCCTCGCGGTGGCTCGTCGTCTAGAGGTGCTGATCACCCCGCCCGAGAGGCGACTCTACTTCAGAACTGCCGGTTTGTTACTTATTTTTAATTTCCCGCTATAGTAAAATAAGCCTAAGTAATATTTTTTGCTGCTGTGGAAACACATTATAGACACTTTCTACCAAGGTACATGGCTTTTATTTCTAGAGAGGACTCAATCTCATGGCTTATATTCAGGGTTTTTTTAAAAATAAATAATTAAATAAATGATGATCATTTCAGGCCAGCACATGGCGCTCGGCTGTCCGATGCTCGCCCTCGACGTCCTCTCCCGACTGCCGAAGGAAATCGCGATGCTCGGAGAGGGATCCGAGTCGCTCAGGGATATTCTGTCGCAAGAGGTTCGTGTGTATTTTCAGTGGCACAGGAATCGAGGTAACCAATAGGGAACTTTTCCCGATTATTCGCATAGACTGAGGCGTGCGAAATGAAATAATTAGGAATTAATAAAGATTGAAGAAACAGAATAAGCGCGGACAATTGCAGGTGGAGGAGTACAACATGACGTCGATGCCGTTGAGCGCGAAGACGTCCGTCGGGCAGACGAAGGAACCGCCCAAAAAGGAGGAGAACGTCGACTGGTGGGTTGTGGTATCGAATTGCATCCCAAAACGCCAGTTTTCCGCTTTTTTCTCTCACTTTCTTTGATATTTGTCGAACTGCATCGAAATCACTACAATTCTGCATGTTGATTGAATTGTTCATCGATCCAGATGTATCCATCTGAGTCGATCTGATAACGAGTAGATCAGTCTGTATGATATTGTATAAACTGTTAATTGATTAATTTGATTAAAAAATATCAGGTCCGCGCCCACAGACGTGATGGGCAAGGACAATCTGGATCTGGGATGGAGTGAGAGTGATGAGGATGAGGAGGAAGAGGAGAAGAAGGAGGAGAAGAGCGAGGAGAAAGGAATCAATGGAGTGCATGGAGAGGCTGAGACTGTGGGTCGTTTTAAGGAAAATAAGCATTCTTTTTTTCAAATTTAATTATGAATCGTTTGCATTTAAAAGGTATTAAGTTATTGCGAAGAGTCTGAACAAGGATAGCTCATCGACGCATCGGAAAGTATTGAATATTAGGTTCAATGACTACTTTTCATCGTTCATCATTTCCTCGTCTTTAAAACAATAATAATTGTGATCAGTGCAGTGTTCCCTTCTAGATTCTGTAGTCTTATGACAATTATTCTGATTGTACTTTTAAACCCAGCGAATATTGTAATTAATATTCTAACAAATTGCAGCGTTCCCTGCCTCCTCCCGCTCGCTCCTCCGGCATCGTCGACATCATCGCGCAGCACATGAAATTCGTGGCGTCGTTGAGGATCCTGACGGAGGAACTGTCGACGCTCGCGAGTGGATACGAAGTGGATGGAGGACAGCTGAGATATCAGGTAGGACGGGTGGAGGAATGATAAGCACTTAAGCCGGTTCAAATGCTCAGTCAATTTACCCGGAAAATCATACCCTATTTTTATCGACCAGATTTTAATCCCTAGCTACAAACGCGTTGCGTGGATATCTCTGGTGTAGACTTATTCAATTTTCATCATGATATGTAAATATGCTCATTTGACACTGAACAGATGCGAGCGGGCATTGCTAAATGTTTCCTCTAGGTACATCTGCACCGAAAATGATGATGAGTTTTGAATGACGTTCAATATGTTGTTTTCTTCCCTCTCTTCTAGATCCCTGTATAAACCTGTTTCTCAGTTCCGCAATTTTTGCGCTTTCCCGGACTAGCACTCTGTCCGAATTTGCCCTCCTCGTACGTACATTCATACCATACACTGCTCAATAATGCATAATTCATCTCTCTCGTCGCAATCGGATTAGTTATGGTTCCTACTAGTGAGCACCCGTCATAACAACCGACAATGCGAAAACAATGGCGATAGCGATGATTGGTCCATGATGCGAACTAGTGTGTGCTATTCGGCGTGTCGTAGCGCTGTCGTTACCTCCTCTCCGAAATTAGGCGAGGGGTTAGCAAATTAAAAATTATTGCAAAAAATAAAAAAATAATAATAAATGAAATTAGGCGATATTGCGAAAATTGGCGATGAGCAGGAGGTAGCGCATGTGCTTCCTTTTCCCGAATAGCCAACCCTTATGCGAACATCGGATCACGAGGGGCCGCTGTTCTACGCTCAAGTCATGTTGGAAGTAATGAATAATAGAGAAGGAACAGTGGAATGGGAAATGAGGAGGCAGGAGCGTTTCTAGTGATCTTTGCTATACAAGCAAGCAAGGATAGCTCACACATTCATCTAAAAGTATCGAATAATAGATCCAATGAATAGCCACGAAGCAGTATCTAATAATAAGAAGGAACAAAATATATTTTTGGTAATAAGCCCAATGTTCAGTTGTTCCACTGGCTGGAGAAGGAGGTGGACGTGCTGAAGAGCCTGTGCGACTATCGGACGAGCGAGCCAGAGGAGCACCACGTGGATGAACCCGTTGAGGAGCACGTTGAGGATGAAAACACGTGAGTGGATCAACCTCGCTTCGTAATCACTTCCTCGCAAAAATATGATGACTCTGAGCAATTAATTTTTTTTTTTTAATTCAGAAATAAAATTGGTAGTTGTCTCTCCTTGAACTGTACCTTTGGAACTCGTTGAAGAAGTAGAAGCAGAAAAGTAAAGATTATTTATTTATGTATTTATTATTTTTTCAGTCCCTCCGCTCTGCACGAGATGATCAGCAAGGATCGTGCATTGATGGCTGCCCGATATAAGATCGCCATGCACAGGCGGAAGTGGCTGGTGTCCAATCAGGTCTGGATTATTTCTTTCTTTTCGAAATTTCAAAAGTTTTAACAGCTCGGATTCAAACGTTTACGATCCCTGAATCTCGCAACTGCTATTTTGATTCGCAATACGTGACTCTAACGCGCAAATTGAATAAAGACTTTGTAGCCGACGATAATTTTGTATTCGTCTGGTACTCCTACAAGTTTGGACAGATCACTACAATGCGCGTGGTTTGTGCTCGGAAAACGGATTTTTATTTCTATTTCGAAATCTCGGATTGATGGTTGTCCAAATGCAGAAGCTGCTCCGCTCCTTCACCTCCTTCTGCGCGCTTCACTCGGCCCAGAACCACAGACTGACCTCGGCCCTCATGGAGCTGCTCCTGCTCCTGCTCGAGCTGCAGAAGGACAACTCCAGCTCGAGTCTGCGAGGTACGGTAGCGATACAGTAATCCTTCTTGCATCGCCATACCATCATAGCTGTTGAGTTGCTTTGATTCTACCGTGCCCTTTGCAATGGTACGGAAGAAGCTACAGTGATCCTTTCATTCACTATTTGGCAGATTACGGTAGTTTTGTGTCTACAGTAATCGAATATTGCAGAAACGCTGCCCGACATGAACTCGTTCCCTCTGCTGGTCGCCTCGGTGTCTTCCTACAAGATGTTCGTCTCCTCTCCGCTGGCCTTCATCGAGAATCAGAACTACGATCTGCTCATGAGCATCACCGAGCTGGTGCACGTGCCCAAGCTGGATCACTCCATCAAGAAGGTACGCAACCAATCAAGGCAAGAGATGAAATATGGTTCTCGAGGTCATCGACAATATCAAGGGTTTATAATAATATAATAATAATTTATCTACGCACTTGGCGCAACAAGAAAATGAATATAATGTTTACGAGTATTTGAAGCAAAATACATTGTGAAAACTACAGTTATTAGACCTTCGAATTGACGCATGCTTCTCATCCGGGAACACATCGCAAAAGATGACCATTGGAAACATTTCATTTATTTCGAATAGATAGTGGAATAATATGAGGGTCTAACAATTGTAAATTGCGCTCCTTGCAGGTGTTCATCCTCTACAACCTGTGCCAGGGTCTCTCCTCGTGCGTCTACCAGTCGCTGTCCGACGTCGACTACTACAGCTCGAGCTCTGTGGCCCCAGGATCCGGGTTAGTACTCATTATTAGTGATTGATCTTTGATCTCTCTTGTTTGCTTCCCTCTCCAGATAAAAGAGGATTCAGAGGCATTCATTGTCAGTTGCACTTTGCAATGTGTTTATGCCGATTATGCGTTTTGGTGATAAAGATCAAAGATCAAATTATAAATAAATGCTTCTTACAGTGCGCTGACTCGTCGTTCGCGTGCGCAGACGACGCTGGAGGACATTCGGGTGACGACAGCGCCGGGCAAGTGGCCGGGAGTGGAGAATGTTGTGGCCCTGCTGGGCAGGTGACTAATTCCACTCTATTATTATTTATTAATTATTTAAAATCGTATTTTTGCATGATAAAGGGGATCGATTTATTGCAGGGAGCGGGACGAGGACGCGCCCCAACTGCGACTGCTGCTGGCCGAGTGCTTCGTCGCCATTACCATGTGAGAGATTGAGCGATTCAAAGGTGGTATTGACCGCTGATTAGTTGGGATTGATCGCTGATTACGGTGATGAATGGCAGATATGGTACCAGTGCCTGCTGTAATTTCTCAGGGCCATTTTTTTGTTGTTTTTAAACTAACCCCTGGATTTTTTTTACGATTTCTACGAATCAGGAACAGATAGGAAAGATCTAGAGTGGGAAGGAAGAATATTCTAATTGTTTGTTTTGATATGAGCATGTCCTTTCTCAACCCCCGGACTTAGGATACTAGAGATCCCTGGGTTGTCGTCCTGAATTAGCTATTGAATTTGGGATGAAGTCTCTCTCTCCCTCTCTCTCTCTCTCTCTCTCTCTCTCTCTCTCTCTCTCTCTCTCTCTCCACGCAGTATCGCCAATGAGCATTCAGTGAGAAGTTAGTAATGAGGAGTCGACGACGACGCATCTCGGCAGGGGGAGAAATGTCAGAGATCTCTCTCGCTTTTACATACTCCCTCGTCTCCCCGCACCTGCCAGAGGGTTGAGCATTGATCGTTACCCCGGGAGAAACCTCGCAGCAAACAAGTAGTGCATGCATATGCATGAGGAACCTTTTCCGAAACACTCCCTCACTGACGCAGATTCCTTGAACGGATCCCCCCGAATAACCAATAAGCAGCCGGGAACTACTGAGAAATTCACTGGGAGATGTTGCAGAAGTGTTATTTGGAATGATGCTAGTGACCTATCCGTATTCTGAAACTCTCAACGGCGACGACATCAGAATATGGTTAACCAGCGGTATCCCCCCGACTACGTCGGGGGATACCACTGGCAGGGCTCACCGCTTCGCGGTGCGCCGTATTTCGTAATCGCAAAGAGAGAGAGCGAGAGGGAGGGGAGGCGTTGTTTACATGTTTCCGATTTCGCAATCCGAACAAACACACAGACAGACGTTTGCGCTTTATTATATAGTATGGATTCCCTCGACGATGACGTCATCATCCGATTCCAGGTCGCTCTTCTCGTTCGCGCTCTCGGCGTACGATGCGCGCTGGCTGTTCCGGCTGTCGGCGCACTTTGTGGACAATAACCAGTTCGCGAACATCTTTGGCGGAGGAGGAGAGAAGAAGCTGAAGACGGCCCCTCCCGCCAGACCACCGCGTCAGTTTCAGATTCGCTTTGTTTATCGTGTTGGAATTAAAACTATCTAGTCACTGAACGAGAGACTGTGCAGAATAAAGAGGCGATTGAGAGAGGAGATACAGTGCACATGCACCTAGATCTCTTTCAAACTCATTCATCTTGTCTCCATCTCATGAAACCTTCTGAGTGGCTGATGCTGTATGAATGATGAAAGTCCATTCCATCGTTCATTCCAGGCCCGGCGGCTCCCTCGCACTCGGACTCGAACAACATCGACAAGAACCCGCAGAGTGACAACGTCGCCGAGAGTCTCGCCCTCAGGGCGAAACTGCACGCCAAGGTGGGATAATCGATTCCAGAAGGGAGCCACCTGATGTCTGAATTATCCAATGAAGAAGGGGTATAGCGAGAACTGTGTATGCCACAGGTTAGAGCAGTGTAGAGCAGAATAAAGGAGAGGAATGATAGTTACAGCTTATTCTTTTCCGAATATTTAGTGATTCTTGGTGGGATTTCCGTCTTGAGAATGGTGATGTTTCAGGTGTTCGGCATCGAGAACCACCCGGTGATGGTGAAGAAGCGAGAGGACGAGAGGAAGGCCAATGAGGTTGCAGCATCAAAGGTATGGGGCAGTGATGGCAAATCGGAACTGAATCTCCTCAATTTACACACTCTCTCCTCTCTCTAATCGGCGAGAGAGAACGCGATATGCGGAGAGTACGTTATGTTTTGTCATCACTAGTATGGGGGCGAAGAATGATGCTGGTCACAAATGCACGCTGTCGACCAAGCAATGCACTGAAATAAAATACAAACTGAAAGGGATGTTGGACTGGACGTTGGAATGATTCTCCAACATTTCGGGGTATGGGGGAGGGGGGAGGCGGCGATCTACATGTGAGGCGAGCGAGAGCATAGAGAGCGGTCAGGAGAATGGCGAGATAACACGCGAAAGTGAAAGAGCACGAGTGAGGTCTCGACGAAAATTCATTTTGGCACGTTTTAGAACATCGGAATGTCAATGCCAGACATGGCAATAAATTCATTCTAATATTCTACACCCCATGCACTGCTCCGCACAGCACCTAATACTTATCTCTCGCCCGATTCGAGGTCGCAACAGACCCCAAGCAATCGATCAAGGAGCAGCCACTACCTAACGCGATCGACCCCAGACTAACCAAGCAATCCAATGCAAACCAATCCACACTCGTGAAACTGGGCAAAACAATCCAAGCCAAGACCAGCATTATTAGACGGATATCGAAACTGGAGCTGCTAACGCGTAGAAAGTCTGAGCCGGTAGTTGACTGAATTGAAGGGTGCGATGAACTCAATTATCGATTTTTAGGTGGCCAAGCCAATCGAGCAGACGATCTACCGATGGGTGCCGCCCAAGAAGAACATTGTGCAGATGTACGCCGAGAAGGTGGGCTAATTGGCTAATTAGTGTTATTTAGCATCCCTCATTAACCAGGACTGAAGGATTCTAGCTTTCTGATCTTGTCTGATTGGAAGTGGACTAGTGACCAGTTGATTGAGGTTTTCTGTAGCGATGACTAATCTACATCCTACTCTCCTCATTTCGCGTGATTTCTCATCGGTTTAAGAGGCGAGAGAAAAGAGGAGAGTCGAATGCCGATTTGTCATCACTAGTGTGAGAGGGTAGTTGATGCAATCGTTGACGTCCTCCGTCTCCCAGATCTACGAGGACCTCGGCGACGAGGTCGACTGTGTCTCGGAAGCTGGCAGCGAGGACGAGGAGCATCCCCTCAACGACGACGAAGAGCCCAAGGACTACGCGAATCCGAACTCGTACGCGTGGACGTTGATGCGACTGGCGCTCGTGGTGCAGCAGAGTCTGCGGCTGAAGCAGTTCCTCGTCCTGAGCGGATTCGACCTGTCGGGTACGGTAGCTTTGCTCTTTGATTGGATTTTGCACCGTTATATGAAGTACTATTGGGTTTTTGCACCGTTCTATGAAGTACCTTTCCCTGTACTATTGTAGACAGTATAGATAGAAATTCAATGTTAAATAGGTCGTTGGCTAGTGATAATAAAACCCCCTATTCCAGAGATTCCTGGCTTTGTCAAAAGTACTACTAAGGAATCATAGTATGCTAACACGTTTAAGAATAAAATGAAGAACCTATTGGATAATGATGACGCAACCCCATATTCCAGAGATTCCGTGCATCTCCCCGCGTGTCTCCGCGGTGCTCAAGATGCTGGAGGGCTGGGCGTACCAGCTGCGGGAGGAGCTGCGCGCCTTCCCCGACGGCTGCCCGCCCGACCTGCTGCCCAACAAGTACGCCGACGCGACCGAGGAGACGGCCGCCGGCCCGACGCTGCGGAAGTACCGGGCGCTGCTCGAGCCGAGCAACACCCCCTTCGAGCATGAAGGTGCGCTGACAGTTCACTATCAGTCAAAATTATTGGCCCAAAAAGTGTCAAGGTGATGCCAATTTTCGAATCTGATGAACTTCGATTTGCAATTAGGTTTTGCACGGATAATTCGCCATTTTATAGTTGAATGCAAACATAAGTTCAAAATGTGGAAAGAGAGATGGTACTGCAGGTCCGCACGCGCTGCCCGTGAAGCGGCTGTGGATATACCTCGTGCGGCAGGAGAACCTCCAGAATATCTTCATCGCGAACGTCTTCGCGCCCGGACAGGACGAGAAGGGCACGGAGAAGATCGGAGCGAGCGGAGGAGTGAATAAGGTGGGATATTTGGGATGTCTAAACGGATTTTTTACCGGTTTGCCGAGTAGATTTCTCTGCCATTCAGTGTATAACAGTGTCCGGGAAGCGATCTCTCTGCTTTATTTTGATCACGATTTTCGACATCCACAGTGCATTCAGTTCCGTTATTTAGCCAGTAAATGTATGTAACTGCATCGTTAGAATGGATGAAAATAAGTGTCCAGTGAGGGATACGATGTTCTGAATGCGGTGATTGGCTAGTGATGACGTAATCGCAGGAGAATCTGCCCGACGCGTACAAGATCATCCAGAAGGAGAACGAACCCATCGTCGCCTTCTCCTGCAGTCAGGTAGGATTCGCCATCAACCCACTTTAGTCGGCATCCGACTCTCCACAATTCACATGCTCTCTCGCCTCTCTAACCGACTAGAGATCACTCAGAATGAGGAGAGTCTACGCTGAGTTGTCATTACTAATCCACTTCTTCTAGCGGAATTCAAATAATAGTGTATCTTTATGGACATAATTCCTTCTCAAGCTTATCCAAGTAGCAAATGAAATTCAACCGAGTCTTCCAAGCTTTGAACTAGTTATGCACATTGAAAGCACTTTCCCGTCTAGCCAAGCAAGTGCATTTTGCAAGCAAATATCCACCTCATTTGCATTTGTGCATTCGTTTTGGTGCCGGTCCAACTTCTAATTGTATTAAATATAGAAGGCGCTCAATCGGAATGAACTGAATCCGATATTAGGAATTATTTATATCTACTCATTTCTCTCTCTATGTCTCGCTCTTTGCAGTTTGTATCATCTTCTATAGCCGAACCTTGTTTATTTCTCCTAATTCAGGAGCGTCCGGGCCTGCTAGTCGTGTCGACTGGCCGCGAGCTGCAAGAGATGGACATCTCGCCGATCTTCGAGGCCGACGCCTCCTCGACGTGGATGTCGAATCGGACGGAGCTCGACGTCGCCCTCTTCGGCCTCAAGCGAGACGCCAAGATCGACAACGACGACTACCAGCTGTTCACCGACGGTGGCCAGACCACCAAGAGCAGCTCGGCCAAGATGGTGAGTTGTCTCAACGCTGACGTCTTCAGATGTAGGGCTAGTCTGGATTCGTAGTCGACTAAAACGGATGGGTCAGTCACTTCAATTCGTGCGACGAAAGAGCGCACTGAATGAAAAGATTGACCCCTGAGCTTTTATTGATTATGAATACAGACTTAGTCGCTTCATTCTGAGCACTGTCTCGAGAAGAAAGTGGGCAGAATGAAGAATCAATGCGAATCCAGAAGGAAGTACTTATCATGGGCGCATGCCTCTCTCCACTCTTTCGCTTCTTACCGTCAATCTGTTTTTTCTAGCAACTCACTCCATTCATAGTGGATCGTAGCAGAAAAGGGCTTCGCAAGGTATCCAGTGGTAGAGCAACACCCACCACATCCATACTTTCTCGCTGTTGTGATGGTGTCTCAGGCCGTTTGCATCCGGGGCTGTATCATTGTAGAACTGACCATGTCTGCAGTCAATTTAGAGTGCATTATTTATCTCTTCCTGCGGATTTCTGAAACGACCCGTTCTAAAATGATACATACTCCCGTGAATGCGCCCGCACTTCTATCGCTAGCTGTGATCGCGAGTTGTGGCTCGATGGCGTTGTGTCGTGAATGGCTTGCTCTGTGTCTGCGATTACAATCAACGCTGCCGCATCTTCAGATGTTCAAGCGGCCCATCAACGGCATCCGAAGGATCGACGCCCATCCCTCCGCGCCCTACTGTAAGTTGGGGGAGTACGGTAGTCAATGGGAGATACGGTACTGAAAGTTCTCGTGGATACGGTATCAGCAGTTACGGTAGTCGATGATGAGAGATACGGTACCAGTGGTTACGGTAGCCGATTTCAGACGCGACCGGCTCGTCGGATGGCTCGATTCGCATCTGGGAGTGGGGAGTGGGCCAGCCGCTCTTCATCCCTCGACACGCCGGACAACACGCCAAGGTTCGCATTAGGAATGCAAAATGGGATTTGAGCGATCTCTATTTCGTGTACTTTCTTGTTTTGCTGTTTTCATTCATTCATTATTTATTCCGTCATGGGGACACGTTTACAAGAAAATACATGTACTGTGAGAGCAGAAACTCTAGCTTCTTGGTGTGCCCCAGATCAAATAATTTCATTCGCATTAGGCAAAAAAAAAAAATTATTTTTTTTAAAAATTTTTTAAAAAATTTCGCAAAAAAAAAAATTATTTTTTTCAGCCAAAAAAATAATTTCCGTTCCGCGTGTAACAACCTAAGGCGAATGTAATAGGCGATACTTCTGAATGTTAATTCTGGGATTATTCATGCAAAAGTGTGCAATGATGTCGATACGACTGGTAGGTTTCCGAGGAATATCGCAAGTGTAGATCACAATACAGTCCAAGTCCATTCCAAATCCACCATCTCCATCTAGTTAATCCAAGTCGATCCCAAATCCATTTAAAGTCCATTCCAAATCCGCCGTCTCAGGTGACGCGCATCTCCTATTCTCCGAACGGCAGCAAGCTGGCGGCGGCGGACGGCGACGGGATGGTGTGCGTGTGGCAGGCGGGAGTCTCATCCGACATGAAGCAGCCCTTCTTCGTCAGTTGTTTTTGGGTTAAAGAGACACTGTCTTACAACACTCTTGACTCCATTTCCCCTATGCCCGAAGTTTTCCTAGCCCTGAGAAAAAAGTTCCGGAATCGATATCTCGACTGTTTTCTCCACTATTTGTTTTGGATCCTTGGAAGTTTCGCAAATCCCCTCTCATTCTTCTGTTATTTGCTCTTCTTATTAGGTCTATTGGAACACTTCTGACTCTGGTTCAGTACATGCCTTGTTAGGTGTAGCTACTACCCCATATGATTAGATTTCTGAATGGTCCCCGGTGACTTTTGCCCATCTCTGTTTAGTGAGTCTGAGAAATCTTTCCCACGTCACGGGAGCCTCAAAAACCATGAGGATGTGCGATTTCTTCTTCATAAGGTTTCCGGATAAACGATGAACGGTACGATCCGGATAAAAGGCGGATGAGAGAACGGTTCCCGGAAAACCCTCATCAGCTTTCAAGCTTGTTAGGATCATCTAATCGATTATGCATAATGGAGGGTTCATGAAACACGTTAGATTTCCCCTTTTTTGTTCGAAATCTACGGAATCGTACTATGAATTGAGACGGGCGGGTTTAGTTGGGAACTGGAGGGCCTGATGATGAAAAAGGGCCTGATGACATTGCCACAAGGAACCGACTGTTCGACGTCCCTCTACCATTGTATGAATCTTGTATTGCATCGTTAAAGAGATGCGGACTTTCAAAGACATCATTCTGTCGCATGACTCCATTTTTTCTGTCCGAACCCGAATTCTCCTCTTAGAACCGGCACTGTTCCGGAATAGAAGATGATTTGCTTGTTTTCTTCGCTATTTTTTCCCCTCATTACTCTTGCATGCGGACAGCAGGGTGGTTCCTGGGACAGTTCTTTCTTGTTCACGAGTTCCTTCAAAACATGCATTTCCACACGGTGCTCTCGCTTGGAATCCCCCACTGTTCCCTCTACCCACTTCTCTCCTGCCCCTCGGGGGTCTTAGGGCATGGGCGTAAAATGGACGGGCGAACTGTAAACACATCCATTGCTAAGACGTGTCACTCTGCCTATTAACGCCCATTCATCTTTTTGTTCACGCGCCCCCGAATAATTGCATGACCATATTCAGTTAGGAGCGCGAGCCGCGCATGAAAACAGGCACAAACAGCGAGTGTAAACGCACTGTCGAGGCAACCAAAAAGTGTCGTTGATGGAATCAAAGACCAATAACCTGCCAGACCTTTTTCCCCTGTAGCACCCACTAAAGCAGCGGGTGCATGCTAAAGGATCAACCACCTGAAAGTGGATTAGAGTGGAGGACACCGCAACGATTACTGCAGAGTCTGATGGGCACTAACTTGTGAATGCTAACACACGAGCAATGCCAGCGCACCCTTGTGATTGCTAGATAAATTCTGATTATTCAACGATGACGTCCCCCCTTGCAGAGTCTGAAGGCGCACAGCCGGACGACGTCGGACGTGCGCTTCGTCTCGCACTCGTCGTCGATCCTTCTGACGGCGGGCGACGCCGCGTCGGAGGCGAACGTCTGTCTGTGGGACACGCTCCTGCCCAACTGTCGGTCGTGCGTGCACGCCTTTGGAGGAGACGGAAAGCACTTCGAGGGAGCGACGTGCGCACTCTACCTGGCGCCATCCATGGTGAGCGGTCGTAGTATGTTGATTGGAAGTGGTGTTGGTTAAGGTCGTCGACTCTTCATAGGACACACGTCTCTCTCAGACCGATGAAGTAGTGTGCAGAAATTTTCAAAATTATGCATTCTTTTTGAATGAAGTCAAGACATAGTTACTTAAAATCATTCAATGGAACAGAGTTAGCAACTGAAACAAATCCCTGTGAAGCAATTTAAACAACGATTCGAAACAGCGGTGAAACAAACACCGTTGCTCAATTTGATTAGCAAACCACTCGACGATTGGGAGTAAATACGTACATTATTTATCTTCAGACCGTGATCTCTGGCGGGGCACACGGCGATCTCTGCATCTGGGATCTGAGGATGGGCCAGCTGCGGCACCAGATCAAGGTGAGTCGAAGATGCTAGGTCGGGTGATAACCAGAAATTTTTCGTCTTTTAGTAGTTTCTCAGTAAATTCAATATGATAGTGAGAATTATCCGAGAAACTGCTAGAAGATGAAAATTTGTATGGCTGATCATCCTCATTGTTCTATGAATCTCCTCTACCTGTATAGATTTTCCACCGATTCCAACTTCATTAGACGCTAGACTCCCTCTATCACGTCTCCTTCCTCACTTGCCCCCAAGGGGGTCTTAGCCTAAACCTCTTCGGGGTTAGGGCAGCGAATGGAAGTGTAAACACATCAATTGAATCACTGTCTCCGTCCGATGACCTTACTAGTATACTCGTTTTGTCCACAGATCCCTTGAGTTCTACAACAACACAAGGACGAAAGCATCCAGCAGAGTGCTATTGTGATCTCAAGACAGCGCTTTTGCTTCAGAAATCATGTCTTCTTGTTCGTACTCCCTAATAAGGATATAAATCTTTTTCAT
Source organism: Pristionchus entomophagus (assembly GCA_036245825.1). Lineage (NCBI taxonomy): Eukaryota > Metazoa > Nematoda > Chromadorea > Rhabditida > Neodiplogasteridae > Pristionchus > Pristionchus entomophagus. The sequence goes on from BTSX01000006.1 coordinate 31,565,948, forward strand.
TGTGTCCCTCGACCTAAGTCTTTGGGTTTAGAGGGGAAAAATCGGGAATTATTTTGAGATTCTTACTCCCTAATCCATCGCTCATTGGCAGGTGTTCGAGCCGATGCAGGCCGTTTCCTCGCTCGTAGTCGACCCCTCCAACGACGTGATCGCCATCGGCAACTCCGAAGGCGACATCAAAATCTACTCGTGCGAGCCGAATCCCCAGCTGATGTACTCCCTGCCCGGCGAGCACGCCGCCAAGACCGGATTCTCGTTCAGACAGGTTAGTTTTCTTAGTTTTCATAGCATTTATCAAGAGTTTGCCCTTCTGAGAAGGTTGGGGAGATTTTCAGACAGGTATGTTGGGGGAGTGAATCATTCGTTGCTTACGATGCCAAGCGTAGTTTTTGCCGCCCTGACGAGTTATAAAATGGCACATATCAGGTATATCGTAGTCTCAAACAAGAAAGCCTGTGCTTCTTAGCCAATGCTTGAAATGGAATGAATTCGCCATTCTGACATCCCTAGACAGGACTGTGGATTCTGTGGATTCCGATAGGTGCAGAAAATATGAGAACGTCAGTAGAAGAGTAATCGTCCTCCCCCGTCCTTTCGTCGATATTGGGTCTGCACGGCATTGCGAGTGATGGTCTCTTGAGTAGATGGCTCCCTCAGATGGTTGTTATTGTGCCTCCCGTTCGTCGTACTGTTGATTCCCCCCTGTTGTATTGGTCTCGGAGTCTGATGCGAACTGCGCACGCCGCGCGTATTTCCGCTCGTTCCGTAATGGAAATTGCGCACGAATTATTACACTAGAGAAGGAAGAAGAGGAGGATGCGTGACCACTCACGTTTAGGGTTGAGAAGGGGAAAGGAATCTGATATCGATAGACCTACGTGTCGTAGCATAGAGTAGGCACAGGGCCGGGGACACAACACTACGTGTATAAGATTGGGAAATGTATTATAGATGAGCATTTTGACGTCGAATGGAAAATGTTTGAACTCACGACAATATTACCGTGTCGCCCCCGGTCATCATCAGTCCTTTTTTGTAGAATCCGACTTCTCTTTTTCTTCTGAATAAGCCGTTTTCTTGCAAAAAACAATACCATTTATCAAGCGGTTTCATAATGCAGTCACACTCATTCATCATCAATCGATGTTGTAGAACCAACAGCAGCCCTTTTTCTTCCTGAAAACAGTACTATTCATCAGATTTATTTTATAAATTATGAATCATAATGTACCGCAATCATTCACCATCGTTGAGGATTCAGAGCTGACAATTGGTTTCGTAGATTCAACAGTAGTGCTGCGTTCTTGAAAACCGTTCCATATATCAGGCCGCTTTCTTATGAATTCGCAATCATTCATCATATATTTTATATACGCCCGGGGGCGCAACGAAATAATTATAGATTTGACTAATATGTGATTTCTAAAACTCATCGTTTCAGGTGGGTCAGACGACGGTGACGGGCGTCCAGCAGATCTACGTGGACCAGGACATGCGGATGTTCTCGTGCGGCGCCGACTGCTCGCTCAACTTCCGCACCATACCCTCCGTCTACAATCTCATCTAACCCCCCCCCCCCCCCTCCCCTCCCCCGGCACCCATGACTCGGTGAGGGGACGTTTAGGAACCGTTTTTGGACTGATTTGGTGATTATCCCAAAGAGGTTCCGCAACACGTCCCATCACCCCATAACTCTACTTGCCTTAGCCATATTCCCTCTTCCCTTCCCATCCTGTCATACGCTTCTTTCCGTCTCTCTTTCCCCGTTTCCTCGTTTCCCACACAGTAATCACCGATTCATCTGACTTCCTCCCCGTGTTACATACATAAACATCAAATGTGTCGTAGTAGAAACTGATTGTGTTACTGTAGAGTACTGTAGATATAGCCAGATTGATTATTCATTTTGTCTTCCCTAATATCGAAACGGGCACTCTTTCTCATCACACTAGATTTGACGCGATAGCCGAGAGTACACCACCCTTTCCTCCGCCTAGTCAAATCCCCCCCCCCCCCCACTTGCAAACTGTTAGGATCAAACTGCCTTCTGCTGATTTTGTCAAATCTCGCTTGAATCAACACTGTTGTAGTCTCGTTTGTGCATACCTCATATTGATAGCATCCCCAAAACTTTACATTCTGCCTTGTCAAAAGTAGTGCACATATACGCTCCCCTCGTGCAAATAACTCCTGGTTTACGATGCCTTCTATTTATTGACTGACATCTTTCCTTCACTTCTTTTCCGTAATCCACTGGGTAAGATTAGTAAGTTAGTGTACAGTAATCGTTCCGATATATTTCCCACTTCCAATCTTGTGTTGTGAACAGCAAACCAAATTTGATGATGTTTCTTTCGTTCCGATTTCGCCACTCAGATGTAGCATGATAGTATTAATAAATTATTATCCTATATACTCGATATTGTCGACTGACGAAGGAAGGGGATGACGGATGGTCTGAGAAGAAGTAGAGATGCTATTTCGGTTTTGACTATCTTCATTCTGCATAATATTTCTCCAGACGAGAGAGTGTGTGGAATGAAGAGAGCAGAAAGACATCACTAAGAAGTAGTTGGATGTAAATATACACGACCGAGTGGGATAAGTGAAGTGTCGAATCCGATTATGTACTCGGAATAAATCTAGATTCTCCAATGACACGGAAGAACCGAGTCCCCATCCTACTCTCGGAAACGAGGGGCTACGTTTCACACCCCCGTCTTGCAGAAGTTTACGTTTTCCAGGAGAGAGAGAGAGATTCTGATCGGACTCCATCCCGGGTACCGCTCTAATATGTGATAGCCAAGGTGTTTCTCGGGCCGTTTCGAGGCACGCTACTCTCGGGAGGATTCACGGGAGCCGATTGGGCATGCAGGTCACGCGATATGTGAAACTTTTCGCTCGCTCGCTGCCCTCGGGCAATCGGCACGAAATATACGCAGAATCACCGCTTCCTCAAGAGATCTGCGATTTGAGAATAATCTGTGTGGAAATGAGTGAAATGACTGTGCAAGGGACCGGAAGTCGATGTGGGATGGAAGTAGTGATGATAACTCGCTCTCTCGTGGTCAAGAAAACGAGAGATAACGCGAATTGAGGAGAGTCGGGTTCCGATTTACCCATCACTTGAGGGAAGTAATCGGAAGGAATCGTCTGATCCCCTCTGCAGATGCTACTTCATCAGCTCTTTCCGTCTGTTGTGGGGGCGCTTCCTAATGGCATCGTCATCACGTCAACTGTCTCCAGCCCCCATCCGTCGCTCCTCGTGAGGGAATTAGCGATGATGACAAATAGGCATCCGACTCTCCTCGATTCGCGCACTCTCTCGCAGATCAGAGAGAAGAGAGAGCAGGCGAATTGAGGAGAGTCGTGCCATCTCTACTGTGAATTATCGTGCTGTTTTCGGATCGCGCATCAATTTAGCGTATGCATATGCGAACAGACACCAAAAAAGAGGCATCCCAGCCCACCTGAATTTATGAACCTGAGAAGAAGATGTACGGAAAGCAGCAACTACCGTACCCTAACATGATGCGTTTACAGTTTATCGAGAATAAAGTGAAAAGCGCGTTGCGTCGAGAATGGAAACCATACAGTAAGGCGATTCTGCATCCATCCCAATCGCCATCCCTCAATCCAGTCCAAAACGTCAAATCAAGTCCAAGCTCAGGAACTCTACCGTGACTGTGATCTATCACACCTTGACTGCCGCTTTCTCAGAATCGGATGACGCTATCTCTCTTCCTCCTCCCCACTCCCTCCTCCTCAGGCCTCCTCGCCTCCAGAAGGGGGCGGAGTCTCGGGGTCGGCCGGGGCGGGACCATAAAAGCGGCTCGGAGGCGGGCAGATCCTCATTACTTGACACACATCGTACAGGAAGACTCTCTCACTCTTCCTCCCTCATCACTTCACAATGCTCCCGATCGTGATGTTGTCTCTGCTGGCCGGAGCCGTGCTCTCTTGTGACTTGACCAACGTGCCCGAGGGCAGCAAGGAACTCGCCGAGAAAGTCTGCACGCTCGAGGTAAGCCGACCGACTTTTGACTTACCGTATCCATTCTCTGACCTTCCATATGCTACCGTAGCCAGTTCAGCACCAGATAGGAACACTCTAGACTCTGTGAACCGGATGCGCGGGTTGTATTTCCCATATTGTGGTTGCCATTCGAAACTCTAGACTTGAGAGAGGGAACTGCCGATACGCTCATCTTTTTGTGCCGCCTCTTCCTTCCTGTGTAGTGGGGAGGGAACGTCAGTCGGATGCGAGAATGAATAGGATGGGGTTTCTCTCTATGTGTGACATGAGATGCCGTCGTTGTCCTATAGGGAAATAACAGAGACTGGGGGGGGGGGGGTGAGATGATGATGGGACCAAAGTCGCCTGGGGGATCAGAAATGCATGGGAGTGTTGAGGCATCTTGGGGTGAGGCATTCTCTTTTATGTGATGGTCTGTAGAAGAATAGAGAATAATAAGGAACATCTCGGGTTCGAGAATGGCCATTCTGCCCTCTGCTTGATTGGCGGTTGTGTGTGTGTGTGTAGGAAGTCATGGGACGGGTAGGGAAGGACACAAATACGACCGGGAAAACGGCGCGACTACGGTGCAACAACGGCGAGAAATCCTCCTCCCTTTCCAGCAGGAGATGCGCGTGATCGAGCGAGTGCTCCAGGAACTGCTTCAGCGAACCGGTGAGCCTACCGTAACCCTCCCTCTCTCAATCGATCAATCCCTGTAGACATCACCATATCCGATGAGGACTTGGCGGCGGCTCCGGAGAAGAGGAAGAACGAGTTCATTCGATTCGGAAAGCGCTCGGCGCCCGATGGGTTCGTCTCTCTTTTCTCTCACCTTTTCTTATGTTTACGGTAGTGTCTGGCGACATTAATCATGTGTTTTACGGGGGGAAAACGGAGTCATCGATTTCCCTTCCCCGTCTACAGTACATGAGCAATGATTACTGTATCTTGATTTACCGTAACCTGTCATGCCTTATTCTAAATTACCGTAACCTGGTGTTTTGCAGAGACATGGAGAAGCGAAAGAACGAGTTCATCCGCTTCGGAAAGAGGAAGAATGAGTTCATCAGGTACAGTTCAAACTTCTTGGAATGAGTGTTTGATCTTTGATCTTTCAGATTCGGTCGCAAGAACGAGTTCATCCGATTCGGCTAATTCGGACCTCCAATCTCGATTCCCTCATCTCGTCTCCGGAATTCCAATCGCAGTGTATCTTCCAGTTCATACTCTTCGTCTCTTTTGCCTCCCCCCCATTCTTCGCCACGTTCCCCCCACTTCTATGTTTTCCCCTACGTGTTATTCCCACTGACTGAGAGTGCGTATAAAGCGATCGTAGCCCGTTGAAATCAGATATTGTCTCTTCATCGTAAAATGTACATAATTGTACGCGAAACATAAAAAAGTAGCTTGGTACTGGTCAAAATGACGATATGAAGGAGGTTGAGTAGAGTAGTGAATTGTCTCCGCTAGATGCTTCGAAGGCTGAAGAATACAAGAGAAACAGAGAAGAGGAGAAGTCGACAGTCGCCGCGAAGAGGAAATCAGATAGACACACTGTAACGAGAGCACGCAAAACAGCCGGAAATCTCGTTCCCTGTTCTACGACGATCTCCAGTCAAGCGCGGTGATGTGAGCAGAACTGACTCTGCGGAGCTTTTGGCTGATGCTGTGGAAAAGTGAAGGATTAGAAGTATTTGAATTTACGCAATTGCGTATCACAGTAGAGGTACAGTCTAGAAACTTCATTTTTTGGGGTGGAAATGGGGTTTACATTCCACGAACGAAGTTTCAAGTCGCAACCACTACTTTCTCCACAGCACGAGTAGTAAAGCGACACATGCTGCTGAGACAGAGGGGGGTTCGGCATGTTACCGTGAACACGATAGTTGAACATCTCGCAAAGCTCTCCGTAAAGAGGATGACACTTGTTACCCTCCCAAGCTGATGCAGATGTGATTGATTCTGAAGAGAGGAAAAAACGAGAAAGTTTGCCAAAACATGGAATCGAGATGAATAATAATAGAGCGATGAATCGGCGTCCTCTCTTCTGAGGTAATCAGCGCTTCATATAAAACGAGCAACAATTGTTCATTGACGATATTCCTTCCCTTCCCTTTATATTAAATTCGTATATTATATTTATTTTATATTATATTATTCCCTTTATATTATATTTATTATATTCCCTATATTTTTTTATATTCGCCCTTCCCTTGAACTCCTATGCGAACGCCCCAATCGCAACTTTTCTCCTTAGCGGGATTGCCCTACTTTGTTCAATTCCCCGTACAGGATCCCGTTCTCTTATAGGTATATCTCATCAGGGGTCAGGTTTCTCTCAGAGCAGTAAGGTCACCTTGGAAGTTCACATGTAGTTGAACGGAAATGCGCGACTTTCAGCGAATTAGATAACCTCCCAATAGGGGGAGAGAGCCTATCGGGGATACTGATAGGGGGGGGGGGCGGGGCCACAGATCGAATGTGCTTATAAAAGGACCCCGGCTCTTCTCGCACTTATCACGCAATCTTTCCGCAGGCGGCTCGCACTGTTTTGCTGCTGAAGGAGAGGCAGCATCAGAGTACCTTTTGTTGCTGTCAACTACAATACTTCCGAACCGGGGAACATGGTAGGTGCTGACGCCAAGAGTCACTCGAAACCATGCCGTTTTCAGAATCTAGTCGAAACGATGCCCTCTCGCCATTCGCCCGTATGGAAACTGCTTGCTGGAATGGTGAGTGATCTTACCGAGCATTGGCACGTCTACCTTAACCTTCTACCTAAGTCCGCTCCGAAACCACCCTCGTTGCAGGCCCTTCTCTGCTCGCTCTTATCCCTATTCACACCACAGACGGTCTTCAGAATCCGTCAGTGGCCTTCCTCTTCCTTCTTAATTTGTGCATTCTGCGACTAGAACAATGGCCTAGGACCACACTCTTTGTGTCGTCAGAAAACAGAGAGAACCGCCAAAGATCCTTTCCGAGAAAAACGCGAAAATCGTGATCACGTTTATAGTAGATCAATGTACAAGACGATTGGTGCGGGGTTCGTCCGCTTACTGGTGTCAGATATATCAACGAGTGAACTTTCCAGTGGCCTTCCTGGCGCTGGCTTGCTCTCGCTGGGCCCTTTTCACCCTCCGTCGCATTCTCTCCTCCGACCCTCTCCCGCCCGGCCCGATCACCTGGCCCCTGGCCGGGTCGCTGCCTGACGTGAGTCTGAAAACAGAGAAGCGTCAAAGATCCTTATCGAAACCGACTCTCCTCATTTCCCGTGTTCTCTCGTCGATCAGAGACACGAGAGAACATATTCAGTTAGATTCAATATTTATCCACCAGAGAAAGGTGAGTGTAGGTAGAGCCATTTTCGTTCGTATTTGGTGGAGGTCTTTTGTGAGGCAAATTGGTTTTGGTCTTGAAGCGAAAATACCGTAGCCTTGATCAGATCGATCCGTGCGAGCCGCAGCGGACGCTGCTGGAGCTGAAGAGGACGTACGGGCCCATCTTCACCCTCACCCTCCCTGCTCCGACAGTCGTAATCTGCGACTATGAAGCACTGCGGAAGGCATCCACTCGTTAGTAATTTACTTTATTGTAAGATTAAACAACTCCGTAATAACCATTCAGCGCTGACGCGTGCCCTAGCGAACTGTTCTAGTGATAGTCAACGGCCGGTTACTAGCGAAACGGAATATTCTCTTACACTACCAAGATGTACGATCTAACTATGTCTTCATTCCGCACACCCTTCGTCACCCGACAGCTCTAGAAAGTGTGCGAATTATCTTTTGCAGAAAGTGGGACTTATTGAAGGATGCAATTGAAGACATCAAGGGGTTGTTATTCTCAGAAATAGTTCTACTGAGTAGCGTGAGAACACAAAACGTCCGTTCTCTTCATTTTCTCAAAGCGGCGGGGCAACAAAATGGAGAAATGGACTGATTGAGAGATCAATTTGGACTTGATCACAGAAAATACTTATTCGGTTCAATGGACTGCGGGATGCAGGAATAACGAAACTATTGAACTATTAAGCTGTTGATGAAACAAAACCGAGTAATTAACCGTATTCCAGTCACTGAGACATCAACGAGTTGTTATTCTCAGAAATAATTCCACTTGTAAGTAGCGCGAGAAACGCATAATCTTTGTGGCACACAACACTCCCGTTCTTTCCCTTGACTCACAGTGGTGGGAACACCAGAAGCTCCAAAACCAGAAATCAGAACACAAACTCTAACTGACCCCCTATTGACCATATTGCAGTCACTGAGACGTCCGCTCGTCCCGATTCCTACCTCTACACAATCTTCCTCAAGAATAAGGAGGAGGGCAACGGGATGATTCTCTCTTCGGGCCGGACGTGGAAGACGGCCAGGAACTTCACCAACAAGGTCAGGATTGACAAAACACTCTCCTCGATTCGCCTGATCTCTCGCCGGTTAGACAGAAACGAGAGATCACGCGAATTGAGGAGCGTCGGGCACCGATTCGTCTAGTCAAAACACTTTTCCTGGTCCAATAGCCAAAGAAATCATGCAAAAACGCAATGAGCAGCGCGGTACGTGACAATAGAGTGGATAGCGAATATGAAGAGTCAGTCCCGCTGGTCTTTCGATTGACAGTTGTAGTTTTTGCTTTCTATTGGGAATCCCAGACACGGAAGGGAATGTGCCGGCGGCGGGGAAAGAGAGGGAAAGGACACGCACATGATAAATCGGAACCCTCTAGACTCTCCTCGATTCGCTTGATCTCTCGTTTCTCTGATCGGCGAGAGATCAGGCAAATCGGGGAGAGTCCGTTCCCATTTGTCATCCCGAGCGCAGACAAAAGGGAAAGCAACATCAGTCTGACCGAATCACAGAGAGGGAAAATATAATAATACGATTAGTCCATGAGATGAACGGGGTCTACAGTAATCTTGGAGGAACATAACAATAAAAAAAACCAGTTCGCGATAAGCCAAAGATAATTTACATTATTCATTACAGCATTTCGACTCCTTCGGGGTCATGTCCGATCAGATTCTGAGGAACATCGAGTTCCATGCCGCCATCATGGCCGGCATCATCGAGCAGAGTCTCGAGAAGGAGGGAAATGTATGTACTGATCTTTGATCTCTAATCCTGATCTTTGATCTTTCAGGTGCTCAACCTCCATCGTACCATCTCCTACACCGTCGCATCTATCATTTACGAAATCGTTTTGGGCAGACGGTTCGTTGATTTGTCTAATAATAGAAAAGTAATTTGGGATGAATCGAAACTTTGAGAAATGTTTGAGAAACTAGACACCAATCGCATTGAAGAGAGAAGGGGTCCGATATATCATCACTAATGGCTAAATATAGGTACGATATTAGCGACAAGAAGATGTGGCTGCTCAAGGAGTTGCTGGACGGAGTACTGGCCAATGTGAGTAATCTCTAGAAAACTCTCCTCGATTCGCGTGCTCTCTCGTGTCTCTGATCGACGAGATAGCAGGCGGATTGAGGAGACGTCAGTAGACATCCATTGAGAGATATCATATGGCGCCGATCTGTCAAGGCCAAATCTCATTGCAAATTCAGAATCTCAATTGAGAGTGCATCCTGTCTGCTATTGCAAGAAAATAAACCGTTTCACTTGTTATTACGAACGGTCCAATCTACTGTGTTTTGCAATCATTAATAAGGGATTCTAGGCTTCAGTGTTTGTATTTAATCAGTGCATTTTGCGTCCAGGATCACATAGGAGAAAGATCGGGAATATTGGAAAACTAAATAAATTATTAGCGAATATTTTGTTCCGCTCATCATGCCTACTGTATGCTAAACAGTCCATGACTCTAACTGAGTTTTTGAATCTTACAATAATTAAGAATTACGCCTTTCGTCCCTTTCGATAGTCATTCATCTTTTAAAAAAATAGCAATGCAAAAAAGGGAAGATATTGATCAAAAAAAGAAAAAAAAATTTAAAAAAAAAACTAAATTAATAACAATATTCAGGTGCAATCGGTACAAATGCTGTGCTGCGACAACTACCCCTTCATGAAGAACGTGCTCCCCGCCGATAAGGAGTATCGCCGTCTGGGATTTGAGCTGCAGGTATTGGTATAGGTATTTGACCTCATCATCTGAAGCGATCTCACCGTTAACGCATGTAAGAGATCAAAGATCAAGATCTGCCGATTTTAGCACTCTACTGGACATCAAAACTATGTGCCGTAAATCCATCCATCACATCGAGATAGAAGTGTTCTAAAATTTTTTTTAAGTTCAAAGATATCCGCCCGAGGAGGGTATGTTGAGGAAATGAAACATCAGTATAGTAGATCATCACGGCCCCTCATTAGGAATTCTTCCGCGGCGAGCTCGAACTCAACAGAAAGCAGATGGCATTAGAAGAGGCGACGAACAACAATGAGGGAGAGGGGAAGAGTGACATCCACCCCCACAATCTGTGTAGGAAGTATCTGGATGATCCCGAGGGACTGGTCAACGGGTTCGTTAATTATTTCAGTCAAGTCCAATCATACGGTATCATTCACATTGATGACTGTAAACAACATGGTTCTTTTATTATAATGATCCCATCTCGAAGGGAGAAAAAAACTATGATAAGTGTAGAGATTGCGGCTCACAGAATCAGAACTTCATGAAAATCAGAATATTGTTCGATTTCAGTGACATGGATCTCATCCTGCTTGCGGGTGATATCTGGACGGGCGGAATGGAGACGACGCTGACCGCCACCCGATGGGCCATCATCTTCTTCACCCAGAACCCCGAAGTTCAGGAGGTCCTTCATGAGGAGATCATGAGGGTACGGATGGCATCTGAGCTCTAATTGTCATTACGACTCTGCCAACTGTGTGGTGCAACAGATAGGGTGGGGATCTCACATAACGTAACTGCCCCTTTCTCCAATCGGAAAAAAATCTTGAGAGAAGATAAATCAGCGAATGGAGAGGGAATAGTTCAAAGAATCAGGGTAGCAGCAGTGATTACGGTAGTCGATATGTATCGATCGGTTAGATAGTTGCGCTAGAACTCCAGAGAATGGAAATCATTATGTCACATGTGTTTCAGAGATATCCTCGTCGATCGAACGGCCAGTTCTCCTACTCTACTCGTCACGAGCTGCCCTATCTGTGCGCGGTGCTGGATGAGGTGCTCCGCCTGGCCAACGTCCTACCCTGGAACATACCGCATCGGTAAGTCCATGCCAAGCCAGAATACCGTACCCTTGTCACCTAGTCAGTTACCGTAGTAGGGTTCATTACCGTACCCTAGTCACCTAGTCATTTGCCGTACCGGATTCATTATCGTACTCCAGTGGCGGTGCCTAATTAGTGCTACCGTAACCTAGCCAACAAACCGATTCCGTTTTCTTGATTCGTCCCAACGTGAAAACTACGGCGCCATGATCTTCCTGTCTTATCGATCTGATTGGTCAAAAAAATCTATGAATACGTGTTCCCCACTGCCTTTCTCTCATTTGGTCATGCCTATTCGCGCGTTTGATCTTCACGATCGGCATTACACTGTTAATTACTCAGACTGTTACTTTTTCAGCCCAAGAGCACAAAAGTCACCCATCTCTTACTCTTTAGAGAACAATTTGCCGAAGAGCCTCTCTTAGATCCGGGACATATCAAAATTGGACATTTGACAGCGCAGAATTATAGGAGATTTACCGAATGAGGAAGTAGACGGAACAGAAATGGATGAGACTGATCTTGAAGAGTGTGATCCCTCGGACCACTTGGATCCTTTCAAATCACATCTTTACAGTGCCGTAAAGACCTTCTCTCTCAACGGGCACACGATCAAGGAGGGCACGAACATCATGTTCAGGTCAATATTATCGATTTATTGCGTAATCTAAAATTTCGTCTTTATTTCTCATAGGAAATCCCATGAATAGTATCATTACAGCTATTCGTCCCTCCACCACGACGAAACACACTTCCCTGATCCGCTCAGATTCAACCCAGAACGGTAAGAATTTAAAGAAAGAAAAACATGATTTGTACGGGATCAATTGAGATAACTGCCTATGACTCTAGAATAGATACTTGTAAGCGGTTGGAATGATCAAATTATGTTGTACGACTATTCTAAACCTTCCCTGCCAACGCAATCCATTCCTAAAAAAATATAGGGATTTCAAAGGGAAAGAAGATGAACTGAAGAGCATTGCACGATGCTCCGTTGTACACTTTAAAGCCGCTGCCATCGAGTCCTGATATGCTCGCGAAATGCAAATTCAGTTTCTAAACTGAAAACGCGCTCAACGGTGGAGAGTGCTTACTTACAGTTCCAAACGCGCTGACTTCTCAATCCTAGGGGTCGCGAAACATCACTCTTTCTCTCACTCTTTTAAACTTCCATACGGTTTCGGCTGTTCTTTTCTCAACGCCATTCCCTTTCCAAATAGAGAGATCTCCAAGTGAAAGGAGTCGACTGTTGCGAACGGGCGAAGATAAATGGGAGTAGAGCGAGGAGAGGGCGTAGTGATGACAGAGCGGAAACGGCGTGGTCTATCGTTTCTCTGATCGGCGAGAGAGCAGGCGAAATGAGGAGAGTCGTTGGCCTAATAGCCATCACTAATAGGTGAACTGGGATAGCTCGCACTTTGGGTGGCACGCCTGTACTATCTATGGAGTTCGAGATACGGGTCGCCGCCTCTTCATTCTAGTGATGAGAGAGTGTGGGAAATGAAGAGACGGTCATGAGAAAAATAGGCGTGTGACTGAACCAGTACCCTCTTCATTTCACACACTCTCTCGCTGCTCTAACTGATAGTGTGTGAAATGAAAAGAGCATTCTAAGCGTCATTGGTTGCAGGTTCCTGCGAAGAACTCCTACCGAGAATGAGGCCATGGAGTGGGCGAAGCAGGGAAGGGATCTGGGGGGCTTTGCCGTGTACGAGAAGAACCCCCTCCTTTCGCCGTTCGGAATGGGACAGAGAAGATGCCCGGGCGAGCAATTGGCACTCAAGGAGATATTCGTCTTCCTCATCACGCTCGTCCAGCGATTCCGATTCGTTACCGATGGTGAGCAGGAGGGGTACGGTAGGATTCAGATGGGGGAAACGGTAACTTTATGGGTGCGGTAGTAAGAGACAGATGGATGAATACGGTAGTTAGAGGGATACGGGTACGGTAATGATCAAGGGAAGGAGGGATTACGGTAACTGGACGCTACAGTAACTAGAGGGATACGGTAGCTAGAATAGTAGGCAACCCAGTTGCGGTACGGTTGCTCAAGGGATACGGTAGCTAGAGAGGTACGGTATTACCCGAACAATTGCAGAGTCGAACCCGCCCGATACGAGACGCTGCATGGGCATGACGAGTGTGCCCAAGGAGTATGTTGTTAGAGTGGAGAAGAGGGAGGATTGGTACTCCGATTAGAGCATCGATTCTTGATCCTTCAATTATTTTGTCTCTAATTCATGTATAGTATGCTTCTTTATGCATCCATCAGCAAAATATCCCATCGCTAGTGTCATAGACAATTGCTTGCCTCCTTAATTCCATCGACCGCGAAATATCAACCGTTCCCTACTTCATCCGCCATATTAGTGATGACTAGTCGGCATCCAACTCTCCTCATTTCCCACACTCTATTATTTCTCTGTCTCTGGATAGAGAGCATGCGAAAAGAGGAGGATCGATGCCGATTTGTCATCACTACGCCATATCACCGAGTGCAATAATATCCATTACATTGTTGTTAGTCATAGAGTCGTTGCAATAATATTTCACTTGTATATCGATAAATACGCTTTCACTAAATGCGCTACACAATTATGATGGAAAATTGAAATTCAAGGATAAAAAAAAAAGAATAAATAACTAATCGATCTTATTGTGGTACAGCAAGTCAACTCAAATGTAGAAGAAAAAATCATGAAGGGCGGCCAGAGTAAAGTCCCTGGAGGATTGGAGCCAGAAGGGGGTGTGCTTCCGGTTGAAGCAAATTGTGGCCTGAAAACAAATTAATTATTTCCCCCAATTATTTTCTATTGCCTCTGACGAACCCAGTTACTTGGATTTGGGTGAAGGAATTGGGCCCAATTACTTGGGTTTTCGAGCAGGAATTGGGAATTGTTTTGACATCCCTATTTCGAACAATCCGGGTTGGCTGTTCGGGAACAGTCGCTACCTCCTTAGAATACTTTCGCAAAGTGCGAAGGGTAGCGACTACTCTACGAGATTATTCATCGCAACTATCACCGACATACGTCAAATGAGGTCTTGCCTAGTATTTTCTGCCGATATGCCCAAACAAGCTTGCGACGTGGTCGACTCGATATAATCGATTTTACCACACATTACGCAGTTTTTCTCGCATTGCCGATATGGGTCTTACCGACGAAGTGCACTCTCGCTTTTTCCTGAACCATTTGACGTATGATCACCGACCTTGTAATAATCACAATAATCACAATAGTAATCGCAATAATAATCAATAATCACCGACCTTGTATCGCTCGAAATGGAGCTGCTTATGATCGCCCGGATAGTCGAAGCACATGGGGAAAGCGCCCTCGTAGGCATTTGCCACCTGATAATATCGATTATATTTTTTGTAAATTGGTATTGACGCTTACGCTTCGCTCATGCGTCTTGACACTCGAGCGACTGTTCACTCCGAGCACTCCTGAAAGATATGAGTTACTCCTGCATTTTTTCATTTTTTATGATTTCTCGCCGTAAGAGCGACTTAGGGATCGGGGACAACATCAAGAGGACGTCGTTTTCTTTTGACAGTTCTACTTCGAAGAATGGGACTGTCATGTCTAGTGATTTCACAAAAAAAATCGGTCAATTCGAATGATAAATTGTCTCAGTCTGAGCAAACTCATGATTGCCATACCAGTTTCCTGCCTGACAACCTTCTTGATCACATCCATCGTGCCTCTCTCTAGATAGACATTGGCCGGGCAGGGACGGGCGTCAACGTGGTCCTTGCACTCGTTGATGAGGACCGCATCGACTTCGTGCCCTGAGAATTTCATCATCATTTACTCCCCCTTTTTCATTGAATGCGAAACTGTGTTTGACTTCGATGTCGCATCGAGACCGACTCCCCCCAATTTGTGGGCTATCTCGCTGGTTTCATTTGAATTGAGGAGAATCGATCTCGATTCGGCCTCACTTGGATGCCCGATGAGACTCAATATTTTCGAAAATCGCTCACTCTCCGCCACAACGAAGCTCATGAAGCTGACTGGATCCGCATTGAGAATGCGCAGATTCGGGTGTTTCCTATAATAATAACAATAATAATAACAATAATAATAACAATAATAATAACAATAATAATAACAATAATAATAACAATAATAATAATAATAATAATAATAATAATAATAATAATAATAATAATAATAATAATAATAATAATAATAATAATAATAATAATAATAATAATAATAATAATAATAATAATAATAATAATAATAATAATAATAATAATATTAATAATAATATTAATAATAATAATAATATTAATAATAATAATAATAATAATATATCTACGTCTGAGGAGCGACGAACCTCATGTTGAACCACTTCTTGGCTAAGTACTCGAACAGCGGCTCCCTTTCCACTACGATCAGGTCCATCTGCAAGCAATAGATATAAAAAAAACTTAGGCATTAGGTGAAATATCTCTCAGATTGGAGGGACCAAGCTATCATATACATGGGTAAACCACCCCAGAAGGGACATGGTTCGGAGATCGGAAATCAGACCACACACTATCTTGACATACTAAATTATATCTAAGAGGACTTTGCAAAAGAGGATCTTTGTACTTCTACAAAAGAGTTTGGTTAGAAAACGCACCCAATGATACTTCTCGATGAAGTTGGGGATGACCGGCGTGCCGAGGCCGACAAGCAGAATCTGATAGTCCCTGGTGGCGTTCTTCTCCTCACGAGGAATCGCCTTCGATCCTGGGAACAAGCGTGAGTTCTTTCCACTCATCGAGTTTGTTTCTCGAACTAATTTGTCATCTCGAGGCACTGTAATTTCAAGCAGTGATGTCAAATCGGCACACGACGCCTCTTGCATACTGTATTTAGCATGTTATCGGTCAGAGAATATGAGAATTGAGGAGAGTCGTTTGACATCATACTCCTATATAAAGCGCGACTCTCTGTTTGTCCAGACTCCGCCCACTTTTGGCCCCGCCCCCTCCTCGGTCCTCAGGGTCCCCGATCCTTGGGTAAAGATCAAAGATACAAAAAAAAACTACAAATATCAAACTACAAACTAGAAATAAAATTTTTTTTAAACCTTCCAGATAGAGGGGAAGGGAGGGGGAGAGAGATTTCGTGATAGAAACTTCCAGAACCTTCCCGAAATTTGGCAACCTTCCAGAGAGAGGAGAGAGTGGGAGAGTGTGTGAAGCAGGAGAAAAAGGAAGACAGACGACGCGCGGAGTGCGGAGTATGACAGTGGCTTACCCCAGTCGGAGGCGGGGGAATGCCGCTTGTCACTCATATAAAGCATTCCAAGTCCTTCGATTCTCACCGGTTAAGGCTCCAATCAGCGATTGAATCTCCCTGTCGATGACCACGTACTTGTTCACCTCCCACTTCCTGGTGTCGAATGTCTTCCAATTGAGGACTGAATAATAACCGTGATTTGAGTGAGAGATCGAAGATCCGGCCATACGTCAAATGGGTCTCGAAAAAGCGAGAGTGCACGTCGGCACTTCAGCAAGACTCATATCGGCAAAACGAGGAAAACAGCGTAATGTGTAGTGAAAATCGACCATATCGACTTGACCACGTCGGCAAACTAGTTTGGGCATATCGACAGAAAATTCTAGGCCAGACCTCATTTTCGTATGGATCCGGCTGATCTTTGATCTCTTCTTCTAATCCATAACTTTGAATTACGGAGTACCAGGTATTAGAGCAAGTGATGAGAAAACGGACTCGGCATGCTTGCGTCGACTAGGGTTCATGCCGGCTTCGCTATTGAAAATTCTGGGGTGAATCAAGCATGAAAAGCCGTTTTTTCCATCGCTAACCTTCCGGTTTCACCAGCACGGCTCTTCCGAAGTGCGAGTCGATCTGTCCCTTCAGCTGCACTTGGCGGAGCATTTCCCACTTGTTCGTCCTGCATTGTATATTATGCGTGTTTTCTTTGATCTCTCTTACTCGAATCCCTCCGGATTTCTCCAGACCCGATCGACGACTTCGTAGCAGACTCCGGACAGCTGACTGCATCTTTCCTCTAGGACTCGACTGAAATTATTTGCGATCTCGTCAAATCTCCGATTCGGCTGTAGGCAGGGTCATTCAAGGAGGTTTCTGTTCATGTAGCACACATTCCTTCGCTCTGATCGGTAACGAATACTTATGACAAATCGGCAAACCCAAATTGCAAGCTATCTCGACGGTCAGAAAGGCGAGAGAGCACGCGAATTGAGGTGAATCATGCCGTTTTGTCATCGCTTGCAAGGAATCATGACTAACACATCCTTGAATTTCGTCAACTCACTACTTCTCCTCCAGCTTCTTGAGCACCGTCTGGGCCACCTTTCCCTCGTATTTCTCCTCGTCGTAATACTGCAATGTTCAGTCACCAATATATCATAAGCCAAGTATGACCACGTGGTCTCAAGTGGTTCCCGAGTTGTCAGAATGAAGAAAACGTCTCTTCATTCGGCACACTCTCTTGTCTGTCCGACCGGCGAGAGAGCGTGCGGAATGGAGAGTCGTTCTTCAATCGTCATACTCACATGGCCCTTAAACGCCAGCGCGATCGCCGGATCCGGTTTCTTCCACATTGTGGAGATATCGAGGGGCGCCGTCTTCTTCTTGGTAGGAGCCTGCAAGGCCTTGACTCTCTCAATTCTGCCTGCTCTCTCGCCGATCAGAGAGAGGGCTACTATTCCAACCAGCATCACTGCCAATGCTTGGCCCTCTTGACTAGTGTCTCTCAATTCTATATGCTCTATAGCCCATCAGAGCGACGAGAGGATGGGTGGAAGGAAGAGAGCTACGATTCCATACTGCACGGCAATACTCTTGAATAGCGCTGCCAGTCTCTCATTCAAGTGTGCCCTCTCATAGATCAGAGCGATGAGAGCAACCGTCTCTTCATTGCGCATGCTCTCTCACCGGTCAGAGTGACTAGAGAGTGTGCAGAATGAAGAGACGATTAGTCGCGCACTCTAACAGCTACTATTCCATCCGGCATCATTCCTGGCCCTCTTGACTTGTTTCTCTCAATCCTACGTTCTGTCTCGCCGATCAGAGAGGCTGAGCAGAATGTGCTCCTATCCGGCAGCACTACGTCACTCGAGTGGTTTCCCTCCTCCCGATCGCATTACCTTCTTCTCTTCTCCTCCGCACGTCTTCTTGTCTTGGCTGCACGTTCCACCGCTGTCGTCCTTTCCATCGAACAAAGAGGAGGAGGCAGACTGGGATCATCTCATTATGAAGCAGACATAAATAGGCTTGGTGCTAGGCTAGATGAGCATTTCCTGATTTCTCCTGATTCGTGTCTTTTCAAAGGAAATACGCAAATGTGCAAATGCGAAGGCTGATCAGTGGATTATTTCTCCGAAGCAATGACTACAGAAAGAGTCGGGAATAATCTCGTTACAAACTGAAGGAGAGGGAGAGTAATAGTGGCAAGTAATAGAAGATCTTCGGTTACCGCTGCAGAAACAAGAAGGGCCAGCAGCAAGCGTCTGTCCATGATGAACTGCTATTCACTCAATGCCCCATCCTCATCCCTTATCCCCCTCTTGGTTTGCCACGTCGATTACGCAGCACGACGCCAATATCGAGAATTGATGGAAAATTGGGTTCTGGACCCTCCTGATTTCGCATGCTCTCTCGGTTCTCTCACCGATGAGAGAGCAGGCGAATCGAAGAGAGTCGTTTCCCTTTGGCATCTTCAATATCGGGCCTTCATCTCTATTGAACTGGCAACACTATTGGCTCGTCATGCCTTGCTGGGCTGTCCTCCGGCACTGCCACGTCCTACTTTCCTCGTTTCGCGCGATCTCTAATTTCTCTGACCGGCGAGGGAGCAAGCGAATTGAGGAGAGTCAGCAATCGCTAGTGCCACGTCGTTTCCTCTCCCAGTTAAGACCGAGGAGGGGGATTATGGACGAGAGAGAACTACTGGCAGTGAGATGCTATTGATGGTGCGTGGGAGGCACACTTCAAATGGGTGTCATCAATTATAGCGAGCTGTCCAACAAGATACGCATCGGAAAATCAACAACAAAAACGGCGCAAAATCGATTTTCTCAATTAGACTATCTCGGCGATTATCTTGTTTGGGTACATAACCATACAATTCAATGATAGACATCTTTTGACTTGTGTGGGAGGGCTGTCCTTCTCTCTCTGAGGAACCCCCCTGAGGCCGAGATAACAACTAAGAGAATCGTGGTTTGTTTTAGTGGTGTCGGTTCGAGATTGACCTCTCCTCAATTTGTATGCTCTATCAATTCTCTTAAAGGCGAGAGAGCAGGAGAAATGAGGAGAGGCGGTTCGACATCACTGCTTTGCGTGAATATTTTGACACTTCCTTTTTCATCCCCAGAGGGGCATTCCCGGTCTGCATCATAGCCTTCCTCAATCAGTTCTGAAAAAAACAATGAAACGCAGTTCCTAATATCTCTGTTCGCACTATCTACTAAAGAAGTGAAGTGATGATTGCCAGGTGTTTATTTCTCTTAACATCGGCTATCTATCAAGTGCTTCTTATATTTTTGAAGCGTTTCCTAACACGTATTGATTCCACACATTGCAAAGTGTCTTCCAGCGAAACTAAAGAATCCGGGATGTTGAATATATCCCGACATATTTGATGTGATCACCGCACTCCCAACAGCCAACACCTCTTTATCATAGAGCCACACGTCTCGGGGGGAGAATGGAAATGGGAGGGAGGAAGGGGGAAAGATGAGAAAGGACGTCGAGATGAGGAAGACGAAGAAGAAGGAGGAAGAGGAGGAAGAGAGTAGGGGGAGGCCGCCGCCCGACAGCTCACCGGGGCAGCTGCGTCTAGTAGTGAGCCTGCATGAGTGTCGAGAGAGGGTTAGTTAGGCGCGGCAAGCGGGTGAGTGCAGCCAGAAGCCTCATCTACCGGGTCGGCGGTTCCAGAACCGGCTTTTCCAGGACCGGAGCCGGATTTTGCGGAACCGGGGATTGGCCATGCTCGCCTCACCTGCACTCGCGCGAGCGTCGACAGGATGTCGTGCATGTGGTCGGTCTGTCCGGAGCGGCCGAAACGAACTGCAAGAGGGGGTACGGTAGGGAGCACGGTAGGGGATACGGTAGTGACCTACCGAAGGGCTGGGGCGCGCCGTTCCTCTTGTCCTGGTACTGGGCCGACTCCATCTCGGGGTCTGATCGCTTACCGAATCTGCAAATATCATAAATATTTCTTTGTTTTCATTAGTTTACCATCAATTTATCACAAATCACATCACTTTTATCTGTTCTCAGTGAGTTTATGACCATACTGCAGAATTGCACGATATTAGTTCATCAACTGAGATACTGTAGATTTTTGCGTGACGAAATGAAAGCCCGCGTAAGCAAACTTCCCATCTCATATCCTCATAAGATCCTCATCAACTCATAATGTCCCTCTCTCTCCTTCTAAGAGCTGCGAAATGAGCCCTCGGGCTATGAATCATCATTTCATATCTCTCGTACTGGTTATTATTTGGCCAAAGTGTCTTAGAGCCTCTCTTTCTCTCAGTTCATTACTGGACCATCCTACGGTAGAAAAGAGTCGAGTGGATGGGGGGAAGCATGTTTGAATCGGCGGAGGGGGTGCATAATTGTGTTTTCGAAGGAGAAAAGGCTCTCGATTGTGGGGGAAGGGTGAATGCGCATCCATCAATCCCTCTGCAGGCCTCCACTCACAGATTAGTGCGTTGCAATCCACTAGTCATGCCAAGCTCTCCTCTTTTCGCGTGCTCTCTCGCCTCTCTGACCGACAAGATAGTGCGCGAAATTAGGAGTGTCAATGCCGAGTTGTCATCACTGTCCACGTTCTGCACCCGCACAAAGGGGTCGTTTTTGAACAGAATCGAGTGCAGAATCGAGAATGAGCAGGAGTAAGTACTGACCTTACGAGGGCGTTTCTCATGCCTCCCGATGACCTTCCGAATCGAACCAGAGCATTTCGCATCGCTCGCTTTTCGAATCTGCAAAAGTATGTTGTCGAGGTGTCGAAACAACTCCTGCAAGTAATAGGGGCTAATTCAATCACAAAAAACCCGATTGATTGGGCTCGACAGAGACAGTGGGAAGGGATTGGGCTGTGCTTACTAGTCCGCTGATAAGGTGGATTTGTGGTGTCTTGTTTATTTATTTATTTATTTGTGGTGTCTTCAGCGATATTTGTCTCTCAAGATAGCTCATGAATGATCACCTCTTCGCTGCTACTCTCTTTCTCTATGGAATAAGAGATTTTGCTGTTCTGAAGAACGGAAAAGGAGGGAAATGACGAGGTTTTCAGAGAAATCGGATTGTCTGCAGGTTTGAGACAGACTCATTACCCAATTCTTCTCTAGCACATCAGAAATCGTCCAGCTAATGATATGAATGAAAGATATGAATGCAAGTAGAGAACGTATGCGAGTGCACTAATTACAGAAAAAAAAATACTCCTGCAGTCCAGGATTTGATAAAAACTTGATGAAAATCACTAGCAACGAGAATGTATACTGTATAAAAAGAAACACTTTTAAATGACGAATTTGCAAATGCCAGCGCTGTGACTATTCGAAAACGTTCTCGCTCGTTCAGTATTTCGAGAAGTCTTCCAAAAACAAAAAGCTAAAAACATCCCGAATATAAGAAAACCATCCGGAATCGGTCAGACCCGCACCAGAGTACTATGCTCAGCATTGATAATTAACCGCGAAAAAGCACTCGCATTCTATGAAAACGGGGATCGTTTGACTATTAATGAATCAGCTTCACTGGAAGGAAAGGATTCTTTCTAGACGATTGACAATCTTTTCTCACACAAATAAACAACTCCCAGCGAATATTCATGGACCTATCAGACTGTTGGATGGACTTTCTTACGATCACGCAATGCTCTTCGGCTGCAGAACTGCATCAAATAAATCACTTATCGAAAGAGTGGATAGAACAAGGGTTTCCAGCTCAAGCAGGTTCGCCGTATTCCACACTTTGTATGATCTTCCTCATTCATCATAATTACCATCAGGCAAACTACACTACATTTTGGGTGGGAGTTCTAAGCGCTGAGATTCATTCATTTGACTTTGTTTCTCAATTTCATGAAGCATTCATGGGAGTTTCGGAGGAAACTTTCCGTATTCACCAAACAAAAGCGAGTATTAATCAATCAATACTCACCCGATTTCCTCATCATCATATTGCTGCGCTGCAACGATTGCTACACAGGCTACAAGAGCGAAGACAAGAGAGGAGTTCATTGTATCTCGACGACTAGCAAGGGGGCGAGGCAGGGACAGGACCTCGATTCAAAGTGAGGACTCCCCTGCTACTACCGTGCCTTCTTATAGCCCTGGCTCCGCCCCCTTTCCCCTTCCCACCCTCCCCATGCCCTGAGGGCTTGCGCGGCCCCAATATCTGACATCATCCTGGGGGAATGCACACGATTTTGAGAGATTCACTGTACGGTGACGAATTCGGGAGGTTATTCCAATATTTTCGGGAGGATTTAGTTCGGTTATTTCGAGAAAGGACGTATTTCTGGCACTTGTTATGCTTATGCGCTGCTCATTTCTCACATTTTTGGCCGAACTTGGGATCGATAAAGTGAGTGGGAGAGAAGCTACTCTCCTACATCACTCGCGCATGTTTTGAGTCGAGCAAGCAGTCACTACTCTTCCCAGTCTTCGCTTCTCCAGTTCTAACTCCTAATCCCCCAGTGGCTTGTCTCGAAGTATGAGTGATTCACCCTGCTTGAAACTGATGATGCTCTAGTGCTCTAGGGATGCCGGCTGACTCTCTCCAATTCGCGCACTCTCTCGCAGGTCAGAGACACGAGAAAGATGGCGAATGGGACTGGCCATTTTATAATTCTAGAGGATGTGAAAAACTTCTCGTATGGAGGAATCTCTGCATCCACCCTCCAATGCAATCCACACCAATCTGCACAAAGTGCGCGTTTATTCAATCATGAACCGATATTTACAGACAAATTTGGTGTATCACAACAACATTATGCGTGGTGAGGTGTGGGGGCTTGACACGTGGAGCGGCAGTTGGAAACAAAAAAAAGAGCAGAGAGAAATCAACATTGTAAAGCAATCAAAAGGTGTGCGAGGGAGGGGCACCACGCAGCACGAAAATGCACAAGCAAAGTAGCTCAGATCACGGAGGGAAAACATAATTAAGCTTCTAAACCTAGCGGTATTCTAACTGGGGACAATTGTGATGGCAAATCTCTCTTATCTCTCTGACCAGCGAGAGAGCAGGCGAATTCAGGAGAGTCGGGATCCGATTTGCCATCCCAAGGGGAAATCATCGTATCTATGGAGCGAGTTGACTTCAACGACGAGGGGGATCGATCATCCGAATCGTGGACGCATAATCTTGTCGAGATCGAGCAGGATCGAATCGACGTCCTTCTCCTCTCGCTTCTTTTTGTGATGATGGCGTCGCTTGTGCCTGGAATCAGCACGGTTGTGAACAAAAGTCGGAAAATACATTATCGTTTGAATTGAAGCTGCTAAATCATCAAAACTGAACGCATTATCTCCCTTTGAACTGTCAAATATCAATAGTCTACTGATGATGCGAGATCCCATCTCGACATGTCACAGAACAACAAAAACAAAAGTTCGAACGAACTTGATGAATTTAGTGATAATCAATGTTCAGCACGGAAGATTTTTCAGAAATTATTTTTGTCATATAGAGTTCGAAATACGGGTAGCCTCCACAGCTCGAGAGAATGTGCGAAATGAAGAGACAGCGATCCGTATTTCAAACTCTATTGTCAGGAGAGGCAATGAACCGCTCGGACGTGCGTACATTTGTGTAATGATGAATGTCCACTTAGCGGAGTTTCTTCACCCGCAGCGATAGACACGTTTGACCCCGCACAAAACGCGGCTTTACGCACACGGCTATCAAATATCCAGCGCAAGCTAGTTAGCTATAGGCTAATGAACCGTTTCAATGTCAGTGAGAGAGAGGTAATAAAACTAAGAGGTAATATAACTCTCACTCGTACCACACTCGATCCGAATGGACTCTCTTCATTTTGCGTGATCTCTCGCTGGCCAGAGAAACAAGAGATCACGCGAATTGAGGAGCGTCGAGTTCCGATCTGACATCGCTAGTATGTACGAACAATTTATGCGATTTAGCACACCCATTCTCGTGACTAAATGGAGCCGAGCAGGTGTGAAATGTGTGCAAGCCAGATCTGTTTTCTAGTCAAGTTCTCGGATCTCCTACTATCGCCTTTGACTACACAACTGGTCTACTAAAGGGCACTAGTATACCACTAGTAGGTATACACTCTTTGTCCGTCGCTTTCGCTGCACACAAAAAGAGAATGGAATCGCGGGGTGGCACCTCACATCAATCTCACTGCTTATGACGCGCCCGTTCAACAGCAGCAGCGGGTCACTAATCAGTACCCGTTTGAGAACCCCGCGATCTTCCCCCTCCCCCTCCCCTCCCTCCCCCTTCCCCCCTCGAACCAGAGTGATTGATTGTGACCATTACTGCATTAGGAAAGAAGAGCTGCTGCACGATCGTGACCCCACCTTGTAGGGAGTGGTAGGAGAGGAGGGGGGGGGGGGGGGACGGAGGAAAAGGGGGGAGTGGACCTACCCATCGCCCTTCCCGACTACCACTTTGTAATAAGACAAGGATGCGTTGGCGCATTATTTGATCGGTCAGAGTGACGTAATAGCTTGGACAAAATAATACAAATCGTTGAATTGCCATCGCTTCTTCACTAGGGATGTCTCTGACCGGTGAGATAGTACGCGAATTGAGGAGAGTCTTATCCACTTTGTAATGCTCACCGGTGCCTCCGGTGATGATGGCTGTGATGATGATGGGAGTGGCTGGGTCGATTCAGCGACTCCATCCAGCTATCCATCGTGTTCTCTTGTAACCGATCGAGTCGGCCGCCAGACCGAATCATTACTCTGCAAGAAAACCCTGATTATG
Organism: Pristionchus entomophagus; assembly: GCA_036245825.1. Taxonomy (NCBI): domain Eukaryota; kingdom Metazoa; phylum Nematoda; class Chromadorea; order Rhabditida; family Neodiplogasteridae; genus Pristionchus; species Pristionchus entomophagus. The sequence continues at coordinate 31,591,144 of BTSX01000006.1, forward strand.
ATCAGAGTAATTGATTACGGTATTGCTACCCTGGCCTGGATTACGGTAGGCCTCACCTGGGCGCACCGTCTGTCCTGCATACCATCATCGCGAGCAGCAGCAGGAATAGGGCGGGGTACAGTAACCGCATCTGCAATGGGAGATCAGTTTACGATCGGGATCGAGGAGAACAAGTAAATCGAGATGGCTCGAGATACGGTCGGGCGGTCGTAAATCGTGTGATGAGCGCAGCAAAGTAAACGAAAGCGAGTCGGTGTTCAGAAAAGGAAGATAAAAGAGCGACGAGAAAAAGAAGGAAGAGGAAGTTCCCAATGCAACATGATACTAATCAGTGAAAAAATATACAAAAATATGATTGATGATCACACCCCCCCCCCCCCTCCTGCATCCTTTGTAATGGACCTTCGCTGCAAGGAAGCGAACACGGTAATGCAAGAAAGCGAGGGTGTGTAATGAGGGAGTCGCCGCGCTCATTACAGTCTCTTATGAGGAAAGGAAGTGAGAAGATGCACAATCATAATTGACGAGAGAAGGTTCGCAGATAACAGATTCTATGCCGATTAGTGATAGCAAAACGGCATCCGACTCTCCTCAAATCGCACGATCTCTCGCTAGTCAGAGAAACGAGAGAGTACGCGAGGAGAGTCGGGTTCGAGTTACCATCACTTAATGCTACATGTTTGGCAAACAGGGAATGATGATTGACAATCAAAACGAGGTCGAAGAATCTTCACTTTGGACCAAGCAGAGTTTGCCCCCAGGTAGAGTAGGTCCATTAGAGGAGACTGGGGCGGGGGGGGGCGAAAGTGGGAAGAAATGAGTAATGATAATAACTTCGACCTCGAATCGCGCGCAGTTATGGAATGATGCGGCAAGAAGCTTTGTAAGTAAGTGCTCTATCATCGCAGTAACAGTTCCCTGAGGTGACGTCTGAGGTACGGTAAGACTGCCTGAAGATTACGGTGGCTTCGTCATACTGTAGATTTTACTCGCAGACATCGCATATCCGGTTGTCAGAGCATGTCGAATCATTAACCCGCTCTTAGAAGTTTTAGGGGGGAGGAAGATCAAGGTAGGACGGCCGGAAACTTGAGTAATCGGTTTGCGCAATGGATACGGTAGTTGGGACAAGAGATACGGTATCGAAAGCGATACGGTAAGAAAAAGTTATACGATCTTGAATTAGTAATGGGAAAACGCCCGGAAGGGAGGATCATGCAAGAGAGGATAATAGGCACGCAAGGAAGAGCTAAGCAGAAGGGGGGAATCCGTTTGTTTGGATAGGAGTGTGATCTGGTTCCGAGTGGGAGACGGCGGAGGAAGAGATGGATCGAGTTATGACTTAAGGCCCCACCCCTGATAGGAAAAGAGTGAAAGTGAGGAGAACCCAGCACTGTTATGATAGGAACCGACATAGTGGGCACGGTCAGGGGAGTAGGACGGATAGGAGTTGAGAAAGGCAGGAAGTAAGCGGTTTTGTTGGATACGGTAGCCGGTGATACGGTATCGAGCAAATATACGGTATGGGAACGCTATTGGGAATTGCGTTACAGAAGAAAAGGGTGCAATGAAAGATGATTGGGAAAACTGCCTAGAGATAACATGGTATGTATGAAAGAGTGGGGAAAGGAGGAAGAAGAAGGATAGGTATGACATTTATATAAGCGTGAAGAAGGAGGAAGAAGGATGGGAGGAAAGTAGATACAGATGAAGAAAGGGAATGTACAAGCTAACACTATCCAATGTCAGTCAACCCCCGTCGAGAATAGAGAGAGAGGTCAATTGAGATAAAGGAAGGGAAAGGAATCTGAAGGGGAACTAGTTAGAGCGACCGTCAATCAGACAAAGGGCGGAATGGAATGAGGAGGGAGGAGCTAGAGGGCGGCAACTTTCCTCCAGCCCCCTTTCATCATCTGCAGACTCATCACTCAACGAATTCCTGAGTCAGAGAGGAATGAGCGCTGGGAAATTTTGGATATAGTTTTTTTTATATGTCGATAATAATCTCGACTTTTCTACGAATTTAGTCATATTCTGATCTTTGCATGTACATTTCTCTCCCGTCCGACTACACAATTGGACGCAAAGGTGTCGTATCCCTATACCACTTTTTGACCATGTACCCCTACAGATGAGCGAAAAGTGGTCGCCGCCAGGGTTAGACAGGTGCGATTGGTCGAGTAACCTACACCACGGAGAGTTTCTTTCTTTCCGGTCGCGCATGCTCGCTCGTGGGAAAGATAGTAGTCGCTCGCATAGTGATTCACGAGATTACAGTGCAAGAGAGGGAAGAAGAAAAGGGAGCGGTCGGGCTGCTAATACGATCCTTGCGAAAGGGGGTTGTGACTCACAGCCACTGTTCGTTTCTCTCGCGCGTTCCCACACCACCACGCCCTGCAGCGGAATTACTGATGATGATGATGATGAGTAAGGCTGATGGGAGTACGGTAACGGGATTTGCAGGGAGGGAAGACATCCTGAGATATTGAGGTCAGCGATGAGAGGGCAGAGGGAGTAGCCAGTCCAAGGTGGTCTTTGATCTAAGCCGGATACCGGAAAGGAGTGTTCTTTATTCGCCCAGTTGTGTAGTCGCACAGGCAATAGTAAGAGATCCGCGAACTTGACTATAACACAGCTCCGACACACACCATTTCGCACTTGTGCAGCAGCATTTCGTCACAAGAATGAGCGCGCTTATTCGCCTAATTAGTTCGTAGCGATTACAAATCGCCACTCTCCTCTATTCGAACGCTCTTTCGTTTCTCTGATGGACGAGAGAGCGGGCGGATTGGGGAGAGTCTTTTGCATCATTTGTGCACAGATTACGGCGGGGCTTGTCAAAACTCGCTTACGCACCACCGAGTGCAGTGCGCCCACACCCTTTTTGCAGAGTCAAGGATAAGAGTTTCGCCCATTAACCCCGCATCGACGTCATTTCCCCCTCCTTCGCCCCTTCCCTTTCACACGCCGGGGCAGATTGACCTTATCTGCTGTCGCGAGAATATGGGAGTGATATGGAGTGTGATAAGTTCCGGCTCTCCCCAATCCGCTTACGCTCTCGCCGGGTAGAGCAACGAGAGAGAAATCATATGCAGTGTGATGTGGAGCAAGGAAAGCATCGAGGAAGTGATCTCCCACCATACCCGGAATATGGGCGCTGCTGTAAAAGCACGAGCAACAGCAAAAAGTACGGTCGTTCGTGCTGGGTCAACTTACTTGCAGTAGTTATCAGAGAGCGGCGCGCCCTCTTTTATCGGTCGTTTCGCCCAGGCTGAACAAGAAAAATTCCCCAGGACGCTGTGCTTTGACCGTAAAAGAGCTGTTATACAGCTGAAATATGCTACAGAAAGAGCACAATCTCCGTCGATCGTCTGTGAAAGTGCTGTTATTTGATGCTTGCAGGTCGCATGAATGTACCGAAGACCTTCGAGCGCTTCGGAAAAGTTGCGATGTAGCCACTCCGCTTCGCTCCGTGGCTACATCGCAACTCCGCTTCGCTCCGTGGCTACATCGCAACTTTTCCTCCACGCTCTCAGCCTCACGAGCTTTTCATAACGGAATGGCCGAATTGTCCTTAAAAAACTTAAAATGTCGATTGGCAATTCTCCCGAGGCTCTCCAATCATTTTGAAGCGATTTATGAGCGAAAACGTGAAAATTTCGTAATGATGACCAAATCGAAGATTGCGAAATCAGAGCACGGGAGGTCGTTTGGAACTTCTCCCGAGGCTGTGCGATGATTTTGAAGCGAGTTATGAGCGAAAATGTGAAGAATTCGTAGTGATGATGAAATCGAAGATTGCGAAATCTGAACACGGAAGGTCGTTTGGCACTTCTCCCGAGGCTCTCCGATGATTTTGAAGCGAGTTATGAGCGAAAACGTGAAGATTTCGTAATGATGACCAAATCTAAGATTGCGAAATTTGTGCACGGGAGGTCGATTGGCGCTTCTCCCGAGCCTGTCCGATGATTTTGAAGCGAGTTATGAGCGAAAATGTGAAGATTTCGTAATGATGACGAAATCCAAGATTGCGAAATCTGAACACGGAAGGTCGAAAAATTCTCCTGAGGCTGTGCGATCACTCGCAAGCAAGCGGTGCATGGTTAACCTGTGCTTACAACCCGGCTTACAGCGTAGCTGCCGCAGGCTGCTAGTTAGGGTCCTGAGAAAATGAGTTTTCCCCAAAGTTTGATAACGATAGCTTTTCATTTGCCCACAAGGCACGAATTTTTCATCTTTTCACATAATTTTTCTCCCTATTTTTAATGATTACAGTTACAAGTGCGATTTTTGTTCAAACTTCGTTCCTGGAATATATAGTTGCATATGAGGCCGTTCGCCTATTTTACTTTCCTTATTTACTATCCTTTCCAGGAACGACGTTTGGACAAAATCGCCCTTGGAACTGTAATCATCCAAAAATTATGAGAAAAAGTTAAAAATTCGTGCCTTGTAGGCAAATGAAAAGCTATCGTTATCAAACTTTGGGGAAAAACTCATTTTTCTCAAGACTCTTATTTGAGCCAATCTAAAGCCACTGTACGTCATCCTCCCATGAGTATATATTTTCATCGAAAAGGTATTGAGGCCTTCTATTATCACACGGTGTAGACTGAGAGAAAATTTTTTTCGATCTCAAAATACGACAAGAAAAATCATGTGTTGATTGAATCATCACTAGGCAACAATCGGGGGGGGGGGGTCTTTTCTCCGTTTGTTCTTCGAAACATGTTCTTTCACAGTTTTGGTCACCATCCTGAAGTGAATGTGATGGAACTCAACCCATCTGAAACGTATCCCCTATTTCCTCCTTCACCTCTCAACTCGCGTTTGTTCTTACGTTTTAACTTCACTTTCGGTTCTGCTATGTCTACAGGGGTGATTGCCAACAAGCATGAATAGTACAAGGGAGTAGGATGAAGTCAGTCGAGATCCATGCCAATTTTCCTTCCACAGACAAAACAATCGAAGTTGCAATGGAGGGAACGGCAAGAAAGAATATACTATACGATGGCCGAATTTTCTACTCCTTTTTTTCCTACTCCCAATTTAACGAATACGAGACATTTCCAAGGAGTGAGTGAGTAGTGAATGTGTCGTCACGCCTACTCTTCCATCTCTTTCTTTCTCACCCTTTCCTCTATCCTCTCACATCGAGATATTTGGTTATTCTTTGGAATTGAATGGTGAGGATGACTGAGAAAAAAGGTAGATCAAGAGTGATCAGACTATTTAACTTAACGAAGGATTTGATAAGTTGATCTTGGCTCAATTATCTGAAAGAAGATAATGGTATGTGTGTCTCTGTCTTCCATTATATTCGTTCCCTCTACCCCCATACTAGGAAAGCCACAAAATTTATGTGTTGAATGACTTTCCACTGTATTGAGTTCAGCTTAGAACATTCCTATCACTCATTAGCAGAGACAACATCCAGAGGGATTGTTTACGCTAAAACATAAACCGAAAGATAAAAATATTTTTGAAGAATTTGCTTCACCACGACTCTTAGCGCCATTTATATGTTTTAAAAAGATTGTTTTACTAATTAATTAAAACTAATTAAAACAATTAAAAACAATAATAAAATAAATAAAGTGAAATCAGAAACGTGCACCCTTGAATTCTGTATGCCTTGAGTAAGCTGATGACGTCCGGTAAATTTTCACAAGTGCGCTCTAGTCATCACTCAAACACCGTTTTTCGCTCGTTTCTCCTGCTTCCACTAACTTTTTGTGTTTGTTCATGCGCTGAACCTGTGAATCGACCATTCTGTTGTCAATTGCTCGATTCCGCCTGGAAATTCGTGATAACAACACTTTTCGCGAGCTTGTCCTGGACCATACCCGACGTGTTCTTTGCTTTTTACTCGTTTCCACATTACCTGTGACCTCGTACATCGCTTTGATCCACCCTCCTTCACCTATTTCAGTCGCGCGAGACTGATTTTTCGTTTCGGCGGTTTTGCGCGCGTTGTCAACACCAAAAATACGTGCAAAGGCTGCCCGCTCGCTCATTTTCATTAAATGCCCAGTAGAATGGTCGCATCTCCATCGTCCTTTCCTCTTTTTCTCCTCTAATTCATCGTAAATCCCCTTCCCATTGGGCGTTCCTCTATGCTCGCTGCCCTATCTGGCTTCTCTGCCGCTCTCCCCACTGTTTTCTCTCTCCCCCTCTCTCTGGACACCCGCAGGCTCTCAGTTTGTCTTCTTCCCCCTCTTCCAATTCCCCTTTGGAACTCTCGTGCATGGTCATTCTCCCCCCTCATTCCCGCTCGATCGATAGATGGCCAGCGGTTGTCTCCCTTCCCCTCTCTTTCATACTCCGCCACCCCCCTGTGTCCATTCAGCCACCTTCAATCTTCCATTGTTGCCTTATCTCCCTGCATACTGAGCGATGGAAGTCTCAGAGCCTCAATTGGATAGATGAAAGCTTATGGCCTTGGTTCAATCCTGTTCCTTTCTCCACTCCTCTTCCTAATATCTCTGTCCTCTCCTCTCTACTTGTCCCTCTCGCCTCTCTTGCCATTATCTCCATACATATTGATTGTGTTGTGGGACTGTCTCTATTTCAATGGGGGGGGGGGGTAGTAGACCGTCTTCTCGCCTCGCCACTCTCTCTTTTCTCACTATTCTCGCTGAACCATCTCTCCGAGAGCGTGATTCACTGTGTTGTTTACCCTAATCGATCCTTGTCCCTCTTATTCTTCTCATTCTTCTTCTTCCTTCTCCCCTTCTTCACCCATTGATTGATCCCCCTTCTTCGTGTTCCCATCTTCCCCTTCTGTCCTTCCCTTATACCCTTACTCTGCCCTGAACTCGCACTATCGACTCCTGCCTGCCCCTCTTCCCTCCTACGTTCTCTCGTTCCCTTCCTTCCTATCCTCGCAGTGTAACTCCCTCTCCAGTAGGTCGCTCTTTGATCCTTTGCTGCATTTACTCATGCTGAATCCATGCCAAATCCAGTCCAATTCATTGTCCAGGCAGCCATGTCCATTGCCACGATCCGACGACAGGTCAAGAACGTCGCCTACAATTTTTCGGACGCCCAAGTGAAGGTCCGCGAGGCTACCAGGTTAGTAAAGGATTGTAGTTTGTAGTTTGAGATGCAACGAAGCAATCCTCGAACTCCTCATTTACCTCAAACTCCTCATTTACCACACTATGTTGTGTCACGGGGTGGTTCATTTCCTTATTACGCGATCCATTGCTTCTTGACGTTTGAAAGTCTAGTGAAGAAGAGGTACTAGGCACGAGAGAAGACCCTCCTAGTTCTCTTGGAAGAGAAGAAACAGATTCGTGTGAGGTGTATACTTTGAGATGGAATGCGACAACGGATTGCGTAATAGGGAAATTACTCTTCCGTCGCCAGATCCGTTCTTTTCGTTATTACGCGATCAATTTCTTTGTTACAATTCAAGGTTTAGAGGTACTAGGTTCCAGAAAACCCTGCTAGTTCTCTTCTAGAGGAGAAGAAACATGCTTCTTGAGAGTCGTAACCGGGGAAACACGGAGAATGTTTGCCACCCCTAAATGAGAGGCACCCCCCCCCCCCCCCCCCCTCTTTCCGGACTGTCGCCGCTCATTTCTTTCTTCTTCTTGGCGATGTTTTCGATACGGGAACGGTCTAGCGAGTGTGTGAAAACAGAAGGAATGAGTCGAAATGAGGAGACAATGAACACTTTTAAAAACATTTGAAATAAATATGCATTTAAATAAATAAATAAATAATTTGCAGCAATGATCCATGGGGGCCGAGCACAGGGCTGATGAGCGAGATTGCGGACCTCTCCAATAACCCGGTCAGTGTGAACAAATTTCAGTCTATAAGTCAGACCACTAGGGATATTAACGATCTTTTCAATAGCCTTCTTCACATAAGTTCGGAAATTAGAATATAACGTGGTTCGGCAATAGAAAAGTAGAGAAACTGCCTATAGATCACATTGTTCGCATTTATGTGTTAGGAACATCAAATTCTGATCTGAGAAGAGCAGTAGCGAGCCGGGAACCGGGTTCCGGGAATCAGAATCATGGTGGTGAACTGCAGGCGGCGTTCACGGAGATCATGTCGATCATCTGGAAGCGGCTCAACGATCACGGCAAGAACTGGCGCCACGTGTACAAGAGTCTCGTCCTGCTCGACTTCCTCATCAAATGCGGCAGCGAAAAGGTATTTATTTATTTATTATTTATTTATTATTTATTTATCATTATTTAATTGTTTTAATCGGTGATAGTTGATATCAACCATTAGAAGGGAACAGCGTAAAGATGGGGCTAGGCGATTTTTTGGGATAGGATTACGTGGCGTGTTACAAAGTGAAGGAGATCTCGATCCTTTTTCTTTCTTTTTCATTTCTTTTTCCATTCGAGAGATGATTGACCGTCTTGAGCGCGCGCCGAAAAGTCGATGAAGCTGAATGAATAGGGAGAGATCGTCGCATTGAAACCCGATCAATGAACCAGATGATCGTCGCGTCTGGGATTAGTGATAACAACGCGGCATCCGACCCTCCTCATTCTGCAAACTATTTCGCCGGTCAGGGAGACGAGAGAGTACGCGAAACGAGGAGAGTCTGGGGACCATCTGTATCGAATGACTAATCACAGCGCGCTGATAACCGCGCTTTCACTGTGTTGTGTAAGCAAGTGTTGGTTTGTTTCCGGCCACTGTCCGCCTAGGATCTGGAAGCTCTGAACTGAATCATCCCCATCCCATTGAGAATGTGCTGAGGTAGTGTCTGAAGTGGTTGGTCAGCAGACGACTTAGCTATTGATCCGCGATAACAAAGTGCCGTGCAACTCATTGATCGCGCCCAGTCGTTATCAAGTAGGGGGGAGAGGGAAGGGGGGGGGGGGGTGAATGGAGAGAGGGGAAGGATGAGGGAAGGGAAGGGAGGAGTGGTTCGGGAGACACGACGTGCGGTGTCCGCTCGGGGAGCGATTTGCATTGATAGCGGGGGGATCGATTGACTCTCGGATCTCCCTTGTCTCTTTCACGAGTCGACCCGATCAAATGTCACTCACCCACACATCAGATCAAAGAACCTACGGGCAATTTGAGAGCTGTGCCTAAAGTTAGCTGAGATAGGACCATTCCTTGATGTGCAACTCGTAGCCTTGTAGTCTGACAGGGGGAGTATACTCTGAGAGATTTGTGTTTGTGAGTGGGATGAGAGTGACTCACACGCCACTCATTTCGTCATTTCGTCACACACCCTGACAGTTTCCACCCCTATCGTTGCTCGTCTCCCTCCTCTAATAAGGGAGGGACTGTCCCCCTCTCCTCATCCACTTTTCTCCCCTTCTTCTTCATCTTGGCAAAAGCCGTGGCGGCTGAACCAGTTTGCACGAGGAATGGGAGGGGAACGGGGAAGAGAGAAGCTAGAGAGAGGGGAAATGAGGGGAAAAGCTCCCTTCACTCAAATGGGCTATGTGGCTGTCTTGGGACGGCAGTTCTCGCCCCCCCCCCCCCCCCCCCTCAAAAGGGGGAATGAACTTGGACGCGCGTGCGCCTGAATGCACTTCTGTCCAAAAAAGTGCAGGTACTCTGGGCAGCAAAGATGGGACAAGAGATCGATTGGGGCGAAGAAGGAAGATGAGGAGGAGGAGGAAGGGACGCAGATTCATAAGAATAAGGAAGGAAGGAGAAGCCTAATAGGCTGTCGTATACACTTTTTGCCGCCGGCGGGGGGAAATCGAGCGTGACGAGGGTGAAAATGCCTGAAAGTTATGGCACGTAGAGATGAGCGAAGGTCAAGAGATCAAACGTGGTTTGAAATGGGTCTTATGTTAGGGATAGCAAAAAGTCTGCAGTACGTGACTCAATTCCGCAAATGAATTACGCCTGGGAAAGAGGTTTCTTCCTGTTCTTTCCCACACTTCCCTCTATACGACGTGGGATGTCCTGTTTGTGTGTTACTATACGAAGGGGATACGAGTGTAATCGAATTATCATTGAAGGTCGCTCAACAAGTAATAAGCGGATCTAGTCCAAGTATATCCCAAATCAATCCCAAATCCTAGCCATGTCCATTTCAAATCCATGACAAGTTCATTCCAAATCCATTCTCAGGTCGCCGCACAATGCCGCGAGAACATCTACTCGATCGAGACCCTCAGGGACTTCCAACACGTCGAGGAGGGAAGAGATCAGGTGGGAAAGATGGGGGAATATCATTTACTAGGTGTATACCTAAAGACGTTTATTAGGGATTGCATAAAAGTGTGCAGTATGCGACTATTCCCCAGAGCATGAATTTGGAATGGACTTGGCATGGATGTAGTATGCGACTCTACTCCCCAAGGGGTCTACCTAAAGATAGACAGAAGTGAACACGAAATATTGTCACAATCAGAATTATTCGCTTTCTTTCTGGGAACGAGCGCAAGAATGCTCGAGATATTATACAATCTCTGTCCAACCAAGAATTAAATTAGAATGTAGTTGTGGACTGTAAGGACTGTCAAGAAAAACACGATGACTCTCCGTTTTCACTCCCTGATAAATATCCAACACACTGTTTTTACTCGCGCTTGATGCGTTTATGAATGTATGAATGAAATTTGTTGTCGTATTGCTTTGCTCCGCTTCTAGGAAATTGTGGTCAAAATGAGAGTCCTACAAGGCAAAACCATTCGGAAGGCATAGACCATTTTACTTCATTTTACTTTCTAAATCGAGCGAACCTTGATTGAGAAAACTAGTATAGTCGTTTTTGCCCAACCGCGACTAGTAGAGACGCACTATAAGTTTATATTATGTTTCTATTTTTTAAATTTTAATTAATTAACATAATTATTTTGCAGGGAATGAACGTGCGCGAGAAGGCGAAGCAGATGGCGGCGCTGCTGCAGGACGAGGAGCGACTCAAGAACGAGCGAACACGATTCATGCTCACGCGCAATCGGTCAGTTGACATAAAATGAATATCGGACGCACTGTGAGCTTAAAAGGGTGAATGGTCCGGACCCATATAAATTTATCGAAAAATAAGAGCCGGACCCCCTCAAAAATCGGTCGGCTAGCACAGGCTTAGCCCTCCGGACACCCCATAAATGGCCTTCCAAAAGTCCGTACCCCCTCCAACTTAAACCCTAGACCTTTTCAAGCTCACCAGTGATCGGACATAACCCCGATGTCATTTGTGCTTATACCTCACCTTTTCTCCAATTTTCTGCCCTCATTGAATAATTCTTAGTTCTCTTCGATTTTATAATATTCTCCTTTTCTTATGACACTCATCAACTACCAAACCACCTCATGAGAGCCTAATCCATTTTCTGATTAATATCTGAATATTTATCTAGCCACAATTGAGTATCAGACGCTCCTTCATCAACATTTATCATAGATTTCTTCATCTTTTCTGAACCTTTAGTGATTTTTGGTCGATACATCGATGGAACGTCGTCTGATTCCAGATTCAAGCAGAGTTCTGGCGTCGGTCACGAGACGCGCTCCTCCACATCCGCAGCACGCGCCCAGCTGCCAGCTGGTTAGTGGCTCTCCCTTGCGTCGTACTTTTTCTCATAGATTTTCATTTATCGGTCTATTTCTGGTGAAATGGAGTATGCAAAAGGCCCAGTCTTGCGTCATTACTATGAAAGAAATAGGAAAGGAATCTTGCACCATATCTAGGTAATCCTTCCGTTCTGTGACATATGGAGTTGGGTTCTTGCGTCATCAGTATGCAATCCCTTCAGTTAACCATGATGAGCAAGCTTGGACCTTGCATTATTTCTAGGCAATATCGATATGAGTAGGAATTTCAGAAAACTTTTGTAGAAAAAATTCTGTAATACTTTTGTATTTTGCGTACTGCCTTTACAAGATCGAGAAATGAATGCTGACTATGAATCCTGAGAGAATTTTTTATTTTTATTTGCAAAGATGATATTCGAGTCATAGGATAGCTAGAAAAAACTGACGAGTTATTTGACTCTACCTTTTTACTTTTACCTTTTACCTGAGAAGTACCTAGAAAGATGATGATTCTGATTCCTCGTCCCTGCGCAGAGTACGCCGAGGCTACAAATCTAGTCCATTTTTGCTCATTCCACATCCAGTTCAATTCTATTATTTCGAATCCATTCCAATGTCTGATTCCTGCCCCTAGCAGAGTACGACGAGGCGCGTCCCGGCTCTCTCGGCGAGGAGGAGATGCAGATGCAGATCGCCCTCGCTCTCTCCAAGGAAGAACACGAGAGGGAGGAGGAGAAGCGGAAGGGAGAGGACGTGCTCTATCAGGTGAGCGGGAGACTCGGTAGCATTAGGACGACTTCATTTCACTCTATTCTATATTCTCTCTATTCTCTTTGGAAAAATTATCTTTGCATCTTTTAGACTTATTATAGTTATATTGCATTTATCTCTCTCAAAATCTCTCAGGGAAAGGTCGTGCTCTATCAGGTGGGGGAGACGAGGGAATATTGATTTATGACTGAATTTAGCAATCAGTTGTTGCTTTTTTCCGCTCATATTTCGTTTTTCAAGAAGTAGATAGTGACTTCGTTTTGACGGGTTCTCCTATTTCTACGTTTACTTTCATCTCATTGGAAATACGTTCGATTGACGACTTTAGAGTAGTTATATTTTATTCACTTTTCTCAGAATGGTTTCGCAATGAATCATTCGAGAAAAATAGAAGATTATGACAACTATATATTACGAATATTTTGGAGACTCTGGCACCGTAGTTCCGAAAGAATAACGAGGATAGTCTTTCGATATTTAATCCACTAATCATGCAATCATTTTTATCTTGCAAACAACTGATTGACGATATTAGCAATTTTATACATGACAATCCACTAATCGATAATGGTCTCAGCTCGCCCTCGAGGAGTCTCGCAAGGAGGCGGAGCGTCTCTCCACGATGCCCAACAGCACGGTGAGCGGGTCGACGCTGTCACAGTCGGCACTCGATGACCTCCTCTCCCTCGGACTCGGACAGATGGTGAGTTGGGGATGGATATTTGGCGTAGTCTGATTTGGACTAGATTGTGAATAACAGATTTTAGTTCATAACGATTTGATTCGCTAGTTTATTTATAAGGGGCCGATCTAGTTGTAATCAAGGATCAGTAGTACAGTAGCTTGTCTTTGCCTCTATTGAAATGTTCATGTTTTGTACACTTATTCGAGGTCATTTTCATGCACAATTCTGAAACAGTAGTATTCAATAATATTACTACAAAATTGGATCGGAAGGTAGGCATACTGATGATATCCTTCTCTCATTCAGACGGTGACGGAGCCGCAGCCGTCGTACCCGCACGGCAGCCAGACGTCGGCCTGGGACACGCCCAACTTCAACGACCCCTGGAACCCGGCCCCGCCCGCCCAGCAGGTGAGCAGATGCCAAACCAATATCATCCCATTGTCTTTCTCGAGCACAATACCGACCCAATAACTGTTGGCATTGGACCCAAGACATTGGGTTTTTGGAAAGGTATTGTGTGCTTGTTTTGACATCACTATTGTCAAGCCAATAGTACTCGTTCATCATCGCTCAACCCAAAGCTTTGGTAATGGGTGGCTGCGGGGTATCCAAGGGTTTTAGGAAGAAAAAATGGGTATTCTTTTTATTCATTCATTCATTTATTTATTTCGTTCATGGGGGGAAAGTACGCAAGAAACGCGATTCCTATTGTTCTAACATATGCAGGCCGCCCCGCAGTCCCTCTATCCCTCAATCCCCACCCCGACGGCGAACGACCCCTGGGCGGTGCCCTCTGCGCCGGTCGCCAGCCACTCGGCCGACCCATTCGGATCCTGGGACGCGCCCCCCGCCCACAACCAGAGCCTCCAGCAGAATAACTCGGATGTGAGTGCATTGATCTTTGATCTTTGGTGATGTCGGATAGTTGAGATGATTTTGCGTCATGTCTGGATGAGAATAGGGACTGAGCATACTGTAGACGTCAGCGCTGATAGAAATACTTTGATAGGCATGTGAAGTATTTAGTGACACCAACCCAATTCTTTTCCATTGTCTCGGTCGACTACTTGGATTTCTAGCGAAGTTAAGCGTCTATGACGCAATAAGTTCCCTGATTTCGTTTTATATCTAATCCATGCATTCTTCCAGCCGTTTGCGGGTCTGGGTCTGGCGCCGATGCAGCCCCTCAACGGGTCGTCCGTCTCCCGACTCAACACGAAGACGCCCGAGACGTTCCTCGGAGAGAACTCGTCGCTGGTGAATCTGGACAACCTGATGGGAGGACCCGCCCCCGCTGCCAACAGTGAGCCTTTTGCTTCTAGAATTGACTAGATCCAGTCCAAACTAGAGCTGGCATCCGGTTGGGACTCATTCAAAACTGAGTCAAGTTTAAAAAAAAAACATATTTCAAGCTTTCGAAGCAACTTTTAGCATGATAACACTGTTATTTGACATTGGATTGGGACTCACTCAAAACTTAGTCGAGGTTTTTTTAGCATGAGAAGACTAGGGATTTCCACTAACTGCTTCTTCTCCTCCTCTATCTCTCATCTATCAGAAGCGTGGAACAGCACGAACGATCAACAACAACAGCATGGTGGGGATGCTTTCCATCTTGCAGCCGCGAACCCCTTCCTGCTCGCCTCCACGCAGCCCGCCCCCGTGAACCCCTTCACCGCCAACCAGCGCAAGTCGCCCACCCTCAACGAGATGAGAGCCGGTACGTGGGAATGCTCATTCCAAATCCAGTCCTTATTTCGAACCCATTCCAATCTATGTAGCGGAGACTAGGTCCAAGTCCAGAAGTTGGCTCCGATTTCGCACTGATTCTAGTAGAAGGATCCTAGAAACCTAGCTATATAGAATTGTTTTTGTTTGGAATTGATTTGACTCAGTGTAAAATCAGGCTGACTTTGGATTGGGACTTATTCAAAAGTAGTCTAAATTTGTTAGGAAGCTAATTATTGGGTGCAGTTTGACGATGGGACTTATCCCTGATCTTGGATTGATCCATTTCCTCGTTGCAGGTTCGACGCCGGTGATCCCTCCGACGACAAGCGGCGCCCGCACCCTCCTCCCGCAGCCCCTGCAGCCGCAACCCGCCCCCACCACCAACCCCTTCAGCGGGTTCTAGAATTCATCCCAAGCCAGTCCCATCCCTCCCTCCCCCTACTCATGTATCCATTTCATCATTCTTCCCATGTGATTCAGCCTCTCGTTTTCTCCGCCCATCACACAATCTCGAGTCTTGTTCTATGCCTAAATCCCCCCTTCCCCGACCCCACCAGCCTCCCGAATAGGCACGATTTCTGTTGTGTTTGCGCGACTTTTCGGCACTTGTTCGGTTCAGGCCCAGATTTGCTCCGCGATTGTTGGCTTACCTTCCCCTATCTCGATTTCCCGTTCGATCCCTCTCATTTCGCTCTGCGCGGTCGCAATCTGGTCCAGAAACCGAAGAGGTTCCGACACTCATCTATCTCCGTATAGCTGAAGGCGGTTGATCGTCGTCGTTACTGTGTCATTCAGAGTCCATCTACTGTACCTTCCCCCTTAGCTCTCCCCACCCCCCTGTTCCTCTCTCGCTCTATCTATTTGTATGTGAACACGCGTATTCTTCCATCATTCGTATGCCCTTTTTTATACACTTTGTAATCGATATTGTATATTATATATTACGTTTTATACTTTGATTGTACAGAGACACTATTTTGCAGCATCATCATCATCATCGTAGTAGTAGTTTTGCAGTCCCAATGCCAGTCTGTGGCCGATCGATTCTTACCCCTCATTCTCACACAACACAACCAATCAAGAGTTCATAGTCCCGATTGTTTGTACACTAGTTCAGATGCCAATAATGATACAATACTTCTAACGTTTTCCCCCGCGCTTACCTTCACAGTACAGATTGTTAAGTCAGCCCCATTATTAACCCGTGCAAGCTATTGTATCATTGCTAATTTGAAATACATAAATAATGGAACCTGTCGAAAATTGGTGCATTTCTCACACATGCAATTGGTATTCGGACAGTTGAGGGGAAGCGAAGAGAAGCTAGTTGGGGATGAATCGTATGCCTGCTTTGGTGGTACCAAGCAATTAAAAATATTGATCAATAACGATAATGCCTTTATCATAATACGAAAGTGGGTCAGAACGAAACAAGTGCACTCATGGATACAAATAAGATCATTGAATGAATGGGAAGCTGAAATCAGTATGACAAGATGGGGGGGGGGGGGGGGGGGGGTAAATTAGGGGGGTAATGAAGCCCATCACTTAGACCTATCGAAGTTAGTGATAACCAATCGGCATCGACTCTCCTGTTTTCGCATGACCTCTGGCCGGTCAAGAAACGAGAGATTATGGGAAATGAGGAGAGTCAGATGCCGATTTGCCACCACTAATCGAAGTGCCAAGTGATGGGCTATAAATAATTGAGTAAACCGTCTTTCTACTGACTCGTCGACAATCGAGAATCCTCGACGCCGATCTCGCTGAAGAGCTTCTTGAGATACGTGACCTCCATCTCGATTGCGTTCGCCTGAAAGAAAAAGAGGTTAAGGTGTTTAGCTTTTCGACACTTTGCGAGCTTTGCTACCACATCGCCTATTAGCAATGAGAGCATATCCTGAGTTGGTCAGTGGTCAGTCCAAGTCTTGAAAAATAATGATTTTCTGAATCTCACCAAATTTCTCTAGTATAAAATAAGAGCTGATGGTGATAGCAAAAAAAAACATTATTCAACATAAACAATCATCTGCGGATTGATGATCTCGTGATTGCACGCTATTGTGTGTGCATCATGGGCTCGACTATTCTCGTGACAACGACACAATAGCACACTAGAAGGCACACCATGGTTCCTCTTTGTGGTGCACCAGAGTTTGTGCCCATCTCAAGGTGTGTCGCACTGGGTTTTCAGCTTATGCGCAGTCTCTTGTCTGTCTGATCGACGTGATAGCACGCAGAATGGAGAGAGAATGCGCTTGACGATTACTCTAGTGATGATAGAGGTTGCACAAAGGGGAACTTATAATGAATCGAGGTTCGGGAAAGTGAAGATTAGGAATATGCCAAGAGGAATCAGAGGGAATTGACAAAAAAATACTTCATTGATGACGCGGCTGGACATTTCGGTTCATTAGGTTTAACGTTCGAATGTTTAACAAGGCCTAGCGCGTAATATGGGAATTCAAGTCAATGAGAAATAACGCAATTATTATCTCGTACATCTTGCACTTGTTGAAGCACCTTTCGTGGTATACGATAAATAAATAAATAAATAAATTATAGTCTCACCTTCTCTCTCAGTTCCTTGTTCCTCTTCTCGAGTTCCTCCATCACACCTCTCGTCTCCTCCTTCTCTTTGCGCTTCTTCTCGCGATATCTGAATGATAATGAGTTGATTCTCGATTTTCAATTCGAAACCCATTTTTGGATGAAAGATTTCATCTGATGATCCAAACGTATTCCTCTCACTCTCTGGAGAACAGTGATAATCTCTTTGTTTTACGATATTGAAATTGTGAAGTTCTATCAAGAAAGCTCTAACAATGACGTTAGAAGAGGAGTAGGCGGATATAAAATGATGGAAAGATGCAATCAAACTGGATCACGTGGGCTAACAGCTGGAAATACTCAAATCGTAGGAGGAAACGTTTGCCTTTTTTTCCAAAACATAATACGATAAATAAAATACCACTATATCTGATAAAATCAAAAGTGAAATATTACCTGGTGGCAGCAACTCTATTCTGCATCTTCTTTCTCTCTTTGCGGGAGGGACGGGAGGAGGGAGTGGGGCCGGGCGAGGATCGAGTGGAGGAATCGTCAGAGGAGTCAGATGAGGGCTGAGAAGGGAGAGATGATGGTGGGTGAGGCAATACCAGTGATAGGAGGGAGTGGCAACAACCCGATTGATCTAGAGAGCGACTGATGCAATTACTTCCTAGAGAAAGTAATCGAGCGATTTTTCAGTGTCTCCAAGGCTTTATTCAATTGTTTTGCTACATACTACAGACATTTTTAGTTTTGTCAGAATGAAGGATCCGTCTCTTCATTTCGCATGATCTATCGTTACCCGACCGAGAGTGTGTTGAGTGAAGAGAGGTATTCTTAATTTCTACATCTCTAATCTTATCGCGCTCAATTCGTAATGAGATGCGACATTACTCGAATCTATTCCAAATATACGATAACCATTCCAAAAAGTAATTGAATCCATTCCAAACACAATCTTACCACGCTGAGGGGAGAGGCGGCGGCAACCGATGACGCGGAGGAAATCGACGAGTGAGGTGATCTTCGCTCGATTTCCTCGCATTCGGCCATGATCTCGCGAAGAATCTCCTCCTGGAAAAGGGAGGATACGGTAGCCTACAGTATCAGACAAGTGTTATTACACTAGTGCTGGAGGTTACAGTATACGTGCAGTACGCTCTGTAGGAATGTAAGACATGAGGCCCTTTCAATCTTGGTCCACATATACATTATCAGAACATCATCACCGTATCGTGTTACCGTATCGAAAAGAAGGTCTATTCTAGTCACTATCTCAGGTCAACAAGAGAAGGGGTACAATTGAGAAATCATTATTCGATCCGGAAAGATTAATCATCAGGTCTGTATTACTGTAGCCAGCCGTATCCGTGCTTTATCACAGGTGCAACGTGGTCCCTCCAACCTCTCAGTTAGCGCGTTTCACTCAATGCTTGAAGCAAGCAGCGCGTAAACAAGCCGGAAACAGCCGCGCCTAATGCGGCCTCAAGTGCACACTATTTATCGATTAGCCGCGGTGTCAGGACGGGGGTGGAAAGAACCGATGATAGAAGAGGAGAAAAGGGAAGAGGAGAGAAGGGTACAAATAGCCGTGACCATCGTGCAATCGTTGCGATATATTGCATCAGCATTCGTCTGGCGAGAGAGATGGGGTGTGGGGAGATGGGGAGGGGTAGGGATGTCTCTGTCCAGAAATGCACCGCTTCTCAAGAATGGGAGGGCGACGAATGATCTTGACATTAAAAAATTCAAGGCTATATCTTATTCGAGGGTAAAACGATAATGTATCACATGTTTTTTGTGCGCGTTTCTCTCATGTTTCACTGTTACTAAGAAGTTCCAAGAGACAAGATCTGGTCAAGAAATAGACTGGTCTTTCTTCAAGGGGTTAATTGAGTTCCATATTGACAAGATCTTGCATTTTTGATACGGCCAAATCTAGAAAAAACATTTTAAAAAGTGAGAATTGTCTCACCTTAGGCTGCACCGTTAGGGGCACATCCCAGAGGGAAGAATCGATGGTCGGAGCGGCGAAGTTATTGTCGAAAGTCGGCGAGGAGTAGAGCGACGGTTCGGGGAATGGTGAGTAGTGATTGGTGTAGGGATGATGATATGCGGGTTGTTGTTGGGTGATGGGGTAGGGATGATAGGAGTAGAGTGCACTTGCGTCGCCTGAAGGCTCAACAAACCCAACACTCGGATTCCTGAAAATATGTACATTAATTCGGAAGCAACTTCTTCTAGATTCAGTTTCTCTCAATCGATCCCTTTGCAAACGATGTTTTATAAGGGTGATGGGACGTTTAGGAACCTATTTGATCAATTTTGTGATTATTCCCATAATGGCATTTCCTGTAGAAAATAGACTCCTAAACATATCATCACCATTATATGGATCAACTCCATTTTTGCCTACAGTAAGCCTAACAATGACGACGATGCTAATTGCAGCACTCAAAATCTCTTTGCAAAGGGCCCTCGATGTGTGATCTTTCAGAGACCAGCAAGTTTCGGGTGCTCGGACTTTGACCGGGCGCACACAAGAGAACGAAATGGCGCGCTCTTCCGTGCTTATCAAATAGTTCAGTGGACATAAAATGCACGTGAATAAGAGCGATCGATGGTTGACTGGAGAGTTTATCGCGCCTTCCTAATCTCCTAACGTGATGCCACCACGATTTCGTATTTTTAGTGAAGATTTTTCGATTGGTGTGTAAACGCAAGATCAACGATATAGGAGTTCCAGCGACTTGGGAGATCGCGGTTTTTCTGGGAGAAGAAAGCATGATCACTGACCAGGTGGAGGGGAGCGGTGGCGTGGTAGTTCATCTGGAAAATCGATAATTACCAATTTTTCACAAATAAAACAAATAATCCGCCTGTGCAAACTCCTAGAGAATTGTTTTCTTGTTTCTTTCTGCTCTTGCAAACTCTCCGTTCGACAACAAAACAACGATCGATGGCAGTAAAACGCTATGAAACTACCCTATCGATCAATTCCATCAAACGTACATTTTCAGTTAAAAATCGATGTGTTTCGTTCGATAAACAATCGATTTCTCTCTAAAGAATGGATAGGCATGTGACCGGGGCTGTTTGGGGGGTGCAAGGGCATCCCATAAATAGCATCCAAAGTGCATTTTCAGTTTCCTATTGTCAGCGTCAATGAATTTCGATCGATTTATCTATTAACAAATGGATATCAGGGTGGTACCGAGCGTGCCACCGGGTGCGTACCTGGGCCGTACACATTTCTCTAATGAATAAAGCAAGAAGCGAGTTACCGATCGTTCCACCGGGTCCGTACCTGGGCCGCTTGGGGGTGCAAGGGGTCTCCGCCTGCTATGGGACTGCTGTTGGTCCAGATGGCCGTGTCAATGGCGGCGGGGTAGGAAGCGATGGGAGTGGAGTAGGACATCATTGATGGATGGAAGGAGGAAGGGAGGAACCACGAGGTGAGCGAGTTAACTGCAATTGAGGGCAATTGAGACAAAACCACGACCAAAATAAAAATTAGATTTATAACAAGGCAATCGATTGTGTGATAGGGAAATGTGAGGAATAAGGAGTGCGATGGGTTATTTCGAGCGATTGAGAGAAAACAACGACTGAATAATGGGAAATGGAAGGGCGAGAGAACGGGAGGAAAAGGGGAGGAAACAGGGGCAGCAGAAGTTTGTCAGCATATCCTAGAAACTAGAAACTAGAGAGGGGATCTAGAGTGATCACACAATCGCTCCCAAAGAGAGAAGGGGGAAGAGAGGGGGACGAATGAGTGGGGGATGAGGAGTCGATCGTGTCGTCGCTCTTTCTCCCTTGCCCTCTCCTCTATTCCCATTGTCTCTCCCTCACCGTCTAATCTCTCTGTTCACTATCACAATCGGAGCAGGGAGGGGAGGGAAGAATGAAATAAGAGCGGGAGGAACTTCACTGATCTCAAGGAGGAGGAAAAAGCATCCCCCGGGGGTGGATCAAATCAGCTGACGCATGATTGGAGAGGGCATGCAAAGTGTCTTCACACATGAATACTGAATCGGGCATGGGACGTTTTTCGAATCCTTTTTGACCACATTTGTGACACTAACACAATGTTTCAAATGTTCTGATTCGCCCAAAAAACATGGCCCTAAAATCGATTTTCCCTAAGACCTCATTTTCCGTAGAAAATAGGTTCCAAAACACAAGAATACCGAAAATTGAGAAGATAAAAACAAAATTCAACGCGGAACTTTCATCGTGAGATGGGCTGAAATGGATTCGATCGAGTACTAGTCATGCATTATCAACAGCTGACGCATAATGAGTAGGAACGGGAAAGAGAGAGTACTAGAACATCCGGATGATAACTGTTTCGCAATACCGCAATACAGTCTCGTACACCGCAGTTTTCTCTCGTATGCAAATGATACATATCCGAAAGGTTATTATCCGAATGTTCTGATCCAGAAAAGCGCCGAGAGAGAGAGAGAGGACACGGGATGTTCACGTGATTGCCGACGGCGGAAACGAGAGACAGACAGAGGCAGAGGTCAGTGAGGCATGAGGAGGGGAGAGGGGGGCACAACATCGGTCAGTAGTTGTAGCCGACTATGGAAGAGTCCCTAGCTGGGTCTTTCCCCATCGAAGAAGACGTCACCTTCGAGGAAGTGCTCTCGCAGATTGACATCAAAACGGTCAGTGAGGGGACGAGAGGGCGAGGGGGGAGTGGGAGGGGGGAGGGGGGAGGAAGGGGGAGGCGGAGGGGAGAGTGATGACAAATGGAAGAGTGCTTCGCTGCGAGCACTTTGTAGTGGTGTTTCTGCCCAGAAAGAGATAGGGAGCGGGGTGTCCCTCGTGTGAATAGGCTCAACAAATAACACACGTATTATCATCTCTCTGGAGGATTGTTTGATGCCCTTATTTAGTTTCTCATGACATAATCATCGCTTTCCAGCAATTGCAGTTCAGAGTATTCAGATTATTCACAGTGAAAAAGAGATGGACCTTGAGATTATCATCAAATAATCAGTAGCGTTGCCGGGTACTAGTCTCTATTCTGCGCATTTCCCTGTTCAGATATATTGAGAGCACAATTCTCTTCAGCAAGTAGAGAACGTCATCTACCGCCTCAACATCCAGTTTTCTGAGCTGAAAACGATCGTGGAAGCACACACGGGCTTCATCAAAGCATTGAGAACAAAGAATGAGGCCTTCAGAATCAACGAAACCAAGTACCTGTCCGATGAGGAAGAGAAGGAGTTAGAAGGTAAATATATATGGGGGAAACATATTATAGATATTCATTAAGAATGCGAGAAACTGAAAGATGAGCTGGGTCAAATCGTCGATATCATCGATTTGTCCGAGAAGTACGAACGATTTCTGGATCTGACGAGAAAAGTGATCACCTCTGAGGACAAAGTAAGCATTTATTCAAATTATCAAGACACAAAAAATCATTCTTCAGATTGCCGAAATTCATCTAAAGTTGGATACAATCTCTAAAAAGTCTCAAGATTGGATACAGGATGTTCAGTTGTCCGGGCCGGCTATTTGCGAGGAATTGATGAATGTATCAGTGGCCGTCAGAGAAGTCGGCATTTTATTTGGGCTTAGTTCAAAACTATTGTTGATTCAGTCCAAAAAGCAGTACACATTCTCGATTGAGTGTTTGGAGCGATCACTTTTGGACCAAATGCTCAAGTTTCTGGTTGAGCACTTCCAGGTTTGGTGTCGTAGCTTCTCAGTTCAATATCATGTTTCAGAAATTGCGCGTCAAGCTTTTGCTCAGACACAGGGAAGAGATAGATGCTGAGGTGGGTCTGACGGTGTGGGAATTTTATGGTAACACTAGTGGAGTGTACTGATCGAAATTCGAATTAGCGATGAATAATGACAATAAATACGATGATAAATGGGCAGGAGCACAACACGCCGGTTCGAAATACGGATAGATTTTTCTGTAGACCATTTTATGTATTTTGTGTCCAATTCGGACACCACCTTTGATCGTCATCCCTTCATTTCGCACGCTTTCAAGTGTATTAATAGAAGAGTCAATGACCCGTATTTCGAAGGTGATAGGACAGTATGGACGATTTCTCTCGGAAAAGCCATCTCGTAAATTTTTGCACCACAACGGATGTTTGGCCGACTCACTGACTTGTTGTTGAGAAATTTTACATTTTGTCCTTCCACCATTACCGACTGCGTTCAGCACGCGAGTCAGTACCGCCAGCAGGAGGAACTGTGCATGGAATGGATGCAGAGACAGCAGGAGGGCGATCTCAAGTGCGAGGTCAGTCGGGAAATCTCGGACAATGAGATTTTGCAAGCCACCTTTTCATGAACATGTTTTCTGGGCGCTAACCACGAAATTTATCTAAAAGATTCCTAAGCGCCCCATCAACGTCAGTCTCACATCTGAGTTTTGTCAAAGTCGATTTAACAATCTTTATCAATTTGCAAGCATTTTTTCTCAGGCTCTCTCCTGTGAACTTGCTGAGCTTTGTCTCAAGAGGAAGCGGCAGCCACGTGAGAACAAATACGACCAGGAAGAGAAGCAGCGGGAGCTGACAAGTCAGAGGAAAATGGTGGGGTCAACATCCAGAATTTGAAGATTATTTGATTCATTTTGTAGATAGACGAACTGAGAAAGCACCGAAACGCCGCCAAATATGCGAGAGAAGTGGCTTTGAAGAATGCCGAGAGGTTAGTTCATCTATCTCTGTACTTATTCTAAGATAAACCACTTGCTGGGGGATGTCGATATCAGAAATGATGTTTGATTGTCACCATTGCAGGATCGAGAGTGAACTGAAGAAGGAGCGTTCTGATCTGTGCATCGACGTCGCTTTTCATCGTGCGGCGCTGTGCAAAACACTCAAAAAGGCGCATCTCGCAGGGGCCAAAGTCGACGATTTCACGCACTCTTACGATTTCACATGTACTGATATTGTGCTAGGATGAAATGGTAATGCACAGCTTTATTGCATCCAAGAGTTTGATCAGATTCAATTGTGGTCCTGACTGTAAGAAGAAATAATAAATATTATTTTTGTACTGATTATCCAACAATAAAAGATCTAATTGCGTGTGATTGGCCACTCAGTATTCAATAAAAACAAAACTGAGAAAGCACCGAAACGCCGCCAAATATGCGAGAGAAGTGGCATTGAAGAATGCCGATAGGTTAGTTCATCTTTCACTGTACTTATTGTTAGATTAATCATTTGTTGGGGGATGTCGATATCAGTTATGCTTTTTGATTGCAATCATTCTGGATTCATACGCATTGTTCCAAGAATGCCGCATTATCATTTAACCACACTTGCGCGTGAATGTCCCCAGGGATCTATAAGGACACGAGGCGGAGGAGTCCCGCGTCGTCTCTTTTGGCGACGAGACGCGCCCTAGGTGCGACGGGTTTGAGAGAGCGGAGGAAGGGTGGATAGAGTGAGCGGAGTCTGAAGAACGGGTCGCCGCAAGGACACCACTCGCGCAGGTATGCCTTTAACTCATGATGACACAAAGTGTAGGGATGTCAGAATGAGAAATGACTTAGGGGTTCCGAAAATGAAACGTTTCACTCCTCGAGTCAGTCTTTGTGTGCAAAAACAGAATGAACTGGGGTTGGAGAATCGCTAACGAACTAGCAATGAACTTGTAAGAGTACGAACGGGACTAAACTGTCACTTCAGATGATTTCATCATCGCTGAAAATGCTGCATGGATGTAATGAGCAGAGATCAAAGATCAACGAGTTATACAATGATCTTTATCATTTTTATGACATTTGGTTACTGTGGTAGTGCATCACACAGTAAATTATTATTTGGAAATATTGGTTTAATAAATAGTTTGAAAGAAATTCGATTTCGGCAATTATTCTTTTACAAATTTGTTTAGCAAGATCAATTAAGTAGATCATTTTTATGAAAAAAATAAGAAAAATCTGTTTGTGAAAGTAACTTTAAAAAAAAAGAAATTCTGGTTTAGGAGTACTGTAGATTTGCTGATCAGAGCCGAAATATACAGTACTCCTTACACATTACTAAAAAATTAAATATCTCTTAAGAGACGTTCCACGGAATTCTGCACCTACTTCACGGAACACTTTTTTGCAACCCATGCCAATAAGTTGTGGGTAAAGTCCCCATACTTAGACCTGATAGCTGGCCCAATATGAGAGGTTGGGGTGCACTTTCCGAAAAATGACGGCCCGTGCCCAAAAAAAGTTGAAAATTTCATCCCAGAAACAAGTACGTTCTTATAGATGTTTCAGGCGTATTTTGCTATAAAAAAAAAAAAAAAAAAAAAAAAAAAAACTTACCTTGGAAGCGATAGGAGATCGATGAAATGTCAAAGTACATCATTTGCAAGTACATCATTTGAATCTCATAAACATGACTTATGAATTTTTGAAATTTTGAGATTTCAAAAAAGTGATTTTTCAACTTTTCAGTTTTTTCGTGTCTTTTCGCTATCAAAACCCCATAATATTGAAAGAAATGATTAAAAATGATTAATGAAATATAAATTGAATAAAAAAGTGACTGTATCCCTTCGAAAAAAACCCTCTCGCTATCGTTCTCACGCCAGCCTCCGAGAGAGCCTCGGGCGGGAGACTGCGGCTTCCGAGCGCACAAATGAAAAAGCGTGAAAAAAAACACCAGAAGTAGTTTTGCACGTAGAATCCGATTTTGCAATAAAAAAATGGCTATGTGTGGAAAAAATTTTCACGGAGACCGAAAAAAGTCGAAATTCGCCGTTTTTGACATTTCATCGATCTCCTATCGCTTCCAAGGTAAGTTTTTCGTTGTTTTTATGGCAAAATACGCCTGAAACATTTATAAGAACGTACTTTTTTCTGGGATGAAATTTTCAACTTTTTTTGGGTACGGGCCGTCATTTTTCGGAAAGTGCACCCCAACCTCTCATATTGGGCCTGCTATCAGGTCTAGGTATGGAGACTTCACCCACAACTTATTGGAATAGGTTGCAAAAAAGTGATCCGTCGACCCCTCCCCATAGCTTCACTATACCGTGGAACGTCTCTTAAACCAGAATTTCTATTTAAAAAATGACTTCCACAAACTCTTTTTTGTTGATTTTTCCAAAGTAATATTTACACTTTATTTTATCCTAGTTTTTTTTGCTAAAAAGGTTGTTTCCTAATATTTTTTGATTAAAATTTCACTTCCTTAAATCGAGTTTCTTACGTGAAATAGACTAAAATTTATTTACTATTTGATGCACTACCGTACAGTCTTTATGGAAGATCAATATGTTATTCATGCTTCAATGAAAGTCTTCTCAATGAGTTTGTTTTCTTCTAACAGTGGAACTTTTGAGTATGTCTCCTTGGTAGACTCAATTCCCTCCAATTTTTGACGCAAATGATCCTTCGGGTGCTTCGTTTGAGTCAGATTTAGATATAACTCTCCAGTCTTCATTGGGATCCATTGGTAGAAAGTGATGCCTCGGTGAGTCTGAAGAGATCAAAGATCAATCGGAAGATCAAAGATCAAACTTACATTGATGAATAGAACGTGAAGGTTGAAAAGACTGATTGCCATGCCGACGTGAATCACGATGAACAACCCCATGATCGGAAAGCAGCTTCCATTAAATTCCATTCTTAAATTCCATTCTAGATTACGGTAGACGGGTTCGGTTGGCCTTCCGTATTCTTCTTCTTCTCCCTTCTCCGATCGACGGCCTGTTCCTCTCTGCAACGATCAAAGATCAGAATTAATAGATCAACGATGAAAATCAATAGATTACTGATCAAACATCGACTCACTTGATCAAGTCGATCGTTTCCTGCAGCTCGGAAGCGCGCGTGGATCGGTCAGTGGCTGCTGAGATCAAAAATCAGATAACATACTACAAAATAAGACTACAGACTACAAACTCAATCAACAGGCTACCGCGCCTTCTCTCTCTCTCTCTCTCTATCTCTCTGTTCTCCGATATGCCAGATCGAATAGTATCTCTATCTGGAGATATCTACTAGTCGATCAATCTTCCCTGACTACCGTACCCCTACTCACCCTTGGCCTTCTGCGCCTTCTCCTCGCGCTCCTTCTGCGCCTTCTCCTCACACTCCTTCTGCGCCTTCTCCTCACACTCCTTCTGCGCCTTCTCCTCACACTCCTTCTGCGCCTTCTCCTCGCGCTCTTTCTGCGTCTTCTCCTTCTGATCCTCCTTCTCCTTCTCCTCCTCCAGTCCGTGCTGCGACATTAAACATTACACTTCGCCTCGTTCACGTCAGCACACAGTCTGCGCACAATGTCACACACCGCGAGTGCGTCAGTCTCTATCTCATTTCCTGCCGATCACAATCGCAGACACCAGCGCGACCGCCGCGCCGAAGAGCTTCTTGCTTCTTCCGCTTCTCCGCTTCTTGCTGAAGCGATCAAAGACTAATCAGTGAACTTACGATCAACTATAAATTGCGGTACCTCGTCGATCATCCGCTGGGTCGCCAAAGCTTCGCGGGTGGCGGTGAGGGCAGTTGCGCCCGCTGCAAGGAGCACAATCGATGAGAGATCAAAGATCAACCTAGAGCGAGCGGCAGAGAACACAGATCGAACATCGTCAGGCACACCAGGGATCGCCGATCTGCCAAACTGCCAGTGACTATGGTTCCAGGAAGCCGAGTGGCTCGTTGTTATCGAGAGGATACGGTAACCAGTGGTGCAAGACCTACGGGATGGTGGCTCTTAAATACCGTAATCCCGAGATCGCAAACGGTACTGGGAATCCGATAACTCACTTGGATCCGCCGAGGCCGGACTGAGAGGAACGTCGGGTCGGCAGCTCATCACCACGTCGAAGAGCGAGAATGGATGGATGAGAGGGAAGAGAAGGGAAAAGGGGTTGGTTCGTGCGATTTGCATAGCGAAAGACTTGATTCTTCAAATGAGAGGAGCGAGGCAATTAATCGTAATGGGTTGCCGTATCCGTGAAACACTTCCCCCCTTATACACTAGCGATTGCAATTGAGTCATTCAGCCCTTATCATTTGTCCGTCTCCGCGCAACGACGAAGACGGAAATCCACCAATCAATCACGAAGTCAGTCAGGGACTCTCAGGCGGAATTTCATTACATTCCCCAAATACCCTGAAAAAAAAAATAAATTATTGAATTGAATTTAATTGATTTTTTTCCTGAAACTATCACGACCGCGTCACGAAATGAGTCATTGATAGTTTCACGTAGGGAAACATCTGTTTCTCTTTTTAAATCATTTTTAATTTCCCTACAATTCTCCATTATTTATTTCTTGAAAAGTCTAATATAGCTTTCAACCATATCATGTAGATCATAGAAGTTTTAAAGATGGCGTGCCATGAATCCGTAGTCATGGACTCTCACACGGGATTACACTGCATTCGCACGCGCGAGTACTGTAAGTACTGTCTGGTCAAACGGCTCTGTGGCCGATTTCAGACGAAAGCATCAATGTCGTAGCCTCATCGTTTTCGGGCATTTAAACATGATTTTAGAATAGCAACCTTGAAACAAGTCCATAACAGGAATAAGAGAAAACATTGCAGCAAGAGCAGTACAAAGTCCAAATACCTCGCAAGATATGTGTTCGTGTGCTATTTTCTCTCTCATTTGTTCGTCCAACAAAAAAGTAAATTGTTTAGTCGTGCGTGCAAGGTCACAGCAATTTCCTTTTGGGCAACAATACAGTACCGCAGAATCTCCGCCCCAACGAAACCGTCACCGTGAGTCGGCGTGTGTCACATCATGTCACCCCGATGCTAAGACCCTTTTAAAGTGTGTGAATTAAGTTGCATTTTTGGCTGCGGTCTTCTCTCATTAGCCCCGATCGAACTGTGATTTCCGAAATGACCATTATAAGCTTCCTTCCTAGACGTCACATTTTAACTTGTCTTTCACAGTTCGATCGGGGCTAATGAGAGAAGACCGCAGCCAAAAATTCAACTAAATCCACACACTTTTAAAGGGTCTTAGCATCGGGGCGTCATGATGTGACACACGCCGACTCACGGTGACGGTTTCGTTGGGGCGGAGATTCTGCGGTACTGTATCCTCCCAAGTCAATTCGCCGTAGTGTTTTTAGGTAGTCTTCTGAAAAACTATGCACTGAACAGTAGCGATACTACAGTTCTGTCCATTGAAAAGAGACCACGAGAAAGATATACCAGAACTGTAAGAGCGAATGTGCGGAAGATTGATGTATGGGTTGCGGTAGATTACGAGTTACGATGATCGGTGGGACTACGTTAGGTTGACGGCAAGGTTGTAGATATTTCCGAACGAAACCACTGCGGGCTTAGGTTTACGATCACATGATTAGTGTAGTACAGTTCGTCACTAGTCATAATCAATCTTGCAGCGTGTATTCATTGTTTGTATCAGAAAGAGGAACACTCAACAAGTTCTTTCCAAACCACCAACAGTGCTCTTCCGGAATGAATTTCAGCTGTTCCTCTTCGACATTCCACTGAAATTCACATTGATATCTGATAATTTTTAAGTCACTAACCAGCTCATCCTTCTCGATGCTAATTCTCATTCTAACATCTATAGTTGCCTCGTGCATGCACAGAATGCGCGGTGCATTCGAAAGTAGGGCCTGCAAATAAATCACTTGATGATTAACAATAGACAAAAATACGAAGAGTTCATTTTGGGTCAGTATCTAGACATAAATTCAAAATAAAGCACAGAATAAAGGAAAAGGGAAATTTTTTAACGTTTTCTTACCTGCCTTTTTCCGTCCTCTATATGGCCTATGAAGAAGGGGAGTAGTTCAATACGGAGGAAACGTATTCCAGACAAAAATTCTCTGAAGTATTTAATTAAATTTTTTTCATGGTCATTAAAGTTCTGTGATAATTATTACCTCAAATAATAGTTGTCGACGTAATAATTTATCGGACGATTCATCATAAGCCAATTTCGATTGGTATTCTCATCCTAACTAATGTTGGTAATTGCATCGGTGAGATCTCTTTTAATTATCTTCAGAAAAAAATTTCACTGGCTTAGGAATTTGGTTCGGATAGTTTATGTAGGAAAATGCATTATGCATGAATATTTACTTTAATTTCTCCCTTTGCCATGTTGTCGTGAGATATCATTGGGTTCTTGCGATATTGGAAGAGATTGAAGACTCCAACACAAAGACGAATCAGCTGAAATAATCACTTTTTGTTGCACACCCACTCAATCAATACGAAAAAATTCGCATACAAAATTTTCTTTAGCTACAGACCACACATTTATTCTTTAATTGTTTCCTCAATACACTTACTTTCCCTGATGTGGTGAGCTTACGGGCCAAACCCTTTCTGGCAATATTTTAATACAATCTTACATCGAATTCGTGGAATCTTTGTGCTAACATCTCGATAGACTGGAATATCTCTTCGCGCGCTCGTTCTTCGATGTCCTCCTCAAGCAAGAGAGAAGAAGCATTGTAATTCATCCTGAAATATATATATTTTTATAGATACTTTTATTTACTGAAAGTTCACTTTTTAATTAAAAAACATATTTAAAGAAGAGTTAACACAACCATTTGGATTAGTGAGTTCTCGATTGTGGGTCGCTACGACCTGGTCACACTTGCGAACTCTCATGTCTCCAATTTTCTTTTGAACCGAAAAAAATGGTGAAAAAGTGGTCAGGGTCGAAAAAAAATTATCTCGAAAAAACATATAGAAATTTCTGGTGTATTTTTGTACGCTGATTCCGAATTTCGATATGAGAGATCATGAAAACAGAAATTTCTGGTGTATTTTTGTACGCTGATTCCGAATTTCGATATGAGAGATCATGAAAACAGGAATGAAAAAAGTTATGCTATAACAACCGTCGAAATGGGCAATTTTTCGGACAAAAGTCCGGGAATTTTTTTTTCACACCTCGATTTTCCTGATTTTTTCATTGGAGTGAGGTAGGTAGCAGTACGTACTCAAATCACTTTTCGTGGATTCTTGTAATATTGCCGATTGGGAAAGTTACACACCTTTTTAAAAAAAACCGACTGCCCCGATCTAGCGCATGGATTAGGAATGACATCATTAACACATTGAATTTAGCCCAGTTACTCTTCATTCGAGCTATTTTTTGGAATTGTCTCTAGCACTTTTTAAAAACGAGTTATGGTCCTTTTCGTGAGTCGAATTCGGCCTAAATATTCATTGGGTTTCTTTTCTCTCGAAATTCTGGCGATTCCTCTCATAAGATAGTACTCAAGCAACTGGCTGATCTTGTAGGACAACATCAATAGGCGAGCTTTCAGAGAAGGTTCAAACTTTGTAATAAATGAAAATATAAAACCAGAACTGATATTTTCTGACAATGGAAAAAAAGATTTAGCATGCTAAAATATTACAAACATAAACAATAAAATATGAGAATAGAAAAATGTTAAACAACGCGAGAGCATGTTATGATAGGCTAGCGTAGACGGAGAGACGGCGTCCTTTTTATGGGGCATCGAACAGTTTCGAAAAAGCGCGCTCATACAAATGTGCCACAACGGTTAATGACACAAGAACTCAAATACACGCATACGAACGCATTTCGGCTTTCCGATCAAAGTCAATGCTGAGTGATTTTTATTCACTTTTCGGTAATACCTATTTTTTAAAACTAATAGTTCAAAATTCGCCTCCGATGTTTCTATGGACTGCTGGTGAAAGGCACCGGACCAGGATGGCAGAATTCCTCACGGACTCTCTGATACATGACTTGACTTATCTATTGACGTTTTCTAGCTGAGCAAGGATGCGCCACTTTCGCATGGAGTATGGATCTCAAATTGTTATTGACATAGAAAATTATGGCTTTTTAGTGAATGTGACTCAGTCAATACGTAGACAAACGAACGGAAGGCTCGAGTCCAAACGAATAGGCACATCGTCATCAGCACCCTCGAGAACCCCGAAACCCACAGAATCAGAGAATCGAGCTTTTTTTGGTGTGCCAAACATCTCCGAATTTTTTTCGAGTATTACACAAACGGCCTCCTAACGTGAATCTATGAATTGTTGTTACTATGTTCTCTGTTTTGAGGAATCATTGTTTGCCTTTTTGATCTGAGGAGACGATGCTATTTCCTCTGCCCCGTCCCACGATCACAATTAGAGACCATCGGCCGATTACTCAAATGAATATTGAAATCGTTATCCGATTACTCAATCGCCTTTCCGTTAGACGATGGCAAAGCGTATGTCCGTTTCCGTGCTGTAATTCAAAATTTTAAAAAAAACAATAATCGTTACAGACCTCGCTATGCACTGTTAACATCTCGACAGTATTTTCTCGGTTCGCCAGAATCGAAAAGTCACCAGACGCTTTGGCTGATTTGCATACCTATAAAATCACTAATTGAGAACAGAAGAAATCGAAGAGTGATGCCTAAATAATCTGAAAATGGCAAAAAAACAAGAGAACATCTTGAAACCGACGAAGTGTTGCGTATTCCATATAGTAGCATACGATATCCCTAACATTCCGAGAAAATCTTGAAAAGTCGATTGGCATTTCGATAATATTGATCGATAGATAACGGTGAAATACTTCAGAAATGAAGAAGGAAGATCACATGTTCACTTTGAATGGCGTCTTCTCTCCTCAATCGATTCATTTTTTAAAAACGTTTCACCCTCTGGGATAGCTGGAACACAGTGTACATATAGTGCTCCATTTGCATTTTATAAGTCAGCAATAACTTTTCGATCCACATTTGTTATTATGATATTGTAAAGTATGAATGTGTCATTTGCGTAGCGTTCGAACGCATTTTGAATGTTTTTTTTCATATCAGCGCGTATCACCAAGACATTTGTCTTACAGTACTTACCTGGAGGATTTGTCAGACGAATTGTTCACTTTCCTTTCAATAATATAGTAAATGATGCTTATAAATAAATCGATAGCGTCTGTTGGCCCGTCTGTGTACCCGTTGCGACGCCCTCCCTCTGCCATCCCTCTCCCTCTCATTCGATTGATACTGCTCGCTGAGAGAGGCCAGCCACACTAGAAGCATACGAAATCTGGAGGATATCGCTAGTGTGCAATAAAGACGCATTTCGATTTAAAATATAAATATTTAAAGATGAATTACAACGCTTCCTGTCTCGTGCTTGACGAGGACATCGAAGAACGAGCGCGTGAGGAGATATTCCTGTCAATCGAGATGTTGGCTCAAAGATTCCTTGTGATTTTTTGTTGTTGAAATAACATTGTCAGGAAAGTTTTGGCATCTCTTTGTTTGAGTGGGTATGCAACACAAAAGTCAATGCAACTTACAATCCAGATAGCGTTAAAATCATCACTTATTTCAGCTGATTCGACTTTGTGTTGGAGTCTTTAATCTGCTCCAATATCGCAAGAACCAATGATATCAAACGAGAACATGAAAAAGGGATAAATTAAAGTAAATGTTTATGCATAATTTATTCTCCTACTCCGATTAAAAAATATTCAATAATATTTTCAATTCAGATAATTCAAAGAAATCTCGCCGCTGCAATTACCAACATTAGTTGGGATGAGAATACCAATCCTAACCCTTTTATGATGAATCGTCGGATTAATTATTATGTTGACAACTATTTTTTAAGGTAAGATTCATCACATAACTTTAATGACAGCCACAATGAATTTTATTTTAATTCTGATCCATTGAAATTGCAATACTTCAGAGAATTTCTGTCGGGATTGCGTTTCTTCCGTGTTGAGATACTCCCCGTATTCATAAGCCATATAGAAGAAAGAAAGCAGATAATTCAACGTAAACAAACTATCCCCTTTTCAATATTCTGTGCTTTATTTCGAATTTCTGTACAGAGTCTGACACACCTCCCCATTTCTGGTTTATTGTAAATCATCAAATGAGATATTATCAGGCTCTACTTTCTAATGCACCGCGCATTCTATGCATGCACGAGGCAAGCATAGATGATAGAATTAGAGATAGAATCGAGAAGGATGAACTGGTGAGTGACTTTGAATTTATCAGAAATCAAAGAAAATTCCAGTGGAAAGTTGACGATGAACAGCTGATTATTCATTCCGGAAGGACACTGTTGGTGGTTTGGAAAGGACTTACTGAGTGTTCCTCGTTTTGACACATACAATGAATACAAGCTGGAAGACCGATCGCATTCGTGTTATTTTTTTCATAAAATGATATTTTGATTGATTCGTGCTGTAAGCTTTCAGTGAAGATGCAATGTTTTCAACAATGGGAAATAACAAAAATAAATTATGTATGACTAGTGATGCTCTGAACTACAGTAATGCTGTAATCGTAATCCTAAGCCCGCCGTAGTTCCATTCATGAAGGAAATAGCTACAATCCTTCCGTCAACTTAACTTAATCCCCAGCGATTAACGTGATTCGTAATCTACCGCAACCCATACACCAATTATCCGTACATTCGTTCTGACATATCTTTTGAATGGCGTGCTCTCTTTTCAATGGGCATAACTCTAGTATTGCTACTCTACAGTGCACAGGGTTATATTAAAAAAAAAATTCTGCAAATTCGCGACGGCGAATTTTCTTGGGCGGATGATCTCATCATAGATATCATTGACCTTGCACGCACCACTAAACGCTTGCTTTTCTTTTTTGAAAAAAAAAAACGAGAGAAAATCGCACGAACACTTGCTAATCGCCATCTATCAAGTACTAAACCACGGCTATTGCTGCTGTTGTCTCATCTTCTTGTTTTGGGTTTATATCAAGATTCTAAATCCATAATCATGTTCAGATGCCTGATAAAGATGAGAATACGACACTGATGTCTTCGTGTGGGGAAGCGAAAATTGCAACTGTCCTTCCTGATTTGGTTAAAAAAATAGTTATTTTACAATCAGTAGCAACTTGATGTTTTCTCCAGTATTTTTTACATCACAATCGGCATGCTCAGATGAAGCAACATTGGAAGATCCCGCATCTACGCTATGTGATTGTGCTGGTAGGGACATTCGCCGCTTCTAGTGGTCTGTTTTTGGAAATGTTTTCATTTCTTTTACATATGTTAATTTAAGACACTGGCTCCGTAATTTTGGAGTATGGGCCGGACATCGATATCACCGATCCGGCCCAAACTTTTCCTTGGATACCCCATGGGTCCCCATCACCAAACGGGTCACTATGTGGTCCAGGTCATTGAAACATAAAAATGTCGAAAACTCGAATTTTGAAAACTCGAAAATCGGATAAAAATAACCGAACGACCTGTGTCCAAAGTTAATGTGGCAATATTATACACATGCCTAGGCAACAAAAACACGTTATAAATTGGTTCAAGATTTCGATCGCAACTGTTTTTTTCCAACTTTCAAAAATGGTTTTTTTAATTTTTGAAAATCCATATGAAAAAACGCATCACGGCTCTTCCGTTATCTTGTAGAGCATTAAATTCTGCGTCGAATAAGCTAAATGAGATAATTTAATTTTTAGCCCCCGTTCGGATCTATAGACCTGAAATAGGCAATCGAAAAAAAATTTCTTAGAACCTCCTCAATATGGTGCTCATTTCGAAGCCCACATTGAGTACTTCATTTTTCGTGTTGACAGTTTGACCTGAGAATGATCGTGGATCAAGTTAGTACCATGAAAATTTAAAAAATCTTGAAAATTCTGATATTTTAATTATAATAAGAAAAATGTTCAAAATCGCGCTCCGGCGATTATGCCATGTTGTAGAGCATTGAATTCTGCGTCGAATCAGCTAGCTAAATTAGAAATTTTTAATTTTAGCTCCCTTTCGGAGCTATAGACCTGAAAGAAGTAGTTGAAAAAAATTAGTTTCCATAACCTCATCAATATGGTACTCATTTTGAAGCCCACATCGAGTACTTCATTTTTTGTGTTGACAGATTGACCTGAAATAGATCGTGGAACAAGTTAGAACCATGAAAATTCTAAAATCCTGAATATTCTGATATTTAAATTCTAATAAGAAAAATGTTCAAAATCGCACTCCGGCGATTATGCCATGTTGTAGAACATTGAATTCTACGTCGAATCAGCTAAATTCGATATTTTATATTTTAGCCCCCTTTCGGATCTATAGACCTGAAAGGCAGTTGAAAAAAAGTTTCCAGAACATCATCAATATGGTACTCATTTTGAAGCGCACATCGAGTACTTCATTTTTTGCGTTGACAGTTTGACCTGAAATTAATTTTTGAACATGTTAGTACCTTGAAAATT
This sequence comes from Pristionchus entomophagus, assembly GCA_036245825.1. Classification (NCBI taxonomy): domain Eukaryota; kingdom Metazoa; phylum Nematoda; class Chromadorea; order Rhabditida; family Neodiplogasteridae; genus Pristionchus; species Pristionchus entomophagus. The sequence goes on from BTSX01000006.1 coordinate 31,627,577, forward strand.
CATAATATTCTGAAATTTTAATACTAATTAGTTTTTTAAAAAGTTTTATAATTTTGTGAATTTGCATGATAATAATTTGTTTTGAAATCATTTTTAGCTCAAAATGTCAACACAAAAAATAAAGTAATCGATATGGGCTTCAAAATGAGTACTATATTGATGAGGTTATGGAAACTTTTTTTTCAACTGCCTCTTTCAGATCTATAGATCCGAAAGGGGGCAAAAATTTAAAATATCGTATTTAGCTTATTCGACGCAGAATTCTATGCTCTACAACATGAGATAATTGTCGGAGTGCGATTTTGAACTTTTTTCTTATTATAATTAAAATATCAGAATTTTCAAGATTTTTTAAATTTTCATGGTACTAACTTGATCCACGATCATTCTCAGGTCAAACTGTCAACACAAAAAATGAAGTACTCGATGTGGGCTTCAAAGTGAGTACCATATTGATGAGGTTATGGAAAATCTTTTTTCGATTGCCTATTTCAGGTCTATAGATCCGAACGGGGGATAAAAATTAAATTATCTCATTTAGCTTATTCGACGCAGAATTTAATGCTCTACAAGATAACGAAAGAGCCGTGATGCGGTTTTTTCATATGGATTTTTAAAAATAAAAAAAAACATTTTCGAAAGTTGATAAAACCAGTTTGCGATCGAAATCTCTAACCAACTTTTAACGTGTTTTTGTTGCTTAGGCATATGTATAATATTGCCACACTAACTTTGGACCCAGGTCGTTCGGTTATTTTTATCCGATTTTCGAGTTTTCAAAATTTGAAATTTCGCCATTTTTATGTTTCAATGATCTGGACCATATAGTGACCCGTTTGGTGATGGGGACCCATGGGGGTATCCAAGGAAAAAGTTTGGGCCGGATTTCGATGTCCTGCCCTAACGGCCGAGTCCTCGAAAATAACGGAGCCGGTTTCTTAAATCGCAGTTTCGTAGTCCATCAAGAATTGCATGCAATAATTTCACCAGGCATTTCCTGCTCTTTCGCATACAATTTCGCCGTTGTCTGCAACGTCAACCAATCGACGGATATCCGAGCCGTCTACGAACGGTTAGCGAATGGTTCCTAGTGGTACGACTCTCCTCAATTCGCGTGCGCTTTCGTTGCTCTCACCGACCAGGGAATACTCGGATTGAGAGACGATTCGAACTTGCTGGTTCCTAATGATGAAAGTGATGATTTATTCCAGATCCCCTTCAAACTCTCGCGTCATGTACTTTCCCACCGCTATCACGAACCTCATCTACTCGGCGTTCCCGGCGGCCAATATGCTGGCCATTTTCGGACTAATCGCGCTGGGAGGCAGAGTTTCAATGCGAAATCAGGTTCAGTGATTGCCCTGTTGCTTTCGGCACTAACACTAACTCGGATGAGATATGCTAGATGAGTACTATTTGCATACATCTTATCAAACAACTTTTGTGAAAGAGATGGTATTGCTATGTCATTCAGTAGGTTATCATCCGAATATTTTCATCATGTTATTGTTTCTCAATTTTCTTCTCAGGTCATCATCGGATCTGTCATTTCCACTCTAGCCACCGCGCTCATTCCCGTAGCATTCGACATTTGGCCCACGTCGACGTTCATTCTCAAGTGAGTTAGAATGGACACATCATATATATTAGTGATCATAGTTGGTTGCTTTTCATGCTGCATCAATCCGGCATTTTCAACGGCGGCTTGAGCCCAATTCAAAGAGGACGTTTTGTTGTAATATCTCTCTTTTTCTCTCAGGCTGATCCAGGGCGCAGCTGCGGGCCCACTGATTCCCATGGCCGGCCACGTCTTCTCCAGTTACTCGCAGGTGGTGGAACCCTAGGTCAGATGAGAACATTCGGATGGTAAAATAGTGGATGAGAGATTGGATAGTTCACAATGCCGAATCATCCATATCCAATTTTTTATCTCAAAAAGTGCTCATCCAGTATAATGCGAATGTTCTCATCCGAACTAGAGCCGCCAGTCGCTCATTATGATTTTATTATGGCAATTAAGTAAATTTTGAAAAAAAAATATTATCTAGGTAGGAATCTTCATAACCATGGCTACTGCGGGTCCTCTCTGTGATTAATTTGGATGGCGATCGATATTCTACTTCAATGCCGCCTGTTCAGGTGACATTTCTCGTATCTACATTCTCCATTTGTTTTTTCGCTTTGTGATCGCCATATTTTTTCGTTATCTTGCTAAATCAGTGAATAGTTGCATCTCTCGGTACAAACCCATGTGCTATAGTGGAACGGAACTGAAAACAGTTAAGCAAATGAAGAGAGCAGAAAAAGGCAATGCTTGAACTGCATAATCGCATTTTTTGGGATCATACGAAAAAGGGCAGATTTAGAACGGGGTTGGTTCAAAGAAAGGCGACCATACGATTGGAAATGTTCAGCGGTTGCGCTATTGCTGTGGTGCTTGCTCTACAGCGACACACCTGCTGAGCATAAGAGACTCAGCGAGAAGGAATTCCAAATAATCAAGCCGAATGAGACTGCGGTAGTACAGCAGAAGAAGCAGACAGTGCCATACAGGTTCGATTAAAAGTGGAGATGCCAAGTTGAAGAATGGCTCTCTTCATTATACACACTAGAGATGATAAATCGGCGTCCGACTCTCCTCAATTCGCGGGCCTCTCTAACAGACGAGAGATAACGCAAAATGAGGACAGTCGATGCCGAATTTACACTAATGCATAATAACTCTTTCGACCAGATGACTATCGAATGTGCGGAATGAAGAGACAGATGCTTCATTCGGACATTCCTAATTGATATTTCTGAAATGATGGGTCGAGTCTCTGCTTTTTAAGGGATTCTTCACGAACGCTTCAGTCTGGGCTGTGCTAATCGCTGCCGTCGGAACCTACAATGGCGCGTCGCCCCTCATCGTCTACTCGTCCGTGATCCTGAAGAAGGCGAGCAATTTGGAATGATGATGGGACTTTTAACAATCTGTTTTCTGCATGAGAGGACGTTTACTGGATGATTGCTCGAAGGTTCCTAAACATCCCATCACCATGTGGGATGGCTAAACATAATCCTTGCGTCCTCTCTTTATCGCCTCTCATTACGAACTTATGTTGTCAAAACTATGCAAATGAGAGACTAGGGATGTTTTGTTTTCTCTGAATTGAGGGGGTGGGTCTCACCGACATGCAGACCTCCAACTACAATGGTATCTCACTCTTCATGCAACTTGTGTTCAAAATAGCGAGTGGTGAGCGAACTTTGTCGATGATTTCTGATTATTTGAACCACAATCGCAATAAAATGGTTGAAATTTGAAGTCGCCGCTCTTTCGGTTACGATTAGACGTGTAAATCAAGCGACAATAGTTGTATTGTATCACTGGCCTAGCAGAGACCTCTCGATAGCCAATTTCGAAATTGGTATCTTTCCCATTCTTATAGGTGTCCTATCCGATAACTGGACTTCCGTCTCGGAATCATTCAAGACACGCTTCTTCAACACAATTTCATGTGGATTCATGGGCGTTTTGATGATTCTCACAGCTTTCCTGCCGGTCGAGAACAAGGTTCGCTATTAATTGCTGTTTGGGGTGAAAAGCATCGATTTCGCAGTTCATCAACGTTACAGATTTTATGCGCGATTTTCATCACCGTCACTCAGAGTTTGGTGGGATTCAGCTCGGCCGGGTTCTACAAAGCAGCCACCATCGTGACAAAGTGAGCAAGTGATGAATTGTGAAGCCAACCGGGGTGACATTTCGTTCAATGGGAGGAACTTCTTCGCTTTCTGGCCCAGATAACGACCGCGCCGAATTAGATGAGAAGAACGGTTCGGAAATCGATATAGGGGACTAAGATAATCCAATAACATTGACCGGGCTAGAAATTGAAGAAGAGCCCAATGGGAACGAAATCCAATATAGAGTTTGAGACGTCACGCATGATAGCTTGTGGAGTTAGCAATCGGGATCACGGATAACCTAAAGAGGAGAGAGAGTTGGCAAGGAATCCGTTGCTATTAGCGTGCATAGCGGACCAAACACAGAATGACTGTTCATTCGAAAAAAAAACCCATTTCCAACAGGCAATACACAGACTTCCTCGTGGCTCTTATGGGTGTTGCTATTTCCACCTCCTTCATCTGGGAATCGTTCCTGGTGTGGAAAGTCGCTCCCGACTCAACTTGGGACCAGTGGTACGTTTTTTCGTGTTTTTTTTTTGTTTCGAAATATTTCAAATTCCATATCAGTATAGTGCAAACTTTTTAGGACATTAGTGAGAGAATTCTTGCATATTTGAGACGGTATTGTATGTATTTTAGGTTCATTCTTCTCGTCTTTCACGGCGCCGTTCAGGCTGCGTCTAACCTAATTTACCGCGTCTTGATTAGACCGGAACCGGAAAAGTTCACAGAGATAAAGCAGACAGAGGAAGACAACAGTAATCAATAATTTCGATCGTGTGATTCATTTAGGATACAGACATCTATTAATCCGGACTATACAAAATAGATTTTGCAGAAATAAGATACGCTTACAATTTAATTATACGTACACATGTTTTCTCTTGTTACTTATCAGGTCAAGATGCTTAATTTCTTCAAGCTCATTCATAATAAGAGTAATTTAAATTATATCAATCAGTTCTCATAATAAACAAAAATAAAAACTATCGATTGAAAGATGAGTTGTTTTGGATTGAATGTTGAATTCACGCAATGATTTCGAGTTAGCTTCTTTATCTCTCATTCGAGTAGGTCTTTTCTTCTCTTCGCTTCATCATGCAACCCATCCGAATATTATAATATGCAGCTGCATACACTGGCAACATCATCATCAGCTCCCTCCTCCTCTACTCTTCTCTCCTCCTCCGGGTGCTGCAATTATCAGTTATCAATCGATAATCTAACTATTTTGTCAGTTATCGATCCAGTACCAACCGTATCCAAAAGTTATTGATATATCATCTACCGTATTCTGTCAGTTATTGGTCCAGTACCAACCGTATCCCACAGTTATCGATAGGCCATCTACCGTATTCTGTTAGTTATAGAACCAGCACCAACCGTATCCTAATCAGTAAACTATACATCCTCTACCGTATCATACCGTGTCTGCCGGTTCATTACTGACCACGATACAAGTCGAGTCAACAGCCATCGATTGAGAGATGATTCCGAGGCCGTTTCGTTTTGGAAAATTCATTCTCTAATTGTAATGGCTTGGTGTCCTACAATAATCTACAATATCCGTAGTTTGTCACAGTACCCTACAGTATCCATTGTATCCCACCGTAACCATATCATATTACAGTATCTTCTTCTACCGTATCCGCTCACCGAATCCTCGGGTCGTGCAGCGATGATATCGGGGTCCGCGGATGGTCCATTCTCGAAGTGAGTGTGCGACACGGGAGGAGGGTCCACGTGCGACATCTGCATACCGTAATCTTTTACCATACATCCTTCCTACAGTTCTCTTTACAGTATGCAACCGTCTCACACTCAGATCACCTTGACTCATATCTCAACTCTGACTCCCAGAACCGTAATACAGTACCGTAGAATCTCCTCCCCAACGAAACCATCACTGTGAGTCGGCGTATGTCACATCATGTCACCCCGACTTGTAAGGGGCATTTACCCCATTTAAAGTGTGTGAATTTAGTTGAATTTTTGGCTTTGGGGGAATCTCATGAGGCCCAATCGATTGCTGTAAGCAGATTTCCGATTTTCCCGTTAGGTCATTGAGTTCCCGCGGTCCTCGCGATTTCACCCCATCCCTCATTTCCCTACTCCATTGTGTGAGGAGAGCGGCTTTGTTTCCATTTCACTCTCTCGTTTATTGCTCACATCGTTCGGTTGGTTCGACCATTTCTCTTGCCCACGTTGACTCGCTTCTAGATCTACCGTACTCCATCCGATTGCTACAGTACCCCGGATGAGAGAAAACGTCGGAAAATCTATTCATGCCAATCTGTGGAGCGGATGTCACGAAAGAGAGGTACGGGTTCTGGTGTTTCATACGTTGATCTACAGTTGATCTACCGTACTCTCGGACTGGATCGATGGAATTAGCCCGGAATGATTAAATTGACAAGTTGGAGGAGTAGTTCGTGCAAAAGGTGAACTAGAACTGAAATAATTTATTATTGTTAAATAAAATTTAAATAAAATTGATTAAAAATGCCAAAACCAAGTCCAAAATCGTGTGTGCGCTCTGCTTGAACGGAAATACCGTAGTTAGCCATGCCAGTTTGCGATCGGCTAATCCCTCGGCCTCCTCATTTTCGAAATTCGTTTTTTCTCATATTTTAGCGTTTCCCTTGGCATCTTCACTTCACTTTCTTTTCTATTCCACGCGCCAATCACCCTAACACTGTCTGATTTCAGTTCGATGCCTCCCAATCGCCTCCCCCATCCGCCATCGCCCGGAAACTTCACGCGGATTAGGTTCGTCCCTCTTCTGGGGCGAATTTGGGTCGTGAACTAGGGGGAATGAACAGATTATTGCTTGTGAGGAATCTTTCAGCAGGTTGGGTCCATTCGGACTCTGTTTATCAATGCAAACGAAACAACAATGGATGCTCTCTATGTGAAAGGTGAGTCACGAACTAAAGACAAACAATAGAACGACCTATGCGTACATTAGTTATAGGTGTGCTTAGTCTTGCTATCTATAATTGCATGACCATTTGCCTTTTGGACAGCACAAGCATTTGAAAGACAATGATCATAGTATTTGTTGCACATTTCTGGGGTGACTTTAGTGGACCAGAACTCTTCGATAGCAACTATGAGTTCTTCCCTGTTGGTAGGTTTGGCCTCCGATTCCACGTAGATCTTGAGTTCCCTCCAGAGATACTCAATGCTATTGAGATCAGGACTAGAAGGTGCCCATTCAGCCACGGTCAATCCCCATTCATTTCTCATGGTCCTCATTGATCGTCCCGATATATGGCAAGGTGCCCCGTCTTGCATGTAGATCGCCTCCTGTCTACCGTAGGTCGAATCGATATAGGGGAGGAGATGATTTTCCAGGATCTCCAGATAGGTCACATCCTTTAGTCTCTCCATCCTTTCCAGAAACACCAGAGGACCAGGCCCCATTCTAGATATCACCGCCCAAAAGACGACCTAAATATTCCAAGCTAATACCATAACACTGCAAGATACACACCTTTTCAGGGAATTTCTTCTTGGGGATGAGTCGGGCCTCGTCGTGGATGTCATCAGTGGTGATCTGGCACGTGTTTCCACTCAAGGCGACAGAACACTCGTCGGAGAATAACTAAACACAGGTTCTATTGTAATTGTCGAATCTAGAGTTTGAAACCCAGTAATCGAAGTTGACATTGTCTCTGATCCATTCATTCACCATTGTCAGTCTACGAACTGCATGTGCAGCGGTGATACAAGGGACGGAGCTAAAACATAAGATATCACTATTCGTTCTTTGGAAGCAAGTAGCATACATTGGCGAATAGGTCTTGAGATTGCCTTGTTCATCGACTGAAGAACAGAGCGAGAAACGTCGATATTGTGATCACGGTAGATGATAGTTCTCACCTTAATTCAACATCTCCTTTAATATGGATAGTCGATCAGAGACAATGACAATTGAAAATAATGTTAATGATTACTTGTCTCTCCGATGCTCCTTTCTGTTTTCTTTGGAAGCAAGTAGCATACAAGTAGCTTCATACGTTCCTTTCACCAATGATTTGACCTTATTTGTATTCTCTCCGAACTTGTAGCTCCTTCAAATCGATATTCATAGACATTCGTTTTCATCAGTGATACAGTATGTTTTACTAGAAATAATTATAAATGTATTCTCACTTATATTCCTTCTTCGTCCCACTCGTTCTTTCTTTCTCTCGTTGTATGAAAGTCAGCACTGATTGATACGTGACTTTGTATTTGAGTCTGATGAGATGTTGATAAATCTCTGATCCGTTCTTCCCCTTGTATATCTGAGATCGACAGATACTCTCAATCTGGGGAGTGAAGACCATCCTGTGCCTGAACACGGGTAATACAAATCGATATGAGCCAACAGATAACACGAGAGAATCGATATATGAAAGACAGAATGAACGATCAGTGACACAAAGGAATCACACGTAATATGGAAAGTAAGGAATGAGATGATGACAATCACGATTATTTGACACGTTTATTGATCGTTGCTCGTCTCTCGTTACTTTCTGTTCTGTATTGTGAATCTTATATTCATCAGATGTCTCGTTTTTTCGTCGGCCAGTGTCTGACTGATCTGACCCTAAGGGAGATCTGTGAGTCAATCTCGGTGACCAAGGGCGATCTGGGCATAAACGCCATTATCACGTATCGCCACACGTTGGGAACTGAATTCGAGAGAAGATGTGTTTTCATTGGAACTCAGAAGGACTGCCGTGCTTTCCTCACTCGTCCTTACAGTGAGCCATTGATGATTATTACGATAACTACAGTATCTCAGATTACGGAAAGGATATTTATTATGTATCTAAAGTAACCTTGCTAGATTACAATCGATCAATGAAGTATACAATTATGAGATACTCTCTTTGTCATCAGGAACTGCTCCGAAGAGACAACTAGTCCCTTCATCTGATGGACCATCTACCTCGACTATGCAGACTAGGAAGAAGAAGAAGATTGCTCTTGCTACTACCAATGATGGTACGGATGAGGAATCAGGTGAGTACTATTATATTATTCGTACTATTATATTATTCATAGAGACATAGATGATCTTGCCATGTTTCTGCAGAAGGAGTTAAATTAAATGAATCGTTTATCGATTTAACTGTCTATCAAAAAATCGTAACGAGACAATAACTTATACAACATACAGATCCGGAATCATCAGCTCCTGTAGTCGATCTTTCCTCTCCTCTGCTTCCTCCCCCTGCCGTCGCTCCTTCTCGAGTTGCAGCAGTCCCTCGTGGTAGTGAACATGAAATGGTGATGTGGGAAGTTGCATTACATTTTCTCATTCAAGGCACTCCAACCACTACTGTCACTGCCCATCCAACCGCCCCTCTCTCTTCTGCAACAAGGTAGGTCAGGCAACTGTACTAATCAAACACTAGAACTACAGAAGAGCTGTGCCCCCTCCCCCTCTTCCATCTTTCTCTAATGGATTGACTGGATACAACCTCTTGAAGCCAGTAATTGAATCAACTAGAACACAAGTGAGTCCCATTCAATATTATTATGTTATTATTCCCCATAGTCAAAAATACCCTTGAATAGGTTAATCGATTGGCCGATAGTGTAGATGTCATTCTACAGAATCAAAACAGCTTCGCAGAAGCACTATCATATATAAGAGAGAACATGCCAATGAGACCCATTGTGCCCAGTGAGTTGAATTAGACCAAACTTCCCGATGGTTTTGTGTTTTAGGAATGGCTAGAGACTACTTTTCTCGTGAATTGGTGGCCGATTTCTCTAATATCATTGCTGAAGACGTGAGATTCCACCGAGAGTTAATGGATGCACTATTCTATGATTGTCCTGAGCATCGGATTCCCCTTCAGAAGAGAAACAAAGCAAAAGTGGCTTATGTGAAGGAGGTACTACTAATATATCGTATTTACTATTCAAAGAGCCGTTAAGGTCTTTCTGGCTCTTCGTTGTGGAGGTTCCCGCACCGATCTACGCCTCAAGTGGTCAAATGCATGCAGAGCGTGAGTAATTACATTACAAACCAATTTGTTAAAAATTTCTCAGATTCAACCATAACGTCAAGAGACGCAATTCATCGGCCACTTACGTCATCGAGACTCCAGCTCTTCTCAGTTTCCTCGAAGAAAGAGCAGCAATCGAAGAGGAGAATGAGGAAGTGAGAGGAGAAGAGAGGGACAGCGAGGAGAACGAGGAGAATGCGGAGGGGCCTGAGAGAGACTACATGGAACCAGAGAGAGAAAACAATGGAGGGTTCGATAACCTCTCCCTTTCTGACTTTGGATTTTAGCAATTTCACAAACGGTTAATTCATTCGTAATAACATTGATTGAATTAGTAAATAGTAATAGCTTTAAAACATGTCGCTTACCTCATATTGATCTTTCTTTATAGAATCGTCCATTGTTGTTTCGTTTGCATTGATAAACAGAGTCCGAATGGACCCAACCTGCTGAAAGATTCCTCACAAGCAATAATCTGTTCATTCCCCCCTAGTTCACGACCCAAATTCGCCCCAGAAGAGGGACGAACCTAATCCGCGTGAAGTTTCCGGGCGATGGCGGATGGGGGAGGCGATTGGGAGGCATCGAACTGAAATCAGACAGTGTTAGGGTGATTGGCGCGTGGAATAGAAAAGAAAGTGAAGTGAAGATGCCAAGGGAAACGCTAAAATATGAGAAAAAACGAATTTCGAAAATGAGGAGGCCGAGGGATTAGCCGATCGCAAACTGGCATGGCTAACTACGGTATTTCCGTTCAAGCAGAGCGCACACACGATTTTGGACTTGGTTTTGGCATTTTTAATCAATTTTATTTAAATTTTATTTAACAATAATAAATTATTTCAGTTCTAGTTCACCTTTTGCACGAACTACTCCTCCGACTTGTCAATTTAATCATTCCGGGCTAATTCCATCGATCCAGTCCGAGAGTACGGTAGATCAACTGTAGATCAACGTATGAAACACCAGAACCCGTACCTCTCTTTCGTGACATCCGCTCCACAGATTGGCATGAATAGATTTTCCGACGTTTTCTCTCATCCGGGGTACTGTAGCAATCGGATGGAGTACGGTAGATCTAGAAGCGAGTCAACGTGGGCAAGAGAAATGGTCGAACCAACCGAACGATGTGAGCAATAAACGAGAGAGTGAAATGGAAACAAAGCCGCTCTCCTCACACAATGGAGTAGGGAAATGAGGGATGGGGTGAAATCGCGAGGACCGCGGGAACTCAATGACCTACCGGGAAAATCGGAAATCTGCTTACACCAATCGATTGGGCCTCATGAGATTACCCCAAAGCCAAAAATTCAACTAAATTCACACACTTTAAATGGGGTAAATGCCCCTTAGAAGTCGGGGTGACATGATGTGACATACGCCGACTCACAGTGATGGTTTCGTTGGGGAGGAGATTCTGCGGTACTGTAGATATCATGACACGTCAAATGATGAATCCATAACTGAAGAGATTTGGAAGCAATCATACCTCGGACGGCTCATGAGGTTCTCCTACGCTTCCATTGAGTCCCGGCACTTTGGTCATTTCCCACACTCCTCCGTCACTGCCGTCGATCTGATGAGTACGGTGGTTACTGTAGAATGTTGCCGTAACCTATCAAGGGATACCGTACCTGCCTAAACTACATCCTACACAAAAAGTTCACTGTAGTAGTAGAGGACTAACTACCGTACTCCTATTTTCTACCATATCCCAGTCTACAGTAACCTACAGTACCCACCGTCGACAGAAGATGTTCGATGAGTCTGACGATGGGTGCATTTTCGATGCAGAAGGGGCACTTCACTCTGTCTCCTCTCTTCAGTTGCTCGATGCACGCGAGACAAGCGACGTGACCTGATAAATAGCTTAAATATTTAATATAAAGAATTAAATAAATAAATAAAATTAATTAATTACCACAAGTCTTGACAACTCCGCGCGCTGCCGGATTGGGCGCGTAGCAAACGCCGCAGGCGCGTGAGAAGTGAGGCGCGCCATCCGCCTGTGTAGGGAAATTATTAGTGAAAGGAAAGCAAATTATGATTCGCCAAGTTGGGTGAGCTTTGGCTGGTTAAAGAAACCCCTTGAACTACAGTGCACATTATTGTTGCTCTCTGATCTCCGATGTATCCAATGATCATGATGATCTTTGATCTGTGCTGTTCCGTATCCCCCTCCTCCGCTACCCACCGATACTCTCTCCTCGTAGAGTCGCAGGAAGGAGGAGCGCTTTGCGCAGTCCGGACACTCCATCGCCTTGGTCGCGCGTGCATCCGCGCACGTGCGGCAGACTGCGTGGCCGCACGCCGTGAGGATGACGCGGTCGGACGGATGCGGATTGCCGCATCCGTGACAGCGGCGTGAGAAGCGCGCACCCATGGCGAAGCTGGAATCAAAAGGTATTACATATCTAAAGAAGAAAGAAAGAAAGATTAAAGATCACCTCTTCGCATTCTCAGCTTTCATTGCCTCCACACGACTCATTGGCCATCCTGATTGCAGATCCTTGATCAGTTGAGCGTCGGAAGGATGGGCGAGACGAGCTCGGAACTCTGAATGCATTCATTATTGATCTCTGATCTCTAATATCTGATCTTTAATCATTGATATACCGTACTGTCAGGCAAGTGGACGCTTTTCTTATCCCGTAGACCCTGAAACATTCCAATCAACGACTGAATTGCTGCTCATTATCTACTCTATGACATTATACAGAAACAATAAGGTAGATCAACAGATCAGAAAGGCCATACCATGTCGGCCGAGAGCGCGCACTCGACCACTCCACACGAGTGAGAGACGAGGAAATGAATGAATGAGCGATCGAAGGACCAATCAAATAGGCAAATGGAGTTACTAATTGAGTTTCGATTTCTTTTGTTCGTTGTTGTTGTTTTTTTCTTTTTCGAATGATCACGTTTTCGAGTTTACAGTATGCTAATGCTCAGTTCTCGATACCCTCGATTGTTACGACTGCATAGTTTTATCGAGATTGCAAAAGCGAGAGGGGGTTTCTGCATACATATCAAACACAAAATGCGAGGGGTGATTCGAAAGACAAAATAGAGGGAATAGGAATCACTGACCCTCACCAATGACCCTGACCACTGACCATGACCCGTGACCACATCAGATCGATAGCACCGTTTACCTGGCGGCTCTTGAGGTCGAAGTAGCAGGCAACAATTGATCTCAACCATCCCCATGTCATTTATCCATAAACAGTCGAACATGCATTGCATTAGGAAGCATGTCATATTGTTTAAGGATAGATTTAATTTACAATGCAAAGGTTTCTTCCTCTGATCCCATACAGTTCCTTATAACTTCCGAAAGACGCTAAAACTCGATTGACGTAGGTAACCGCATTGGGAAAATAAATAACAATGATTAAATAAAAACAACTTTGAAGATTTTACCTACAGTACACTTTCAAAACTCACGGCACTTATCGGGGAGTGATTTTCTTATTTCCGAGCAGAAATATCGTTCTTCTGTTTTTTTGCAGCATTTTTGCTTTTTTTCTTTCCTTTTTTCACTAGTTAAACGATCTATGACATAGGCTGTTATAATATTGAAAAAAAAATGGCAATCTTCGTTTCACGAGCTTCCTATCTGTCCATAATGATCTTTGATTTCGTTAAAGGGACCAATAGGGCTATCGGCTCAGCTTCTCCGAAAAAATATTGCTACCACTCCTTCTTTAAAAGATGAGTAACGACAAATCCGGCGAGGACAAACGGGCGAAAGTGCCCCTAATGAACCGAGTTGCGAATATAAAATTTGAAGTCTCTACGTTGTCTCTGAGCCGAGATTCAAGAACTCAAAGTTTCTACAGGACGCAGGGAGCATCCTCAGTGAAGGGAGGGGCGACCGGGAATTTTAATTCAGCGCGATATGAGAATTCAGGAATCTCTGAGATTGTATGTACTTCGCTATCTATTCAATTTATTCGCCGACAACAATTGAAAACGTTGAATATTCGCTTAATCTCACTCCGAATTGATCTGTCGGTAACGAGTAGTATTGGGGCTGGTGTGAGGTATCTGAGATACATTTCATGAACAATGGCAGGCTATGACTAATCATTTAACGACTAATTATGAAATTCACTCACTTGAGATCAGCTATCCAAGGTAGTTGGAAGTTTAGGAACACCAAAACGTCGATGTCGCCTCGACGAAAAGAGAAGGCTAGATTGTAGTATAACTGAACAAATCATAGCCATATTCAGCAATGTTTTTTTTTAATAAAGAAAAACAAATCGGAAGAAAGGTGTAGAAATGGTGGTGACCATTGTCGCCATGCATGGTATGCTGAAGATCATCATGATAAATCCGACCAGAAAGAAATTACGCTCGACCGTGTAGTTCCTTCAAATAACAGACCCGACATCTGATTCCACACAAACTTAGATCTATTTTCCGGCTTCCGTTGCTCATTCTACAGAAAATATAGCATCTCAGATCACCTCATCATAGAAATGCGCCTGAATCGGACTAGGCAGGCAACATAGAGCAGGAATGACGTGGAGTTGCACGTGAGAGTGGCGATCGCCATGATCAGATACCTGGAGGCCTGCAACGTGTGATAATCAAGCCATCACTCGAAAAAGCGTCATTATATCGCCCCCTCGGCTTCAATGAAAGGTAAACGGTAAAGGAGCGGCCACATCAAGCGATTTTACAGTCGTCTTTCGACGACTACGCTATGTGGTGCAGACGGTAAGGCCGACTGCTCGGTTGGACTAATCCGCGCGATCTTCTCTATGATTTCGTAAGTGTTCAGCTCCGCATATCAACTGTTTTTTCTCGGCAATAGTGTGCGTCGAGAGACCCCGGGTTGGCTTTTCGATCAGCGTTTTGCACTGTCGCAATCCTCCTCCTCCTCAGATTGCGACTGCACAAAATACTTGTAGAATGGCAAACCCTAGAGGAGCCCGTCGAGGGCCCGGTGATTCTTACCTAGATGACCATGTGCGTGTCGTCGTATCGCATGAAGGCGATGGGCACGATGGCGGCCAGGAAGCAGAGCACGACGCTGATGGCAGAGGCCCATCGGCGCCATAGCTGAGAACAATAAAGCAGGTTAGTTGGATCTTTGAAGACACTCCTTCCTTGCACGAGCACTTGACCCTCTGGGAAAAAGTTTCCTACTACGAAACATGCACGGTACCAAGTTGGAAAGCAAACTCGGAAACTATGAAGAGATTTTTTCCTAGTTGTTTCCCAGTTGGTTTTCTAGTAGTTTCCAGTAGCCCAGGTTTCCTTGTAGTTTCCAAGTAGTTTTCTAGTTTTCTCTCCAACATGGTACCCTGCATGTTTCTTAGTAAGAAACTATTTCGTAGATATGGGACGGAGAGAGGACACAGTCCACTAAGCGTCTGCATTACGAGAGTCATTATTAGCTTATTGCATTATTAGCTTGCTTCCTGTCTTTCAGAAAGCTCTTACCGGACTGCTCAATAAGAGGTATGCGCCAGTATTGGATAGAAACAAAAACTGGGAACATATGGGATTTAGGGCGGGTCATTCAACAGTAGATGCTATCCATACTCTCAAATCTGTGATCGCTCACTGTGTCGATTTCAAGCTGCCGATTTATCTGCTTTTTGTGGATATCTCGAAAGCTTTTGACAGCGTATACACGGAAGCTGTGTTCAGAGCAGTGGAGTTGGAGGGCATTCATTCTGAGGTGGTTTCTTTTCTCGCGGGTCTCTCTCAGAGCAGTAGGAATGTGGTGGTGGTGAATGGAAATGAGGTTGAAATTAAGGTGGGAAGAGGTGTTAGACAAGGTGATTGCCTGTCTCCTAGACTGTTTACATCAGTTCTGGATATGGCATTCCGTAAGTTCGACTGGTCTAGGAAGGGAATTAGTATAAATGGAAGATTTCTTTCTCATATCCTTTTCGCTGATGACGCTGTTCTCATCTCTCATGATGAACGGCAAATTCAAGCAATGGCAAGGGATCTAGAACGGGAATTGGCTTGTGTGGGACTTCAGCTTAACGGGGATAAAACCATTGGGATGACTTCTAAGCCCAGTCCAAAAGTAGTCAAAGTCGGCGGGAAAGTGGTAAAATTACAGGAGAAGGTGGTGTATTTGGGAAGTGCAATTTCAGTCACTGGAAAGGATGACTGCGAAATAACTCGACGAATCCAGGCGGGATTTGGGGCATTCCATAAACACCGGGCTTTTCTAATCAATCGGGGTATTCCAATGGCTCATAAACGCCGACTATTCAATGGTTGCATAATTCCGGCGGTACTGTATGGATGTGAGAGTTGGGCTCTGACCAAAGCACAAATGAATCGATTATCGGTGACTCAACGCAGAATGGAACGATGGATGGTTGGTTGTACTGTGCTCGATCATGTTTCTAATGAGCGGCTGCGAGATTCCACTAGAATTCAGGATTTCGTCCGCACCGCACAGAAAAGAAAATGGTTTTGGTTGCACAAAATTGCGAACGATGATAGCTTAAAGTGGAGCCGAACTGTGATCGACTGGTACCCACGAAAGCGCAGAGGAAGAGGCCGTCCACCATCACGATGGAGCGATATCTTCCGAAAGACAATCGGCGCCCACTTTCTCAACGAAGCAAGCAATGTCACGTGGAATGCCATGCACACCAGAGCCCTCATCTGACCTTCCCTAACCCTCTCAGAAGGGCGAAGACTCTATTGACCTCTTGATAAATGTGTTAAAACTGAAAACATACCGGGTCTCTCGAGGGATACTGTATCTCTAACGCTGGGGTTACGGTATCTACCCTGGGCCCGGTACTAGGGTACCTCTCCCCACAAACCTTGTCGTGATGGACAGGCAAGCAGATGGCTGTGAAACGATTGAAGGCGAGAAGCAACCCCAGTAACTCGGAGAGACAATTGAGGTAGAATGAAACCCTGATATCTCACTTGAGTACATCGAAACACCAGTCAGAGACATAAACATACAATTTTGGAACGGACGAGCTTATTATTCTCAGCCATCCTTTGCTTTGTATCTTATCGACGAGTTCGTAGAGCATTGGGTAGAGTGGCAGACGATAGTAGAACCCTCCGACGAGACACCCGGTGATGTTCTGAAAATATCAGCTCATCCTGCGAAAAAATATCCATACAGCCTCGAAAATGAAACAAAATGGTGGGATAGTATAAGATACGGCCCGCCCAATAAATTTTCTCGGATGAAAACTTTTTTGGGACATGTCTGGCATTTTTCGGAAATGACACCCCAGCAGAAGCAAAATGTAGAGTTTTAGACATTTTGGTCCGCGAGTCGTATTTTAGACTCAAGAATAGGCGGTGATCTCACCAGAGCTTAAATATCTCGTAAACTTCGCGAAACGTAACGGAAACTCACAACAGCAACGAGCACGATGAATATTCGGTGGAAACTCGTGAAGACCTTCTTCCTTTGTCGATAAATGCAGAGGAGTTCGAGTAGGTAGATAGCAATGAGAAGGGGAATGTACACAGCGTATATTAGCAAAGCACAATTCATGCATGCCATAATGGAGAGGATCCAACTACTGGCATTCGACGATGCACATATTACAAACTGATGATTTCACACGAGACATACTCGACTGCACGGAAGATGTCTGATAACACTCCTCGCGCCTCTCTAATCTCTTCTCTAATGTCATCTCTTCGTTTAAAATATCACGAGTGCAAACGTGCAGAATATTGAACAAATTCGCAGTAAAAAAGTGATTTCTGATATGAGGTTGATTCATAAAAGTAGCTGTCCGGGGAAAACTAACTCCAATGTTATTATAAATATCTTCGATGCTGTTCATACTGAGTGTTCATACTACAAAAATGCAGCGAAAAACAGAAGAACGATCTAATATTATTTCTGTTCGATAATAATAAAATCACTCCACGATAATTGCCGTGAGTAGGTGAGCTTTGAAAGTGTTGTGTCGGTAGACATGTCACCGATTGATATCTCCCAATCTCCCATTCCCCTCTCTTCCGGAATCCACTTCGCTCAGACACTGGATAAATGATCTTCCCTTCCCCAATAGCTCTATACAATTGAACCACCCACACAAGTGTAGTGTAGGTAAAATCCTCAAAGTTTTCAAATATTCTCTCAATGCGGTGACCTAAAAAAAGCAAAAATGCAGCAAAAAAAAACAGAAGAACGATATAATCGGTAGTAATAAAATCACTCCACAATAAGTGCCTTGAGTTGGTGAGCTTTGAAAGTGTACTGTAGGTAAAATCTTCTCAATTCTCTCTTCTCCATTCTCATTCTCCATTCTCCATTCTCCATTCTCCATTCTTGCGCTCGTGACGGGCGGTCGGTCCCCTCCATTCGTCTCACCCCGCCCCATTCCGACCAAGTTTGAAGAATCCTCACCCGACAGCTTGGGCAACCCGGTGAGAATCGCCCACTTGGTACGCTTCAAGAGGAGACCCCGGATGGGTATCAACCGACTCAAGTGATCTACCGTCAAGAAAGGCCCAGATCGTCAAGTCTGCCTCGTGAGTCAATCAATAGTCCACGTCAGCACTCACTCGCCATTATCGGAGGCTGGATGATCTACTTCAAAGCTCAATGGAGATCGACCAAGACCATTCCAACAGTTGACCCTACAAGCCAAAGAAGATTCCCTCATCCCTTGACCCAGACACCTTGAAATCGAAGATCCCACTCCCTCCCTAGCGAAGCTACCATCCTGCAGGCCCAGTGCCTTGAGGACAGGATAAAATCTGTATCTGTAATCTGTAGGTAAAATCTTCAAAGTTTTCAAATATTTTTCCAATGCGGTGACCTACGTCAATCGAGTTTTAGCGTCTTTCGAAAATGATAAGGGTCCCTACTTTCGAAAGATTTGAAACATTCGAAAGTGAAAATTTCGTGATCGAATTTTTCGTTATTTCACTTTTCACATAAAAAAAAACTAATCAAACGAGAACAATGCAAATTATATTTATGTCAATTGTTCTCCGATCTCTCCCCTCTCCCCTCATTCACTCGCTTCTCCCTCGCGCGGGACGGTCGACTCTCCCCTGTGAACGTGCCGTCAACAGAGCAATAACCACCTACATACTCGGCTATTTCTCGTGAGTTGGCGCTAGACCTACCGTAACCCTACAGTGCTCATATCATCCTACCGTACTCACCACCTTACAGTATCACCGCCTTCTCGATACTAATCGCCCTCATCATCGGCGTGCTCACGGCGACCATTGTTGCCTGCTATTTCGACCTCAAGAGTCGCCAGGTAAGCGGTGCTATCGATCTGATGTGGTCACGGGTCATGCTCAGTGGTCAGGGTCACTGGTCAGGGTCACTGGTCAGGGTCACTGGTCAGGGTCACTGGTCAGGGTCACTGGTCAGGGTCACTGGTCAGTGTCAGTGGTTAAGGTCAGTGGAATTGAATTATCGATCGACCTATCCTAACAACTAGTGTTGCCAGATCCAATAATGCCCTCTCCATTGCACACACTCTTTTGCCAATCAGACTTATGAGGTAGTGGGGCAAATGGAGAGAGAGATAGAAAGAGCAAAGAGCTACGAACCGGTCTGGGATCCCTACCGTAACCCATAATCTCCCATGCTGGGGACCCAATCTGACCCACCGTACTAGAATCCTACCGTAACCTTCTCTCTTTTCCAGGTGGGACTCAACAAGCTGCCCGAGGCCGCGGAATGGGTGTACACTCGAAAGAAGCGGCTGCCGCTGCGGACGCCTGTATGCGATCTGTCCCACCGAACCAGCAATCTGACCTAGCGGACTATCGTATCTCCCTAGGCTCCTACAGAATAATAGAATAACCCTAGAATGTCACACACAGTTTCTAAAAAGACATGCTAATTAACCTAGTACGCCAAACGTGAGATCTGACTCACCGTGCTACTGTACACCCTTCGTGATTGAACACCCTGCATTGCTGGTTACAGTATCATCCCTGGACTAAAGTGCCAGCCCACCGTGATCCATCTTCTTGCAAAACGAGGGGCAGTCTGATAAAATATACTGCAGTAATTCCTTACTACAGTTTACTTATCTGACACATAAAACTACCGCAATCTACAGTAATCCCTCTTCTTGCAGAAAGGGCCGTCAGTTCGGTTCGCTCGCACACCCTCCACTAGGAACCAGGGGGAGAAGCACAAGAGGATGATCGAGGGTACGGTAGCCGAGCAGTTATCGATTGGCTCACGTACCGAAACATACGCCGCTGCCTTTTGTACTACTTTTACACTATGATCGGGGGTACTGTGCCTACCGTAATCTGAAGTGCATTATGGAGAGATCTACAATTCGGTCCAGCGCAAATACCGTATCTCGCAGTTGTCGACATGCACCCACCGTATGTATCGATTGACTACCGTACCCTTCAGCCGTCTACATCGCTTCGGGACGCGCGGTGCCGGCGCAGTTCGTCTCGGCCCCCTGGCCCACTGCCACCCTTCGCCCCGCCAATCCTCCGGCCAAGAAGTCTGTCGATCAGCGGATACGCGAGAAGCGAGGTAAGTACTGCAGCATACGGTTGCTCTTCCGTGAAGACTGAACAGTACCAGCTCCATTGTTTACACTCGCCAAAGAGAGAGAGAGAGTGCAGAATGGAAAGAGCTACTATTCGTTCCCGGAATACTATTGATTGATCTACCGTAATTACTTTCGATCTACTGTAATCTATTAAAAATCTATTTAGCCCTCTACGCGAAGAAGAAGGCCCAATCGCTCAGCGAACCTTTCCCGGAACGCGCTATGGGTGAGAGACTAGGAGTCATCGATTGGAGCTACCGTGAACAATCGACACCTATCGCAATCTACCGTATTGTAATAATATTTACCATCAACATGGTTCCTTGTATAACCTACCGTAACCTACCGTACTCTCTTCAGTATCTGAAGCCGTTCTGCCTTGGGAAAATATGACGCCAGAAGAAGCGAATGCAGCATTTATCGCTGGCGGCAAGGACTACAGTATGTCAGATGAATCGGCAATACACTTTCTTGATCGATACCGTACTTTACAGTACCCGGGCTTCCGATGAAAACCGGCGAAGCGATTTACAATGGAATCCATAAAGATGATGTAGGATCATACGAAGATCCGAAGACGGATCTATACTCCTATGACGATCTAGGATCCTACAAAGATCCGAATAAGTAGAGGGAGCGATGGGACCGTTGGCTCCGCTGCCTCGGGACGGAAGAGAGACTAACCACGAATGATGAATCGTTCTTTAAAGGAACCTGGTCGTGGTAGACGATTGTTGCTCAGAATATGCTAATTGACCTCACAAATCCATTAGGATAAATAAAAAAAATAATAAAAATAATTTTAATAGTTTTAATTTTTTGAAAAGTACTGTACTATTTAATTGGTCCGAGGATCGCCGGTACACAGCGAATTTATGCTATACAGGCTACTGACCGGTTCAGACTCGCGCCTTTTTCAAGATTCAAAATTATGGGCGAAAGAGTGTGCGAAAAGCGGAGAGCGAGAGCGGTAAGCACACGGCCGAGAGCGGAAAGCCCGCGGCAACGCGTTCCCGTTCGTTTTGCTCTTGTTCTCGCCTCTTTTATCGATTGTTTGCCACATTTATATATATTCACCTAGCTTCTGTAGTGTTCCTTGATAGCACCACTCCATCTCCCTTCAAATGGCATGCTCTTTTACTATCGTATCACGAGTCTGGCTCTGTTTTGTAACTAGGCATTTTGGTGGAGTGTTTCTTGCGGACTTTGATGGACTCTTTGCTCTTGGTTTCGTGTTTTGCGTGTTTATTTTACGTGCCACACTCTCTACAATTGCCCCTTCCCCATCCGCTCCACTTTCCGCTTGTGATAGTGCTCTTTCTTGACAAAATTGACCTTTGTTCCCCGCTTTGCAAGAAGCTTTCATATTTGCTCACTTTCTTACTATTTTTGTGCAATTGCTGAGCAGTGAGCAAAGTAATTCAATGAAATAACAAAATTATTGGCAAGCACTGAGTCCTTTTCGAATTCTTTCCCGATTTCCTTGGCTTATTTGCTCATCGCTCAGTTATTCTTCCTCCTGAATGACTTTTTTCGCGTTCACGCTTCATATATTGCTTCTCCTCCCTCCAATTCCACGTTATAAAGGACTATTTGGTCAAATGAAAATTGTATGTTGTCTTGCAGACCACGCTGATCGCCATGGAGAACGACGGAGGCGTCGTCATCGGCTCTGACTCTCGCATTTCTGCTGGGTTTGTGTTTTATTTACCATTTTCCATCAAGTTCGTCGTTTATTGCCATCGTACTATCATTTGCTAGGGCGTACTAACTTGATGTCAAATCCTCAGTTAAAAATGATGACAATGACACATGAAATGCTCGGTGAAACGACCCTAAAGTAAAGAGGTAGTGTTATCTTAGTCATTTCCTTGCAGTTCGTTCATCTCGTCTCGTACGACGGACAAGATCACGCCCATCACTGACCATCTCTCCGTCTGCCGATCGGGCTCGACCGCCGACACCCAGGCCATCGCCGATATCGTCAAGTACTACATCGAGACGTACAGGTGAGCTATCGTTTCAAGTCCCTGATAGATATGCTGCTGTCAAGCTAAAGATCCCTTGCTAGGAAACTAGCGGGTTTGCCTAATCCATTTGTTACCTCTCACAAGATTGTTATACCTCATTTCAAGTTTCACCAGGGTTATTGTATTTCCTTTATAATGATATTAATTATAAACCGGACCGCTTTAGCCATTTGTCATGATCAATTGCTAGTTTACTATTGGCACAAGCGAAGTAGAGATTGATACAGCTACTTATTGCAATGGTTTCAACTTATGCAATGCAACTACTGGCTTCTTATTTCAGTCTGCTGGAGAACGAGTCAGTGACGATCTACCGTTCGTCACAGCTCTTCCGTCAGCTCCTCTACCAGTACCGCGACCAGCTCTCCGCCTCCGTCATCATGGCCGCATGAGACTGCAAGTTGGGAGGACAGGTAAATAAATTATAGCCACTCGTTCATAATATTCTCTTATTCCTGGCGATAATCCTATAGGTTTGTGATTGTGAACGAGTAGCGACGAGAGATACTGGTCATGTATATTTATTTGTTCGACAGGACAAGCAGTATGCTAGAAAATAGTCAATCGAAAGACAGTGGTTGACTATTTTTAAATTATAATCATCAAACGCATTGTTTATTGCGACTAGAATATTTTAATAATAAACAAAAGTAAATGTTACCATGTCCCACGTTCTTTTGCGAGATATTTGGGCGTAATAATGATAGCTGATTATTACTTCCAGCTGTACGCCGTCCCCATCAGTGGCTTCACCACCCGACAGCGATCGACGGCCTCGGGATCCGGATCGACCTACGTTCTCGTGAGTTTTTGGTTTTAGATTGCCTCCCCTAAGTAGTGTGTTGCGATCATATTTAGATGGACTATTTCCACAATTGTTTGAGTATATCTTCGATTGTTAGGGATACCTCTACAAGGCATGGCGACCCAATCTCACCAAGGATGAGTGCATCGAAATCGTCAAGACTGCTGTTGTCGGACTGGCTGTCTTCCGTGATGGGTCAGTCGCTTTACTTCCTTTTGATATCTTCTCTAATATTTCTGTATTTCTCTCTCTCAACTATGTCCTAAACGTAGCAACTGTTCGAGTTGACGCTCGTGCTGTTTGGGTGGCATATATTTATTTGAAATGAGAAACGCGATCGCGTGCAAAATTAGGGAATCTGTGTGAAACGTGATAAATGTCTTCCCCTCTTTCTCGACTAAATCGGTCTGTCTATTCAGATTGTCTCACTAGATAGGGACACTGGCCACACTCATTTGCATTCAATTGAATAACATTGAATGCTGATTGCAGGCATGGCCGACATCGATTCGACGGCCGCCCCGAGGCAGTCTTCGCCGGTGAAGTCAACAAACTCGAGGAGGAGAAGTTCAAGCCTCGAGAACAGGTGGGTGCTGTCTTTGTTTATTGTGAGGGACTGATATTGAATCATCTATCTATGTGTGTTCAATGATCGTGATGAGTCGTTGCTTCCCTTATTTGATTAGCATTTCAAAGTGACATGCTGCAGGTACTCTCGAGCCCTACGAGCGTGATCACGCCGTCGTCGTCGTTGAGTACAGAGCCAGAGTCGGAAAAAAATCACTTGTTGTTTTGTTATCCCTGGATAAAGCCTCTTTTTGTACTCACTATTTGTTGTTCCCTGACTCAGAGGTTCGAATCCTCTTCCGTACATGTCCCCAGATTTGGTTTGGCGTGTGACTTGACCCCCCCCCCATTGCCCCTTTCCATCTCGTCTCATTTTCTGTTTAGTCATGACCAGTGAAGTGCTATTTGGCGGTGGTTTCTGGCTAGTTTAGATGTGAAAGTGATGGGTCGCCGATAAGCTCTCTTGATCACGATTTATCTATAATTTCTTGCGAGAAATAAGCAGTAGGATATTGTTTTGCAGTCAATGACAACCCTTTAAAACAACGCAAAACTAGCAATTTAATTCTAAAAATGCAAGCTAACTTCCTCTTCCCCTCCCTCTACTTCTCCACTCGTGTTGTATCCTCTCCTCTCTTCTTCTCCCTCATATTCCTCCTCCTCCGCATCCTCCTCCATTCCATATTATTCCTCCTTCTCCTCCCACCATCTCGTGAGATCGTCGAATACGTCGTACTCAGGCATTCCAATGAGTCTGGCGACGCGTGCGTTGCACTGTTCATCTCGCACTCTGATGCTCTCTTCCATGATCAGAATTCGATTTACGAGGATTATACATTTCTATTATTGTTGACCTCTTCTCTCCAAGTGTGTTCGCCCACTGATCTCTTCCTCTTTATCGCCAGTACTACCCTTCCCTTTCTTGATAGCACACTATTTCCGATCTCGCGTCGTGTTCCGAGTAGATCATTTAACTTCATACTATTGAAGTGCAGCATCGATAGCCACATCTTCAATTGGCAGTAGAGAGGCGCACTGAAGCGTGTTCATTATCTATCATGCTAATTTTCGCTAACTGACCACGCGAATCGTTTTGTGGAATACATGAGACTCAGAGAGTGGTAAGACTCGTTGATGGCAGTACCGATGAGAGAAGCAGCAGAGAGAAAAGCTTTACCGAATCTCGGCTTGTGCAACATTTCACGCACCAACTCAAGCTCTGGAGATCCCGTCTACAATGCGTTTCACGTGCAGGTAGGTTAATTACTCCCTTCTACTCTCCCTTCTTCATTCTCTTCAGTTGACCATGCTCACATTCTGTTACTAGTTGGAATCCGTCACTATAATTAATTTTCATCGTGTTACTTGTTGGCAGGTCTGGTTTTTCACCTTGTCCCACTTGTGTTTTCCTTGGATATGCATCACAAAACTCTGCACAACCTCAAGGGCACGGGGCCGATCATCTTTCTCTGGGTACTTGTGGTGCACATGATAAAGGTGGTTGAAGAAAGCACGATAGATCGGGGCTAGTTGGGGATTCTCCTTCACTATCTGCAAAACTGCCCAAATATTACTTCTCCCTATACTTTTCGGTTCTGACCTTCCACCACTCTTTCCTCAATGGCTTCTGAGCATGCCACCAGTCCAGTTTCATTACAATGTGCTCGGTTTTAACGTTTTCGCGCAATATCTTATTCACCATCCCATTCTGATCTCCTACTCGAGTCCTGTACATTTGTATTTATTGCCCTTCTAGTCACTATAACAGATGCATTTACCGTATGGGAATCCCATCGTCCACCAACTCAGTGAGTGCTAGCAAAGTTCCTTCCGATTCCATTCTGCACGAAATTCCGTCTAGAATTTATAAAATAATTGTATTTTCTTGACCTATCGTGCTACCTATTCCCTCCATTCGTTTGTGCATTGCCACTCCTGCCAGTGCCAGTTTCGTATCACAATCAATAACAGTCACTTTACAGTTTGATGCTGTATGCCCGGGACTATCAAACTGCCCATTGATCGAAACTTGGAGCCGCGTTCACTGCCACCTCCCTCACGGTTTCCTGCCATGTTCGGAACACTCTCTCAATTGCCACACTTCCAATCTCTCGAATGACTTTCCGCATTGTCCTATCGGACGGTAGATTTAGATCCAGTAGATTCGCAAAATCACATAGTCTCTGTAATTTCCCGGTAATTATTCCGTATCTTATCAATTTCAAACCGGGATCGGTGTGCCAGTTATGAAATGGTTGGAATGGTTGGTATGGAATGGTTAGCAGAGAACACTTGTCCTCGCCCACTCCCAACCTTCTCTTGGCTCTCCCACTTGACTGTGGCGTGACACTTGAGGCAATCATAGGAGAGGGTCCTAGCACTACCGCATCTCCATATCTTGTTTTCACTTATGTCTATTATCTCTCCGCATTCTTGACAACGCTTGAACAGTTGTAAAAGACATGTCTCCTCCACGATCGCGTATTTGCCACTCTCCTCCTTCTCTCTCTCATCCTCATCCTCCTCTATCTCCTCCCCCTCTTCTCCCTCAGTGTTCTTTTGCGAGTACTGATATACCGACCCCTGTAATCACTCGTTTCTAATAAGTCCCCATCGTGATTGATTTACTTATGACACTTCCGTTCCCACTGTAGCCGTGGATACCATACCATACTCTTGAACTTCTTTGTGACTACTTGATCCAACTCATCGTCATCATTCCAGAACTCTTGGGCGTCGGAAGGATGGAAAGAAGACCAGCGAGACGAGATGTCTTTTTCCTCGTTTTTTCACTCATTTTAAAATATAGTCGAGGAACAGAGAAGAATAATAGATTCGCTAAAACTATGTGTTTCCAGGTTATCAAGGATGCCGACAACGTCGATTATTCTCATTCCATCCTGTGCGCTTCGGTTGGTGAAAGAAGAAATCATGAGGTAGTCACGTTTTGATCGATTGCTCTGAATTGGGAAAGAGTGAAAATGAGGTGACCATATTTCATTGGCCGTAATTTGACAGAATTGGGCCTGTCATGTTGATGTTTTGGGGTTTGAGTAATTCAAAATATGTATTTATGAACGTTTCAATCTTCTTAGATCTGTGAAACTGTGATGCGCTAGCCTAGCCAACCAAAATAGAGAGAACGGTTCTCTGCTAAATTTATTCCACACACTATCTAAAGATAGTATACAAGTAGCATCCCTGTTCCTTACTACTAAATCTCTGAATAGATACGAATGGATTGTAGGGGATAGATCTGGTTGGCTATCGCATCACAGTTTCACTGTTTTAAGAAGATTAAAACGTTCGCATATTTTGAATTACTCAAACCCCAAAACATGAACATGACAGGCCCGATTCTGTCAAATTACGGCCAATGAAATATGCTCACCTCATTTTCACTCTTTCCCAATTCAGAGCAATCGATCAAAACGTGACTACCTCATGATTTCTTCTTTCACCAACCGAAGTGCACAGGATGGAATGAGAATGGTCGACGTTATCGGCATCCTTGACAACCACCGACACTGTTTTCGCTTTGTATACATATTTGTGAAATCCGTTACAGTAGCTAAATTTCCTGGTTTCATTACATCATATATCTATTGTATTTATAGATTGAATGAGTTGATTGAAATATATGTATTTCTAACGTACATTTCTGCTTGTGTGCTGTGAAGAGGGGGAATTTGGCACAGTATCAGATCCTGACTGGAAGGAGAGACTGTTGCTGACTGTGGCTTAGCCAATCAATGATATTTGGCATTACGGTAGTTGATTATTGTCAAGAAGTAATTGTGATGGAATGACTTTCAGACTCACGAAGTTTCTTGGAGAGAGACTAGAGGTAGGGAGACGGGGTGATTTGAATTGAGAAGGGGGGAAAGAGATCCGCCGGTCTCGTCGTTCTCAGAGGGATGGTACGCAGAGTCAGGGAACGAACAGGAACTAGACGTAGCTGGAAACGATAAAATAGACAAGACAGATCATGCAAGCATGCAGAGACCGAGACAGTTGATCGATAATGAGTACGGTTGATGGTACTCACATCGATTGGGTCGTCATCCTTTAGGTTCTCGAAGTGCCGATAACACCATCGGGGGTCTTTCTTCGCTTTGTGTCTCTCGATTAGCTCATCTGTGCCTTGCTCGTCTCTGTTCTGGCGTAAAAGCCATTCCCTTTGCTTCATTGGTCTTGACTGGTTTCTGTTGTATCTTCATTGCAGAGGAAACACTTCTTTCCCTTTCTGTCATTCTGAACTCAATCAATCAAGCAATTCCAAAAATAAATAAGAAAAATAGCGAAAAAAATACGAAAATCGATCAAAAATAAATACAGTACCAAAAAGGAAATGAATGCACCACGGGCGTGCATAGCGTGTGCAGAGCCGGGTAGTGATTTCGTAAAGCCGGTACCGGCCCCATATGCCGGCTGTGGCTTTGATCTTCGAGCTTCAGTAAATCGTTGTAAATAAAATTTTTAAAAAAATCTAGTTTTTTGCTATCGGAAAGGTCATTTCTTTCATCTGAGCTTCAATCTTCTACGAGTGCCAGGTCCCTTTAATGTGATAATATAATTGCGATAACTTTGTTTGTTACAGTCAGAGATAACATGAGAACTTAGACTAGGGATGGCGAATGCAGAAAAAAAAGAAAACCCTCCTCATTCCGCGTACTCTCTCGCCTACCGAGCAGCGTAGAGAGTGTGTGCAATGAGGGCGCCATCTGCATTCGCCATCCCTAATGAAGACATTAGGGTTGGCTATTGGACATCAGGTATACGCTATCGCCTAAACTCGCAATAGGCGAGGGGGAGGAGGTAGTGACCGTCGCTACCTTGGGTCAAATTGCCCCAAAAAACCGAGCCCGCGTTGAATTATGGTGTGGTTACTGTAGGTCGGGAGTGATTTCCCTCTTCTTTTTCTGGAAACCGCATCTATATATCCGGAATGTACTGATGAAATACGATACGTTTACATTTTTATTATACGTAAACAACGTGTTTTTGACAAGATAACACATACGACGTATGTAAAAGCGGAAATGGATGCGATGAAACAAATAAACTGTACGCGGATTGCGGTAGCTTCAGGGTATTGTCAGTGGGATACGGTAGCTTCGGGGTACTATAGGTAGGTTACGGTAGCTTCGGGGTACTGTAGGTAGGTTACGGTAATTATCTGGGTATCGTCAGATCCTGCTGATCGATCAGCCTGTAGTATCAGCCTCTTATCGCCATCAGCTCAGCGTGATTGCCCAACTCGCGCACCTTTCCGTGCTCAACGTACGCGATCGTGTCAGAGTTCTGGAAATTACATCGTAATTGTGCAAAACCTAAATCGATCTCTTTCGCATTGAAAACGTATGATTTCTGCACGCTGACGAAGTACTTCCAACTCAACTCCATGATCCATTTGTCTTTGATTCGAAGATGCGACAGTGTAATTTTTTATTTTATTTATTTATTTAAATTGTTTGTGAAAATGTATGGAACCTGGATAGTGGACAGGCGATGCGCAATTGTGATGCAAGTTCTGCCGTCGCGAGCAGCCTCCAATGCTGCCTGAACCGCCTGATGAAGATATCGATCGATTATTACGGTTGCAAATTCAAGGAATGACTTTCTTCATTTCACGCTCTCTTCTCTGACAGGTGAGAAAAAAAATGCAAAATGAGGAGAGTCATCCTTGAATTGTTTTCGCAATACAAGATGACAAAACAAACTCGACAAGCCGGCTTCAAAAGTCTCTTTTTGTCATCTCTAATTATGGAAAAATATCGATTTTAAGTTACGAAACCGACCCTCTCCGATTCGGAATCCAGCGCACTCGTGGCCTCGTCAAACAGCAGGATCTTCGGTTTCCTCACAATCGCTCGTGCAATGGCGATTCTTTGTTTCTGCCCACCGGAGAGCTGACCGCCCTTCTCTCCAACATGCAATTTCAATCAATCTCACTCATCCTGTACGATTTGTTCGAAACTTCTTCGGTTTCTGGTCAAAAAAACGATCGCGCCGACCGAAATGAGAGGGATGGAGTGGAAATCGAGATATGAGATGAAGACAAAAGCAAGCGCGGAATCAACTGAGCCAGAATCCATAGATGTTCCCGACTCATTACCTGGGTGTCCAGACCTGCCGGTAGTTGAGTGACGAACTCGGCGTTAGCTAGTCTCAAAGATTCCAGAATTCGCTCGGCAGTGACCTAAACAACATTCTTCCTTCAAGAGATTCCTAAAACTCAAGAAAGGCAAAAAGCGCACTTCCTCATTCAATCCGAGGCAGATATTCTCTCTGATCGTCCCCGAGAACAGTCTCGGTTCCTGCCCGACCAATGCCATTTGGCTGCGGAGATGATCGAGTGAGAGAGCGCGAACGTCGTGGCAGTCTATTTTCTGCGAACTTATCGATTGCACTTCTGGAAATGAGTGCCCAGGCATGTTCTTCAGATTTTTCCCTGGGTAAATGTGTTAAAATTCTGGAGTCTCACCACGACTCCGCCCGATGGATCGTAGAATCGTTCGAGCATAGAAATCAGGGTGGATTTGCCGGCACCCGAAGGGCCAACGAGAGCGACTGTGGTTCCCTGAACGAAATAAATAATATCAATGACGAATGCAAATTGGAAACTTCTGAACTTGGCCAAAATCCAACAATCGATAATTCTGAAATTGTGTCCCAAATGGCCTCCGAGACACTGTATCGGGGTCTATCTAATTGTAAAAGTATTTGTTTTTCAAGTATAACTTTTTGCTTTCAAAATTTAATCAGCGAAAAAAAAATTATAATTGCCCTAACTTTTACCCCCAGTTCTTGGAGATATGCACTCTCCCAGAAGAAACGTGATCAAAATAGAATATGAATCTAACCGTCACGGAAATTTCTCACGAATCAAAATCGTGCGAAAATGCACCAACTTCTTCGTATAATAAGACGATTGAAAATTCAATTGACTACGATTTCTCACAATTATAATAAATGAAGTGCAGCAAACTCGTATATATACCTCATCGGAAATCGACTCTCACAATGCAAGCATAAGTCTGATTTGTTCCGTGAAATGATAGAGATCGACCGCTACAATTGGAATCTCGCTCGCTCCTTTTTCTGTATCATCATTTGTGCTGCGATCATCGGGATAGTCTGCAATCTCCTATTGTTGCTGACTACTGTCCAAACAAGGTTAGTGTTAATACTCTTTAAAACAATAGATATCCTCTTCTTGTCCTCCCACTTCTCCCTTTGCTCTCTTTATCACTCTTCCCACTATCCAAAACATAGTCAAAATGAGTGTTGCGGAGAGCACAATAAGCTGCTCCGCTCACACAAAATAGTTTAACAAGGTCGCATTAGCTTCCAAAAATCACCTTCTCAAGCCTACACTTCCCTCTGGCGCCCTAATGAGTTGGTGAATATAGAATATGACTATGAAAAATAGTTTAAAATGTAAATCGCTCAGAACTATACAGATCACTTCGATCGACATGCAATATCCTCATAGCCATCTGTGCAGTTGGCGACCTTCTTCACCAAGTATTATTTGTACTCATACCTGCACAACAGGAACATTTTTGGACCGTGTATAGGGTTTGACACCCCTCTGGTATATGTACATGATCCAACATATGGTCGCCGGCGGCGTGTGCACCTATGTTAGTATTGAACGGGCACCTATCGTATGCAATGTTTCAGGGGAGCTTTTTAGCTCAACTACCGATGCTCTTCGATGTTTACATTGAAATAGACAGTCGCATATGTGATCTTATCATGGTGCATCTTTTTCTGCTTTTTGGCATCACCACGATAGTGTTTCTCGGTACCGGTTTTAGAACATCTAAAAGGACCGAGACCAGGACCGGTTTTTAGACTATCCTTTCAGTTCCTTCCCGGTATGGGCATTGCACTTGGCAATGGCTGTATTTTCTGCATCGGCTTGGACAGGATGATCTCTGTTATATTCTCAATTCGCTATCGAAGACTGAACAAACTCTACTACCATGCCGTGAGTTGTTGCAAAAAATCATACATTTTCTCTCAGTTTCTCGGTCTTCTGCTTGTCGGGTGCTGCGCGTTTGTTTCCTACCTAATGATCGCGTTCTTTGAGGAAGAGTGCGTTTAAAAAAACTGAAATACCGTCAAGCGGGAGCAAAATGAACCATTTGCTATATTTTAGTGTATTTTAGTATAAAACACTATCAAGGCCCGCAAACGTGTGAGAGTAAACGAAAAGTCTCGGATTTAGGACTTTCTAGTGATTGCCAAGAAGGTGCAGCGAGGAAATTTTGATTGCACATTTCTAAACTTCTAAAATCTGAAAAATGTTTTATGGAAGTTTTGTGGCAGGCAAGCGCGACGTGAAGAAATACTATTCATGCACATCGCGCTTGCTTGCCACAAAACTTCAATAAAACATTTTTCCGATTTTAGATGTTTCGAAATGTGCAATCAAAATTTCCTCGCTGCACCTTCTTGGTAATCACTAGAAAGTCCCAAATCCGAAAAATTGCGACTTTTCGTTCACTCTCACACGTTCTCTCACACGTTTGTGATATTTCGTTCACTCTCACACGTTCTCTCACACGTTTGTGACTTGATAGTGTTTTATACTAAAATACACTAAAATATTGCAAATGGTTCATTTTGCTCCCGCTTGACGGTACCCAATTAAAAAAAAAACACGAAATTGTTCTAAATATCGCAGGCGGGTTTTGTGCGAAGTGCTTTCTCCTTATCCAAATGGAGGAGTTGTGGTGTTCTCTAAATCCGTTATCATCATCAACTGCTTGAGCTCAATAGTGTATTTCATAACTTGGTTGGGACTGCGTACTCAAGCTGGTAAGAACACAAAAAAACTGATTTTCGAGAGAAGTTGAGCTATATTTTATCTGGAATTGGGACTAATCTGGCATTTCCCGGAGGGAGCACCCCAACATCTCATTATTGGCCGGCCATCAGCTCTATGAATGGGGACTTCTTCCACACCTTATTGGGAGGGGTTGCAAAAAAATCTTCGACCCCGCACAAAGCTTCACTAATTCATGAAACGACTCAAGCCAAACCGTTTTTCAGGCTCGACGATAATGAAACGCATAGTCAAATCGCTTTTCATCATTGTAACAGTGGATGTTAGTGGATGGTTTATCACGCCTGGATTGTTCGCACTCTATGAAAAGCTCGACCTCAACAGTACCCGCAATTTGAATTAAATCTGACCTAACAACGTTTTCAGCTCAGCAAATGTTTGCATGGGGCTTTTTCAACAAGATTTTCGTAAATATTGCATTTGCAATAAAACTATTCATTTACTATTCGACAAGGTCTTAATATCCATTAAATATAACTAATTTCCACGACATCATATCATTGCTTTTTGCAGTTCCGACTACCGCAGCGCTGTCAATGAATTTATTTTCAAGAAGAAGCAAAGCAAGTCGAGGACCAGCGCAATTAAAATAACGACTTCTGCAGCTACTGATACTCCATAGGATGATTTACAATGTATAAAAATAAGCAGAATACAAAAATTAAAACAAAATAAAAATATATTGGTGATTTTGAATTAGCGTGACCGACAGGCACACACGCACACGCACGGACAGACATACGGTTTTGGTTCTAACAGTAATCTAGATATTCTCTCAGATGTCGAGATTTGTTTCTGTATCGAAAAGGTTGCGTAGTTGATCTCACAAAATGCTTGATCATGTTCATCTCCACGCTCTGCCCATTAGTGTTGTTATTCCGAGTCACTCGGCACTCGTGAGTGAGAATAACAAAAACACTCGCAAGTGTTTTTGTTGTTTTCACTCGCGAGTGTTTACCAATCCGAGTGGGCCGAAAACAACTAGGTGAGGGGCGAGTGCTCGCCAAGTCACACTCGAACATAACAACATTACTGCCCATCTCTCAGCGATGATCGTACCTTTTTGATGGTGAGGTTGAGTCCTCTCATCACTGGATGCTTCGGCTTCTGTGGGTAACTGAAGTCGACGCCCTCGAAGGTGACGTCACCTGATATTTCCTGCAAATGAACAATGATACAGTGCCGCAGAATCTCCGCCCGCCCCAACGAAACCGTTACGGCGAGTCGCCGTGACGGTTTCGTTGGGGAGGAGATTCTGCGGTACTGTAGCTAGTAGAGATGACCGTTCGGAAAGTCGAAAATGAACAGATCAAAGGGGTTCCGGGTCGATTCGGAAAAGAATTGATGAGAGCCGTCTCCGATATGTCATCACTAGTTCTCTCCTCTCTCTCCTCTTGATTACCACTTGCTACCCCTTGCTCGAGTCTCCTGTCGCCGGCTCTCTCAGTGCGACGGCGAACACTGATCCAGCTGCGGATTTGGCCTGTATTTCGTATATATTCATCTAATTTTGGCTCACAACTTACTATTTTTTCTCAGATTTTTCGAAATGTTTTATTAAAATATGCTAGTATGGCATAGCAGGTAACGTACTTTGACGATATCGGGAATGTTCGGAGCGGCGTGCATGAGGGCCTCGCAAGCGATCACGATTGCATTGATCGCGCTGAGAAAGAATAGAACATTCTTGGGGATGAAGCTTATTTTCAGAAAATTAATGTTTCTGG
Source organism: Pristionchus entomophagus (assembly GCA_036245825.1). Classification (NCBI taxonomy): domain Eukaryota; kingdom Metazoa; phylum Nematoda; class Chromadorea; order Rhabditida; family Neodiplogasteridae; genus Pristionchus; species Pristionchus entomophagus. The sequence continues at coordinate 31,661,769 of BTSX01000006.1, forward strand.
TCGTTTCCTCAACACATGGAAAACAATTTAAGTGAAGGGTTACATGAATAAGGGAGTGGGACTCGTCAGCCCTATAGATATCAGATGATTTCCTTGAGCGAAATAGAGTGTATAGATGAGGAAATTGGTGGATTGCGTGATGGCGAAGTGAAGGGCCTCGTAGATACCTGAGAATTGTTCTCTATTATGCTTTGGAATTTCAACGGTACGCCGATAGTTAAAACTCGCAGAAATTTTCACCTCTTTCGAGGCAGCCCATTTGGATACCAGTCCTTTTACCTGTGTTATAAAGATTGAGCACAGAAGACTATCTAACAATGACAAACATCGAGAGAGACAATAGAATTGACAGAAGATTGTTTTGCCGTCACTGACCCTTGGAAAAATCCCGTCCTTGCTGTTGCTTCAGTGCCTTTTCGTACATCTCTAAGAACGACTTTTCTTGTGTCAGCAGTTGATTTGTGCGCACGTTGAAGATAGTCTCTGCTGCTAGCTGAATATTGCTCATTTCATGTAATACTCTGACCTAAACATACAAATATGACCTCATCCCCTCCTTAAGCGAAGCTATTGGGTTGAGGAATAAGTAACGCTCGTTTTTTCTCTCTGACTTTAGAACCCTCGTGCTCGCTCTTTTGTTGTTGCCGTCTGCCACCCTGTTTACACTGGAGAGAGGGCCCCTCGGGCATTCCACACATGTTTTCGATTCAATTCTCCCCAGTCTCCCAGGCGAGAATGCCGCACAATTCCGTCCCCGACCGAATTCACATTCGGAACGTGATGCTCTTTCTCTTTCTATCTGGCTTGAAACCGCCCGCCATTCATGAACAACTGGAGCAGGTTTACCCCACATATACCCCGCATGTAACCACCGTGAGAAAGTGGGTAGTCAAATTCGAGAAACACGACTTTTCCCTCGAAGATGAAGACCGACCTGGTCGTCCCATGGAGTTGGACCTCGATCGATTGCGTTCTGAGGTGGAGGCTGACCCGTATCTCACTACGCGCGATCTTGCTGACTTCCTTGGGGTCGACCAAAAAACTGCCGTGAATGGACTTCACGCGATTGGAAAGAAGTGGAAACTCGGGAGATGGATCCCCCATGACCTGACCGGCTATGACAAGGATCGCCGAGTGGACATGGCTTCGACTCTTCTCACTCTGCATCGCCGGTTTGATTGGCTGGACAATGTCATCACAGGTGATGAAAAGTGGGTGCTCTACGACAACCATGAGCGCATGAGACAGTGGGTCGGAGAGGACCAAAAGCCAGCAGATGTCCCCAAACCCGATTTGCACCCCAAAAAAGTGATGTTGTGCATCTGGTGGTCACGGCAGAGGTCTACACTCTTCAGCTACGGAAGCTGAGACTCGCTGTCGAACAAACACGCGGGAAGGACGCTCGAATCTACTTTCAGCACGACAACGCCCGCCCGCATGTCGCAAGAAAGACCAAGGCTGAGCTGGCGGGCTATGGCTTGACTGTCCTCCCCCACCCTCCCTACTCACCCGACCTTGCCCCCTCCGATTACCACCTCTTCTCAGACCTCCAGCGTTTCCTCAAGGGACAGAGCTTCAAAGACCGAGCCACTATCCAGACCGTACTGACCAACTATTTCAAGAACCAGCCCCTGTCCTTCTATCACGAGGGCATCCACAAGCTGCCTGGTAGATGGCAGAAGGTCATCGATGCGCATGGAGAATATTTTTAGATTCTATCGTGCTTTGTAAAGTTTTTATGATAAAGTGAAAAAAAATTCAAAAACGAGCGTTACTTATTCCTCAACCCGATACTACCATGCAGAGCTACTGTCTTGAGGAGAGGATATATCAAAGATAATCAAAATCATTCCGAGGAGAGCAGCTTGTTCAACGTCTCACCCTTCCCGCTTCGTCCTCCTTCACCATAAGCAGGTTCAGCTGGTGTATCCGATACGCAAGGACGAACATCGTCGTGAGGATGGAGAGCACGAAGAGGAGACCGAGCAGACCGATTGGCCAGCACAAACTGAATGTAGTAATGTTGAATCGGACCCCGACTCTCCTCTATTCGCGTGATTTCTAATTTCTCTGTACGACGAGAGACAACGTGTTTCAAGGAGAGGCTGTTTGTCATCCCTGTTGTGGGGTTCAACAGCCCCTACTTCTCGTCTGCTTTACATTTCAATCTTCCAATCTATACGCTTGCACACTTCTGCATTATACAAAACTGGACGCCCTGGGCGTCCCCGGGTGTCCCCCCATGTCCCCTGGCCTTATCATGCCTCGAGGGAGCAATAAACCAAATTGAATTTTTGAAAGCCGGGTAGAGGCGATACTGAGGTATCGATTCATGTCTACATATTCAGATAGTTCTGAGATTTCGACTTTTTGACCACAAAATGAAAATGTCATGAAAAAGTTGAAAATTATTTATTTCAAAATAATCTAACTATAAGTGATTCTGGTACATTTTTGCACGAGGAATCCGAATTTCACAAATCGAATGTGGTTTAGTACTTCCCCGAGGCGTGATAAGGCCAGGGGACACGGGGGACACCCGGGGACACCCGGGGCGTCCTGTTTTCACATTGGGACCTGACCGGACTGTATATCAAGGGAGTCATACCGCCTGCATATTGGGAACGTCGGTGGCGAGTCTCGCGATCAGCTGGCCTCCAGTGTGCGCGGGTTCGTCGAAGTAGGCGGCGTCCTGCACCGAATGTCTGGTTACTATAGAAAGGGTACGGTACCTGGTACAGTATCGATCGGAGGGACATGATGCGGAACTTGAGCTGAAGCTTCTCTGCGAGATAGGATTTGAGCGAACTCTGGAATTTTTTTAATCAGTTCGATTGAATGAGCCTGAAGGGGGGGGGGTAATATGATCGGTAATGATCAATGACAATTGATTTCACTATGTAGAGTTCAAACTACGGGTCGCCGTCTCTTTATTTCGAACAATTTATCCATCTGCCGAGGGGCAAGAGAGTGTGCCAATTGAGAAAACTGACCTGTATTTGGAACTCTATCAATATTAAAGCGAGATCGAGAAGATAGTGCCGGGAATCGGTCCGATCTCTTATTTTGTAGATATTATAATCGGCTCACCGACCACAGCCGACATATCAGACTAATGACTCCGACTGCGATGAACCAAATAATCGCCTTGCTGAGGGTATCCATCATCGTCTTTTGCCCTTTGAATGCCTGAATTGAGAGTAGGTTTGCGGCGGTTTGTTATGCATCAGAAAATTTTGCGCAATAATATAGTTTTGGATCGATCAGAGTAAGATCGCACCTCGAATATGTATCCAATGAGCAACGCTAGCGCCGGCAGGTCTATTCCTCGAATGCAAGCAGAGAGAAACGCAGCCACCATCCAGTGGTAGTCGCCCTGCAAATCATCTACCAAACCACCCTGGTTACTTATCAATAAAAATAAATCTCAATATGTTTGTTATAGATTCTTCCAACACCTACGAAGCAATAATAATACCTTCGCGTGCTTGAGCACCGTAAGCAGACCTCCGCGAGTGATCTCCTCCTGCATGGATTTGAATAATCTATTAAGCTTACTATTAAAAATGAAACCGACATTTCGGCTGTCGGCCTCCCCACCTTTAGCCGTCCCTTCTGAAGTGACGCGAGATTAGATTGATGAACTGGAAGTATAGATCGTCAAGCATCTGTGATTGAATAGTCGAGAGACTAACAGAGCCTGAGATCAGGTAATACTATACGAAGGATGGCCTGCGGCACTTATAGTGTGTGCAATATATGGTCTAACCGCATCGAGTCCATTGCACCTCTCCAGAACGCATCAGCTCCTGATAAGCCTCTCGAACGTGATGTGATGGGCCTTGGCACTACATCCACGTATTCATCTCTGAAATGGCAATACAGAAATTGGGGAAACTAATAATATTGAATACAGTTTGTTGATGAACTCACTCCAGTGGAATATCCTCCTCGATGCTTTCGTCACTGTCACTATCCTCTTCCTCCTCTTCCTCCTTGATGAACTGCTGAGCCTTGACCAGTTGGTGGTACTTTCCACCCAACTGCACTAGTTCCTCGTGGGTTCCACTCTCGGCGACGCGGCTCTGGATTGGAATCACTCTTGCTTGGGGAATTTCAACAAATCGTTTGGCCGAAAAACAGCGTGGGGAAAGCTGTTTGTCGGCAGAGCATATTCCCCTACGCTGTTTTTCTGACAAACGGTTTGTCCAGGTTCATGCATACGGCCTCTGGCGATCTTTTTTTTTAAAAATAAATAAAAACTGTGATCATGTAGAGCCCCCTTACATCTTCAATGTACACAATCTTGTCGGCGTCTTTGATCGTAGACAGTCGATGGGCGATCACGATGGTGGCCCGGCCTTTCGACGCCTTGTTCAGAGCTTCCTGAGAGGAATTATCTCATTTTCTTAGTTCTCCTTCAGAATTTTGTCTCTAATACCTTGATCTCCATTGGGACCGCATGAAAAATGACTTTAGCTCTACTTTAGCTCTATTATCTTCGTGATATACCTGAACCACCGCCTCGGACTGTGCGTCTAGCGCCGAAGTTGCCTCGTCGAGTAGTAGGACCTAAAATAAGCGAAATATCTGATGCAATCACGGGGATTGGCACCTTGGGATCTCTGGCCAGCGTTGTCGCTATGGCTACTCGTTGCTTCTGTCCTCCTGACAGTTGCACACCACCTTCGCCGATGAGCGTTTCGTAACCCTGAAATTCACTTTAAGTTAGGTCAAGTCTCATTACGATATGCGTTTGAGTTAGGGCCAACAAGTTAGCATGTGAGCAATCGAATGTGCTCAAAAGGTGGTCCTTATTACTGTAGATTCTGACTCGATATCAGGACCATTTTGATATCATGATCGCGATTCATAGTCAGCCTCACCTGTGGCAGTTTCTCGATGAAATCGTGAGCATTGGCCATCTCGCAGACGTGAATCATCTGTTCTCTGGTGATCTCGGCAGCCCCAAGTCGCAGATTATCAGCGATAGTAGCGTTGAAGAGCACTGGTTCCTGAGCGTTTCTCAATTAAATCAAAAGGCGTTTTGAGAGCGAGAACATGTGAATGGAGAAAGACACCGCGAGAGGGCACGTGAAAGAGTATGAGACTGGTCTCATGACGAACATTTCTTGGCAGATTTGCCAATAAAATGTGAAACAACACGTTTTGATAGCGGGGGTATGTACCTGTTGGATGACTCCGATGACGTTCCTGAGGTACGCCAGATTCAGGCTGCGCACGTCGTGACCGTCGATTAGCACCTGAGAAAAGCATTATTTTGATCCTACAAAACTAATTAACATTAATTTTTGTTGTAAGTATAGATAAGCTCACCCTTCCGCTCACCGGCGCGTACAGCCGAGTCAGCAGTCCAATCGCCGTCGATTTTCCGCAGCCACTTTTAATTATTCATGTGTTAAAATACGCAACAATATTTGTTCACCTTTTCCCAACGAGTACAGTCTGACCGGGCTCGACGGTGAGATTGAGGCCAGAGAGAACCTGAAGTTTCGTGTTAACATGATGTTTCAAAACGACGAAAGAATTTATAGACAGAGGGCTGCCTATGCTACGGAAGATAGAGTTTACCTTCGTCTCCTTCCTGTTCGTGTAGCGGAAGAGGACGTTTTCGAACATAACTCGGCCCTGCAATTGGAAATATACAGATAATCAGGCAAATGGATTCTGCGAATTTATCATCGAACCTCCAATCCAGAAGGCCTCGCCCCATCCTCTACGCCGACGTCGACCTTGGGCTTCTGAATGAAACAATCTGGGTTGATGGCAAGAGCGATGGCAAGATTCAATCAGACAATTGCCCAAGAATGGCCCATAATGCTTTCAGCATGCAAACTCTACAAAAAAATGCGTTAGACAACGAAGCGATAAGTACAACACCCTCTGACACCGCGAAAGTTTAAAAAAACCCGATCGATGATCTGATAAATCTGTGCCGCGGCTGCTCTCGCATTCAGCAGAACGACCGGATGGGGAGAGATCAAGCCGAGGAAGTAAGCACCTGAGGAAATTTAGCAATGTACTCGATGAATCCTGCACAATATGACATATTTTCCGAAAAAAGTGATGTTAGTGCACGTTTTCCGGATTAATAAGCGGAAGATTATGAAATTAGTCAAATTACCGGAAGACTCACCCAGCATCATTATCATGACCACAGCAAAGACAGTGCCCGGGTCTTGGACGATGCTCACTGATAGGAGGTATCCACCGTACCTGATGTTTCAATCTTTCAAACAACATTGGAAATATCAAAATTGTAACGCTTTATTTCGAAATTTTAACGAATCCGAAATGAACGAATCTCACAGCAACGAATCCGAAATGAACGAATCTCACAGCCATGGTATGTGTAGAGAATGAGGTTGAAGACGCCGCCGAATAGCCCGATCCAGAATCCCTTCCGCACCGCGAAGCCCTGGCTGTCGGTGAGCTTGTCTGCGTATCTGAGACATGTTTGGGATCAGCAAGTGTTCGGCAATCGGTTAGTTGAGGACAACTTACGCCGCTAGGACAACTTTCGTTGCTGAATCTGCAGGGGTTTATTGGGCACTGCGAAAGTCAATATCCTTCCCATGGGTATCAACGCCGCGGTCGACCTTTTTGAGCCATGTATCCCTTTTTTAGTCGTTCATTGATTCCGAAGCGGTAGCGGCCAGTGTTGGACAGGTATGTCCTCACCTTTTGACCATCTCCCAGAATTGCCTGGAAGGGAGGGGTGATTCAGGAGATGTTGTCATTTTGAGGGTGTACACCATCAAAGATACCTCCTCGGCGACCGATCCAGCCGCTCCGACCGCAGCCATCTGTCGTACTGCGACTCCTGTCGCTTTCTGAATAAAGAAAATGAAAGACAAAATAGCTTCTATTTTTTAAAAGTCAAAAACGGTTGTCTAGGAAGTGGTTTTTTTTCTATTCCCTCTTATTCCTCTAGACAGTTTTCCTAATCTTCCCTTTCCCGAACCTTTTTAAAATTATAATTTGGCAATTATGCCGTGGGAATCTATCAGAAAATACGTGTCATCGCTAGTGGAATTTTACCCTGGCCATGAGCGCCATTGTAAGACAGCAGAGGGGCGCCACTCCGCTCATCATCAGCGCCAGTCGCCACTCGATGGCGAAGGCGATGGCCGTCGCACTGATCAGCATCGAGAATCCCCTGAAATATTGAATTTAGATAAAAAAAATAATGAAACAGGGAACTCCATGGGAAATTACAGGATCATGTTTCTCTGACCGCGACGATATTAGCCACGGAGACATGCCTAGATGGCTTCAGATTGTCAATCCCTTTTTTTTTTGCACTTACCGAATGAGCAGTCCAAGTTTGTCGCCGATCCCCTCGTGAATGCGCGTCATGTTGCTGTAAACAAATTATAATAAGTTCAGATAAAATATTTCGGTTATTGTTTCAGTTTTTGCTTTTGGCCGCGACTCACTCATTCAACTTCGCCAGGAGATCGCCCGACTGCTGGCTGTCGAACCAACTTGCGTCAATTTATCTACGGAATCAGAAGTGCAGGAACGACTGGGTGATTGCAGAGAAAGGAAGAAATTGAACTTGACATCTCGCTTATTTTCGGGAGAAGTATCAATTCTTCGTTCGCTTTACTCTACTGAAAGTTTTAATCTGTAATGTTTGGTATATTTGTGGTTTCACGGCAAATACATGTGCGACAGTGTTGCAGAATGATGATGAGGAAAGGAGGATACCGTAGCAGGGCATTCTTGAATTCTCGTCGCAATCGGAGAATGAGCCGGGTGCAGACCCCGTGGAAGCAGAAATACTGCAAATTAGTTTTAAAAAATATGACTTGAGTTTGTGGCAGGAGAGGGTATTGAGTTGGTGTCCACAATCAGAAAAAAGTGATGCTGGAGTACATAAAGATGCTTGATTTGCGGTTTTTTTTCTCGAAAACTCACTTGCGACTTCTGTCTTCGCATTGCTGTCAGTTTTATGATAAGAATTAGCAGATGGAACAAACCTGCACCAGATGAATGACCAGCACTGCTGCACTCATGCCTATGAGGATGAACACATTCTCGTATGCGGCGGAGCGAAATTCGTCGATATTCGGAGTCTGTTTGATCAGGACAGTGGCGAGCCGACCTGATCAATATTTTAATAATTAGAAGAAGCAAAACCCAATTGGATCATTCATTTTGGCATACTCGTTCATATTATATAAGACGATTAATTACACTAATTTTGGAATAGGGATCGCGCAGAATCCATCCGCGATACGCGACAAAAAGTGACTCACCGCCGATGATAAGCCGATGAAAGGCTGGGCGATCCCGGAAAGAATCGCGCACACGCAACCGACGGAGAAGCAAAATCGATCGTAGAGTGATGCGAATCTCATCTAAAATTGATCTTTTGGCTTACTCTGTGATACAGTAATCAGATGACCTAAAAACGAATCAATTTCCAAGGTCCCCAGAGTGTGACTGGCTTGATCGCGATTTTCCTGCTGTTGAGATCCCCACGGCAGAGGAGAACATTGGTGAGCTGAAGGATAGGTCCAAAACAATTTATCAGGTGCTTCAATTACAATTATCAAGTGATTTCGGCTTCATTGGACATTTTGAGCTAAAAAAAAAGAATAATACCTTCTCCATCGTGGAAAATTCGTGCGTGTATGGATCATCGTGATCCATGACATCTTCGCTCGATTCCTCGACCTAAAAACACACAGAAAATGGTGTATTGTTGAGAAGTGCTTTCGGATGCACCCCACGCACACTTTTGTGCACCAATTGAATATGTGTTTGTACGTGGAGCCCCCACGAGCACTTCTGGGTAATAGCAATACGACGTATCCAGTATGAGGAATTGAGCATTTTGGAAGTGGATTATTTCAACGAACCTTCTTTTCTCTCCATGCATCTCCGCGTAATTGGTCATCCGGCGACGAAACCTTCTTTGAAGGCATCTGAAGGGGTATTATCAATGTTTCTGCATGAAGAGAGTGGAGTTTGCTCTGGAGATGGAAAATCGGCGTCTTTTGACGGCGAAAACTACCAAAATACGTGTAAACCTTTGAATTGAATCATCTGGAAGGGAGAGAATATCGGATCATGTCATCTCCGATAACATCGCGGAAATTTCGCCGATTCAGCATCGTGAAAATGCACGTTTACTGTAGTTTCCTCCGTTGTAGGTTATAAACAAATTCTTCAAAAGTATGCGATCAGTTATTTTCATATCTTTTTTGCTTTGTTGCAGTGAGCGACATCAAATCATTGATGACAAGCTGGACGTCCACATTGGTGTGAATTCAGTGTGCATAGTAAATCCAGTGTGATCACTGGCCTAGCTGTGTTCTCCCGAAAGTGTCGAAGTCGGGATGTGCCCTTAGTATACCCATCTAGTTTGAATTGTACGTTGAAAGTAAGATCTATGATCTGAAAGCTAGATCGTGGAAAATAGTATGGAGCTATCAACATCTCTAGAGATACCAACACTTCTATTTATTGCAATATAAACTCCTTAAAATATCATTCCTGGAGAAAAATTTCTTGAAGAGGCAGATTTGTCTACTCTGCGCTAGAACGGCACACAATCTCGCTTCCCCCTGCTCGATTCTTTGCCAACTATCATATTTCAGCTGATGCAAAAACCACACATTGGCCTCTAATCACTTTTGCTGTCGGCCCATGTAGTATAGTGGTTAGTACTCCACGTTGTGGCCGTGGCGACGCTGGTTCGATTCCAGCCATGGGCAACTCTTTTTGCATTATTTGCTCGGAATTGTGGATATGTACGTGTCGTTATGAGGCCGTTTGCCTTATAGTCGAACAATCTCCGGCACAGTGATTTTTTGAAAATCTGCGAAAATGGGTTTTCGAGGGTGCTGATTATCATAGGCTATTTCATTTTGCACTAACTCGTCCGGTTGAGCCAGGCTGCATCTAGGCTAGAACATGTTTTCGCGTAAAAGTTCGGAGCCGGTTAACCGAATGATTTGAAAATGTGCAGGGCAGTGCACAGCAATGGAAGCTTTTAAAATATTTTTTTTCTTTCATCATTTGCAATAAGCTCAGCAAGACTCCGCAATCGCATAACGGTAGCTCACATAGTACCAGAAATTATGCTTTCCTGATCTGAATAGATTGACCTGCAAAACCAAAAGAGTTAGCCCCATGCTTGAGAAGGAATACCACACCTCTTCTTCATTAGTACGATCTTTGATTTGAATTTCTTCATTTTTCTTTCTCTTCTGACAGTGGAGCTAAATACTTGAAATGTTCACAGTAGCTTGAAAATGTCGAGAGATATCAAGAAAAAAATCATCAACCTCCTAAGTCGTTCTCAATTTCGAAGAAAATATTTCGTAGGACAGACTTTATTTCGAGGACAGATTTGCAATAACCCCCTCCCCCCAACTATGGCAGGGGATGCTGAAACCCCTTCCAATTTATTTCCTCGCTCCTCTCATTCGAAGTATCAAGTCTTCGCTATGCAAATCGTACGAACAAGAGTTCCCTCCCTTCCATCCCCTCTCATTCCTCCATTCTCCCTCTTCAACGCTTCGATGAGCGGTCGCCGCGACCTTCCCGCCAGTCCGGCCTCGGTGGAGCCAAGTAAGTTATCTGATTCCTATTACCGTTTGCGGTCAAGGGATTACGGTTTTTAAGAGCCACCGTATGTGAGTCGTGCGCTAGCCAATCGGGTTCCTGGAACCATAGTCACTGGCAGTTAGGCAGATAGTTGGCCTCTAGTGTGTCTGACGATGTTTGATCTTTGATTTCTGCCGCTCGCCTCTAGGTTGATCTTTGATCTCTGCCGCTCGCCCATATGTTGATCTTTGATCTGTCCTACGGTAATCTCTGATCTTTGAATGGTCAGAGATCAAAGATCATTATTCGATTCTCTCAGCATGCGCCTATCTCTGGCTCCTGTGGCTCGCCATTCTCGTCTACAAAACGATGTTCCTCCTGACTATCTTCATGACCCTGGCACAAGCCATGTCCGGATTCATCGAAAAGTACAGTAACCGAACCCGTCTACCGTAATCTAGAATGGAATTTAAGCTGCTTTCCGATCATGGGCCTGTTTATCGTGATTCACATCGGCAAGGAGATCGGTCTTTTCAACCTTCACGTCCTCTTCATCTATGTAAGTTTGATCTTTGATCTTTCGATTAATCTTTGATCTTTCGATTGATCTTTGATCTTCCGATTGATCTTTGATCTCTTCAGACTCACCGAGGCATCACTTTCTACCAATGGATCCCAATGAAGACTGGAGAGTTCTATCTGAATCTGTCTGAAACGAAGCATCCGAAGGACCATTTGCACCAGAAATTGGAGGGAATTGAGTCTACCAATGAGAAATACTCAAAAGTTCCACTGTTTGAAGAAGATCACGAAGAAGATTTCGCACCGAAGGGAGAGCAATTCATTAAGAAGACTTGCATTGAAGGATGAATACCATCTTGATCTATCATAAACACAGTAAGCTAATGTCATCAGACGTGATAAAAATATTGTATTCCTCGTTGATCTTTGATCTCTGATCATTGCATCCATACAGCATTTTTTTCATTGAAGCTGATCAGAAATATTGAAATCATCTGAAGTGACCATTAAATTCCGTTCGTACTCTTACAAGTTCATTACCAGTTCATTGTAATATTTCAATTTGCCCTTTCTCCAACCAGACTGAGTCAATAAGAATGCTAATTGTTAGCTTAGCATGAATTTATTCCATACTGCTCAGCTATTAGCAACCGGTATAGTATACCGATGATTCATTAGTAGTTGAGTTTATTGATAACGATACAACCGAAATTGGCGCAAATCTGGAAAACATTTAATCAATATCACAAATAGATTTTCCAATACTTGTTTTCACTGATACAGACAATAACATGAATTATGCTCTACTTATTCAAACGCATATTCATTCTGAGAAAATACACAAAAAAAACAGAAACAACAGAGTCATGGGGCGGGCCTGAAAAGGAATACAACACCCCAATCGCCCTTCTTCATTAGTACGATAGGAGGGGATATATACAAATAATAGTTCATACAGTACTTCCAGTGTGATGATTCGAAAAGCCGTTCTGGGCACACGTGTTTTTCATTGTCAGTGTCTTTCGGATGAGAACCAATCAGTCAAAAATAAAAGCCTCTGGAAACAATAATTGTGCCAGCTGCTCGGTAGCTGGTTTGAGTTTTAATCGGCCGCAACGCGACTGCATTGCGATATGGGAGGAATATGATTTGGCGTCTCAAGCATTTTTGACACAATTTGAATACCACAACTTTCTTTTTCGCGTTGTGCTTGATAAAAACTTAATATTTTCATGCAACTCAATTTGTAAATGTGTTTTACATAATTATTGATTTTGTATATTTTCAGATTTGATGATGAATTCATTATATTCGTTCTGGCTTTTCCAATTGGCTGGCGTATCTAGAAACACTGTCGCAGTTAATGCACCCTGTTATTTAACGCGATCTGTAAGTGCATTGTCAGTATTGACCCTTTCAGTTCCTGATATCTCGTAAAAAAACGTGATTTACAATGTTTGGAAAAGATCGGCAATTCAGGAAATTACGTTACAACCAGTGACAGATTATGGCCTCTGCTAGTGTGTTATAAAAATTTTAATTTCAGATACTATTCTTCGGTCTCAGTTCAGTTACTATGCTATACTATTTTGATGATACATCGATGAAATTAGTTATTAATTAATGAAATGTTTATAAAATTTTCGCTTATTTTCAGTATAGAAGAAGTTCACTTGACTACAATATGAAGCTAAGTAGAAGGCAAATGATACAGGTACACTATCCTCCATAAGTCGCCGCTCACTTTTTCATTCTTTCATAACCTTAAACTCATGATATATTGATTGGTCAATCTTTGATATGTCATAGCACATCCATCGAGTGTTAGGGATATGCCATTGGTATATCACAGAACGCCCTGGTTGTTGCGTAGTGATGACGCAATCAAGCAGTATTTTTTTCAAACAATCAAAATTCTTACATGGATTTTTCCTCAGCCTTCCTACTCGGTGTGATGATAAAAGGCCTCAATAACTTTTTGATGAAAATATGCACTCATGGGAGGATGATGTACAGTGGCTTTAGACTGTCTCAAAGTAGGGTCCCGAAAAAATGTATTTTTCGTTCACAGACGTGCTAGAGACTCGTTCGAAAGCTCAAAATGATCCATATCACAATGCCTGATGATTCCCAAAGTTTGGTAACGATACTTCTTAATTTGCCCTCAGGGCACGGAGAAAACGAATTTTTCACTTTTTCACATGACCCTCTAATTTGGATGTTTACAGTTCTGAGGGTGATTTTCGTTCAAATGTCATTCCAATACACGATGGTAGCCTATCCATGGATTATACGATTCCGAACTTTTTAGAGCATTTGGATAACTTTCCCGCCTGCGGTTACCTAAAATCAGTGGTCAATCTATTTTCAATCCCAAAAAATGACCATGACAAATTTTTTTTAAAATTTTTTTGGTATATCTTTGTGTACTGAATCCGAATTTCGATATGAGTGCCCATGATATCATCAATTTGAAAAGTTAAAATTCATTATGTCGAAAAATAGCCGATTTTGAAATTAGCTTGACTTCTGATTTTAGGTTGCCGCGGGCGGGAAAGTTATCCAAATGCTCTAAAAAGTTGGGAAATAGTATATATTCTGTGGATATGCTACCATCGTGTATTGGAATGACCTTTGAACGAAAATCACCCTCAGAACTGTACACATCCAAATTAGAGGGTCATGTGAAAAAGTGAAAAATTCGTTTTCTCCGTGCCCTGAGGGCAAATTAAGAAGTATCGTTACCAAACTTTGGGGATCATCAGGCATTGTGGTAAGGATCATTTTGAGCTTTCGAACGAGTCTCTAGCACGTCTGTGAACGAAAAATACATTTTTTCGGGACCCTACTTTGAGTCGGTCTAAAGCCACTGTACATCATCCTCCCATGAGTACATATTTTCATCAAATAGGTATTGAGGCCTTCTATTATCACACCGAGTAGGAACACTGAGAGATGACATATCAAAGATTGACCCATTAATCTATCTTGAGTCGAAATTTATGAAAGAATGAAAAATTGAGCGGTGACTTATGGATGATACTGTATGTATGATATTATTTTCTCTCGAACTATTGTCGATAAGGAATAAATAGATGACGATGAGTCCTCACCGAAGTAATTGGGTCTCGAATTTCGATTGACTCGTTTGACTCTCGATTAACTCTAGATAAATTATTTCGCATTGAATAAAATGATGCTCGGATACTTCGAGCAGAGCATAATACGCATAATAACAGCATCCAACAGAAAGCTGATAATAAACATGAATACATTGTCTGCAATCAGACTGAGAAAAGTGCTGAAGAAGTGATGATTGATCATTTCTGACTGGATCCACTGCAAGAAAGAACATCACGCAATCAACACTATTAAATATAATTTTAAAATATATTATGCGTATTATGCTCTGCTCGAAGTATCCGAGCATCATTTTATTCAATGCGAAATAATTTATCTAGAGTTAATCGAGAGTCAAACGAGTCAATCGAAATTCGAGACCCAATTACTTCGGTGAGGACTCATCGTCATCTATTTATTCCTTATCGACAATAGTTCGAGAGAAAATAATATCATACATACAGTATCATCCATAAGTCACCGCTCAATTTTTCATTCTTTCATAAATTTCGACTCAAGATAGATTAATGGGTCAATCTTTGATATGTCATCTCTCAGTGTTCCTACTCGGTGTGATAATAGAAGGCCTAAATACCTATTTGATGAAAATATGTACTCATGGGAGGATGATGTACAGTGGCTTTAGACCGACTCAAAGTAGGGTCCCGAAAAAATGTATTTTTCGTTCACAGACGTGCTAGAGACTCGTTCGAAAGCTCAAAATGATCCTTACCACAATGCCTGATGATCCCCAAAGTTTGGTAACGATACTTCTTAATTTGCCCTCAGGGCACGGAGAAAACGAATTTTTCACTTTTTCACATGACCCTCTAATTTGGATGTGTACAGTTCTGAGGGTGATTTTCGTTCAAAGGTCATTCCAATACACGATGGTAGCATATCCACAGAATATATACTATTTCCCAACTTTTTAGAGCATTTGGATAACTTTCCCGCCCGCGGCAACCTAAAATCAGAGGTCAAGCTAATTTCAAAATCGGCTATTTTTCGACATAATGAATTTTAACTTTTCAAATTGATGATATCATGGGCACTCATATCGAAATTCGGATTCAGTCTGGTTCCGAATTTCTATATGAGAGCCCATGATATCATAAATAAAAGAAAGTTAAAATTCATTATGTCAAAAAATAGCCGATTTTAAAAATCCATTGACCTCGGATTTTCGATTGCCGGGAAAGTTATCCAAATACTCTAAAAAGCTGGGAATCGTATATTCCATGGATTTGCAACTAACTTGTCCAGGAAATACTTTTGAACAAAAATCGGCCTTGGAACTATGATCATCAAATTAGGGAGAAAAAAATATGCAAAAGTGAAAAATTCGTGCCCTGAGGGCAACTTAAGAGCTATCGTTATCAAACTTTGTGGACCATCAGGAAATGTGGTATGGATCATATTGAGCTTTTTTGAGCAGGTTTCTATTAGGGTGTCCCAAAAGTCTTGTCGCCGTTTTTCTTTTTATTATTTCAAGAGAACCGTAGGTCGCAATATCTCTCACTTGTTGTTAATAAGTACAAGTACTCCTGCACTAATTTATTCGACTTCGATTAGATCATGAGATTGCCTAATGGTGAAACAATAATATAAAATGTATGTTTTTCGACCTTGTTTTAAAATATTCATAAAACAGAGGCGGTTGACATTCCGAAGCCCAAACAAATACCATAGTAGTAGTAGGAATCAGACTTTTAAATGCAATTTTCGAACTAAAAATATCGCTTGAGAACTCAGAAATAATCAAGAATATGTGAAAATCATGACCATTTTTCAGGTCGATTTTTGAGTTATCTATTTTTACCCCCTTCGATTGCGCTCTAATGTTAATTTTTCAACGTTTTGATTTATTTGTAGATATTTTGATCGATATCCGGAATCAAATTCGAAAATTTTTAGAATAATGTGTGGGAAATGGCAAGTTTCATAGTGATGATGCAATTCGAGAAGGGAAGTCGGAATGGTGCGCATATTGAGTATAGATCACTTCCTATTTGTGGCAAACATTAAACTGATTTTTATCTATTCAAAGAAGGAGAACGGATTTTTTGAACGAAAACTGAACGTGGGTGTTTTTAGTGTGGTCAGTTCTACATACCGTAGCTCCTCGGAATTGTAATGATTTCACTGGCTCAAGTATTGAAACAGAAAAAAAAAAAAAGTTAATTCATCAATCGCCTCCTTAGGTTGAATCTTCATGTTGTGGGCATTCTTAGTGTCATACTTCTCCTTCATCTTCTTTCTCTCAGCTTCCAGTTTGGTAACCACTACAGATCTGGTTTTCTCCATCATCCAACTCATTCTCCTCTTATACTGATCAACATCCATGTCTACTGTATACAACAGATTCTCTTTTGGAATTTGACTATTTGGCAGTCTGTCCTCTCGCCCATACATCAAGAATGATGGCGTCTCTCCAGTAGAACCATGCGGATTCGCATTGTAAGCATATACTGCAAATGAAAGTGCTTCTTCCCACTGATCATCCATCATTTTGATTCTCTTCATTATCTCAATAATCGTTCGATTGAATCGTTCGGTTAATCCATTTGCCCGACTGTGATACGAAAGGGTCAATCTCCAATTTCAGTCTATCATACTCCTCTCACAAATCTTCCAGCATGGCATGTTCAGTTCCTCTCACGACTTCATTCATCTGCACTTCTAGATATGATACTCTCTTTCTAGCCGCCTCATACTGCTCTTCCAGCTCAGCTACTCGCTCTTTATCTCCATCATCATGTTTCAATATCTCATCTATCTCCTTCTTATAGCGCGACTCTAGCTCCCTCAGCTCTCTCTTATTCTCTGTCTGTACTCAGGATGCTGTAAATTACAGCCTGTAATCAAGCAAAGTATAAATCTCGGTTTCGTAATTTAAAAATTCAACAACCTGCACAATAAGATAAATAAATCAGGTTGTAACGAATATCAATATAAAATAGACGTTGTATAGATTGATTTATTCGCGAAGTTGTCCGCTTTTACGCTCTACTCGACTCAGGGATTACGCCTCTGCCGGCTCTTTGGGTGGTTCATTCGTCTTTTGTGCTTCATCAATCAATGGTTGAGCATCGTCGCTTTTCTTGCATAACTTGCTCTTGACCTTTCCAAGCACGCTGCAAATTGCACATATATTGCGAAAAGATAGTAGTTTCAACAAACGGCAACCATTCAAAGGTTTCGGCAAAAATATGACTTGATTTAAATTGTACAGAGATGGACGCAGGTAGTAGCGGAAATATTAGTTTGTCCAGGGAACGAGCTAAATGCTCTATTTT
The DNA here is from genome assembly GCA_036245825.1 of Pristionchus entomophagus. Classification (NCBI taxonomy): domain Eukaryota; kingdom Metazoa; phylum Nematoda; class Chromadorea; order Rhabditida; family Neodiplogasteridae; genus Pristionchus; species Pristionchus entomophagus. Next base: position 31,679,294 of record BTSX01000006.1, read on the forward strand.
CCATGTCAGTTAGCTCACATCATAGGCAGATTCTCGCCCTTCTTCACTCTGTAATAAACCGAGGCGACGGCGAAAATCACTGCCGAGATTGCGATGAAAACGAGCAGAATGTAGAAAGCACCGAGGAATCTTTGACCGACGGAGGGAGAGAAGGGAGAAGAACTGCCTCGGGCTGGAAAGTATTATGTTAGACGCTCGAAGAGCGAAAATATTGTCAGTGTTCAGGGAAAGGCTAGCGATACTATTGCATCATCTGATGCGGAATGAATGTCTATGGATTTAAAACCCATTCTCTGTACTAGCGCAGTGATTTGAGCCGAATAGTGCACAACTCCTTCAAAATGGTCACCCGAAGCTCATACTTGGGGAATTGAACCATCAGGGAAGACAAAAACTTTATTTGGAAAAAATTTTCTGTTTTGACATACTTTATCGATTTTTTCAAAGTTTGGGTTTTTTTTTTCGTGTCATATATCATTTGAAAGAGCGTGGAAAGTTATGAATCAAGAAAATTGTAGATTTCTGTCCGCTATAACTCGAGAAATGTCTCAAAGTTTGCATTTTTTCGGTATTTATTCGAAAAATCGTTCCGGCCCACCACTATCCAAGGGGCGCCTGGTTCCAGGACTGTCATAGTATGTGCAGTTTTTATCGGAGAACAACATGAAATGCTAAAATGCCGATATTTTTGTCGCCCCGATACCGTAATCTTCATATGTTCATGCCCTACTCGGATAATTTTTGGAGTTTTTCAAGCATAACTTTTTTATTTCACGGTTTCATGAGCGCTCATATCGAAATTCGGAATCAGCATGCAAAAATACACCAGAATTTCCTATAGACATTTCATTTCGAGATGAAATTTTTTTCGACTTTGATTACGGTATCGGGGCGACAAAAATATCGGCATTTTAGCATTTCATATTGTTCTCCGATAAAAACTGCACATACTATGACAGTCCTGGAACCAGGCGCCCCTTGGATAGTGGTGGGCCGGAACAACTTTTCGAAAAAAATACCGAAAAAATGCAAACTTTGAGACATTTCTCGAGTTATAGTGGATAGAAATCTACAATTTTCTTGATTCTGATATAAATTTTCACGCTCTTTCGAATGATATATGACACGATGCCGAAATCCAAACTTTGAAAAAATCGATAAAGTAGGTCAAAACAGAAAAAAAATTCCAAAAAAGGTTTTCATCTTTCCCTGATGGTTCAATTCCCCAAGTATGAGCTTCGGGTGACCATTTTGAAGGAGTTGTGCACCCCCTCCTGCAAAATAACAGAGAACGCGTTTTAAAGGAAAGGACCATGCACACCTCCATCTCTTCTATCATCTATCAAGTGATATCTATCAAGCGTATTTGAAAGTTTTTGTATTTAAAATTTTTTATAAACTCACCAAGGCTCAGGCAGAAAGTGCCTTCTTTATCACTATCGTAGCAAGGGGTGCGACAGCCGAGGGTTGTGCATATTTCTCCCTCTCCTGAATTTATTAGGGATTCCCCGTGACCTGATCAGGTCAGGTCACAAGGGAAACAATTTCAATCAGTTTTGATTCAATTACCTGATCAGGACAAAATACCTGAAAAGGGATACCCTAGAATTTATCAAACATTGTGCATCCATTTGATAGGTTCGGAACAGTTTCAGCAAACAAAGATGAATTATTCATTTACATTTTCGCATTTATCTCATTAAATAGGAAATGGTCAAGCTTCACGGAAACGATATGGAAATCGGTTGTTACAGAAAAATTGAGCATGGTGAGGAATGAGAAAACCCGTTTTCAAAAGTTGCCAAACTGAAAATTTAAGACCCGAAAATTGATATTAGGTGGTATTTTGGTCGATAGGTCAAAAAAAAAGACGTATTTTCGCTCGTAGAAATCGAATTTTTATACTAGAGCACATAAAAATGAGAAAGAAAAAAGTTATGATTTAAAAACCCAAGAAGTTGTAATTTTTCGAGCATAACTTTTTTCTTTCGCATTTTTGTGTGCTCTAGTATAAAAATTCGATTTCTACGAGCGAAAATACGTCAGGAAAACCGATAGGTGTGTGGTTCTGCGATTTTGACCTATGGACCAAAATACGACCTATTATCGATTTTCGGGTCTTAAATTTTCAGTTTGGCAACTTTTGAAAACGATTTTTCTCATTCCTCACCATGCTCAATCTTTCTATAACAACCGATTTCCATATCGCTTCCGTGAAGTTTGACCATTCCCTATTAAATGTATCATCGTTCATTGTTTATAATTGAGCGTTTCGAAACCATTTCGATAGGAGACTATCCAATGATAGTTCAACCCACCATTGCACTTATCACAAATCACGGAGTCGCGCAGAAGCTCCTCTCGAGAAACGCACTTGCTTTTCAGGCAGAACTGCAATGATCTTTGATCTTTTGCTTTAGTAAAAAAAAATTCTGTGAATATATCACCGAAATATTGAAGTCAAACACTAAGGTTTACTCGATCGTGTTTTGAGTGCGGTTATTTGATTTGATTCGACCATATCACCTTTCCATCGCCACTCGTTCCATCGTGCGTCATTCCCATGACATACTCCGGATCTGAGTTATCCTGGTACCTGTTAGCCAGCGCGAACTTGCACTCTTCCTGCAATAGTGTGAGAAAAAATGAAAGACAATTACGTCAAGATATTTTATTTTGGCACGTGAGGAAAGCAATGTGAAAATGAACGATGTGCTTCGGTATTTCAAGTAACGTGTATCACTAAATATGCAAAGTGAGTAAATAAGATTCTGAATCGGGGCTGTTGTAACGAGATATAGAGAACGAGAACCCACGAAATTCTTTCCGCCGGCCCAGGTCAACAATCCTGGGATAACTGGGTCCATATTGGTATTGGTACAATGGAGCCGCCCGCATTTTTTGTCTCTGAAACGACGGATCAGGTACTGTAAGCAACGAAATGAGCAGTTTTCGAAATTGACACTCTGCCAGATTTTCGAACCATCCTTTTCTACATTTTTTTCCACTTTCTCTACCGCTCTTTTGAGCTTAGGCACGAAGCTGAATCGACTAAGAAAAAATATTTTTTCAACGAAGACAACGCTCGAATATCCTATTTTAACTGGACTCGGTAATGCAAGAGGGCTCGTGGGAACTCAGACAAAATGCAACGGAGAAATAAGAAAAAAATAGTGAAATTTTGTCAAAATGATTATTTAAATTAGGCACATACCTGCAAATCCGACTAGTTGATACAATAGAACACGTGCTCAAGTCACAGCAGGAGCCTGGAAAAAAGTCGGCAAATGGTGCGGTGATAGTACGAGTTGGAAATGATGTTTCACAACCGACGTTTGGGAACCAAGAAGACAAAGAACAATGGAACTAATCCCTTTGTCCTCTTGGTTCCCAAACGTATGTTGTGAAACGTTATTTCCAATCCGTACCATCGCCGGCAAATCAAGATGGACACTGTAACGCATTTAGTACTAACCGAAAGCGCACAGTGCGTTGTCTCGAAACTTGCAAGTGGAGTTATCGCAGCAATTATGTGTGATGCAACCCTGGTAATAAATTTTCATGAAAAAAACATTTAAATTAAAAAAAAATTTACGGTTGGTCCGCAGTCACAATCCTCTCCTTCGTCTAAGATTCCGTTTCCGCAGGAAGAGGTCTCTGCAATCCAGAATTGAATTCAATTTCATGAAAATTGGCATTTAAAAGATAACCATAGATAAAACTATACCAGATTGTTCAAAGAGCAAAGACTGTTGAATAAACGAGCTATTGACAACAAATCTACAGAAAAATTGTCGCAATAATCCTTGATATTCGCTCACCCAATGCTTTTCCCGGTTCGTCCCACAGGCAATAATCGTCTCCAAACTTGTACAATTTATCCAGAGCAGTGAGCGAACAATCGGACCAGTGTTGACGCCTTGAAAACGTCATTTCGATAATAAAATTTGACTGCTTTCACATAAAGTATCTATTCGTATTCACCCAATATTTCCAGGGTCCGTAACACAGCTGGAAGTAGGGCATTCGCACACTGGATATTTCGTGAAGGTTTTGCCGCTGAATGGTTTGATTATATCAAAAGTGCGTGATAGGATGTGATTTCCAAAAAGTGGTCAAAATAACCTGTCATGGTACATTCCAAATTTGTGTCCTATCTCATGAGCGAGTACACCCGCCGTATCTTCTGGTGTACCATTACGATCCTTAAAAAAAATCAATCATGAGTGAAGTATATATTGATCGATACTGAAGAGCTTGTGTCCTTGTTGTGTGAAGGGAGAAGTGACAGAGTGATAAACAACGACGTTTATCGGCGAAACGTAGACTAGCCGGGTGAGGGGAACGTGGGAACTAGATGACGGGGGAGAGACGACTCGGCGTCTCCTCGGAAATAGGCGAAGGAATACATACGGTATTCCCTGACTATCAGGGGAAATCGTGACAAGAAATAAACGGGTTCAAAGTGCGTCGACCTGTTACTTACAGTATACTTGGTCACGAGTTCAAGGAGAGCGCGCTCTGTTGCACGACTATTATTTACGTGGGGTATTTACTATTCTGGTATATAATTAATATAGAATATAATTACTATACAACACCTCCCCTTCAAGATTAACAGCATGTCGATCTTAAAATGTTACAGAATTGGGGTAACAGGTGAGGTGACACGTAGAACATTGGGACGGGATAACTACTTCGTCCTCGTATCGTATCTCTTTTTAGCTGGATTGACCTCGAGTCTGGCGGGAGGTCGGCGATCTCTCGATTGTCTCTTGATGGGAAACGGATGCTTGACGGGGCTCGGCTGGGGAGTCGTCGGTGCTGATGCGAATGAAGAAGCCGAAGAGTAGTGCGAGGCACTATCATCCATGAGATTCAACTCATTGAACTCATCTCCATCTACCGGATCCATCATTGGATCTACATCTGGAATCACACGAGGATTGTCATTCAGTTCGAATGTATCAAGCAGCAGATCGAGCGGAAGCTGCGAGTGTTCTCTCAGCTCGTTCTGAGGAATACCACTCGCCTTCTTGCGAAGCTGGTTCGCATGTGCTCTCTGCTTCTTGTTGTTCACTTCGATCTCGAACATGACTTTGCCTCTAGTAGTAGTGGGTTGAGTTTATTCATTAAAAAAATAGAGACTATTTGTCAAGATTTGTCAAGATTTTTAGGCGTCGTTTAGAAAACCACCCCCTCATTAAAGACCTCTACCAATCACAACACTAATTATCTCCTCAATATTATTATATTCATTTTCCTGTTGCGCCAAGCAAGTGCGTAGATAAATTATTATTATTACTCACCGGTTGTTTGGTGCTCAGTGCAATCTCTTCCGGAGTCAGAACAGCCATTGTGGGACGGAAATCGATGTGAAATTCGTGTTTATTGTGACAGAAGAGAAGGCGATGCTGATGATTGTGGGTGGTCTGAAATTCGAAGCTCAGTTTCTGATGGTTTTTGTTATTAGCGATTTTAGGTAGAGTGAAATCAAGCTGATTCCAATCATAACCATTCGCTGCACATTTGTGTTGTCGCTGAAACCCCTTCCATTATTGAGCGCAGGAGTTGCTCACGACACGATAATCAGCGATTGTGTAGCCTGCACTGCGAATCGTGCATCTCCGACCAATTAACCCAATCAAATATGCAAAATCGATTCTCCTAATAAGGCCGTTTCTGTGAACTCAGTAAACAACAAATCGCAGTGAGCAGCGTGAAGAGCGAGAGGGGAGATAGAGAGACGCCAGAATGGACAATCTCGATGGGACATGACATCGAATGGACTGAAAGAACGAGGTGAGAAGAGGAGAAAATGAGCGAGCGACAGCGACTTACCGAGGAAGGAGGGTGAAATGAAAATCGAGAGAAGATGAGACAAACAACTAGGGAGATGCAAATTGACTACAACCATTTCAGAACGTTTAATGAAAAACAATAACGTGACTATTCAAACGTATTTGGTTTTGCGAAACAAATAGCATTTGGTCGTCAAGCTGAAATTAGCTGAGAAAGAAATCAGTATGAAAATCTTACGTGATTTAATCATAATATACCCCGCGATTGATAGTAAAAATACTAGGTTTATAGTCGAATTTCGAGATACACTTAACCCGACTCCCTTACGAATTCGATATTGAATGAACCTACTTTTGTGACTTTTATTTTCAAATTCATCTCCGTTACAATTATTTCACTAAAAAACACATACTCTTGCTATTTTACTCGCCGTTTCTCAATCTTTTTTATATCCATACGTGCAAAACCACCCATTGTCATCCTCCGGCGCTCTCATTCAATCGGAGGGGTACTTCACAGCCCCTAATTATATGTGCTATTGGCCCATGTAGTATAGTGGTTAGTACTCCACGTTGTGGCCGTGGCGACGCTGGTTCGATTCCAGCCATGGGCAACTCTTTTGCATAATTTGCTCACGACTTTTTATTGAAATTCCTCTACTCTCTTTTCTGTTTCAATAGCACTTTTCGAACTCCATAAAACCGTCAGCTTTCCAGAAGATTACGCTTTTATCTTATCAACGTGACTAGCACAACATTGCTCTCTATTGGGGACTATTTCTTGCTATCGTAAGTTCTTAAAATTTGTATTATCTCCGTAGTTGAGTGCAGCTAAACTCAGTGAGTGCTTGTTCCACGAGGTTGTTATTGCAAGTGCAACGATTTCCTTGCAAAGTCTGTTTTACTCCTCCTACGCTCCATTGCAATTTATCATTAGCCTGTGATTCATCAAACGAAGCCAATCGGCTCTTCGCAGCATCTTCCTAGGGGTCGTCAGATTGAGTTGCAACTAGTGATGTCAACTTCTCTACTCAATTCGCGTACTCGACGATCAGAGAAACGAGAGAGCACGTGAATTCAGGAGAGGCATGTTCCTATTTGGCATCATTAGTTTGCGACTCGCAAGAGCAACACGACCATGTTTTGCAATGGAGTGAGAATGAGTGATGAGGAGAAGGCAGAGAAGGAAAGAGGAGTGAAGAATGGTCTTTCTCGAGATTGGAGATATAGCCGCATACTCCCCGAGGGACTCCAACGCGCCAGATATGGGCTCCTCTTCTCCTCCTCAGTGGAACTATGATAGATCACCCTCTTGCCTCTTTTCCGCCCCATCTCTTCTCCATTTTCAGTCGCAACAAGTTTAGAGTTCGAAACCTTTTCATTCCGCGCACACTTCTCGGTCGATCTAGAAAGATTCGAACTCGAATACGTGCCTCATTTGTGATTAGATAAGTGTTGGTTTGTGATCTCCAGAGAATGCGAGATTCTACACAATTCCCCTTCTTCCTCTCAACTCGACGGGGTTAACTTCATTCCTCGCACTTCCTCCCTCAAATCATGCCCATCCATCCCCTCCAGACGTTTCCGCGTTTTATCTATTATTCTGCAACTTTTTCACTCCTCTTTTTAGGTCATTTCTGCATGATGATATAGTCATCAAAGACATAATCATCCTCTTTCTATGCACTATTAGCTAACGTCATTGTAACGGTGCACCTCCCACGTTGTTCATAACTAATTATGTCGAGTCGTCTCTCCTCATTTCGCAAGCTCTCTCGCATGTCAGAGAAATGATAGAGTATGGAAATTGAGAGAGGACAGTCTCGAGCAGACACCACTATTTATAACTATGCTATTTCCGTTCCTATTCACGGGTCCCACCAGGATTACCATCGCTTTATCATACCGACTTTAGAAAATTTTGAATTTCTATCTGCTCCTTATAAGAAATGAAGACGTCCTCATGTTTTACTACCGTGTTGGAGCATCGAATATTTTTGAATACTGATAGTTTTCACTGTAAATTTGACTATTTCTCGCGCGCGCCGTTTCATTATGAGCGAGCACGATACTGGTCTCACCGATAAACGACGCACCCCGATCATCTTCAGTGAAGGGGGATGAAGGGGAAGGTGCAGGGCGGGTCATCGGGTTGCCTTCCCGCCCGGCATCGCAACGTCGTGCCTGTTCGATACGTGATGGAGCACACGATCTGTTCACTGTGCGGAGTCAGACTGGACAAGGTGAGAACCCTTCTTGATTCGAATACTCCTAGAGTTTCTCTGCATTAGATTGAATGAGAACTATATCACAATATCATTTTGTTTTTAATATTTCGCAATATCGTTCACATCCTCTTGTTCTCAACTGAGCTAGCTCAGCGTTTTTCATATCGGACGCAATAAAATCAGAAAATGATAAATATGTTTCTCGTCAACATAGATTAAGTTTCGCTGACTTTTTGTGGCCTTTTTGTCCCATTCGGAATAACCCAAAAACAGATTCAAGATCAGCAAGCAAGAAAAGTTGTTTATCCATCGACGAGCGAGTGTTGAGGCAAAGCACGACGAGCCACTGTGCACCACAACCTCCTGTCACTCACACATCTTCCATTTGGATTGTCTCAAGAAATACGAGGTGATGACCGAGCACGCTTTGTGAAAATTGAGAAGCCCTTTCATGTCATGAAAATCAAAAGGGAGGCATAACCACGCAGAATAGAGAAGAATTGGATAGAGTTGCGCCAGAGATTATGATGAGAGATGCACTAATACGTGTGCACAGTCTCCTTGTCATTGAATCACATTCGCTCCTGTCCGTAGTTCAGAATGCTAAACTCAAGATCGTTTTTCTAGGATCGACTGCACAAATGCGAAGTTTGTCGGAGTCATTTTCGCATATTCGAAGTCAGGAGGGAGCAACCACCGAAGCGAACTCGAAACCGATCCGTCGTACGTTGTTTCCCCCTATTTTGGAGTGATTACGTAAAATTCTCCTCAACATTTCCCGGAAATGGCGATTCTGAATACAATTGGATATGGCGATAGGACGTCAACGATTACTTTCATTGAGAGAGGTGTGGCACGAATATTTGGCTTGATGAGTTCTATAGGGGATGTTGTGAGGATCCGTTACCCGATCACACTTGACTAACTCCCATGTTGACAATTTTCCTTTGAACCGAACAATGAGCGATTGGCTATGTGTCAAACCACCCTGACGACGCAGGCCCTAATCCGAGAGGGGGAAAAGAGAGGGGATAATGGAGAGCGCGCACATGCAAATCATGGCTTGCCGATAGGCCATTCGCTTTGCATACACGTTACTCTACTTATTTAACAAATCCGTTTCTATGATGCGACTTCACATCATTGATTTTTGTTTGAAACATTGTTTTGTAACATGTTTATTTGGCGTGATAGTCGCTTTTGAATGGCGTCAAATTGTGCCTGGCAAGATCTCGAGTAGTCTTTCCTTGTTTTCGGTGCTTTTTTGAATTCCGGAAACTCAAAAATAGATTCTGGCAAACACAGTTGTCAATATTGGTTCGGAAATAATTCTTGCCGGTAATTAGAAAATGATTTAGAACATGTTCAAAAGTTCCTTCGTAATTTGTTTGACACTTCTTTTGCGTCCTTTCCGAGCATGAAGGTCGCAACATTCCCTTTGCAAGGCGCGTGGAACCGCTCCTCATTTTGACACGTATCTTCCCTGTTTGGTGATCCACACCTTGTGAGTGTGACATTCTCTGCCCCGTGCGACGTGCGGGGAGCAAAAAGAGCGTGCAGGATGGGAAGAAGCGCGGGTTCCATAGTCACCCGGTGTGACCAGGATGACGCTAGTGATGTATTTTCCCTATCTCCTTTCCGCACACTCTATCGCTTATCAGACAGACGAGAGAGTGTGCGGAATGAAGAGAGTCGAAGTGACGCTAGCTCTCGCGTTTGCAAACACTGGGGGGACGTGCGAGGGCCGATGAAACCGTGAGAATGGGGAGAGATCGAGATGTTAGCATCTCTCTCTGTGTTTACGGATCTGATTCTCTCCATTCTGTACGCTCTCTCGCTGGTCAGAGTGACGAGAGAGTGTAGGGAATGGAGAGAGCATCCCCTCCTATTCCTCCTTTTCTTATCAGTAGAAGATCCGTGACAGAGTACGCGACAGGTGGTGCAGCAGAGGAGATTGGAATGAGTGTTTGGAATGGACAAACACGATTGAACAGATTCTACACATCCACGAAAACTAAAAGAAACGTGGGAACATTATTGAGATTCTTGACCTTTTTGAACAGTGTTCGATCCCTTTGACCTGACCTGACTAGGTACAGCAGGAATTGAACAAACACGATTGAACAGATTCGACACATGCGCGTGTAAAGTTTTGCGATAACAGACACTTACAAATATCATTAGCATCCTCGATAAGTTTTTAAAAAAAATTGCGAATTCGCTCAAGATCCCTAATTTTTTGTTTCAGAGCCCCATGCCCGATCCGCTGCCGAAAACAGAAAAGAAAAAAAAAAAGAGATTCCTGAGGATCTTCAAATTCATCCGGAAATCAACCAAGAGTGGATTGGACAATGGAAAGTGCTTGCAGGAGAAAATCGAAGTAAGCAATTTTGAAATTCTTTCCTTTTTGAATCAATAGAAACGGTGATTCGAAATTTAATCACCGTATTTATTCCAGGCCGAAAGCGATTGGAGAAATAAGAGAACGCGCGAAATAGGTATAGAGAGAGACCTTTTCCGGGAGAAAACAGAATGAGGATGATGGAATCTGGCAATGTTTCTATTATCCTTCACACGCTCACCTAATTCCGTCCCCACTCCAGGTGGAAAGCATCGGGAATCCGTCCGAGCTAAGTCAGAGTGACGTCGAGGTCTCATACGACGACATCGACCAACTGGAGAGGAAGATGCACGTCGTGGCCATTTGAATCGACGACGACGACGCCCATCCCCTTCCTCCTCTCGTCTTTCTGCTCCTTAGTGATGGCTAATCGGCATCCGACTCTCCTCGATTCGCATGCACTCTCGTTTCTCCGACAAGAGAGAGATAACGTGAAATGAGGAGAGTCGCTTTTTTTGCCACCTTTACTCCCCCTCCTTACTCCCCCGCTTTCTCCCTCCCATTGCTCCCTGTGATACCTCCCTGCCTACGGTTATTTTCGTCCCAAGAGAAGAAAAGTGTGAAATGAGATATCTCTGCCTGCGTATAAAGTCGGTGATAAAACGTGTGTATACTCGCGACTCGCACGCATCACGCAGCTTTTCCCGTTGCGCTATCTCTCTCTCTCTCTCGCCTCCCGGTGTACAATTGCACGTGGAATTAAAGAGAAAAAGAGATGGAGAGGGGAGAAGCACCCTCCCCCCCTCGTACTTCCTCTCTCTCTAGTTTCATGCAGGACGCCCCCTCGTCGTGCACTATCTAGGAAACAACAAGGAAGTTGAAAAGCAAGTCCAAGAAAACCAAGAAAACAAGTCCAAATTCAGAGTATCTTCAGGAAGAAATTGAGAGAAGAAGCTCCTTCCATCATGTTGATTGACGCTACAAGACGACTTAAGATGCCGCACTCTGCTCTAGTTCCTCGTCTAAGGCAGAAGACCCGCGCATATTTTCAAGCGCTTTGTCTTCCTTTTCCTGCCCTACATCACTCTCCCTCCCCCTCGCTCTCTTCCTCTCGCCCGCTCTCTCGTCTCTCTGCTCGTCTGGGCTCTTACGCCTCCGCACTCTCTCTCATCGTCTGCGTTTGTGCCCGCACGAAACGTGCAATCCCCGATGGGAGGGGACGAGGACGACGCGATGCGGAGGAGGCAGGAGGAAACGATCCAGTCACAAGGCAAGCTTGCCTTCGGTAAGGCAGCGGGTCAGAGCCCCCCTATGCTCGATCCTACCGTAGCCCGTAGGCCGATGTTACCGTAGTCATAGGCTTCAACGTAGGCTGTAGCAATTCCCCCTTCACCTACCGTATCCTTGACTCACCGTTATCGTAGTATGAACTATAGAGAACTCTCACGTCACCGAAGTAGGCTAGAGCCAGTCCTTGCCCGCTTATAGTTGGATGGAAATGTATTTCCGAGAGAGAGATTCGCGTTCGAGGCTTTCTCATTGCTTTCTCACTGGAAGCCTTGCAGATGTCGCTATCCAAAATTTCGCTGAGGCCTCTGCGCAATTCGGTGCTTTGCTTCGTCGTTAGGAACAGCTCGGCTACCCGACCCCTTCCTCAAGCTGCGGCCAAGGTAAGCAGGCAACGTGCTTACGAAGCCATGACAGCAATGTTAATGTCATCTCTTACTGCACTATCTAGTAACCAACTAGAGAAGCATTTTCTGTATCCTAAAGGGTGGATGGAACATTGGTAATTCTTCTTGAGTGATTTCTTCAAAGTCCACTTTGCAGCAAGTGGCCGCGCCCTCCGAGGCCGGCTTCTTCTCCTACACTCGCAACTGGAGCAGGGACAAGAAGTTCGATCTGACGCGTGCCCCTCAAAGAGGAGACACGCCGCTTGAGTGAGTAGTAGTGATGTCCTTTCGAGTTTTAGACTCTCTTCATTCTGCACACTCTCAAGTTTCCATGATCGACGAGGCTGTGTGCAGAATGAAGAGAGCATAGTGAGCAGTAATCAGCAGTCCTAACTTAACAAGCGACTTTTCGCCCTCTAGTTCCCAAACAAATAGCCCCTCGACACGCTTGGCGTTGCATTGGACAATGAAGTTTTAAGAAAAAGGTGAATTCGAGTACGATCGCTGGCTGATCGGGACCCACTATGGCAAGGGCAGGCAGCCAAACGACAGCCGATCTGACAACAGCACTAGTGATGACAAAACGGACTCGGCAAGCCGGCTTCGACTAGGGTTCAAGCCGGCTTCACCGTTGAAAAAGCCGTGTTGAAGCCGGCCTCAAGCCATCCCGAAAAGCCGATTTGTCATCACTAACAGCACTCTACAAGATGCAATAAATGCTCCTTTCAGCTTCCTGTTCCGTCGCCTCGGTCACGCCTACGAGGTCTACCCGCTCGTCGTCCTGTGCGGTTGGTGGTGAGCAGCTGCTTTCTGCAATCCCCCCCCCCCCCTTCTCTGCTAATCTGACCTGGTTCATTGGCCGCCCTCCATTTCCCGGGGAAACGCTAGCCCGCTTCAGCAGATTTGCGGAACGTGTTCATTCTCGTGAGGAGGGAGGCACGTGAAGGACCCTACTCCCCTTCCCCGTCCCCCCTCCCCCCTCTCCCCCCCACCTCTACTCCTTTTCTTCATTCCTGATTGCATGTGCCCATTCCAGGGTGGTGATGTGCACGGTGGCGTGCTGGTGGAGCTTCGACAAGGTCGAGATCTGGCTGGACAGAAGTGAGCGGTATTCTCTCCCTTCTTTCGCCTGGCAAACCAGAAATATCGGCGAAAACCTGCTATTTCACGCCACAATTGGGCTGATGCAAGGTTGCAAAGATGATTGAGATTCGTTCATTTTGCAAGACGGAAAAGGAACGCGGATGAATCGTATCTTTGCTCGAAAATGATTGACTTAATCATTTCTCTCTGGTCATCGAAAATCAGGCTCGAGACTGGTTCCATTCCAGGCAAGAGCGACGCCCCGTGGTCGTGGGATCGTGTGAGGGACAAGTACTGGACCCAGAAGACCGTCATGTAAGCATCTCAGAACACAATCATCCCTTGCGATTGCTCTGAAGGCTCCATCGACGATGACGTCAACTTCCTTGACCTACCCTCCTTGCAGGTTCGACCTCGACGGACGAACTCACCAGCGATTGGAGATCATGGAGGTGCTGCAAGACGAAATGTTGGAAGCGGCGAAGAAGAGGGGAACGAGACAATAAAATAGAGAGCGGTAATGTACAATTCATGCGATAAACGACTAAATATGAGAATATGTTCGCACCAACGCAGCATGTATCGAAACAGCATTATCTCGTTAACAGATTATAAGCGATGCAAATAACATGTATTACTTATGCCGAAATGAGAGAGAATGTGTACAGATAATGCGATATACGACTAAACATGATAGTGAACGTATGCCGAGAACAGACTAGATAATGCCTCAGATCGTGTGTGTCTATCTCAATTTTGGAAGAAGTTATGGCAATTGTAGAAAAAAAAACGTCACACGACTTTTGCACGGTACTAAAATAATTCGCACTACACAGTGAAATTAATTGTACAATTTTGTATAGTAAATCAGTATGACTCGATGCAGAACCATGTGAATGAATTATCCAAAAATTCGTGTATAGTGTCGCATCCTCGAGAGATTATGTCAATTCATTCAGCGAACCATCTCATAACACCGACGGGTGAGAGATAGTCATTGCAAATAGGAATACGACTATCCTCAATCCACGTGCTCTTTCGTTTCTCTTACTGGCGAGAAAGTGTGCGAATCGAGGAGTCTTCTCAGATTTGACATTCCTAGTGAGAGATACAAGAGTGCATCTCTCTGTGTTGAATCCACACCTCCCAATAGTTTAGTCTTATTTCTTAACAACTATGAATTTAACCGCTTTGATGTCGATGAATGAAGTGAAGCAAAGGGTTTCTAATTGCTTTTTCAAGAAGCCATTTTTTCCCTTTTTTTGGTTAGCAACAAGCAATTATATTAGAAATACATCAATTAAGGTATTTGCTCTTTATCTGATATTATCAGCTATATGATTATGACTTATTAGGGGAGTATTAGGGATGCCGGATCGAATATCAAACGTTCAATTTTTTCCGCTCTAGATTTCGAATATTCGATTGCAAAAATGATTTTGAAGCAAGTTATGAGCGGAAATATGGTATTATTCGAAAGTCTTCGATTAAATTTCAAATAATTTAATCGAACATTTTCTTATAGATTTAAATTTAAATTATTTAATCGAAAAAGATTATTCGAAAATTATTCAAAAATGTTAAAGTGTTTACTTAAAAGGGTATTAAATTTAAGATAATCGAACATTTTCAAATAATTTTCTAATATTACAATGTTTCAGCTCATAACTTGCAAGTCGGCACGAAAAGCCGTTTTGTCATCACTAATTGGTACTTCGCATTTTTTAAATGAGGAGATTCTCTGGATGCAATGTCGAATATTTCTCAATCCGATTCGGCAACCCTACTGTGGATAAGTAAGGATCAATCTGGCATAAGGCGGAAGGAGGGAGAGGTGAGGGGATGGGCTGGGAGGTCGATGTTCCTCTTTACTCAGGCATCGACATTCTTCTCGTCCACGATGGGGTGGACATCGTCCATACAGAATTCGAATCGACAGTTGGGACATTTGGCCTGAAAATAGAACACTCTCCGAATGAGTCTAAATACCGGTCCCGGTCCCGATTTAGGGTTCTAAAAACCGGTCCCGGTCCCGTTTTAGAGGTCTAAAAACCGGTCCCGGTCCAAAATCCAATTTTTCATATCCTTGGGAAAACGGTCATAACTCGCTTTAAAAAATGTTAGAAAATATTTCAAAAAAGAATTCGGATGGGGAGACATAGGGCAACATTTCGTATGTTGGTGATGTCATTCCTCGTCGATGCGATGCAGTGGGGCGGTCAGTTTTTCAAAAAAGTTATGTAACTTTCCTAATACCAATTTATTCAATAAGCGCCGAACAGTGATTTGAAACAATACTAGTACCCATTATGCTGCGGTTGCCGATTTGCGATATCAGGTTTCCTCTTCGAGTATCGTCAGGTCAAATTAGGTACACTACGAAATTTACCCCCAAAATTGCCTCAGGAAAACAGCCATAACTCGCTTTAAAATTATGCTAGAAACAATTCCGAAAGAGAATTGGGATGAGGAGGCATAGGGCAACAGTATGTTGGTGATGTCATTCTTCGTCCATGCGCTGCAGCGTGGCCGTCGGTTTTCAACAAAAAGGTGTAACTTTCGCAATACCAATCTCTCCAATAAGCGCCGAAAAGTGATTTGAGACCATACTAGTACCCATTATGCTGCGGTTGCCGATTTCTGATATCAGGTTTCATCTTCGAGTATCGTCAGTTCAAAGTAGGGATACCATGAAATTTACGACCAAAATTGCTTCAGGAAAACAGCCTCGCTTCAAAATTATGCTAGAAACAATTCCAAAACGGTGATCGAATGAGGAGGCATAGGGTAGCATTTCATGTTTCTGAAGCCCTGTAATTATAGTTATAACAAAATGATTTTTACCCAGCTTCTGATATCCATTTCTTCAATACATTACAGGGCTTCATAAACAGATGAAATGCTACCCTATGCCTCCTCATTCGATCACCATTTTGGAATTGTTTCTAGCATAATTTTGAAGCGAGATATGGCTGTTTTTCTGAGGCAAATGTCGTCGTAAATTTCATGGTATCTCTAATTATAACTGACGATACTCGAAGATGAAACGTGATATCAAAAATCGGCAAACGCAGCATAATGGGTACTAGTATGGTCTCAAATCACTTTTCGGCGCTTATTGGAGAAATCGGTATTGCGAAAGTTACATCATTTTTTTAAAAAACCGACCGCCCCGCTGCAGCGCATCGACGAGGAATGACATCACCAACATACGAAATGTTGCCCTATGTCTCCCCATCCGAATTCTTTTTTGAAATATTTTCTAACATTTTTTTAAAGCGAGTTATGACCGTTTTACCAAGGGAATGAAAAATTGTATTTTGGACCGGGACCGGGGACCGGGACCGGGACCGGTTTTTAGACTATCTCTCTCCGAATAGAATTAATCCCGATTAGAAATTTTTTCAAACGTCGATTAGACTGCTACCTCCTCAGTAATGACCTCTCCCAACCACAGCACTAAATGCTTCGGTAAATCATAATATCATAATATTATTACATGCAAATCCTGTTGTGCCTAGTGCGTGGATAAATTATTATAAATGAGTGTGAAAAAGCGTTCAGTAGATCTAATCTCTCTATATATCACACTATAGCGTCGGTCAGAAACAAGGAAGTATACTATTGTAAATGACATTTAAAAAAAATCTAATCAGTAATCATGTGCATTGCAAATTGGCCGCCGTACCGTGAGATCTTTATTGTCAGTTGCGAAGAGACGAGAGAGGCACTCGAGACAGCAGAGAGGACGAGGGCACGAGCAGCTGCCACACGAATTGCTGAACATTTGAGTTAATTAATGGAGAATTAAAGGAATTGACTATGATTGCAAATCCCCTTGCTAACTGGAAAATGAAGAATCAAGAGTGCTATGGCTTCATACGGATAGAATTTATACAGTCGCTACATCCTCATAAGTTTTTTTTTGATTTCTGTCGAATTTATATATATAACAACTGACTAACCACAGGTGGGTCTGATGATCCCGTCCGCCCTCTTTCCATCACAGCCCAGACACGAATCGAGAGACTGCAATAATATTTGAGCTATGGATTATTCTGAGCGAATACCTCAATGTCATTCATGATGTGCTTCGGATTGCCCATGACTCTGTGACCGACCATCTATAAAACTCAATAAATTACATTTTAAAACCTCTTTTGTTGTTTCGTCCTCTGTGAGATGAATCAAAAATATCAATTTCAAATTGATACAATAAGTAAGGTAAGGTAATAAATGAGCGGACATCATCACCTCATAGAAATCCTTGCTGAACTTGGCCTCGTCAGCCCAGTCTCCGATGTCCATAATGATGTTGAATACACAATTACGGAAGCCCTGAGGAGATGCACAGAGTAGAACGAATTCAGATTGCGTTATTACGATAAATAAAGAAAGGGATCATTCATACTGTGAATTCTATGTCCGACAGAATTTCTCCCTTAGATAGACAGAACTTCTTGTATACACATAGTTGAAGAGAGCACGGAGAGCGGCCTTTTTCGAGAATTCCGGATCGCTGGTGTGTAGATGTTTCTCGATGAGACCCGAAACGACGTGACAGAATCGATCAGGACGAGTGTTCCTGAATAATTAAAAGTTTGACGTATCTGCAGCTCTCAGCGGTTTCCACTTTCCCTTTCTCGTTTGGCCGACCGACGAGAGAATATCAGCAGAATAGAAAGGGAACCAAAATATCATCTCAAGTGAGGAATAGTTGGAGCAAAGATAGTGCAACTAACAAGCTAAGGTTATATAAGATACTCATTCAATAACTTACGCAGCAATACAAAGCGCATTCTCCTGGTCCGTGATGCTCTTCGACATCGTCCATCCCTCCACAAGCTGATCCACTTCCTTCGATCTCATTGCGCCCAACACTTTCGCATAATTTGATTTCAATTTCTCGTCAGTTTCTCCCAGAAATTCCTACAAGAAGCTATGTTTAATTGTAGTTACTTTTTTTAAACACGATTCGAAAACAGCTGCGATAAAACAGTTCCGAAGTGAAAGAGTTGTTCACTAATTTTTGCACTGTTCCAATTTGCCGTGCTATGTGTATCTTTTCGCTAATCAAGAAAGAGTCGGAGGTTGCGTACCTTCAACAAGTAGGCTTCGAATTCATCGAGGTGTTCCGATTCGACGCTGACTCTGTTCGATTCCGCATTGAATAATCCACAGAGAAGATCGAGAATCCGAGCACGAAGCTTCAATTACTATATCATTTAAGTTCAAATGTTTGAAACAGGAGTATCCCGAATTATACTTTTCGTTTCGGAAAACACTGTTGAGAAAAATAATATATATTTTAGAAATACAGTATCGACCATAAGTCTTGGTTCACTTTTTCAATCTTTCGTAACTTTTGACCCACGATAAATTTCTGGCTCAAACTTGGATATGTAGTAGTACACCCATCGTGCGTTAGGAATATGTCATTGAGATATCAGGGAACTCCCTGATTGTTTTTTAGTGATGAGTCAATAAACACATGGTTTTTCTTGGCGGATTTTAAGCTCTATAAAAAATTTTCTCAGCCTTCTTACTCGGTGTGATAATAGAAGGCCTCAATAACTTTTCGATAAAAATATGTACTCATGGGAGGATGACGTACAGTGGCTTTAGGCTGTCTCAATGTAGGGTCCCGAAAAAATGGATTTTCGTCCATCGACATGCTAGAGAGTCGTTCAAAAACTCAAAAATATCCTTACCGCAATTCCTGATGATCCCCAAAGTTTGATAACGATAGCTCTTAATTTGTCCTCAGGACACTAATTTTTCATTTTTTTCTCAATATTTTAGATGATCAAAGTTCAAAGGGCGATTTTTGTTCAAATGTCGTTCCTGGACAGGTTAGTTGCAAATCCATGGAAAATACGATTTCCAACTTCTTAGAGAATTTGGATACCTTTCCCACCCGCGAAGTTCTGATGATGGGGGTATCATGGTAATTTTTTGGGTTGAAAATCGATTGTTCTCGGATTTTCGGTTGTCACGGACGGGAACGTTATCCTAATGCTCTAAAAAGTTGGGGATCGTATGTTCCATGGATATGCTACCATCGTTTCTTGGAATGACCTTTGAACGAAAATTATCCTCCGAAATCTAAACATCCAAAGTTGGGTTATGTGAAAAAGTGAAAAATTCGTTTTTATCGTGCCCTGAGGGCAAATTAAGAGCAATCGTTACCAAACTATGGGGATCATCAAGAATTGTGGTAAGGATCATTTTGAGCGTTTGAACGAGTTTCTAGCACGTCGATGAACGAAAATCCATTTTTTCGGGACCCAAATTGAGACCAAATTGAGACTTTTAGAAGGCGAGTATACATTTAGTGCGGGATACTGTAGCTTCTCAATTCACCAAAAGTTATAAAGCCACTGTACGTCATCCTCCCATGAGTACATATTTTTATCGAACAGGTATTGAGGCCTTCTATTATCACACCGAGTAAGAAGGCTGGGGAAAAAAATTTATCGAGCTAAAAATCCGACAAGAAAAACTATGTGTTGATTGACTCATCACTAGGAAACAATCAGGGAGTTCCCTGATATCTCAATGACATATTCCTAACACACGATGGGTGTACTACTACATATCCAAGTTTGAGCCAGAAATTTATCGTGAGTCAAAAGTTATGAAAGATTGAAAAAGTGAGCCAAGACTTATGGTCGATACTGTAGATTTATCAGGAAAACATTTATAGAAAACACGTTTGAGAAAAAAAAGAACAGAAAAGTCAGTTCAGAATGTGGTTTTTGAGAAAATGCATTTTCAGAAAATTTTAACCAGAACCGGTGAATTGAGAATCTACAGTATCCCGCACTAAATGTATACTCGCCTTCTAAAAGTTGTGAATTTGAACATTTCGCTTTTTCTCTTTCTTTTAATATTTTATTTCATTGCAATCCCTTCAAATTAAACCAAAAAATAGGCAAAACAAAACAAGTTTGATCATTTTAACGTTTCATGCGATAATTCCCGGATACAGAAATCTTCACATTTTCCGGTTATTTTTTTTCTGAGATGACACTTTCTCAAAAAGTATATTCCAAAATGACTTTTTAAAAAATTTTAATTTCTGTGATTTGTCTTCTAAAATTTATAAAATTAAAATTAAATTAATTTCCGATAAAATTAATTCTATAATATTTTTTCTCAAATCGTCTATTAAGAAAATCAAACTTCTCAAGTCATGTTTCTCAAACTGTTTTTCTAACTCGGGATACTCCCTTTGAAACGCACCTCAATTGCAGAAGACTTGATCATTCTGAACAGAATTACGGCCTTCAGATCAAGGTCGGACTGATCAAATTTCTTCTCGGAATAGTCGGAACGACGGGCTTTCTTCTCATCTTCCGTTTCGATTCCATTCACAATCTCCGCGATTTCCTGTAGCAGGCGAGACACCTGCAATATGCGTATTTTTGTATTCAAGAGGGGGAGGGAAAGAGGGGATGAGGGGAGGGGGGGGGGGGGGGTGGGAGGAGGAGAGGGGAGGAGGGAGTCTTCTCATAACCATTCAGTAGAGAGGGAAAGATACCATTTGACTGTTGCAAATTTGCAAAAAGTTGTTCCGGGGAATAAACTGTTTATTTGTTTAAGCTATCCATTAATTCGAGTTCCTTAGTGCGCTGAGCGTGTGAATCTCTTTAGTAGCAATTTAACAATAGAATAAATAAATAGAATAAATGTACATATGCAAAAAGGCGATTCCAGTACTCAGAACCGGAGAATAGTTAAGAGTGAAACGTGCGTGGTCTCGTCCTTTTCTCACAATTATATAAAAATGCAAAACCCATTTTTCGGCTTTCGAAGATGTCCTCAAGTTGTCATGGAGATCAAGACAAGCTAAGAAATTAATTTGGTTGAGCTACAGCCAATCACCCCCCCCCCCACAATCCGATCTGAAGCATACGAATGCACTGTCATGAGCAAAAATCAACTCTCAAATGTCACATTTTGTTTACTTTAAATTGTTCATTCTAGCACGTGCTCCTCTCGAAAACAAAGATAATTTGAGGGATAATTTAATTCCGCTCTCTCATTTTCCTCACTCTCACTTCTAGTGAGTGGTTTGTTTCTCACTTTTTCTATGTAGTTTTGCCGCTGAGAGAACGAGAATGGAAACCGTGACCATAGGTACTGCAGCCGGTCTCCCGATGTGACCCCCCTCCTTACCTCTTCAGTCGTGTTTCCATCCTCATCGTCCTTCAGAATCCCATCGCATTTGGAATTATTATCTTGGTCGGTCATCTGAAAGATCAAAGATCATTCACGTCGATGATCAAAGATCGTATACTCATGTATCTAGAGAGCTTACCTTTTTAGAAGATCCGGATGGAATGGGAGCAGGGAGAGGGGAGGGGAGAGCGGAGCGACCACTCGTCACCCGTGAAAGGAGTGAGAATGGTAAATGAAGGGAGAGGGAGAGACAGAGAAGGGGAGACAATTCAATTAAAGGATTACCATATGAACTCTGAAAGAAGGAGAGACACGAACGATCATGCAAATCGCATAGCCCAAAAGCGCACGCCGATTTGCACGCAGACTCTCTCTCCATTATCCCCTCTATTTCCCCCCCCCCCTACATGATCAGTGCCTGAGCGATCAGGCCCACTTGGCACACAGCCAATTGCTCATTGCTCGGTTCAATGGAAAATTGGTGACAGGGGGTGTTGCAAATGTCATCGGGCAACGGATCCTCACAACCTCCACTATAGACCTCATTAAGCCAGATATTCGTGCCATCCCTCCTGTAAACTCAACCGTTTCACTCTCAGATTGAAAATACAATCTAACACAGACCAGTGAATCTCATTGTCAGATCAAACGGATACACGCTGTCGGGACCATATCTCAATACTGGCTCATCTGGGAGAGAACAGATAACATTAGACGAATAATCAGTCCAACCCTCCCTAATCAGATGGTAAAGAAACATTAGAATCGCTAATTGGCCGGCAAACAAAGGTTCATATTTGAGATTATTTGTTTATTATTCATCAGTTGACGAGAATAAAATGAGAATAGAATTTTTACAAATCCTGACTCGAGCAAATACAGATGAATTCAAATTGAAATGGCTAAAATAAAAATGATGTATAGAGCAGCAATTTTATTGTTTCCGGAAACGTCAATGCACATCCAGATTCGCGGATGCTTCTTCAGATGTTGTTCCATCCCCTCCGAGCACACTAGAGTTCGAAATACGAAATACGCCACCGTCTCTTCATTTCACCCACTCTCTCGCCACTCAACCGGCCGAGAAAGTGGGCGAAAAGAAGAGAAGACGACCCGCATTTCGAACTCTAAATCACACCCATTCTATTCTTTGGTGAATCTTCCAGTTGAAATTCGTTCTCCTGGAAGGGGAAACATTTCAAACCATGGCATATCAAATGACATGTCAACTGAACAATCAACTCATGCCCTATTAGTGTATCATCGGTAAATTTTGAATAATTATCAGGTTTCTTCGTCGCTTTTGTTCCGAAATCTTTATACGTAAATTCAAGGTAATTGCATAAAGCAATTTTGTATTCGATCATTTTTTTCTGATATCGACCACGAAGCTGAATATGTCACGCCGACCATTCTGATGAAAATGTATCGTATTAAAGGTTAAAGATTAAAGATTAAAGATTAAAGATTAAAGATTAAAGATTAAAGATTAAAGATTATCGGATATACAAACAATATCGGGGGGGGGGGGGGGGGGGTGCCATTTCAGCAAACGCCATTTCAGCAAATGAGCACAGTTCGGAGGGCAGTTGACCAAGTTCAATGAAAGTTGTCACATATATATTACAGTAGCCCAAGGAGTTCCGTACCCTGGTCCCATGGGTCAGATCGAGTTCCTTGGGTCAGACATTTTTCACGTATAAGGGGTACATGGTCCAAAATGGAATTTTAGGTCATGGTAGAAAATCAACAAGTACCGTACACAATCAATACTACAGTAACCCACTGATTACAGTAACCCAGTTCGATGGGTCAGATTCAGTTCCTTGGGTCAGACATTTTGAAAAATTTCCCCAATCGATCTCAAAATTATTCTACCGTACCCTAAAGTACGGTAGAATACTTTTTAGAGTCAAATCGCAAAATAATTTTTTTTTCCAAAACTATGATACTCATGGCGAAAAAAATTTCAAAGTCGATTTTTTTTCATCTCAGAACCTCTTAACTTTAGGGTTTTCTGGTGTATCTTTACGCGCTGATTTCGAATATCGAAATGAGAGTTCACGAAAAAAATAATCAAAAAAGATAAAATTTTAAAAATGTCGAAATCGAATGTTTTTCGGACAAAATGTCGTGCTATATTTTTCTCCGATTTCGGATTCCTCTGATTTTTAGGCGTGTTGTTAGGTACTAGTATGAGCTCAAATCACTTTTCGGCTCTCATTGGAGAAATGCCGGTTTGGGAAGTTACATATCATTTTTGAAAAAGCGACCACCCATCACCATCGCAAAATTGTGGAATGATATCATCAACATAAGAAATGTTCCGCTCTGTCTGCAGATTCGAATGATAAAACCGGGTTGTCTTTAGCATTTTTTTCTAGAAAAAAAGTTATGGATATTTTCCAGAGGCGAACTTTGTCGATAAACTAACCGGGTCCGTTACTTCAGCTCAGCAGCGTATACAGCAGTGAATAGTTTTTAGATTGGACACATAACAACTTATTCGAAGATTTCGATAGCTTTCCTGTTCGCCGCAACATAAAATCTGAGGAGAGAAGATTTTCGACCCAAAAATTGACCATAATGAAAGGGACAGAAAGAATGGTGGATTTCATTCAAAATTCAAATAATTTCCATCTCAGAACTTCCTGAATATATATTTTCTTCTCGTGTATTGTTGTATGTTAAGTCCAAATTTCGATATAGGACACCATGATGTGTTAAATTTTAAATTTCAAATATCAAAACTGTTCAAATCGGCTGCGCTATTTTTTTCATGATTTGCAATTTTTTGTCCAATATCAGATTCTGTGATTTTTTTTGTGTAGTGTCAGGTACTAGTAAGTGCTCAAATCTCTCCTCAGCGTTTCTTGGATAATTTCCGTTTCAGGAATATACATGACATTTTCGGAAAAGCGAAAACCCCGCACAAGCGCAAAAGCATGAAATGATATCATCAACATGAGAAATGATCTGATCTGTCCGCTGATTCGAACAATAAAATTGATCTATCTCTAGTATATGTTCGAATCAATTTATCACCGTTTTCATTAGGCGAACTTGGTCAATGCCGACCGAGGCTGAGTTTTTTCTCATCTGTCTATTAGTTTTCGTCTCCACCATTTTTTTTACTATTTGAAAATATTATTTTGTTTGTATTACTTATTTCTCGCTCTTACCTGTTGATGCCTATTCTATGATTTGTTGATTACTCAAGTTCCGATCTCTCTTCCTCATGTCGGTTTACGACACGTTTCGTGACAGAACGGAAGCCCTTGTAAACTCAGCGTGGAACTCTTCGTAAGATCAGTTCGGAAGCCGCAGTTCGGATGGTCAGTTCGGATCTCTCCATCTGACGCCGACTTATAGCACATTACAGTTCGGAACACAAGAATAGACTGGAAGCACCCGTTGAACAGATCGGAGCCCGTCGTAAAAGCTCGTATATAATATGTGAAACCCGTAAGCTTCTCAATCACTCTGTGAAACTCTTCCGATTAAAGTTATGGCTGCTGCTCCTCATGTTGCCGTTAGCAATAGGGGTAGACCTCTTGTATACGACGATGCTGGTCACGAGTATCGATATTACTATACCGATACGGGAAGAAACGATCGTTACCGGTTAGTTTTTGCCTAATGTATTTGTGAGCGAGCGGTTATTTTTTGTGGATGTTATCTTTGTGATCGATTGATGTTTAGCTGCAATACCATTGACGGATGCAAGGGAAAAGCGAAGTATATGCATGGCATACTTGTCAATTATCAAGATCACACCGATGACCATTCTCCGAAAGATTATGCGATGCAGGTAAACACATTTTGTCTAGTTTATTTTTTTCTCATTTTTAAAATGACTATAATTATTTGATAATTGCAGCTTCGCCAAATGAAGCAGAAAGCGAAAGAAGACCACCAGGCTGGAGTTTCTACCGTGAGAGTCGTTGAAGACGCTATGAAGAATGCTCATCCCAATGTGCTACCTCATGTCAATCCTGCCGGTCTCGCACACGCTGTTCAGAGATACGTTCAAGTCCACGGAATGTTGGAGTGGCCTGCAACTATTGATCCGAGCCAATTCAGTAAGTCTAATTCTTTTTACTTTTTTTGAATGTGTCAAGCTCTTACAATTTCGGATTGTTTTCAGACTTCCGATTCCTCCGTCAAGACAATTGCGATCGCTTTCAAAGGGGGGAACCGATAGCTTTCAGGTTACTATTCAGTGAATTCGGTAAGATTCAAAAGAAAAATCATCTTAGTACGCTAAATTGAATAATTGAATTTAGGAAAAGAATTGCTCATAAACAATCCGGACTGGTCAGTGGATGGAACTTTCTATGCCGCACCTGTCGAGTTCGAACAGATCCTCATCATCGGAGTCCAGGTTCGATTTCTCAAATAGTGTGACAATTATGAGAGTGCAGATAACAAATAGCAATTAGCTTTAATTATTTATAACTGTTTTTAACAAGTTGTTTACAAAATAGCTATGAGTTATCATTCAAATAGCGGCGTGTTCGGAATGAGAGCGAACACATCGCCAATTGATTAACCAAAAAACTGTTTATTAATAGAACCAAACATTCTATCATCTGGAAAACTGTTGTTTTCGACACTCTAATTAAAACTGAATATTCAGGAGGGTCATCTGTTTACTCCATGCGCGTACGCATTCTTAACTACAAAAAGGACTACTGCCTACGAATATGTGTTTCGCTCGCTGAAAGCACATGGACGTATCGTCAATGATCCCGCTACTGTATCCTGTGGTGAGTCTAGCGTTATTCAATAATTTATGAAAACTTGTTTGCTTCTGAAAACATGTTATTTTTTTTTGACAGATTTCGAACTTGCTCTTTCCAAAGGATTTAACAAAATCTTTCCAACCACCAAGATCTCCCGATGTGCTTTTCACCTGTACCAAGCTGTTTACAGGAAAATTGTGGCAAGTTTATTTTTTATAAATGTTTATCTTAAATCTTTGAAAAAAATGACCTTATGTTTTGCAGAACCGCCATCTCGCACAATTTTATGATGACCCGAACACGAAACATTTCCTCAAAGGATTGATGGCTCTTAGTCTCCTCCCTCCTGCCAATATCCCCGCATATTTCGATGCACTCAAGGACAAAGCGATGACTGATCCTTCAATCCTTCCGTCCAGTTGAATGTATGTGTATTCTTCATATCCATTTTTTTCTCTATATATTTTCATTTTGATTCTTCATGTTCATCATTTTTATTATTCATTTTCAGCGGTTTTTAATTATTTCGAGAAAACGTACATCGGAGTGAAGAACGCCAATGGCATCCGCGGAGCACCGACGTTTCAAATGGAGACTTGGTCAATCTATGAACGGATCATGGCTCATCATCAGATCGGAAATTCTACAGTTGAGGGATTCAATTCGAAACTGAAGGTATGAATGGAATTGTGATTGTTCTATAGTATTTCCTTCAGAATGTGCCTGCGCATTCCTCCGCGCAAAAAGTCGCAAGTATTCTGACAGAGAACGACAGGACGTATAAGACGAACCACGAATTTGCCAGAAGTCAAAATCTTAGAATTGACCAGGCATTTCGCAAGAGTCCTCAAACTGCCACCACTGAGAATAATCGTTATTTGGCAGTCCGCAATGGTGCACATGGCCAGACACCATTCTATCACCTCAAACAATTGATAAATCATATTCACACCCCATTCTGAAAATTGCATGTATCATTCTAGTGAAGTTCCTATTTTTTGTTGTTGTCTGAGTCAAATAAACAATGATATTTGACCATGTTCGGTTAATAAAAACTGTTATAAGTTGATTCGAAAATAAACAAGATAGTATAATTCGAATCAGCAGACAGAGCGGAATCAATAGTATCATTCGAATCTGCAGACAGAGCGGAACATTTCTTATGTTGATGATATCATTCCACAATTTTGCGATGGTGATGGGTGGTCGCTTTTTCAAAAATGATATGTAACTTCCCAAACCGGCATTTCTCCAATGAGAGCCGAAAAGTGATTTGAGCTCATACTAGTACCTAACAACACGCCTAAAAATCAGAGGAATCCGAAATCGGAGAAAAATATAGCACGACATTTTGTCCGAAAAACATTCGATTTCGACATTTTTAAAATTTTATCTTTTTTGATTATTTTTTTCGTGAACTCTCATTTCGATATTCGAAATCAGCGCGTAAAGATACACCAGAAAACCCTAAAGTTAAGAGGTTCTGAGATGAAAAAAAATCGACTTTGAAATTTTTTTCGCCATGAGTATCATAGTTTTGGAAAAAAAAATTATTTTGCGATTTGACTCTAAAAAGTATTCTACCGTACTTTAGGGTACGGTAGAATAATTTTGAGATCGATTGGGGAAATTTTTCAAAATGTCTGACCCAAGGAACTGAATCTGACCCATCGAACTGGGTTACTGTAATCAGTGGGTTACTGTAGTATTGATTGTGTACGGTACTTGTTGATTTTCTACCATGACCTAAAATTCCATTTTGGACCATGTACCCCTTATACGTGAAAAATGTCTGACCCAAGGAACTCGATCTGACCCATGGGACCAGGGTACGGAACTCCTTGGGCTACTGTAATATATATGTGACAACTTTCATTGAACTTGGTCAACTGCCCTCCGAACTGTGCTCATTTGCTGAAATGGCGTTTGCTGAAATGGCACCCCCCCCCCCCGACGTCACACATCACCTTTTGGACCATGACACCCCCGTATCATGGTCCAAAAGGTGAGGCGAGATGATCGACCACTGACCATGACCCCCGTATCATGGTCCAAAAGGTGATGCGAGATGATCAACCACTGACCATGACCCCCGTATCATGGTCCAAAAGGTGATGCGAGATGATCGATCACTGACCATGACCCCCGTATCATGGTCCAAAAAGTGATGAGTGACGTCGACCAATGACCATGACCCCCGTATCATGGTCCAAATGGTGATGCGACGTCACACATCCCCTTTTGCACCATGATACGGAGGTCATGGTCATTGGTCGACGTCACACATCACCTTTTGGACCATGATACGGGGGTCATGGTCATTGGTCGACCTCACGCATCACCATTTGGACCATGATACGGGGGTCATGATCAGTGGTCGATCATCTCGCATCACCATTTGGACCATGTACCGGGGGTCAAGGTCATTGGTCGACCTCACACATCACCATTTGGACCATGATACGGGGGTCATGGTCAGTGGTCGACCATCTCGCATCACCATTTGGACCATGATACGCGGGTCATGGTCATTTGTTGACGTCACACATCATGTTTTGGACCATGATACGGGGGTCATGGTCATTGGTCGACGTCACACATCACCTTTTGGACCATGATACGGGGGTCATGGTCATTGGTCGACCTCACGCATCACGTTTTGGAACATGTACCGGGGGTCATGGTCATTGGTCGACCTCACACATCACCATTTGGACGATGATACGGGGGTCATGGTCAGTGGTCGACCATCTCGCATCACCATTTGGACCATGATACGCGGGTCATGGTCATTTGTTGACGTCACACATCATGTTTTGGACCATGATACGGGGGTCATGGTCAGTGGGTGACGTCACACATCACCTTTTGGACCATGATACGGGGGTCATGGTCATTGGTTGATCATCTCGCATCATCTTTTGGACCATGATACGGGGGTCGTGGTCATTGGTCGACGTCACACATCACCTTTTGGACCATGATACGGGGGTCATGGTCATTGGTCGACGTCACACATCACCTTTTGGACCATGATACGGGGTCATGGTCATTGGTCGACGTCACGCATCATGTTTTGGACCATGATACGGGGGTCATGGTCAGTGGTCAACCATCTCGCATCACCTTTTGGACCATGATACGGGGGTCATGGTCAGTGGTCGACCATCTCGCATCACCTTTTGGACCATGATACGGGGGTCATGGTCAGTGGTCGACCATCTCGCATCACCATTTGGACCATGATACGCGGGTCATGGTCATTTGTTGACGTCACACATCATGTTTTGGACCATGATACGGGGGTCATGGTCAGTGGTCGACCATTTCGCATCACCATTTGGACCATGATACGCGGGTCATGGTCATTTGTTGACGTCACACATCATGTTTTGGACCATGATACGGGGGTCATGGTCATTGGTCGACGTCACACATCACCTTTTAGACCATGATACGGGGGTCATGGTCATTGGTCGACCTCACGCATCACGTTTTGGAACATGTACCGGGGGTCATGGTCATTGGTCGACCTCACACATCACCATTTGGACGATGATACGGGGGTCATGGTCAGTGGTCGACCATCTCGCATCACCATTTGGACCATGATACGCGGGTCATGGTCATTTGTTGACGTCACACATCATGTTTTGGACCATGATACGGGGGTCATGGTCAGTGGGTGACGTCACACATCACCTTTTGGACCATGATACGGGGTCATGGTCATTGGTCGACGTCACGCATCATGTTTTGGACCATGATACGGGGGTCATGGTCAGTGGTCAACCATCTCGCATCACCTTTTGGACCATGATACGGGGGTCATGGTCAGTGGTCGACGTCACGCATCATGTTTTGGACCATGATACGGGGGTCATGGTCAGTGGTCAACCATCTCGCATCACCTTTTGGACCATGATACGGGGGTCATGGTCAGTGGTCGACCATCTCGCATCACCTTTTGGACCATGATACGGGGGTCATGGTCAGTGGTCGACCATCTCGCATCACTATTTGGACCATGATACGCGGGTCATGGTCATTTGTTGACGTCACACATCATGTTTTGGACCATGATACGGGGGTCATGGTCATTGGTCGACGTCACACATCACCTTTTGGACCATGATACGGGGGTCATGGTCAGTGGTCGACCATCTCGCATCACCATTTGGACCATGATACGCGGGTCATGGTCATTTGTTGACGTCACACATCATGTTTTGGACCATGATACGGGGGTCATGGTCAGTGGGTGACGTCACACATCACCTTTTGGACCATGATACGGGGTCATGGTCATTGGTCGACGTCACGCATCATGTTTTGGACCATGATACGGGGGTCATGGTCAGTGGTCAACCATCTCGCATCACCTTTTGGACCATGATACGGGGGTCATGGTCAGTGGTCGACGTCACGCATCATGTTTTGGACCATGATACGGGGGTCATGGTCAGTGGTCAACCATCTCGCATCACCTTTTGGACCATGATACGGGGGTCATGGTCAGTGGTCGACCATCTCGCATCACCTTTTGGACCATGATACGGGGGTCATGGTCAGTGGTCGACCATCTCGCATCACTATTTGGACCATGATACGCGGGTCATGGTCATTTGTTGACGTCACACATCATGTTTTGGACCATGATACGGGGGTCATGGTCATTGGTCGACGTCACACATCACCTTTTGGACCATGATACGGGGGTCATGGTCATTGGTCGACCTCACGCATCACGTTTTGGAACATGTACCGGGGGTCATGGTCATTGGTCGACCTCACACATCACCATTTGGACGATGATACGGGGGTCATGGTCAGTGGTCGACCATCTCGCATCACCATTTGGACCATGATACGCGGGTCATGGTCATTTGTTGACGTCACACATCATGTTTTGGACCATGATACGGGGGTCATGGTCAGTGGGTGACGTCACACATCACCTTTTGGACCATGATACGGGGGTCATGGTCATTGGTTGATCATCTCGCATCATCTTTTGGACCATGATACGGGGGTCGTGGTCATTGGTCGACGTCACACATCACCTTTTGGACCATGATACGGGGGTCATGGTCATTGGTCGACGTCACACATCACCTTTTGGACCATGATACGGGGTCATGGTCATTGGTCGACGTCACGCATCATGTTTTGGACCATGATACGGGGTCATGGTCAGTGGTCAACCATCTCGCATCACCTTTTGGACCATGATACGGGGGTCATGGTCAGTGGTCGACCATCTCGCATCACCTTTTGGACCATGATACGGGGGTCATGGTCAGTGGTCGACCATCTCGCATCACTATTTGGACCATGATACGCGGGTCATGGTCATTTGTTGACGTCACACATCATGTTTTGGACCATGATACGGGGGTCATGGTCAGTGGTCGACCATTTCGCATCACCATTTGGACCATGATACGCGGGTCATGGTCATTTGTTGACGTCACACATCATGTTTTGGACCATGATACGGGGGTCATGGTCATTGGTCGACGTCACACATCACCTTTTGGACCATGATACGGGGGTCATGGTCATTGGTCGACGTCACACATCACCTTTTGGACCATGATAAGGGGGTCATGGTCAGTGGTCGACCATCTCGCATCACCATTTGGACCATGATACGCGGGTCATGGTCATTGGTCGACGTCACACATCACGTTTTGGACATGTACCGGGGTCATGGTCATTGGTTGACCTCACTCATCAAGTTTTGGACCATGATACGGGGGTCATGGTCAGTGGGTGACGTCACACATCACCTTTTGGACTATGATACGGGGGTCATGGTCATTGGTTGATCATCTCGCATCATCTTTTGGACCATGATACGGGGGTCGTGGTCATTGGTCGACGTCACACATCACCTTTTGGACCATGATACGGGGGTCATGGTCATTGGTCGACGTCACACATCACCTTTTGGACCATGATACGGGGGTCATGGTCATTGGTCGACGTCTCACATCATGTTTTGGATCATGATACGGGGGTCATGGTCAGTGGTCGACCATCTCGCATCACCTTTTGGACCATGATACGGGGGTCATGGTCAGTGGTCGACCTCACACATCACCATTTGGACCATGATACGAGGGTCATGGTCAGTGGTCGACCATCTCGCATCACCATTTGGACCATGTAACGCGGGTCATGGTCATTTGTTGACGTCACACATCACCTTTTGGACCATGATACGGGGGTCATGGTCATTGGTCGACCTCACGCATCACGTTTTGGAACATGTACCGGGGGTCATGGTCATTGGTCGACCTCACACATCACCATTTGGACCATGATACGGGGGTCATGGTCAGTGGTCGACCATCTCGCATCACCATTTGGACCATGATACGCGGGTCATGGTCATTTGTTGACGTCACACATCATGTTTTGGACCATGATACGGGGGTCATGGTCATTGGTCGACGTCACACATCACCTTTTGGACCATGTAGTCATGGTCTTTGGTTGACCTCACTCATCACGTTTTGGACCATGATACGGGGGTCATGGTCAGTGGGTGACGTCACACATCACCTTTTGGACCATGATACGGGGGTCATGGTCATTGGTTGATCATCTCGCATCATCTTTTGGACCATGATACGGGGGTCATGGTCATTGGTCGACGTCACACATCACCATTTGGACCATGATACGGGGGTCATGGTCAGTGGTCGACCATCTCGCATCACCATTTGGACCATGATACGGGGGTCATGGTCAGTGGTCGATCATCTCGCATCATGTTACAGCTCATCAGATCATGAAAGAAAAAAGTGATGCTTGAAATACGGTCGAAATCGAGCATTTTTTTGGTTTAATCGAATAAAAATCGATTTGGTCGGGAATCACAGAACCCATCGGACTACATAATGTATATAGTGGTGTCCAGCACTTTTGGCGAAAATGGGTAACTTGGTCCAAAAAATCAAAATATGACGTCAAAAAAGTGAATTTCGCAATAAGAAATAACTGTTCAGAGCAGTGATTTCAGACCCTCAGGGCACCCCTAAATTAATGCAAAAGAGAAATTGAGCCTATCTCGATCGGTTGTGAAAATTTGATTTTTCGACTATTTTTCCTTTAAAATCATGGTTCTCCCTGCGCCTAGGCTGCAACCACAAATATGTCATGGTTTCAGCATCATAGCACCAAGACCCTTCCAGCATCCCAGTATGGGATTCTGATTCTCATTGCTAGAGAAACGTGTCCGGCCAGAGGCCAAAATGCTTGCAAATTACCGAGATGCCGTCTTAAGGCACTGGGTGAGGAATGATGAACAGTGTGGTAATACATGCTTGAGAACATGCTATTGATGATTTTTTGTTTGTTTTATCATGTCAGTCAGTCATTGTCCCACAAAAACAGAAAATATGTGTTGTATCGTAAAGCAGAATTATCAAAAATCATCGCACTTGGACGTTACACTCGATAACAGGTCACACCTGATTGATCCCTCAAGCACTTTGACAATTTAAAGCTCAACCTTCACGAAACCTCTTAGTGAACTGCTTCCCTCTGTGTGCAAGAGTGTTGCAAGAGAGTGAAGGAGAGAGGGCCCAATATCAGTTGCTCCCTCGATCTCCCGTCCATGTCAATTTTGAAATTTTTCATCAATTGTTTTCCGTTCAGAAATATCCGCAAGAAAGAATCGTGAAGGATTGGGAGATAACGGAGGTTCATGAAGTTGCCGGCAAATGTCGATTGCAGAAAAAGCATACTTGTGATCTGCAAACGCTCTGCCCGTCACACTTTTTGCTTGTTTACTAAAGTTGGCAGTGAGACCGAACGTGGCAAGCGATCACGCCAGTTGATTGTCAGTTGATTTTTCATTGATCTCATATCATCACTGCACGAAACGGAGAGAAAGGCACTCAAGACTAGCAAAACGGGGAATTTGACTATGAGTTGAACGCCAGATTTAACTAAGAGTATTCGAAAGTATTACATCATACCACTTGTTTCGAATGACCGCCAAAGTTAGCAAAAAGTATTCGAAATCGTGCAAGCTGTCATCTATTTCTGATCTGTCAGAGATATCGTAGTAGCTCAAATTCGATGGTGTCATATCTGCTTGGTAAGCTGGTTAGGTCCTCGGTCGGACAACAATCATTTACCGTATGGTGCCTTGATCACCATACTTTCCACCTACTATCCGGAGATGTAAGAATACATCAAGATCGACAAGATCAGTGTGATTGCAGAATCAGTGTGATTTTTTTATTATATAATGCTGTAAGGATAGTTCGATAGAGCCATAAGTGTGACAATGAGAGAGGGCACGTCGGTTCTCGGGCAAGACCTATATCGGCAAAGCAAGAAAAAAAACAGCGAAATGAATGATGAGAATCGATTCTATCGGATAGAAGATGTCGGCAAATTTGTTTAGGCACATCGGCAGAGGCGAAAAATTTGACGTATGAATAGAGCTCGTCAAATGAGCACATACGGGAACTTTCTATCACAATTGCACCACAACCGAGAAAATTGCTGTCGAAAGTGAAAACCCGATGATCGACCAATGCAGATGACTAGGTTGGCAATTCAAGGATTGTCTCTCTTCATTTGACGCGCTCTCTCGCGTCTCTGACCGGTGAGAGAGCATGCTATAGGAGAGTCATCCGTGAATTGCCAACCCTACCGAAGTTCCCGATGTTTCCAGCGTAGAAATTGGCAATGTGTTTGAGAACTCAATCATGTGTGATCTGTAGTCGAGTTGAACCTCCGAGTGTGATGGTATTTTATAATTCTGCTTTACGAAAATCATACATTTTCAATTTTGCGGGTTGAGGACTGTCGAACATTACAAAACATGCAAAAAAACAACGATCGCATGTTCTCAAGCGAATTGTATATTAATTGTTGGCGAAAACAACAACACAAGTGCAAACAGTGTATTCTCATTTCAGTACTAGTCATTTTCTTGCTGCTTACACACGTCCTGCATAGGCGCTAATGATACAGGAATTAGTCAATACATCTTCAGATATTTTCATTCTGAATGCGTTAGAGAAGTCGAACACACTCACGGAAATCAGTGAATCGGTTAGAAATGGCTCCATTTTTAGCCACGCCCAGTATCGGTTTCTGTTTCCAAATGCTAAGTGTGACCAATTGGGCAAGTGGGAGCAGTGATAAAAAGGGACGAGATACAATTAGATTGTTGATTTCCAATCATCCTTTCAGCACATGCTCTTGTCGGTTAGAGACACGAGAGGGTATGCAGAATCGATAGAGTACCCATTCAATATGGTATAACTATGACCGATGTGGAACTTGGTATAAGAAGAGAGAGTTCAGAGGAAGGGAAGAGAGGCGATTTCATCCTCTTTATGTTATGTTGCTTTCCCTCCCTTCCCACATCTCTTAAATCCAACTTCATTCAGATAATGCGTTCGTTTTGCCTGCTTCTCCTCATGTTGGCCGCCCAATGTGGAGCCCAAATCGGTAATTGTCTTCCATTATCATAGGCATTTCTATCCAGAATACTTACAGTAATGAACGTGCGATTTAAATTTCACACAAGTCACGTTTTATTACATGTCATTCAATTGTCTACACGTTCTAAATTTTCAACAGTCAACTGCCCTGCCCTAATTTACCTCGACCAGTCCAATCTCAACTCCTCTGTTCCCTTCGTGGTTGACTCCACGCAGAAGGCCGAAATCGTCGGTGGAATCAACGTTGGTTTTCTCCATCAGTAATCGTTATTTACGCAATAACTTCTAAGAATGTTTGCTTCGTTATTGCGTTAACACCAATCATATTTCATGTTTCCAATCGTCTTCCGTCTTTCCTGTATCTTTTTCCGAATTCTCCATGATCCAGTTACAAAATACTGGAAAAATAGGAATTAAAGGAGGAGTGAGATCAATATTTGGTTGGGGTAGCTGACACTATGGTCGGATTGGTCTCCTGAACCATAATGGAAATCCAAAATTTGAAGATCGTAGGTCAATTTTGGACCGAGTTATGGGCGCGCGCAGTTTGCGTGATGATCAGGGAAAAGGCTGTAAAATGTGTGCGAGAGATTTCGCAGCGCATCCTCTCCCTCCGTCACTGTTCGGCCCTTCCCTGCCACCCTTTTGCGAGAGGCTAGAGCGGCAGAGAGGCCAGGGACCGTAGGGAGAGGTACTGAGGTCAAGTCAGAGAGGCAGAGCCAGGTAGATCAAGGGACGATATCTCTCACATATCTTGGCTCCGCCCCTCCACACTGTGTTTAGCATGGCCGTGTTGTACCGTATTTCATACACATTTGATCAGGGCATTTCGCGGTGAGATATTTTCATTCGAAATTTAGCATTGATGACAGGGCTTCTTTAAGACAAAGACTGTCCTTCACTCTGCCCGGACAGGCAAACTTTTTCACACAATCGCCTTTTCCAGCAGATCAAGTGCACTCCCGGAAGCCAGTTTGCTCATATCGCTAGAGGAGTTCTCTATGTCAACGACTGGGTGATGACATGCTCGAACAAAAAAGGATGGATTGTCCGGAAGAGCGGAGACGGAAGGGACGGACCATACAACAATGTCCCGGTCGGATGCGTGAAGCCAAAGGACAATCGTGAGTTCATCATTCTTCAGATCTTCTGTGTCTGATCATTCGAAACTGACTAAATCCCGGACAGGAACGTTTTTTCCATCTGGTTTGCTTTACCCGCTGAACGGATGCACTGCTTTGTTTGAAGGCGAAAGTCTACATTACTTCTATTTGTAGCATCCAACTGCCCTGCTCTGAAGTACATCGATCAGGCCAGCCTCAACTCCTCTGTTCCCTTCGAGGTTGACTCCACCCAGAAGGCCACTATCGTCGGCGGAATCAATGTTGGGTTTACTCTATATCAGTGATCGTTATTCCGTTAATTCCGTTAGGGTTAAGTTTTCAGAAATCATACTCCTATATAAAGCGCGAGTCTCTGTTTGTCCAGACTCCGTTTTTTTCACTTTTGGCCCCGCCCCCTCCTCGATCCTCAGGGTCCCCGATCCTTGGGTAAAGATCAAAGACCAAACTACAAAGATCAAGGATCAAACTACAAAGATGAAAGACCAAACTATAAACGACAAATATCAAACTACAAACTACGAACTAGAAATAAAAATTTTTTAAAACCTTCCAGATAGAGGGGAAGGGAGGGGGAGAGAGATTTCGTCATAGAAACTTCCAGAACCTTCCAGATAGTGGGGAAGGTAGTGGGAGAGATATTTCATCATAGACCACTTCCAGAACCTTCCAACGAGACGGGGAGGGAGGGGGAGAGAGATTTCGTCATCGAACCTTCCAGAAAGAGGGGGGAAAGATTTCGTCATGGAAACTTCCAGAACCTTCCAGAAAGAGGCAAGAGGGGGAGAGATTTCGTCATAGAAACTTCCAGAACCTTCCAACGAGACGGGGAGGGAGGGGGAGAGAGATTTCGTCACCGAACCTTCCAGAACCTTCCAGCGAGAGAGTTTAAGTGAAGGGAGAGAGATTTCGTCATCGAACCTTCCAGAAAGAGGGGGGAGGGGGGAGAGATTTCGTCATAGAAACTTCCAGAACCTCCCCGAAATTTCGCAACCTACCAGAGAGAGGAGAGTGTGTGAAGCAGGGGAAAAAGGAAGACAGACGACGCGCGCAGCGCGGAGTATGACAGTGGCTTCCCCAGCCGTAGGCGGGGGAATGCCGCTGGTAATCAATATCAGAATGTAAGCCTACTCTTGCACACAATAGTTTTTTTCAGCAGTTCAAGTGCTCTTCCGGAAGTCAGTTTGCTCATTTCACTAATGGAGTTCTCTATGTCGTCGAATGGTCGATGACATGCTCGGGCAAAGATGGATGGACAGTCAGAAAAGGAGGAAATGGAAATGACGGGCCATATCGAAATGTCCCTGTCGGATGTGTTAAACCAAAGGACAATCGTGAGTTCATCATTCGTCGGATCACGTATGTCTGATAATTCGAAACTGACTAAAACACGGACAGGATACTTTTTTCTCTTTTCTGGTTTTCATTACTTGCTATAGTCGCTAAATTGCTTTGTTTAAAGGCGAAGGTCTATTTTACTTCCATTTTCAGCAGCATCCAACTGCCCTCTCCTGAAGTACATCGACCAGGCCAGTCTCAACTCCTCTGTTGCCTACACGGTTGACTCCACCCAGAAGGCCGAAATCGTCGGTGGAATCAACGTTGGTTTTCTCTATCAGCTATCGTTTATCCGTTAGGGTTAAGTTTTCAAAAAATAATCAAAAGAAGAAAGTAAGGCAACTCTTGTACACAATAGTCTTTTTACAGCAGTTCAAATGTACTTCCGGAAGTCAGTTCGCTCATATCACTAATGGAGTTCTCTATGTCATCGATTGGTCGATGACATGCTCGGGCAAAGATGGATGGACAGTTAGAAGAGGAGGAAATGGAAATGACGGGCCATACCGTAATGTCCCTGTCGGATGTGTGAAACCAAAGGACAATCGTGAGTTCATCATTCGTCGGATCACTTGTGTCTGATAATTCGAAACTGACTAAAACCCGGACATGATGCCTTTTTTCTCACTTCAGGTTTTCATTACTTGCTATAGTCACTAAACTGCTTTGTTTAAATGCGAAAGTCTATTTACTTCCATTTTCAGCAGCATCCAACTGTCCTCTCCTGAAGTACATCGACCAGGCCAGTCTCAACTCCTCGGTTGCCGTTACTGTTGACTCCACCCAGAAGGCCGTTATCGTCGATGGAATCAACGTTGGTTTTCTGTGTCTATTTGTTCTCGTTATTGCGTTAGTTCGATTAGAGTTTAGTTTTTAGTTTTAGAGAGAAAAAAAGTAAGCTAACTCTTGCACACAATCGTCTTTTCCAGCAGTTCAAGTGCACTTCCGGAAGTCGGTTCGCTCATATCGATAATGGAGTTCTCTATATCAACGACTGGTCTATGACATGCACGGGCAAAGAAGGATGGACAGTTAGAAGAGGAGGAAATGGAAATGACGGGCCATACCGTAATGTCCCTGTCGGATGTGTGAAACCCAAGGAACCAGAACCATGTGAGTCCACATTGCATTATAATTCTATACTGACAAAACCTCGTCCTGAAAATAAAACAATCTAAGCAGACAGAAGGATAGTGGGCGGCTCAACTGCATTGTTTGAAGGCAAATTTTTTTTAAAAATCAACAAAAAAAGGCAAAAAAACCTAAAATTAGCACTCTCGAGAACCGAGTAGCACGTAAAAATGCGATTTCGACGTGACGTCGTCTGGAGCCAACGGAGGCTCAATGAGCAAAATGTATATGAGACGAATCGCGAGAGAATCGAGAGTATTGAGGACCATGCGGCATTAGAAAATTAGTATCCCCAATCATGCTCAAAAGTATGACTTAAGTACTTCAAATGATGCTCTATCAAACTACGTTTGCAGAATTTTTATATCGGATTTCATCTCCAAGCTTTGGTAGTTCAAAATGGGGACTCTTTGGATTTTTGATAATTTCACTTTTTTCACATCAGGAAAACGACCATAACTTGCTGAAAAATTGAGCTAGAGACAATTCCAAAAAAGGAGGTAGGGGGTAACATTTTATGTGTTGGTGTTGTCATTCCATGTCCACGTGCTGAAGCGGGGCAGTCGGATTTTCAAAAAAAAGTGAAAAAGTGCTATAACTTTCTTAGAAGTCCATTCTCCAAAATTCCCTCGAGAATGATTTTACTCTTAACTGGTACCTACAACAGCCCCAAATAATAGAGGAATCGAAGTTATTTAAAAAAATGGGCGGTCATATGTGCAAAAAACTGCCGATTTCGACAGTTTTTCAATTTTCGTTTGATGAGCTCTAGTATCGAAATTCGGGATCAGAGCGCAAAAATACACCAGAAATTCCTATAGACATATTTTTTCGAGATGAAAATTTTTTCGACTCTGACCAATTTTTCAGCAAGTTCCATAACTTGCTGAAAAATTGGTCAGAGTCGAAAAAATTCGTTTTCCTGATGTGAAAAATAGTGATTATCAAAAATTCCAAGGAGTCCCCAGTTTGACCTACCAATGCTCGAAGATGAAATCCGATATCAAAATTCTGCAAACGCAGTTTGATAGAGCATCATTTGAAGTACTCAAGTTATACTTTTCAGCAAGATTGGGGATACTAATTTTCTAATGCCGCGGGGCTGTCGAATATTTCGCGATTCGTTTCATATGCCCATCGTCTTCAGCACCCTCGATAACCCCAAAACACACTGTTTCATAAAATCGACCTTTTTGAGCTGTGCCAGATCCTTCCGATTCGGCTCGAAAATAAGGCGGCTCATATACACAAACCCCCCCCCCCCCCTCCCCCAAATAAAAAACCCAAAAACCCGGCCGGAAATTAAAAAAAACAACAGTCGAAACAGAAACCAGGGATAATGGGCGATGGATTTCCTACAATTGGTGTTGACCCTTTAGTATCAGGATTCTTCGAAAAGCGTTTATTTGATCAAAACTACGACTCTGCAGTAACTCTTTCTTCCAGCCTGCGTTGCTCTTCCCGATGCGTCCGCTACTTGCGAGAAAACATTCAGCGGGAGGTGTGAAGCCGCCACAAATGTCAGTGTTTCCATTATTAGTTCACATTTTACTTTGGCTTCTCGGTGATTTTGGCCTTTTTAAAATCAGTTGTTTCAGTCTTTTCGCAAAAAATAACTGCTAGGTTCAATATTGAATTTGAAGAATAGATGATAGAAAATAACCATTGCAGTCCAATATGATCTACTCATGCCCAAACGGACAACTTTTCGTCTCAGGATCGGTTAGTTCTTCTTTGTTTTGATCTCACCCGATATACATTACTCGATGCGATGTATCGCGTTGTCTAAGCGTTAATGGTTTGCTAAGCGACTCGGAACGCAACCCAAACTTAATGTCATTCACATTCATCACTAACATCGGAGCATATCATTCATTATGTGGTTTTACTAGGTAATTTAGTTCCACTGGAGATGTATTAGTAGATTGCAAGGTATCGTTTATCATTTGCACATCCCTATTGGAAATAAGCAACTGAATTCAGAGAGCTCCAGTCGCCACGTGCGAGCAATGCACAGTTTCGTGTGTGAATGGCGAGTGGACCCTGAGTCAAGGATTTACGAAACTGCCAACGAAGAGTTTCGTGGGCGAGAATCCGATTGTGGCGTGCATCAAACCGCCCACTCCTCCTCGTGAGTACTAGTGACGTCGTTTCGGTTTTCAACTTTATCTATGGTCCGTACTCTCTCGTTCTTTGCCCGTCTTATCGATTGATCTAATGAAGTGTATGAATGAACACACTTTTCACTATGACAGAACAAACACGTGTATGTGATGACTCTTAGCTATATGCAGTTAGAAAGCCTGTTCGGGGTTGTTTCTTCGATCGAATCTCCTACTTCTAAGTAACTCGTGCTTGCAGCCTGCGGTTTCCTTCCGGATGCTACTGCCTCGTGCCGAAACCTTGCGGGATCACCCACAAGAGACTGCTATGCTGCCACCTACGTCAGTGCTTCCATAACATTAAAAATATATTTGCTTCTCTTTGATCTGGCGCTCGTTTCTCGTAATACTGTCATTGAGAATTTACGGCTCGCCAATGCAAAGAATGCAATGAAATAATTCACAACCGAATTTGAGGGGAAGATGAGCGAAAAACACAAACATTTCAGTCAGCATCGACCTACTCGTGCCCTGGAGGGGCTCTCTTCTACACCGCATCGGTTCGTTCCTCAATGTTTTCAGTTGAAACATGAATGCAAAAAATATCAGTATTAAGAGACCTGCTCCGTTATTCTGAAGCATTTTGGCCCCTGCCCGGAACCGGTGCGCTAGCAATGAGAACCACAGGCTCATACTCGGGTGCTAGGAAGTTCTTGGTCCCGTATTTCACAAACCGTCACTTATTTGTGGTTACTGCCTCTACGAGGGGAGAAATGATATTTTCAATGAAAAATGGTCGAAAAAAATATTTTCTCAGCCATTCCGGACAGACCCAATTTCTCTTTTGCGTTAATTTAGAGGTGCCTTGAGGCTCTGAAATATCCGTTCAGATTGATTACAACTCATTGCGAAAGTCACTTTTTCGCTTCCATATTTCGTTTTTTTTGGGTCAAGTGGCACATTTTTGGCGAAAGTTCCAGACCGCACTATATAAATTTCGTTGTCCTTACATCCATGCATCGATATGTTATATCATCGCGCTCATTCATTCACTCCGAATCCATTCCGAAATAAATTAAGTCCGGAAAAGGTAGGTTTGGTACAATAAAAATTGTTAACTTTTTTCTTTCTCTTTTTCATAAGCAATAATGCGGAAATTCAGTAGAAACTTAATTTTCATACTAGAGCTCACCAAAATGCTAGAGAAAAAAGTTATGATAGAATTCCAGAGAAAAATCATTTTTTAGAGCATAACTTTTTTCTTTGACGATTTGGCGAGCTCTAGTTTGAAAATTCGATTTATACGGGTAAACATACACCGGAAACACCTATAGTCATAAAGTTCTGAGATTTCGACTTTTTGACCTAAAAATCACCGTGAACCCGGGTCATGAAAAAGTTTCAAATTTATTGTCTCAAGAAAATGAATGAGCGCCTAGATATAACATATCGATGCATGGATGTAAGGACTACGAAATGTATATAGTGCGGTCTGGAACTTTCGCCAAAAATGTGCCACTTGCCCCTAAAAACCGAAATAAGGAGGCAAAAAAGTGACTATCGCAATGAGTTGTAATCAATCTGAACGGATATTTCAGAGCCTCAAGGCACCTCTAAATTAACGAAAAAGAGAAATTGGGTCTATCCCAAATGGTTGAGAAAACTAATTTTTTTCGACCTTTTTTCATTGAAAATATCATTTCTCCCCTCGTGGAGGCAGTAACCACAAATAAGTGACGGTTTGTGAAATACGGAACCAAGACCCTCTTGACACCCTGGTTCTCATTGCTAGCGCACCGGTTCCGGTGGTGTTCCAAAATAACCGAGACAAATCTCTTAAACAAATCTCATTCGACATATTGTACTAATTGCTCATTCAGAACCCATTCTCCCATTGCCCTGACTTGGCTTCATGTGCACTCACGTGTTCGGGCGGCCGGTGGACAGACGGAAGTTCCAATGGCATGGGCAGCAATCTGAGCGTGGCCTGTCTCGCATTCGCCGCCACTTCCAGTAAGTGGGAATGTCTGGTTGGAGAGCTAGAATTGTCATTCTCTCTACTCGACTGGTCTAGCGATAGTGATGTGAACAGGTTTCTTGATGTTTCCGGAAATCCAATAGTTAGAACAAACCTGTGACGCAATTCCATTCCTACCCTTCCCTCCCCCTAGGACTATATAAACAGTCGTACTTGTCACAATGACAGAACTCTAGATGAGATACAACACTGTCCGGTAGGGTATCTCTAATCGAATCTCGTACTCCGTAGTAACTCGTTCCTTCCAGCCTGCTCCGCTCTTCGAGATGCTACCCCCACTTGCAACAGAACCTTCCCGGGTCGCTGTTCTCCCGCCACATACGTTAGTATCCTCATTGCATATTCACAGATG
This sequence comes from Pristionchus entomophagus, assembly GCA_036245825.1. Taxonomy (NCBI): domain Eukaryota; kingdom Metazoa; phylum Nematoda; class Chromadorea; order Rhabditida; family Neodiplogasteridae; genus Pristionchus; species Pristionchus entomophagus. The sequence goes on from BTSX01000006.1 coordinate 31,722,907, forward strand.
GTCTGCGGACCAGAAATCAATTTCCCTCATATTTGCAAGGAATGAATTGAAGTTCTTAGCGTATGACATTGCCGAGATTGATGCAATCGACTGTGAATAGAATATGAACCCGAACAAAATTTCAGTCTAACTCGGCCTACTCGTGCTCGGCAGGAAAACTCTTCGTATATGGATCGGTTGGTCGTTTTTTGTTTTGTTTCATTCCGTGATTACATTTTACACTTTCGAGTAAATAAGATCGTTAAATGTGCTCATATGCATTCAGAGAAGTCTCGTCGCCACTGTTGACGGTCTCAAGTGTGCCAACGGCTTGTGGACTGTGACTCAGGGGGGAGTGGATGTGGCCGCTGGAGATTTCGTGGGCGCCCGCCCGATTGTATCCTGTGTGATCTAAGTAAATCTTCCGAAAACCTACTTTCAAGACATTATGAGATATCGACAACTTGTCAGGAAGAGTAATTTCGCCATTTTTGCAATCGGGAAATCGGTCATAGCATGAAAATGAGTAGGAAAACCATAGGAAGAGTTGATTCCAGTCATTCCAAAATCTATTAAAGAGCAGTTTCCTCTTTTGAACGGGTCAAAATGTTTACATTCTTCCTTTTTATTCAAAAAGCTACAGAAGGTTAGAGGCCTGTAGCTACAGGACTCCAACGGAGGGGGGGGGTGTAAGCCTGTGTGTGCATTCACGTGTTCGGGCGGACGGTGGATTGAGGGAAGTACCAATGACTGGAGCACCAATCTGCTAGTAGCCTGTTACGCATTCCCTGCCACTACCAGTAAGTGGGACTGCCAAATTGGAGACTTTGTATGGCAATTCTCCCTACTCGACCGGTATAGGGAGTGCGTTCTAAAGTGCTCTCTGGATGGGTGCAGTTCCGGAATTCCAATAGTGCGAACACAGCTGCGACGAAATTCTTCCGCCCCCCCCCCTAGCACTATGTGAACACCCGTACTTGTCACAATGACAGAATCCCTTCACACCGAGTATGTGACCCGTAGCCAGATGGAGGTACAAGAGCGAAAATCTCCAACTCTGCAATAACACGTTCCTTCCAGCCTGCTCTGCTCTTCAAGAAGCTACCCCCACTTGCAACAGAACCTATCTCGCCCGGTAGATCAATGGAGGCTGCTGTTCGCTGACAGTGTAGAAACATTATAAGTCGATTATCTCGCAGTCCCCAAGACAGAATTGGCTGAAATTATAGCAATGGAATCCTCTCGTGACACCCGATAGCGTGGTGCACATTGGATTAGGCTATTTGCAGTCAGCGAAAAGTTGATAATTTAAAAATTATTTTTTAAATCATGAAAAATTAACTAGATAGGCGTGTTCGCCATGCAATTCTACCCTAGGAAACTTTTTCACCTAAAATTAGCGCTCTCGGTAACCGAGTAGCACTTGAAAATGTGATTTCGACGTGACGCCGTCTGGAGCCAACGAGGCGTCTATGAACAAAATGGATATGCCCATCGTCTTCAGCACCCTTGATAACCCCAAATCACACGGTTTTAGAAAATCGACCTTTTTGAGCTCTGCCAGACATTACTTGAAAATAAGGAAAACGACGTCATATGAGATCAACAAGGTCCAACCACATGACGTCGATTTGTCCAAAATCGGTTTCAACGATAAAAACTGGTCCGCGAAGGTCAGAATTGGCCGAATTACGCTTACGTGACCAGAATTTGATTCTCTACAAAATGAAAAAAAAATTCGAAGCTCTATCTTTTCTGGTTTTCGAGAAAAAGTCGATTTTTCAAAATCGAAATATGACGGGAAAATACATGGCCAGGTTAAAGAGCACATTCTTCTGATCATTTTGATATATGAGGTCAAAGGTTTGACTTACGTAAAAGTGGTTTTACATGATTTTTTGTGTCAAAAACATGCGATTTTTGCTGTATTTTTTAAATAAAAATTTTTCGCCTTCTGACGTCGTCGTCGAGGTCGATTTTCTAGTAAAAAATTTTTTTTTTCAAAAAAACATGACTGTAAGAGTTTCCGGCGTATTTTTGCACGTAGAAATAAACATCAAAAATCGCATGTTTTTGGCACAAAAAATCATATAAAACCACTTTTACGTAAGTCAAACCTTTAACCTCATATACCAAAATGATGAGAAGAATGTGCTCTTTAAACTGGCCAATGGATTTTCCCGTCATATTTCGATTTTCAAAAATCGACTTTTTCTCGAAAACCAGAAAAGATAGAGCTTCGAATTTTTTTTTCATTTTGTAGAGAATCAAATTCTGGTCACGTAAGCGTAATTTCGGCCAATTCTGACGAAACCGATTTTGGCCAAATTGACGTCACGTCGTACCGGGATTCAGAAAGCTCGGATCGAAAAACGGACTCCATCAGTCGATTCAGAATGAAAAACTACCCCTAGGGCGAACTTTTGAGGACAGGTTAGTTTTTACCTGTTCCAACCACTTGTTGACCCTAACGCAAACGGCCTCATATGCATTCAGAGAAGCATGGTCGCTACTGTTGACGGACTCAAGTGTGCCAACGGCTCATGGACTGTGACTCAGGGAGGAGTGGATGTGGTCGCGGGCGATTTCGTGGGCGCCCGCCTGATTGTATCCTGTGTGATCTAAGTAAATGTTCCGAAACCCTACTTTCAAGATTTCAACAACTTGTCAGTTGGTTTGATGGTGGTTAATAAATGAATTATTATGTTGTTGAAATTGTTCGATACATATGAATGGACGGGATATTGCTGACCATTTCATCCGAAAAGCATCGAAGAGATCATTGATAACATTGGAATCTCTGAAGAAACATCTTCTTTCTTATTTCACTCCCATATTCATTTCAGAATATATGTGTTCCATATTCTCCTATTGGGTTGAGGAATAAGTAACGCTCGTTTTTGAATTTTTTTCACTTTATCATAAAAACTTTACAAAGCACGATAGAATCTAAAAATACTCTCCATGCGCATCGATGACCTTCTGCGATCTACAAGGCAGCTTGTGGATGCCCTCGTGATAGAAGGACTGGGGCTAGTTCTTGAAATAGTTGGTCAGTACGGTCTGGATAGTGGCTCGGTCTTTGAAGCTCTGTCCCTTGAGGAAACGCTGGAGGTCTGAGAAGAGGTGGTAATCGGAGGGGGCAAGGTCGGGTGAGTAGGGAGGGTGGGGGAGGACAGTCCAGCCATAGCCCGCCAGCTCAGCCTTGGTCTTTCTTGCGACATGCGAGCGGGCGTTGTCGTGCTGAAAGTAGATTCGAGCGTCCTTCCCGCGTGTTTGTTCGACAGCGAGTCTCAGCTTCCGTAGCTGAAGAGTGTAGACCTCTGCCGTGATAGTCGTCCCCTCGGGTAGGAGTTCCCAGAACTCCACTCCCCGCACTGACCACCAGATGCACAACATCACTTTTTTGGGGTGCAAATCGGGTTTGGGGACATCTGCTGGCTTTTGGTCCTCCCCGACTCACTGTCTCATGCGCTCATGGTTGTCGTAGAGCACCCACTTTTCATCACCTGTGATGACATTGTCCAGCCAATCAAACCGGCGATGCAGAGTGAGAAGAGTCGAAGCCATGTCCACTCGGCGATCCTTGTCATAGTCGGTCAGGTCATGGGGGATCCATCTCCCGAGTTTCCACTTCTTTCCAATCGCGTGAAGTCCATTCACGGCAGTTTTTTGGTCGACCCCAAGGAAGTCAGCAAGATCGCGCGTAGTGAGATACGGGTCAGCCTCCACCTCAGAACGCAATCGATCGAGGTCCAACTCCATGGGGCGACCGGGTCGGTCTTCATCTTCGAGGGAAAAGTCGTGTTTCTCGAATTTAACTACCCACTTTCTCACGGTGGTTACATGCGGGGTATGTGTGGGGTAAACCTGCTCCAGTTGTTCATGAATGGCGGGCGGTTTCAAGCCAGATAGAAAGAGAAAGAGCATCACGTTCCGAATGTGAATTTGGTCGGGGACGAAATTGTGCGGCATTCTCGCCTGGGAGACTAGGGAGAACTGAATCGAAAACATGTGTGGAATGCCCGAGGGGCCCTCTCTCCAGTGTAAACGGCAACAACAAAAGAGCGAGCACGAGGGTTCTTAAGTCAGAGAGAAAAAAACGAGCGTTACTTATTCCTCAACCCAATACTTTCCTTTTCTCTGTTTGACTTGCTCATTTAAAACTTTCGAGGCATTCATTGATATCTTTCGGAGCATTTATTGAAATGCACCTTTCTGGAATTTCGAACGATTTGATATCTCCATCTCGTCATTGGTCTTCCTACAGGAGGACCTCTATGATAGGGTGTTCAATCCGACATTCGTTTTTTCCCATCTGTCATCATCTATCAGCGCTAGGTATTTAGCCAAACTCAATTTTCTTTGCATTCACTGAAATCTTACGTCTGGAAGGGGAACTTGCACAATTAGCCATTCGTTGTGCATTTTAGTTACGCCTTCCATGTTTCTCAGCATATTTCTCAGTGCAACTATAAGTCATTTCCGGATATTTTTGGATGTACTCCATAGTTCGCTATCGTATAACAGTGCCGGGGCGACAGACATTCTATACACACCGGCTTTAAGGCCCATTTTCACGTTTTGTTCGTAAAAAAGTCGAAGAATCAATTGAAGCCAGTGCTCTCGCAATCCAGAATAGTTTCCTGTCTGCAGTCAGTCCCTTCGAGTGGGGACAATCACGATGAAATTGAAGCAGCATTTACCGCCAGGAAGTTGATTGAAAATTTATCATGATGCACACGGTAAATAATGGTTGCTGGACTGAGGATGGAACCGGGTCCTCCACTTATCGAACAGATATGAATAGATCAGAAATAGGCGATAACATGCGTGCGGTTTCGATTCCTCTTCTTTAATTCTGACAGTCGGTTTGCCGTCGTTAACTAATATTCTGCAGGGGATTGACTAAAATACGACCCGCGACCCGCGACCCAAAAATGACTAAAATACGTCCCGACCAATAAGTCACCTTCAAAATGATGCCAGAAACAAGCATGGGCATGGTGTCTGACTGGCATGCCGACGCAGGCAGGTTCGACTCCCGCCCGCAGGTGATGTTTTGCAAATTCGATTTTTTCTTCGGCAAATCAATATCTACCGAATAATACGTAATCAGAATAGGAACTACACGAAATGATATTTCACGGCGAACGACACCATGCCAACGACACCATGCCCACTATGCGCTGGAGTACGCCTGTCTGGTTTGCAAAACAACGTGATATATTCTAGACAATTTTCCGAGCACCACTTTTTTGTTTCGTGTTTCCATCAGCTGTAATGTCGATTTTCGGAATCTACGTGCACAAGTAGGCCAGAATAAATTTAACTCAAATTTTTAAAAGACAAAAAGTTTTTTGGAATCATCCATGGGTCAGTTTGTGGTCGATCATGGTCAGTTTTTGGTCGAAAAAAGCGAAATCTCAGAATATTATGCCTATGACGCCGTTCGCATTATTTTCGAGCAAGGGTTGGCAAAGCTCAAAAAGTCCAATTTTGTGAAACTGTGTGATTTGGGTTTATCGAGGGTGGTGAAGGCGATGGGCATATCCATTTTGTCCACAGACCCCTCGTTGGCTCCAGATGGCGTCACGTCGAAATCACGTTTTTTCGTGCTACTCGGCTTCCTAGAGACCTAATTTTTGGAGAAAATTCTTTCTGGGGTAAAATTGAATGGCGAACACGCCTGTCTAGTTCATCTAGTTCATTTTTCATGATTTTCAAAAATAATTGTATGAAAGTGAACTTTTCGCATAGGTCTATGGGAGTGATCCCATGTGGACAGCTCGATCGGGCATGACGAGAGGATTCTAAATATATGTTTTCATGCAATATAAGCGTGCGGTTTTCGAGTTATGCGACTTACAGTGTATTGAGATTGTCAGGAAACTAGGTAGATCAAAGGAGATTCGACCTTGACCCCTCTATGTCTCTGCCTCCCCTCTCCTCCCCGGCCACTCTGCACTGTCTGCGCTCTCGCCGCTCCTCTCTGGATCTGTCAGAATACGTTTCTGACAGCGATTGGGGGCACTCGGTTGAGGGTCAAAACACGTTGCAGTTCAGTTTCACGTTGATAGTTTATTCTCGTTCTTCTTCCACGCTGTTTCTATGGGTTCGGACATGTTTCGGACTGCAACTCCCTCGACTCATGGACTCATTCACTCCATCTACCCACTCCAGCCGGTGACTGTTTTTGTTTTTTTCTCTCTCTTTTTTGTGCAGTGTTCGGTTTTGTTCTGTGCCGTTTCTCCGATTTCCCTTTACAGATGTCGGAAGATCAGTGTGTCTTCTCCATCCTCGAACTTTCATTCGATTCGGCGCGTTCAGTGCAAGTGAAGTGTGGTGGAGACCGGAAGAAGTATGTTTATTTTCAAAAATTTCTATTTGGATTTTATCATTTGCATTGATTTACTTCATCTTTTTGTCCCTCGTGATCGATTGCGTGAACTGCCAAGTCCAATGCATAAATTCGGATGTGAACATGGGGTCGATCTCCTTCTGCTGCGAGGGGGAATTCATGTACACTGGAGTGACGAGGGTCTCCGGTTTGTGTGCTTCCATTGTTTCTCAGTCATGAACCCCCGTTTGCAGAGCCGTGAAGTTTTCGAGATGTCGATTTGCTCGAATCATAAGAAGATGATTCTCACAGGATGGGATTGGAACTCATTTGCAAACAAGCGCAACCGCAAGAAGGAGGTGACCTGCTCTCTCCCTCAGGTACTCATTGATTATTGTTTCTTAATACCTAGAGACTCCAGGTTTCTCATGATCGCAAAATCCGGTCGAAGGATAAGAGAGGGATGACTAAGTTGGAAACTCTTGAGTTCATCCAAGCTACTGGCCGTTTCATTCATGTGGGAACTGGTGAGTAGAGTTATCTCATTGACCGTATATATTAGGAAATCACTCAGGAGTTTGTACCATTCATGGAGAAGCTATAAATGAGAAGAAGTTCGAGTTATTCTCATGTTCTGAAAAGGATCCAACAGGAGAGGTTCGTTATTCAGTTTCATTTTTATCATTATTGCATAGTATCATGAAATATTGAAGGAACACCCACACGATGGAGAAGCTCAAGAGACTGAGATAATCGAAGGATTCCATGACCGCGAATGGATGGCACCACCCGAAGAGGATGCTTTGACTGATGATAGGAGCCTCTTCTCGGTCATTCTCAATGATCAACAAACCCCGCTGGATGCCTCTCCCGTTTCTCTTGATAGCCAGGTATACTGTAGATTTCTGAGCGAGTTATCTACTCCTTCACAGAAAGTGACTGCACTTCGAGAGATCGCCAAGCTATTCGGTCTCTCTCGATTGACAAGTGACTCGCTAGTGATTGTCGAGCGGAAGGATCTCAAGACGGAAACTCAGCGGAAAAAGATATAATACAAATTTACATTGATTGAGGGTAATCTGTGTTCTCACAGATATCTGTTATGATCCATTTAATCGAGGAGCTGTTCAAGTCGGTTGCTGGAAGTGGATGGAAGGAGATGATGAGTGCTTGTTTGAGAAAGGTTAGGAACTCTTTACAACAATTCGATAGATTCTCCATTCAGATCGGCCATCTCACCGACACTTCTAGAGTGGATATGATACTCCAATCGGTGGACGAAAGACTAGAGCAGACGACAGATCGGAGGGAGAGATTGAGTCTCATTTCGATTTTCTGTGGCCATTTCAGTGAGAAGGAAGTGAGTGATGATAGATGTGAATGGAATGAGGGGGTTTGATTATAGATCGTGCACGCAACGGGAGTCAGCAGGCATTCAATCAGAGAAGCTAAGAAGTTTGCCCTCTGTGGCCTGGATGAGGTTGCCAAGTATCGTAGAGTCCGCTATAACCATCAGAATGTCAAAGCATTCGTAGGATTCATTTCTCGGTAAGAACGCGTTACAGTCTATCGATTGATTAATATCTCTGTCTTTCTCAGTCCTGAGTGTTAAGTCACTGGGTTGCTAGCCCAACGACTATGTGGTATGTGTGGAAAGCAAGGGCTAGTTGTAAAGGAAAGGTGTTTATTACAATAGCAAGGGAATAATAATAACGGAGAGAAATTGGCTAGTAAATAGGAGAATGGGTCTTAGTTAGGAGCGTAAGCGCCGGCAGCTACATTGGGACCTACGGGCCGTGCCGGGCTACTAGAATACACTAACGGAGAGGCTAGCATGACGACAGCACGCTAGCTCAACAAGAACAAGACTGACTGGGACAGGAAAGTCCTCGGTAAACAGGGCGTCGATACTCAGTAAGAATACGTGGATATAAATGCTACAGTATACGTGCATAGGGTGTTGGGCTGTGTCAGACATATGACTAATGGTATACACAGCACTGAGATCATCGTTTCAAGGAAGCACAAGGAAGAATGCGACCATTGCACTGATGTGAATACTTGCTTTTGACCTGATTACACTTTCCGAATTCTAGATTCTCACTACCTTCGATCAGTTCAAAGAATTTCTGAAGGAGAAAGCAGCTCTTGCTCATCAAACTCAATCAGCCGATCAGTGATTCCTTTTCTCCTTCCCACTTATCGCCTGTGTCATTTTCTCAGGTTTCGCCTCTCGAGAATGGTCAAGGAATGTGAAGAAGCAGAAATGAAAGTGCAGGAGTATCAGAAGCACATAGTTCGAGCTGTAATGAGTGAATTGGATCGAGTGTCGGCCATCAAGCATCTTTCTCTTGCATGGGCACTCATCACTATGGACAACATAGAAAAAGTTGCAAAATGTTTGCCCGTTCGAATAATAGTCTCGGTTTGTCTCTAGCTTTATCATGAAGCCAGATATGGATGGGTCGCAGTCGAAAATGACTTTTTTAATGTATTTTTTTTGCATATCCGACCGCCCTGCTCCATTGCATAGACGTACAGTCGCGCTCATGGGTCACCGGGCACTTTTTATTTCTTTCATATTTTTTGACTCATGATCGATTTATGGGTCAACCTCTGATATGTCATGGCATACCCACCGAGTGTTAGGTACATGCCATAGGGATATCACAGAACTCCCTGGTTGTTGCGCAGTGATGACGTAATCAAGCAATACTTTTTCAAACCATAATAATTCTTACATGGATTTTTCCCTGCTCACCAAACTTTCTGAGTATTTAGACAAGTCGACATATTTAGACATATTTAGACAATCAAACAAAATTTTTTTTTTTTAATTCATGAATGGATTTTTCCCTGAACACCAAACTTTCTGATATTTTAGATCAGTAGGAGAGCTACCCAGAAAACTTTATGAAGTTGCTGCTCTATCGCACTTTGCCTACAAAAGTGCTCAAAGATGGGTCCCGTAAAAATGGATTTTTGTTCATAGACATGCTAGAGACTAGTTCAAAAGCTCAAAATGATCCTTACCACAATTCCTGATCATCCCCAAAGTTCGACGACGATATCTATTAATTTACCCTCAGGGCTCGAATTTTTAACTTTTTCACGAGTTTTTTTCTCCCTATTTTGGATGATTACAATTCTGAGGGAGATTTTCGTTCAAAGGTCTTTCCAGGACAGAATGGCGGCATATCCATGGAATATACGATTCCCAACTTTTTAGAGCATTTGGATAACTTTCCAGTCTGTGGCAGCCGAAAATCCGAGGTCAATCGATTTTCGACCCAAAAAATGACCATGATAGTCTCAGAGTCGATATGACGGAGACTAGTGGTTGGGGCGCGCGCCTTTCTCTACCTCAGTAGGAGAGCTACCCAGAAAACTTTATGAAGTTGCTGCTCTATCGCACTTTGCCTACAAAAGTGCTCAAAGATGGGTCCCGTAAAAATGGATTTTTGTTCATAGACATGCTAGAGACTAGTTCAAAAGCTCAAAATGATCCTTACCACAATTCCTGATCATCCCCAAAGTTCGATGACGATATCTATTAATTTACCCTCAGGGCTCGAATTTTTAACTTTTTCACGAGTTTTTTTTCTCCCTATTTTGGATGATTACAATTCTGAGGGAGATTTTCGTTCAAAGGTCTTTCCAGGACAGAATGGCGGCATATCCATGGAATATACGATTCCCAACTTTTTAGAGCATTTGGATAACTTTCCAGTCTGTGGCAGCCGAAAATCCGAGGTCAATCGATTTTCGACCCAAAAAATGACCATGATAGTCTCGGAGACTAGTGGTTGTGGCGCGCGCCTTTCTCTACCTCTTGCAAAACATCACCTGCGGGCAGGAGTCGACCCTGCCTGCGTCGGCATGCCGGTCAGACACCATGCCCATTAGGCCAGGGCGGCCTATTTCACGAGTTTTTTTTCTCCCTATTTTGGATGATTACAATTCTGAGGGAGATTTTCGTTCAAAGGTCTTTCCAGGACAGAATGGCGGCATATCCATGGAATATACGATTCCCAACTTTTTAGAGCATTTGGATAACTTTCCAGTCTGTGGCAGCCGAAAATCCGAGGTCAATCGATTTTCGACCCAAAAAATGACCATGATAGTCTCAGAGTCGATATGACGGAGACTAGTGGTTGGGGCGCGCGCCTTTCTCTACCTCAGTAGGAGAGCTACCCAGAAAACTTTATGAAGTTGCTGCTCTATCGCACTTTGGCTACAAAAGTGCTCAAAGATGGGTCCCGTAAAAATGGATTTTTGTTCATAGACATGCTAGAGACTAGTTCAAAAGCTCAAAATGATCCTTACCACAATTCCTGATCATCCCCAAAGTTCGATGACGATATCTATTAATTTACCCTCAGGGCTCGAATTTTTAACTTTTTCACGAGTTTTTTTTCTCCCTATTTTGGATGATTACAATTCTGAGGGAGATTTTCGTTCAAAGGTCTTTCCAGGACAGTTGGATAACTTTCCAGTCTGTGGCAGCCGAAAATCCGAGGTCAATCGATTTTCGACCCAAAAAATGACCATGATAGTCTCGGAGACTAGTGGTTGTGGCGCGCGCCTTTCTCTACCTCTTGCAAAACATCACCTGCGGGCAGGAGTCGACCCTGCCTGCGTCGGCATGCCGGTCAGACACCATGCCCATTAGGCCAGGGCGGCCTATTTCACGAGTTTTTTTTCTCCCTATTTTGGATGATTACAATTCTGAGGGAGATTTTCGTTCAAAGGTCTTTCCAGGACAGAATGGCGGCATATCCATGGAATATACGATTCCCAACTTTTTAGAGCATTTGGATAACTTTCCAGTCTGTGGCAGCCGAAAATCCGAGGTCAATCGATTTTCGACCCAAAAAATGACCATGATAGTCTCAGAGTCGATATGACGGAGACTAGTGGTTGGGGCGCGCGCCTTTCTCTACCTCAGTAGGAGAGCTACCCAGAAAACTTTATGAAGTTGCTGCTCTATCGCACTTTGGCTACAAAAGTGCTCAAAGATGGGTCCCGTAAAAATGGATTTTTGTTCATAGACATGCTAGAGACTAGTTCAAAAGCTCAAAATGATCCTTACCACAATTCCTGATCATCCCCAAAGTTCGATGACGATATCTATTAATTTACCCTCAGGGCTCGAATTTTTAACTTTTTCACGAGTATTTTTTCTCCCTATTTTGGATGATTACAATTCTGAGGGAGATTTTCGTTCAAAGGTCTTTCCAGGACAGAATGGCGGCATATCCATGGAATATACGATTCCCAACTTTTTTGAGCATTTGGATAACTTTCCAGTCTGTGGCAGCCGAAAATCCGAGGTCAATCGATTTTCGACCCAAAAAATGACCATGATAGTCTCAGAGTCGATATGACGGAGACTAGTGGTTGGGGCGCGCGCCTTTCTCTACCTCAGTAGGAGAGCTACCCAGAAAACTTTATGAAGTTGCTGCTCTATCGCACTTTGGCTACAAAAGTGCTCAAAGATGGGTCCCGTAAAAATGGATTTTTGTTCATAGACATGCTAGAGACTAGTTCAAAAGCTCAAAATGATCCTTACCACAATTCCTAATGATCCCCAAAGTTCGATGACGATAGCTCTTAATTTGCCCTCAGGGCTCGAATTTTTAACTTTTTCACGAGTTTTTTCTCTCCCTATTTTGGATGATTACAATTCTGAGGGAGATTTTCGTTCAAAGGTCTTTCCAGGACAGTTGGATAACTTTCCAGTCTGTGGCAGCCGAAAATCCGAGGTCAATCGATTTTCGACCCAAAAAATGACCATGATAGTCTCGGAGACTAGTGGTTGTGGCGCGCGCCTTTCTCTACCTCTTGCAAAACATCACCTGCGGGCAGGAGTCGACCCTGCCTGCGTCGGCATGCCGGTCAGACACCATGCCCATTAGGCCAGGGCGGCCTATTTCACGAGTTTTTTTTCTCCCTATTTTGGATGATTACAATTCTGAGGGAGATTTTCGTTCAAAGGTCTTTCCAGGACAGAATGGCGGCATATCCATGGAATATACGATTCCCAACTTTTTAGAGCATTTGGATAACTTTCCAGTCTGTGGCAGCCGAAAATCCGAGGTCAATCGATTTTCGACCCAAAAAATGACCATGATAGTCTCAGAGTCGATATGACGGAGACTAGTGGTTGGGGCGCGCGCCTTTCTCTACCTCAGTAGGAGAGCTACCCAGAAAACTTTATGAAGTTGCTGCTCTATCGCACTTTGGCTACAAAAGTGCTCAAAGATGGGTCCCGTAAAAATGGATTTTTGTTCATAGACATGCTAGAGACTAGTTCAAAAGCTCAAAATGATCCTTACCACAATTCCTAATGATCCCCAAAGTTCGATGACGATAGCTCTTAATTTGCCCTCAGGGCTCGAATTTTTAACTTTTTCACGAGTTTTTTCTCTCCCTATTTTGGATGATTACAATTCTGAGGGAGATTTTCGTTCAAAGGTCTTTCCAGGACAGTTGGATAACTTTCCAGTCTGTGGCAGCCGAAAATCCGAGGTCAATCGATTTTCGACCCAAAAAATGACCATGATAGTCTCGGAGACTAGTGGTTGTGGCGCGCGCCTTTCTCTACCTCTTGCAAAACATCACCTGCGGGCAGGAGTCGACCCTGCCTGCGTCGGCATGCCGGTCAGACACCATGCCCATTAGGCCAGGGCGGCCTATTTCACGAGTTTTTTTTCTCCCTATTTTGGATGATTACAATTCTGAGGGAGATTTTCGTTCAAAGGTCTTTCCAGGACAGAATGGCGGCATATCCATGGAATATACGATTCCCAACTTTTTAGAGCATTTGGATAACTTTCCAGTCTGTGGCAGCCGAAAATCCGAGGTCAATCGATTTTCGACCCAAAAAATGACCATGATAGTCTCAGAGTCGATATGACGGAGACTAGTGGTTGGGGCGCGCGCCTTTCTCTACCTCAGTAGGAGAGCTACCCAGAAAACTTTATGAAGTTGCTGCTCTATCGCACTTTGGCTACAAAAGTGCTCAAAGATGGGTCCCGTAAAAATGGATTTTTGTTCATAGACATGCTAGAGACTAGTTCAAAAGCTCAAAATGATCCTTACCACAATTCCTGATCATCCCCAAAGTTCGATGACGATATCTATTAATTTACCCTCAGGGCTCGAATTTTTAACTTTTTCACGAGTTTTTTTTCTCCCTATTTTGGATGATTACAATTCTGAGGGAGATTTTCGTTCAAAGGTCTTTCCAGGACAGAATGGCGGCATATCCATGGAATATACGATTCCCAACTTTTTAGAGCATTTGGATAACTTTCCAGTCTGTGGCAGCCGAAAATCCGAGGTCAATCGATTTTCGACCCAAAAAATGACCATGATAGTCTCAGAGTCGATATGACGGAGACTAGTGGTTGGGGCGCGCGCCTTTCTCTACCTCAGTAGGAGAGCTACCCAGAAAACTTTATGAAGTTGCTGCTCTATCGCACTTTGGCTACAAAAGTGCTCAAAGATGGGTCCCGTAAAAATGGATTTTTGTTCATAGACATGCTAGAGACTAGTTCAAAAGCTCAAAATGATCCTTACCACAATTCCTAATGATCCCCAAAGTTCGATGACGATAGCTCTTAATTTACCCTCAGGGCTCGAATTTTTAACTTTTTCACGAGTTTTTTCTCTCCCTATTTTGGATGATTACAATTCTGAAGGAGATTTTCGTTCAAAGGTCTTTCCAGGACAGTTGGATAACTTTCCAGTCTGTGGCAGCCGAAAATCCGAGGTCAATCGATTTTCGACCCAAAAAATGACCATGATAGTCTCGGAGACTAGTGGTTGTGGCGCGCGCCTTTCTCTACCTCTTGCAAAACATCACCTGCGGGCAGGAGTCGACCCTGCCTGCGTCGGCATGCCGGTCAGACACCATGCCCATTAGGCCTGGGCGGCCTACCTCAGGGAACGCTCGACGGAGACTAGTGGTTGGGGCGCGCGCCTTTCTCTACGTCTTGCAAAACATCACCTGCGGGCGGGAGTCGAACCTGCCTGCGTCGGCATGCCAGTCAGACACCATGCCCATTATCATGGTTGAATTTTTTCATACTCGAAAAACTTTTTCTCTCAGAACTTTCCGACTAACGTTTTTTCTGCTGTATCTTTGTCCGCTGATTTCGAATTTCGATATACTGGCTCGTGGTGTCATCAATGAAAAAAGATAAAAATCAAAAACTGCAGAAATCGGCTGTTTTTTTTTTTGTTTTTTTTAGAAAATGCCGTGTCATTTTTTCCTCCGATCTCAGATTTCTATAATTTCGAGGGTGGTGTTAGGTACAAGTATGAATTCGAATCACTTTTTCGGGCATCTCGGAGAATCTTCGTTTGGGAAAGTTGCATAACATTTTTCGAAAACCGACCACCCTTCTCCAGCGCATGATCGTGGAATGATACCATCAACATATTAAATGTTCATCTGAGTATCCTGATTCGAACGATGTATTCGGTTTGTTTCTAGCATCATTTCGAAGCGAGTTATGACCGCTTTACTGAGGCACCCTAGTTACAAAAATGTTTTTGATTTTTTTTCTTTTTTCATTGATGACATCATGAGCTCTTATATCGAAATTCGTAATACAACGGGAATAAAATTGGTCGGGAAGTTCTGAGAGAAATGTTTTTCGACTTCAACCATGATGGGTCGAAAATCGATTGACCTCGGATTTTCGGCTGCCACAGACTGGGAAGTTATCCAAATGCTCTAAAAAGTTGGGAATCGTATATTCCATGTATATGCCGCCATTCTGTCCTGGAAAGACCTTTGAACGAAAATCTCCCTCAGAATTGTAATCATCCAAAATAGGGAGAAAAAAAACTCGTGAAAAAGTGAAAAATTCGTGCCCTGAGGGCAAATTAAGAGCTATCGTCATCGAACTTTGGGGATCATTAGGAATTGTGGTAAGGATCATTTTGAGCTACACAACAGTAGGCGTCCAAGAAGTGTACGATTTCGAATTCTCTTAGTTAGTTCAGGCATCCGGAAAGTCATAGTTCAAACGAATATTCATCTTGTGTACAAGCAATTCTCCTCGTTTCGTGCTGTATGAGCTCGATAGAAAAATAAGAGAAGCGTTGTGGCGTGTCACGTTCGGTCTCACTGTAAACGAACCTTAGAACTGTAAACAATTAGAAAGTGTGACTGATACGTTTGCAGATCAGAGGTGTGCTTTTTTCGGCAATCGGCAATTACTGGAAACTTTCGAAATCAATGTCCGTTAATGCAGAGTAAAAAGGAATTCGACTGTATTGTCTCTCTATTTTTTATACAATCATTCAATATTTTTGCTTGCATATATCACTGAACGAAATAAAAAAAAAGGTGAATTAATGAATTAATGATTGACAAGGAAGAAAAATCGGCAGCAACCGACATTCGATCCTCTCTCCTTCACTTGTTTACAATACTATATCACATAAAGGGAAGCAGTTCAGTTAGAGATTTCACGAAGTAAATGCGTAGAAATTATCAACGCGTTTGAGGTCGCCGGGTGGAAATTCTGTATCCGAGGACGATGATATTCGATAACAACATCACAGGCTTATTTATTGTGATGAGGACCGCCTAACATTACAAATTCAATAAATTTGTTGAGCATGAACAGCTGCAGGAGTTTTGTAATCGATCTTCAAATCACATATTTTCATTCAGTAAGGGAAATCAATTCGAACACGCCTACGACAATCGGTCGAACGGTTTGGAATGGCTCCATTTTTAGTCACGCCCGTTGTCGTAGTGATTTGTTTTCTATTTAGAAATGCGTAGTGTGACCAATTGGGCAAGAGTGAGCAATTCGGTGAAAACAATGAAGAGATACAATTGGATAGTTGATGTCCGATCATCTAGTATTATCTCCATTCTACAAACTCTCTAGTCCGGTAGAGAAACGCGAGGGTTTGCAGAATGTGTAGAACTATGGCTGTTAGGTATAAGAGGAGAGCGATCAGATGAATGGAGTGAGCGAGCGGCAAATTCATCCTACTTATGTTCTTATCAGTCTTCTCCGCGCTAATTGCTTCTTGCCTGGTCGGAATCGCTGCTTCACAATCCACTGATGCGAATGCAAAGTAAGCTGAGCTCGCTAACTCAGTAATCACACTGTTACAAAAAAAATATCATTAAATTAGATACCTTTTCTCGCAGGAGAACAATATGTTCCTTGAAAATGACACCCATTACAGCTGCGCCTCATGGTACACCAACCCTGTGCATCCATTCTGCGTCAACATACTCACCGCCGCGCAAAAGGCATTCTTCTGCGCCCGCACTTGCTCCTTCGAGATTGTTAGTTGCTCTTCCTCGTTCTGTGAGAGCAGTGTCATATGTGTCACACCAAATAACTGTCCAAACCGCCCGTTCAGTCCCCTACTGCGGATTGCGCTATCTACACTGTGGCCAACAATGTGCTCACCCGACAGACAACCATCCAGAGGTGTGTGTATCACGGAATATCACGGACTGTGATTGAAAATTTTACTTGAAAAAAATGATAATAAAACATATTCATTATATTGCAGGTCGGCGAATATAAACCCTCTCGCCGCAGGACCCACCGTGAGTTCAATCGCATAATCAATAGAAAAGAGATACTTTACAAATTGATTCAAATATAACAATAATGTTCAGGTGTCTCGTGTCTATGTTGGCAACACCTGCACTCTGGCCCTGTACACGCAGCAGACTCCCGACCCTGCTACAGATACCCCCGCAGAGACGTGAGTACATTTCTCAATGAAAACAAAATTTCGAGAATCAAGTATTTCAATCTATAATTTCTGGAGGTTTGGATGATAAAAGATCTTTACTGTTATCTTTACTGTCTAGGCATTCGAATCTATTCATTTTAGCAAAGTCGGATCGGCAGGAAACTTCCAGACAGTGACTACAGCTACGAATGCCGCTTCGTACAAGTGCACTTGCACGTAATTTCGAGAACCTAGATGTATCATCATTTTTCGAGTGCATTACTATCCATCCAATGAGTATCCTCCTTGCTATTCTTCACATTATAAAGTTCGGTTTCTCATTGATTCTTGTTGATTGGCTTTGAACATTAAAAAAAGATACTCATCGTCATAAATGGCGCACAACGAAGAACAGATAACAATGGACATGCTTTCTTTCTGGTCAGATACCCTTCTCTCCCCACCAATGTGTTGAATTGCTTTTTTGTAAAGCCTGTGGTCTCCGCAACATAAGCGTTTCTGATGATCTGACTTTTCATCTTAGCTGACGGCGGTCTGAACCCCAATTAAAATCAAATTGCATTACACCGTCAGTTTAAAAACGAAAATTATATCATCATTACAAAATGTTTCATCAGCACTACGCAATCCTCTCGTTTTCGCTCATAACTCAAAATCATCGGAGAAACTGATCGCATGTTCTCCTATTCGAAGTTTGCCATTGCAAAACGTTCTTCACGCTCTGAACGATCCGAAAAACACGATAAACACGAATATGCTCAGATGGTGTTTCCTAGGCTTGAACAATGAAATGAAATATAATCGAACATGGTGAAGGGTAATGCACCGAAGCTTATTTACCGTTCAATTCGAGGAGAGCATTCGGAAAAGTCACGTGTATGAATATCATGCGGTTTTCGAATGCGACTGAATAAACAGAAAGCGGCCATGGATTGCTGGGCGATCCATGGTCAAGCGAATTTAATGGAAAATCAGGCTGCGCAAACGAAGATATAATGAATAAAAGCGAATACTTCTGCCTATTCAAAATCAGGAGTTTCAGCTCTTGTCAATGTCAGCCCATTTTATGTTCTCTTAAATTTCATAGATATAGACATTTCATAGAATTTCATAGACCGTTCGTCCTCATCTCGCTAATTGCCGGCTTGGCAATCGCCGGTCCGGCTGTCCTGAAATCCCCTAATGCGGACTGCGCTGTCTACACTGCGGCCAATAACATCCCACTGTCAACCATCTTCAGGTTGGAATATCACGGAAATACTAGTAATTGAAAACTGACTTTAAAAATCATAATAAAATACATTAAATATATTGCAGAACGGCAAGTGTGATCAACTTGCCGCCGGAGCAACAGTAAGTGAAACCGTCCATTAATTAGAACAAAGATCGCCAATTCATTATAGCAGAGCCACTCAAAAATAGATTGAAAAAACTCGGAACAATTTTGTTGAGGTGTCTCGTGTCTATGTTGGCAGCACTTGCACTCTGGCCCTGTACACAATGCGATTGCCCGACCCAATGACGGACTTCCCCGATGAGACGTGAGCTCATTAAAAATTCCGAGAATTAAGGATCTCTACAATATCTTGTAGCTTTGATAAAAATAGTCTAACGATTCGTAAAGCCTTTCGAAGCATCTATTCATTTCAGAAAGGTCGGATCGGCAGGAAACTTCCAGACAGTGACTACTACGAATGCCATCGCGTACACTTGCCAGTGCACGTAATATCGAGACCCAAGATATGTCGACATTTCTCGAGCGGTTTTTTTCTCTTTTCGTATCCATACTATTGTCCATATTATAAAGTTCGGCTTCTCATCGACTCTTGTTGTTTGGCTTTGAAAACTTCAACAAAAACAACGCATTGGATGGTGAACACAAAGAACCGATTTCATACGACATTATTTTCACACCGGTCAAATACCTTTTGTCCATCTCATATGACACATACCATTCGAGAAGAGATGAACTGTATTAGTAAAAAATAGTTTAAAGAAAACATAAATTTGGCCTCACACCTTCTAGCATTATTTTGAACAAATTTTTAGCACGATGATATCGCAAAGAATAACAGTTCTTTGAAGTCCCAATTGGGCAGATAGAATATGATATTTATGATGTTTATTTCAGTTTGGCAAATCAAATGAGAGGACAATACAAGTATGCAATCCATGAATGAACAACTAATGCCATGTTTTAAGTGTGAGCATACTTACTCGACTATGCCGCTATACTTCAACAAGTCAAGACTGTTCTGGGACAAGATGACGGCCGATTTGAGTGCGCTTGAGGTCTCGCTGATGATAGTGACGGCCAGGAATGGAACTGGTTATGGTGTCTTACTGAAGAACCCAATGTGGTTATGGTGTCTGACTGAAGAACCCAATCCAGTCTCGACTCCCCGGTTCGAGCCCCACGATCAACCATGTCCCCCTTTGTTAGGTCCGATTTGGGTCGAAAACTTTTTGTCTCATAAGAGAGGAATCGCGAGAGATTCGAGAGTTTTGGAGTATTAGCGGCGGTAGGAAATAGTTACCCCGATTCCGCTGAAAAGCGAAACTTAAGTACTTCGAATGATGCTCTTTCAAACTGCGTTTTCCGATTTTTGATATCTGGTCACATCTTTGAGTATTGTCAGGTCAAACTCGATACACTATGAAATTTTATACCAAATTTGGCTCAGGAAAGTTCGGTCTCACTGTCAACTAACCTAACACTGTAAACAAGTAGCAAGTGTGACTGATAGAGCGTTTGCAGATCAGAGGGATGCGTTTTTCGGCAGTCAGCAATTACCGGCCACTTCCGTAAGTACGGCCCCTTGCTGAACAGCGAAAACGGATTCGACTTTGTCGAGGGATCTCCACTATTTCACAATCATTCCATAAATTTTAATTCACTTATTCCGGAACGGAATGAATGAATGTATGCATGAATGAACTAAATAATGCATGAAAAATAACGCCGAAACCGATATTCGATCCTCTCTCCTCCACTCGCTTGCAACCCTCTAGCACACAGTGGGAAGCTGTTCGGCCAAAGGTTTCGATAAGTCAGAGCGTAGAAATTGTCAACTCGTTGAAGTCACAAACAGGTGTGACTTATCATCATTTTTTTGTCTTTCTTTTAACAGCGAGCCTAAGCAAATTGTGTTTTTTTTTCTCATTTTTATTTTTTTTTTGTGTTTTTTCTTCTCGACTTATATAAAAGATCTCCACATATTTTCATTCAGTAAGGGTAGAAAATTCGAACGAGCCTACGACAATCAGTGAAATGGTTTGAAACGGTTCCATTTTTAGTCACTCCCCGCATCGCAGTTATTTTTCTGTTTCCAAATGCTCAGTGTGACCAATTGGGCAAGAGGGAGCAATTCGAAGTACAAAAAAGTTAAGAGATAGAACTATCTAGATAGTTGATATCCGATCATCTTGAGCTTTCTCAATTCTGCACACTCCCTGCCAGTTAGCGAAACGAGAAGGTTTGTAGAATCGACAGAGTAGCAATACGATCCGACATAACTATTACCGATGTGGGAAGGAGTATAAGAGGGGAGAGTTCAGATGAAGGGAATGAGCGAGCGGTGATTTCATCCTCGACAAAAATTACGAAAGGACGGGATATGCCCTCATTCGTGGTGTACTCGCTCGTGGCGTCATGCCTTGTCGGAATCGCTGCTTCACAATGTGGTCCATCGGACCATCCCAAGTGAGCTTACTTTTCGGATCCGTTTCAAGTTACATCGCGAGACCCGCTGTTATGACCCGCTAAGTATGACGTTTTCAGTCTTAGTAGTTTTAGAGCAATGAGTTACAGCACATTTACTTTTATTGTTCCAAATTCACATTGAAAATATACAGCTGCGTCTATTGGCGCAATAACGGTTTCTGCGACAATCCCGGATACACGCTTGCGATTAAACAGGTGAGCAAGAGCGATGGCAAATTGTAAACGACTCGATTCGCGTGTTCTATGACCGGTTAGAGAGGCAAATGAGCTCGCGATGTTAGGAGAGTCGTATTCCGATTTGACAACATTAGGCAGTAATCAAGTTAGACGGATATCGCCGCTGCATTGCTCCTTCTTTCGACCGGTAGAGTGCAAAGAACCGATTATCCGTATTTCGAAACGGGCTTTCTTCTTCTGATATTGATTTGAGAAACTCTCATCGTTTCTTTTTTCCAGCAATATTGCCCCAAAACATGCCCGAACATCTGTGTTGCCACGACTACTGTGCGACCGACAACTACCACTACTCAGAAGCCGACCGCTATTGAGAATGTGAAGTCAGCAGATCTAACTAAATTGCATACCGCATTACCTCAAAAATATTCATTTGAGAAAACACTATTTACATCAAATAGGAGCAACTATCCTGACAGGGGAATAATAGTTCTTTATCTATCGGGTTGAGGAATAAGTAACGCTCGTTTTTCCAATTTCAGATTATGACCTCTCCCGTCTTTCTAAATTGTGCAATTATATTCCGGTTTTTGATGATCCATAAGGGCTTGGATACTCTCTTCAGCGCACACTATATCATATATCTCCGATCATTTAGGCGATCACAATGGCTGGCTCAATTCAAAGTTGTCGCACCTCACCCTGAGATTTTGACAGGTCAGCACTGAGGGAAGAAGAATTATTGAGCCACAATTAAGCTGCAGTAGTAAAGTATCATGGTTATACATTACACTGATGATATTCAGAGGAATATCCAAGTAAAGGCCTGTGTGAGATATGCGCCTAACGAGAGTGTAGGATTTTCAGTTACTGACCGAAAGAAGTTTTGCTAGCCGCGTTTTCTTAGCAATAGATCTAAAGACCTCAATTATGCTTGAATGTGGAGTACCTTTCCTGTTGAAAATATGGACGAATTTTGCTAAGTGTGGAGCATTCTCTTTATGAGTTAAATTGCTCGTAAGTCCGATATAGAAAAACAAGCCTCGAAATCGACATTTATTGCTATTTAATGTAAACCGTACTAATTGAATGTAAGGCCTTAGATGGTTAAATGGACGAGCAACTTTTGCACTATCATCCACCAAGTGGCCACAATTATAGAATGGCTACTATGTCTTGGTTATGGTTTAATCCAAAGTTCTCAAAACACGCATTTCTTTTGATTCCGTCACAAAATAATATTTTTGGAAAACTGCTATTTTTCAAATAGGAGCATAAGTAGCACCAAATGTTTATAGTGAGAATATAGCTCCATAGTGAGTGACTGGAGCGCACTAGTGTATAGGCCAGCACCTTCGATCCTCAAGGTAGACAAATAAGTTAAGTGAACTGCAATTTTTCACGAACGTTCCCCTTGAAACGTCTATAAAAATACAACAATGAATCGAGCACCATTCTCACTTCACCATGAAAGAGGTGTAGTATCGGGCTGCTGACCTGAGAATGTGTGAATTTACCGAACAGTTTCCACGTTAAATTACACAATTTCGAAAAAAATCTAAAATTTTCGAAAATTATCAGGTACATTGAAATCTAAATTTCTCTCCTACACAGGAAGCGTGATATTTCTAATAATAACGGCTATGATACTCGGGCATACCCTGAAAAAATGCTATAAAGTCAGCTCGTTTAGATTTGATTGGCGGGAGATATATGAGCCCAAATACGATGCTCAAAAACGAGCATTACTTATTCCTCAACCCAATATAATATGCCACGAATCGCAGCTGCGGAAAGTGGGACAGGGACCCTGGCAACGGGTTCTGCTCCAGTCCCACGATCACTCCACTGCAGAAGCGCACTTTCTGCGTCCTCACGTGCTCCTTCGAGATTGTTAGTTGCTCTTACTCGTTATGCGACAGCGGTGTCATGTGTAGTGCCACACGATTTATCTCTCCAACCCGCCCGTTCAGTCCCCTACTGCGGATTGTGCTATCTACACTGTGGTCAACAATGTGCTCACCCGACAGACAACCATCCAGAGGTGTGTGTATCACGGAATATAACGGACTGTGATTGAAAATTTTATTTTAAAAAAATGATAAAAAAGCATATTCATTATATTGCAGGTCGGCGAATATAAACCCTCTCGCCGCAGGACCCACCGTGAGTCCAATCGCATAATCAATAGAAAAGAGATACTTAAAAAAATTGCTTCAAATAGAACAATAATGTGCAGGTGTCTCGTGTCTATGTTGGCAACACCTGCACTCTTGCCCTGTACACTCAGCAGACTCCCGACCCTGCCACAGATACCCCCGCTGAGACGTGAGTACATTCCTCACTGAAAACAAAATTTCGAGAACCAAGTATTTCGATCTATAATTTCTGGAGGCTTTGGCTGATAAAAGATCTTTACTGTTATCTTTACTGTCTAGGCTTTCGAATTTATTCATTTCAGCAAAGTCGGATCAGCAGGAAACTTCCAGACAGTGACTACAGCTACGAATGCCGCTTCGTACAAGTGCACTTGCACGTAATTTCGAGAGCCAAAATGTATCATCATTTTTCGAGTGCATTAATATCCATTCAATGAGTATCCTCCTTGATATTTTACACAATATAAAGATCGGTTTCTCATCGATTCTTGTTGATTGACTTTGCACATTCAAAAAAAAAGAAACCCATCGTGATAAATGGCGTACAACGAAGAACAGATAACAATGGACATGCTTTCTTTCTGGTCAGATACTCTTCTCTCTCCATCAAAGTTTTGAATCCCTTTTTTGTAAAGCCTGTTGGCTCCGCATCAAAAGCGTATCTGATCAGCTGACTTTTCACCAGAGATGACGAACATTTCATCTTTGATGACGGCCTTCTGAACGCCAATTAAAGTCACAATTTTATGGAAAGTCTATTTGTTCAACAACAAAAAATTACACCGTCGGTTAAAAATCGACAATTACATCATCATTACAAAATGTTTTATCAGCTCTAAGCAATCCTTAAAAAAAAATTTTAAAAAGTCTGTCTGTGTGTGACGTTGTGTGTAGATTAAAGATTAAAGATTATCGGATATACGAAGAAAAAAAACATTACGAAAAAATGGACAAAATTAACATACCGTGATCGTGAAATAGTTTCCGTTCTCAGCAACGGTAAGCTGTAGATTTATGATTATTCGTATTATGGTTAGCATAAATACGATTAGTGAATTCAACTAACGTTCGCGCAATAGATCGCAACAGCTCCGGACTTTTTTGTGATATTACATTTTCCATTTTGATCAACTCCGTTCTGCAAACACTTCATGCGTCGAGACTAGGGTTGGTTATTCAAGGATTTACTCTCTTCATTTCGCGCACTCTCTCGCTTCTCTTACCGATGAGAGAGTATGCAAACAGAGGAGAGTCATCCTTGAACTGTCAACGTTACTACAAGATACCCTGTCTCGTTCGAGGTTGCTATGTCTGGCTGTTGACAGCGATTAGTGAACTAGAACAGTAGACGGGAAGTGGGAGCGGATATAGGGACCATATGGGGCCGTTCACGTAATTTTCGAGCAAGGGCTGGCACAGATCAAAAAGTTCAATTTTCAGAAACTGTGCGTTTCGGGGTTATCGATGGTGCTAAAGGCGATGGACATATCGATTTTGCTCTCAGACCTCTCGTTGACTCCAGACGGCGTCACGTCGAAATCACCTTTTCACGTGCTACTCGGCTCTCGAATGTTCTAATTTTAGGTGAAAATTTTTCCAGGGGTAGAATTGCATGGCGAACACGCCTGTCTAGTTCATTTTTCATGATTTTAAAAATAATTTTTTTTAAATCATTTTTCGTGGAGGCCAAAGTTTTCTTAGCAACATAGATATATCGATCGGGCGTGACCAGAGGATTCTGAATCTATATGAGGCCGTTCGCGTTAGGATTAACAACGGCCCAATGGGGGTCTGGAACAGGTAAAAACTAACCTATGCTCAACAGTTGGCCCAAGGGGTAGTTTTTGATTCTGAATCGACTGATGAAGCCCGTTTTTCGATCTGAGCCTTCTGAATCCCGGTACGGCACGACGTCAATATGGCCCAAATCGGTTTCTGCGATAAAAACCGATCCGGAAAGGGCCAAATTGGCCGAAATTCCGCGCTCGCGAACAGAATTTAATTCTCTACAAAATGAAAAAAAATTAAATCTCTATCTTTTCTGGTTTTCGAGAAAAAATCGATTTTTAACAATCGCGAGGGGGCCAAAAACCCATTGTCATTTTGAAGAGCACATTCTCCTGATCATTTTGGTATATGAGGTTAAGCATTTGACTTCTGGTAAAGTGGTTTCCCATCTCTTTTAGTGACAAAAATCTGCGATTTTTGCAGTTTTTCGAGTACAACTTTTTCTTTCGCGTTTTCATGATCTCTAACATAAACATTCCGTTTCTACGTGAAAAAATACGCCAGAAACTTCTATAGTCATGTATTTTTTAGAAAAAAAATTTTACTCGAAAATCTACCTCGACGACGACGTCAGAAGTCGAAAAAATTATTTGTTCAAAAATACATGACTATAGAAGTTTCTGGCGTATTTTTTTTTACGTAGAAACGGATTGTCTATGTTAGAGATCATGAAAACGCGAAAGAAAAAAGTTGTACTCGAAAAACTGCAAAAATCGCAGATTTTTGTCAATAAAAGAGATGGGAAACCACTTTACCAGAAGTCAAATGCTTAACCTCATATACCAAAATGATCAGGAGAATGTGCTCTTCTAAATGACTATGGGTTTTTGACCCCCCTCGCGATAGTCAAAAATCGACTTTTTCTCAATAACCACAAAGATAGCGCCTAAATTTTTTTTTCAGTTTGTAGAGAATCGAATTCTGGTTGTGTACGCGGAATTTCGGCCAATTTGGCCCTTTCCGGACCAGTTTTTATCGCAGAAACCGATTTGGGCCATATTGACGTCGTGCCGTACCGGGATTCAGAAGGCTCAGATCGAAAAACGGGCTTCATCAGTCGATTCAGAATCAAAAACTACCCCTTGGGCCAACTTTTTAGCATAGGTTAGTTTTTACCTGTTTCAACCACTTGTTGACCCTAACGCAAACGGCCTCATATTTACAGCCAAATCTAGGGTCAGAGAAATGAATGAGCTAACATAAAGTGATCGGAATCGGCCAGGAAAGGAGATAGTGTACCATTCCCCTCAAAAGCGAGATCGAGGGAGCACACCTCGGAGACGCAACCAAATCACGATCAAAAGCTTGAAATGTAGCTCTTGCCCTCCAATATCAGTGACCTGATGCGCACCTTGCACCTTCATGTTTGAATAGGTCGAAACTCGATATTAAGGCTAGGAATAGGGTGATTAGGGCACTTCCAGTGCACGCTCTATGTTGCGCATCTCGAAATATGTTAATTCGTATTTTAGAGGAATTTAAAACACAAAATTGTATTTTAAATACTTTCCCCGAATTGTGCTCGATCGCGGGAGGAGAGCGGGAGGAGCGAGGCGAGAGAGCGGGGGGAGTGTGAGAGACGCGTGCGAGAGAGGCTCCGCCCCTTTCGCCTCTCTACCCTCTCTGGCTGGGGGAGTCGCGCTTCTAACGCTCTCCTGGGCTTTAGAGAAGAGATATCGTCATACGTTCAAAAGCAAAGATGATGTTGAGATCCTGACGGTAATATTGAGCTTACTTTTGACAAGATTCTGCAAAGTTGGCTCTCAGGCTAGTGGTCCCTACAGATGTAACATCACAGGGGCGTTCAAGTTGGGGCTTACCCCCTTGCTTGTTTGATGATCACATGGATGCTCCTCAAAATATAAGAGTGTCGATTAGTTCTGCGAACCTTCACCAGAATTTGCATGTTTCTCTGAACATCTTCAACAATTTTCAGATTAATCGGTCGTAGGCGATCTTGTATAATCCCCCCAGGGGGGTTCAACGGGGGCTTCTCCCCCTTGCTTGTTATATAATTTTGTCACTTTTCACGGTATCCAAATATAAGGCTGGTCAGAAAGTCTTTTCCGATTTTGACACTTGTAGTTTCTGACCTATCTTTCGTTCCCTAGTAGATGTAACAACTTGCGTCCTTTCATAGTGCATGGTGTCTTGGTTGCCCTTTCTAGCGCACACTATCTCAGATCTCTCCGATCAGAAAGACGGACCCAGTGCTTGATCAAACTCGACGCAATCGACAATCACTAGGACATTTTTATGGGTCAGCATTCCATGATGAAGGAAGATATGGTCAAACGGAGAGCACAGTCGTGAATTACGATGGTTATATTACATTATTTAGTTATTACCAAGATGGGGACACTAACAGCCTACTAGAGATAGGCGCCCAATTCAGTTGTTTGTGTGACTGCATCTGGTCTAAATCAGTTTCTCTCGCCGTGTATTCGTACCAATGAATCTGAAGACCACAATGATGTTGTTCGGTAAAGTACTTATCCCATTTAGTTTACGTTTGAATTTGGGAAAGAATATAGCTATCCCCTCATGAGTTGCATTAGTCCGATCACAGGTATCGAAATTAGAACATCGAAATTACTACATTTGACAATGCCGCGTTTCTCATGCACTTTGAATTCCTGATATTTTGTGGTTAAATGATTGAGCAAGCCTTACCCTATCACTCATTGAAAAGGCAGAATATTGAGATCTCTACTTTGTGTGGAGTAGAGTGTGACCGACAACACATAAATTCAAGTTTTTCGCCGTTATTGCATTACAATGAAATTTCATACAATTTCTAATTTCTCGAAAAGAAGTAAAAAAGGCCCAAGCATTTATAGTGGTTACATAGTCCCTAAGTAACTGAATGAAGCGCACTTGTATTCAGGACTGTATCTCGTATCATGGAAGTGCGGAATTTAATCAAGTGTGTAGTTATTTTAACGAAAAGTCCTGGTTCATGGAGCTGTATTACGATCATTGTGAATCGAGCACCATTCCGCTTCAGCTATCAGAGAGAGTAGTGATCGGGCTTCTTTCCAAACGCTGTGCCGTTTCTCAGAAAAATTCCTATGCAAAGAATCGCTACTCCGAACATATTCAAAATATTCAAGAAAATTCTTTTTAAAAAAAAAAGAGTTACTGAGACCTTGATTTCTCCCATAGTATACAAGTGGCGCCCAATTTAAACCTGCACTACTATTTGTCGAACATGTCCCCAGATAATGCTATGAGGGTTTGGGTTTGGGTTAAGAGACAAAGAAAATATCGGAGTTCAAACATCATACTCAAAATCGGAAAAGACTTTCTGACCAACCTAATATCAGGTCGGTCAGAAAGTTTCTTTCTTTTTTACGATTCTGACCTATATTATTCTTGTTGTTTGATCGATCAGCATATGGCTTTACATAATCAATGAGGGCATTGTTGCTCTTTTTAGCGCACATTATATCAGGGCTGAACAATCAGTATGAGGGACACAAAGTAAAGTTAAATTCACAGTGGTTGACCATGAATCGCATCTGTATCTCAACCCAGTGCAGAGTGGAAAGAAGTAATAGGGCCCAACCAGTGTCACATTTATAAAGTACGATGATTGATGATTACCATTAAGTTATTGCGAGGAAATTATCGCAGCATGCTTAATAGAAAAGCGCTTGTGAAGATGCAACAGACGGTTCTGGAACTCTCGAAAAACAGTTTCCATCACACAGCTGTCGAGTCGATAGATCTTCAAATGTCAATTCAAGTGCATATCAAAGTACAATACCTAGTGAGTCCCCAATACAAATTGAGAGAGGATCCCATTATCCAGAAATTAGCTGAATTTTCTTGAACTTTGATATCGATAATTGAAGATTGAAAACAAGACATATAGCTGCGTCCCTTTTTGTATAGGGTCAGAAGGGCGGTTATTTCGATGCTAAAAGAATAAGCAACTCTTGTTCTATCGTTGTTTTCTTGGGTAGAACTTGGTGTTCGCTATTTTCTGTAATGGGAGGTCGTGACGGTACACACCGAAAATCATGTTTTATTGCAATTTCCGCTTCAAAATTTATTTTCCCTTCTTCCACACGAGGCGGGTTCAACTCACACATACTACGATATTGCTCCAGGACACCCCTAACTTATGGCATATTGGCGATTTAAACAAGCACAATTGTCGAGCTAAAATTAACAAAAAGAAAAAGAAAGAAACTTTCTGACCGACCTAATAGTTCTGCGCGAGAATAAAAGATACACATCAATAAAAGTAAATGAATCCACTTCCCGTGGGAAAGTGTGCTTTTCAGTTTGTGACGACTTCAAACCCTGAGTGAATTTGGGTCCTCCACTCATCCTCTCTCGAGATTTCTCTCGTAATATAATAATCCTGTTGTCAATAAAAGATTATGAATCACTCTTAGTTCTGATTTCTATCAAAGTATGGGAATCACATCTTGACCCAAATTCGCGCCTAGGGTTTTGAACAATAAAAGTTGAAGATCATTTTGTAGCTCTTTTTGTGGCATAATGAATGCGAACATCCTCGTTATACTCTACGATGCATAATTTGAAATTGAGTTAAACTGAGATATTTTCGAGTATGGATTGATTTTTCTAATATTCATAACAATGTAACATTGCATAACCACCACATACTGTCATTGAAATGACCACTGGAGCCTAAATGCGAGGAGACCGGGCGTGGATTTGGGTCAAGATGTGATTCCCATACTTTTATTGAAATCAGAACTAAGAGTGATTCATCATCTTTTATTGACAACATGATTGTTATATTACGAGAAAAATCGCGAGAGAGGATGAGTGGAGGACCCAAATTCACTCAGGGTTTGAGTTTGTCACAAACTTAAAATCACACTTCCCCCACGGGCAGTGGATAGCTCATTGACTTTGTGAATAACCATGAATTTCTCTCAAGGCTTGTCGTGAGAGTTACATAGCATAATGAAAGTCGTTAAAGATAAATATTTTTGCATTGAAAATTAGCAACAAGTGTCAAAGGTGTGAAGGACCTCTGACTATCATGGAGGGCAGTTGAGAAAGAAAGACAGAGCGAGGAGGGGGAGTGGCTAATGGCAAGCCACAAATACAGGCGGGGAGAATGGGGCGGTGGGGTCTTCGAGGGGAGAGGTTCTCGGGCCTCTCTTTGCCTGCCATACACCGTCCACACAACTAGCCGAATTCGCTTCAGCCGCAATTCTCTGTTCAGGAAGGCCGCCGAGCTGCAAATGACACGGAAAACGGTTGAACGCCCGGGTCATCAAGTCTATTCAGTGCTGTCGGCTCACCGGTAGAGAGAAATAGAGCGTTTGAAATGATGCAATCAGATCCGAATATTAGGATGTATTTAATAATATTTTCAGAAAATCACTCACATCTACGGTGTGCAAGATGTAGATCTTCTAGCTCGTACACGTCATTGATGTGGCAGAAACGATTGCACCGGGTCCGACTCCAGGCACTGCAGCCTTCTTAAAAGAAGTTGAAGAAAGGCGCAATTGAAAAATCTGCTACCATTTCATATGTACTCATGGCTAAATGACTCTATCTAGTATCATCAATATGTTTTGACTAGAGACCAACACGGTTCGACGTCTCTTCATTTTATACACTCTTTTTCTCTCGATCTGTTTACAAACAAGAGAGAGTGTGGAATGAAGAGACGAGAATCGGAATTTTCGCTCTAGTGATGGCAAATTGGCACCCGTCTATCCTCAATTCGCGTTCTCTCTAGTTTCTTCGAACGACGAGAAAACACTAGAATTGAGGAGTGTCAAAGTCGCAAATCGACTTACGTCGATATCTCCGGCAGTTGCGGCCACGTACGCCTTGCATCCCTTGGTAGCCGGAATGCCCTCGCCTGAAATGCAAGCTTACCCGTGTCAGACTTGACTAATACAGGTGTTTCCACCCCATCAATCCACCACTGTATCATCCCCTCGTGATCCCTATACGCACTACCTGTCTTTCCAATCTCTTAGATAGGGAAAAGCGTATTCGGAAAAGACGCACACCCCATAGTGGTACGCAATCACGTCTACGGACTGCAATGCATATCATCCTTTACAGCAGTACACTACGCTCAATCGAATAGGCCTGTTTAAGTCCCTCGTTTAACCATAACACCGGAATCACGACCCGGGAGAGCAGCCCCGGAAATTTTTTTTTCAAACTCGTTTTAAACCTTCAATATAATTGTGGGTGAATACCCTGGGGACACGTTTTCGAACGATCCCGGTGACGAGTCCTAGAACCGGCTTTTAGGAAATATCTGGTCGCGGTGCCGGCTCTAGCGTATCTCAGCTCCCAGATGAGCTACAAAGCTAGCGTTGGGCTCAAAATACGCAGAAAAATGAGACGAACAAGTTTTCCGAACTTTGCGAGAGGATTGGTGAAGAATTGAAAAAAAGGTTATTTTCCGTGTTAAGGTTATTTTTTGGTGAAAAAGTCGAAAACTCAGAACTACATGACTATAGGTGTTTCCGATGTATTTTCACTCGTAGAATTCGAATTTTCATTCAAGAGTTTGGTGAAGAATTGAAAAAGATCGAATTTAAAACGCGTTCTCTGTAATACTGCAGGTGAGATGGCACAGTTGGCTCAAAATATACATACGGGGGTCAAACTTTGGGTGTGTGACCCCTTGGGGTCGAAACAACTTTTTTTCATAAAAATTTGATCTTTGATCTCCAAAAATCGATAATTTCAAAGTTGAGATTTTTGTATCATGTCACATATCATTCGAAAGAGCATCGAAAGTAATGTTAAATGGCAGAAGGAAACTTGATTTGACCTATTCCGACGCGAGTTCTGACTCAAAATATGAAAAATTCGTTCACTTTGGTATGTATGTATCGGGTTGAGGAATAAGTAACGCTCGTTTTTGAATTTTTTTTCACTTTATCATAAAAACTTTACAAAGCACGATAGAATCTAAAAATATTCTGCATGCGCATTGATGACCTTCTGCCATCTACCAGGCAGCTTGTGGATGCCCTCGTGATAGAAGGACTGGGGCTGGTTCTTGAAATAGTTGGTCAGTACGGTCTGGATAGTGGCTCGGTCTTTGAAGCTCTGTCCCTTGAGGAAACGCTGGAGGTCTGAGAAGAGGTGGTAATCGAAGGGGGCAAGGTCGGGTGAGTAGGGAGGATGGGGAGGACAGTCCAGCCATAGCCCGCCAGCTCAGCCTTGGTCTTTCTTGCGACATGCGGGCGGGCGTTGTCGTGTTGAAAGTAGATTCGAGCGTCCTTCCCGCGTGTTTGTTCGACAGCGAGTCTCAGCTTCCGTAGCTGAAGAGTGTAGACCTCTGCCGTGATAGTCGTCCCCTCGGGTAGGAGTTCCCAGACCTCCACTCCCCGCACTGACCACCAGATACTTTTTTGGGGTGCAAATCGGGTTTGGGGACATCTGCTGGCTTTTGGTCCTCTCCGACCCACTGTCTCATGCGCTCATGGTTGTCGTAGAGCACCCACTTTTCATCACCTGTGATGACATTGTTCAGCCAATCAAACCGGCGATGCAGAGTGAGAAGAGTCGAAGCCATGTCCACTCGGCGATCCTTGTCATAGCCGGTCAGGTCATGGGGGATCCATCTCCCGAGTTTCCACTTCTTTCCAATCGCGTGAAGGAAAAGATTCTCTACAAACTGGCCGAGGGATTTGGTCGCGCCAGTTCAATGTCAAAAAATTACTTTTTCTCGAAAACGAAAATAGGTTGAGCCAAAATTTTTTTTTCATTTTGTAGAGAATTAAATTCTGGTCGGGAACGTGAGATCTGGCACTATTTTGACCTTTCGAGGGGCAGTTTTGATCGAATAACAAGAATTTGGCGAAATTGACGTCGCGTCGTACCGGGATTCAGAAGCTTCTGATCGAAAAACTGAAAACGCCAGTCAATTCAGAATCAAAAGTTACCCCTAGGACGAACTTTTGAGCATATTTTATTTTTTTTGCTTTGCCATGCCCTGTTACACTTCTACTGACTCTTACGCAAACGGCTTCATATGGTAGCTCAAATTTATTTCCTATGATAGATTTGGCTCAAAAAACAGAATTGGAATCCTCTCGACACGCCCGATCGATCTCTGTAGGTCACACAGCGCAGAAATGACTCGGCGAACATTTTTATTTTAAAAAAATATTTTTGAAAATCATGAAAAATGAACTAGACAGGCGTGTTCGCCATGCAATTCTACCCCATAAACAATTTTCGCCTAAAATTAGCCCACTCGTATGCCGACTGGGACGTAAAAACGTGCTTTCGACGTGAAGCCGTCTGGAGCCAACGAATGGTCTAGGTGCAAAATGGATATGTCCATCGTCTTCAGCACCCTCGATAACCCCGAAACACACAGTTTCAGGGAATCGACATTTTTGAGCTGTGCCAGACCTAGTCGGATTTGCTCGAAAATTAAAACGGCTTCATATGTGTTGTTCACAAATGTTCTGTGGACATGATTGATCAATGATGTCGGGATCCTACTCCTTTATGCCTCATTACCCTGCAAATCACGCATTTCCTTCTGGAAGACGACTTACGCAAACGCCCTCATCTGATCTCTTAAACTTTTCAATTGTTTTCTCTGAAAATCTTGAACTGTGCAAAGTCGGCAGCAGTACAGCTCAACCAGTATACGCTCAACCCCTCCCTTGTACTCAGATATCCATTTGGTTAAATCAGTCGCAGAGAACTTAATTGGTGAGACGAGTGTGTTTTTTGAAACCATGCGAAATGGACCTGGTTGCGATTTTAAACAATTAGTCGGTAAACTCATCGCCAGAGGCATTTTAAGTTCGGATGTCAAATGATCCCTTTCTAATTCGAGAAAGCTCACGCAATCACTCAATTGATCTTTTGAACGTGAGGACGATGGAGAGATGTCCTTTCCTCTCTCAGAGCTCAATTACTGATGGTTCGATGGTTTTTATCTTTCCTTGCTTGTCTCTCTTCTTCGCATTGGCCATGAAAGAACGCATTGTTCCTTGTTCCGCAAGGAATGGTGCGTTCCGCAGTATTTTTTTCGCGGAACGCAAGGTTTCTTGCGGAACAATGAATGTTCATAGCCGATACGGTAATTGAGAAGGGCAGATGCAAGAAAGGAGAGATAAGAAAGTGTTGATCGGCAAGGATCTCAGATCTATTAAAAGGTCAATGCATACTCATATTTACACGCATTCGAGAGGCATATTCATACCGGGATTCAGATGTTCACAGCAGGTCCGTGCAATGATTGCTAAAGCTATTACAATAATTTCGCTTTAGTGTGAACGTTGGTCGTAGAGCTCGAAATTCTACCTTACAGATTCGTACACTCATTGTCCGAAATTAATGTAATATGTAGCTTGCAAAATCATTGCACGGACCTGCTGGGAACTTCTGAATCATGTTATGAAAATGCCGCTCGAATACGTATAAAAAAAATGAGTATGCATTGACCTTTCAATAAATCTGAGATCCGTGCCGATCAACACTTTCTTTACTATCCTTGCTTGCTTCTTTTTTTCTTTCTGCCCTTCTCAATTGCCGCATTGGCCATGAAGGATCGCAACACTAATCACCAAACCGTTAAGTCATTAATTGAGTTCTTAGAGAATCAAAATATCTCTACTTCCTCGTGTTTTAAAGTGCAATTGCGTGATTGCGTGAGCTTTCCCTAATCATAAAAGGATCATTTGACATTCCAACAGTTCAACAACTCCTGACTATGTGCTATCTTGATGATGAATACTTTACCCTATCTCGTTTATTAATAAGTTGTGATGGAATCGTGTATGTCTGCAACCTCATCTTGATTTCATGCCACAAGGTTCCGCGAAACATTGAAACAGCTTCAGTTGCTTGTCCATATCATCAACTGATCAACAGAAAATCATCAACAGAAAAGCTGGTACAGGTGACACTTTCTTAATGTTGAATTATTTTTCCGATTTACAATCCTAAAGTGAAATAAATCGCCAAAGTGGGTTTAATGAACATTATGAGCTCTTTAATCACTGCATCGAATAAAGGAATGCTCAATCCTTCCTCCGTGAGTTATTCCCGAAAGTCTGCGGCCTGATCAAGAGGATTTGACTCCGCCCATTCGCTTTCGTATCCTCCTTGCCCATTATTTGAGATGTTCATATGGGCGGGTTCTCTCGCTATAATAAAAGCCCCATCCGTCTGTGTTTCGCCCATTGTCTTTGGTTCTGGCCAGACCGTTTTACCTTCATTATTTTATTATCCGATTAGGGATGGTTTTGGGATGATATGTATATGTTATATCATCTTTCTCAGTTCAGGATGCTGCTCTTCTTCACGTGGTCGTTGCTCGCGACATTGGCCGGAGCTTCATTCTGCGGCGATTCCGCCATACCGTACTCACTCGAAGTATTCTCTATCCACGCGGCTCTTTTGGAAGAAATAAGCATTTGTAGCCGCTTCATTCCGCCCAACCACTCATCCCTACTAGTATGAGATAACGCTTTTGAGATTCTCCCCAATGGCCATCCAATACTCGGGTGTGCTCGTCCCTCGTGCTTCGGATAGGCGCCCAATGGGCAACCCGTCAATGGCTCGGGCGCCTTCTTCAATATCAGCCAGTAAGTAACAATTTTTTATCGAAAAGGTGTAGTGCTGCACGAGGAGCTTACGGGTATGTATTTCAGATACTTGTCGACCTAGATTTTTTTGTCTTTTTCAGACGTCGGGATGGTTTTATCCGTGCGGGCCTCGACTCGATGCCAGCATTTGCTCCCAACGGCGCCCGATTTTTCAGATCTCAGATCGCAGCGAGTCTCTATCGCAATTATGGGTGCAATTATGGGAATTATGGGATCATTGTGCTAGATCTATCGGAGTTGTCGAAACATTTTTAGACATCTTTAGCAATGGTATGTATTAGTGATGCAAGCGGTATGCTACAGCAACTTTTTAAAAACTACTGAAATCCTTTGCAAAATACAGCTATCTGTGAGCTGTATTTTGCAAAGGATTTCAGTAGTTTTTAAAAAGTGCGAGCCAGCATTCGTCTCTACCAGCTGCCCTGGTGTCAACAAGTGGGTGGGCGGAATCGCGCCACTCGTCAATGTGACGTCATCTCTGTCAGTATGCTATGGCTTGTCGACATCGAAGCATTTTAACGACATCAACACATGCTTGTAATTACTACAATTGATTGTTCAGGACCATGATTCAATGCTGCGCGTTCGAAGGAGCGCTGGAATCGGAAGAACGCAGAGTCGCTTCCCTTCAAAGGCAGATGGTCTTGGGAGGAGAGGTGCGACAGTGTTAACACATCTTTTGTTGTTGCATTATTCTGATACAAAGCGGAAAATAATAGTTTTGTTGCGCGCCAATATCGCTGAATCACCAATCATTCCAGGTATTCACTGAGAATGAGCAAACCCACTTCGACTTCATCTCCAACATAGCGAAAACAATGCGCGACGATGGCTCGTGAGTAATGATGGAAAACGGAATACACTA
Source organism: Pristionchus entomophagus (assembly GCA_036245825.1). Lineage (NCBI taxonomy): Eukaryota > Metazoa > Nematoda > Chromadorea > Rhabditida > Neodiplogasteridae > Pristionchus > Pristionchus entomophagus. The sequence continues at coordinate 31,759,289 of BTSX01000006.1, forward strand.
TATTCAATTCACAAACCTCGCGGCTCAGAGAAACGAGAGGGCGAGGGTAATACAGAGATTCGGGTTCCGATTTTTGAGACCCCATTAATGAGAATAGTCTTCAGTGTCCAGTACGACGTCTCGGTTCGGCGAATGCCTTGCCCCGACCTGCCCGAACTAGCCCTTCAGCGGTCCTCTTTTGCGGCTAAACCGGTTAGCGCTTTTATTCAGCGGTTTTTCCAACGCAATGTTGCTTGGAGAAACCGCTGAATTTGGCGGTGCTATCAACAGAGAAACAGTCGATTTAGCGAATAACTGATGGATTGCATCTCCAACCCCTCGTCCAGCCTCCTCCGCCTCAACCGCTTATATTATTCCAAGTGAGTGGATTTGTTATCGAACATTCAAACAAGTAGAATACGCTTTGAAGTTAGGTCCAATAAAGTATAGCTATTGAACATATCAATCCACCAGGCGCCTCAATTCGTGCCGCCACCGGTTGCCGCTGCTGCACCACCATACGTGAGTATTAGCGGTGACAAATCGAAACTCGGCTCCCCTGATTTTGCCTATTCTATCGTTTCTCTTACTGACGAGAGCGCTAGCGAAATGTCAACGGTCGATGCGTTTTGTCACCATTATTGAGTGTTTGCTTGATACGAAAGGGATATTCAATTAAAACAGAGAACATATGTTATTATTTGGGTATGTTTTTTCACGTTATTAATACATCATTATTTATTTCCTATCTTATGATAATATATCTAGGTCCCCCCGGTCGCCTTCTACAGCAGTAGCGGGTTCGGTAAGCTCTGCTTCTCAGGCGACATGACAGTGCGACTAATAGATGGCACAACCAAGTGCATGAACGAGCTTTCAAAACAGGTTAGAGAAGGATAACGAATAGGGAGCCCAATGAATCTCCTCTACAGGATTGGGTACTCTCCGTGTACAAAGACCGTCTGGAGTATGTACCGGTCAAGTTTTAGCTCCATCGTGTTCCTACTCAGGTATTTAATGAAATTTTGGCGTTTGATCCTCCCTCATCATTAGTTATGTTGAACAGATTCGTTAGTGCAGATTGAGCTCTGTAAGTCTGTCAAATCAACAATAGGCAATCATCTTAGGAAGCCGAGTTCAACGTCTTCGAAACTTCCGACGACAAGACGATAAAGCTAACCGACAAGCACTACATTTTCAAGGTACCGTAGACAACTTACTAGTGATGTCTATTCGAGACCGACGCCACCTCAATTCACGAGCTCTTCCGTGTCTCTGAATGTCGTCGGTCTCGAATGGGCATCGCTACCAGCATAACCAAATCGCTTTGACTTCGTTCGTCCAGGGCGACTGCGCTTGTGTGGGCAGAGGAGGCATCAATTTCACGTATATAACAAACGAGGCCGTTACTTCTGATCAACTTCACGCCGGCGACTGTCTCTACAGTTGTAGAGTGACGGCCACGAGATTCGCAACAAACATCACAGTGTCTACTGACTACTGTAACACAAACTGTAGGTTCGCATCGTTCGAGCTGACAAGGTGAATCAGACTGGTATCTTCGCGCCGATGACTTCTACCGGCAGAATTATCGTGAGTCCATCTTGTTTTCTCAACCGATAGAAATGGCAGATTACATGATCTTTGTAGGTGAACGATGTATACGCCTCGTGCCACAACATAATGCAAGCGAATTCCATTGGGCAGCCGTTCTTTTGGGTAAGGCTGTTGCGGTGGTAAAACAGTGTTGTTCCTGATTAGACTTGCAAAGATACTACAACAAGTTTTTTGTTGATGTTATTGTTATTTGTTTTAGTGAAGCTTTCTGATCCCAAATTTTATCGTAGAATTATGACACGGCTAAGTGCACCATCACATCTAGTTGTTCTGTTAGTGTTACGTATCGAATTCTAGTACCGATTCCAGCTTGTCGAGAAGGCTAACAACTTCTACGACCGGTTCTTCTCCACAGACCCTGATGAGATCATTGAGGTAACATATTTGTATTCGCGTGTAAATGAACAACTCGTGCTTCAGACGCCCATTGGCCTCTCTACTATTCTGGAGATGTCTGACCTTGTGCTACCCAAGAAACTCGTCACTATTTGATTCAGCAAGTTAAATGGGCAAACAAAAATACTAATTTATTTCCAATAATTTCCACGATATTTCTCGTTGAATGAATTCTTATTTCATTGTCTTGCCATACATCTCCATCTCTCACGCTTAAGAGTCGCTCCATGATATTCTGCACCTATCCAACGGATGACTTTTTTTGCAAACTATGCCAATAAGTTCATGTTGAAGTAGCTTTTGGGGTGCATTCTTTTGGGGTGAAATGCTGTGCATGTCCCAAAAAAGTCGAAAATTGCATCCATAAAAAAGTACGTTCTTATCGGAGTTTCAGGCGTATTTTTCGACAAAAAAATCACGAAAAACAGCTTGGAAGCAAAAGGACATCGATAAGTCGAAAAATTTTATTTTCGTCATTTTTCGGTCACCGTGAAAAATTATTTTAGCCATGTGCATTTTGTATTGCAGATTTGGATTCTCCGTGCAGAACTACCCCTGAGTTTTATATTTTCACGGCGATTTGAATGTGGGCCGGAATCTGTAGCTTCCCGCCCGAGGCTGTCTCGGAGGCTAGCGGGAGAATGATGATGAGAGATTTCGCCATTTCGACATGATTCTATCACTTTTATATCAGATTTTTATCCCAATAATCGTTATTAAGCATTTTTGTTTATGTTATGGGGTTGTGATATCGATAAAACACGAAAAAAAACTGAAAAGTCGAAAAATCACTTTTTTGAAATCTCAAAATTTCAAAAATTCATAAGTCATGTATCTGAAATTCAAATGGTGCATTTTCAGCGGAAAATCACTCGAATATGAGTTTTAAACAATATCTGAGAGTTATAGCCAATTTGCCAAAGTTTTTGAAATTGTCATTTTTGGATGGGCAAACGATCGAGAAATTTTTCAACCAAACCTTTTTCTCTATAATCCGTCCCAAAAGCTCATATATTGTTCGTAACTCATATTAGTGTGATTTTCCGTTGAGAATACACTATTTGAAGCACAGAAACATGACTTATGAATTTTTGAAATTATGAGATTGACTTTTCAACTTTTCACTTTTTACGTGTTTTATCGATTTCACAACCCCATAACATCAATAAGAGAGTTGTTGTCTCGCAGAACTCAACAGAAGTGCTTCTGGGGCATTCTGTGGGAGGCAGAAGGTCATTAGAAAGAAAGGAAACGTGATTTTGTATTTTAAATACCTCTCGTAAGAACGACTTTGCGGCCAGATAAAAAATTCGGTTCGATGAAATTACGTCTGATGATATGTTAGAATATTTTGTATTGCTCATTCCATTTTTTAAATTAAAAATGATGATTCAGAACTTTATGCAATTGCTATGGCTTGAAAATCAACAATCTCTCCACGGATATGTGCAAGTCTTTCGATATTCAGGTTGGGGGGTTTGTTTCAACTTACAGGAACAGTAACGACTCAAATTTCAAACAAACGAATTATTGCAATTCTGATATTTTTTAACGTATTTCGTAGATGAACAAAATCAGTTGGATTTGATAAAAAAATGACAGTTGAACAGATGCAAAAAATCGAATGTGATGTAGAGATTGATTCCAAACTAATCGGTGTCACTTCTTCTTTCCATCAGAGTGGGAGACATCTCGACAGACACATATGAAACCATCATCGCTCGCACGCAATCTGCACGGCGTTTTGCATGGGGTGAGCGAGAGAGGAGAGAGAGCTGTCAGGGGAATGGCGAGAGAGCATGCAAATGCGAGAGCGTGTGCAATGGTTTCACCACGAAAGCTCACGAAATGATTTCATTGCATTGTGGTTGCACTTTTGAGGCCAGATGGTAAGTTCTGTTATTCGCTCCCTCCCTCTCTTTTGTTTCATTGCTCCTTTTAGAATGTTCTCAAATTTTATCGAGCATTTGGAATATGGTAGAATTAGATGGTGAACACGTTAATTCTTGCCAAGATTTTCAATAATGATAATAACAATCATTTGAATCTGTAAGATGCTGCGCTTGAAGTCTCACCTGGTCATGCATCGTGGCACAGAATCGACAGAAGTAGTGCACGACGGGCTTGCCAGTGCAGTCGAGTGAGAAGCAACTGAAGGCGGCACAGTATCAATCCCTATGATTGAGCAGAGCCATCCCCCACCTCAGTTTCTCATCGTTCAGCAAATGTGCATTGTGATGTTGTCGCAGCCCAGACAAAATAGTACACAAAAGACCAGGACGAAAATTTACAGTTATCGGTAGTTTGGAATCCTAAGTCGCCAGTACAGAAGCCAGCACTCGCGATGCAATGCCCATAAATCGGCGTGCTTATAACGCCGCGAACGCATTCGTAACATAAAGGAAAGGGCACGGATAGATTGTCATACATCAGACTTTGGCCAACTCTCACTACAGTGCGAAGACTCCATTCACTTCTTGATACATGTGTTGAAACCGAACTCACGGGTAAATGGAATCGTTCGTGCACCCAAAGCATCGGAAGAGACGGGTGAAATCGGGAGTGGAGGGAATGAACCAATGCATCGCGAAGGGAACACTCATCCAATCTGAATGAATGGAGATTAGTAAGTACCAATTGAATTATCGGGTTCTACGCTTCATCGCTTCAAATAAAAATACAGATTCTTTCTTATGATAAGCCTATTAGTAACAGGGCGACAAGGTGACTCTTCTTCTCAAGAAATTTATATATCAAGAGAAAAAGAAGAACCTCAACAAATCGAGTCGCTCACACTCCTTTGAGACTGTTGCATCCAGTAATGAATTGATGGGAAGGCACAATAAATAGTCTGAGAGGGTGGCATGAGTCATCCCGAGTGTTCTGTCGCCCTACCACATTTTGTAAAAACACAGTCGGTGAGATGGAAGACCGATTCCTGAATAGGGGTGTTCGGAAAGAGGAATCCTTGTCACTGTCTGACCGGTCTAAACAGGTTCAAACAGTGTTCAGAATCAAAGACGGTTTCTCGACTCTAGTCTATTCCTGCTGGAAAGATAATACAATCAAAAGACATTAAACATCTCCCGATTCGTGCGTCTCTTCAGAAATCTCGCTGAGCTCACACCAGGAAAACGTGAGAGAGTCGCGATTTTCCTGATTGACGCTATTGAGGAGTGGTTTCCGGGACCACCCCCCTCAGCTTTCGTAGATGAAAATAGCGAAGATACCTGATTCGTGACACATTTTCAGGAAGCTTCATCACTGTTCTCTCTACTTCTAAATCTTTCTCCTTGGTAGTTTCCACGATTCAACTCATTTGGTGTCGACCGCCTCCAGTATATTGACCGTGTGTGCGAAGATCTCGCTTTGATCTGTGCTTTAATGGGTCTTACTCTCCTCGTGCGTAGTTCCCTGCCAATAACCTATTATCGCGGGAGGCCGATTGCCTTTCTCCCTCCCTTCCTTTCCCCAGATCTCTCGACTTCCTTTCCCTCCCTCACAAGTCTCATTTCCCATCGCCATGTCTTCAGCGGCAGCATCTGGAAGCTCCGGACCATCCGGATTTTGTGGTGTCTCATCCAAAATGGCCGAAAGCGACGCGCTAAACTACCAGCTGTACATCACCGGGGGCACGCTGATCACGGTGTTTAACCTGGCGCTGGGGTTAATCATCATTTGCCACAAGAGCATCCGCCAGCAGAAGGAGTACCTCATCTATGCGGGTGAGTCCAAAAATCCAGTCCCGGTTTTGAAATGGATATCCTTTATTCTCAAAGCGCATTTTGTCCAACATTTGAATGACTCAGTGTCGAACTCTGCAGAATTCCTTGTTTCCATAATTCAAAGTCGGCTCATTTGACTCCTCTGAACTAGTGATGCAAATCGGTATCCGATACTCCTTAATTCGTGTGTTCTCTCGCCAGTTAGAGACACGAGAGAGCAGGCGAATTTAGGAGTGTCGGATGCCGATTTGTCTTGTGATTCCTCTGATCCTTCCCGCAACATCCTTTGATTGGCCCGATTCACCCCTTCCAGGTTGCATGTTCTTTGACGTGATCTTCGGCCTGACCTACCTCTCCTCGGGCGCCTACCGACTGAAGATAGCTAACGAGAATGAGAATTCAAGTAAGTCCCGGACGACCAGAGAATTACACGAATTTTCGTGCCTTTTCACGCTTGCAAATATGATCAGTTTGGGGCGTATCAGTTTAGAACTCATTTGTTTCGATGTCAGGAGTCGATGTAGAACAAATATAATTTTTGGCATCATGTAGATTTTAATTTGACCAGTTCTAAATTATACACCGCTCAATTTTTATTGAGCCATGGCCAGAAATCACTCAGAATTGATTCTTTTGATTTATAGAATATCCAATGACTACTAAATTCGACTGCATGATGACCGTCCACAACTTCTTCTTTGTCTATGTGACGCCGGGTGCTGGTAAGAATCAATATTCAGGCCAATACAGTAACTTATCGTTCCAGGAATTCTTGTCTTCGTCACGGCGATCGATCGATTCATCGGCGTGTTCTTTCCTACTAAGTGAGATTTGTTTCCCGTTTTTTTTTAATTAAAAAAAATCTTCTTCCACCATTCTCATTTCCGCAGACGAAACCGCCTAGTATAATTCATAATTGTTGTTGGATGGAATGGTAGCTCTCTTCATTTTGAAGGGCTATAGTCAAATCATGTGCATAGAGTTACTATCAGGCACTACTATCGTTAATATATTTCTAGATACATCATGCTGCGAACGCGCTACGTCTACTGTCTGCTGTTCCTCATCTTCTCCATCCCGCTAATTGCCCTGCCAATAGCGGTGTTCACCTCGATGCCGTACAACGTTGACTGCGATGTCAGTTTTACAGAAATAATTTAATTTTAATTTTTTTTAAAAGTAAACTGCGATCACTATCACACTTTCTCTAGTCTTCCTAAGATACCGTATTGCGAAATAGAACTTATACAACCTAGCGTCCTTTTTTTCCAGGCAGACGTAGATGAAAATCTATATTTTGTGGGCAGTTTATACTTTCTCACTTCTTCTTCCTACTGCATAGAATGTGCCTAGTGTAGTACTTGTTTGATCTTTCGATATCGTGTGCCCTAAGTGCCCGACCAAACGAAGTTTCACAACTGAAATGTCTCGTGACACTCTAAATCTCTCTAGTACCACTGTCGAATTGGAACGGATATTTTCTCTATAAGCTCGCCAGTCAGAGAAATGAGAGAGCATGTGAATCGAGGAGAGTCGTGCTCGATTTGTCATCATTATTCTCTAGTCTCTGTGATCAGCAAGATAGCGCGAATGGATGAATGGAGAGAATAGTATCCGAACCGAGAACCGTGTTAACGAGAACATTCGGACCTACTGAATGCGCACCATGTGCATACGAAAAAAGACCAATGATCAATAGATCATAGATCAATGACCAATGGCGCTAGGTCGGATGAGCGCCGTCGGATGAGAATCGAAAAAAAATTCGTCTTCCAGTATTCTCTCAGTAAGTTCAATATGGCATCGAGAACCATCTGCGAAAATACTGGGAGTCGACATTTTTTTCGGTTCTTATCCGGTTGGTTCTCATCCGACCTAGTGCCTGACCAATGCCATCCATTTCCAGCAGCACGCGGCCTGCATTCTCAGTCAAGCCATCACGTACCAAGTCTATCTCGGTCTCCGACTAGTCCGAATCATCGGTTCTCTCGCCTGCGTTCTCTTTTACGTGCCCATCTCTGTCCGCATATTCGCGGTAATTACTAATATTATTTATAATTTGTTTATTAGTTATTTATTAAAATTATTAATTTATCAATTATTGTAATTTGCCCCTTCAATCAATCAACAATGAGTTCAGAACGTGACCCGAGCCTCTTCAGTCGCCTACATGGCGACGTCTCAGAATCGTCGCCTTATTCGCACGACGGTTACCGTAATCCTCGTCACACTCAACACCATCTGCCTGTACGTCGTGCCGGACATCATCCTGCTGTTCAACCCGTTGACGCCGTCGTTCGCCTTCTACCTTATGAACATGAGCAAGGCGAGAGAATACGTGGCCAGAGAAAAAAGGGAAACTCTCCTCAATTCGTGTGTTCTCTCGTCGATCAGATAAATGAGAGATCACGCAAGGGTGAGATATAGCAGATATGGGCTCCGCTTTTGCATCATTGGTGACGACACTAAAACAATCGCTGCCTTGCAGGGTCTAGTGAACATCGTCATATTTCTCGTCACACAGAAAACGCTTCGAAAGGCAATTATGCAGTCACTAAAGGCGAAGAGCGCGCAGAGGAGTCGACTGGTTTGCGTCGAATCCAGAATGACGTCATCGTCGATAGATTTCAGGTCTCCGTCACGAACAATCACGTCGATCAGAAGACGATCACAGTGACGTCTACGAGAAAGTTCAACATGTCGTGAAATCCCCGCGTATTCATCCCTCATTATAGAGCATTTCGTCTGCCATTCCTTGCCCGGAGTCTTGCCATGTCAACATCATCATGATTGCTGTTATAATAATGTAAATAATAATGTTAAAAAAACATAAATGTACAGTAAACTTTATGAATGCATGCACACTACGTACAAAATGACAGCATGGAAAGTGAATCCTGGATAGTACCAAAGTGACTAAATAAAGGCTCGTAAGCAAGGGGGAGATGTACCACTAAGCTTCTTTGGGCGGAGCAGAATCGGTGTTGGTTGTTGTTGTTCGATTTAGGAAGAAGAAGTGTGATAGGGAAAATAGAGGGAAATACAAGGCAACGTCGCGCGCACCGGAATGCATTGTTGTTAGTCGAGAATGGTTATGGAAATCGAGATAAGTGCGAGTTAACTATATTAGTTATTACAGCTAGAGACAACAATATGTATGTACAGGAGAGACTGCTGGGAAACAACACCGAAGGAGGGCTGAGACGTATACCTAGAGACGAGCAACGAGCGCGGGATATGTACAATACACAAATATATACTGGGTAGCATACAGCGGGATAACTGAGACCAGTGAAATCATCAGATACTGGGAGACAGAGGCACTATGGGGGCGGATCACTTAGTGATCATTGCCAGTGGGGGTACATACAATAGGTAGGTAGATCAATAGGGGTTACGGTAGGTAGATCAGTCATCATTGTCCTCCACATCGGAAAGGGCGTCGTTGCCAGTGACGAAGACGCTATGGGCCCAGATGTTGGGGTACTTGTGCGTCTTCTGTTCAATCAGCGAAAAGAGATGAGAGGACTGAAAAGGGGAGGGGATTGAGAAATTTACCAATCTAATAACTCTCTAAATCACCTTGTGAAACTCAGTCATTAGTTGGTGAATCCACAGCAATATAATAGCTCACCAACCCGCTACTCACGCAAAAAAAAATAACAGTTACGAAATAGCAGGATCCTTCCTATTTCTGTTGGATAAATAATTGAATTGAAGTATCTCTCTACCCTCACCACCCATGTCGAGATTCAAAGCATTAAATCAATATTCTCACCTCGGGGAAGTCGGGTAGGTCATAGCACTTGACGAGCGAGGCGAAATGGGAGCGGAATCGGGCCACTTCCTCGTCGGTTCGAAGCATGAACCTGAGTAGGGAAAAGAGGTTACTGATCGTAAATCGGAATCGTCTCTCTTCTATTCGCAATGTTCTCTCATCTATCTGACCGGCGCAAGGTATTGTGAAGTTAGGAGAGGCTGAGTCGAAACGAGATCCCAGTGATTAAAGAGTCAATGCGGCGCTAATTTTCTCGTGACTTTCCCAAAGCAGCAACTTCTATCGCACGTTGCCACAATTTCCCCCCGTTTCCTGATTTGGAAGCAGGAACTTGTCGGCGGAAGTTGAAACATCAAGAGATACACCACTACTGGAGTTTATAGCACAAGGCAAGACTCCAATAATTTCGCACGCCTCTCTAACCGACGAGGCAGCGTGTGAAATCGAGAGACACCAACACTACTCACTAGCGAGAAACGACTCTCCACTACTCGCGTTATCTATCGCCATTCAGAGAAAGGAGAAAGAACGAGAATTAATGAGAGTCGGTTTTAGAATTGCCATCATCAGTTCTCACGCTTCATAGAAAGGCGTCCGTTTTCATCAGTTTCATCGGAGAATCAATTTCGATTGGTCATCCCTACCACTAACCACTCGAAATTGTCCTCGACGCCCAGCAGGATGATCGTGCGCGTGTTCGTCTTGTAGAAGAGCGCCTCGCGAACCAGCTCCAGCTTGAACACCTGAATAGGGCGAATCATCATGAGCTAACTCGTTTAAGCACGTTTTACACTCAAGAGGAGTTTATGTAACCGCAATTTTACACGTTTGATGTATTCTCGCGAATTGTCTTGTCAACATCTAGCCTACATACAGTAACCTATACGAAAACACTATATCCACTTGCTGAGTGGTAAATATCTGGGCAAAAAAGTGTTTAGAAAAGATCGATAAACCAGCGATTTCGATAAGTTCGCGAAGCAAGATGTAATCACTGACAACAAGTGTTCGAATGAATCCATCGACGTGCGCGTTCGATCCCAGTTGCCCAATAACCAGATGAGAGTCGGTGACGAAGAGAAGAGCGGAAGAGAGCGTCGACTCGGGAATCTGGAACATATCTGGCACTCCTAATCTGATAAAATTCGCTCTATTTATCACAAGAAGAGAGCCAGAATTAAACAAGAATCCCGTGTTTTCTCAATACCTAACTGTTCTCGGAGAATTTAGTATCTAACAGAGCTGGTCCCACTCTATTGAGAAACAAACTAGTATATCCTGAATGTTTTCACAGCGAAAGTAAATCACTCAATTGCGGAATAAATCAGCAAATCTGACCTGGCAATTGGCGGCTTGTATGGAGTGCACCCATCTGTTCTTGTCGTCCGCACTGGGGAACGAGATCATGAAGGAGGAGTCACTGAGGGCGATGGAGATCACGTTCGGATGCTCCATCTCCGCCTCCTCCGTCACCACCAACTCCTTCACCGCACTGCAAATAATAATAATAATAATAATAATAATAATAATATAAATAATAAAAAAATAATAACAATGGTAATGATAATTTGTCAACGACTCCTCCGTCACCACCAACTCCTTCATCGCACTGCAAATTAACGATGTCAAAAATACCAAAATTCTTTTCTTGAAACTAAATACCAAGGTTCTTGAGTCCAGAGAAAAATCAACAATTATTTGGTCGACAACCGTACAGCATATTTTATAAACTAAAACTTGCATAACCATCTCTTCCAAAATCCGAGTACTTTCTTAGTCGAATAAGTAGCACCATATCAGTAAACACAGATCGGTAAAATGTATTCATCACACAACCCGAGCTCTATGCGCCAGATCGGACAGATATCTCGGCTCTGTTCATATGATACCATTCGGATGATAGCCTACTGGATGATACATATTTCGCAAAACCGTTTTTACGTAACAGTTGCCGCTCGGATGCGAATTGGACATATCCAATAGGTTATCATCGGAAGGCTCTCATTCGACTTATTGCAGTTATCTCATCGACTGACCTCAGATCGATGATCTTCTGTCCGTCGTGACAAGTCGAGTCAGCGAAGATGTACAGCTTGCTATCGCGCAGCACGAAGTACGACTGCTGCCACTCCGAGCCCGTCGTGCCGCCCAGCCAGTTGCGAGTGATCTCGCGACGAATGAAGTACGCCGGCTCGACCTGCGAACGATTAACAAATGATACATTACAGTTTCTCTCTATCTTTCTTGTCACGAACCATGTTTTCTATATAATTGTTTCGAAATAACTGCAAAAAATAAATCGCGCAGAAAAAAAAATCCCGAGAAAATACATTGTAGTCAAAGCTGCATTGATATTCATAATTCAATATCTAGGAACTAACATATCATCAGAGCTAAACGAAACGACGATTAGTTGGATGCTCTGGAGGCTTCAAAGTGGTTCTCACACGTTGATTAGATCCCGAAATATTGGTAATTTCTTGAAGTACCAGAGGTATTGACAAATCGGCCACCGACTCTCCGCATTTCGTGTGCTCTCTCTATTTCTCTGACCGGCGAGAGATCATGAGAATTGAGGAGAGTAGCTTCCGTTTTGTCATCACTAATGCTGACTCTCACCGCATCTTCCTTAATCGTCCTGGGCGTCTCCGTCCAGAAGGTGACGAACATCTGGCGGATCTCCGTCGACGTCAGACTCTGCTTCGTCACGAATCGACGGAGTATCAGGTCGAAGGGCGTGTTGGCAGTCTCGATCGAGGGAGGCTTACCGCCCAGTGAGGCAACGCCCTGCAATATGTATTTTAGAGTGTGAAATATGAGTCGCCTTTTTCTCTTAATTTCAGACGTTCTTTAGCTACGCCCTGCACAGGTCCATTTCATCAGCAATTGAGAAATAATTTATCGTTTCCGCAACTTATATCAATATCGCGAACTTATTTGCGTCATTTTTCACACATGGATTACCGGCTTTGTATAAATATATTTAATCAAAATTATCTATACAAAATTGATTCCCTTTCTAGAAAGACATTCACTTCTCACGTCATGTTGACCCCAATTTCCCTAGAATATTTTCTGTTTACAACCACCGTTGCACGTTTGCGAGGTTGATAAGATAACAATAGCAATGGCTCATGCACAGTATACTCTATGCACTTGATAAATAACTAATTAATTAATTAACCAATTAATACCTGCACAATCGTATCCAGCACGACCTGTCCCAGGCGCGCATCGCCCGTGTGCATGGCCACAATGCGATCGTTGGTCGTCCCGTTGCCCGCGACGTGGAAGGACTTGCTCTGGGCGGCGTACGCCGTCAGAATCAGACCGCAAGAGGTCACCTGCATGCTCATTAATATTATTAATTAAATAATTAATAATAAAGGGATCGAGCCGTCAGAAGCCACTTTTTTTCGCAATACCAATCTAAATTAGTTGAATATTAGCGGCAACCAATAGTTACTTCGACTATCCACAGATATTTCTAAATCAATGAAGATCCATTGATTCGTGACTAGGGTTCTCTTGATAGAATTAGATTGGAATCACATCTCTCCTCATTTCTCACTCTCTCTCGCGAACAGAACTGCCCATTCATTTGTTTGAATTATGAAATTTCTGGAATTCCGTTCCAACAAGAAACTATTCGTGACTCAACAACCACACACCTCGAAGTACTCGATGGACGGAATGGGCATGACGACATGCGTGTGATACTCCACTTGGATGTCCTCCGAACTCGCTCCGACCTGATAATGAATCGATAACTGACTAACTACCATTATCATGAATATTAGCAAATGGATACGGTAAATCTGGATCGATAAATGAGTGACTACAGTAACCTGTCCGTCCTCGATCGTCTGCGTGATCAGGTACAGGTTGCGATCCGTCACCAGTAGCAGTCTGCAATCATCATTCTTTCGATCGGTAGGAGAGATTACCGTACTACCCTCTCATATCTGCAGTTTACTGGGAGAAAACTGAAACTAGAAGATGAAGAAACGTCTAAAAACAATCAAGCAGGAACACCAGAGGCGTCGCTGATTTCTGGAAAAATGTAGGAGCCGGCATTCTATCGATCACTGGAGTACCCCCTCTCTCCTACCTGGCCTTCTCCTCCGTGGGGGATCCATCGAAGACATGGAAGAGTCGCTGGAACTTCTCGCCCTCCTCCACGTCCACGAAAATGTCCATCGCGAAGCGCAGCACCTCGCCCGAGTGAAGACTGCAATCGATAACTGATTGATTACGGTAACTCAAATGAATCAATAACTGCAGTAACCAAAAACTGATGCAAATGAATCGACAACTACGGTAACCCTAATATTGCTGCAGTGTTTGGTGAACAATAACTGATTGACTACCGCAACGAAAATATTGATACAGTATATTTCGATCGATAACTAACGGGACTACCATAACCATTCCTACAGTAAGATTACGGTAGCCTCATCCAGACAACTCACGCGATATCCCCCACGATGGGCTTCTCTTGCTTCCTCCGCTGCTCCCTCTCCTCTCCGATTCCATTTGCGCCGTGGCCGTTGTCCATCGACGACGACGTCATCGCCTTCTCGTTGAAGAGCAGCTGATCGAACGACTTCCCGAACGACCCCGCCACGTGCTCCAGTCGCACCTGGAAACAGAGAGAAACTACTCAGAAACGTGTTATTTGGATGTGTGATTCCGTAAATACATGGAAAAGGTGGTATTTAGTGCTCCAGTCGCACTTTTGAAGGGGCCAATTAGCCAGTGCTAATTAGCTAATTAGGAATACGTTTATTGATGAGATTACTTAGCTGACGTTTGGCATCATAGTAGTATAGAATGCACTTGGTAAGGAGCCAATAAAGCGCTACAAAATGACTCTGGCAACTATAAGCTGCTATAGAGCAAACGAGGTGTGACTAAAATAAAATGGAATTAGAATCGAGATAGGAGAAGCAGAGAAAGCGTTTGCAGAAAGGACTGGGAAGAAAAACAGAGAAATGACATCAAGACCTCCAATTTCTCTTATTTCTTGCTACTGCACAAACGATTTATTATGCATTACTGAGATATCGGGACTCTACGCCCGCCAACAATTCTGAGTACGAGCACCCTCACTCGGATATTTTCAGAAAACGAGAAAACCTGTGAGATAGATTACGGTACCAACGACCACAATAAACCAGATATATCAGGGGAAAACGAGTCCATCTGTGAGATGGATTACGGTACCAACGACTACAGTAAACCAGATATATCAGGGAAAACAGCCCACCTATGAGATGGATTACGGCATCAACGACTACAGTAAACCAGATATATCAGGGGAAAACAGCCCACCTGTGAGATGGATTACGGTACCTACCGCTACAGTAAACCAGATATATCAGGGGGAAAAAGCCCACCTGTGAGATGGATTACGGTACCTACCGCTACAGTAAGTCAGATATATCATGGCAAGATCTACCTGTGAGATGGTCTTCTGCAGGACCGTGTCCAGTCGCTCCTCCGGCTTGTCGTCGCCGTCCACACTCGACCTATCGACGACCACACGCGGAATCGGCTCGGCGGCCGTCTGCAAATAGGGAATTTAGGCCGATAAAAATTTATTCATAGATTTTGGATGTAACGCGACCCTGACCCAGGCGAAATAACTATCTTCAAATAAGAATAACGACTCCAATCTGATGCCCATCTTTATCAGCGCCCAGAAAGCGACATTGATAAAAAGCTTATTCTGATTTATAGATGTTCAACCATGATGATATTTTTGCGAACTGTGCCAATACCTGGGGCCTGAGGAAAGAAAAATGAGAAAATAAAGTCTTCTTCTCAATGTATCAATATCAATCCTCATTGTCAATCCTACATTGTGACAATAATGAATTAGAATGGCTCATTACAATATCAATTTCTACACTTTTTCTGTCTAGGAAACTTAGAATTGTCCCGTTGCTCACCTCGCCCGTGAATAGATGCTGCTGCTGTATCCGATTGCGTTTGTTGCGCTGGAGGAGCTCTTTCAGGATCACATCCTGAACAATTATAATTTTAAAATAAATAAATAAAATATTTATTGCGCATCTCGATAAAATTCAACGTCTCGATAAATGAAGAACGTGATCCGCTTTTACTGATAAGACTGACTTTTACTTTTGCTTGTGAAGAATACGCGATTGTCGTAGATAAAGCATAAGTGTTCGCAGAATGGATCGAATAAAAGTATGGATACTACAGAGTCGTGATAATACTTCCAAGAAAAATACTACATTAATCCGGAGACATCAGAAACCAACCAATATATTTCTTCCAAGCGTACGGCTACAGTAATCCAAACATTTCACAAAACAATCAATATATTTTGCAGATTACCGTACCTGGGACACGTCTCTGGCGGCGATGGGTGCTCGGGCGGGACTGGAGGAGGGCGGGGGAACGACCTTCTCCAGCTTCCGAGGCGCCTCCTCCCTCCTCACCGCCTTCACCTCCCCGTCCACCACCGCTGCTCCTGCCGCTGTTCCTGCTCCGTTCCTCTTCACCAGTGCGGCCTTCGGTCGCTGAATGCATCGAGAGTAGATTGTTGGGATACGGTAGGGGATTATGTTAGGATAGGGTAGGTCGGTAGGGGATAAATCGAGTAGATTCATTCATTCATTCATTGTTTATTTTATCCTGGTGAACGACAAAACAAGAATGTGCTGAATCCAGAGACGGATTCTTTAGAGGTGTGAACTACTTCTATTCATAAACCTTGGGGTTATGTCTGAAAGGAAACCTCATCCAAGTCAATCGATAAATCATCATCAATACTACACCGTAAATTTCTGGAATCTTCTCAACTTTCAGTCTTTATTGAGTGCTCATCTTAGCATGGATTTGACATGAACTCGTTGGATGACTCACTTTTGGCATGGTTTTACCCGTGAGATGACTCACCACATTGTTCCTCCTGGCCACTGGCTCCTCCTCACTCGCGACGGGGATCGATCGATAGATGCGAGGACCGCCGAGCGGACCATTCGCACGGAAGTCAGTCTAAGCAAGATATGGTTGGGCTGAACTTAGACTGTTCTTGAACTCATTTGGGAACATCAACATTTATGCAAAATAAAGTCGCTGAATCGATTATCTTTTCGATAGGTGATGATATTACCAGAACCCAGGAGATTACAGATCGGGAAAGCGTGCCAAGCTAATAACTATTACCGTACCTTGTACGGGAACACGGCAGCCAGTCCAAAGGGGACTATTTGGACTGGACTTTTGGCTTGATTTCGCGACTACTGTATACCTTGTACGCGAACTGGACGTTCTCCAGCAGCGCGATCTGGTTGACGATCATCTCGAAGATACCGTAGTTGCGAAGGCATGCGGCCGAGTGGTAGAAGGTCGCCACTGTCTTCCTACAATTAACATCAGTTTGTGATTGTTGATCTCCTTAATTACAGTATCCGTGATGATAGGTGGAGAAGTGAATGCGTTTCAGAAATCCCAGGAATGATGAGTGGATAGAGGGCTAGCCAGATACAGATGCATCATTTGGTTCGATAAAAAAGAACCGATGATAATTTTATGAACTCTCCCTTTTCCTTCTCTGCTTTCTTATTGACGTTCGTCGTGTTTCTTGACCTACTAGAACTTTGTTTTTGTGCTATTGAACTTGATAGTAAGGGTGCATTGGGCAGGTGCGAAATTACGCTAGCACTCATTTAGCCCCCTCCACCGTATCATCCATATTACGTACAACCTAATATCTCCTACACGGGAAATATATAACATTAGTCATAGTTGGTCACGCGAAACTCTTGTTTCACACTTTTGTTTCGTTTCACTCTTGTTTCACATTGAGTCACACTTGAATCATTTTCACGTTTTCTGAGTGAGTAACCAATAGGGTTGGTAATTCAAGGTTTGACTCTCTTCATTTCGCTCTCTCGCTTCTCTGACAGACGAGGGAGTATGCGAAATGAGGAGAGTCATCCTTGAATTGTCAACCATAGTGAATAAACAACCTGGATCCGAGAATGGCCAGTAACTGGAAGTAGAGGGAACCCCGATTGAAGGAGTCCTTGAGCCACGCGAATGACAGGCGAGTCACCCGGGTCACCAGACCACCACTGCAATGGATACTGCTTGATCTATCCCGATACTCAATCAAAAATGTTTCTCCTTTCAACAAATTATTACTTATTAATTCGGTGGATTTGGATTCAATCAAGAATGTTTTTTTCTTACGACGAATTATTTTTTTAATCGGTGACTTTGGGCACTCCCGCATTGGGGAAATAACTGAATAAGGTTTATGATATAAAAATAGTCAAATTGAGAAAAGTAGACAAATTTTTGGAATTAAGTGGAATTAAATTTGGAATGGACCTCACGATTGCTAGGATACTGTAAGTGAACGTACTGATGCGTGATGCTCCACTCCACCTCCATCAGCTGGTGCTCGTTCTTGGGCAGGAACTCCTTGATGAAGGGCCAGTAGCAGCGACTGCCCGAGAGCAGACTGGAATGAGCTTGGAATGGATCGAGGAATGAGCTTGGAATGGGTCTTGAAATAAACTATGATCTAGGAATCAGCTGGGAATGAATCAATGAATTAATTTGGAATGATCGAGGAATGAGTTTGAAATGATTTAGGAATGAATTTGGACTGGATCATGCCCGACAATCACCTATGATACCAACACGATTCAAACCTCTCTGGTAGCACTGTTGAACTTGATGATTCAGTGAGGATTCGTGTCTCTCATCGCCAATACACAAGCTAGTAAGTAGCGGCGATTGCGAAACTGCCCCTACCTCCCCACTCCTCATGTGAAGAGAGGCATATATTCTTGTCACAATATAATATGAGTTCGTGTACTATATTTCACTGCTCCCCGTGCGTAGACAAAATATATAAAATATAAATTGACCCGTGACTGAAGACGGCGTCCATCGTCTGCAGCAGCTCTTTAGCTGCCTTGTTCTCCCCATCGACTATCTGCAACATGCCTTCCAATAAAGTTCAATAATTAGAGGAAAAGCACACCGACAATGAGAATATCAGCAAACAAAGATGGTACTACTATCGACGCCCAGACTTCGGTTAAGGACGATTTAAGTTTTAAATTATCGTATGGGTGACAACTCGTTTAGGTGAATTCCTAACAGTGCCTACGCAACTTCGGGCTAGTGCTCGTGATCGGGGACAAGACCGAGCATAAATTAGTATTGTGCGCACCTCCCTCTCGTCCCGGAGAATCTGGACATTCTCTTCGATTCGCTGTGCGAGCGTGGAGTGGACGGAGGCAGAGACGCGGAGGGGAGGACGGAGATTCACCTGGGAAGAAAGGTTGGACGAAAACGTCGATCACGGGCGATTGATTGGCTAATATCAGAAGCCAAGTAATATAAACTGACCGGAGCGAGTTGGTATGACATGAACATGGCTGAATAGTGGCGATTATAGCAGGCGCGAGTGGGAAATTACCTGGAACCAGGTCAGATTTGAAACAAAGACAGGGCGAATCGAGAACTGACCGACGTTGTTGCTCGAGTCGGCTTGGCTGCGGCCGTGTGACCATTCACAATAGACGCACGAGGTGAGGAGCCTCCTCTACAATACACGAAATAAGCAAAAAGTGGCCGTAAACAATTGAGAAACGAGCAAGAACGGTGAAAACAGCGAGCAACGGCAAATTCAGCGAGACGCTTTGGCGCGCGCACATTCGCGCTCGGCCGCACGTTAATGACAATTATTCCAAGGAGGCATCGTAAACTGATTTTTAAAAGTTTTTTAAAAATAATAAATTAACGAACTTACTGTCACTTTCTTAATATTTAACAGTGCCCCTGTGTGTTAGGTGATAGCGTAGTTTGTTTTCAAAAATGATTGAATGATGAATTTTTCACATTGCTATTCTGAAACAGTACTACCGTATTCCTAATCATCATTACCAGGACACTACGAAGTCGAGCACCTTACCCGTTATATTAGCCAAAGCTCAGAAACCACTTGATCGATTCAGCTGACAATACTTTTGCCCCCCCCCCCCCCACCATCTACACTCTTGTGCTTTCTCGAAAAATGCCTGGCTCAGTTGGAACAGGACTGTTCCAGCTGAGAACAGAGAGACGCAGTGACGAGTCTGCTATCGTTCTGTGTGAATAGGATACTTCCTGAGTGCACTCTCGTTAGCACACTGTACAATCTTGATCGGTGCAAGCTTTCACAGATTGCTATAACTACGGAAAGTCTACATGCAAACTAGATAGCATCTCAAAATACAGTCGGGGGAAGAAGGCAATATAGCACATTATCGTTGGAGCATACGTCAAATGAGGTCTCGCCTAGCATTTGCTGCCGATATGCCCAAACAAGCTTGCCGACGTGGTCTATTCGATATAATCGATTTTCACCTTACATTACGCTGTTTTTCTCGCATTGCTGATATGGGTCTTGCCGGAGTGCCGACGTGCACTCTCGCTTTTTCGAGACCCATTTGATCTTTGAGTTGGAGAGAGCGGCGAGAGAATACGAAGTCACGTAGATTCCACAATCACTTTATCATCGATGGAAATCGATGCCGAATCTACTAGCATTGATCTTTGTAGGACATTTAAAAATATCATTAAACAGGGGGGAAAAGGGGAATGATAGATCGAATCTGCTTGAGATCTGTGACATGGTAGTTACCATCGTCGTTCAATTAACTGTTCTGCAAAATATCAATTAAGCCAGTTCAATCTTAACTTAGGGTTTGCTCCCTGTACAACTCACCAATAAGTAAGTTGAAATCGATATCCTCGACCAATCTCAATTTTCGTCCTGTTTATCGATGAATTGAATTAAGCAGATCCTTTCCTTTGTCCTTCTCGCGAAACTGATCGCGAATCGCTGAAATAAATGTGGATAGGATAAAAGGAGAGGGACAGAGAGAGGGGAAGGAGAAATAATAAAATAAAGGCTCACCGGCAATTGTAAAGAAGCCCTTCCTGACTGAATAAATAACTAATGAACTAATTACTGCTTGTCATGGTATCGTTGATCGCAACATGTAGAGAATGCATATAATTCTGGAATGGAATTATCATGTTGAATAAAAAGTATGCGAATGGATGAACAATAATATCGGGGAATGGCGAGCACAGAAAGAAGTCGATTTCTGTATCATAGTTGTTATCGCAAGAAAAGAATGGGATTAATTGTAAAGAGAACGAGAGACACGGTGCATCAAAAAGATATTGAGAGAGAGGGGAAATCGGTCAAAAGAAGGGTGACATTTGTATCATTGAGATAGAAGATGGGGGAAATTAAATACGCTGAAAATGTGAAGGAGATCAACGAGATGAATGTAGCTGAATTGACGAAACGAAAGAATGAGCGTTAAAATGTCGATGGACAACACCATTGGACACTGAAGCCACACTGGAGCTCGAGAGACAATTCATTCATTATTGATTCATCATCCGCCCACCGATAGCTCCGCCCCTTAGGTGCTCTGATACACAATGAGGGGACAAAGGAGTCGAAAGAGATCTAATCAGCACTGTTGAATCATAGGGATAACCTTTTCCATGGTATCGTAGGGATAAAATGATCTGAAAAATCACTAACAATGTACACATATTTGTGGATATTCCAAACATTTGAGAATTCCAGGCGACTAGATTTATATCGAGTACCCAGGAATCATTGTAAACAAGGAATCATCGTAAAATGATTAAAAAAGTATTTCATTAATAATCAATTAATGAACGTACTGTCACTCTCTAAATATTTAGAATTGCACCTGTGTTTCTGGGGATAGTTTATTTTGTCTCCAAAGATAATTGAATGAATTTCTCAAATTGAATATTTGATACAGTTCTACCGAAATCCTAATAGGAACTACCCCCTTTCATTATCCAGATGATAATAAATGCTGCAAACGAGCCCAAAATTCAGGTATTTCTCGTCGCCAGCCTGTTTTCCCCTTCCATCCTTCCATTATCCATCGTCCCCCTCGCCTTCTTCTCTCCTTCCCTCAGTCCCTCTCCCCACAGAACTGTCTGCCCTCGCCTCTCCCCCCCCCCCCCCCCCCCATCGATCTCGACAGTTGTTGAGGGAGAAGTCCTACCTGTCGAGTAATACTGGCAAATCGGCCGGGACTCTCCTCAATTCGCCTGATCTCTCGTTTCTCTAATCGGCGAGAGATAACGTGAATTGTGGAGAGTCGGGGGGGGGGGGAGGTAGTCGTACCTGTCGACGTCGTCCTTCTAATATCATCATGAGTTCGCTAATCCCCCCGCCCTTTCTCTCATCTTCTCGAATATTCCCCTCTCCCTCCTTTCTCTCCCTTTTCTCTTGAGAGAGGGTCTTCATTGGACTCTATTCAGATACTGGACATGGTTCCCAATAGTCTCCCCCCTCCCCCTCTTCCCTCGTCTCTTCTCTCTCTCACTCACTGCTCTAATTCTGTTTTGCATCTTTCTCTTCACTCGGGGGGTAAAGGCTCTGTCCTCCTACGACGTTCAGACATGTCGTCTATCTTTTCGTCTCATCTCATGCATGTTTCGCCTCCCCGTAAATTTAGAGTTTCCTGTAGTGAAAAAAAGTCTAGGAGAAGAGGAAATATTCCCGCAATTTTATATCTCGGCTCCTAGTTTTTGGGGCGGAAATGGGGTTTACACCCCAAACACGGAGTATTAGGCCGCTACATCTACTGGGAGCTGAGATACGAAATTGCGGGAATTCGAATGTTGCCTGTTCTCCTTGACTTTTTCCTCAACATGAGAGTCTCCGTCGTTGATGATTCGGGGGATAACTCGGCTTATCTCACAAGTTAGATAGGGTAGCGAGAGATCACGCTAAACGAGGAGAGTCTTCTCTGCTTCTTGCATCCACGTTGTCGTCCCTCACTTGAACGGCTTCTGAATCCCGACCAAATCCCTTCTTATCGCCCCATCGACTACTACATAACTTATCCATGCCACAACTAACCCCACTTCTAGTGATGGCAAATCGACATTCGACTCTCCTCAATTCACGTTATCTCTCGCCGGTTAGAGATAATGGAGAGAACACACGAGGGAGAGTCGGACGCCGATTTGTCATTACTACTACATAACTTATCCCTGTCACAACTCCCCACTGCCCCTCCCTCTCTCTCTTTCTCTCTCTCTCTCTCTCTCTCTCCCTCCCTCATCTTGTAATATTCATGACGGGAGATCCGTCCCCGTTTCCTCCACTGCGTTCCTCCTCCCTTCTCCGTCCATTTATTCTCCCATCCTTCGTTCCCCTCCCCCCTCCCTCTTCCCCTTTCTTCTCAGCTCTTGCCAATCTGTTTCCCTCTTCCTCCTGGGATAGACACCCAATCTCCTCGGCACGAGGTCGACTGAGAACATTCTGATGATTCCTACCTACTGAATGAGAATTATCTCGCCATACAGTCTGTTACATAACCGTTTCTGTTCGTATGGTTATCATCAAGTACGTTAGCATCCGACCTACAATAGTACCATCTCACGGCATTGTTGGTAAACGTCCAAAATTCCAAAAAAAAAAATTTGCATGTTTCTTGCTCCAATTTCTCTCGCACTATCCCTGTTCTCTCTCGAAAACGCCATGCCATTCGCCCTCCCAACCGCTCCTCTCCATACCATCACTTCAGAATGACGGCTAACACGGCCTCGTCGATGATGGCGGGCATGGAGCTGCTCAACATCCACCCGTCCGCCTCCAAACCCTCCCTCATCTCCTCCTTCTGGTCCCTGCACGTCCAACTTCCGGTTTGTGCCCCTTCTTTAGGAATGTCAGAGAATGACTCTCCTCGTTTTACGTGATCCCTCGTCGGTTAGAGAGGCGAGAGAGCAGGCGAAAAGAGGAGAGAGGGAAGCCTTCCCCAATGCAATCAACGCCGTGTTTCTATTTTCGAGTCAACAAAGGAAAGAATCGGACTCTTTTCCATTAGGGGGGAGGAGGATTGACAAAGGTAGTAGTGACAACAACTTTTGTCTGACCTCCGAGAAAGCAAGCGAATTGAGAAGAGTCAGTCATCGCTACCTTCCCTACCTATTCGCTTTCCCCCTCTTCCCCTTCTAGAGGGAGTCTCCCATGGGAATCGGCGGAGCCGATTCGGGGGGACGCAAAGTAGGACGGATTCGAGGCCCGAAAAGTAGCCGAGAGGTCTCGGAACTTCTTAGATTTCCCGCTCAGATTCTGCAGAGTGACACGGAAACTAGGAATATGAGATAGGGATGAGAGTGAATGGGTTAGAAGCGGAAGATGTTTCGAAAGACGTTGCTACTTTCATTAGATAGTGTAGTGGTCTGGTCGAGAAATCTAGAAAGTTTTTAGAAATGACAACTTTCATTATCAAGTTTTGGCAGGTTTCTGGACGAAGATTAAATTAGGCAACGTCGAGACGAATGTTTGATGTCAGGGGATGAATTAGAGAAGGGGGAAGGACGATGGAGGATGACAGTGATTGGATGAGGGGACGGGGGACGGAAGGTTGAGAGGGGGGAGAGGGGGGGGGGGGGAAGGGGGGGGAAGGGCAGATGGGAGGGGGGGGCTTCCCAGGTTCGCGGGCACTAGCGGTCAACAGATCGAGAACGAGTGGACGCTTTCCATCTCATGAGATACACAAGATATAAAGTTTTTGTGCTAGTCACGTTTGTTTGTTGTGCGATTCGCTCGCTAGATACGACCGCATTTCTCTAACAAGATTCAGATGCCGTTTGCCAAAACACGAAGTGGGCTTTGAAAGATTGCTCTGAGTTGAAGTTGGACTGGTTTGAGCTTTTTGAAATAAGTAAATAAAGGAAGCGTCTTTGAACCAATACATGCCGGTACTTTCTTGTTTTTGGCCCACCCTGAAATAACCATCTCATTTCTAAAATATAGCTGTCTTCATAGCGGTCTACTCTCGGTCAATCAGAAACCGAATTTTTTGGGGCCAAAAAACAGGAAAGTACCTACATGCCAATCAGTAAAAAGTTTTTCAGAACCAGGAGGCGATGGATGCCGACCTGAGGTGCGCCTCGCAGACTTCCCTGCCCGAAGTGGTCCCGCCCCAGCAGTCAGAGCCGGCCGAGACGAATAAGAGCAGAATGAGCAAGAGTCTCACTGGTGAGAGCCCTCGATCGAAATGAAAGTACAGTTAATGAAACGTTACCGATCTATCGGTAAATCAGCCAAAGAAGTAGTCCGAACCCTCAGTAATCTCACGTTTTGTATCACTTTTTTGTTTGAAAATATTTTTTGTATCACCGGTAGCCGCTATTCCACCTCTCCCAAGTTATTTTTGATATATTATTGGTGACAAATTGGAGCTAGACTCTCCTCGATTCGCATGTTTTCTCACATTTCTCTGACTGACGAGAGAACTAAACGAGCAGACCCGGTTCTGATTTGACATCATAAGTGGTACTGTGTTCTTGATCTTCTCAATTCAGACATCGCCAATTCCTCCGTCGATCCTTCCCTCTTCAATCGAGAATACGAACCTCCAGCCTCAGCACGAAGCCAGGTCATCTCTAGCATCATTTCAGAAAGAATCGTGCAAAAAACTGTCGAAATTCCGTAATAGTTTCGAGCCTCTGACAATGACGCTTCACTGCTCTCCGTATTGTAAGATTCAAAAACTCAATTAGAGTCATCGACTGTTTAGCATACAGTAGGCATGATGAGCGGAACAAAATATTAGCTAATTATTTATTTAGTTTTCCAATATTCCCGATCTTTCTCCTATGTGATCCTGGACGCAAAATGCACTGATTAAATGCAAACACTGATTAAACACTGAAGCCTAGAATCCCTTATTAATGATTGCTAAGCACTGTAGATTGGACCGTTCGTAATAACAAGTGAAACGGTTTATTTTCTAGCAATCATTAACTTTACCGTCCAAATTTTTAGGGGCAAGTTAGTGTCACATTTCTCCTCGTTTTATTGGTGAGGTAAGAAGTCTGCGCGCCATGACAACATCATTTCTTTCTGCTCACTCCCGTCCATAGAGACCGATTTGTTTTTCAGGTAATATCACGAAAACAGCGATGTTTAGAATTCATTCAGTTTTTTTCATTCGTAGTATTATCAGAGGCCATTATAATCGTTCTCTATCTTTGAGAATATTCAGATCAGTAATTATATTTTAACCATTATTTTCCAGGAGGACTCAGCCGAGAAACAGCGTCGAATCTCCTTCTCCGTGCAAGAGTGGCTGCGCTCCATCGACGACCCCATACCGGGCATTCAGATGACGAATGCATAGATAGGTAGATCGTAGGGATGGACTTTACGGGGAATGCCTCACTCCTATCCGCACGCTCTCTCGTCTTCCTGACAGGCTATAGAGGGCGTAGATCGATAGAGGCATTACCCATAACGACACCACTAGTAGATAGATAGAATCTCCTCGATTTCGAATGTTCTAGTATACTCGAAATCAGCACTAATAGTCACTCCGCCTTTTCCCTGTTGATATCCAGACCAGTTGATCCCCATGATCTCGGGCGATAGTGAAAGCAAATCGGAAATCTACTCTCCTAAAATTGCTTTCTCGCGATTTCAGGAGAATCGTTTCCGATTAGCCTTTCACTATCGGGCGCTCACTCAATTAGACCGGTAAGCGTGCCCGATATCACGTCGACCTTCTACTGTTATCTAATTTCGTTGTATGATACTTAGAATTTGTTCATGATATCCTTGTGGAGATATAAGGATCGGAGCAGCGGGTGTATCATTTTAGAACTGGTATTTTGGACTTTGATATCCGAGTTCAAAAATTACCAGTTCTCAGATGATACCCTCTTATCCGAGACTTAATTTCTCCTCGCTCTACGGAGTTTTACCGCACACATCCGCTACAGGCTAGAGGCTATGCGTCGCTTGCTCCTCTTCGGATCTTTGATCTCTCCCCCTTGTTCTCTGATCTCGCCCAGTTTCTTATTAACACTTTACCATGCTGAGGCAAATAAAACAAACAAGAACGCAAGTGGCCATGACAATTACATGTGAAATTGCTAAGATTTGGCCTTAGGGTGGGTGGGGTGGATTGAAATGGTAAAATATGGGGGGACGGGGGGAAGAAAGAAATGATGGGGAGTAACGAAAACGGCGAAACACGTGAGAAAGTCAGCAGAAAGAGACAAAACGACGATGAAACGAACATTGAAGCAACTGAGAAACACTCGTACAATACCGAGAGAGAGAGAAGGGAGTTGCTCGTGAATTACCGAGATAAGGAGATTGAAACAAACGGGGTCAACAGACGCACTACAACACTACTGTAGCTTGAACCGGCTAATTATGCACAGTAGAGCAGAAGGGACAGTGGAGGGACGGTGATGATTTCAACAAATGCAGAGATTGAGGGAGTGAAGTTACAAGGAGGCAAGGTATATGAGTGGGATGAGTGAAGAGTAGATCGAGGAGAGATGGATGGATAGGGTACACGAGGTGGAACGATTATCTGCAATTATTGATACTTGATACCGTAATAGATGTAGAATTGTTCTGTCATCATGGCATTGAGCTTGCATGATGGTAGAAATGTTCGATTTCAAGGAGTGTGTGTGTGTGGGATTCCGAGCTACAGTACCATCACCCACCGAATAGTTCTCCATATTCATCGATTGATTACTCGGGGTTCTCCTCGAGCCACTGTGCTACCGTCTTTCCTTCTGCCTTTGCGGCGTTGTACGCGGTGAAGTGAGGCGACTCCTACAACGATTGTTTAGTTGCGTTATTGGATACGGTATCGATCGCACCTTGAAGATGCGGATCTTTCTCTGGAGTCCTCGGGCGCTCTCTCTGTACACATTGGACTCATCGGCAGCCATCGCCTGTGATTATCGATTGAATAGTACACTACTCTACAGTATACTTGATGGTTACTGTAATCATACAGTACTCAAGTGGTTAGATTATCATTGATAATTACGGTAATGATACAGTACTGCTTACAGTATCCCTGAACTCACGTTGAAGTTGTCTCCGTACTTGTCGATCAGGGTGGAGCAGAAGATGATGTCCTTGGGCAGCAGCTTGTAGAGTCGGTCACTGAATGATTGTTTCATCATTCTTAGTCAATAATTGCAGAGCATGCACACGATCTGGTCTAGGAATGTCACACGGAGCTCTGCTCTATTTCTAAGTTGGCAATTCATGAATGTCCTCATTCCACACACTCTTTCGCCTAGAGTGTGCGCAGTGAGAAGCATCATGCTTGATTTGCCAACTCTACAAACGACGCCCAGCCCTTCTTACCCAATACTCGGCGAGCGCTCATGTCTGAATCAGCGGTAATTGATTGGGGGTGTCACAGGAGGTCTAGCACCTTGCCCGTTGTTCATCATCGGAGAAGGGGTCTAGGTACCGAGAGGGAGTGGACGGGCGGGAGAGGACGAGACGGTCGCAAGCCAGGACGATGGGCTTGTGCTCGATCAGGGGCTGCTTGGGCTGCTCTGCGAGCTTGAGGAGCTGGGCGTCGATCGTCATCTTCTGCAAATGATATGTGTGCGTACTTGGCGCAATCATCCTTCGTCTCCGTGATTCATCTGCGGAATTTTCATGTCTCTCCCCTTTTCCTTTTCCCTTTCTCGATATTCGATGTGATTCATTGTATTGTCTTGGTCGTAGTACATAAGTGTATGGAATCTATATATAAACTAGGGAACGGTCAAGTTGGAATGTTTGTTTATATTGAATCGAAATATTCGTGATTTCGAGAAACTGTTTTATATAGTTGCACAATTTCAGTGGGCTGCTGAATGCCATCAAAACTTCTATCATAGGTAATTATTTCCAGTTACAGGGGAGAAACTAGAGCTTGCAAAGAACCCTTTACCCTTTAGTTGACTATTGACCAAAGAACTATAAAAGGAATTCGCACTGACCATGGTGTCATCGGTGACGCTGATCTCGGGGTACTTGGCCTTGAGCGTCTCCGAGACGAGTTTCTCCACCTGGATTTGGGATTGACTTGGCTTGTTTGGACTGGATCTGCTCACCTCCTGCGCGAACTGAGTCGGCTTCTCGATCTCCTTCTGAGCATGGAGGACTGAAAGGGGAAGAGATTAGATAGGGGAATTAAATCATATTGAAGTTCGTGCGAAACCGACTCTCCTCAGGCCACCAGCTTTTTGCAGGCCAGATAACCGATTTTTGGAGAAGAATCGGTTTCGATTCTACATAATTCGCACGCACCATGCAGTCGCTCAATCAGCAATCTATCATAGCTCGGGTGGCGACTTCGAGAAGCCATTCTATCAGACAATCAGGCGAGAAAAAGGTCACAATCACCACCCGGCTTTTTCTCGGGAAAAGAAGAGGGGAGAAGAATAACAGAAGAGATCTGTTTGAGCACTGTCTGCACTAGTGATGGCACTTCGGAACCGACCCTCCTCAAATCTCACACTTCTTTGCCGATCAGAGAAACAGGAGTGCCGAGAGAACTGAGGAGATTCGGATTCCGATGTGGCATCACTATGCACTACTACATCTACAATCGCTCTTTCGAGAACGGAGATGCGTGCGTTTTCTCGGGTTTCTCTATGATGTTTGGACGAAACGTGCGAGTAAATGGTTTCTTGAGATCTACTAATCGAGAAAAGGTCAGTGAAACAACCAATCGTTAAATGGTCAATCATATCTACCAATTGACAAAAAGCCTATCAGATCTACTAATCTATAATCGACAAATGGTTACCGGTGATGTTTTCTTCGGCGGTGGAGGTGATCTCGTTGACCTGAAGGGGAGGAGAGACTTGAGCGATGGGCGCCTCCTACAATAAACACTAGTCTCTACACTATCTTTGCTAAACAATCAGTCCGAATTATTTGGAATGATTAGGACAACACGGGGTCAGCATTCGCCAGTGAGTAACAGACATTGCGTAAAGTCAGTTAGTGATACGATGGATGGTAATGATCGGACTGCGTCTAGTCGAGACCTACTCTCCTCAATTCGCGTGCTATCTCGTCTGGCAGAGAAATGAGATAGTGTGCGAATTGAGGAGAGTAGAGACATCACTAGATGTGCTTATCCGTACCTCGTGGTCCTCATGATCCTTGCCCTTGTTCTTCTTGTTGCTCTTCTTTCCTCCCTTGGACGCTGGCTCGATGAACTGTGAGAGTAAGCGGGGAGTGAGAAGGGAAGATCGTGCGTACAGTCAGGGTTAGGTTAAGGGTTGAGGTGACAATTCGGCGAAAAATTATGTAGAAAAAGGCGTGATTTAATTGTTTTTCGCCGACTTGTCTAATCATTTGGGATGTTGATTATCGATCGAGGGGCCGTGACCTACCTGGTGATCATCTCCGTTGGCTACGGGCGCTTCAACCTTGGTAGCGTAATCGATCTCCTCGACGGCGTTGTGACCGTTCTGAATTTCGTATAATTCATGATCGAATAGCATCTGAGCTAACTCTGATCATTCTAGCGGTGCAGATATCTGCTCGGTAAGTATAAGGCCCCGGCTCCGGCCCCGGCCCCGGCTCAGGATTGGTGCGAGCCGGGTTCGATCCCCCGGCTCGCACCAATCCTTGATTTTTTTTCGTCCGTCACCTATATTTTTGCTGGATTCCGAGTCGACATAAGCTGACAGGGCTATACGCTCATCCAGTACACTCTCACGCCAAGAAATCGCGCAAAGAGAGGGTCTTTACACGGTATTTACCCAAGTTTCCCCAAATACTCACGGATGCAGTCTCCGCCTTAGGCTCCTCAGTCGTGCCGCCCTTCTTGTTCTTCTTGCTCTTCTTAGACTGGAAACAACTCGATTTGGAAAGGGGCCAGATACCGTACACTAGGAAAGCAAAATCAATTTCAACACCTCACGGAAAACTCAAGCACTTGGGTTCAATTCCTCCAAACAAATTACTTTTGAATAAAGAAATAATTGATTTTTTTTCATCTCTACCGTACACCCACAGTAGGCAGCAGTTGACTCATAATCTCGTACAGACTCATGCCCGCGTCGCACAAGGGAGGTCGATGGTCTCCTACTTGCGATGATGGGTACATCCACGCTGCATGACTACTACTAGTCATTCAATATCCTTATCACTAACTAGTCATACCCCCCCCCTACTTTCGAAAAACACCCCAACAACGATCCTCCTCATTAGCATTGCTAACTCTCCTCGATTCGCGCGTTTTCTCGCTTGTTAGAAGAACCAGAGATAACGAGATTTGAGGAGAGTCGGGTTCCGATTCGTCAACAATCCTCTTCATATTTCCTCATAAATCCGTGCGCTTCTTTCCCCACAATTCCCCCCCCCCCCGATTTGTGCGCTTCTCTGCTCTATCATACCGGCCCCCATATGCGGGTGAATGATGAGAATGGTAAACAGAGCTGATAAGCAATAATCGTAAATGTCGTCATCGCTCACCTCAGCCTCGGCAGCAGGCGCAGATTCCTGGAATGGATCGATTAAATGGATTTGGAATGGGTTGGAATGGATTGAGTTGAAGATGATTACCGTAACCCAATGACCTACCTCAGTGGGGATGACAGTCTGCTCGTAGGCCTTCTCCTGGACGTCCTCGATGACGGTTTGCCCGTTCTGAATGGAATACGGTAATGTACGGTACTTGAGGATTACGGTATAATCGACAATGACGAAGCACTTACGGCAGTCTCGCTTTCCGAGTTCTTCTTGCTCTTCTTGTTCTTCTTTCCTCCCTTCTTTCCCTCGTCATTCTCGGCGAATTGGTTGACCTCTCGCTTCAGCTCGAAGACCTCCTCGACATCGGCGTCCTTCGCAGGGATAGCCTGAATGGAGTTTATGAGTTCCGATTAGAAATGGCAAATCAATCCATTGCTTTTGTTTCTCAGTACTTGTATGGAATGAAGGAATTGGCAAAAAGTACATGATTTTTTTTTACAAATAATTAAGAATTGATTTTATATTCCTTGTTCCGAGTGAATACTAGCTTTTACAGGCCGGTTCTTTCACTGTCTATTAACGCAGTCAACGATGCTTTTCATTGCAAAAGTAAGCAACGAAATCACTAATGGTTTACCTCAGCCTCGAGAGCGGCCTTAGAGGCAGCGGCATCGACAGCCTCCTGCTCTGCAGCAGCTGCAGCAGCTACGGCGGCCTGAAAAATCAGGGAGGTCAACTACCGTACTCCTCCACTGATCTACCTCCTTTGCGGCCTGCTCTTCAGCCGCCTTCTTCTCAGCAGCGTCCTTCTCGGCCTGAAAGAACGCTATTGATGACGTCATCGTCGAAGATTATTTGTGCATTCTACAGCAAGCATGTTCACTAAACGGTCTACATACCACATCACAACATAATAGGATCGTTCATGATCCCATTATCGATTGTTCTAAGCAGCTTTCCTCTCTACCACAACAATAGCAGAATATCCACGCTAACTCGTGCTCGCTACTAGAGACGACAGAATCCTGCTCTCCTCTTTTCGCATGCTCTCTCGTTTCTCTGATCGGCGAGAGAGAAGGCGAATTGAGGAGAGTCAATCACTACTCGCTACTAGTCACGACGAAAATAGCCCCTACGCTCTCTACCATCTAACAAAGGAGTGCCCTGCACTCTCGACTACGCGATAACAACACGTTGTGACAAATCGGAGCACGGCTCTCCTCAAATCGCGTGCACTCTCGTTGCTCTGACCGACGAGATAGCATGCGAAATGAGGAGTGTCTTTTCCGGCGTCACTAATAACAACACGTGTGTTCGTCACCTTGTTTTTCTTGTTTTTCTTGCCCGATCCCTTCTGAATCATACATTTGACCTATCTTTCTTGACCTCTCTTCCCATGCCCTTACTCACCTTCTCCTTAGCCTCGTGCTCAGCCTTAGCCTGTGCCTCGGCGGTCTCCTTCTCAGCCTGAGAATTAGTATAAGGTAACGTTAATCCAGTCCAAATTGATCTACCTGCTCCTTGGCTGCCTTCTCCTCCTCAGCCTTCTTGGCGGCAGCGGCGGCCTCGGCTTCGGCCTGAAACGGGAGAGATCAAAGATCAAATATAGGAAAAAGTCAAAGATTAAACGCACCTTCTCCTTGGCGAGTCTCTCCTTCTCAGCGGCAGCAGCAGCTTCCTTCTCGGCCTGGAATACGATTAGCAAATGATGACAAACTTTTTCCTTCAAATTTTAGCTCGGAAATGGTCACCTTCTCGGCAGCCTTTCTCTCCTCTTCGATCTTCTTGGCGGCCTCCTTTTCTGCCTGAATTTACATACTTTAATTAAATATCAATGAATAAGCAGTCGCTAATCAGGTTGCAGTGTTCATTACAGTGATATCATCTAAAATCAGCTAAATTAACCTTCTCAGCAGCCTTCTTCTCTTCCTCAGCCCTCTTAGCGGCTTCCTTCTCGGCCTGAATAGATCACTCAAATACAATTAACGGGTCCGCGAGTAACATTTTTTCCGCCTACTAAATGCAGTAATGCTGAGAATTTGAATTAAGTAGTGTCGCACATTTCTCACCTTCTCAATGGCCATTCTCTCCTCCTCCTCCTTCTTCATCGCTTCCTTGGCCACCTTCTCGGCCACGGCCTTCTCAGCCTGGAAGGAGCAGATGATAATTGTGTCAGTGAAAGAGATGAAGACAAGAATAGGGTAGTTTCAGAGGAATTAGGTTCAATGAGAACAATCTTGAATAACAGTTGTCTGTGATATGCAAAAGGTGCAAGTTTTATCCTCCGAATGTTTATCCGACTTAGTGCCTTCTCAGAAAAAATACCATACCTTCTCCTTCGCTAGACGCTCCTTCTCAAGAGCGGCAGCGGCGTCCTTCTCGGCCTGAATTTGTTACTTACTTATTTAAAAAATCAGGATAAGATTACCATAATCTTTCTTAACCTTCATCACCCTTCATCTCGATTTCATCAACCTTCATCTCAATTTATTGTAGGCGGAATAAACAATGAATGAATGGATAACTGCGAGATCAAAGGTGATAAGGAGATCAAAACCAAAACATAGAAACATAGAATATCAATCGCACCTTCTCCTTGGCGAGTCTCTCCTTCTCTACGGCTGCTGCAGCGTCCTTCTCGGCCTAAAAATAATAATCACTGGTTATTTTAAATATGTCTTTGTTGAGAGGGGATTCTGCGCATAGAATGACTTTCGCCAGCATATTAACCCAAGCTCACACATAAACCAAATAATATTGATTATTACCTTCTCCTGTGCCTTCTGCTCCTCCTCGGCCCTCTTCTTGGCCTCCTTGGCTGCCTTCTCTGCTGCCTCCTTCTCCTTCTGCAATAATAGACGTGAAATTTAGCTATTGAACAATTCAGATTAATGATTAACCAATGATGAATAATAATCTTTTTTTAATGAGCTGGACGCACCTTCTCAGCCTTCTTCTTCTCGTTCTCTGCCTTCTGCTCGGCGTCGTTCTTCGACTTGTTGGCCTGAAGAAACGTTGTACATTTGTGAACCCTGTCAAGCCAAATGGGGTTAAGAACTTTTGTAGTATTGCAGGATAAAATAGCAGCTCTATTCATTACACTATATCGTTTCTCTGATCTGCGAGAGACCTTGCAAAAGTAAGAGAATATTAATCGATCCGACTATTATGCAAAAATTAACTAAGAAATCTACCTTGTCAGCCTCCTTCTTCTGCTTCGCCTCGGCTTCCTGCAAAGAGTCCATTGAAATGGGTTTTCAACATCATTATCACAATATTTAGCTCGATTTTGCACAAAGTACCACTATATCCGACATATAGCTCGCCATTCAGACCTCGCTCACCTTCTCGGCATTGGCTCTCTTCGCCTGCTCCTTCTCCTGCTTTCTCGCGGCCTCCTGCTCGGCTTGCTCCTGATGTTAAACGATGGTCAAGTGGTTAAGACATCCTCCAGCAAGCAGAGGACATGCGTTCGACTCCCGGAGCGTGCATTATCTTTTGCAAGAATACAGTCTACCCATCCACTCACCTTCTCTAGGGTGACCTTCTTGGCAGCTTTCTCTACTTCGGCCTGCTCCTTCTCAATGCGAGCTGCCTCCTGACGCTCCTTCTTCTGAAAAAAATGAATGATTTATTACGAACTTTTATTTGGAAAGTATTTCTTACAATATCGGCGCATGCTGTCTAGAGGTGGCAAAATTTCAATATTTTCTCGCTTTGAATCACTTGTATCCGATAAGTTTTTAGGTATGAAAATCGCAGCGATTCCTCCTCTCACCTCCTTGGCCTTCTGTTCAGCGGCGACCTTCTTGTGTGCCTCCTCTTTCTGCTTCTTCTGCAAAAGATCAAAGATCAATCTAAAGATCAAAGACCATCCTTCTCCTCACCTCCTTCAGGGCGGCCTTGTCGGCCTTCTTCTTATCGGAGTCATTGGACGAGACCTGAAAACCAGTTGTTGATCTTTGATCTTTGATCTGTGATCGCACCTCGACGGGCTTGGCGACGAACGCGAGCTCCTTGGCCTTCTGGACGCGCTCATCAGAGTGAATGGCGGTCTGGATCCTGCAAGGAAAATCATGATTACGGTATTTAACAGTCGATGACTCATTTTCGTCGTGCTTATCGTTTTGTTGAATGTTCCCATTCATTCCTCATCCCAAAAAAGGAACGCTCCGTTTGAGTATCGTTCCCCCATTGTCTCAGATGATTCAGCGGGCGCGCGCCGAAAACAGCCCCGTTAAACCGAGGCAATCTCTGTGTGTTGCATTGTGCGCCTTGGTGCTGAATCATTCCCAACAATCATTCCAATTGTCTTCAACGGAGAGTCATAAACTCTCTCGATCTATCACTTTCAATTTCGTTCTGCACAAGGCGCCACTGATATCATATGATCTCACAGCCGTCCCCCTCCCTTTCTTGGCCAATTTCATTCACCCCCCCCCCCCCCCACCCGGTTGGATGAGGGGGGAGGGGGAGAAGAGGGATGGCGCCTCACGTGTGTCCTAGTGGTAGTAATTCTGGCACTTTGTGTCCGACAAACAACTCGTTGGCGGGAAAATCTCTTCACTCGCCCTTCGATCGAACAGGGAAAGAGGAGATAGTGTCATTATTAGGGCTGGCAGAGTGCACAATTCGTCTCTTCTAGAAGCACGTGGAAAGTTGTACATTCGAAAAGTGTCTCGGAGAACTATCCTTTCAGGATCGATCGCTAATATATTTTAATGTGATCATTTTTGACTCACTTTCTCATCGGTCATCTCTAGTATATAGATTGTGCTGAATTAACAGACGTTTTCCCAACTCTGACAGCTCTAATGATTATGGGGCGAGAAAGAGAGATAGGAGCAAAAGTGCAAGTGGTCAGTTCTTCTTTGCTCTCCTCAATTCGCGCGCTCTCTAGCTTCTCCAACCAACGAGATAGCACGCGAAATAAGAGTGTTCATCTAAGGCCATTATCACGTAC
This sequence comes from Pristionchus entomophagus, assembly GCA_036245825.1. Taxonomy (NCBI): domain Eukaryota; kingdom Metazoa; phylum Nematoda; class Chromadorea; order Rhabditida; family Neodiplogasteridae; genus Pristionchus; species Pristionchus entomophagus. The sequence goes on from BTSX01000006.1 coordinate 31,795,102, forward strand.
TGATAAGTGATTGAACACACGCTCGAATGCTCCCTCTATCAAATGAACTTTATAGCAGGGAAGCGCTGACAACTTCAAGTTCGGCGGCCGTAAAATGCCACATTTTGCGAATACTTTCACCCCTGATTTATCTCCCATTGTCATATTTGAGCGTGCGTCGAAAAGAGCGATCAGACGCGCTTGTGTTTGAGAGGGGAGTTTAACACACCTTCCCTCCTCCTCCTCCCTCGCTAGATCGCAACAGAGAGCTTTCGAGAGGGAGGGGGGGGGGGTGAGTGGTAGAGGGCAGGGGTCTGACTCAACAACGCATACGCAGTGAATGGAGCGAAGGAACACTTGGAAATGGTAAACAGGCGATGAGGGAGGAAAGCAATAGAAAGGGCAAGCATCCCCCCATTGCTTGGAGGAGATGACATGTTTTGCAAGGGGAGGGGGGAGGGGGCAGAAGATGTCGATCAACACCCAGTACCGTACTCGTGAGCGTGATCAACGCGCGTCACGCAGCGGCTTCAGAAGTGTTTTTGACAATTACCGTGCTACTCCTCTACCTTGGACTTAGCTTGGACTTGACTAGGATACGGTAGCGATTAGGGGTAAGGTAGTCAGGGGTACGGTAATCGACTGACCACTTCTGAACTGCGGCGAGTCTGGCCTTCTCCTTCCTGCCTTGGGCTTGAGCCCGGTTCGGATTGTGCACCGATCCGCGCTTGTGAGTACGACGAACACTCTGGAATAAGATAATAGTTGATCTTTGATCTTTGACTGATCGGTTTTTCTGAACTCATTAGTTTCGATGTTGGCATTATGTGAGTTCTGAAACGATCAATTCTGAAAATCATACACCCGACGGATTAATCTATCCTATTGAACCATCATCGATCATCCATCACGGAAATCACGGCGCTCCCCATTTCGTCATGTTGCCCAAAATACACAAGAGTGCATCGACGTGCAACGATAATTCGATTACTCCATTGATTGATTCGACTACTTTGGGCAACTACGCATTGATTTGCCTGTTTTTTCCTTCGTCTTCCTTCTTTTTAAGAGGTAAGGAATAGGATGATCGAAAAGGAATAGTCCTTTGATCGAATGGTGTTTCAGACACAAAAGATCTGTCAGAATCGGTCGGGAATATCCTTTGTTTAGATCATTTTCGATTTTTATCAAACATCTCCAGTAAGGAGACTTCAACGGGGATTCAACGAGAACAAGAAGAATGGACTCACTCTTGCGGACTTCATTTCCTCGTCTCTTTTGTTGTTTCTCTTCTCTTCTCAGGGGCAGGGAATGGACTCTCTCGACGATCGCGAGAAGCTCAGTTGGTGATCACTCGACCTGCCATCGGTACAGTATACTCGGGATACGGTATTGATCGATCGATCAGGCCCCCGCTTTCGAAATTCGCGCTAATAGATGGAGCGGGCCACGTAAGCATGTGAGAACGTGTGGAGGAAAGAGAGGGAAGAGGATTCTAGAGGGGGGGGGGGTGAGAAGGACAGAGAGAGAGGGTGGATGGATGGAGCGAGAGCGGAGAGGAGAAGATAGAGAAAAAGAGGGAGGATCGGCAGATTGTGGGCATTCGAATGGAAGAAGAGAGGCAAAGAGAGAAAGAGAAGGTGAATGCGGCTAGTGGTGAAAATTGAGCGAAAGCGCGCCAAAATCGCGTAGTTCTCACTCTCTATTGGTGAACTCGCAAATGTTGCGATTGGTGTCTTTTGCTCTCAACGTTTTCGCTTGCAACTCTATGCTGTGATGATAAGGAACGACGTCACTCTCAGGGCAGAAGAGATTATCGCGTTGATTGGAGGATGGGGCCTTTGATGTCCCGGGGTGTTTCTCCTACAGGCGGAGAACGTAGCTTGTAGGCTATAGTTTTTGCAGAACAGGTGAAAGAGCATGCGAAAGTGAGAGAGTGCTTGTCTCACAAGGAATCCTTCTTGGCTGATTGCCAAAAAAACGGCGTGTTGAAGGCTTCTACCGATGATGACAACTTTTTCTATCCCCTCTCAGCTTCCTATCTCTCTCGCCCCTTCCCCCTCTTCTCGCTACTTCTTTTTGCAGGCCAGGACGTCATAAAGAGTGCGGATCGCATTCGCAGTGAGAGAACGAGGAGGGCGATGCAAACATAATCGAATCCGACTCTTCAATTCGCCCTATCTCTCGCCGGTTAGACGGACGAGAGAGTGTGCGCAATGGAGAGACGGATAATTTATTCTGACAGTCCAAGGCTGCTACGTGAGAGAGGAACGCGGCGATTAGTCTACCATGATGACACCTTTGCATGCGAGATTTCAATATCAGGTGTAGGGTCTAACACTTAGCGGCTTCGAATCTATCGGAGAGTGGTAGGTCACAGGCCAGTTGCCAAGATATTGAGTGGTTGAAATGAGTGGATGGGGCTCATGGGCGAGATGAGTATGGATGGAATAAGAGAGTGGAGGTGGAGAGCGAAGAAACAGCAATAAAATAGCGGGGAGAGAAGACTGTTGAGAAGAGAACAAATGAGAAAGAAAGAAAGAGAGGGAGGGGGAGGGAGGATTCCTTACACACTCTCGATCGGATGGATGCTAGTGAGAAGATTTCACGTGTGAGATAGAGGGGGACGATCAATGTCGTGCAATCAATCAAAAAAAGGCTGGGAAGATGGAAGACTCTGCACTAAAACGCCGGAAATACGCATAACGAGGATATAATTCGCGTTCGTCAATTGCATACAGTGTGAATTACTCACGGATGTTTTGAGCCCGTTCTCTGACTACATCTGGCTATAAAAAAGGGCTGGGAAGGTGGGAGACTCTGCACTAAAGCGCCGGATATGCGCATAACGACGACATAACAATGGCCGTTTCTAGGCATCGATTCTACGTGGGAGCTACTTACGCACTCCACTCTGTCTAAAGACACAACAAGGTCAGTTCAGTTCTTGTTCAACCAAAAGGCCGGTGGAAATTAGAGGGAGAAAGAATAGCATAGAATAGAGGGAGAGAGAGAGAAAGGAGGGAAATGAGGGAGGAAGGAGCGCCTCTCACTTCTCCTTAGCAGTTCCCCTCTGAAGTCGCCAAAGTTTGCACGCTATTGCTCAGTAGAGATGTCGTTCCGGTTTCGACACTCTCCGTTCTGCACACTCTTTCGATTCTCTGAACGACGAGATGGTGTGCAGAATGGAGAGAGTCAATTTCTCAGTGAGAGCGAGATGTCGAACGAGTGACTAGTACCAAAAAAGACAAGTGTAAATATACAGTCGAGAGGAGGAGAAAGAGGAGGTTGCCGACCTTGGTCGGATTGACTGTGAAGATGGGGTAGATGAACACGCAAATAAACAGAATGGAACGCGGGGAGTGGGGAAGGGGGAAGGGGGAAGTAGTGGACCAAGGAAATAGGGATATCGGTTCGGTTTTCGACTCTCTCCATTCTGCACACAATCTCGACTTTGAGAGTGTGCAGAATGGAGAGAGCTCAAAACCGAAACGAAATCCCTACAAGGAATTTTAAGGGGAAGAGTTCCGTCATCATCTCTCCACTGTGACTCGGCTGTGCTGCTATGCCGATTGCTAGAGTGTGGAGAGGAAGAGAAAATGGCAGGGAGAGAAGAGATAAATTGGAGAGGGAAGATGATGAAATGGCATGGAACAAGAGGAGGAGGACGAGAATGGCTTCTCGACGAGTAAATGAGAAGGGAGAGGAGGGAGGGGGAATGGGATTGAATCTAGAGGCAGATTATGGTGTGTTGTTGAGGTGAGAAGAGAAAGGTGATTAAATTAGAGAAAGGTGAGGATGCGAAAACAGTTGAAGTGTGCAGGGAACTGAAGAATCGGCGAGGATGATTGCGGATTTTAGTAAGATTTCGGAGTATCCTGGGCGGAGATCAGAAGAGATAAGGGTGGAGGGAAACCCAGATCTGAGGGAGAGCGAACACAAACAGTTTCTGCTGTGTTACTCGAGTAAATGCACACACATGAGAAGAGAGGGAAAGGGAGGTAATCTGTGATTAGTTGAGGGAGAAGAAAGGGGAATCTCACGATAAGAAAAAGTAATCAGCATTGATCAAGGAGATATCTAAGCGCGGCCCTGAGAAGAAAATTTAAAAAAATCACGAAAAACGAGGAATCAGAGGTGAAAAACAGAGCCAGACAGCTGTTAGAAAGAAGACGAAGCGACGAGCAGGGGATGAATGGGATGAGGGGAGAAAGGAGCGACGAGACTGCACAACATTCCACTGAATTCACCCCCATTCCGCGTTTCCGGGATTATTGAGCAGAGGAAGAGGGGAGGAGGGTCAGAGGATGGCTGGTTGGTGTTTACTGTGGTTCAAAAAGCGAAAACAGAATCGTAGTAGGGATAAGTTTCAGTTCAGTCGTAACACAAGAGTTCAATAGTCTTCGCACGTCTGATACGGTTGAGGAAGGTCAGATGAGAGAGCTTGTGAGCACGATGTTCCAACTAGTGATCACTTGATGGAATGCTCTGATCAGCAGCGATATATCTTCTCGAGTGAATCAATCACCCGGTTACCCATTCAATCTTGCTATATCGAGAACATTTCATCACGAGTACCATCATTCGATTCCATTCTCTTACTATGCTTTTCTGCCCCTGCCTCCCTCACACTTTTGACGAAAGTCATGTCCTACTCCCCAGGATGAGAATAGCTCCTATCCCGAAAGATGATAGGCTAGGGGGCTCTCTGAGTCTGTGTGTAACCCCCTCTCTTTCCTCACTATTTCGCAGAAGGCAGCTTGCACTCTAGATTAGAACTCCAATGTAGTCCCTTCATTTCGCAACATTTAGAAATAGTTAGAGGGTGGGTGCCTGATAATTCTGCCTCAGGATTCGGCGAAATCGGACTTACCGATGAAGGTAGAGCAGATGCTTTGAGAGGAGGAGGAGGGAGAAACGAGAGTTGATCAGTGAGAAGGCACAACAATCTGAAGACAGAAGAGGACTCGAAGTGAGAAGAGCACGAAGAAAAAGAGACGAGAGAGAATGATAGAGAGGATACACACTGATCGACTGGGAGAGAAAAGAAAAGAAGAGAAAGCAGGGGAGGTTAAGTAAGTGTTAGTAGTCATTGTTGGCACTCTCAAGAGAAACGTTCTCTCCCCTACTGTCAACTACTTTTATCTCTGAGCACTTTACAATGCTCTCTGAGGCTGAAAATATGTGAGGAGAGCCACCGACAGAAGCTCTTTGATCTAAGAACAACTTGAGCATACACGCATACGTACACACAATCACCTCTGCTGGGATTTGCTGCTCTCCTCTAGGGATTTTCTTGTGCTGAAACCAACTTAATGCACGCATACAGTGAATCCATCGAGTTAACAGGTTCTAAGCCTGATTAATATTCAGATTCTGAACTTTATACATTCCTCACATCCGATAAGCTTGGAATGATCTTCTCCAACACGGAATGATCTTTATCATCTCTCTCAGTACGAGGAACAACGACGACACGGCGGGGAGGGGATCGGCACACCTAAGGGGAAGGATAAGAGGAGAGGAGAGGATGGGGGTATTAGATGATTAGAGTAATCAATAGAGAGATAGGTCTTCCATCTCGTCGATTGGTGCGAATAGGGGGCCGGAGGATCGCTTGCCGAATCGCATACCTGGAAAAATAAATATTTCATCACATCAGTACTAGTTCATGCGTGAAATCCACTAATCTGCTCGAAATATAAGCTGGACACTGGCCATTGTTCAAGCTGATTACCGAAGCTCAAACTTGGGTAATTAAACATAACTTGGGTAATTAAACCTGCCCTGTTTCGCAAATCCATTCTAACCCTTTCCAAATACATTCCTAACCATTTTCTCACCCTGGTGGCAGCCGATGCACTGGCAGCATTCGAGCGTCATCTTGACGCCGCAGACGCGCGCGCACTGCGCCCGCGTCACTCGCGCGATCCTCTCGACGCCGTCGAATGATGCGACCGACGCGGAGGTGGGGCGCACGAGCGCCATGAGGAGCGAGATCAGGACCAGCGAGAGGAGAGATGAGTTCATTTTGGTGTGTGAAGGGGTACCTGGGGATGGAAAGATCCTTATTTGATGGAAAGAAATGTCATCAAATAAGAACCGGGAAGTTGTTATAGACAGCGTGTGGTTACTGTAGCTTATGTACAATATCATCGATAACTAAAATTTAAGAATCAAAGGATGGGATGAATAATTAGAATGAGTACGGCATGACACGCTCGCTGGAAATGACAGCGAATAGGGAATTCGAAAGAACTAATGATCGCGTACAGTGGTTCATGAGGAATATCAGAAACAACTATACCACTTCTGAGTCTGAAGTAACTACCTAAGACACTAAGCAACGGTACCTATCAAATAGACATGCCAGTTAATCGCCGATACAGATATCTAATCAATACTACCGCAGAGATAATCAGGCATCTGACCTCTGAAGGTACCGTAGTCGGATATAGTTGGCGAGAGCTTACTACTGCTCAAGTGGAAAGCAACTGCGAGTTTCGGGGCGGAGACAGGTGAGTTTGCCTCCTCTTATAAGGACCTGCTTAGCATTCGGAGAAACATCGAGATGGAGAGAGGAGAGGGGGGAGAGGGAAGGAGAAGGGACCCTCGTATCCACAAGCGAAAGGTTTCGCGATTCGTAGTAGTTCAGTAATGAATCAGGTGGAACTATTATGAAGTTGTGTGTGCACCAAACGTATTTGTAACAAGTAGGATATTCATCCCACATCAAAACCCGAAGCCATTGATGAATCTCTTAGCTAGACTTCTTGCACGGCTAGACGGCGTTTCGGGCTACCGTACGCCAGCGCAAAACCACCGATGATTTACTCGCTACCGACATGTAAAAACTCCGCGGGGTTGACTGACATAGAAGGGTGGAGCCCCGGGAGTATTCTGCTATGGAAAGGTAGTAGCATGAGGAGGTGGGGATGAACGGTAGGGATGTCGCTCCGGTTTCAGCTCTCTCCATTCCGCACACCATATCGTCTGTCTGACGAGCGAGATAATGTTCGGAATGGAGAGAGTCAAGACGGCATCACTAGCGAACGGTAGTTGTGCGTCTGTAGGTCGAGGAGGACGTTAATCGGTGTTGTGTCGCCCCGCGCGGAATAGAAGACAATGGGTTGAATGAGCTCAGCAGGCTAACGGTATTGTACGCCTCGCGATTCGAGGGAAATGAGTAAGGACCAGGACTACGGATGCGGAACACAACACACCCCCTCATGAGACGACGACGTCAGCGATGAGACACAAGGCCCACGACTTGGATACGGTAGGTACGAATGATGAAATGCTCCTCATTCTATCGAACCCATGGTATGGAGGACCAGTTATGCCACGGCGAAATGATGAAATGGAGGGAGGGGAAGACAGGGAACGGAACGCAACACCCCCTCATATGAAGACATCATCGATGAAACATATGCCTTCCAGGATTAGACCATGCGATTAATTGATGATGATTCATTCAATCAACTACAGAGAAACTCGCATATTTTTTAACGTCTAATGCTTATGAGTTAGCTATTCGAGGACTATTGCTAAGTCAGTTTCTGCATGGATGTACTAATCAGTACCAATACGCAGATCACCGTCTTTCTTCATTTTACACGCACTTTATCTAGGCAGGTCGAATGACGAACTAGTGTGAGAAATAGACGAGGACCCGTATCTCGAACTTTTTACGGTAAAGAAGAAGTGATGAAATGGAAGGAGAAGGGCGTGGGAGAGAGTTGAAAGATGCGAATGAGTAGACGTCGTATTCAGCATAACGAGGTCAAGCCTCGTCACCATCATAAACAGGGGAGGGGGAGAAAAGTAGGCAGCATCTCTGCAGGAGTGGGAGATTTACGAGGAAAGGAGAGAGGATACTCGAGTCTGTGCATCTGCTTACACCCCATGCACCCAGGAATGAGCGATGCTAGTGGGAGGATGGGCACTGGGATGGAAGACATCGTGGACAATAAGACTATGGGAATAACACCAGACTATGGAATCTGAGGATTCGCCCATGCGATAACTTGGTGGTTGATTCATTCAGTCAACTGCAGAGTAGTGATGGCGAATCGGAACAATCTCCTCAATTCGCTTGCTATCTCGCCGAGGTCAGGGATAGGAGATAGCATGTGAAATGATGATAGTCGTTTCCGATTCGGCATCACTACTGCAGATAAACCCGACTGCTTTCTACCGTCTGATGCTTAGTTTTGAGAGATGAGAGTTAGCTAATCGGGGAATATTGCTTAGCCGGTTACAATCACGATTGCGCGGTTTCTCATTTGAAAGCAGATGGCTTGCTTGTGTCTGAAATCACTTTGAGAGACAGCAGACGCACCAAAATGGAAACGAAGTGGGAGAGAGTGGGTGGTGAAATGTGAAATGTTGAATGAGTAATGGGAGGCTGAACTCCTAAGAGAATATGGAGTATAGTGTGGCTTCCCGAAGGGATGCGTGGGTGGAGATGATGTTATTTATACGTACATACACGTACGGGAACGTGATTAAAGCGAGCTCGACTAGATAGACGGGGTGATTAGTGATTTCTCATCGAGGCGGACTTTCCTCAGTTCGCTTGCTTTCTCACTGGTCGGAGACACGAGAAAGCACGCTAATTGAGGAGAGGTCGGTCTCGATTCGGCATCACTAGTGTTGATTACGTGTGTTCCCGAGATGATTCGCGTGGAATGTGGTGGTTCTGAAATGAGATGAGATTCTGACGCATCCTTCATAGAGCATCATTCATAATTAACGCTCATTCTAGTGACGCCAAAGGACTCTCCTCGTTTTGTGTACTACCTCGTCGGTTAGAGAAACTATGAAGATTTAGGAGAGTCTCGTCATCAGTAATAATCATAATCAGTCTCATTCACTCACGTCTCTTTATACTCCATTAGTCCCGTTCGCCCCCTCTTTCTCCAGTTTGCTCTTGTTTCGCTGCTCAAATTCTTCCCTGTAATGAATACATTTTCACTCACTCAGAGACTTTACGAGGTCTCGAGGACAACGTCAAAATGCACCCTAATAAGTCAAACCGGATTGGATCATTCAGAGTACCAGACATTGGAGACTGCACAAGTGAGTAAGCACTAATGATGTTAAATCGACATCAAATCGTACGCATGTTTTCTCGCCGGTTAGATAGACGCACACGAATAGGGTAGTTAGATCGAGTAATTCGGATTCGCGAATAAGTCTATTCGGAAAGGAGTTGTATTCGAAATTTTTGTTCAATTACTTTCTCGAATCAAAGATAAGAGCCGGCCTCGTTTCGAAATTACTAATCAGCGCATTTTTTTGCATTTTCGTGTGATTTTGCTCACCTTCTGTCGAAGATCCTCTTAATGATGACCTCAGTCCGCATGTCGTTCTTCGAGTCGACAAGGGTAAAGATGCCCCTTCTCTTAGCGGCAGCGAATGGGTCGACACCGTCCACTTCGTGATGAGGCACTCGCGACCCTTGGGCGACCACCTGAAATAGCGAGCAAGTTCCGGTATGGAGTGCTGGTTCGTATTAGTGATGTCGTTTCGGGTTCGCCTCACCGCATTTCGCAATGTCTCTCGCACGTCAGACAGATGAGAGAAATAGCGAAATGGAGAGAGCAGAAAACCGAACCGATATCACTAGTTCATATACATAGAAGAGATCTGCTAATCGCAGGCGCATAGCGTGATTCGTGAAAACACGATGACCGTCATGTATGCATTTGCCTAACGTACATAAATGCACTTGCAGATTGTTCAAAATGTTCTGAGCACATACCGATATGTTAAACTGGTCGATGAGGTCGTCGGTGACGTCATACGGAGCCCCGATGATTACTTGGTTCACTGGCTGTAAGATACTCTTTCAGGGATGTTTCTCCCTCAAACTCGTAGATCTCATCCCATCCCTAAACGAAGCTAGCGCGAAGCTATCCAGTGTCTTCTGGGGCTATACTGTATTGTCTCTATTATCTTCAGCAGTGAAATGTTTGATAGCACGATATATATTTGTGCGGATGTCTCTGTAACGAGAATCTAAGGACGAAATAGACCTTACCTTGTACGCTAGCACGGTGAGCACGCGCTCATTGAGGTTCATCAGCGGGTGGTTCTCGCCCTTGTACGAGTTCACCATCTTCAATCAATATATGTATAGTTTCCTTCAAACAGACAGGTGATTCTGGAGGGCGAATGCACTAATCATACTACGTCGAAGAAAGATATTTCACTGCAATGTATCCTAACTATAAAACTATCTATCAACGTCTTTGCCGTGATGACATCGTTTCGTTGAGGTGAAGGTATTCAAAGTCTACTCACATGATCACTGAGAATGCCGACGATGAGATAGTCACCGAGTGCTCTCGCCCCCTCGAGGAATGAGAGATGCCCGATGTGGAAGAGATCGAAGGCGCCAGAGACGTAAACAATCTGAAATTTTAGAAGGTATTTCTCGTTAGTTACTACGTCGCTCGTAAACCCCAGACGAGAAGTGAACATGAACCTCATTCCTCAATTCTCCATTTCTTATGTCCCTGCTTACTCTCTGAATTCCAACAAATACATTCGGTAAAGTCACCTTGTCTCCAGTCTTCGGCTTGTTTCCTTGCGAGAACTCCTCTAATGTTTTACTCGAAGCGACCATACGAGAGACATCGGTCCACGGAGAGGCAGCATCATTGTTCTGGAAGAAAATGCTAATAAAAGTGATCTCGTAGATAACGTCAAATGACTTCTCGCATCAACGTGCTACCATGGAATGTTCCCATATTCCTAACTTTCCTAGAGAAGAGAACAAGTGCATTTTTCTTGCAACCAAGAGCAGATTCATGGTGAACTAACCGTGGCTAGGGTGCGAGCGTCGTCTTTGTGCTTATCGATCCATTCGTCAAGACAGAAGTGAGCACGGGAGAGGAGAAGCATCCGACCAACCTACGAATCAACGTTGCAACATCGTTCTTATATTTATTCAAGCGAAACAAGGACTCGATTATGAGATGTAAAACTTACCACATCAGTGGTGGACACTCCCTCGGTCCTCTTGCACTCTCTGTATCGACATGCCTTCTTCACCTCATCGTAAGTATCGCTTCCATCCGATGTGCGAGTGATATCGTCTGCAATCTTATGGTATTCATGTTCCCTGACGCAAGATTGCTCAAAGATCATCGGTGATATCACAATCTACAGTAAGTCAAAGTGTGTTTCTACCGCACATACTTAATACGTCCTATCTCGGATGTATCTATTTACTTTGTAATTAATTCATCAATGCTCTAACCTCCATGAACGCAGAAATCGCAGTTGTATTTGTCCAGTGTCTCGACGGTCGTGCAGTACGGAGCGCCCTCAACCACCTAACAATGAATTTTATTACTTCACAGCTGTAAAACGACGGTTCTTGAACCTCACCTCGTCAACCCACTTGATGCCTCTGACCATCTTGTATCGTTCTTGTTCGGTGAAGACGGGCGGACCCTTGTGCAGCCTGATCTGGAACGAATGTGAGTCACCAGGTTGAGAAAGAGACTTCACAAACACGGCAAACACTGGGAAAAGTGAGTGAATTAGATATATGTCGTCAGCAAGGGACGGGGGAAAATTTCGTGCTAACAAGGGACCGCAAAAGTCGGTGGAAACCAATCAGAAGTTGGTTGATATAGGGTGATAGGTACCCCTGGGGGCAACTTGAATCCGTTTTAAAAAGTTGCCCGATTGACCTTCTAAGAGTCGAAACTCGACAATTTTGTTTCGCGCGCTCACCACAGGGCGCGCAATCCCAGAATAGTGGCAAGGATAAGCTCTACCGTGCCAAGCAACAGAGTGGCGCAGCGGGTAAGGCATTGGACTGACTTATCCGAAGGCTGCGGTTCGAATCCCCTTGCCAACATTCCTTTTGCAATATTTTTCCATGATCCACAGTAACCTTTATTTGCAGTATTTCACAACATTTTGGGTAAAATACGATCGGGAGAACATGAAAACATGAGAATTATCGTTTTTTAAAAGTTTTTAATGTAACTTTTCATTGCACCATGTCGCTTCACCATGTTCGATAATTCTCATGTTTTCATGTTCTCCCGATCGTATTTTACCCAAAATGTTGTCAAAAACTGCAAATAAAGGTTACTGTGGATCATGGAAAAATAAAAATAAAATCCTTGCCACTATTCTGGGATTGCGCGCCCTGTGGTGAGCGCGCGAAACAAAATCGTCGAGTTTCGACTCTTAGAAGGTCAATCGGGCAACTTTTTTTTAAAAAACGGATTCAAGTAGCCCCCAGGGGTACCTATCACCCTATATCGACCAACTTCTGATTGGTTTCCGCCGACTTTTGCGGTTCCCTTGTAAAGCTAAATGCCTGCTCGCAAGTATTTCGCTAATCAATCACCTCGTCATCTGTGTGAACTCCAACGACTAATTTCTTCCCGAAAGCCTTCGCTTGTCTCAGCTGATTCGCGTGCCCGTAGTGAACCATATCGTAACTGTAAGAGGATTTGTTTACTTCTATTGCTTCTTTCATGATAACAACTCTGAAAACTGGGTTTATCTTATCGATTTTCGCCTATTCTCACGGATTTGTGAATAAACTAACCATCCATCGGCCCACACCCGTTCCGCCTTCTCGGTCATGCTGGAATCAGCCGAGGAATGTGACTCAAACGCGCAGAGATACATGTTTCTCGTTTAGAAAACACGAAAACATGCGTATTTCAAGGCAAAAACGACAATAAACAGCGGCAAACGACGCATTTCAAAATGTTAGGCGCATCGAGCGTCGTTCAATTCTGTTTTCGGCCAAGAATGCAAAGAGCAATAGTCGAGGAAACCAAGGAATTTACAGACAGACTCGAGATAAATGGTTGATGAATCGGAGGCACCTCACACAATAAAGTAAACATTACGTGCTTCTGGATTGAGCGCGGGAACGCCTGACCTCAGTAGTGAGTAAGGGAAAGCGCGTCCGGGGGAAAGAGACGAGAGGGAGGGAGGGAGAGGGGAGAGAAAAAGAGGAGAGTGAGGAAAGAGTAGTGAGGTTAGCGTGTCTCTATGACGGCAGAACAGATGTGATGGCAGTCAAGATTGCATCTATCATAGAAAGGCAGAGATGCAAAGTAATAAAAAAATGAGCGATTATTGGTGTTGAGGTCACATTCATCATGAAAGGATAGTGGACCTCCAATTAATAAATATGATGATAAATATGGAGGGAAAGAGGGATATATGCAATAGAGTGGATGACTTGGACAATGGTCGTGCTCCGACTGATATATATCCAAGTTTGTATGTGTCGTGCTAACAGCAACAAGGGGGGGGGGGGACGATTCTATACACTGACTGAATGGTAGATGTTTTTTTCGCTTGATCACTGATTGCTACCAATACAGTAATCTGCAGACACCTCTAACCCGTCAGTAGTCCGCAGAAACCGCAATTTATGTTTGAAATGCTGTGTGCTTTGGATCTGCAGAATTAGCCTTCTTTTCCGTTGATCATAGTTATCAAGAGTTGTTCTGAAAAATTCTCTTTTGGACGGTCCCACTCAACGCTAAATAAGATTCCGAGAAAAATAAAAAGAATGCACATATCATTATCGAAGAAAAAACTGTAACCGCTGAGGCATCGAACGCTTCACACTTTCAACACACACCTGGCGAGGATAGTAGAGACGGCTAGGAAGAGGTCAGATCTGATAATAAACATGGAGGGTAGGAGAGATATGTGCAATCCATTGATGCCCAGAATATGAAGAAGAGGAAGAGGAAGAAGCGGTTCATTCTCGCCATAAAAGCGCAACAATCATTATTTTGTCTCTTGAATTTGACTATGAGTAATGACCAGACTTGATAAAGTGTAGTCAATCCAAAATGGATTCTGATTAGTACTCGACAAGTGTCATTTGAAGAATCACCCAATTATCCCAGCGCTCACTCAACCCCGACAATTCCGATGATTCACGCGAGACATCCCCTGTGTCGATTCTTTTCAATTATCAAAATAGAGTATTGCCTCTTTGTGCACAATGCAAAGACAAAATAGTATTGTCGATCATTGTTTCAGGAACGTGCCCAATATTAGACTAATGAAAAATGTTCATGTGGCTTTGAACTGGCTGCTACGTTGTAAGCCGCAGGCTGCTACGTTGTAAGCCGGGTCGCAAGCACAGGTTAACCATGCACCGCTTGCTTGCGAGTGGGGCGTATACCGTTGCAAAAAGCTCGTGAGCCACTCCACTCCGCTTCGCTCCGTGGCTACATCGCAACTTTTCCTCCACGCTCTCAGCCTCACGAGCTTTTCACATCGGTATGACCGAAGTATCCTAAAAAAAACTTATAAATGATCATAAAATGTCAATTGGCACTTCTCCCGAGCCTCTACGATGATTTTGAATCGAGTTATGAGCGAAAATGTGAAGGTTTCGTAATGATGACGAAATCGAAGATTGCGAAATCCGAGCACGGGAGGTCGTTTAGCACTTCTCCCGAGGGTAGTGCATCACATAGTAAATTTTTATTTGGAAATACTGGTTTAAGAAATATTTTAAAAGAAATACGATTTAGGCAATTATTTTTTGAAAAAAATAATTAGTAAAATCAAATTAGAAAATAATTTTTATGAAAAAAAATTAAGAAAGTTAGTTTGTGAAAGTCATTTTTAAGAAATTATGGTTTTGGAAATGGAGAAACCGGAAAATGTGAGGAGTACTGTAGAATTGCTGCTCAGTGCCGGCAGCAAATCTACAGTACTCCTCACATTTTACGATTTTTCCATTTCCAAAACCATAATTTCTTAAAAATGACTTTCACAAACTGACTGTTCCAAAATAATATTTTCACTATATTTTTTTCATAAATTTTTTGCTAAAACGTTAGTTTCCCGAAAAATGGATTTTCGTTCATAGACATGCTAGAGACTCGTTTAAAAGCTCGAAATGATCCTTACCACAATTCCTGATGATCCCCGAAATTTGATAACCCTAGCTCTTAATTTGACCTCAGGGCACGAATTTTTCACTTTTTCACATTATTTTTTTCTCGCTATTTTGGATGATCACAGTTCCAAGGCCGATTTTTGTTCAAAGGTCTTTCCTGGACAAGTTAGTTGAAAATCCATGGAATATACGATTCCCAACTTTTTAGAGCATTTGGATAACTTTCCCGTCCGCGGCAACCGAAAATCCGAGGTCATTAGGTCGAAAAAATAACCGACTGAAAGTTGTTGAATTTTAACTTTTTTCATTAATGATATCATGGACTCTCATATCAAAATTCGGATTCAGCACACAAATATATACCAGAAAAAATTTAGTCAGGAGTTCTGAGAGAATTTTTTCGACTAATGATGGGGGTATCATGGTCATTTTTTGGGTTGAAAATCGATGGACCTCGGATTTTCGGTTGCCGCAGACGGGAAAGTTATCCAAATGCTCTAAAAAGTTGGGAATCGTATATTCCATGGATTTTCAACTAACTCGTCCAGGAAAGACCTTTGAACAAAAATCGGCCTTGGAACTGTGATCATCCAAAATAGCGAGAAAAAAATAATGTGAAAAAGTGAAAAATTCGTGCCCTGAGGTCAAATTAAGAGCTAGGGTTATCAAATTTCGGGGATCATCAGGAATTGTGGTTAGGATCATTTTGAGCTTTTGAACGACTCTAGCATGTCTATGAACGAAAATCCATTTTTTCGGGACCCTAGTTTGAAACATTCTAAAGCCACTGTACGTCATCCTTCCATAAGTACATATTTTCATCGAAAAGGTATTGAGGCCTTCTCTTATCACACCGAGTAGGAAGGCAGTTCCAAGGCCGATTTTTGTTCAAAGGTCTTTCCTGGACGAGTTAGTTGAAAATCCATGGAATATACGATTCCCAACTTTTTAGAGCATTTGGATAACTTTCCCGTCCGCGGCAACCGAAAATCCGAGGTCCATCGATTTTCAACCCAAAAAATGACCATGATACCCCCATCATTAGTCGAAAAAATTCTCTCTCAGAACTTCCTGACAAAATTTTTTCTGGTATATATTTGTGTGCTGAATCCGAATTTTGATATGAGAGTCCATGATATCATTAATGAAAAAAGTTAAAAATCAACAACTTTCAAAGTCGGTTATTTTTTCGACCTAATGACCTCGGATTTTCGGTTGCCCCGGACGGGAAAGTTATCCAAATGCTCTAAAAAGTTGGGAATCGTATATTCCATGGATTTTCAACTAACTTGTCCAGGAAAGACCTTTGAACAAAAATCGGCCTTGGAACTGTGATCATCTAAAATAGCGAGAAAAAAATAATGTGAAAAAGTGAAAAATTCGTGCCCTGAGGTCAAATTAAGAGCTAGGGTTATCAAATTTCGGGGATCATCAGGAATTGTGGTAAGGATCATTTCGAGTTTTTGAACGAGTCTCTAGCATGTCTATGAACGAAAATCCATTTTTTCGGGACCCTAGTTTGAAACATCCTAAAGCCACTGTACGTCATCCTCCCATGAGTACATATTTTCATCGAAAAGGTATTGAGGCCTTCTATTATCACACCGAGTAGGAAGGCTGAGGAAAAATTTATCGATCAAATAATCTAAAATGAAAAACCATGTCATGTTTGCGTCATCACTATGCAACATTACGAAATCGTACCATGGTCCAGCCTGGTGAGCATATGCTAGAGTACGTACAGTACCACCTGCCAAAATATGAAAAATAAATCTCATCTGGTTCAAAAGTTACAGAATTTTGAAAATTCGGACGTAGACTTATTCTCGATACTGTAGGTCAAAGTGGGTACAGTATACAATTTTCGACAAAAATTGGATCAGGAAAACAGCCATAACTCGCTTTAAATCATGCTAGAAACAATTCCAAAGAAGAATTCGAATGAGGAGGTAACATTTATGTTGTTGATGATGTCATTCCTCGTCCATGCGCTGGAGCGGGGCCGTCGGTTATTCAAAAACGTGCTATAACTTTTTTAGAAGTGATTTCGCAAAAAAGTTCTCAAGAGTGATTTTAGTACTTACTATCACCTACTACTTCGTCAAAAATCAGAGTAATCGGAGGATGGGAAAAAAAGGGCGCGGGTTTATGTTCGAAAAAATGCCGATTTTCACAGTTTTTCAATTATAACTTTTTCCTTTGAGGTGTTCATGAGCTCTAGTATTGAAATTCGGAATCAGCGCGCAAAAATACGTCAGAATTTCCTAAAGACATAATATTTCCAGACAAAATTCATTTTTCGACATTGCCTGTGGTCCGTATTTTTCGACATTGCCTGTGGGGTTGAGGGTTGAGGGAGGGAGTCTGCGGGGGGGAGTCGAACCTGCCTGCGTCGGCATGCCAGTCAGACACCATGCCCATTATGGTTATTATGGTTCTGGTGTATTTTTACTACATGCAAAAATACATAAGAAATTTTTATATTCAGATTCTCGTTTTTCATTCTCGTTTTTGTTAGTCGTCGCGAGCGGTCCTTCTCCATTTCTCTCTGATAGAGAATGGAATCCCTCTAGTTCCCCTCGTCTACTCCATCAACTCAACAAGATCGGAATCCCCATCCAAGCCGGACTCTGGTCACCGTGTGATGGGTATGACCTACTCTGATGTTTGGTCCCTCAGATACCATTCTCGTCGAGTCTCGTTTCGCGATTGATGACTCGAGTTTGGTGGACTCAGTTCTAAAATCACGGGAGCCTTCTTCCGTCATCAACAATGAACACTCTACATCAAGTCCTATCGTCCTGGATGATCGCAACCCTTTCTCCAGCCAATCTCTTAGGTCTGTGAATGGAAAGAAGACCGATCCCTTGACCCCCACCCAGACGAAATGATTCTCTCGCGAACGAAGAAGCGACCCGAAACCTATCTGAAACCAACCATCCCCATCTGGCGTCAACTGCCTGACATGATAAATGTATGTATGTATGTATATTCAGATAATTCTGAGATTTCGACTTTTTGACCTAAAAATGTCATCGATACCCTGATACCTGCGGGCGGGAGTAGAGCCTGCCTGCGTCGGCATGCCAGTCAGACACCATGCCCATTAGCATGGTGTCTGACTGGCATGCCGACGCAGGCAGGTTCGACTCCCGCCCGCAGGTGATGTTTTGCACCCTGGCCTAACTGCTCCGGTTCCCAGTTTCGAATCTCAAGGCTCGAAAATTGATCATTCATCGGCCAATCTGATTCCGAACTGGGTACGAGGAGCGAAATCTCCATCCAGAGTGCTCATTTCAATGGTGAAAAAGTGGTTAGAGTCGAAAAACCTTTTGTCTCGGAATCATTTCACTATAGAAACGGGAAAGAGAGGCCCCTCGCTCTCCCCTCCCTCGCCTCCTCCCGCTCTCAAATCGCGATTTCTAACCCTTTGGTCCGATTTTTGACGAAATTGTTTTTGTCTCAGAATAATGTCCCTATAGGATTTTCTGGCGTATTTTTGAGCGTAGAAAACGAATTTGCTTAATAGAGCTCATGAAACCTCGAAATAAAAAAAGTTATGACCAAAATAATCAAGATTTTTTAAAAAGATTTTTTATTTTATTTTATTTTATATTTTTTAGCATATTTCCCATCCTCCGATTACTCTGATTTTTGACGAAGTAGTAGGTGATAGTAAGTACTAAAATCACTCTTGAGAACTTTTTTGCGAAATCACTTCTAAAAAAGTTACAGCACGTTTTTGAATAACCGACCGCCCCGCTCCAGCGCATGGACGAGGAATGACATCATCAACAACATAAATGTTACCTCTTCATTCGAATTCTTCTTTGGAATTGTTTCTAGCATGATTTTAAAGCGAATTATGGCTGTTTTCCTGAGGCAATTTTGGTCGAAAATTGTATACTGTACCCACTTTGACCTACCAATACTCGGAAATGAGAGCAGATATCGAATTTCCGCAAACGTAGTTTGAAAGAGCGTAACTCGAAGTACTTAAGTTTCACTTTTAAGCCAAATCGGTGACATAAATTTCCTAATGCCGCGGGGGTCGCCAATACTCTCGATTCTCTCGCGATTCGTCTCATATGAGAGGGATCGCGGTATTTTCGACCTACAGGAGGAAGTAGAATTCTAGATTTTTAAACGTTCTGAAAACAATAAATTAAGTACATTGAATGATGCTCTACAAAACTGCGTTGGCAGAATATTTTAGAAAATTTTTTTTTTTGAGTACGGTAGGGTCAAACTCGTCGTGTCGAGACCAAACCAGTAAAATTGGCCTTTGATAAACGGTCATAACTTGCTCAAAAGTTATGCAACTTTTTCAGAAAACCGACGGCCCTGTAGCGGAGATGCAAGCTGGAATGAAATTGTTAACATAACTGTTTTAGAGCTCTGTTTCCGCCTCAATCTGGAAAAAAGAACGAGTTTCTATCTTAATTTTAAAGCACTGTTAGGATCTTGATACGGGCACAGTTCCTTTTCCTAGGAGGAACTCCCTCGAGAGATCCATCTTGAGATAGATATTAAACTGGAAAAAATCATGAAGTGATGGAAAGGGAAAAGGGAGAGGAAGTGGGTGGCATTTATGATCGATGTTTAAACTCTAGGAAGATGATTTATTGTTCGATTCGTCAGCAATCGGATTGTGATAGAATGGTGGTAGGACAAGATATACAAATTTTCTTGGAAAAGCCCATCTCGTAAATATTTGAACAATGGATCGGCGTAAACATCCTTTGTGTAAAAATTTACGGGATGGGCTTTTCCAAGAAATTTTTTACATCTTGTAATACCACCGGTAAAATCACACTTGAAGAATTTTTCGATGAAATCGTGATCAGATCCTCAGTTCCCGAAAGAAGTAGCTGATGTGCTTTCTACTTGATGCTATTTTTGATCAGAACAGAGAGTCGTGTCAATTTATCGTAGATGAGGAGAGTGCCAAACGACCTCTCTTGGTACTTTGGCTAGTAAAGGTCCTTCGATATCCAAAGAAATGCTGACGAGCCGTTTGGCAGGGGGGCGTGTTCGAGCTGTAGATATCGTATAAGAAGGCGGTCAAGATGTGAACGCCCTGAGGTGGTCCTTCCCACCTCACCCCCCTCCTCGCCCATTGTAGTGTGCGGACTTGCATCAGCACTAGGGTTGTCTATTCGGGCGTCGTAGCGGGCCCGCTACCTCCCTCGCCTAATTTCGCAATAGGCGAGGGGAGGAAGGTATCGGGCACGCTACGAAATAGCCAACTCTAATCAGTACAACGGATTCTTGGAGCTGTAAATAGTTTCCCTTGCTCGGTATTGGCAATCATTCAAAAGTTTTTAAACCCTTTCCCTGTATTTCTTTCTTCTTAGAATTTTTGATCGTTAAATTATCTCTTCGTTTCAGGATGCTGCGGTTATTCGCATCATCATTGCTGGTGTCGATGGCGCGTGCTTCCTTCTGCGGAGACTCGGCCATTCCCTACTCGTTAGAGGTATTTTCACCGGCGGCTGTGAATCTACAGAGTGCCTTTAATACAATTTTATTCAGCTAGTATTTGCTCACTCAATGATGACGTTGAGCCTTATAATGAAGTCGTGTATTGGCTGATAAGAACTGTGTGAGAATTACTCAGATAGTGGAAGATGACCAACCGGTGCTCGGATGCTCCCGCCCCACGTGCTTTGGATGAACTACATCTGGCGAGCCGGCTCCCAGCACAGGCTCATTCTACCACATCAATGGGTTAGTACTCGAGATCTGATCTCTAACGTGGAAAAACACATCAATGGGTTAGTACTCGAGATCTGATCTCTAACGTTTCTATTGAATCTTGTTCATGAACCTTCGATAATTTTGTTTTCCAGCCACGGTGACGGGTTTTTACGCGAGGAAAAAAGCTCGGTTTCCGCGTATAACCTTACCGATGAGCGATACACCCGACCACAAACTGCGGTAGGAAGGGTTACTATGCCTTCCTTGCTAGTTGGTAGCTGAGGCCGTCGGTGTGATTATTCTATCCGACGAATCATTTGATAAATTTTTCACAGATGTGCGACAGCTTCATGTCCATTGGTTGACCGGGCGTGAACCGATGGGTTGGTGGGATCGCACCCCTCATCAACGCCACAATTTATCCGTATGTACTAAGAAACGTACCATATTAGCTCCGCTTTCCTGTTCCTTCAAATATAACAAAATTATGTGCTCACAGCCAACAAATAGCCACAACAATACATACTTCAAACTGGTGAGGTTGCTGAAGGGAACCGCCGGGACTCCTAAATGGCTCATATCATGAGCCGTTTTAGTTAGTGCTACGACTCTGCAGTTCTATATTATGATACAGTAACTGTAAACGATCGTCAAATGATATTCCTGCTGCAGGAAGATGCTGCAGTGCTGCACCTTCGAGGGGTTAAATGAGTCGGAAGACCGCGGAATCGCCTCTCTACAGGGCGGTCAAATGGCGAAAGGAGGAGAGGTACGGTAGCAGTAATACCCGAACGATACCGTTTTCAATGGGCCTTTCTTGTCGGAATTGGAAATTATTGAAATTCTAATTCCACAGCGTATCATTTCTAAAACTCTCGTGAACAGAGCTGCTAAGTGTCATTGAATTTCATGCATTTTTTGAAGAGAACATATGTATTCAGGTAGTCTCCGGTGGCGTACAAGTAGCTTTCGACTACATCTCCGACGTTTCCAAGGTGGTGCGCGCTGACGGAAAGTGAGAGGCTTTCCCATCGAACCTACAGTAATCATGAATTCTCTTTTTATTTTATAATTAAATTTTTTCTCAATATTTGTATCAGACCTTTAGAACCCATTTATCGCAATGATCTTTAGAGCCATTCATTTATATTTTTAGCACAATTACCCATCTCAGGAAGCAGAGTTCAACGAGTTTGAGACTAAGGACGGAAAGACTATCAAACTCACAGACAAGCACTACATCTTCAAGGTATCATCGTAACAAAACGGTGCACGACCGTTCCCATTAGTGATGTCGTTTTTCGGGTAATCCCCCTCTCCTTTACACGCGATCTCTCATCTCTCTGAGCGGCGTAAGATCATGAAGATGGAGAGAGGCTTTACTCGAAAAGTTCCCATCTTCTCCAGGGCGACTGCTCTCGGGTGGGTGCCGGACGTGTGGCTGTGCATTCGCTCACGCAGCTGGCAGTCACATCCGATCTAGTACGCGTCGGAGACTGTCTGTACACACTCGGAAAGAACCAGCACGACTTGCACGAGGTTAGTCATCTTCGCAACGCAGAGGCAGGGGAAGGGAAGGGGTCACTTTGTTCACCTGCCCTTGCGCCTACCCTCTCTGTTATACCGATGCCCTATAATTCCACGCGATTTTCGTTGTGAGAGTATTAGCAGTTACAATTATAACATGTATTAAAAAACAATTTTGCGTATCAAACATATTATCCCAGGTTCGCGTCGTGCGTGCAAGTAAAATTACGCAGAGGGGCATTTACGCTCCGATGACGTCCAGTGGGAGAATAATCTTGAGTGATCTTGATCTTGGTCGGTAAACTTGGCTTATTTTGTGATGATCGAGGCTCATAATAAAGCTTCGCCTTGTGTTTAGGTTCCAGACCCAGGTTCCAGTTAATCTGAATGCAGAGCCGATGTTACACATTACGAATCACATAAACCATTTTATACTTGATTCCTTCTTAATCGATCAATCGATTATAACAGGTGAACGGAGTGCACACATCCTATCACAATATTACGATGACACATGTGACGGGACATACTACTTTCAAGGTATGGTAATAAATAAATCAATAAATAATTGTAATAAAAAAAGTCATCCTTGGCGTATCCCATGGAAGGTATCCCTTCATTTTTTCTTCCAGTTCGTCGCAGTTATGAACAGAATATATGACATCATATTTGGCTCTGACCCGGATGAGGTAAAGATGGAAAATGAGTCATAAATCTCATCTCAGTTCTTCAGATTCCTACCGGCCTCTCTACAATACTCGGAATGGCTGACTTGATGATTCCCATGAATATGATTACCGCGTAAATATCACACAATTACAAACAAATAACTTATTTCAGCACGTGTCATTTCAAGTAGTACTAACTTTACATAGCCCTTTTCTATTTACCTTTTCATTATATCAATAATATTTCCTCCCGACGATAATAAATTATGACCACGACATGGCACTTTTTTACGGTGGGCAAGAGAAAAATTCTCTGTCATTCCTACTTGATGTAGAATCTCCACACTTGACACAAAGTGATGTTGAAGTTCATTTTTAGAATGGGAACGGATGCATCGAGAAAACATCCAAGCTGTTTGACCAGGTGTCTGTCTAAATTGTCACCAGCATCCGGTGAATCAAACGCGTAGGTGAAAAAGTCAACAATCAGCCCACGATGGTCATGCGTTGAATGATGAGAATGGTTTGTTGAAAGGTCTTCGGACTGTTTTCGATATGGGAGGCTCGTTTGCGGACGCACAGATTGACCAGTACATCCCTGTTCCTCGTTATGGGTCAATCCTAGTCTAAAGGTCCGTGCGCACCACAGCACTCATAGTGAGGTAGCACATGAATGAACTGACACATCTGAGCATCTAAACAAGAAAAGATTTCTGAAAACTTGACAAAACAGGCCTCAGCATCGAATTATTCAATGCTTGAGCAGCATAAGCTGCTAACCGACTTCCAGTGAAAATATGGATGCGGAAAAAATACGAAATGACATCGTTTAACCTTCCTAACCCCAGTCAATGGGGGCGCATATTTGTGCCTCTGCTGTCCCTGATGTCTCTGCTCCGTCATTCCGCCATGTTGAAGCACGCGTTCCTCTCTCTATTTGTGCAGGCGCTGCTTCAGATTCGACATATAAGCAAGTCTACGGCTTCTCTTCATTCAACTTCTTCCTTCAACAATGAAGACTGTCCTAGTCTGTCTCTTTCTGGCTGTTGCCACTCTTGCTCATCGTGAGCACCGCAAGTCCACTCCTGGACCCGCCATCAACGGTCAGACTCCCGAACCCCTCAACGTTGAGGTCGAGAAGCGTCACGCCGGATTCGGAGGTTTTGGTGGATTTGGAGGATTCGGAGGTCGTGGAGGCCATGGAGGCCGTGGACGTGGATCGAGAGGCCCTTGCCGTCATACTACTCCTGCTCCTTCCGTTACTGGTGAACCCGCCTCTACTGATGCTCCTTCCGTATCCGAGGAACCCGCCGCGACCACTGAGGGATCTGGAGTCGAGAAGCGTCACGCCGGATTCGGAGGTTTCGGAGGATTCGGAGGTTTCGGAGGTCGTGGAGGCCGCGGACGAGGATCCAGAGCCCCTTGCCGTCATACTACTCCTGCTCCTTCCGTTACTAGTGAACCCGCCTCCTCTACTGATGCTCCTTCCGTATCCGAGGAACCCGCCGCTACCACTGAGGGATCTGGAGTCGAGAAGCGTCACGCCGGATTCGGAGGTTTCGGAGGATTCGGAGGTTTCGGAGGTCGTGGAGGTCACGGAGGCCGTGGACGTGGATCCAGAGGCCCTTGCCGTCATACTACTCCTGCTCCTTCCGTAACTGGTGAACCCGCCTCTACTGATGCTCCTTCCGTATCCGAGGAACCCGCCGCGACCACTGAGGGATCTGGAGTCGAGAAGCGTCACGCCGGATTCGGAGGTCGAGGAGGTCACGGACCTCGTGGATCAAGAGGTCCCTGCCGTCACTCTACCGCTGCTCCTTCCGTTACTGATGAACCTGCTGCTACTACTGAAGAGTCGAGTGGAGTTGAAAAGCGTTTCGCCGGATTTGATGCGCTGAAGGAGTTCTTTTCCAAGTTCGGTGGCAAGAAGTGTCGTCATTCGACTACTGGAGCGCCAGTGGAAGGCAGATCGCCCCCCAGTCCTACCACTGCAGGATTGTAATTGTGTTGTTTATATTGTGATTGATAAAGAGATTGGATGTTGATGAACGAGCACGTCTTGAGCACACTAATGAATGAAGAGATGTATTCATTAGGCGTGTGGGTGGGTGGGATGGGGTGCAGCTCACTGCGGAAGTGTGTAGAAATGAATCATCCTTAGTGTCTTTTTCGAATTTTGCCAGAATTGTCTTTGATAGAAACTGCATTTTAAAAAAATTTCTGAATAAAGGCATGAGGATAGTTCTTCAGTGCTCAATTAACAATTAACGAAACAGAAATATATAGAACAATATAACAAAGGGCTTCGTCAAAGTGCCATGGTGAATGTACCAGATGGTTGAGAGCGGGAAAGTGTATCATGTGGTATCAATTGCGAAATAATGATATAGAGTAGATGAGTAATGTTATGCGCCGTGTATCATGAAATGGTCGATTAGAACTATTGAAATTACCGTTGGCAAAAACAACAAAAATGATAAGATTAGAATGGGGTCGTTCAAATGAATTGATAAAACAAACAACTTACGATCTACACTAACAAAATTGATAAGGGAGATAATACATCGTTTCGGGGAAGAGATATCATCCTATTGAGTAACTTGCGTCTCACATTTCACCGATCCATTAACTGAAGCAGATCTGAAAAGGCATTTTTATTGATAAGCACAGATGAATATCATTGTTTTTGTGCTACCTGTTTCTGTATTAAGTCCATGTGTTTTCTCGCCTTGATCAGGTCTTTCTTTAGCTTCTCGATCTTCCTCTCTCTTCTCCTCTCCCTCATCGCAGCTCTCCTCGCATGGAACCAAATCTGATAATGAGTAGGAATGAGTATGTAGTCCAGTATAAATATGAGTAGTCAAGTTTGAAAATGAGCAGTCTAGAATGAGAATGAGTAGTATAAGCAGAAAGTGGAGGATGAGTCACTAAAATGTTGACTCAATCATGAAAGGAGAAATATTCTTACTCTGATTCTAGTGCAAATTCCAGGCGACCGAGTCGACTGATCATTCTTCACAACTTCGGGCCGTTCCTCAATTCTCGGAGTCACGCGGTCATTTCTGTCGAGTGGCGCATGGGAATATGCGTAGTTATCCTCAAAACGAGAGAACTTTATATCAATAGATATTACCGCTACAAATTCATTTAAAACTTAAAAGTACTCAAAACTCGCAGTTATGCCCGTCAGTATGCCGAATCCCTCCATCTTTCCGTTGTTTCTTGAGATGTTTCTCGAGCAGGGAGGAGAGGAGACGAACTCCGCCCCCTGAAAGGCGCGAGTATTTTCGCTGAGCGTCAACAGTTGACAGTTAGATGTCAAAACACGTGCAAGATGCACTGCAAGTACTCAGCTAGCCTCTTTCATCTCATGCAACCCATTCCCAAGAATACAACGAAGACGAATGAATATTTCCTACGAAGAAAAGAAAGAAAGAAAGCGATCAACGGTTTATTAGTAGCCACAGGTCAAACAAGATGTGTGAGCCAGATGTCATGCAAGGAATAACAAGGGGGCGCGCAAGGGAGTAAGAGGCGAAATAGAGACGAAATATCCGGGATGAATCATATACAATCTGAGGGCGATTGGGTGATTGAAAGAGACAAAATACCGTAGAACTTCAGATTATCGATCGATGATTCGAGAGTATGATACGACCGATATGGACAGCGGGATGGGACTGGCTCAGTGGATACTTAAGATAATTGGGAAGGGAGAACTAGAGATCGGGAATGGGGGGGGGGAAGCAAGTCCATCAGATCAACACATTTCGCTTTACTTTATTCATGATGAAGAGATGCAGGTCGCAATTGTGAATATCCAGCTGATTGATCTTGGGCTATATTGAAACCCGAGAATCCGCGCTCATTGATTGAATATCCAGCCCGAAAGGGCGATGACCACTCCTCTAATCAACCTTATCGACCAGCGCTTTCAAGAATAAAATACGGACCGTTTATCTGTGGACCAAGGTAAAAAAGTGATCGAGCCATCTATTATGAAAAGGGACTATTTGATTATTACACTGATTGATCCTTGAGGAATGGGAAAATAGAAAATCTGAAAAAAGTGATAGAAAGAAGAGGCCTACTTTGAAAATGAACTCCTCATTGGCCGAGACTCATTCTAGAGTATCATCATCCGTTGTCGGTGTTGGTTTGCAACAACATAAAATATCCATGATCTTTGATCTCTTCGAATTCCTCAACTGTTCTAAATTACGAGGAACCAGTTGATGATTAGTAGAGGCCATGAGTAGCACTGTAAACACCAGTATTTTCGATAAAGGATAAGGCACGGGATCGGGAAAGGGAAGGAATGGGCTGTTGTGTGAATGTGAGGTCCCCTTCCCCTCTTCCGATCCACATGGAAGAACGATCACATAAAGGGCACAAATGGATAAAAAAGACAAAAGTTCAACTTGATGACCAATTGTTAGCTGCTTCAATACATCCCGTTGTATTCGCACCATCTCCTTCTATTCAGAATTCGGAGTATTTGGTAATGTCGATATTACTGGATTTGTGATCAATCATGAAAAAGTTTTTCCATATGTTTGTAGGATCTTCTCACTACCACTCTTACTAACCTGGATAGTATCTAGGTGAGGTATTTAGGTGGTCTTTTCCCACTAATTTACTCATGCAGAACGTTCGGATAATGATTCTTGGAGACATTCTGAAGAAGGAAAGTGATCGATAGACGAGGTGAATGAAAGGGTCCTCTACCCTCTATCTCCTTTGTCTCAGCCGAGTGACGGGTCTCACTAAGGAACAACGAGTAGGGAAACAGTCGTAAGATGCTGTTTACGAGCAGAAAGCCATTCACAACAATGAAAAAAGATCAACGATCACATGGGGGGAAAGAAGATTCAGATAATTTCTTGTGCAGCTGATCACTATGGACTTCACAGAACATTTCGTAGATCAGAGATCACTTTGCTTCAACCTCAACCATTGAGGGGTGTAATGCTGACGACACCCCTCCCAATCCCACCTCACCGCCATGTGAATATCACCCATCTAGTCTTATCTACCGTACCCGATCTCATTTCTCGTTCACACCACCCAACCCTTTTCGATGTTTGAACTGGTCAAATTTAGTGTAATTTCCCACGCAATATCACGTTTGTCATAGACAGATTGAACCATGCTCATAAATTTCTTTCTCTAGTTCTCCCATCTCCCTTCAATTCCTTCGCACAAAAGAGCTCAGAACATCTCAGATCACCCATCCGTTTGTAGTCCCTCGCCCCCTCTCGTGCTTGTCTATTTTCGTCTTTAAAGAGCGATTAAAAGGGGTTGCTTGCATCACTCTGTCTCGTGAACGTCATTCCCTCCTCGGATCTCTCTCCCCTTTCTATCTCCTCATCTCAAAATGGAGATCCAGTTCTCATATCAATACCATTCTACTCGAACCATTCCCTCCTGCCTATTCTCCTCCTCTTCCTCATCCTCTTTTTTGCTCATCTCATCTCTCAATTCTCCTCCTTTTCGTGTTCACGTGGGGGGCGGAGATCTCAGATCGGGGCTCTTCGCAGCGCATCTCGTCCGTGCGTTTGCTCCGATCTGATCTACCCCTGATCTACTTTGGTATGAACTCCCAGCTCATGCCCATTGCGTCACGTGAAGAGGTTTGGGTCAATTTAATATTTTTTGTGAAATCCCGGAGGCTATAGGATCAATAATTTATTCGGTACTCCGGTTGATACCTCTGCATCTCCTATCTCGAGTTCGTTCGCATTCCAACCGGAAATAGAATGTGTCTATCACCCCTCTCTCTTGATCAAAAAAAGAAGAGCAGAGAGAGGAATGGGAGTTTGAGCAATTAGAAAGTTTGATAGATCGTTCGTTCCTAGTGAGAGAGTGGGGACAATGCGATTTGACACTGGAGAGGGTAGCAGGGACAGAGATAGCCGTGTAAGGACGTACTTTTAGCATGCTGTGTGCTATTTCATGCTTGCCGAGCCACCCTTTTTATGTGTGCAAAAGAAACATTCGTAAGGTCACAGGTCAGGCTAGATGATCGATTACTAGGAACGGCACTCAACCCTCATTCATTGATCATCTTGATTCCTTTCGCTACCACCTTATAGGGCGAAGAGCACATAGTAGGTGATGAGTTTGTCTCTTCCCACTTATTTACATGTAGAATGTCCCAAAACCTTTGCATTGGTCGATGATATTTCGCCCAAGATATTGGGTTTTCGAGGAAGAAGTGGGTATTGTGTTGAAATCATAATCGATTATCGATGAAAACGTGTCAATTTTAGGAGGAGTCAGAAGATGATCGAAAAGTGGCGGTTATTCTCACTATGATAGATGTTATCGAGCAAGTAGCGCATGTGAGTAAGAGAGCCTCCCAATCAGCAAGAGCACTCTCGATTAGTGATGTCAAATCTGAAACGACTCTCCTCTATTCGCGTTCTCGCTCACCGGTAAGAGAAACTAGAGATCACTCGAATTGAGGAGAGTCGAGTTCCGATTTGGCATCACCACTCTCGAAAAGGGAGAGAACATACCACTTCCTCTTCCCCCAATAATCAACTTGTTGCAGATCAAACCTGATGAACCGAAGGAACCACGGCGGAAGCGACAGTTCGACCCGGAAGAATTTGAGGTACAATCACGAGTGATCTGTGATCTATGAAACGGAAACTCAGGACCCCATCCCATTCATTGATGATCTTAGCTACAGTGAAGAGAAAGCAATCAAGAGAATGTCGACAAACTCCGCGAGTTTTCCGCCCCGAAAGGTAGCACACTTCATAAATTCGAACACAAATCCTTACAAAATTACAGCAACCTTGTGTGACAATGCCACCGTTTGCCAAATCCCTCTACAATTTACCTTTTTTCTCTTGCAGGTTACATTCTCCGAGAAGCTTGAACACTGTGTCGAGTTCTCTCCCCCGCCTCCTCCCTCGGCCGTCGAACGGACGCTGGTGACTGTTTCCTTCTTGACCCTCTCTCTTTTCTCACTCCTCACCCCTTTCTCCTCTCCCTTCTCCCTCATCTCCTCGGCACTTCAGCATCCCGGTTTCACTCAAAACTAATCATCAATTGTACCTGATTGTCTACTAATAGACCCGGGATGCTGAGAATAAGCCCGTTCCTGATTATCTTGAAGCAATCCGCATCTATCTGTCACTAAGCGGAACAAAAGAGATACCCTCCGTTTTCCCTCCCCGTCCCTCTATCACATGTGCTTCACTGTCACTTTTAGATTGCAGTTTCAGGAATTCATGCGCAAAGTGGGCCGATTCCTGTGCATCACAGAGCCGGACGAGGAAGAGTACGAAGAGGAGGAGGAGCCGTTCATCGACTACAAGAGCTACGGGTTCCGATGATTACGGTAGACACACAACTACAATCACCAAATGAGCGCCGGCCATACGAAGACCCAGCTTTAATCATACGCGTCATACGACTACGTGGTCCGTTTTGTACAAATTGCATCTAAAAAAAGGTAAAAACAACAAAAATGTGATCAGAACATTCGCTCAAATTCTTCCTCTATTAGATTTATAATATTTACATTCCGCCTCTCACATTCTACTCATTGATTGTATTCACAATTTTGTCATATATTTTGTTAAATAATTGAGCGTTAATAATAAACTGTACATACGAAGAGCGGTGAAAGAATGGCTACGTTGACATCATGTTTCTCCTAGACACACTGAAGGAGGAATCGCGATATACATAAGGGATTGTTGATACATCTTTCGAGGATTCGTGCGAAATTCTAAATAATATCGCCATGAAGTTACCGAAAATAAAAGATCATAAAAATAGCCCAAAGTTCAAGCTTCAGATGCTCAAAAAATATGTCCAGGCAAGATAGATTCAACTAAAAGGGCGTTGTACAAAGGATTATTGATTACTTATGAGAAGGAGATATGGTAGAGAGGAAGACTCGACCATCAGTAGACCGACCAGTTGTTTTGATTACAACAGGAGCGCGTGTCCGTTGTGTGAGCAGGGACAATGGGGTGGACGCGATGAATGGGATGGGAGGGAACAGTGGAACGAAGAGAGAGAGGAAGAGAGGCTAGAGAAGTGGTTACAGTACCCGGATGAATCACTTCTCCCTCGGCTCCTCTCATCTTTCTTCCCTACTCTTCTTCTCATCCTCGAATTTCTTCTGAGTCACGATCTCTTAATTTTGCTCCTCAACAATGTTGACGAGATCAGCTTCACGACGAGACAGGCGACGTCGGACCCATGTCTGCAAGGAGGGGAAATAAAATGATCATATCGATGTCGGATCAAATAGTAGCTCTCTTTGCACTGTATCTCTCGCTCTTCTGTCCCACCGACGAAATAGCGTGTGGATAGATCACACTGCGATCCGTCAACACTAGATAGCATAATAATACAAACGCTCTACGCATTGATATTGTAAGCTTCTGAGACATGAAATGAGTGCGATGGCTAACCGTGAATCGACGGACTAGACCACGAGGGCGATCAGGAGTGACTCGAGTGACGTCATCTTCGGTGGATGGAAGAGCGGTGATCTAGAAAGATGTATGCCCTAATCCGATGATTCAGAAACATGTACGTCTTTTTCAAGAACAGTGTCTTCGAATCAATAAACCTTCCACCATGTTTCCTAATCGGTGATTGAAGAAAGTGTTCTCTCTTTTTTTCACTATTTTGCTCAGTTCTTGTCTACGACCGTTTTAGATGAGTATTCAAAGCGATAAGCTAACCTCATCATGCACAGAGACAGAAGATGGCGAACTGCAGTGTCCATTTCGCGCAATCGTCGGAGTGGGGAAAGGCGATGATTTCCTCGCCTATATTCCAAGTATTTATTATTATAATAATTATAATATAATTATAATACACAAAGTGGTAAGTCTTCTCATGAGAGACTTTGTTGTCTTTGAAAGAGACTTTGAAAGATGTTGTCTAACATTGTAAAAATATCAATATTCAATCGACCAAGACAGATGGTATGTTCCCCAGAGAAAAAATAATAATATTGTTGCACCTCTGCGTCCTCTTTCTCCTCGTTGGCCTCAGGGACGATGGAGAGACAGCGACGAGGGGCGAGCACGGGGGTCAGAGGATGCAGAGGAAGGGAGGAGAGGTCGGGCAGCGGAGGAGCCGGAGTCACCGGGGGAGACTGCTCCTCTGGAGGGTCATGAGGCTGGAAAGCATTAATTCGGAAAGTCATGAATGATCGAACATCCGGTAAAAAAAAGGAACTATCAAACACAGCTACTCTGATTGTTTTGGGCCTAGATTCCGCCTGGTGGTGCCCAAGTGCTGACTCGTCGTACCACCGTGGTGGAAAACACTCGTACAGAGATAAATGAAACATGAACAATTTACCTGAGTGTCATCTAGTGAGGCGGGGAACTTTTTGTTCTCAGACCACATCGGAATGGTTCGAGGAAAACACTTAGAGGACAGTGCGGATGAGGGGAGAGGGAGATCAGTTGACTCAGACTCCGCCTACTCGCACGTTCACTGGTTGAGGAGGCCAGACGCTAGTGTTGACAAATCAGCATCTGCTCTCCTAATTTTGCCTGTTCTCTCGCCGATCAGAGAAACGACAGAGCACTCTCATTGAGGAGAGTCGGATGTTATCTTCCCTACCAGACGCTTTTGAATGATGCAGAGTTGAAAAGAGACCGTTCTGAGGAGAGAGCAAGAGTTGAAAGGAGAGTGGAAACCCCAAACGGTCTTTCCGGGCCGACCAACCATTGAATCATCCATGTTTCGATTGTGACATTTACCACCCCTTGAACCCCTTCCGCCTCCTCCTCTCTTCTGATCTTTCCGAATTCAATAGAATCGCGGCGGAATGGTAATGTGCACAATGTGTTTATCAGCAATGCTTTCGAAAAAAACTTGTGGATTTAAACAAATTGGTTTTGGCGTTTCATCTCATCGGAACACATTGAAGTGGCTCGATTTGTCTGAGAATGCTCTAAGATCGACTTTGTAAGAACTCAATCACTCATTTTCATAATCAATACGTCTTTGTTACTGCTTTGTTTGTATTTTGTGTTAACAAACAATACAAGCCGATACAGACTTTGATGAATTTGTGCGAAAACAAGCAAGCTTACCGTGTCCGGACTGCCGATAAATAAGAAAGCACGTGATCTCATCACCTCCTCCATCAACCTCGTCATGCGTATCACGGAGTGAAGGATATTCAGATAATGAGATACGAATCGGTGAAAACGTGACCAGCCAGATTCAATATGGGAGTTCCCATCAAAAATGGCAATGGCCCGAAAAGACAATCGACCCACTAGTGATGAATCATGAACCACTGAGTATCACGAATCCCGAATCTCTGACCATTTCCTATTTCCAACTTATAGTTCGGAGATGTTATCAACCGTTCTTCTTCCTCGCTTTGTTTAGACTTGACCTGCATTGTGTTTCGGTCGGGTCAGACTCATAAAGGGTCAAAACACATCACCAGATGTGGCGCCGTATCACATTTGACAGTCCGTCGGTGGAGGGAAAGAGAGGAAGAAAGGAGATACTCACAAAACAACTCAAGATCGCGAGGAACGTTGTGGAGATACAATTGTCGAACCTTGAAGGATTGGTTGGGAAGTGAGCCTGGCTGCTATGGGAATAATGAAGAAGAGAGGCGGGATTTGTGCAGTCTCGTACGATCTCAAATGATTTTAAAATGAGACCCTGATGCGCATTTGTAATAACGAAGTTTGACGTAGTACATCCGTTATGACAACTTTTTCCCACAGCAAATAAAATGAAGAGCACAATGACGAGATAACTTACCTGCGCAGAACTTGCTAACTCTCTTGCTGAATCTTCTGATACGAGTAGTGAAGGAACGCACATTCAATGTCATCGATCAAGGCTAGAGAGGAATAGTTGGAGTCTGCGTGAGTCGAGATGGGTTCATGTCGCACGGACGGAAGAGACGAGAAGGGAGAATGAAAGACGTCATCATCGCAAATTAGCATAGGAAACTACTGAACAATCGTGTTATGTTGGCGAGGCCGCCCTCTTTTATATCACATGTTCCCATCCTGCTCCAGATATCTGAAACGGTTCTTCGCTGGACTTCTTACAAAGTTTTTACTCGCTGCTATTTGTGATATCAAGTAAGCTATCGGCTCTCCTCATTTCGCATACTCTCGCATGTCAGAGAAACGAAATAGCATGCGATTTCAGGAGAGTCAGATTCCTATTTGCCATCACTACTCGCTATCTTTCCCCAAAAAGCGTGAATTGTAGTCGTATTTTTGCCGCGTTTCCACTCATTCCCCCAATTCAGTCTCACTTTCTCTCCTCCTCCTATTAGCCCTTTTGCTTGAAGATGGGAGAAGGTGGGAAAATGATCAAGTCCCTCTTCCTTCTCGTAACTCTTCTGGGTTTCTGCATCGTGATTCTGACGAATTTGGACAAACTTCGGATAAGTTCGTGTCAGCGATATCAAATCGGAACCTGACACTCCACAATTTCCGTATGTTCTCTTTTCAACGACCTACGGCAAAGCTAGCAAACTGAGAATGTTCGGTTCCGATTTGGCGTTCGCCATTATTCCTTCTTTTTACGTTAAAATTTTCATTACTTTTCAGTCGATGGAGACTCCATGTTCTGGATCTATCCCCTCCTTCTCATTCTAGTGCTGGTAGGAGTCACGGGGTGGTGCATCGTGTCCTGGTGAGTGATTTCGTATCCACTAGGTCGGATGCGAACATTCGGCGTCTGGATAACATGTGAGAG
The DNA here is from genome assembly GCA_036245825.1 of Pristionchus entomophagus. Taxonomy (NCBI): domain Eukaryota; kingdom Metazoa; phylum Nematoda; class Chromadorea; order Rhabditida; family Neodiplogasteridae; genus Pristionchus; species Pristionchus entomophagus. Next base: position 31,829,629 of record BTSX01000006.1, read on the forward strand.
ACAGCATTGCGAAATAGGCCACATCTATCATCCGAATAGTTTCATTCGACCAATTGCCGAGATTTCCGGTTCTTTGACTCACTCCAAGCTCATTCCAAATTTCAGCCCCGACAACCTCGACGAAACTCTGACTGATGACTATGATGTCGTTTGAGCACTACTCGATTATCTGTTTTTCAGTGCCAATGAAGCTTTTGTCAGTAAAATTTGCACTTTCCAGATGGGACAGGGAGAGGGAGTTGCATGTCTATTGTATTCATCTCATGTAAGCTGGCTTGTTTTTCACTACTCGGTCACAGAAATAGGAGAAGCGCAGGGGTCGAGGGTGTCATTTACAGTGTCTTGATTAGATATCGAATGACATTGAGGAACACTGTTAACAGTTCGACCGATGCTCTTTCCATTATATGCTGTATCTCTCCGGTTAAAGAAACGACAGAGCTAGAGTCTCTCATCGATTTTTGATTGAAGCGCCCACCTCTATCTTATATCACAGGTCTTCTGAGAGATCGCAGGTGCCCGTGAACAAAAATTTCAAATCACTTCGATTCCTATCAAACTATGTTTTAGTGCATGTAGCAGGGATCAATGATTATTAGTTTTTATGTGTTTCGTGACCGTAAACTCGAAAATACCTAAGAGCCGGTTCATCATTTTTAAAGTTCAAAAATTCGTTATCCAAATGTCTCGTTCAAAAAACTATAATGATCAGCGTTACTAGTACTGCAAAATCGTTGTTGATCGTGAAATACCATTCCTGCGAAAACATTTAGGAAAATCACAAAATTTGGTTCCGAAACTCGACGAATAAGCATGCCCGAAATTTTTTTCACATGCTTAAATGAGATAGTTAAAGTTTCGGAATCTATGTTGTTTTGCATCGTGGACACCAACTTTTTCAAAGCTAGGTATCCTGTGAGCGTTTTTCTGTAGCCTGGATCGTAACAGTGTCAATTAGAATACGCATTGTCAATTAACTTGTCTGTTCTGCAACATTTATTGTTTATTTATTTATTAATGTGCGCGTTAACTGAGTTAGACGATTGGTTTTTCACGTTCGAATATTTCCTGGAATATGGACGAGTTGCCCAGGTTTTCGAGCATGCTTATTCGTCGAGTTTCGGAAACAAATTTTGTGATTTTCCTAAATGTTTTCGCAGGAATGGTGTTTCACGATCAACAACGATTTTGCAGTACTAGTAACGCTGATCATTATAGTTTTTTGAACGAGACATTTGGATAACGAATTTTTGAACTTTAAAAATGATGAACCGGCTCTTAGGTATTTTCGAGTTTACGGTCACGAAACACATAAAAACTAATAATCATTGATCCCTGCTACATGCACTAACATAACATAAGACCTGTGATATAAGATAGAGGTGCAGGCGGTAGAAGAAGCAGGGAATCGAGATTATAAGGGGCGTATAATCCATTCAATTTACGACGTAATAGGTTCGCTATTCAATATAATCGGGTAATTATCTCGCGTGTGCGCAGGTGCAAAATTTCGTCCTTGTTTGTAGTGATACATCTGTTCCCGAGTATTTCGCTGCTACTTATCTCTTCTAAAACCAGGTATATAGGGACGGCGCCGCCGAATGGCAAATGAGTGAAAACAAAGGCCGGTGTACGTATACTATGTGATTCTACACGCAAATGTTTCTATAACTGGCGCTATGTAATGTTTCGTTTTTGAGACCAGAGAAAATTTTGAATAAGAGGAAAATCTGTTCTCTGTTCATTCTGGCAGTAAGGAATGAAGAGGCGGATTCCACATTCTGGCGTTCCTGAAATCATCTTCGTTCTGAGAACCAACGCATACAAACATGTTTATTGATGATTAACATATTTCAGAAGTCTAAAAACATGCAATGTCACTCATATCTCTGTTTTTGTCTGTAAATTAACCTTTTTGTCAGTGACAGTTGCAATTTCTAGATGGCAGAAGGATGGGGAGTTGCTTGTCTATTGTATTCATCTCCACTGACCTTGCAGCTAGCTTGCTTTTCACCAACTGTAGATATTTCGTTAGGCAGGAAAAAACTTTAGTGAAAAAACATGCGTAGAAAGTAAGAGTTGTTTGCGCTAATTCCATCATTGGATGATCAGACCAAGTACGCAAAGAAATACATAATATAAAAATTTATGTTTATATATGCACGAGGCACAACGAAATGTTTTACAAGAATGACATTGTAATTGGAATGTGTGACTGTCCTCACATGAGGAGTAGTGAAAAAGGTGCGGGGCAGTCGGAAAATGCAAATCACAGGTACATAATATGTATAGAGAACTTTGAAACTGCGAATATTTTACTTACAATACGTTGATAATTTTAAAAATTAATTTAATAAAAAAGAAGAGTCTGATGGCGTGGAAAAAGTCAAGGAGTAGAGGCAATTTTTTTCCACAGCTTTAGTATCTCCATCATTGTTTCTCTCTTAGTGCTACATTATATCTCTATATTCCGTGGAATTCTCGATATCTCCTGGCATCCTCGGCTTTCTTGGCCTCTTTGTCCCTTAGTATGCACTCTCTCAGATACATTCTGTAGCCCTACAAAGTAGATGAGAATTTTCTTCAAAATTCAATTCAATACTTTTCCACCAAGGTGTTTGAGGGGTTAGGGCAGTTTGTGATGGATTTTGCTGACTTTGCTCGTCATTGTGATCGTCAAATTGAATCGTTTAGATAGTTCGATATATTTCTCACAATTCTATTCATTCAATATTCATTGGCAGGGATGCAATTTCGATTTCAACTCGCTCTATTCCCCACACCATCTCGCCGGTAAGAGATACGAGAGAGTGTGCGGAATGAGGAAAGTCTAACACCTAAACGGCATCTCTAATCAGTGGGTTTTAACTCACAGCAGGGTCGTATTGCCTCACTACATCATAACGCATCCAGAATGATTTCTGGAGGTCGAGAAAGACAACTTTGAAGTACGTTTCCTTCTCTTTGTTGTCGAATTGTAGCAGATCATGACTCACGATGTGACCCTGTCAATACTTGATATTGCTGAACGGAAAGTACTTTATTCGAAACGCGTTCCGAAAAAGCACTGATCAATCCCGAAAATGATTTGTTCTGACGATTTTCGACTTTCCGAACGATCATCTCTATACTAGATGATATTTAATCAAGAATATAATACAAAACCAGAAAACGGTATATTCTATTAATATTTGATGATATTAAGTAACAACGGCTGATGAGTTCACTGATTCACTCACTTTCAATCCTTGGAGGTATCCATGATTCTCATCGACATCTGGATCAACGAGGAACCTCTCTCCTTCCTCTGGCACAGGCTCTTCGCTCTCCTTCAATTATTGATATATAAATCAGAGTCGTAAACTCAACAATATATGCGTTCACATTCATGAATATGCATGAACTGTATGTTTCATTTATTTTCAAGATATACCAGTATGTTATCCACAGTGCAATCCGGGAATAATATCAAACATGAATGTAGAAACCTAGCACAGCCTGTGTGAAGGAAGAAACATGCACGTAATTGATCAACAATTACTGTAAGAAAATATTCCGTTTCACGAATGTCCGATCATTCCGGCACGCCCCAGCGGTTCGCTGGGGCACGCGACGCGTTTTTGAGGATGCGTCGCGTGCCTCCCCTCCCCGTGAATAAAACGTTCCATGCTCCACTACACTTTTAATTCCAATTATGAAATAAACGGTACATTTCATTTGCTGAGTATTTGAAACTTACAATAACGTATAATTGCGTACGGTGAGCCTAATATACGGTAGATCTACTGATCTACTTCCATCGTTTCCTATCGATTGGGGACGGCGATGAAGTACGCCTCGTTGGCTCGAGTCTCTCAATCTTGATATCATCGCCGATTCGTATAATTGCGTACGGTGAGCCTAATATACGGTAGATCTACTGATCTAATTCCATCGTTTCCTATCGATTGGGGACGGCGATGAAGTACGCCTCGTTGGCTCGAGTCTCTCAATCTTGATATCATCGCCGATTCGTCGCTTCATCATGTTGAACTGCGCCTCGAGCGAGGCGCGCATTGCTTCCATCGCTGCCTTCACCGAATTCAGCGCAGCCTCGGAGGCAAACTGATCACGGTACTTCGCATCGAGCTTCGCGTATCTATCCTTCTCCTTGTCTAAATCTTCGTCGTGTTGCCGCTGCAGTCTGCCTATCTTCTCCTCCATCTCCGTCTTATCCGCCCGCCACAAGGCCTCCCTGTACAACAGCTTCTGTCTCTCATCCTCCGCCACTTCAGCCCGTCGCTTCAGCTCAGTAACCGCTTTCTCCATATCCTTGGCTTGGATACGGTATCGATTTCCCTCATTGATCAGATGCTCCTTGTCCGCCTCCTGCTGCGTGTTCCTCATGATCAACTCCTCGCACTTCCGAGCGGGCATCAGTGTTGGCAATTCGACCTGTAATTGCGGATCCGCAATTCCCCTCCTCTCGTCATAATTCGCAATTGGCGATGGAGCCAATTGCGGATCCGCAATTGCACGACGAATTACCAAACCTAGTGAGCACCTTACGACGGCAGTTTTGACATTCAATATAACGCCGTTATCACGAGTTATGAGAGCCCTCCAGGAACAATTTGCAGAAATTTTCCTGATTCTATTAATACTATTATTGGAGAATACCTAGGGTGCTGGCATTCGAGCACCTTCTGACACCAATGATTTGTCTCATAACGGGCTTTTACGCATCTTTCAAGTTGTAGGTCCGGCTATTCTCTTGTAAAGGCGCCCCGAGGACGGAATAAATAATGAATGCATGAATGAGTCTCCTCACCTCTCTATGCTTTTCAGCAGCACTTTCAGATTCTTCATTAATCTCTTCAGAGCCAGTTTCCTGAAATAACACCACATGTCCAACAGTAATTGATTCAATATACTCACCTCAGAAGAACTCTTGTCCATTTGATCCTGTTGTTCGCTCTTCACTTGCTAGAAAAACACATTTTAAAATAAAAATTTGGGTACCTGTTCCCCCACCCCCCATAATATTCCCCATCCCCCTCGCTCATTCCACCTCCCACCTCGTACTCGGAATGATCTACGAGCGCGCAAATGAACGTAACTCGATTATCAAATCATAATATATTATTTATTATTTTATAGGGGTGATCTGAAAGTATCTTCCGCGTTTTGAAAACTTTTATTTCTTGCAAACTATAAGTCGAATTCCCAAATTCAATTTAGTATTAATTGAAGGTACAGATGATCTAAAATATTCCATCTTAAGATTGCGAAACTATTGCGTAACGATGACGAAATTGGGTCAAATGTGTGTTTTCGGGCTACACTTTTGAAATTTTCTATCTCAGTGGAGGATTTCGTTGGGAACACTGGATTGGAAACAAAGATAAAGAGGGGTCTGTAGTATCAAATAAAAATTGTCAATAGAAAGTACCTTAAACGTTGGTTGAACTAGGACGAAATCTTTCGTTTTTATGCCTCTTTTGATGGTCGATTTTTCGAATTTTACATTTCTTGGCAGTGAATTTCCTTCAAATTATGATAAGTCTCAGTTAAGATTTATGTGCAATATTTTCAAAATGTTGTTGCTAAGAAATTCGCACATTTTCAGAAAAATGCGTGGGGAATTTCGAGTTTCGTTGTGATGATGCAATCGATAATGAAATGATTAGGTAGCGCGCAATTTGAGCGTTGTCTATACCAAACTCCCTTGAGACGATAACATGATTTTTATCTATACGCAAAACAGAGAACGGATTTTTAAATGAAAATTGAGACTCGATAATTTTGATGAGGGTTGGTTTAATTAGCGCCGTTTGTCAATAACATGAGGACATACAGTGCTCAAGTGCTGAAATATTAGAGTAATGGTTGCTAGAGCTAGCGCACTTTAGTATGACTTGATAATTTTCCTATAACCTGGGAAAAATATTTCTGAAAAACGCGGAAGATACTTTCGGATCACCCCTATAGTTAAAAGCAATAAGCAGTACAAATAAGACTAACTTTGAAACATTTTGGAAGTGGTTGGAAGAGGTTTAGATCCTCATTCGCCTGTTCATCCTCCACGGGCGGCGTACACACTGAACGATCCCCATTTATGATAAGATTTATGATTTATGATATTTATGATCCCCATTTATGACATTTATGATAAAATCCGTGATAAGAAGTCAACTAGTATGAAGGCTAACAACTTTTTAAAACATTCCATAAAAGTTCATGGAATATTCAATTGCCTCGTATACAGTGAAACAAACCTTTTGGCTTTCCCTTCCTCTTCACTGACTTGTGAACATGAACGTTTTTCACGCCCTTCTCCTTATTCTCCTGAAATCCCAACAAAATTATTGATATTCTGGAGCTCTAGTTACTAAGAATAATCACTTGAGACATAATGTTTCAACGCAATAAGCAGTATTTTTTTTTTTTAAAACAACGTATTTTGTGTGGATACGGCTCATGTCACAATGGTTGACCACTTGCCGGTTTCGCTGCTTCCCTCTAGTCTCTCCCCCCCCCCCCCCCCCTGTGGAGTGCCGTGCCAGATAATTCGACCGTTATATTATTCACCTTTCTCAGCTTCTGCAATTGCGTGCTGCTGTCCATGTGGGAGCGAGGCACATGCGGATCGTCAATCTCCGATTTGATATTGAGTTTGAGGTTGGATCTGAATGATATGAAGGCGAATGGACAGCCATCCTTTTTTATATCTCAGTAAAGTCTCAAACCAGTCTATCGATAAAACGATTCTAGTTTGTGTTGTCTAATTTTATATATTGAACCGCATAGAAAAGTGTGATGTTGTGGAAAAGAGTCAAGGAGATGAGGAACTATTTGAATTACCGCAATTCTGTATCTCAGCTCCAATAGAACTAGGACACTGGAACCTTGGAATATGGGATGTATGCAACATTTACACCTCAAAACGGAGTTTGAAGTCGCTTCCTCCACTGGGAGCTGAGATGTAAAAGAGCGATAATTTAATGTTTTTCCTCTTTTCCTTGACTTATTCTACAGCATCAGAGAAGCTCACATTGAAGGTGGTGCGGGAGAGGAGGAGGAGGAGATCGGAGGATTGCTAGAAGAGAGAGAAGAGACTGGACGGCGAAGAGATGAGGATGAGCATGGTTGATCACTGAAAAAGATACTTCTAAGACGTATCGAGATCCATTTGTCCCCCCCCCCCTTATTACATCCAAGTGTAACTGAACTATAATTTCCCCATGGTCACATACGGTATAACGGGACAACTGTGAACGCAATAGGCCACCTGAATGTATTTGTCTAACAGAAGTCCACAAGGAAGTCGATGGAGCTGAATAACATAAAATAATTAGAAAAAAACAAACATACTCATCTTTATCCTCATCAGAATCGAAAATCTTCTTGTTATTCTTTTTCTTCGATGACCTGTAATGAAAATATTGATCAGAGTATTATAAAAGAACAAATCCGAAAAATCTAGAAGCGGATAGTCACGTGTGTCGAAAGGGGAAACGAATTCGCAATCTCTCTGTGCATCTGTTGGCTTTCTAGAGGATATAACCAAGCACACTAGAGGATATAACCAAGCAAGACCATTTCGACTCATTATTACGAGAGGACTAACTTTCTTGGCGTCTTGCCCTTCTTACTCGTCTTGTCAGGAGTATCCCTGCGAATATTCACTGATTCCAAGTGAATCACAATCAATGCCAACCTGTGCTTCTTCTTGGACCGTTCTTCCCGCTCCTTAGCTTTCCTATCGTTGTACTCTTGGAGTAGTTCAGGACATTTCTGACAAAAGGTGAAAATATGTATTATAATATCGTAATGATAATCAGTTTGAACAAGAAGGATGAGTAAATATTACCATATCTTCCTCAGTTAGCCACTGGTCCCATTTATCCAGTGACCATTCCTCAAATATAGTGCCATCTTGATTTAACTGATCCTTCCACTTGACGTAGTATTGACGTATTCCACAACTCAACTTATCCTTTAGAATTTCTGCAACCTGAAATAGATTAAATGAAGGTTTTGGCGGGTATACCGATTCCACTATGAGTAACGCCGTATTCTGCTCTCGGCATATTCAACATATTCACGTTTTTATATATATTTAACTGTGCACCAAGTAACTAGAGATATCTAAACACTAACAAGTATTATAATTTGTTAAAACAATATAGATAACAAGACATATGCTCGACGAAACCTACGCACTACATAGCCTTAGCTTATGGTGGCTCTTGGCGCTAACCCCTAAAATGCAGAAGTGCAAAGTATGATACAACAAATATCTCACAGGAGCTTGTTGTGTAATGGGACAAAACAAAACAAAGAGAAAGATATAAGAAATGAATACCTCATATTCGGGTTCATCGCTTCTTTGAGTCTCTTCTGCGGACGAATTTTCGCTGGACGAGGAAGACATGCTCTAAAATCTCGAGAGACAATCAAAGTACTCGCGAATACAAACTCAATCAATAAAACAAACTAGCGAGATTAGCGAAAATGAATTTTGAATGTTGTTGTCAAACAATTGTTTGTGAGGTCAAGACTTACCGTAATGCAGTGCTTGCAATGCCGATTATGAATTGATGTTTTAATCAGAGACGCCAGAGGGCGAGCTCCTCCCGGATTTTTTTAATGAAACTTTTTTTTTAAATCTGCAATAAAATAGTTGGAGAATACCCTGGAAACAAGGTTTCGATCAATCCCAGTTTCGAAAGAGTCGTCTGCTAATGATTAGTAGGGACACGACGACACACAGCGGAAGCAGGAGAGGAGAGTGGTAATATACATCAAATGAGGTATCTTCTTAAATTTTCTGCCGATGTGCCTAAACAAGTTTGCCGACATGGTCTGATCGATTTTCACCATGATTTTCGCTAGTTTTCTCGTTTTGTCGATATGGGTTTTGTCCGAGTGCGACGTGCCCTCTTGAATTGTCTAGACCCATTTGACGTATGACTATAGGCGATCCCAGTGGCTACCGTGCATCTGTACGAGCGGTATACTCACTTGCAACTGTGTTCCGAACATGATTATAGTGGCTAGTAACCATCCGAGGATTGTCAACAATTTCATGAGGAAGGACTGTACGTATCCCCTCACTGAATGATAATTATCAACGAGTATCACCCTTCTAAACCTGTTAATGATCCCCAATCGTATGAATCGATTGAATTATACCGGTGAATATCTCCATGAACCCCCTATCACGGTATATTTCACTTGTGATAACTGTATTCGAAGAGGGGACAGAATGGAATTGATCCAAATGGATTATTAAGATGATTGTTTGGTTCATAGCTCTTCTCTTTCCCTTCATATCTCTCCTCTCTTCTCTCTTCCATCGAGTAGTTATTTGACCTCAACGGGATTAAACATGATTCTGAATCTCGAGTGTAGTTTATGAACCAGAGTATACAGACCAATGGACTGAAACATCCAGCCGCGTCATCTAGGAAGTGTTTTGGTCTATTCCCTCTGATTCCTCTAAGCAGTTTACTAATCTTCCCTTTCTCGACATTTGTTTAATTTGTTATATAGGTTGAAGTTGATAACGTCGTTCGGTCTAAAGAGCGATGGATGTATCTGATAGTGCGCATGGTTGTAACTACACTACATACACGCATACAATAACACCTCGTGCAACTAGATTGGACGAAAGTCATTCAATGTGTTGATATGAGCTCACTATAGAGTCACACTTTCTCACGGGTATAATCAGTCACACTTTGAATGGTTCTCATCGACTTGGCCAAGGTATCACCGATCTATCAAGAATGAGTCGGTTCCATCGCCGACGTAATGGTGAGCAAAGATGTTTCGTAACGAAGAAGAATGCTGAGACAGAGATCAGCTCCCCCACCCCTTCCCTCCTCCCGTTGTGTGATACGATATGAGACTGAGATGAATCATGTTTATGACACGAAAGGATGGCAATGAATGAATTGGAATGGATTTCAATGAGCGACTCGTATTGAACTGAAAATTGCTTCAAAATGATAAAATGGAGAGTCGGCTGAGAATCAGTCCTTTGCTTTCTTGTCCTTCTTCTCCTCATCTCTTCTGTTATGAGTAGCAGATAGTGGTGTCCTATCAGAAGGGCGTCGAATGGGCAGTACACAGAGGGGTTCATCATCATTCTCAATTCTATCCATCGAATCGAATTCCAATTCAGAATCCTCATGGAGAGTCTCCAGATTTGAATCGAAGGAGACAGAAGGAGAAGGGAGATGAGATCGAGTGCTCGCTGACTCTGAAGAAGAAATGGATTATGATGGGGAGAGGAATGTGATGATAAGTACTTTAATTAGACACATCCTTTTGCAATGTATGTAATGAATATATTTCTTGCAATCAGATAAATGAATGAATGGCACCACTACGTGTAAAATTTGATAATAGATTAGGCAACATACCGAAAGCGTATTCAAGTTGTGGGACGCGAGAAGGGATAATTGTAACTAGTTGAGAATCGAATCTGACTCGCATCGTAGAGATTGGGAGATGGATGGTGTTGATACCTCCCCTTCTCCCATCTCCCTTTTATACCCGAGAGGGGCGGAGTCTGTATAGCAGAAGAGCGATTTCCGAACAGCGATGGTGGAAGTAATGCCGACTATGGGGAATCCCCCTCGTGGAAGGGGGGGGGGGGGGTATGAGGGATGAGGGATGAAGAAGGATCACTGATGGACTGTATATTATGTAGAGAGAGATAGGGGGAGAGATGGGAGAAGTCGAATGGAGAAGAATCGAAAATCAAACTGTCGATAAGCTGCTTATTCTTGTCTTCCAAAGATTCATTCGAACCCAACCATGTACAATCTCTCTCTCTCTCTATCTTTTCAGTTGTGCACCCATGTGATTGAAATAGAGTACCCATCATGATTAATTGTTTCTCTAACAGATTGAGTGCCAATTTGCCGTCTCACTCAACGATCAACCACAAGTTCACCACGAGACAAAGTGTGAAGATATTGAAGCTGTCGAGAATTGAAAGAGATGAACTGATTATGGACTATATTTGGAATGATTATCATGGGATGATTGTGTGCATTGGACACAATGCACTACAGTCGGTGGTATTGCCGTTTAGACTACAATGGTGACAGACGTTCCTGAAGAATCGGTAGATAGTCACGTCTTCTTGATCGTTTTTCTTCTTCATCAACACCTCCTCTGCCAATAGATATCAATCTACGAACTTCGACCATTTTCCGTGTTTTGACATTTTTTGTCTGAACAGTAAAGAACGCGAGAAGAAAAGGGCAAGACGTTCATCATTAATTCCTTTGAGCGCAGAGGGATTAAAGGGAGGCGAGAAGGGGAAGGGGAGAGGAGGTCTTGTACTAAATGTCATTATATCATTCGATCTCTACCTCTCAATGATTTAGTCTCACTCTTCATTTGCATACTGAGTCATTGTCTACATAGGGAAAGTGACATCTTAGATGTCTATCTCAATCATTATATTAAGTTTTGACCTACCTCAACAAACCACGAGTGCCCTATGAGTATCTACATTGACTAATTCCCCCTCCCACCATTACTCATATGACATTTTGATCTACTCTCTCTTTCATTCCGTGCGAGTTTGATCTCGTCCCTCGTGCTTATTGCGTTGTTTCGCTACAGACTCCCCCTTCTCTCTTCTCTATTTGGACGATCGAACATTCAAAACGACACACAAATCAACCGTTCAACCGTGCACATATTCATCCTCCATCAGACTAACCGGGCTCCCCTGGTGTTCCAATGCTTCCTGCTGGGGTTGCAGGATCGGTTTCGTAAATTTCTGCGATCTGAGTGACGAGTCCCAGAGCTGTCTTTTGGCAAATATCCGGTCGCGGCTCTAGCATGTCTCAGCTCCCAGATGAGATAGAATGGTGGCGTGAGGCTCAAAATACAGAAAACAAATAAGACAATTTTATTCCTGTACCGATTGCCCGATTAGAGGTTGGAAATGTGATAAATTGTTAATGATTAGTAGGAGCGCGACTTGCATGAGAATGTTAATAATCAACGAGTATTTCCCTTCTATGCCTGTTAATGATCCCCCTATGAATCGTATGTATCGATTGCATTAATTAAATGAATAACTCCATGAACCCCGTATCACTTTGGTCTATTTCACTTGTGATAATTGTAGTCGAAGGGTGAAGAGAATCGGATTGATCCAAACCGATTATTCAGATGGGTTCATCGCTCTCGTATTTCCCTTCATCTCTCTCCGCTCTTCCCTTTCGATTGAGTAGATATTTGACCTCAACGGGATTATAGATGCTTTCGATTGTTATTTATGAACCAGAGTATACAGATTGAAATTGATAACGTCGTTCTGTCTAAAGTGCGATGGATGTACCTCATAGTGTACATTGTCACAACTACAGTGCACTACGCGCGTATACAATAATTCCTAATTTAACAAGATTGAACGGAAGTCATTCAATGTGTTGATATGAGTTCACTAAAGAGTCTCACATTCTCACGGGTACCAACACACTTTGAATGGTTCCCATAGAATTGACCAAGTTACCACCGATCTATCAAGAATGAGTCGGTTCCATCGTCGACCCAAGGAAGAGTAAAGAAGCTACGCAACGAAGAAGAATGGTGGGGGCAGAGATCAGCTCTCCCCCCCTCCCCTCTTCCTGTCGCCCACTCCTACCTCTCCTACCATTGTGTGATACAAGATGAGACTGAGATGAATCATGTTTATGACACGAAAGGATGGCAATGAATGAATTGGAATGAATTTCAATGGGCGACTCGTAATGAACTGACAATTGCAGAGGAATGATGGAGAATGGGTGAAGTCTCAGTCCTTTGCTTTCTTGTTCTTCTTCTCCTCATCTCTTCTGTTATGAGAATCGAATAGTGGTTTCATCACAGAAGGACGTCGAATGGGCAGTACACAGAGGGGTTCGTCATCATTCTCAACTCTTTCCATCGGATCGAATGAGTGATCGAATTCCAATTCAGAATCCTCATAGAGAGTCTTGAGAGTTGAATCGAATGAGGCAGAAGGAGAAGAGAGATGAGATCGAGTAGAGACTGACTCTGAAGATGGAATGGATTATGATGGGGATAGGAATGAGATGATAAGTGGACTTTAATCAGGCACATCGCTGTGCAATGTATCTAATTTTATATATTTCATGTTACTACCCATCAATAAGATAAATGAATGAATGAGACAACTACAAAATGTGATAATAGATAAGGAAACATACCGAAAGCGTATTCAAGTTGTGGGACGGGATAATTGTAACTATTAGGTTGGTCGGAAAGTCTTGTCGCGTTTTCAGAACTAAATATGCCTAATTCATTGGATTTTGACCGACCACCTCTCGGTTTCACATAACATTTGAAGCCTTCAAAGCTCTCTTCAGCGCACGTTATCTCAGCTCTCTCCGATCGGGAAAACGGGAACTATGCAACATGACAATGAATTTGGCTTTTAACAAGTACCAGGACAAAACGAAATCGAGCACCATTCCAGTTTAGACATCAGATAGAGCACACATATGGCTTCTCATTTAACTGTTTTTGAAACCGTGAAATTGATTCATAGCAAAGCACAGCCTTTTTGAAATTGACTAATTTTTTTTCGAGAATACGCTTTTGGCTAGACTTAAAATTCTCGAACATCCAGCAAGCTGTGCACAATTCAGAACTATTATGTTGAAGCCCGAACATTCCTCTAAATAATACTAGGAAGACAGACAGGGGGGATTTGAGACAGCCAAAATAAACGGGCTCAAACTTTGAGCCCGAAATACGACAGGACTTTCCGACCAACCTAATAGTTGAGAATCGAATCTGACTCGCATCGTAGAGATTGAGAGATGGACGGTGTTGTTGCCTCCCCTTCTCCCTTCTCCCTTTTATACCCAAAGAGAGGGTGGAGACTGAATAGCAGAAGAATGTCCTTTGATTTCCGAACAAGGATGGTGGAACGACCATGGGGAATCCCCTTCGTGGAAGGAGAGGGGGGGGGGATGAGGGATGAGGGATGAAGAGAGATCACTGTTGGATTGTATCTTCTGTAGAGAGAGGGGGATAGATGGGAGAAGTCGAATTGCGTAGAATCGAAGATCAAACGGCCGTGAAGCTGCTTATTCTTGTTTTCCAAAGATTCATTCCAGCCCAACCCGCTACAATCTCTCTCTCTCTCTTTACATGTTTGTACCCATGTGATTGAGAAAAATTCTTATCACGGGTAATTGTTTCTCTTACAGATTGAGTGACAATTGGCCGTCTCACTCAATGATCGGCCACAATTTGAGGGTGAGGATATTGAAGCAGCCAGGAATAGAAAGAGATGAACTGGTTACGGACTATATTTGGAATGATTGTCATGGGATGATTGTGTGCATTGGACGCAATGTACTACAGTGGGTGGTATTGCCGTTTAGACTACAATGGAGAAAGACATTCCGGAAGAACCAGAAGGTGTTCACGTGAGAGATTCGTTCCCGATCCTTCTTCTTCTTCATCAACAACACTTCCTCTGCCATTAGATATCAATCTACGTAAGGCACGAACTTCGACCATTTTCCTTGTTTTGACACTTTTTATCTGAACAGTAAAGAAGAAAGGGCAGAAGAAAAGGGCAAGACATTCATCATTAATCCATTTGAGTGCAGAAAATGCAAATAATTGAGAAGGAATGTGTATATCAACCAACAATTTTATTATGCTTTGACCTACATCACCAAACCAAGAGCGCCCTATGAGTACATTGACTAATTCCCCCCTCCCACCATTACTCATATGACATTTTGATCTACTCTCTCTCTCTCTCTCTTTCATTCCGTGCGAGTTTGATCTCGTCCCTCGTGCTTATTGCGTTGTTTCTCTACAGAATCCCCCTTCTCTCTTCTCTATTTGGACGATCGAACACTCAAAACGACACACAAATCAACCGTTCAACCGTGCAGATATTCTACCTCCATCAGACTATCCGGGTTCCCCGGGTGTTCCATTGCTTCCTGCTAGGGTTGCTGGATTGGTTCCGAAAATTTCGGCGATCTGGGTGTATTTTCCAGAGCCGTATTTTGGGAAATATCCGGTCGCGGCTCTATCATAACCAGGCGTGAAGCTCAAAATACAGAGAAATAAAAGAAAATTCGTTCGATTTGGGATAGAGGCTGAAATGTTAGAAATGACTAATGATTAGTAGGAGCGCGACTTGCATGGGAATGGTAATAATCAACGAGCATCTCCCTTCTACTCCTGTTAATGATCCCCCTATGTATCGATTGAATTTATCTGATGAATAACTCCATGAACCCCGTATCATTTTGATCTATTCGATTGTTATCTATGAACCAGAGTATACAGATTGAAATTGATAACGTCTTTCTGTATAAAGAGCGATGAATGTACCTCATAGTGTACATGGTCACAACTACAGTGCACTACGCACGTATACAATACCACCTCATCTAACAAGATTGTATGGAAATCTTTCAATATGTTGATATGAGCTCACTAAAGAGTCTCACATTCTCACGGGTACCAACACACTTTGAATGGTTACCATCGAATTGACCAAGTTATCACCGATTTTTCAAGAATGAGTCGGTTCCATCGTCGACCCAATGGTGCCCCCCTCCCTCCCCCTACTTCAATTATGTGATACGATATGATACTGAGATGAATCATGTTTATGTGACAAGACACGAACGGATGACAATGAATGGATAGGAATGGACTTCAATGGGCGACTCGTATTGAACTGAAAATTGCATCGGAATAATGAAATGGAGGTGTGCGGAGTCTCAATCCTTTGCTTTCTTGTCCTTCTTCTCCTCATCTCTTCTGTTATGAGTAGCAGATAGTGGTTTCCTATCAGAAGGGCGTCGAATGGGCAGTACACAGAGGGGTTCATCATCATTCTTAATTCTATCCATCGGATCGAATTCCAATTCGGAATCCTCATGGAGAGTCTCCAGAGTTGAATCGAAGGAGGAAGAAGGAGAAGAGAGATGAGATTGAGCACTCGCCGACTCTGAACAAGCAATGGATTATGATCTGGAGATGTATCAGTTAATAAGTGTACTTTAATCAAACACATAGTTGTGCAATGTATCCTATCAATCAGATAAATGGATGAATGCGATGACTACATGTAAAATATAGATAAGATACTAGATAAGTAAACATACCGAAAGCGTATTCAAGTTGTGGGACGCGAGAAGGAATAATTGTAACTAGTTGAGAATCGAATCTGACTCGCATCGTAGAGATTGAGAGATGGACGGTCTCGGTACTGATACCTCACTCTTCTCTCTTCTCCCTTTTATACCCGAGAGTGGGCGGAGTCTGAATAGCGGTCCTTTGATTTCCGAACAGAGATTGTGGAAGTAACGCCGACCATGGGGATTCCCCCTCGTGAAAGGTGAGGAGGAGAGGGGTTCAGGGATGAAGAAGGATCACTGTTGGACTTTATCTTCGGTAGAGAGAGAGAGGGGGAGAGATGGGTGAAGTTGACTAGCGTAGAATCGAAGATCAAACGGTCGTTAAGCTGCTTATTCTTGTCTTTCAAAGATTCATTCGAACCCATCTATCTACAAACTCTATATCTCTTTTCATTTGTGCACCCATGTGATTGAGTGAGAGTTCCTATCACGATTAATTTTTCTAACAGGTTGAGGGTCAATTGGCTGTCTCACTCAATGATCAACTACAATTTTACCACGAGACAAAGTGTGAAGATATTGAAGCTGTCGAGAATAGAAAGAGATGAACTGTTTACGGACTATATTTGGAATGATTGTCATGGGATGATTGTGTACACTGGACACAATGCACTAGTGTAGGTGGTAATACCGTTTAGACTACAATGAAGAAAGACATTCAGACATTCATTCTTCTTCTTCTTCTTCTTCTTCATCAACAACATTTCCTCTGCCATTAGATATCAATCTACGTAAGGCACGAACTTCGACCATTTTCCTTGTTTTGACACTTTTTGTCTGAACAGTAAAGAACGCGAGAAGAGGAAGGGCAAGACGTTCATCAGTAATTCCGTTGAGTGCAGACAATTCAAATTATTGAGGAGAAAAAAAACAATACAAAGAGAAGCGAATGAAGGGGTAGAGGAGGAAGAGGGGGTCTATCTGGCTGGTCCAATGTAGACTGGCGATCGGAAAGGACACGGACCGTATTGGGCATCATTAATGGGCATGGTGTCTGACTGGCATGCCGACGCAGGCAGGTTCGACTCCCGCCCGCAGGTGATGTTTTGCAAGAGGTAGAGAAAGGCGCGCGCCCCAACCACTAGTCTCCGTCAAGCGTTCCCTGCGGTAGGCCGCCCTGGCCTAATGGGCATGGTGTCTGACTGGCATGCCGATACCCGAGAGAATGGGCAGGAGAACATGGAATAGTGATATAAAACAATACCTAGAATGTTTCCTTGTTTATCTCGAATATCGGTCTCAATCAATCTATCTGCGCAGAAACCCACCTACTTATAAACCTCAATGGGAATGAACCATCCATAAGAATTAATTATACTTTCATCTCTTGTACTAAATTTTCATCATTCGAACTCTGTCTCTCAATATCTCACTCTTTGTTACCATAGTGAATCATTGTCTAGAGAAGGAAAGTGCCACCATCGATGTCTATCTCAATCATTATATTATGTTTCGACATACATCACCAAACCACTAGTGTCCTAAGAGTACATTGACTAATTCCGCTCTCCCACATTACTCATATTACATTTTGATCTACTCAATCTCTCTCTTTGATTCCGTGCAAGTTTGATCTCGTCCCTCGTGCTTTTTGTGTTGCTCTACAGTCCCCCTTCTCTCTTCTCTATTTGGACGATCGAACACTTGAAACGACACACAAATCAACCGTTCAACCGTGCACATATTCTACCTCCATAAAAATAAGCGGGTTTTCCGGGCTTTTGCTCTCTGCTGGTCCAGGTTGACCGGGTCTTCCGTCCAAACCAAGCGTACCGGAGTACGGGGTCCTCCGGGGTTTTCAGATAATGTCGATCAGTCGATCCAGAATTAAAAGTTACCCCTAGGGCCAACTTTTTATTTATTTATTTATTTATTTGATACATCCGCAAGTTCCGCAATCCGCAAGTTCACTTGGGTTTCACCAAATGGGTTATCAGCAAATGAGATCGATTTCATCTTGTATCCTAGGGGAATGGCAGTGAGGGATGTCGGAGTGATAAATCGATTCGATTTTACCACTGATCACCGACTCGTTAGAGCTTCCATCTCATTCCCTCGCCGTTTCCCTTGGAGAAAGGAAACGACCGGTCAGGGTGATTCGCACCTCGAAAATGGACTGTTTAAACTCAGTCTACGATTAGAGTTACAAAGTAGAGGAGCGGATCTTGGGTACGATAACATTGTGGATGCGATTAGAGGGGCGGGGAAAATTGCAACGGTTTATACACCTAGGGATGGAGGAATATCACAAGCTACAAAGGATCTTCTAGCGGGACGAAAGGATTATAAGATGCAGTCAGCCGGTTTGCCTCGCTTACAGTGGCTGCTTCTAAACAGATCGATCCGTCAATCTTTCAGAAATGATAGAGAACGGTCGTATCTAAGTTACGTCAATGCAGCCATTGCGAGCGGGAAAAGCTATAAGAAGGCTGCTGCAAGAATTGCTGTAGGGAAAGGTAGAATTCACAAAATTAGGGATGGGTCGGGTAATTGGGAATGCACACAATTGGGTATAGAGAGGGTCTTCCAAGCATTTTATAACGATTTGTATGAAGGGGACGGAGGAATAAGATATAGAACACTAAGAGTAAGGGACCCATTCATTCCCTTGTGCGTTGCTGAAGTGGAACAAGCACTTCGACATTTCAAGTCAGGTAAAGCACCGGGAAGGGATGGGATCACTGGTGAGATGTTGAGGGCGGGAACTGACTACTTAGCTCCATTACTAACAGAGGTATTTAACAACATACTAACCGGAAGTGTCCCAAAGGGGTTTGGTGACTCGCGCACTATTCTGCTGCCTAAGACAGGTGATAGTTCTCTCGTTAAAAATTACCGGCCAATCAGTCTGCTTCCTGCTTTGCAGAAAGCCCTCACCGGTCTTTTGAATACGAGACTCGCACCTATCCTGGATAGCAGTAGGAGTTGGGAACAAATGGGATTTAGACAGGGACATTCTACGGTAGATGCTATTCACACTCTCAAAACGGTAGTCACAAACTGCATTGATCATCGCTTGCCCATTTATCTACTTTTCGTGGATATTTCTAAGGCTTTTGATTCGGTTTATGTTGATGCTGTCTATAAGGCTCTGGAGGTGGAAGGTGTTCCGTCGGAAGTGGTTTCATTCCTAAGTTCCCTCTCTCGGTGTAGCAAAAGTGCAGTCATAGTGAATGGAAAGGAAGTGGAAATCAATGTTGGAAGAGGGGTTAGACAAGGAGACTGTTTGTCACCCAGACTGTTTACAGCAGTCTTGGATATGGCATTCCGTCAATTAGACTGGGCGGGAAAAGGGATTAACATCAATGGGCGATTCCTCTCTCATATTCTCTTTGCCGATGACGCAGTGCTCATTTCTCACGATGAGCGACAAATTCAATCGATGGCAATAGAGTTGGAGAGGGAATTAAAAATGGTGGGGCTTCATCTTAACGGTGATAAAACTGTGGGAATGTCTTCGAAGGGTAATCCCAGGGATGTCAGAGTTGCGGGGAAGATTGTGGGTATCAGAAAAGAGGTGGTCTATTTGGGAAGCATCATTACTATCAATGGGAAGGAGGAGAGGGAGATTGGCCGGCGAATTCAGGCCGCATATGGGACTTTCCATAAGCATAGATCATTCCTAGTGAATAGATCTGTCCCAATGGTTCATAAGCGCCGTCTTTTCAATGGTTGTATCATTCCCGCCTTCCTATACGCATGTGAAACATGGGCCTTGACCAAAGCACAAAGTGAAAGATTATCGGTGGCCCAAAGACGCATGGAGCGTTGGATGGTCGGTTGCACTGTCTTGGATCATGTCTCGAACGAAAGGCTGCGTGAACTCACTCAGGTCAGAGACGTTGTTCGTACCGCCTTGAAAAGAAAGTGGCTCTGGGTGCATAAAGTTGCTAATGATCATGACTTGAAGTGGAGCAGAACTGTGATCGATTGGACACCACGAGGGCCTAAGCGAGGACGCGGAAGACCGCCCACAAGATGGAACGATCTCTTCATGCGAACTATCGGACCTACGTTCCTGAGACAAGCAAGAAATCATGAATGGCCCGCCATGCACATCAGAGCCTACTCTTGATAAATGTGTTAAAATCCAAATCCAACCCCAACGGGTGTGACATCATGTGAATAACATATACAGAATGAAAAGCAGGAGAGGGGAAGGGGGGGGGGGAGGGAATTGGGATAGAAGAAGGGAGAGTTGGAGTTGATCACTCCCACAGATACTCTTGATAAATGAGGTGGACGAGGCCTCGGAACGGGAATGGGACCGTTCGATCCATGTATATCTTATGGACCTAGAGCAAGGGTGGGGAGTGATGGGGGATTCTACAGTTTAGGGATCACTATTTGGAGAATGAGGGCCGTGTCAGGATTCGATAACAAGTGAAGTTTGATTGTGGGCAACGATAATTTTGGAGCAACAATACGATGAATCTTACAAAGGAAGCGAATAGTGCGATGAGAGAAGGAGGATCGTAAGTTTTCTCTACGAGCAATAGGAATGTGAAGGGAAAACGCATTGTTTCTGGACGAAACATTAAGAAATGAATAGAAGCGAGACATAGGTAGATCAACAATTCCATTAACTATCTTGAGAGAGAATAGAATATCAGAAACCACACGACGGAGATACAAAGAACGCAAGTTAGCAGAAACGAGTCTCTGATTATAGCAAGGAGGAGATGAAATACGAGGGGAAGTACGATAGTGTAATAATCGAGTGAAAAGATGCAGACATCTTTCTAATTGCCTAATGGGTCCTTTAGCTGAAGGTGACCAAACAGAGGAAGCGTACTCTAGGAAAAATAGAGAGGAATCAATGTAAACTCCTAAATCTCTAACTGGATCGGGAGGAGAGACTGAGGAAGGGAGAGGGAGAAGGAAGGAGTTGAGAGAGTATTGGTGGAGGGGATTGTTTTTACCTATGTAAAGGGCAGTGCATTTCTTATCTGCAACCGATAACTGCCAGGTTTCGCAGTATTCTAGGATACCTTGTAGCCCTTGTTGAAGTTGAGAGGGGATAGATGGAAGATAGGTTTATGCGTGATGTACAGTTTGATATCATCAGCGAAGAGACGGAAGTTGACTAGTGGGAAGGGAGAGAGAACCCGGGGTAAATCGTTTTAATAATTCGTTCCATGACTTTACTAGGAATGGGAGTGAGTGAAATAATAGGAAGAAAGACAAGAAAGAGGGTGAAGTGACCTTAGGAATAGGAACAACAAAAGAACGCTTCCAGAGAGAAGGAACTTGGCCAAGCATCAAACTGTAGTTCATAATATGAGCAAGAGGTTCAGAAAGAGACAAGTAACACTTCTTGAAAAAAATAGACGGAATACCATCGGAAGGAAGAGAAAAAGGATCGGAAACACGTATATGATGGTAAGCAATATCAATAGGGAGAATAATAGAGAAAGGCATAGTTTGAGGAATAGTAAGGGGGCAGTGAGGGAGAAGACCATCATCAGCAGTGAAAACGGATTCAAAGTAGGAAGCAAACGCTTCAGCCTTATCAGAGTCATTGATCAGAGTATTACCATGAGAGTCAAATAGAGAGGGAGCAATTGATGAACGAGGTTTAAAGCGAGTCGAGATGTAACGGTAATATGATCGGCTGCGATTGCCAGATAAAAGCTTGTTTTCCTTGTTACGAATAAACTTCTTTATCTCAGAGTCAAGCTTAGATGATACAATAATGAATTGGGATCTGACTGGGGCAAAGGAGAGCTTATTAAAGAGACAACGTTTATGATTAAGAAGAGACTTGATATGAGGAGGGTAATTCTCGAATGGAAGGAATTCCTTCTTGAAAGGGACAAAGGAAGTGAATAGGTGAACAAGATAATCAACAAACTGAGAGTACATATGTGAAATATCAGAGAAATTATCAAAGATCAAAGACCAACTTTTGAGCATATGTTATTTTTACCTGTTCCAGACCCCCAGTTGGGCCCTTGTTGATACCAACGCACACAGCCTCGTATCGATTGAGTGACTCCGATGAACCCCCTATCACTTTGATCAATTTCTCTTGTGATAACAGTAGCTGAAGAGGGAAGAGAAAGGGATCGATCAAACCGATTATTCAGATGGCTCTTTCGATTAAAGCTCTCTTCTTTCCCTTCATCTCTCTCCTCTCTTCCCTCTTCCATCGAGTAGTTATTTGACCTCAACAGGATTACAAATGATTCCGAATCTCGAATGTAGTTTATGAACTAGTATACAGGTTGGAATTGATAACGTCGTTCACTCCGAAGAGTAATGAATGTTTCTCATAGTGAACATGGTCACAACTACAGTACACACTATATTCATGCATATTTGGACGGAAGTCATTATATGTGTTGGTTCACTAAGATTCACACTTTATCACGGGTATAATCAGTCACACTTAGAATGGTTCCCATCGAATTGGTCAAGTTATCACCGATCTCTCAAGAATGAGTTGGTTCCATCGTCGACCCAAATGGTGAACAAAGATGTTACGTAACGAAATAGCATGGTGGGACATAGATCAGCTAACAGACCACATCCCCCCTCCTCTCCTAATTCCATTTTGTGATACGATATGAGACTGAGATGAATCATGGATGGCAATGAATGAATTGGAGTCAGACACTCAGGGATGGCAATGAATGAATTGGAATGGATTTCAATGGGCGACTCGTATTGAACTGACAATTATCATACCCTATATAAAGCGCTTATTCCGTGTGTCCGGTGACGTCATAGGCTAAGCAACAGAACCTAAAGTAATCCTACCGTAACCCAATCGGCAGTAATCCTACCGTAACCCAACATACAGTAATCCTACCGTAACCCAACATACAGTAATCCTACCGTAACCCAAACTACAGTAATCCTACCGTAACCCAAACTACAGTAATCCTACCGCAACCCAACCTACAGTAATCCTACCGTAGAACCTTCGATACTTTCCAGAATCTTCCCGAATGTTCAAGAACATTCGAAACTTTCCAGAATCTTCCCGAATGTTCTGGAACGTTCGAAAATTTCCAGAATCTTCCCGAATGTTCTAGAATCTTCGAAACTTTCCAGAATCTTCCCGAATGTTCTAGAACCTTCGAAACTTTCCAGAATCTTCCCGAATGTTCTAGAACCTTCGAAACTTTCTAGAATCTTCCCGAATGTTCTAGAACCTTCGAAACTTTCCAGAATCTTCCCGAATGTTCGAGAACCTTCGATACTTTCCAGAATCTTCCCGAATGTTCAAGAACATTCGAAACTTTCCAGAATCTTCCCGAATGTTCTAGAATCTTCGAAACTTTCCAGAATCTTCCCGAATGTTCTAGAACCTTCGAAACTTTCCAGAATCTTCCCGAATGTTCTAGAACCTTCGAAACTTTCTAGAATCTTCCCGAATGTTCTAGAACCTTCGAAACTTTCCAGAATCTTCCCGAATGTTCGAGAACCTTCGATACTTTCCAGAATCTTCCCGAATGTTCTGGAACGTTCGAAAATTTCCAGAATCTTCCCGAATGTTCTAGAATCTTCGAAACTTTCCAGAATCTTCCCGAATGTTCTAGAACCTTCGAAACTTTCCAGAATCTTCCCGAATGTTCTAGAACCTTCGAAACTTTCCAGAATCTCCCAGAAACTTCCAGAACATTCCAAAACGCATGACTACTTAAAGAAAGTTCCAGATGCTTCGAAAGTTCGCAAAAGTCCTAAAGTTCCAGAACCTTCCATAGCGGGATACGGTATGATTACGGTAATTGCGGCGAAGAAGGGGAGGGGTCGGCTAGAATGTTCTGGAACTTTCTCTCGCGTGCTCAATACCCTGGGCCATTATACTCCTATATAAAGCGCGAGTCTCTGTTTGTCTAGACTCCGCCCACTTCTCGCCCCCTCCTCGGTCCTCAGAGTCCCCGATCCTTGGGTAA
The DNA here is from genome assembly GCA_036245825.1 of Pristionchus entomophagus. Lineage (NCBI taxonomy): Eukaryota > Metazoa > Nematoda > Chromadorea > Rhabditida > Neodiplogasteridae > Pristionchus > Pristionchus entomophagus. Next base: position 31,853,732 of record BTSX01000006.1, read on the forward strand.
AGATCGAAGACCAAACTACAAAGATCAAAGACCAACTTTTGAGCATATGTTATTTTTACCTGTTCCAGACCCCCAGTTGGGCCCTTGTTGATACCAACGCACACAGCCTCGTATCGATTGAGTGACTCCGATGAACCCCCTATCACTTTGATCAATTTCTCTTGTGATAACAGTAGCTGAAGAGGGAAGAGAAAGGGATCGATCAAACCGATTATTCAGATGGCTCTTTCGATTAAAGCTCTCTTCTTTCCCTTCATCTCTCTCCTCTCTTCCCTCTTCCATCGAGTAGTTATTTGACCTCAACAGGATTACAAATGATTCCGAATCTCGAATGTAGTTTATGAACTAGTATACAGGTTGGAATTGATAACGTCGTTCACTCCGAAGAGTAATGAATGTTTCTCATAGTGAACATGGTCACAACTACAGTACACACTATATTCATGCATATTTGGACGGAAGTCATTATATGTGTTGGTTCACTAAGATTCACACTTTATCACGGGTATAATCAGTCACACTTAGAATGGTTCCCATCGAATTGGTCAAGTTATCACCGATCTCTCAAGAATGAGTTGGTTCCATCGTCGACCCAAATGGTGAACAAAGATGTTACGTAACGAAATAGCATGGTGGGACATAGATCAGCTAACAGACCACATCCCCCCTCCTCTCCTAATTCCATTTTGTGATACGATATGAGACTGAGATGAATCATGGATGGCAATGAATGAATTGGAGTCAGACACTCAGGGATGGCAATGAATGAATTGGAATGGATTTCAATGGGCGACTCGTATTGAACTGACAATTATCATACCCTATATAAAGCGCTTATTCCGTGTGTCCGGTGACGTCATAGGCTAAGCAACAGAACCTAAAGTAATCCTACCGTAACCCAATCGGCAGTAATCCTACCGTAACCCAACATACAGTAATCCTACCGTAACCCAACATACAGTAATCCTACCGTAACCCAAACTACAGTAATCCTACCGTAACCCAAACTACAGTAATCCTACCGTAACCCAACCTACAGTAATCCTACCGTAGAACCTTCGATACTTTCCAGAATCTTCCCGAATGTTCAAGAACATTCGAAACTTTCCAGAATCTTCCCGAATGTTCTGGAACGTTCGAAAATTTCCAGAATCTTCCCGAATGTTCTAGAATCTTCGAAACTTTCCAGAATCTTCCCGAATGTTCTAGAACCTTCGAAACTTTCCAGAATCTTCCCGAATGTTCTAGAACCTTCGAAACTTTCTAGAATCTTCCCGAATGTTCTAGAACCTTCGAAACTTTCCAGAATCTTCCCGAATGTTCGAGAACCTTCGATACTTTCCAGAATCTTCCCGAATGTTCAAGAACATTCGAAACTTTCCAGAATCTTCCCGAATGTTCTAGAATCTTCGAAACTTTCCAGAATCTTCCCGAATGTTCTAGAACCTTCGAAACTTTCCAGAATCTTCCCGAATGTTCTAGAACCTTCGAAACTTTCTAGAATCTTCCCGAATGTTCTAGAACCTTCGAAACTTTCCAGAATCTTCCCGAATGTTCGAGAACCTTCGATACTTTCCAGAATCTTCCCGAATGTTCTGGAACGTTCGAAAATTTCCAGAATCTTCCCGAATGTTCTAGAATCTTCGAAACTTTCCAGAATCTTCCCGAATGTTCTAGAACCTTCGAAACTTTCTAGAATCTTCCCGAATGTTCTAGAACCTTCGAAACTTTCCAGAATCTTCCCGAATGTTCTAGAACCTTCGAAACTTTCCAGAATCTCCCAGAAACTTCCAGAACATTCCAAAACGCATGACTACTTAAAGAAAGTTCCAGATGCTTCGAAAGTTCGCAAAAGTCCTAAAGTTCCAGAACCTTCCATAGCGGGATACGGTATGATTACGGTAATTGCGGCGAAGAAGGGGAGGGGTCGGCTAGAATGTTCTATAACTTTCTCTCGCGTGCTCAATACCCTGGGCTATCATACTCCTATATAAAGCGCGAGTCTCTGTTTGTCCAGACTCCGCCCACTTCTCGCCCCCTCCTCGGTCCTCAGAGTCCCCGATCCTTGGGTAAAGATCAAAGACCAAACTACAAAGATCAAAGACCAAACTACAAACTATAATGACCAAATCGGCTGGTACAGGAATAATGAAATGGAGAGTCGGCGGAGACTCAGTCCTTTGCTTTCTTGTCCTTCTTCTCCTCATCTCGCCTGTTATGAGTTGCAGATAGTCGAGGCGGCGAGAAGACCCCTCGAGGCGGCGAGAAGACCCCTCGAGGCGGCGAGAAGACCCCTAGGATGGAGTGAGCAGGGAGGAGGGAGGAGGGAGGTGGAAGGGAGAAGAGGAGAGGGCCCTGCCGAAATCTGCCCGAATTCAATCCGAATTCTCATCAAAACCCTTTCATCTTTTTTTTTCTTTTCTCTCTCGCCCAATATTTTTCGGCGATCGAAATTGAACGCCGAAAATTTCAATATATTTTTACGATGGTACAAAAATGACGAAATTCCTTATTGGCAGTGGTTGTCAAAAAGTCATCCATGGAGTAGGTGCAAAAAACCGTGGAATGTCTCTTATGAGGAGAATATATGTTATTCTTACGCGAGTCTTCATTTCTAAATTTGAAGTGGCCTTGGAGCAGGAGACTCGTTCATCGGTGAAAGTCGCCGGTTAACAGTTAGGAAAACTGAATGTTGCGCACTCTCCGAGACCCATCGGGGCAATCTTGCTGACACTGAAATTACGAGACCTTGTGCAACAATTTTTATGCATTTTTCGCTCTCCGACCAGGTACATTGATGCATAGTCGAATAGTAAGTCTATGCAACTATATCCGCAACCCCCTTCCAGTATTTCAAACCATTCAGCACGTGTATTCTGAGAGATTGCAGGAAAATGACCCCCTGAGGAACTGGGAGCCTAAACTTTGGATATTCTCAATGAGGGACGAGAAAAACGTTGACGTCGATGATTTTTCCCAGAACCGGCTTTTAGGCAGGTTCTGGGTTCGGCTCTATAGTATCTCAGCTTCCAGATGAGCTACAAAGACGGCGTAGGCCTCAAAATGTGCGGAAAAAATATTTTAAGAAACTTTTATGTTCACATGGAGTTGTGAGAAACCCATCTTCAACTTGAGAAATTTGAAAAACTAAACTAAAAATCAGAAAATAAAATGCGCCTATTTCCCAATCCCCCCATTTAGCGAGGTAAGAACGGATTCTTATTCTACATACTCAACTTAGTCAAGGTAGAGGGCATTCTTTTTTGATAGGGGTTAGAAGGGGTTTCCACAGACCGAAAATCACTCCAAACTCGATGATTTTCACAGGCAAAAATGTTTTATCGAACATAACTTTTTTCTTTCAAAATTTCATGAGCTCTAAAGTATATTTTCGGAATCTACGTGCCAAAATACGTCAGAAAATTATATAGTAATGTAATTCTGAGATATTGACTTTTTGACGAAAACGGGCCTCGAAAATGGCCGAAAAAGTTGGGAAAAAGGTCAAAAAGTCAATATCTCAGAATTACATGACTATAGTAATTTCTGACGTATTTTTGCACGTAGAATTCGAAAATATACTTTAGAGCTCATGAAATTTTGAAAGAAAAAAGTTATGTTCTATAAAACATTTTTTGCCTGTGAAAATCATCGAGTTTGGAGTGATTTTCGATTTTCGGTGTTTGGAATACCCTTCTAACCCCTACCGAAAAAAATATACCCTCTACCTTGACTAAGTTGAGTATGGAGAATAAGAATCCGTTTTTACCTCGCTGAAATGGGTAGATTGGGAAATCGGCGCATTTTATTTTCTGATTTTCAGTTTAGTTTTTCAAATTTCTCAAATTGAAGATGGGTTTCTCACAACTCCAAGTGAACATAAAAGTTTCTTAAAATATTTTTCCGCGCATTTTGAGCCCTACGCCGTCTTTGTAGCTCATCTGGGAGCTGAGATACTATAGAGCCGGACCCAGAACCCGAAAATGCCTAAAAGCCGGTTCTGGGAAAAATCATTGACGTCAAAGTTTTTCTCGTCCCCACTATACTCTATGATAATTATCTCATTGAGAATGTCCAAAGTTGGGGCTCCCAGTTCCTATGGGTCATGCAATCTCTCAGAATACACGTGTCATATCGTAAAGAACGAAAGCATTTTACGCGCGAAAATTTGGGTCACTCGGGGAAGGGAAAATATTTAGTGCCGTGGGGGCAAATTAAGAGCTATTATTATCTTATTTTGAGGATCGTAAGTAATTATCGTAAAGATCCTTTTTTTAGCGTTTGAACGAGTCTCTTGTGCTTCTATGAATTTTTCAGGGTCTATATTTAGCCATTCTGTAGCAAAAGTGCGACAAAGCAGCAACTTTTTTTTCTCTCTTGGTAGTCCTTTGACTTTTCTATACACGAGAATGTTTACTGAGAGGAACACATTCGATGAAAGAATTTCTATTGCTCGAAAAACAATTGCTTAATTGCGTAATCACTACGTAACAACATGGGTGATATCTCAATTATATTTCCGTAACACTCGATGGGTGTGATATGTCGTGCCAAAAATTTGACTCTTAAATCTATCATTAGTCAAAAGTTATAAAGTAATGAAAAAGCCCAAAGGACTTCTAGACGATGCTGTATCTGCCTTTTACTCTCAGGCCATCCACTCATTGAATCACTCACCAGGATTGGACGGTGGGGGACAGCTCGGAGCACATCCAAACACTGTCGAAACAAAGAAAGCAAGGACAACCGCTGAAGTTACCACCACCATCCTGTGATGGACACAGCTTCGAGTGGTGATCTGCGCTTTTAAGCACTGTCTAAAACAAATTCGAGTCGCCCATTCAAGCTGTTCCTTTTCTCCATCAAGTGAGATCTTGGAGAACAAAGCGGGACAAATTGGTGATAAGTAGGAATTGCGACTGACTATCCTCACTCCGCACACTTTCTCGACGGTGAGTGAAAGGGAATAGTGTGAGTGAATAGATCCTAGGGGGATCCTCGCGGGAGATTTTGGGGAAGTGAAAGTGCCACCACAATGGATGTGCTGGGAAGGGGGGGTGTGTGTGAGATGGAAGGGGTGTGTCTTATTGCGTCAATCCTACAAATGAACGATGATGATGCGGCTCGCTTTCTTGATGCTCCTTCTAGCATCTGCAGCCCTATCCTGTCCACTCCTGTCCACGCTTAACCGCCCCAATCGGGTACGTTGTGTCATGCATTTTAGCTTCTTATAATTAAATATACTTTGCAGAGTGGTGAAGGGCAAGAGGACCGATAACCAATGTGAGGGTATTCGAGAGGACAGCGACACGAGTTTAGTGTGGGCAAACAAAAACAATAAGATGCTTCATCATCGAGCCGCATCATCATCGTTCATTTGTAGGATTGACGCAATAAGACACACCCCTTCCATCTCACACACACCCCCCCCCTCCCAGCACATCCATTGTGGTGGCACTTTCACTTCCCCAAAATCTCCCGCGAGGATCCCCCTAGGATCTATTCACTCACACTATTCCCTTTCACTCACCGTCGAGAAAGTGTGCGGAGTGAGGATAGTCAGTCGCAATTCCTACTTATCACCAATTTGTCCCGCTTTGTTCTCCAAGATCTCACTTGATGGAGAAAAGGAACAGCTTGAATGGGCGACTCGAATTTGTTTTAGACAGTGCTTAAAAGCGCAGATCACCACTCGAAGCTGTGTCCATCACAGGATGGTGGTGGTAACTTCAGCGGTTGTCCTTGCTTTCTTTGTTTCGACAGTGTTTGGATGTGCTCCGAGCTGTCCCCCACCGTCCAATCCTGGTGAGTGATTCAATGAGTGGATGGCCTGAGAGTAAAAGGCAGATACAGCATCGTCTAGAAGTCCTTTGGGCTTTTTCATTACTTTATAACTTTTGACTAATGATAGATTTAAGAGTCAAATTTTCGGCACGACATATCACACCCATCGAGTGTTACGGAAATATAATTGAGATATCACCCATGTTGTTACGTAGTGATTACGCAATTAAGCAATTGTTTTTCGAGCAATAGAAATTCTTTCATCGAATGTGTTCCTCTCAGTAAACATTCTCGTGTATAGAAAAGTCAAAGGACTACCAAGAGAGAAAAAAAAGTTGCTGCTTTGTCGCACTTTTGCTACAGAATGGCTAAATATAGACCCTGAAAAATTCATAGAAGTACAAGAGACTCGTTCAAACGCTAAAAAAAGGATCTTTACGATAATTACTTACGATCCTCAAAATAAGATAATAATAGCTCTTAATTTGCCCCCACGGCACTAAATATTTTCCCTTCCCCGAGTGACCCAAATTTTCGCGCGTAAAATGCTTTCGTTCTTTACGATATGACACGTGTATTCTGAGAGATTGCATGACCCATAGGAACTGGGAGCCCCAACTTTGGACATTCTCAATGAGATAATTATCATAGAGTATAGTGGGGACGAGAAAAACTTTGACGTCAATGATTTTTCCCAGAACCGGCTTTTAGGCATTTTCGGGTTCTGGGTCCGGCTCTATAGTATCTCAGCTCCCAGATGAGCTACAAAGACGGCGTAGGGCTCAAAATGCGCGGAAAAATATTTTAAGAAACTTTTATGTTCACTTGGAGTTGTGAGAAACCCATCTTCAATTTGAGAAATTTGAAAAACTAAACTGAAAATCAGAAAATAAAATGCGCCGATTTCCCAATCTACCCATTTCAGCGAGGTAAAAACGGATTCTTATTCTCCATACTCAACTTAGTCAAGGTAGAGGGTATATTTTTTTCGGTAGGGGTTAGAAGGGTATTCCAAACACCGAAAATCGAAAATCACTCCAAACTCGATGATTTTCACAGGCAAAAAATGTTTTATAGAACATAACTTTTTTCTTTCAAAATTTCATGAGCTCTAAAGTATATTTTCGAATTCTACGTGCAAAAATACGTCAGAAATTACTATAGTCATGTAATTCTGAGATATTGACTTTTTGACCTTTTTCCCAACTTTTTCGGCCATTTTCGAGGCCCGTTTTCGTCAAAAAGTCAATATCTCAGAATTACATTACTATATAATTTTCTGACGTATTTTGGCACGTAGATTCCGAAAATATACTTTAGAGCTCATGAAATTTTGAAAGAAAAAAGTTATGTTCGATAAAACATTTTTGCCTGTGAAAATCATCGAGTTTGGAGTGATTTTCGGTCTGTGGAAACCCCTTCTAACCCCTATCAAAAAAGAATGCCCTCTACCTTGACTAAGTTGAGTATGTAGAATAAGAATCCGTTCTTACCTCGCTAAATGGGGGGATTGGGAAATAGGCGCATTTTATTTTCTGATTTTTAGTTTAGTTTTTCAAATTTCTCAAGTTGAAGATGGGTTTCTCACAACTCCATGTGAACATAAAAGTTTCTTAAAATATTTTTTCCGCACATTTTGAGGCCTACGCCGTCTTTGTAGCTCATCTGGAAGCTGAGATACTATAGAGCCGAACCCAGAACCTGCCTAAAAGCCGGTTCTGGGAAAAATCATCGACGTCAACGTTTTTCTCGTCCCTCATTGAGAATATCCAAAGTTTAGGCTCCCAGTTCCTCAGGGGGTCATTTTCCTGCAATCTCTCAGAATACACGTGCTGAATGGTTTGAAATACTGGAAGGGGGTTGCGGATATAGTTGCATAGACTTACTATTCGACTATGCATCAATGTACCTGGTCGGAGAGCGAAAAATGCATAAAAATTGTTGCACAAGGTCTCGTAATTTCAGTGTCAGCAAGATTGCCCCGATGGGTCTCGGAGAGTGCGCAACATTCAGTTTTCCTAACTGTTAACCGGCGACTTTCACCGATGAACGAGTCTCCTGCTCCAAGGCCACTTCAACCAGGAAACGAGAGTCTCTCCTCTCCCCTCCCCCTCCCCGGCCCTCTTCCCAGGTCGGATGGGCGAGAGAGTGTGAGGAGTCGAGACAGCACGCATGGGAGGAAGGGGAGGGACTCTCGTTTCCTGGCCGATTTCGATCACTTTATGTAAGCGCAAATTTTTTGCAGACGGTTTTTCAAGAAGATATTATAGATTTAGAATCCTCTCGTCACGCCCGATCGATCTATGTTGGTCGCTCAGGGCACAAATGACTCTATGAAAAATTGTCTTTTTTTTTTTTGAAATCATGAAAAATGAACTAGACAGGCGTGTTCGCCATGCAATTCTACACCAGAATTCAATTTTCGCCTAAAATTAGCTCTCTCGGGGGCTGAGTAGCAAGTAAATCGTTTTTTTCGACGTGACGCCGTCTGGAGCCAACGAGTGGTCTGAGGGCAAAATGGATATGCCCATCGTCTTCAGCGCCATCGAGAACCCCAAAACACATAGTTTTAAGAATTGTCCATTTTTGAGCTGTGCCAACCCTTGCTCGAAAATAAGACGAACGGCCTTATATCCGCTCTTTATCTGGGCCCTAAATCGGGTCTTGTTTACATACATACATACATTTATCATGTCAGGCAGTTGACGCCAGATGGGGATGGATGGTTTCAGATAGGTTTCGGGTCGCTTCTTCGTTCGCGAGAGAATCATTTCGTCTGGGTGGGGGTCAAGGGATCGGTCTTCTTTCCATTCACAGACCCAAGAGATTGGCTGGAGAAAGGGTTGCGATCATCCAGGACGATAGGACTTGATGTAGAGTGTTCATTGTTGATGACGGAAGAAGGCTCCCGTGATTTTAGAACTGAGTCCACCAAACTCGAGTCATCAATCGCGAAACGAGACTCGACGAGAATGGTATCTGAGGGACCAAACATCAGAGTAGGTCATACCCATCACACGGTGACCAGAGTCCGGCTTGGATGGGGATTCCGATCTTGTTGAGTTGATGGAGTAGACGAGGGGAACTAGAGGGATTCCATTCTCTATCAGAGAGAAATGGAGAAGGACCGCTCGCGACGACTAACAAAAACGAGAATAGGGTCTTGTTTAATCATTTGTTATGACAAGAGTCAATAATAAAGGAGAGGAGAACGAATAGGAATAAGTAGTCGAAAATTACACAGAAAGCTTTCATTTCATAAAAAATAAAACTTCGAAAAAATATTGGTGTACGATTGAAATGATAAGTGAAACAGTATACTTTATCGCCAGTATTGGGCTCATGATCGCTCATCAGTCACACCGCCACAAATGCGTTTTGGCTTCTGTTTCATTTGTTATTGGACAGAATCTGAGGCAAAAAAATATGAATGAACGTATTCCAAACAAAACTATATTGAAAAAACAAAGTGATTATAATGGCATCACATATCAAATTCCGGTATGTCTGGTTGTGCAGAAGCGTCAAAGTGAGATAGTCTAGCAATCGTATTACAGCCCCTCTCTGTCCACTCGCACCTGTTGAAAAATGGCAACATCTAGCGAGATGAGCAGATGCCTGGGCTGGCGCAGGGTGTTAGCCGCTAGTCTGTTGATCGTCTCCCCACTGGTTCGAGGCCGGGTCGGATAGTCCACTCGACGGGCGCAGTCTTGGGAGTGACGAGAAGGGAGATACGAGCGACGAACGGCGCATTTATTGACACGAGCGAATGACATGATGGATCTGACACGCGATTAACTGACATGAAGGAGATGACACGATCGATTTGACACGATGGAGACCCTGTACATGATGAACGAATACCCGGTACAGGAGGGATTGTACGGTACATGTGATGGTGCCTAAATTTTTGCATCCCATAATCAGGTTTATCCCCTTTTGAAAGAGTCATCGGTGCTTTTTCTTGCCAGTGTTTTATTCCTAGCCCTTATTTAGGAAGGTTGTTTTGTTGAACACTCACAGCGGCGCGATTATCTTCATGATATCGCCTGATCATAAGGCATGCCTGCATTTCATTCGTTATTTTTTTTCCTTTTATTTAATTTTAAATACTTAAAATTTTGAATATCAAGAAACTGTCGAAATCTACTGTAAAACTCTACTAATATATGTTCCACGCATGTCCACAGTACACCCTCTGGGGGGACCCTCACCCTCTCGCACTCCCTATTACACCACGATATCGAGAGAGGGGGACGCTCGCACTAGTGGGTCACTCAAGCTTCTTCCCTCTTCAGGCCTACTTTCTTGAATGCAAAGTAAGTCCGTTTTTGATACGTCTACTAATCGAATCACGATGGATTAGTAAATAAATTCCCCTCTCAACTCTCATCAAAAAGTTACAGAAAGTTCAAATACGCCTCTCGGGTTTCGTTCCATGTAGTCATCACGTTTTCTAAGCTCTAAACTTGACTCTAATCCACTTATGACCTACCAGGTTCGCTCTCCGAGCCTCCTCCGCAATGCGCGGATTGTGGGACAGAGGACCCATCGTGGGCTTCACTCAATCGAGGAGTGCTCGTGTGCACTGATTGCTGTTTCGTGCATAGGAATCTTGGTGAGTATCTTTCTTTCCGTCTTGTTCTTCCCTCTTGTTTTCTTTTGTTTAATACCATTTCGATTCATACATCAAGAGTCTCCATTTTCTTTTGAATCATACATGTTTCTGATGAAATTTCAACACGAAAGAATTCATTTCAGGAAGATACATAAGTCAGATCAAGTCACTGAAGAAGAGCCACTGGGAGAGTGGTCAGCTTGATCTGATCAAGCTACTGCATCGATCGGGCTCGAATCGGATATGGGAACACGCCCTCACCCAGCCTCATCTCATGAATTCAGGCAAGAAGCCGATTCCCAGGTAAGACAAACGCATTTGAAGGAATGCACCAAATCAATAGCAAACAATTATAATGAGATGCATTCAGTACGTTCATTATTTCTTTCCTAAATATTCTCAGCAAAGACCACCTAACTGCCCAAAAGCAACTGAAATTCTAAACCCGTGAGTAATCGATACTCTTCCCAGTGATCCGGTCTTCCCGACGAAAGAAACATTCATCAAAGCGAAGTATGTGGATCAAGCGTACACCATTCGTCAGGGAAAGGTCAGTTGCAATGTTTTTTATCTGTCACTGACTCAGCTGTGATATCTAACTCATTCTGTAGATGTCTCAAAATCGTGATGTATCTTCTCTACTTTGATTACTCGATTGATATTAAACGACAATAACACTACTCTTTTCTTTTAAGGGATCCAGTACCCAAAAATGAAGTGTGCCTCAATTTGCTCCTTGATGCTCCATTAATTCAATGACATTAAGCAAAAAAATTAAATAAATTTATTTAAAGCAAAAAGTGAACGAAACCGGCTTATAGGTTACACTGCTGGGGTGGTGTGGCTTTCCGATATATCCCAAAAAGTACGGTAGTCGAAGCGCTTCGAATGAATATAGCCAAAAATGTCGTGCTGTCACTTCACTTTCACCTTTCGCCATTTTTCGGGCATTTTTCAGCAGTTTTTGCCGGTTTTATTTTATTATTTTCAGTTTATTGTGTTGCAGTGCGCTTGATAGAGCTTTGAATTATAAGTCTTTGCCAGCTAAAAGGCGTGTAAACGGCCGAGAATGCGCTTTGATTGCGTCATGAGCCTTATCAGTTTGCAATTATCGCCTATTTTTGCCCCCAGTTTGGTAAAAACACAAGCTTGCGTGACTTGCAAGCATCCTGCGAAGCAACTGCTCTCACTTCCTGATGAGAAGGGAATAGGTAGTTCGTCTTAACCTTCTCGAGCGAGAAATGGAAGAGTTGGGCGAGAGAAGCGCACGCCTTCAACGGAACTGCAGCCGGGTAGCTCGAGTTACTTGTTTTTCTTTCGCCTCATTCCGCGGGCTTAGCTTCGTGTTGCTCCTCATCCGTCTCTTCTTCATTTTACTAGATTGGTGGCTGAGCCAAGGCATATTCTTAGGCTGCCTAGGGTCATGATTAGACCATAAGTGCTTAGCTTCTTGCTAAGACTTCTTTGGGACATATTTAGGCTGATAAGGATCAGCCATAGGCTAAATATTTGTCGGTAATCTAATAAAGGGAAGTATTGCCGCCAAACACAATCATGTCATAGAGTGTGCTGAGGAAGCAGATAACACACACATTAATACATTAACCCTGAGACAAATAAAGACAGTTGAAGTATTACTAGTTTGTTCTATCGCAGCAGGAGGTATCGATGAATACGGTATACGGCCTACTCATACTGACTGATCTACCCATCAGTGACCAGCCTGGTGATGAGCATGATAGTCTCTCCACCCTCACCACAATTCGTGCTCGGGTTCGTTGCATTATTGATTCTTCAATTGAGCATGTACAACAATGTTTATTCTCACGAAAACACTAACGATGATCAATCTGTACAAGTGAAAGAAACGAATCTTGACTAATCCCTTGACTATTCCATATTCGTCGTTGAATTCTTCAGATTCTCAGTCGCATCCACAGTCGCATTCAACTTCTCCGATCGCTCGTTCAGATTCTGAAATCAATACCGTATTGGTTAGACCGATAACTACCGTATCCTGTTGAACAAATGCCATAACCCTTTCCTCTCCTCTCACCTGTAGTGCCATGGCAGCTGCTTGTCCTGCAGACACACGACCAGCAGTCGTCCGATCCAGACGTGCAGGTCCTACAACGAACACCTTAGTCAGATTAATAACTCACTTTCATTTGAAGATGACATTCATACCAGTTCAACCCTTGCGGCGACAATTTTCGACTATTTATGGGAAAACTTGGGTGCACGGGGCAATACAAAAACAGAAAGACAGCGAATGAGTGGGACGTTTCGCTCTGTAGTTAGTCCCTGTCATACGTGTCCAGCTCTGGAGGCGGGTTTTTTTGCGCAGTGACTCAAATTTGCGTCGGTGTGCAACCATGTAGTTATGAAGTGGTCATGAAGTCTGACCGCTTATGGACAATGACCCCTTATATGGTTGCGCACTGACGCAAAATAGCGTCACTGCGCACTCCTGCGGCTTGGACAGGAATGGTCCCTGTATCTAATTAGTTGAAGCCAATCGATTCGTATTTCTCGATACAATCACAACCCCACTAATGCTTGACTGAATAGTCAGTGGAGAAGATTGGCATCTTCACGGAATAAGAAGTTACCGTACCTCTCCTCGACAGACCGTATCCATCTCCGCGCTCGTTGTGTGCGGGTGAGCGGCGATGATCTCTGTAATTATTGTTATTTAAATATTGTAATGACTTTATTTTTATGGCACTAGGTCGGATGATAACCTACTGGAAGATAACCATTTCTTAATACCGTCTATTACAGAACAGTCGTATCTCGATTATAAATGGTGCGCATCGAATAGCTTATCATCAGACCTATCGCAAAGTAAGAGAACATCCCATTCAGAGAGATCAGTACTACAGTCACTAGACAACACCAGTGGATATTATTACTAACCGCATCAGCTTAGAAACAAATGAAACTATAGTAGTCGCAATATCAATTTGAGTGAATTTCCATTGAAATAACATGGGGAGAGCGCCCTTGATCTACCTCGAATCGAGGTGAGGCAATTAGTATGGCTGTTCTCACCGTACCTGTCTCTCGACCGATCCCTTCTGTCCCTATCGCATCCTCTGTCTCTCCACGGCGATCGATCACGACGGGGCGAGCGATCTCTTCTAAAATATTTAAATTAATAATTTGGTAATTATTTTATTATCAGCATAGCTCGAGTGAGTTTCACAGGAACGATCAGCATCAGGGAACTACTCTCAACCGCTGTCTATATTGCAATTACCATTCCCGGCTGAACTTGTGTTTCACTGTCATCACAAAAATCCCAAACCTCGAGCTCGATGATAGTTAGTCCCGCTGGTGGAAACTTAAACACAAATTCGAGGTAAATACCTGAGCTATCTCGAGCGACGTGGCGGGGAGCTTCGATCTCGTCGAGGCGGCGAATCGCGACGACTAAATATCATTAATTAATAGTTAAATTATATGAATATGAATAACTTGATATACACAGTGCCAGCAAAAACATGGACAGCGCAGTAGGCAGATTACAAAAGATTTACGTCTGGCTTTGAGCCTATTTGGTACGATAGAATAGCGAACGAAGCAACCACAAACCGATCATCGCGCCTCCTCTCATCCCTGTCGCGCTCCCTTCTGTCGTCGCGACGAGGCGAACGCGAGCGTCTACGATCGTCTATCAATATTTAAATTATATATTCAAATGCAAATAATATAAATAGCAAAATACTAGACTAAATGAGGAAATGAGACCAAAATACCTCGGAATCGCGACGGCGGCGAGGCTTTCCGCTTGCTGGACGGCGACGAGGACATTCTTGCCGTCTTCGAGGGTGCAGCTTCTGCGATATTAATGTTAAGCAGGAGAAAGTACCGCAATAATCGAACATAACATCAAATTGGCCAAAGAACAAGCGAGGAAGCGCCATTTTCGAAAATAACGGCCCTACTTAGTGCCTGGGGCGCTTACCCTTGGAGCTGTTGCTGCTGGCCGAGTCAGAGCCCGAAGCAGAGGACGAGGAGTCGCGGCGCTTCCGGGCAGGCGGCAATTCGGAACGCGCAATCTAGCAAATACGGGCGGTATCGCAACGATATCGAGTGACCAGGCAAGCAAATAACGGTGATGTGGAGAGGAAGCGATCAAACGCAAGCGCAGCTACGCGATAATGGCAAAATATCACATCACGCCATCAGGGTGGACCTAAGGTGAAACTCTGATAAGAAAAAAGTAAGCGAAATGGTCAATAAATCAATAAAAGACATGAAAGAAAAATAAAGTAAAAAGACGCGCGTCCGGAAATCGTGACCGGAAAATGGTGTGGTGAACGCCAGAGTTCAGCACCCCGTTCGAATTCTAGCTGATTTTATTTCGCCTAATTAAAAAATCAAGTAAAATTTTATTTAATTTTAAATTTTTATATTGATTTTAATTCAGGCAGTTCTGTCGATATTTAAAATATAAAAAATAATAAAAATTCAAAGTTTGAGGCTACTGGGTCCCTTTAAAAAATATATTTTTTCCAATGAAAACAGGAAATGATTCCCGAGTCACGTTAATGTGCTCATGTCAGGACGATGGACATCGCTAATAATAATACTCTATGATAATTGCGATGAAGAAGAAGTTTATCTCCAGGATGACGACCCAGTTAACGTCGAGGACCTCAATCGACAACTGTGGAGCTGCGTTCGGGCTCCCCACGTCGACACAACGCTTCGGTTAGTTTGATTCTAGCGAGAAATTTATAGATGAGACGCAGTCTGAGGAACTATCAGGTCAAATCAGTTTTTGTGGGAGATTGGTTTTGTTGTCCTTCTCCGGAGAAAATGAGTGGGACTGCTAAATGGAGTTGAAAATCAAAGAGGATGATGCATTGTTGTTTCAGGCTTCTTGTTCTCGGAGCTGACCCCAACTACTTCGATCCCGAGAAGCAGAACACTCCTCTGCACGTGGCAGCGAAGGAGGGACAATTACTGCAGGCAAGAATTATCTTCCACTTCCATGATGCCGAACGTACTCGATCGAGTTTTAATTTTAACCACAAAAACTGCTTTTGAAAAAACTCAAACAACTTGTCGTTTGCTTTCTGTGACACTCCTCGGATAGTCTCACTGAATCGAAATTATGGTCAAATCTCAGGTTGAGCTACTGGCCATCTACGGCGCGTCTCCCGTCGCGAAGAATCTCGCCGGCCAGACGCCCGCCCAAGTGGCCAAGAGCGAGGGACATGTGGGTTTCGTCTTTTGATTTCCATTCATCAATCACATCTCACTGGTTACACACTACTTCAACACAGGAGTAACTCCTTCAGACCGACCCAATTACTTGGAAATTGGGTGGAATTGGGTTTCCATCCAACCACTAAATTAGCAACAATAAACCAAAGAACCTGAAATCATTGCCTAATATGAGAGGTATCACCAGATATCGCTGTTTCCTAATTACTATCCGTCATTTGGCGGGTCTCTCTCTATCTATTAGACCCAATTACTTGGGAATTGGAATTGGGTTGAAAACGAAAACACCCAAGTAATTGGGAATTGGAATTGGCCAGACATCACTAATTTACAGTACGAGCTCGGCAATCGTCTCACCGAACTCTGCTTCGAGATCACCAATCGGCTCTCACTCTATCTGAGTGGAATGAAGCCTGATCATCAGAAGAACCAGCACTTCCTCATTCCGGATCTTGTCGGTACGAGCCTATCTAATGTTATACTTATTTTCAAATAGTTTCAAAATAACGACAGAAAAAAACACGAATGCGTTGCAAATTCTTACTACAAAATGAATGACTGAAACATTCTTCTCCAGGCAAAGACCGCGACGAGCTGCGATCGATTCGGCACCATCTCCAACTTCTTCCCAATGACCAGTTCGAGAAGATCGCTCAGGATGTGTATGATGAGGTCAGCCAATCACTATCATTGAACACTAAGTTATTGAAATGAATTCGCGCGAAGTGTATTGAAGTCAAGCATTGTGCGTTTGGCACTTTTAAAAGAGCGGATCGGTATTCGCGACCATATTTGCCACCCCCGGACACGTCCCCCCCCCAAAACGAGCTCCAGGGACCCATACTTCGTGTATGTGGACCCCTTGGCCCCGTATTGTACATAGCACTACTGAAATCCTGGATTAGCCATTCAGTAGAAAAAAAATAAAGTGCGAATTTCGAAAATTGAAAAATCATATTTTTTTAACGCGACAAGCTAGACTCAAAATCTATTTTGCGTTGTATTAGGCATGATCAATGATGAAAAATGAACCATCCCGATCGATCCCCGCACGATCCGAAAATCGATTTTTACATCTCACTTTTTAGTTTTTGTTCTTAAGAAATGAATGTACACATTTTACTTCCGCATAAAATGTAGCCAGAGTAATTCCCTACAAAACCTATTACTAGGTGATGTGTACATTTTTTCCTTAAGAGACGATCTGGAGGCGGGAACTTGCCAGAATGCTCGTATTCGAAGGTTTTTCGAGCATAACTTTTTTCATTCTTGGTTTCATGAGCTGAAATGCTCATATTCGTATTCAACGTGAAAAAATACACCAGAATAAATTAAATTCAGAATTTTTCGAGGTGCAATTTTTTCAACTTTTCCATGACCTACTATGCTGATGCATAAGTTTTGGACTTTTTTCATTGGTGAATTTGATAGACTGGCATTCAGCCGAGTGAGATCATGGAGCCATCTTACCAATACATAATTTAGGGATGGACTTTGAGTTATTAATCATCAACTCAGATGGTTTCCTTTAGCATGGGTACTTGAGATATTTTTATAAGTCGACATCAAAAAATACTCAAATTTTACAAACTTTTACAAACCAGGCAAGGGTAATGATGAAATCCCGATCCTGACCTTGATGAATCGACCGCATTTGAAGACTCATAATGTTCATGTCCAGAGTGCCGTCAGAATATCAAAGTGCGCGATCGAAAGCACATTAGATGCGCTTCAAAACACCCCTATATTCACTTGATAATTTCCTTTTATAAAGAATTTGTAAACACTTGAAGAAAAAAAGTCCAAAACTTATGCATCACCCTGATAATTTTTAGATCAAAAAATCTAATTCTCAAAAATATACGGTTATAAGTTTTTCTAGCTTATTTTACCCCTAGAAAACAAATTTCTAGACTAGAGGTCATGAAATCGCGAAACAAAAATGTTATGCTTGAAAAACTGAAAATATGTGATTTTTCGAGAATACAATTTCTCTACCACAGTTCCGTGGGCTCTAATATACTAAACATTTACCTTCGAGTGAAAGTACATCATCCACTTTTATAGTGATGAATTTCTTGAAAAAACGTAATTTTCACTCGGACCATGAACCCCCAGTCATGGTAATTTTTTTTTTTTTTTTTTTTTTTTTTTTTTTCCATGATAAGCTGAAAAAATTGCACCTCGAAAAATTCTGAATATAATTTATTCTGGTGTATTTTTTCACGTAGAACACGAATATGAGCATTTCAGCCAATGAAACCAAGAATGAAAAAAGTTATGATCGAAAACCCTTAGAAAACGAGCATTTCGGCACGTTCCCGCTTCCATATCGTCTCTTAGGGAAAAAATGTACACATAACCTAGTGAAAGGTTTTGTAGAGAATTAGTCTGGCTACATTTTGAAATAAAGTAAAATGTGTTTATTCATTTCTTAAGAACAATTATGGTCGAAAAACCAAGAAGTGAGCAGTAAAAATCAATTTTCGGAACCTGTGGGGATCGATCGGGATGGTTCATTTTTCATGCCTAATGCAACGCAAGAGAGATTTTGAGTCTAGCTTGTCGCGTACAAAAAATATGATTTTTCGATTTTCGAAATTCGCACCTTATTTTTTTCTACTGAAAGGCTAATCCGGGAATTCAGTAGTGCTATGTACAATACGGGGCCAAGGGGTCCACATGCACGAAGTATGGGCCCCTGGATCTCGTTTCGGGGGGGGGACGTGTTCCGCACCGATCCGCTCTCTTAAGCATCTGTATAGCATGAGAAACCTAGCAGAGTTTCTAAAGGCAAGCTTTGTGATGTGATAATCTGGCAACAAAATATTTACTATCAATTACACACTCTTTAGGTGGATCGCCGCGAGACAGTGGCTGCGTGGGAATCATCCAGGGAGAAGGAAGCCAAGCATCTGGCCAGTGAGCAGTGCATCGCCGTGTTCCTTCCCGTGAGTTTTTCATCACCTGAGATGCTGAAGAGATGTCAAATCAATGTGTGAATCAACACCGGCATTAGTTGTCCCAAACAATCGTAGAAACTCCTTTATCTTACTGTGGATTCTGTGAGATCTTTCTCCTTGAAAGGGAATGGACAGATTTCAAACGTGAACTCTCTCTTTAATCTACTTTTCGATTCAGTTGAACCAAACAATGCCCGCCATGCGTAATCAGCAACGGCAGAAGCTGGCCAAGTATTCAGCCCGTCAACTCGCCAGTCTAATCATTGACATTTTGAAGGAGGCAAAGAGAAGGTCAGAGGGGAGAAAAAGAGGGGGGAGGGGAAGGTTACAAAAACATAATGAGAGCGGACACTGTGCCCCGTTTATGGGACACGTGTGTGTGTGTACATCCATTCAAGACACAATTCATTTCTCGTCTCTTACTTTCGTCCATCTGAATTGCCCAATACTTTACCATTGTCTCTATCAATCCTTAGTAATGGTTTGCAGTATTGTACCCAGAGTATTGGATTTTCAAGGGAAAATTTGTTTTTTATCCATCATATAATTTAGATTCCTCGGTCTCGAACCGGCGCTTGAAGAGGTCGACGGAGTGGAGAAGAAGATGAACTCGTCGATGCAAGAGTGAGCAACTGCGTGTTATTAATAGGACCGTGAGTAGCACACTGACTCACATCATCGGCTCTCCGGGGGCCGTGCCACTCTAATCTCCATCTCATTTTCTCCTCGCGTGTTTGTTTGTTTGCTAGTCTCCCCTCGTTTCTCCCCCTTTTTCTCTTTGATTCTTGATCTTTGGTCTCTGTTCCTTCACAATTCCTCCCAAAAAAGGGCCTCAACGATGTCGGCGGGTTCTAGTCCCGCGGCTAAGAAGCAGGGTGGTACGTTCTCTAACATGGTCGTGTCCGCCCTCGCTCTTTCCCTTGAGGACGCCCCTTCCGGTGTCGACGAGGAGAAGTGGAAGACTATCACTGGGCTGCTCACTTCATTGGCGAAAGCTCTCGAGCATGTCGCCGGACAGTCCAGTGAAGGTCTCTGCCCCCTCTCCCCTCCTTCCACTTCCTCTCCCCACTCGTCTCTTCCCTCGACCTCTCAGACTCTCCCCACTTCCCACACTCTCTCGTCTCTCCTCTCTGCTTCCTCTCGACCCTTCCCTCCTTCCTCCTCCTCTCCCTCGACTGTCGATCCTTTCGAGTTGCATCTGAGGCAAAAATCTCTGGTCAGACGTCAGTCTGGGCCTGGAGGGAAGGTGCGAGGCTGATAGAAGGGGCGTATCCCGACTTCTCAGTCATCTCCAGGTTGATACTATGCCCAACCAGATCTTCCGAATGGGTAGACAGTCCGATCGCCCCCGTCTGCTTAAACTTGTGATGCCTACCCGCTCTTTCGTATTCACGGCCCTCAAAAAAAACTAATTATTGATACACCCTTGTCTCTTCCATCCGATCTTTCTGCTGTCTCTCCTTTCTCTACACTCTCTCCTCCCATTCCTTTCTTGAATTGTCTCATGTTCAATGCTAGATCTCTCTGTAACAAATTACCAGATTTACATTGTATCTTGTCAATTGATCGTCCTGATATTCTCTTTATTTCTGAATCTTGGCTCACTGCCCGCATTGTTGACTCCGAGATTCTTTTATTGTATTCCTACCGTATCTATCGAGCAGATCGCGCTAGACGAGGTGGTGGAGTGTGTGTAATCATTCGTGATCACGTTCCTTGTTCTCGCATTCCTCTCCCTACCACTGTCTCGTCTGACGTCGTCTGTCTCGATCTCTTTCCTCCTCTCGGTCTCTCCTCAATTCGAGTCATTCTGGCTTACCGTCCCCCCAACACCATCTCTAGTGACAACTTAGCTTTGTTCGATCTATTTTCCATTCTTTCTTCGCGTGATAAGTCTGTTATTCTCACTGGTGATTTAAACTTGCACACTGATTGGTCCAATCATTCTCTTGCCACTGGACAGTCAGTTTCTCTCGTTGATTTCGCTTCTTCCCTTTCTCTCCACCAATTTGTGTCCTCCCCCACTCTAGGTTCGAACTTTCTCGATATTGTTCTTGCTCCTCCTGACTCATCTCTCACTGTGTTGTTTCCTCTCCCTTCAAGAACTCTGACCACTCCAGTGTCTCTTTCCATCTTTCCTGGCCTTTTAATGTTCCAATGTCCATTCCTTCCTTTGATTTCCGTAAGACTGATTTCATTGGTCTAAACTCGACTCTCTCTGGCACCGATTGGTCTTTGATCTTTGATAATTTCTCTGATATTTCACATATGTACTCTCAGTTTGTTGATTATCTTGCTCACCTATTCACTTCCTTTGTCCCTTTCAAGAAGGAATTCCTTCCATTCGAGAATTACCCTCCTCATATCAAGTCTCTTCTTAATCATAAACGTTGTCTCTTTAATAAGCTCTCCTTTGCCCCAGTCAGATCCCAATTCATTATTGTATCATCTAAGCTTGACTCTGAGATAAGGAAGTTTATTCGTAACAAGGAAAACAAGCTTTTATCTGGCAATCGCAGCCGATCATATTACCGTTACATCTCGACTCGCTTTAAACCTCGTTCATCAATTGCTCCCTCTCTATTTGACTCTCATGGTAATACTCTGATCAATGACTCTGATAAGGCTGAAGCGTTTGCTTCCTACTTTGAATCCGTTTTCACTGCTGATGATGGTCTTCTCCCTCACTGCCCCCTTACCATTCCTCAAACTATGCCTTTCTCTATTATTCTCCCTATTGATATTGCTTACCATCATAGACGTGTTTCCGATCCTTGTTCTCTTCCTTCCGATGGTATTCCGTCTATTTTTTTCAAGAAGTGTTACTTGTCTCTTTCTGAACCTCTTGCTCATATTATGAACTACAGTTTGATGCTTGGCCAAGTTCCTTCTCTCTGGAAGCGTTCTTTTGTTGTTCCTATTCCTAAGGTCACTTCACCCTCTTCCTTGTCTTTCTTCCTATTATTTCACTCACTCCCATTCCTAGTAAAGTCATGGAACGAATTATTAAAACGATTTACCCCGGGTTCTCTCTCCCTTCCCACTAGTCAACTTCCGTCTCTTCGCTGATGACATCAAACTGTACATCACGCATAAACCTAACGATCTTCCATCTATCCCCTCTCAACTTCAACAAGGGCTACAAGGTATCCTAGAATACTGCGAAACCTGGCAGTTATCGGTTGCAGATAAGAAATGCACTGCCCTTTACATAGGTAAAAACAATCCCCTCCACCAATACTCTCTCAACTCCTTCCTTCTCCCTCTCCCTTCCTCAGTCTCTCCTCCCGATCCAGTTAGAGATTTAGGAGTTTACATTGATTCCTCTCTATTTTTCCTAGAGTACGCTTCCCCTGTTTGGTCACCTTCAGCTAAAGGACCCATTAGGCAATTAGAAAGATGCCTGCATCTTTTCACTCGATTATTACACTATCGTACTTCCCCTCGTATTTCATCTCCTCCTTGCTATGATCAGAGACTCGTTTCTGCTAACTTGCGTTCTTTGTATCTCCGTCGTGTGGTTTCTGATATTCTATTCTCTCTCAAGATAGTTAATGGAATTGTTGATCTACCTATGTCTCGCTTCTATTCATTTCGTAATGTTTCGTCCGGAAACAATGCGTTTTCCCTTCACATTCCTATTGTTCGTAGAGAAAACTTACGATCCTCCTTCTCTCATCGCACTATTCGCTTCCTTTGTAAGATTCATCGTATTGTTGATCCAAAATTATCGTTGCCCACAATCAAACTTCACTTGTTATCGAATCCTGACACGGCCCTCATTCTCCAAATAGTGATCCCTAAACTGTAGAATCCCCCATCACTCCCCACCCTTGCTCTAGGTCCATAAGATATACATGGATCGAACGGTCCCATTCCCGTTCCGAGGCCTCGTCCACCTCATTTATCAAGAGCATCTGTGGGAGTGATCAACTCGAACTCTCCCTTCTTCTATCCCAATTCCCTCCCCCCCCCCTTCCCCTCTCCTGCTTTTCATTCTGTATATGTTATTCACATGATGTCACACCCGTTGGGGTGTATCAAATAAATAAATAAATAAACATATACGTTGATTTCCGTCCGCTGTGCTATAACTGTATAACGTCGGCTATTGTTTACAGTTTCAATCGTACCCTCAACTCAAGCCGCGACTATGACGATGTGGCTGATTATCGCGCACAGTCCTCCACCACTCGACGGTCAGTTACGAAAGACGATCCAGGCCAATCGACTTGTACTAAGGCAGTGTTTATCCTGTCCTCTAGACATCGGGGTCACAGGATGGTAGGATCCTAGTGCAGAAAGTTTATCGGACCCGATTTTTTTAGCGTCGGGTGGAAAGAACAAATTTCAGTGGATCCTCGCACGTGGGCACCAATGGAATCGGGCGGGCGTCGATGGCGTCGTTGAAGTCGGGCGAGCTTCTGGAGAAGGACCTCACCCGTCTTCCGTCTGACGACGTCCTCGAGTTTAGGGAGCGATTGAGCGACTGTGAGACGGCCATTCAGATGCTCATGAGCACGAATAACAGCCTCAACAAGTGAGTTATCAGCTCTGAAAGAGATGATCTTCCGTGATCACATCCGGATTTTTTTCTAAACAACGAATGTGATTTTTAATGAGAAGTTTACAATACTAGTGACGTAAAAAGTGACGTAAAAGACCGACCCTCCTCAATTTGGGAGTTTTTTGAAAGAGTTTTTTGCCTTCAGAGAAACGAGAGATCACGCGGATTTAGGAGACGTTTGCCTCGATTCGGTGGATTATTTCCAGGAAGATTCACTCGATGCAATCGACGATTGATCGAAATTTGGCTGACTACAGGGATCTTCAGCACGAATTCATGAGGCTCAATGAGGCAGTGCACAGCATCAACATGTCAAAGAGGCGAATACACTTTGAAATACTGAATAAGTTAGCACTATGAGCAAACGAATGTTGACCGCCCATTGATTTGATTCAGTACTTACATTATTGGTCTCACCAAGGATGTTACAGGTTGCCGTCTCCCGCCATTCCAAACACCTCGAGTGCCATGAGCGCGTCGACAGTCTCGATGAACAACAACGGTGAACGGAAGATGCACCGGCCGTCTCTAGGTACTGTAATCTATGAAGAGTAGGTGACGTATTGATGCTTATATCCTCAGCTTGACAGAATAAGTGCCTTGAAATGTGACTAACGATGCAAATCGGATATGCCCCATCTTGATCATCGCCCAGAAAGCGGCACGAAATTTGATAATTCTTATTCTGATGAAAGCCTGGATAATAAGGCTCGTAACGACATCGTCGCATCGTTATGATCCAGTTAATTACACACTTTTCTTCCAGAATCCTCGCTGGACAATCGGTTCCCTCGGCGGGGCGGGGGCCTCGTGACCTCGCCCGTTCCCATGGTCAAGAACCTTCCGCCATCAGGGAGAATGTCCGTGGACCATGTGCGGGAGCGAGAGGAGGAGAGGATGAGTCTGCACCAAATCCCCATGATGTCTCAGAACAACTCGTACCGCATCGATCAGGTGTTCACCGAGGCTGGTACGTTCGAACATATAACTTATTTTAATGCACGGAACATTGCCAAGTAGGCTTAATGTTGCGGGATTTCTGCATAGCACCCTCGCACGAAAAATGCCTTTACCTGGTACGAAGTAAAATTCCATCACCGTCATGGAATATTGGCTAGGACATTTCAGCTCTCATTCTTAATGACATCGATGTCAATAACGTAGTGGTGCCCACTCTACTCCTCTGTCATTGCTCAGGATTAGTAAACATAGTTCTCAGTTTTGAGCCAGTGATTGAGCTGGTCTCGTACCAAGATAGTGGCACCCCCATTGACTCCCCTGTCATTACTCAGGGTTCCCGGACAACTTGATCCGCGAGACGGAGTGCCTCACTACGGCGATTCGTCAGCTGCTGGCGGACGCGCAGAAGGGATTACTGGCGAGTGTGGCCGAGAAACACGCTTATATTGTGAGTTAGGGACGTCATATTGGGTTTGACTCTCTCCATTCCGCACACTCTATCACCAATCAGAAAGATGAGAGAGCATGTGGAAAAGAGAGAGGCATCACCCGAAACACGCTTATAATGTGAGTGATTGCACTGGGAGGGGTGAGTCATGGAGTGGTCAATAAGAACTACGGTTATCCAAAACAGATCCCTGGTTTATCCTCTCCGTCTCCCAACTCATTCCTCTTAGTTTTATCAGCCATTGTGCTGCTTAGATGAGAACACGCTTATAATGTGAGTTAGAGACGTCAAATTGGGTTTGACTCGCTCTCCATTACGCACACTCTATCACCAGTCAGAAAGATGAGAGAGCGTGTGGAAAGGAGAGTGGCATCACCCAAAACACGCTTGTGAGCGATGGCATGGGTAGAGGATGAGTCATGAAGGCGTCAGGGGTCAATAACTACCCACAAAACAGATTATCATGGGCCTTCGAAAATGATAAATTATGTCGGTTGAAAGATCGGAGATCGAGGTCAATTGGTCAAAAATAATCGAAAACTTTGCAGATCGGTTCTCTCATCTCGCACATTATCGAGCTGATTCCGGGCGATCTCCGATCTCCATCGATCACCGATACCGTCGATGCCCTCGCCTCTGCGACTGCTCTTCTCTCGGCCAAGTGCAATTCACCCCAATTGGACTCGGAAGAGACCTGTCACGCAGCTTACAATGTCGCTAAGGCAGCCAAGTCTCTTCTCGTCGCTGTGCACGACTAAATTATCGATTTGCACCACTTTTGATCTACCGTAACCCACTGAAACTGTTCATACTCCCACCGCAGCTCAACATTGACCAGTATTCCCTTCTACTTCCCTAATAAGGCCATCCAGTGCTCAATCTCATGCCCGCTCGCTTATACAAAACACTATATCGCCGACCAACAACTCAGCCATAATTGAAATAATATCATTACTAAGCAATACATCCAATGTTGCCAAATTGTGCTTATATTCAGACAAGATTATGAGACAACTACAGGTCACATAGAATGACTAGATTATATTGCTAATAATCGTTGTAAAAATAAAATGCTGATAAACGAATAATAATGATATCAAAAGACGAGGTTACCAAGATCGTTGGAATAAATAGCGGTGCTTAATACAGCCGATATCCTAAATTATGTAAACGCAGTCTATTTGATCAGCAATCGACAGTAAGACTGAACATGTTTTCGGTGATATTAGTTATGCCGTTTCGGTTTTCGACTCTCTACATTCTGCACACCCTCTCGTCTCTATCACAGTCAAAACCGAAATTACATCACTAGGTGATACTAACTAGACTGGGGTTGTTCCCTCCTGTCATAATCTTCTGTCAATGTCCTCTCTTCCGTGTTTCTCTCTGCTTCTCATAATGGGCCTGCTTCCATCTGACAGCACAAGACAAAGAGCGTGGATTGATCCCCCCGGGAGGATTACTCTCTGCTCTCCCCCCCCCCTCTCCCCCCCCCCCTCTCCTTCCTCTCCTCCCCCCCCCTCCAATCTTTTGTCGATTACGACAGAGTTGGGCTTAAGGACAGCGCACGGGTGTGGTCGCCGCAATTCACTAAGACTCCATAACTCTCTTCTCGGCCCTTCCCTCCCTCCCTCGACCAAGTCCAAATCTAATCGGGAAGCCTCGTTTTCGTGTGCACCTATCCATCTCCCATATCTTCTCCTCCTCTCGCTCATCCCAAATTGAGCGACTCTCCTCCAAGATATTGAAAGTTTGTGTCAGCAGCTTCTGCAGTCTTCGTGAGCTGAAACTGAGTATTCCATACTTGAATGCTGCCGAGAATGTAAATGGTATGATATGACACTGCCCATAATATTTCATACAATTTTGTTAAGATTTGGACTGTCCTAGTTCTCCTCTATTCAATATCGCTATGCGTCCAAGCCAGTCCTGATGAATACCGGTTGCTGAGCGATTTGAGGTAAATTCCCATGATTTACTTGAATAAACAGGGAGTTTATACGCTTTATTAGTCATGATTCTGACAAGTGAAAAGTCATAACTCGCGTATTCTTCGATATTTTTTTTTCCTTTCTGTGTTTTTCGCAGAATTTTAGGATGATGATAGTTTTGGTAATTTCCGTGTGAGTATATCAATAAATGAGCGTTGTCAGGCACAACTACGACCCATACGAGCGACCAGTCGCTAATTCGAGCGACCCCCTGCAAGTTTCTATCAAATTGTACCTGCAGCAGATTCTGGATGTGGTTCGTTTTATTTTATTCAAGGCAGGAATTCATAGCTGATAGGGATGTCAAATCAATACCATTCTATCGTCTTTATCGACCCCAATACTTGTTGGTATGGGGCCCAAGGTATTGGGTTTTAGAAAGGCATTGGGTATTGTTTCGACATTAATAATATCTGAAATCACAGGACGAGAAGAACCAAGTGATCACGCTCGTCGCCTGGATTGAATACGTAAGTAGTGATTATCTTTTGTCGTTAGGATAGGGTTTCAGAGTGATATTTCATGCATTCGAAAACCGGGCAAGATTATGTTTCAGACTTGGAGCGACTACAAGCTCAAATGGGATCCGTCCGAGTACGGGGGCATCAGAGACATTCGCATTCCGGGCACGGCAAATGCAATTTGGAAGCCGGATGTTCTTCTCTACAACAGGTCGCTTATGGTTTTTATGGCCTTCTTTTGGAACGACAAATGTGCAGTGATACCTTTACATGGAACCGAGCTGTCATTCAATAGTCCCTGATATTGCCTTGAATAAATCTGTACCTTTTGTAAAACTCACAAAGCAACATGATTCAGTGCCGACGAGAACTTCGACTCGACGTACCCGGTGAACTACGTCGTCTCGCATACGGGAGACGTTCTGCATGTGAGTCTCTTTGTGGAAGAATGCACATTTTGTAACTTAGTTCGTAATAATAATTTGCATGAGCTAATTCCATATCTTTCTAGTAGTGTTTTTGTTTCGGTTTTCGACTCTATTCATTCGGCGCACTCTCTCGAGAAAGGAGATAGTGTGCAAAATGAGGAGAGTCGAACCCCGAAACAACATCACCACTTCATAGTGATGCTTCTCAGCTTCTCATTCAAGGTACCGCCTGGCATCATGAAGCTCTCCTGCAAGATCGATATAACCTGGTTCCCTTTCGACGATCAGATCTGCCATCTTAAGGTTGTTTTATTGCTGACTTGATCGCTAATCTTTGATCTCAGTTCGGTTCGTGGACGTATAGTGGAAGCTTCATCGACCTGCGGATCTCTCCACCCAACGAGTCGATCAGCTACGAAATCGAGGGGATGGACCGGCAGTATTTCGTGCCGAACGGAGAGTGGAATCTGCTTGGTACTTGGTTATCTTTATTTTAAATACCCGTTTTTAGATTAATGATTTTGATATTTGTTCTCTATTGGCATTTTGCCTTGTATTCGTTTACCGAACTTCATTTGTGATTGTTCGACTTCATGTAAGAAATATGGTATTCCCCATTCAGCCGTCCCCGCCAAGAACGAGACGAAGATCTTCGACGGAGAGCCCTATCCGGCCGTCTTCTTCTTCCTCATCATCCAGAGACGAACCCTCTACTACGGCCTCAACCTCATCATTCCCTCTCTACTCATCTCACTCATGACCGTACTCGGATTCACACTGCCTCCGGATGCCGGAGAGAAGATCACACTCGGTAAGCCGTGCCCAAGGAACCCGACTCTCCTCAGTTCACGTGCTCTCTCGTTTCTCTGATCGTCGAGAGAGTACATGTTTTGAGTAGAGATCTGTCTCATCTTCACTAGAAAGCTCCTGTTAATGAAATAGGAGATTATCCTCAATTCAATTGAGAGATCACTATCCTCCTCTCGGTCTGTTTCTTCCTGAGCATGGTGGCGGATATGACACCGCCTACTTCTGAAGCAGTCCCCCTAATTGGTCAGCTTGTATGCAATTGAAACATGATTCTAACAAAACAACGGAAACGCTATCTCATTTGTTATAAATCGCATTCGAGCCTGGCGTTCGCGAATTGGACGATTTTAGTTGCGTTTCGAGCATTCCAATAAACAAAAATGGATACTGATGTAATCAAACTTCTAAAGTATCGAAGTTTTCAGGCGCTTTCTTCTCCTGCTGCATGCTGGTCGTCTCGGCCTCCGTCGTATTCACTGTATTAGTGCTGAATCTGCACAATCGCAAGCCGGAGACCCACGAGATGAGCCCCATGGTGAGCCAGCAGTAGTTACGGGCTCTCCTCAATTCGCGCGCTCCTTCGTCGATCAGTGAAACGAGAGAGCACGTGAAATTAAGTGAGTCGGATCCCGATCCGGCATCAAGAGTCAGCAGGCGCGTATCGGAGCTCTTAGATCGGGAGAGAAGTCGCGTGTGAGAAAAAGAGGACTGCCAGACAGACATAGATAACAGCGAAACATGAACATGTTTATCTACTGTTTTCGACTTCTGGTTCTGAAATCCATTCGAAGAATGTGAAAATTAATCTTGTTTCAGCTCCGTCAATGTCTCCTCGTATGGATGCCGTGGTTCCTGATGATGCGACGACCAGGCACGACGGTCTTCTCGCGCGAGAACTTCAAGCTCATGCGAGCACAGGAGGTTCGTCGAAACATGATTAAATGTACCAAACGAAAACTCTTTTTGATCCAATTTTCGCACACAATGAGACTGTGTGCAGTAATTTAGAATTAGCTCTGTCAGAGAGAGGAATTGACCGACTCATTCTGCACACTCGACTAGAGAGCGCATAGAACGAAGAGGTGGATTCACAGCTCTCGATCATAGATGATCATAGAGTAGAATGGATCATAGAGTTTTTTTTAGGAATCACGCAGACTCACGGCGCAGATTACTACAGCCCGGGCGAGCGATCGGAACCAATCCGCCGATTCGCTCTCGCTCCTGCGCAGTGTGCGAGTGCAGAAGATGAGTGGCTTGAACTCGCCCCCGGACCCGCCCGAGTACGGCATGCACAATGGTGAGGATTGTGATTGTCGATCTGATGTGTTTCTTCCTATTAACTATCCTCATGCCTGTCTCTACTTCACTGACATAGAAAGCGTTCAAACTTCAGCGTAGAGGTACTTGTCATTTTCAAAAGCAAACTTATCTGGAGACGTATTTCACTGGATGCGAGGGAATTGGAAAACTCTTCATGTATTTTCATTCTCCTCGACACCTCATGGCCATTTTCAGGCAAACAAAATAATAAACGAATTTTATTGGTTCACAGGTTCGTACTGCACTCACACGGGTGTCGTCACCACTCACAGCTGCATGAAGAAAGTGAATCCAGCCAAGGTCCACCAGTCATTCGCTCCGCAGCTAAAATCGCCCATGGACGGAAGCGAGTTTGATAACTCAGGTAGTGTGATGGTAAATTTAGGCATCTTTCAGTTCTTAACAAAAAAATATTGCTAGGATGCTGAGAATTGGTCTGTACCCTGTTAAGGTTCACGCACGACTTAGAAAGAAATAATGATTGTATTTTCCCAGGCGGTCTGCTCTCCGAGATGAACAGGTGCATGCAGAAGGCTTGCGTTGAGCTGAAGACAATTTCCGTTCAGCTGGGAACAATGAGGAAACGGATGGAGGAGGATGAGAGGGTAAGCGATTAGGGACCTAATAGGGAGGTTGTTGCAAATAGTAATTATCTCCATTAGGCGAGATCAAGTATTCAAAGTGACGTGTCTGAACCTCGTTTTCGCCTTCTTTAGCAGAAATAAACAAAAACGTGTTTATACATTGTATAAAAATACCATTTCCAGGACGAACAGGCAGCCAATGACTGGAAATTTGCTGCGATGGTCGTGGATCGGATGTGTCTTATCACTTTCACAATTTTCATCGTCGTCTCCACCTGTGGAATCATGTTCTCCTCACCACATCTCATTGCTTAGATGGATAAAAGTGTACTGTATTTGTGTAGAGGAAGCATATGCCTGGTGATTGGATGTCTGATATTTTGCCTAGAGCAATCCCCTAATACACCAAACATCTCGAAGATGAGGAATCGTATGGCGTATTATGTAGTACGAGCCTCAATTCTCGTAATTAATCCTTCCTCAGAAGGGAGAAATCTGAGATTCAATGCCGAGTGGGAAAGAGAGAGTGGGAAGGGGATACTTTTTTTTATAGCCGGCTCTCCACAATCAGGGCAGCGGAATCAACATAGCTCCAACTCCAGCAAACAAGAGGCTTTACGACTTGGACTGGACACTCATTCCAAACTTTGGACTTATTTTGGGGTTCGTCTATCGAATTAGCATGGATTATCTCCCTCTGGACTTCCCTTCCGTTCCCTTCCCATTAGCATATCGCTCATCTGCTATCATGTGCTCTCTGTCCCGTTCGCTTCTAATTGACAGATTCATCCGCGGCTCTTAGTTCCCTCCGCTCCATTCATCCCTCGCTTCCTCCTTCCTCTTCTTCCTACTCCATTCTTCCATCCTCCTCATTCCCTATCCCGACACCACACTATCCGAGAGAGAAAGACAGAAACGTAATACTATCAAGCAGCTCAGGGATTTCAAAATGAAAAACCATTCTGTTCCGGGCACTTTGTTCTCTGAACGACTATATCTAGTGAGGAATGAACTGAACTTACTGATTCTACATTTTGCTGTGAAAACTAAGTTTCACACTGAGGTTTCTCCATCTGAGTCCATCACATTCTCCCTCTTGGCGCTTGCTTCTGCTCCTCTTCCAAATCGCATCTGGCTTCCGACTGCTCCCCTCTGAATATGCAATCATTTCTCCCCGACGTCTGATTATTCTGCACCCCCCCCCTCTCGACTTCTCCCCACCCCATTTTGTAATCCTCCCATCGCTCGTTTTTCCTCGTCCTCATCAGAGGGATAAATTATCTCAATGAGCTCCCATTCCAATTTCGCATGCATTAGTCCTCCCTCATCTGTCGACTCTTCCGTTTCTACGTGCGTTGCAGTGTTGTTTCGTTCTTCTGAATATCCCTGTTGTCTGGTGCTTGTGAACCTGGATTGGCTGGGACGGCGCTGGAAACAGGCTGGAAGGTCTACTGTTCAATGTTCACATTTTCTTCGAAAAGTGTCGAACATGTTTCCGGAGCCCTTCCATCTATTAGGCAACAAGGTAGTTTACACAGCCGTAACCGGTTGGTCTCTGATACCCTCATATTGGCGGCGTGTCACTCGCCTGCCTCTACACCTTACGCCGTTTCCGGTTCCTGTGTCACTTTTTTTCTTCGTTTTCACAACTTTCTCAGATCCCGTTGGATGACTACCCTTTGTAGGCAGGCTACACTCCCATTTCCCACACTGCTGACATATATTTGGAGTAGGTCCTCCTCCCTCTTTTGTGCTGCTTCATTTCCCCTAGAGATGCATTCAGTATCATAAACAGTCGCTTTTTCGCTGCTTTCGCAAGGCAAAATAGCGCGGAATTGTTCCGTTTTTTTTAGCAACGCTTGATTCTATTTTTTGAAGTTCTGACAGCTTCCCTTGCAATCGGCGTTCCTTTCATCTCATCTCGTTTGCTGGTTGGGGAGACGCGAGAAAGCCTTGTTTTGCCAGGGATTTCGCTTCTTGCCAAAGGTCTCCATCAGCCTCTATCATGGTAACCATCAATTACCGGCTGAATCTCAGTAAAAGAGACACCCAGCAATCCCTTGTATCTATCATAAGACATCCTCTAGGATTAGAATCTCCTTTCCCTCCCCTCGATCCGCCTAATCTCGCGCACAAATGATGATGGGAGGGTGTCGCCTCTTTGACCATCTGACCCTTCCCCCCGCTCTAAGAGGGTGTGAAGGGACTAGTTAGCGAACGGCTTCCTCCAACTCCCCACCCTCCTCCTTGCCCCGTTTTTCTCAAATAGGAATATCAGATGATCTCTCCTATACTCGTGTGCTCTTCATTTTCTCCGTCAAGCAAGATAGCGAGCGAACTGAAGAGATTTTATTATTACATGATCTTTCGCCGGTTAGAGAGGCAAGAGAGTACATAAAATGAGGAGAGTCGGATGCCGTTTTGGCATCACAAGTCTCGATACGTCTTCACAACTCCTCACTACTAATCCCCTGCAGACCACCCCATCATCGAGTATCATCCTCGTATCTGGTTGCTCGTTTATCACTCCTTAATAGTGATAGCAAAACGGCATCCTACTCTCCTCATTTCACGTACTAACCGACGAAAGATCACGCAAAATGAGGAGATTCGATGCCGATTTATCATCACCACTCCTTAACCCATGCCCTCATTGTCCCTCTCTCGATCTCTCAAGGGAGTCATTAACTGACTTCATCATCTCCCCGCTTCTTCCTCTCTTATGCCCACATTCAGACTTCTCCGGTCACTCGTTTTGGGCTCCCCCCCCCCCCCATTCCCCCTCTGCACCATCTCACTCTATTTCACTCAGTGTCGGCTTCTTGCATGATTGTAGTCTTCCTGTGGGTATTATCCACCTTAGCCCCCTTCCTTCTCCCTCTCTCCCAACTGTCTCCATCCCTCTCCCTTCTTCCTCTTCCTCAGTGTCTCATATTAATGGCCGGGGGTGTTCCTAATGAGTCTGTGCCTTCTCCTCTTAGCTTCGCCTTCTTCTTCTCCATTTCGCTTGATCGTTTGCTCGTATTTGTTCGTGGGCACACAGACACACACTCAATTTCGGTCTCGTGTAATGGAGTGTTGAGAGAAATATAATGCGGCTCTCTGCTGACCACTTGCTGCTCTTTCATCCCCCCTCTGCCTCTCAGTCTTCTTCCCCTCCTCCCTATCCCTGCACTTCTCCGGCCTTTTTCCTCCTTCTCCTCATCCGATTTGGTAGCGACCGTGTGACTTTCCCTTCCCCCCAATTTTTGACAGCAGAGCGACACCAAATCTCTGCTTCCCTTCTTCTTCTCATGTCTGGAAACGCGCCGTTTTCTCAAGCGCGCGCGCTGAGAAATGTGTGTGTTGTGACTGTCATTCTCTCCTGCCCAGGCTCATTCTCGGCCGCTTGTCCACTCAATCATTGTTATCCCCCTCTCTAAGACACACGAAATGGAATCTCCACCTCACACACACACACTCTGAACGGGTCCTAGTCACGGTGGGAAGGAGGGAGAGGAGAGCAGACAAAAGTTTGAGTCGCGATTCTTTGACTGATGGCACCCCTCCTCCCCCCGTCCGTTTCATCTCATATTTCTCACATTTTGCTCACAGAGATTTCATTCTGGGCTGACCACTATGCGAAAGCGGGCTCCGACGAGGGGCCCAGACTTCGGGGCCAAACCCCGATCATAAAACGTCTCAGGTTGTGGAAAAAGTGCCATTTTGAGATGAATTGGGTCTGGATGTAGGTAATAAAGGGGGGAGGGCTCTCGGCTGCACTGGTAGGATAATTATCATGTCCCTTTCCTGGCTTGCGTCTATTCAATTCAATTCTCTGGCACCTTCTGGGCTCCCTCTCGCGCGTTTCTGCGTGTGTGTTCTGATTCACTTGTCCACTGCCCTGTCTAGCGATGTCGGATCGGTTCTGGACATCTCCATTCCGCACAATCTTTTGCCTGACGGAGAATGTGCAGAATAGAGAGAGAGCTGAGAACCGAAACGGCATCCCTAGTGCTGTTTCATCTAATCCCGTCTGACTTTTCAGCATGTCCGCTTGGCGGACAACATCACTGCTCTTCTTATTATTGCGGAGCGTGCTGAGTTATTCTGAAAAGTGCCCGGCCGTCTGTAATTGCACAGGTAAATTGCACAGGTTTGCGTCCTGTCTATAAGTGGTGCCAAATCGGAACCAGAATCTCCTCAATTCACGTGATCTCTCGACAGTTAGAGACGAGAGAACACGCGAAATTAGTCGGTTGCCGATTTGTCATCACTACTGTTTTTCACGTTCATGAATGATTGCAGTTTCGTCGTTTTTCTGCGAGTCACTCAATGCCTCCTCGCTGCACAATGCGCTCCTGTACCTCTCGGCGCCCGACTCGATAACAATTCTAAATGTGACGTTGAGAGGCGGTGATGTCGCCAGTCTCCAGTACTTCCCGTTCATGCAAAATCTCGAGTGAGCAACAAGTAGAGTAACCAGCTCTCCGTTATACTAGCTATTTTCACTAGAGCTCGAAAACCAGCTGCAGTCTCTTCAATTCACATATGCTCTAAATCAGTCTACCGGTCATATAGTGAGCGAAATAACGAGACTGCGACTCGTACTTCGAACTCTAAAACTAATCGTCCATTATTCCGATTTCGAATTGCGAACCCTCTGTCAATGACATCTTAATAGGTTCTTGGCCATCTCGGGGACGTCCCTAACTCGAGTTGATTTCCCCTCAGAGATTCGCTTTCCGAGTCTCCGCACTCTCCTTCTCGACTCAAACAAGATTGAGGTTAGCATACACCCTACACTCATAATTCGTTCTCGACACCTCGACTTCTGGCTTTCTCACAACTTTCTATCGAGAAATAGATATATAAGTTATTAAAAGCGTCAGATATGCCAGTTTCAACATTTTGCTTCAGGAGTTGACAGAGGACTCTTTCGCGGCGTTTCCCAACTTGGAGGTGTTGTCACTGCGCGATAACAACATCTCCACACTCAGCTATGAATACCTGAAGCTCATCAAGCTGAGAAGACTCGATCTTTCCCACAACAGTCTCAAGGTTGGGATGACGCTTGCATCTATCTATTCTGCACGATCTATCTTCTGTCTGAAAGAAGCAAGATCGTGCTAGTAACGCCGAAACAATACACGTCACGTCTCTAAAAACCAAATACCTTGTATGCGATGATGGAAACAATGAAAAGGTTTTGGATAGGCGTCTCTAGTGTTTAGTAAAGAGAGCCAAACCCGAAATAATATTGTGGAGAAGCCGTTCAATATCTCTATTGAAGATTCTACCAACGCGGGTCTTCCGACTCCTCAGCAATCTGGAGCACTTGGACATTAGTCAGAATGAAATGAAGAGGGCAATGAGCAGTGATTTCCAAGTGAGAAAAAACCAAAATAATTAATGAGGCGAATCGGAACCCGATTCTCCTCAATTCCCATATTGTCTCGTTTCCCTGAAGAGAGATCACACGATTTGAGGAGATTCCGATTTGACCAAAAAAAATATCTCACCTCAATTTCAGTCTCAACAACGGCTTCGTCATCTGAATCTGTCCCGAAATGCGCTCGTCCAATTCGATTTTGACACTTTCGCCAAGAATGTTCGAGTGAGTGATGATTCCTCCTATTCAAGATGACCCGACGACCAAATTGGATTTCGAGGCTCCACTTGACTTAATATTTTGCAGATTGAGGAGCTGGACTTGAGCTACAATCAGCTGAGGAGGTCGCCGGGGAGTGATTTAAAACAGGTCGGAAATGTGATGGAAAAAATCTAAATTTCGAAGCTCAGGTTGTGAATCTTCTCACTCTAAACATAAGTGGAAATCCGATCGACAAGATCTCATCGTGGGATTTAGAGTTCGACCGATTGCAAGTGAGTGAAAGTTAACGGCTGATAGTGAAATCATTCAATGGACAACCTCATGATGAGGGCTGGCAAATGAAGAGTTCGACTCTCCATTCTGCGTGCTCAATCGCCAGCCGAGCTGCATAGAGAGTGTGTACAATGAAGAGAGCGCGTTCTTCATTTGCCAGCCCTACTCATGATGCACCATGCCCTGAAAACATGAAAAAATAAATAGTCTTCGTTTTGCAGGGAAATTTATTCCAACTGAGTATTCGATGAAAGATTTCTTTTTTTTTTTCGCATCTCCGATCATTCCAGATAATCGTCGCATCCGACATGCCTTCGCTACGCGTCGTCGATGCCTCTGCCTTCAGCAAGGCCAAGGACCTACGATTGATCGATCTATCGAGGAATCCAAATCTCGCCTACATCTCGCCTTCCGCCTTCGAGAATTGCTCGTCGGTGCACATGTGAATTTCGGCATGATAATATCCGATCATATCCGGTCCTCCGCCTCATAAATTGTAAATTGAGTGTGTCTAGTCGTTTGTTGTTGTGCGTATGAATACAAAATAGGGTTGTGCCAAAGTACCAAAACGAGCACACCTTCCAACAAGTGTATCTCTTGTAATCACTTCTTCAGTGTGTTTCCCAATCATTCATAGTATTATCATTTCAGTCTCGACGTCCGTGGGTCTGCGCTGGAAGTCCTCTTCGCTAGTAACCTCAAAGATGTCGCGCAGGTTTCTGATCTACTCCCTCTCTTTCTCACCGACTAATATATCGCGCAATTCGTGTATTCGTCTCTTCAATCTGCACGCTCTCTCATTACACGATCGAGGGAGTGTGTGAAATGAAGAGACGATTACTTGCACACTCTGCTGACTAATAATGGGTGCTTCCAGGTGAAAATCGCCGACTCGTCGCTCAGCTGTGAATGCATGCTGGCCGAGGTGAGAGAGGTGGAGACATGCAATCAGGGGGAGGAAGAGACCGGGGATTTCGATGCATCTGTAATTAGCTGTAGCGCCTTCGTCTTCTTGAAGGAAAACAGTACAAAAACAGGGATGCTGCAGAGAAAAAAGTTATATTTTAAGCCTTATGCAAAGAAGTTGGGTTAGGGGCAATAAACCGTAAAAGATCTCTCAGAAAGAAGTTACACACGCAAATTGTACAGGTTGACAACATCGCATCTTCAACAATCGACGACTGGGAGGAAGTTACGTGTTATAACAGCGAGAATACGAAGATGAAGTGAGTTATCACACTGTTTTGATATCTGATCTAGAAGACAGTTATCCCCTGCACAGCGAAAATTTACGATTACTGATAAATTCTGTATTCTGATCTCTGATCTCAGACTCTTATCGGCCAAGTCGGGTCTCTGCGAGCCGCGTCCCATTCTCCCCTTCGGCTCTCGTCTCTCGGTTCAGCTCGGATCCACCTACTATCTGTATTGCGGAGCGCGTAGCGAGAAGGACGAAGTGTACTGGAAACTGCCGAATGGAACCACGATGAGGGGAGCGGAACCGATGGTGAGTCAACTGTAGTGATGCCGAATCGGATCCTTTTCCCATTTGCGTTCTTTAATACTTATTACTAATTACGCCCACTAATTACATATTTCTTAGGTCTATGACAGAGCACACCTCGAATTGTGAACTTACGCGTTTATTTTTCATTCAGAGAAAGGTGCCTAGGAAGGACAGGAAGTAATATTTCGAAAAGCAAACGTCGTCACTTCCTCTAAAGTATTCACTTATCGCAAGTGCACATTCAAAAATAGGCAAGCCTCTTTCTCGCTTGCAAATGTTTTCTGACCATCAAACGCTTCTACATCGATTGTACTCTGCTAATCACTTTTTTGGTTGTCAAATCACAGGCATCAGACGCAGGAAGAAATGTTGTTTCAATAGTGTTGCTAGACCAGCAAAGAATGAATTCACTAAAACAATCATCTCTTTCGCTGCGATCCTATTTGGCGCAAGAATTCGCAAACATTGATCAGTTTATCAGCATAGAGATATTACAAATTACAGATAATTTTTCCTGAAGGACTGTGAGTATCATGGGGATGATTTGAATTGGAAATCGACGATACATCTCGTTACAAGGAATGATGAAATTTAACCTCGATTTTCCAAAATTATGTATTATGACACTGGAAGAGGTCAACGGAGGGGTTGTTGAGGTTAGTGCGCATCCGGGAAATCGGGCATGCAGTGACCTACAGTACCATCGCAGGCGCACCAGTGCGGTCCCTCGATCGGCCCGTCCCATCCGGAACCGTTCCATGCCTTGAATATTTATCATTGAAAATTTCCTGGTATCAGCACATTCGTTTCTGCATCCCCGTCTTCGATTTGAACCTTTTTTCAAATGAATTTGATCACTAAAACCTTTTTAGTTCCTGCACTTTGCTATTGGTTGGATCAAGATAATCTCTGGGTATCAAGCGTTTCACATATGAAATCTTTTGACTGGCTTCTTTTCTACTATAATCTCTTCTCTGATTCATGCACTTTCACTTCCGATACTATACTGGTCACACTTCAATAGTACTAAAAAAATCCTTGATTGTATTCCTTAGATAGAGTAGTCAATTCGTGTAAAGGAGAATACAGTTGTCAATACCGTACTGACTGCATAGATTCAAATGATGACAGGGCATAAAAAACCCGGTATCATCAGCGTCATTCCCTTCGTAACTTCTAGCGAAGCGCTGTGGTCATCACTCACCCCAATGCAACTCTCTCCCGTCTTATCCATTGTTCGAGGGCACTCGCCGTTCCACATGCTGAAGCAGTCGAACTCACCACCATACCACTGCCTGGAATGCTTTGCATTAGCAAGGAAAAATCAGAACACGAATTTTCTAAAGTAAAAATCAGCACCCGAATTATTATCGCTTTTTCTCGTTTCAGAGTAGAGATAACGCTATTTGAGGAGACTAGATTCATTTAGTATGCACCACCTAAATGTTTCGAATGCTCTAATTTGTGACCTAGCATTCTATTATTTTGTGTTAGCAGGTGCCGGAGATTGTAAGAAAAGATCATATTAGGAGGAATGCGCCTACCATACGACTCCGCAGCAGTCGTTGGGTTCGGGGCACTCTTTCAGAGCGAGATCGCGGTGTCTCGAATGATGCCCGTAGACATTGTGGCCCGAGTAGCACTGGAGAGCCGTGGCTGCCAGGAAGAGAGCAGAGAGCAGCAAGAAAAGCCGCATCTGGAAACTATTTAACTTTTATCAAATTAAAATTAAAAGTGGTTCAGAAATGGGATATTATCAAT
Organism: Pristionchus entomophagus; assembly: GCA_036245825.1. Taxonomy (NCBI): domain Eukaryota; kingdom Metazoa; phylum Nematoda; class Chromadorea; order Rhabditida; family Neodiplogasteridae; genus Pristionchus; species Pristionchus entomophagus. The sequence goes on from BTSX01000006.1 coordinate 31,893,041, forward strand.
AGAAATCAGATGGAGTAGATAAAACATTTCCTAGAGAGTGGTGGAAATGAGAAAATGCCAATGAGGAAAATAGTTGAAAGGTGAACTAGGAAGTGAGAAAAAAGCGCGAAAAAGTAGAGAACAGATGGCAAACGAGTGGCCCAGATAATAACGTTCAGGTGTGATCGAAGCCATTTTCAGAAGCCAACGGGCGTCTCCGTCATGGACTACTTCTCCAACTCCCTCTACCATCCCGACTCTCAGTTCGTGCCCGCCCGACCCCGCATCTATCCCTCCAAGGAGTGGCTGAGGCTCGACGTGGTCTCGGAGAGGGACGAGGGCGAATATGAGGTGTGGGAGGAGCCCCGATGTGTTGCGCTAACTATTCTGGCATTTTCGCACGCTAAATAGGGCGCGAAACCGAACAAAGTAGTGGCTTTTTCAGCAGTGGCAAGGGAGGAAATGATACATAATGGCCCCGTGGTTTCAGTGCATCGTTAAGCGGTGAATAGACAAACCACTTCTTAGAGTGTGAAAGCGATCAGTATGTATTGAGTGTTGAAAACAACGACATTCCAATGGAGGAAATGGGGGGGGGGGGGTGAACAAAGTAGTTGATTTTGTGAGTTGGCAAGGAAGGAAATGAATGACCGTGGTTTCAGTGCATCGTTAAGCGGGGCAAACAGAAGGTGACCAGGGCCCTGACTCTGCACGTGGAAACTGTGGCTATCGAGATCGAGCCCATATCGGTGAGTGGGCGGTGTCAGCAGGGATTCTACAAGATAGATGGTTTTGGAATGGACTTGATTCATTCGGTAAACGCCAAGAAGCGGCTGGACTCGACATAGAGGGGACAGAATGATTGTGGAATGGGCCGAAATCTGGAAGCTGTGGACCCAGGGGGATTAAGGGAGCGTCAATTCAGGCCGGCCCTCACTACATCTCACTCTCGTGGAACCAGACGCTGGCCATTCAAGCGGTCGACAGAGTCGCGCTGAGGTGAGAGCAGGGAATGCCTGAGGGCACACCTCTTCAGGAGTGACCCTTGTCTTGGACCGATTCAAAACCTCGAAAGTAAAGAGAAGAGACTAGTGAGGCCAAATCGGAACCTATTTTCCTTATTTTGCGTGTGCTCTCTGCAGACAAACGAAAGAGCAGACGAATAGAATAAAGTCGGGTTCCGAATTGTCAACTATAAATTAGACCACGCAGTTCAAGCACTAGTCTGATATAGACTGTAGATGGAAAGACTCATTCATGAGAAAGAAATGCGGATTCAGAAGGCAGTTTTAGCCTGTGGCACCTTACGCTCCTTTCCTTGCGACAGTTGAGAGAAGATCGATTTTTCTAGAGATATCCATAAATGATATATCATTTATGGATATCTCTAGAAAAAAAAAAAAAAAAAAAAACATTTCCTCTATATATAGAGGAAATGTTTTTTTTTTCAGATTGAGAATTATCGACGCAAAATCGAACGAGAGACTGATCCAACTATCGCTGCACAATCCCTGGACGACCTACAATGTGATGCGACTTCGACCGAATATGGTAATGTTTCCTTCCTTTCACCGTTCATGAATGCCTTCCCTTGAGACCCCTCCGTTTATCGCATCTACGCCATTACGTACCTTACAATTTGACATATTCTCCCAACATACGCAAAAATATGTTTTGAAAAACAAGAGGAAACTTGTAACTGTCAACTACACAAGCGCTCTTTACTCTCGCGTAGTGAGAAAAACCATCGCTTCTCATCATTGCTCCCTCCCCGCCACAGAATAGAGTGTCCCTCTCTCACGAGCCATTTCGTGTGGAGAGATGGCCGAGCGGTCCAAGGCGCTGGTTTAAGGCACCAGTCTCTTCGGAGGCGTGGGTTCGAATCCCACTCTCTTCAGAACTTTTTGCAATATTTTTCGCTATCGATAATACATTTCAGAACTACACGATCTGCTTGGAATACTCGCTGGCTGAGGCGTTGGACAAACCGCTGCTCAGTTCTTGCATTCAGGCATCCACTCAGCAGGTTTACTGAAAGATCGAGAGCGATATCTGATTGTCTTGTCTCAGATCCACTCGCTCTTTTCCTCCGTCGATACGTCGGTCATTCTGGTCTTTCTCGGCATCATCGCCCTATTCATCGGCTTCAATCTCCTCCGATTCACTTGGAATTACCTCCACATCTGGCAACAGACCAAGAAACGGTCAGTTGCTAGCCTAGCAGTTAGTGATGGTAAATCGGCTCCCGACTCTCCTCAGTTCGCGTACTCTCTCGTTTCTCAGACCACCGAGAGAGCGTGCGAATTGAAGAGAGTTGTTTTCGATTTGACATCACTGCTAGCAATTAGTAGTGGACTCTCCGGATGTTGTGGCCTCCACGTTTCTCTGACGTTGCGAAATTAGGCGAGCTTGAATGTCAATCCAGCCGTAGTCGACGACATTACAATGACGCGTTGATTGGGCGTTGGATGATTAGGAGGTGTGAATTTATGACGACGTTTTCTGATTTAGATTACGTGAGAGTATGACAGGCTTGCGCAAGTTTCGGAAATGATTCTTATGGCTTGAGTCATTGATTAATTTTATAAGTTCGAGGTAACAGACAACAGGGCGGGTTCCCCTTTTGAGATACAATCTACAATTTGTTTCCTTTTCGGTGAAAATGAGTGATACATGGGTGTTTCTCGCCAAACAAAACTGCTGATCGAGAATGAGTGAATTGTGGTGAAGCTTGTAAACTGAACATTACAAGTGATTGCAATGTAGTTCAATCATTCTCAAATGAGAGAAACTTAGCACGCGTCTACTAAGTAGTAGGGATGGCGAAATAATTCCTCGCTATCATTTCCCTCGTCCCAAGTACTTGGATTGGATGGGAGAAGTACTTGAATTTTTCTGCGAGGAATTCAGAATTGATTTAGAATTCCTTGCAAGCATACTGTATTTGGATGCAGAAAGGTGGTCATTTCACCCATTCAGATCTCGAATGGCCGCATCCCTTTCCGGCCAGAGTATCGTCTCCCATTCCTCCACAATCAACGGAGTCACCTATGAAAATGAGCAGGTACTGCTGATTCAGCGTCTAACCAGTTTGAAGGAAGGCGAAAGTGAAACTGATTCATCTCCCCTTTCCTCCTCTGCCTATTCCAGTTGGCACTCCGTCGTGTCGACTCGACGTCAGAAACGAGCGCCTGCCTATTGGGAGGAGGAGCGACGGGAACCAGTGATGTTCGCGTCTGAATGATCTCACCTCCTCCCCCTCATTCATTCCCTTTTCCCCTCCCTCCCCCCCCCCCCTCCCCTCGCTCCCTATAATCTCTCCATATTTGACCACCGGGACATCCTGGGCACTGCACATAATCGCGGGTTAATTCAAATTCGGTATTCACAGTATCTCGATCTCTGACCCCTCCTATCTCGCTCACTTCCCATACTAGTCACTCGAAAAGTCCATCAAACGGATCGTATCTCCTCATTTTACTGTCACATCGATAACTGAGACACCATGCTTTGCGGGGCGGCAATCAGTTCATTCCAACTCATTCCGATCCGGACTGAGCGGTTTGTTGAACAGTCGATACTGCTATCAGTGGCCGTGCAATCCCCCCCCCCTTCTCCTTGCCCAGTAGTTGTCACACCACTCTCAGTTTCTCCTCTGTCGGGTATCCATCTTCTTGCCGAAACGCCTCGATTCAATTGTACATTCATTGATGATAAATCGGAAAACGCCTTTATTCTATCCGACCTTTGCCTTTCTCTGCCTATCCTTTCATTTGTTTCTTGCCACGAGAGGAGGGGCAGTATCAACAATGGGAATCCATCTCCATCCTTCTCTTCCTCCCCTTTCTCTCTTCTCTTCTTCATGCACATCTAACGCTTTATCGCTTCCGAGATCGTTAAATTATTATGAATCCCATAATTCTGTCACTTGTTATTGCGGAGAACAAAGAAACCTGACGCCCTAAGGGTGTCGGTGTTGCTATCTTTATCCCTGTCTATTCAATTCCTGATTAGAAGGATGGGCGCTCATTGTCTCGTGGTCATTCCGATGGCACTTCAGTATATATAAGACGCGGGGATAATCTGCTCCTTCCGGTCTGTTCCCCCTTCTCCCCTTCCCTTCCTTCCTTCCCCCCTCCCAATTCGCTTTGTGTTCGTGTTGCCCGGCGCCAAACCTCGTATGGCGCTCTTGTACTTTTCTCATCGAGAAAATTCCTTCTTGCAGAGTTTTCGAAAGAGAGAGCGATATGCACACGATGAGGCGGCTTTCGCTCCATCATCACACGACGATCGCCAATAGGAAGCGGCGACTGTCCTCCCTCAAGGGCGCTCAGCAGACGACGAACCTGCTAGCCGAGACGCAATTATTCAACTGCAAGGTACGACGATCAAACAACAATCGCATTAGAAACACGCTAGATTAGTCGTATTGTTGGCGAGTTAGTGCGTCGCTTATCGATTGATCGATCTAGAAGAAACAGCGAGAGGGGTGTTTCCCTCATTTCGCGGTATCATTTTGTCAGATGCTTCGCGGAGATAAGGGAGAGCATGGCCTGACGTGGTTGCAATCAAAAGAGCAAATGAGCTCCAAGCTACAATCACGCGTACTGGTAGCAGCCGTACTTACCGTATTACAAATTTACAAAAAGTTGTTCCGGGGAATAAACTGTTCCGGTAATGACGAATTTACAAATTATTTGTTTACGCTATCCGTTAATTATATTTCCTTAGTGCGCTGTCCGTGGGACCTCTTTAGAACCAATTTAACAAAAGAATAAATAGAGAAAATATATTCAAATATGCGAAAAGGCGATTCCAGTACGCAAAACCGGAGAATAGTTAAGCGTGAAACGTGCGCAGTCTCATCCTTTGGTCACTATTATAATCGTATCATTATAAAAATGTAATATTCCATCATCATAGCTCGCTCGATTACTGTTTTATAGTCACACAAATTAGCGTATGTAAAAAATCTGGAAAAAAAATCTGTGAAAAGTGTCATCCTCTCCTGATTTCCATCACGCCACACCTACTGTAGGCGTAGTTCCGCGTTCCCTTTCCTGACTTCCAATTTGCGATCGCCACAGCTGACTAACCGATTGCGAAAGGGAAAAATAGCTGGAGGAGAAAGAAATTATTCATCCTTATGTTTTCTCAGGCGGGAATTGCGTATATCGCCTCACTACTCGGTGTGGTCATCTACTCGATGGCCAAGTGATCTACCCACCTACCGTATCCCATCATCTTAGCCCGCTAGAATACTGTATACTAGTCACCACCACACGTGTCATCCTCTCCCGGTTGCCATCCCATCGATACTCAGTGCCCCATTCTTGCGCCTTTACTCGACCGATCGACCGACTTTCCGATAAAGTGACCGTTCCTCGCTGCCTAATCCCCGGTCTTGGGACAAACAGCGGATCAGAGAAGAGCGTATCAGCTGTTGGGAAGGGAGGGAGGGAGGGAGGGGGGAGGGGGGAGGGTGGAGGGAGGGAAGGAGGGGGGGGGGGAGACAGTTGTCGAGAACTCGGAGCGGAGAAGAAGAGCGGGCCAGCTGACTGAGGAATCTTCTCTTCTTCTCGCAGTATCTATCTGTTTACTCTTAGGTTATCCTCGAGGAATCGAGGACACCCACTTCTGTTCGATTCATCATTGCCTCAGTTCCTCTCGGCAGTCACGTATAGGGCTGTCAGTGTGAAGAAACGTACAATCGCGTCCTCTAGGAGGTGTTTTGTCTATTCCCTCCGTTTACTTTAGGCAGTGTTCCTTATCTTCTTTTATCCCAAACCTTGTTGCATTGTAATTCTACGTTTCTTCTTCTTTCCTCACTTTTTTCAAACCGTCTTTCATCATAACTCTTTGTTTCGCTCAATCTTTCAGACACTAGAGCAACGGCAAAGTGAAGTAACTGATGAGACGGGTTCCCCACTCTGCAAGTCACGTACGCTAATTTGCGTGCTGTGCTAGTTTTGGTTCGCGCAAGGGTGAATGACGCGCGACTGGTCGTTCTCTGTGCACTGCCTGTTGATCGGAGGAGGGGACAGTGAGAGACAGAGAGGGTGAAACACAACCACTCCTTCCTCCCTTTTCATCTCCTCCTCTCTTGGTGTTCTCATCACTCCCTCTTACCTACTCGCTCCAAACATTTGTTCTTTCATCTTTCATCTCGTCGCCCGTTTCGTCGAGACGAAACGTGAGTGGCATTGACACCGTGTCTTCCCCCGCTCTCTCCTTCTCTCGCTCCACTTCCTCCCATATGCTCAGCTTCTTGCCCGTGATTGATCGGGTTTCAGGTGGGCAGGAGGGATGACTGATCGGAAATCTTCTTTGTTCGGAAAATGACTCAGACAAAGAGCTTTCCGGATCGATATCCTTTTCTCATATTTTTTCGTTTTTTTCACTTAACGGTCACTCGTCAGATCATGGGGAACAGGTTGAACCATTCACTGATCTGTCGCCTCTACTCCATTTGGTCTCTCCCCTTTCTATCGCCCCTACCCCCCCCTCCCACTCAACACAGTATCTATCACTCACCATACACTGCTCATCGATTGATAGATAGGCTCATTCTCTTATTCTCATTCACTCTACTCATATTCTATTTCTTCTCATTATTTGTTCTCCTCGCTCCCCTCTTCTTCTTGCTCCCACCGATTCTTGTGTGTCTTCTTTTCCTAATCTTCTCCCCCCTCTGCTACATGCAACTTCCCTCTGCTCGTCAAATGCAACGCAACGCGGATTAGCGATGCATAAATTTCTGGATTTCTCTCCAGCCACTTCTCTTTCCCAGCCCATCACCTTTTCCACTACTGTTTTTCCATCAGAACCAGTGCGAAAGGAGGAGAGTAGACATCACGCAATCGATCTTTCACCTTTCCGTGCTGGCCCATCAATATTAATGTGTGCGCTGTGTTCGGGGACGAATCGTTTCGCTCGCCTTTCACCATCCGGTCGTACACGAATAGCGCGTGGTTTGATGCTTTATCGATTGATCCATTCCAAATATTTTATCAATCAATTCCAAATTCAGGATGTCATTGCTTCCTCTGACTGTCTTTGACTGTATTCGGCGGGCGTGCCGATACAACCTGCTGGATGCCTATTCGCCGGCCGACATGGAGTGCCGGCTCGCAGAAAGGATACTCGCCCACGCCTCCCTGGCTGATCTACTACGGTAAGCCACTGCCCCCTGCTGCTACTGACACAAATACCACCCGCGCGGCGTTATTTATAGCCAGCCGAAACCAGACCAGAGGTGCTTCTAGCGGTAGATCATTGATCACGAATGCAGTAAATTATCGGTGTAATCATCACGAGTTTACTTTCAAAGATGCAACGAGCAAAAACAATGAAGTTTTTGTAGGTGGCGAACAGTGTCGGCGACATTTCGAAAATCAGCCACCAAAAGGATCTCCAGCTACAGTAAGATGCACATCCGCGTCTACGACGGATTGACGGAACTTCGGGCAAAGTCCAAATGTGAGTTACAGATCCATTCCAAGCGAACTTTGATCGTTCTCTGCAGTTTCTTTCCCCTTTATCGTGTCCCATGTGTAGCCCCCACAATCACTTCGCCTCATTCCTTTCTTTCTCTAGCGGCTCTCTCCTAATCGGCTGATCTCTCCTCTCGACCCTCTTCATATACCCCTCTGACAAGTGTACTTTGGGTGTGTGAGGGAGGGGGGAAGAGGGGGAAAGATGAGGGACGCGACTGCTATAAGCATATTGAGTGTCGAGAGTGATGGGGAGAGGGATCACCTTACCTGATGGGAGCGAGAGTGCCTCGCATATGAGTCCTTCCGCGTCTAAGAATAGAAAGGAGCGAGATGAGTGCACTAGTGATGACAAATCGGCATCCGACTCTCCTCAATTCGCACGCTCTCTCGTTTCTGCTGATCGGCGAGAGAGTGTGCGGAATGAGGAGTCTTTTCCGATTTATCCTCCCTACAGTACTCTCAAGGACTGAAATCGTAGGTTCTTTGAGCACAAACAGGGCTGGATGAGTGATATGAACAACTGTCTGAACTCAATGAGCGATCAATATGTACAGATCTCTTCTGATTTATTGAGTGAAGATTGATTCAATCCTTGATTTAGCATGCTACACACCAACTGATTTTAAAAAAAAATTTATTCCTTACGCATTTGTTAGCGCTAATGATAATGTGACTTAATCCAGTTCTAAAATGACCAGTTCTAAAACGGCGGTTCTAAAATGATACATCCTCCAATCTGAGACGTTTTCAGGCAAATCCGAGTGGCCCTGCTCGGCGAACGTTCTCCTGTGCGAAATGGACACGGAAAGCGTGGGGATCTGCATCGATTCGAAGATGAATTGGAAGGATGCCAAGGTGTGTGATCACTTGTCAGATGACGTCAATGACGGGAGCCGGGTGTTTCTCATCAATCGCCCTGATGTTGGGGGTTGATTGACGGCATTGTGGTCGATTGAATCGGGATTGTACCCTTGTAGAACTGCCCATAACTCTACAGAACGACGCCGAAAATAATTGTGCTCTGATCAAATCATCACAAATTAGTCCGTAGATGCACCCATCGATCGATTGAGCAATGTCATTTCCATTGCAAGATGTTCGATCAATTCCAAATCCATTCCAAATTATTCGATCAATTCCAAATCCATTCCAGGCGATGATCTCCCTAATCGCCATTTTCCGTCACTCAGCCGAGCAAGTGTACATGGATTCTCCCGTGGTCGATCTCCTCCTCAAACATGTTGGTTCCTGCCTTTTCTCCCCCTTTTTTCCGCAGTCACGAGGCTTGCTTGCTTGCATTGCAAAATCCGAGAACAATAGGCCTCCCTTATCGCTCTCCTTTCTTGCCTTGCTCGAAAACAGCGCGATATATCTCATGTTATCGTCGACCCCCCTGCACTCAGCACATTTATTCTTTGCGTTCAATCAGATGCCGGCTCGAACCGAGAGCTGACATTTGAGCTTATTGAATCGCCTCGGGCACCCTTTTGACTTCCTCTTATTATCCGGAGATCGAAGACTAGACTAATCTGGTGCGACTAGAATGAAAGTTGATATGATTGGGCCAATCATTCGGAGAACGCTCTAGAAAGAGAGAGGAAAGGGCAGAAATTGGTGAACCGCTGAAGAAAACACGGCTGTTGACTTGGAGAGAATTCAGTGGTGGAGCAAACACCTTGTAAACAGGGGGTGAAGGGGGTGATGATGATGATCTGGTGATGATGCTGATCGGTGATCAAAATACTTGTCGATTTCGAAACTTTGTCCGAGCTACGGTGAATCTGAACTGAATCTTGGACTGGATTTGAACCATCCAAATTGCAGATGAACAGCTCCAAGGTGCACTCGCTGCTGCAGCTTCTGACGCAGAAGCGTCGCGAGTCCTCCTCCTTCCTGCCCACTCCGATCTCCTACTTCCTTCCCCTGGACGACTCCCACAGCGGACTCGTCCTGCCCAACAAGACCGCCGTCGACGCCGGCCCCTTTTTCCCGAGGCTGCGCAAGTTCACCGTGACGGCAGACGTGAGTTACCATAACCTACAGTATCCCCAGTTGCTACCGTAATCTAGCTGGAGGGGCTACCGTAATCCGAGCGCTACAGTAATCCATGATTCGTTGCAGAAGTCGCAGCTGACGCACCTCTCGCGGATCATTTCCTACTGTGTGGCGGTCGAGTCAGTGTTCGAGAAGGAAGACGTGGACCTTGTTTGCTTGCAGGCAAGTTATTCCCTCTACCCCTATTATTGTGATTAGCGACCTTCGACCTCCCCCTCCCCCTCCCCCTTCTAGTCCTTTGAACTCGACACGAAGCGTGGTCAGAGACGAGCTAGTCAACCGGTTTCCGTACCGAGATGAGAGATCAAACGACTCTTCTCTTTTTTCTCCATTTGCAAAGAGGTAGTAATCAACCCACGTGATAACAGTGAACGAGAGAAACCTGACACTTTTCATCGATTGCCTGCCTATTTTCGGCAGGTTCGGGAGCGAACGATAAGAATCCGGAAATAGTAGGGGGCAATGACGCATAATAGCGCCAGTGTACTCCAGGGACGGGGGTACCTTGTCTGGACTAAGCGCCTTACTCATTCAAACTGTACGAGGGAGAAAAAAACAAGGATTAGGGTGATTACAACGGTGACGTCATCTGCTCTAATCACATTCCATACTGATTATCGATGGCTATCATGGTTTCCAATCATAGCTTATACCGTGGTTATTCACATAGAATTCTTTAGACTCAATGCAGCTGAATTTGCCACTCTCAGAGATTGCAATAATAATAATAATACAATTCCAGGTGGTCCTGGGCGAATCGTGGTGTCGCTCCAAGCAGCGTCTTTTCCGCCATGTTTCCTCCTTCAAGCACTGGCTGGATGCCTCCTCGCTCGGTGTCAAATACGTCCAGCAATTTGAGACGGTGCCCAACTCGAAGCCCAAGCGTGCCCATAGGACGATGTAGACTTCCTCGGTCGCTTATCTCGTCTCTATGAGACGAGGTTGCTGTAGACCCCAATTAGTTGATAGTTTGTTCAGTCGATGAGCGTTGTTCATTCTCCCTACTCTCGACTTGTTTTTCGTCGTCGTTGCTCCCTCCTTTCCAATACGTGTATTCCGCAGGTTCAATGTGCTATCCGAGGTACTCCCCCCACTCTGACACTAGTTCATAGTCTCTCTAATATCATCACGAGTTACGTCTCTCAGAGATCGATCATCGACTACGGTAGCTATGATCAATCGATAGTTGTGTAGACCCCTTTCCCTCTTCTCTCACTGTCTTGTGAATGAACCTGTACGCCAACACACACACGCGAGTTTTTATAAAGCTGCTGCTAATCAACATGGCCGAATTGTAAACATAATTATCTCACACCGAACACGTACGATTTACAGTGTTGTACATTATTTCTACAACCTCGTTTTGAGGATTTCGAGTCGGAAGGAGGAAAGATGATTCCGGGGCTTAGAGAGGAAACCGGTAAGAAAGGAGAGGAAGTAACTGAATAAGGCAAACGAGAGGACGAATCTCGTGTATGAGGAATCGGAATAGAGTGGCAAACAATGACAACAAGTCTAGAATGGACACGATGGTATACTCTAATGAGTTGTTTTGATAAGTGATTTGGGATCTGAAAGTGGGGTACAGTATCTACGGGGTAGGGATGCCGTTTTGGTTTTGGGTCTCTGCATTTCATACACTCTCTCGCTGGTCAGACAGACGAGACAGTGTGCAGAGTGAAGATAACCGATAGCCGAAACGACAACACTACTAGGGGGCCTAACTAAACACGACGTCATTCGTTGTTGCTGAGCAGATTCGGTGATTCTCGTACTCGATGTTGGCGAAGATTCGTTGGGGTTGGATGCGGGAGGAGGGCGAGGGCACCGGCGCATTCCAGTACAACACGTAGCTCTTCCTGGAATAATTAAAGAAATGAGAATTATGATATTCACGAATTATGTTATTTCCGCTATGAAATGGCCAAAATAATCAGATGCGGACATATAACCTCTTTTCCATGCTAAAATTGAGCATCCTTGCAATATTCTTAGAATGTAATATTCTTCGTCAAATGTAATATTATCTTGTCCCACAATCATTCTTTTATCTCCACTTCATAAAGATTCAGCGATTAGTGCTAAAACGAGCATAAAGTGCGTTCGAAATGTCAGACGTGACGATAAAATCGGTTGAGAGCATCGAAAATTGACGTCAACACTCAAAAGCAAATGTCAGTTGTCCTCGTATCTGTCCTAGTAAAGAAGTAAGAACAAGCGGAAAAAAACATCTGCTAATCCATTTTGGAAGTTATCATACCTTCAGCTAATAAATAAATGCTATATTCCGTTATTACAAATAAAAACAAAAGGTTTCTCGCGGTACTAGGTCTAATGATAGACAACCGTTATGTAAGCGACGGTATTGCAAAATAGTTTCCATACAGAAGGTTCTCATCCGAAAGATCAAAGATCAAGTGCCTATATCTCCTCACCTCAATGGCGTCTGATTCTTCTGGAGTAGTCCGTTCTGTCCCTGGAAGTCTCCTGCGATGATCTCCCCAAGAAAGTGAGAGGCCGCGCCCGGAAGACGGACGCCTGTGCGGAACATCGCATCCACCGTTCTGAAAGAGAGTTTAAAGATCAACAATAACTGAAATTTGATCTTTGGTCTGAACGGATTAGAAATTTGATCTTTGGTATCAACGAACTTGAGAAGAAATATCAACTGTTAGAGATCAAAGATCAACTATTCACCTCTCAATATCGCTCTCCTTCATGATTTCCCTCACGAGTCGACGAATTTCGTCCTCTTCCTTCTTCTTCCTTAGGAACTGGAAAAATCAGTAACGTTTGTTTAATTTAATTTCGGATGAATATCCCCTTTGATCTCATCGTGCGCAGAACCGAGAACAGAGGCGCTCTCTGGTCCGAGAGTCGTCTCCAATACGGCTTCCCTTGCAACCTTTCGCATCTGTTCATAGCGAGACTTCTAGCCCAAAGAATATCGAGATGTGCCAATACAGAGGCTTCGCTTGCAACCTTTCGTCTCTTTCTGCACAAAGAGCACTAAGATCGTCGACCCCTTCTCGTGTCTTTTTTCTTAGATCGAAGATCAATCTTTCAGAAATATTTCAATATATTTTTGTTTCAGAGATAAGAGATCAAAGATCAATCCTATCACCTGCTGCCTCCAGAATGTCTTCCACAGATGGCCATGGAAGTGTGCCAGTCGCTCGTACTTCCTGATGTGATGCAGCGCCTGCAGCAAAATGTCACGTTTTCTTCTCTTTTTGCTTCCGACTTTTTCTGTTAGTCTCTCGTGTCGGGTTCACCTGAGGAGATCAAACCCGACTCGTTCGCCACTCGCGCCCGATAATGACTATAATCACTAGTGTAACTTGATCGGTTTCGAATATTTTCCAATCCAATTTCTAAACTAGTGCTGCGATTTCGAAAAAAAAAACCGAACTGTGTGTGGGAAATCGTCCGCCTGAATTCGTCTAGAATCTACACTTTCTTCTTTTACCTTATAGTAAGACTGCTTGGCTGGCTGGCCGGCATCTCGAGTGGCTCGAGAGATGAGCGAGCACATCGTAGCCCCCTCGCCCTCCAGAATCACTTGGCCATCTGGAAATGATCAAAGATCAACTAAACGAATCACAATCGCCATTTTGCCAAACGCCTTGTTCAAAATCGAGACGAGTGCATTTCCGTGCAGTCTCATTATCCGGAAGTGGTCAACAACAGGAAGATTCGCACGTATCGAGACCGACTCCTCTCGATTCGATGGCCGGTCCGAGCAACGAGAGAGTACGCGAATAGAGGAGAGTGGTGTCGATTCGAGCATCACTAGTTAACACTAGGGCTGTCGTTTCGTTTTTTTGCTCTCTACATTTCGCACAATCTCTCGCCGGTCAGACCGATGAGATAGTGTGCAGAATCGAGAGAGTCGAAAACCGAAACGACATCACTAGTTCACACTTTCGCGATGCAGTGGAATTGGCGTGCGAGAACAAGACCTCACGAGAATCGCTAACAAAGACTGACGTGATGTGTTCACCACAGATGAGAAAAACAAGGACGTCCTCGTGGACTTGCGATCCCCCTCCCTCGCACCCAATTAGGCATTTTTCAGGAGTAGAGATGACAAAGATGACAAAGATGACTATCCTAATATCTCACGCTTTCTCGTCGGTCAGAGCAGTGATATAGCACGCGAAATGTGGACAGGGAATAGAAAGGACCTTCGTTGATGAGCTGGAGGGTCGTCTGATGGAAGAGAATGGGCAGAATCCAGTCGGCGACTTGCGCTACCGTAGCGTGTTCGAACACCGAGAGGATCTAAAAAGTCAGTCATTGATTTCTTGAGGTTACCATAATCCGAGCATTTAGTTCAGGGATAATCAGCATCTTACTGATGAGAATTCACGCTTTGAAACAGCATACAACCTAGCCTAGCTGACGAAACGTTTCGCGTCACGATCCCCTCTAATGATGGCAAATCGGCAACGACTCTTCTCATTTCACGTTATCTCTCGCCGGTCAGAGACACGAGAGAGCAGGCGGATTGAGGATAGTCGTTTCCGTTTTGGCATCACTAATCCTCTACCATTCAATCAACCAGCTTTTTGAGAGCCCGATTCAAGAAAGTTGGCTAATGAGGGCAGGCTTGGCTACGTAAGGTGCACAGAAGCTACTAGACTGCAGGTATAAAATATTATCACAGATGAAATACATACATCAGAACAAGGCCTCTGTACAACGCCGAGTGCTCTTAGTGCTAAAGCTTATGCCAATCTTTGAGCTGCTCAGCATAAATTAGTCAAGGCTCCCCCCTTGTCCTAAATGTATTTCACCTGTGGATATTTGAGCGAAAAGTCACTAACAGGAAGGAAAAATGTAATTAACGTCATTGCTTGCGTTCACTAATGTGGTGTTAATCAGCGAAAAGATCGGAACGATTAAAAAATCTGTTTAAAAATGCAAAGATTCGATCTTTGATTTGAATGCGCGCATATGCCTATCTCAGCTCCCAACGAAAGTACATACAATACTGAATGTCGAAAAGGGGTCAGAAACCTTTAATTTATAATCAGTAACAACCCTGGAAGCCGAACTGTTTTGTATCATAGCACCAGAAATTATCACATTGTATAATCCTGCTTTCATCATCTTTCATTCATCGGCGCTTACCCCCTCAGCCACTGTTGCCTCATTGAAGTGCGGTTGTTGGTGGATGGCGGGCAGTGGGGTGGCCTCCCTCCAGCACCTCTCCCACGCATTGTCCTTGATGCGCATGCGATCCGAGAGCTCGCCTGCGAAAACAATATTTAAAAAAATTATTTTTATAAATAAATATCCAAATTATCACGTTTCACTTTCCCGACGACAACGTCCACTTTTTTCCAGAATGTGTCAGAATGTTTCGATGTTCGGTCTCTGCGTTCCCCCTTGGCAAACTTGTAGCGTGTGGCGGGGACGGTGTGCTAACCGAATTTCCGGGCGGATAAGGGTATATGCGAAAGGTGAGAGAGTTCGACTGTTTCTGCGCCGCTATAACACGATCAGGAAGTGCGAACGAGATTATCAGCAAATGAAATCTCGGCGCTTTTTTCTTGGAATCGTGTTCTGATCTGATAAAGTACTAGGGTTGGCGAAACGATAGCAGCATTGCGGCGCCGAAAGGGCCGAAATGACAACCCCATGAAGTACCTGTTTCTTCATCGAAGTCCTTGGGCGAATGCCATCGAATGAAGTCGATCAGGTCGCAACCAGGGTTCGCGGCCTGAAATTAGATAATTTAGGAGACGTTCCACGGTATTTTGCACATACCCCACGGATCACTTTTCTGCAACCTATGCCAATAAGTTCACGGTGAAGTCCCCATACCTAGACCACCCTCCGTGAAATGCTGTGCGTGTCCCAAAAAAAGTCCGAAATTTCATCCCAGAAAAAGTACGTTCTTATAGGTGTTTCAGGCGTATTTTTCGATAAAAATAACGAAAAACATAGTTTGGAAGCGAAAAGACATCGATAAAATGTCGAAAACGGCAAATTTCGTCATTTTTCGATCATTGTCATATTTTCCCACCGCAATGAGAAAATTTTTATTTCATATTCGAATTCTAGGTGTGAAACTACCTACTATGTTAAATTTTCACGCTTTTTCATCCGTGCGCTCGGATTCTACAGCTTCCCGCCCGAGGCTCTCTCGGAAGCTTGCTGGAGAACGATGACGAGACGTTTCGATATTTCAATGCGATATAGTCACTTTTTCGTCAGATTTGTATCCCATTTATCGGTATTAATCGTTTTGATTGATGTTTTGGGGTTGTTACATCGATAAAACATGAAAAAGGTGAAAAGTCAAAAAATCACTTTTTGAAAATCTCAAAATTTCAAAAATTCATAAGTCATGAATCTGAGTATCAGATGGTGAATTTTCTACGGAAAATCACTTGTATATGAGTTATGAACAATATCTGAGAGTTATAGCCGATTTGCGAATATTTTTTGAAATTGTCATTTTTGGATGGACAAATTATCGAGAAATTTTTCGACCAAAACTTTTTCTTTAGAAACCGGCCCAAAAGCTCCGAGCGCACGGATGAAAAAGCGTGAAAATTTAACATAGTAGGTAGTTTCACACCTAGAATCCGAATATGAAATAAAAATTTTCTCATGGCGGTGGGAAAATATGACAATGATCGAAAAATGACGAAATTCGCCGTTTTCGACATTTTATCGATGTCTTTTCGCTTCCAAACTATGTTTTCCCTGAAACACCTATAAGAACGTACCTGAAACACCTATAAGAACGTACTTTTTTCTAGGATGAAATTTCGGACTTTTTTGGGACACGCACAGCATTTTACGGAGGGTGAACCCCAACATCTCATATTGGGCCAGCTATCAGCTCTAGGTATGGGGACTTCACCCTGAACTTATTGGCATGGGTTGTGAAAAAGTCCTCCGTCGACCCCTCCCAATAGCTTCACTATACCGTGGAACGTCTCTTGGACAGAAAGAGGTGCATATGTGTGTCGAACCAATACCACTCTATTGTCTTTCTAGACCGCAACACCCACTATTGGACCCATGGAAGTATTTTAGAAAGGTATCAGGTACTGTTTTAGCATCACTAATAAACAACACTGAGAAGCACAGGGTCACAGATGGAGGATATGGTTAGTTAAGAACTGAGTCCACTCAACAACAGAAGCGCGTAGTTCAGCTACGTCCGTGAGAATCGTCACAAATATCGCTTATTTGTCCACAATAACAGATGCCCTTGGGACCGGATAATCATACATGTGGTCGTTTGAGTGTGAATATCACAGTTACATTACTTGCATAAATAACTCGCGGGCCGTGGTGGCTACTCGCAAAGGAACTAATCCAATGGACTGCTTCTTTCACATCGGGTACTGTATGATGACCAGACGTCTACCGTACCTAATCCAATTACCCGGTCTCGCAACGGTTCAGAGCCCAGTGATCTTCTCCTCTGCGGGTCTTCTTCCTCGAACCAAACAGGACTAATACCCTTGACATTTGAGCTAGCTCAGTCATCAGGGAAGCGGATTAATAAAGAGAAGGACGTGCAGCCTCGATGGCAACCTGATCACTTCCTTGAATCCTCTCAACGAGACGACGACAACAAATCTCTGCCCTTCCTCTAACTGGGTCTTGATTATAGCGAGAATCAGCGTATGATCCCTACGACCGCAGCCTTTCGTGACATTGGGAGAGATGTTGCACATGCCATCTCTTTCTTCCTATTCTGCGTATACTGATATTCTCAAACTCTCCCATTGAAAAAATTGGTACCTTCTGGGAAGGTCGCAACATTATGGGTGTACTTTACTCGGTAGATGCTCTCTCTCTCTCCCCTCCATTATCCCTCCTCTCCCTCCGCCTCTGCCCGCTTTTCCTCGTGCCCCAAGGCGGGGTTTGCCCTGAGGCCTTCGCTTTTTCACTTGGGGGGCGGAGCCTAGCTTCGGGCTAAGGAATGTTCGCAACAAGCTCACATTCAGTCTTCCTTTGCGCTTGAGACCCCGATCACCGCTCTCCCGAGTGAACTTCCCTTCACCTACGCTGAACTTCTCCCATAAGGTACGGTAACTTCCTTATTCTTGAGTCTCATACAGTATTGCTGCCGTATCCCTATAGCTACAGTAACCATGTATCTACCGTACCCGTTCCAGATATGTTCCACATCCCCATCTACTGTGAGGAGGTCGAGGACTGCCCGGGCATGTACCGATTCTCCGGACTCCGAGGGAAGCGATTAGACGAAGCCTCCACGAAGAGGAAGAACTGAGTCCAAGTCAAGTCCAAGTCGATCATCAGTACCAACCCGACAAGCTTCTCTCCTTCCCTCTTGATCTCGCCAGTTCATCACGCTCCCGACTCTTTCCCTTTTTTGTTTTCACAGTTCATATCGTCTTCGCAATCCTAGTGGGCAGATATCTTTCGCGACAATAAATGCGTATTCGTTGACCGTGTACCGAAAGGGACACTTCTGTTATACATAACTGTGTAAAAAGCCTATAAACGTATGTGTACAGTAATGCTTCTGTTATCGGGGAACAGGGGGATCGGGCCGACTCGACAGTATAATTCCGTTAAAATACCGTTTTATGTTGATGCAACAAGTGATTTTTGGTGCCGATCTGCCAACTCTTCTCGGGTCCTACCATAGCTCACGGGTATATTCATTGCTCTAGTGTGTTCCACTGAACTCGATCCTTCTCGAGACAAGCTCAACTTCTCTGGATACCTCCCCTTCCTCTTGATCCACCTCCCCTCTCCTGTTTTCCATTCACTGTTTTGACTCGTGAGCATCAGTGGCTAATTCCGTATATCGTCGTCGCCATTCGACGTCACAATGGCCACGAGGGAATCCCGGCGGCAGCGATTCTCTCTGTTTCCATTCATCTTCTGCTCTGCCCTTCCGATTAGGCTTGCTCTTTCAGCTGAGATCTCTCTTTTTCTGCTCCCAGAACGCAACATCCGCCACGCGCGCGCCGAGAAAGGACGATTCTCCCGTTTTCGACGACGCAGTTGAGTGGAAAGAGGAGCGAAAGTGGAGCAAAGACTGAACACGTGTCTGCAACAATCCCCCTGCGCAACTTCCGCCCGTCGGAAATAGTCGCTTGTCTGGAGGGAGAGAAAACAGAGGGCGACGAGGCGTAGAATGCCCAGTGTCTCAGAGTTCAGCTATGATTCAGAAACGCCATTATCAGCTGTCTCTTTTCAGACTAATATTCCCCTCTCATCGTATATCATGGTGGATAAATAATTGAATTTAATTGAATTCCACTGCATTCTCTCCATCTGGTCAGCTAGCAACTTCTCCCAAGACAGGCGATTAAAATATCGTCTTGTTGTTGATGCAACAAGTAATTCTTGGTGGCGATCTATACCCTTGGGTGATGAGTAAAAGAACAGGAAGGACGGCGATGGGATCATTTCCTTCCAGGATGACACTGGTGATGCGGAATTGGAGCCTCCTCACTTTACTTTCTCCCTCGTATCTCTGACCGACGAGAAGTTGGCCAAACTAGGGACAGTCGTTTCCGATTGTCATCATATGACACCACCCAGGAAGGGTCATCGGCAGGAAATCGAGAGAGTGCTCCTGGTGTCGTCAGCGGCTACGAAACGACGATTCCCAGCAAGAAGCGCATATATTTTCCCGCAACCTTTATCCCTCCCACCACGCGACTACAAATGTTCGCTGCAGCGTCAGGCGCCTATTCGCGGACTCCCCGTTGCACAAAACAGCAGAAACCAATGGAAATCAGCCGAGGTGCACTCGGATCACGCATAATCCAAACGGCCCAGGCTGCAAACAGAATCAGTTCCTAAATAGATATACTAGTGAGTGTGGTCACAAAAACACCTACCAAAAATAATAAATGATCTCCGGAGCTCAGCACTCCCACGCACTAGAAAACGAGAAGGCCCTTTGTCTTTTTTCGAGATAGGTACAACCCGTTCTCTTCCTTTCAGGTCGTGGGCCTACTTTATGACCGCTTTTTTGGCACTGACTAACGCGATGTTTTGTAACAGTCAACCCGAGCAAAAGGGGGGGGGGGAGTAAGTTTAAAATAGACTCTCTGCCCAACTTGATACCACCTACCCTTCCTTCGCGCTCTTTAAAGTATTAGTGGGAAGGATATGAATATAAAATAATAAATATAATTTTAATTATTATTATATACACCTTGAACGCCTGCATGTCGCTCCTCAACAATCCCAGCTGTGCTTCCGTTCTCTCCGCTCCCTCCCTCAACGTCGAGAGATGCTCCGCGTGCGCTTGTACCATGTCCTCTGTCATCGGACACGGCATCTGGAAAATAAATCACTTATCGATCAGACGTCCCTCCGTTTTCTTTGCATTTTTGTATCATCTTGATTGCAAGCCCAGTCTCCGAAATAAGTAAGTGTGATTGGGTGACTACCGCATGTGCCCTTTTCCGGCTTCCGTATCCGATCACCAATCCCCCATCTGCAAGGGCACCATAATCCCTTGTCAGCTGGACTACCGTACTCCCTCCCTCGCATCCGTCCTTCAGCCCACGACAATGTGTGTGTGGACAATGATCTCGCGCCTCCTTTCCTAATCCCACCCATCAGCATCTTCTGTTTTTGTTCTACGAATGGCTCGCGCGCGCGTGTTTCGTCACAGTCGCGGCATCGGGACAGGAATAGCTGCGCCAAATTGGCGGGATCAAGAAACGCTGGACCCTCGCCTAATTCTAATTCCAGGTCCGGCTATGTGCAGGGGCGATCGTTACATAATTGTCTCGTTCGCCTACTGAACGGCTGGAGTGCAATTATGGTACTGAGGGGGAAGTTTGGACGTGTGAAAGAAGTCTCCCAACCCACGTAGACGCATTCAGGGGTGCATCGCGTTCATGGGGTTCTCGAGAGGGTTTTTTTCTCATTCATGCTGAAGACGTCATCTTCGATGCAGCGTTCCCCACCCACTCCTGAGCCGTCTCCGACCCATATCCCTTATTAATGACCCATATCTTGCTGTCTCTTGTTGCATGTTGATAGACGGGAGGCCCGTCGCGGCGTGTGTCCAACAATAGCCTCCAGCACCCACGTCAGCGTTCCTTTCTCTCTGCCTCGTTTCTTTGGCTGGAGGGAGAGGGGAGGAAACAATTGTGTGTGAGGGGCCACGGTCGCCATGAATATCGTGAATGGACAGGGAAGGAACGCGAGGCTAACGTCGTTCTCTGAGTTTAGGCCAGGGATGGCAAAACGAACTCTCCTTAATTCTCGCGCTCTCTCTTCACTCAGAGAATCGAGAGAGATCAAGCGAAATGATCAGTCGGCTTTCGGTTTGTCATCAATAGTTTCGCCACGCGCCCCGTAACCTTTCGAATTGGAGCCAGATACACCTCGAGGTTGCCCGAAAAATGGTTGTTTTGATCGCACCCAGACCCGTGACTTGCAAACGCTGAATAACAAGTACAATATATACCTACAGAGAAACGTCAAGTAGGGAATGCAAATCGGGACTGAACGCTCCTCATTTCACGTTTTCTCTCGCTTCTTCGAGCTGCGAGAGAGATCGCGAAATCGGGAGTCGTTTCTCACTTAGCATCAGAAACGTCAACGCGAACTCTATAGTTGCTTGTTGAGGCTCAAGTGGTGCTGAGAATCACGAAACTCTCTAGGCGCCATTGAGAATTGAGAGGAGATGTTGCCAGATTCTGAGGAAAGTATTTCGCATCAGGAGCCCAAAGAAAGAAATTTGAAATAAAAATGAACTCAGGACCAGGAAACAGCAACACGCCACCTGTACAATCACGAGAGCTTCGAAAGAATCGCGATTTTTTTATTTTAAAAAATCCACTAGCACAATGATCTTGAATTTCCATGTCAACTTCTGGTGTTCTGTATTAACGAATTTCCCCCAACCGTCGCTCATCCTTTCTCTTCACACCAATTTGCGAAATCAGTATACATCAATGTATTATCGAGCAGCGTCTGTTTAAGATGTCTCACCTGTGTATTGGGCACGTACAGCGGGACGTCCGGTCGTCGATGGAGCATCGCCTCTCCCATCCTCTTCTCCCTTCCAGACGGCGCCCGTTCCATGTCTCCCTCCCGCTCCGCCGACTCCAGATGCTCCTCGGCGTCGAAGAACTCCTCTGCAAAGACTGCACCACTTTCGTGAGCTGCTCACGCTCGAGAGACGCTATCTTTCCATCACGTTTTCTTCTGATGTAAAAACGCAATATTAACAGCGATTTCACTTGTGTTCACACGATGAATTGCAAAATCTTCGGCGCACTCTGTAACTTCTTTCCCACACTCTCCTTGGACTATGATATCATTCATCCTCGTTTAGAACGCTGTGTTTGACAGTTCGGCGTCATTCTTGAAAATGCGTTCTCAGTACAGGGATATTATGGGATTAGGCCACGTGGATCTCCGCCACTACAAATGAGACGAATACGAGTCACTTACAAGCCAATGACTTCTGCGAACCACTTATGCTCCTACTCAATATTATACTCAATATCCTACTCAATAGGATCGCCGAGTACCTGTTGACTTGAGTGGATGAAAATAGCGGCACCCTTTTGTCCGTTCATTTATTCGAGAGTCTAATCTAGTCTAGCATCACCCTTCCGCCCTCTCCTCCCTCATTACCCATTCAAGAGGACAGCACGGAACTAGCAACAAATTTCCTCGAATGTGACAAAAAGGGGAGATGAGAGAGAGGGGCAAATCCACCCTCGCATGGCATGAAAGGGAGTTCGCATCACTCACCCGAATAGCGCATGTTTCCGACAGAATAAGACTAGATGGGAGACTGGATGTGTCACCCGAGCTAAATTTGGAGAAAAGTGCAATTGGCAGTTTTTCTCGAGGAAAAAAATGAGATGATTGGGTATGATTCGAAAAAGGCATTCCATCAAGATCACCTATAATGCGCCACGCAGATTGACTCTGGTTGGAAAGTATCTGGGGGATGACACGGTTTCTACCGTAACTGTTTCGCGCGAAAACTTGATTCCAGGTACGGACAAAATTCGAATGGGATGAACGAACCGTTGGTGTGGTTCTCGTAACAGGCCATCCGCTGCAGCCGGGCTTTGATGCAGCACTGCAGCATCTCCAGCTTCTGATTGAAGATGCACGACCCCAGATTGGGCGCGGAGACGGAGGAGAGACTGAACGGATTCATGGTTACAGTAATCCTCGAACTTGAATCTTGAATACAGTAATCCATGCTTGAACGTTCACTTCTTCCCTGAACAACATCATTGCACCTGTATTAGCTCATTAAAGAAACAAATTGATGTGGATAGTATAGCTCTCAATTTGAGAACTTTGTTTCATTGAGATTTCCGCAAAAAACTACGCAACTACTTCTTATGATCTTTTTAGTGCGTCTTTTGTGGTCGTGACATGCTAGTGACGGGACTCTCGTGTGTTTTGGCTGCACTTGTCGTCAGCCTTTCTCTCTCTCTCAAGGACCAGGAGAGATCTCCGAGAATGATGCGAGACCCGTAATGAGAAGACGTGTTCGTACGCAGGGGAAGCTCTTTGAAGAAAAAATAACCGCATAAATTATGCCCGGGGGTAATTTCTCGCCACTTCCTCCCTCGCTCTTCGAATAGGAACAATGACTGCATGGGGAACGAAGAAACAGAAATAGAGCAGGAGGGACTACTTCAAGGGGTGCTATCTTCTTTTTTTTTTTTTTTAATATATCGCTTCTACCTATTAGTTACAAGAACAGTCCAGAATCTCGACAATCCTAGCAGGGTATTTCCAAATGATGAAAGACTGAAGGGCGATTTTACTTCACTCTCCACAAAAACGGCTATCTTTATCTCTGATCTAGCGTTTCATAACCCTTCAGAAGGGCGACAGATCTGTTAACCATAAATGTGTTAAACCTGAATTCCACTAACCCTGGCAGTTCCTTGTTGTTCTCCCAGTGTTGTCTCAGCAGTCTCACGAAGGAGATCCACTTGACGGCCACGTCCGATTCGTCGTCCATCACGTGCGACTAAATAGTTTTTTAAACATATTTTATTGCTAGTTTTTCGAGCTCCACCTCGACTTGCTTTCTAGCACAATATTAATTGGACCGATGAAGATGTGGTCGGATCTCACACGAGAAATAGATCGAATGGGAATCCATAGAGCATCATTTTCATAATAATTTTTTTACTAGAGCTTAAAGAAACGGGCATAATATTAAAGCAAAAATTTACGACAGTAACTCTACAGTAACTCAATGTGAGAAATAGAAGAATGCTATTATCCTTATCTCGCAGCTTATTATCTCACATCAAACTGACCATCTGTACAGCGAGACGAGCGGCGATCGATCGGGGAGGAGCAGCCTTTGAGTGACGGAGATCCTCCTGATTATTGGTATTACTGTGAGAACAGAAAGCGTAGCAAAATGGTGTGCAGAAATAGTAGTAATAATAAGCGGAACGGGAAAAAATATTTTAATGAAAATTATTTTTTCGTTCCGCATATTAATACTACTTTACCGGGAAATAGGCAATATATTTAACATTTAACTACGAATCCTATTCTCACAATACAATCAGAATTTTCAAGCAAAAAATTCGACTACAGTAATCCATTTCGGTATTAGAATATTAAAGAAACTGCCTATAAATTAGAAGACAATTTCTCTTAAAGAGTCGTCATTAGTTCAAGCAATAATTACAGCCCAGCTAAAAATAACTTGAAGACCCGATTAAAATTTTACGTGCAAATTTACAACTACAGTAATCCTTCGCGACCCAAGCCTCGATTGCTCACCAGGCATTTGGCCAGATTGGGATCGGTGGTCGACTGGGGGAGGAGGGCGGCGGTGGTGGACCACGAGGGGAACCGTCGGTCCTCGTCGATCACTTCACTGAGCACCTCGCCCCCGAGCAGATTCGACCAGTCATCCTTGTTCAGTGACTGAAAATAATCATCCACTTTCCTTATTTTAATTTTATAAATGAAATAGTTTTGTTTATTATTTATACAGGATATACTTTTTTAAATATATGATTTATATAAGCCCGAGTGAGTCCTGAACAGGGCAAACGATTCATCATTCGTTCCATTATTGCACCTTCCCAGCAATTTAATTATATTTGAGCGGTGCAAGAACTAATCACGAAACTGACCATCTTATCCATCAATTTGGTCGTTTCCTTCAGGGCACTCTGTTCATCAGTCGGAGGGAGGACGAACAGTTCCTTGGCCGGAGGAGAGGACTCGTTGAGGCAGTGGGCAAGCGCCGTCTTTAGAATGTGCGCTGAAATAAATAAATATTTAAATAAAATGTCATTTCATCCATCTACAAACCATAGATATACGGTAATGTACTGAAATATTCAAACTTTTTTTTATTAACCGGAATTCGTCCCTTCAAATTTAAACTTCAAAAGAATATCAAGCTCGATACGAAATACTCTCATCTCTGAGAGGAAGGAAGAGGCGCCGAATTGGCTTTATTCAAATAAGATTGAGCCCCTCCATGAATTTCGTATCTTAATGGGAGCAGCATCGAATCATCTTAATGGGAGCAGCATCGAATCTCGAATTTCTACACGCCAAGCTCATATTCCTTTTTCACGAATGCAAACGAATTGGGTAAACACTGGATGAGTCCTTAGTCACATATTTCCCCACATTATCGTGTTTACATGTATGAGTCATGGGCAGGCGCACAATAATTTTTTTAAAACCAATACTCATGGTATAACGAGTTTGTCCGGAACTACTGTACACACCGTATACTCCTCTTTCCAGACATTCATATTTCCTTCCTAAGGATGTATTTAACTCAGTTCATGTCCTGCTTCAACAATAACTTTTTCTCTATACCTACCAATGCATGTTTTCTATGTTCCATTCTTTGCAAGAACACTCTAGGGTCTATCCTATTTTTACATCCCTTACTGGAATTGAATTACAATGGAACTCCAATGGAATACCATAGCCTCCTCATCCCCTAATTTCATTCACAAACAGAGCTTCCCATTTCCTTTGTTCTTGTCATTATAATTAGTGTTGCGAAAACGGACGGACAATACGGACAAAATCCATTGGGACGGACAATCTAATTTCGATCAAATCCGATTTCTTTGTCAGTCCGGACGGACGGATAATTTATAATTCCGGAATTGAATTCATCAAGAGAACCCTAGTCCTTATCCTCTCCTCACTCACCGAATGGCTGGTGTCTCGGGTGGAAGTTGGCGTGTATCTCCCAGTGCGAGGAATCGGCCGGCTCCAGGTTCGAGAAGCTCTCGTTCTCGTGCACTCTCGTCTCGGGAAGATGCGTCCACAGACACACCAGACTGAGTTCACTGTAATCAGCACTGTTGGATGAGTACGGTAGCTAGCGGCTACTGTGTAAAGGTACGGGATGGAGCAATAAAATAGGGCAGAGATACCGTCAAGCGGGAGAAAAATGAACCAAATGCACTATTTTACTGTATTTTGGTGTATCAAACAGTAAAGGCTGCCATTTCGCCCAAAGTTGATGAAAAGTTGTAATTTTTCGAATTTGGGACTTTCAAGTGATTATCTCAAATGCGTTTCGAGGAAATTTTGATTGAGCATTTCTAAATATGTGAAATCGGAACAGTGATTTCACGGAGTTTTGTGGCAAGCAAGCGCACTGTTCTTAAATTTTCTTAAGTGATGTTGAAACATGCATCGGTATTTGAAATAGGACGTTTATGAGTTGGTGGTGCATTCAATGTATGTTGTAACACGCAAACGCAGCGAAATTAAAAATTTTAAAAACACCACGCGTGCTTGCCACAAAACTCCGTGAAATCACTGTTCCGATTTCACATATTTAGAAATGCTCAATCAAAATTTCCTCGAAATGCATTTGAGATAATCACTTGAAAGTCCCAAATCTGAAAAATTGCAACTTTTCATCAACTCTGGGCGAAACGCCAGCCTTTACTGTTTGATACACCAAAATACAGTAAAATAGTGCATTTGGTTCATTTTGCTCCCGCTTGACGGTATGGGCAAAATACTGTAGAATGAGTCGATAAATGCGGAATGCTAAATGAGTATGGATTAGTAGTTCAATGACTACTGCTGGAGGAGTACGGTAGATCAGGGGATTCGAAACAATCTACAAGGTAGATCAATGGATACTGTATTTGGTATTTTTACAAGTGAAATCACTCACAGTGCGTGTCTGCAGTCTCTGCAGTCTCTGATCAGCTTCTTCTCATCGCCAGCGAATGACTTCCGGGGTCGATCCGGCTCCTGCAACGAGATTACTGTAGGCTTTATACGGTAGATCGAGTGAGTCAGTGTTTCCCATAGGGAGACCTATCCGCGCATTGAATCCGACTCAATTTTTTTTAAAAACTGTGATCGATGGCAGTTGTCTATAGATTTTGAGAATGGCTACCGTACCTGGAACTGGTACTCGAATCGGATGCTCGCTTGCACCTCCTCGAGGTCGACAACAGACGCACGAGAGCGCTGCAATTATAGACTAATTTAAATTGTAAACTTTCACTAATAGTAACATTATTTCTCTCCTCATTCACACCCTAATATTGTAATTGTTTCATCAACCTATTGAAGGCATGCAATCCCCCTCTCCCCCCTTACTATTCTTCCCCACATACGGATCACTCAACCTCTGGAGAGGAAGGTCGTGAATCATTCACGTTGGGGGGGGGGGGAGCTCATTTCGCCCCGCGTGCCTCATGAATCATGCTCATATCCACAGTACACATCAGCGAAAGGAGCGATTCTCTAGTGTCATAGCACTTTTTGCCAGCAGTATCTCGAGAAACTAGAAAGAAATGAGTAGCGCGCATGAGAAAAATGACTTTAGTTCTTTAAAGAAAATGCTCACCCTTCATACGATACCCAAAGCAAAAAAGGTCTAGATTCTAGTCGTCGGGAAATCGGGGTTGCCAGCTATGGATGTCAGCCCAATACTAGCTGTTTTGTAGTGTTGTACCAAAGGAATTCGGGTTTGAGGGAAAAGGCATGGTTTTAACATCACTAATACCAACCACTTTCTCCTTCATGAGCGAGATGAGACCGGTGAGATTCGTGTGACGGGGCAGTATTTGATGGAGATGAGCAGGGAGGAAAGACATACTGTAGAGAACACAGTAGGGGTATTAAAACAATAAAATAATAAATTAACAAAATTGATTCGAATTAAAACGTACACGTATCATAATCTCCAGCAAACTACTGTAATCTTAATAGGAAAGTCTTCGGGAACCAAAATAAGAAGATCAACTATATAGGATAATAGGTAGGTACTAATTTGAAAAACAAACTAACGTCTGATATCGACTCTCCGCCGATCCGAAGTACAATTCGCGCTCCGGAGCACCGCACAGAACGAAGAATGGAAGCTCACTGGAAGGGAAAAGATTCCGTCATTCATTAAGGCGTCGAAATGAGATAACGGGAAAGAGAACCACTGAACAATTGGGAGCCACTTTGTTTACTGCGTTGTCTACAGTTCTCTGAGTGGGGGGGGGGGGCTGTGGGGACGGAAACCAATTCACTATTCGAAAAAAATGACAGTTCTACTTCCTTAATATACAGATACTTCTCAGTTCAATGAATACATAATATTTATGCGGGGAGAAATGTGAGAGAAACGCAAATGCGGAAGGATAATGGACATTCATAGCAGTTGATAATAGAATTACGGGGTATCACATCAGACATAATTCCACATAAATTGGAACTGATATGGATTCGTCAATAACGTAATAGATCGAGGATACTATACATGTTGTAACAGTAACTACCAGAGGATTGAGACAAGACATTTCGTTCCACCTTGGTCATATTTTGGTATATTTTTGACATATTTTGGTTCATCGAGGATACTGCACGTGCTGGAACTGACCAATTCGTGTTGTTGAGGGCGATTCTAACGGCGCTCATGACGAAATCCTTCTGCTCCATCGTCGCGATCCGATCGTTCGTCGAGTGCTCGCCCACCAGAACGAGGAACTCCACAACACCGTACTAAAATTGGCATTGATAATGTATTTCCAATTTCTTGTGTTCCTCTTTCCGCATGCTTCCTCTAGGTCTACCTTCAGTGGTGTATGATTCAAACCAAAATAAAACGGGAGAAGTCGGAGCGTGAAAAGGTCACAATGCACCCTTTCCTTAGCATTTCAAACCGAATGTCAGGAGCGTACAAAAAATATTACAATGGAAAGTACGTGCTAGTATTCGCCTAAACAATCCTATATTCCAAGGATGAGAATTTTCTTGTTCCCTCCTTCTCTCCAAATGCTCAAATGAGAAACGCACATCACTTCTCACGCTGCACAGAATCGGAAGTGTCCCACGTAATTATCGAGAACATCATTTATTTCCCACGCATCGCAAGTTACCGCCCAAAAAGTGGATGGGACTAACGCATACTTAAAACGCTATACGGTGGATTCGAAGCACTTTACTGTCAATAGGGGAAATTAATAAATAAGTAAAGCCAATTAACTGAAATATTAATCAAATGTCAGGAAAGGAGAACTCACCATCGCGCACAGGTTGTTCTTCGTGCAGAAATCGAGCGTCGGCGATGAAATTTGATGCGCGGCAGACGAGTAGTGGTTGAGGTTCCTGAACAACCTTGGATTGAACATACAGACTTTAGGCAATTTTCATTCTCACTAACTACATGGACTTTTTAACTGCGTCAACGGTGATTAGCCAGTTCCAAGAAGTGGGATTGTATAATGAATATTATTAAACCACCTGTAACTAGTTCATTTGCAGAACCGGCCACTACCTTGAACTCCGAAAGAAGGATCAATAGCTATTCTACAGTATCCCTACTCACTTTGATTCCTCGTCACTGTCACTCTTCATCTCGTACTCCTCCTCCTCGTCCTTCACTGCCGACAATTCCTCGGGGATTTCAGCATTAGGCCGAAACCATCGGACAAGGAAGGTGTTCGACTCATATGTGATCCGTCGCTCGGTCACCTCCAATTCCCAGTCACGAGGCAGCTTCTACAAGTATCCAGTGTCAACCTGATTTCAGTCGCGGAACTAATTACGTCCGCCTCGATTCCCGGTAGATCAAGGATGCTTTCTCGATTTGCAATGCTATTTATAGAAAATTGAGGTTGGGATGAAATCCGTTTGGAACCGCGACATCATGCATCTAGTCCGACTTCCATGAATAAAATATCCATAGGATAAAACGCAAATAAATGATCGAATTAAAGAGCTATTCATCGTTTCTTGATCACAGAGAAGTACGACACAAATTACTACTCACATTGACGTCATAGTTGGTCGTCGATCCCTCCAGATTCATGTCGTGAATGGCGACTTCGACGGCGGAGACGAGCGTCTCCAGGGGCGACACGACGGTGAAGTCGTCGATCTCGAAGACGTCGTCGTCATTCGGCTCGATCTCCGCCATCACGCACTGACGGCGAGTCTGAAAGCGCGGATATTGACGATAGAGTGATTATATTGCGCTCAAAAACGCAGAGATGTTAAAAACGGAAGTAAAAGCGACAAAACAGTGCGAATTAGGGTTGAAATGCGATTGTTCACTCGATTTTACGATACGGACAGGGCAATAAATGAGTGTAAGGAGGAGCGAGTGTGATTGTGTGAGTGGAAGAGACGAAAACAAGCGAGACAAAACGCGCGACCTCTAATTATGCACCAACGAGTGGACGGAGGAGGCGCGCGTGAGAGCAAATGAGGGAAAATAGAGGGAGTGGCTTCGGGCGGTATCGGGAACGAAATATTGATAAAAATTAACAAGTATAATGAGCAATGAATAGATTTACGTAATAAATATGAAAAAAGAGCGAGCAAATCATAAACGTGCTCGGACGAACTTCAAATCAGCTGGTTCACTCGCACCGCACGAATACCGTATGCTCAATTTCGTGGTGGGAATTCGTGTGACCAATGCTAATATTGGACTTTATTTACTATTTATTTATTTAATATTCGAGCATTATATAATATCGAACTAAAGGAAAATTGAATAGAATTGTCACTTTATTCGGGAATATCGCAGTAGAAATAAAGGACTGGTTAAAATAGGGGATGTAACGGCAAAAAATTTATCTACCAAACAGTGCGCAATCGCTCGAGTGATTCACAGATTTGGGTGTCACTCTTGCAGCCATCTACGAATTCCGCCCTGGTGATCTTCCCGTCTCGATTCGCGTCCAGCTTCTGCAAATGATCTACTTGAACGGATTGTTCCCTTCTTCAGCGGTCAAATATCCGGTTGAAAAAAACGAGTTACACATCAATTGCTGTTTGAAATCAAAATAGATGCCTACTAACCTGGAATTGATGCTTGAGATGTCTCTTGAGTGTGATTGGGAAGTGTTTCTCTTTGTAGTAGTGTACGCCCACCATAGCGTACATCGCCCTGTGAATTCAATTTACCGGATTTTTTTATTCAGAATATTTCACAATCATCCTATGATCTACGGTGAATTTTAAATTCACATCTAAGATGTAATTATGTCCGTGAAAAGAAGTACGGCAAGGGAATGTTCGTAGTCTCGTTTCAGTATTCCTGTACAACAGAGAACAAAGATCAGTCAATATCGGATATCCACCACGGCGTTCTACATGGGGTGAGCGAGACAAGAAAGATCGGTCATGGGAATGGCGAGATAGTAAGCGAAAGTCAAAGAATACGAGAGAATTCGTTTTGGCGCGTTGTCAGCAAAACGACGTGATCCAGCAATGACCGACCTGCACACACACATGAACTCCTCCTCCTGAATATAACCCCTCCTCGCTCCATCGTAGAGATCGAAGAGCCAATCGAGTCGCTGATCGAGAGTGCCTTTGTTGAACATGGACAGTTGCACGGCGAACTCCTAAAGAAAAAAAGTGTCGATTAGTTGAATCGAATAAAGTATCCCAGAAAAGTGTCAAAAAAATACGATTCATCTAGCACCCAAAGGAATTAAAAGTGGATTCGTTTTTTTTTCTCGCTCGTTATTTAAATATCCGAGAAGAAGTGTGCGGATTGAAGTGAACTAATATCGGGAACGACATCACTAATGCTCACCGAGAAGCTGATTCGCCCGTTGCCGTCGTCGTCGAAGGTGTTGAAGACGAGCTCAGCGTA
This sequence comes from Pristionchus entomophagus, assembly GCA_036245825.1. Taxonomy (NCBI): domain Eukaryota; kingdom Metazoa; phylum Nematoda; class Chromadorea; order Rhabditida; family Neodiplogasteridae; genus Pristionchus; species Pristionchus entomophagus. Next base: position 31,924,664 of record BTSX01000006.1, read on the forward strand.
GGGACCCGCGTCTAGAAAGAGCGGATCCCGATTAGGCATAACAAATCGGACACGACTATCCTCAATTTTTGCTCTTTCTCATATCAGAGAAACGAGAGATCACGCGAATTGAGGAAAATAGGGTTCCTGTCTGTCACCACTAATTGCGATAATAATATTTAAAACAAATAAAATAATAGGAAATTCACCAGATAGTCTGTGCATGACGAAGAACTGACGGAAGATCGCAACGAACGCTTCACGCGTCACGTAGCCAGAAGGACAATTCTGGTGATTAATTATGTTTAGCTAAAGTGAGGTTGTAGGTTAGGTGGAATAGATCACCTAATGGATCACACATCGATTGCATTGCGATAAGATGGCTAGCCAATTAAAGGCGACTCTTTTTAATAGGAAATCGAAAAATCGAAAAATCATCTCACCTGTTTGAAGCACTGGTAGAGATACTTGAGCTCGACCTTGGAGAAGTGGGTCTGCTCCATCAACACATCCATTCGCTCCGGCTTGTACCGCACCTTCTGATCGTCCATGTCCCTGGCTACTGCCGATTCGACCGAGTCTGAACATTTAGAGAATATACAACAATATAATTCATCTCATGGAAAATGTAAATCGAGAAAGGTTCTATCTATTGCAATGGTGTCTGACTGAAGCCCGCTATATCACCGTTCGAGCCCCACGATCGATCATGTTTTGCAAGATGGTAGAAGAAGGCTCGCGCCCCAACCACTAGTCTCCGCCATGCACTCCCGGCGGTAGGCCGCCCTGGCCTATTGGTTATGGAAAAGCAAGTTATGATTTAAATACTTCCAGGGTGGTAATTTTTCTGACAGATACCAGGGGCATTTTAGGTGAGTAGTGATGGACAATCTGAACCAGATGTTCCTCAGAAATAAGTGATCTCTCGTTTGTCTGAGAGGCACGCCAATTGAGGAGATACATTGCCTGTGTCATCAGTTGAGATGAAGCATACCTCTAAAGATCGACGAAACCCGCCGTCTTCCGCCTTTCTTGTCCCCCTCAGCCGAAGTGCCGATGCCCATTCTGCGATTCTACGGTGATCACAATGAGAAGCGCACTTGACATACACCGGATGAGCTACGCAGACACATGAGACAAGGTGAAGCCCATATACGACAGAAAAGAGGAATAAGAATGTTGGAGGGAAAAATCACGGAAGGCGGATTGATACGGCGACGGAAAGAGTCGAGAGGACAAGGCTCGGGTTTCAGCTGAAAGGGGAGAGGAAGGAGAAGTAGCCTCTTCTCTCCAGACTGATGAGTGTCAATCACGTCACAGAAAAGGAAGGAAGTGAATGGATCGGTGCTTGGACACTCAGGGTTAGAAAAAGCCATATTACACATTTTCGCAGAACTATTATGCTTCTTGTACCGATACAGTCTGAGCAATTATTGTGAAATTCTCGAAGTGAAAATCGCTCACCTTCTTCGAGAATCCGCGGGGAATTCTGTCCACTAGTTTCTAGACAATGATTTTCTTGCCATCGGTGGCCTCCCATGACTACGGTTCCTTCTGGAAATACATTTATTACAACGAACTCTTTCTCTTTAAAAGTCTCGTGTCTCTGAGTAGTTGAGTTGAGTCATCTAGTTAAAAATACAACGATGATTCTCTCAGTAACTAGCAGCCTGCGGCTGCTACGTTGTACGCCGGGTCGTAAGCAAAGGTTAATGAAACACCGCTTGCTTGCGAGTGAAAATACAACGATAAAAAACGGGAGGTCCATTGGCACTTTTCCCGAGCCTGTCCGATGATTTTGAAGCGAGTTATGAGCGAAAATGTGAAGATTTCGTAATGATGACGAAATCCAAGATTGCGAAACCTGAGCACGGGAAGGAGCCAGCAGCAAGCCCCTGCGAACCGATCCGTGACCGGCGAGCAGCAAGCCCCTCCGAACCGATCCGTGACCGACGAGCAGCAAGCCCCTCCGAACCGATCCGTGACCGGCGAGCAGCAAGCCCCTCCGAACCTATCCGTGATCTGTAAGGTTGATGTCGGTGAAAAGCGCTGACGATTCTGAGTCGATTGACACTGTTCCCGATCTTTACGGACGAGTTTGAGCTGAATCAGGCGCAAAAAACGACGTATTGCGTAAGGATGACGAAATGTTGCGTAGTGATGACGAAATTGATATCGATTTTTGAAAAGCTCTTCGAGAGGGCTCGAATGGTCAAGGACTTGTCCTCGGGCGATGAGTTTAAAGCGAGTTATGAGCAAAAAACGAAAGCGTGACATACGGACAGACAAACAAACAGATAACGTGACAGACAGACAGACACTATGGTTTGGTAATCTTTAGCAAGCTTAATTATGGAAGAGAACGTTTAAAAAAAAGTTGGTACCTGATTTAATTCCCGCATGTCGTCGCTGTCGATTTCTGAAGATTTTCAATGCAAAGAAATGTGAGGTGAACTGTGATGTTGTATATGAAGTCACACTTGTCGTTTACACACTTAGCGAGATTCCTCCTAGACAGGGGAATCTCGGGCGGACTAGCCAGCCCGGCCTAGGTCAGGCGTCGTACCAGGGGGGAGACGATAGACAGGCTAGCTGCTAACCCCCTGCGCCGTCCCAGGCAACTGTTCCATCTCCCTAGATGAGACGATATCTACCATAAGAGGCCTCTCTATTGACAGCTAGAGGTCTCGAGATTAGGTCATCACTTGGCACGCACTCTTCACCTCTATCACCCCCCCCCCCCCCCCCCCTGCCAAAATGCCTTCACTGTGCAGGACGACCCTCTGAGATACAGTCGTCCATCTAAGCTTCCATCTCCAATAGATTTACCTCTCATTTTCATTGATCGGGCTACGACTAGATCGATGATCTTCCTCCCCCCGATCGATAATAGTATTCGTGGAATTTAAATCAAAATTACAGTAGCAATATAACTAGACAGCTAATATAAATCATTGATTTTAGGTGTCCAACGTCCTTTACAAGTATGATGAACAAGGGGGAACCAAGAAATGAAACTATAGAAACATCGGTAAATGGGGGAGATGTGGAGGGAAAGGTCGGTGCTACATTATGCACTTGCGTGAATGTTTTGAGTTTAGGTCAATATCGCACAACAATTATTGCTCTCGGGAGATCCCCCTTCAGAGCTTATCCAAAAACTAAAAAAAAATCGGTTCATGAAAATGCAAGACAAAATATCGATGATCCCATTGTGCAGGCGTATTCTCCTCGTCATTTAACACATTTTATTTGTTGAATTTAAACATGCAAAAAGGCTGCAAAAAGTTTTGCAGCCGTTGGAAGTAGATCCCACGACATTCAAAAGTTGAGGCGAACGCGCAACCTGCTGAGCTACGGATGTTCACTATGTTTGATGTTGAATTCATTAACACCCTTTACCGAACTGTCCTCACTAATCACATGCATTCTTGTTGGCCTGTTTTGGGAGCTTGAGAATCGAGTCCGGGATTTTTACGAAATGGTTCGAGGATCCCTTGAGTATCAACGAATTTCACAGCGACCGCGGCCTACTTTTGCGGTTTCCTTGTCAGCTCAATTCACGAATTCTTCAGGATGTAATTATATTCCCCCCACCCCATCAAACTGGGCTTCTGCTCCCTTTGCATTTACATAAATAGGAAAAAGAAATATCGATTATTACTTTTTTTCAAAGTTAGATGCTATGAGAAGACGTGAAGGCGTTGCATGGTAGGCGGGGCTTGTGGCCCGAATGATTTTGGTTGATGAACATCGATGTTGCCATGACTGCCAATACGATTGATGTTGTATGTACAAGGGACATTATTAGTTAGAGCCATACAATCAAGAAGAACGTTGATTGCTCACCTAGCTTCACGTATCTACAATTAATTGTTCTCTTCACGCTATAGGCTTTCGCTATCGTTTCTTTCATCTCATTATTATTGTTATCTTTTCTTTTCTTCTCACTAAGGAAAAATTAGTCAAAATAATTCGATTAAAATGACAGATGACGTAATTTAAAAAAATTTATATTTAATGTTCCTACGATTTCTTTCTCATTTTTGGAGAGTTTTTTTCCTAGATATTTTTCAATACTTATTCTTCAAATGTCATAGAAGACTATTGCCAGAGTGACAAATACAATTTCCCATTCGGTGCGCTACCAACTATGAATCGCAAGAGGAGATTGGCTATAATTTTCGCAATAATTGGTGACGAACAATTGACGAAGCGAAATATGAAATGTATTTCTAGAGATTATAAACAGTCACTCGGAAGAGCAAAGACAAAATGTCCCAATGTTAGATATTCACTCACTCTATACTCTTCACCCTTCACTCTTCAGTCTGCGCGTGCGATTGCGCGGTCGGCGCTCTCGCTAGTTGGAAGGAAGGGCGCGCATAGCGACAGTCCAAGCAACGGGACGGCCCTCCAGTCACCATCTGTTGCTACTGTGCTCGTGCTTGGATCGAATCTCGTCTACTCGGTTCGTGTGTTCAGTTCAGGCGTCCTCGGAGTTGTGGGGTTCAGTCTCGTTGTCGTTTTCTGCCACGTGGCTGAGATGAGAATGAAAGATCAACTGATCTGAGTGAGTCCTTATATACTGATCAGATGAAAGGGAATAAGGGATGATCTACTGATCAGAGAGAAGGTAAGAGAAATATGAGGAAAGAGATCAGAGATCAAATATCAAAGATTTGCAAAGTTGCCACGTTATGTGGGAGGAATGATCTAATGATCTGAGAGAAAGGAAGGATGAGTGGTCTACTGATCAGAGAGAGGAAGGAGGAGGAGGGAAGAGATCAGAGATCAGGGAAAAAAATCAGAAAAGTCCACATAGAAGGTGGGATGAGTGATCGACTGATCAGAGAAAAGGAACTGCGAGAGATCAACTAATCAAAGTGAAGGAAGGACGAGGAGGAAAAAAATCAGAGATCAAAGATCAAAGACCAGCTAGGTTTACAGAGAATGTGGGAGGAGTGATCTGCTAATCAGATATAAAGGAAGGAGGAAGTGACTACAAATTTTACTTGGCCATCCTTGGAGCGGCTAGTGTCGTTAGGAAACTGGTCTAGTACGGTCATCCCTCACATCAGCTGTATTTATTATAAGTTATGTGTCTCTACATCACATGTTACTGCTCTATTAAAAAAAGAACAAAGCAATTCAGTTGTTGTGAAATCGTTGGAGTCTTCTTCTTCTCCCTTTCCCAACCGTTTCAACCTTCTTCTCACTCAATCATGCTCTAGTACCATGGATACTCCACTCGGCCATGGAAACTTAGAAGAGGAAAGACAGCCAATGACTCCACTTCAGTCATGGCCTTCTTCCAACTCGTCTCCTCTTTCTTTATGATACAGGTATTTCATTTCCATTATTGCCTGTATCATTCCCTTTTCAGGTAATCAGCGGCAAGTGCTACGAACAGCAGACGTCTACAGCTCCGAGGGATGTTATAGGATTCGAGAATGCGAAATCGGACGAGGAGTGCAGGTCCATATGCACTGCCAATTCCCAGGTAAGTCTACCTGATCCTCCATCCCATTCCTTCTGTTTCAGTGCGAGGCTGCGCTTCTTAATCGCACTGGGACCGGATGTGTCCTTCTGGGAGGAGAGTTGCCGTCTGCACGCGCCTGTGTTGCGCCCTTCACCAGCTGGGTCAAGACCTCAGAATGCTGTGGGCCTTTGACTCCCCTGACCCCAAAACTCGTGTCTGGTCACCGAGTCCTCCTAGATACGAATCAACATGAGAATATCGTCAATGGAGTTCAGGTGAGTTATGAGAGAAACGTATCAGCATTATCCATATCGATCCAGCAACTTCGCTGCTTGCCGGGCTCATCCCTCGCGACCATCAGTCCCTCGGGAGAATTCTCGGCTGGAGAAGAGTGGATTACCTGTGACGATACAGGGGGGTGGAGAGTCATGACGGGAGAGGGCGCAGGGGGAGTGTTCGGTGATGGCCCAGCAGGTTGCATCCGACGTTAGTTTACATTTACATTAGACAATCGTCAATTTCTAGTGAAATCTACATAGAGCGCGTACTGAAAGGGGAAGCAATCTAACTTTAGCGACCTGTCGCGAGGGAGACCCGTTCATGAACGTCTTCGATGGAAATGAGAAAATTCTGGCAGAGTATCCTCATCTGACCCTCACGAGAAACTATACATCCTACCATGATGGGATATTCGTGAGTGACCTGAAAAAGCCTTTCATTTTTCGTTTTTTTTCTCATTTTGCTTTTACTTTGTACTGCAGCAACTTGCCTGCCCCCCTCGTTCGTTCATCGGGTATATGAATACTGATAAGTTCATTTTCGCCGACGGAAATATGAGAATCACGTGTGATCCGGAAGGGTGGAATGTCAGTCACCTGATACTTTCGTTGCATAAATAACGAGTTTATTTAGGTGTATTTTTCTGGAAAGCGATCGGGATCGCTCCAGCGAGGAAAGCTTGGGTGTTTCGAGGAGAAGTAATTATGCACACTTCCTCCCCATTATAGATGCTCCCCGCTCTGTCGCCCTTCCCAGTGGAATCTTTCAAAGTATTTGTTCACATTCTTCCCCCTTGTCCATCCTAGATGCTCCCGGTAGCCCCTTCCAAGTGGGCACAGTAGTTGTTCAACAGCATTCGGTAAGCAAAATATTATTGGTTATATTTGTGTGGGGTCATATTAAGCAATAAAAGTTCTTGTCCTATAAGTACCCTTTATTCATTCGGCCATGATGATTGCGTTTCATCTCTTGACTTCAGTACTAAGCGCTACTGGGAGGTTCCAGTGTTCCGAAGCTCGTTGTGTAGATTTCCCCATCTGAATGTAAGTGAACTCCTAAAAATGACAAAAATGGAAAAGTGAAAACAAATTCCTCATTGCCACGGAATTCACGGAAGTCCCGTTTTGATTAGAAAAAAAAATGCGTTACCTGTTGAAAGTATGTAAATTAGACTGAACATCCTAGATTTACCCATTTTCCTTTGAACTGTATTCCATGGTCAAATTATGATTGTTTGATACTGACCAGAATGCATCTCGATATCCTCGATATAGTGCGGCGCCGACGTAATTTGGGTCTGACCCCCCCCCACTTTCCCCTCAATATCTTAGGCTCCTTTGTTGGCAGAAGGACCCGAAATTGTCAAATTTATTTATAATGAATCCTCGCGCATCTTGAGTTTGTTATCTTAACCTGGCATTTTTAGTGAAGGCATGCCCGATGCTCCAGAACAATCCCTGGAACCCGGATGGATGCAAGACTTCATTCGACACGTGCGGACAGGCATACAAGTGCACGGATCCAACATTCACCACGATTGCATACACTTGCGCAAACGGCGGACAGCCAATCATGGCCAAAGTGAGTTGATGCATTTCTCAAATCAGTGCGATAATTTGCGTCGTCTGATCATATCCATAGGTGGAAGATCTTCGTTCCGAGTCTTTTTCTCTGTTCTAAAATATTACGTGAAATCAAGTAAAACTGAAATTCGAGAATTGGTTTTGAAAAAAAATCGGACACGTGAAGCATCAATTTCTGCAGATTTGCGCATGAATGTACGAGAGAAAAGGTGATTTTCGATTTTTGACGCAAGCCTGGCTGTGCCACCTCATCGCCAGTAAGCGGAGGCGTCCACGCCACCAAAATATTTTTCTGAACATACGTTGGTGGGTGGGGAGTGTCCAACACCCCGCGCGCACCCATGTATATACATGGTCCGAAACTGATCGACAGGTATGCCTGTCCGCAACAGCAGCCTACCATGAGACTGCCACTGGCTCATTGCGATGTTTTGTTCACACATGGATTTCTTAATCATGATTTTTTGAAGAAGAAAAAATGCAATCTTCTTCACCGCCTTGGTTTGAGGGGAACCACAGCGCTTCTCGCTCCAGGGTTGTACTCATGTCTGGCGTCAGGTGATCTATTCCATGTCTCAGAGAACACTCGAATCTGATGATTACAACAATATGAGGCACAGTTCTGAACTAGCTTAATGAATAGTTGAAAACGATGCAAATTTGAAACCGTGCTGTCGGTTGTTTGTTCCAACAGTATTAGCGCATTAAAACGGATATGTTTTATGTTCGAAATGGTGGACCGAACCTTCTGAGAGAATACTGAAATATTCTCGTCAGTTCGGATTTCATCCGGCCTGTAGCATGCAATAATGTTGTAATCGTTCAGATGGACCTTCGATAGCGGAGTGCGGGCAGATCGGCGTTAAGAGACCTGCTCGGTTATTTTGGACCAACCCCCGGAACCGTTGCGCTAGCAATGAGAACCACAAGCTCATACTCGGGTACTAGGAGGGTCGCGGTCCCGTATTTGACATACGGTCACTTATTTGTTGTTTCTGCCGTGCGGCTGGGAGAAAAGTGAATTACAAGGTAAAATGGTCGAAAAATCATATTTTTCCAACCAATCGGGATAGACCTAATTTCTCTTTTGCGATAATTTAGGGATGCCCTGGGGCTCTGGAAAACACTTTATGATTATTTTCTAGTCGTCTCCAAAATCGATTTTTCGACTTCGAATTTCATTTTTTTGGATAAAGTTGTCAGTTTTAGGCCTAACCGCAGGTAGTCAATATGTGCGTGTTGTAGATCTTGCCCGTGTGGATCGTAATCACACATCAAACTGTTCTGTCAGGGCTGCAGAAGCCGAATATATTTTATCAAAACCAAAAAGTCACAATTTGGAAGGGTTTTCGATCATAACTTTTTTCTTCCGTAGTTTCATGAGTTTTAATAGCAAAATTCGTATTCTACATCCAAAAATACGTCTGAAACACCTATTGTCATATTTATCTGAAAAGATTCATTTTGGTCATTTTTGGGTCAAAAAGTCGAAATCTCAGAACTATCGGACTATAGGTGTTTCTGGTGTATTTTCACTCGTAGAAATCGAATTTTCATGCTAGACTTCACCAAATCGAGAAAGAAAAAAGTTATGCTAGAATTCCATTTAAAAATCATTTAACAGGACTTAACTTTTTTCTTTCTCATTTTGGTAAGCTCTAGCATGAAAATTCGATTTCTACGAGTGAAAATACACCAGAAACACCTATAATCAGATAGTTCTGAGATTTTGACTTTTTGACCCAAAAATGACCATGAACAATAATGAAAAATAATGAAAAAAGGAAAAATATTGAAAAATTTTCGTCTCAGTAAAATATGACTATATGAGTTTCTGTCGTAGTTTTGTGTGCAGAATTCGAATTTAGGTATTCGAGCTCATGAAACCACGGAAGAAAAAAGTTATGTTCAAAAAAAGGTCAAAATCGAGGGTTTAGAAAAGTTCATTTATCAATCGACTCGATTTTGGATAGATCCAATACAGAAATGCACGGGCTACAAAATGTATATAGTGGAGCATCTGATTTTTGGCAAAAAATCGGCAACTTGCTCGAAAAAATAAAAATTTGAAGTCAAAAAAGGCATCATCTCAATGACCAATAATCGATCAGAAATTATAGTTCAGAGCCTCAGGTCATCCCCAAGTTCACGCAAAAGAGAAATTGGATCGATTTTGATTTGTTGAAAAATGATGATTTTTCGACCATTTTTGCTTCAAAATCGTGTTCTCCTTCTCCCTGTGCCGAGGCACCAATGACAAATAAGTGGTATGCTGTGTATTACGGGACCAAGGCCCACCTACCACCCGAGTATGGATTGGGAATTCTCATTGCTAGAGGAACGGTTCCGGATAGGGGCCGATATCACATACACCTTGACCAAGAGTGAGGGGCGGTCGGTTGGTTGGGTGAAATGAGGGGGATGGGTGCGGTCGGCGCGGGTGACTTGGAATGAGTTGGTTGAGAGGGGACGGATGGGACGGGTGGAGGAAGGATGGTAGAGGAAACGGGAAGGGGTTTCTTCTCTATCAGTTGCTCTATCAGTCTTCTGTTTTCATCCAACAATCGCTCTTGACTCTTCTCCAATTCCGAAACGCGTTGACTCACAGCTCGATTACTTGACTCCATGCATTCCATCTTGACGTTCATTGCATCCATCGTGACCTTCATGGCTCGTACCAGATCCAGTAGGGGAACCGCATCTTCTGTCGACTTGGTGAACCGCGAGATGAATGACGAGAATCGAGTAGATGGCGAGAGTGGCTGAGGTGTGGATGAATCAGGAAGAGAACACGTCGAAACAGAACTGGTGACCTCTGGTGGTGCCATAGTGTTGATTGAGTCCGGCACAAGACTCTTGGTGACTGCGATCGGTAGTAGGCGACGGTGATAGGCGACTAGACTTGTCCCATTGAGAGCGCAATTGTCAGATGTAAATACAAGAAAAAGCATGCACTAGTTCTCCAAACAGGGAGATCCTATCTATTTTCATCTCTGCTACACGCAGGGAATGATGTGTACGAGGATAAGCTCACGTTTCTCACGAGTTCCATCGCAAAAAGAGATAAGAGAGAAATGCTTGAAGATTGAAATCAGCATCGAAACATCTAGCTATTATGCATTTAAATACCGCCGGAATTTTCTTTCTGATTTCCCTTTCTTCCGTTCCTCATTCATTGCCCTTTTTCACAACCGATGATACATTATAGTTGTTACGGCAACCTATACTACCCCCTCAATTCTCACTTCAAAAATCGTTTGCCTTTTCGTCGCAGTCATTTTCACGGCCAGAAACGCCTCTTATTCAGTTGTCACTTCTAGTTCCAGCTTATCCTCTCAAAAATTGTTGGATTGAAATTAAATGTATGATAGTTTCCCCATATCAAAACGACGTGGAAAGATCATAAATCAGTCGATAAGCAAACCTTCTCAATCGAATTCACTCCCATTGCTGGTGGACTCGATAGCATCAGTAGACACATCAAGATAGGCAAGGACCAGCGTCACAATTCGGAGATTTTTATCGCTGAAATTGTGCTCCATATTTGTCTAGAATTATTTGTCTAGGATGTGACAAGCATGGTTTACCTCAATACAGATAAACTATTGACGAGTTACTATCAGCATCGTATTACTATTATTATATCAATCATTTTCGATGAAGTCACAACTCACTTCGATCCTTTGCATTGTCCTTTGCAAACGTTCGTACTCACACATGTTTCCGCAATAATACACAATGTTTCTTCGATCGATCGAGCCATGGCAAATTTAACATTTGCCATGGCTCGATCGATTTCCGACAAAATAATAGACTTAAAATCAGCGATGGAATTCTATAAACGTCGACTACAGCAAGTGTATTTTTAAGTTTTTGGATCGGTAATTATCGACCCTACGCGTTTTTTTGCAGTCGATGCCATTCATCATTAATTTAAAATTTGCCACCGACTCGTAAGATTACTAGAGCAAGGTTTGATGATGGATAGTTTTTTTTGTGGAACAAGTGCAATATAATACTAACAGAGGTTGAAAAAAGAATGTATTTCAAAACTATTGTTCACACGCTTCCTCTCATATGATCTTTTCTACCCTCGATGAAATTTACATGATAACTTTCTCAGTTGTCATTAATAATGCATTGTTCTAGATTTTGGAAGAGGAAAAATTATGTTTTGTTAGTATTATTGATATCTATAGACTCTCATGTGCTCTCTTACCGATCAGGGAAAGAAATAACACGAGAATGGAGGGGAGGCTGGTATCGATATCAATAATTAGTATTATATTTGCTCAGGACAAGGATTTCTCCTCCATTGTGATGTACCTATGGTCGCTCGCTGTCGAAATGCAGTTCTACCTAGTTGCCCCCCTGATATTTTTCGCAGTAAATCGACTGGAAAGACACAACCATAGACTGGCTGCGCATTCTTTCTTAATTGCAGGTATGGAATTTACCTTGTGTAATCGAAAATCTCTTATTTGTTTTTTTTATTATAGAGTAAGTTTATTTTTTTTTGAGAATTAGATGTTGATTTAGAACTAGATGTTTATATGAATTCAAAACGTGATAATCTATTCAGCGTCGCTATCAGCTCTCTTTCTGGAACGTTCAACGTCGCGCCAGTTCTATCTGATCCATTGTCGACTGTGGGAGTTCGCAGTCGGGTTAGCGGTGCAAGAAATGGAGACGAATATGCACGATACGAAGCATGAAAATAAGTAAGTTTCCAATACTCTGGCGAGAATGTTGGGTTTTTGAGAAACACTGTATGAATACAGTCAGAGTTGATCGAAAATGTTTTCAGAAATTTGGCGATTTTTTAACAGCTGCAACTGTGGTCCTTTTTTGGGTGCTGAGTGGTGAAAAAATCGTGGAGAGTGACACGATATTCCGACTCGTCGCGATACTATGCACATCACTCGTCATACTGACTTCGAGTTTCACTGACAATAAATTGCTCAGCATCAGGTGACTAGATAGACATTGATTTTTATTTTAGCACTTCTTCGGTTTCTGGCCCATGAAATTCTACGATTTGTCTACCTCCCCTTTCTGATATCCATTCTCATTCGTTTCAATTTGCGAGAGTAAAAAACTGAAGAAGTTCCTCGTTTTGTTTATATCATTATTACGTATCAACGATAACTGACAGATGGCTTGTCTACATGGGCGATATTTCCTACGTGCTCTACCTTTTCCATTGGCCAGTCATCGTGCTCTTTCATATGCTGAGCTTCTCCCTCAACTCGACCGGTACGCAATTCGAAACATATTTATGACCCGTGACGAAATCATAACAATCGTACTTCTCTGCATTACAATCTGCTCATTTTGTTCATTGTCAGAGACATAAATTCGGTCCAGTTTCTTTATATGAAGCCGTTCGCGTTAGGATCAACAAGGGTTCCACGGAGGTGTGGAAAATCAAAAAGTTCCGAAACGCTCAAAAATTGGCCCCCGGGGTAACTTTCGATTCTGAATCGAATGGCCTTTTCCGTTTTTCGATCTGAGCCTTCTGAATCCCGGTACGGCCGGAAGTCGGTTTGGCCAAAATAGTTTTCTTCGATAAAAATTTGTAAAAAAAGGTCAAAATGGCCAGAAATCTCGCGGAACACGAACAGAATTTCACGCTGGATCGAATGAAATTTTGGGCGAGTCTGTATCTTTTTTCGTTTCCGAGTTATGACCGTTTGTTGACATTGACGTGTGTGGCCAAAAAACCCAAATAAAAATGGAAAAGCACATTTTTCTGATCATTTTGGTATATGGGGTGAAGGGTTTGACATCAGCCTAAGCATAGTTATGGTCAAAAAACTGTTTCTCAACGCAGGATTCAGATGCCCCACCTGCATGGTCGACGTTGTAAGCGGTTAGAACTTCTTCCTGGAAGTGGCGGGTTCGATCCCAGTTAGTGCGGGACGTTTTTTGCAGAATTTTGAAAATGGAAATTTCCACCCTTTTGAGCTGACTAGATGGAAAAAATGAAATTTCAAAAAGTCTAACGGTCATAACTCGGAAACGAAAAAAGATACAGACTCGCCCAAAATTTCATTCGATCCAGCGTGAAATTCTGTTCGTGTTCCGCGAGATTTCTGGCCATTTTGACCTTTTTTTACAAATTTTTATCGAAGAAAACTATTTTGGCCAAACCGACTTCCGGCCGTACCGGGATTCAGAAGGCTCAGATCGAAAAACGGAAAAGGCCATTCGATTCAGAATCGAAAGTTACCCCGGGGGCCAATTTTTGAGCGTTTCGGAACTTTTTGATGTTCCAACCACTTGTTGATCCTAACGCGAACGGACTCATATATTATCTTCATCTACGCAGGTGTTGTCGCATGCATTGCCATCTCTCTGGCTGTATCGGTGTTCCTTCATCACACCCATGATAAACCGCCACTCGCGCTCAGTTTTGGATTTGTTTTCCGCTATGCTTCTTACTTATGTTAAATTTTTCTTTCGAATATGATTTATTGTGTACCAATTACAAACAGGTATATACCGTATTTGAACGTTCTAATTAGTCGATAAGCGTGGCCCTGTTTACACTTTCTCCCCCAGTGACCCGGTGAATGAATTTAAAGAGTGGCATTGAATTAGTCACGTGTGGGTCTAAACAAGTGTGCCTTACATTCAAAAACATGATTTTTTAAGCTATTACATGTCCTTCTCTATGGTATTCTACACTATTACACTGGTTGCAATATCGTATCGCATCCCTCAGCAGCTCTCCAATTGGCTGATTGTGCATCGTAGGTCATAGTGTTGAATATTGATGCCGGATCGAGACCGATCGCTCCACAAATCGGGTGCTCCCTCTTTTACCCACCAGTGAGAGATCATGCAAGTCGAGGAAAGTCGATCTCGATTTGAGATAGCCAATTTCGAAAAAGCGGAATGGCTCCATAACAGGTCAGGGTGGACATTCGACTTTGAATGAGCTAATGATGTGGAACTATGGAGAGTCCATAACCTGCTGCAACAATATAGCCGAGGTGTACTTTCACTAAGATATTGCATGCACATGTTAGGATGCGATTAAATGTAGACAAAACATCCAACTATTCAGGATTGCGTATTAGATCGTGAGGCCGACTCGTGGACGGGAAATTTGCTCCACCCAAAGGGAAGCTGCATCGCGGTTAGTGCTTGCTCGATGGAGAGATAGGAGGTTCGTCTGAGAAGTATCTCTCCTTTCCAAGGAGAGATACTTCTCAGACGAACCTCCTCAGCGAAGAACAACAATAAATTTTCTAGCAATCCAATTGATAATCAATCACAAACATATAATCATGTTCAGAGTGGAAACGGTACACAAAGTGTTCTGGTGATTGGCAACTCTGTATCCATGTCCTCATTTGAAACCGTACATAAAGTACACAACGGACGATACAATAAACTTCGTATGTTTGCCAAAGAAGGTATTATTCAATCATGTTCGAGACGTTCTCAAAATAAATCAAGTTCCTTCATACCCGAAATTATGTAATCATTTTCAATACAATTATTAAAAGGGATGAATCATAGAGATGATAATATCATCGTACCACACGATGCATATCGGATTGTAACTGGCCTGTCAGCAGGTTGTTGGTACTCTTCGGAGCTTGCGAAGAGTATCCAACAACCAAAGGTAGCCAACCGTGATGGGTAAACCATCTCCCTAACTCATATAGATTTGTATAAAACACTATTCATTAGGGTTTTACTGCGATCATTGTGTATTGATATATGTTTAATTGAGTAGAGACCTACGAGGTTTTATATTTTCCCTCGGTTGAATTGTACATGAAATTATGCATTATTTATTTAGCGTGCTTTACCATAACATGAACTCATGCAGTTATAATTCTATTCAGGCAACAATCTCGTTATTAACAACATCACATTCGGTTTTGCGAACGGGTTCCATGAGTCTGCGAAGGTTGAGGTGTATGCATTTGTGCCATTTGTCTTATTTATTGCTGTGTTATCGTAACTCTGCCGCACCCAGTACCAATTCACAAAAATTAATCGCATATGATTCCTCTTTACCTAAAATTCAATTAGTGAGCTCATTATGGTAATCGTCCCTAGTACGTTCACTTATTTAAATACATTTAATAAATAATTAATTAAGATACAACCCTGTTACACTAAAGGCATATACTCAATCGGGCGCTCATATAAATGCATACGGATACCAACTTCTCGAGCCCTTTTACAGAAGATAGAGTGTTTGAGATAGCACCACTAAGTTAGACGCGTGATGCCATTGCCAAACAATTCTCAATGCAATTACTTGAAGATCGTATAAAAGTAATCGTTCGCAAATATGTTTTCTCTACGTTGTATTTCAGTCATAATGTTTTGACCAGTTTCGGGTCAAAGAATAAAATGGTTAAATCGATAGAGCTCGATAGTTCGATTGGTATACTGATAGTACACATTTTCTGGTTGTGTTTCATGGAGACTTCCAAACATGATTTGATGTGTCCTGATGACGAAATATTGCGTAGTGATGGAGAAATCGATATCAATTTGTTTTATCTATCTGAGGTTCTATTGGTCAAAGCCGTGTCCACGGGCGATCACTTTGGCAAGAGTTATGGACAAAATGAAAAGGGAGAAAATTCAATCATCATACGTGGTATTCGTACATAAAGTATACCTACTACTCCAGTATTTTTCCGATCAGTAAAAACAATAATATATCAAAATAATAGGCTACTAAAAGACGCGATCTGTAAGTTTCGTTTGATCAGTTCCTTCCTGCAAAAATCGAGAGGCGGATATTCGATTACTTCTGAGCTGAGTTTTGGAGGCAAATTTCTTGGAGAAGGTGAAGTGAAATATGATATTTTAAGTCTGAAATAAGTGTGTATTTTTTTATTTTGTATTTTCCGTCTCAATTAGATTAATTGAGATAGACGTCTCGTAACTGGAACGTAGCTTTCTCTACCTCTTGCAAAACATCACCTGCGGGCGGGAGTCGAACCTGCCTGCGTCGGCATGCCAGTCAGACACCATGCCCATTCAATGGGCATGGTGTCTGACTGGCATGCCGACGCAGGCAGTTTCGACTCCCGCCCGCAGGTGATGTTTTGCAAGAGGTAGAGAAACGCGCGCGCCATTCACGCGCCATCATGCATTCATTCATGAATCTCGTCTTGTTCCTGACACCTTCCTTCCCGTCAGTTCATTCTGGTTGTGATAGCAACCGCTATCATTTTACTCGTATATTGATAGCACAGCAAAATACTTCCACTTCCCGTGGGGAAGTGCCCAGTGCCTTGAGGACAGAATGCATGTACCTTGAGGACAGAATCCTTCCGATGGTATTCCGCCTGTTATTTTTAAGAAGTGTTATTTGTCTCTATCTGAACCACCTGCTCACATTATGAACTACAGTTTGATGCTTGGCCAAGTCCCTTCTCTTTGGAAGCTTTCCTTTGTTGTTCCCATTCCTAAAGTCTCTTCTCCTTCCTCTTTGTCAGACTTCCGCCCTATCTCGCTCACTCCCATTCCTAGTAAAGTTATGGAACGAATTATTAAACCTAAGCTTGTTCGTTGGTGTGAAATCCATTCTATTATTCCTTCTGAGCAACACGGATTCGTCCGTGGTAAGTCCACTGTTTCTCAACTTCTTGATTGCACTCAGTCTTGGCGTGAATCTCTTGATAGAAATCATTGTGTTGACGTCGTTTATGTTGATCTAGCTAAGGCATTTGATACGGTTTCTCACTCTAAACTCCTCCATAAATTAAATTGCCTAGGTATTCGCGGTTGTTTATTTAATTGGATTTCCGATTTCTTGCTCGATCGTCGCTTATTAGTGAAAGTTGGCACCTCTTTCTCTTCTGAGAGATTGGTTCTCAGCGGAATCCCACAAGGCAGCGTATTAGGTCCTCTCCTCTTTCTTATCTATCTTTTCGATCTATCCGGGGCTCTTTCTCCATTTCCTCTAGTCAACTTTCGTCTCTTTGCTGATGACATCAAGCTGTACATCACTCATAAACCTAACGAGCTTCCTTCTATCCCGGCTCAACTTCAACAAGGGTTACAGGGTATCCTAGAATACTGCGAAACTTGGCAGTTATCGGTTGCTGAAAAGAAATGCACGGCCCTTTACATAGGTAAAAACAATCCCCTCAACCCATACTCTATCAACTCTTATCATCTCCCTCTCCCATCCACAGTCTCTACCCCCGATCCAGTTCGTGATTTAGGAGTTTAAATTGATCCCTCACTCTCCTTCTTACCTCATATCGACATCACTACGCGCAAAAATACGTCAGAAATACCTATACTAGAGCTCACCAAAATGCGAAAGAAAAAAGTTACGGTCTCAAACTCAAAATGTTTTAGTTTTTCGAGTGTAACTTGTTTCTTTCGCATTTTGGTGAGCTCTAGTATCAAAATTCGACATCTACGGGTGAAAATACGTCAGAAACACCTATAGTCAGATATTTCTGAGATTTCGACTTTTTGACCCAAAAATGACCATGACCCCGGAGTCATGAAAAAGTTGAAAAAATTGTATTCTCAAAACAATCTGATTATAGGTATTTCTGACGTATTTTTGCGCGTAGAATCCGAATTTTGCCATTAGAGCACATAAAAACAAGAACTAAAAAAGTTATGATCTAAAAACCTTCAAAATTACGACTTTTTTTGGCTTTGTTAAAAAATATTAGGATTCGGCGTCCCTGGCGGAACAATTCGAACAGTGATTCCGATGCATACATGCAATAGCTACAAAACGCACATAGTGACTACTTGTAGTTCGGCCAAAAAGTTACAACTTTATCCGAAAAACTGAAATTGAAAGTAGAAAAACCCATTTTGGAAACAACTAGAAATCAAGCAGAACGGGTTTTCCAGAGTCGCAGGGCACCCCTAGAATAACGCAAAAGATAAATTGTGTCTATCCCGAATGGTTGAGAAAATATGATTTTTCGACCATTTTACCTTGTAATTCACTATTCTCCCTCCGGCAAGGCAGTAACCACAAATAAGTGACCGTTTGTTAAATACGGGACCAAGACCCTCCTAGTACCCGAGTATGAGCTTGTAGTTCTCATTGCTAGCGCAACGGTTCCGGGGGGTCGTCCAAAATAACCGATCTGCTCTCTTAAGAGACCGGCTCCGTTATTTTGGAGCATTTTGGACCCTGCCCGGAACCGTTCCTCTAGCAATGGAAATCCCGAGCCCATACATGGGTTTTAGGTGGGTCTTGGGCCCATATTTGACAAACGGTCACTTATTTGTCATTCCTGCCTCGGCGGACGGAGAAAGGCGGTTTAAAAGGTAAAATGGTCGAAAAATCATATTTTCTCGATCGATCGGGATAGACTCAATTTCTCTTTCGCATTACTTTAGGGGTGCCCGGATGCTCTAAAATATCTTGTCTGATTTATTGATTCTCATTAGGAAAGTCACTTTTTGCATATACAATTTCAGTTTTTCGGACCAAGTTACTCACTTTCGCCAAAACTTCCATACCACAATATATAGGTTTTGTAAGCACACCTATTCCGCATCAGATCCACTAAAAATCAGATCCATTGAGAAATATATATTTTTGAAAAATGACCTAAAATCCAAAAAATGCTCGATTTTGATGATTTTTAGATCAGAAGATTTTTCTTTCATGTTTTCATACGTTCTAACATCAAGATTCATAACATACGCGCAAAAATAGTACAGAAAAAATTATAGTCAGAATATTCCGAGAGAAAAATTTTTCAACTTTTTCATGACCCCCGTGTCATGGTCATTTTTGGGCCAAAACGTCGAAATCTCAGAATTATCTGACTATAGGTGATTTCGACGTATTTTTATGCGGGGAACTGGAATTTCGGCACTAGAGCTCACGAAAGTAAAAATTTTAATTTTTCGATCATAACTTTTTTCTTTCGCACTTTCGTGAGCAGTGCCGAAATTCCAGTTCCCCGCATAAAAATACGTCGAAATCACCTATAGTCAGATAATTCTGAGATTTCGACGTTTTGGCCCAAAAATGACCATGACACGGGGGTCATGAAAAAGTTGAAAAATTTCTCTCGGAATATTCTGACTATAATTTTTTCTGTACTATTTTTGCGCGTAGGTTATGAATTTTGATGTTAGAACGTATGAAAACATGAAAGAAAAATCTTCTGATCTAAAAATCATCAAAATCGAGCATTTTTTGGATTTTAGGTCATTTTTCAAAAATATATATTTCTCAATGGATCTGATTTTTAGTGGATCTGATGCGGAATAGGTGTGCTTACAAAACCTATATATTGTGGTCTGGAAGTTTTGGCGAAAGTGAGTAACTTGGTCCGAAAAACTGAAATTGTATATGCAAAAAGTGACTTTCCTAATGAGAATCAATAAATCAGACAAGATATTTTAGAGCATCCGGGCACCCCTAAAGTAATGCGAAAGAGAAATTGAGTCTATCCCGATCGATCGAGAAAATATGATTTTTCGACCATTTTACCTTTTAAACCGCCTTTCTCCGTCCGCCGAGGCACAAATGACAAATAAGTGACCGTTTGTCAAATATGGGCCCAAGACCCACCTAAAACCCATGTATGGGCTCGGGATTTCCATTGCTAGAGGAACGGTTCCGGGGGGTGGTCCAAAATAACCGAGCCGGTCTCTTAATGTATGCTAAACGCAGTAGGTTCAACCTATACGAATACAATTAGAACAGTTTATCTTCTTAGGCTACATACCGAGATTTGCAGTATGTCCGTCGTGGAATTCTTGAAGAACTGCTCACTATAATTCCAGAATTGAACATTTTTCCCGAAGAATGATTAGCCACAATATAATCGGAGCCATCCTGAAGTGGTTCAGTTCAGTTCAAAATCAATCGAATCATTTCAATTGTTTAATTATTAATACCAATACCAAATACACAAGGATATCATCGAATGTTCTTTTTCCGATCCCGAGGTCAACGTTGAGAAATTGCTTCGAGACGAGACGTAGAGAAATCCGTTCCTCAGTGGATAGTTGTTCGAATATCATTCTGAGAATGTCATCTCATTCTTGAGTTTGTCAGTCGTCGTGAGCGGTCCCTCTCCATTCTGCTCTGATGGAGAGGCGGCTTTCCCAACCCAGTCGTCTATCTACTGACCCTTCAATACTCAAGAATCCCTCCCCTGTCCCCGGCATGACTTCGGAGGTTTCAAGCCACGGATCTCGAACAGAAGGAAGGAGACGTTTCATGATGGACATGATGGTATCGAAGGTGTCCTCTTTATCAACTTCTAAGGAGGACTGGCCATCCGGGATCCGGGATCTCGGTAGCGACTAGTCTACGGGAAGAATGCTGCGTGCCTAAGGAGGAGAGGCGATCCGACGTCATGCGAAGCTTGCCACAAAAGTGAAGTGTCACCGTGTCAAGCGATATCGAACGGATCCAGTGAAAGAAAGAAGAGTCAAAAGATCCCAACTGACCAATTCTCCCTACTCGTCAAAGGCACAAGGCGCCAGAGTCCTTCCCCACCCATCCCCCCACTTATCGTAACACCAAGTGCGGATAAATCTATTCTATTCTATTCTATTCTATCTGGAAGGGTCGGTATATCTTGACGCTTCTCGTCATCACCCTTCCGAGGCTTCTTGTATAGACTCTGAAATCAACAGGATTTAAAGACATGGAAAAATGAGAATATTCACACCTTTGATTGACTGTTGTCATCGACCATGCCACGCGAGCTCTTCTTCGGGGTCATTTTTGAGCCACTTCTAAAATTTAATATATTTTAAAAAATCTTTTAAACGATCGATTAGAATCAGCGACAACAAACATAAAACGGGCAGTGGGTGAAGTGAGAATGAGGTGAATGTGAGGAGACGAATTTGTTGTACAAAATCAGATCGGAAGGGAGCTTCCGTTCTGTAAATAGAAAGCAACGCGGTAGAGCGGATGCGTAGAGGGTAAAGTGGGGGGGGGGGGGAGAGAGGGAGGGAGTGGCGTACCCCTTGCCATAGGGAATAATTGCGACTGGTGATAAAGGAGAAAAAATAAAACCCGATCAATTGCTTCGTAGGGCACAAAGCACAATGTATCTGAAAATAAAAATATCTCTAGCTATTTTTACAAAAGGAAAAAAATAATGGACGCAGGACTCATACCGGTAAGCTTACAATTGACGTAGCTAACATCAAAAGTTTGTGATGAATAATACATGCGTGTCCCATAAGTATTGCATGTTTTGTCTTTTATTCCGTGTAGCGCAATTGCTGTGTGCCGGAATGCGACTGCGATGGTCATGAGTAGGGCCGGCAAATGAAGAGGGGAGTTGAGCGGTCGTTCATTCTACTCTTCATGAAGAGTGACGCGGTCGTTCTCGCTCTTCATGAAGAGCGATTCTCACAGAAATTACTCTTACTAAAGAACGGATTGATATTTTCTCTTGAAACTTTGAAAATGGCTGCAGTAGGGTTTCATTCCTCCCTCTAGCTTAAAAAAACGCAGATTGTTTTTCAAATATCAATAACTAATTCAAATTTGAATAATCGAATTTTGAGATGTCAACGAGAGGGTTTCTTCCAAGTGACCTAATGAAGCCATTGTCAAAGTTTCAAGCAAAAATATTCAACCGTTTTCGATTTAGAGCCATTATTGTGAGAACTGCTCTTCATGAAGAGCGCGAACGACCGGGTCATTCTTTAAGGAGAGCAGACCGCGACGCCTTTCTCTTCATGAAGAAGCTCTCCTCGCCATTGTGAGAGGGAATGAAATCTTCAATTGCGCTCTTCATTTGCCAGCCCTAGTCATGAGTTCGACCCCCCGTGCTTGCAGATCCACCCTAACCGACGGGGTTTTGAAATGTGTGACTTTTATTGACGAATTTTCGGTTTGGTAACCGTTAGTACACCGATTTACATTTCAGAACAAGCGAAAATCATCCAATTAACTGCATTGCAGATAGAGGTTGGATGATCATTTATCATGGTTTATCACCAGAGACTTGTTATTCTTCCATCTTCTCATCAATTGTCAGCAACTGCTCGAACGGCGCAAACAATCATAGTAAGGACGATGAGAAAGACGATTAATTGATCGAGGGAACTGCACTTTTCTCTCAATCCCATCCTCTTCCATCTCGACTCACTTCATTTTCGCTTCTTCACAACATTTCCAATCGCAGCATCGTTGATTCAGAGGACAATTCCATGCCAGTTTACTTAGTCTCAAAAATAGTTAAATAAACAAAATAATAAAATGAAACAAATAACCTATCATTACTGCTCGTAAAGAAGTCGATGGTCTCCAGATGCTTGATATCAGATACATTCCTCACACAACTTAAACCTTTTTAGCTTGTAAAATGGAAAAAAAGGCTCACACATCGGTGCTCGAATCATTACATTTCTTGTCACCAACTGTCGATTCATTGGAAATGCATTCAGATGCAAACCTTGGTAGATATTCGATTCCCCAGTAGTATGCGAGATCATTCTTATCGAGATCGAGATCAAGATATCTCGCACATCTTCTCAGTTAGATGCCAGTAATAAGAATTTTCTCGCGATTTTAGTCGCATTCAGTGAATTATTGGATTGTACCTGTGTGTTATTTCAAGCATTGCTTCATGTACAGTTACGATTTTTTTGACTCTCGGAAGATCCCCCTTCAGAGCTTATCCAAAAACTTTAGTTCTCTAACACAGAGCGAATCTGGTCAGAATCCCAAGCGTACCTTTTGATACTGGGTTAAAACCGAATAGGATAGTGCAGAATGGTCTCTCGTAGACGCAGTGCTCTCTAGACCAGACAGGATAGAAACGCGAGGGAAAGAGGCAGAGATGAATGCAAAACTCTCGCACCCTCATCTCTCGTTCGTGACACCTTCTCTTTCGTGACACAATTGCATCAAATAAAATACGATTACGTAAGGGTTTATCAGGCTTCGAAAGATGAATAACAAGTTGGGATTAGGCTCTCCACTTCTGTCCGTACTTCTTGAATCCGGGGCAGCGACCTACATTTCAAAGATCTTTGAAATAATCAAAGATGTATTAACCATTGCGGCATCCTCTGCAATCCTTCTCGTCGAACCACAGCTTCTTGTGAGGACCAGTCCATGTTTTGCGAGTAGTCTCCACCTAGACATGAGAGTTATTGATGGTGGAGATTTCTTTGCCTTGTTTTTATCTATTAAAAAAAAAAACTATCTCTCCTACTACAAAACCACTTTTTCATTAGAATCCCCCCTCATTCACTAGGTGATAACTCACCCTGCAGCCACACTTCTTCAGACGGATGTACTTGATGATGTGATCACGGGTCTTCTTGATGAACACCTGCATCGAATTTGAACTTTTCAGACTCTCGTTATTTGACAAATCTTTCAACAAAATAAATTGGCTATATCTCTAACCTTCTTGGAGAATCCGCGGGGAATTCTGTCTACGAGCTTGTAGACTTTGAACTTTTTCCCATCGATGACTTCCCTCGACCAGGGCCCATTCTGCAAATGAACTTTTTATAGCAAACATTCAGCCACTTATCTAAGATGGTGAGCAGGACCTCAGCAGAAGGAGACTTGTTGGAGGCTTGGGCGAGTTCTTTGGAAAGACTCTCGGATTTCTCGGAAGCGTAGGCGAGAGCGGCCACTCCAAAGAAGCAAAGGAAGACGAGGGAACGGATTCTGCAGAGAATAGACTAGATACAGAGGTGGGAAAGGAATTAAATTGCTCCTAATTTCATCGAGGAGCTGCTCTTTTATATTCGCCGAAATTTCAATTAAGAAAAGAGGAACTGCAATTTATTGATGTAATCACTCGATCAAATTTAATTTGTTGCAATCAAAATTAAAGTTCATCCAGAAGTCAAACATTATAAAATGGGCCGTATAAAATGGGAAGTAGAATAGACGTAACATCAGATCCATTTTTTCCTCCATTTTGCTTGCAATTCCTACTCGATGAGGATCTGGATCTTCCTTCTCATTGCTCTCCTCGCTAACTTCGCTCTTGCCAAAGTGATCAAGAGACAGGCTGGAGAAGTATCGGTAATTCGTAGCCTATGATAGATTATTTCCAATAGCTGTTCACTCAAAGCTGTCCAGTCTTTTCGACTCAGACTCGTGTAGAATGAGATGAAGCCAGTGAGACATGAGAAATGATAGGAGTGATTTTCGGTGGGGCAAAAAACTACGAAAATATCCATCTCTCTTCAGGACGAAGTTGACAATGCGTTGGAAGAGTCGACTGCACCATCTGACGGCAACCTAATCACGATTAGTTTGATGCAATCTGCGCTTGAAATTAGTCAGATGCGAAGAAACTTTCTTTCAGACGCCGCTGTAGATGATGACAAGAACGCTCCAGACACCATCGAGAACGAGGCTGAGGTGGGACTTCGAATTCCTTCAATAGATTCCGAGTGTCATGTTCAGCAGATCGACAACATCAATTTGGAATCGGAGTCTGAAGAACAGGTTGCAGAGGAAGAGAATGCTATTCCGCAAGACGTAGCACCTGTGAACGATGAAGAAGAGAACAATGAGGTGAAATTATCTCTTGCGGCTCACAGATTTGTAAAACAAAACATTACAAACGAACAAATTCAGGAATCACCTGAAGCTGCTGTCGATGTTGAAGGGCAAGAGATGGATCAACAGATGGAAGGAGAGGAGGAGGAACAGAAAGAGGGCGATGTAGAGGTGGTTGGATATATGAAAAGCTTATTAGGGTAACATTAGTTTTCATAACCAATCAACTTTATCAGATCGTCGATCCATCTCAGGATAACATTGATGCCGAGATTGATGAGGAGACCGAGATGGTGATTAAGATATCAATCCCATTTTGTACTTATTCTGAGTTTTCAGCCTGTAGCTGATGCTGACGAGACTGAGCAACCGGCGGGAAGCGAGCCAACTGAGGAACAGACACACACATCCGACTCAACCGGACAGGTTCGTTGCATATTACTCTTTTTTTATGAGAACCACGGTTCGAAATTCACATTCCTGGCGGCTCAACGAACTGAGCATCCGAAGAAGAGGCTGGGTCCATGATATACACTGGAATAGCAGTGTACTCCCGCAGGACTTGTGTGCATTGATTAACGGAAGTTCTTTACCATTTACCCTATGAGAAAAGCATTGGCATGATGTGTCTACAGATTTGGAGAGAAAGAGTTTTAAAAAATCTCAAATTCACAACATTTGAGTTCGGAAATAAGCTTCAAAAGCTGGGTTCTGCGTTCCACATGCCCGTACCAGAACCGCCAGCATATCATTCCAACCGTCTTCCCGAGCTTTAGCCAATCAGCCCAAATCTAGCTTGGGTTCTCATTTGCAGTGAAAGTTATTCATTTAAATCGATTTACACAGAGGCAAATGATGATATCGATGAGCCAGTTGTTCAGGCGTGTTCACCATGACCATAGGCTCATTTCAGCTGTTCACGACCAAGCTGCCAGCCCACTCCGGAAGGCACGGCATAGCTTTCAAAATCTAAATATTCGGCTCTCCAAAAGTTTGATGACCTACCTGCTCTTCACAGGGGGTCTTGGGCAACAAAGCTCGACGCTATCTTGTGAGGGACCCTATAGGGTATCCAAAAATGTATAGAAACATATGGGTCAAAAGTTGTGCCAACGCCCCCTTGATTCTACTCGATTCTTACGCGACACGCGTGATATTACTCTTATTTTATGAGAAACACCTGAGCATGATATGTCTACAGATATGGAGAGAAAGAGTTCGAACAACACAATTCTTTAGACGGAGATAACCCCTGCGGTAATCACCTCTGATGTTCCCAAGGCAGATAAGGCCGTCGAGGCAGCAGCACTGAAGCCTTGGACAGATTCTTTCGGATGGATTCACTACCCCTGGAAGAAATTACCGCTCACCAAGTTCAGATATTCCAGAAGCAAAGACTGCGGATGTCAGGTAAGACTCATACTTGAAGCATTCTTGAAAGTAGAAACGTATAGTTACAATCACTATGAATTTCAGGTGAAATGGATCAAGAAGGTGTACAAACGCTACCAGCCCAAGCCTATCGTGAAACTCATTCATCACAGCTCTTACGTTCATCCTCGACGCAGAACCTGCAGAAGAGTGAGTGGAATCGTGTTTTCTGAGATTTTACATCGAGTGAGAGAGAAAGTGCAACAAATAAAAAATGTGGGTCTATTTGGGATACAAAATCGGATTAACAATCCCCTCTTTTCGCGTGCTGTTTGGTTTCTCTGACCGGCGAGCGAGGAGGCGAAATCGGGAGAGCCGTTTACGAATCGGCATTAAAATAGTGACTATTTAAAGCCCCGTAATCGTCATCACATCTTCCAACGTAAACCCTGTGGATGCAATCAGTATGGATCAGATTGATTTATCGCTTTCAAATGTCTATTATTGTCAGTGGCCGTGGATCCTTCATTACTCGCGGACCGTTCTCACCTAATCGCAGCTTCCCGGCTCAGGTGTAACCTGGATAACTGATAATGATGATAAACAATTTATTGAATAATATCTCTCAAAATTTGTAGACATAGTTTTGCTTATTCTGTATCCATTCATGTGAGTACCTCAGCACTGGGCCTGGACGAAGAAACTATCCAGCGCACGTGAAAGATCTCTCTCGTCCGACCCATTTATGCTAACGGATCAAGACAATTGACTGCCCTAATTAGGGTTCTTGCATTGTGACTGTTTGGGGATGAATCAATCCTTAATGAGCAGAATATTTTGCTTGACTATCTGGTGCCTAAAATGATGTCGTCTGCTAAATAAGTATTCCAGGACTCCTATCAAGTTATGTGATCAATCAAATGCTCTAATCCCTTGATAGTTCACTGACTAACCGAGCGGAACAGTACAAACGAGAGGGAGTAGATACCGGATTACTGCCCCTTGTTGTGATAGTGGGCATCGCAAGAACAAACAACGGATGAGGGAAGAAGGGACGTATAAAGGATCCCCCGTTCGACTTCCTTTTCCCCGTTGTCTCGTGATGAAGTACTCCCTTCTCGTGCTGGGTTGTGTCGTCGCACTCGCAACCTGCCAGACTAGTAAGTTCAAACGTTTATCCTCTTTGAAACTCAGCCTGCTATTTCCCTTTTCACAATTTCTACTCGTGAGCAAAAACGGGGAATCATTCAGGATTGATGGGGCAAGAAAAAAATAATAGGTTAGCATGGAAGATCAGTTGACGATCTTGCTGTATTTCTAAAACAAAATGTAGGAACCATCCTAGCCATGTTCGATTCGGTATCATTCTCACATTATCCTCTTTCTAGAGGGCGTTTTCGAGCGTGCGGTCGGTCCGTGCATTGATGATGCGTGTCCCAAGGGCAGCTCTTGCTACTACGGCCAGTGCATTCCGTCGGAAATCGCCCCATCAATGCCCGTGCCCGACAAGAGTGAGTCGTCGTCCCTTTTCAATCACTTTTTCTCTTTTTCGAAACGAGGAAATTTCTACCTGCTTTGAACGTATCAACATTATCTCATGATAGAGACGCAAGTTTGAAAAATCCGTTTCTTATACATGCATTGTTGTATCTCTGTCTCGCGTTCTCGTATCTCAGAGACGTATTCCTTGCTTCAACTCCCGATTTTCCTTCGAAAAACAGTGATACTATGATTTAAAAAAAGCTGCTGATTCCAGACACGGCTGTCGGCAAGTGTCTATACGGCGGGATGTGCGAGAAGAACCAGTACTGCTACAAGGCCGAGTGCTATCCGCATCCCAACCTCGACTGATCGTCCATCTCCAATATCCAACTTATTTTAACTTATTTTCCTCATCATTATTCCCCATCTCTCTCTCGAATGACTCCCCGTTTTTGCCCTCGAATAGTAATTGTGAAAAGAGGGCCGATCGGGCTATAAAACTCTGTTCTCTATGGAAAGTGTGCATTAGATTAGAGGAAGGAGGAGGCAGACGAAATGGCGTCCTCGAATAGAGAGAGAGAGGACAGGACCATACGGACACTGCAGACCAAATGCCTCCGAGACCAATTTTCAAATTAGCAAGGAAGAATCGAAATTGGCCATGGAGAGAACCGCTAGGTTGGAGTGAGAAAGGGGAGGGGAAGGGGGAGAGGGAGGGGAGGGAGGGGGGATAGAAAAATGAAACAGTGTGTTCGTGTCTCCCCACTTCTAATCTCATCTGTCATCTCAGATTTCGTCGTTCGCCGTTGATTGGAGAGGAGGTCACTCTTTCTCTCGTTCTTTCCTCATTCACGATTTCTTCTTCCATTCCGTCTTTTATCACAACAATGGACAATCGACTGGGGCGAGGGAAGGCATATCGAAACAATATTAGAATATTAGACTGCTGAGTGTGCGGTGATTGTGGTTTGTGAACAAGGGGTGAACTGAGAAAGGACGACAAATATTGGAGGAGAGACTAAGAGTCACGGAGAGAAGAGAAAACGGGAATGCGCAATGACTGGAAATAGATTCGAAATTGGATCGGTTGATGACCGCAGCTTCTTTTTTCTTACAGTACTCGAATGGAATCATTCGAAGCCGACGCGACATGTTGTTTGATAGATCATGAGTTAGGCAGATTTCTGCTCGATGAAATGATGCTGACGAAATAATCGGTAAAAGGGGCTAAGTTCGACTGGATTCTTGTATCGGTGTGGGGGTTCGTACTTTCGTGGTTTCGAATGTGATTCGAAGAATAGAATGGGTAGGGTGCACAGACAATCACAGGGGACACCGGTAGACTAATACGAGAGAGAGGGAATGGACGCAAATGATGACAATAAATAAAAAAAGGACTACGACGAGACAATCGAGAATGAATAGCTATATCCCGATTCGGTTGGGGCCCAGAAGGTTGGGTGGAGATGGATTGGATTGACATGGGTGATAGGGGGAGGGGAGGGGGGCACGAGTGCCTCACTGCCAGTTGTAGTGGTCAGCGGGTGGCTGCAACTCGGATATCTCGTGGATGGAGGAGTGAGAGGGAGTCGTCTGGTCGAGAGTATTGAGCACGGCTTGCACGGGAATGGACGAGGAGAGACCCGTCAGATCTGAATCAATCTTGATTATACTTATCAATTGGAAATACTCCTTCGAAGTCTGATGAGCCCCCTAGTACTCAACTACTCCTCCTGCTACTTATCGCCCTCCATCGATTGTTTATTGCTCGCCCATATCCCTGTTATTTTATTCAAAGTTCCATGCAACGGAGTCCCTTCATGTATCCCAGCGACAGTGTATCCCGCCACTGCGCATCCCTATTTATCTTCATTAGTCCCTCCGTTGTTGCTCCCTCCTTCCCTCTCTTTTCCCTCGCTGCAGCACAAAAGGACAACGAGAGACTCGGCCCTTGGCCCTCTCTGAGATTTCTCTCCCGTGTTTTAACGAGCGCGATCGTGCGCCTAGATCGGGGCGCAATAATGACTGGGGGGGGGGGGGGGAGGAAGGAACAGTCGTTAACCGCTCCCCGCGCCGCGCGATCTGATGATGGCCACCCACACCGTTTTATCGCCCAGCACTTTTTTCACACGCGCCTGCCTGATGACAGTCAGCAATGGGAGCCTTATCAGATTGTCCTCTACGAAGAAGAATCGAAAACATCAGTGCCCTCACGTGTGCTACATGTTTCTCTAAGCCATCTAGATCCCCGACTGAAATACCGAGCGCCTCAAAAAGGTCTCTGCCGAACGGAACGGTCGTTTGCGCGCGAGTAGGAATAATAGTAAAGTTCCCAGGGCGGAAGGACGAAAACATAAATCAGCAGAAGCAGCGCGAGGGAATGCTCGGCTCACTTCAAAAGGAGCGAAGATTGGGGAGGAAATGAACCTCTCAGACCCTCCACTACTTCAACCCTCAATCACTCTTTATCACTGTTTGAATTGGCGTTTTTTGTCAGAGTATCGGTGGGAGGAAATGGGTAGTCGATAACACTGGGGAATTTCGTCATTTTCATCTTAACTTAAAATTAGAACAACCATCTGTCAGTGGACGTGTCTTCCTGGGGCATGCGCTCGTAAATCATCCAACCTACCGTAGCCTATCGACTCTTCATTAGATCATTATGACACCTCCCACTTGCGATTCAGAAATAGTTACAGATAGTTTCAAAATAATCAACTGATTGCCGGGAAGGCGGTTCTACTTCCAATCATCCCCCGTCACTATCAAAGTTATGTTCTACCCATCATCATCTGCTCATCATCAAACATAGCAGAATTGCTAACATAGCAGTTGAGATTATTAAACGATTTCCTTCCGTTTCGCTCAATTTCACCACACCAACCTGCTCTCGGATAGTACATCACTGATTTTATAGAACCATCTCCTACTCTCTACCATTAATCCGGCATTAGGGATTGCAGACCTATTCCCAATTCCATCCCAAACTCAAGAACTTGTGGACAATTCCTTCTACTACTTGAGTCGAAAAATACATCAGAACGGAATTCAGTCGACATCGACTCACCCGGCACTGTGCTGGTTGGCGTGGCCATCGTGGTCGCCGCGAAGGACTGCGCCGTGTTCATGCGCGAGTACGGCTGCAACGTCTGATATGATTGACTCAACCACTCACCATACCCCCACTTCCCCAATAGTTCCATTCTGCCGACTCTCTTAGAGCTCAGATTGAAGAAAAAAATCGAATACAAGCTTCGGCTACACAAGTGGTTTCACAAGCCACAATCTCTCGAAGCTATGAGAGACCCTTTGAGATGAATTTATGACAAATCCATCCCAACTCACATGGAACGAATCCGTCGCGTATCTGTCGGTGTTGAACATGTTGTAGGAGGCGAAGCCCTGCTGGTGCATCTGCAGACCCGCCGCCGAGGGGAAGCCGAAGCTGTACCTGCAATGAATGAGGTCGATTAGAGGGATCAGAGAGGTCAATAAGATGTCAAGACGAGGTCAATGCTCACCCGTACGGATCCATGGGCTGCGAGAGTCCGTACATGTTGGCGCCGTTCGGGATGAAGTTGTGCTGCGAGAATCGCTGGTGCTGCGCGGCCGCGGTTGACTGGGCGGCTGCGGCGGCTGCCGCAGCAGCTGCAGCTGCTGCGGGCGTCGACACCGGCGACGAAGACATGGTCGTGTGGGAGGAGGGAGGCGCGGAGCCGGAGGTCGGCGCGGGCGTGCCGTTCGATGAGGACGTCGTGTCCATGCAGTTGCCCGGCTTCTTCGTCCGCATCTTCTCCTCCCTTCGCCATTTCGCCCGGCGATTTGAAAACCACACCTGGAGATGAGACTAAGTTAAGCAAATGACATAATTATCTTAAAATTACTTGATATTCAACAGTTTTCTTTTCAAACGCGGAGTGATAGTCCCTCTTATCATGTACCCACTCCACTCCCCCGTGTCTCCCGCTCTCCTACCGTAGCCCCTCGCTCCCTTTTCTTGCTCCCTTCTTCCTTCTCCCAACTCGTCTCTGGGAGACAAGCTGTGAGGGGAGGGGGGATGGAAGAAGAACGAAAGGGAAAAAGAAGGGAGGAAGGAAGGGAAAGTACTGCAAGCAGTCCCCGCTCGATCATCTTTCATAAATGGGAAGGAATGAGGAAAATGGCTGTTTCTGTCTCGATCATTACCAATTTCCCTGCCCGTTGTCCTCTCAATTAGGTCTGGCAAATGAAGAATTCGTCTCTTCATTCCTCGTGTTCTCTCACCGGTCAGAGAGATTAGAGAGTGTGTGAAATGAAGAGAGCGCTCTCTTCTTTTGCCAGCCCTACTCTCAATTTCGTCCTCATCAATCAGGGTCACACGGCAGATGCAACACTAAGTAGAGGCGAACGAGGGGCGCAAAAAATAGTTGCCAGTTGAGATGCGAGATGACAGGCTTTTCTCTGCTAATTACCCCATCCCTCTCTATCTCTGAACATACCGTACCTCTTCTCTCTCTCTTTTTCTGTCTCACGAGTTCTATCAGTCAGCGACTGATAACAACACTTGACATGTTGCGAGGGAGAGAACATGGGGGAGTTGAGTGAGGTATGCGAGAGTTGACCGACCGACCAAAAAACAATCGAAATGAGAGAGAGAGAGAGAGAGAGAGTTGAGTTGGGTCTTTCCACTTGATATGAGTACCACTCTTCTCTTGAGACACTTTCACTCACTCGGGAGCCAAGGAATGAGGGGGGGGGGGAGATAAGGGAGTGATGGCCTTGTATGGCCCCCTCTCTCTGATTGATTGAGTGCTATGAGGGGCGTATGACGACTCGTGTGATGGGCCAATCACTGATAGACGGCGTGATAAGGACTCAGCGGACAGATCACACCGGGGTGTCCGGAGGGTCCGGAGATTCCAGATCGAAGAAAACAAATGAAATCCCACCTGGATTCTGGCTTCTGGTAATCCGATCCGACTGGCAAGCTTTTCACGCGCGAAGACATCCGGGTAGTGAGTGCGCTCGAATTCTGAATTGATTGATGGTTATTGTATCAGTAATTCTAATTTCTAGGGAGGTGATTTCGGGTTTGGCTCTCTCCATTCCGCACACTATCTCGCTAGTCAGGGAAACGACAGTGTGTGAAGAATGAAGATAATCTAAAACCGAAAAGACATCACTAATTCCAATCATACCTTTCTCGAGAGCCTCAATTTGCTCCTGGGTGAAACTGGTTCGGTTTCTCTGCAGTTTCCTCTTCAATCGCATCCGGGCGGCATGGGCGTCCTCGTCGGGATCCGCCTTCTGGTCCTCATCTGAACATCCATCGCTTGCCATGATGTCCTAACTGGCCCAAATTCATCACCCACTTTCCATTTTATCCTCTTGAACCCCTACCCAGTTGAGAGAAGATGGAGTGAAAAAAAGAGTTAAGTAGTGCATGCGCATTCACTCACAACAGTTTTCTGTTATTGGCAGAAAGGAACAGGAAAGAGGAACATGCCGAGGCTCTGATTCTTGTAGGAGATATGGATATGAGTACAAGATGAAAGATGAGAGAGCGCTTTGGGAGCGGGAGGAGAGGGGAGAGGCGGATGAGAGAGAGGGGAGGGGGCAGCCGCGGGATTACGGTAGGTCTGCTGAGATCATGCGACTAATAAGAGGAGGAGAAGGAAGAGCGGAAGGAAGCACTTAGTGACTAAGTGATATTGCGAGCATCAGAAGAAGGTAGTGGAGGTAGGAGAAAATGGAAGGAGGAGGAGAGTGAGGAATGAGGAGGGAGGAGGGAGGAGTGGAGCAAGAATGAGTCTGATTCGATTAAGTGAGTAGTATATCGGGAAGGAGGGAGGGAGTCTGAGAGAGTGAGATGGTTACCCTTCGATCGCCGATTCGTTGTCTTCCGGGGAGTTTTCGTGGGCGACAGGAGAGGAGGAGGGGGAGGAGGGGCCGTGGCTAGCATCTCGTAGGCGGAAGCTTGGTAGACGGCGTATGGGTCGTAGGGCAGGGGTAGGGGGAAGGAGCCACCCCTCCGTTCGGAGGAGATAAGGGAGGAAATGGTCGATAGGGGGGATCTTCTCCTCGAGGAGAAGAGAGAAGAAGAAGGGATGAGGAGGAGAGGGGCGTGATTGGGGAAAAGGAGAGAAGGGGGGAGTAGGGTAAGAAGAGGGAGGAGACTTGAGGAGGAGAAAGAGAGAAGGAGGAGACATTTGATTGACACAGCACTATTGTCCTTTTATCGATAAGAGAAAGGCGATGTTTTGGATGGGCTCAGGAAAGGACTGATCGGGGCAAGTGGTGGAAGTGGAAAGTTAGTGTGTGGGGGAGGGGCGAAAAAACGAGTGGTCCTTCTCCCACTAATGAGAGGGGACGGAGGGAGACGGGAGGCATGCTTATCGGAACATCGACTATCGCATCTATGGAAAGACATCGCAGCAATCCCCAATCGACTAATTCGGGCACCCGTCTCTCTTATTCGATTGAATAAGCGCGCCGTTCCTATCACCTCTCCTCCTCTTAATTCCATTATGATTCCTCTAATCGTTGATCTGATGGGCGGCGCGCGAAAGGCGTGATAATCGGCATATCCATCATCCTTTTCCGACTGCCACATCTTATCAGAGTTCGTTCCCATCACCCCCCCCCCCCCCCTCTCCAATGAGTGATAGCCACCGTATGCAAGCGCACAAAAAGTGTTAAGAGGGGAGGGAGGGGACGACGGGGGGCTTGTCGGGTTAGATCATCGTCAATCACAGTGATAGAGAGGAGGGAGGGAGGGGATCGTCTTACGTAGTAGTGGATTGAGCAGTGGAGGCGGCATGACCATCCCTGCTGTCGATGCAGTAAGCATCCAGTGTTCGTGAGAGCCCTCCATGCCCTCTCCCTCTCTCTCCTTCCTTCACTCCTGGCTGTCGGCTGCGGACGGAAGCGGTCGTGTCTTCGGCGCGGTTCGTGGCCTTGTCACGACGGATCGGCGGTGAGTGGGGGGAGAGGGGGCGACGAGAGAGGCGAGGGGGACACGGCAAATCGGAGAGAGTCGGTGGTCGTGTAGACAGAGAGCAGCCGATTGATGTGAATCGAAGTGACTGCTGGGAAAAGGGAAGGGGGAAAGGGGGAGAGGGAGGGGGAGAGCGGGGAGACCACTCCTTTCCTCTGCCTCTCCCTACTCGTCGGCTCCGCCCCTTGAACCACCGTACACCCTCTTCACTAGGAGGGATAAGTCTCTCTTTCGCCCCGAGGGAAGAATCGATAGGAGTCGTTCGTAGGGAGGGAACACATCCGAATATCAGGTAGGGCTGATGAATCAGGTAGGGCTGATGATCTTCAATGTTGCTCATACCTCTTCACCCAAGTCGGGCTGTTTTGTCCGATTCGAAATGGAACAAAGCCTTGATGAATGGCCTTCTCCCTCCTTCTCCCATTCTGTCGCGCCTTCAAATAATTGATAATTTAGTGTCTGTCTTGGCTCGGCTTCTGCTCGTGTGTTTCAACTGCTTCTCTCCTTCTTCTAATTCTCCCTGAGGTCTCTCTTCTCTCCTCCGTGTTCCATGCTAATCGATTAGGGGGCAACACAACTAATCGATCATCGCACGCTTCACACCTCCATCATTCCCTTACGCAGCATCAAATTAGGAGAGGGCGCGCGGACCAACTCAGACATGAGAGGAGCGAGGTAATTGCAATGATCGCGTGTTGTTTTAACCCGACTAAATTTGATTATGCTCCTCAGGCGCAGATTTGGTGCGCGCGCAAGAAGCGGCAACGCGAGAAATTAGACACCTTGGGTTAATTAGATCTAATTAGTGAAAACGTCTTTCCTAAACTACACACAGAAAACGGCATAATACTTTTTAAACCTAGAAGTGCTAGTGGAGGCACCACGCATACTTTTATGTATTGAATTGGATAATTTTTGTGAACGTGGTGCCTCCACGAGAAATTCTCGGTATTAAAATAGATACGTCGGTTTCTGTGTAGAGTGAGTATCCGTGAAGGAAATCATATGAACTAATGGGAGCGAATGAGGAACCTAATGAAGAAGGCTATTGCAGATTGAACACTAATTCCAACGGCTCTAAGAGATTGATCGGCAGTTGTCACCTTCATTCTATCGCTTCATTTATCAGCTTAAACTAATTGTTGTCTCGCCTAATGAGAGAACGAAGGAGATTGATTGATTGATGAGTCGAACTCCTTTTTCTCCCATCTCTTTTTACGTTGCTTTCCGTCAGTTTTCTCGCTTGATTAGGCAAGTAATGTAGCGAGAAAACGAAGTCGACTGTGTGCAGTTTAAAGAGAGGAGAGAGAGAAGAGATAAGAGGAGGGAAAGATGAAAATGTTTCCATGTTGGGGACGGAAAGAGGAAAGAGGAAAGAGGAGCGAATGGAAGTGAAAAGTGGAGGGAGTTGGTATCACTCTCTTATGATAAGACGGGCGGATACTGTAGTGGGAAAGGATGAGGAGAGGAGAGGAAAGGGGAAGTGACTACCTGTTATCGACTTGTGAACAACTCATACACATACGGAACTAATGAGAGCGAAGGGCACCTGTAGATCAGTAGCAACTATTAGTCCCTGGAACTCAAGAAGCCTCAAGAATCGAAGGAAGGTCGACAAATATAAAAGGAAGAGTATCTATTACAGTATCCGATCCGATCCGATCCCACAACCGATCGAGGGTGATACAATGATGGAGTGAGTGTGGGGAGAGTCTCACGGATGATTAGTGGCGGATAGGGAAGAGGGAGGAGGGGGGAGGGGGAGGAGTGAGAGAGGAGTCTATTAGAGGGTCATTCACATTCATATCTACCCCCTTCGATCGAATCTCTGCCCGTTATGTAACGGAAGAAGAGGAGGAGGAATGGAATTCTCCCGCTGGAAAAGAAGAGTGGAAAGAGGGAGGGAAGGGAAACTTTGCGCGGACTCAATATTGATCGGTGCATTACCGATTGACTCCAATAACGACATACTATTTGCCATGGCACATGCAGTAATAAGCAGCTCTTCCCATCCATCCAGGTCACGTTCCGAGAAGATTCATCTGTCAACAAGCCTCTCCTCTTAGTCGCATCCTCCCTATATCTCCACTTCCTATCTCCGACGACTCTTCATATTCGCTTCCTTCCTCCTCTTCCTACCTGAGAGAGTGACCACATGGCGCATCCATTAATGGGTGACAAATTAGTGATCGAGTGGAGGGGGGGAGGGAGTGAGGGAGGTGGACACTCGTTTCCGGACTGTGGTCGGAGAAAAAGAGAGACAAAGAAGTGGCTGATTGCAATGGGAGATAAGTGTTTGAAAAATAGGGATGGATGGGATGTGAGGAAAAGAGGTGCGAATCGGGGGACCTGGATTGTGCAGTGATGAGTGTGGTTAGTGAGGCACGTGCTACTGTCTAATCGAATCAGAGTGAGACTCTTCTCTGCAATCGTCCTAGCTGAAACTCCAAGCACAATACTCTCGACAGCATTCACGAATTGTAGCGGAAAAGGAGATTTGAGGGATTCTCACAATCAACATTTATAGTTTCATTCAAAATAAATTCCCATCAGTGATGACACATCGGCACTCGACTCTCCTCATTTCGTAAGCTCTTTCGTTTCTCTGACTTACGAGATAGCTTGTGAAATAAGGAGTGCCAATGTCGAGTTGGCATAATTAACTCCCATACTGAAGGCATTCACGTTTCTACCGTTAGATGAACTGTGCACATGTCTCCTTTTGGAATCCACAACTAGAATTACAAAAGGAGCATGATTGAAGATTGTAAGGCAAAAGGGTCTCTTGAAACCTGGTCCATCCAACGGGAGAAGCACGTATTTCTATATTTTTCTGATATTATTTAATGGATGAGTTCGGTGGCAAATGCGTTTCAGACATTCAGATAAGCTGACTATGATTTCACAGCCCGAGATGTGGATTAGTGAAACCCTTTCATCCGAAGCTACCATCCTGCATACACAGTAATGCGTTGAGGACAAACCTGAGCTAGCGTCCTTCTTCGTATCCAATATCGCGCAATGCTGCTGCAAGGAGGGAAATGTGGCGAAATTCACGGCATTAACTGCAGTCGGCATGGGCACCGGCCACCCACACCCATTGTACCACTGAGAGGCTGTGGTGTTCCTGAAAGAAAGCGAGATGATATATGTGTAGTTGTCTATCGTAAGTGCAGGATGTACGAGATGGTGAACCGGAGTATGGAAAGTATACGTGTTATATTATGTTATATGTGTTATATGAGCCCGTTCGCCTAAGAGTCAGTAAAAGGCCACCAGCGTGTGGAACATGAAAAAGAAAATGTATGCTCAAAAGTTGGCCCCATGGGTAACTTTTTATTCTGAATCGAATGGCCTTTTCGAATGGAGATCCTGAAAACGCGAAAGAAAAAAGTTACACTCGAATAATTTTGAAAATCGCAGGTTTTCGACACTAAAAGTGATGAGAAACAACTTTGCGGACTGAAAAAGCCTTCATCCGATATATAAAAATGATCACAAACACATGCTCTTTCTACTGTATAAGTATTTTTTGCGCCGAAACATTATGTCAAAAATCGATCATAACTCGGTACCGGATAAAGATAGAACCTTGCCCAAAGTTTCATTTTGTAGAGAATTAAATTCTGGTCGGGTACGCGAAATTTGTGGCCATTTTGACTTTTTCCGGGGTAGTTTTTATCGCAGAACAAGATTTTGGCCAAATCGACGTCGGGTCGTACCGGGATTCAGAAGGCTCAGATCGAAAAACGGAAAAGGCCATTCGATTCAGAATCAAAAGTTAACCCTGGGGCCAACGTTTGAGCATACATTGTCTTTTTCATGTTCCAGACTTTGTCTGACTCTTAGGCGAACGGGCTCATATTGCACTACAGTACCACATAGTCTCCTCCCTAACAAGCGCGTCGCGGAGAGTCGCGGAGAGTCGCATCCGGTAATCTAGTCTCAGACCCCATCAATGTGCGAATTCGACCGACTATTTTTGTTTAGCGCGTCTACTCATTAGCCTCGATCGGTCTGCAAAAACAGATTATTGAAATTTTTAATTTGATATGTTTTCTGAGACGTCATCATTTAGCCCCTTCTCCTCCCATCCCCTCATTTTCATAAACGACAGCTTCCTCGAGAGATGATAATGAGGAATGGGGCAGGGGAGGGTAGGAGAGGGGAGCGAAAAGAAGTCGTCATATATGTAAATCAGCTCAAAATGCAAATTTCTGAAATCTGTTTTCGCAGACCGATCGGGGCTAACGAAAGATGCGCGAGGCAAACTTTGAAGGGTTCTCAGACTAGATGCGACCTGATGCGACTCTCCGTGGCGCGCTTGTTAGTGAGGAGACTCTGCGGCACTGTATAGCGGCCGGGTAGAGGAGAAGCAAGTCTAGGAGAGAATAAAAGGAAAACAAAGATACCAAAGATCAAGTCACCTGAGCCGATCGAACATGTCGAACTGCATCACTTGGTCCTTTTTCGCGTTGAGATTGCGAAGCACACGATTGATCGAGGAGACCTGGGATACTACTATGATCCCATGCATTGTTATTGAGTGGGTCTGTATAGTGATCAATCTTTGATATGTAAACTTCTTGAGAAAATTACTGGTTTTAGCTGTGATTACAATCTAAAATATAAGAACGAATAAGTTTTTTTTTGGAATTGAATGAATTTGATGAAAGCAATGCTCACTGAAGGAATGGTCTCCTGAGTGCAGATTCGATCAGAGATCAGCTTGTCTCTAATCTCCCAGGCGAAAATCGAAGGCTGATCTCGCTTGTAGTTTTCGATCTTCTCTACGACACCCTGAAAATTTGATAAAAAAAAATAGACATTCAAGTTTTCAATTAAAAAAAAGTAATTGCATCCGGTGATCAATCGTTGAGAAATAATCAAAGGGGATTGCATTATATTTTAATATGTTGTATCCACAATCAAGATCTGGTTAAACATGAAAGTGACAAACGAATGACAAACGCGCCTGTCTAGTTCATTTTTCATTATTTTCAAAAATAAATTTTAGAAAGTGAACTTTTCGCACAGGCCTATCCGAGTAATCCCATGTGGATAGATCGATCGGGCATGACGAGAGGATTCTAAATCTATATTTTCAAGCAATTTGCGCATGCGGTCTCCGAGTTAAGCGACTTACAGTGTATAGAGATTGTAAGGAAAAGGGGCTCTCTTGCACCTTCCTCCCCCCTCACTCACTTCCCTGACCCCTCACGACGAGAGAGCGTGGGGAATGGAGAGAGCGCACGAGAGAGGAGGGAGAGGGAGGGGAGGAAAGCCTATTTTCATTGCAATCTCAACACACTTTAAGTCGCGTAGCTCGGAGACCGCAAACTCAAATTGCATGAAACTATAGATTCTGAATCCTCTCATCATGCCCGATCGATCTGTCCATATGGGATTACTTGGATAGGCCTATGTGAAAAGTTCACTTTATAAAAATTATTTTTG
The DNA here is from genome assembly GCA_036245825.1 of Pristionchus entomophagus. Classification (NCBI taxonomy): domain Eukaryota; kingdom Metazoa; phylum Nematoda; class Chromadorea; order Rhabditida; family Neodiplogasteridae; genus Pristionchus; species Pristionchus entomophagus. Next base: position 31,964,761 of record BTSX01000006.1, read on the forward strand.
AAAATCAAGAAAAATGATTTAGACAGGCGTGATCGCCATGCAATTCTGCCCCAGAAAACATTTTGCCTTAAAATTAGCACTCTTACGATGTCAAAATGTGATTTCGACCTGACGCCGTCTGGAGCCAACGATGCTTCAAGAGACAAAATGGATAGCTCCATCGTCTTCAGCATCCCCGATAACCCCAATACATCAAGTTTCAGAAAATCGACCTTTTTGAGCTGTGCCAGATCCGATCAGATTTGCTCAAAAATAAGGCAAACGTCGTCATATAATGCATTCTAGGACTGTTTTCTGTATCATTAATTTAGATGGATTTAGATATGTCCAGTTCTTTCCAATGTCGCTTCGAAACCCCTATGAATTAGATACCTGCGTTGCTACTCTTGGCTTTGATCCTCCGATTGCTCGAGGTCGAATCGTTCCCGATTCGTAATAGCGACAGAGAATCTTCGAGACGCAGCTGAAATCATTTTGAATTATAAATACGCTTTCGATAAGTTTTTTTCAACAAAATATAAATATAAATAGTTATATTTTATCTGCTAATATATACAATTTATCTAAGATTTTTTCTTCGTTGCGAAGTCAGGGCAATAAAACGAGAAGGATTGACAGCCGATCTTCATTGAGATATTTCGAGAAAGGGCCCGGAAAAAGGCAGCAAGATCAACACGCTCACCCATTGGATACTTGCAGCATTCTGGAAATGTCGCAGGGACGTGCGCCGGAATGCGCGAGGTCAACAATCTGCTGCCGAATCTTGTCTGCAATGTACTCTATCTCACTTGATTTGACGGATTAATCGATTTTTTTTTCAATTCGGTATTCTATCAAATGTGGTCTCAAGAAAAATCGATCGGTGCTTTTGACGACCGTATTTTTCAGGTTGCTGTATATTTTTGATTTTTGTACCGCAATGTTTGCAACTGATCATATTCGAACAAGGGGGAATGAGGATCATGCCAATTTTGAAGAAAGAAATATTAGTATTTCGGCAAATAGCAAAGCTTCGGAAGCTGTCAATTGTGTTCAGTGTACTAGACACTGCATTTACCATTTGAAATAAATGATTATCTAGGTTATAATATTTCACATTTTTTATGTATAACCTCGCAAATATTTTATTGGCTCAAGTTCATAAAAGCGAAATCATTACCTGGCAGCGGTCGTCCATTGACGAAGACGCCTCCGAGCTGGTTGACTCCAGTGTGTCCGTTGTCTGAATCTGCGGAGGATATGAACCGGTTCATATTTTGATAAATCAATCGTTTTGAGTGAAGGAAATTTCTCGAAATTCATCTAACTATCACATTTCAAAGCGTTTCCTTCACTGAAAACAGTGGTGCCGGACAGCCAATAGCATGCCTTTGGAAAGTTGTGGAAATTTGTGTTGCTGATAGGTGCGAGCTGGCATCCCTCTCTCTTGATTGTCACTATCACTCAATGTTCCCGTCATTCCGGCGTCCCTCTCGCCTAGTTAGTGTTCTCGGGATATAGATTTAGAGAAATCCGAGAGATCGAGAGGGAGGGAGGACAGATATAATCGACTTCCGATTATGCCCGGGTCAGCGATCACTCTCTCTTCTCCAGACTCGAGTTATAATAATTATGCGACAGGTTGCGCCACCAACAACATTCGCCCTAATTCTGTCCTATATCATCGGAAAGCCGCCCGGGTTACGGTAGCCAGCGGAAATGGCGCAATTTGCTCAAAACGAAGCATATCGGCCATTCTGACAGCCATACGCAACTTCTGCTCTCTCTTATTAGTCGCGGGGTATTAATGAGACAGAAGGGGGATCTGTCACCGTGTGATGGATTGGTCAGAGAGAAGTGCGAAAGGAGAAAGAGAGAAGTCTTGAGGTGAGAGAACAGTGGGAGGTCGAGTGGATTAAGAAGTGGATAGGATAGGAGAAGAAGCCAGAGCCGGGAAATGGAAGGATGGATCTTGGACTGGACTTGGACTCGACATTGAAAGACAGGAGGAGCTCATGCCTCTCACCAGCCGCTCGAATGACACGGCGAATGTGATTGTCCGCGTCTTTCACGTGAACTGTACCAAACTTGACTGAGAATGCCCCGAAGTGGAAGTGTTTGTTGGCGTAGCCAATTATATCTGCAACTGCTACTCTTCCCACAATTGCACTTTTTTCAAAATATACTCTAGTGCTTTATGACTTTCAGCACCTTGTCTTCTGGTGTGAGTTGTGGTTTTTTCCATTGCTGCTATTGTCTCTAAACTATGCACTGAGATCTCATCTATGTTCGAAAAATCACTTCAAACTATTGCTCTTCACAACTTCCGACCACCCAATCCCTTCCCTATCTCCTTCTATCCGTGTCAATGGTAAGGAGGTGAATGGCCTTCTTCTTCGCCCCTTCATCATCTCTCTCTCTTCTTCCCACAATGACCGTTCATTTTTATTGCCTCTTTTTGGCGGTTGGTTCATCACTTGTGAAATGGAGAAGATTTGCGTCCCCTCTCTCTTCCTCTTTCCAGATTCTATTGAGAACAGTGGATGGAAGTCCAATTAGTCGTCTCCTCACATGCAAATCTCTCTCCCTTCCTCCTCTCTAAACATAGCTTATCGTCACAGTCGACCGATCGGCGCCCACCCGAAGACACCTTTTTGCTAATTGAAATGGAGACAAACGTCCAATCTCTTCCCCTCTCTCTTTCTCATGAATCCCAGCTGGTTCGCTCTCATTATACGGAAGAGGACCCTCACACTCCTTTCACGATTGTTTCAAGCCGCAAAGAGGCCCTCCCTCCCTCCTCCTTCTATTCAAGGTGTCCATAATCGACCACTGACACCCCTCCTCTGAAATCTTTCTCTCTTGCCGCTTCCACCACCTTTCCGCCTCCCACCCTCTTGCTCTCCTTGTTGTACCTATCTGAGAGAAAGAGAGACGGGTGAACTGGATCTCCCTTCTTATCCTAGCTAAGCCAGGTTGCTCGTATGACGGGCGGGGTACGGTGGATCGCCTTCCTCCCTTCTTTGCTCTCCTTTTTTCCAGACCATACACCACTTCCCCACCCTCAATTGTTGCGATGCGCGAGATTATTATATGGGGAGAGAGAATGGGGGAGTTGCGAAGTTGGAAATGGAAGAGGCGGCGAGAGAGGGAAGCGCAGAAAAGAGACGCAGAAAGAAAAGAGACAAGTACATCAAGAATATGTAGGACGGAGAGGAAGGGAGAGGTGAGAGATGAGAGACGGGGAGAGAGATTACTGTAGACGAGATGACATATTGAGAATAGAGAAAGAGAGGCGAATTGGAGAAGAAGAAGAACTATCAATCGATCTCAGAACGATACACAATGCTCTGATTGGAGAAGGAACGCAGAGAGTAATTTTCTTAAAGTGAAAACGGTGCTTCGATGATACAGAAGGAATGCTCAGAATGGAATGCTCAGAGTTAAGCCATGTTGTTTGATACTTTCGAAATCGTCAAGGTGAACCGGGAGGATTAATCAAGCAACAAGCATCATTGATTACGCCAAACTTCTGCTCTATGGTTAGTAAAAACTCAGCGATAAATGAAAAATTACCTCCTGAAGACGGCATATCGTCAGGAAGGATTGCCATACACTTGCAGGTGGTCGCAGCCGACTTGCGGGCTTCTCACTCAGAGATCCTGAAATATGCATTTCGTTAGTTCATCCCAGCCGCTCCGGACCTTGCGGACGTTCCGGACCACACATGAAACATTCCCGGTTGATTAGTCAAATCGGCACGTTTTACTTCTGCTTCGATGCAGAAGGAGGAAGGGAGAAGAGGAGGAGAGTGGAGGAGGAGAAGGGAGGGAAACACGAGTTGCCATTCAAAGAGAGAAGAGAAGAGAAGGATTCAGAAGGAGAAGACAAGCAGGGATTATGAAAAATGAGACAATTGACAGATGAATTACCATCGGCGAGAGATCACCAGTGGGAGGGGAGAGTGGGGGAGGGGGAAGGATAGAGGGAGGAGACGGGTGACTCCTCCCCCTTCTCAATCCCCGATCTGACCCGCCTTCGTCGTCGTTGTCCCCTTCTGAATACATCTACACGATCCACCCGACCCCTGCGGCCCCTCCGACCCGCTCGCCCTCTCGACTCTCAAAGGCAAGGCGCGCTCCCCACGCGTGAAATCAAATGATTGTCTACTGAAGTGAAAGACTTAATCAGGCGTGTATTTCTCCCTCGAATCTTCCCTCTCTCTTCATTCTTCCTTCGATCGTCAGCCTTAATCGGTCGGTCGTCCGTCCCCCTCTCACTTCCCTTCCTTCCCAGACTACCGATGCCCGATCGTCCGAATCTGCTAGTCACTAACACCTGTCTGTTCACATTTACCTATCCCAACTTCGCATTTTAAACACATTCCGACTTGTTTCAGCAACTTTGTTGCAGTGCAGAATAAGAGTAGTTCAATTGCATGCAAAAAATATGGCAGAAACATAATTCGCCCCTCACCCCTCTCCTGCCCACCTCTCTCCCCTCCTCTCACCCAATGAGAGCGCGCGTCGCCCGTACCGTAACCCACTTTCGATTGCTCTTTCCTATATCTCTCACTCTCCTCGTTTATCCCAAATCCTATCATATCACAGCTTCAATCCTCCCACTACCACTTGTTCCCAATATCGATCGCCCTCCTTCTGTTTTCCACCCTCTTCTCTCCCTTTCTCCACACTGGATTTCACACTCGACTGCTCCGCTCTTCCTGTGCTTCCTCTTTCGTCTCTGACCACTGCTCTTCTTCATGCCCTCTTCTCTCTATCGTCGCTACTTGACGCAGACCCTCTACCTGAGGTGATAATCTACTCTCTGTTGGATGCCAACACTCCCGATGACCAATTGCGGTGGCAAAGGGGCTCAATTGCCCTGGATTTCTTTCCAATCCTATCCTCTATTTAGTCTGATCTTGCAGTTTCCAATTGGTCGTTGACTACGGTAGGCTAGTGATGTTTAATTTTTGGGAGCGCTTTTCTCTATCGACTTTTGCTGCTCGCAGAGAGAAGAGAAAGGGAGTTCTACCACTCCCAAACAAGGTTTTGAGCGGCGAGGAGAAGGGTGAAACGGTAGATCGGAAGGAGATAGGAGGAGAAAAAGGGGGAGGAAAGAAGAGTGGGTTGAGGGACCAATTGTTGCGAATTCATGCCTGTTCTTGCACACATGTCTGTCAGTACTCATCATTTCAGCCGGATCCATCCATCTAATCTCCTCATCTACCTCAACTCCGTGGCAACACTACTCTCTAATGTGCTTGCGTAATCCACACGAATTGATCGCTATCACTTGACGTTCCCAAAATCCAACCATCGATTGATGCGATAATTGAGTAATACGACAAGTGACCGGATGCGTATGGCGAGTGAGAGCGAGGCGAGGGGAGGAGGAGGGAAGGGGGGGGGGATAGAGATAGGGGGATTAACTGGGGATGAGATCGTGATTGAGGTACATGATAACAGACTGCCAGTAGTCTTCAACCAGGTACGAGTACTGTTACCTAACCCAACATTTTGAATCTAACCGTCTGTTTTGACTAGACTGTGAGATGTAACGAAGCAATCGATTGCGCATTATTGAAATTAAAGAGGTTACACGCAATGAGGATTGCGACGATTGATTTCGCCGTTACGCAATTGATTGGTTATATTTCAAAATCTAGTTTTGATACGTTTTATGGAACGATCAAGAAATGTCAGCTACTAGGTATATCGATCTCTTGAGATCTCAAGTAGATCATCATAACCAATTCGAGTGTCCTCACACACAGAGACGGGACAAAGTGTGATGAAAAGGCGAAGGGGTTGATGGATTGCATAATGAAGACAGCAAAGAGGAGGAAGGAGAGGGGAGGAGGGGGAGGGGAGGGGGAGGGGGAGAACCCCACTGTCTTACCCCATCTGTTCTAATCCCCTTCCACCCGAAAGTGAGGCTATTGCAACAATCACCACTATGAGAAGCGAGCGAGGAGAAGCGAGTAGGGAGCAGTGATGCCACATCGGAATCAACTATCCTCATTACGCGTGATCTCTCGTCGATCAGATTAACTAGAGATCACGCGAAATGAAGAGCGTCCGGTTCCGATTTGTCATCAATGAGAATCAATCATTCAGATTCGGCTGATAAGATGACCAGAGATGAAACTATGAATAGAGAGCCCCATCCTTCTCCCCTTCGGTCTTGCTTTCCATTGTTTCCCCACATATAGTCAAGCAGGTGAGAGGAGGAAGGATGAGGTGAGAGGGGTTGACCCATGATTAGCCAAGTTCATCCCATTGTCGATTACCATATGTTGAATGGACAGAGGAAAGGGGGCCGCCCAAGCCTCCAGAAAAGAGCAGCCACTCATTTAGAGATTAGTGAGGAACTTGGAAGGAAGGGAGGAGAGACAAAGGGACGGAGTTAATGAGTGACAGACGCAATGCGGAAGGACCGAGCAGTGATTGAGGGATATGAACATGGCATGAGATTGATGAATATGGAATGAACATTACAGACCAAATAAACAAAAGACATCATGAACGATAGCGAACCGTGTGCTTTCCTGTGTCGGAAGAAATGAAAATAAAATAAGGACTAACCCCGCTCAGTGAATCTCTGGAGTGGAGTAAGTATGTATGCGTGAGCTGTAGAGAGATCGAACTCTCCAGCAGATGCTGTTGAGAAAGAAGGGAACTGAAAAATAAATATTTATTTTCTGATCGCAACATGTATCTCGTAGGATCGAGCCTTTTGACGACTAATGTCAACGCATAGTGAATTGAAAGGAGCGCTTATCTCTTCCAATTGTTCAACGGCAAGACAAGACGTGATATCGTAAATGTCATGAGTAGTGCTACGAGCCAGTTTGCCTACTCTGCTCGCATCCCTGCTCTGTCTCCCCAACCAATATGTTGGTCCTCAGCTATTCTTTGTCCAACGGAAGTCAATAATGACTTGTGATTGTTATCTTCCCATAGACTTCTTCTCCATTGTTATGACATCGTCCCCTTATCTCGTTCCTCCATCTCTTTCTCTCCCAACTTCGCTCTTTTCCCATTGAGTCCTAATGACCTACTCTCCCCCTTCTCTCCCCTCTCTCTACAGTATAACGAGACTGTCAGTAATGAGCTCTCTCCCTTCGGCATCTCTCTCCCCTCTCTATTATTGTATCGGATCGTGAAATTGAATACCCTCCCATCACGTCTCTCTCTACACTTTGCCGCACTTTCCGAGACTACTCGTCTAATGGGATAATTACTGTATGTCCATCGGGTCACCACCTTTCTCACACCGAAATGAGACCGAATAGGCCCCCAAGGCCTTTGAGACACCGTACCGATGTGGGGAAATGCTCCCGGTTTATAAAATGAGTAGCTAGTATGATATCACGCACAAGTAATTGACCCTTGATGGATTAATGAATGTTTCTCTCTGACAAGTCCCTTCTGTCTCTAAACGAATTTGATAGAGCCGTGCTCAGATGAGGGAGGGTTAAGTTTGAACGAGTTGACAAGGGATGTAGTCCATTTCATTATGAGGAATGGGCACAGCGGGTGGTCGCAAGTGAGGACAAATCGAAACGCCTCTCCTCAGTACATGTGCTCTCCTGTTTCTCTTACCTAGGAGAGATCATGCGGATTTGAGAGAGTCATTTTCAAATTGACATCATTTATGGCCGGAGACACGACAAAGAACTTGTAATGGGATACGGTAAGGAGGGAACAGTGAAAGTTTAGTCACTCAAACTACCCACTTCAAACTATTGCAATCATTTCGCGGTGTTGGGTCAAGATCTACAGCAGCAAATAATAGCACGTGAATCGAATCAAACGGCGCTACTTAGTGAAGGCATTTCGCAGTGCTTCTGCATTTAGAGCTTCCAGTTTAGAGTACTCGAAATCCTCGACAAACTTATCACGTCGCTCAAATTCTAGTCGCGCTTTATCTGAACATTATACGACCTAATGGACCTAAACATCCAACCGCGTCATCTAGGAAATATTTTTGTATATTGCCTCTGATGTAAGCAGTTCCTAATCTTCGCCTTCCCGAACCTGGTTTTTTTGCAATTGTTGGCAACGTCAGACGCGCTGCGATTTCGTTGTCAGCAGAAGTGAGAATAATAGAGGGATAACAATAGGGGGGGGGGGGGGGAGCCTGGCACGGATAAGCGCGGAGCGTAATCAAAAAACATACTCAACCTGCAAACAAATTGAATGAAGCAGCAACTGTGATGGTTAGCAGCAAAATCTCTGATTTCCTTGGAGATGTGAATTAGTGATGTCAGATAAATTCTAAATTCCTCCAAGAAACCGCAAGTACATGGGTTCAATTCCAACATTCAAGCCAAGTACTTGAGGCATTGGTTTGATATCTCTAATGGGATAGTCAAGCTTATATTTTGCTAACTGAAACTTAGTCGATTAAATGAGGAAATCGGTCTCGATGCAGAGAGACATTTCGAATTCTACAGAAATGATGAAGAAGGGAGTCTAGACTGCTTGACGTGTGTCACAGCCTTAGAGCTACAGTGCCATCATATGATGGATGTCTATGCGTGATTTTCCTTCCTACCAAGCTCAACTGATTTTGGATTTTCAATTAATTCACCGCCATAAAGTGACCCGCATTGCGGTGAATTTCATTAGAAAAAAGCACTGCCTATGGCTCCTGATTCATTAGGGTTTCCCTTTTCAGGTAATTTCCGCATTTTCAGATCGGAGAAGAGGTCGCAATTTGCCCTGGATCTCTCATTTTCACATACTTTTTCTAAACGACCAGGTCGCGCCGCCTCGGTAGCTTACCCAGAAAAGGTAAACTTACTCGTGAGGGAGCTTGCTCAAACCCTTCCATGATCAGATGCTCTCTTCGACCCAATTTCAAAATGCTATCCCTTCATTCAAATCACTAGCACCCATTCATCATTTCAACTCATTGGATCCCCGGTGACCCGACCACATCTCCATCCAAGTGTGCGGTCATGGTTAGTCGTCGTGAAATAATGATAGATGTTCGGTTGATAGACGACTCACCTCGACTTCGCCTCCTCTCTTCTCCCCGTCGATGCACTCGAATTCACTCGGACGACTTCCAATTGCTCCTTTCTTCTTCGCTTCGGAGGATACTCACTACTTGTCGATCCCCCCGATTCCCTCCTACTGGGCGGAGTCGCGCCGTCTCTCCGCCAATCGGCCTCGTCGTACCCCCAGGCTGGCTCCGCCCCTTCGGGTCCTAGTTTACGGTTCGCTCTCGGGGGCCTGATTCGATTAGCCATCCGGAGAGGGGAGGGAGACGAGGAGAAACAAAGTGGGAGTGTGATAAAGCGGAAGACGAAGGTTAGACAGGTCGGAAGGAATTGCTCAGCAGAGTGAATGAGATAGGCAGACTCGATCAAAGAGAAGGAGGAGTTAGAGAGCAGCCATTCGGGTGGGAAACTATCGATGGAGAGTGTGGATCGAGACCCCATCTCGGATCGTTTACCCTGACGTGCCCATTTATTGTCAACTTTATCCTTTTTCCTTTCCATCGTCTCACTCATAACATCATTTTCACCCATTCCCAGTTATCTGACATTTGCGTCAGCTCTCCATAGAAACTTCCATTGTCGAGACATCAAAGCTTGTTGCAATGTTTGTAAACACACGATTCTAGGAAAAAACGTCATGCATCTTCGAAATTTTTCGTCTTCTTCTGAGAAACAGTAGTCAAGCAGTCACTCGTCACTCTCGCCTAGTACTGTAGCCAATTCCCTCCACTTTGTGCGCTGTCTCCACCACCAATTTGTCCGTGCGCCAGTCTAGTTACAGAGTCAGGCTGGATTCACTATGTCTATACTCTAACAATAGGCACTGATTCTATGGGTTTGATGCGGCTTGTTATTCGATACAGTCGCCGTTGGATTCCTCAGAAAGGCACAATGAGAGGGGGGGGGTAGGGAGAATTATCACTCGCTCCGATGGATTTGCTGCTGCTGACGCGAGAAAAACGCACGGGCACCAGCGTATTCCCGCGCTGAAAAAGAATCGCCCTCGATCCCTCTGGTTTTTCTCTCTGATCGCTCAATCGAGGAGGTCGTGATGATAGGTCAAATCGTCCAAGCAAGAAAGAAGTGAGAGGGGCAAGAACTCGAGGCCCTGTTCATATCGCAGTTTGAGAGCTGTGGGAATAGGGGTGGTACGAGATGGAAGACCTTCCCAGGAACATGCGCTATCGTAAATTGGTGAAAAATGGGTTGACAAAGAACCGTTAGAAAAAAATCCATGATATGCCCTTTACGAGAAAGTTGTTCTATCATGTCCTGCCAGCGGAATAGTGAAGGGGGTAAAGTGGCGCAAAAACCAAAGCAGGTGTGAATGGACTCTATCAATTTGTGCGGGGCTGGCTGACATACCATGCAATCAAGTCGTCTCACTCTCTCCCAATTCGATTGTCTCTGATGAGGGAACAGGAAGGATCGAAGCTCAGGCCAATATCCATGTCCCACCAGCCTCCCAGATTATCCCTGCTGATTCCATTGTCGCCCTCCTCCCCCTCTTCCTCGCTTGTTATTATTATTACGGTCAGTGAGCAGCAACATATGCTCTTCCTATTGTCTTCCCCTATTCCGAGATTCACACAGGTAGGAGCCGCGCCCGCGAGCCAGCCCCTAATCCAAATTACACGTTGAGTTGACTGGCGCTCGAACACACGAGAAACAGATGGAGAGGGGTGGGAGGGATTAGAGACCCGGTCGGACAAAGGGGAGTTTCGAATTCAGAGATAGGAATCATTTTGTGATTCTGAAGTAAATCGCCTATAGCCTGTTTGGCGTTTTCACCATATTTCTTAAAGTCGGCATCATCTTTATTATCGTAGAACTGTGCTCCCTCTCTCCCCTACCGTACCCCTCACTAATGAATGAATAGACGTAGTCGTCGTTGCGGTGTTGTCTTCTCTCCCCATTCTTCCCCTCGCCTTCTTCTCTTCTCCTTTCGCCCGACCGACCATTGGGTAGGCAAGCAGAAGTAATGAAGTATGTAAGGGAAGAGTGGAAGCAAGAGTCACTCAGTGGACTACCGATTTGGGAAGCGAGAGAGACGCCTATAACCACCTTTATGTCCAGTCTCGAAAGAGGATGAGGAAGGGAGATTACGGTAGGTGGTCTAAAGGAGTCGTGGAAAGCGACATGCCGCTAGAAGGTTGATTAAACGTTTATCATCCTTATCATCATCTCCGTCTTTCGATGCCTGATCACACCAAGTCTGTGTCACTGAGAACGAAGTTCTGGATAGTAGCTCGGATAATCGTGGGGTCGAATCACAGGCATGGTTAACAACACAGTTTGTTCACTAAATCACAACAAAATAGAGATTTGGATAGTAAATGTGTATGGAACAATTGAATATGGCGAGTAAGAACGATTCAGTGTCGGGATATGACACAATGCTAATTAGAGAACAACGGTTAATTAGATTAGTTAGTCGGCACTAGGTAATACATCTAAATAAGCGACATACTCTGGATAGATTCGCTAAATATAATATTGATTAGGCTAGAAACGAATCATCGGGATTGGAGGTATTCATCGTTGACGTTGTCTGAATGAACTCTTTGCTTGTCCGTTCTCATGCGTCATGCCTTCGTACTGTTCTCACTGTTGTTGATTCCAGTACATCTGTTCATTAGAACTGCTCGGTTGATGAATTTGTTGGGGTTGTTGAGAACCTAAAAATAATGTGTAAATTATTAATTCGATTGTTATCTCGGAAACAACAGTGAGGCGCAGCATTTTTTTTGTTGTGTTCGCTATGATGATCATCCTCTGTTGGACTTCCCTTTCAACTCACTAACTGGGGAGAAAAATACATTTATAGACTCAGCGATTCGCTTCTCTACTTCAATTAGTAATCGCACGACATTTTACAGCCAAACCTCAATTCAAACATTTGTGACAAAACCATGTCTCTTTACAGCTACGTTTCTCGGCATAATGGCTGGTAACTTGTAAATTTCTCTCTTTCTCTCTACTCTCTTTCTCTACCCTCGCCATGCAGAATGCCGTGCAATCGTGAAATCACGCTAGAATGAGATGAATACTACCATTATTGAAGGACTGCTGCTGCTGTTGGGCGGGAGGTGGTGATCGGAATACGGGTTGGGAGGCGGAGGAGGAGGTGGGCGTCGAGGGCTGTTGGGATTGGTATTGGGCTCGCCATTGCATCTCGGAAGAGTACATCGCTTCTCCGTTAGGAGATTGCTGCAAATCACGGTGTTTCACTACTAGAGGCATGTCTGAAACGTGCAAGGTAAGATCATTGGCGAGCCCTACAGACAACGCGCGCACGCGATAAAGAATTATGTGAAACGGTCATCGACGACTCGGCAGTTAATTTATGAATGAACCGAAGATACCTGATATCCGTCATGAGCCATCTGTCCGGAGGTTGATTGCTGCTGTTGCTGTTGCTGCACTGCGTACTGCGCTTGCGCTGAACAACATATTTCCGACATCCATTCGCTCATTTTGTATCTTGTCGTCAACTGGGAAGTGTGCTGTTTAAAGATCCTTCCTAGACTCTCTCATGTTGGGCGAAGGACCGGATAATGAAGGTGTGAAATAGTGATGACAATGCGGATGCAACTTTCCTCCATTCGCGCTTTCTTTGGAGCGAATCAGAGTATTAGATATGGGGGTGTTCCGAAAGTATTGATCACTTATACATTTTTCGCTTGGTACTGCACGAAACGATTCCTTCTATGCTGCGCTGGATTGAAAAACTATTATTCTACGATTTCGATGCTCCAACCATGGAAAGCCATTCACTTTCAAAAAACCACTTCATTCAGACCAGACTTCACAAAATCAGTTTTTCTAAATTCTCACTTTTCCAAATGTGTAAAAATCAGTTTACCATCTCATGAGAGTTTAGAGTTAGCAATAAACTAATAAACTATACGGACTTATTTCACCATCGTTTCGAAATTTTTCATTTACCACACATATTTATACAAATGATAGAATTGGATCCCATTAATAGTTAGAAAAATGCGCCATAAAATAAGACTAAGAATAATCTTAAACAGAGTTTCTAAGACTGGTCAAGAAGTTCAGAAAATTTAAAAATTTAAAAATTCAATTCCTCATAATGAAAAAAAGTGAGAATAATTTGACCTAATTCTCATGCGGTACGGTATAAATAATATTTCTCAACTTTATTTGCCAGTGTGACCTCTTCCCCCTCTATGGCTCCAATATGAGCTTTTCATTTTAATTCTGAACTGAGTTGGGAAATTTCAAATCTGGGGTTCCGAAATCAAAAGTGGCGCTTTTTCATTTTTTTTTCATCATCATTAGGTTCCAATTAGTCAATCTAAGAACTGCATGCAATAGTTCAAAGTTACCCTCAATACATATGAAAGAGTGAATGAGATTGGACATTATCTTCCACAAGGAAAAATTAAAAGAACAAGATGATCAATACTTTCGGAACACCCCAATACAACAAGAAATGAGGAGTCTTTTCCTCACCATTGGCCATTGCTTGTTGTTGCCGGGCGTTCTGCATGGCGTCCTGCGCACTCTGCGCGAGACCACTGTAGGCGGGCGCCGACTGAATTAATTGATTTCTCAGACAGTTTCATATTCGTATTTCACAATTTCAGGACAGTTCAATTTTCACTCAATAGTCCATCACCGAATAATCTTTTCTGAGTTTCTCTCGCATTTATCGCATATTTTTTGTTGTTGCTAATAATATTCTCACCATTTGTCTCTGCAGTTGCACGTGAGGCATCATCGGTTGCATGGGGAGGGCCGGTTGTGTGAATCCGTCGAATGACTGACCGGAGGTGGAGGGAAACATGCCGGCTCCGGCCGGCACACCGACTACTCTCTGCAAGGATTTAGCGTCGAAAATAGTTTAATGCAGATGTAGTTAGTGCAACGAGAGTTTCGTAAAAGAAATTTTTCATGATCATCTTTTTTCTGTGACAATTCAAAAACGACCAATATATGCATGAAATGGCAAAAATCAAGAGACATTTACGTTTTTTTTCACTGAAGATCAAAGCTCTAACCTGCTGCTGAGCTGCCGGATTTGGAGGGTACGGCTGTACGAATCGGGCGTCGTCCGCCTGGTCGCTATTAGTGCGGCGTTGCTGGAAATTATTGGTCTCGTTTCGGTTCTGGCTCTCTCCATTCTGCACACTCTCTAGTCCGTCAGAGTGACTAAAGTGTATGCAGTATTGAGAGAACAGAGAACCGAAACTACATCGCTACTGTAAATCATGCTTGAAGTTGAATTTGTCAACCTGCATTGTGTTGTTGCTTCTCATGAGAAGAATCTAATCTTTTGTCAATGGTAATGTGTGTTTTGTCAATCGAAAGAACATGCATTTCTAAGTTCCCCCACTATCCAAACACGGAAACAGTTCGAGGCGAGGTCATGAGAGATCCCTCTCGTTTTCTATAGAAAAAGCGGAGACTAAACCGGTTCGAGAGTGGCAAAAAGCGAAGGGGCGAGGGAAACGCAAACTGTATGGCTTCCAATTAGTCAAACTATAAGGTGACGAAATAAAAACAAATCTTCCACATTCTTTGCAGAGATAATTCCGATACATATCAATGAGTAAGAATAAAGATTACACACTAGTGATGTCATATCGGAAAAGATTACCTTCAATTTGCAAACACTCTCGCGTACGAAAGATCATGCGAACTGATGATAGTGGGTTTCCAATTTGCCATCACTATCGCGGACCTTTTTGGCTCCCGCCGCTCCTCCAGCCGCGCCTGCTCCTCTCTTCTTCGGTGAGGCCTTCGAAGTGGATGGAACACTTCCGACCTAAATGAGCAACCATCACTTCAAGTACTTAGGGACCACTGCGGTACAACATCAATGCCAGAGACACTACATCCATTGACTAGCTACTCTGAAGACACTCAGACATCGGTGTATTACATTCAGTTCCGTGATCGGAGAACATTTTTTTTGCAGTGAATCGAAAATTTTCAAGGTGCTTCCCAATCTCGGCATGAAAATGCAATACGCCCTTATCTGTGCGAAGAAAGGAGTGGAACAGGGGAAACGCCTACGGGAGGTATCACCATACGTTTGCGTCGCCGCCCTTGCCGGGATTGTTGTGTCTCCTGTCGTTCGCGGGTACGTAATAGATAGAATCGGGTAGAAACCCGAAGGTGAAGGGTTCTCCGGGATTCCTATCTCCGAGGTCCTGACAGGATTGATAGAGGATGGGGGGTGGGGTTGGAAGGAGAAAGAGGCACGAGATAGAGAACACTGGGTCGACCACGGATAGACTGTTGCTGTGAGACTGACTGCGACTGCTGCTGCAGCTACAACGGGACACTCTGGCACGGTACCTTGGTGCCGGCGGGGTAGGGGCAGTGCAGGTTGCGACGGGTTTGGTCGAAGTAGGGATGCGGCTTGCCGGGAAGGTAGTAGTTGAGGAAGGCCGGAGGCATCTCGGTCTGATACGCCTGAGGAGGAAGAGAAAAGTCAGCAATCAATCAACCACTTCTCATTTCAACATGCCAAATACATGCAGCACGAGTATGCACTATGACACTGCTGCAGAATCACAAACGGGTTGGCATGAAATGCAATCAATTTTAAGTATTATATGAATGAAATGCATGAGGGAAAGAAAATGAAATTTGGAAACAAAGGTTGATATCGTCTAGGATTCTGCAGTAGCTCCGAAATATAGGTACAATACTCACCAATAGCCAATTGTTCGACACTGGCGTTCCATTCGCAGTGTACGGATTGAGTCCATTGGGTCTTGGTCCACTGCCGGGGTGTTGGCCGTACGGATAGGGGTACTGCGGCGGCTGCTGCTGCCCCAGAGGCAGCGAGCCCATGGAGGCGGATCGGGGCTGCGCCGAGAGATGCGGGTGCTGCCGCTGGCGCAGCAGGCGCGCATGCTGCTCCAGCTGCAGATCCGACTGAAAAAAAAACGTCTCTTAGCCACTACTTTCTTGTAATCTAACATTCGTGAGTTCATTATATACATGACCTCAAAGTGGCAGGACAGCGTTTTTAATCATTCATAAATAATCTAATTATTTTCTTTAAACTTAGAAGACTATCTGACCATCTGCAGTTGCTGCTGCTGCATCATCGCTTGTCCTTGTCCGATCTGTCCCATTCCCATCTGGTTCGAGTACATGGCGTATTGTCCATTTGTCATCTGACTCTGTTGCATCTGCTGCAGCGTCTGAGCCTGTTGTGCTGTGTGCACCTGAAAAAAAACAATACTTCCATAATCACACTGCCTGCGAGTACGCTCGGTACAAGCGGTGGCTAAACCTCCGACCTTGCCTTGCTACCTTCAAGCTTGCTACGGAGTTCGAGTAGCCAACACCACTCAGTACTCCTTCTATAGAGAAATCATGCTCAAATCATGAAATCAATCACGCTACACTTTCACAGGATGAATGCAATTCATGCTGACCTTAGTCGATTTACTGAACACATTTTAATAAGAATCCATGTTCGAATCTGCAACCTGCTGCTGGCCTTGTCCCTGCTGCATCTGCTGCACATGTTGCAGCTGCTGCGGAGTGTACTGCTGCTGAGGCTGCTGCTGTTGTGTCATCTGCTGCTGCTGTGCCGCGTTCTGATTTCCCACCTGAATCTCTTCATAATATTCCGCAACGTTTCCAAAATGTCCGAACAATAATACTTATATGTATGTAGGATAAAAGAATATATATCATTGGAATTTTGCTCTAACCTGAATGTTCATCTGTGTCATCTGCGAGTTGATCAGCATGGACATGGTCATCTGCTGACTGGAGCTCTGCTGCTGCTGCTGGTACTGCTGTTGCTGCAGCTGCTGCATCTGTGCAGCAGTTAGCTGCAGTTGCCGCTGCTGCCCGTTCGGTCTGAAATGAAGCCGTCTTTTGATTTGCAAAAGGAGGAAATGTCCAATTCGGCTGAAACATCACACCATTTGCTTCATCTTTAGTTTCGAAAGAGAAAATGCACCCGTTTGGACTGATTTGTAGCCTTTTTCTTTAAACATTTTCGTTCCTTGCGTTTCAAAAAGTGAAAGTTTGATCTTGCCAAAATCGTACGTTTGATTGGCGTAGGTGGGTGACACGAATCCGCTCTGATTCATCGCCATTTGACTAGAGTTGGCCATTCCTCCGTTCATCGTTCCTCCCTCCTGAACCAGAACACATCATTCTCTCCTCCCACCACTTCCTTCCGGATGGAAAGGATCATCCCCCCACCTCCCCCTCCTCCTTCCTCCCCCATACTTCCCCTCAAAGACGATAGAGAGACATAGATACTGAGTAAGAATGAAAACGAGCCTCTCACTCCCTGTTGCCATAACCACCATCAAATGAGATGACATAGAGAAGAGAAGAGAAGAGGAAGGGTATGTAGGAAGGGGGGAATCTCTAACCTATTCGGCCGATTGAGAAAGAGAGATAGCGAGATAGAGAGAGGAGAACACCACATGGTATTTCGCCCTTTCAACCCTCTCACTCGCTCTCTATGAACAAATACGAGTGATGTATGCACAGGGAACAGTCAATCTATTCACTCTCTCTACCTTCCTACGTGCCTTACCTGAGGGCGTTGCTGCTGCACGTTTCCAATCAAATTCTGACTGCTCTTGGACCGCTGATCACTCCCATTGAGCGGTGGTCGTCCGGTCAAGGCGGGACTAGAATACTGCCTCTGCATCATCGCCTGCCGCTGCGCCGTCAGCTGCTGCTGCTGCTCGAGGGCTGCAAAGGAGGAAGAGGATGCAGCAGCTGCAGCAAGTGGTGGACTTACTGAGCTGCTGCTGCTGCGGGGTGCCGTTGAGCATCTCTGGAGTCAGAGCCATTTGCTGCTGCTGCTCGGGCGTGTAAGACTGCATTGATCCCGACTGAGACGAGGCCATCATCTAAAAGACTTGTTTAATTACCCAAGTTTGAGGGTAATAACATCATGCCACTGGCGATGGACATTTGTCCGAAACGCTTCTGACCTATAAAGTCTAACCATTCCTTCTTGTTCCTTGTGCATATCTCAGTATCCTCACTAAATCAGACTTCTTCAACACAAAGAAAAGGGAAGAAAGTAAGCAAATCTCTCACTCACGCTTGTTTTCCCTTCTTATTGGACATATTAGTAAACTTTTAGTAATTTGGGTACAAATGACTCACCTGATTGTATCTCTCGAAGCGCTCCTGGGTCATCCTCGGGTCCTGCCCACTGGCATAGTACATGCCCTGCTGGCCCTCATCCGCTCCTCCTCCTCCTCCTCCTCCTCCTCCTCCTCCTCCTCCTCCACTTCCATTCGGTAACCGATCCATCACTCCCTCCACCGACTCCTTCTTCACGGCGACCGCAGAGCCGGGACGATTCTGAGCAAGACTGAATCAGCATCCATATCACAGAGAAAAGGAGCCAAGAAACTGACCTCGGGGAGGTACTCGTCGAGCAGCTCGGGAGAGAGGGCCTCCGCTCCCAGTTGCTGAAACACTAATCAGTTTTCGCATCACGTGCAGTTCTTTCCGGCTTGATTACACATAAGCCGCACCACCAGGGGGATAACCAAGCCGACACAGATGATTGGGAAACTGTTAGTAATGATCTAGAATCGAAACTGAATCTCCTCAATTCGCATGCTCTGTTGTTTCTCCGACCAGGGAAAGAGAGCGCGAATCGGAAAGAGTCATTTTCTCAAATCGATATCATTAGTCGTTAGTGCGGACCTGGAGGTACTTTGCGTAGGCCGGGGGAGCGGTAGTGTTAGTATTCCAGGAGGAAGAGGACATGGGGAAGAGAAGAGGAGGACCTCCTGCCTCTTCCTGCAAGTGGAGACAACGGGATGGGTGAGAGAGGGACAGTGCGGAGTACGGTCCTCAGCTCTCTCCATTCCGCACACTATCTGGTATGTTTGACCGGCGAGAGAGAGTGGCGAATGGAGAGAACTGAGCACCGAAGCAGGAGATTAGCGTGAAGTGAGGAGGAGACGATTATGAAATTGATTGGATTGGCGAAAGGGAAGGGAGGGTGTATGATGATAAGAGACTGTTGAGGTGTGGAGGGACAAAGGACCAGGTACTTTGCCACGCGACCGGAAACACTCTGCGCTACCCTTTTCCGAAATCATCATTTTGAGCATCAAGTTGATGACAAATGCGCGAAAATCAGCCAATCTATTGTCATTTTATGAAGTGAAAGTGCTAAGGGTCTTATCAGTGCCATGCCCATGGATGAAAAGTGCTTGAGTGATAGCCTCACCTGTCAGGATTATGAAGCACACTTCAAAAAGACCCTCAGGCGGATGCGGGTGGTTGGGCAACTCAACGCGACTCTGTAATGTGACGACGATTTGCTTCTAACAAGACCTTAATGATACGTTGCGATGGCCTAAAGGCTATCATGAGGGAGAGAGGCAATAGAGTGCGCGGAGTGAAGGGAGGAGGCAGGCAGGGTAAGAGAGAGATGGGCTAGATGAATAGATGAGATAGGCGCTCGGAATGCACAGGTTCCTCTCCAAGTTGGAGGAAAAGGACAGAGAGAGAGGCAACCACTATCAGACTGATATCGTTCCATTGGGAGCAATGAGAGATGGAGGACGAGAATATGTGAAAGTTGAGGAGGAAGATGAGATTCCTCCCCGAGAGAAGCCTCTCAACAGCAACAGAGCGACTAATTTGGATTCATTTCCCTTCCCACTTCGCAATTCTCGATAATATGCGATAGAGCAGAGACTGCAATATCAAAAATAAAAATTAAAGGGCCAGAACACGCGAACACGAAAAATCGAAAACGAAGTGGGATATCAAGTTCGCATATCTCGATAAGGACAGTAAAGAGGAGGGGGAGACGGTGTAATAACAGGGCGAGAAAGAGAGGAAGAAGAGGGGGAAAGAGAGATACAATAACTTCGTCGCGCGGCCATTAACGAGTTGGAGACAGTGACGACACCCGAAGACTGTGAGATGGAAGAGAGATGAGGGAGAGAAGAGGGGGGGGATGATCTACTCATATTCCCCCTCCTTCCAGTTGACATACAGCAGTGAAAGTGAATGGGCAGGAGTGAACTTATAAGTCGGTAGTCAATCTCTCTCCCTCCACTCAAGGAATGAATGGAGGAATATCGATCGATCGAATTGGGGGGAAGGAGGGGGTAAGTGAGTGAAAGCCGTACGTTTTCTCTGTCTCTCCTTGTGTGAGGAAAAGAGACGCACTATTTGAGTGAGGGTGGTAGGTAGAGAGAGGGGGGAGCGAGCACGAGCTGGGGGTGGGAGGAGGGCTGGAGGGAGGTGGGAGGAGAGGGAGGCGCAAAGGGAGAGAGACGGTCGAGACTGTGGGCACAGTCTATCATTCTACTCACTCTCTCCGCTCATACCTATATGGACGGAAGGAAGAGGTACGACAAGACGATGAAGCCGGAACGCCGCCTTTGATTCGGGGGATGATTCAGACATTGAGGAACGCCTCGGATCGCACAAGAAAGTGGAGTGCCGTAGGTCGAGAACATGCATATTTCATGAGATCTCGGAACGAAACGAGAAGAAGAGAAGTATGATGCATCTCAGTGATGAAAAATCGCCATCAGACTCTCCTCAATTCGCATGCTTTCCCGTCGGTCCGAGGAAACGAGTAAGCCCACGAAATGAGTAGAGTTGGATGCCGAATTGTCATCACTAATGCATGTTGCTGCGATCAACACAAGGAAAGTCGGGGATAAAACTTCGCGCAGATCTCACGATAGTTGCCACTACTATTTCCTCCCATAGCAGGTAATGGAGGAAAGCAAGGCTCTGAAGAGGGTCAATCAGACAGACTGACCGATGGACCGCAGATAGCATATATCGATAAAGGGTGGATTCGGCTGAAAACAACGGATGAAATCAGCGGGAGTGGGGAGATTAGGTAGGGGATGAGGGGCGAGGCAAGGAGGAAAGGGGAGGGGAGGGGAAAGATGAGGAGGCAAGATGAGATGGAGAGAGAGAGAAACCTAAGAGATATGAAAGAGTTTCACGCATCGATGATATCTCTGTCATCTGATTCCGACAACGAGAGTTGTAGGGGAGAGAGGAAGAACGAGGGTTGAAATGTAGAAAGAATGGAGGAGAGTTGGACAAGGACGAAAAGGGAAGAAGAAGGAATTGAGAGAGGGGCGAGATATCCCGTTTTTGGAGGGGAAGAATTGAGACTGGAAATGAGTACTCGAAACGGTTCCCCAAACTTCATTATTGGAATCGAGCCCGCATATGCACTGAACTAGAGTGTATGTAGTTTCTAAGGCTTCTTCTCGACTACGGAAAGCGGTCGCAGAACAAAATCCTAAGTCGCAATTCATTTCTAATAATTGCATTCAATAACTAGACCAAGACAAGGGCAGGCATTTTCAGATCTACTATTACTCGGTTACTGTAAGTTTATTTTCGGTATTATTTCGAGATCGATATTCCATATTGGTGAAGGATGGGTATTGAGGAGAGAAGAAGCTGTGCAACTGAAGAAGTGAAGAAGAATGAGGGGAGAGATAGAGGGAGAAATGTAAACAAATAGAAAGAGATAAGTCCACTCGGAGCCACCCCACTATAATGACCGTTATGGTAATGCCTTTACTGTGTCCGACACGTTTACTTTCTCGCGCTTACTCTTCGGCTTATTGGCAGATTCCCACTAATTGACACATAAAGACGCGCGCATGATTTTTCAATCTCTCCTATCATTGCATATTACTTTTTTTCTGAAGTATCTCGTGGACGTCTAATTTGCTCTGAACGAAAAAAACGGTATCTACCTTGCACAGGGGAGGAATTAGGCGTGCGAGAGAGGGGGAGGTTGAATAAATAGAAAGAGAATGGGCGCGGAGGTAGTGGGGGGGGGGGAGATGGAAGTTACCGAATGGGGCAATGATTGAGTGTATAGGCGGGCGGCGTTCATTATCCGTCGCACCCGAGCCTCACACCTTGCTGCGCTTCTGCCCCTATACGACCTACGTCAGATTGTACATGTTTTCAGCATTAAGACCCTGAAATATCTCTCCTAGAGTAGACTACCGTAGTCAGCACCGTAGAATTGGAGTTCCAAAACAATTCCTCACAGAAAAGTTGTCATGGGTTAAATTTCTCGATTCAACCCAATTAATTGGGTCGAGGGAAAAAATAGCGATGAATTCATTAGCCATCATTACCGCAGATCAACTTCATGATTAAATTTTGCTCATTCTCAGCTCCGTTGCATCAGTTTCGAACGGTTAGAAATGACAGCGAGAGTGCCTCCTACCACCTCCTCATCATCCTCCCCTCTCTCTCTCTCTCTCGTGTCCTTCAATCCACCCCCGAATGGAAGAGAGAGAGATAACCAGCGGTCAGAGGAGGCAGAGAGGACACACGAGCAAACAGCGGATTGAGAGACCGCGACGCGCCATAGACGCGTCGCGTGCGTCTTTCATCCTTTCAGATGGACTCCAGTCATTGTTGAGGAATCCGTTCGTTCGCAAGTGGGAATGCGCTGACGGCTTCTCCTAATCGGTCTTACACTCCAGAAGGTGAGGATTTTTTTCGTTTCCTCAATATATTCGTGGTTTCCTTTCAGAATGAAGCTCTTCGACCAGCCACTCGCTCGGAAAAAGAGTATCTACTGCTGTGTTAATGTGTTCTTCCTTGTGAGTCTTTTTCATCGTCTCTAATTTTTTGCGTAATTTACAATATCCTGATGTTGTGCACAGAAATTGCGCAGTCAACACTTTTTCTCGTTTCGAAACTGACGAAATTGCGCGATAAGCACGTTTCAACATTTCCTTGACAGGCAGTCGGCGTGTGCTCGTTGGTGTGCGGTGTCTGGCTGTATCTGGAGAAGAATGACTTCCTCGAGCTCACTCCCTCCTCCTTCTCTGCGCTCTCGGCCGCCGGGCTGTGCGCGTTTAGTGGAGCAACGATCGCCATTATCTCTGCTGTGGGGTTCATCGCGGTGACGATTGAGGGAAGATGTCTGTTAATTACAGTGAGTCTATGTGCATATTTTGAAAGAAAATCCTCTCACCTTTCATAGTAAAATCATTAGTGCCGCCGAATCGGAAAAGGCTCTCTTTCTTTTTCGCTACCTCTCTGGCCAGCCAGGGAAACCGTAGCGTTCGTGAAACACATAGCGCACCCACGTTGACAAAAATAAAATTTAAAAAAAAAGCGACATTCATCTCCTTTCAGTACACTTGCTTCGTCATTCTATTGATGCTCATCCAGACAGTGACAGGACTCACCGGATTCATGTACAAGGTACGTTAGTGTTGCCAGATTTAACAGTAGCTCTCTCCATTCAACATGATGGATCGTATCTCTGGTACGCAAGATAGAGCGCAGAATGGAGTGATGATAAACTGAAGCAAAATCTTGGTATCGTCATTATCCCAACATATGCAAACGGAAATAACCAAGTTGGATATTCTAGCCTATTTCGTGGAGGAAACAAGCGTGAGAATCATTTCTCCGTGGGAGTCGACATAGGTTGGTTACACGAATGGGTGGACGATGAATGTTGTTCATCTACACAGGCATTTAGCTTGAGAGTTTTACTTTTGCATATTTTTCAAATGGTATAGAGACTCATACGAAGAAATGTATCTCACACTTGTGTCCTTCGCATAGGAGGCGTTTTCAAAATTCTCATACGTTGGGATAATGAGGGAAATTCCAACTGAAAATAGCAGCTTTTAAAATGAAAATACCGAGGAAGAAATGATGATTTTATCCTTCTTACATTACCGGTGGCAGAGAGAGAGAGAGAGAGGGCCGGGTCTCGAGTCTGAAACTTCACCCACTCATTCCCCCTCTCGTTTCATATGCTTGCCGGCGTATAATACCGCACACAATGAGCACTGACGCTTCCCTTTCGTAGTCCCTTCACAGTCCCTTTCGTAGTTAAGATGCGCAGCCATGCCTACCTATTGATAGGAGCAAGAAAACGGGGGAATGAGTGAATTCCTGATGGATCAGCTCTGGTCTGACTCCACCAGTAGTCTAGAAGCATGTATACAAGTGGTGGAAAGCCCTCTCTTCGGTTTCAACAGTCCATTCTGATTTTTTGATTGAATGGGGTAGGGCAAATGAGTAGAGTCATCTCTCCATGGTGGGGCGGACTCTTCTCAGTTTCCCTACTCTCTCCAATCAGAAATGTTTAATGATAATACATTAGCATAATGAGATTGGAACTCAACAGATATATGATCGGGGATATAAAGAAGCGCATAGTCAATTTGTTCTCATAAGCTCTTCAATGTTTCCAGGAGTCAACTCGCGAGAAGATCCGTCACGATCTCCTCAACAATATCAACAGAAGCACTGCAACCACTAGAGCAGGACGAATCATCAGACTGAACGTCAGCTGGGATCATCTCCATGAATCGGTGAGCAATTTTTTCCGAGGTGCAGTCAAGCCATTTTTTAGGGGGGATTACTTGATCAGAGTGATATCAGTATTTCACGTAGAATGCGTAGAACATACCTGAGCGATTCTAAACGAACTAATCTATATCTCTATGTAAAATAATTACTATACGGATGTGGCATCCCGCTAGGTCCAATCCAACGAAGGTGACTAACTGTGGACAGGTTAATCGCCTAGAGCAGGAGTAATTCATTTATCAAAACATGATTATTATTATAGCTCGAGTGCTGCGGGGTTGACGGTGATTTCGACTGGTACAAGACAATTCAATGGACGAAGAATAACTTCGTGCCCGATTCATGCTGCGACCCGAAAAAGTTCAATGGTTCGATGTATGGATGTGGCAAGATCGAAAAGAGCAAGAGAGACGAGAAGGAGTTATTATTCTCACAGGTAGGAGTTGATGTAACTCCGTTAGTGATGACAAATCGGCTTTTTGGCCGGCTTGAAGCCAGCTTCAACCCGCATTTGTCAACGTTGAAGCCGGCTTGAACGCTAGTCGAAGCCGCCTTGCTGAGTCCGTTTTGCCATCTCCGTTCTCGATTTTGCACCCAATCACGTAGTTCGATAATTTTGCAGATGCTAATGAATCAGAGCACTGCTGAAGAATTTTTACATAGAAAAATACTTTTAAAAAAGGAAATATTTCAGGGATGTTACGAGGTGTTCGCTGACTGGCTTTTCCATCATGTCCACATCGTTTCAACACTCTCATTTATTCTCATCATCACAGAGGTTAGCATTTTTACTGCTTTTTCGATAATCAGTTTCAAGATTCAATCAAACAGTTTATCATGCAAATTATTTACCTTGGAAATTGTGTTGCAGATTTTCGTTCTCGCGGCGGCTTTTCTCGTCCTTTGTGCCAAGGCTCCACCAGAAGAAGAACGAACGCCGAGTGACAAGAGCAGATCCTCCACCGTTCGATACGATGCCGAGAGGGAGTCACTGCAAGGAAGCGACGATCGGCTATCGTTCCAAAGCGAAAACGAAAGCGAACCAGTCTACAAATAGGCATCACTAATTCCCCTCGTCACTCGATTATGTGCAATTTCCCCCCGACTTTAGCTCGAATTCTCCTCAACCACGAGTATGCCCCGTTTAGAAGCACGATTTACTATGTGTCCCTCTCTTGTGATCCTCCCATCAAAACGTCTCATCCACCCTGCTTGATACCTCGTCCCAGCTGGTCTTACGAGGTAGAATTCCATCGAGATCATCTTCCTTTCCCCATCCACATCCATAATAGGTAGCTGCCAGTCATCGTTCGTGCTGTTTTACCGTCCTCTTCTTCCCACACTCAGGCCATTCGTTACCATACTCATCGATGAATGTTGAATCATGATGATTTGTGCAAAGTAATTGCATCAGAAATAAACCTATCATGCCAAAAAAAGTACAGAATAAATGTCTAATTAAACAAAAATATCTTCGATGTCTAACCATCGAGGATCGGAGGGCTCAAGTTTTTACAAGAAATTAGGTATGTATTGGAAGCCCGGAAAACACAATCAGCGCTCAAACTCTGCGTTCAGACAATGTACGGCTCGATATTCAAGCTCGATAGTTCAGTAAAATATTCTCGCGACATTTAAAGTATTCATGTTCGGATAATAACACAAAAAAATTATCGAAATATTTTAGCATTGTTTCAAGCCCGAGCAGTAGCAATACGGAAATCACTCATAAACTGTCCGGTTCTCTAGATAAGACTGCGGGGATTAGGTGAATCAATAGAGGGAAGTAGTTTACGATAATGCCTGCTCGCTGAGGCTCTCCTTCCATGCCCAGTACTGGGGCACATGCCTCTCCAAGAACACGCCTTCCTCCAAAGCTCATCCGTCTCCATGCACCTTGGGTTTCAGAATTGAGCATTTTTATGTCGAAAAATATTTTAGAATATATTATTAATCAGTTCGACTTCCAAATTCGCGTTTCAATACCGATGCAATTTTTTTAGAAAAGTTTTCATCACCTCCGGTCCGACGAAAACTCCAATGTTTCCGAAAAATTCGTTCTCAAAGTAGAAGCAGTGAAGCCTCTTGGCCTTGAGGTACATACTGCCCTGCAATACGTAATAAGTTTTGACCAGCTTCCGATACTGTACACTCAAGGTAACGGACGGATGTTTTGTATGGAAAAACCATTAAAACTAGTGATGTCGTTTCGGTTTTCGGATCTCTTCATTCCGCATCTCTCGTTGTCTGACTGACGAGATAGTGTACAGAATGGAAAGAGCAAAACCCGAAATCATATCCCTAATTAGAATCCACCTTCCGGGGGAAGGTAGCATATCCTGGCTTTCCAAGCAAAGTCAACAGCTGAATGTATTTTGACTGGTTAGAGCGGTTAGATTATCCAAATATCGCAACTCAATAAAAGCCGTGAGATCTCGAATAACTAAAACGCCCTTTGATTTCTTTTTCAAATACTCAGGTCAATAAAAGTCCCGGGATCACATACCAAAATTCCCGCTCTGTTTACCTGTCAAAATATTCAAAGCCTTGTTTCGGAATCTTAACTGAAATGAAGAAGGTCATTCTTGTCGTTAGGCGTAATGCGTTCATTTAACAGACTTATGTAGGCACAATCGTTTGTTGCAGGTCAGGGAAAACAGAGCGGGCTTTTTGGTATGTGATCCCGGAGCTTTTATTGACCTGAGGATTTGAAAAAGAAATCAGAGAGCGCTTTGGTTATTCGAGATCTCACGACTTTTATTGAATTGTGATATTTGGATAATCTAACCGCTCAAGTTAAAATTCACTCAGCTGATGACTTTGCTTGCAAAGCCAGGATATGCCACCCCCCACCCCCCCTCTGGCAGTTTTCCAGACGGGGCGATTTTGGGTGCGAATTTTTGGCAAATGCTAGCACCTAAACATGGAACCCGATCTTCTCGAATATAATCTTATTCGATTCAGCACGGAATTCTGTATCTACGGTATGACGGTAGGAGCTTATATTATATTTTCCTCTGAAAGCTTGTATTTCAGAAATTGTGCAAAACTGCCAGAGGGTGCGGAAATTCGCGACTTCAACGGCCGATATCTATGGTTCGCAGGGGGAATTTCAAAACTCTGAAAACACTTTACAGACTAAATCGCATACGCTCTATCGAATGAGCTATATTACGTCTCTCTACGATGCTCGCGACCTATCTTAAAATTAGGCGGTCGCCATGAAACCGACAAAATAGGGGTCAGCCTGACCTACTTCCGGTTGAGATAGAGACTTGAAATTCCGGATTTCCCGATTAGGATCCCCAAACGCTGAATACTTGTATTTGAGTTTGACCGGTAGTCATTTCCTAGGGTATGTCAGGATACTCTCTGCCCATTACATTTTCCCAAGCCTGAGCCAAAATTGCCCCGGCGCAACGCGCCGTGGCAATTCACATATAAGCTTATTTCGCGTAAGCTCAGATAGTTCGATAAGCTTATCCATAAGTGGACCGGACTATGAAACCAAAAATTGACTGGGCGACCATACTGGACATACCAACAGACAGACGTTAGCATTTTTATATAGATATATATAGATAATCACCTGTAGGAAGTGATACTGAATTATAAAGCTGAAGTCTGAACTATTTCGTGGATCAAGCGTATTCTGAATGTTTTTTTGTATCATTTCAGAACCGGAATCATTATGAAGAGAAACCATGATGGAGATATGATTGTGCTTCCTCTCAGTGATGAGCTTGTCCAGGAAGTCTGTGTTGACCACGTCAGTTTGCTCATCCCCACGATCGAACTGAGAAGGAATTTATACGAATTTCTCATAAAAATTGGACTCATTCTGGAATAATTTACATTTGAATACCTGGTATTCTGCAAAATGTGGCAAACCGTTTATTCATACTACGGACTATTTCCAGGATACTTTTGGTCTAAATCTCTTGGATTTTTAGATATTTTTTTAATGCTTAGTTTACAGAAGAGAGAGAAAGAACATGGGAGGAGAACATACTCGATGAAAGTGCTCACCTCGGAACGAATTGCAATACACAGCTCCTCGTGGGGAATCAACCCGTGAATAAAGTTACGAATATTATCAAAGTCGGTTCTCGAACTGTCCTAAGATCATTTGTTGATTTAATCAAAAATACTCTACCGTTGATTGAAAACCATTTCCAGACAAGTTCCAATGTGGGCTTTTATTACCCACATCAAAACATAGACCACCGGAGAAAAAAAACAGCGTGGCAACTAGGTACCATATTAAAATTGTAAGAACAGTTCTACCTACATTGTTCACGAAAGTGATTGAGAGACTCTTGACTTCTTTGCAATGACACTCCGTGTCCTTATTGATGAGATCCTGACTGAAAAATATGTGTTCCAAACAACAACAAAAAACATTCGAGAACCATTTAAAAATACCGAATTGATTGCTCACATTTTGCCCCCTGATAGCTGCTGATCAACGGGAAACTCCAACTTGAGTTTGTTGGGTCGGGTGATGTTCAGAATAACGTATATAAGAGGTACAGCTTTACCGTCAACGATCTTCATAAATGGATTGATGTTTCTTTGTATCATATTTCTCGAGAACACCAGAGTATTGAGGCATGTGATTCGATCAGAACATACAAAAGTGAAGAAGAGCGTTAATGATTGAACCCTGCAAAATATAATATTAAAGTCATGTCTGCGCCTCAAGGACGGGGAACGGATAAAAATGAGCATTATAGCATTCGATGTTCATGAAGTCATAAATCTTCTTTTTTGAATATTCATAATCGTTTTCTTCCTAAATACAAATAATATAGACTCAAATGCAAATTTGATGCCCCATATTGATTAGCGCTCAGAATGCGACACTGATAAATATCTGTATCTGAATCTATCGGGTATCACAAACTCATAGCACAAAGAACATTCACAGGGAAACATAATCACATAAAACTACCGAATAGGTCAGTATTCAAATTTTTAAATGTATGCAACTGACTAACTTTTGACACCCATTCGATTTGACGATATATTGTCTGGTCTTTTCGTCGATTCTAGTATAGACGTCACCCCCATATTCTTCGTAGATTATGGCATTACTATCCCTCACTCCTTGTCTCTTCAGAAACCCAAGAGTATACTTTCGCATTTCCTGGAATGATAGATGGTTTGATACAATGCAGCATACCGGGTCATCTTCATGATTGGCAACGAAGGTGCACTTCACATATTCTACGCCTGCTACGTCAAGAACCTTAAACTTGAGTAGGATCAAACATAAATCAGCTTAAATCTCACCCCGAGCATCTTGATGATGCAAATATAGAATCGAGATGAAGTGGATTTGCCAATGGTGAAATAGACGGCGGAAGAGAATGTCGGTATTAGTCACTAGCAGATTAAATTAGATGTGATGGTATTGGCGAATTCGTGTAATGCCACGCAATGAATCAGCTCGTTTGGGAGAATATATGGGCAATGCTTTCTTCGTAATTTGTATATGAAGAATTTGATGGTGGAATTCGAGTTTCTCGAAAGCCTACTTTGAAACTGCCACACAATCTCACAATATTCAAGCTCTCCCGAGCCCAAATACAACCTGTACTTCCTCCCCCCTAAAAGCGTTGCTGAATAAAGAATTTGAATACGAATATTGTTAGTTCAGTCGTGTGGCATTCGAACTTCAGTTTATGTGTTTGTTTTTTTTCGACGGAGAACCCAATAACAATTGCTAAATGGAAATTATGGAAATCATTTTGAGATGTTTGGTGAGTTTTAGCGAAATTCATTCTTCACAAAAAATTGCCGATGATGTCGGATTATGTTGAAACACTAAAATTTATTCACTAGATTTATTATCTTTTTTGAACCTTCGGAATTGGAACTTTTCTTTTTTTTTTAAAATTGCATTTATAGAGCTGTACAAAATTCTCCTTTTGATCGCAGTAGATTTTGATTCTATAAGAAGTTGAGCCCTACAATACAATACAGTAAATAAAATATTTATCTAATCCTCAAAGCATTAGACGTGCAGGATGGTTACTTATTTATGGAGGAAGTGGGATCTTCGAATTCAAATAGATGGGTCAAGTAATGAAACCTTCTTCGGCTTCTTGGGTCGACTGTTGGAATGGATTCTAGCAGATCTTTATTGAACTTTGAAGTAGATCATTAAGCCTCCGATATTGCTGAGTGAGTGTTGACGCAGACTATTCGTGGACTCACGAGGCAGACTTGACGATCCGTTAATATCCATCCGGGG
Organism: Pristionchus entomophagus; assembly: GCA_036245825.1. Classification (NCBI taxonomy): domain Eukaryota; kingdom Metazoa; phylum Nematoda; class Chromadorea; order Rhabditida; family Neodiplogasteridae; genus Pristionchus; species Pristionchus entomophagus. The sequence continues at coordinate 31,995,360 of BTSX01000006.1, forward strand.
TCTCCTCTTGAAGTGTACCAAACTTGGTTGAGCACTGGTCTGATTTAACATTTACAATGCGCAATCGCATGCTGAAAAGGATTACGATAGTTTGATCTTCCGAAGGCACGGCAAGAAGCCACTGGAGAACAGATGCAACACGATACTGAAGAGAATAAGAATACCACCATCTTCTCACTGACCTACCATGCAAAGAACAAATACGTTTAACAAAAATTAATATCATTGTTTTAATATTGTTCGAAGCTTAGACAGCAATGGAATAAAGACTGGATAAAAAAAGGACTGAAAAACTAGCTCGGAAAGAAACGGCACTTTATTATATCTCCCGACCTATTAATTCCTAAAATGACTCGATTTTTCAAATATCCTCGTTTTATCCGTTTAATGATATATGACTCATGATCGATACTTCAGACAGTGTGACTCTCAAGTGTTCCTAAGTAAAAAAAATACCGCCGTATCCAGATTGATACCCTCTGGCTGGGATCGTAAGTAAATGAATGAAGTTGATGGAAAATTCGGAAAGGAGGTGATTGCGGTTTCTTTTGATTAGATAAGTAGATCTTGCCTATTTGAATAACTCAAGTTTAATTCATTTCAGTTCTCTTGTCTTCCTTCTCGATAGCCGTTTCACCTTCCTATTGCCAAACTTGTTCAGCATTATCTTGTTAAATTTCTGTCCATTGATCTTTCTTCTTTCTGTATTCCTACTTCGTAATCGATTCTGTGACTCCACTAAGCGTATCTGTCATACCTCTTCATAACATTTTCAAAAACGATCAACTCTAATCTCAGAATATCTTTAAAAAAGAAAAAAAATTTTTAAAAAAAAATCTGTTTAAAAAAGTTTATTCATTGTAGAATAATTCTCAGATGGATAACACTGATGTCGTCATTCTGTCAATTGGTCTGGCGAGGAATGGACAATCGGTAGGTCATACCTATCTAGTTATGCAGGATCGAATATTCACTCTCTCAATTCTCCACGCTATCTCGCTTCTCTAACCGGCTAGCGAGTGTGCGCAATGGAGAGAGCACTATTCGATACGGCATCACTATAACCCTCTATCTGCCGCTTCGCAGATAATTACTTTGAAAACAATAACATAGACTGGTTTCATCAGTGTCCTCAGTAGTATGTCACGTCGACTATTCTTCCATTTTCCAGATGAATCGATCGGAAACTGTGGCTCCAATCCAAGGGAAATCCTTCAGAATTGCCACTCTCTTGGGGCTTGTTGATCAGGTATAATAGGAAAGAATAAATGTGTTTGCAGTCGTGTTTATTCCATGAATGATCTAGATAATGGCAATTTCCACAAAACAGGAAAAGAGGAGGGGATTTATATAATTGTGCAATCACTAGTCAATTCTCCATTACAGAAGGACAACCATACGGAAGATACTCAGCTAAACGATCATACGCTTCTTTTCAGCAGACGGTTCGCATCAATTCGAACAAACTTCCGAAAAAGGTATCGAAGTGTTGTCCAACTGTGGCAAAACGGATGTGTTCGCATGGAAACGGAACGACGAGGGGCTAGTGGAATGCATGTGAGTATACGATACTCACAGTAACTATCGCCAACTGATTTATTTAAATTACAATCCATTGCAGAGCGTGCCGAGAGAACTTCGAAAAGAACTTTGAGAAAACGGTAACCCCGAAGTGTTGTGCCAACTGCGGCACCCACAAAGCTTCAAATTGGAGGCGTTTAGGTGATGGACATGTGGAGTGCGCGTGAGTAATCGGTACTCATCTCAATTATCGCCAACTGACTTATTACAATCACAATCTATTGCAGTGCGTGCCGAATCTACTACGAAAAGCACGTAAGAAGAGACCGTCGGAGCTGTCGAGCAGGAACATTCAGACGAGAATTAGAGGACCGAAGTCTTGTACCAACTGTGGTACTCACGAAGCATCACGCTGGAGTCTTTCAGAAGAGGGACATGTGGAGTGCAAGTGAGTATACGATCACTATAATTATTCAAATCACAATATATTGCAGTGCGTGCCGAATGTACTTCGATAAGTACGGTAATAAGAAACCGTCGAAGCTGTGGGGGAAGAATTCAATCAAAGAAATGCAGAAGAAGGATCTAGCAGATCTCGACATCTCCCCAAAGAAGAATGAGCAGTGATATTGGTTAAAATGCGCCTATTCTCTCATGTTCACTTTACCCCCTCAGTCATAGGTATTCTCTCGATATTTCCTTTGTCATTTTTTCTCCACCCACCCTGGAATCAAATAATCTTAATTTTTCATTCCACCGACATGCATTGTTCATCACATCATTGTATATTAATATTCATCGCTACAAAATAATTGAATGATTGAATAAACATCACATTTTTTTTTACAGTCCAACAAATTTGAAAGCGTTTAGTGGACGTTGTCAACTTTCTTGAATCAAAATTGTTATGATATCAATACATCCTTTAGATCTCAGACTCACAATTAGTGTGATGTTCTGTATTGAACAAACTAATTAAACAAACTAACAACTAATTGCGCTAATTTCTAATCTGCTTTTTCGTATTTATCGGCCATTCATTATGCATAATTTATGATCTGAAACTGCTGAACAGCTCAGAACTCAACAATCGCGAACATAGTACAACAAAAACAGAACAGCGAGATATCTGGAAAACATATTAACATTAATGAGATCGAAAGGTCAAAAGAGACCTTCCAGAAAAATTTGAGGCATACATAAAGAGCGTGAAAGTGACACGTGTGAGGTAAGTTTAATTATTATTCTGATATGAAAAACGAAAATGGGGATGGGGAATTTACTGCAATTTTTGATTTGGGCAAAGAGCAGTATTGTGCAAGCCCGAATTGCATGCAGAACATCGATCCGGAGCACACCCCTCGCAATTCGTACGAAGGCAGAATGCGCATCGGCCGAGTATCCGAAGGCGATCCTCTCTTTCCATGATAGAGGAGTATTTCGGGCAGCGAGAAATCGGGTGGTTACTGTTGCACAGACGGCAGGTTGTGTCAACGGTGACTGAAATATCTACTAGCGGTGGCAAATCGACATCCACCTCTCCTCAATTCGCTTGATCTCTCGCCTCTCTAACCAACGAGAAATCTGCTAAAATTAGGAGAGTATGATGCCGATTTTTCATCACTAATATCTACTGACAGTTTGCTTTAGGTTACGTATTCAAAGTTTACAGGTTGCTCACGCTGCTTTGTTGTGCCCTCGGAACACGAGGCGTATACTGGCGGCCCGAAAATGAGAGAGGTCAGTAGACGAGAATGAAACAGATTTATCGTTTTCTTCCTCTTGATAGGAGAGCAATCCACGCTTTCCTATTCTAGAGTATGCTTCCCCTGTTTGGTCTCCTTCAGCTAAAGGACCAATTAGGCAATTAGAAAGATGTCAGCATCTATTCACCCGATTGTTGCATTACCGTACTTCTTTTCGTATTTCATCTCCACCTTGTTATGATCAGAGACTAGTTTCTGCTAATTTGCGATCTTTGTATCTTCGCCGAGTTGTATCTGATATTATCTTCTCTCTCATGATTATTAATGGAATTGTTGATCTACCTATGTCTCACTTTTATTCTTTTCGTAATGTATCCTCTAGACACAACGCATTTACCCTTCACATCCCCATTGCTCGTAGAGAGAATTTGAGATCCTCCTTTTCGCATCGATCTATCCGCTTCCTTTGTAAGATTCACCGCATAGTTGACCCTAAGTTGTCGTTACCCACAATTAAGCTCCGCTTGCTATCTAATCCCCACACCGCCCGTATTCTCCAATTAGATATACCCAATCTGTAGGTCCCACTTTTGCTCTAAATCCATAACATATAAATGGATTGAACGGTCCCTTTCCCGTTCTGAGGCCTCGTCCACCTCACCATTCAAGAGCATCTGTGAGAGTGACCAACTCTAACCTCTCGTCTCTCCATTCCTTTCCCTCTTCCTTTCCCTCTCTCACCCCCTCTTATTCTTTCAATCTGTATATGTTATTTCACATGCTGTCACACCCGTTGGGGTGTATCAATAAATTAAATAAATAAATAAATAAAAAATTTCCGATAGACCAGCTCCTGAAAAAGATTCAAGCTGATTGGTGTTTCTTTCGATTTTTTTTCTGTCTTACTAGTATTACGTGGTAGATCAAAACACCAACCCCCTTCCCTCCTCTGTAACTCACTTTTCTGGAGGCGTAGTACTTCCTTCTTTAGTCTCTCTATTTCTCCCTTAGCCTCCTTGAGAGCATCCGAATCAGCCAACGCACTCTTCTTGCCCTGCATATCCTTTCGAATCAGATGCAGAATCCTTTATCGAAAATCCTTTGCACTCATCGAATTTACCAAAATTCTCAGTGTATATTCGTGAATTGTATCCAAATCTCAGACAAGATCACTTACACTCCACAAAACGTCGTGAACTTGAGTGTCTTCTACTCTGATTCGCGCAGCGAACATTTCAGAGTATCGATCTTTGTATTCATTGAAAGCTACGGAGTGTTTCTGAAATAATACATTTCAATAGATTGAACCATATGCTTTTTTTCATAATTCTGAGGGGGAAATCGACTCAACCTTTCTCAAATGCACCAGTAGACTCATCCTGCTTCCGCACAGCTTCTCCTTCTTCTTATCAGCACAGATAACACAGGCTCTGACACCTGAGCAGATCTGATGCATCATATCAACAGATATCAACCCTTGAATCCGTCATAATCACCTTCCCAATCATCGCCAAGCCGAATACTCAGCCATTTGTTCATGACACTTCGTTGCGTTGTCTTTGTATTTGACTTGTCGTAGAACTCCCGATAGTGATACTACAAATGCAATAAAACAATTGCAAATTGAAATGCTGTAGTACCAATCCAGTATTCGCTAATCTACGATTGCTCCAGAACAAAAAGTGTATGCCTTAATCATTTTCCCTTCGACAACACACTGTTAGCGTTTTCACCATTGTCCCTTATGTCTGGCAACTCGTACTGCAATTCCTCCGTCGGTTTTTGTGACTGTTGACCACGCCGTTTCCGATTGGTGGTCATCTGCAGAGAAATTAGTGTTTTATTTTTAAAAAAAACTAATATATCGAAAATCGGAGGGATGACACTTCCGCAACGACATTTCCGCTAATAGGAATTTTCGATTCCGCAAACGATATTCCGCAAACGATATTCCGCAATCGAACTTTCCACAAACGACATTTCCGCAACTATTGGGTTGAGGAATAAGTAACGCTCGTTTTTTCTCTCTGACTTTAGAACCCTCGTGCTCGCTCTTTTGTTGTTGCCGTCTGCCACCCTGTTTACACTGGAGAGAGGGCCCCTCGGGCATTCCACACATGTTTTCGATTCAGTTCTCCCTAGTCTCCCAGGCGAGAATGCCGCACAATTTCGTCCCCGACCGAATTCACATTCGGAACGTGATGCTCTTTCTCTTTCTATCTGGCTTGAAACCGCCCGCCATTCATGAACAACTGGAGCAGGTTTACCCCACACATACCCCGCATGTAACCACCGTGAGAAAGTGGGTAGTCAAATTCGAGAAACACGACTTTTCCCTCGAAGATGAAGACCGACCCGGTCGCCCCATGGAGTTGGACCTCGATCGATTGCGTTCTGAGGTGGCGCCTGACCCGTATCTCACTACGCGCGATCTTGCTGACTTCCTTGGGGTCGACCAAAAAACTGCCGTGAATGGACTTCACGCGATTGGAAAGAAGTGGAAACTCGGGAGATGGATCCCCCATGACCTGACCGGCTATGACAAGGATCGCCGAGTGGACATGGCTTCGACTCTTCTCACTCTGCATCGCCGGTTTGATTGGCTGGACAATGTCATCACAGGTGATGAAAAGTGGGTGCTCTACGACAACCATGAGCGCATGAGACAGTGGGTCGGAGAGGACCAAAAGCCAGCAGATGTCCCCAAACCCGATTTGCACTCCAAAAAAGTGATGTTGTGCATCTGGTGGTCAGTGCGGGGAGTGGAGTTCTGGGAACTCCTACCCGAGGGGACGACTATCACGGCAGAGGTCTACACTCTTCAGCTACGGAAGCTGAGACTCGCTGTCGAACAAACACGCGGGAAGGACGCTCGAATCTACTTTCAGCACGACAACGCCCGCCCGCATGTCGCAAGAAAGACCAAGGCTGAGCTGGCGGGCTATGGCTGGACTGTCCTCCCCCACCCTCCCTACTCACCCGACCTTGCCCCCTCCGATTACCACCTCTTCTCAGACCTCCAGCGTTTCCTCAAGGGACAGAGCTTCAAAGACCGAGCCACTATCCAGACCGTACTGACCAACTATTTCAAGAACCAGCCCCAGTCCTTCTATCACGAGGGCATCCACAAGCTGCCTGGTAGATGGCAGAAGGTCATCGATGCGCATGGAGAATATTTTTAGATTCTATCGTGCTTTGTAAAGTTTTTATGATAAAGTGAAAAAAAATTCAAAAACGAGCGTTACTTATTCCTCAACCCGATACAAATTACAACTTTTTTTATAGCCATCCTTGGACGCTGGGGAAATGTGTCAAAATTAAGAGGAAGTTATGCTGATTAGAATGACACCTCTCCAAGGTTCCTAGGATGGCAACAAATCGAATTATATCTTAGTGTAGTTGTAGTGTGTATTTTCGGAAATGTCGTTTGCGGAAAAAATTTCAGTTTCGGAATTGTCGTTTGCGGAATTGCCACCACTCCCGAAAATCAGTTTATGCTTTCCGAAATCACGCCTGCTAGCCTTCAAAATTGATCAAAAATGGATAGTCTAATAGAACGAAGTTCTCGTTTGGTTGAATTTGTCTGGATACACTAGAAACGTGAATGACGAAGAATGTGAAGAGTGAATGACGCATACTTTCAACCTCCGAGAGAATGCAGAGTGTGAAAATCGTTTATATCGAAAGAATAAGTGACAGTACAATTACAGTGAGAATTCGTGCTAAAACTATTATCAATTATTGTCAGTTGTTTCAACTACTCTTTCGGTCATATGCGAAAGTGAGTACAGTGACTTGTGATGGGAGTACAGTGGAGTACAGTGACTTGTGATGGGAGTACAGTGGAGTACAGTGACTTGTGATGGGAGTACAGTGTTAGTACAGTGACTTGTGATGGGAGTACAGTGGAGTACAGTGACTTGTGATGGGAGTACAGTGGAGTACAGTGACTTGGGATGGGAGTACAGTGGAGTACAATGACTTGGGATAGGAGTGCAGTATTTTCGGTTGCCGCAGGTGCGAAAGTTATCCAAATGTTCTAAAAAGTTGGGGATCATATATTCCATGGATTTGCTACCATCCTGTCTTAGAATGACCTTTGAACGAAAATCACCCTCAGAACTGGGAAATCTATTATCACACCAAGTAGGAAGGCTGAGGAAAAATCCATGTAAGAATTTTGAATGTTTGAAAAAGTATTGCTTTATTGCGTCTTCACTACGCAACAACGAGAGAGTTCCCTGATATCCCAATGGCATATCCCTAACACTCTGTGGGTGTGCTATGTGATGACCAAGTATGAGCAAGATATTTCATTCGAGTCGAAAGTTATGAAAGAATGAAAAAGTTACTCATGACTTATGGAGGATACTATACACTAGCCTCGGAAAGTCTTCGGACACTTTTTCATTCTTTCATAACTTTTGATTCGTATGAGATTTCTTGCTCATACTTGTTCATGACATAGCACACCCATCGAGTGTTAGGGATATGCCATTGGGATATCACAGAACGCCCTGGTTGTTGCGCAGTGATGACGCAGTCAAGCAATACTTTTTAAAACAGTCAAAATTCTAAGATGGATTTTTCCTCAACCTCCCTACTCGGCGTGATAATAGAAGGCCTCAATACCGTTTCAATGAAAATATTTACTCATGGGAGGATGACGTACAGTGGCTTTAGACTGTCTCAAAGTAGAGTCCCGAAAAATGGATTTTCGTTCACAGACAAGCTAGAGACTCGATCGAAAGCTCAAAATGATCCTTACCACAATTCCTGATGATCCTCAAAGTTTGATAACGATATCTCTTAATTTGCCCTCAGGACACAAATTTTTCACTTTTTCACTTAATTTTTTTCTCCCTATTTTGGATCACCACAGTTCCAAGGACGATTTGTGTTCAAATCTATTTTCTGGACAGGTTAGTTTCAAATCCATAGTAATATACGATTCCCAACATTTTAGAGCATTGGGGTAACGTTCCCGCCCGTGGCAACAGAAAATCTGAGGTCAATCGATTTTCAACACAAAAAATGACCATGATGTCCCCATCATTGGTCGAAAAAAAATTTCTCTAAATACTTCCTGACTAAATTTTTTTCTGGTATATCTTTGTGTGATGAATCCGAATTTCGATATGAGAGCCCATGATATCATTAATGAAAAAAGTTAAAATTTATTATATCGAAAAATAGCCGATTTTGAAAATCGATTGACCTCAGATTTTCTGTTGCCACGGGCGGGAACGTTACCCCAATGTTCTAAAATGTTGCGAATCGTATATTCCATGGATTTGAAACTAACCTGTCCAGGAAATAGATTTGAACACAAATCGTCCTTGGAACTGTGGTCATCCAAAATAGGGAGAAAAAAATTAAGTGAAAAAGTGAAAAATTTGTGTCCTGAGGGCAAATTAAGAGATATCGTTATCAAACTTTGGGGATCATCAGGAATTGTGGTAAGGATCATTTTGAGCTTTCGAACGAGTCTCTAGCTTGTCTGTGAACGAAAATCCATTTTTTCGGGACCCTACTTTGAGACAGTCTAAAGCCACAGTACGTCATCCTCCCATGAGAGAATATTTTCATCGAAAAGGTATTTAGGCCTTCTATTATCACGCCGAGTAGAAAGGTTGAGGAAAAATCCATCTAAGAATTTTGATTGTTTTAAAAAGTATTGCTTGACTGCGTCATCACTAACCAGGGCGTTCTGTGATATCCCAATGGCATATCCCTAACACTCGATGGGTGTGCTATGTCATGACCAAGTATGAGCAAGAAATCTCATACGAATCAAAAGTTATGAAAGAATGAAAAAGTGTCCGAAGACTTTCCGAGGCTACTGTAGGTTGCAAACCGTTCAGGGATCACTCTGTTGTGTGATATTAGAGCTTTCATCGAAAATAAAGCACTTGTCGGTGAAATCAGAGCATGCCTGGCACCTTATCACAATATCTTCTCTCTCGCCTTATCTTCAAACCGTTTGAATGGTAAGGTTTGATGATGCTGATAAGCGAAGCTGAGTACGTGCTGTTATCTCTCCTATCCACTCGCTCTCTCGATTGCGAACGATGTCTAGTGGAGCACACAATTTCAGAGAGCATTCAGAACAAGGAGTGTGTGTAAGAGAGAGAGAGAGAGAGGAGTCCAAAGGGACTTTAACTACCTTGCATATAAAGCAATCGGGAACTTCGCATAATACAGGCCCTCTCATCTTCTCAACACCAGCATGCGCTCCCTCATGTTCCTTCTCCTTCTCGTTTTCCTCTCGTACTAGTACTCGATCAACGTCACTTTGATCAATGAATGCGGAGTCGTGCTCTACGTAAGTTAGACTGATCTTCATCTAATTGAAAGGGGACGATAGAGTGTAGATAATGATGAAACATGATTGTTCGATGGTGTTTGAGGGCATCCTCCTGTATGAATTCTAACTGCATCCGTTGTTTGAGCACCGGTCGCCTGTTTGAAGATCCCTTGTGTTGCAGCCACGCGTTCATGCGGCAGGGGGCGTCGACTCGCTTATGCTCATGCTGGACGCCCAGGCACAGCGCGTGTACGATGACGCACAGATCATTATCCGGAACCGCGACAACGGCAAGACGAAAGGCGGAATCGTCGTTACTGACTTCGCAACGAACTACTACGTCGACACCAGGGACGGGTTCGATGTCGGCATGGTCATCACCCCGATCGATGACCCGATGTGAGTAGGGATGCCCACTAGCGATGATCCTCAATTCGCATGCTCTCTCGTTTCTCTAACTGGCAAGAAATAACGTGTAATGGAGAGTCGGATACCGATTTATCATCACTAATGTACACCCAACACGTTGTTTCTCTCTCAACACAATGCTTCGGCATGGAGTGACGGTTTCCTACCAGGATATTGAGTTGTGATCGACGGAATGGGTAGTATTTGAACATCCCTAGAGGTGCGCTTTCTAGATTCATAGATGTTGAGTGATATTTGCTATTGATTCCTCTCATGTCAGACTCATATGTATTGCAGGCTCGGATCAGTCTACTGTACTCGCACGGACTGCCCCACGAGAATACGTACTTGAAATCATAATTTACGATATAAGATTCTGAATCAATCTTTTCTCGATTCTTTTGAGTGATCAATACGCTTCAGACGCTATCTGCCGCTGTTAAACCGAAAGTTTCAGGCCATCGTGAATACGTACAAAGGATCGTTCGCTTTCAAGTTCCGCTGCTGATAAACATTGTCTCAGTTACTCTTCTTATCTCGATTCGTGTACTGTCAGGCCTGAGAAAACCCGATAAATATTATATTCTTAAGGGAAGGAGAGATTGTACACAGAAGAGAATAACATAGTGCTCACTCGAAGCGAGAAATCTTCGATCAACTGTTCGAATATAAGAATCATAGAAGCATGAAATGTGTTGTTCAGTTTGAAATCAGTTTCAAAGTCGATTTTGGGTGATAATGTGCGTCGAACACCACACCAACCTTGAGAGCCATTTTGCTGTTAAAAGTGCGTTATTTGATCATGCAAATGATGTGTTTGGTAAATTCAAAATAATTTTCCTAACATACCTACGAAATTGAAGATCCTCTTTGAGCCAGTGAGCTGAATTAAAAATCATTAGACTAGGAAAGATTGTTGAGAGCCCTTTTACATGGTATATCCGTTTCCCCCATCTGGTATGTCCATTTTTGATTGCACCATTTATCTTGATCTTTGATCTTTCATTCTCCATTCCACGTTTATCTCTATAATTACATCCTCCGATCATGAGTACGTGAATTTTTACACCAATTTGACTCGTCTCATTATTATAGATAGAGCGCAATGCTGAACGGTTAATTGCATCGAGGCTGCTGAATAATTTGATCATTAATTTACTTATGATCTCGTCGCGCCTCGGGCGTAGATAAATTATTATTATTATTATTATGAATCTTATGGACTGTCAGCAAAGACTTTTGAACGTGCGAGTGAGACAATGCGCGTCTAGTTATGGTATATTCTATACACCTCTAGCTGTCAGCAGACTAGGCAAGGGTAGGGGATAGATATGTCGTTTCTGTTTTTTACTCTCTTCATTATGTACACTCTCTCGTATCTCTGGCCGGCGGTGATAGCGTGCGGAATGTAGACAGTTCAAACCGAATTTTCAAACCTAGTAGAGGAACGAATTAGAGATTTGAAGGAAGCGAGTCAAGCTTTGTTGTGTCAGCACCAGGGGTGAAATGAATTTCAATGAGGTGGGTTCAAACCGTACGGGACCCCCCGGAACTGGTATCCTCAATACGCCCATTTTCTTCGCTACTCTGATCGGAGAGGAGATGGAACTCAGTTTCAAGTGGCGTTTGAATGGGATCATTTTATCGGATCAGCCGTCTAAAATCATTTGGCCTTACCTCGCCTTACTGTGTTTTCTGAATCAAAGAAGGATGCTTCGAGCTAACGATTCAATTAATGTTATACATATGCTGTCCTCGATTTAGTTTAATTATTATTGTATAATTTCTCCATGACATACTTCTCCTGCAAAGAGTCTCAGATCTCGATTTGTTGTTCTCAATCGACAATTACTTCCATATTAATTATTCTCATTCGTCTTTCCATTTCCAATCTCTGTCGCCTAGCGATGACAAATGCAAAACTAGTCTCCTCAATTCATGTGAATTTATCTCTGGTATTATAAAAGGGTTAGACATAAGAAGAGACAATGCAACGTGAATCAACTTTCTCTCACTCCTATGATAATTCCAGCTGCTTTTGGATTTGTCATCTGTATTGGGCGCTTCACCTTGTTCTTAGACGATGTTATGATGTCACAGGCTCGATCCGATTCTAGATTAGACTACTTTCAATAGCTCCGGGACGGGAAATTGGTATTAGATCATTTCTGTCTCGAGGTGAATTATCCCCCTGAAGAAGAAGAAAATACAGCAGTGCTGCGTAGTCCTACCTAACAGGCGGCTTCACCGTCAGCAGGAAAAAAAATTAAGCCTCCTCTGTGAATGAACGCGCTGGGCGTCACTGCCCCTTCTATCATCAGATTGTGTATGCATAGTTGCTAACTCTTCAATACATAAAGCATAGTAGCATTTGGTATGTCAAATCGGAACCGCCTCTACTCTATTCACGTGTTCTATCGCCGGGCAGAGAAAGGACGCGATTTGAGGAGTTTAAGCTTCCAGTTGTCATCACTAGCACAATTCTTCGATCTGTCGAGTACAGTATCCGCGCGCTCTGCCCAAACACACAGCGGCTAATTAGTGAAATGTGCCGTACAACTACGATGAGGGGGGTACGGTACGATGGGAATTTTATGGGCTGGAAATTGACGGACAGTGTAACGATAGAAAATCTCACGCGCGGGAACATTTCTTTTCCGTCGATTAGGGCATGCATCGTTAGGCCTGCTTGGCGCAGCGCTCATTTTTGTTGTTGTTCTTAAGCCGAAATTAGAAACATGCGGCCTTCAAAGGTGGGATCGGATGTAACGAATCATCCCCACAATCTCATGTCAACACTTACTCCTTTTTGAATTGATTTGAATGAGACGGGCCAACGGTCTGTTTTATGACGCGCACATTCCATGCACAGTTAGCTCCAAACCATAAGGGAGCATCCACAAAGGATATGCAAATGCATTTTTGAACTCCACGTATCAGAAATGCTCTCGCTGAGTTTAATTGATGACGGGATGCTCTCAAAAGTGACAGCGGGGGGGGGGCATCAAGGGTGTCCTAGCAGGCCGTGTCGGATCTGCTGGACACTGTCGTGAACAGAGATCATAGAGCAATTCATTTTTTCGACTGCATCAAGTGCTCGTCGCATTCTCTTGGATTCGCATGCTATATCCTTTGACCAGACTCCGGCGAGGAACCCGAAAAGGTGCAAGCACGGGTTGGATCCTCGGACAGGTTCAATGGGTCGTAATGAGAGATAAGGAGGGAAGGGAAGGTAGGGAGTCAATGTGCTGGAAAAAATCTAGCGAATACGATGCCCAAGATAGTCTCCTTATTGACGAAAGGTCGAAGGACGATTCTTTGTGCCGTGCTGAATGGTGTTTCTATCGTGCACAATTCCCCCTACTTGGAACGATGGTGGAAATAGTGATGAATTTCAGAACGAGAGAACAATTGATGCCTCTCTCTTGCTTGATCGTCACTGTGCCAAAGAACCATCTACATTCTGCCTGCACTCTCGCATCTCTGGCCGGCGAAAGCACACTGCGGAAGGGAAATCCTAGGCGAGTGGAGAGGGACTGGCAAGGGGCGGAGCTACGGTTGTATGCGCCTATAAAAATCCCCGAACTCTTGCCCAGGTTCTTTGGTTCCTTCCAGTCGCTGCTCCTTTCCTAGAATTGCTGTTCCTCCTCAGTGTCCCTCCTTAATCACGCTGATCCGATATCGCATAGTGTTAGAGAGCCTTATTGGTCATTTCTGTCTTTCATCATTCCTAATACCGTATCCCATGTTACAATATTTAAGCGTATTCTCGTGAAAAAATTTCCCAGTTTACCTAATTCCTTATCCCATTTATTTTTTCTAGCCAATCGTTGATCTTCCTGCAAGATGCTCGCCCCTCTCATCTTCTGCGTCGCCCTCTTCTCTACGACATCGCTCGTTGCCGGCTATCGTGAGTCTTGAATTGGGTTGACTTCGCGTAGATAATTAAGATCGAGATCGAATGGATTTGCAACAATCTTATCGGTAAACCACATTTGAACCAAAACTAACACAGAACTGCAACTATCCATTTGGAAAAAGATTTGTTTCTGTTTCCAATATGCAAAATATGTACTACTATTCCCATACTTTGTGGATCTTCATAACGAGGATCATTTTTAGGTTACGCTTGTCTAAAACCTTGGGAATAAGTTACTAATTCGAGGAATCAGAATGGTGACATGTGTGAGATGTCAAGATCAAGATGGAAATATGTAATTGTTCCAGGAAAGGACATCGCCGCTGTGGCAAGAACCTGCTGCCCGGAAAGCCAGTTCGACTGTTGCCATCACGTGAGTGATCTTTGATCGAAAAAATAGAGTTGGAAAGACCTTTAGCTCCTAGCTAATTATATTGCTCTCTTTTGAGTGTTAGCATTTAGCAAAATCTTGCAATGGGAAATCATAGTGTCTATCGTTTAGCTAAGGGCATAGTTTTGCTATGGAAAAACGTGAAATGTAATGTTTTGCATTTCTGTTTCACTTCGATCGTATACCACCTATTTGGTCGATGGTTGATCTTTGATCTTTCCAGAGCATAGATTTCCAACACCGCTTAGAGTGCCCTGGGATGGATGAGCAGAGACAGGACGCTATGGTCTGCATTCAACGCAAGTTACACGGAGAAAAAGACGTCGAGCGTCACTCGATCAAGCGTGAGTCGATCAAAGATCAAAGTTCAAATCATAGATCAGGAGGAGTGAATCCAGCTGAAATTGAGGGAAAATATCCTTGAATTCTTCTCATCCTTGAATACGTATTCATTTTTTAAAAGTTATGTTTAGACCTTTTCTGCAAATGTTTTTTGCATATCAATGAATAACCATAAAATAGAAACATGATATAATTTTCAGACATCAAATGCAGCGAAATATTTCTCTTCGACGAAACAGACGAAGACAAACGTTGTTTTGTAACGTGCGAGTGAGTTTGATCTTTGATCTCGTAACTAATTAAAGCGACAATCGTAAGAAATACCTATTCGAATAGCCAACATAATTATCTACTATGTACAGTATCGTGCATAAGTCACCGCTCACTTATTCATTCTTTCATAACTTTCGACTCATGATAGATTGATGGGTCAATCTTTGATATGTCATAGCACACCCACCGAGTGTTAGGGATATGCCATTGGGATATCACACAACGCCCTGGTTGTTGCGTAGTGATGACGCAATCAAGCAATAATTTTTCAAACAATCAAAATTCTTCCATGGATTTTTCCTCAGCCTTCCTACTAGGTGTGATAATAGAAGGCCTCAATACCTTTCGATGAAAATATGTACTCATGGGAGGGTGGCATACAGTGGCTTTAGACTGGCTCAAAATAAGGTCCCAAAAAAAGGATTTTCGTTCTCAGACATGCTAGAGACTAGTTCGAAAGCCCAAAATGACCCTTACCACAATTCCTGATGATTCCCAAAGTTTAGTAACGATAGCTGTTTATTTACCCTCAGGGCACGAAAAAATCTAATTTTTAACATTTTCACATAACACTATTTTGGATCTTTACAGTTTTGAGTGTGATTTTCGTTCAAAGGTCATTCCAAGACACGATCATAGGAAATTCATGGAATATACGATTCCCAACTTTTTAGAGCATTTGGATAACATTTCCGGCCGCAGCAACCGAAAATCCGAGGTCAACCGATTTTCAACCCAAAAAATGACCATGATACCCCCATCATTAGTCAAAAATTTTCTCTCAGAACTTCCTGACAATTTTTTTTCTGGTATATCTTTGTGGGCTGATTCCAAATTTCCATAGGAGTAAAAAAGTTAAAATTCATTATGTCGAAAAATCGCGGATTCTGAAAATCGGTTGACCACGGAATTTCGGTTGTTGCGGGCGGGAAAGTTATCCAAATACTCTAAACAGTTGGGAATCGTATATTCCATGGATTTGCTATCATCGTGTCTTGGAATGACCTTTGAAGGAAATTCACCCTCAGAACTGTAAACATCCAAAATAGGGTTATGTGAAAAAGTGAAAAAATAGTTTTTTTTTCGTGCCCTGAGGGTAAATAAACAGCTATCGTTACTAAACTTTGGGAATCATCAGGAATTGTGGTAAGGGTCATTTTGGGCTTTCGAACTAGTCTCTAGCATGTCTGAGAACGAAAATCCATTTTTTTGAGACCTTATTTTGAGCCAGTCTAAAGCCACTGTACGTCATCCTCCCATGAGTGCATATTTTCATCGAAAAGGTATTGAGGCCTTCTATGATCACACCTAGTAGGAAGGCTGAGGAAAAATCCATGGAAGAATTTTAATTGTTTGAAAAATTATTGCTTGATTGCGTCATCACTACGCAGTTCTGTGATATCCCAAGACATATCCCTAACACTCGGTGGGTGTGCTATGACATATCAAAGATTGACCCATCAATCTATCATGAGTCGAAAGTTATGAAAGAATGAAAAAGTGAGCGGAGACTTATGCACGATATTGTAGCTACGATTACAAATTTTCTCATGATTTCAATGTTGTAAAAATGATGAAATAAGTTGCAGATTCGTGCACAACGCTCCCTCTCTCCCACCAGAACAAATCGAGCCTGCTCAAGCTGTGCCGAACTAACAACTACCTCAATAACGTGAGCTCATCCATCTATTCTAGTCATCTACAAATCCCATAATCATTACACTTTTATTCTAATCATTCCAAATTCATTCTTAGAATCATTCCAAATGTGTTACGATCATTCCAACTTTTCAGTGCTTTCATCACTGCCGGATCGAGCTGAACGACCACTCTGCCATGGTTAGCTGTTTGATATTTTAAAATTATAAACAAATAATAAAATATATAATTTAAAATAAATCATTCGTAATCAGAGTCTTATTGGCTTCGCTAATATTGCTGGCTTACAATGAAAATGTTGATTTAAAAAAAATACTGTACACCATTTCGCATTGATCTTTCTTGTGCAAGTGGGAGTTATCTCTCTCATTCAGGGGCTTCCCGTCTCTTCCTTCGATTGGTGTTCGAGACACAAGATGATTGACGGGAAATGGTATAAAATCGAGGAGATGATTTGAGTCTGAAAAAGTCGGGGGAGATTTCCTCCCCGGGTGGAAAAAGTGGATGAGGAGGAGAGCGGAGAAGAGGAAATATTTGAAGTCCCGAAATTTTTTTAATCTCAGCTCCTATTGAAGCTAGACACTTGAAACTTGGAATTTGGGGTGTAAACTCTATTTACACCCCAAAAGCGAAGTTTCAAGTCGATACATCTACTGGAAGCTGAGATACAAAATTGCGGGAATTCAAATATTTCCTCTTCTCGGTTGACTTTCTCCATCCGATTTTCCTCCTCTTCTCCTTCCTCCCCCCACTTTTTCCACAGCATGAGTTAGCCCATCCCCCCATAATCAACACCTGTCCCATCCACTGTTCACTCAAGCCATTATCTTTCTCTTGAGATTTGAGGACAACTGATCTCTCTCAATTTCCCGTTGTTCACACTCAGTTCGATAACCATACCTCGCTACTCTCTCCCCCCAATGGCATGCTCCATTATTGTTATATTTTGTTCTTTTATATCAGAAGCATATCAATGTCGTTTGGTTCCAAATTATCCGATCTCGCATCGAAAGTATCTCACTCACATTACATGGATCTGGAAATCTGAGTTTAATAAAAAAAATTATTCGAAAAGTTATTCCTGCACAAGATTCGTGCATTCGAGGGAAATGGCGAGACAGCATGCGTAAGTGAGAGATGTTGAGGGAGGTCTCACCACGAAGTATCGCATTGTCTATACAACCACTGATGGAGATATAATTTATAATTGGGTTGGATGGTGCTGGACTAGTGATAACAAATAGGAACCGGACACTACTTTTTTGCGTGTGCTATTATTTCATGGGCCGGCGAGAGAGGTTTTGAAATCGAGAGATGCATTTCTTGTTAGACAGCAATTGAGTGAACTAACTGCACGATCATTTGGAATCTGGATTGGAATGTCGAGCAACATGATTTTTTGGACAACGGATTGAAGGGATGTTGATCGTGAGAATAAAACAAACAGACGAATCTTCGGAAAAAATTGTTTTAATGCACTTTGCATTGTTGAAAAAACGAAGGATATATTGTAGCAATGGAGAGTAATTTATTTCAAAATCGCTCTAAAAGCAAATCCAGCTCACTAAGTGACTCTAGTGGAGTGTTGCACATGTGAACAGAACAGATACTGGCGTTTCCTTCACTCTCTTCCCCTCCTCCTTATCTCACTTGTCACTCGTGACTTTCACATTTGCTCGTGACCAGACCGTGCCACAATCATAGCCCTTTAACTACTTTATCTTCGCTTTATCTGTCCTATCTTCATTTTTATTTGTAAGACTTCTTTTTTCACTGTTGCATTTTCGGTCGCTTTGGTTATATGAACAATTATGTATCATCACTGATATTGGCTTAGGATTCTACGCATCGTCAATAGTGGTATTTCAATCAACTATACATCGGCATGAAACGAGCACGCATTAAATGGTTCGTTCATTTTGAGTTAACGTAGTATTTTGAACATGTGGGGAACATCAAGGCTGTTCCGGAATGTAGTTATCCTGCCTGCGTCGGCATGCCAGTCAGACACCATGCCCATTACTAGTGGTTGGGGCGCGCGCCCTTCTCTATCTCTTGCAAAACATCACCTGCGGGCGGGAGTCGAACCTGCCTGCGTCGGCATGCCAGTCAGACACCATGCCCATTAGGTGTCTGACATGGTGTCTGACTGGCATGCCGACGCAGGCAGGTTCGACCCCCGCCCGCAGGTGATGTTTTGCAAGAGGTAGAGAAACGCGCGCGCCCCAACCACTAGTCTCCGTCAAGCTTTCCTCAATTCGCCCACTCTCTCACTGGTCAGAGAAACGAGAGAAAAAGCCAGTCCACGATAGCTTGAGTCAAGTCCAAAAGCCACTCCGCGGGCATGGTGTCTGACTGGCATTCCCTGCGGTAGGCCGCCCTGGCCTAATGGGCATGGTGTCTGACTGGCATGCCGACGCAGGCAGGTTCGACTCCCGCCCGCAGGTGATCATTGGTCAGCGTCGAAGAAAAGGAACGATGGAAAGTAATTTATGGAAAGAAACTTGAGAATCATAGACAAGTCAGGGGTTGCAGGAGTACAGAATATCTCCGGAGAAGGCGAATCTAATGTACGATCCTGAAAAGTTTTATACTCGTAATAAGTGGCCCGTATTCTCGATTGGTGATTGTGCTGAGCAAGACCAGATCGTGTTGTAAGTATCCATCAAATCATTTGAATAGCCTTTGAATCATCGGATTAAACGCTTGACCCACTTCGTAATTCAGGAGGGTACTTGGCTGTCACAGAGGAAAGCGAGATCGATCGTCGATCTCGTCAGAACCGAAACAGCGGATCGAAAGGCGAAGGATGCAAGCCATTCTCCAGTTCAAGGAAATAAGCACTCATGGCGAGAAAAAATATGCTTGTATTTCTCATTCAAAAACATTTCTTAGGTTATCAAAATATATTTGTAAAATCTCGCAATAAAGCACATTCCACTGAACTTTGTTTTCTCTCAGTGATGCCAGAAATAAATGAGGTGATTACACTGAATAAGATTACTGGCGATAAGTGGTACAGTGCAGGGGTCAATCACGTTTTCATCATTGGTCAGCTAATAATTAGAACCGGAACACTCTAACAAAAACATTCCGAAATCTAAATTAGGATACCTGTTTTCTTTAGCTTTCTCGATTCATATCCTTCATTTATCTCTCTCCGCATTTTCTATAGTTTCATTTTACACATTATACATGTGACGTACAGATTTTTTTGGAGAATAGAAGCAGGCGCTTTCCCCTTCCATCCGTTTCTCTTTCTTATCTCTCATTCCACCCCTGAACAGATAATGCGAGAATCATAGTCTTTTGTGCATTATTCGCCTTTCATCTGTCATTTCCTTCCTTTCTCTTTTCCATTATATTTTCGTCCGCGTTCGTCTAATCTTTACTCCAATAATATTTTTGCATCAATGAAATGGATTGTCTAGGATTCTACGTATCTTCAATTGTGGATGTCCACCCGCCGGTATGCAAACATGAAACTAGCACACACAAAAGGTACGTTTGTTTTTATTCAGTTAAAAAATATTAATGCGAATCGGCAAATCAATGAAATAAAGCTTTTCTTGACCGGGAAGACAGCATAAGAGGTGCCTGTCATCGTGAACTTCCATATAAAAAGATAAATGGGGAAAATAATAAATGGAGGATTATTCATGGATAATATTAGAGATGTCTCTGACCAGTCTCTGATCTCAGGTCGTTCAGGCACGTGCATGCAAGCCGAAAATGTAGAATACTTCGATGCCCGAATCCAATGGTCCTAATAGTAATCGGACTCCATCGCACAACCAATGAAGCTGTGGTGAGCGAGTGTGCTTTTTTCCCACCGAAGCTGTCGGAACCAGCAAATGATCCATTCCATACTTCAGTCACGTGCTTGAAGTCGCAACCGCAAGTGGCAAATATCCGATCTGCATGGGTTCTAGGACGCTGTCATTCTGATGCTAAATGCGAAAAAGCGGATGTCGACCATACTCGTTCGTAGAACAAAATACGCCTCGAGCTTGATGTGAAACCCGAATCATCAGTGTTTCCAATGGAGAAGATTACAGAATCACCTGTACTACATCGATACGTATTGTATTTCACGATCGCATTACCTGGATGTTTTTGAAATGTTCCTGCTAGAGATAAATCTCATTCCCTAAAATGTGATTGATGTGTACCGGCAAGTGGTGAAATCCCTGAAACTAATCCACTAGCTTCGCCCAACAAATTTTCAAGTTAACGAATTGAAGAAGATTCGATGATTAAGCCTTTTTCTCGATTCACGCCTTCTGTCTTGCTCTCCGCATCGACTCTAGGGTCATTATGGACGGGTGACGTGCGGATTTGCTCTGGGTAAAAAGGCGTTCTCCCCCTCTCATTCTTATCTCACTTGTCACTCAAACCTTCACAATCTATCGTGACTGCAAAATGCGACACTCAAAGCCACGTTTGCTCTCTTCTTCTGCTTATTAGTGTATGCTTTCTCTCTGTGATTCCCTGATACTATTTTACATGTAATATTTGTAATAACACTGATTTATATGTTCAAGGACTCTACTTGTCTTCGACAGCGGTCATTCATGCGCCTGCGAATCAGCATGAAACGAGTACAAAATATGGTTCGTGCATTTTGCAACAGATTTGTACGTTATGTTTTCTTCGTGCAACGAAAGGAGCAAGAAAACTTATGAGATAAAGTGATTTTAAAAAAAATTGAATTACACGAGCTGATAAGATGTGTCTATCACCACTCTCAGTTAACTTTCCAGAGCAAATCACAAAGATGTAGAGATAAAAGCAAGAAAAATATGAACCTTTTCATGGCAAACCGTTCGTGAGATCTTAGATAGTAGAGCTAGGAAAAGTCTATAACCTGGTTGAATCAGGATTGTGAAGTCTCTGTGACACGTGACACACTACTACATCATGGAAATTCAGGAAACACTTTATCATGGTTCCAATGGCTTAAAATATCATCGATTCCTGCAGTATGAGACGAGCGCAAAGTAGTACGCGATTATCTGATAATGATCCTTCTGCTCCTTTTCTGGAAAAATGATATTCACCCATTCCATAGTTCAGGAATCTGGTGGGATTGCGGTACGAAAGCGTAGCTAATACCACTATGAAGATCTTTGCGGAGGATATCGAGGAGAAAGATTGGAAGAAGAAATGTTGCCGTAACCATTCCAATGACAGAAAACACACGTGTCATAGTATCATCCAGAGAATCCATGTCGATGAAAGATCAGCTCTGAGGAATACTTCTTGTACGACCAGTTGTTCGATATATCTATCATGCTAATGAATTTGTAATGCATTCACATAGACGAATAAACATCTGAATGCTGTAATCCACTCTTTATTGTCTAACCAGCCCGAGATTTCGGCACATCTGACACAGAAAAGTCGTCCATTGTAAAGACTTTCTAATATTTTGAAATTTACTAAAATAATAGAAAAATACACCTGTGGCATTCCAAAGGTGCTCCGTGTTGCCAAAGAACTCCGGTGCAGAAGCATGTCTGATGTAGGAGTATTCACAGAGCGGGACCTACCTCCTCCTAGAAATTACGATCTCATTCCGCTAATTCACCTAATCACTTTAGAAATGCAACTAAGCTCAAAATATGATGTTTATAACTAGCAGCAAAATTTGCAGTGAGATAAATCGTGTAATTTTTTGAATGTAGAAATTGTTTGAAGAATCGATACAGGTGTTTCCTTGACTCTCTTTCCCTCCTCCTTATCTCACTTGTCACTCGCAACTTTCACATTCGCTTGTGACCCATTAGTCCGAGCTCTGTCTTCTTCAGCCTTATCATTCTATTCTCCCTTTACTGTGTAACCATTGCCTCACTTTTGTATGCTAGTGCGCGTCTATCCATGCACTATACGATCTTCTTTTTAGCGTTAATGGTATAAATGTTCTAGGATTCTACGCATCTTCAACCGCGTGTGAATCGACATGAAACTAGAAAAAGTGGTTCGTTCACTGTTCAAATTTGAATGATGTTTCTTAAAACGCCTAACAAGATGTGTATCAAAAGCAGATGAGATGTCGCCCTATTCAGAATGATGATTCAATCATATTTTCAAATGGAAACTCGCAAATTTAGAAAAATGGGAATTTTTGAAAACAGCATTTGAATTCGTATCATTCAAAAATTGGGACGATTAGCGATTTCATCCTGACATTTTCATTTGCAGACTTGCGAATTGTCTCCGTAATCCCGATGACTTACGGACTTTACAACTCAACGAATGAACCGTGCAAGGTCAATGGCAATGAGGTATGCTAGGGGATTCGCGAACCTCTTCGAGAGCGATTAGATCCATTGGTTGACACTAGCGATGGCAAATCGGAATCAACTCTTTTAATTTCGCATGTTCTCTCTTACAACTTCCATTTTCTATGTTCTCATCAGATTGTAATTTTCCAAAAAAAAAAACACATTACAGGATGATCTTCGAATAGTCAATAACTGTGACATTAGCACTTCTCGTGCTATATCTACTCTATGTGAATAGACGTCTCCAATACGTCCACACGCATCTTCCAAGTGAGTGTGATAGGCTCTCTCGAGAGAAAACACGTTGAAAAGATGTAATTTCGTTCCTGGTGACTTGAATATATTATATGATTAATCCAACCTTCAATTCACCTCATTTCCAATAAATCTTGGTATGAAGTACGTGGTTTCGATTTAGTAGGACAGGTTATGAAATTATTGTAGTGAAGATTTATGATAATAATAATACAAACTTGGATTCGGTCATAACACAAGCTAGTACATCGTTTACGGAACATAATCTCAATTTCTGAGGTGCAGGACGACTTTAATTTTTGCGAGGTTTTAAAGTAAACCTGATACAAAAATTCGATACAAGAACTTTCATTTCAGATCCTTTTAAGCCCCATTCGTCGTGTCCCATTCTCGATCACTCATGCATTGCCGACAAACATGATGCCAAGGTGGGAAACGTTAGTTGATTGACTGGACGTCTAGTGTGATTCAGATAAGAGAGAATATGATGATCTGATAAGCCATGGGTTTCTGCAGGCCGAAGTCTCTGACTCATAATGAACGATCCATCCAGCAGCAGCCGAATCTCTACAATTATTTAAAGTACCTGTCCCAACAAAGTTTTTGTTGAATGCTGCCCATCCCATGTTTTACACCGATAAACTCAGTTTCATCTCATTCCAGTGTTAGTGACAGCGAAAAAAAGCGGAAGCTTTAAGATATAGCCTTGAGGATAACGAACTTATGAACACTAATCGATCAAGCACGCAAATTCGACATGAAAAATGTTCTCAATTCCAAGAGGATCTTGACTCACTATCTTTATTTCTACACTTGTATGCAATAGAAACGCATGCTTGTATTATCATGATTCATATATCAACACCAAATAAACGCTACACGGCCCTTGCCTCCTCTCCTCACCCCGTTTCCATTCAATTAGCAACAAATGTAAATGACGTTTTGCACATTGTTTGTTTCTATCTATTGGCATTCGAGTACGTGCAAATCGAGAAAAAAGAAGAACAACAAGGGTAAATTCGACATTCGAACACAGCGTTTCGTACAATCATCTCTATTTTCCCTTCCGTCACTTCCGTTTATGCGAGAATACACACGTAGTCTGAATCTTCTATAAAATTACCATAACTCCATACAACAATGCAGTTGGCGATTCTTCTCTTCGTCGCTTCTTCGCTCCAAGCCTCGATTCCATTATCCGAGTCGACGCCCGAAGATACTGGTGATAATGTAAGAACGGTACGTTCGAATCTAATTGCACATACTTCATTGAGGGAAGCTGGGATGTAGGATTTATGCAGAACATTTGTCTCGCGCCTCTTCGCTTATTTGCTGGTCCCTCTCAATCAGTTCGGTCCTGCGATATTGCTGTGCATCGGATTTTTATTTAGGATATATGAATGAGGATTTGCTGGGATGCAAATAATCGAAGGTGAAAGTGCAGATCCACTTTATTTCTGATGTTCTAACGGAAACGAATGGCAGGGAGTGATTAACATTTCATCAAGAGTGTCAGTCAAAATGCCGGCATTTCCGAGAAGAAAAGTGCAGGAAAGTGCATTGTGAATAATTGTTTGCGCACTATTGGCCGTTATTTTAAGAGTATAAATTGCAATGCTACAAATGGCCTGACAAGGAGAGGTGAAACCGAAACTGCTCTCATTCAAACATGCAGTGTAGAAGACATAATTATTCAGAAGCAGTAGCAGACATCACACCGTATCATTAATGCTAGTTGCACTGTGCTTGCATCCGATTCTGCAGAAACCTCCCGATTTGCCTGGTTTTTGACACCTTCGGCAATTATTTGGTTATGTAGTTCCGTACGTCCTTTCCAGTGAATATTCGTCTTTCGTCGTCTGTGCTCTCTTTCTCTAGCCACCACAGTGCATATTTAACCCCTTTGTTTCAGCAAATTCTCCTTTGAACGCACTGATCTTACCGAACGCACTTGCCGTATTTTTATCATGTGTTTCAGTTGATCTAATTACGGTTCGGGAAAATGTTAACTACTAATGTCACTTGACCATTATATAAAGGCGTGCAAGCAATGATGAAATAGCGTTACGTCAAACTACTTCCTGATCCTTTGTTTGATACAACAAAATCCATTTCAGGAAGCTGACTTGCACCGGATCTACCAGTTTCTAGAAATGGCACGAAGCCAGGTAAGCGCTTTCATCTTGTCTTTATAGCGCAGATATTTTGATTTGAAGTAATGCCCTTGCAGTTTCTGCTTGAGATAGATCTGGACCAAACCCTAAAATGATCTAGACTCTTATTCCTTGCAGTCTCCGATTTCCGTCATCGTCTGGTCGATCAACATCGCCAGCGTGTTGTTCAGCGTCTTCATGGGCGGTCAGTGCCTGCTCTCCAGCAATCTCGCGCTCGGCAGAATAACGTGGGCTATCATTTCTTCTCTCAACTTGTCCTGTACATAGTGAAGCACCATCAGTGATACATATATCAAGCAAGGGTTCCATAATTTATTACAATAATTCAGCACGCCCTCAACGGAAGATGAGTCCAATGAGTCCTCGTCGAAGAAAGCAAGTCAGAATACGAATACGAGGAGGGTGAGTGAGTATGGATCTGAATAATGTACGTGATTTATTGAAGAGCGCTCTGTCAAAGCGGATCAAGAAGAGTAGATCTGCTAAGGCATGGCTGAAAGCTAAGAAGTCTATGTGCAGTTCGTCCAGCTCCTCACGAATGTCGACCAAGCAGACCGTAGATAACTGGGTGAGCATTACTCTTGTCGTTTCTGTTTTCGACTCTCTTCATTCTACCTGTTCTCTCGTTTCTCTAACGAGCGAGAGAGCGAGCGGGTTCAGGAGAGTGGTTTCCGTTGTGTTATAACTAGTGAGCGTTGAGTACGCTTTGACCCATGATCAATCGATAATTGCTTCAGGACGAAGCGCCTACCGTAATGGCATCTCGCATCCCGCTGCCGGAGCGTCGTCTAGAAGAGGTACGTCTTCATAACTAATGCCACTTCATTTTCGGATGAATTACTGCTCGCTTTCGATTTTCATTGAAAATTGGTCTTATCGCTGCCAGATTATTATATAATGCCTTCAGTGCATCGAGACGCCTATGACCGAGGAGGAGTTCATACTCTCGATGAAGAATGTTATCGAGTTCACAATTGACTCCTACCGTACTCCGGACAAATATCCCGTATCGACAGGTAACTAATCATGAGCTTCAATCAATACAGTTAGAGACTACTGATGTCAAAACAACCTCGGTATGCTTGTCTCACATTTGAGGATGCCGGGCTAAAACCGGCTTCAAGGTAACATAAACAACAACGGCGTCCTCACTATAATTTGCAGATACTCGCCCCAACGAGATCTTCAATCAACTACCGCAGAAGGCGCCTGATCACCCAGAGAAATTCGATCTCGTCTGGAAAGATTTCCATGAAATCATCATGAAAGGAGTGAGGGCGCCGAAATCGTTAACATTTTGAATCGATAGTTCGAAATCATCTTTTCTCATCGGCGCAATGCTATGAAACATGACATTCACATCACGCTGAATTACGTTAGCTTCTAGAAAAAACGCAGTTTGATGATTTGCAGTGCATCCAATGGCAACATCCTCGGTTCCACGCCTACTTCACTTGCGGCCGCTCCTATCCAGACATTCTGGCCGAAACGCTCATCTCCGCAATGGGAACGGTCGGATTCGCCTGGGTACGGTAACCAATGAGGATAAATTGAAACACGTCTTTCCTCAATTCACGTGTTCTCTCGTGGCTCTGACGGGCGAGATAGCACACAAATTGAGGGTTGGGCGGTTTGCGTTGGGCATTCACTACTATCTAATACATGCGTATTACTCGCTCTATTCATGAACAGCATTATGGAAACCAATCAGCTCTTTGGATTCACTACTTTAATCTATAAACCATTCAGTCAGCGAATCCCGCCATCACCGAGTTGGACAATGCGATGGTGAACTGGATGGGACGAGCACTTGGAATCCCGGAGTCGTTCCTCTTCCAGGGAACGGACACGTGCCAGAGCGAGGGAGGAGGATGGCTGGCGGTGAGTTACAATAACCTCTCTTCTTTCTAATTTTTCAAAAATTGTGGAGAGTCCACGTTTGTTTGACATAGTAACCGCACGGCTGGCTTCGGCTACATTGCTAGCATTGTTCGCCTGTTATCTAAATTGCTTTCTCTAGTATTAAATTACCTAGACAAAGTACCCTGATTTAGGACACGGCCTCTGATGCTATCTTCTGCGCCATTATGGCTGCGCGCCATCTCAAAGTCGAGCAGGTGAGATTATTTGTCGATGATTTAGCATTTACGGATATCCTGGAATAATTCTTCAGGAAATCGCCAAGCTCGGATTAGACATGGACGAGGAACTGCTTGATGAGTCGAATAAGTGAGTCAATCGCTCAAGGGATGACAAATCGGGCCTCGACTCTTCTCAAATATCATTTTCTCTCACTTCTCTGACCGACGATAGATCACATGATTTGAGGAAAGCATGTTACGAATTGCCATCGGTAGACCACACTGTTGCGATATGAAAAGCAGCGAGACGAATGAAGATGATTTGCTTTGAGTGATTAGAGCAAATAAAGAGCACATAATATCACTGACTTATCATATCTCTAGGCACGCAAGCAAGATGCACAACATCCGCGGTGAGATCATCTCCAAGTTGGTCGCTTACGGCTCGTATGAGGTGATCTTTGATCTTTGATTTAATTCATCCCAATATATCGCCTCCTTTTCAGTCGCACTCCTCGTTCGAAAAGGCGTGCAAGATTGCTTGCGTTCGGTGCCGGCACATCGAAGTGTATGAGGAGGACGATTGGGGCATGAGAAGGGAGGAAGTCGAGGAGGAAATGGAAAAGGTCAGGAGCCACTGTGAATCCAAGCCCCAAAGCTACGTCTGTAGGACGTTCAACGCGGTCTCATTCCCTTCTACCTGCATGTGGCACTGGGCACAACCTCCACCGCCTCATCAGACCATCTCGCGGAGCTCACTCCACTCAAAGAGAAGTGAGACGATGATTAGATCCGGGTTGCAGTAACACATCTGCAGTTGAGATGTGAACACATTGCCTTTCCGAACACATTCGGCTAAAAGTAATACATTAGATAGTTTAGAGAAAAGAATTAGGCATAATTTTCACATCACCAAACTACAGATTCGACGTGTGGGTGCATGTGGACGCCGCGTACGCCGGCAGTGCCTGGGTGGAGGAGAAGCACAGGTACGGTAGATTATGGCGAAGGTATTATCTGCAAATTACCGATTGAATCAGATAGCAGGATGTCACCGTACCCTATTGACATAGGCGCGCATTTCTCTGATACCGTAGAGCGAGCAACAGTCTGCTAATTTCAGGAACAATAAAGGCATCGACAAAGTAGACTCAATCAACGTGAACCTGCACAAATTCTTCCTCACCTCGTGCTCGGTGACGCTGTTCTGGTGAGGAATTGATTTTCGATTTATACCGTAATCTTAATCCGTTCAGGACTCGACACCAACGGGACTACAAGGAATTCTTCCGCATCAACCCCGCGTATCTCAAGAATAAGAGTGAGTGAATGATCGAGCAACGTAAATATAGACATAAAAATAATGGGGGGGGGGGGAATTATCTTGCTATTGTAGACGGCGCGAACGATCTTCGCGACTGGGGCATCCAACTGACGAGACGGTTCAAGTCCCTCAAGGTTTGAGAGTCAGTATTTTCGCGAAAAAAAAGATTCTTCAGCCGTTTCTTGAGAGTTTTCAGTCGATTTTATTGCAATATATCGATTGTTCAGGTCTACATGCTGCTGCGTGTCTACGGAATCAGCGGAATGCGCGCCTACGTCAATAGAGTACGGTATCAACCCGTTATCAGGCCCTCAATCGATAATTTGCAGATAATTGGAATGACTGAGTACATGGAGAGTCTCATGGTGAAGATTCCGAACATTCGCAAGTTCGGAAAGACCAACTACGCGCTGTTCTGCGTGCAGTACCATGTACGTTTCGTTGTTTTAGCGATTTGAGACGTGTTTCTCCGGAAATATCACCGTTCCATAAACAACTTCTTTTGATAAAGCTTCATTATATTTTGATAAAGCTTCATTATATTCTGTTTCCGAGCTATGTTTCATTTTATTTCCTAATCGTACCGTATTCAGGAAGCAGGAAGGAAGCAGGAATCCAAAATTTGTTTAATTTCAATTACCCAATCCTACCGTATTCAGGAAGCAGGCATGAGCCAGGAGCAAGTGAATCTCGCTACGTGCCGCCTCTACGAGTTCATCAACAACTCGCACAAGCTGGTCTTCACGCATTCCAACGTACGTATTGCTTCCCATCAGTACACTTTTCGCTATGATAGCTGAACCCCATAAGCTAAAAGCATCTCGTAACACCACTAATCGATAACTTGTACCTTCGCTAATTGATGAATAATTCAGGTGCGCGGTCACGATATCATCCGAGTCGCCGTGACACTGGAAAGGACAACAAAGAAGGACGTTGAGGAGTCGGTGGCCATCTTCATCGAATTACTGGAGGAGTTCAAGCAGACCCAAGCTGGTGGGTAATCCTTACAAAACATGGATCGAGCAGTGCATTCACGATCGAATCTGAATTAGCTGTAGCTTATTGGCATTATCCGCTCAATCAAGATGATTTCCCTTGCAGAAAATCACATCCTTCCCGCGTGCGATGTGTACGAGCCCAAGTAAGATTATCGATGCATAAATAGTAGTTTTTCAAACCGGAATATTGATTCTCCTATTGGTTCCGATTTGTCAGCACTTTTGCCTATTAATGACGAAACAAGCTGCCTTATTTGCAGGAGAGTGTATCGATTCCTCAGCGACGACTCGGCGATTGACTTGACCGAGCTGGCATAATCAGTTTATCCGGTTTCTGGTATTTTCGATTTTACGGTTATTACTTGAGAATCCAGCCATGCCCTAAAATTTCACTAATATATACGACTGTACAGGTTACAAGAATCCCTACTTTTGTTAATGTGTTCTTTGTAAAGATCATAATCTGTTACCGGTGCTTATAATTTTTATGAAATACTTTGTAAATTTTCTTGAACCAAATATTGTTCGATAATTCGTTACTCACAAGATTTATTCAATAAACATCAGTATCAGATAGCCCAGCACAACAGTACGCAGCTTCAATCAATTCACAAAAACACAAATTCAAGCAAGGGTCGCTCGCGAGTCCTCCCTCCACCATTTCTCATACTACCACTGAACAATGAGTGAATGAGCTTGAGATTCCTGAGATTTTTGGATCACTTCTCAGAGGAACGGACCCATTTTCAATAGATTATTGATCAATCGTGTTGATTGAGCGAAACCTGCTCGCACGGGTGTTTCGCATTGCATTCGTCAGATGTGATCTCCCCCTCACACATTTCAACAGCAACAAAAAGAGGGAGAGGCCGATCCCTTCTCTCTCGCTCAGTTATTTCCAGTGTGTAAGAATGGAATAGCGCCTCGAAAAATCGGGCAGATATTGTGTCGATGAAGGAGGGGAAAGATACAGCCAGAGATAAACATGAGGGAGCAATTGGCAGTAGGAACGGGGGATAGAGGGAGAGAGATCTGAGGGTGAGACCGAGTAAACCAGAAGGAGCCACTCGAGCGAGTCGACAATCATGGCTGACTATCAACTTTGGAGACCGACCCTACTGGTGAGTTCAGTCCAACTACGGTAGCTACGGACAGATTCTAAAGAGAAATCTAGATAGTACTAGACGTTTGACTGATCTTTTGGGATAATCTATTATCTCAGCACTCGGTGCGCGATATGGGCTAGTAACTCATGTGGTCGGACAAGTATTGTTACATTCCAATTTTCTATTAAAGCAATACGGCATTTAGAGAGCGGGCTAAACGTTAAGCGCGAAACGATTAAGACGACGGCTCTGTTATTATTGACCTCCGCCCGGACATCGCTCCAGGATTTTCGATTCCGGCCTCCATTCTCATAGGACCTAGGGTACCTTGGACCTTCTTTACAATAATGGTATAGAATCTGACCTGGCATTGCAAAGCGGCGCACAGTGAAATTATGAAATTTTCATATTTTCTCAGCCAAACAAGGTAGACTCGAAATTACTTTTGCATTAAGTTAGGCATCTTCAAAGTGCACGGGGGCACTATCGACAACGATTTCTGAGCAAATCTGAAATTGACTTTTTCGATTCAATTTTCGGATTTTCATAGTTCTCAGTACTCTAGAGGTGTTTCGAGACAGAACTTGTTGTTCCATTATGGTGACACACTCATTCCTTGTCGACCCCCCCCCCCTATACCAGAGAACATCTCGATTTTCACTTATCGAAAAAAATTGAAAAATTGTACAAAAAATGGCCGATTTCAACTGCTTTCGAGTATAACTTTTTTCACTCGAATTTTTATGATCTCGCATACCGAAATTCGGAATCTACATGCAAAAATACGCAGGAAACACCTATAGTCTTTTTTATGACCTCCGGGTCATGGTCATTTTTGGGCGAAAAAGTCGAAATCTCACATCTAGCTGAATATAGGTGTTTCCGACGTATTTTCATCCGTAGAAATAGAATTTTCATACTAGAGCTCACCAAAATGAGAAAGAAAAAAGTTGGGCTCGTTAAACTAAATAATTTCAAGTTTTTGAAGATAAAGTTTTTGAAGGTCATGAAAAAGTTGAAATAATTTTGTCTCGGAAAAACCCTGACTATAGGTGTTTCCTGCGTATTTTTGCATGTAGATTCCGAATTTCGGTATGCGAGATCATAAAAATTCGAGTGAAAAAAGTTATACTCGAAAGCAGTTGAAATCGGCCATTTTTTGTACAATTTTTCAATTTTTTTCGATAAGTGAAAATCGAGATGTTCTCTGGTATAGGGGGGGGGGGGGTCGACAAGGAATGAGTGTGTCACCATAATGGAACAACAAGTTCTGTCTCGAAACACCTCTAGAGTACTGAGAACTATGAAAATCCGAAAATTGAATCGAAAAAGTCAATTTCAGATTTGCTCAGAAATCGTTGTCGATAGTGCCCCCGTGCACTTTGAAGATGCCAAACATAATGCAAAAGTAATTTCGAGTCTACCTTGTTTGGCTGAGAAAATATGAAAATTTCATAATTTCACTGTGCGCCGCTTTGCAATGCCAGGTCAGATTCTATACCATTATTGTAAAGAAGGTCCAAGGTACCCTAGGTCCTATGAGAATGGAGGCCGGAATCGAAAATCCTGGAGCGATGTCCGGGGAGGGAGGTCAAATGGTGAAAAATAACCGAGCGGTCGTCTTAAATGATAGGGAGGAAGAGGTGGGCGGAGCTTGCCGATGGCGCACACAAATATACGCGTATTTGCGCTTTTGAAAACCGTTTGCCAGGTGTCCATGACCGTGTATGAGAGAAACGGAATATTTTCTTACAGTACATGCCGCCGTGGACTCGCACCTACACTCCCTACAGATACAGGAGAAGCTACGATCTGGTGAGAGTTATCGATTGGTGTACGGTTTTGATTTTATTATCGATTGATATCTTCTTACAGTATCTATTTATTTATCGATTGTTCCGGACTTTAGAAAATAGAATATATTTGGTTCGATATACTCTATCAGCCTAATTCAGAGCTCGATACCGTAACTGTCCCTGGTCGGTCCAATGTAATGATTACAGTGCGACGACTACTTCAACGACAGCTACAACTTCATCCCGGCCAGCTTCTATCGGCCTGGCTATAAAGCACACTGGTCAGTCAATCTCATGGATCAACTGGTGTAGTGATGAAAAAGCACGATGAAAAGGCGTCGGCTAACAATTGTTTGTTTGATTTCATGCATTGACAGCGCTAATTTGATCTGCTTTTGTGCGAAATCAGCAGCTTTACTGTATCAAAACGTAACCCTCGTGGATACTTCAGGTGTGACTACGACTACATTTACCCGGACCATGGAATCAGAAGTTACCTTCGCACACGGTATCATACACTCCCCCACCGTTTCTAAGTGATGGATTCCCTCTCTTCGCCGATCGCCATAGCTTATTAAACAGATGAATCCCTCTCATTTTTATGAATATTTTTTATTGACACCTGTTTGTCCTAAGTATTGCTCGATCCTTCGTCCTCCACCTCGCATGTTCAATAAACTTCAGTATACGATTGTCATCAATAAAGCATCAGTGCGCAGAGTCATGCAGTAACTTAAAGTTGTTTCGAAATACTGATCTCACATGCATTCTGATAGATTATTTCTTTTTGCAAGATGCGCACACGTAAAATGGGTCTCGAAAAAACGAGAGGGCACGTCGGCACTCAGGCAAGATCGGCGAAGTGGGAAAATACAGCGTAATGTATGGTAAAAATCCCCAATATCGAGTAGATCACGTCGGCAAACTTGTTGGGGTCATACCGCAGAAAGTTCTATGCGAGACCTTGACGTATGAAGATGCGTCACTGAAAGATCACTCAATAACAGTCAGAAAAAAATTGGCGAACAATTGGTCTTCATTGGATATCTCTGAGTACAATAAAAGAAATGTTTGACAAATGGTCAGTAAGAATACCAATCACCAATGGATTTGATGTGTGTATATTCAAATGAACAACTTTATTTTGTGATTATTTACTGTTACATGGGTGTTTCGCATTGACTTTGTCAGCTGTGCTCTCCCCCTCATCCATTCTAACGGCAGAAAGGGAGGGAGAGGCGGGAGGACCCCGATCCCTTTCCCCATCATTTCTCTTCCGCTCAGTCATTTCTAGTGTGTAGGGATGGAATAGCTTGGAAAAATCAGGCAGACAGTGTGTCAATCGAAGAGAGGAAGCAGACAGTCAGAGATAAACATGAGGGATCAATCGGCAGGAGATGAGGTTGAGAGAAGAGAGAGGGGTAGGGAGGAAGAGAGAAGAAAAGAGAGAGGCAGAGGAGTGGGATCTGAGGCTGAAATCGAGTGAGCCAGAGGTGCCATTCAAGTGAGTCGATAATCATGTCTCATTATTCCCTTGTGAGAGCCGATACCTCTCTGGCGCTCGCGAGATGTGAACCAAGACCGACCCAGGTGGTGAGTGAGTCCAGTTTAAATATGGGGATACGATAGCTACAGTACTCAGTTCGTTTCGGGAACTAGTTTGGACTGATCTTTTGGACTGATATTTGATCTCTGCAGGCGCGCACCTACTCGGTCCGCGATATGGGCCAGGCCTTCCGCTGGTCGGACAAGTACAAGCCGCAGTGGCACACCACTCGCACCTACACGCCGTACAGATACAGGAGGGACTACGATCTGGTGAGCTATCGATTTCGGATACAGTATTGATGATTTTGATGATAAAATGATTTTTCACGACCGTTGCAAATAGAATAGCACTGGTTTCATATTAGAGAGCTCGCTACCGTAACCGTCCCTCATCGGTCCAGTATCAGTGATTACAGTACGATGACTACTGGAGCGAGCGCTACAACTTCAGCCCGACCAGCTCTTTCCACGCGCCTAACCTCAATGGAGAATGGTCAGTCCATCTAATTGATCGATTATTGTAGTGTGGGCATAATAAAGAGAGTAACAAGTGCAAGTGCGATATCTTGCGTGCACATCTGTATGCTAGGGAGGAATCGGCAGCTTTATTTTCATCGCACCGTTCCCTACAGTATCGTGGGATATTGCAGGTACCACAACGACTATTTTCGCCCGGTCGACTGGTTCTTCAAAAGTCACGCACGCACATTCTATACACACACTCGTCCTCACCGTTTCTAAGTGATGGACCCCCTCTTTTCGCCCCTCGACATCGTTTGATTCAGCCGGTGCATCTCCGATCCCTCTCATTTGTGTGCAAACAATGTTGTTTTTCATAAACAACTGTTCGTTCGCACTGTTGTTCGATCATTCTCCCACCACGTCGTATATATTCAATAAATTTCAATATCAAATTGTCCAGAACAAAAAGCATCAGTGCGAAGCTTCATTCAATAAAACAATAACAATTCATTAAATTATGCGTAACAAAATATCCTGGGGAAAACGAAAGAACCTGATGTAAAAAAAAGGAAAATGGCTACACTACTGATACCAGTCATCTTCAAATTATATCTAATCATATTTCAATACGCAAGTAATGGCAGTGACAAGTGAATAGCAGGAATGTCTACGGCAAGTTTCATGTCAACTCTATTATTCTGATTTGAGGGATTCCTTAGGCTATGTAGTAGATTCCATCTTCGGTCTCTTTGTTATCGGCTTGATCATCATTTCAATAGCTGTCAAGATGAAGAAGAGCGCGATCTGATAAGGTTTCGAATTCAGTTATGAAGCTTTTGACACTTTTTGATATGGCTGAGCGATTGTTTAATCTTTCGTAGAGCAGTCAATTGTTTTTTAAACGATTGTCCCCTCTCCGCTCGCCATAATCACCTGTGCGATTAACTCAATTCAATTAGAAGCTCACCATCGTGATTGGTAGCCAATAATAGCATGCGGACCAAAACCGGTGAGTGTCCTTCCAATTCTTGAGCAGGAAACCAGTGGCCATGAAGTCGAAGCCACGCGTGCGCAGAGTCAGCCAGTAACTGAAGAAAGGTGAAAAGGTAATAGTGCATTCCGATTTAGACTGCTCTCGCGGGAAATGCGACTGATCATGGACCAGAACAAGTGTAACTGAAGGCACTTGTGAAATAATGATCTAAGGTCACTTATTTCTGTTCACCTTTTTTACTACTCTTTTACTAGACTTATTCTTACGAATGGACATTAAAAATAATATTATAAACTTTTTAAAGTTTTTAAATTATAAAGTTATAAACATCATGAACTAACACTCTCAAGAAGGTCCTGTTCCTCTCTCCATCTTCTCCCTTGGGGAAGAGTCGGAAGAGGACGTCTTCGGCCGCCGTGCAGAGAGGGACGACGAGGAAGGACATGAAGTAGCCGGCGTACGTGCCGTGCCAGAGGGCCGAGATGAACATGGTCAGCACCATCCTGGAATTCAAGTCAATGGTTTCCTAATTCTCAAATATTTCAACGATTTCAAATATCTAGTGAATAAAAGATGAAGTCAGCACTATGCTGGAATACAAACATTCGACATCATATATATTGCCCTCAAAGCACTGGGCCTGTAGGATAGCAGCTTTGCTTAGGGATGGGAGGACATATTTTAATTCATCCTACAGGTCTGATAGAGCAACGTGAGTTTACTGTTTCTTCTATTGCCGGATATGGCAATTCATTTTGTGGGCTCAAACTCTGCCATCACTTTTTTCCTTGTGCTTTTATCCGGATGAATTCTTGTCAGGATCTATTAAAAAAACTTACCGAGATGATCGGGGTGCTCGCGAGTGGACGTAGAGAGCTAGCCACGTCTGCACGGACTTGTTCCAGCCTCTGATGCCCGCACGGTACCCGTCGCTTGCCTCGACCTGAAATAACGAAATGAGTCTCAATTGTAGGGATGTCAGAATGAATAATTTTTTCTCATTTTGAATGCCCTTATCGGTCAGAACAGTGAGTGGTCACATAAAATAAAGAGACGGATTTTTCATTCTAACATCTCCAACCGTAAGCTATGGGATAT
Organism: Pristionchus entomophagus; assembly: GCA_036245825.1. Classification (NCBI taxonomy): domain Eukaryota; kingdom Metazoa; phylum Nematoda; class Chromadorea; order Rhabditida; family Neodiplogasteridae; genus Pristionchus; species Pristionchus entomophagus. The sequence continues at coordinate 32,032,012 of BTSX01000006.1, forward strand.
GCATGATCGCCACCGAGCCATGCTCCATTACGTTTCAGTAGTGCTCTGAGCTGTGATTGCGCCATTTTAGTTGGACAACACACTACCACTGACCTCAGCCACGTCGATGTTCTGGATGGCGAGCGAGTTTGCACTCGCCGTGCCGTCCGTCCATCCCTTCCTGAATCCATCGACGTCCGTCGGGCCGATGACGCACTTGGGACCCGAGTCAGAGGGGTAGATGCCGATGTTGAGAGTCACGCAGATGCACTCACTGAATGGAGGAAAGTAGATTTTATTTGGACCGCACAGTTGCCCTGAGCACTGGCCATAATTGAAGATAGAGATATTTTAATATATTTGAATATTTTGACTTTTTTTACACTCAGTATTTTAATACACACTTCTTTCCTCTCTGTCTCACCTAACAGACCACGCCGCGTACACGCGCATTCGGAACACGACGAAGACCATGCATGCGTAGAGGAGCTTGTAGAGCATCGACCACTCGAAGACGTCGTCTGATCGGAGACCCTGCAACAGGATATCTGTCAGAAGCGATGTCGGTATATAAGTTTATCTTAATCTTCCCGTTCCTATTATAATTGGACGTAGTTTAGTCACTGATACATCTGCATCAACGCTAGTCTCAAGTGATCTGTGTTCCCAACACAGATCCTTGTTATCTTCTTGCTTATACACACATGCATCATCATGTCAATCAAATCCGTGATTAGATGAGAAAGAGCATGAATTCATCTTCGGGAACATGTCACCAGTTCTCGACAATGAATTGCAATGAGAACTATTAAAAAAAAGGTTGTTAAAATGACAGAACATTGAACATGCGTAACTCACATCGAGAGGGAAAATCTTGTTGGTGATGATGAAGATGGGCAGACTCCATGCGAGCTGCTTCAAGCGCCATCTACAATTTGAATTTTGCTTGCTATTAATCCCATGTTTTCTAGTTCGCGTTATTATACACGCCTGTTAAGCTGCTCAATGGAAAATCAGTTGGTTTAGTTCCGGCGTCAAAAGACAGCGTTCAACATCATCGTTCGAATCAGTTGCGATAAAAGATGGATCCATTCTTAAAGAACTCACGTGTACTCTCCGACGAGACCTGTGTCCAGGTAGTTCTGATGGAAAACTGCAGCCTGGTAGTCACAAGAGTCAATGAACATCTGAAGTGAGGAAGTACTGATGTTGATCTTTTGAAGCCGGAAATAGTCCAGCTAGTTTAGAGTTGAGTTTCCACTATTGTAGTTACTTCCGTCTAATACAACTTCGATTCTCGGTACTAGCTATTAGTTTTGACTTACCTGATACGAGTAGTACGGCCCGGTGAAGATCCCACAGTAGTGGTAGAGGTAGTTGAACATCATCAGGAAGGACGGGTCTTCCTGGAAGGAGAGACATCAATAATCGAATAGAAGCATTCTGAACACTCCACTTCTACTGGCCAGTCCTTCGAAAGAGAAACCCAAATACTTTTTCGTTCTTTCAACCCAATGCCTCGGCATTGGGCGGTGGTATTGTGCCAAATGCATTGGGTTATCACAGGTCTCCTGTTATTTTGCAAGAACGTCTGTTACAAAAAATATTTTTTTTCTCTGATTTCGATGAAACTAGGTTAAACAATAGACTTGGGGGTCAGGAGAATGGCTATCCAGTCCATTATCGATTTTTTTGATCTACCACTTCAAATGGTCATAACTCGGTCAACTTTGAAGCTACAGCGAGCAATTTTTTTCCACTTCATTTATTTTTTGCTTATCTGCAAATAACTCAATTAACCCACATGCCGGAAACCATCCGTTTCTGAGTTATCTGCGAAAATGTGATTTTTGTCTCATGAATCTCAAATTAGCTCGAAACTTTCTAAGAAACCCACTCGGGATTATTAAAGATTCCGATTCTACTCCTTCAAATATCCCTCAGAACATATTCCACTAGTCCTGAAACCGAACCTGCACTCATAGAGAGTTTTGGTCTTTCCTGGACTTAGAAATATTTTTTCGTGTTTTGAAAACCTATCATATCTCGGTTCAAACTCATCAACAACACTTTTCGAAAAACGCGATCGATAGATATCGACGAGAGCTACAAACTCTTCTCTGTATCAATATCAGGCAGCGTCATATTCAGCAGCTCGAAATTTCAAAGCTAGGTCTCGGGTAAGATCAGGTAATTTTCGTGACCTGAAGAGTTGGCTTGACACATAAATGATTTGTATAATCGTTCGGAGCACTAGGTATAAAAAATTAATAATCAAAGTTACATATATAACGGTAGCGACCTCAAACAGGCCTGAAACCCGCGAAAAATGAGAATTTTTCGAGTTTTCCAAATTTTTTTTTAGAAAAATGGCTCGTCGTATCAATTTGGACATCAGAGAAGAGTTTGTAGCTCTCGTCGATATCTATCGATCGCGTTTTTCGAAAAGTGTTGTTGATGAGTTTGAACCGAGATATGATAGGTTTTCAAAACACGAAAAAATATTTCTAAGTCCAGGAAAGACCAAAACTCTCTATGAGTGCAGGTTCTTTGTAGGTTTCAGGATTAGTGGAATATGTTCTGAGGGGTAATTGAAGGAGTAGAATCGGAATCTTTAATAATCCCGAGTGGGTTTCTTAAAAAGTTTCGAGCTAATTTGAGATTCATGAGACAAAAATCACATTTTCGCAGATAACTCAGAAACGGATGGTTTCCGGCATGTGGGTTAATTGAGTTATTTGTAGATAAGCAAAAAATAAATGAAGTGGAAAAAAATTGCTCGCTGTAGCTTCAAAATTGACCGAGTTATGACCATTTTAAGTGGTAGATTTTAAAAAAATCGATAATTGCGAAATTTCTCCAAATGGACTGGATAGCCGTTCTCCTGACCCCCAAGTCTATTGTTTAACCTAGTTTCATCGAAATCAGAGAAAAATATATTTTTTGTAACAAAAGGGCTCAATTTTCATGCAAAATAACAGGAGACCTATGTTATGAGGAATGGATTTGAGTATCGTTTGCCATCCTTACTGCACTACACCTCACCTCCAAATGCCTTTTCCTTCTGGACTGGCCGTGGTTCGCCCTGTCAAACCTCGAATCTCCCACATCGAATGCAAGCCCGATTGCCTGGAATAATAGGTATCGTTCATAGCCATTGATGTCGTGAAGCATTTTGTTCTAGAATAATCCAGCGGTTTCTGACGTTCTCATATGGTTCTTTTGATGATTATATAATGAATTGTATCTCTTTTCCTCGCATCGTCTTGTGATCATTGATGTCCATGCCTTTCTTTAAATATTTGAAGCCTGACTCACTCGTAGTGTGATTATCAATTGCAGGGCATTCGCTTGACTCGCGAGTTCGGGCACGTCGAGGAATTCATGCAGATGACGAGTGAGCAGAAGATAAGTGAAGACGACGACGAAGACGAGAAGGGGCATCTGATGGCTGGAAGAGGAAAGGATGTACTTGTTGACTCTCCCCATTCCTCAAACACTCTCGAATTGGAATTGTTGGACTAGTTGTGATTCATTCAACTCATTCTATCAACACTAGTGGTCGAAGATCTATGCAAAATGATGAGACAGAGGCCCTAATTTCGAACTTTATGTTCGACTAGTCCTCTAGTCGATTTAACTCATTAGTCTATGAGACTAGTCGATTGCAATGTTCTACTGATCGTGAATCTATGGTTCTCCATTGTTATTGTGGTTGAGAGAGCAATACTCACTTGTCGCCGGGCTTTCCATGCTTGATCGCTATTGAAGTGAAGAGAGCGATCGGTATCGAGTAGATGATCTTCCATCTGGGAAGGAGTATATACGCCGTTTGCCTTATTTTCGAGCAAATCTGATCGGATCTGGCACAGCTTAAAAACGTCAATTTTCCGAAATTTCGTGTATTGGGGTTATCGAGGGTGCTGAAGATGATGAGCGCATCCATTTTGTCCCTAGATGCCTCGTTGGCTCCAGACGGCGTCACGTCGAAATCACATTTTAGCGTTTTACTCGGCGATCGAAGGTGCTAATTTTAAGTGGAAATGTTTCCCGGTTTAGAATTGAATGAAGCACACGCCTGTCTAGTTAATTTTTTATTATTTTCAATAATAATTTTTTAAATATCAACTCGCAGACTGAAAATGCTAATGTGCACCACGCGATCGGGCGTAACGAGAGGATTCTAAATCTATAATTTTAGAAAATTTTGTCATTAGAAACTCGAGATAGTCGATTTATAGTGTCTCGATGTTGTAGGTTAAAGGGGCACCCTTGCCCCTTCCTCTCCCTCATCAATCGTTTCCCTGACCCTGCGCGACGAGAGAGCGTGGGGATTGGAGAGAGCGCACGAGAGAGGTGGGGGAGGGAAGGGAGGAAAGCCTATTTTACTTACAACATCGAGAGACTATAAATCGTCTATGTCGAGTTTCTAATGACAAAATTTTCTAAAATTATAGATTTAGAATCCTCTCGTTACGCCCGATTGCGTGATGCGCATTGGCATTCGCGCTTTTCAGTCTGCGAGAAGTTGGTATTTTAAAAATTATTTTTGAAAATCATGAAAAATGAACTAGACAGGGGTGTTCGTCATTCAATTCTACCCCGGAAAACATTTTCACTTAAAATTAGCACCTTCGATCGCCGAGTAAAACGCTAAAAAGTGATTTCGACATGACGCCGTCTGGAGCCAACGATGCATCTAGGGACAAAATGGATGCCCCCATCGTCTTCAGCACCCTCGATAACCCCAATACATGAAGTTTCGGAAAATCGACCTTTTCGAGCTGTGCCAACGTTTGCTCGAAAATAAGGCGAACGGCGTCATATTAGTTACATCGTAAGCTTGAGTGGTGATGTCGAATCGAGACCGGTCTCTCTCTCAATTTGCCTACTCTCTCGTTTCTCAAAGCGGTGAGAGACCATTCCAATTGAGGAGAGTCGATGTCGAATAGGGAACACTCACCCCAGAATAGCAAACGCAACGCCGAATCCAATGAAACCCGGGGAATACTTGAGGACGGAGTAGAGGGGCTGGCCCTTGACCAGGAATCGAATGAGAGTCGAGAGCAGAAAGCCGCCTGAACGACAAGAAAGGAATTATCATTGTAAAACTTGTTTGTTTGATTGTCAGGAGACTATTTGGAGACTAAACTTATACTATCCCATGAAAAATAATTGAACAACGTAAAATAAAACCATCGAAATGAAGGAGTGTTGCTTACCGCCGAGAATCCCTGCATAAATCCAATCATCCCTGGACAGAAGAGAGAAGGCCGAGGGCGCCGGGCTTCCCATCTGAGCCCAGGCGGTAAATAACTGTATTATAATATATTATTTAATTAATTAGCGATATGAGATAACGTTCGACGACTGACGACCATTTGAACCAGCTTTTCTAGTACGGGAGTCAACGCGAATATGATTACGGTGTTCAAGCACATGGTGTGCTGGGTCTAAAGGAATATTTTTAGGAAAATTATTTTTTTAAATAAAAGAAACAGGACTACATGATGCAGCGCACTTTGCGGGTATCGGATGAGTAAAACTAGGGAGGATTCGAGTACGCTTTTAATATCAAATGATGATTGACAATTGGCAGCCTGCCACTCGACCCGGAAAGTCAGGCACTGCCAGGGGGTCATGACCTACCAGGTCCTTGATGGCGTGGGAGGGTGAGACGAGGTCCTGATTCAAATGTGCGTACATTCAGCACAATACTCCTTCGTTTTTAAAATTAATTTAGAAGTCAAATATTTTTGTTTTCGGAAGATCAGAGATTTGATCATGATTGTTATTCAATATTCATAACCGTTTTGTCGAGGTTACATCACATCCGATTGTCACACCTCCTTGATTATCGTCGTATTGTACCATTCATTTCGGGAAATTCATTCATGATTCTGAATTCAGGTATGGCAGACAAGTATCAGCTCAGAGAGAAAGTGAGTGTGTCATGGTATCTCTGCGAATTTTCCATCAACCAGGCGATTCATTAACGAATACATTCAGAATAATGGGTCTGGGATATCCAGTGGTGCTTCGATTGATGACGTGATCACTATCGACGATTCCGACGACGATATCATTGACTGCACTCCCGATTCGGTGAGTCTTTAGGTGGTTTTAACGCACAGCAAAAAATAGCTGGACGCATATGTAAAATAGGAATGCCTAATCGAATATTCTTAATTCGCCTATTTTCTCGTCAGTCAGAGAAACCAAATTAAAGAGAGCCGGGTTCTGATTTGTGATCTCTAGCGTAAAATCGAGAAGCTTCTTCAGGACCCACTTGTCGCTCGAGGGGAAACGTCGGATATTCGAGCGAGGCGACGAAAGGAAAGGGACGATATGGATGTAATTATGGATATTGACACAAACAAAACAAGTAGTGTTTAGATCCATTACTCTATTTACAATTTCTCTCCTATTCAGATGCTACTGATGCGCGAATAGCCGTAATTCAATCTCTCCAATTTCTAGATACTATGGTGAGCTACGAAATGAAAAACAAAGGAAAATGATTGTCAGTTTTTTTCAGTTGAACGATCCTACTCTCGACCAGTTCGCTATCACTCTGTTCCGAATGGAAATTTCTGTTCTGATCGGGGTTATTGGAGGAGATGAGCCGGTAAGAATATATTCTTTTCAATTACCATCTAGTGATGGCAAGTCGGATACGGATTCTCCTCAATTCACTCGTTCCCTCGTCTATCTAACCGGAGAGAGTGCATGCGAAATAAGGAGAGTCGTATCCGATTTGCCATCTCTTTCACCATCTAACGCCTATTACATCAGGATCTCTCGACTACATTGGAGTCGCTCAGAATGGAAGCTCTGTTCGGAGTATTGATGAGTGATGAGGAAGAGGACAACAGGTCGGTTCTTAGAATAGTCAGATCACATCAGAGGCGAGAAATCGGAACCGTACTCCTCTCATTTGCGTGTTCTCAATTTACACAGGCCGACAAGATAACACACAGAAAGAGACAAGTCGGCTTATGATTTGGCAACACTAGCTCACATTACTCTGCTGAGATTATTGGTGCTTCATTCACGATGAATTCCCTTCCAGAAATATGCCGGATCCACTGTTGAAACTCATCGGAAGCAGCGCGTTCATAATGGCACAAACGTTTAAAGCGATCTCCCATGAAGACACGGGGATCCAAGCTGAGACTATTTCCGTGTTGAAAGAGCAGGCAACACTGGTGAGTACTGTCGAACAGTAGTGTTTCCTAGAAAACGCCTCTTCTAATTTTCCAGACTCTCTTGCCTGTCAGAGAAACGAGATTTCATGAGAAATGAGGATAGTCTAGTTCCGATTATACTTGACCAGTGAGTACTGATTGTCGAGCACATTTTCTTTAAGACGGGCCAAGTCCCGGACGAATACTACTGGTCCGGCGTTCTTCTCTATTACCAGATGCGAGTGCTGCTCCAGATTTATGAGATCGGGGATATTCGTAAAATAGTGAGAAACCTGTTTTTACATTGAGTAAACCCTGTTTTAAGAACGTTCTATTGGGCCTCTCTGAGTTGGAGAAACAGATACGTCAGAGCGATATCATGGAAAGTGCAGAATTCGCGTAAGTTTTCGCTTTTTCTGTTGGATTTGTGGTGTGTAAATGTGTTGCAGTTGCCTTCCAATTAATATCATCGTACGCGGAATTGCCACAACACTACATAAAACTATCGAATTGATTCGAGGAGATACTGACGTGTCTGAAGAAATGACTTCGAAACAGGTGCGACAACAAGCAACGTTTCATGATTCCTATTAGTGATGGCGAATCGGAAGCCGACTCTCCTCAATTCACGTACTGCCTCGCCCGTTAGAGAAGCGAGAGAACACGCAAAACGAGGAGGGTCTAGATCCGATTCATCATCCCTAATTCCGATCCTAGTGCACTTATCGCAGTTTTTATGAATAACAAAACAATCTATTTGAAAAGAAAAACAATCTTTTTATAGGAGACTGTCGTCCCATCGGTTGATGAGGCGTCGTCCAACAATGTGGAAAAATCTACTCAAGGCCATTATTTTTTTGAGAGAATGATGCAAAATTCCATCTATTTCTCAGGCAGTAAAGGATCGGACTCTGATGAGGACGAAATGGTAAATATTCATTATTGTGCAGGAAATTACCAGTTCTGAAAGTAAACAAGCTCGAAATAATTTATTTTTATTAGGACGATAACATACGAGCTAATTATGCTCCGACTCCTTCAACTCCTGTTCTAATGGAAGAACAGAATGACACCGATAGTAATATGGAAGAGGAAGGAGAGGAGAGATTACTGGCATATGGATGTCAGGCTTGCGGAGAGCGCTTCGAGACAGAACGAGATTTGTTTAAGCATCACCGAGTCCATGGTGAAAGAAGAAATACAGCTTCTAATTTTCAGAAACGTACCACCTACAGCAATTCCTTCGATCTATAGTCCTTATATCGATTTATTTTGGATCTGATAGGGAAGGATGATAGACGCATATCCTGTATTTCGTATCCTTCTCAATTATTATTTTTCTTCAGATGAGAAGTGCGCCCTTTGCCATGCGAAAATGAAGGGATCGACTACCATCTATCAGCACTTTGCCAAATTTCATCCATCTCATCAAGAGAAGGGACTCTCGACTAGATTATCTCCCTCGCCTCCTCAGCCGTCGCCGAGGATTGCTAACCGCACTCCTCCTCCTCCTCAGAATCCAGACGTCATTTACATCGAACATACGGAGATGATGGTTCCTGAGAATTGTCCGAATAATCAGCAGATGATGCTCAATGAGGTGAATCCAGCTGACGATGTACATACATAATTTGCTAAACTGTTCAGAATGACATCGATGTCGCTATGGAAATGATTGATGATGTGCCGACGACTTCTGGAATCAATCGCACAATGAATGAGACAAGAGACGAAGGAGTAGTACTTGCGAAGAATGGGAGGAAGCAGGATCCACGGTAATCTGCCTTATTTTCGCTCAGCAGAGTGAAAATAGAGGGAATAATCTGTTTCGTCGTTGTTGTTCTGAACGCCGAAAGAGAGTGCAGAATGGTCAATATAATAAAAAAAAGCAAAATGAAAAAAATCAAGCAGTTTTGAATTTTTTATCGGGAATTGATTCGATGTGAAATGACTAGACCGAGCCAGAAATGATGTCACTCTTCTCCAGAGACGCTGCTACGAAGCCATTCAAGTGCAAGCACTGTGGGTGGGCTTTCGCTGCCGTTTACCATCTACGAATTCACCAACAAATCCACTCGATTTCTCTGAAGAAAACCCGGGAATCGCTGTGAATCAGCACTTTATTTAAAATACTGATGATTGAGATGTACTAATATAAATGTAATAAAACTGTATTTTGTTGAATCTTTACGATGATTTACACATGCGAGAGATCACAGATTGGGTAGGGATGGGCTTCTTCGTTCCATTCAAAGAATCTGCATTCCATTCGAATTATTCCTTTACGCGACAGCTATAATGTTTAAAGGGATCCAGTGACCTCAAACTTTTAATTTTTATTATTGCTGCTATTTTGAAAATCCACAGGCATGACTGAATCAAAATCAATATAAAAGTTTGAAATTAAATTAAAATATACTCGATTTTTAAATAGAAGTTGAAAAATTGAGTGAATTTGACCCACCCGGTGTGGTTACGGTACTTTGACGACATTGCCGGTTTGGCCGATTTGCCGGTCTCGCTTTCCAGTTTCGTTTCAATTTTTCGTTCTTTTTCGCGTTTTTTGTTGTTTCATGATTTATTGGCCATTTCGCTCATTTATTTTTTATCAGTCTCTCATTGGGTCTACCACGATGGCGCGAGCCTACAATTTCAAGAAAATTTGCGTCGTGCCGACTACGGCGGTGAGTCGAAGTTTCTTCTACCTTTCTTCGATTTGTTTCTTGTATCTGTGGTTCTTATACTTTATCCTTTGCTCTTTTCAGGAGCTGAAGGAGATCGTCCTCTCCAAGACGCAGAGAAAGATGCCCACCGTCGTCCATCGGTTCGTGTTTTCACGCCCTCCAATAACATTGCCATTAGTGACGAAATGCGGTACTTCTCCCTTGTACTTCTCCTAGTAGCGAGTTCTCTCGTGTTTTTCGTGATATGTTTATCACTATCACGTAGCTGCGCTTGCTTTTATTCGTTTACTCACTAGATCACTGTTATTTGATTGCCTAGTCACTCGATAACTCCTGTCTTTGCTAGATGGCGCGTTCTGAGGTAGTTTCCACTCATTTTTGGCGAGATTTCTCTATTTCATCGAGCATTTGCATAATTATATATTAATATTTTATTATATAATTATCATAATTATAGACGATCGTAGGCGCTCGCGATAGCCTCGTCGCGGCGACAGGGACGAGAGGAGGCGCGATGATCGGTTAGTCTGCCCGTGATTGTCTTGTCTTCCTTTCACAAATGTTTCTAAATCAGATATAAAACGTGTGTAATATGCCTAATGCACTGATCGTAATTTTTGTGGCCTTGTGTATATCAAATTACTCATATATCTATAATTTAAATAATAGTTAGTGCTATTTAGTCGTCGCGATTCGATTTCGTCGACGGGATCGAAGCTCCCCTTCGCGTCGCTCGAGATCGCCCAGGTTCGCATTAACATTAGTGATTGTTGTACTATCGTTGGCATTGTCTAAATTATGGCAAGGTATTTTTGTGAGTTAAGTTATGCCGGTGAAACATACAATCAGCTTGAAATGTAACCTGCCACGGAGGCTCAAGTTGACCAAATCCCTACATCTAGAATTGCTGGGAAGCGGAAAACCCCGCCTACTGCCCGCTCATTGGTCAAAGGATCGCGTCGCGGTTTATGCGTCGTGTCCCGGCACACACTTTCCAGACACTTTGAGGCTCCCGTCGCGAAATATCCATTCCATTTTCCGCGCGGTTTTCAAAACTAATTCTTTTCATGACCACGCTTACTTACTGCCTCTGAACCTCTGTGCTGCAGCGTACTGGTGTATATTTTGAGTCTTATTAGTTCACTCAGCCAACTGGGCTGTATCTTTATAGCGTACTAGAAGTCACACTCTGCTGATTCATTTAATTAAATAAATATTTTAGAAGAGATCGCTCGCCCCGTTGTGATCGAGACAGAGGAAGCATCAGGGACAGCAGGGATCGATCGAGAGACATGTACGATTAGAAAAGCCATACCAATTGCCCCACCTCGATTCGCGGTAGATCAAGGGCGCTCCCCCCATGCAATTTAAATGGGAATTGACTCAAATTGGTGTCGGTCGCGACCTACTACCATAGTTTTATTCGTCTCTAATCTGCTGCGGTTAGTAAAAAAAAAATGCAAATCACTGGTTTTGCCTAGTGACTGTACTAGAGTTCGAAATATGGGTCGCCGTCTCTTCATTTCACACGCACTCTAACCGGTCAGAGTGACGAGAGAGTGTGCGAAATGAAGAGACGGCGACCCGTATTTCGAACTTCAGACTGTACCACTGATCTTCATGAATGGGATGATTGTTTAATTTGGCGATAGGTCGGATGATATATTCGATATGCAGCATTTATAAACGAGAGACAACTGTTCTGTAATAAGCGATATTCAGAAATGGTTCTCTTCCAGTAGGTTATCATCCGACCTAGTGCCATACAATTACAGTCATTACAATATTTAAATAACTATAATTACAGAGATCACCGCCGCTCACCCGCACGCAACGAGCGCGGAGATGGATACGGTCTGTCGAGGAGAGGTACGGTAATTTGATATTTCGTGAAGATGCCAATCTTCTCCACTGACTATAGCAATAGTGGGGCTGTGATTGTATCGAGAAATACGATTCGATTGGCTTCAACTAATTAGATGCCTGTCCACGCCGCAGTAGTGCGCAGTGACGCAAATTTGCGTTAGTGCGCAACCATATAGGTTCATTGTCCATGAGTGGTCAGACTTCATGACCACTTCATAACTACATGGTTGCACACCGACGCAAATTTGAGTCACTGCGCAAAAACCGGCCTCCAGAGCTGGACACGTATGACAGGGACTAACTACAGAGCGAAACGTCCCACTCATTCGCTGTCTTTATGTTTTTGTATTGCCCCGTGCATCCAAGTTTTCCCATAAATATTCCAAAATTTTCGCCGCCAGGGTTGAACTGGTATGAATGTCATCTTCAAATGAAAGTGAGTTACTAATCTGACTAAGGTGTTCGTTGTAGGACGTGCGCGTCTGGATCGGGCGTCTGTTGGTGGTGAATCTGCAGGACAAGCAGCTGCCATGGCACTACAGGTGAGAGGAGAGGAGAGGGTTGCGGCATTCGTTCAACAGGATACGGTAGTTATCGATCTAAGCAATACGATAGTGATTTCAGAATCTGAACGATCGGAGAAGTTGAATGCGACTGAGAATCTGAAGAACTCAACGATGAATATGGCATCTCGATCAGACAAGATTCGGTTCTTTAACTTGTATAGATTGTTTATCGTTAGTGCTTCCATGATAATAAATATTGTTGTACATGCTCAACTGAAGAATCAATAATGCAACGAACCCGAGCACTAATTGTGGTGAGGGTGGCATATTGAAGGGGTCAAGATTATCATGCTCATCACCAGGCAGGCAGAGTTGGCTATTCGGGCGTCGTAGTAGCCAACACTACAGGCAGTCACCAATGGGTAGATCAGACAGTATGAGTAGGCTGTATACCATATCCATCGATACCCATTGTTGTGTTAGATTCTTTGGCTCCTCAGGGACAATGAATCTGTGTAATCTGCCTCCTCAGGACATTCAGTGACATGATTGTGTTTGGCGGCACTACTCCACTTTGACCAGATTGCTGACAATTGTTTAGCTTATGGCTGATCCTTATCAGCCTAAATATGACCTAACGAAGTATTAGCATTACTTTAATCATGGACCTAACCACCTATGGTCATGACCCTAAGCAGCCTGAGGATGACTCTAGTCAGCTTAAGGTTAAGAGTATGTCTCGGTTCCGCCCCCACTCTGGTGAAGTGAAATAGAGCCGGATCAGGATGAACCTATAAGCTGAACCTGCGGAATGAGGCGAAAGAAAAACTAGTAACTCTGACTAAGAGAGGCGTGTCCAGCTGAAGTTCAGTGAAAGGCTAGCGCTTCTCTCGGCCAACCCCTCAATTTCTTGCTCGAGAAGGTGACGAACTATCCATTTCCTTCTCAGCTGTGAGTAAGCGCAGTTGCTTCGCAGGAAGCTTGCAAGTGACACAAGATCGTGTCTTTATTCAACTGGGAGCAAAACTAAGCAATAATTGCCAACTGATAAAGCTCGTGACGCAATCAAAGCGCAATCTCGGCTGTTTACGCGCCTTTTAGCTGGCAAAAACTGTCTAGAGTTACAATTCGAAACCCTATCAAGCGCAATGCTACACAATAAACTGAAAATAATAAAATAAAACTACCCAAAACTGCTGAAAAGTGCCCGGAAAATGGCGAAAAGTGAAAGTGAAGTAACAGCACGACATTTTCCGGCTTGAGTACCGTATTTTTCAATCAATGCGCTTCGCCCACCGTAATTTGGTATTCACAGAACACACCGTGTCGCGGTTCGAACTAAACGCCGGTTTCGTTCGGTTTTCGCGTTAAATAAATTTATTTTATTTTTTTGCTTTATGCTATTGAATTTAATGATCAAAAAGGAGCAAATTGAGGCATACTTCATTTTTGGGTACCGGTTCCCTTTAACTGGTAGAGATACCTCTGGAAAAAACAATCCTGAATGTAATCAACTTACCAGAATCACTTTTTCAGCACGAACAGGTGATGGTGGGAATGTTGTGGTACCCTTGCAAAAGAAGTGTCGGTATCCCAATGGTGATGAATACTGAAGGGCGTTGAGTGGTGAGAAAATTCATATCCCAAACATTAAAAAGCGAACCCTTGATCCTTCTGGATCTAAGTTACTTAGTTCATGAACTCTCAGCGTTATGTATAATGAATAACGCTGAGAGTTCATGAATGCGTTATGTATAATCCTTTGAAGTTGTCTTATAGGGATCTGAAAGAGCAGTATTTGCAGTTATAAAAGTTTGTATTGAAAAGGAAGTAATGATATTAGTAGGTCAGAATGTGAGAATGAGATTTTTTTAAAAAATAACTAAGTAAGAGATCAAGAGGATCATACATAGGTATAGGAAGAAAAGGGTCGAGCACATCGAGACTTGACGCATTAGAGATATTTCAAAATAACAATGCTTTGATTGTTCACTAGAAGTGACTAATGAATAGTTTTCCGAGAAATAAAGCGGATCAATGGGCTTGCAATCAATGATAAGCGGCAGATACGACAAAGTAAATACATAAATAAATAAAGTGGAGTGCGATGCAACAAGCAACTGTCGGAACCAAAGCGGAAGAGGAAAGACGCCATCTGGCCAGAGAAAGAAGTGAACAAGAAAAGAGAGAAGTGGTGAAAGCCGCACGTCAAAGATTGCGCTTCCTTTGAAGTTGTTCTAAAGAGTCGTTTGAGAAAAAAGATAGACCTATGTTATATTGAATTGTGCGACTAACTGCAGGCATTGTCATTGAGACGTATTCGATCAATATATTCTGCCAACTCCCCACGATCGAACACTATTTTGCTCTCAGCTCGCACGTAATAACTCCACCCCATCTCTCTCATTGATCCGCATTTACCCTATCGGTGTCTTTGCCAACGCAATTGGATACGGTAGAGGCACACACACTTTATCAAATAAACAAAACGAGAAAACAACCAAGCACTTTGTACAGTCGGAACATGGCGATGTAGTGCACATAAGGCAATAAGAATAACCCGTGCTCTACTCGTAGGCGTATTGATTGATCGGAATGGATACGGTAGATATGGAGGGAAAACATGGGCGATGCAACGGTTGGGTAGTACGGTAATACGAGGCAATATTAACAGTTGAGCGGGGTTATTAACGAGTAGCGGAGATGCTGCGCCGTTTGACCCTGCTCGGACGGGGTACGGTAAGCGCAGGGCTCTTATGCAGACCGTGCCGAAGCGCGGTGATGTACTTCACCTTTTGATACGGTAGGTTGTCAGTTATCGATCGATCGACGTACGTTACCTCGGAAACCTCGGTTCTGCGCAGCAATTCGGCCTTGGGAGATGCATGCAGCATCTGAAAATGAGCAATCAATAATTAGTTGGGCACGATAGCCAAATCGATAAAGTGGAGAGTACGGTAGCTGCAATCGATAATGCGGAGAGTACGGTAGCTAAAATCGATAATTCGAGAGAGTAATGTGGCTAAAATCGATAATGCGGAGAGTACGGTAGCTAAAATCGATAATTCGAGAGAGTAATGTGGCTAAAATCGATAATGCGGAGAGTACGGTAGCCAAAATCGATAATGCGGGAAATTACGGTACCTGGGCAGCGAGTCGAGACCAGCGCAAGCGGAATTGATCCCGTAGAGTGGATTCGATCTATTATAAATTGATTAATAACCCTGTATTATTTTTCGCAATCCTCTTCAGAATATGACTCATGACTAAACACCCAATCCCCGCTCAAGAAATACATTTAAAATCTTTCAATCCGCCAGGGATTCTGCGCGATTTGTCCAACCACTCTTGATCGAATGGTGCTTCACAATATCTTCCTCTCGGTCCACCCTCTTTATCATGTTCCGCTTACATATTGTACTTCTTGAAGCACCTTCAGTGTTGTAAGAAAAATCAATAATTATATAAAATACCCCCTGATCTTCGTTCGTCGATTCCTTGATGATTTCCATCATCTGATCGTCGTCGAGTCTCTCGAGAAAGAGAAGGGGAGAAGAAGGGAAGAGCTGAGAAGGATCAGTCTGGAGTATAATAATGCGCAAATGAGAAGCAAGTAAATACCACTTTTTCCACATTGCTATTTTAAATGTACTTTATTGAAATTCTGAGGCGCGAAATATTCGGAGGTATGAGAAACACCAATTACGTATGGTTCAAGATCCTAAGTTGGTCTAACGGATCCTTAGTTTCATCTGATGGCCCCCGTGTCTACATCTGAACAACCGTATCCCTGATGAAGAGTGAAACTAATGTATACCTTCACTATGACGGCCTCTCCGTCCTCTGCCAGTTCAGCAAGGATTTCCTCCTGACGAGAGATGAAATCTCGCTGGAATGAGTGCGTATTACCGTAATCACCTCTAGGAGCAAAAGCTGAATGGTTCGAATTACTTTCCTCAAGAAATGTCACTGAAACACTAGCCCAACAAGTATAAGCCACAGCACATTTCAAAATTTATCTCTGGATCTAGCCTGATCAGCTCTCTCCTCAATTTATTTTTTAATGTATGATATGTTTACAACCGGGTATGCAAATACAGTAGCGAAGGAATGCCACAGTGCTGGGTTACTGTAATCGCTCTCACCAGTTCTCGATAGAAGTCGGTGAGGGTGATGGGCGCAGGGAGGGTGGGGTCGTCGTCGGGGAGGTTGATGTACGTGTTGTCGTCCAGTCGGAGGCGGTAGTGAGTGCCCGAATAGCAGTCGGAGCAGAGGAAATCCAGCAACTGAAAGGGAATATTTTGAATTTACTTCGCTCAGATCCCACGGCGTTCTACATGGGGTGAGCGAGAGAAGAGAGAGTGATCAGGGGAATGACGAGATAGCATGCGAAAGTGAGAGAGCACGAGCGAGGTTTCGACGGGAAATCGTTTTGGCGCGTTGCCAGCAAAACGCCGTGGATCCTGAGGCGTTCATGTTCAAGATCATTGGTGGAACTAATCATGAAGACATAATTTCTATAATATAACTAAACTATTCCTGGTAGGGTTATGCGGGCAATGCGCGTTGCTAGACAGAATTATGCTCTATCGTGTTGATATCCATAATTTTATAAGCATTGATTAATATCAAGATAAATAATCAATAATGACGGTAGATCAACAAAACATACCACCAGTCGATGTCTGTTCCAATTGCGTCTAATGGTCAAATCGATCTTGGAGTGACTGCAAACAATAGTAATTTAAATTTAATTTAGTTAAATTTTAAATTATCCCTAAATCGTTTCCTTTCTGGTTTGATTCCTCCCACCAGACCAAAAACTAATGGATTTGCAGACGCTCTCAATTTCTCACACTATCTCATCGGTTAGAGAAGAGCAGGTTAGAGAAGAACGGGATTGATAGAGGTTATACACTCACCGCTCGCCGTTCAGATGCAGCGGCAGCTGCTCAGTCGTGTGAATGTGCGTGTAGGGAAGGAGAGGGAACATCTGGAGGAGTACGGTAGATGACGGTAGTCGGAAGAAGAAGGGATACGGACGTAATGAGCGTGTGGAAGATATAGATAAGAGGTATACGGAAGTTATACGGTAGTGAGATCTGACAAAGCTAATGCCAATAGTGACAAACGAGTGAGGGTGAGTCAAGTCAAGTGGAGTATGAGTTAGTTCAGATGGAAGAAGAGATACGCGGAGGTGCGTCACAATGTGCTAATATTGAGTGGACGGAATATGGTGTATGACCTGACGATATAGCTAGATAGCAGTGGTGTGAATATAAACATAATAGCAATAGCGGAAATCGTACTGGTTGCTGTAAATCATGTTCGACTTATTAGGCTTGATGAAGGGCACAGTGCCGAGTTGGGATACGGTAGGGGCAATAATTTATGATGATAATAGGCACCACCGATAATGAAAACACGAGTTCCGTCTAACACAACAGGGCGTTGTTTGACACGGACAGGCCGTTAGAGACGAGAGATTGACCAGTCGAGGAGAAATAGAGAAGCCAGAGATGCGAGAGAACGCATAAAATCGAGAGAGCGCGTCTCTTCTCCGTCTCCTTCCATATAATGGTTATCAACGTGCGGGATAGTGATGTCCAATCGAGACTGGCCCTCCTCGATTCAAGTGCACTCTCGTTGGTCAGAGAAAAGAGATCGCACGCGAATAGTTGAGAGTCAATCTCGGTCGCACATCACTAGTGCGGTAATCGGCGCGTGGTTAGATTGTAAAGATGATAAGAGCAAAGGAGGGGAGAAACATGTTTGCAGCGAGCCATGTGGCAGAGGATAACTACTAGCTATAGCAGTTGAGAAAACTCTTCGCTACTAGAGTGATCTGAGAAAACTCTTCGCTACTAGAGGTCAAGTTTGCACTATTACAATAGTTTGAATGAACACATAGCGCACCTGCTAGAAAAGCAAGGTAACGCGCACATTTAGGACAGGCAGATTCCGATTTGTCCTCACTAATATGAACGTTAGATTAGGGTAGATCAATAACGAGACTCGAAATGCGAAAAAAAACCAGTGTAATTTACGGAAGTTTACATGAGCTTAGAAATAGTTGTAACGACAAATCAGGTGATAGCTGGCAACTGAATCAACGCTGATTCAGTGAATCAATAAACACAGTAAGTTGGTCTTCAAGGGCAACACGCGGGAAGAGGTAGACGCTAAATGAGGTCAGCTTGCGGGTTTCGCTCCTTCTCTCTAGCTTCTCTCACAAGGATTCACCACCCTCCTCACTTCACATACTATCTCGGCAGTGAGGGGAGAAGGTCGAATGCATATGAAGGAGAGGGGACTGTTAATCACTTATGATCCGATGTCTGGGATTTATCAAACGAGAATTGTGGGGAGGCTGACAAGGGGGAAGTTTGGCTCGGAGGAAACAAATAGATAATGAAGGTCAAGTTTGCACTATTACAATAGTTAGAATGAACACATAGCGCTTCGCGGTAACAAGAGCAAGGGAAGTTTTTCTAATCCTTCCGTTACATGGAGGTCAGCCGGAATGAACTCCCCCGGCAGGAATCGGAGCCCCAAGAGCCCAAGAGTGCAACGTTATTCGTCAGATTCCCGGCACACAACAGAGAGAGCAAGTGCCCATGACCACCCCACTCCCATCATAATCATCATAATCACCACGGAGAGTACCCTCAACAGCCAAGGAGCTGAAGCAGCCAAAGAGCTGCGCGCCAAAGGAGCGATAATTGGACGCAAAGACGTCTTCAAGGGAGTCAAAATGGAACGGAGAGAAGACAAGATAAGTCTTCGATGAGGAGTGAGGGAACTTCGGATAAGGGACAGCTCGTGTGCGTGAGTGCGGATTACTACATTCTATCGGACAGGACTTTCTTTTATCGCATTAAAAATTGTTCATGCATCACCTCTGACACTAGTTCACATTTTTTTAAGTTAGCGGTGAGGACACTCGCTTGCCGAATTGTAGGATGTAACATAGGTCGTGAGGCTCGGAGGTGAGTCTACGTGTTTACCACCTACCAGTCCTCTATTACACACTAGACTCGCCCTCCCGTCATTCTAGTCCCTTCTCCCCCTGGGAGAAGCTCCCGATAAATGATGCTGAACATCTAGTTAGTAGTCCCCACCACAGACTAACGGAGGAGTAATAATCCTTCCGTTACAGGCATATTCATTTTGTCCACAAACCCCTCGTTGGCTCCAGATGGCGTCACGTGGAAATCACGTTTTTTCGTGCTACTCGGCTTCCGACAGACCTAATTTTTGGAGAAAATTGTTTCTGGGGTAGAATAGCATGGCGAACACGCCTGTCTAGTTCATTTTTCATGATTTTCAAAAATAATTTTATAAAAGTGAACTTTTCGCATAGGTCTATGGGAGTGATCCCATGTGGACAGCTCGATCGGGCATGACGAGAGGATTCTAAATATATTTTTTCATGCAATATATGCGTGCGGTTTTTGAGTTATGCGACTTATAGTGATGAGAAAGTGCAAGGAAATGAATCTTTCCTCCCTTCCCTCTCCCTCCTCTCTCGTGCGCTCCATTCCCCATGCTCTCTCGTCATGCGGGGTCAGGGAAGCGATCGAGGAGAGAGAGGAAGAGGCGATTGAGCCCTTTTCCTTGCACTTTCACAACATTGTAAGTCGCATAACTCGAAAACCGCACGCTTATATTGCATGAAAAAAATATATTTAGTATCCTCTCGTCATGCCCGATCGAGCTATCCACTTGTGATCACTCCCATAGACATATGCGAAAAGTTCACTTTTATAAAATTATTTTTGAAAATCTTGAAAAATGAACTAGACAGGCGTGTTCGCCATGCAATTCTACCCCAGAAACAATTTTCTACAAAAATTAGGTCTCTCGGAAGCCGAGTAGCACGCAAAAACGTGATTTCGACGTGACGCCATCTGGAGCCAACGAGGGGTCTGTGGACAAAATGAATATGCCCATCGCCTTCACCATCCTCGATAACCCCAAATCACACAGTTTCACAATATTGGACTTTTTGAGCTGTGCCAACCCTTGCTCGAAAATAAAGCTGCTGAAGGAGCTCGCGCCAGAAGGTAACATACCACTTACGAAATAAAACGCAAAATCCATCTTCTCTCGTACAAAATGGTTGGTTTTTCATGAAATCTCTATTAGTGTTCTGCGAGCAGTAGGATCCACCATGGACTGGGACATTTATCCAGGTTTCGATGTGATCATCGAGATGGAAGCTGCTATCAATCTCGTCACCGACATTGATCTTCTTGGTCGCGGAGGCCGAGTTGGCATTGTTGGCGATATGGATCGATCGCGTTCTCACCGGTGACGTTGATGCCGCAGGAGCAATCTGTGTACGGTAAGTCGACGAATTCGCTATACCTAATCTAACATAACGGTATGTCTGCCAATCTGTTAGTTCGCTTGTTTGTCTGTGACACTTTTTAAGCCCCGAAAACTATATTGCTGAACTGCATCAACGGTGGTCAATTCGTTGCATATTTCTCTAGGAACTGTCATGATACTTGATTTTCATCCCTTTCTGCTCAGGAATAGGGATGGTCAACCAAGGATGACTCTCCTCATTTTGCATACTATCTCACCGATCAGAGAAGCGAGAGAACACGCGAAATGAAGATAGTCAATCCTTGAATTACTAATCCTGCTCAGGAGTTGTTGCGTACGGCGCGACGGTGGATGACCAGCTGGCGTGTACCGAGACACTAGATCGACTCTTCGTCGAGACCGACTTCCGACCAATCGTCAACCAGAAGTATGCCTTGGAAGAGACGGCTCAGTGCCATCGGGACCTGACGGACAAGAGTCTGCCTATTATCGGGAAGCGAGTGGTGATCGTCAAGGAGTGAACATTGAGAGTCCCTTTCGCTTCTCTAATGCATTTTTTATCAATCCGCTACATCATCCAAAAACAGCAATTTCGTAGCTCGACTCTGAGTGGAGCTTGGTGCTGTAATTTTAAAATTCGCGAAATATAAACTCGCTAACTCTACTGGGATCCGAGATATGAGAGATAGAGTTGAGAATTTGAATAATTTTTACTTCCCTTTCGGTTTTTTTCTAGCAATTTGGCAGTTGTAGTGGACAGGAGTGATGTCGATTCGGCTTTCGACTCTCCTTATTTCGCAATATCTCTCGCTGGTCAGACACACGAAAACATATGGAGAATGAAGAGCATCGGCATCCCTAGTGGACAGCCGGGCGAGTTCTATAGAGCGGAGGATTGATCTGGGTTGTTCAAGAGAGACGCCACTCTCCCGCTGTCTGCACTCTCTCCTCTCCCCTCACTCTCTAGGCAGCACTCTCCTTCCTCCCTTCTCTCCTCTCCTCTCTCCCTCACTCAAACCCTCCCCCTCCCCGATATGCTGACGTGTATGACTAAGCGAGGAGCTCGTTTTCTCTCGCTTCGCCTTAACCATTTGGACTTGATCGATATCATCGCCTATCTATTGCTATCAGCTCTTCTTCTGTGATGAAATAGTTCTCTGCCCGTCGGGCCACTATCCTTCCTGATTACACTATTTCCTTGCTATTGGTTAGGTCCCTTTCTGTCCCACCCTTTTCTCCCTCTCCTCGGTCTTTTTCTTCGCACTACATATTCGCCCTTGTTGTGCAAGGGATGACTAATCGAACAGGAAAAACACGAAATATCGATTATTATCAGTTGTTTCCTTGATCTTTTCATTCACATTATCTATGCTCTCCTCATCGTTCTCCCTCTTTAATCCCCTTGTGTGATGTTTCAGTGATTCGAACCATCTCTTTCCTGTCCCATGACCGCTCCCCCATTCATGGCGTTGTTTGCAGAGGCGTTTCTCACCGCGGGATTTCTCCAGTCGATCGATACTCGACCCAATCATGGATCAGTTCGACCTGGATCCTCACTACTTTGTGAGCGATCCCTTCATGTCTGGGGAATCGGACCCGCACATCGGCAACATGATCGACTCCTACATCATCAACTACGACCAGCAAGCGCTGGATGAGGGTGAGTACGGTAGCTGTAGGGTACGGAAGGAGGAGGTTATGATAGATTGAGTTTACGGTAGATAAAGGGTACTGTGGACTTAGGTTACGGTAAATATAAAGTACGGTAATAATTGTCCGATTGCAGATTTTCCCATGTTCACGAATGATCTACTTCCAGAGGACATGTTTGCTGACGATATTGTGAGTTATGATTTTATTACAACACCAGAAGACTCAATAGGACTTACTAATCGACGTAACAAGTCGTTTTGTCGAAGAAGATAGGGAACATTTGTTTCGGAACCCTTGGCAACGCGCCAGTACACAATCGTTTCTCTCCTTCCCCTCTTTCGCTGAACCGACGGAGACTATTTTGATATACCTTTACACTCACATCTTCGCATAATACGCTGAAAATGGACCTTGAAAGTCAAATGAAGATCGAATAATTCAGATGAACAAACTGGACGAGCAAGAGGCCGAACAGGCCAATACGTACACCACAATGAACGCGGAACACGCGTACGCCGCCACATCCAGTCGCGATGGTGAGCAATTATCGATTGATTGAAGGATGATTAGTGATTGACAGGAAGGCTTTGTGAGATAAGGATGGTCTTCTAGAGCGATATGGCATTCCATAGATGCGACTGTCCTGTACAGGGAAAATATGTGAGAGAATGGCCAAATTCGCTGAAAATAAGGAATCAATCTGAAGAGTCTCATTTCAGGGTACGATGACATTCTCAATGCGGCTGTTGATGCTTCTGGAATCTACCCTTACGAGTCTTTCGAGCCTGCATTTGATCACACGCCTGCGATCCCCATCCACCCTACACAGCAGAAGCAAACCATGTGAGTGAAGAGACTGATGTCAGTGAGTTTGTGAAAAAGATCGATTCGTCACATTTCGATATGACTATCCGAGTTGAAAACATTATGGCATGCAGCGGGACTGGTATAACAATATCCAATTATCTGCACAAAAAGCGAAAAAAACTTACACTGACACAGAGTTTCAAGGCGTTTGGTGGAAATAACAGATAATATTGGGGTAACCTTACTAGGCTTCAGTAAGGCACATCGCCACATCGCCGATTCTGTGGTGAACGGCCTGAGATAATGTCTGACATGCAGAGTCGCTCCGACTCCCTACCGTGCGCAAAGCAACATTGGAAATTCACTGGGAGGAAAGACGATCGTGAAGGCTCCAATCATGAAGAGCCAGAGCGGCGCCAGGAATGGAAATGTCCGATTCAGTAAGCACTCTTTGACGTTCTCAATATCTACAGTCCGCTTATAACGAGCATGAAGAAGCACTTGCATAAATTGATGTTGTAA
Organism: Pristionchus entomophagus; assembly: GCA_036245825.1. Taxonomy (NCBI): domain Eukaryota; kingdom Metazoa; phylum Nematoda; class Chromadorea; order Rhabditida; family Neodiplogasteridae; genus Pristionchus; species Pristionchus entomophagus. Next base: position 32,055,550 of record BTSX01000006.1, read on the forward strand.
TAAAAAAGAAGTGCATACGAGACGACTATAAAATGAATCGATCAAGAAATTATATATTCATTACACGTTTTGCAGACCGTCTCACTCCTCCTTCCTCCTTCTCCCTCTCCTCGTCTTCTCCCTCCTCCTCGCCCTCTCCGTCCCCGGCGTCCTCTCCCATCCGAAGAACGAGCACAGTCCGAAGCAGCCTCGGAGGTACGGTGTAGCCCCATGCCCTATCGAACATTAATTCTTTATTATATTTCCCACGCTCCAACGTTTCTCTGACATGCCAGAGTGGGCAGAATAGATGGAGCACGATTTTATAATGCAACATTGTTGGAATACGGAAGAGATTTTTTTTCAACAAGTCCTGTGAGATGTGCCAAATACTGTATCAAAAGTTTAAAAAAATTGAAGATAAAATTATGTTTCAGAGCGCTCTCGCAAGTATAGCCCACTCAACCTCACTGATGAGGAGAAACGAGTTGCCAAGCAGGTGAGACTTGATCTTATCGACTATTCATCGATAAGATCCGAAAAAAACTTGATAAAATTATCAACAAATTTCGAGTATGGAAAGAATAGTATGAGTGATTTTCAGAAGACTATAATAGATATTTCATTGATTTCTATTTTGAGGTATAAGTGGAATGTCACCGCTTTTTAAAAATCTATGCTCTTTCAGATGAATTGCGTATTCCCCGACTACGAGCCCTTGACGAGACAAGAGAAGAGCAATTTGGCTAAAGTGAGAAGGAAGATCCGAAACAAGATTTCCGCTCAGAATAGCAGGAGGAGAAAGCAGGTATGTGAACTAATGGCTAAAAAGTGCTAATTGATGTCTCTGATTCCTCGAAATTGATGCAAAATGCAAACTACCTTTTTCTGTGTTAATTCTCTCAGTGAATGTTGTATTTAGAGTTCGAAATACGAGTAATTTCAAAATTTCTTGAAAAAATTTTTTTCAAAAATTTCAAAACTTCGTTTCGCGTGCTCTCTAACTGGTCAGAGTGTTGAAACAGTGTGTGAACTGAAGAGACGGTGACCCGTATTACGAGCTCTAGTTTTATTTTTGAGCAGAATAGCTTGGGTGACCCTTCCCATTCACCTCTCTCTTTCTTTCCGCCCCGATAAGAGCGATGATGGTATTTGAGTGAGTGACTGATAGGATGAATAATCCGGGAGTGAAAAGAGGAAAATAAGGGAGGGGTCCAGTGAGTACTCGGTCACCATCTCTCTCTAATCTTTCGAATATCGATAGACTGATCAAAACACTGAATAAAGTTAAAAACAAAAATAATATAAAAAATATTTGCAGGACTATGTCGAAGAACTGGAAAGAGAACTCGACATTGTGAAGCAGGATTTGAGAGAGGAGGTGAGGAGGAAGAGTTGTAATAATAATAATAATAATAATAATAATAATAATAATAATGTATCTACGCCCGAGGCGCGACGAAATCATAAGTACATTAGTGATCGAATTGGATTTGGATTTGGATTTTAACACATTTATCAAGAGTAGGCTCTGATGTGCATGGCGGGCCATTCATGATTTCTTGCTTGTCTCAGGAATGTAGGTCCGATAGTTCGCATGAAGAGATCGTTCCATCTTGTGGGCGGTCTTCCGCGTCCTCGCTTAGGCCCTCGTGGAGTCCAATCGATCACAGTTCTGCTCCACTTCAAGTCATGATCATTAGCAACTTTATGCACCCAGAGCCACTTTCTTTTCAAGGCGGTACGAACAACGTCTCTGACCTGAGTGAGTCCACGCAGCCTTTCGTTCGAGACATGATCCAAGACAGTGCAACCGACCATCCAACGCTCCATGCGTCTTTGGGCCACCGATAATCTTTCACTTTGTGCTTTGGTCAAGGCCCATGTTTCACATGCGTATAGGAAGGCGGGAATGATACAACCATTGAAAAGACGGCGCTTATGAACCATTGGGACAGATCTATTCACTAGGAATGATCTATGCTTGTGGAAAGTCCCATATGCGGCCTGAATTCGCCGGCCAATCTCCCTCTCCTCCTTCCCATTGATAGTAATGATGCTTCCCAAATAGACCACCTCTTTTCTGATACCCACAATCTTCCCCGCAACTCTGACATCCCTGGGATTACCCTTCGAAGACATTCCCACAGTTTTATCACCGTTAAGATGAAGCCCCACCCTTTTTAATTCCCTCTCCAACTCTATTGCCATCGATTGAATTTGTCGCTCATCGTGAGAAATGAGCACTGCGTCATCGGCAAAGAGAATATGAGAGAGCAATCGCCCATTGATGTTAATCCCTTTTCCCGCCCAGTCTAATTGACGGAATGCCATATCCAAGACTGCTGTAAACAGTCTGGGTGACAAACAGTCTCCTTGTCTAACCCCTCTTCCAACATTGATTTCCACTTCCTTTCCATTCACTAAGACTGCACTTTTGCTACACCGAGAGAGGGAACTTAGGAATGAAACCACTTCCGACGGAACACCTTCCACCTCCAGAGCCTTATAGACAGCATCAACATAAACCGAATCAAAAGCCTTAGAAATATCAACGAAAAGTAGATAAATGGGCAAGCGATGATCAATGCAGTTTGTGACTACCGTTTTGAGAGTGTGAATAGCATCTACCGTAGAATGTCCCTGTCTAAATCCCATTTGTTCCCAACTCCTACTGCTATCCAGGATAGGTGCGAGTCTCGTATTCAAAAGACCGGTGAGGGCTTTCTGCAAAGCAGGCAGCAGACTGATTGGCCGGTAATTTTTAACGAGAGAACTATCACCTGTCTTAGGCAGCAGAATAGTGCGCGAGTCACCAAACCCCTTTGGGACACTTCCGGTTAGTATGTTGTTAAATACCTCTGTTAGTAATGGAGCTAAGTAGTCAGATCCCGCCCTCAACATCTCACCAGTGATCCCATCCCTTCCCGGTGCTTTACCTGACTTGAAATGTCGAAGTGCTTGTTCCACTTCAGCAACGCACAAGGGAATGAATGGGTCCCTTACTCTTAGTGTTCTATATCCTATTCCTCCGTCCCCTTCATACAAATCGTTATAAAATGCTTGGAAGACCCTCTCTATACCCAATTGTGTGCATTCCCAATTACCCGACCCATCCCTAATTTTGTGAATTCTACCTTTCCCTACAGCAATTCTTGCAGCAGCCTTCTTATAGCTTTTCCCGCTCGCAATGGCTGCATTGACGTAACTTAGATACGACCGTTCTCTATCATTTCTGAAAGATTGACGGATCGATCTGTTTAGAAGCAGCCACTGTAAGCGAGGCAAACCGGCTGACTGCATCTTATAATCCTTTCGTCCCGCTAGTAGATCCTTTGTAGCTTGTGATATTCCTCCATCCCTAGGTGTATAAACCGTTGCAATTTTCCCCGCCCCTCTAATCGCATCCACAATGTTACCGTACCTAAGATCCGCTCCTCTACTTTGTAACTCTAATCGTAGACTGAGTTTAAACAGTCCATTTTCGAGGTGCGAATCACCCTGACCGGTCGTTTCCTTTCTCCAAGGGAAACGGCGAGGGAATGAGATGGAAGCTCTAACGAGTCGGTGATCAGTGGTAAAATCGAATCGATTTATCACTCCGACATCCCTCACTGCCATTCCCCTAGGATACAAGATGAAATCGATCTCATTTGCTGATAACCCATTTGGTGAAACCCAAGTGAACTTGCGGATTGTCCTTTTCCGAAAGAAGGAGTTACCCACCTTGAGATGAAGCCTCTCACACAAATCCACAACCATTTGCCCTTTGTTGTTCCTATCCCCATACCCGAATGCCCCCACAGAGTTTTCCCCCAACTGACGACAACCAATTTTCCCATTGAGATCACCCATCATGACCTTATGCACGAATCGGTACCGGTGGCTTCCAGACACAGGCGCGTTGTACGCTGCTTCGAGCTGATCGAGAAAATCACTGAACTCCGAGTCATCTCTCGAACTGGCAGGCGCGTAGACCTGGAAAATGCGAATAAGCTCGTTGTTCGGTACCTCCACGTCAAGAAAGCAGACCCTAGGAGTTAAGCCGAGTGAAGTTAAGTGATCGAATTATGGCAGAGTAAGGGAGGGGAGGGGGGGGGGTTGTGGGTGAGTTGTGAACATTCAAAAGGGCTCCATTCAGTTTCTGACCAATTACGCCATTTGACAGTGGCGAAGAGCCCCTATTACCTCGCAGGTCGAGCTGAGATCGAATCGGTCTCCGAACAATGATATTTGATGCACAATTTAGTTGAACTTTCTCATTTCAGATCGAGATGAGAGAGCGTGAGAAGTCCAGCATGATGGGCCAGATCAGAAAGCTGCAGGCGGCTCTCGCCCAGTCCTCGAAGAGAGGCAAGCAAGCCGGCACTTGCTTCGCTGTGCTCATTCTATCGGTGAGGAAGGGGGAAGTAACTCATTGGGGTGCAGTAGAGTGGAGCTACAGATGAAGATCGTGAATAGGCAAATAGCAGGAAGGTGGAGCGCGGTTGAACGCAAGAATCAAATGTGTATGATTGAAGGCTTGCCTCCTGGTCGCACCCAACATCTCTCCACTTATCTACAAGAACATTCCTTCCGGAGATGAGGACATGCTGCAGGAGAGAGTCGAGGCGATCAATGACGTCCTTCCTGGTGAGTGGAGATTGTTTGATAGTGATGGATAGTAGTAATGCCCTCGCCATTTTGCAAACTCGATGTTTAGAGACACAAGGGAATTGGTTGAGTAGCTCTGGCAACCCTAATGGGTAGCATTGTCTAAACAGTTGCTCGTTTGAAAATATGAAAATTTACCCCGAATAGCGGTGTTTTGACGTTTCTTCTCGAAGAATTATCGATTTACTGACAGATAAATGAATACGAATTCTCATTTCATCATTTGCAGGCCGCTCTCGCACTCTGATGGAGTATTCTCCATCCTCTCCTCTGATGGTCGAGGCGCCCTTCCAGTGCCCTCCTCCATCTCTCGCCGCATACGGACAGGAAGCCGAGGTTTACGACAGCAGATGTCAACTTCCATCTAAGAAGACGCGCTCCCTGTTAAGCAAGGGAGCCCGATTCGTCAATAACCAATACCAGAGAAGGGTCCCGTACAACAACAATGTCGTCAACTCGTCCAAGGTACGGTAGGGAACGGTAGATGGGGATATTGTAGGAGGCATGATTACAATAAGAGTCAGGGTTACTGTAGGAGCCAGTATCGATGTTCTTATTGCAGAAGGAGTGGGTGTATCCATCTCAGCAGCCTATCGATCACTACGATGTGAAGTACTCTCCTTCATCTTCATCATCCGCTTCCTCCCCAGAGTATAACAGCGCCACATCAGACGACGGATACGGTAAGTACAGTAGGCAAGTGAATATTGTAGACCAGCGAGACCAGGATACGGTAATCATAGTAGGCTACGATTACAACGTTTGCTAGGTAGTATTGACGGTTACATTAGGGAGAAGAAAGCTCTGATCATGGTGCAAAACGGAAAAGATTAGTGGCGGTGTATAGCGGGAAGGAGTCCATTCAGAACCGATTCAGTCAAAAAAATGCCGATTCTTTCAGGAGTTGGTGGTGGAGTGTATCGTCCGGGCACTGCTCCCGCCAATCGCACTAAGAAACCTGAAGTGCGCACTCAACACATCTACCGAACGATGTACAACGCTGAGCCTATTTGAATCGATACTTTTTGAGTTAATGACTCTGGTATAATGCAGATTCTATTTTTCATACTGGGATAGGAACTCGATCGTACCATTATGTTTATTGTAAGCTATTCTGCATGAGACATTATAAATACACTTAATCAAAAAGTGTATCTTTTTCAAGAAAGCTGCAAAACTCTCTTTCTGTTCGCAGCGACTCGTGTCTATCTGGTCAACGGCGAATGATAAAAATTGTGTCCTACCTGAAAAAACAACAACAAAGAGAATCAACGAAAGCCTTTTCTAATCGACAAACGCTGAATCGCTGCAAGAAAAAACAAACAGACAATTCATAAGTCACCTACGTTACGAGAATCGAAGATAATTTATTGCAAACGATCTGATCGAAGTTGACACGGGTCTAGGTTCCTGCCATCAAGGTTGAGCTTCATCACCGCCATTCTTTAACATTCATTAGCTTCACAATCATTTTCATTCTAATTCGTCAGTTCAGTCTAGTGATCTTCTCACCTCACTCACTCCTGACACACTTCTCCTCACTTTTCTTCGCTGACAACAGACACTATTGTCCTCTTCACAGCTTCATCCCGTTGCTTCGGGTGATTCGAGGAAAGGGGGTGAGAGGAGTGAGAAAGCCATTGTGAGCCTCTTTCCTCTCACTCTAAGAGCCACATCGTCGGCAGAATGGTAAGTCATTGAGTGGATACTGTAGGATATGTGAGCTTGGGTGGATACTGTAGGATATGTGGGCTTGGGTGGATACTGTAGGATAAGTGGGCTTGGGTGGATACTGAAGGATATGTGAGCTTGGGTGGATACTGTAGGATATGTGGGCTTGGGTGGATACTGTAGGATAAGTAGGCTTGGGTGGATACTGAAGGATATGTGAGCTTGGGTGGATACTGTAGGATATGTGGGCTTGGGTGGATACTGTAGGATAAGTGGGCTTGGGTGGATACTGAAGGATATGTGAGCTTGGGTGGATACTGTAGGATATGTGGGCTTGGGTGGATACTGTAGGATAAGTGGGCTTGGGTGGATACTGAAGGATATGTGAGCTTGGGTGGATACTGTAGGATATGTGGGCTTGGGTGGATACTGTAGGATATGTGAGACTGGGTGGATACGGTAGGTCGATATTCGAAATTGCAGGAGAGAGGCCTCTCCATCGGGAGGCTTCTCGTCGATTTCGCAATGTGGTGCACGATCGTGTGTCTGAACAAGATAGTGACGAGCGGCAAATGGCTGGCCATCATATTCACCCTCATCTTCTTTGCTATGTGCAAAAATTAAACGTTTTATATCCCTAAATTCTCTGGATTGAGGCTGTTCCTCTTCGTGTTCATCTCTGTCAACTGTACGCTCAAGTTCTTCAAGTTCCCCTCATCCACCGAAGTGTCGATCAACGTGAAGTCGACGGTAGATTGATCGATTCGAGATATAAATGGGAACAATTTCAGACCTTTCCTCGGTTCAGCTTCTGTAATGAGAACCCCATGAAGAGAAGTGTCGTCGAGTAAGGAATTAATCCCTTTTGATTGGTTGATCTCGAGTCATTTTCAGCACTAAAGGACCCTACACTGAGATTGCGACGCTTCTCCGACAATACGAGCTGATCGAACAGAACAAACCGACTGCTGATGACTATGGACTGACCAAAGTAAGCGAAATCCCCATTATACCTCCTAATATGAGCATTTCAGACGAAAAGCCGTCTGCAGCGACAGAAAAGAGCGAGGGTGATGCTGCGGTGAGTGACTTACCGCAACCCAAGCATTACCATAACCCAATCATTACCATAACCCAATAATTATCGTAGCCCATTCATTACCGTAACCCTTTCATTACCGTAACCCTTTCATTACCGTAACCCATTCGTTACCGTAGCTGTGAACGGAAGTGAATGAGCTACAGTAACGAATAGGTTATGGTAATGATTGGGTTACGGTAATGAATGCGGTAACGAATGATCATTACCGTAACACACTAATTTCCGTAGCCCATTCACTACCGTAACCCAATCTTTAGTCTACTCATGGCCAAACTGAGTGACTCCGATCGTATGGCTGCTGGGTATAACTTCACCGAACTCGTCACCGAATGCACATTCGCCGGCGACACTTGCACATCGTGAGCTCACTTCCATTCTTCCGATTGCTATTCAATTCTCTCAGGGCCGACTTCACTTCCTTCCTCCATCCCGATTACGGAGTCTGCTACACATTCGATGGGAATCGAACGATCACGAAGGTCGGAAAGACGCAAGGACTGAGGATGCTGATGACTGTCAACGTCAGTTAATCCTATATAGTTGTGGGTTTTGCTCTCTTCCTTCTGCACACTCCCTCGCCGGTCAGACAGACGAGATAGTGTGCGGAATGGATAGAGCTGAAAACCGAAACAACATCACTATTATCTGCTCCTTTCGAAATGTCTCGTTTTCTCAGCAAGATTCTCCTCGTGTCGGCGTTTTCGACTACCTTCACACTACTGATAGTGCCACTGTGTATGTATCTTATCTTCCTATTTTTCATCGATACCCATCACAGATGGGCAGTGATCTTTGATGACGAGGACTATCCCGATTTCGCCAAGGACGGCCTGAGAGTCGGCGTAGCCACCCAATCCTTCGTCGCTCTCTCGAAGGTGAGTATCATCAATGTCAGCTCTTCATCCCCATTTAGCCAAGTTCCGAACAACTAGAGCACGTCTTGAATAATCCTTGTCTTCAAGAGAGCACATTCCCGAATGGAGAAGCCATACGGACACTGCGTCGATGACGACTCCGCTGTTTCTGACTACTACGGGGTACTTTGAATCAGACTCAGACGAAATAAGGAATAGTTAATTTCAGAACTACACCTACACCATGAACATGTGCCAGCACGTTTGTCTGCAACGGCTGGCGAGCGAGCGATGTGGCTGTGTGGATCCCCTCTACAGGAAGGCCGCCAATGAAAGCTACTGCACCACCGCAGATCAGAGTGAGGACATTTCACGGCGTTTCGAGAGCGAGCAATGGTTATAGAACTAGAAATAATGTAAATGTGAGAGAGTACAATGCCTCCCTCGCTTCTTGCAATCGTTCTTTCCTTTCAAGACCATATGTTCGTTCTCCCCTTGTTTCTGAAACGTTGTACATTTCTAATCATCTACGTGCATATTTGAGTGCTGTGTCTCATCACGCTCACCTATGATGTCTCCGCTGCGAATACCACCGAAGGGAAGAGCCTGTGTGAATGCCAGCCGCCTTGTGCCGATGGAGTCTACGATAAGACCATCACCAACAGCGTATTCCCCTCCGATAACGTGAGAAGCCTTCTGAATATCCTCATAACACCTGATTATTTCCTTTCAGTACAAAGTGGCCACGGGCACCCAACGGCAACGGGAGGTTCTTCTCGATGACCAAGAAGGAGGAAGACAGGGAGAAGGCAGTGATGACTCAGATGACTATGAGGTGACAAAACTACCGTAATCTTTGAGATGATCAATGTTCCAGAATCACGTCACTTACCACTCTTCTACCGTAACTGCGCCAGTGTCGGTAAGTGTTTGCGATATATCACCAAGACCTTTTAGGTTGCATACAGTTATTGCATGGTTGATCCGGAATGTTATTGAATGAGACGATTCAGCAAGGATCTACTCAGACGACTGTCGGTTCGGGAGTCGGGACTGCTGCATCGACGACATCTGCCTCGTCTACGCTCTCGGATTCCTCCACAGTGACGAGTACAACGGAACCGAGCACTTCAACCACAACGACTGCTTCCACGACCACGACCACCACCACTAAGAAGCCAGAGAGGTGTCCCCCCTACAAACCTCCCGGTGTGATATCTCTCGGACTTTCCATTCAATAATATCTTCTTCAGACTCGGCGAAGGATGATCTGGGGGGCGATTTGTGTCTAAGTAATCTGGATGATATTTAATTAAGGAATTAATGATTTCAGCACTAACGCCGGAAAAGCTTATTATATTACGATGCAGTAGTAAAAATCTTTCGTAGATACCTACAATCAAATCTACACCGACCCCAACATCATCACGATTCGTGGGTATCCCTGTACATCGACAAAGGATTGCAAAACGTGCGTTTGACCATCTGTTTCGCTTTGACGATTTTGCCGTGCAGATGCATCTTCTTCTCCTACCCTCCATCGGTCGGCACGTTCATCTGCAGTTACTCAAATTATCCACTAGCCTGCATTGCAAAGAAGAATACTGGATATTTGTATTCTTATTTGGGAGGAGTGCTTAACAAAATGCAATGCTCAACGGTGGATTTGCAATATTATTGGCTCTAATTTATGCCACTCTTTCATTGCAGCTCTTCTCACACTTTGATTTCATCCCAATCGGAACGAATGTTCCCAACATCTCCAATTGGTGGACTGATAGCGCCGGTCCTATTTCTGGCGATGGCTCTTGCAACAATGATATGGGAGCGGACGAATGCTCTGTCTGCAAGGATGTTGCGGTATTATTTGATTCGTTGATTGTTGGAATTGGCACCACATTTTCTAGACTTCCACGGATCTCTCGACGATCAACGGCAGTTTTCCTCTTCATCCGACGTTCGTCAAAACACTCAATAGTGAAACGACTCCCTGCAAGATGGCCGTTAGTCTCGCCCAACTATGATGATAATTAAGCTTTTCCTAGGAGCTAGCGAAGGAGGCGGCTAACGAGCACTACAAGGATCACAAGCGGAAGAAGAGAGACACGCCCACGACGAATTCCAACTCGACTGTCGACATTCCCGGGGTTTGCCTATGAATGTTCAATTTTCCAAACGTAAGATTACGTACACAGTGTAGACTAGGTATGACAAATCGGAATCCGCTCTTCTAATCTCCTGTGCTCTTTTGCCGGACAGATAAACGAGATAGAACTCGAATAGAAGAGAGTCGAGTTCCGATTTGACATCACCAGTCTAGATAATCCGAAGAGACTTTGTTCTCTCTAGATAAGTTGTTCGAATGTCTCTTTTAGTTTGGCAGTTGCGAGTTCGCAAACAAGAATTTCATCGGAGCTCAAGCGTGCATAGACTGGTACCCCGGGATTAGGAAGAAGGGAAATAGAATCTCCTTTAGGTACAAGAGAAACGGACTCATGATTCATGTCTACTTCGAAACGCTTGAGGTGCAGAGCTACGCGCAGGGTTCCACGTATCCGGTAGGTCACAGTAGAGACACAAGCTTTGGATTAGAGGTGTCGTTTCGGTTTTGTGCTCTCTCCATTCTGTGCACTCTCTCGTTTTTCTAATCGACTAGAGAGTGTGCAGAACCGAGAAAGACAAAACCGAAATAACATCACTACTAGGGATGAAAATTCCTTTCATCGAAAGGCGTTTCTAGCATGGACTTTTCGGGATCAATCCTGAATACCTCTGTTCTGATAGTTTTCAACTTTACGCGTGGTAAACCATATCTCAAGTAATCGCATGTCATCAGTTGGTGGCCCTCATCTCTGACATCTCTGGACACGCGGGGCTGTGGCTGGGAATGAGCGTGGTCTCCGTGGTGGAACTCATCGCCCTCTTCTTCATGTGCATCAGCACTCTTCTGTGGGGAAGGAAGATCAGATTGGCGAACAGGGATGAGATCAACGTGAGCATTGTTTTCACGTGGACGATTGATACAGCACATTATAAATAATAGTGAAAATGAGACGACTAATACGATTATGTTTCAGAGAGAATTGGACAATCGCGAGAGGGCCAGAGCCAGAAAATGAATTCTTCGTGTGCAGACTACTGTGTGATTCGTTTGTGATAGTATGGAGTGTGATTATCACAGGGCGTAGATAAAGCATGACCTTTCAAGATTGTTGAGATCTCGTTTCATTATCTTTGTTTTGCGTTCTACCGTCGAGAACAACACTGGAGTAACGAACCAGTCAATTATATCCGCTGTGACAGTTATCTCTCTCACATTACTAAAGGGTACCAAACCATAATGTCTGTCTGTCTGTCACGTTGTCCGGTTGATTGCTTGTCACGCTTTCGTTTTTTGCTCATAACTCGCTTGAAACTCATCGCCCTTGGACAAGTCCTTGACCATTCGAACCCTCTCGAAGAGCTTTTCAAAAATCGATACCAATTTCATCATCACTACGCAACATTTCGTCATCTATACGCAATACGTCGTTTTTCGCGCCTAATTAAGCTCAAATTCGTCCGTAAAGATCGGGAACAGTGTCAATCGACTCAGAATCGTCAGCGCTTTTCACCGACAGCAACTATTTCGCAATCTATGATTTCGTCATCATTACAAAATCTTCACGTTTTCGCTCATAATTCGCTTCAAAATCATCTGAGCGTCTCGGGGGAAGTGCCAAACGATCTCCCATGCTCAGATTTCGTAATCAGTGATTTCGTCATCATTACGAAATCTTCACATTTTCGCTCATAACTCGCTTCAAAGTCATCGGAGAGGCTCGAGAGAAGTGCCAAACGACCTTCCATGCTCGGATTTCGCAATCTTTGATTTTGTCATCATTACGAAATCTTCACATTTTCGCTCATAACTCGCTTCAAAGTCATCGGAGAGGCTCGGGAGAAGTGCCAAACGACCTCCCATGCTCGGATTTCGCAATCTTTGATTTTGTCATCATTACGAAATCTTCACATTTTCGCTCATAACTCGCTTCAAAGTCATCGGAGATAGCGGCCTAACGTTACTAAAGTAAACGTGATTTCGTGATTTTGCCTATGCTTTTACCATACCGCTGTGAAAAGCTCGTGAGGCTGATTGCGTGGAGGAAAAGTTGCGATGTAGCCACGGAGCGAAGTGGGGTTTCTGCATCGCAACTTTTCCGGAGTAGCCAAGCCTCACGAGCTTTTACAATGGTATACGCCCCACTCGCAAGCAAGCGGTGCATGGTAAACCTGTGCTTACGACCCGGCTAACAACGCTAGTTCTCGTTTGAAAAACAGACTTGTAAATTTCATATGAGCCAGTTCGCCTAAGAGTCAGTAAAAGCTCAACACGCTCGGGAACATAAAACAATAGATATGCTCCATACCATGCCAGAATTTAATTCTCTACAAAATGAAACTTTGGACTATGCTCTATCATTTTTCGAGATATTATCGTTTTTGACGGAATCAGTTACCAGCCTAAACCTTAACACCGGAGAAAGAGCAACCTCTCCTGATCATTTTGGTACCCTGGATTAAGGATTCAAGGTGTGCGGAACCAAATATGACCACTTTTTATGAGTCCAACACGCATTTTTGCTTTTTTTCGAGCATAACTGTTTTCTTATTTTTACACGTAGAAACCGAATTTCGATATAAGAGATCATTAAACAAAAAAAGAAAAAAAGATAAGCTCGAAAATAGCGAAAAACGCAACTTGAACTCATAAAAAGTCGTCCCATCTGGTTCCGCAAACCTTAAATCCTTCATCCAGGGTACCAAAATGATCAGCAGAGTTTGTTCTTTCTACCCAATAAGGGTCTGGTAACTGATTCTGTCAAAAAAAACGACAATATCTTGAAAAAAAATGATAGATCCTAGCCCAAAGTTTCATTTTGTAGAGAATAAAATTCTGGTATGAGATTTGTGGTAATTTCGATCCTTTTGGGGGCTTTTTTAATCGCAGAACAATATTTTCGTCAAATTGACGTCGTTCCGTACCGGGATTCAGAAGCTTCTGATCGAAAAACGGGAAACATCAGTCGATTCAGAATCAAAAGTTACCCCTGGGACCAACTTTTGAGCATATCTTATTTTTTTGATGTCCCCGACTGTGTTCGACTCTTATGCGAACGGGCTCATATAAAGTAGTCACGTCAACCAATTGAGAACCAAATAGCACATATCCACATCAAGACATTTTCAAGACACCGAATCAATGAATCATTCTTTGATTGGGCGATTGACCTTTCAGCGGTCGCTCCTATAAAACAGAATGATTCAGTTTTCCTCTTCTCTTCTCTGAAAAGAAATGAGAATACTGCTTGTCTTCTCTTTGATTGTCTTCTTGAACTGCGCAATATGCCTGGCTAAGGAAATGAAGGAATGTGAGGAGCAGAGAATCGACCAGGAAGCTCATGGTAAGTCGTCTATCCAGTCATATAAGAGACGAATCGCGAGAGAATCGAGAGTATTCACGACCCTGCGGCATTAGGAACTTTGTATTCCCGATCTTGATAAAAAGTGAGACTTAAGTACTTTGAATGATGCTCTTTCAAACTACGTTTTCCGATTTTCGATATCAGGTCTCATCTTCGAGTATTGTTAGGTCAAAGTGGGGACACTATGAAATTTAAGACCAAAATTGACTCAGGAAAACCGCCATAACTCGCTTTAAAATTGTGCTAGACACAATTCCAAAAAAGAATTCGAATGAAGAGGCAGAGGGCAATATTTTTTATGTTGATGATGAACAGCAATAACTCGCTTTGAAATTATGCTATAAATAATTCCAAAAAAGAAATCGAATGAGGAGGGAGCGGAGAACATTTCATATATTGGTGATGTCATTCCTTGTCCATGCGCTGGAGCGGGGCGGTCGGTTTTTCAAAAAAAGTGGTATAACTTTCTTAGAAGTCCTGTCCCCAAAATTCCCTCGAGAGTGATTTTACTTCTAACTGGTACCTTATTTTTTTATGTTGATTTTCTCTCTGACTTTAGAACCCTCGTGCTCGCTCTTTTGTTGTTGCCTGACTTCCTTGGGGTCGACCAAAATACTGCCGTGAATGGACTTCACGCGATTGGAAAGAAGTGGAAACTCGGGAGATGGATCCCCCATGACCTGACCGACTATGACAAGGATCGCCGAGTGGACATGGCTTCGACTCTTCACACTCTGCATCGCCGGTTTGATTGGCTGGACAATGTCATCACAGGTGAAAAAGTGGGTGCTCTACGACAACCATGAGCGCATGAGACAGTGGGTCGGAGAGGACCAAAAGCCAGCAGATGTGCCCAAACCCGATTTGCACCCCAAAAAAGTGATGTTGTGCATCTGGTGGTCAGTGCGGGGAGTGGAGTTCTGGGAACTCCTACCCGAGGGGACGACTATCACGGCAGAGGTCTACACTCTTCAGCTACGGAAGCTGAGACTCGCTGTCGAACAAACACGCGGGAAGGACGCTCGAATCTACTTTCAGCACGACAACGCCCGCCCGCATGTCGCAAGAAAGACCAAGGCTGAGCTGGCGGGCTATGGCTGGACTGTCCTCCCCCACCCTCCCTACTCGCCCGACCTTGCCCCCTCCGATTACCACCTCTTCTCAGACCTCCAGCGTTTCCTCAAGGGACAGAGCTTCAAAGACCGAGCCACTATCCAGACCGTACTGACCAACTATTTCAAGAACCAGCCCCAGTCCTTCTATCACGAGGGCATCCACAAGCTGCCTGGTAGATGGCAGAAGGTCATCGATGCGCATGGAGAATATTTTTAGATTCTATCGTGCTTTGTAAAGTTTTTATGATAAAGTGAAAAAAAATTCAAAAACGAGCGTTACTTATTCCTCAACCTGATACTTTGACCACTTTTTCACAATGTGGTCAAAGTTTAGACGTTGAAAGAAAAAAGTTATTGGCAAAATAAAGAAAAAATGTTTTTAAGAATTTTTGCTTGAGCATAACTTTTTTCTTTCGAGGTTTCATGAGCTCTAGACCGCAAATTCGAATTCAGCGCTCAAAAATAAGCCGGAAATTGATATTGGGAAATGATCCTGAAACAAATTTTTTTCGTCTAAATTCGTACCAAAGGGGGACCACAAGGTGAAAGAGTGGTCAGAGTCGAAAAAATGTTTATCTTCAAAATATATGTCTATAGGAGTTTTTGGTGTATTATGACGCGCTGATTCCGAATTTTTATATGTGAGCTCATGAAAACATGAATGAAGTTTTGCTTAAAAACCCTCGACAAAAAAATCGCAGGTTTTTCGGACATATGGCCGCCCAAAAAATTTTTACATTTTCCGATTCTTTTCATTTTTGGATATGTAGTAGTTACCAGTTAGAAGTAAAATCACTCTCGAGAGAATTTTGGGGACAGGACTTCTAAGAAAGTTATACCACTTTTTTTGAAAAACCGACCGCCCCGCTCCAGCGCATGGACAAGGAATGACATCACCAATATATGAAAAGTTCTCCGCTCCCTCCTCATTCGATTTCTTTTTTGGAATTATTTATAGCATAATTTCAAAGCGAGTTATTGCTGTTTATCTGTGGCAATTTTGGTCGTAAATTTCATAGTGTCCCAACTTTGACCTAACAATACTCGAAGATGAGACCTTATATCGAAAATCTGAAAACGTAGTTTGAAAGAGCATCACTCAAAGTACTAAATTCTTACTTTTTATCAAGATCAGGAATACGAAGTTCCTAATGCCGCGGTACTCTCGAATATTTCGCGATTCGTCTCATAACCCGCTAATTCGAAGCCACTAGGATGCCGCTCGTGCCCGATTCTATCTATATCTGACTTAGAAAACTGCCCTGTGAAAGGATTCGAATGCGACGAGAGCTGGAAGCTGAATACCAATGGTGAGGAAAGTGCTCAATGTCCGTGGCTGTGTTCCTGGCTTGTTCCGTCACAGGAGATTACACGTCCACAATTAGCGGAATAAAGCCTACTCCGGACTCGCCGGCAACCTTAACTGACAACTAAATCTCTCTTTTCAGTGCTTCATCCAGAAGAATGTACTTGTAGTGAGATAAGATGCGCAGATCGACAGGCCAAACTTGCCGTCGAGGGAACAATCGTGAAGAAAGTAACAAAATCGCTTGAGAATACTAAAAAATCTCTGATAATATATTCAGGTCCGATGCAAGGATCATCAGTGGACCCTCAAGACTAATTGGAGTATTCTAGCCGAAAGTGCTGTTTGTGCGAAAGGTTGATCACTCACTCTGCCTTTGCTTCCATAGCTTTTTCCATTCGCTTTGATTTATCGGCTCTGCTGTAGTTGTCTGGGCCCATAGAAGTTTTCAAGGCCCGTATAAGTTTACAGGTCCCATGAAAGTTTTCAGTTCCAATCGCCCCTGACAGCATCACCAAAAAGTTTTCAGGGCCCATGAAAGTTTTCAGTGCCCAATCGCCCCTGACAGCATCACCAAAAAGTTTTCAGGGTCCATGAAAGTTTTCTAGGCCCATCAAAGTTTTCGGGGCCCAATTTCATTCCGTATCATTATCATTAATTTCATCACTGTTGATTCGTATTTGGAGCGAATTTGATCTGTTTCATTATCATCAACATTTTATCAGAGTTAACATTACTGTTATTACTATTACTTATTACTTCTCACAGCACAATTACAATTATATGTTTCTATGAAGCTGCTGAACCATATGATCTACGAAATGAATATCTATAG
Source organism: Pristionchus entomophagus (assembly GCA_036245825.1). Lineage (NCBI taxonomy): Eukaryota > Metazoa > Nematoda > Chromadorea > Rhabditida > Neodiplogasteridae > Pristionchus > Pristionchus entomophagus. Next base: position 32,072,530 of record BTSX01000006.1, read on the forward strand.
AAGGTACCACCCAGATGGCCCGCCCCTGCAGCACCTGCTGCCCCTGCTGTCGTTCCTCCGGTCCCTGTTGCCCAGCCCGATCCTGTTTCTGGCTGCGCCGGCTGCACAACCCGATTCCGATCCTCAGGCCGACGCTAACGATCCTGCAGCAATCCTTCCCACTCTACCCTCTCGCATCGCAGCCACGCCCAGCGTCCCCGACCACCCAGCAATGATGAACCTGGGGGTGACAAACGCTCGGCACCAACTGTTGCACCTCCTGCCACTTTTGGAGACAAAACGACCGGAGGTCATGGAAGTCGTGGACGTGGACGTCGTGGGGGGGGGGAGATCGTGTCGGAATCGTAATTGTAATATGCGAAGTAATAGAAATATCAGTAATGTTCTCGACAAAGTGCTGATGATAATGAAACCAATAAGCTCCAAATACGAATCAACAGTGATGTAATTGATGATAATGATACAGAATGAAATTGGGCACCGAAAACTTTGATGGGCCCTGAAAACTTTTTAGTGATACAGTCCGGAGCTATTGGGCCCTGAAAACTTTCATGGGCCCTGAAAACTTTCTTGGACCAGAAAACTTTCATTTGTCCTGAAAAGATTCTTGGGCTCTGAAAACTACAACAGAGCCGATTTCTCTAGGCAGTTTTCCTACTCTTCCCTTTCCGAACATCATTAAATTGTAATTTGCAGGTTGTGATGTCGGCGTGTGCAAGCCGTCGAATTTGCATGCGGATCTTGAAAAATTCATCAGACTCGACGTGATACCTGCAACTGCGGAGACAAAGTGTGCCACAGCGAAGTGTGCAAGTGGGGAAAATGCTAGCATTATGCAAGTAGCTATGATTGTGTTCAGATGGTTTCGCCATCTTGCTCACTGGTGGCTCGCTTGATAGCACCTTTGATTCTCCCTACATTTCATGCGGCAGTGATGGAAAATGGAGAGGAGATGATGGAACGCCCCACGAGTTCGTGATGTGTACCAAAGGATCAGGACCAGGTTTGAAGGCAGGTCGAATGAGAGCATTCTGATGTTAACCTACTCGATAAGCACGATTTGCATGCGAGATACCACTGTTATGTTAGATACGTTATTGCGAAATAGCTCTCATCCAGTAGGTTATCATCCGAATGTTCTCATTCGACATAGTGTCCGCTCAGTTTTTGACATACAGCGATCAATTTTTTGTCTTCAATAACATGTAATTCCGAGATCTATAAATTACTCATCTAAGGGTACGGTCTAAAGTTGTTCGGAAATAAAAGTTTATTTTTTTTTTCGAAATTATCGGTCTATGGGTACGAATTTTATGTTTAAAACAATTTCCAGAGCGAACAATGCTTCATAATTATACACCTGAGCAAAGTAGGACCGTCAAACGGTTGCTGTCGGTGAGCTTTAAAAAGTCTAGTAGTCCGAGTTGTCAAAGTTGATCATTTTCCTAGAATTCAAGCAAAATTGTCATCAACGGACAAGAAAGGCGAATGGCGGCCCGACGCCTTTAAAGGGATCCAGTGTTGAAATATTTATAAATTTAAATAATTATTATATTTTGGATATAAATTGAAACGATTGTTACGAAATAAATGCAAAATTTCAAAAATTTATAAAAATAATTACGATAATCAAAAAAGGCATTGAAAATATTGTAATTCGAATTGGAAGCGTGATTCTGTAATATTACGGTAAGTTTTCGAGTCATTTCAAGTTTTCTGCGGCGTTTCGGCGTAATTTCGCGTTTTCTCCTGTTTCGCGTTCCCAATCAATTTTGCTTATTTATTTTAATATTTTGATGTGTTTATAATGTTATAAATGTGCGTAGTCGCTTCTTCATCGTTTTCTGCGTATTTGCGGTCCCTTTGATTGCTAAATGTCGATGGTTTGACTGATACACGTCGTTGTAGTTGCCATGTTCTTCCTTCTCGCGTTGGACCACGAAGTCTCCCTCCACCCAAAGTATTTCGGCGCTAATTTAAACAAGGTCATTAAGTCCAAGCTCTTCGCAGAGGTAAGTAGTCTTTCTAAATCAAGGTCTTGTAGTTATGACATATTATTTCTGGCTGACAAGTTGCACCTATACGAATATTTTCTGCAAATTAAAACATTAGAGTGCTGTTTATTGCAAACTCTGCTTCAGGCTGAGGGTACGTGTACAGGAAAGCACGGCTTTGTGATCGCAGTGACTACTATTGACACCATCGGACACGGGATTATTCAGCCAGGTCAGTTGCATCTCTCTTGCCTACCTCCATTTGATTGCAGTGAATGCAATAAATACGCATCGTGTTGATTTGCGTCTCTTTTTAAGTTATATCTAATTTAAATATCCAGACATGTGTTTTGTCTTGTGAATACCTTGTGAATTACAGGTCGAGGCTTCGTGATCTATCCGGTAAAGTACAAGGCTGTCGTTTTCGGACCATTCAAAGGGCAAGTCATGGATGCTGTAGTCAATCAGGTATGTTTCCTTATTTGCCTATATTTTATACTATTCATTTGTTTATTGTGAAATCTGAGTTGTGTGTCAATTGTCGAGCGAATCAATACTGGTATGAAATGATTATAGGTGAACGACAAGGGAATCTTCTGCGATGTCGGTCCTCTCTCGTGTTTCATCTCTCGCCATTGCATCCCTCCCGATATGGAATTTGACTCCAATGGAAATGTGCCCTGCTACCAGGTGATCTTTTGTGTCAGTGGTGTAATAATGGTACTTGTATACTTGGCCCATTTTGCACGTATCCCCTTGCTGGTTTACCCCTGCAAGGGGAGGGGGGGGATGGTCCTCCCGCTAGGGGAGGACCACAGTCCACGGGGGCCCATTATCCCCGCACTCTCCTCGAGAGAGGAGAGTTTCAGACTGGCTGGAGAAGGCTGGGGAGCAGCTCTTTTATAGGAGATGGACGGGGAATGGAAATGAGAAATGGGAGAGTGCGAGGATACAAGATACGCTAATCCATTTCAATTCGTTATCGTCCATCTAATTGCATTCTCACTGCTTTTTCCTCGCGTTCGCACGTCAAACCAACCGACCCAGCATCGGCGAAGTGAGAGAAATGAGAACGATTGGCGCCGGGGAGAGCAAATGAACACATGCAAAATGGCCTTCCAGCCAAGTATAAAAATGCCGAAATAATTTGGGGAAAGATATCGGCACTTTTCGGCGAAGGGCATAATTCATTTTAATTTTAACTTTGTAAAGCTGCTAATTATATTAAAACCTTTCTAAAAAATAAATTACCATGTTTAATTTCAGTCGTCAAAAAAGCCAATAGAGCGCACAATAAAAAAAATTTTTTCTGCCTCTTGCAAAACATCACCTGCGGGAGGGAGTCGAGCCTGCCTGCGTCGGCATGCCAGTCAGACACCATGCCCATTACAATGAGATCAGAGTCAAGTTAATCGGCACACGAGTCAGTTTTCCTTATTAGAGTCTTCAATATATGGACTCCTCGTCTTATCGATAGTATGGAGTACCATACTCCCTCATTTATCGATTCTCAGACCATCTACCAAGTGCTCAACTTCGCAATGGTCGTCTCCTCTGCCCTCATGATCTGGAAGGGTGCGTATTGGTTCATAAATTGCTTTTCCCATGTTGATTTGGTGCGGCTGATAAGTTCCGAAGTTGAAGGGTTCTATAATTTTCCCTCGAATTGTATTGTTTAGTTTATTGTGAATCTATACTGATCAGTACTAGATACGGTCGAATGCATACTCAATCTCTTTCTCTTCAGGTCTGATGGTGGTCACTGGGAGTGAATCTCCCATCGTCGTCGTTCTCTCCGGAAGTATGGAACCCGCTTGTTACAGGTACTCGTAAATATTTTTGGAATATGTTTCAGTTTTCTCATTCCTTTTCTCGTACTTGTTGAATATGAACTGGTGCTACAATTAACCAATTACCTCAAAAACTATTTAAAAAAAAATTAATTTTCTTATCAGAGGAGATCTGCTCGTGCTGACTAACACCCACTCCGACACCATCCGCACTGGAGATATTACCGTATTCAAGATCGAGGGAAGAGATATTCCCATCGTTCACAGAGTCATCAAGGTGGGAATAATTATGATTAGTTGTTGAGAGATGCATTCGTTATACCATTATTGGACGCGTTTATCTCTACTACTGTGTGTCTCATTGTCAGATATACGAAGTAATGAGCTAATACCTCCACGATTGGCTAATATTACTGCATACCGCATTGGATTTCACTATTGGACCAGAACCCATCGCTTTGCAGGTTCACGAAGAGGATCTGGACAACACGAAGGTTAGAAGAAGGGAGACAACAACCAGGTGAGAGCCAAATTTGATAATTCACTTTATTGAGGTTTCAAAAAACTTGTAAATTGAGACTGTGGACATTATTTTATCCTCTCACAATGGTGACTACAATGTCGTGGATATAAAAAAAAAGAGTAATCAATTCACAGTATCTCAAATTCCAATGATTCATTCTCATCTATCAGGTCGATGATCGTGGTCTCTACGCGCCCGGACAAATGTGGCTGGGAAGACAAGATATCGAGAGAAGGGAATCGACAATAACTAACGGTGAGTGAACAATTGTATAAATACAATGGCATAATGATATGAATACTAATAAACGAGCACGATCCCTAGCATGCTCCTACCCCCTCCCTCGACCCATTCTATGCCCCCTTCTTCTTCGTCCTCTTCACTGGCTCTTCCTCCGATTCGCCTGATTCTCGCAAATACTCCCGCTGCCTCCGCGCCCTTCTCTTCTTCGGCTGCTCCTCCTCCGCTTCCTCTTCTTCCTCCCTCTCCATGGAGTTCCTCTCCACTCTTCTCCTTCTCGCTGTGGTGCCTCTTCCTCCCCTCCCTCTCCCTCTGCCCTTTGATCCCCGACCAGTCGTCTTCACTTCCTCGTCCTCTTCGCTCTTAGCCCACTCCGACTCTGAGGGTTCCTCCTCTTCTTCCATCTCGAGAGCCTCCGCCTCCTTCTCCTGATCCTCCTCCCCTGGACCCGAATCATTCCCATCATTGGGCTGGATTGGATACATATGGGGATTGGAATCGGAGTCCACCTCCTCTCCGTATCCTCCTCCCAACTCGACAGAGACGTCACTGTCCTCTCCCTCCTCGCCATCCCTGCTCTTCTCCGGCTCCTCTTCCTCCATCTCTTCTGCGAGTGCGGCCACGTAGCGATTCGAGTCCGGGATATTGTTCCTCTCGAGGAAGGCCACATCCTTTCGCTCCCGAATCACTCCCGCCACTTCATCCCACACCTGCAATTTTTGTGGCTAGTAACCGATTACGGTAAATACACTTATTTTTTCGTTATGAATAGGTAACATACTAACCTCTCTCCTCCAATAGTGATCGACGGGAGTCTTCTTCCTCTTCACAGCTAGGGTGTCTCTCCCTCTCACTCGAGTCACATACGAGGACTTCTCCTCTCTCAAACCGACTTGATCTACCGCAGAGATGGTGTTAGAGTGCAGCACCACTAACTTGATCTTCTCGCGGTAGACGTGGGGTGTGCTGAATAGGTAACATATAAAATGGTGATTCAATGGCTTATTAGTGTTGTCGGATCGGAAAATACTCTTTTACTTGCACACACTCTCTAGTTGGGTAGAGAAAGGAGAGGGTGTGCAAAATGGAGAGAGTAATTATTGTTCATCCTTATGTATTACTAACCTGGCGATGCGCTTGGGCGCATAGAGATTGATGAGCGAGTTAAAAGACTCGCAAGGCGACGTGTTCTTCTTGGTTGAGGCGCGGAGGAATCCGGCAGCGAAGGTGGGCTTGAGGATGACGTCCTTGAGGAGACCGAACTCTTCGCTGTGCCGATCGATCTCGTTCTCTCGAGAACAAGGCAACTTCTCGTGCAGACATCGGCGAATTTCTTTGAAGAAATGCACCTGAAAAGTGATTATTTTTATTAGAAATGTGTTAGTGTCGACAAGTCGAGACTGACTCTCTTTGATTCGTGCACTCTCTCGCCGGTCAGAGAAACAAGAGAGCATGAGAAATGAGTAGAGTCGGGTTCCAGTTTTATATCTAGCGCTTCGACATCACTACTATGCATGCTGTAACTAATGGGACTACCAAACTAACCTTGTGGAAATCCTTGTGGCGCCCTGTGACATGGGCTAGAGAACTGTTCCAGTACTGCAACCCCTTCTTCCTGTCCTTCATCTTATGCACGTGGTAGGCGTGATTTATGAGATGCTGCCGCCAGTAGTTGATGTTGGGGCATTTCTTCAACTTTCCCAACTGAATTAATACTTTATTTTTCAGCAGCCGACCTTCCTGCCCCTTCGACTACACGGGAAGAAGCTGTACGCGACACTCCCGCCATTCGACTAACAAGGTGAATGGTTGCTTTGCAAATATTTCAACTAGCCGATTCCGTATTGCATGGGTAATTTTTTTGCAAACTAGTGATGACAAATCAGTAACTCTCCTGAATTCGCGCGTTCTCTCGCTTCTCTAACTGACGAGGGATCACACTAAATGGGGAGAGCCGGTGCCGATTTGTTATCAGTAGTTGACATATTGAACCGTTTGGTGAGACAGTGATGATTCAGGTAGAGATAGATAGTTTACCTCTCTCAGTGCCTTCTTGATGAGTTTGACAATGTGCCAAAAATCGAGATAATGAGCGATGGACTTGAAGTCCTCTCTCATCATCTTGGATATCTTGGCATCATTGTCCGTGCAGATGCTATTGATCTAAAAAAAATCGATCATGAGATATGTGACAACACTGACTGCTGATTGCTAGTAAAGGTGCTGATCTCCTGCTAACCTTGAACTGCTTCGCGATCAACCCGTCCAATCCGCGTCTCACTCCCTCTTTCTCCATTTTGCAGCTGGCTCCATCTGAAATGCCTCCCCTCTATGATCAATCCACGCATGAGCAACCATTACCGATTCCTCTCTCGTTCTTCTCCATGTTCACCACCGATAGGACGTAGTTTGTCTCGATGTCCACAAACGGCACTGTGCAATTAGTCGCGCAGAATCCGGGGGAGTCATATCTCCCATCCACAGCGAGATTGACACCTCGATTCTGAAAATAATTATGCGATAATCTGGTTTTCAGTTTTCGAAACTGTAACTTTGATAATCAATGGGATACTGTAGGTCTCAAGTGATACAGTATCAAATTATTAATTTAATCAATTTGCAGGCCGAGCGACTGGCGAGGTCGTTGATCAATGACGACTAAGGATGGAGATTGAAGGGAAAGAGGTATGACACTTTTTCAATAGTATTATATATGGATATGAATAAGATACTGACTGTACTGGCCGCTCTCACAATGTCCTCCACCCTCTTCATGTGGTTTTGGTGGACGATATCGACGGCTGGCATGATCACGTGTACCAGCTGAGTCCTCATGGTACTTGAACATGGAAGAGCGAGTCCCAGTACCTTTCCCATGTCGAGCAGTCTCTGAAAACTTATCCCGATTAGGGTAGTTTTATAACCATTCCTTCCTGGTGATTTTAATCCTCAATCGTTATGTATAGTTGGGATGTCACTTCTACACAATCACACGTGTTTGTTATTGCGAGGAGTGACTGCTCTGAATTGAGAATGCATACGAATAGTACTAACCGGTATCGGAAGGCCTGTCGTATGTACCGATGAGGTTAGCTTCAGGTTTCCCTCATAGTAACCCTCCATCGTTGGCTGGGATGACCATTTGATGGTTCTCGCGCAGACCAGGCAATACCATTCCACGACTAGTGCGGATCCCACAGTCCAAGACTTGAAGGTGCCAGACTCTATCTCCTTGTTGCCACATTCGGTGCAGCGAGTGAATAAGGAGAGGAGGCACTGTTTGGAGACTAGGAAGTAGTCATAGGCTTCCTCAACAGTGGGGGCTTCAGACTGAACACCGGTATCCGATGTCTCCTCGGTGTAGGTCGTCTCTTGAGACGCGTTGTAGGACTGAATGTAGATATTAATCATTCACACATCCTCTTTTTTCTCCGAACACGATAGTCTAACTAATTCAACTTTATTTCAGATCAGCTTGCCGAAGCACACAAGAGGGATGATAGAAGAAGATAATTGACGTGCCTACCGTATTCCCTCCCTACCGTATCCCCTTCCTACCGTACCCCTCAATACAGTATCCCTCTTATCCATTCCTTCCGTACTGTATCCCTCCTATGTTATCCCTCTCCTTATAAAATTGTCATTAGTTCTTTCTCTCGTTTATTGCTAACTATTGCATATTGTACATAATATTACGAAATGCTCCGGGAAGATTATTGTTTTGTGCACTTGATTAGTTTTTCGGGTGCGTTTCGTGTAAATATAAAAGCGTCGATCGAGGTAGAAGTAAAGTACAACGAACAATGGATCGGTAGGTCTGGAGTGGTGGCCCGTCCAGATCGTCGTCTCCACCGAGAGGCAAGTCAGCCATGCCATCCAGCAGATCTGGGCCTACCGTATCCGCATGGCTGACTACGGTATCCGTCGATCTCTCTCTCTGTAATGGATAGATCAACCTAGTGATATGATGTTCATTCTCTTGTTTCTCTCATTGCCTCTTCATGGCGAATGTATTGTGCTTTTTGCCTCCACAGGGCATTCTATCATCTTATGACTGTGTTCTCTGTGGATATAGTGATGCCTACTTCTTGGCGGTTGATGGCATTCTTGGGGAGACTTGGCGGAAGATGAAGAGGGAGGCGACGCTAAAAGAGCGGTATTGTGTGAGAGAGAAAGCTAGTAACTCGTATCACGAAGTCTCACAAGAGTTATCACTAACACGAACGACGGGCGTAATTTAGGCCATAAGAGCAAGCAGTAAGTGTGAATCAATAATAGGAACTCACATCGATGGGGAGTTGGTCCTTGTCGTCGTGGAAATGTCGATAGCAGAGGCGAGCTCGCTTGCCTTCCGTCTGCAGCCGAATGCACTTATCCTCTAGTGCGTTGTTCTCCTCCTCGTTGAGGTTGAGACGGAGCAGCCATTCCTTCCTCCGTGCTTCTATCTTCGGTATCGTCCGTGGACGAGAAGTGCGTAGACAACAGACGTCGCATTCGACGGTAGCCATGATACTGGGAGCAAATAGAAGCGATAAACATGAACGAAAACGGTTGCAACTCAGTCAAAGCGTATTTTGGACCGATTCCCAACAGTTTAAACGGCTTGTTCGGTGACGAAATACAATTGAAAGCAGTATAAAGCGAAATACAACACAGATAACTGAAAAAAATAAAGATAAAGCTAGCTGAAGCTTCTGAAAAGTGTCGTAAGCGTCGAAAACGAAAAGCGAGGAACAGCACGACATTTTCCTAATTTTTGCAATCAATGCGCCTCCATTACCGTAATCGTGATATTTCTCGCTGCACCAAACGAAAATTAACTATTACCCGGCTTTCTCCTGTTTTCTCTTTAAATAAATTTATTTAATTTTTTTGCTTTTCGCCATTGAATTCAAGGTGCCTGGCAGGACATTTTAAGGCATACTTCATTTTTGGGTAGTGGATCCCTTTAAAGTTAGAACAAATCGAATCCGATTTCTCGAAAACGATCAAGTTTGTCACCTCGGACTACTTTTATGTCCAAAACAAAAACATTTTCAAGCTGAACACATTGAAGATGCCACTTTAGACCGTACCCTTTGTTAGTTGAGTTGTTTATAAATATCGGAAATGTAAAGCGAATGAAAATAAATCGGTCGCTGTAGGTCAACAACTGAGCGAGTACGAAGTGGTAGGTCACAGATCGGTTCAATGTGCAAATTTGAACAAATGAAGTAAATTGGTCTTCTCCCCGTCATCACTTTAGTCGTGAGATCAGTTTCAGAGAAATCGGATCCACTTAATTTTTTCCTGCAGTAAAATACCTCGATTTTCTTACAAAATTAGAGAAAATACGTGTTACGGTTCTCAAAAAACTATGTATGCAATCAGTTACGCATTAGGAGAATACAGAGCGGGAGGAATGCGTTGCGCGATAAGAAATTTATCTACAACGCAACCGACCTCTTCTTCTCACTCTCAGAAACACGTCGAGCACAAAACATCCTTCATCTATACCCTTTTTCCAGCATGCCCCGCTCTCGGCAAGATCACAGAAGACGAGTTGGGCAATATTGACAGTGCCCCTTATCAAGGCGATGCTACCGTCGTTCTCACTGAAAGCGCCACCTGTCCAGCGAATGCAGGAGAGAACATAATCATCTTATGGGATGGAGTCAGTTGCTCTTTCCCATCCCTCTTTCTTCCCAGGGCACGCAAATAGCCACCACAGTTAATCCGGCGGCATTGATCGTCGTTCATCTACCATGAACTGTGTTTTCGACCCTCATCCTAGATTTTATTTTTTCCTCCAATCGATCTCAAATTGGAATTGATAGAATTTCGAGTTGAGCACTTATGACATTTCGATTTGGAAAAGAAAGTTAAAATTCTGAACAAACGGACAAGCCCAGTTGAACGATCGTTCCCACCTTCTCCATCACAGAAAATCATACATAGATCAAGTTCACCAACCTAGATCATATCATATGACACCGTTCGCCATATTTTCTAGCAAGGGTTGGCACAGCTCAAAAGGTAAGTTTTCTGAGACTGTTTGTTTTGAAGTTATCGAGGGTGGTGAAGACGATGGGTATATCCATTTTACTCTCAGACCTCTCGTTGGCTCCAGACCGCGTCACGTCGAAATCACATCTTCACGTGCTACTCGTCTGTCGAGAGTGCTAATTTTACGTAATGCTTCCTGGTGTAGAATTGCATGGCGAACACGCCTGTATAGATGATTTTCATGAATTTCAATAATAATTTTGAAAATATCAACATTTCGCGGAATCAGAATAGCTTTCCACTGCGTACCACGCGATCGGGCGTCACAAATAGGTCGCTAATCCGAAATATCAGAATATTTTGTCATTGGATGGCCGAGATAATCGACTTATAGTGTATTGAGATTGTCAGTAATCAGCCATCTTCCTTGATCTACCGGTGAGATAGTATGGGGAAATGAGAGAGTAGCGAGAGCGCAGAGAGTGTAGAGTTGCCGGGGGAAAGAGATAGAGTGGAGGTCAGAGACGCAGAGAGTGCGCTCTCTCTTGTCCCCACACTATCTCGCCGGAAATTTTGTAAAAATTTCGGATTTGCAACCTATTTGTGACGCCCGATCACGTGGTGCACAGTGGCAAGCTCTATTCTGATTTTGCGAAAAGTTTATATTTTAAAAATTATTATTAAAAATCATGAAAAAATAACAAGACATGCGTGTTCACCATGCAATTTTCATGCATTTCCACGTAAAATTAGCACTCTCGACAGACGATTTCGACGTGACGCCGTCTGGAGCCAACGGAGCTTCTGGAGGCAAAATGGATATGCCCATCGTCTTCAGCACCCTCGATAACCCCAAAACACTCAGTTTCAGGGTATCGAACCTTTTGAGCTGTGCCAGAATGATCCGAAATTGCTCGAAAATAAGGCAAACATCGTCATATGACGCTGTTTGCCTTATTTTCGAGCAAAGGCTGGCACGGCACAAAAAGGTCGAATTTCTGAAACTGTGTGTTCTGAGGTCATCGAGGGTGGCGAAGACGATGGGCGTATCCATTTTGCTCTGAGATCTCCCGTTGGCTCCAGATGGCGTCGCGTCGAAATCACGTTTTGACGTACTCGGCTCCCGAGAGAGCTAATTTTAGGCGAGAATTGTTTCCGGGGTAGAATTGCATGGCGAACACGCCTGTCTAGTTCATTTTTCATGATTATTGAAAATAATTTTTAAAATATCAACTTTTTACTATTTGCGATCTGGCCTGCGCCATGTAGATAGATCGATTCGGCGTGCCAAGAGGATTCTAAACCTATAATCTAATCCAAATCCGAGCAGAGCATTTCAAGATAATCGACTTATAGTGTTTGCAGAATGCAAGTAAAAGTCTCTTTCTCCCCTTCCTCTCCCTCTTCGGGCGTGCGCTCTCTCCGTTCCCCACGCTCTCTCGCCGGGCTGGGTCAGGGAAGCGACTGAGGAGGGAGAGGAAGGGGCAAGGGGGCACCTTTTACATGCATTCTGGAAACACTATAAATCGACTATCTGGAAATGCTCGGCTCGGATTTGGATTATATTATAGATTTATAATCCTCTCGGCACGCCGGACCGATCAATCTACATTGCGCAGGCCAGATCGCAAATAGTGAAAAGTTGATATTTTTAAAATTATTTTCAATAATCTTGTACCATGAACTAGACAGGCGTGTTCGCAATGCAATTCTACCCCGGAAACAATTTTCGCCTAAAATTTGCTCTCTCGGGAGCAGAGAAGAACGTCAAAACGTGATTTCAACGTGAAGCCATCTGAGGAGGGCGAGAGAGCGTGGGGAATTGAGAGAGCGCGCAGAGGAGGGAGGGGAGAGAAGGGGAGAGCGACTCGTTTTCTGAATGAATTCCTTCACTTTATGTTAGCGCACTTTCATATTTGAGGGACGATTTGGCTCATATTATATATTTAGAATCCTCTCGTCACGCCCGTTCGATACCACTTGGTTGCTAAGCCCGCAAATGAACCAGTAAAAATTTCACTTTTTAAAAATTATTTTTGAAAATCATGAAAAATGAACTAAACAGGCGTGTTCGCCATGCAATTCTACCACGGAAACAATTTTCGCCTAAAATTAGCTCTCTCGGGAGCCGAGAAGAACGTCAAAACGTGATTTCGACGTGAAGCCATCTGGAGCCAACGGGAGGTCTCAGAGCAAAATGGATATGCCCATCGTCTTCACCACCCTCGATAGCCTCAAAACACATAGTTTCAGAAATTCGACCTTTTTGAGCTGTGCCAGACCTGACCAATTTTGCTCGAAAATAAGGCGAACAGCGTCATATATTGAGAGAAATTTCACGAGATTTTACACCTACCTCATGGATGACTTTTTCGCAGCCCCACCGATAGATTGCGGGTGAAGTCAACATTTAGCAATTCCGAAAACAGATTCGATTTCTTCCGGTCGATATCAAATCTAAATTGATAGAATATGAGGCCGTTTGCCTTATTTTCAAGCAAATCAGAGAAGGTTTGGCACAGCTCAAAAGGTAATTTTTCTGAAACTGGGTCTTTTTGTGTTGTCGATGGTGCTGAAGACGATGGGCATATTCATTTTGCCTTCAGACTTCCCGTTGACGGCGTCACGACGAAATCACATTTTAACGTGTTTCTCGAATCTCGGGAGAGCTAATTTTAGGTCAAAATTGTTCCTGGGGCAGAATTAGATGGAGAACACGCCTGTCTAGTAAAATTATGAAAAAAAAACACCAACCTAGATCATAGCATATATTTAGAGAAGTTTCACGAGATTTTACACCAACCTCATTGATGACTTTTTCGCAGCCCCTACCGATAGATTGCGGATGAAGTCAACATTTAGCAATTCCGAAAACAGATTCGATTTCTTCCGGTCGATCTCAAATCTAAATCGATAGAACAACGAGTTGAATACTTATGAAATCTCAATTGGGAATTACAAAAGTTAAAATTCTGATCAAACAGATAGCTGAAAGTCTTCCGAAAATGAGAGATGGGAGAACCCTCCGGGAAATTCCAATTCCAGCCTAAAGAAAAAACTTTTATCTCTAAAAGTATGTGTTATATGCGTTTCAGGGGTATTTTGTTATCAAAAGAACGAAAAACATACTATGTAAGCGAACGGGCATCGATAAAATGTCTACCTCATGTGTTAAATTTTCACAAAGTGTTTTCCGTTTTGCGCAAGATAGATCCGCAAAACGGCGGACTGCGGTGTCCGCAAAATGCCAATGCGAGAAGTCGGTACTGCTTGGGAGACTAGTGCAGAATCGAGTGATCCAAGCAAATAAAATCAGTGATTTCATGCCCATTTGTAGATATTCAGGGATGTTATGGTGTTTACCTTCTCCTTCACCATTATTTACCAACTCTTCTAAGGTCTCGGGAGCCAGCCGCGTTAAGGGGAAGAAACTCGAGTGCTCCAATGGAGAATGGATCATCGTCGGAGAGGATGGCGTGACAAAGACCCCGCTCAAAGTAGGTTACAAGTGTGCTTGCGAATCAATAAAAACTCATAAATTTACGTGCTCTCACGTTTCGCTTACCGGGGAGAGAGCGCTCGAATTGAGGAGTGACGGTTCAGATGGTAGTGCAGCATGGACAGATTGAAGCCTATAATTTATTGCCTGTCATAGAGGAAATGCTAGGGGGAAACAAGGATAACCGCTCGACAATTTCAGATGGCCTTCCCCGCCGGCACCGCCAACGTCTGCTGTCTTTAACACGATCGCGCCTTAATTCACGCCGGTCCACATATAATCAAGGATAAACAAGCGCTAATATTTTCCCAGTCTCTCAAATAATTTAAAACGGTCAACCAATAATCAACAATAAATTGTGAAGGAGCGATTGTTGCTCGGAATTGTAATTCTGTCTTTCATCTTCATATTTACCTTTTTTTATCGAAATATATTTAAAACCCCCCCCCCTCCATTATTTTCTCTGAGAATGCGCCAAATGGTTAGAGTACTATTCGACAATAGATAGGGCCGAATTTTATTACCGACACTTCAGGGATTTCACCATTGTTATGGAGTCTGCAATTCATTATTAGTTATCTTTTAATGAAATCGAAGAGAATCAGGATTATTCGTGAATTATTCTTAGCTTTTATAGACTACAGTAATAAGAGAGGAATCGCCATAGTTTAGAGAGCCCTATAAACTCAGGAAATAGTTTCACTGATTCCGCTGCAAAAAAAGAAAAAAAGAAAAGTACTTTGAATGATGCTTGAATGAAGTACTTTGAACTGCATTTGCGGAATTTTGATATCAGTTCTCATCTCCGAGTAGTGGTAGGTCAAATAAGGTACCCTATGAAATTTAAGGCAAAAAACACGAAAACACTCTATTACGAAAAGAAACCTCTCTCACTAAAAGGACCATATATCGCTTAGAGACATTTCCGAGAAAGCGTTCGAATGAGGAGCCCCAAAATAAATAATTTTCAGGAACGTCATCATATGTAACTTTTTTATTTAAAAGTTTCATGAGCTATAATATGCATTTTTGATTTTTTACGCTCAAAAGTAAGCCATAAATTTCTATTGGAAGCCTTTTGCGTAATAGTCGAACAAAGTTCGGCACAGTAAAAAACGAATATTCTCAAAATCGACTGGTGTGCAAGACATAAATTTCTATAGGTTTCTATAGGTTTCATAAATTTCCGTTTGCGTAATCGTCGAACTAAGTTTTTACAAGCAAACAACGAATGTGCTCAAAATTTACTGTTGTTTTCCGTTTTTCAATCAGAAGGTTCTGAATCTCAGTATGACGTGACATCGACTTGGTAAAATTCTTGTTCTATGGTTAAAACTGCACCGAGAAGGTCAAAATGGCTACAAATTTTGCGATCCCATCCAGAATTTAATTCTCAACAAAATGCAAAAAATCGATGTTTTTTGTTTTTGAGAAAAAGCGGTTTAAAAAAAATGGCCTTATGCGACAAAAACCCTTGGTATATTTGTAGAGCAGACTCTCCTGATCATTTTAGTGCTATGGGTAATGGTTTTGACCTTCCTGTGTAAAAACGTTGGGGTGGGTGTAATATTGTGTCCTCATGCTCCCGATGTCTTCACATTGCAGTATGTGCCAAAAGCGTCGGAGAATCCAGGTCGAACCGAAAGCTGCTCCTCCGACCGAGAATACCCTCTGACATCTTGCGGGTGGGGTATCAATTTCGGGATTGAGTGGTCATACTAATTTGTGACATTAAAGTTAACTGAGAATCTTAAAGTTGTGCTAGTGCGAGAGATATAAGAAAGGGCAGAATGAGAGCGTACTGAGCATGAAACATAAATTCAAACGTACGGGGCTGGATTCTCAGCAGGAGCCTCTGACGTTTTCTCTCTCTTTACGGACAAGAATGGCTTTTGCCGTTTCCTGAGTAAGACATGCGAATGATCAATTTCCTTGGAAATCAGGGACGTTTGAGGTTTTTTTTTTTTTTAGAGGTGATTCTTCAGGAAGAAATCGTTCTTCATTAATAGCAGAATGAGAGCGCCGCGAAATATGAGATAGTGAGATGAAAGAACTTTCACTCGTTGACTGTCCAACGCGAAGTGAGATAAGTGAAAGGATGAGAGACGAATCGCGAGATATTCGACTACCCCGCGGCGGCATGAAAAGAATTCCTCGATTCCCGATGAAAAGTGAAAATTAAGTACTTCGAATCATGCTCTTTCAAACTGCGTTTGCGGAATTTCGATATCAAGTCTCACCTTCGAGTATAGGTCAATGTAGAGACACTATAAAATTTACGACCAAAATTCACTCAGGAAAACCGCCATAACTCGCTTTAAGATTGTGCTAGACACAATTCCAAAAAATAATTCAAATGAGGAGGCAGAGGGCAATATTTTTTATGTTGATGATATCATTCCTTGTCCATGCGCCGGAGCGGTGCAGTCGGTTTTCTGACAAAGTACTCTAACTTTCCAAATCGGGAATTCGCCAACAAGTGCTCACATACGTTTTAACGTGTCTACACGTACCTCAAACATATCCAAAAATTAACGGAATCGGAGGGGGTAAAATAATAGCGATGATTTTAGTCAGAAAAACTTGCGATTTTTGCAGTTTTTTGTGGTTTTTCAAGCATAGCTTTTTTCTTTCATATTTTCATGAGCTCTCACATAGAAATTCAGATTCAGCACGCAAAAATGCACCAGAAACTCCTATAGATATATTTTTTCGAGAAAAAAATTTTGCGACTTCGGCCACTTTTTTTTTACCATGTGGTCCCCCCTTTGGTCCGATTTTAGTCGACATTTTTTTGTCTCAGAATCATGTCACTATAAGATTTTCTAGCTTATTTCTGAGCGTAGAAAACGGATTTGCTAACTAGAGCTCACCAAACATCGAAAGAAAAAAAGTTATGCGTTACAGAATATTTCAAAAAAAATTTGCTCTGGATTTTGGTCATAACTTTTTTCTTTCGATATTTGGTGAGCTCTAGTTAGCAAATCCGTTTTCTACGCTCAAAAATAAGCTAGAAAATCTTATAGTGACATGATTCTGAGACAAAAAATTTTCCACTAAAATCGGACCAAAGAGGGGTCCACATGGTGAAAAAGTGGACGAAATCGCAAAATTATTTTTCTCGAAAAAATATATCTATAGGAGTTTCTGGTGCAGGGTTTTCTGACAAAAATCAACGCTTTTTTTTACCCCCTCCGATTCCTTTAATTTTTGGATATGTTTGAGGTACATGTAGACATGTTAAAACGTATATGAGCGCTTGTGGGCGAATTCCCGATTTGGAAAGTTAAAGTACTTGTCAGAAAAACTGCACCGGTCCGGCGCATGGATAAGGAATGACATCATCAACATAAAAAAATATTGCCCTCTCCCTCTTCATTCGAATTATTTTTTGGAATTGTGTCTAGCACAATTTTAAAGCGAGTTATGGCGGTTTTCCTGAGTCAATTTTGGTCATAAATTGCGTAGTGTCTCTACTTTGACCTAAGAATACTCGAAGATGAGACTTGATATCGAAATTTCGCAAACGCAGTTTGAATGAGCATGATTCGAAGTACTTAAGTTTCACTTTTCATCGGGAATCGAGGATCTTTTCTCCTACCGCCGTTATCTGGCTGAAGTAGTCGATTCTATCGCGATTCGTCTCATGAGGTATTGGGATGGATGGAGGTAGGGTATGGTGCTGTGCAAAATTTCCACTAATTTTCTCCTGCGATATCGCAGAAGAAAATTAGTGGAAATTTTATAGCACCCCTCAAATTCAACCCATCGAGTTCTAATTTAAAGCACTTTGTTACTGAATGATTTATACACTATATGCCAAAATTTCAAGACTCTAGCTTCACTAGAACGAAAATGGCAGCAAGGAAAAAAAATTTTCAAAAATTTTCTCCTTTGACTTTTTCCACGCCATCAGAGAGATCAGTCGTCTGGAAGACACGAGCTCGAGAAAGAAACTAGAACACGAATGGGGTCACGTCTGATCTACCAATGAGAACCTTCTACGAGCAATGTATTCAGACGTCCTATAGCTTCTCGGAGGATCGGAACACTTTCTAAACCGAATTATTTGGTCTGTGATAAGGGAAGAAGACCGATCCTTTGATTTCTAAGACAAAATAAAAGCAAACGGTACATCCTGACTTCAAGACTGTGCTCGCGGGTGTTCATTGCATGGTCAGTGATACAAAGAAAACAAAATACATAGAGGGGAACAAAGAAAAGTACAAAAATCTTTTAGCAGCGGGGATGAATTGGAGAAGAAAAGAAAGGATAATTGTGCCATTTTTTCTATCCTTTCCATTAGCAGCGCATTATCTCCCACACTTTTCCTCAATGGCGAGAACTCGGAAAACCGGACACAAGGCAGGGCGCAGCTTATAAGGGCGCTGCTACTTCCTCTCAGAACTATTTCTTTCTTTCGAGCTGCATCATCATCATCATCGCTTGCGAAATTCGCGCTTGGTGTATGCTAGAGAGGACAAATCAACGCCGAATCTCCTCATTTTGCATGATCTCTCGCCTGTTAAAAATGCGAGAGAGCGCTGGAGTTCTGGAGAGTCGGATGCTGCTTTTCCATCACTAGTATGTGCCATTAGGTGCGCATTTTCGAGCGCATAGCACACTGCTGCCCATGCTCATCTTCCCCTCCGCCAGAACGATTCGGCTCACTGATCGAGACCCCATGACCAGCTGAATGCGGCTCTTTTCAGCGTTCCTACAGCATAATGCGTCTCTTGCTGGTGGTAATGATGGTCGGCGCAGCGTCTGCCTGCGCGCCACACACGCCAAAACCACCACCACCAAAGCGTGAGTCCTTCTCGGTTCTCAATAAACTATGCGCGCAATCAAGTACACATAAGTTGATTAAATAGAGGGAGGAATGCGTTGCGCGATAAGAAATTTATCTACAACGCAACCGACCTCTTCTTCTCACTCTCAGAAACACGTCGAGCACAAAACATCCTTCATCTATACCCTTTTTCCAGCATGCCCCGCTCTCGGCAAGATCACAGAAGACGAGTTGGGCAATATTGACAGTGCCCCTTATCAAGGCGATGCTACCGTCGTTCTCACTGAAAGCGCCACCTGTCCAGCGAATGCAGGAGAGAACATAATCATCTTATGGGATGGAGTCAGTTGCTCTTTCCCATCCCTCTTTCTTCCCAGGGCACGCAAATAGCCACCACAGTTAATCCGGCGGCATTGATCGTCGTTCATCTACCATGAACTGTGTTTTCGACCCTCATCCTAGATTTTCTATTTTCCTCCAATCGATCTCAAATTGGAATTGATAGAATTTCGAGTTGAGTACTTTTAAGTCCCCAGGGTATTCACCCATCATTGCATGGGAGGATTTGAAACGGTTTGAAAAAAAAATTTCCGTGAAGTGCAATTTTTGCTCTTCCGGGTCGTGATGCGTGATAGTGATATGATATCGCGATTTAGAAAATAAAGAAAAAAAAAATTCTGAACAAACGGACAAGCCCAGTTGAACGAGTCATCACAGAAAATCATACATAGATTAAGTTCACCAACCTAGATCATAGCATATATTTAGAGAAGTTTCACGAGATTTTACACCAACCTCATTGATGACTTTTTCGCAGCCCCTACCGATAGATTGCGGATGAAGTCAACATTTAGCAATTCCGAAAACAGATTCGATTTCTTCCGGTCGATCTCAAATCTAAATCGATAGAACAACGAGTTGAATACTTATGAAATCTCAATTGGGAATTACAAAAGTTAAAATTCTGATCAAACAGACAGCTGAAAGTCTTCCGAAAATGAGAGATGGGAGAACCCTCCGGGAAATTCCAATTCCAGCCTAAAAAAAAAACTTTTATCTCTAAAAGTATGTGTTATATGCGTTTCAGGGGTATTTTGTTATCAAAAGAACGAAAAACATACTATGTAAGCGAACGGGCATCGATAAAATGTCTACCACATGTGTTAAATTTTCACAAAGTGTTTTCCGTTTTGCGCAAGATAGATCCGCAAAACGGCGGACTGCGGTGTCCGCAAAATGCCAATGCGAGAAGTCGGTACTGCTTGGGAGACTAGTGCAGAATCGAGTGATCCAAGCAAATAAAATCAGTGATTTCATGCCCATTTGTAGATATTCAGGGATGTTATGGTGTTTACCTTCTCCTTCACCATTATTTACCAACTCTTCTAAGGTCTCGGGAGCCAGCCGCGTTAAGGGGAAGAAACTCGAGTGCTCCAATGGAGAATGGATCATCGTCGGAGAGGATGGCGTGACAAAGACCCCGCTCAAAGTAGGTTACAAGTGTGCTTGCGAATCAATAAAAACTCATAAATTTACGTGCTCTCACGTTTCGCTTACCGGGGAGAGAGCGCTCGAATTGAGGAGTGACGGTTCAGATGGTAGTGCAGCATGGACAGATTGAAGCCTATAATTTATTGCCTGTCATAGAGGAAATGCTAGGGGGAAACAAGGATAACCGCTCGACAATTTCAGATGGCCTTCCCCGCCGGCACCGCCAACGTCTGCTGTCTTTAACACGATCGCGCCTTAATTCACGCCGGTCCACATATAATCAAGGATAAACAAGCGCTAATATTTTCCCAGTCTCTCAAATAATTTAAAACGGTCAACCAATAATCAACAATAAATTGTGAAGGAGCGATTGTTGCTCGGAATTGTAATTCTGTCTTTCATCTTCATATTTACCTTTTTTTATCGAAATATATTTAAAACCCCCCCCCCTCCATTATTTTCTCTGAGAATGCGCCAAATGGTTAGAGTACTATTCGACAATAGATAGGGCCGAATTTTATTACCGACACTTCAGGGATTTCACCATTGTTATGGAGTCTGCAATTCATTATTAGTTATCTTTTAATGAAATCGAAGAGAATCAGGATTATTCGTGAATTATTCTTAGCTTTTATAGACTACAGTAATAAGAGAGGAATCGCCATAGTTTAGAGAGCCCTATAAACTCAGGAAATAGTTTCACTGATTCCGCTGCAAAAAAAGAAAAAAAGAAAAGTACTTTGAATGATGCTTGAATGAAGTACTTTGAACTGCATTTGCGGAATTTTGATATCAGTTCTCATCTCCGAGTAGTGGTAGGTCAAATAAGGTACCCTATGAAATTTAAGGCAAAAAACACGAAAACACTCTATTACGAAAAGAAACCTCTCTCACTAAAAGGACCATATATCGCTTAGAGACATTTCCGAGAAAGCGTTCGAATGAGGAGCCCCAAAATAAATAATTTTCAGGAACGTCATCATATGTAACTTTTTTATTTAAAAGTTTCATGAGCTATAATATGCATTTTTGATTTTTTACGCTCAAAAGTAAGCCATAAATTTCTATTGGAAGCCTTTTGCGTAATAGTCGAACAAAGTTCGGCACAGTAAAAAACGAATATTCTCAAAATCGACTGGTGTGCAAGACATAAATTTCTATAGGTTTCTATAGGTTTCATAAATTTCCGTTTGCGTAATCGTCGAACTAAGTTTTTACAAGCAAACAACGAATGTGCTCAAAATTTACTGTTGTTTTCCGTTTTTCAATCAGAAGGTTCTGAATCTCAGTATGACGTGACATCGACTTGGTAAAATTCTTGTTCTATGGTTAAAACTGCACCGAGAAGGTCAAAATGGCTACAAATTTTGCGATCCCATCCAGAATTTAATTCTCAACAAAATGCAAAAAATCGATGTTTTTTGTTTTTGAGAAAAAGCGGTTTAAAAAAAATGGCCTTATGCGACAAAAACCCTTGGTATATTTGTAGAGCAGACTCTCCTGATCATTTTAGTGCTATGGGTAATGGTTTTGACCTTCCTGTGTAAAAACGTTGGGGTGGGTGTAATATTGTGTCCTCATGCTCCCGATGTCTTCACATTGCAGTATGTGCCAAAAGCGTCGGAGAATCCAGGTCGAACCGAAAGCTGCTCCTCCGACCGAGAATACCCTCTGACATCTTGCGGGTGGGGTATCAATTTCGGGATTGAGTGGTCATACTAATTTGTGACATTAAAGTTAACTGAGAATCTTAAAGTTGTGCTAGTGCGAGAGATATAAGAAAGGGCAGAATGAGAGCGTACTGAGCATGAAACATAAATTCAAACGTACGGGGCTGGATTCTCAGCAGGAGCCTCTGACGTTTTCTCTCTCTTTACGGACAAGAATGGCTTTTGCCGTTTCCTGAGTAAGACATGCGAATGATCAATTTCCTTGGAAATCAGGGACGTTTGAGGTTTTTTTTTTTTTTAGAGGTGATTCTTCAGGAAGAAATCGTTCTTCATTAATAGCAGAATGAGAGCGCCGCGAAATATGAGATAGTGAGATGAAAGAACTTTCACTCGTTGACTGTCCAACGCGAAGTGAGATAAGTGAAAGGATGAGAGACGAATCGCGAGATATTCGACTACCCCGCGGCGGCATGAAAAGAATTCCTCGATTCCCGATGAAAAGTGAAAATTAAGTACTTCGAATCATGCTCTTTCAAACTGCGTTTGCGGAATTTCGATATCAAGTCTCACCTTCGAGTATAGGTCAATGTAGAGACACTATAAAATTTACGACCAAAATTCACTCAGGAAAACCGCCATAACTCGCTTTAAGATTGTGCTAGACACAATTCCAAAAAATAATTCAAATGAGGAGGCAGAGGGCAATATTTTTTATGTTGATGATATCATTCCTTGTCCATGCGCCGGAGCGGTGCAGTCGGTTTTCTGACAAAGTACTCTAACTTTCCAAATCGGGAATTCGCCAACAAGTGCTCACATACGTTTTAACGTGTCTACACGTACCTCAAACATATCCAAAAATTAACGGAATCGGAGGGGGTAAAATAATAGCGATGATTTTAGTCAGAAAAACTTGCGATTTTTGCAGTTTTTTGTGGTTTTTCAAGCATAGCTTTTTTCTTTCATATTTTCATGAGCTCTCACATAGAAATTCAGATTCAGCACGCAAAAATGCACCAGAAACTCCTATAGATATATTTTTTCGAGAAAAAAATTTTGCGACTTCGGCCACTTTTTTTTTACCATGTGGTCCCCCCTTTGGTCCGATTTTAGTCGACATTTTTTTGTCTCAGAATCATGTCACTATAAGATTTTCTAGCTTATTTCTGAGCGTAGAAAACGGATTTGCTAACTAGAGCTCACCAAACATCGAAAGAAAAAAAGTTATGCGTTACAGAATATTTCAAAAAAAATTTGCTCTGGATTTTGGTCATAACTTTTTTCTTTCGATATTTGGTGAGCTCTAGTTAGCAAATCCGTTTTCTACGCTCAAAAATAAGCTAGAAAATCTTATAGTGACATGATTCTGAGACAAAAAATTTTCCACTAAAATCGGACCAAAGAGGGGTCCACATGGTGAAAAAGTGGACGAAATCGCAAAATTATTTTTCTCGAAAAAATATATCTATAGGAGTTTCTGGTGCAGGGTTTTCTGACAAAAATCAACGCTTTTTTTTACCCCCTCCGATTCCTTTAATTTTTGGATATGTTTGAGGTACATGTAGACATGTTAAAACGTATATGAGCGCTTGTGGGCGAATTCCCGATTTGGAAAGTTAAAGTACTTGTCAGAAAAACTGCACCGGTCCGGCGCATGGATAAGGAATGACATCATCAACATAAAAAAATATTGCCCTCTCCCTCTTCATTCGAATTATTTTTTGGAATTGTGTCTAGCACAATTTTAAAGCGAGTTATGGCGGTTTTCCTGAGTCAATTTTGGTCATAAATTGCGTAGTGTCTCTACTTTGACCTAAGAATACTCGAAGATGAGACTTGATATCGAAATTTCGCAAACGCAGTTTGAATGAGCATGATTCGAAGTACTTAAGTTTCACTTTTCATCGGGAATCGAGGATCTTTTCTCCTACCGCCGTTATCTGGCTGAAGTAGTCGATTCTATCGCGATTCGTCTCATGAGGTATTGGGATGGATGGAGGTAGGGTATGGTGCTGTGCAAAATTTCCACTAATTTTCTCCTGCGATATCGCAGAAGAAAATTAGTGGAAATTTTATAGCACCCCTCAAATTCAACCCATCGAGTTCTAATTTAAAGCACTTTGTTACTGAATGATTTATACACTATATGCCAAAATTTCAAGACTCTAGCTTCACTAGAACGAAAATGGCAGCAAGGAAAAAAAATTTTCAAAAATTTTCTCCTTTGACTTTTTCCACGCCATCAGAGAGATCAGTCGTCTGGAAGACACGAGCTCGAGAAAGAAACTAGAACACGAATGGGGTCACGTCTGATCTACCAATGAGAACCTTCTACGAGCAATGTATTCAGACGTCCTATAGCTTCTCGGAGGATCGGAACACTTTCTAAACCGAATTATTTGGTCTGTGATAAGGGAAGAAGACCGATCCTTTGATTTCTAAGACAAAATAAAAGCAAACGGTACATCCTGACTTCAAGACTGTGCTCGCGGGTGTTCATTGCATGGTCAGTGATACAAAGAAAACAAAATACATAGAGGGGAACAAAGAAAAGTACAAAAATCTTTTAGCAGCGGGGATGAATTGGAGAAGAAAAGAAAGGATAATTGTGCCATTTTTTCTATCCTTTCCATTAGCAGCGCATTATCTCCCACACTTTTCCTCAATGGCGAGAACTCGGAAAACCGGACACAAGGCAGGGCGCAGCTTATAAGGGCGCTGCTACTTCCTCTCAGAACTATTTCTTTCTTTCGAGCTGCATCATCATCATCATCGCTTGCGAAATTCGCGCTTGGTGTATGCTAGAGAGGACAAATCAACGCCGAATCTCCTCATTTTGCATGATCTCTCGCCTGTTAAAAATGCGAGAGAGCGCTGGAGTTCTGGAGAGTCGGATGCTGCTTTTCCATCACTAGTATGTGCCATTAGGTGCGCATTTTCGAGCGCATAGCACACTGCTGCCCATGCTCATCTTCCCCTCCGCCAGAACGATTCGGCTCACTGATCGAGACCCCATGACCAGCTGAATGCGGCTCTTTTCAGCGTTCCTACAGCATAATGCGTCTCTTGCTGGTGGTAATGATGGTCGGCGCAGCGTCTGCCTGCGCGCCACACACGCCAAAACCACCACCACCAAAGCGTGAGTCCTTCTCGGTTCTCAATAAACTATGCGCGCAATCAAGTACACATAAGTTGATTAAATAGAGGGAGGAATGCGTTGCGCGATAAGAAATTTATCTACAACGCAACCGACCTCTTCTTCTCACTCTCAGAAACACGTCGAGCACAAAACATCCTTCATCTATACCCTTTTTCCAGCATGCCCCGCTCTCGGCAAGATCACAGAAGACGAGTTGGGCAATATTGACAGTGCCCCTTATCAAGGCGATGCTACCGTCGTTCTCACTGAAAGCGCCACCTGTCCAGCGAATGCAGGAGAGAACATAATCATCTTATGGGATGGAGTCAGTTGCTCTTTCCCATCCCTCTTTCTTCCCAGGGCACGCAAATAGCCACCACAGTTAATCCGGCGGCATTGATCGTCGTTCATCTACCATGAACTGTGTTTTCGACCCTCATCCTAGATTTTCTATTTTCCTCCAATCGATCTCAAATTGGAATTGATAGAATTTCGAGTTGAGTACTTTTAAGTCCCCAGGGTATTCACCCATCATTGCATGGGAGGATTTGAAACGGTTTGAAAAAAAAATTTCCGTGAAGTGCAATTTTTGCTCTTCCGGGTCGTGATGCGTGATAGTGATATGATATCGCGATTTAGAAAATAAAGAAAAAAAAAATTCTGAACAAACGGACAAGCCCAGTTGAACGAGTCATCACAGAAAATCATACATAGATTAAGTTCACCAACCTAGATCATAGCATATATTTAGAGAAGTTTCACGAGATTTTACACCAACCTCATTGATGACTTTTTCGCAGCCCCTACCGATAGATTGCGGATGAAGTCAACATTTAGCAATTCCGAAAACAGATTCGATTTCTTCCGGTCGATCTCAAATCTAAATCGATAGAACAACGAGTTGAATACTTATGAAATCTCAATTGGGAATTACAAAAGTTAAAATTCTGATCAAACAGACAGCTGAAAGTCTTCCGAAAATGAGAGATGGGAGAACCCTCCGGGAAATTCCAATTCCAGCCTAAAAAAAAAACTTTTATCTCTAAAAGTATGTGTTATATGCGTTTCAGGGGTATTTTGTTATCAAAAGAACGAAAAACATACTATGTAAGCGAACGGGCATCGATAAAATGTCTACCACATGTGTTAAATTTTCACAAAGTGTTTTCCGTTTTGCGCAAGATAGATCCGCAAAACGGCGGACTGCGGTGTCCGCAAAATGCCAATGCGAGAAGTCGGTACTGCTTGGGAGACTAGTGCAGAATCGAGTGATCCAAGCAAATAAAATCAGTGATTTCATGCCCATTTGTAGATATTCAGGGATGTTATGGTGTTTACCTTCTCCTTCACCATTATTTACCAACTCTTCTAAGGTCTCGGGAGCCAGCCGCGTTAAGGGGAAGAAACTCGAGTGCTCCAATGGAGAATGGATCATCGTCGGAGAGGATGGCGTGACAAAGACCTCGCTCAAAGTAGGTTACAAGTGTGCTTGCGAATCAATAAAAACTCATAAATTTACGTGCTCTCACGTTTCGCTTACCGGGGAGAGAGCGCTCGAATTGAGGAGTGACGGTTCAGATGGTAGTGCAGCATGGACAGATTGAAGCCTATAATTTATTGCCTGTCATAGAGGAAATGCTAGGGGGAAACAAGGATAACCGCTCGATAATTTCAGATGGCCTTCCCCGCCGGCACCGCCAACGTCTGCTGTCTTTAACACGATCGCGCCCTCCATCACGACGGTCCAAATCTAATCACGGATAAAATATTGCTAATATTTTCTGGTCTCTCAAATCATTTAAAACGCTCAAAGATAATCAACAATAAATTGTGAAGGAGCGATTGTCGCTCGGAATTGTAATTCTCTCTTTCATGTCAACGCTAAATCAATCCGCTGCAGGTCGCCGCGGCTGCCGATACCCAATGCGATTAGCCAGTACTGTAGTTTTCGAATAGTTTTTGAATATTCTAATGTTTGGCTCATATCTCGCTTCAAACTCAACGGGGACCTTGGGAGAAGTGTCAGCCCGTATCCCATGAAAAGATTTACATAATTAGAGACTTAGTCATCACTATGAAATTTTCATGTTTTCGATCATAACTCGCTTCAAAATCATCGGAGAGCCATGGGCGAAGTACAAATCGACTTCCCATGCTCGGATGGGAAAATTTGAGATTTCATCGACACTTTGTAATTTTCACATTTTCGCTCATATTACGTAGTGATGACGAAATTAGTATTTCATTTTTAAAATCTCGTCGATGGGGTACGAATGGTACGAATGGTAGGAAGGGTACGAATCGAGTTGGCCTCAGGCGATGAGTTTGAAACGAGATATGAGCAAAAATGTGAAAATTACAGAGTGATGATGAAATCTCAAATTTGTAAATACCAGCATGGGAAGTCGATTGGTACTTCTCTCAATGCTCTCCAATGATTTTGAAGTGAGTTATGAGCGAACACGTGGCAAGTATTCGAAAACTATTCGAAATTCTACAACTATTCGAAAATTATTCGAAATTCGTCCTGTAGAAAGGCGCGAATTTTCGAATATTCGAAAACTCAGAAAAATCTGAAAGAAAATTTTCGAATATTCGATATTCGATCCGGCATCCCTACTGGCAACCCACAAGGACGTGTGGAGCAAGCGTGAGAACTACAACATTCGCATGCCGATTTCGATAACGACATGGACCCCGAACCGTACAAGTACGGATGCGCTAAGCAAGTCTGAGAAAGACTACATTCCGATGGCATTGAATTCGTCACCTCACTTTTTATACTTGTCATTCTTGGAAAACTATGATACAATTAGATAAAGTATCATTACGAACGAGTTGTGCAATACTGAAGAGGAATGGATAGAAGCCTTTACGAAATATTTTACCCGCTCTTTGATCACAGAAACTCTGAGAATTGTTTTGGAAATTGCTGGAGTAGGCCTGCAAAATGTTAAGCTGCCTTAATCAGCCCCGTTGAATCTGAAATACATGACACTCGTAGTATTTGTTCCATACGTCAAATGGGTCTCGAAAAACTCGAGAGTGCACGTCGGCACTCCGGCAAGACCCATATCGGCTAAGCGAGAAATACGGCGTAATGTATGGTAAAAATCGATTATATCGAGTAGACTACGTCGGCAAATTTGTTTGGGCATTTCGGCAGAAAACTCTAGGCGAGACCTCATTTGACGTATGATTTGTTCCGCACAAACATTTAAAAAATACACGAAACAATTTTCTGTTGTAGAACCGCTGCTAAATTATGCGTGTCGTACAATCTCTCGATGAATATGTTCAAAAGAAAGCTCTCACGGAAGCTGAGAAGCATTATGGGCCCTCGGGATCGAGTTCGGGATCGAACCCTGGGTTGAATATTGACATCAAGATTGGCCGAAAGAAGATAGACTTTGACTTCGAACTCTACTGTCGACATTCCCGGGGTCAGAATCTCAATGTTGAAATTGAATGACGTACTATGTACTGCACCCATCTCACCACCTAGACCACACATTTTTTTGCATTGACTAGTCTGCGAATTGTCCATTTTTAGTATGGTAGTTGCGAGTACGCAAACAAGAATTTCATCGGAGCTCAAGCGTGCACTGACTGGTACCTCCTTTTTAGGAAGAAGGGAAGGAGAGTCTCGTTTAGGTACAAGAGGAACGGACTCATGATTCATGTCTACTTCGAGACTCTCGAGGTGCAGAGCTACGCCCAGAGATCCACGTATCCGGTGGGTCGAAGAAGATAGCACTATGTCGGATGAGAGCTTTCGGATAACATCCCTGATGTGCACCATTTGCATACGATTTGACAATTATTATGTGACAGAAAGCTCACACAATGTATCCTCATCAGTTGGTGGCCCTGATCTCTGACATCTCTGGATACGCTGGAGCGTGGTCTCCGTGGTTGAACTCATTGCCCTCTTCTTCATGTGCATCAACACCCTGCTGCGTGGAAGGAACATCAGATTGGCGGACCAGGACGAGATCAACGTGGGATTTGTTTGATGGAACTGAAGATGACAATTCGGAATCCGGCTCTCCTTAATTGGATTGTTCTCTCGTTTCTCTGACCGGCGAATGTGCAATTGAGGAGAGTCCGCTCGAATTGAGGAGAGTCGGCTCCGATTTGGCATCACTAATGTAGATGATTGAGTCAAGGCAAAATGAAAAGCCGAACTGCGCAGAAACGATCCTGTTTCAGAGAATTGGACAACCGCGAGAGGGCCAGGGCCAGACAATAAATTCTTCAAGTGCAGATATCTTGCAGATATGTGTGATTCGTGTGCGATAGAATGGAGTGTGATTATCACAGGGCGTAGATAAAATGCAATCTTTCAAACTTGTTGAAGTCGAAATACACACAACAAAGATGAACTGTTAGTATGGAGGGATGCGAGGAGAAGAGAATCGACCAGGAATGTCATGGTATGTCGTCCAGTCATACAACCCCCTCATTCGAAGCCACTAGGATGCCGTTCGTGCCCGGTTATCTCTATATCGGACGAAGAAAATTGTCCTGAGAAGGGATTCGAATGCGACGAGAGCTGGAAGCTTAACACTAATGGTGAGGAAAAGTGCACACTTTATATTTTATATTTTAAAAAACTCACTTTTCAGTGCTTTATCCAGGTGAATGCACTTCTAGTGAGATAAGATGCGTAGATCGACAGGCTAACCTAGCCGTCCAGGGAACAATCGTGAAGAAAGTAACAAAATCGCTTCAAGATACTAATTATCCATTGATATATTCAGGTCCGCTGCAAGGACCATCAATGGACCCTCAAATCCAATTCGAGTGTTCTAGCCGATAGTGCTGTTTGTGCGAAAGGTTGATCACGTATTCCCCCTATGATTCCATAACATTTTTGGTATTTTTCTCTTTTTTGACACACCCAGAAATACCCCCGCTACTGATTTCAACCCCTTCTTCTACTAGAGAGTTGTTGTAATCATTCTAGGGGGTGTTTCATGAAACAAATTTTGATTTGGTATTGAACGAGACTAGAAAGATTGCAGGTTGTGATGTCGGCGTGTGCAAACCGTCGAATTCGCATGCGAAACCTTAGGAATACACTCAACTCGAAGTGATCCATGCAACCGCGGAGACAAAGTGCGCCACCGCGAAGTGTGCCAGTGGGGGAATTGCTATCATTTAACAAGTAGATATGATTGTGTTCAGATGACTTCGTCATTTTGAGCAAGGATGGCTCGCTTGATACCAACTTTGCTTCCCCCTACATCTCATGCGGCAGTGATGGAAAATGGAGAGGAGACGACGGAACGCCGCACGAGTTCGTAATGTGCGACAAAGGACCAGGTAAGGGGAATAATGTCCAGTCGATAGTGTTGTTCGCTCTGCGACCAGGTTTTTCAACGCAAGCATAACAATCAATATAACTCTCCCGTCACTTATCTTGATTCAAGAATTCTCGAGCGAGAAACATTGCCCGACGGTCAAACTCGACAATTGCAGGTCTCAAGCCATCATTTACAGAATTAACTGTTGAATCATTGCCCCGGGCGTGAAAACGATACACTGTGAATATATTTTCAGAATGCCCCGCTCTTGGCGAAGTAACGCCGGCCGAGTTGGCGGCAGACTCAAACTTCGGCACTAGAACGCACGGAAAAGCCACCATCACCGACGTCGTGACATGCAGTGCTCCTACTCCCAACATGATCGGCGAGGTGAGAAACAGTTTCAATTGGGACCACGACCGACTGTGAAGAGAGACTAGAGTTGTCCTCCCAACATTGAGAAGGAATGGCGAATTCTGACTAAAATTTCTAGGTATGTAGATGCTATTGCGGGCTTCAAGAATGAAAAGTAGTCGATTCAACTTATGTATTGTGAACAAAATCATGGTCCGACCGCACTTGGACAGCGCTTCCACACTGTTTTTGCTTTTCACTGTTGTGGAATGACATTCGCTCTTTGAATTATTTGGAATGGTTCTTTTCTTCAGACACCATCTGCCGGTTTATTTTCTTTCTCGGTGCCCGAGCTGAAATGCGTGGATGGAGATTGGATCCTGAAATCACCCCTCGTAGAGGGACCCCTCAAGGTAATCATGTTTTAACATATTGGGTAACAGCTCTAGGTATTGGGACTTCACCCTGAACTTATTGGCATTAGTTTGCGAAAAAGTCATCCGTGGGGTAGGTGCAAAATATCGTGAAACGTCTCTTATGTACATACTAAGAAATAAGAAATGTCCCTCACTGCCTCCTCACTCGAATGCATTTATTTGAATTATCTCTATCATAATTTAAAAGTTATTTATGGCTTTTTACGTGCAAAAATAATCCAGAAACACCTACAGTGACATATGAGACGAATCGCGAGAGATTCGAGAGACAAACGGCGGTAGGAATTAGTATCTCCGATCCTGGCGATAAGTGAAACTTAAGTACTGTAAATGATGCTCTTTCAAAATACGTTTACTTAATTTTGATAACTGGCATCATCTCCGAGTATCGGTAGGTCAAAGTAGGTATCCTATGAAATTTTAGGCCAAATTCCACTCACGAAAAAGACCATAAATCGCTTCGAAATTATGCTAGAGATATTTCCAATAAAGCGATCGAATGAGGAAGCAGAGAGCTAGATTCGATATGTTAATGATGGCATTCCTCGTCCTTGCGCTGGATCGGGTCTGTCGGTTTTGCAAAAAAGTGATGTAACTTTCCAAATAGTGATTATTCCAAGAAGCGCCGAAAAGTGATTTAAGAAAATACTTGTCCTTTTAAATCAGAAAGATCGGATGTTTTTTAAGCATAACTTTTTTCTTTTATGTTTTCATGACCTCTCATATCGAAATTAGGAATCAGCGCGCCAAAATACACCAGAAACTTCTATACACATATTTTTTCAAGATACATTTTTTTCGACTCTGGTTACTTTTTCATCATTTGGTCCGAATTTGGTCGGAAAAAAATGTCTCAGAATCATGTCCCTAATAGGAATTTCTGGCTTACTTTTGAGCGTAGAAAATGAATTTGCTAACTAGAGCTCACAAAACACCGAAATAAAAAAAGTTATGCTAAAAATAAAATCGCCAAAAAATGTTGACAATGACTTTTGATTCCCAATCGATTGGCGTCTTCCGTTTTCCGCTCTGTTGCTTCTGAATCCCGGTATGACGCAAGGTCCATTTGGCTAAATTCTAATTCTCTGATAAAAAATGGGCCATAAATCTCGCGCATTCGAGCGGAATTTAGTTCTCTTCAATGTGGAATAAATCGATTTTTTTAGAGAAAAAATAGATTTTGATCGAAACGGTTGCAAGCTTAGATACTCAACCACTTTGTAGAGTATCGTTTTCTGATCATTTTAGTATATGGGGCCATGCATGTCTCGGGGATTATCAAGGTCTTACATCGATTTTTCGGAATTTTATGAGGTTTTTCGATTATGACTTTTTTGTTATAGGGGTGATCGTTATAGGGGTGTTATAGGGGTGATTAATGGGCATGGTGTCTGACTGGCATGCCGACGCAGGCAGGCTCGACTCCCGCCCGCAGGTGATGTTTTGCAAGATGTAGAGAAAGGACTTGGCTCAAAAATGACTCTATCAGATTTAATCTCAGGCCTACTTTTCCGTATTTCAGATTCGTAATTAAGGATCCATCTTCGATCTCTTCAACAAATGAATACCGCTCAAGCATTGGCACTGGGCTCTCTACTTCTCGTCGCATGGATGCGAATTTTTTTTCTTTTTCTTTAGGAAGCTAAATAATACTTGTCCTTTTAAATCAGAAAGATCGGATGTTTTTTAAGCATAACTTTTTTCTTTTATGTTTTCATGACCTCTCATATCGAAATTAGGAATCAGCGCGCCAAAATACACCAGAAACTTCTATACACATATTTTTTCAAGATACATTTTTTTCGACTCTGGTTACTTTTTCATCATTTGGTCCGAATTTGGTCGGAAAAAAATGTCTCAGAATCATGTCCCTAATAGGAATTTCTGGCTTACTTTTGAGCGTAGAAAATGAATTTGCTAACTAGAGCTCACAAAACACCGAAATAAAAAAAGTTATGCTAAAAATAAAATCGCCAAAAAATGTTGACAATGACTTTTGATTCCCAATCGATTGGCGTCTTCCGTTTTCCGCTCTGTTGCTTCTGAATCCCGGTATGACGCAAGGTCCATTTGGCTAAATTCTAATTCTCTGATAAAAAATGGGCCATAAATCTCGCGCATTCGAGCGGAATTTAGTTCTCTTCAATGTGGAATAAATCGATTTTTTTAGAGAAAAAATAGATTTTGATCGAAACGGTTGCAAGCTTAGATACTCAACCACTTTGTAGAGTATCGTTTTCTGATCATTTTAGTATATGGGGCCATGCATGTCTCGGGGATTATCAAGGTCTTACATCGATTTTTCGGAATTTTATGAGGTTTTTCGATTATGACTTTTTTGTTATAGGGGTGATCGTTATAGGGGTGTTATAGGGGTGATTAATGGGCATGGTGTCTGACTGGCATGCCGACGCAGGCAGGCTCGACTCCCGCCCGCAGGTGATGTTTTGCAAGATGTAGAGAAAGGACTTGGCTCAAAAATGACTCTATCAGATTTAATCTCAGGCCTACTTTTCCGTATTTCAGATTCGTAATTAAGGATCCATCTTCGATCTCTTCAACAAATGAATACCGCTCAAGCATTGGCACTGGGCTCTCTACTTCTCGTCGCATGGATGCGAATTTTTTTTCTTTTTCTTTAGGAAGCTAAATAATACTTGTCCTTTTAAATCAGAAAGATCGGATGTTTTTTAAGCATAACTTTTTTCTTTTATGTTTTCATGACCTCTCATATCGAAATTAGGAATCAGCGCGCCAAAATACACCAGAAACTTCTATACACATATTTTTTCAAGATACATTTTTTTCGACTCTGGTTACTTTTTCATCATTTGGTCCGAATTTGGTCGGAAAAAAATGTCTCAGAATCATGTCCCTAATAGGAATTTCTGGCTTACTTTTGAGCGTAGAAAATGAATTTGCTAACTAGAGCTCACAAAACACCGAAATAAAAAAAGTTATGCTAAAAATAAAATCGCCAAAAAATGTTGACAATGACTTTTGATTCCCAATCGATTGGCGTCTTCCGTTTTCCGCTCTGTTGCTTCTGAATCCCGGTATGACGCAAGGTCCATTTGGCTAAATTCTAATTCTCTGATAAAAAATGGGCCATAAATCTCGCGCATTCGAGCGGAATTTAGTTCTCTTCAATGTGGAATAAATCGATTTTTTTAGAGAAAAAATAGATTTTGATCGAAACGGTTGCAAGCTTAGATACTCAACCACTTTGTAGAGTATCGTTTTCTGATCATTTTAGTATATGGGGCCATGCATGTCTCGGGGATTATCAAGGTCTTACATCGATTTTTCGGAATTTTATGAGGTTTTTCGATTATGACTTTTTTGTTATAGGGGTGATCCGAAAGTTCGTGCACTATTTTTCTATATTTTATTTGTTTTGTAATTCAAAGCGAAATCCTGAAAACTTTCTTGTATACATTACAGGTGTTGACGAACTATTTTAATATGTATCTAGGTTTGAGAAACATTGCATCATTATGACGCAATAGTCATAAAAGTCACCTCTACCGTACTCTACGGATGTGAAGTATGGGCCTTGCGATCGAGCGACAAGGAAAGGCTGTGTGTGACCCAACGGAAGATGGAGCGGAAAATGGTCGGAGTTTCGCTAAGGGATCGCTGGAGAAACGAACGCTTGCGAGGGATCACGAAACTGCGCGATTGGAACCAAGAAGGACTGAAACGGAAGGCGCGCTGGGCACTCAAAGTGCGAAGCTTGGATACGGATCAGTGGAGCCGCGCGACTACTGTCTGGACGCCCCACAACTGGACTCGCCCCTCGGGCAAGCCAAGAGTGCGCTGGAGAGATGACTTGACGCGAGCTATTGGCAAAAACTGGTGGAATACAACCCGTGATGACTACCAGCGACTCATCCTCATCTGAGCACCCTAATTGCCTGATATGATAAATTGATTGATTGATTGAGTCACAAAAGTAAGTTTTGTGACCTTACATTCGGAATTTTCTAACTCAGCTCAGGATGAAAATTGGGAACTCAGATTAAAACGACAGTAGGGGAGTAGGATGGAGTGTGACTTTAAAATATTAAATGGGTGTTCTCTCATCAGGTTACAGAAGTAGGTCAAAATTTTTCAATGTTTTCAAGAGAGTTTTGCGAACTTATTTGCCAATCGATATCCCTCAAACAATATGTATTATTACTTTTAATTTTTATCTGAGGGCATGTGACCATTGTAGCAACGAAATTCGTAAAAAATAACGAAAATTTGCGGGAAATGACGAGTTTTGTAGTGCTGATGCCATACGTTTCGGGAAGTCGGCATAGCGTGCAATTAGTTAATTGACCACTCCCAACTCACTAGAGACAATAACCATATTTTTACCCCATCGCTAAATGGAAAATAGGAATGCGTGATTTTAGTGTGGTTTGGACTGTACAGCGTATTTTTTGGAAAGTGTATTGATGCCACTGGATCAAGTCTAGAATCTGAAGAGTAGTGGTTGGTCTATATAGCTTTTTTTTACATTGAAAATTTTTGACCTACTTCTGTAACCTGATGAGAGAACACACATTTAATATTTTAAAGTCACACTCCATCCTACTCCCCTACTGTCGTTTTAATCTGAGTTCCCAATTTTTTGTTAGAAAATTCCGAATGTAAGGTCACAAAACTTACTTTTGTGTCTATTGCGTCATAATGATGCAATGTTTCTCAAACCTAGATACATATTAAAATAGTTCGTCACCAAGAATTGCAATTCCGGAAATATCTGCAAGGTGTTGTTTCATATTTATATTTTCTGTTATGGTCTACAAAAATTAAAGAAACAGGGTTGACATGATTCAGCACTAGCCAGTCCCAAAACAACACAACCAAACTCGCACGAAAATATACCCTAGAAAAAATTTCTCGATTCACGAATAAAATGATGACAATTTCGAATCGCGCAATAAATCACAATCTTGTGCGTATTTGTTAGCAAAAGTTTACTCTTAAATAGTTTTACATCTAGCCAAACAATAAAATATTCAAACGTTTGTAATTTTGCCTTTCTTCTTGCCATCGGCCCGATTTTGAGTGGTATCGAAACGCTGAATATCCTGATTGGTTTAAGTGACTAAATATTCGTACCACACCTTCTTACGAGTTCACAGTTTGAATGCCAGTTCATTTGCTAGTTACACTGTGCGATTATAAAACTAGTTTAAATTGTAAGTGATATTGTCTAGGGCGTTGGTCTGTTCAATCAACCGGTTGGGACCGTCTATTGTTGCAATACCGCCCACTGCAATGACGTTGCTGAAACTCCGCCAACCACGCAACCAACGATCCAGTGCATCGTCGGATCAACCACCGATGGTGTTGGATTCTTCACATCGAAAACTTGCCCGGCCTATATGGTGTACTGCCGGATTGTGCGTTTTTGATGCCTCACATAAAAAAATATAATATTATCATGAAATAATGTTTTGAACTTCAGGAAAATGTTCAAATTCAAGGCGTGCACACCGTAAGCAAGAATTGCGACGATGACAGTACATGCCGTGTTTGTTATTTTTTTCAAATTCCGCGTATCATTCGCAGCTCATATATACCGTTTGTGTAGTATTCGGACAAAGGGCTGGCACACCAAAAAACCCACTTCTGTGAAACTGTAGGGTTCGGGGTTCTCGCTGGTGCTGATGACGATGGGCCTATTCATTTTTCTTCGTGCTCTAGATGGCGTGACGTCTAAATCAAACTTCTGCTCATTTATCGAGCATTGTTGCTGCTATTACCACGCGAGCATGTGAATAAGCCCATCGTCATCAGCACCATCGAGAACCCCAAACCCGACAGTTTCAGTCAATCGAGTTTTTTTTGTGTGCCGAACTCCTCCAAATTTGTTTGACTATTACACAAACGGACCCATGCAATCATCTGTATAGAAAAAAAACGTAGAAGACAAAGAAGTAGACGTCAATTCATCTCATACAAATTCTTCAAAACTTTCAAATATTTGCAGGGAAGGGAAAAACCGGTTTGTTCCCCTGGCCCGGCGGAACGCTCTTCTACTGCAAGGGCGACAACTGCAATGTGGCCGGCCCTCAACCCGAGCACACAACCCCTAAACCAACGCCGGCCAAACCTACCGAACCGCCTCTTGAGTGCATCGCCGGAGGATCCAGGAATGACAACAGAGTCTTCGCACCGGAACTTTGTCTGTTCGCTGAGCAGTACTGCTTCAGTGTGAGCTTTTCTTTCTCCATATTTAGGTGATTTGGTTTTATCGGTAGAGGCTACTACAGAAAATTATTTGGCTCGTCCGGATTGGTTGCGAACTCGAATTGTCGTCTTGATTCATGCTTTGATGGACATACATTTCCATCCAAATGGGAGGAGCTTGCGGTCTCTATTATATTACGATACCCAAACCCGTAAGAAGTGTGCGGCGATCCGACTAGATTTTGCCAGCAGGTGTGGAAGCCAGACTTCGGACGTTCACGCAGAAAATAATCGGGAAAAAATTGGGACTATATCGAAAAAAAAATTGACAAATATCATGTGTGTATTTCTGAGCGTACGTTCGGGTGTTGAAAAAAAAAGATAGCTACAGTATTAAAAACTACGGTAGGTCCACGCGGGTCAGACCACTGGTCAGATACGTGATTTCATCGGCTGATCAATTCCAAATGTCAAAATTTTATGACAACAGTATCCTTAGACTTACAGTAATCTTTAGCACTGGGTCAAAAATTGCTCGCTTGGTCAGATTTGTGATTATTCCGCTAAGTGTTCCCCTTGCATGACAATCGATCAATATTCGTCGCCTACAGTATACCTGGGTCAACAATTGTTCTCTGGGTCAGAGTTGTGATTCATGCGCTAAGTGTTCCTCGTGAATTCTAATCGATCAATAATTGACGCCTACAGTATACCTACAGTAATCTAAACCTACAGTAACCAGTTGAGGTTGGTCAGACCATGGGTCAGATTCATGATTTCACTCGCAAATCAATTCCGAATGTCAATACCGTATGACTACAGTTACCGAGACCTTTAGTAATCTTTAGCGCAGGTCAGACCATGGGTCAGATTCGTGATTTCATCAGCCAATAAACTCGAAATTGCAATATCATATGCCTACAGTTTGGGATTCCTATCGTAGCATATTAGCACTGGGTCAGCTTTTTCAGTCATATTTATTATTTGACTCTCAAAAAGTATGCAAGCGCACAATCCGAATTATTTTGACGATTGTAACGTGGCACGAGCGACGCTAGTTATGCAACACAAATGCATGTAAATAACATTGTCATATGTTTTGAACTTCAGATGGACGTCACATCGCAAGGAGCCCACACCGTAATCAAAGGTTGCGACACCGATTTTCTGTGCAATGTTCGTATTTAATTTTTGTTCATTTCTTGGGAAAACAACGTGTAATCTAAGTATTTCCGTTCTTTTTCATGTAAATTCTCCACAACTATATTTTCAGAACAAAACAGGTGTGTTCAACCTACCAGACGGAACTCTCTACTGCTGCTCGGATAACGACTGTAATAATGCTGCCGGGATTTCGTTTCTAGTGACGATACTGGCTGCAGCAGCCGCAGCTTGGCAATGGTAATAAACTCATTTGCAATATTTTCACGAATTTTCCAATATCATAAATGAAATGGTGTGATTTTAGTATATTTTAGAAAACGATAAACCGCCTGACCGATAAAGAAATGGGCAATGATCGTGAATGCAAACGTCACCGACAAATTCATAGAGAAAAACATAAGAACAATTTGAAGATAATCCTACTCAGCGGTGGATTGTCGATATTCTGGGCTCGAATTTTTTTCCAGTTCTTTCCCTACGATTTTATTCCAACGAATGTTCGCAACATCAAGTGATGGACTGGTGCCGGTCCTATTGACTCTTGCAACTGCTCACGGGTGCTTCTGCTCTGAATGATTGCTGGAGAGTCAAAAGGAGAAAGAGCGAGCGAAAATAGTTCAAAAGGCATTCATTTTTCAGTTCGATTCTTGCGCAAGGCCTCTCATTCTTGAGCAATAGTTTTCATTTCCCCTATTCTCTTCCCTCATTTTCATTCCTCGCGCCGCGCGAGAACAGATAATCTTCCTTTAACTCTTCCTTTGTCAACTCTAGTCGCGGTTGCATATACAATCTATTCAGGTTCTTGCACATCCGGCACTACCTTTGAAGCCCAGACCAGGCCTCCTGAGGTGGGGAGGGATTCTCTCCCTTCCTCAAGGAGGGCTCCGAGCTCGAGAGAGCGCAGACTAACCGGAGGAGGAGGAACCCGCACTTTTATAGGGGAGAACCGAAAAATGAAAATGAGTAGATTAGTGGGAGTGAGAGAGTGTGGAATGAGAAAAGAGGTTAACCTAGTCGAATTCGAATGGCCGAGTCGAGAGCACGAAATAAAGAATGAATGAGAACTAATTCGTTCAGATTCGATTCTCTTCTCATTACACACTCTCTCACTCCCACTAATCTCCTCATTTTCATGTTTCGGTTAACCGTTATAAAAGCGCGGTTTTTCTTCCTCTGGCTATTCCGGTGCTCGCTCGAGCGCGTTGAGCCTTCGGCCCCGTGGACTGCCCTCCTCGAGGAAGGCCGGGTCTGGTCTTCGAAAGTAGTGCCGCACACTCTAACCGACCGTTGTGCTAGCGTTACGGTGCGAGAGTGCTTAGTGGAGAGATAGAACAAAGAGCAGAATGAGAGAATACTGTGCATCAATCATAGATTCAAACGTAGGGGGGATGGATTCTTGGTCAGAGACACTGACATTTTCTTTACCTCTGCGGACAAGAGTGGCTTTTGCCTTTTGCTGACAGCACTGCATATCACGACGTCGGTGATGGTGGATTTTCCGTGCGCTTTAGTGCCGTAGGTTGGATCAGCCGTCAACTCGGCCGGCGTTACTTCGCCAAGAGCGGGGCATTCTGAAAAAATATTGATAATGTATCGTTTCTACACCCGGGACAATAAAACGGCAGTTAATTCAGTAAATGACTATCAACATTGGATGAAAAACGGCACAGTTCTTTTGCGAGAAAGGGGAAAGAGATTGAGAAAAGCGAGCTCAAACAATGATACACACCGCTGAATCGCAGATCGCCATAGGTCACCGTTCGAGGAGTTTTAGAAATGTGGAATAGGAAGCACGAATCGTAAGCGCCTTGGAAATCACATGTGTACCTGGCCATGCGTGAATATATCTAGCAACTAACTAAGATGAGTCGGCTCTGTGCTTGTTTTCAGGTCCCGAATGGTTAGGGCCCATTAAAGGTTTCAGAAACTGTGGAGTCCTGGAAACGTGCATGTGACCACTACAGAGCCGATGAATCGAGTACTCACTTTTCGGACCAGGTGGAGGTGGCCGGGAGGGAGGGCGCTTAGGTGAATGCGGGGCGCAGGCAGAGGCTGCAGCAACCACCAGCAGCAACAGCAGAGGATGACGCATCATGATGAGGAAAGGAGAGCTGACGATGAGGATGCTGGGAAAGCTGCAGTTGCAGGAAAAGGTGCCATTTATAGGCGGGAGAGACACCCAAGCCACGTCCATCCAAGCCACCTCCATCCAGTAAGTGTTTTAGTTCATGAGGTTTGTAAGTTGTTCCTCTGGTCATATCAACAAACTCGAATCGACAAATCTTTTATAAATATGGATTGGTTAAGCTGGCCCACCGTTGCTTATCATGAAATGTCGGTCTCCTTGGTCGTGTTCTCCACGGGTTATGGTCGAAAGCGAGAGTAGAGCCATTGAGAAGGGATCATAAGGCAAGAGATAGTATCTCTACACGCATTTTAGATTTTTATTGAGAATAACACGTGCTGCAAAGGATCAAGAATGAATAAGTTTTTCAACCGCACGCAAGAATCAACAAGCAATAAATCGCCTCGTTTCGAATCCTTCATCTCAATGCTAGATGCGCGCCCGAGTAGCATTGCCCGACTTCTACTAGCATACAACAACTCAAACTCCACCATTACAGGTACCAAGCCATGCGAGACTCTGACTGATGATTGACTCGTGGCGGACTGCAATGCGTTCTTTCCAAACTGCTTTCAAGTGCGGGACAAGCGCGAGAACTAGAATCATGTACTCGTGCAGAGACGCTGGCCTGTTGCCGGTTATTTACGGTCCATCGAAGGTATTCTGCTCTATTGAAAACCATCGAAACCCCATCGACAATTACAGAATGTGCCATTGCGTTTCAAATCGGTAACCTGTGACACGCAATCAGGAGCATGGATGTACATGACGATTGGTGAGCGAAAGAGTGCGCAATTCGGGTAATCGTATCTTCATTTCACACACTCTCTCACCGGTTAGAGTGACGAGAGAGTGTGTGAAACGAAGAGAAGATTACCCGAATCGCGCACTCTAGTGAGCGAAACTGATTCCGAAGAATCCGTGCGTTTATTGACCAGCATGTGTATTAAAACTGTTTTCTACAAATTAGTTTTACTACATCATTCAGTTGTTTTTTTCTCGTATACCCTCTGCACCAAGTAGTGATGAATTTAGCATTATTGCATTAAACTACTAACATGTGCACGTGATACTTTTTTTCTTGTTCTCGAGCTTGCTTGAATCTTATGAGAACGGGCTCATATGAAAAAGATACGTTTGTTTCCCGATACCCTAGCACTGATTATGCTGTCCTATTCAGATGACCAGACATATACGCAGAGCGACCTCGAGGTAAACTTGGGACAGTAGCCGTACAAGTACAGATGCATTAAGCAACTCTGAGAAGGAGGATCATCCGACGACATTGAAGTCTCCACCTCTTTTTCTATGCTAGCCATTTATGACAACTACAATGGGATAAAGTGGCATTACGAACTATTCGTGCAGCAATGCCGAACATGGTTGATACATGATTGAATACGCCAGTGCCCACTCATCGGATGTGAGAGAACAATAATTGAGGATAGTATTTCCGATTTGATATCACTATATTTAAGTGGAACAATGGTTATTACAGTTGAGAAGCATAGCAGTAAACGAAAATACTCACTTACTCACTCTTATTTTTCAATAGTATCAAACATTCTCTTCTCTCGGAGATTATACTTTGCAGCAGCTCTCCAGCAATGTGAGATCATAAGCAGCACGAACACACCGAACATCTCGTAGTATAACATCTCTCGTCGTATGAATTTATCTCCTGAGGAGCAAGCGGGACATGTTTCATGCTAATGACTGTAATAGGCCGTTTTACTCTACAACTACGCTATGAAGATAGCTCGATATGATTTGATGCGCGCGAGATATAATTATTCAAACATCAGGTATCAAAATCGGTCAAGACTTTCTGACCAACCTGATAGAAAGTAACAGTAAGCACGAACTTCTGCTGGTCGAGGATCTCATCAAATCGTATCGTCATCAAATTCATTATTCCCCAGCATGCGACTGCCAGAACAGATCCGTCTCTGATGACAGTATGGCAGAACACAGTAGAGATGTAGAGAAGTAGATATAGCTCAAGCAGTGGATTTGATGGTTCTTGTGAGATGCTCATAAGCTCAGATTTCATATGAAAAATGAGTCCTTTCTCGCCCTAGGCACGCCTCCTACTAACAAATTCATGTTTTTTTTAGCGCAGAGAAGCCCTTGGCAGCTTCATGGGTGGCGAAGCTCGCGTTGCGTGAAACCCCGAACACTTAATGCTTCTTCGAAAAATGTTCACCTGCTGCTTCAGAAAGTGGCAGAGGCGAAAAGAGATATGGAAGCAATACAGATTCCGAAGAATCCAATGAGAGAGAAGATATCGGATACGATGTAGTACATTTCCGACACTGCACCGAGGGCAAACAGTGCC
Organism: Pristionchus entomophagus; assembly: GCA_036245825.1. NCBI lineage: Eukaryota > Metazoa > Nematoda > Chromadorea > Rhabditida > Neodiplogasteridae > Pristionchus > Pristionchus entomophagus. The sequence continues at coordinate 32,115,569 of BTSX01000006.1, forward strand.
CGCAGAACCAACTCTTTCGTGATTGCTGGAGCCTGAAATTAGGTTGATTCGCAACCATTTCTCAACCGATCCCAAAATTGCGTGACCAAGTTACATTCCTCAGACCGAAACAGTACTTCAATAATCCACGCTAAAGTGGAAAATAATGACGGTACAGATCTCGTTATTCACATTGTTTGATAGAGGTCAAGCCACTCGATTCGATAGTGCACGTGTCTTCATTTGTTCTGATTGGCATGAGGTGCTAATCCAACGCAAATTGGGACTTGCCCTTTGTTTGCTCAGGAGGAGGAGCTACTACTTCCCCTTCTCCACATCCATGTTTCATTCCAGTCATCCTTTCTTTCCGTCTCTACGATTACTATGAATCAACCAAAGAACATTGAATGTTCGAATGTGTTTCAATTAGATTTTTTTATTGATATGTGCTTGCTTGTTCGGCGATCTATTACCGATTTTCTGCCAACAGCTTCCTCAAAACGATTGTTTGTTTTGTCATGTTTCACCCTTTCAGAATCGACCAGAACTTGTCGTAAAAGGAAGAAGGAAAGTTCGTCGAAATGGACCTAATGCAGGTAATTATACAACTTATTATTTTTCTGTCGTAAATACCATTGGTTGAGAACTATTTTCGAATTGACATAATTGCAGGTTCCAGAAATCACACTAGAGTCCGCCTGGCGGGCTCTGATCACTCTCGGTGCATTCTCGGCATATTACTGCATTATTTCCGACATGGTCTCTTTCATTGAATTCTTCGGAATATGTGCTGGTGGTATAGCGCTCAGAGCTCTGTTTCTCGTCTGCCACTTTTTCCAGAGGCAGGTATATGCTATTCGATAATCACAAAGATGGGGAAAACAAATAATCGATTGGGAAGTCGAAGAGGATCTCACTCCTCTGCGCTAAACAAACGTACATTTGTGTGTCGGAAGCGCACCTAGGACGAGAAAGGTGTCATTTTTCATCTGACTTCTGGTAGCGAGAAGGAAGGGGATGATGCCCAATGGTAATGACAATTCGGCATTGACACTCCTCATCTTGTCGGGCAGAGAACCGAGAAAGCATGTGAAATGAGGAGAGTCGGTTGCCGATTTACCATCACTAAAGCCCAATGCCTTCACTCTGATCTGATGAGCATCTCTCAGAAACATTCTAATACAATTCTTTAGATGTATCTGCTTCTCTCCAATTCGACAGCGCTCTGTCATGTTGTCATCAAGGGTGGATCTGTTCTGGCGATAGCAAGCTGGGGAGGAATGGGGGTGATGACGATTAGGTTGGACAAGATCCTCGAACAGCAAAGGTTTGCGTTTACTTATAATTTTTCGAACTCGAATGGTCTTTACATTTCAAATATTCTCGTGAATTCGTGATTGTCTACTACGAGCTATTCGGGGTGTTCGCTGTTCTCATGTTGTCGCATTACTGGAGAATGGCTGCGAAGTACACTCTCCGTGAGAAGGTGATTTCTGATAATGTTTGTGAAATACGCGGAGCAGTAGTGTTTTCCTTAATTACCTAATGATATCCAATATACACAACTATGCTATATTTTTCGCTCTCCCTAACTGGCAAGAGAAATGAGAGATAATTGTCCATGCAGGATCGTCGTAATGGCGCCGTGCAGTCGCTGAATGGGAAGCCCGTCTTCGAAATATTCGCTATCGTCGCGATTCTCGCAATTGGAGTAATGCCTTCACCTTCTACGCACTAACGATATTGGCCTGACAAGAGTGGAATCTGAACATGAACGGCGAATTGAAATATTCCGTACCGAGTCCAAACATCCCAATTCATTTTTCGGCTTTTAAATATTGATTTCCGATTGAAAACATAGTATCAGGTTGTCTAAAAAGTTCCTGGCAGGTTTTTATTTTCGAATATTCTGACCTCTCCTGCATTTAGCATTTGTACTATCTACCTAAAGATTTTCATAAATGATGAGGGCTGGGGTGCTCTTTATTGCTCACATTGAATCAGGGCTGGCTAATCAGTGAGACGGACACAATGAAAAGCCGAACTCGCCGAGTTCGACCATGACATACTCTTTGTTATTGGATCAGAGCTATTCGAAGAACTGGCTTATGGCCCAACCTAAGTCACTTTTGTAAACTATAATGACTGATGATTCCAACATAGTTAGGGCGATGACTCGGTCACTTCTGGCCTTCTTGAAATTGGCGCCGAAAAATAAATGTGCTGTTGTAAACCGAAATTTATTTTCTTATTTTTTTCTCTAGTCGATAGACCTACATATCTCAATTAAATTACAAATCAAAGTTCCACATCATATAAGTTTCCAATATGATTTACAAGAAGATCCGAATCACCGGAGAAGAAGTGATGATTTGTGAAACGTGATTTTGAGATGAAAACGTCAAAATCTATAATTTATATTCTCCGTATAGTTGAAAGGCCAGATATTTTCGCGTCAAAATAACATTCACCCCTTGCCCTCTCACTTACTTTTTGGGCAGAATTGTGCGATGAACATTTTTGGTAGGAACTGTGAAAAGATTACCAAAATTAACGAAAATCTGCTAATTTAGCTTTGATTTTATTTATCTGTATGAAATACAACCTGCCAGGAACTTATTAGACAACCTAATAGCTGATCAAGAAAGCTCGTCCTTATCCCATATTTATACTTGTGCATTCAGATCGTTATCGCTGTCTACTGCTTAACAACCTCATATCCACCTTCCATCCATGTCTCCTTATCTCTGATGCTCACATGCATTTTGATTCTACTTCTCACGGAAATTCTCGACAGACTCAGACTATATGTGAGTTATTCGAACAATAAATATCATTATGAATGCCCATTCAGCTGGCCCCTTTCAACTATGCCCTCCGTACTTTCTTCTTCGCCCTTATTTGTGGCATCGTCGTGATTTTAGTGCTTCTGTTCAATGCAAAGGATATGGGCAGAGATCTCATTTCTGTGTCTACCGCAAGAGCGCTAGCAACCACAAACATCTTCTTCATTATTATATTTCAACATTTCAACTTCGCTTACAAAGCGCAGGTTGGTATACACCACAGAAGGCGAAATATGTGGCAGGTCCCAGAAAGACTTCACATATTCGTAAAAATTCAGAAGGTCAACACGGATTGAGCTGCTTCTCCGACAGTACTGTATGCAGACCGATCTTCTACTTCATCCATTAAAACTAATCTAGTAATTGTAGTAACAAATATGTCACAAGCCTGTCCACACGATATATATTTTTTAAATCGTCTCAGATATGCCATCGTTGTGAAACTATGACAAGTGGTTGTCATTATTTCAGTTGTATTGATTTCGCAACAGATACATAGTGATAACTCGATATTTAGAGAGTTCATCATGGAAGCTTTCATGCTCGACACTTTTTTTTCAACTTCTTCACTTTCTTGTGAGATTGAACACCTCAATTAGGGCTGTCAAATGCAGAGGAATTCGACAATTGCAGAGGGGAGTTGAGCGGTCGTTCATTCTGCTCTGCGTGAAGAGTGACGCGGTCGTTCCCCTCTGCATGCAGAGGGTATTTTACAGAAGTGGCTCTAATTCGGGAACGGGTGAATATTTTTGCGCGAAACTTTAGAATTGAGTCCGGTAGGCCATGATGCTCTCAACAGTCATATTATGATAGTTTGATAATACTGGTAGTTTAGATTTTTTTTTCATGTGTCTCGCATTGGCTTGGAATTCACCCCAACAACGCATCATGACCTAACGGACTCAATTCTAAAGTTTCGCGCAAAAATATTCACCCGTTCCCGAATTAGAGCCACTTCTGTAAAAGACCCTCTGCATCCAGAGGGGAACGACCGCGTCGCTCTTCACGCAGAGCAGAATGAACGACCGCTCAACTCCCCTCTGCAATAGTCGAATTACTCTGCATTTGGCAGCCCTAACCTCAATACCTCAATAAGTCATCAAAAGAAAAGCATAAGGAAGCAATTCGCATCTAAACGAAAACATCGGTCTATCTCATATCTCCTAGAGCACTCTAGTTCACAGATCCGCGTATGATGAACCACATGGCCTTCCAGTTCCCTACCATTGACGTTATGAGATGTGTTTTCCCTGTTGTACCGCAAGGTGTTGTTGTGTGATGTGTCATTGACTCATACTAGTGATGTCGAGTCGAGACTAGCGATGACAAATCTGCTTCCGACTCTCCTCAATTCTCCTGCACTCTCGTTTCTCTAATAGTCGAGAGATAACGTGAAAGGAAGATAGTTGGTCTCGAACTGACAATAATACTACATATCCGTCACCGTCTTAGTACTTCCTCTCCCTCGCTCACAATATTATCTCATATATCGCGTCGAGAGCAGAGCCACTGAGAAGAGGAAGTAGTTACTCGCAGGAATCACCGGTATGTCGACTCATCATGACCCTATTAATGTTGTGTTTTATGTACAGTAATCGCATCATCTTCATGGTTGGGGGAAAAGCTTTACTTATTCATGTTCGCCCGTCATTCTCTCCCTTTAGAGATGTAGATACCTAGTCTTACCGAATCTGACTGTCAGACTAATTCAATGATTGAATCCGATTTGCAGTACTGTCTCCGAGCCTTTGCAACAACCTCAGGATATTCTGAGAGAAGATGGTCGTATTCGCTACGGCTTTTGTGTTATTTGTGAGCGTGATTCTACGATACATACTTTAATATTTTTCATTTAAGACATTCATTGTCGGAAGTACGCTATGCTGCACGGCGCTATGGACAATTCACAAGTCACCAGCGCTGAGAGAATCGTGAGATCATTGATTGTTTTTGAGATTCTTTGTTGGGAGAATCTGGAACAAACAGTGTAGTGTTAATCCGGGGGGGGGAGTTCGGTTGATAACTTTGTTTCGCAGATTCGGCGTGCTGTGCAAGTGGCAGATGCGAACGGATCTCACTCTGCTTCTCGTGACTTCTGTCTATAGTCTGATTCCAGCCTCATATGCACCCTCCAATAATTCGTTGGCGGCCATCACGATAACATACGTACGAAAGCACTGTAGAGATCTAGTTTAGGTTTTGGCTCTCTCCTTTATGCACACTGCCTCGAAGCTCAGACAGACGAGATAGTGTGCTCAATTGAGAGAGCATAAAACCGAAACAACACTACTAAAACACAGTCGAATTCGAACTAATCGAATATCTCCAGATCGCTGAGATAAGCTACCACTACTCGGGCGCAATGCACGACCTCTTCGCGGTGAATCGCTTCATATACATTGTTTTCCCCATGAAACAGCAGGTACGGTAAAATAGACCAAAGGTGTCTAGAAACATCCCATCCCTTGTTCCCGACACTGAAATGGAATATTCCATCCCCTCTCTAAATGAATCCAGAAAATCCAGTAGCTTGAGTACGTGACTAGCCAGCAAATTCAGTTCGTAAAAGCATTTTCAGGCTTGGAGAAATGCTACACCGAAAATTCTCGTAGTGAGCGCTGTGATAATTGCATTCCATACGATAATAATGACAATTTTGGGTCAGTTTTTATTCGTTTGTTCGACTTTTCTCGGATTATTAACATGCAATATTCTGAACACCAGCTTATTCAGATGTAAACCTACACTGGTTGTACGACAGAGAAACCTACCTGTGGCAAATGACAGATACGCCGTGGACCGAATTCTACATCAAGTAGGAATGGTTAAAGCTCTCGTATACGTATTTTATCATTATAGGTACTTTGAAGTGTACTGGTCAACAGCGGAACTCACCCTAATCGTGTCTCTCGATTCAATTACCTTTGTATACATTATATTCAAGAAATCGAAGGTGATTGTCTGATCTGAACTCAACCCAATAATCCCTTCCAGCTGAATCTAATCAATTACACTCCTGAGATTCACATCAATCGACGAACCGAAACTCGGCTTGTACTTCAAGTGAATAATTTCCAAGATTTAGTAAATTATGTAGTATATTTAAGAGCTTCTGCCAGTGCATACCTGTCACTACGGTCAACATCATATTCTTCTTTATTCTTCCGGAGACAACATCACCGAATCTCAAGATCGTCTTTTCTTCCATTTGGATCGTAACTAACATGATTGACGCGTAAGACTTGAATCATGATGCAAGGTTGGATATGCGTTTTCCAGATTAATTATAATTCTTTTCCATCTCCCATTCGCGATCGCCAATACAAGAAAGAAGCATCGCACGAGCAACGTATTCCAATCACGATGAGTGCTGTAATCACTTCCGATGCTCAATTATCTTGATAATTATATTCCGCGAATTTAACAGCAACTCGATTTTGATTGGAATGTTCTTTCATTTTCATAATTGCATTCATAATTGAATAAACACAAACCGCACATTGATAATTTTGTTTCTGAGTTGGTATTGGAAATCGGAGGATCACTTTTACGATGTTTGTTTCCTCTCAGAACTGTTTGTCGCACTCCTGTGAAAGTGATCACTCACCGTAACAAACCCGGGAAAATACTGTATATGGCCTTGTCCCCGGTTGTTAATCGCATACTCTTATCGCGCCCCCTCATCTGTCTTTCCCAATATAGATCGGGAACATTCGACCGCGTGTTCTAATGGAGATAACTTCCTAGAATCGTCCTACATAATTTCTAAAGAGCAATGGTTCACATTAGTCCAGAAATGCCCCCATTCATTGCACACATCACATTAGCATAACGGCTTTTCACTCTCGTCCCACATCCTCCGTATCGCTTTCCTTTCATTCTGAAGATGGTTCCATTCATCAATCTCATTCCATCTGTAGAAGGAATGTCCCTACTTTAGTCCCCCCCTTTCCCTTTCCCGATATGCCTCCTCTCATGGCCTAGGATGTATCAACAGCTGGTGAAAAGATGATCAGATAGTGCCCGCCTAATTCTTTGTTCTAGGTAATTAGCGTTAATGGCTTTTCACGAGGTCATTCTAGCTGCCAGATTGCACCAGTCGATCGGATCACAATGAAAATTACTCATTGTGTGGCCTGAAGAAGGGAAGAACAGTTAACTAGTGCAACAGAAGAGTCCAAACTGTCATGACTTTCGAGGTTCTTATTCAAAGATTGTGATTTATCTCATAGGCGATACCGGTTGCTCAGTTCCCTCTACTGTCGAGAGAGAGAGATAGATGTATAGAGGTGTGGAAGGGGAAAGGAAGTTGCGCGAGCATTGCGTCGGCAGGCAAGCTGAGGACACGGACCGGGGTCACTCCCAGTCCTCCCCCCCCCTCCACCCCCCTTCCTCTTCCCGTCCCTCCCTCCCTCCTTTCCCCGATCAGCCTTTCCCGCCTAAACTGTGAGCCTAGTCGGAGGCGGGAGGAGGGGTGAGACAGTGAGGGAAATGAGAGAGACAGGCAACGAGAGCACCAACGAGAGATAGGGAAGCCCTCCCCCCACCTCCGATCCCCTCCTTCCCTCTTGCACAGTCTGCCCTGTACCCACATGGTTCCGCAGATCAATCAACAATTGTCTAGTATACCGTATATCTTCAATCAGGCAACCGGCGCCCATGTCCAGGAGGAGCTGCCTACTCGTTTCTCCTTTTGTGAGTTCAATTCAAAGTTTCCAGAAATTTGGTTGATTTGAGCTGACTTGGATGCAATCTCTCCATTTCAGACCACTCCATTGAGGCTTGGAGGTAAGCGAAATCGATCGATTAAACGAGAAGATGAGGTGAGTTCAGGAAATGACAGCAACTACGATGGGAGCAGCGAAAGATTCGGCGACAATGACGATATGGATCGAGAATCGGTACGGTAGTCAATGGACAACAGAGTTTGAAAAACAACCGATACAAATCAAAAGTCAAATAGTCGGAATGATTCGGTGACGATAGTCGATTAGAATGACTAGTCTATAGTTGGTATCTTGTCCTATTCGAAACTCTACCAAATATCGATTGCAGCCAAAGAAATCTGTGTATTGGTCTCCTTCTGGATCTACAAAAGGAATGACTAAGGAAGTCAAACTAGAGGAGGAAGATGCCAATCTAGAAGCGGACGATACCATCATCGCGAGCGACGATCGAGAAAGAGAGGTACGTCATAGTGATCGCCATTCGACATCCGACTCTCCTCAATTCCCGTGCTCGCTAGTTTCTCTGAACAGTAAGATAGCACGCAATACGAGGAGAGTCCTTGCCGTTTTGCCATCACGGTAGGATACCGTACGTTTGAGACTATAGACTGATTAATTGCAGGAGGATGACAAGGAGAATAGAGGGAAAGTATCCGGTGCAGATAGATCGAAGATGAACAGTGCCTATCATGAAAATGAGAACGAAGATGAAGAGCTCAAAGCGGACGACACGCATATCATGAGCGACGAGAGAGATGAAGAGGTACCTTTAAAATGTTCATTTGCTCGGAATGATGCGTAAGTAGGATGCACTGCGAGAGATGCAAAATTAGATGACCGTACACATTCTTCCTGGAAATAGCGGTTTGATGTTTCGCTTCTGATACTCGCATACAACCAACCTGTAGAATAGTGATGACAAATCGACTCTCCTCAACTTGCATGCTCTTTCGCTTCTCTAACAGACGAGATACCAGCTGAATTGAGGAGAGTTGTCATCACTAACATGCACGCACCCTGCGGAATATTGTGTGACCAGTTACAATATTTCCGTTGCAGGAAGGAGTCGACGAGAATAATGAGGAAGATGATTCGATGATCCAAATGATTATGGATGAGTATTTGGAAGAGAACGATGCTCATATCCTTGCTAGTGATGAAGGAGAGGCCGAGGTACATTTCACATGAGATTGCTCTTTGAGAGGATTGATTTTGCGCGAATTCTAAACACGAGGAATACAGCTTTTCGAAACGATAAATGATCCATTGCAGGCCGGAGAAAGGGAGAATAAAGATAAATCACCCAGCGAATTGTGTCCAAGTGAGATTTTTTCTGAAAAATTATCTGTAAATTCGAAATGATGTGGACGAATGTTGTGAATGTGCTATCCCCGAACAATGGCATGTGAAATATTGTTCGACCACTTACAATATATTGGTTACATGATGAAAATTTAGAAGCGGATTATAGTCAATTCGTTACTAGTACGGTAAAAGGCTGATCAATCAATAATGTATGATTTAAGGATTTGAACGATTTCGGAAGTTTGCCAAGGAACTCGTACATCGGCTGGAGATAGCTCCGTTCCAGGTGCCGAATAGGCTAACGAACAGATGCCACGGAGTGGGGCCCGCTTTGGAGGTAATCATGCCAAATATAGTGATTAAACCTAATGAATTCGCACAATATCAATTAGGGATGGCGAATGAAGAAAATTTCGAAGAATGAAGAGAGGGTTTTGCCACCCTCTCAATCTGCTCTTCATGAAGAATGACCCGGTCGTTCTCGTTCTTCATGAAGAACGTTTTCACTGTAATGGCTCTAAAACAAGAACGGATGAATATTTCTGCTTGAAACTTTAAAGATAGTTTCAGTAGGTCACTGTGTACGAGCCCTATCAATTGTGTCTCAAAATTTTGCTATGGAATAACAGACCATGAATTTCATCATAGTTCTCCGGGTCCTCCCTGTTCTAGCCCTCCTCTGACCTAACTCCCTCCCCCCTCTGAGATCTCAACTTCCTCCCCTGTTCTAGCCCTCCTCTGACCTACCTCCCCCCCTCTGAGATCTCACCTTCCTCCCCTGTTCTAGCCCTCCTCTGACCTACCTCCCTCCACCCTTCTGAGATCTCATCTTCCTCCCCTGTTCTAGCCCTCCTCTGACCTACCCCCCCCCCTCTGAGATCTCACCTTCCTCCCCTGTTCTAGCCCTCCCCTTCTCTTCTAGGGGGATGAGAGAGGCTAGTACAGGGGAAGATAGTGAGATTTCAGAGGGGAATGGAATGTGAGAGGTCAGGGGATTGTTAGAATAGGGAAGGAAGGTGATATTTCAGAGCAGAAGGGAAGGCTAGAGGCCAGGGAAAGGTTAGAATAGGAGAGGAAGGTGAGATTTTAGAGGGGAGGGGAAGAGGAGGGCGTGAACACGGGAGGTAGTTGGGAATTTAGGGTGTGGAGGAGGTAGGAACTTCATGAGTATGCTAATGATGACAGATATTAAAGGCAACTGTGAAAAGATTCCATCAAAAACGCTTTTCCTCAACTCATTCTTCAGGAAGAAAATCCCATTCTTCATGAAGAATTGACCGAGTCGTGTGAGAGAATGAAGAGACAAAATTCATTCTTCATTCGCCATCCCTATTATCAATCGTTGTGTCTCTATTCATTCTGCCGGTCAAATTTGAATAAAATCAATAGTTCATGTCATATATGAAAAAGTAGGCCGGGTATGTTAGAGCCCATATCATTTCATTCACGATTCAACGGGGTCAGGAAAGGCTTTCTGCAGGTGTGGTCGATGATGTGTCATAAGGACGAACTTTACTCGATCTGCAACGAAAACTTCATGATCGAGCACAATCCATGTCGTCCCTACCCGCCACACTTCAGATTTACCATAATCGATTGGATGCAGATGGTTGGTTTACAATTTATTATGATAGAATTGATTGATAATATTGATTATTCGCTTGACTGATGCCCATTTGACCATAGGAAACCAAAGAGCTCGGGAACAGCGAAAGATGTTACGATTCAACAGTTAATGATCTCAATTCTTCAAGGTGTGCTCCGAGAAGAACCTCGACAGAGAGACATGCTATCGGGCCATCGAATATATGGACAGGTACGCGGCAAATAGTGATGTGGCTCTCCTCAATTTGCATGCTCTCTCGCTGGTTCGAGAAACGAGAGAGCAAACAAATTTAGGAGAGTTTATTCGCGATTCGACATCACCAGTGACAAGGTTGGCAAATATGCTTGTAGTTGCGGTACTCTGAAGGCGTCATTTTTTAGAGGAGAGAAAGCGGGGAACCGCTACGACAGGCCAAATAGCTTAGCCTAGTATACGCGCTGTAAGGAAAACGAGTAATTATGGATTTGCAGATTCATGGTGAAGGTACCGGAAATGGGCGTGCTTTGGAAGTGCGAACAATACCAACTGCTCGGAACGACGGCCATTTACGTGGCTTACAAATATGAGGTGAAAGAAAATAAGTGGAAATTAGAGATAATGATTCAATCGAGACATTTGCGCAATTGCGGATGGATGAGTGAGACAAAGAGTGCATTCCAGGAAGTAAACCCCGTGCATGGTCTTGCGGAGGATCTCGCGGACTTGACTGACGGCAGTTGCACCTCCGAGGAGGTCCTTATTTGTTCATATAATTTTCATAACATAACTTTAACAAATCATACGTCAATTCACAGGTGAACGAAGAGTGAACCATGTCGTTAGAGCGAAAACAAATACCGAACAATTTTTAAACCGAGTCGATCTCGTCGTTAAACTGGCACATACGCTGAATCTCGCTTCACGTAGGAGTAGAGTGCGGAGAGGAAGAGGAAGAGGAAGACTCTTCCTCGCGCGCGCGGTGTGGAATGAAATGACAAGGAAGAGGAGAGGGAAGGGATTAACTCTTCCGGAAGAGTGAAAGACTATAGTGCCTCAGCAAAATGGACGGTGTCAAGCGGTTTTTGATCGTACAAACTTCTACCCGGTTTAGATCGATAGCGCTGTGTTTCTGCATCTTTCAACATGATCGGTTAGCGCATAGTTCTTGTGGGGAATTAGCCCCCTTCTCGAATATGCCGGTTTCGACTGTCCAGAGTCACTAAACCTAGGGCTACGTCAAAATGTAAGCACTACTGTACTCCAAATGAAGTCAGTACTTACTTCTATCATGTCTTAACAAAACCTCCTTATCGAGAACACCCCAGATATTACTTTGCACTTTGCTAGGAGAGGCTTTGAGTAAAGCAGCGTGAAGAGAGTTCATTCTTCCGGAAGAGCGACCGCTCTCCCCAACTCTTCCGGAAGAGATAATCGAATTTGGCTCACTCTTCCCTCTTCCTCTCCGCACTCTACGTAGCAGTCAAATCATAGTACAACGTCAATGTTTCTAATTTGAAGATTCGACGACTTGAAATGGAGCTTCTAAGAGTGCTCGAGTGGGAACTGGGCGTGATCTCTCCACTTCACTGGGCTCATCTCTATCTAGAGCTGCTCACTGGCAAACCCAATGTAAGAATTCGATTCGGGCAACAGGCAAATCAGTGTTGTGATATCTATGAGAAGGTAGACGCCATTGAAATGATTGATTGATATTCACAGACTTCATCATTCACCTCTCGCTTTTCGTTCCTGCAGCAATCTCAGAATGGATTCTTCAACGAAGGAGCACCCACTGAACGACCCGCCACCGAAGAGAGCGGAAACATTGAATACTTCATGTACATTGCATACGTGAGTGTTTCGATGGTATTGCTCCTAGTAACTTCTCTTCATCGCTCCCTGATGAAAGCTAATTGATTAAACGCTCTGACTAGTGATGCAAATTCGGAACTCGACTCTCCTCATTTTGCGCGATCTTTCATTTTTCTAACCGGCGTGAGAGCATGCGAATTGAGGAAAGTCGGATGCCGATTTGTCATCAAACGCACTAACACATCGTTATTGATATGATGTGGCCCCCCTCTACACTTTTCCACTCCCAAATACATGATTTCCTTTTCAGATCATGGACACGGTCATTCTGCACGACCAATGCAGGAAGTACACGAATCGAGTGCTGGCAGCGGCTGTTATGTTCGTGATATTCGATGATCATCGCGACGCCATCCAGGATGTTACCGGTGAGATCTTGATGCGGATGGGGATGAGATTAAAGATCAGTCCAAATCCAGTGCAAATCCATTTTCAGTAAATGAAGGAAGTGCCACCAGTATTCCTTTCAACGCTGACCCAATAGTGAGGTCGATCTGACCTCGTAGCACCTTTTCCAAACACACAAAACGAAAATCTCTGAAACATAATTGGAATCAAGTTTTCATACTACTCGACAACTATGCACTTTCAGCTCTCTCTCTCACGGATGAAATAGTGGAGGACGCCATCAAATTCGTCTGTCCCATCGTTCTTTACTGCGAGGAGAAGAAGCAGATGCCAGATCGCCAAGTCAGTGACTATTAGTTGCGGGGAAGCGCAGTACGATTATTAGGGATGGTAAATCGGAATCGACTCTCATATTTTAAAAGAAACTGGACTTCTTATTTGACATCACTAGTGACTACTAGTTGTCGGAAGTGGGGAGGAGCGGGCGAGTAGTGATGATTCCCTTTTCAGACGCTCCGCCATGGCGATAAGGATCACGTGACGCAGTGGCATCCAAGAGAAGTTTCGACGCGAACAACGGTTAAAAAAACTATGGTGAGTGTTCGCAGTTCGAACTAAAAATAGAATACAATAATTTTATTTAGTTATGCTTCTAATTTTCTAGCTTGTTTTGCAATAACAATGCGCGGGTTGATTTGTTTTGATTTTCAGGAAGATATTGCGCTCCTACGTATAGATATTGATGTTGATCGAGTTGCGAAAGAGAAGAAAGAGAAGAACGAGAAAAGGAAGAGAAGACGAACAGCTTCCGCTGACTCCTCCCAAGGACTGGAGTAGTATCTGCTGAGCGATGATTGGAGTTACCTCACACCATTGGATGTAACAAATAATGCTAACATTACATACTCAGAAGCTATTTTATCTCACTCTAAAACAGTAATTGGACAGTTTTGTTTAATTCACACAAAAATAAAGTTATTTGAAAACATAAACAAAAATATATGATACGTATGTTTCTCCGAATTCTAAAATTTCTGTATATTGGTCTCGAACACATTTCACAAGTTCCTTCTCATTGATCTCTAATGCATAAACTCTTCCTTACTGATGATTTGATTGATTGATGCGCGCTATTATTGCAGTACGCAATACAGAAATTTTGAGCATAGGTTACAACATCGTTGTGCGCACATATCTCAAATAAATCAAAAATCCTGTGATAATCATTTTTTGTTCTGAACCAAGATATGTACGCATGGTTCAGCATACATACGCAAATCCTCTATGCCTCCGATAATTTTGAACAGTTTTGAACATTCCGGAGCCGAGAAAATGGCACACCGATCCTATAGACGTCCATAAGTCACCATGGGTCACCCCGGGTCACCCCTCGTAAATCGACGCTACTCCGGGTAGCGCCTGTTTACGATGGGACACAACATGACTGTATCGTTCATGTCACATAAATCGGAACAACAACAACTGAACGGTACGGAAAATTAGGAAGGTTCCTGTCTGCCTTACTCTTGATCTGTAATTGTCGATGGGACTGAACATCTTCTAAACGCTTTTTTTGCAATTGTTTAAAGATATCCTTATTTTCGTTTCGCAATGTTCCTTTATCATATTTTCGATTCGATCCGGTGTTATTCATCCGGCAAGCTGCAAATTCAGCATCGGATGACGTACCAAATGCATTATAAACGCATTCAAACCGCTAATCTAATATCCCACCATGAATCTTGCGATTCTAATCTGCCTCGCCGCATCCGTTCTTGCCTCCATTCCATGCGGAATTCCACGTCACGAGCCTCGGGGTCGGCAGAAGAGAGTTTCGTACTAGGGTTTTAGTTTCGGTTTTTGCTCTCTCCTTTCTGCACACTATCTCGCCGGTCAGAGAAACGATGGAGTGTGCAAAGTGAAGAAAGCAGAAAACCGAAACGACATCACTATTTCGTACTAAGTAACAAAAAAGTAGTTTGTGATGCCCCCATTTCATTCACAGATTATTGGCGGTAACAATGTTGAGAAGTGGAAGTGGCCGTGGCAACTATCAGTAGGGGCGCAGCTTACTGAGGGACGATCAAAGCGGTGTGGAGGTATTGCATGTTATGGATCAGTCACCGAATTCCCTTTTGAGCAACGGTCCTCAGCGAACAATGGGTTCTAACCGCGGCGCATTGCGTTTAGTGAGTTTGGATACACAATTATATGGATAAATTTTTATTATTTAGCGATTCGAGTTTGAAGTATGTGGTGGTTGGAGGAATTTCTCATTTGGGTGAATTCAAAGAAACTGATGTGGTGAGCATTTCTCATAACTTGCATATTTTAATTAATCAATTCAATCATAAATCCGTGGTCATCGAGAAGAAAATACACAATTCGTACACTAACGAATCCAATTCTGCCGACATAGCCGTACTCAAGGTTTTAATGGTCTTTAAATTTACTTCATGACACGGCAGTGCTCTGCATAAGTAGAAGTTACAGCTGAAAACTCCATTTGTCTTCGATCATCGTGTGTCGCCGATTTGCTTGCCTAGTCGAACGCAAGTGATCTCAGATCGAGCCAGTGCAGTGATCACTGGATTTGGAACTTCCAACGGTGAGATATCGAGAAATATAGTTTTCATGAGCTTGCACCATTTTTCTCAGTCAGAGGAACGAACAATGTTTCGCTTGACTCGCAGCTACGAGAATCGATGTTCCTATGGTGAACTTAGACATTTGCGCGTGAGCGAGAATTCCACCTAAAACACACATAATTTGTATCCCAGAAAACGTCACGCAATGCGTATGCTACATGCTATGTTCAATACTACGGAATCGAAAAATTCGACGGAATATGTGAAAACCTTATCAATACAAACAAAAGAGACACGAGTGGTGATGATCAAATTTGCGCCGGATCGATGAGTCATTCAATTGGAAAGGCGGGCGAAAAACTTAGGAGCAATCAAACAGCTTTAATCCAGGGCGATAGCGGTGGTCCTCTAATGATGAAAGCTGGCGATGGGAGATGGTTCCAGGTAAAAATTGGCAACAAAAAATCATTAATAGATCGGCATAAGTTCACTTGCCGACGAGGACGCTGCTAGTGGCTTGGCGAAAAGTGATGGATTATTGCCTGGTGCGCTCTTCCACGTACACTACAATATTGTTTCCAGGCGTTTTCACAGATGTGAGAAAGTATTGTGATTGGATCCACGAGGTCACTGAAGGCGATGTGAAGTGCGAAGAAAAGGACGTTTATTTGCAAGGTGTCGAGATTCGTGTGTAAAATGAATCATGAATCACTCGAATGCTAAATTTTTCTGAATAAACTATTTCATGGAAACATTGACGAAATTAACATCAATGAGGATCATGAGGACCTCGGTGTTATCATGAGTCCCTCGCTGAAGTTCAATGCTCACATTTCCAAAATGACATCCAAAGCTAGATCTCAGGTGAACATTTTGTTCAAATGCTTCTTTTCTTCTGATCCTTTTTTTGTACAGCCGCGCTTTCACAACTTTCATCAGGCCCTTACTTGAGTATTGCTCTGTTGTTTGGTCTCCACGTGCAATTAACCTTGCAAACCACGTTGAAGATGTTCAACGCAATTTCACACGTCGTCTTTTCGCGCGTTGTCAAATTCCGTACACTTCTTACCCCGATAGAATTTATATTCTTTCCTTACAAACTCTTGAGCATAGACGATTGGTTTCTGACCTTCTCTTTCTCTATAAATCAGCACATAGATTCTACAGTTATGACCACACTAATCTATTTAAAATCTCCCCCCTTACCCGTTGTCTTCGTGGAGCTCACTTATTGCGCGTCTCTGTCCCCTTCGTTCTTCCTAAGTCTCACTCAAGTTTTGTGACTAGGACAATCGACAGATGGAACGCGTTTTCTTCTGAAATCGTAACAAGCTCACCGAATGCATTCCGTTCTTATTTCTTGTCTCTTCTTTCTGTCTCTTTCTCTCAAGAGTCGCTTCTGCGTCTCTAATATTTTACCCACCCGCTGCATCCTCCAAAAACCAAACCCCCGCCCCCCACCTGCCCCCAAGGTATCCTGCGGATATCCCGGGTACCGTACCCTACATCACTCCAACAGTGACCAGGCACCGTACCGTAATCATACAGTACCCCGGGTACCGCACGCGTATTCCAACAATATCCAGGGTACCGTACCCATACCGTAATCCTACAGTAACGCGGGTACCGTACCCCTACCGTAATCCTGGCAAATCAAAGACTCAAAATCAAAGTTCAATCAACCCCCATCTCAGCTTTATGATGAAGTCAACAGCTACGATTGATTTTAGTCCTGATCATCTACTCCAGGTCGGTGAACGTACTCAAGATTTGCTTAGAAATGTTAATGAAATAACAGAAGAAACCGCGTCGCTTTTGCATTGCGTCGCAAGTCTTTTTCCGCACTATTCCTAGTCTAATTCACGCACTCATACCATCAAAATATGAAAGAAAAAGTATACCCAATAATATTCGAAGAGTGAAATACACTCAAGGGGGACTGCGAGCGGTTTTGTTTCAACCCTTCATCCCAGATACTGACCCAACTCGTTTACATTATCTTCCTCCTTTCTCCTCTCTTCTATTCAGGAGAGGGAGCTTTCTAGGTCACCATCTGTCTAGCAGGGATGTAAATTCGGTTTTGGGTTTCTCCATTCTGCACGATCTCTCGCCGGTCAGAGAAACTAAAGAGTGGGCAGAATGAAGAGAGTCGAAACCCGAAACGACATCACTACTGTCTAGTGCCAGACTCTCGTCCCGTTCTCATTGACAATGGCCGCCCGTGTGAGAAGTATCCGTAGATAAAGGGTATTTCATTCCGTAGTCCAACATAACGTAAGTCATCAACAAAAATGAAGACTGCTGTGATTAGAGGAAAACAATCATTTGGAATAAGTACATCAGTCAGTGAAAATATTCGAACAGAATTCAATAGCATGCGTTAGCTGTGCTCCTTCACGGCACTGATTCTAACGGATTTCTTCACCATGAATTCCGGTGACGATGGACATCCTCTGCTGGTATTGAAAGTGTTCTCCTTACATTACTCTCGAGATAACGTGAATAGTCAGAAACACGTCATCAACGGACTTCTCAGATTTCACGCGTCTTCTAATCAGCTTCGTTGGGAAAGGAGACTCATCGACTTCTTGCAACATTTTTCGTATTTCATCCTCTTCATTGCCAACACTGTTTCCGTGAAGAATCCATTCGAATTTCTCAATCGTGGAAGATGGCTCGACCTCTCAAGATTATTTTACTCTTATTTCTATTCGCTTATTTGGGTGAAGCAGCGTCGAAAGCCGTTAAGGTTCGTCGCATATTCATCCCTTCGATAAATAATGATGATTTCCAGCGAATAAATGCTCCTCATCCTGAGCACAGGCGTCGTCAATTTCTAATCTGGTTGTGTCACAGAGGCCACGATGCCTTGGTTCTCTTCTCAATTCTGATGTTCACGGGATTCGCATTATATCGAATTGAGGAGATTTGAGATTAGGAATATTGTAATGATAAAATACGTATAAAACTCTGTAATGAAGACAACGATTTGTTCGAATAGGATATGTCTCATTTGTCTAAACGTGCTTCTCGTGTAATGAATTACAATGCGGATGTACGACGAGAATTTTTATTTTTCACTGCACTCGCATTATGAGCCCGTTCGCCTAAGAGTCAAACACTCAACAAGCTCGAGAACAGGCAAAAAAATAATGTATGCTCAATTGCGGGTCCTAAGGGTAACTTTTGATTCTCAATCGAAGGGCCGATTCCGTTTTTCGATCCGAGTCTTCTGAATCCCGGTACGGCACGACGTCAATTTGGCTATTTTTGGCTTCTCATTGGCTCCCTGGTTGTTGCATTGCAGCAATTTTCTCTTTGTGCTGCACATTTTCTCCTCAATGCGATTATTTATCAAGTAAACACACCGGAACAACAATAATGATCATTATCGAGAAAGCATCAGTTTCACATGAAAGACTACATCTCGACGACAAGATCAGATTGGAAAGAGAAAGACCGGAGAGAAATCGCATGGCGGTCACAGAAAATGAAAGAAGAAGGACAACACAGAGCATCACCTAGATTAGAGAAAATATGGTGATATGACCAGAAAGAATAGATTGGGGAGAACTAAGGGAAAACGGAGATTGACTATTCGAACGAGCGGAAAGACGCGGAGTCAGCGACTCGCGGAGATCGATCACAGCAGACGGGGAGGCCCTGAAGGAACGGTTGATAGTCATAGTCTATTTCAAGCAGTTGCTGATGTAACATTTGGAATAGTTTCAACATGAACAAATTGTGAATGCAATAATGATGGTAAGGACTAGTTTTGTTTACTGTTGGTATGGTTAGAAATTAGCATCGGTCCGTTGTTCAAAGGTTTTCCCAAGTTTATTTTTAGTACCTTGAGAAGAGCCGACGCCGTCAGCACTTTGTAGATCAAGAAGCCAAGACCGAGGATTAGTATGGTGGCAATGAGGAGAACGACCGGTAGAACCCAGCTGCTGCCGCCATTATCGACCGTAGCGTACACCTCGATACGCTCGATGATCTGTAAACAAATATCCTAATACACGTTTAATTGCTTGTTTTCTGGAACCATCAAGTATATTTCCAGTCTTTAGTAGCAAATTGGAACATTCAGGATTCCGTTGCATACATGATCACTATGACATCACTCACCACTATGCCGTTCTCCGATCCATTGGGGATGCTTTTCTTGAGCGCGTCAATCAGACTGTCGATGTCGTCGAAGGAATGGAGACCGACGGCGAACCGAACCTCGGCTTCGTTGTCGTCCACTTGATTGACGTCCGTCACCTGCGCTTTGCTCTTTCATCGCATCAGTTATCTATTTCACAAATCATAGTTTAATTGCAAATTTTCCATACTATGATGAGACAAAATCAAGAGAATGAGGTTTACTGACACTTACATTGAGCATGATCGGATCCACTTCGATGTTCCTCTTCCTCCTCTCAGCAATTGCATGGGTAGATTCAAGAGTTCGGTTGGCGATCTCGATCACGTTTCGAGTGAGTTCCTTAGTGAAGGAAGAGTCGCTTGCGTTGACCTGAAGAGAATGAGGTTAATCGTACAGTCTTTACAGTAAATAAACCTTTTCGAAAGCGGCAAATTAGAGAAGATTGTCAAGAGACTCTACATAGAGTAGACAATGTACTTTTTAGAAGGGGTGGCTATAATAGACGACGGATCACTGACCATTCTGGGCATCCTCAGAAGGACTCGGAAGCTTTCAGTCCTGCTGATTGGCGAGCTAGAACAAATAGTTTTTTTTTCAATTTTATCGATCACGAATCGAACACACTGTACAACACAAAACACAAACACAAGAGAGATATGAGACTCGACGACACGAAAAGACACATGGGATGAGCACAACATATGTAAAAATGCCTAAATCTTGTTCCTATTGAGATACACGACGACAGAGATTGATGTAGATGACGTCATCTTCGATCCACTTCACACCGCTCGCAACAGAACAATCACGACAGCGAGGGCGGAGAGGACTGACCGCTTCTCGAGTGACGTCAGCGCTTCTGGGTCTGGAAAGTCGGGCTCGATTTGTTGTTGAGCGACGAGAGGAGTAGAGGTCGCTGCGGGCAATTGCACGCCCGATATTGTGGCAAAGATATCGAAACCTCGGTCTGGAAGAGCGGAAACAAATTATTTTTCGCCAACCGAGAGTATTTAATGTCTACTCCATCGGAGCAATATCCTAATCTAGCATTTCCGAATCATTTTTCATGTTAATTTCTCTCCGTTTATGTGTGAACAGTAATATAAATCAACATCGCTAATGAGCAGTGATTTTGTGTCTAGGTTACCAGGAATGGCATCGGTGCTGTATTGTCCGAACACGAATTCTTCAGTGGTGAAATCTGAATCACTCAAATACGTTAAACTCAACGTAAATTCTATACCATTGGGCAGAAGGGAACCGGATGTGACAAAATCGGTAGGAATGGTATTGGTTGCATCTGAATCTAATTTGTCTAGGTCATTGTTCCACGAAATTTACTATACCATCAGGGAGAAGTGATCCAGGCGTGACAAAGTCCGTCGGGATGAAAGGTGTCGACTGGTCGATGACCGCCCCCGATACAGTCGTTGCATCTGAATTGTTCGAGTTATAGTTTTAGCAATGTCCATTCGGAAAATAATATCCTCGATTCGCTTGATCCGTCGTAGAGTCAAAAAAGGAAATACCAAGTTAGGAAATTCTGGATCCTATTCGTCATAACCAATCCATATCCAGGTTTCCCACCTCCACTGGCCGCACTATCCGGTGAACTGGTGCTGACTGCTCCCTCGGGTCCGGGACTTCCAGAATCCGGGGTCGGTTCTTCTCCGGAAATCGTCGCCGGACTCGGGAAATCGCTCGGAATCACGGAAGGGTCGAAGGTCAGGACCGTTGTCAACAACACGGAATCTGTGCCTTCTGAAGAAGAGATCATATTCGATCAAGCACAAAATGGTTGCTTACCTCCTCCAACAACCGTCGTTTGCTCTCCGGCAGCGGGTGCAGCAGAGGTGGCTGCAGACTCTCCCTCGGGCGGTGCTGCACTGGTCGCCGATCCGTCTCCTGCAGCAGTAGTGGTCGCAGATGCCGCATCGCCGGTCGTCGCTTCGCCTTCTCCACCGACAGTGGTCTGCCCGCCATCGGGAGCTCCCATGGTGGTCTCATCCCCGCTGGTTAGGGTAGTCAGCTCAGATTGAGAGGCTGCAGTCGTTTCGCCTCCGTTTGGAGCAGAAGAGGCAGTGATGAGTTGAATCGGCACGGACACTGTCGCTTCACCGGTTATCTGGGTTGTAGCATCGGCATTCTGCGTTTCACCTGAAAGAACGTATGCTGCGTTGAATCGTTTTGTAATGCACAGCGTCGATGCAACTGCTCCTATTGCCTAGACAAATGTTGTCATACCCGCAGTTTCTCCTCCAGTCGCTACACCATCAGTGGTGGGAGCATCGTTCGCTGCAGTAGTCAGTTCAACGATTGGAGCAGTCGTTTCTTCGGCACCGACCGTAGAGACGATCAGTGGTTGCTCGGTGGTAGCTTCGCCTGACAATCAATTATTTCATAAAGATTATAAATATGTGCTGATAGACATTCAAAGTTGATGTATCGAGCTGGAAACTCAATCTAAAATCAGTATGAGAGTTTGATAGCATTACCTGCAATGGGCAGCGTGACATCGGGAGAAACAACGATGGACACCTCAGTGCTCGAGTCTCCTCCACTGGAATATAAATGTATCCATCGGACTTTGAGTAAAAAAAATATTGTAACGTTAACCATATGCAGAAACGGGCACATGTAGAAACTAGACTTACTTATTTCCTCCCTCAACGGGATTGATCGTGCTCATTCCGATCACTTCCCCAAGCGTCGTCTGACTCGATTCTCCTCCAGTAGTCTCAGGCGAAGGCGTTCGATATCCGACGGTTCTTTCGGTCTCCTCTGTCACTACTCCTCCACTGCTCTCAGTGACGACGGTGACGTCATCACCCTGGGTCGATCCTCCTCCTTCAGAAGGAGCGTCGGTGGCGCGACTGAACTGGCCGGTGTTGCCGCCCCCGCCTGTGAATGACCATTGCCTTAGATGTATAATCCACTCTTCTAATAAATTGTAACAGTATATGTCTCGTGCAAAAATTGACTAGCTGACTAAAAAAAACGATTTGAGTGTTTTTTTCATCAGATATCAGTTTCTCCCGCACCTTTGTTACCGGGAAATCCGGGCGGGCCGACGCTGGCGAACTTGTCGGGAGGCGTGACGAAGCCGGGGAAGAGCGTCGGTTGGACCGGCGTCGCCGGCTTGGTGGAGATGTTGATGGTGAGGTTGCCGGTGTAGAGACCCATCTGGGGAACGCCCCCGGACACGTGGAGGTGGTGGAAGAGAGAGGTGAGGGAGACCTGAAATATCACTTCTTGACGTTTGATTAGGAAAATGTTGCTAATGTAAGTGCTTTCTAGCAACTCGTCCGGTCGATCGAGTGGGTGAAATGAAGATGAAATTACTTGCGAAACTATCCCTAATATTAACTCTTTGCAAGCTCACAAAATAGGCAAATACTAGATCAAGAGCAGAAGATTCTTATTGTGACTATACTACATTTTTTTCAGCCATAGTTTATTTTAATAATACATTAAAAAGCAATCATACCGTAGTCGAGTTGGTGATCATCGAGATATGCGACTGATTCGTCCTTGCGTCCATCTCTCTCGTCGAGAACAGGTTCATGCTCATTTTTGTCGAAGTCACATTGATCTTGTCAGCTTGGGCGACGTTTCCACCCAGTTGTATCTGCCCTCCACCGCGACTGAGTCGGAGCCTAAACAACTTGTTTTAAATATCGAACTTTACTGTAAGTCTTTACAAAACTGAACGATTCTCTTTCAAGCATAAATCATACTGTGAAATGTATCATACTTTATGCATCTAAGGACCGATTCAATGACAAAATACTATTGCATTACTGATCAACTCACTGCGATAGTTGCCCGACTATGAAATGTACATCCGATGTGTTCTTCAGTATTCTCGCCGTAGTTTCCTCGAACGGCGCACAGATGAGCATTCGCTCGTTGTTGAATTCTGAAAATATCATATCAAATCACGTTGATTCACATTCCTTCTCACCAATTCCAAATGGCGAAAGAGCCGTCTTCAACTCAATCGTGTGAGCATTAGTGTAGATACGGGCTGTTCTGAAAGATCCACTTTGCCATGGGTTCTTCAAAAGTATTTTCGTACCTGTAATCCGAATCGATATCAATAATAACGTCTCCATAGGTGGTCCTCACTCTCGCGCCCAACAGAACTGCCTTCATGTCATAGAGTCGATCGACCGCTGCGGAACGGCATCGTTATGTCTCGGATTGCGATTTCCCTTCCCTCACTAGGGATATGCTTTCGGTGTTGGATCTCTCCATTCCGCACACTATCTTTCCGGTCTGAGAAGCGAGATAGTGTGCAGAATGAAGAGAATCGAAAAACAAGACGACATCACTACCCCTCACCCGACAGAACCAGTCTCCGCTCGTATCCGCTGTCCAGAGACATATTCGAGTAGATGTTCATCGACTTGGCAGTGCGATTGTCTTCCCGCGTGCTGGCCGAGACATCGGCCCATTTGCCCTCGAGTGCTTGGATCTAAGAAGTGGCGTTATCTTGTTGCTGAAGACGACTGCTCCGATGAAAATAAGTTTCCTCACAAACTGAGAAACAAGAGGGAACATTATTGGAGAACCAAGAATTAGCAAAACGAAATATGCCTACCTTCATTCCAGAGTCGGCAATCGACACATTCACCCTTCCAGTCAGTGAATTGTTGATGCTCGAGTCGGCCGACTTGCTCGTAGTCATCGAGAACTGCAGATAAACATATTGCAAAACAATTCCAACCAACCGGATTCGAACCAGTGACCTAAGGATCTACAGTCCTCCGCTCTACCAACTGAGCTATGGTTGGGTTGAGAGGGTCGACGAAAGTTCGCCCCATCCACCTCGCTCCCTCTCTCCCTCTGCCATAGCTTGCCTTGACTAGACAAGTGCAGAGAACCGAGAGTATCTCTCCCTCTTTCCTTCTCTCTCTCTCTTTTGCATGGGTTTGCCTTCACTAAGAGTGCCCATGCGGCAAATTCGCACTTCCTGAGCAAAAAAAGTAGAAAGAAAGAGAGCAGAATAAACGGCTGTCAGCTATTGTTCGAGCTGTAGAGTGAACGTGCCACACAACAAATCTATCTTTTCTTTCGTCCCAATCTGTCAAAATCGGGCATAAGCAAATCGTGCTTGCGTGAGAACGCATCTCACCTCCGAGTTGGCCGCTTGCGCGTGTAGCTCAACTCCCTGCATGCGGGCGAAAGTCTCAGCCGCGGCAGCCGTGTAGTTGACGAACGTGTCGTAGGTGTCGAAGGAGACGTTCGACGACGTCGCCCACGTCGACAGATTCAGCTTCTTCTCGAGTAGGTCGATGCGCGAATCGGATGACGTCACGACGACGACGGCGTCCGACACGGAGACGTTAGAGTTGAGCGAATGCACCTGCAATTGGGGGGATAATACTCTTTGGTCCCTTCTCATACACTTTCACTTTTCCATTTCAACCAGTCATGATATGAAAATCGCTCGTTCTCAGCAATAACGCGTCGAATTGCGTGACATTCACTCGTTCTCTCAAAATGTGCGAACGAATGTGTCGTATTGCTATCCTAAGATTGATGTTTCCCTTGGCGGGGTTTTGCCATGCACCGCGAAGCCCTAGAATCTGCTCGATGTAGCACAGTAAACAATTCACAGCAGCAAGAAAGTGATATACGATTACGATTTCGCATTAGATGTGAAATGTCAGCGCAGAATACAAGACATACCTGAACATGGTTGGAAGGCAGGGCTTGTCGTTTCAATCGGCCTATGGACTTGACGCTTCCGGCCAGAAGTATTGTGAAGAGCACCAATCGCATTTCAGCTCATTAATAGCAAAATTGTGGAGAACTATGAAGATATGGCGAAATCTGGAAGGATTTGGTTGTATGGGTGCATGTAATGACGAGATATCGGAAAGGGTCCCATTCGAAATGACAGGAAGAACGAGGAAATGAAGGGATGAGGCGAGATTAGTACGTTACTAGTGCCATGGATATCAGAGGTAGACGGAGAGAGAGATCGGAAAGGAAAGAGGAAGAGAAGAGAAGGGAGGGAGAGAGGGAAGAGATTGAAGAGAGTGGTCACTCTCCCTCTACTCACTTCTCTTCCACTACTTTTCCCTCCTTCTCAAAATTGCCATAGAAACAGCGAAGGAAGGCACTTTGAATTGGGCGGGTATAGTGATCCCTTGTCCCTTATATAGTCTGAGTGGCACAAAGAAACAATCCGTCTAGCCAGTTGAGATTTCCCCTTCCGGAGTTGCGTGAATGGGAACAAAGATCAGCGAGGGAACACCAGAACGCTCTCCAATTATTCGTAATAATGTTTATTTGAGATTGATAGGTCTATGTGAGCACTTTGAGAAAACAATTTCTATGAGAGAATGCAGGTAAACGGGCGAGCAATAATGAACGATTTCCTGTCGAGCAACGAAAAAACGTAGGAAAGATTAACCGTGTAGTGAGATATAATGCCTATTGGAACGGGGATAGTTCAATCAGTCAAAAGTTGTCAGTCCGGCTTTCGAATGGAACAAAGTCGCTTTACTAGAGTAGTGACGGGATCAAAGAAGGGCAATGACTGAATGAGACTGAGATAGAGAGAGGAACTAGAAGAGATGTAGAAGTGTTCACCGTCGATGTTGAGGAGAGGAGGGGAAATGAGCGGGTAGGGGCAGGGAGGGGGAGGAGATAACAGAGAAATAGAATGAGAAGCCATAACGGGCCGCGGCTTCATGACACATCTACAGTATACACGATCAGAGACAGGGATATCCAGTTAGAGTATCTCTTCCCCTTCTAGTCACTATAACAATAATGAGATGGGATGATGAACATAGCGAATCACAGAGTGTTATGATCGGAAAGGGCAGGTGAGGGGAGAAAACGGGGAAAGAGAAGGGGGAAATGGCAGGATCCATGTGGGAATGACCGGTGATCACGCGATATTTAGACGAGGTCTCCATCTAATTGGGAATATCTGATAGGTGCAGTCCGGACTCCATTCGGTTGGATGAAGGTGCTGAGCATGTGCTGTGGCGTTCCCTGATTTGACATTGTCATCGTGTTGTTGTTCGAGTATCTCCTGTTGAGGGATCCCGTGTAAATTGATGAATTCTCACGAGGAGGTTCCTGCAAAGGATATTGTTAGGGAAAACGAGTCATATTTCAATTTACTTTCTATTGAATTCACTAACGGTTCTCGAAAGATAACCATCCTATCCCCCGTGCCCTTTCCCTCTCTCTGGACTCCGCTTATGGAGACCATTGGATGCAGATGACTGAGTTTCTTTCGCCCTTTTCACTCTCACTTTCACTCACGCTATTCGCGTTGATTATTTCATGAGCTAGAATGAAGCTAGAGATAGTGAAACTTACCGGGTAGGGCACGTTGGAGTACGTGCCTCTCAGAGTTCCATCGCGAGATGTGTAGCCACGTGCTGAAAAGGATATTTTGAATGAACATATTGTTTTTGAAAACTGAGCTAATTATCGGCAATTCTTTCATTGAAATTAAAAAGTCCAGCGAAAGCTCCATGGACTATCGTGGGAATAACGGTGAACTTTGTAGGGGAACGGTGGGATCAAAAGTGCTTCTTACGATCAAATTCATAATCCACGAGGCAGTTCCTCTCGTAAAAAGCGGGGTCGATCTGTTGCATGTAGCCATTTGGGTTAACTTCCTGCACAAAACGTAGTTAGTCAGTGACCAATACCTTTAAAGTTCATTCACTGTACATGACGTGAATCATACTTCCGAGGTAGTCGATTAATGAATCACACATTTGTCAGTGCTATCGTTTTAGTTGTTCAGATACAATGAATTTTCTCTCCATTTTCCATTTGTTTTCTATGCCAACGTATTGACTACAACTAATGGAATGTCTAGCATTTTCGCAATTCCGAAGCAAAAATGGAGACAGATTATGAAACAAATCTCACGATCATCGTCCGCACACTCCTGTCGTCATCACTGCCCGCGTGGTCCTCCTTGATGGTCGTCTGACCACTCGCCGGCCGTCCGTCCAGCACATTCATCGTGCCGTACATCTGCACGGGCCTCACGCCATCCGAGCCGTTCTGCGACGATCGGATGATCTCCGTCTTCTCTGCAATTGAGAGGATTGTTTAGGTTTAAAAAAAAGATTTCATTGAACACAGTGAATGCTATAATAGTACATTTCTGGTCTCTGAAGCTCTCATCAACTGATATTCACTTATAAATACCGTTAGGTAAACAAATATTTGAAAAAAACTGTCTAGAGAAGCTATAATGAATGAGTTAGGCAGATGAAGACCACTTACCCTGTATCTTCTTCCTCCTCTGTCTCCTCTGATAACAGCAAAGCAGGACAACGTTGACGAAGATGAGCAGGCCGATGGCCGCCACTCCTCCGGTGAGAGTAGATGTCGTCATGAGGGAGCTCTTGGGATGGATGGCGGTCATGTCCACGCCATCCTCCGTCAGCGTCGAGAACATCATGGACGGACGGGTGAAGTCGGATGAGAAACCGCGGGAGTTGTGCGCGCGCACTTGGAAAATGTAGGAGGAGGCAGCGACGAGACCCGCGAGACGCACGTGCTCGAAGAGAATCCATTATTACTATATCCAAGTGCATCTGATACATTCCAATTTTCACAGTGGCCTTTACGGAGGTTCTACGAATAATCCAAAAATTTTGATCTCTCTCATTTTACTTTGTTCTTGTAAGACCTAAATTGGCATTGCTTCAACTTGGTTAAAATGATGCGGTTTATTGATGAATACATTTCATAAACGTACCGAGTGCGTCGTGTTCACCGCGTACATCGCGTCCTCGCCCTCCCTCTTGTACCTAACTTCGTACGTCTGATCTGCGCCACCGTCAAAGCCGGGCGTCCACGACAACGCGATCGTCTCCGAGGTCGAGTTGGTGGAGTGCAGGTGAAGGGGCGTCTCGGGAGGAGACAGAGGCCCGACGGGAATCACGATGTGATCCTCACCCATACGATTGAAGGCCGAGCACTTGACGTCGCGAGAGTAGTCGTCCGGGCCGAGATTGTGTATCCAGAGGGTACTCTGAAGACGAAAGTCATTAGTTCAGTTCAGTTGAGCTGCGAAAATCATTCAGGACCTCTGACAGTTCACTGGCCAACTATTTGTTTCTCCATGAGCACTCAATTTTCATTCTAATTTCTAGTCAATCCCAAGGATATTGTTTCTACTCAAGCCTCTTGTTTCTAGTCATGCACTTGAGTATGCCATCAAACTCGAACTAACCTCAAAGGTTGAATAGTCCAGCTGGTGGGTGGCCATGGAGAATTTGGATGAGTTTCCCTTGATGAGCTCCGTGCCTCTGTACCAGGCAAACTCCGCATCGGGCACTGAGTGGACACGACATCGGATCCGCGCCTTTCCTCCCAGAGGACCAGCCCCACGAGCAAGAGAGGGCATGTGGTTAATCTGCAAATTTGGTTCTAGTTATGTTTCAACTTTATACTTATCTTGAACTACCGTCCACTGAGGATGATACTGTTCTAGAAGAAATGATATCTCAACTTTTATTCTTTCGTTTTTGAATGCATCATTACCTGAGGAGCAGTCTTCATTAGCAGATAGGCCGCCGACTCTGACGGTTCGCCGATTCCATTGTTGGCCACGCACGTATACTTGCCCGTGTTCTCGGAGTTAGCGGTAATTCGCAGCGTGGCCTTCGTCTCTCCGCGAACCTCGGAAGCGATCTAAAATGGTCGATTCATTTTATCTTTTCAAGAAAATCGAATTTTTGTTTCATTCTCAAACAGAAATGTTCTGCAGAGTAAATGAGAAAATACTCGCCTCGTAGCCCTTCCTCATCCACTTGACCATATTCGGCTTAATCGGTACTCCATCGACCTCGCACTCCAGGATGACTTCCTGGCCTTGCTCGGCGATCACTGGGGAGGTGATCTGGAGCACCTTGGCGGAGTACTCGACGGTGACGTGGAAGGTCACGTTCACCGAACCGACGTTGTTCACGGCAAACAGCGAGTAGACACCGGCGTCCGTTTCCTGGAAATTCGAATATGAGATTTACTTTCGGAATAACATGAATCCGCTGTAGATTCTTATTCAGTAAAGTCGCTGATTGAATTGCAATCCGAAATAATTGCTGAACCATGACATGAAAAATACCAAGGAGAGGAGAAGTTATTTGAATCGGGGATGACATTGGAAATAGTCACTTGAAATTTTGCTTCTAGGGCACAGATTAGCTTAGATACGATTCATCTCTCCTTGATTTTCTAACCTTGATCTGTCTTCCACTGAGCATGGCTCTGCTGGTGAAGATGCCTCCGACGGACTGATCAAAAGGAATCCCGTTCTTCCTCCATCGCCAGGCTGAGACAGGCGGATTGGCGAGGATCGTGAGGTTCTCTTTGAAGGAATCTCCCTCGGCGATGACGATGGAGATGGGAGAGTCGACGAGTAGACGGGGAGCGTCTGCAAAATAGTAGGGATTTTAACTCAATAAATTTTCTTTGAAATTCTATATCCACGGCTCGTATGGTCCCCTAGGTGTTCATCTTTGAAGGACGAATGGAGGTTTTAGTGTTCTGACATGGCAATTATGGTCTATGTCAACTACTCCATTTCGGTCTGGATGCATTTACTGATCAAAATAAAGACTCACAGTAGACATTGAGGGGCAGCGTGACATTCCTCGTGATCGGCCACAGAGGATGAGAGGCGATGCATCTTACGAGAGTCCCGTCGTATTTATCCGTGGGAATGAACGAGATCAGGTTCTCGACGGTGAAGCCGTTCTCGCGAGTACTGAATTTGCAGTCGTAAGGCCATTATAAAAAAATCGACTTGTCATGAGATGGGACGATGCACACAGCGAATTAGCATTTTCGAAAATGCTTACGTTTCGTTCATGGTTGTTTCTCCTCTCAACACAATCGGCATCGCCTCTCCATTCGGCTGGAATTCCCAGTGCAACTCGGCGGGTGGATTCGAGCCGGGCGCCGAGCAGAGCAGCTGCGATTCCTTCCCGGCGATCAGCTGATTGCGCTGGCTGCTCTCCGGCGTGCGGATGGCCACGCGACGAGGAGGGTCTGAAGATGATTACGGTAAGACAATATTATAGCTGCTGTAGTATTCTAGATTACGGTAACATAATGGTGGCGAGGAATACGGAAGGATTACTGTATCATCATAGATTACGGTAGCCTAATGCAATAATGCGGGAATACTGTAGGCGATTAGATGATAGAAGACACTTACAGAGGACAGATAGCTGCTTCGAGTCGTGCAGGGGCTCATCCAATGCCGTGTTCATCGCTTCGCACTTGATTTTCTGGTTGTTCATCGCTCGATCGAGACTCAGAGACACCGTGGAGATCACCGAGTCACCGGAGACGGACGAACGGGCCCCGGAAATCTGAATAAAGCGATGATTCCATTGAAGCAATGGAAGCGACAAAACACAATCACAATACGGTCACTACAGTTTCCAAACTTACGATGTGCCACTTTGCTTTCTTCTTGAATCTCTGAATCGCATTATTTTTTGCCAGTTAGAGGTTAATAGTTGATTCACCTTGTCGAATCCTCGATACCATGTGATGTCAGCAAGCGGGTTGCCTCCGTGCGCCTCGCACGTCAGATTGATGCGCTCTCCCTCGGCGTGAATGGAATCCTCGAGGCCAGTGATGCGAGGAGGCATTGGAGGAGCTTCAATATTGTTAAATTATCTTTAATCTAGCCATGAGTGTTGCTTAAGCCTTCTATTACCAGGCACTGTCTCAGATAGCGAGTTGCTTCTGAAATAAGCCCAGAACACATGTTCCCACTAAGAGGCACTGTCTCTCTGATTGACAAGGTGACCGATCTGTTGCGAGTGAGCGTTGCGCAAGGACTGGTGACAGCTACTAGTGATGATGAATCGGAACGTTATTCTCACAGCAGTGAGTGGAATGATTAAGCGCGACTCACAGAGAATCTTGATGACGTGCTGTCCACTCGTGGATCCCTCATCGTTCTTTGCGACGCACTCAACGACGATCTTGTGCTTGTTGTTAAGCACCTGGAAAGATAATTAAAAGTGACGGTTAGTGTTGTCAAATAGGAATCAGGCTCTCCTCATTCCATTCCGCGTTTCTCTAACTGGTCAAATCGCAAGTAAATCAAGGAATAAATTTTCGTTTCACCATCACTACGTAGTAATGCTAGGCCTCTGTTTCTCTCACATGAATTATTATGCATGCTAGTAGTTAGCGTAACGAAAATATCAGTCGAAGTAAGCGAAACTTAAATTATGCAAAATAAGGTAAAGAATTATTGAACAATCCGCCTGTAAGCGTAAATGAAATACAATTAATCAACTGTTAGGAAGCGTTAGTAACCTCGTTCACGATATGGACGCGGACCTCGTTCGAGTTGA
Organism: Pristionchus entomophagus; assembly: GCA_036245825.1. Classification (NCBI taxonomy): domain Eukaryota; kingdom Metazoa; phylum Nematoda; class Chromadorea; order Rhabditida; family Neodiplogasteridae; genus Pristionchus; species Pristionchus entomophagus. The sequence goes on from BTSX01000006.1 coordinate 32,147,346, forward strand.
GGGAGAGATTTGAGATGGAGACCACTCCATTGATCTGCGAGTGCTCCGATTGGACCGAAGCAGGCACGGGATGACCATTCACCAGCCAAGACATTCGCGAGGGAGGATTCGACGGCCTGAGATATATTCCGATTTTATGAAATAGGTTCCGAAACACGTCTCTCCTAATTTTGCGGAAAAAAGTTACAATGAGCTATTCCTGTCTCATTTTAGGTATCACAAATACGAATATCAGTTCCGGATTGGTTCCGATTCCGACCCCACTTTTGAATCCGGTGCCCGTAGGCCAATCGCTCATTTGGGTATCGTAAATTACAGTCCTCTCGCCCCGTCCCTCTCTTAGATTGGGGACACAGGTGTTCTCTCTCTCGATCCCTTATGGGTCACCAGATTATCCCCTCGTCCATCTTAAACACTATGAGATACGAGATACCTGCTAAGCCGAGAGCTACCTGGGAACATCCCATTAGAGTGAGATCGATACCAACCCGGGTCAATCCCCTCGAGTTCTAGAGCCCCCTGCATCCCCAATCTCTCGTTTGCCTCTTGTTCGTGTTCCGGTACAGACCGTCAATCATCAATTAGCCAATTAGTGCGCTGCTTCATTCTCTCTCGAATCTCAGACCCAGTCCAAGGAAATCAGTCCAAATCCAGGGAAATCAGCGATTTTTCCGGAATCTCACTTGGATCGGCACTGAATCGATGTGATCGCTCCCTCCTTGATGCTGTGCTCTCCGAAGATCTCGACAGACGCTGAGGCAACTGAAATGGAATCATCAGGATGGGTTCCTATCATCATTATATCCTCTGAGATGAGGGGGGCATTTCGGTTTCATCATCGTAAATGGGTACTCACAGGCGACTCTAATATTGATATGATTGGTGACAGCCGGGACGCCCTCTCTGTTCTGCGATCGGCACTCGTACGAGGCCAGATGGTCGGTAGCCTCAGCGATGAACGAGTAAACATTCCGCGTCTCCTGAAGGCGACAATTCATTAGCTCCTACGTATTTTGCATATTACAAGCCCCCGACCCTCAACATTGCCCACAACCACACATTCCTTCTCCTCTAGATATCACATCTCTCACATATACCATCTGTTTCCTGTCTCGCTGGCCCCTTCCGTTCGCTAGACTTCGTCCCCCTCTGCCCCCATCATCAAGAGATTAGGGGAGCACACAACAACTGAATGAGAGGATGACCCAACCAGCAGGGTCCACTCATCCGGAACTCTGCCCTTTCTGACCCCTGGAATGCTTGGAGTACTAGACGCTTTTCTCACCCATCGATTCCATTTCCTTATCTCTCTAGGGAGCCCTTAGCCTTTCATCCCTCCCATCTTCTCCCTTCTTTGTCTTCTCTTCTCTCTTTCGCTGCGCCTCAAGAGATTCTCTTCTCATAAGACGACGATGCGCCAATCGAATCACTCCCAATATTAGGGGAGGACTCATAGGTGCGGGGCGAGCTACCATCTGTCTCTCTCCATGCAACCTCCCACTTCACAATCCACTTTGAAGCCGCGCTGCTCCGCTCAATTCATATTCCCATTCTCTCCCAATATCAACTCTCGACCTAATCCCCTCTTGGCGGCTTCATTTGGAGGATGAAAGGGGCGGGGAGCAGGGCGACAGGGCAGACAGGTGTGAATAAGCGAGAGAGGGAGAAGAGGGAGATCCCTCGTAAGGAACCTCCCGGGATATCTCTCTCGATGTGTCACCACCAGCAGTATCCACATACACCCAGTCATTCTTTCGTGTCCCCCTCCCTCTTGATAGTGACAACTGAGCCAAGGGGCAACCCGAAAATGCAATTTCTCAACAGCGCGCGCTAAAGACAGCTGACAGGATCATCTTGTTCTACTAGTGAGAAGAGACTAGAGGGGGAAGGAGGGATAGTGGATTCCATGTCCCCCCCTTACACACTCGCTCCACTTCAAGGCACAAGCGCCTGGAATATGATGGATGAAGTACGCAAATGAAGCTAATCTCGTTCGCCATCTAGCCGGGGAGCGGGAGCCGCCGAATGACTGATGGAGGCTCGGGGGAACGTCGCTCTACACACCTTAGCCGTCACCTTAGATGCTCAAGACTATTTGTAGATGCTAGGCGCCTCTAAGATAGATAGTTATCGCTTCCCGAAAGTCACCGTAGACGCCTTAGTATTTTTTCGGCACACCTTAGATTATTCGTACCTGGGAAGAAGCGTCCAAATGATAGCGAGTGTCTATCGTCTTGTCCTTGATGCGCCAAGTGAGCGAGGGAGCCGGGTTGCCTCCCTTGGCTACGCAGATGAGTGTTACGTTGTCTCCTGCCCGGACATTCGTTTCCCCTCCTAAGACAGACACTTCCGGCCGATCAGATGAATCTGCAAATATTTTGATTTTTGTTCGAATAAATGTGTTTGACTCATTCAGCAATCTCCGCACTGTGTAAAGAGAGACATGATCTACCTATTTCCAGAAATCAAAGTTCCCGCCTATCGATTGATTGTCGCAACTCTCGATCACTTCCCCTTCACGTCTCGGAACGGGAAACAGGCGGTGTAATGTTTTCTCCTTTCGCAGTCAACAGTTGTCACTAAGGAGCAATAGGCGGAGTGAGTCCCCATTTCGGAAGAGGGAAAGGGAGGCAGTCCATCAGAGGTGGGCGGGCGGATCAAAGCCGGCCATCGGCACCATCGTGATTTGCATGGGGGCCGAGCGAGGATGGGTACGGGCCGGATCCCCGGGGGAGGGGGGGAAGCGATCGCACCGCGAGACAGTAAAGGTCAGAGGCGAATAAATCATGTGTGTAATTGGAATAATGACGGAGCGAGCTTTCTCAGGAGCGCAAAAAATCGTGAGAGCTGATGAGAATGGCACAAACGTACATAGGACGGAGAGGGAGATGTTGGCGCGGAGGGGAGGCTGCTCGGCTTGTGATGAGGAGTGACGGGCCTCGCATGTGAGCACCTTGCCGTCGTCTTCCTTGCTGGAATCGGAAGCGTCAAATCAACTACACATATTTAATATTTTCCCCAGTATAATATTACGCACAAGAAGTTAAGTGGAGTATCATTTGGTCCTTCCCAACTAACCACAATATCCTCATCGATATTTACTGCCGATTGGTCACTCTGACTCATCCTTATGAATAGGAAGGGATGACTCACCGCGGCTTCCAGACCAATGAGGCGTACGAGGAAGAGGTCTTGTTCAGATTGTACGATTCGAACTTTTCAATATCATCCTCGATCCGCTGCCCGTTGATGTACCTGAACATTTTGTTGGTTGTTCCAAACTGGTAATGTGAACAAAACGATTCCAACACAGTAGCAGTGTCAAGCTCACAATGGTAGTCCATCACATTTTCTGATCACATCACATTTAGTGTTTGCAAAACTATCAGAGTTGAGATAAAGTGGTGTAGTTTGAACTCACCACAGCAGATTCGGCGCCGGTTTCGCATTGGGCGAAGTACAGGTGATGTTCAGCTGGGAGTCCTCGTTGACCTCGATCACTCCGCCCTTCTGGTAGTTGACGAAATGGACGGTCGTCGGAGGGACTGAAATATGCGCATGATGAACCGAGTATAAATGATCATGAGCATCATACGTTTCATAGTTAGTAGATTCATTCAACTTTTATCTCTCACCAATAACATTCAGGCTGGCTGCCGCCCTGAAGGGTCCATCTCCCGGCCGCAGCATCTGGCACTCGAACTGGCCGTCATCTTCGAGAGACACCCGGTCGATCTTCAGATGCAGCTCCTCCGGCGATTCCTGAGCATATTCGAATATTTTCCCATCTCCAATCTTTCAAGCAAGAATAAAGAATAAGAACAATTGTTATTTCATTTCATAGGACCTTGCCGACCTCAGTACATGTTCCCATACCTTGACATAGCTGTATCTGCCCTGATGTCCGGCGAGTTTGCCGGAATCATAGAATCCCAGCAGCGCCCCACTGTTTATGCGCCATTGAGAATATCTGAAGGAGAGGAATTTATGAGACGGAGACAATGGGGGAATGAAGAAGGGAGGAACGAAACTCACAATTCGTAGTTGTTCGGGTTTTTCTGGGCGCTGCACTTGAACAGGACGTCCTCGCCCAGCAACACGCTCTGATTAAGAGGAATCTCGTAGAATGCGCAGTGGACGAGAGGTAGAAGGAATAAGAGCAGGAGAAGAGTGGAGGAACTCCGTGAGTTCCCCATCTTCCCACTCTGATCGGACAGGGTGGAGATGTGTCCAATCGAGGGCCGGGGAAAGACTGAACAGGGGACGAATTGAATGATGGATTGATGAGAAACACGCGAAACAATGAATACGCGAGATGGACGATATTGGAGGGAACGAGGCCCGGCTACTCGACTGCGTTCTGTGACATCCCATCTCTCCCTCCCTCCCCCCTTCCCTCATCTCAATCTCATCTACTCCATAATATGCTCAATCAACGGAGAGGTCTCATCCCCCCTCTCCTCGCAATGAATGGTGTCCGTTATGTCAGTCAAGAGGAGGGAGAGGAGGGGCAAGGGAACTGTCACGGGCCGGATTAGCGAGAACACGAAACAATGACTGGAGATGGTTATCTGACTGATCGGGTCTATTCAGAGTAGTTAATGGAGGAGGGGAAGAAAGGCCACTGAGAAAGTGAGGGGGAAGGGATCGCGTGAGGCCTGTCAACTTGGATAAGTTCGAGTGAAGGGGCGAGAAGCACAAAGAGGGCCGTTGAAATGTGAGAAATAAGAGGAGAGTGAACTGATTGAAAGTGTTCTCAAACGGAACAGAAGGGTAAGAGGACCCTGAAATGGAGTGGACAAGCCAGACGTGATTCCGCCCCTCGAGTCAGTTATTGGAGACAGTCGGGTGGAGGTCAGGAAGAGCCGAGGCGAAATTGAGAGAGTGAGAGCAGGAGGACGGTCAAGCGTCAATCAGAGATGATATGGTTGCTCCCGACTAGAGAGTGGAGGAGGAGGAAGGGAGGGGAGGACCTCCCTTCCTCCCTCTCTATCAACAGATGTCCATGCTCATAGCTGTATTTCATTGGCCACTCTGGCCAGGATAAAGAGGGCAAACTGTATAGAGAGGGAGGAGAAGAGATGATCGAGAGAGAGAGAGAGAGAGAGATGAGAAGGAAGGGAGAAGTCGGGAATTGGCTTTGTTACGGATTGAAGTGAAGTCCTCAGAAGGGAAGAGGGAGAAGAGAAAGAAGAGAGGAGGGAGAGGGAGGAGAGGGAGAGGGGGAGGAGGTATCAGATCGGAAGGAAGGTAGAAGCGGGGTCGATCGCGGACGCTGAAACAACTGCCACCTGATAGATTGAGAGAGGGAGAGAGGAAGGGATGGGGGAGAGATGAGAGGAGTGACGGGAAGGAGAGAGGGAGGGAGCGATGAGAATGAATGGTCAGTGTTGCTCTGATCCTATCTCAGCCCCCTATAACAACTTTGTTATCCCCTGCCGAGTCTTGTTGGTAATGACTGAACATAAGCGAAAAGGGGGCTACCGCCGACCTTGGAGGAAATCACTAGTGAGAAATTGTGCAAATCGCGCAAGAGATAGATGAATACTGTACGCGTTTAGACTAATAAGCAGTGTGGGACAGCGAAGGGCGCACACGGGATGGAGGAGGATGGACAGGGCAGGGGTACAAATGATGTAACGAGTACAAGAGACAGATGGGCTATTATGGAGAAGGGACGATTCGGATGGGGAGAGATGAACAAGCCCGACAGACAACGGGGAAAGAATGACTGAAATGGATGATGGGAATGGGCATTCAACATGTCATGGAAAACAGGCCTCAGGGGGGACTGTAGCGTCTGGTTGGTCAATATAGCAGGACTTTCTTTCTCTTCATTCTGCCTGATCCGTTGTAAAAGTAGTGCATGTGGGTGCCGTTCATCATTATCCCAAGACTCTCAATCAAAAGAAGACGAGGAAGAGGAGAGGGAGGGGAGGTGGCGAGATTATGAGGGAAAGTGTTGCCGAAATTGCTGGAGAAAGGGAGGGATTGAGACTGCGAGGGGAAGGAAGTGTCTGCATAATTGTTTGCACTCTGAGAGAGTTCGAAACCGGGGCATTTACTGAGACGCCGTGGAAAAGACAGAATGGAAATTGAAGCCGCAGAGCGATTTGTTAAAGGTAATCTGATAGTGAAAGGATCATTGTATCACGAACAGTTATACGTGCCAGGCTTTGAAAGGCGATCTGGACAAGGTAGTGACAGTCTGGGGTGACTGGGTGTTGAATGACAGGTAATTCGGGGATACATAGGCAAGGGATGAGGACCATTTGCCTCCCTCATCGATGAGTAACCCCGGATCGAGCGATTCCTCTCTCGATCCAAGAAGAAAAGGTGTGATAGATGACTGACACTTTGAGTGACATAGACCACCGGTAGGAAGAAGGTGTGATAGAGGGGGTACTGTAAAAATAAGAGAAGGGAAGGGAAGGAGAAGAAGGGCAGAAGGTGACAGATCCCAACGCAAAGACGAATGATAAAAGTGGGAGGGCAATTCATAATACGAGAATGGATCTTCGCCCCTCGGCTAAGACAAGGAGAAGAATACCCAAGTGACCAGTATGAGAGATATTCTCGAGGAAGGAAAAGAGAGAGAAAAATGAGGGAGTGAAGGGGTGAATAGTGGGTTCATTCAGAATCCACTCAGTCCTCGTTTAGAACTTGAGTACGCGCAGCCATAAAAGAATGATGAGTGCGAAAACTACCGAGAGTAATGGGTGAGTAAATGGGAGGGAGGATGAAATGGACTGAAGCAGTGTTGCGAATTACCATAATGAAGAGACCATGAGGATCGAGGAGAGAGAAATAGGTGGGAAAGAAGGAGGGGAGTGAGAGGCAGAGAGGCAATGATATCTATGAATCACAGATAGAGATCCTCTCTGGGTGGAGGAGATGCCCCAGGGGAGGAGGACTGGGGGTGGTGGAGGGAGGGGGGGGGAGGGGGAGAGGGAGAGGGAGGAGGAGGAGAGAGAGGCTTCTCCCTCTCCAGATCGTGATTGGACACGAGTCCCCCATCCATAATCTCTTTATGCACTTATCTAAAGCAATCAGTCTCAACTCTGACCCCTCCCGCTTCTCTTCTCAATACATTTACACTAGTGGACGAAGGACAGATCCGAATTCGAAAGCCCTGGAAAACCAGGAAAGGTGGCAATAATCTCGGGCGTCATTCAAATCCACGCGCACCTCTTCACCATATGCTCAATCTCCCTAGGGGAAAGAGAGAGAGAGGCAGGGAACATGCATGATAATGGTATACAAACAAGAAAAAGATCAAGGAGTCTGGGTGTACACACGAGATCGAGGGAGAATACGAGGAAAAAGGGATACGATTGACCGGAAAGGAGAGAGCGGAAGACTGAGGGGTGAAATACTGTAGCCGATCCAAAACTGTCTACAGAAAAGGACAGAAAACACATTCTTGAGCTGAGAAAAATACTTTCCAGAGTGTGGCATAAATGAAGAAAGTGGCCGAATCTCTGTTCAGCCAGGCGTGACCGGGCGAGATTCCAGAAAGAAGGAAAAGTAGGAATCAGATGAGAAGAAAAGGACAGCCGTGAGACGTCTCTCCCTTTAACTATTCGTGTATTCAATTGAGAGATCCAGTTGCAGGAGCAGTCCATCTAGTGACCACCCGCCGTAGTACAGATGAGGGAGGGAGGGGGGGGGGGGGCTCCCGCGCGGGTTTGAGATTAACTAGTGGAAAACGGCTAATCGTTCCGCTTCCCTCATTGAAAAGGCAAGGCAAGGGAAGAAGAGATCTCGCATGCAAATGGCCCCCACTATTTCACGCGCAATTTGAATGTGGTCAGGGAGCGGGGAGGTGTTGTCTTTCTCCCCCTCCCGCACTATTCCGCTCACTTTGCCACTTCTCCATTCTAATAACCCGACACTATGCTCGAGATCGAATGAGAGGTGGGGGGATATGAGTGGACCTCCCTGCCCTTCTCCCTCCCGAAGTGTAAGCCCCACGCACTCTCTCATCCCGCGATTCATTATTGGGCTTCGTGTGTTGTAATTGGAAGGGACAATCGGGATAAATGCGACTGCACAAAAAGACTCTCTCTCTCTCTCTCTCTCTGGCTCGACCTCCGATTGAACTCGAAATCGCATTTGCTGAGAGAAGCCTCGACTCTCTCATTTCCTGCATCAATCGAGACATCATTTCATGCATCAATCGAGACAAAAACGAGAGGGAATCTGAACACTTAGCAGGGCTCTTCACTCACTGAGACAAAAGAGGAACTGAAGGAATCTCGAATGGGGGATGAATGGAGAGGAGGGAAGGGGGGGATAAACGGGGTTGTTTGTCTATCTGAGATTAACCTTGCTGCTGCTGACAGACTTTTTGTGGTGTTCGGAACGGAAACAGGGCCGAATACACAGAGAGGGAGGATGAGCCGGGAGGCAAATGATACGGTAGATGCATTGGGGGATCAGAGAAGATGTGAGACTACCTTGGTGAGACAGGGATATGTTCATCGTTACATGACGAAATGAATCATTTTAGAACTGGTAATTTCAGACTTCGAAAAAACCAAACAAATAGTGTGTTTATACACCTGACACTGAAGCAAATTAATTTTAAAATTACCAGATCGAAAGTGGCACACGACCCAATGTCAGTTGTTACATCACGGATGAATAAGAGTTGGGAAGTATTGACGACATATCGGCAACGACTCTCTTCATTTTGCGTAATCTCTTGTGGGTTATGGAGGCAAGAGAGTAAGCGAATTGAGGAGACCGGATGCCTATTAGTCATCACTAGTCGGAAGCAGAGACGTGATTCGAGATGACCTCCTGCTATGTCAGGCGGCTACTGCAGTACTGCGGTGGCAGTGAAAGATAACCGGGCGGGTTGGGGAGGGGGGTTGGAATTCGAGGAGATTCGCGGCGCATTTGGTAGTCAGGAAGTGCACAGGGTGTTGCCTTTCATTGGGAGGAAGAAAGAAACGGTGAATGGAGAGAGATTCGGAGTGGGGGAGGAAAGAATAGCAGATAGTAGTGAGAAGAGAGAGTGGTGATAGGGAGGAGGCTTGGATATGGATTATGAAGAGGATGATCTCTTCTGAGTGAATGCCATGAGAAGAGAGTAGTATCTGAGAAAAGAAGGAGAGACGCGAGATGTAGGCACTAATGCCGTAGTCGAGATGATTATGTACAGAGTAATTTAAATAAAGAAATAAAAAGAGTTCGCGCTTGGATTATTGTCAGTAATATTTACTATCTACGTTGAACATTGTCCGGCAAAGTCCTGGTGAGTTGCAGGTGTGATAGTATGGTGCGAGAGAAGCCCGAATCCACTCATTATTCATCCCGGGGGCAGCTTCAGTTGGTTCCTCTCCCTCAACCTCCCTACCCTCTCTCCTCCCTCTCTCGACAGAGGGACACCTAACAATCATTCCACTGGCCGCTCTTTCACCTGGCCCCAGTATGTGAAATTGGAGGGGGAGATGAGGAGGGGAAGGGGGGGGGGGAGAGGAACGTCCGTGAATGGCACCTCTACTGATGGGAAGTGGGGGAAGAAGGGGAAGAGGAGGGTGGACACGCTAGGAATCAGGAATAAAACCCGGATCTGAAGCGATTAAATATATTTATCTGCTGCGTGCGCACATCTGGCATTTAAAAAAGTCAAAGAAAAAGAACGCAGATTGAATCAGTAAAAACTCGAGAGATTTACAGAATCTGCCGTATGACCTTTCCTGACATGATACAATTAGACGCATGTGAAATACCTACATAGGAATCTGTAAAGACAAATGTGATGTGAATCTTTCGCAAAATCTCGATGACCCCTTTGTCTCATTCGCCTCCTCTCTCAGGGGACAACTTTGCATGTCACAAAGTCAAGTGAGAATTGATAGAGGGTCGAGTCATCCTTTCTTCGTTTCCCAGTCTTTTCCTTCTCGAGTCCGTTTTTCTTATCTATTACCAGGTCTGCTTCGACCCCTCACCACTCGATCGTTTGTCTCAGGGTGAAAGTCGTGTTTTTGGAGGCTCTTGCATGCCTTGGCATTGTCTAGAGAGAAGCCTCTTATGACAACTTTCCCTCTTCATACAATTCTTCCTCACTCATTTCATACTGTCCTCTCACCCTCTCTCTCTCTCTCCTTTAACGGATACACCTATCCATTCCTCCCCTCAGTGTTTGGGATGGGGCGGGGAGCGGGTGTCTTCTCACAGCTTGAACTCACTACAGTTATCCTATTCTTGTTCCTCCGTCCCTCCAATGGATTCATCACTGTCTTTTCTCACTGTTGATTGCTCATAACCTTGACTCTAAACATGCGAATTACCTGTTGAACTCTTTGTTCCTTATCACTTTACGGTAAATATATTTCAGCTTTTAATTTCTTAGAGATCTTCAGTCATGTTTTACCGTGAAACCCCTTCCACTCACCTTTTCTATACGCGAACACCTACGGCAAAACATGCTAGGAAATGGCACTCAAGTTATGAATACTTGTCTCGAAGCATGATAATGCTCGAATATTATTACGAAAAATACTTCATCGTGCCCTTTCTTTGTACGTACTATCTATGTCCATCAATATTTTTTCCCGCCATAAATGCATGATCCACAAGCCCCGGCCACCACCCCAGAGTGATGCTTCAGAACTTGATTTGTTTCTGAAGCATATCCCAATCCGAACTGGTTCGAGCGCCCACTCATTCCCCCCTCTCTGTCTCCAGGCGTTCGGTCAGGGCCATCCACAAGCCCCGGCCACCACCCCAGAGTGATGCTTCTGTTTCTGAAGCATAACCCAATCCGAACTGGTTCGAGCGCCCACTCATTCCCCCCTCTCTGTCTCCAGGCGTTCGGTCTAATTAATATTATTATTTATTGTTATTTTGTACTATGCTTTGTTCCGAGTTCGTGCAAACATTCATCTTTGCAGCCATCGAAATTTCGATGGAGAAGTTGCTTCTCCTCGCAACATTATTACATGCTGTGTCACCCCAACTACAGTTCCCTGTTGAGAAGCCACCCAACATCTACAAATGGATCACGGAGAATGCCTATCTATGTGAGTGTCATTATGTCGAATGAGAACATTGATGAAAACCGGATGAGAGCTATCGTGACGTACATGACAGTTGTCGCTCTTTGCCTTTAGATCCAGTAGGTTATCGCCCAACTGTTTTCATCCGACTTAGTGCCTGCGGAAGGGAGAGGATCTTGTTGCGCAAGCATTTCACTAGCCTCTCGATCATTGATCCACTAGGATCCACACACTCTCAAACGTGCTATTTCCCTAAACATCCTCGTTTTAGCACTTCTCAGCCTTTTCAACTGACTTCCTGTCAATGATCTCTGTCCGGCCGTGTTTTCGATTTCTTAACTTTCTCAAGACCCTTCTGAACACATTGTTGCGTTTTTCCACCTGGAGACTGTATCAACAAAGGGTGGAGTGAAGGGTATTTGCGCAAATCTCGTTTCATAGTTATCTGAACTTACAGGATCTCTACCTGTTGTGTTTGGATAGTCTCGAGATAGGGCGAAAAGGGGAATAGGGAGAGTACAGGCAGACTCTCACTCATTTTCTCACACTTAATTCCAAGGCCTAAGGGGAGAAGTAGCGAAGAATGGGAGTGATTCCGAGAGATTTGCCTTCCCTTTGCCAATGAAGATCCCATCAATCTCAGGTGTGATTGAGGCAGAGAAAAGAGAGACCAGTTGAATAGCGGAAGAAAAACCGAATGACGCAGAGTGCACTTCGAAACACGCCAACTTCATTTGAATTCCATGGCAAGGGCAAGGTCTGCCGATCTCTTGAGAGCGAGGTCCCGGAGGAAGAAAATGAACTGAGATTATGGCAATGCTTGTTGCGAAAGTCATATGCATGTTCATCCTGGATACTTTGCGATGCTAAGCTGATGGCATTGCGTGTCTAGTATTGATTGAGGCAGATAGTCGTATAGTCGGATAGCACTGATAGTCGGAGATGCCTATAACGTTGGAACCTGAATTGTCCAGCACTGATACTGCAATAATCAGGAGTAGGATAATCATCGATTAGAGGAACATTGATTATGATTCAACTTTCAGGCTCATCAGTCAGCATGAATGACGGCTCAGTGGTCACGTTCATGGACGAGAAGGAGGGACTGAACTGCTCATTGTGTCCCGAGACTCCGCCCACGCAGATACCCAGAACTGCGTGTGCTATAGAAGTGAAGGAGAACTCACTCGACGTGAACATCGGATGCTTTCCAAGTGAGATTTATTCAAGCATTCGAACGCACCTGTCGGAGATTTGTATTTTGAAATGCTAAGTGAAGAACTACCGTTCAGTGTGATGGAAAGTGCACGCTAAAATTACAAATTTAATTTTAATCTTTTCAGTTCCTCTTCTCTGCATTGACGAACTTCGCTTCCGTTTTGGCACCTTCTTCATGCCCTCACTTCTCCCTCATGCCTTCGCCTCTCCTCGTCAGTCATTCCGTCGGCCTCCCTCCCCTCATCCTACTTCATCCACGAATTCCTTCCCTTTCAACATCGCCGCCTTCTTCGAGGGAACGCATCCGAAGCGGTCGACGGTCACGCCGTCCTCGCCTCCCTCGAAGACAACGACGACGACTACGGAAGCCTCCTCGACAGCCTCAACGACAACGACGAAGTCCGCGCCAGCACCCACTCCAATGGCCACTGCGACGACAAAAGCGACGATCGCCCCCATGAACTCTCCCAAGATGCTCGAGTTCACTCCCAAACTCGAGTTCAGCACTGATTCCAAAGCTGAAAAAGACGCAAAGATTGAGCTGACAAATTCGATTCTCGGAGGAAAAGCTCACGAATCATCCCTCCTCCACACCATCGCTGTCGACCCGGAGATATCGCCCGAAGAGGAACAACTCTTCGTCAACGCCCACAAGGTGAAGGAGCTTCTGAATCCGAGGATCGTCGTCAAGCCCCTGCCACTGGTGCCTTCTTCCTCGACGACGACGTCGTCTTCAACATCTACTACGAGCCTTCCAGCGGTTACTGTCCATCGTATCACCCACCCGACTTTCCCCAGTGCACCGATCTTCCTGAATGAGACTGTCACGGCATCTCTGCTAACTGTAGAGAATCATCCGAAGACTGCCATTGACGCTCCAAAGAAAACAGGCTCACCAACGACTACCAGACCACCCACATCGACCACTTCATCCACTACTAGGATGTCTCCCACCACGACCGCTAGAACACTGAAGACAACGACATCAACCAGATCACTGAAGACCTCAACGACGACGGCTTCTCCGGATCTGGCGACACAGATGCAGATCACGATGGTGCCATCGCTGGTGACGACCGCCGAACCGACGACGACAACGATGAGACTGACGATGATCGATCTGATGATGGATGAGAGGAGACAAGGGATGAAGAAAGTGAATGGAACGGTGAGTCAGAGAGGGAAGGAAAGAATGAGTGTTGCCGATCGACAAATGGCCTCACCACTTTTCTTATACTCTCGCAGGTGAGAGGAATAAGAGAATGTGCACAATGAAGCGAGCTACTGTTCGATCTGGAAATACTTATACTCTCAGATTCACGCCACTCATCGGCCGGTGACTACGATTAAGACGATTCAGCAAAGGAAGCTGGAACTGAACAAGGAATTCGTGTTCGAGCATTCGACCAGTGAGCGAGTAATGAAGAAGAGGAGGGTGAGAAAACATTCGAACAACTTCGCATTAAAATCACATAATTAAATTTGATTTTTGTTTATATCTAACTTGCAACAACACTGTCGATATTCAGCAGGAGAAGCGCGTGCTCAAGAACGTGACTCAGCCACCTCGCACGACTCCTCGTCCTCCTCCTGCGCCCACGAAGCTTCTGTCCAACTTGAAGACCTCTCCGAAACCGCAGATCAAGTGCGAGGACAGTCATAGGGTTAGTTTCGCTCAATGATGCATGCCTTTCCGGATAGAACAGGAAAACTAACAATAACCATGGAATTAACGCTATAGCAAAATCTCAAGTTTCTTCGAGTATACATTCCTTATTCTTCATAAAATCTCAGACCACTGAGATTTCAAATAAACATCCCAGAAATATGCTCATGCTTTGCAGTTATGCTGCTTCTGGGCAGTGGCGGGCGAGTGCGACACGAACCCCTATTGGATGAGGGTCAACTGTGCCAAAACTTGTGGAACTTGCGAATGTCGATGTGAGTATTCAGTGTACAATCAATCATGAATTCGAACATTCATGATGAGAAATGTCGAACAACATGCAGCCTGTAAGTGTAAAACGTAAACCAGTAGGTTAAATCTGATAGGGACCAATATGGTGATGATAGGGCAGAGATTTAGCAGAGTACCCGGTAATCGACTGAATATAACTCAACATTATCTCCTCTGTTTTTTTCGTATTAAAATCTGATAAACATGAAAGATGCTTTCACTCAGTGGCCGAGGCGGAGCACTGCGTGTCCACCGGCGTCAACTGCACGCTGCCTACGACGACGTCAACCACGACGACCACAACGACAACGACTACCACCACCACTACGACCACTCCCAGACCGACCACGACCACCGGCTCCGTAGACATACTTTTCTGATTTTACATCATTTTTCGTCATAATTTTGCATCTGTGTGTTAATTCAGGGGCATATGAGAGACAATCTGAAATTTTGAACAAATCTACACTTGCCTGGAACTAGGGCGAAAAGTCGATTCAAGTGAGTAGCTCCATATTATCACAGGAGGTAGTACTCGGTGAGGTAGGCAGGTAGACCACCTTAGGTCTGACCGCGACGCGTCCGAAGCGCGTGAGAGCGCACGAAATTCGAAAATCGAAAAAAAAAAAAAAAAAAAAAATTAAATTTCTCGCTCAGTTCTTCTCCAATTGCTTCGAACTTGGTACCAATAAATTGCTAAATTCATGGACATCATTTCATGTATTGGGTATAATCTATGAAAGTTTCAGCTTCATGACGAAATTACAAAATCGAATATTGATTTCACTCGCAAATGTTCATGCATACCCGGCGTCAGATTTTTTATTTAATAATATGTTAGATAATGTAAATATGAATGAATAATGAGAACAAAAAAAAGACTAGAGTTTGCACGATTCTGAAGAAAAATTTTTTTGTAGATGCAAAAACGTCTACAGCTGAAATTTGTAGATATAATTACCATCTACAAAAAAAATTTTTCTTCAGAATCGTGCAAACTCTAGTCTCCTTACCATCAATCAACTCGTTAAATTTTCGCAAGATTTATGTTAATTTTTAGGTGCATGGAGAACCCCTTGAGAACCGAGAAATTCAAATAATAGTGTTGCACGCAGTACCAAAAACAGTTTTTCTCAAAATTCGCCTCTAGTATACGCAATTTTCTCGATTTTTGTTCTCATTATTCATTCATATTTACATTATCTAACATATTATTAAATTTTTAAAAATCTGACTCCGGGTATGCATGAACATTTTCGAGTGAAATCAATTTTCGATTTTGTAATTTCGTCATGAAGCAAAAAACTTTCATAGTTTATACCCAACACATGATATGATGTCCATGAATTTAGCAATTTATTGGTACCAAGTTCGAAGCAATTGGAGAAGAACTTAGCGAGAAATTTAATTTTCAAATATCGGCGATTTTCGAATTTCGCGCGCTCTCACGCGCTTCGGACGCGTCGCGGTCAGACCTAAGGTGGTCTACCTGCCTACCTCACCGAGTACTACCTCCTGTGGTAATATGGAGCTAATCCCTTGAATCGACTTTTCGCCCTAGTTCCAGGCATAAGTTCAAAATCTCAGAATGTCTCTCATATATCTTCTTAGTTTAGTAAATAGCGAAATAGGGGCCCATAGTTTTCGAAACGCAGCTCATTTCAGACCACGACCACAGCTGCGCCGACGACAACGACGACAGGCGAGCACGGATTCAAGAAGGTTCGAAGGACCTCGACGACTTCCAGGAGGACGACGCCTAAGGTAAGAGATAAATTGATGACTTTTACTACCAAAATACCATGATAACTCTGCAGTCTACTCGACGAACCACGACTACCCCGAGGCCGACGACGACTACGTCGGATCCGTGCAGGGTATGCGAGACTTAGAATATCGAGCGTGTCGCGTTTCTAGGACGGCGAAAGGTATTGCTGCTGCTATTGCTAATTTGTTCAGGACTACTCCGACCACTGCCACTTCTGGGCGGGGCTGGGCGAGTGCGACAAGAACCCTTTCTGGATGCGACCGCACTGCCAGAAGAGCTGCAAGAGCTGTGCGGAGAATATTGAGGATGTGTTTGCTCCGTTGCCGAGAGACGGTGGGGGATCTAGACAATTTCTTGACATTTGAAAACAATATGCTTATCAATTAGAGCGAGAAGGTATTGAACAAACAAATTGTTTTCTACATCTCTACATTATTCAATACCATTGCAGGCTGCGATAACTCGCACAAGTACTGCACGTTCTGGGCGCACAACGGCGAGTGTGAGCGGAACGCCAATTGGATGATTCCCCACTGTCCACTCTCATGCAACATCTGCTAGATCCCCTAGCTTCTAGGAATCTAGAAGGATCAATAGATCCTCTCTGTTCACAATCGGGTCAGCGATCCAATCCCCCATAGTCTAATCAATATTGTGTAAGTGCTGTGCCTAATAAGATTATAGCAGAGATTCGTGATACGCTCAAGTTTCTGTACATTCCTCTCCTCTTCCCGGTCTCAGTTGCCTTAGATTCTTGATACAAATCGACAGTATTAGGATGCTTTATTAAGTCTATTTTATTGAATAAATGCTTATTATCATTATTATTAATCACACAGTGTGAAAGAAAGGCAAGGTAGGAGGAGAACAGATAAGTTAGAGATTGAATAACTGGGGATTGAGAGAATCACTCCAGGAAGGGGAAGATGTCGGTGCAGAATTTGGAGCAGTGATTGACGCAAGTCGCACGACGAGAGTTCTGATGGCCGCCTGGGAAGGAGTAATTATCAAAAAATAATTTAAAAAATTTAATATGCTAAAAATATCGATCCAGCTCAGTTACGGAAAGTCTTTGATAAATCGTCATTTATCAAACATGTTTTCTTCATCTGTCCTTACCAGCTTTATCTCGGATCTAATGTTATATCGTAATGACTCACCGACGGAGATGATCTGCTTGATCTTGTTGCCAGTGGTCAGATTCTCCACTCTGCACACGTACTCTCCCGGATCGGTGAGTAGGTCGTAGTCCTTGATCTGGAAGATCGCACCGCCCTCGTGGAAGGCGTACTTTGCTCCTGAACATCATATTTTCCGATAATTGTTGCATTGATTGAACAACGAATGCATCTACACATATAACATTCGATTGCACGTCCTGATGAGGAGAGCAGCTAAAGAGTTATCAGAAGAATGACTGCTCAAGAAATGAGGTACATTAAGGACTACTAACCATCAGCAGGGATGTCCTGTCCGTACTTGGTCCAGGTCGTCTTCAGCTTCTCTCCCTCCACCTTGTTGACACGACAGGAGATGTTGACTGAGGACTTAACGGGGATCGCATCCAAATGGTTGTTGATCTCGACGAAGTGAAGTTCGTCTGCAAATCGGATTTCACCGAATCTTGCAAGTTGATCTCATCGAAATAAATAACAATAACAAAAATCATGAGAAGTATCGGTTTCAATGCACAGTTGACTTCCGGTTCTATTTTTAGACGAAAACAGAAGAAACTGAAAGCTGATCATAACGATGTTCTCACTGAGGAAGAAGATGTCGACGGCGTTCTCGACGAACTGTCCCTCCGCAGACGCCGTGCACTGATAGAAGCCGCTATCGGCCACTGAAATGCAATTGCTTTCATTCACTTCTTTAAAAATAATTACATAGAATCAACACGGATTCAGAATGTTCAAAATTCTGTGTGCAATACTAGTACAAGCCCCGTTCTACTTTCCCTCTACGAGGTCCCATCGGAAACCCAACCCCTCCCCGGTCTCCTCTTACCTGAAGCATTCTTGATCTCCATCACGATATTACGAGCGTCTAGCTTGCTAACGATGACGTTGCCAGTTCTGGAATTAGTGAAAGTTATACGAAAATAGTTTTTAACAAAATCATTCGTTTTATGAAGTGCATGCGCTCATTAATGTGGAGAGTGTTTGTGTGGAAGACATGCTTCCCCATTTCCTAGTGATGTTTGTAAGTTCACACAAATAATCTCTGGTAGAAGATGGATGAACGCAATTGTCAGAGCGCCGGGGCCAACTGTTCCTCGTTGCACAAAAAGTGGAGTGACTCGCGGAGTCAGGGACCATTAATCACAGATAAGGACAGGAGCGGCGTCTGAGTAGAGGGAAGGCCCGGAAACTACAGTAGCACTTGGGAACTTCATTAACCAGTCACGTAAGTCGTCCTTATCACACCCATGATACGACTCAGTCATCTTCAGCACAAATATATCTTCATATAAATGTTTCACCTACATGAATCATCTGAGCGCCAAGTGAACGGTGTCCATTGAAAAGATAATAGATCACTTGTCGATTCCATTGTGCTTGGTCCACATGAGTCCGAAGTTGTCTCCCTCCATTCCGCTAACAGTGCACATCACGCTCACTTCTCCTCCGATCTTCCTCTGGATCGTGGCCGCAGAAGGACTGAGCATCAGTCGAAGCGGGCTTTTCGGTTCTGGAACAAGGATTGTTTTTCTAGTCATATGAAACATTATATAGTCAACGTAGCAACAAGCCAAGTAGTGTAAGAGCATGTAAAAAATTGTCTGATTAGTTGGAAAGAATATACATACATACCATTCTCAGCCACCGTTCCTCCAAGTATACCGATGATCACGAGGAGAGCTGTGGTGGTCATCTGTCCCATCTCGTGATGAATACTGAGGGCCAGTTGGTGGATGAAGAAGAGGAGGGGAGAAAGAGGAGGAGGGGCGATCGCAACTCGATTGAGACGAGCAAGGGGACGATTGAGCCATATCGAATCGCCGAGGCCTGACAAGAGTCAAATTACTGAATCGGAACAGAAATCAACGCCATGATGGAAAAGATTTACGACATTTGAGTTCGGAACTGCTTTACAGACATAAATGAAATGGAAACATAAGTAAAATGTTGAAAACAAAGCATGCGCGCCAATTCAAAAAATGTCTTGGCAAATTGCCCAGGACATGATGAGAGATTGCACAAAAGGCAGAGAGCGCAGACGGTTAGGTCGCGCGGTCTCTGCATGGAGAGCGCGTCTCGGCGCGCTTGTCAGCATACTGTAGCCACCTTTGAATGGTCCTTGTTTGTCTAGAGCACTCTCCTCGCGCAGTTTCACGAGACGAGATCTGCTCGCGAGTTTGCGGAGTGGGTGAGAAGAGGGAAGAGACGGCGATGCGCTGATCGATCCATGATAAACAGTCAGTTTATTCTGTCTACTGACTTATTTGGCCATTAGGCGGGCACAGTCACCCCACAGTTGCGAGGATTAGTCATTCGCCTTCTCCTCTGGAATTCTTTCGTCACCACATCGATTCGCCCTTTCGCCTTCTGCTTCTGCTTCTTCTCGCCCGTATTGCTATCCCCATCATTACACTCTTGAAGAGAACGCCGTGCTAGTTTTCCCGCCATCTCGTGAGAAACAACCCGGGGGGAGACGGGAACGAGATCCATGTTGTTTCAGCACCTCCAAAATGAGCACGAAGATCGCTCCGGCGCCTCCGCCGCTCATCGCAGCGGGACCCTCCTCGTCGCTCCCGAGGATCGCATTCCTGCCCAATCAACAACCGGTACCTGTTTATGTAACGAACCCTGATAAGATCCACGCATTTCATAGATACTGTATTTTGGTAGCTTCAATCCTCAAACAGTTTTGACTTTATTGAATACAGCTAAATGATGAAATTCTTCAAGGGTATTATTGAAAGTATATTTTTACGATCGACAACCGTTACTAGCCTCGTATTAAATTATCTGAGATGATAGACATATGGATTACTGTAGTTCGGCAGCTTTAAAATAATTAACAATTGGCCATTGGCTGTCTAGTTGGTAAAATTTGAATGAGTGTGGATGACTATTCGTAAATCTTTTTTTTAAAATTGTTTTAAAAACGACATTTCACAGGTCCTGCTCATCCCCAATTCGTACACGGGCAAGGTGACTCTTCCTCTACGCGTCTCTCCCAACACCGAGAGAACGTTCTTCGTCCAACCGAAAGTGCCAATTCCCACGTTCGCCTCCACTCAAGAAGACGCGATCAGAGGAACAAGAGAGGAATCCGGTGGGTTCTTTGTTGTTGAGCAGTGATGAATCATTCTTGCGTTGATTGAACAACAGACCTGCAGAGACAATGACAGTTGCATTTAGTCGTAAATAAGCAGGTCCGGGAAATGATCTCTCAGTAGATTGTAGTTGTGATCTTACTTATCTGTTTGAAATTTCCCTGCCATTCATTCACGAATGTTTTTCGCATTTTCCAAGAAGCGGGATTGTGCGAATTGTCATAGAGATTATCTAAGAAAAATCATACTTTATCTCAAATCTCATGCTATCAAGTCAGTATTCAAAAATCAATTAATTATTTTTATCAGTCTAAATCAATCCCGCTCAATCTTGAAATTTTACTCAAAATTTCTCGATTACAAAGGAGATATCCTGATCAGTGCATGTATCTTCCCGAGAGCTACCCTCATCCATTCTCTCTCGTTTTTTGCATTCCTCTATTATCCTTTCTTCACTCATCTTTTTCGTCCTTCGTCCTCCCTCTGTGCCTCCCCTCCTCTCTCATTCACTCAATTGGTCTGAGAAATTGAGCAGATTGGAGCCCCGAGAATGCGGGGAATATATTGATGGAGAGGTTGCAGAGGAGCACGAATCGCTGAATCTCTTGCAAAGCGCCATCGAAAGAGCGATGATAAGAGAGAGAAAATAGCCGTTTCCAAAAGCACAAATCGTTCCTCATCTGGTTTGAGATCGCCATTTACGACCCTAGTATCGAAATCACATCTGCATAGCTTCAAAAAGAATTTGATTCGAATATCGTTCGGGTCGATGTTTTTCCTTCTGAATTCATTATGAAAGTTGTTCTAATTTCATTGCAGTGATTAAAAGCATATATTCAATTTCGCTCCAAGGTCTTCGATAGAATACTTTATCGATATCCATAGTCTACCTCTATAGCTTGCTCGCAGATCAAAAGGGCTGGGTCTCGAGCGAGTCGCTTATGCTTATTTCAATGAGTATAGTGTAAGGAGAAGGGGAGAGGATGCACGTTGAAGGATGAAGGACTGCAGAAAGGCAGTGAAAGACGAACAACTGGCATGCCTTCGATCTCCCATCTCCCTCCTCCCCCCCTTCCCCCCCCTCTCTCTCCTCTCATCTCTCCTCGCTCACCTCTCTCCACACCGCTTGATCTCCTTGTTTTCGTATCACTCATTCTTCGACTTCTTAGATCCCCCTTCCGTTAGTACTTTCGCCTCGCCTATTAGTGTCTACGGAGTGCGTCTTCTCCCACTCAACCACTATACCATTTCTTCTGATCAACTGCTGGATGTTCATTCCGTTCGGCGTGGCTTATGATTTGACAGCGTAAAGCCTCCAATCGCGCCTCTCTCTAATTTCTCAATCTCTTTCAAATTCGCTTCTCTTTGCTTCGCTCCTCCATCTTCTCATAGCATTCAACGATCGAAATTGCCCTTTCGATTGCGCTCTTCGATCTTCCTTCTTCTCAATGAGAAAGAGGACATCTGTATGGGGGCCCTCGGATCATCGAGACTAGGCAGGGAGGATCACGCACCCCTGTACTTTCGCTGCCGTCGAAAGAGACATCTGCGAATGTCCTTGCCCTTTTCCTCAGCGTTGCTGCGCGCGCGTGCCGCATTCTTCACAGATGTGCGCGCTTGGAATCGGGAGAGATGCGCGATAGCTATTTCGTCAGATTGCAAGCTTTGCCTATTGGATTGTTTCTATGTTTTTGTCCATCCTGCCGCCACCGGAATGGCTCTTTTCTCATGGCACTCAACATGTGTCATTCTTCTTCTTCTTTTTCCGATTGAGCGTAGTTTTCTCGATGTCGGAGAGGGAATCGGAACTCGATTGGCGGCTTGTGTTACACCAGCGACATGAATGAATTGTTGCTTCTTATCACTTCATCAGTTCTTATCATCCGGTTCAAACCCCTCCGACTCGTGATCTGTAATCCTCCCCTCTCCACAATCTCAGGAATTTCCTCGCCGTTGACTGACGTAACAGAAAAACTAGACAAAGAGTTCGAGTCCCCTCCCAGACTCTTCTTCCCCTTCCGACAAGCCATGTGGCGGGAGTAGTCTAGCAAGCGAATAGACTGCCCAATAAAAGAGCAGAGTTCTTCTCCAATCCGTCCCGATCTATTCCCGGGTGGTCAGTCAGTCATGGAATCTATCTTGATCACCCCGTCACATGGTCCTGCAACGCTGCTCCCACTCCCCCATCCCAGATGGAATTGATCAGTCGCGCTTTCCTCCCTTTTTCTTACTCTGTTGCTACCTCTTCCGCTTCTCTTTTTTTTCCCGTCCTCTACAGCTGACCCATCCTCCCACTCAAACACATCAACAGCTCAGAGCGTCAAGGAGTCTCGACCCGGGGCTGTTATCTGATCCAAACCGCATGACTGAGTCTTTTCATGATCTACTTCCGATCCGATCCATTCCAAGATTTACTCCAGATACATTCCTGACTCATTCCAAAATCCACTTCCGATCCATTCCATGATCTGCTCCCGATTCATTCATGACTAATTCCAAGATCTACTTCTGATCCATTCCAAGATCTACTTCTGATCCAATCCTGACTCATTTGATCTACTTACAGCTTCTCTTATGAATCACATCTCTTATCGAATCTTCCAATCGCATCTGCTCTTCTCACTCTTGATAGTAGACGATCATTGACTTCTCTCGACCTTTCCACTTCTTCCTCGGCATTAATCACTCATCCGTACTTGATTGACTGTCAAATATTTTCTTGCCACCAGAAACTTTTTCATATTTTCTCATGATGATTATTCAATCATGGGGGGGGGGGGCAAAATTCCATCTCTCAGAAGACATATGCGGCCCAATTATAGCGATTTCCATCTCAGATTATTTCATTGAGCATTACGCATAATCACCAGCACGCTTCTCAATGTAAAATTCGGTTTATTGTGTGTGTACTTTACCATTATCTTTACCATCTCAGGAATCGCTGAGAATCTCCCGTCGGCTCAGCAGCGTCGGGACATCCTCAAGCGAAAGATCCAAGAGCGACCGTCCAAGCAGTATCTCATTCGGAAACACATCCTACTCACAGGTTAGCAATATGCTGGCAAAACGGGCACATCAAATGCAGTTGATGCTGGCTTCAAGTCGGTCAGAAAGGCTTTCTAGTCATCATAGATAAGCATCTTATTGCCCCCACTCTTCTCCGCTTCCATTTTGACCTACTACACCGGGGGGCTGGGCAGTGAAATCTCCGCTGTTTTGAGAGTGGAGAGGAGTGAGGGAAGATTGATCCTTACCTTTCAAGTGAACGAAAAGCGTCAGTTGGCACCCATGCCAAGCAGATAAGAAAGAGAGCTGCTATTAGAGAACCCCGACTCGTCCGGGTCACTTGCTGTCTTTTTCTTCCAGGACTTATCATTTTTCAGATCCGCTCGTTGAGCCATTTGTGGGCGAGAAAACTCATCAGCTGAGGAAGCAAGCCGTAGTGTCGAATCTCAATCGCAAGTTGAAGGCGAGACCGGGCCCGCTCGATCTGGTCACGAAGAAGATACTGCAGGCAGATGCAGAACTAGAGGAGGCAATCAAGGGTAATATGTAAATCTTTTAGTCAAGATTTTTTTTTAAAATTCTTATGAAACGCTCGATTCACTATGGGTAGACTATTTGCTCGTTGAAAGGTGCAAATTGTGATTGATGAGATGGTCGTTAGGGTAGGGGTATTAATAGCGCGTGTTGATCATGCTGCAGTGTGTCGGCCGGCCACATGGCTCCAGAACCAGCGGTGTTTTGGTCGACAGACGGAATGTGTTGACCCCCCTCACGTTCCTACTTGATGTGTTCACGCTTTTTGTCACGTACGCATCATGTTCCGTGCATTGAACAGAGACGACTGAGGTATTTTGAGAACAACGCAAAAAACGAGAAACATAGAGAAGCAAATTAATGAAATTCCCCCTTTAGCTACACGGATAGATTAAACTGACAGCTGAATTGAGGGGAAATAAATATTACAAGGAAGCGGCGCAATAGCATACACTGTAGCGGGGTTTTCCATCCATTTCTCTATCGATTTTAAAAGGAAAATTTTAGAAAATCGGGATATGGTAGTTTTGTTGAATAGTTATACGCGATAGTCACTCAGGTTTCGTATTCACAACGATAAGTTTTCGAATGATTGAGCTAAGCACGACGATCTGCGCTTTTCCCTTGCTCGAACTGTTTCACTATAGGATTTTTTGTGCCGCGAGTCTGATAGATGATTAGTGAAGGGAGGGCTATCTTATCTATGTGATACCCGAGTCGTTCTGTCATCGTGAGAATTCCAGAAGGACGACTGCTCTTCCCGTCGAGTCGACGAGAGGTTGAGTCGCCGTCCCCGTCCATCCCGCAAGCGCCCTCACCTTCCGTACTCCTAAGCACACTGCGGATCTCCAAGCAAGGTATCTCAGGGTTTTCTCATATCCGTCGTGTTGGGTATGCTCGAAGTCAATGAGCGGAGGAAAAACAATCACTCCACTAAATACTTTTTCTCGAAATCACACTTTGTTGATAGGCAGTGAGTGTTTATCCTCGATATATTTTATCTTCTTCGTTTCAGAGTCCCTCCGCGAGGAAGAGGAAGCGAGAGCATCGCAAGCCTACTCGACATACCCTGATCAAGGTATTTGAACACAGACCTTTGAATTCAGAAATCTGCCCTAACACCATAACCGGCATGTGAATACAGTGATCTGTTCAGGAATGATGATGGACAGCGAAGAACAGGAAGATCAACGAGGGAGGAAATATGGCAGAGTTGAGGCCAGGGTCAGTGATTTCAGTATCCAGTTGAATCAAACAGTACAGTGTTCAGAATAATCATTGAAACCATTTCAGTCACAGCCTCACCCTTACGCGCGAATGGACCCACAGCAGCCTAGTCCCTCCAAGGGTCGTTTGAAAGGTCCCGACTCGAAGAGCGGAGCTGAGTACACGGTAGGTGATCGATTTTCTCCATTCTGCTCAATAGTTCATGGGTTGAAAACCACTTGCTGATGAGGTGGGTGGAGAAGCAATTAGTTTGCGGGTAATCAGTGGTTGTTTTGAATGTGAGAGGGGGTAGATCGTCATTTCTCACTCGACACGACTTGTGTCTTCCTCTTACTCATTCCACTACTCACTCTCTGCAGAGAGGAAGCTGACTTGTTTTCCGGCTTCTTCCTCGTTGCGGGAACAGGGAGCGATCAAAGTCCACAGTTGTCGCTAAGGATGCAATTGTGTTTTTTCTCTCTCTCCATTCCGCTCACCATTTCACCGGTCATAGAAACGAGAGAGTGTGCATAATGAGGAGATTCTAAAACCGAAATGATATCAATAGTTGTCGTACACTAGTCATCCCCTATTCTCGTATCTCAGTGAGAGGTGGTCGCATATACTCGCTCGAGTCATTAATTGTGCCGTGTGTTTGGAAGAAGAAATGCGCGAAAAAGCGAACCCCTCCTCAATCAAATACTCTTCCTCCGGGCCTCAGAGTGAGATTCTCAGGCGGAAGGCGAACAATTGGCACATTCCCTCACCCCACTAGAGGTTGCACGTCAGCGATTCATGGGATTGAGGTGGACCTCAAAACAACAGAGATGAGAGGGGAAGGGGAAGGGAACGAGGATGGGTCATCAACCTCGGGCGATGAACATGTTTACGATGAGAGGAGAAGTTCACCTGAGTGGGGCAAGAGGAATGCCCGGAATGCCGCGGCTTTTCTGCTATGATTAATGTCAGGGATTGCGTAGCTATTTGAGTTTATCACAATATCAAATGGCTTACGACTCTGAAAAAAAATAAACTACTACTAGACGAGACGATCCTTTGCGCTTGGCCTTTGATAGATTACACCGATCCATGACTTGTTTTTCTCAGTTGATCTGATCTAGGTTGAGATCACTTCAAACTCACTCTCTCTCTCATCATGAAATCGAGCTAAGTCCTCGCCTCGTGATCTCTGTCTCGCCCTTGAGACGAGACTAGCTTGTCTGATTGAAGACTACGTATCTTCATTCCGGTGGCTCTCTCGCCACCCGTCCGGGTGAGAGTCTGTGTAGAATGAAGAGAGTCAGAATGGCATCCCTAGACGCGACAGAGAAGGCAGAGACGTAATGATGTCCGATTCGTTGATCATGGATTGATGAGAATTGAGGGTTGAGAGAGGAGATAGGTAGAGGGAGGGAGAAACAAGAGCCGATGGCACTTGTCACTGACAACAGTGAATGACCGGAATCTAATAGGATTGAGGGGAAGGTGAGGAAAATGGGATTGGGAGATGAAGAAGTATATCCATAGTGTTACAACTGACCAATCCGGTTCATTGTTTCTAAGTCTGTTGAGGATAAATCATTCCAGGTGATTCCGGACAACTTCGAGGCAATGATGAAGCAGCAGGAGTTGTTTATAGAGTGGAGGACCCGTCCTTCCGAGATAGAGGTGAGGTCAACCCCCAACCCTCTTCTTCACCTTACTTCTCATCTCTGTTATGAATGTCCTTGCGCCTCTCTTGAAAAGCGGGGAAATCTGATCTTGGGTGCTTCTTTTTGTCCCTCCGGCGCGATCCCCTCCCGCTAGTGGTCCTCCCTCCCCCCTTCTTCTCCCCGCTAGCGACAGGCGCCTCTTACGCTCTGCTCTGGCTGTCCTCTCTCTCGCTTCTCAAGCACATTTTACAATCGTGCCAAACGACGACTCGTAGATCGAAAAACAAGCAGCAGCAGCGAGCAGAAAGGAGAGGCGACGAGAGTTGCATGATGAGGGGGGATTGAGAGGGGAGGGGAGAGAAGGTGGCAGAGGACCGGAAGAGGCCGTTTCAATGGGATGAGATCGGGAGAACCGAATCGAGTGGTCGAGCAAGGGATCCATCAAGACGTTCCTTTCAGAGCAGATCGCATCAACCTCATGAGGATGGAGGGGAAAGTGATTCGGGAGAAACGATTCCGTATGGAGACGATGATGATTCGGTCACGTACCGAGTCTTTCCTGAACTGCCCGCGGAAACGCCCGATTCCACGCAAATAATCCACTCCAAGCATGCACCGGTAGGTTGCTATTCGCTCCTCAGCACGATTATTCGACCAAATCCGTTTTTGGAAACTATTTCGTTCCGCTAACATCCGCTCCATCTCTCGGCTCTCCTGATTCTCATAACTGGCGCTGTTTTCACAAATAACATACGTATTCGATCTGGAGTACGATAGTGTGTGATTAATAACATTTTCAGCGGTCCGGGATTCAACAAAACTTCCGTGGCCCGATCTTCTCGTTATCCGACATCAAGAAGACGGATCTTATGCAAGAATGCCGACTGCGAGGGCTGAAGTGTGGAGGCGACAAAACAACGATCATGATGCGATTAGATGCAGTAAAAGAGGTGAGCGATGAAATGTCATCGGTAGATCAATAGGAAAATAAACTCAAGCCAGTTTTACTAGGGAAGCAAATGAAATGATAGTATAAAATGGTTTTTGATCTCTGCGTATGTCGATGGATAATTGTTTGTAAACTTTGACAGTTGGCAGATATAATCTTTGAACTTTACAAATGATGCATATTTCAGGAAATCATCACCAAATTCAAGGAGGAGCAGGCCAGATTGGAGGTCACTCTGGAGAATTCTCCGCAGATCAGCAGTGAAAGGGCGCTGTCGAACACGAGTTCCAGCTCGTCGCCAAGCACGATTATAGTGCGTTAAAATTAAATTTGTTATCCATAAGGCATAATAGCGGGGATTTTGTGTGATCCACGTGGCGACTATGAATAATCAGACAGTAGAGATGATCATTTGATTCAGGAGGAAATGGCTTTTGACGGCAACGGATTGGCACGGATAGACGAGTCGATCAGCACGAGGAGGCACTCTCTACCATCTAACAACCCCCATCAGGGCATCGCGAGGAGTTTACAACCGCCAACTAGGTACTGTAGTGGATTGTATGAATGTCTTGATCATTGCCACAATTCATCTCGAAAACAACGGGCAAAATAACTATTTGATGTGATTGAGCACATTTTCAGGCATCTCTCAATGTCCACCGGTAGTCATCCGCCGGTGTCCGCCGCTACTTCCACCATCAACTCCCTCTCCTTCTCGCAGGCCTCCCATCTACAGAACGGACAGATCGAGCGAAAGGTGAGTGATTTCAAAATGATCAAACTCATAGATAAGAAAAAAGAGAATTTGGTCATGACAAGCACTGACTCGAGCAATTTTCCAGATCCAAATGAAGACCGCCAACGGCGAGATCTTCTACGCCACTCTGCCCTCGGCTGATGACCTGCCGATTCCCAGGGATGGAAAGCCGATCGGATGCAAAATCGCGTAAGTTAGAAAAGCAAAGATCAAAGATCAATGATCGAAAGAGGAAAACTATATCCCCTCGATGTTCAGGATCGTGAACGGCAAGCCGGTGCTGCAATTTCAACAGCCGAGCGGACCAATAGAGACAGGATCTGTAGGAGCTGCGGGAATCAGCGACACTCTACTCTTCGCCCAGAATGGATCTGGAGGACAGGTAAATCATCAATTCATCTTTTAAAAAACTTGACGATTTTCATGAGACAACTTTGTCTATTCCATGTGATTTGTCTAGATACTTTTCATAGCCTTTCATTTCCTGAACAGTGTTTCATTGTAATTTGTTTCAGGTGACTCTGGGCCCTCAGAAGGAGCGAACTCGATCGAATTCCCTCAATCGGAAACCGACCTTCTCTGGGGAGTGCAACTCCATCTCGTCACTGCTCCGATCGAACTCCTCGACGACGTCACTCCCAGTGGTAGTCCAGAGAACATCCCGGACTCAGTCGACCTCGTCCACATCGTCTACCGCATCCACAAGAGTCAGTCCTTTTCTATTGATTTGAAAATTAAATATAGCTGTTCACCCGACCGAAATGATAATGCCAGTAACTTTGTCCAATTGATGATATCGCATTTCAGACGGTACCCTCAAAGTCGCAACTCGCGCTTCCGAAAGAGCCGGTCACTCGCAAGCCCTCCAAGAGCCCCCAGCAGCCGCCCCCAAGAGAGCCCTCAGCGCAGCCTCAGGAGGCGGAGGAGATCGATTCGAGCATGCCGGGATTGACTGATGCAGAGCAAGTGTTCGCTCATGTTCAGGCCATCAACAAACTACTGGACAGACATGGAAAGCAAACGTAAGTGTTTTTGTGAAATATTTTCACTGTATAACCTGAGATGCACAGTTCCAGTGATACCGTTTCTCTTGTCTGCTCATCAGTTTTCACCAATAATATTGAGATAAGTTGCAGATTGGACGCCAAATCCGTGCTCGAGCATGAACAGGCATTGAGAGGGCAGCAGAGAATCATCGACCAGGTATGTCACACTTCAATAAAATCGATTATGTGGAAAGAAAACAGAGTCTTATGACGTACATTATTTGTTAGAACTTAGAGGCACAGCCCTATCTTTTCAGCTAATCGGACTTGATCAATAATCTTTGCGTGATTGCAGTTGCAAAAGGAGCTGAAGAAGAGCTGCACGGCGCTCAAGATGCAGCAGCAGCTCATTCTCTCTGCGAAACGAGCTCAGTCAACTGAGATTGCTAAGATGTGTGTGAAATTGTAAACACTGTAGCCTAAAATAAAGTTTGATTTGCTTTATTTGGGACGAAAATCATCGAGAATCCCTCTCTTCAACCGATATTTGATTCTCTATTTGGCATGCGGGCCAAAGCGTCTATCAGAAACTATTTTATTCGCGTTGGTTTTTTTCAGGACGAACAACAAGCTGAAGAACATTGGCGAAGCATGGCTGTTTGAATTGAACATGAAGAGACTGAACAAGTCAAACACCAACTTCTTTCTCACGCACGAACAACAGACCGCCGAGCTACAGGTATGCATAGTCAATCACTAAACTGAAAATCATGAATCAGATGAAAATCGAGTAATATGTACTCCAGAAAGTAATAGGAAATAAAGTCAAAGAAGAGCTCGTGATATTGAATCTTATGGGATGTACTATGGAAGGATTATTCACATCTCTAGATCGATTAATAAAAAAAACGTACAGTACACGAACTGCCGTTTTCAGAACATGACCGAGGAGGTAAAGAAGATCCAAAAGCAGCACATCAACATCCAAATCAGTGAAGCATCTGACTCAGCGATCAAAGACATCACAAAGTTTATCGGCGCCAATCCGAAAACAGCCCTCCTCATTGTCCAACTGCTGAAGAAATACCAGAACGAGAAGAACCAGCAGGCAACGCAGCCGACGCAGACCTTCGCGG
Source organism: Pristionchus entomophagus (assembly GCA_036245825.1). Classification (NCBI taxonomy): domain Eukaryota; kingdom Metazoa; phylum Nematoda; class Chromadorea; order Rhabditida; family Neodiplogasteridae; genus Pristionchus; species Pristionchus entomophagus. The sequence continues at coordinate 32,177,809 of BTSX01000006.1, forward strand.
TACGGTAGTTTTTGCATACTTTTATATGTTTCTGCACGATATCTAGATTATCATTCCTTCTTTTCGATCCAGTCCCCATGGTAGTTAAAAAAAGTACTGCCATTGTGCCCGATCAGACAATGATTTGAGTTGAAATGACTATGAGACATTGAATTCAGGACATTCCGCCCTTCGAGGCCTCCAGAACGCCCAACTCTGCTCGTGCTCAACCGGATCCCGTGACTGCAAGCGACTTTGCGATGATGACCAAGCCCGGACCATCGACTAGAGTAGAGCCCGAAGCTCACGAGCAGAACGGGAACAACAACGTTGAGGTGAGAATTCTTCACGTCCTCAATGTGATATTGAAAGTGATATTGATCATATCATAATAAGCTTACTGTGAAAACAAAGTGTCATTCTTATTTAGCATAATAGCTCGCCTTTGTTTCTAGCCATTCACATGCAAGATGCATTCATTCAGGCGATCGTGATTGATGACGACTCGCAAGACGAGGAAAAAGCCGAGCAGCCGGAGCGAATCAAACTCGCCGCTCCACCAGTGCGACACCGACGGAAAGAACCGCGAGGGCATAGCATCCAAGTGGATATGGAGGAAATATTCCGGACTGTCTTAGATGGAAGCAAAAAGGGCAATCAGCCAGCGCATGGATCGCCCTCTGACAGCAACAACAAGCAGCAGAGTGAGTTCAATTTGCCATTCAAAAAGGAAGAATGACTCTCTCACTACATGAACAAGTCATTGAAAAAAAACATGAAAGATGCTGAATACCCCTGGAGAGACCTAGCGAAATGATTAGAGTTCCGATTTTCTATCACAGTCGCCGAATAATATCGATTGCAGTGGATCACTCCCCTCACTCGGTGTCCTCAATCCGTTCGTCAACGTCGATGGCAGGCATCGGTCCTTCCACCTCCTCCTCCTCCCCCTGCTCCTCATCGACACCTCCCGAGATGGCACTCCACCAGGCGATAAGACATCCGTCGATGCACTATAGCAAGTGAGAAAATATGGAAATCTTGAGAAATGATCAATGACATTGAGAACGATTAAAGTCTGGGGCAAGCACATGATGTAGACAAAACAAATCGCATCACATTCTCATTATCTCACTGATTGAATTGGTCAAAATGACAAGAGCAATTCTCGATTCATCAGCACTCTTTTCAACTCCTCTCAAAAGCCGGAAATACATTGAAACGTGCTGCTTTCTATAGGAACTCTCGGTCCATTTCTTCAGAAGTCCTAATTCAGTGGTTTCCCGTCACGATCGGTGAGCGATCCCCTGATGGAGTTCCATGCAGTCCACGCTCAGCCCTTCGAGAGCCGTCCCTATGTGAGAGACGGAGTCTCCGTCGCCTCCGACGATAATAACGTGTGTTTCTCGCCACTAACGCTTCTCCTCTCCTCGGTTCAGGCTCGCTCAAACTCACTAAACAACACTCAGTTGGACTACCCAGAACCCAGTCCAAGACAATTCCAAATTTTTCCAGCCGACAGACATCCTGATGGAGGCCGTCGAGTCGTCGGGCATCGTCGATGACAGCAGTGCCAGCAGCAATGGTGGCGGCGCCTCGAGCGATGAGCCGATGCCCTCCAGCTCGCACTCTATGCTGCATATGGTGTCGTCGTCGTCGCACGACGGGACGACGACGCTCCAGATGCACCTCCACCACGACGACGATGACGTACTGCAGCTGCAGGGCGATGAGGGAGCAGAACAACAAATGATGGGCATTGGCAGCGGAGAGATGGTGAGTTGTCGGTAAACGGGGTTGGAATTTCTTTGAAAGAAGGTCTTCACTCGATGTGCACTTTCCTTTCTCGTACGTGCTGAATGCGGAAATACTCGATCTTGAATCACCCCATCTATTCGTTTTTTTGCTAGCAAAACATCAGTTGTTGTCCGGGAGGAAGAATATACGAGCTGCGAAAGATGGGGGGATCAGTGATGGATTGCAGTTCGAGGACATCCTCAACGACACGTCACTCTTCTCCGACTTTGACGACGCCTTCCAAGCCGGCTGCGAGCTCAACCTGCACGACGTCGACTTCGACGACCTTCTGGACGTCCTGAAGGCGGACCGGCACGGTTCGTTCTATCTCTCCCCATCTTTGTCTTTTCTCGCATCCGAGAATGTTTTCGCCGCCTCGGTCTTGCGCCCATTGAGACCTAACCGAGTTCTTCTGTCGGTCGTCGCGCGAAACCCGCCGCCAGCCAAATAACAAAGATATTTTCGTGTTCCAGAAAAACGCTCACCCGATTCGAAGAAGACCAGCTATAATGGCACCGAGGAGCTGAATAAGGTGATTAGAGAAAATCCCGTCATTTTTATGTGGGTTTGAGTCTTTATTAGAGATCCTAGTTGTTGCCTCAAACGGTTAGACATGATAAATGGACAGACGAGCTTCTCAGATATGAATACGGTGATTAGGGCGGAAAGTGATGAACGAGGGATTGATCTATGGTCCGTTCAGATTCTCGGACCATGCTGGATGAATATGCAGGCTTCCACCTCACATGAGCATCAGATGCACCCCATGCAGGTATGGACACGGTTTTGACTTATTATCATCGGAAATTGATTGATGAACTTACATTTGACTGTCTTAGTATACCTTGTATTCTCATTAACAAGATAACGAAGAGTGTAGGTAAGTTCTACATCCTTCCCCTAGCCAGAATTTGAATTTCACGAAACACATTGCGACAAAATTCGTAGATAAAAATGGTTCCTTGCAGTTGGACATTCCCTCATCGTCGCTCGCTAACTCTTCCTTCGAGCTTAACGGATCCTCTTTCGATGCTCACAGTTCTTCCTTTGATGTCAACGGCGCTCCCTTTGAGGTTCCAACCCCATCCGTTGCCCCTTTGTGTCTCTCTTCCTCGTTGCTCCTCGTGTGATTCGAGTGACTTGTCGTGTATTCAGGATGTTTTCCCTCCCTCTTCGTCGCATGTCGGGAGCAGTCCGTCGACTTCCTCCCTTCCCTTCCCTCCCCACTCACCCATGATGATAACCGATGTAAGATTACAGTAGACACTGACAAGAGTACGGTAGCAAAGGGCTATCGCATACTAGCTCAAAATAGCCCGTTCCCTGCACGAGATTACGGTAGTAATCGCATGCCTTCGGGTGCATTTATGCGGAAAGAGCCACGGAGAAGATTGATAGTGCAAGACTAACAATGGGCGGCTCGAAATAGCCGAGCATTCCTTTGTGATTGGAGGGTTGATGAAGTGGTTTGCAGGGAAAATCTGGAAGGATGAGCAAGGAAATGAGTGGTTCGATTGCAGATGTCATGGCTGAATGAGGAGGAAGTGCGAGCGGCGCTCTCTCCTAAGGGAGCACCCTTCATTCACGAGTCTGGATTCGACTTCTCACCCTCGAACATCGCCTAAAGTGGCTGCACCCGCTGAATAACTTATTCGGCCTTCTTCGAAGGTCTGCCTCCCATCTCCCCCTCCCCATCCCCATCTCTTTTTTTAAATCTCCTACGAGACTTCTATCACTTCTCTCTCGTCTTCTTCCCTTCCCCACCCCATCTCCATACTACGCTGTAGACGCGCAAACAAAAATAGAAACAAGAAAAAGGGTTCCCTTGAGGGGCGAAGCCCCGCCTTATCATTCTGCCCATCCCTCCCTATGCCTCACACTGATCATTCAATCAAAATGTCTCCCTTATCAAATCGACTGGCTCTATTGCTGCATATTACTCATTTCCGTCCTAATCAATACTCTTCCATTCTTCTCCCAGTGTATTCCTTCCTCCCATCAACTCCAGGTGTTTCCTCTTACCCCATTCTCTTTTATCCGGTCATATAACTTCGTGACCCTATCTCCATTCTTAATGAGCTACTCGGTATCTTCTTCCTGCTTCATTCTCGAGTCTCTTGCCTTCCATATACACTTGCACTAGTACACTTCACCCGATGTCCATTCGCTCTCCACTCACTCTCAAAACGTTTCCACGAACTTCACTCTCAGATGCAGTGTCCATCCAATCAAACATCCCACCGTATATTCAAATACATTTTCCGTTCGAGAATCAATCACAATTACCCGTCATACCCTTAATGTTCTCGTAATCACGATTCGATTGTTTCAAATCGCACTCGATATCGGTTTTCCCTCGCACTGCCCCGTCATCTAAAAGAATAATGCGGAAAAAACACTCAAAAAATTCGGAAAACTCAAAACTCCAAAAAAAGCTTAAATGCTAGAAATGCAGCGTAAATTGATTATCAAAGATTGTATAGCTTCTAACATATTATTCGCATATAATATTCTCAACTTGCTTTACCTGACTCATCGTGTTATATTCATAGGCATCATTTGTCCATTCTAGACGAAGTCTCATCCGTACCCCTTTGTATTCGTATTATTCGCTTCCATTATATTAACTCGCTTCTTCCCTCCCCTTCACCCTATCTCGCTTCTTTCTCCTACCAATCGCCTCATAAACATGTTATTATGATACACAACACCAATTGGGAGACGACAGTCTCTCCTCATTCGTTACGGAGAGATCCCCCTCTTCCTCCTCTCTCTCTCCCTCGTGATTACTGTATCCCCCCGCAATCGACAACTGGAATCTGGAAGGGTGTTCGTGATATAGCAATGCAGTAAACAATTGGGGGGGGGGGCTTGAGAACGGGAAGCGGACCAATTAGAGAGTGGACTGGGAAGATTGGGCTGAGTCAAGTCCAATCATCGTCGCCTCCCACAGTATATTCTAGTTGCTCCCTTTTCTCTCTATTCTTATCTCTTCTCTCGCCTAGACTCCCTCCTCCTCCGGAAAAACTACGCCATTCCAATTAAGCGACGGGGGGACGGTTGTTGTCAATGTGGGGTTTGTAGTCATTGGTCGTTCTGTCGTCTCTATCTCGCTTCTACAAATTCCCCGACCATCGGGTTGTAGCAGTTCACTGTGCGCCGAGAGCAAATCCGAAGCAGAAGAAGAAGAAGAAGAGCTAAACAAGAAGAAAGGGAGGAAGCAGAAGAACACAATTGGAGAGAGTTACTACAAACCGACCGACTTCTCTCCTCTTTCTCTCTTTATTTTCTCGACACTTCTTCGAAGGACACGCATAAATTGCATTCGATTGACAGTCCTCTATCATCGTCGCCGCTGTGCTCGCCTGTCTCTATTAGATTGCCAGGGGAGGGGAAGGGGGGAAGCAGTGTCAGGCTTTGTCCGACTCGTAAATACAGTATCGCTCTCCCACCCTTCTAGCGTTGTCAAAGTGCAATTGGGAGTGCGAGTAATAGGCTGACTCCCCCCCCCCCCCCCCCCGTCCCTCCCTCCATTCATTCATTCGTTCTATTGACAGCAAGTGGAGACGGTTACAGCCAGCCCACCTCCCCTAGCCTCTTCCTGTCGCAATAAGTGTCACTCCTTCAGTCGGAATCTTCCGTGAATCCTCACGTGAATCCTCCCTCTCTCATTTCCCCCTTCCTCTTCTCACCTTCTGACCTCTGTAATTTTGTCTCAGCGCCGAGCGCCGAAAGCCAAATTTAGCATCATCTCCGCATCCATCATTTCCCCCGGGCTGCCAACACCCCTCTCCCGCCGATGCATTGTCCAATCTGTCTTCTGTGTCCGTTCCCTGATCGTTTGCCTTGTTACTCGAAAGGACTGTGTCTCGTCTGTCACTTCGTCCCAATTTTCATGGGGAACAGACAAGCGTGTGTTTTGACTCAACGAACCGTCGCAGAAATAGTGTAGATTGGCTGAATCAGTTGGTCTCTCGTTGTCTCTCTCAGGCCTGAATTAGGGCTGACAAATCGGCATCGGACTCTCTTCAATCCGCACGTTCTATCGCCGGTTAGAGAAGCGAGAGAGCATGCAAATTGAGGAGGGTCGGACGCCGATTTGTCAGCACTTGCCTGAATGCTCCTCGTCGTCGCGTGAAGACCGTCCACTAAGTGGACCGTCCTCGTCCCTTCCCAAGCACGCACCAAATTATAGATTCCTCTGTTTTTGGTAGGCGCGGAGATTCCCGGTCCTTCATCCACTCCGCTAACAATCACTGCTCCTGTCCAGAACAGTCGCGCTTGTCCCTCTCAGCATAGCATCAATCATGTATGATCTATTATCGCTGGGTTCCAGGTAGGCCCCGGGCTCCCTCCTTTCCGGCTCCATGTTGTCCACCGTAGCGAGGGGGGGGGGGGGGGAGACTACAGTGTGCCGTCACTTCCCTATCAACTCTTCCCTCTCTCTATGTATATCTCTCTCTCCATCGTAGTATCCATCTCATGGACCCGAGTCCTGTCTCCTATCTCTCCCCCCTCTCTGCCCCTTTCCTCTTTTTCGCCACACTTCTCTGACCAATCCAATTTATTGCTCACTTGTCTCTCATCGAGTCGTTGCGCTCCTTGGGGGCTCACATATAATACAATACCCGTGAGTTCCCCCTCTGCGTGGTCCCCTCCCTCCTTGTCCCCCCCGCACCCACCTCCAGACTATTTCAATATTCGGGAAGACGCATCATCTCCCGCAGCTTAATATGCACTTCCTACAGTACTTCCTCAATAGCGCATCTGACCTTCTCCGGAGGGCGGCAGCTTCTGCTCACATTTCTGACATTTCTTCCTCCTCCCCTCCTCCGACTTTCTCGATTTATACTCGCGCCTGACAGTTGAAGTCGATTGTTACCACCTTCTCCTCTCGGTAACTCGCCACCAGACACACGCTGCTTGTTTCTGTCTCGCTCCGATATTTACAACCCATTCCGTGATAATCCTCCTCCTCCCGACGCCTACCGTAATCTGTCCGCATAGCTCATCTTCTCGTCATTTTCCCTCGCAGCCTCGACTCCATTCTGGGTATTCCCAGAGCAGCACAAGTTTTCTGTGGCGGCTGCGAATGAAACAAATGGAGAGAAAGAGGAGGCGAGAAAGCGACGAGGAAGGAGAAGGGCGGCGATAGACAAGTCTCGAAATCCTGAAATGGGTAGAAGTGAGAAGATCGAGTAGGATAGAGAGAGAGAGAGAGCGGAGAGAGGGAGGGAGAGGGTGGAGGGGAGGGGGCACACTTGAGGAGCGCAGAAGAATGCAACTGCTCCCTTGTCTTGATGTGCTTCGACTTTGTCCATACTCCTCGATATGAATTCTCGCCGGCCTCGAGGCCCCTCTCTCGCCTTTTTCTCATGGGGCCAAGAACAGAATGTTGCTGGCTGGCTGCAAAACTGGCGAGAGGATGAGTGGGGAGGAGGGAGGATTGGGGGAGGGGAGAACCAAAAGAAGAGGACGATAGAAAGAGCGATGAGAGAGGTGAAATGATGATTGATGTCGGGGATGACACGTCCTCTCCGCGTTGTCCTCTTTCTCTCAGATTTGTCCGCTCCCCATCGATCCTCAGCCCCTTTTATGAATCTACACCAATCCAATTACTGCTCTGCGTGCCGGTCGTGTTATGACTATCCATATATATTGTTTTGTGCTGAGCACTTCGTGACGTCGTTGTCTTCAGAAGTGGCTCAGCGTCGATCTGAAGACGAAGAGAATAATCACATTTTGCACGGTCAAAGGAGAGAGACTCTGATTCGATAAGGACCCGGTACTATTCCTTTATGCCTCGGCCGCGCTTCCTTCTCCTCGTTGCACGACTTCAGAAGGAGAAGGAAGCCCCTCCTCCCTCTCCTCACCTTCCCCCCGCTGACCCCATGAACATCTCTATGCATTTCGCAGTTGTCTCGCTTCCCGCCGATTCCTACCTTCCCCCGATTTCTGGCCACTGTCAGGATTTCACGTCTCGCTGTTTTTCCTAGAAGTATTCTTTGTTCAACCTTCGCTTACGTTTACGAAACGAAAAAGTAGTATGAGTCTAGATTGTTATAAATCAGCGCTGACATTTCCGAAATCGACTCTCATTAATTCGCGTGCTCTATACTTTGTCTGCATGGTGAGAGAGCACGCCAAATTATAAGAAGAACTGTTGCTGTGTTGCCTGCATGATATGTATCCATTGACGTTCCCCATCTCAAATCATCTCCTGAAGATGGCATAGTCATCCTCCAGTGCATTCGTACCGGCTTCTGGCAGTATTCTCCATCCATTCCTCCCCCCCCCCCCCCCGCTTCCTTTATCTATCTTTAGCCACTCGGCCTTCCCATCTCGTCCTCGTCGCGCGTCTCCCGTTGTTTGTCCACTACTCGATTGCAGCCTCAATGATTCGATACATTCGAGTAAAGAGAAAATGAGCGGCCTATCCAAGCCGGATCGCGCCCGTCGTCCTTTCCCCTCACTTCCTCATCCCATTTCACGCCTGATGCGCGCGTTCGTTCCTCTTCCAGAATGAGGGAGGAGACGGGGCAGGCGTCTAATAGACCTGCCCGTCTCACACCCCCCCTCCCCCCTCTCTTTTGCTAAGACCCCCGTTGATATGATGTGTCGTCGAGAGGGACGGCAATCCCCACCCTCCTCCCCCCACCACCCACCCCCTTTTCAATCAAACTGCAGAGAGAAGAGTAGGCGGTGGTGAGGGATAGGGAGGAAGGCAGGGCCCGGCTCATAACCAGACCCTGCACATATAACCCTCTCTCCCCACTGCTCCGTAATGACTGCAGGAAGACAAGACGGGCGATCAAAAGAGGTCGAATGGCCCGCGGGTCTCTCTCAATAGAAGCCCGACCCAATTGATTTCCCCCTTTCAACCCATTATTCTCTTTGAACTCACACACACATTGAGTCCATTCAACCTTCTTTCAACATTCCCGCCTTTATTATCGTGTTCCACTAAATCCGACTTTCCCATTTTTTCGGCGGAGTGAGAATAGACTCCTTCTTCCATAAAGATCTCACGAGACCAATTGTCATTCCGTAATGGCTCCTTTCTCCAGTATCTCTTTCCTTCTCTCTTTTCCTCTTCCTTCTCTCCCTATTCAATCCTTCCCGCCTCTCTTTGTCCTCTGCAGATCATATCCATCATTCATGATCGATCAGTCATTGACAAGTGTTCTCCCCTCCCCCTTAAAGTCTTGATCCTCCGTCCGCCTTCGCTTCTCTTCCTCTCGCTCTACTGATTCTTCTGTCTCTCTTCTATCTTCTCACCAGAGTAACCTCTCATGTTTCACTCTCCTCCTTTCCTTCCCTCCCCCCTCATCCCCTTCTCTCACTGATCGTTCCCCTCTTTCCACTTCTGTCCTTCTCCCTCTCAGCCCCCGGGTATCAAGGGAGAGATAACATCCATTCCGTCATCAATCAACATTCGGCTGCGCAGTTTGTCCCGAAATGAGAGACATCTCCACCCGACTTAGTCCCCCTCCCTCACTCCATCCCTCTTCCCCCCCCCACCATCATCCGCCCCTTACGGTACCATCGCATGTTCGCGTCTTCACCTCTCTTCAGTATTTCTCCCCTTTTCGAACCCCCCCCCCCCTCAAATCGAGGCTCTTACTCCTCTTCCTGTTGTATCTAGGAACCATCCTCTCAGTCAATTCTATTTTCCCCTTTCTTTCTCTCTCGGCTTTCATCCTCCGGCATTATAATCGTTTTCTTCTCACATTCCACGTCTTCTTAATTCACTACCCGCCCTCATCAATTCTCTCGGCTCAGGTGAACGCGACGAGCACGGGGGAACGGAGGTATCGGGCCACCCCTCCACGATGGACATTGGGGCGGTGATCCTCCTCGCACTATTCTCACTGCTCATACTCTTCGCGCTTCTCGGAAATCTGCTGGTTGTTGCAGCCATTTTCTACGATCGCCCTTTAAGAAGGTTCGTGCTGCTTGACCTCCCTGATCCCGTGATCTTTCCCTCACTGTGAGGAGCCTAATACGTTCGGCCCTCTGCTGACCGTAAGAGCGAGAGCGGGTTTATATGGTTATGGATTCTCACGTCGGGCATGCAGGGGGGAGTCAATGGGGAGTAGGAGGAGGGGGGGAATATTGTATAGACAAGAAGTGGGAGTAGTAATCCTGACGAGATGGGGAGCATCCTTTTTCAGGCAACCCGAGAACCTTTTTCTCGTCTCCCTCGCTATTTCTGATCTCCTCGTGTCCATCCTCGTGAGTTGTTCCATTCCTCTTCCTAATCGCCGAATGGGCAAAGAACGGTCGTAGCCGTCCATTTGCCTCGCACGTTTGGTGAAAATATAGTCAAATGGTGTGGGGGTGTTTGGGGCATTGGGGGAATGCTTGATATTAAATGCGTGGCCGGGGTGTTGAAAGGGTATTGGGAGCCCTGATTGATTATTCATGGGCGCCGGATAAAGCAGACGTCTGTTGGGGATCCGTCACGAGCGAATTCGATGTTATTCGCGGTCAGGTAAAAGTTGCACCGCTCAAATTTCACAGTGCCTTCGTCTTCTGAGAGAAGAGGATTCAATATCACATAACCACTTGCCTGCCATTCCACTTTTCTTCTCTAACTCAACTCGCGATGTTCTCACAATTGTCGGAACATCTCGGCACTTCACTTCATGCATAACTTATCGAGTAGTCTTCTTTCCGTTTCTTAGTATCCCCACAATACACAACACCCATCAAGGAGGCGAAGTACAGAAAGAGAAGCGAAAGGGGAGAGAAAGAAAAGGGTGGAAATGATTCCCAGTCTAAGTCCAGAAGTCGTATTGACGGAAGCGACAACCACAGAGCTGGAGAGCCCCATTGAAAAATTTTCGAGGCTGAACACGCGAGTTGGCACTAAAAAGATGTTTCAGGAGTGGAGTTCCGGTCTACAGTAGGCAAACGATAATATCCCCCTTCTGCCTCTCTTCCCTGCTAATTTCAACACGTCTGTCTTAGTTTCGTGTCTGTTCTTCTCCGTTGGCTGTCAATCGGTCCATCAAGAGAAATGCAACTAAGTTGGAGAGAAAAGGAGGAATGACGGGATGAAGAGTTCACCCCTCCCTCCTCCTTCTCTCAAACAACTGAAAGGATGAGACTAGATGGGCAGGGCATTGCGAGGGCGCTAATTGATAGTCGTTCACTGTCATAGTGCTGCGAAAAAGTGACGGAATGTGTGTGTGCGTGGGTAGCGAATGAGAAGAAGTGAGCACATTTGAGAGGCGCGCGGCGCGTCTCGACCCGAAATAGCTGTTATGAAATGGACTTGCTACTCTCGCATTCACACGAATACTAGACTCGACGACACACATACACACGTGGAGGCAAGAGTAGTCGAATTGGAAAGGCCGGGCTTCTTCCCGGGCTGATACAACCCCCTCGTTCACATTGCAAAGGCCACGGGAAATCGGAGAAAAGGGAACGACTTTATCTGCACCGCAAGCCCATTTCTATGGAGATTCACATTGGGGGAATTGGGGAGAGGGAATGCCCATAAAAGCGGACTGACAATGTAGGATGTCCTCAGTACACAATGAGAGACTTTGTTATCGTACGTGAATGGTCATTATACACCCTTCTCAACTGCATTTCCTGATCTACGGTTGTGCACATAATAGCGAAAACTTGTTAGCTATATCTGAATCAGTTTCGAGGCCACTTCGATACTCTGTCCTTGTTCAATAGCGAGGGCTACCTCGGTAGACTGGTGTGATAAATTAATAATCATCAATTATTGTCATTTCCTGCAGGTGATGGTGTTCGCGGCGGCGAACGACCTGATGGGCGAGTGGAAGTTCGGTCCGGCGTACTGCCAGTTCTGGATCTGCTTCGACATCACCTGCAGCACGGCCTCCATCCTCAACCTGTGCGCCATCTCCCTCGATCGATACTGGCACATCTCCCGACCCATGGTCTATGTCAGGTGAGCGAGAACGATTATGGCGAGCCTGTTTTGTGGTCGACAGTTCAGAATGAATGGCTGGGCCCGGGGGGAAATAGGGTTGGCATAGCAGGCGAAGCCCCTTCTGCAGACTGAATGGAACGCGGTCCTGCAGCATTGCTGCACACAACTCCCCAAAACTTTCCAAAAGACAGTCGCAAATATGGTATTTACTGTATACGATAGCAGAAGTACAGCAGTGCCACTTTGGACGGTTTCCGGCTAAAAGTGGAGAATGTGTCCTGTTATTGAGCAGGACGATATTCGCACTCCTATCTCGCTTGTTGTTCATTCCGAGATATTTGTAGGAAGCGGCACTGAAATATCAAGCACGGTGCACCCACCCCCTCAACCAGATATTGACTACGAATCCTCAAGTTGATTCGGTGCACGCATTTCCTGATCTACGGTTGTGCCCATAATAGCGAAATCTCGTTAGCTATTTCTGAATCCGTCTCGAGGCCACTTCACTATTCTATCCCTGTTCAATCACGAGGGGGGGGGGCTACATCGGTAGTGGGGGAAGGCGCAGTCGTCTTTTGTTTGAGTAAGCCTTTTTCCTGCGCCCTTTTCATGTGGTATCTTAGCGATTCGGTCGTGTGGGGGCAGGATCGTCTTTCTGAATAGTAGAAAGGATGGGTGGGATAAGGAGGGACTGAGGGGGAGGGGGAGGAAAGGTACGGATGGGCGCCAGAATGCTGAATAAGAAGAAGAAGGAGGTGAGGCGAAAATACAATATAGGTTCGAGCGGTCGTTGAGTACAATGCTCAAAGACCATCTTGTTCTTTGACCGTCACGCACAGGCCTTCCGGTCCGTTTTCGGTCCAGTCATTCTTGGAATTCGGCAGTCAATCAAAAAACATGATGGTCGGAGCACGAATTACAAAGAAAAGTAAAGTTCAGGGAAACGAAGGAAAGGGAATTGTCTTGGGGAATCAGGGAATAGATCAATTACTGAATAAATTTTCAAATTGCAAATACTGGAATAATCGATCGATTCCCAGGTACTGTTCCCGTCGACGGATCTACTACTGCATAGTCGCCGTCTGGTTTCTGTCCGCGCTGATTGGCGCGGCGCCTCTGGCCTTTGGCGTCGGGCTAAACGTAGAGGAAGGGAGGTCAGTTATTAATCGGTTGCCTCTCTCATCCTATCGTACCCTTCAGGGAGCACTGCGAGATGGACCTCCCGCTCCCGTACGCGATCGGCTCGTCGACGCTGTCGTTCTTCGCGCCCGCCGCCGTGATGGTGCTGCTGTACACGAAGCTGTACCTGTACGCGCGGCGACACGTCCGATCCATCAAGACGCAGCTGCACCAGGCCACTAGCTTTCTCATAATGCAACTCGCGTCGGAAAAGATTCGCGAGGTCCGCATCTCTATTCGATCTACTTACCCCCCCCCCTCTCTTTCCCTGTCTCTCAGTCCGCAAACGTCGGCATCGAAGCATCGATGCCGCCGTTCGCCTTTCTGTGCACGATCCCGTTCTTTCTGCATGAATCTCTCGTGCCCGTTTCTCCTGTCCCACTCTCGCATGGCCTCTCAGGGTACTGACAGTATCCCACTATCCCCAGCATGGCTCACGCTAACCCGCCCGGGTCTGCCTTCCCCCTCCCCCCAACTTAAGTCTTGTCTAAGGTGACGGCGGCGTCGATGGGCGATGCTTCGGGAGCGACGTCACCTACTGGGCTCGTGGCTTCATCGTCCCGACTGGCGACCTCCCTCACTCCACTCCCTGCGTCCTCCGTGACCTCCGTACGGTGTTGAACACTACTCACTCACTCTCACTCTGTCTATCGCTCAGTTAGTACACGAGGGAAATTTCTTGCCGGGCTAAGAGCGATTACGTTTCCATCATCCTTTCTGTAAATATACCTCACTCACAATTGACCTCCTATGCCCTCGTCCCAATCTTTGCTCTTCTTGTGGTGGTGGAACGAAACTGAAGCGATCGATTGAGAATACATATATGCATCCTGGTAGACTGGATTCGACTGTAGTTGGAATTGATCCGATCGTTTCCTCTAGCTTTGGCTCCCCATCTATTCTAACCGCACAGACTATGCCTCTCTCTCGTCCTTTGGTCTCTCTTGTCCATCCATCCACTCTGTCTAATTCCTTCCCTTCACAGATCGAAGAGAGATCGGGCACTCAGGCGGCATCATCCAGCGCGAGTTTGAAAGACAAGCCAAATGTTATCCACCCCTCTCTCTCTCTTGCGCCCCTCTTTAGACAAGCACAGTCCTTAGAGAGACATTGAATGACCCCATCAATAGAATCCACCGATAGATTCCTTTTCACTAGCATGATGAGATTCCATCACGATTTAGCAAGAATGCCCCTACAACTCTTATCCTCTCACTCAGTTGTCCGCTCGTTCCACGGAATGATCAGAGCCTTGTTTCCTTCTCACTAGTGATGACTAATCGGAACCAAACTCTCCCCAAATCGTGTGTTATCGTGTTTCTCTAATCGACGAGAGATAATGCGATTTGAGGAGAGTCGCATCCGATTTGGCATCACTGGTTCTCACTTATCCATTTCCAAACTCCCCCTAACAACCGTCCATTTCAGTTGAGAATGAGTCGATGGGAGAAGGTGAGCAGGCACCTGCCGGGCGGCCGAAGGACATCCACCCATCTCACCACCGAGACCTCGCCCACGCAGAACCATCAACAGAGGACGACCGTGAACGACCAAAAGGCCAGGTATGCTGATTTGTTGTACTTATTCCACTATTCGAGCAGACGAAGGAAATATATTCAATTGTATTATTTATCGACCACAGTATGTGAGGGAGTAATGGAGGGTCTAGAGCATTCGTGAGTATTTGCGGGATTTTCGCAGTCGTTGATCGGAATAGTAGATTTCGGTAGTCACGTGTCCGATGTGGTGTTACAATCTAGGAAATGGAAGTGGAAATCAAGAAAAGATGTGTCAATTTGTGAGAGAAAAGTGTTTTCGATCGAGATCTGCTCTCCTTGATTAGCGCGCTTTCTAGCCGTCGAGAGAACCGAGAGAGCCGTGAGAATTGAGGAGAGACGCTTGTGTTCAGGTTGACGCTGGGCGTGATCATGGGCACGTTCCTCTTCTGCTGGGTGCCCTTCTTCATCCTCAACATCCTCCGATCCGCCGTGCAGTGGCGAGTCCCGAAGGAGATCATCATGGTGAGCTGCCATTAAACATTTTTGCATGAAAGTAATCCGGGATTCTATAAATTTTCCGAATTTACTGTGCGAAATGAATCCGTAGCAAATTGTGTACTACGAAATCACAGAGAGAAGGTGATATTTGCAACGCGCGTTACAATTTGCTACTGTTGACTCGTATACTCATGCTATTCATTCTATTCACACATTACTCTTTCTTTCGATTTGCATCCCCTGCAAAGGATTCTCCGATCCGCTTATCCTTTCCTCTCACTCTAACTCGATTCAGGCGGTGACATGGCTCGGATACGCCAATTCGGCGCTAAATCCCGTCATTTACTCCATATTCAATCGCGATTTCCGAAGGGCCTTCAAGAAGATCCTATTCGATCTGTTCGTCTGTTGCCATGGAGGTGATGCGACACTCTGCAAGAGGTGAGAGACCGGGTTGATACATTGTATCGTCTGTCAGAGATACGAGACGGTACGCAACACTAATGAAAGACTAGGACTGATCGGAGCTTCTCTTCATGTGTTCACTCAGAGACGATTTAGAACAAAAAGCTATTCTCAATCTTGACAGCTCTAAAAGACTTCCTTCCTTCTAGTAGTCAGAAAGAAGAGGCAGCGCAAGCGCAGATCACTAGGATGGAGAGGGGGGAAGAAGAAGAGGGAAGGGTACCCATTGAAGCAATGGAATGGGAAATGCAATTGTCGCCCGGTCGAAAGAGAAGTGGAGAAGAGAGAGATAGAGGGAGCTATTCGAATCCACTTTGTCGCGTTTTGGAGCAAAGAATGCTCACACCAGGGGTCGGGAGATTATTGAGTTAGGAAGCATAAACCCTTTCAAAGCTACGTAGTGCTTCCAAGATGAGCGAAGATTGCAGGAAGCACTTCTATATTAGGGGATTTCTCCTGAAATCTTACAAAAGGATGGATGCAATCTTGGAGTCAAAAATAGCACTGCTAGCAACACAGCAACAGATTAGTGACGGACAGGGGATCGAACCCTTGTCTACCGCGTACCGTATCTTGGACCGTAATGAATATGCCAATCTCAGTTCGAATCGTCTCGGTGTCGACGGCACGGCGGAACGACGGCGCTCAACTCGATCTTCGGAAGCCGTCGAGAACAACAACATGTGTGGCGGAGGCGGCGGACCATCCACACGAATGACGCTCATGAACAATAATGAGCATTCGTCCAGCAATAACTACGACACCCCAGAGAGGAATAGTCAAATGATGTGAAGCCGATATCATCTCCCCACTGATTGCCTTTATCACTTTCATCACGCTGTGATTTGATTTCGATCACCCGCCGAATTGTCATCATGCCATTTTTCTCACAACTACTCGTTTCTCGGTGATCTCACTTTGCACAGATACTCAATAGATCAATCTCTTATCGAGTCTTTTCTCCCTCCGTCTCTCCCCCCTATACTTGTGAAGCCCTTCTTACCTTGCTAGATGAATGATCCGAGTGCTCTCTTTCTGCCCCTTCCCCTCTTACGGATGTTCTCCCTCCTTCCTCACTTGTAACTAGTAGCCAAACCGAGTGATATTTCTCCCCCTGCACCTGTTCTAGTTGTTCTGATCTCTTTTCTGATTACCCCTTATCTTTCGCTTGTCATTCTCTCTTCTCACTCAAAATCAAATAACAAATGAAGGAACAATGGCGTAAATTACCGTCGACGGTGCTAGCCACTAATTCCCATGTCCTCGTTACGCACCTAGAATCGGGAAGCCCCCTGGCCATCAAATTGTACTCCCTTTTACCGTGTATACTGTACTCCCTTTATGAGAGGATGCCCCCACTGGTAAGCCTGTGATTCATTGTATCGTATAAATTATGACGCTGAACCAGAGTGCATTCGCACGAAAACAGGCAGTAAAGGGTCTAATCTACAACTGTGAATGGAGCAGCGAATGGGGGATGTGAACCTTTTTTCTTTCATTCTTCTCACATCACTGATCACTTGCAAATGCGCGCTGTCTCTGATTCTTTGATCGCCCCCATTCTCTCTCTATCTCTCAATTACTTCCTGAATCCAACAACTGTTCCGCATCATAGTCTCAAACTCCCCCCTTATCGTTCGATTGGCTTATCTAATCGGCTCCTCAGCATATCAGTAGTCTCCCCCTCACTTCTCAGTTAGAACTGCACAAAGAAGAGCGGGAAAATTTCACTTTCCCCTCTCTCTCTCCTTGCCTTCGCCTCTTTCTCTTCTCTGATCTTCTCTGTCTCTGACACGTGGTGATTTCTCCCCTTTCATCACTCTGCCCTTCTCATCTCTCTTTCTCTACTCTTTTTCTTCTTCTTGCTTTCGTTTCCTTCTCATTCGACCATTTCGTGTTCGCTCTTCGCTGTGACCGTATCGCTTTTTCAGCATGAAGGTTGCCAATACGATTCTCGATGCGATCGAGAAGTCGCCGCTCGTCAAGCTGAACAAGCTCGAGGGCGTCAAGTGCAGCGTTTGTAAGTTTCATTTTCGAAATTGTCCATCGCATCAAACACGCTTTCTCAGATGCCAAATGCGAGTACCTCAATCCCGGAGGATCGGCGTTCGATCGCGCCGCGCTCAAAGTGCTCCAGAAAGCCGCTCAGGTACCAGATCAAGCTCTAAATTCAAATAATAATTTGAAAATCCATTCCAGACCGGCAAACTGCGCGAGGACATGACTGTTGTGATCGCCCGTGGTGGATCGTACGCGATCTCATTCGCCATGGCCTGCGCGGTTCTCAAATACAAGTGAGTTTCCGTTCGTTTCTCGTTCTTTCTAGTGTTGAGTGGAGTGACGTGATGCGAGGGCGCAGAGATCGCGTAGTGTATAGCAGGAAACTGAAGATTGTCCAAAATAGGATTGATAAAAATAGAAAGATCGTTGATCATTTTCCAACACTGCAAAGGTTTATTGAGAAAAGGGAGACTCTGAAAATAGAGATGATGCAAAGGAACACTGGAGGCGGATAAGGGTGATCAGCTAACAGCTGAATTGCATCACCCGGAAAAGCGCTGGATGATGCAAGATGCTAGAAGAAACTGATGATAGATGATAACTGAACCCGTTCTAGTTTGTGATTTGGACGCTAGCCACACTCTATCCTACATACTAGATGAATTCGGTGTAGTCAATGATAACATCGATGAGCAACTTACTCTATTGAATAAATAAGTGAAGCATAATCAGAATCATTGATCTCGATTGGTGGAGCATTTCGGAATAAGAATGGTTTAGACACTTAACCTGATCAGCGCAAAGAAAGAGACAATTCAAAGCGACACATTCATTCTTGCATTCATCAGACGAGAATGAGTTCTCAATTTCAGGTTGATGGTGGTCACTGAAGATAAGGACGGAGCTGGAGTGGTCAATCTTATGTCCACTCTCGGCGCGGAGCTCGTCAGAGTGAGACAACACGAGGGAGGAGTGAGACACTTTGCCATCCAGTACGTCCACGAGGAGGGACACAAGGACAGACTGTACATCGATGAGGTACGGGTTACTGTTTTAATCTTATTTTGTCTTGACTTTTGTGTACAAGTAGCCCAAGCATGATCAGATAAAGATTCTGCATCAAGTATTCTGGATGAATCATCGAGAATCAGATTCCAATGAGCCGATTCCAGGCCGAGTACGACACGTACCTCTCGGAGATCCTCGACGAGATCGTCGACACGCTCCCCAACGTCGACGCCATCTTCGTGCCCATGATCCACGAGGACTCCACCAAGGCCCTTCCCCACAAGTTCACCGTGAGTTCATCCTTGGTCTAGGGGTGGCTTTTGGTCTCTCCATTTCACACACTTTGAAAGAGAGCGTGCATAATGAAGAGTCGTTTCTTGAAAAGCATCCCTACACTGATCCACTCAATATATCACCGATTTCATATCGATTATCTGTTAATGCCATCTAATCGCCCATCTGATCAGGGCAAGCTGATGCGCGTCACTCGTCCGAAGGACATCAACTACCCCCGTGCGCCGACCGCCGTTCCGGACCTCGCGGCACAGGAGGAACTCGGCTGTGACAGCGAATTTATCGTTAATGATGAGGTGATCAGATACAGATATTCTTGTCGCTCTCGGGGTGCTGATCGAGGTTAGGGAACATATTTTGGTATTTATTTTGAGGTAGTCATTTTGTGATCAATTCCCTTCCTCTTTGCCAAGGAGCACTGTGATTTATGACTCTCTGATATCTATTGCGTAGTGAGATCAAGTCAAGAACGAAGAACACAACTGTTAGTGATGTACTCAAGGATGTCCGGGGAGAACGGAAGAGTACAAACAAACATTACTTTTTTTCTCTCAGCACTTCCTCTGTTGTCTAGACTCTAATATACTCCTTTTGTATTCGAAGAGTGGTTATCTGCCAATGCCACGTGCCGATTCGAGAAATGTGATAAGATTTTAGAGACGAGAAAGGGGAGTGATAAGGGAGTTGAGAACTAGTATGGGACGATAAGAACTGCGTCGATCGATTATCGAAGATTAGAGAGAACTAGAACGTATAGCGAATGGGGAAGTTTCTCAGAAAATCAGCAAAACATTGAGATATAACAGAAAAACCAAGTAATGGAATGTGTTTATCTTAATAGTGACATCAATTAGAGGATGCTTATCCAGTAATTTGTGGTTTTCGCTAGTATCCAAGGTAATGGGGAAAGCATTGGATATAATTTTGAAATTTCCAATGATGATTTCATTCCAGGACGCCTACGTCTTCGCCCGATGGCTCTCCGCCCACGAGGGTCTCATGGTCGGCGCGTCATCCGGAGCCGCGATCAAGGCCGCCGTCGAGTATGCGAAGCACCAGCCCGAGACGACCACCGTCGCCGTTCTCTGCATTGACGGCATCAGAAACTACCTGTTAGTCCATTCCTGATTGGGATTAGTGATGACAAGATAGACACGTATCTCTTCATTCCGCGAGCTATTTCGTAGGTCAAATAAACTAGAACGCAATCGAACAGAAAAGTTGAGTTACGTTCACTAGGTGAGATGGTCGATTCTCTTGATCGTTACACTATTAGTGGCTGCCAAGAGAAGGTGTATTAATGAGTGTTCGTTATCACTTCCTGAATAGTTTTGTACTCTCGAGTTGCTGACGTCACTATTTCATCTCTCACCGTGCTTTTACTTTTCCAGTGACCACTTCGTCGACAACGCCTGGATCAACGAGTACAGACTGCGTCACGTCGAGCTGAACAAGAACAAGCCCAAGCCGAATGAGTGAGTGGGCTCTAAATCGGAACCGACTTTCCATAATTCGCCTTATTTCTCGCGGCTCAGAGAAACGAGAAAGCACACGAATTGAGGAGAGTCAGTCCAGATTTGGCATCACTAGTGGGCACTCGAGTGAAGTGCACTCCACCCACGACCACCTTCTTTCAGAAAACAATGACGCTTAGTAGAGAAACGTTGTGTACGAGCACTTGTTTCTGAGTTTGGCGCCTGACAAACGGGAAAACAATGAACGCTATTGTTTGCAAGTATTCCTGAAAGTGATATCACTGAAATTTAGTACATATTTGCGGGTCGCACTCTCAAGGCAGGAAAAAATGCGACTGGAAATGAAGGGACCGTTCTGCTCATGGCATTCACTTTTACTAAGGAAACTATGACGCAAGTGCGTTCATCTCATACTCTTATCAATCTCTTTCTTTCAGTACATACGATCCCTGTGTGCTCGTGTACGATCCCACCACTCTCGCCGGTGAATGGGAGAAGGACGAGAAGGAGCACTGGAGCAAATGCACTTACAAATTCAAGCCCTATAGGTACGCGAGGGGAGGGAAGAGACGGGAGATGATTTGATTGGCGGTAAAATTGGAGAGCATTATTGGACGAGGAATGGCAACATGCAACACGAGCTATTTTAGCACGTGAACCAACTATAGTTACTTATCAACATTATTGGCTCGGAACAGAATCACTAATCGATAATTGCAGGAATGAGCGTCCCGGAGTGTTGAGCAACGTCTTGGATGCCGTAGGCAACACCCCTCTCGTCCGTCTGAATACCGTACCCAAGATGCATGGCGTCGAGGCGCAAATCTGTAAGTGTTGACGCCTGACTGCCTTCTTGAATCTCTTTGTGGATGGAATTCACTCTCGGTCTCTTACAGATGTGAAGTGCGAGTACATGAATTCCGGAGGATCCATCAAGGACCGTATCGCGTGCAGAATGATTGAGGTACTGTATAATGCCCAATGCTCGTTGAAAATTTTAGACAAACATCGGCGTGTTGGATCATGCGAATGATGCAGAGGATTGTTTCCCAGAGGACGCTTGCTTCTCTAAGTGATGGCAAGTCATCGGAACTGATCGAGCTCGTTGCAGCTGGCCGAGTCCGCGGGAATCCTCAAGCCCGGCATGACCATCATCGAGCCCACCTCTGGAAACACGGGCATCGGACTGGCACTCGCGGCTGCTGTAAAGGGATACAAGTGAGTTCGGCTTCAATTCTTCCATATCATTTATTGTCGGTTTCCACACTATTTTGCCCAACAAATGAACTGAAAATATGGCACAATAGTGATGAACTACTGACGACCCATACTCTCCTCAACGCGTCTATCGTTTCTCTGGCCTAGCGAATTGAGAAACTATAATGTATTACATCACATCCTCCTCATAGATGCATCATCGTGATGCCCGAGAAGATGTCCAAGGAGAAGGCGCTGGCGATCGAGGCGCTCGGCGCCACGATCATCCGCACACCCAACGACGCCGCCTTCGACTCTCCCCTCTCCCATATCGGCGTCTCTCTGCGACTCCAGTCCGAGATCCCCGGCTCCATTGTGCTCGATCAGTACAGAAACCTGGGCAACCCGATGGCCCATTACGAGCAGACCGCCGAGGAGATTCTCGATGCCATGGAAGATAAGGTGAGCGTGTTCACTTTCATGTCCACTTCTATTTTCCGTTCCAATAGTGCTCGTGAAAAGGTGTGCGATTCCAAAGCGCCAGATAATCAAGCCTTCAGGTTTGATGAATGTGAATAGCGATTAGAAATGCGAATATTCATTCAGATCGACTACGTGGTCGTCGGTACGGGCACGGGCGGCTCGGCTACCGGTATCGCCATGAAGATCAAGGAGAGAATCCCCACTTGCCAGATCGTCGGAGTCGACCCCGAGGGATCCATCCTCGCCGATCCCACTCAGACTGACACTCACTTCTATGAGGTTAGCTGTCTTTTCAGTATGTAATGAGTTGGCTATTCGACCCTAATGGCGACGTCGCAACCTCCCGCCCGAAATAGGAATAAATTACATGTGAGAACTCGAATGAATCGATTCTGAACGAGATTACATTGTCGTTCATTTGGATCCAGCTTGAACACTATTGAGTAATGATCGGTAGAAAACATTACCGTAACCTACGCAGGTCGAGGGAGTCGGATACGATTTCATTCCGGGAGTCCTGAAGAGGAATACCATCGACATCTGGGAGAAGTCGACGGACAGAGTGAGTCTTCCCCATCACACTCGTTTCCTTGAATAAAAAAATAAGTTTCTCTTCCTCTCAAGTCTCTCCATTCAGCAAATTACTCTTCATTCTACAAATTCTGATAGTGTGCTTCGAATTCTTGTATTATCACTATGAATTGTCGCCTCCTTGCAGGAGTCCTTCGAGACGGCACGCGCGCTAATCGCCCACGAGGGTCTGCTGTGCGGAGGATCGTCCGGATCGAACACTTATGCAGCCATTCAGGTTCGAGATCCCTTGATTCTTCTCGCTAGGATATGTTTCGCCTACTCGCGATTTAGCATTGAGAAGCGTCCACTAATAAGCTGCAAATGCGTGCACGTCATTTTGATGTTTTGGATTCGTTGAACGGAGAGGTGTCCGTATTGCAGAACTACTACTATTTTGGCACCATGTGATGAGTCTAGACCGCATCGGGATTATGAGGATGAATAAATATGAAGGCGTTCTGTGAAACGAGAATAGAAGTATGACGTGTTAATACTGTGCAGCTCTGAAGCATCTGAGTTTGCAACAATAATCTTTGTCCTTTCGCCGACTCGTCCCATTATTCTTCGTCGCTCCATTACTGAAATCTCATCTTGACACACCCATCGATCAACCTCACCATTCATTCCTCTAATTCTATGCGCCCTCAATCCATGCTAACTAATTGGGCACTTCTTAGGTTTCTGGCCCGGTCAAATCTGAAATCATCGTATGTTGTTCTCCTATCTAGATTTACATTCAATCCCTTTCAATTCAATCTGCGCTAGAAAAAAAGAAAGGTTCCAAATTGCAGATCGCCAAGGGACTTCCTGCTGACAAGCGAATCGTCGTCGTGCTTCCCGACGGAGTGAGAAACTACCTGACCAAGTTCCTGTCCGACGATTGGATGTTCATCAGAGGATACCATCTGTAGATCCCCCCTCTCTTTCACCCCTCCCTCCCCCCTCCCTCTTCTTCCCTCCTCTACTCCAGGGGTCATAATCGAGATTCTCTGCCTGCCCAATCACATCCACTGTGTTGTTTCCACATCATAACTCCGACGGGAATGTCTGCCCCCTTTTCTCTCTTGCTCTCGATTCAAGTAGATTTCCTCCTTCTTTTTTTCTGCATCTCCCTCATTACTCCTCAGAGCATTCTTTATTGAAGGCCCTTAGGGCACTCGGCAACTTCATTCTACTTTTTTCGTCGCGTCCGCGAATGAGAATAAACCATTGCTCACCCCTCTGCATCTATGGACACTCAAGTGATGGATCATTTGCCGCTTATTCTTCTTCTCATTCCTCCCTACTCTTTCTAATCATAATCCCTCGGCCTCACTCTTTCCACGTTTCACCCTCTCGGAACTCCTTCCGGCATACGACTCTCTTTATGCGTACTTTGTCTAGACAAATGGTCAAAGCATGGTGAGAGGAGAACACACAGAACGTGAGATTAAGCAGACCTGTCAGTTGGTGTGAAAACATTCTACACAAGGCAAGTTACACGATCAGATGAAAGCGAAGGGTGGGTGGGCTGTCGGAAGAAGGGAAAGGGGCACCGACGAGGAATGATGAAGAGAATATGTTCGTGTTCGCACTCGTTCAAGTGTCCACCGAGAAAATGTGGGAAGAAAAATGTAGAGACGGAGAGGGGAGAAATCGAGATGTGACAAGATAAGTTAGAGATTAGTCCCTTGGATGGGGCAATTCTTGCTAGATTCGAAGATACTGTCAATCAGAAGTTCAAGACAGGACGAAAACAGTGAGGCGTGGGGGCTAAATTGAAAGAACGGTTGAATTAGACGCTCGAGGGCGATTCCTTGTCAGTTTGGAGGGGGAGTGTGCACTCGTAAGCACTCGTCTTAGGCCGATTCGCTTGACTAATAGAGAGACACGAAATGGTCTTGAGTGCAGACTGAAATGGGTTGGATTTCTGCAGAAGGATCTCTGGAAACTTCCAGAAACACTAGTAGTGATTGCTTTCTTCATTTTACCTACCAAACAGTCGTTGAATCACATCGCATTCGCACCTTGTTGGCGTCATTTTCAGGGGAATGACACGCTTTCAAGGATTTCGCTAACCTTAACATCCGGATTGTACTTGTAGTAGATCAACAGTCTGATGGTTGAGCAGAACACGAACAGAATCGTGCCCACATCCGAGGCTATTACATAGAACATGTTGAATCCGTTGTCGTCGCTCTGGAATGAGTTGGAATGAGTATTTCCCTTCTCCCACGCAATATTGGTTCGAGATAGTAATGAAAAATCGGCACAGACTCTCCTCTTTTCATTTCTCATGCGTTCTCGCCGGTTATGGAAACGAGAGAGCATGAGAAATGAAGAGAGTCGGATGCGGACTCACTTTGAGAATCTCCGAGTTGAACATTTCCATCATGTAGAGAGCGAAGTGGATGGAGTTACAGGCGAGATACGACGAGATGACCACGGCGGTCGTCTTGATAGCGCACCGAAGTCGTTTGTGCTCCTTCTTCTCCTCGTGGAGGGCGATCTGCTTCGTCTGGAAAGGATAAGGTGACTCCACATCAAACTACATCTCCTTGGTTGGATTATTCTGTCGTCCAAAGTGCGTCTATATTATGTGAGCGAAAAGTGGTTCTAGAATATGGCGACCTACCAATTAATCTACCCCGTAGGTCTCTTAATAGTCCTGAGACGTCGTCTGCATAAACAATAAATTATTGTCCGTCTCATTTCCGGTGTCTATTCGTCTTTTTTTCGTCTGTCTTCCTTTCTTCCTCATCCCTTTAAGTTCGGAGAATCGGGATTCATTGCAATTGTTTCAGCGCGAGAGCACAGAGACTAAGCGAGCGCGAGAGAGATTGGCTCGGTGAAATGTCTTTAATCCCACCCTGACGTTTCTTGCCGGCGAGCGAGGCGTCCACATGATTCATGACACATTTATAGAAGGTTCTTCCCTCCCAGTTTTACTTCCACTATCTAACGAGAATCCACTATCCCGTGACGGTAACGGTGAGAAAAATCACAAGTGTTTGGTGCTTGTGGGAAGAAAAGTGTGATTCGGTAAGTGTCTCCTATCCAGCCCTTCAATTGCTAATCTCATTCACTTCTAGGCGACTGTTCCCTTAGAAAGATCTCCTTCCATAATCATCAACGCTAACTCATTCCGTCTCCTCTTTTAGAAACGGAGTGCATCCGAAAGTCAAAGAATGAGAGTCACGAGCCCCCTCCGAACTACTTCCATTTGTTCCCCCAACTCGCTGCTTATTTTGTTGGAGCGTGGATAATTCTTGGAATGAAATCACTCGGAAAAGCGAGCAGATTGGATGCGAGTACTATGTGAGATTGCATGTTGCAGAGGGTCGAAGATAGGGTAATGAGATCGTCCTCCATTTATCCCGATTACCCCCTCTCTCGTGATGGGGAAGCGATTGTGTGTGCAAGTTAGGACCTTGCGGGAGTAAACACATAGCATCATTAAGCTTTGCCCCACAGTTTCTGCACGTAGAAGCGGATGCTAGCATGATTGCCTGATCCCCAAGACCGAAGACTCGAGGTCGGTATGTAGGCGCTAGGTCCGATGAGAACTATTTTGCAATACCGTCTATGCCCTCCTCTCCTTCTCTAGCCCACAAAAGTACTCATCTGACGTAGCGCCCGGGTTGTACTGTGGTTCCTAGGGGCATGACGCAACTTACCGCAGAAAGGATGACGTTGGGACAGGAGGAGTTGCGACGGGCATTTTGATGAGAGAGACGGAGACGATGGACGATGAGCAGATTGAGGATGAAGAGAACGCAGAAAGACACGAAGAGATGGAAAAACTGGGAAAGTGACAGTGTTCGATGAAACAAGCGTACTGTAACTGACATTGATGAGCAGATCGTACTGCTGGTACTGCTTGTCTCCGGCCAAATCGGTCGATAGCATGGGCATACTCTCGAAGAAGTCGCACTGCTCGGGATAGGCGTCGATCTGCAAGGGGTGACCTCGGTCGTGACCTTTCCATGACCTCTCGAGTACCTGTATTGCGTAAAAACCAGGTATGCGGAGAGCCGTCCACAGTGCGGCCGTGCAAATGCACACGAGGAGGCTCCTGCGGTCGCTACCCCTGAAAAGAGCAATTGTTACGGTATATTGAGTCGTGTCTTCCTTCAGGGTACCCGTTAGGACCTCGTGCCCTCATTGCGATCCGCTTGTTCCCGTGTCTTTCTCGCTCTTTAGCACTCTACGGGACGCGGTGAATGCATAAACGACCTCTCTCGCCCTTCTTCTCTAATAGCTCTGTGTCAGTCTCAATCTCTCTCAGCTCACCGATCCCTCATCCGAATGATCTTTCCGATCCATGCCAATCGCTCGGCGGAGATGGCAATGAGGACGTACGGGATGCACACCTCAACACATCATTCAGAATCCCATCGGAAGTCGCATACTTGAGGCGAGAGGAGAACGACTACGGACCACCTGCTATGCTATACACTCAGTCCCCTCCATGTGACTCCATTGTTCCTCATCCTCAATATACCGTAATGTATCCCAGATGTGGGAGTCTGTTCACACGCTAAGCCCTTCCTCTTCGCCTTATCCTTTTCATTACCTTGGCGTGAGTCTCATCCCTTCTTTGGTCAGTACGCATTCATGAGCACATTCTCACTACTATCCCCCTGCCGTCTCATTGGGCCCTTCAAGACAAATGGGAATGCACTAGCAATGCAAGCAGAAAAACCGCGTGGTCCGGAATCATAGGGCCGTCATAATCACTCATACGCTATTCTAATACCCCAACCGCCCATGTCAGGTGGATTTGGTAGTGGTGGAACAAGAGGACCGGAAGAACGTCTAAAGTGTTGTCTCACCTGGACTACTTTAGAGAGTGTAAACTGATATGTGGTCGTGAGTCGAATCGGCTCGTACAGGAAATGGACTCGGAAGTACTTGACGATGTATTCCAGCCCGAACGAGGTGACATACAGAAAACTGAAAGCCAAAAGGTCATCTCTAGTCCTGCGGCTGGCCGAAAATACCATAATAGGAAGTCGAGGATGGCGAGGAAGATGAGATACGTGGACCATTGCCGTCGATTCTTGGTGAGGAAGACGAACAATAGGAGGAGGTTACAAGCACATCCGAAGGCCGCGATTGTAGTTCCAACCCTGCAGAAGAATAGACATTTCTCCCTCTCGTGTTCTGAGTGCGGAGCCTCTTCATTGCATTATTCGCCCCACTCATCTTCACCCTCTTGACCCTCCATCTTCTGATGTCTAAGAGGTCGGCGCAATGAGTGTCACTCCCCCTCCCCTAACTGTCCACTGCCCTCTTCTCCCCATCCTTCGGCTTCAATCATAAGCAAATGTGTAGCCAAATGCAGCCGGGGAACGCCCGCTCAATGTCATTGGAAGTGTGGAAGAAAGACGGAGAGAGAGAGATAGGGGATGAAGTGCACCCGAAAGTCTGAGGAGTTGTACTGAGTGGTGAGCAGTGTATACGGAGAGGAGGGGATCCACAAAATGCGTGTGTTGGACCCACTTAATTAGTAGGGGGCGAGAGGGGTGGAAGGATGGGGGGGCAGGCGATAAGAGCATAGAGAGGTCTCAGACATCGCAAAGGGCCACACGTTTTTATGAGAGGAGCAAGAAACATTTGATGAGGTGCTGCTAAGAGGGGGTAATGGAGGTGGAAGTGAGGAGAGAGCGGAAACAAGAGGAAGATGAGCGATGGATTCAATGGGATTGATTGAAGGATCGAATTAAATTCACAGAAGAATGATGGGACTATAAAGAATGGGAAATGAACGGGGCAGTAGGACCTCAGGACATACATGTCTCATTCTATTTTTCGAGAAAAAGAGTGGAATAACTCACGTTACGAAGTACAATCGCAGGATCGGGTGCTCATCACAGTAAGCAGTTTCAGTGTCGTTGGTACCGTTCATCGGACTGCTCGACTCAGTGGTCATGATGGAAGAGCGGGAAAAGAAGGGGGAAGGGACGGAAGGAGGAAGGAGGGTGAGGGGGCGGAGTCGGAGGGGATCGGGATGATGTTCGCACCACCAGAGAAGAAGTTTGGAGAATAGGAAGAGGCGGAGGAGGAGGCGAGGATCTGATTAAAATGCAATCTTACTGTTGAAAAAAATGATATGGCTGCACACTGTCACATGCACCGAGATTAATTATCTCTAGGGAAAACGGTAGTGATTTCATTAGGGAAGTAGATAGAGGGTACACGTGCAATGTGAGAAGGAATCAGATAGGAAACCTAATAGACAGGATAGATCGAATTGATAATGGGGAGAGAAGAGAGGGAGCTGCATAAAACATTACAGTAGAGACGCAGCAACGCGAAAGAGAAAAAATCCGTGTGATGTGGCGAATAAACAAATAAAATAAATTCTATGAAAATTCTCAGAATGACATGGGTCACTAAGTAAGCTCTGAATGCTTCTTCTCCTCTCTACTTTCAACTACAATTCTCCACATGAGCGATCAAGAAGAAAAAGGAGCCAAAACCCGGCGCAAACAACTTTTTCTAAGAATGATTCGATAGAACGATATAAAAGAAAAATTTATCCGAATGATTCAATAGAGCGAGTAATATCTGCATTAGTCGACCAAAGTATTAGTTTTCGAGAAAGATCGAGGGAAATGGGGGACATGGCTCAGTTTCTCTAAGATATCGGCTGTCAAATACTCGTGAGCTGTCTTCGAAGGACAGTGGGCGAATCTATATGAGAGGGATTCGCAGGAGCAGTTATTATTAAGGTTTGAGCCTGTACTAATTGCTCAGTGACTGCCTGGTAGATGAAGGGAGCCTCGTCCAGCTCCCGCATGTTGCTCGGCGATGGCTGAGAATGCCGTCGATGATGCTCTTCCACCTCGCGAATTCCCGAGTAGCCCACGGTCTTGGCCAGAACTGCAAATACGGCTGTATTTTCTCGGAACTCTCTCATCGAGAAATATAATGAACAGTTTTCGGGCAGTACAGCTTGCAAAACAGAAAATCTGATCTTCGAAAAATAGCAGACACAAACGTACTGTTGGGTGCGTATGTGAGCGAGTGGCGTCCGAAATCGTAAGTGCACTCGCCAATGTGGAATCCGATAAGGACTGCAATATTTATAAATTATTGTCTTGCGTAGAATGTCATTACAGCGCAAAAATGAACAAAAATGAACGTGTGCTGCAGTTGTTTGTGGTTGGTAATGTTCATTGTTTTCGGTACACCCATGACACAACGCAATGTAATGAACTACCACACCATTGAACTTCCGCATTCGGAAACTGATGAAATTTTTAGCTAACTTTTCCTTAACTTTTATTGCCAGGTTGGGAAGGGATTCAGCATCAACAGCAGAAACAAATGGGCGGTAGTGTATAAAAAATCAGATTTTATATATTACGCATGGTGAGATTTAGCAATTTACGGACCGGATCTCGAGCTTACTGCGCCCTCTGAGTAGGAGGGAAAGTAACGGGGTCAGCCTAATGACGCAGCGAAAGCATACACAGAAAAGGCACAGACAGAAAACATACGCTGGTGGTCGACAATGACGGGAGGAGGAAAGAGCTGGGAGTTGAGCATGTAGTCGAATGCTTTCTCCAATCGATCGTTCCTTTTCTTGATCCATTCTGAAATGTCGCAAATAACTTAAAATGAAACATTACTAAGTTTCAACTTCCTCAGCAACTATTCCTACATATCGAATACTACAGTGATGTAGATAGAGAAACTTGCAAGACGATACTCGAACCAATATTGCTCACTAATATTCTCAGCTATTGGAGGATCTGATGGATTGCTCTCGCAATCTATGTTCGGTTGCAACATCATGCTTTTTTTACGATGGCATACTCCCTACGGTCGTTGAATTCATAAAAATACGGAGATGATGCATTTTACCGTATTCCTTCAAATATCCTAAATCACGCAGGCAACAATGGCCGCACACTTTTTCTGGAGTCTACGACACTCGAGCAATGACAGCTGCGTATCTGCTCATAACTCATTCCGATAGACACAATAGAAACGCCGATCGTAAATTAGAGTTACTAGGAATATCTAGCTAGATAAATACGTTCTCAAAGGAGGCTGCTAGGTTCCGTTCGTTACTGCATCACTTGTTTTTAAACTCCCATGTTATCAATTTGTGTTTGAATTAAAATACGAGCCCTTGGCTATGTGGAAATCGGACCAATTGCATGCAGTCACAGATACGAAGAACATAATTAAGAGGAAAATCAATAAAATGCAAATTGGCTCATTCGGAAAAGATATTCGATTTCCCGAATTTTGCGCGCATTTTAATAGAGCGGCAATCTCCGACAATATTCGCCACCCCTCGGACACGTCCCCCCAGAATAGGATCTGCAGGCCCATACTTCGTGCATGTACATCCCTTGGCCCTGTATTACACATAGCGCTACTGAATTGCTCGTTTGAGCTTTCCATGGAAAAATAATTGAGTGGAAACTTTGAAAATCGAAAAATCATAATTTTTCAATTGACCTACTCAAACATGAAAGTGCAAGCTCCGCTTCAGTTCAATAGTAGAGGAGGACAATAGCTACAGATCAATTTTTTTTGGGCGAGTGATTTGGTTGCGTCTTCGAGGTGTGCTCCCTCGATCTCGTTTTTGAGGAAAATCGGGTGGAGGGAAAAGGAGCGGACTTGCGGGCCCTAAATATAACAGAGGAAATGTTTTGCTCAGAGTTCTGATCTCTTGTAATAATATTCGATCCGTATCGAAACGCTGAAATTCCCGCAAAAAATCTTTAGATTGCTATGATGCAATCATTCTCAAAAGCAGTTAGATATGTTTAAATGGCCGATTTGCATAGAATGTGATGACGAAAATATTGCGAATTATGTAACATCACGGGAAATGACAAAAGATTGGGTTTGAATGAAGGTCTTCTAACAAAGGGATATCCATGCCACGCGTTGATGTGTAAAGTTTCTAGCGACGTATGCAGCTTTCATGAACAAGTCGTTGGTTATTATTGTACGGTTTCGTTTACAAATGTGCCAAAAGTGATTAAAAAAAACTGAGAACAATACGCAAATGATGAATCATTTAGCAATACCAAATCACATGATATTCCAAATACTAGCTCTCTCACATTGCATTTGTAATATTGCAGTCAACGAAACAAGTTGTTTGGTCGGAAGTTTCCCTCCAGTGCATTCATCCAAGACACCAATTAGTGCTAACGAGTGATCCAAACCCCCTCCTAACGAACTCTCTCGAGTAGTGGAAAGGTGTGTCAACTGACTCAGTTCCTCTGCCTTCTCTGCAGCCGTAATCCTCCTGTCAAACCGCCGCTTCTTCTGGACTGTCTCCTCCAGCAATCGTAGAACACTGCTGCATCTCTCAACGGCATCATCATACATGAAATATCGCCTTTTCATGCTGGATTTGTCTGGAAAACTGTTATGAATTATGAAAAGAGCAATACAAACGGAAGGAACACTTTAATAACGTGTCGAGCAAGGTATTTAGTGATGAAAGCCTTTTACGAAGACATTCTACTGTGACCTTTTTGAGATCGAAATACGAGAAGGAACTATAGAAAGGTGGTAGAAAAAGAGGCGGGAAAAAACAGATTGAGGAAGATGCATCCTACGATTTTGAAAAGGAAATTAAGAGCTATGACAAGCTCCTATCGGAAGGAAGTCGAGGGTAGGTTTCGACTAATTCGTAGGAGGGGCGGAGCGGAGGCGAATGGAAGTCCTGATTCGCTGATTTCTACGGAATTCATCGACTGCAGTGAATTACAGCCTATTGCTCCTCCACTTTTTCAAGAAGACACTTTGGAATCGTAAGGAAAGAGGAAGGGCGAGAACAGAAATATGAAGATGGCGGAAGGGCTAGAAAGCGGATTCCTTGAGGGTGGATATGCTGATAATCTGTGAATGACGCAAAATGGTCTGATGAAAATCAAATGCCATTTGGTGCGAGAGGACATAAGGATGGATGTTTGAATGATTCGTTTAAATCTGCAGCTCTATACTGGTCTTCATCAGAGAAGTACTCATCATAATCCTTAGTCCCATCTTCATCAAGATCCTCGAGCTCACGATCCTCCCTCACATCCTTTTCCCTAATTCCTTCACCTCAGTACCTATCTCTTTTTTCCCAGCAGTTATACTATGCCTATTCTCCGCAGCAGAGCGAACTCGCTCGACAACGGCTGAAGCCAGAAACAATGTTTATTATTTTTAAGAGGTATGAACTCGTCATCTCCAAGTGTGTAGCAGACACGATACATTCGAAATGGTGTAAAATGGAGGTTGAATCGACGCACGTCCATTTTTTTTCGCAAATTTGTTTCCCGTATACATCTCTACCTTTGAAAATGTGATACGGAGGCAATGCAGTGGTCTTGTACCCTAATTGCCTCGAGACTTCAGAGTACACATGACAACAAAACAAGTCCGACTCAAAAGCCACAAAGATTCTCACTTCAGAGAAGATATCCTTTCGAAAGATCACGAACATGCCCACTTCAATTAGAGAGAGAAAATCGGGTCACTCCGAAGTCCGGACATCTTGCTAATATCAGACGTCTTTTCATAGTAGTAAACAAGCAATGATCTTCTTCTCCTGTGCATTTTGCCTTTCTTTAATCATTTTTTTGTTTGCATTCAAATCAAAAATTCTCACGGATCATTCGCCGGTGAATTTGCTTTCTTTTTTATTAACAATTCCCTCCCGATTTCGAACGCATTACCGTCTTTGTCAGCGTTGTCTGTAAAATATTTCCATGAGCATTCTTTCAGCAAGCCTTGACATATGCACAAAGAACCTTTCTTAGCTTCTAGATTGAAAAGGATCCTCTTGCATAATGCAAGGCTCAATCAATTGTATAGCTCTTTATTCGTATTCTTCACAATTCTCATAACTCACTTCGTCTCAATATCCTTGTTTTCTCTCCATATTGCATACTCTATTTAGCCATGTCACAGTGCTGCAAGTGAGAGATAAATTAAGTCGTGAAAATTTCAACTATGTCATAGAAATAGTCACGCGGCCCGAGAATTGTGCGTTTAGCTCACGGTTGTATCGCATCGAATTCGTTTCTTTGGTAGGAAGTATATGCGACATTACTCTTGCGCAAAGCGAAAAAAATATGCTCGTTAGACAAATATAAACTCAAGAGACATCCGACGTAGCCGTAGGCATTGTTTCTCGTGAAGAATGTTCGATTATCATTGGTTTCTCGAACATATGGTTTAGATGGCACTCGATTCGGATTTTCCGGATATGCCTCTCGCTTTCAGAAATGCTGAGCAGCTCGAGAAGGTACAGAGCCATATTTAGCGAATTCAATGTTACCGCGATGATTGCATTACAGCTCATCAACAGGAGAATGAACGAACTGTTCGAAAACGAGGCTACCGTGGAGATGGAGCAACGCCTTATCACCCAAATCTTATCCCAGAAGTAAAGATTTTCAGGAAAATTCAGGGGGATTGTGGTGATTAAAAATCCTTGTGTGGAAGAGCGGGAGATGGACAATACGACCCAAATTAAAAACAACTTTGAATCTTTGTGAATTCGGAAAACTATATAGCACTACTTCTCATCCCTTCCCACTTTCTCATTGATCGATCTTGACCTATTACGCACGTGTTTCAGAGGTGCAAAGTACAGCCTTCGAAAGCTCGTTGTGATGGCTAACAGACTCGAAGCGTCGGTGCATAGAATGGAGAGAATATTGAGGGAGGGAAAGAAGATATCCCATCGGAGAGAGGTGAGCAAGAACATTCTATGAATTTATTTTTGAAGATTGAATACTGGTGAAAATGAAAACTGTCTCTGGGGAAACGCCAATTCTAGAGAGAAAAAAGAGTTCGCACTAATGAATGAGAAATTCTTTCCAGGATCGAATCAGGGCTCCACTCACCCGCCTTCTTAGTCAGATTGACAAATTAGACGAGAAAACAGTGAAGGCTATAGAGAGAGTGAGAACTTTCTTGGCTGGAATATAAATTGGCATTTTACCATGACCAACTAGATATCTTTCAAATATGTTTCAATGTTTCATCTCAGTTACACTATCCACTATGAATGTGAGTTGTTTTGACTATCGGTCGCACGAGGAAGCGAGAAGATGAATGTACTTTGAGAGAAGCAAATTTGTTGATGTGGTGGTCACGAGCCGAGGTGTGTTGTTATGCGATTCGAAAAAGGTGAGATATTCCGAGGGAGAAAGCATCAATACATATATTTGATTCTATGTACACGAGGAGATAAAATAGGTGGCGAAGTTTTCCCAAAAAAATCTAATTTTCGAGAAAAATAGTCGTAAAATTGCGTTTTACGAAAAATTTACGAAAAATATTGACGCACAACCCTTGTCTGTGCTGTACCATGCAACACCGCTCAGGGTACGTTTTCATTACTTTATTCATCACAGAGTTGAAAGTACTGCGCTAATTAGTAGAGCTGGCTTGTCTTCCCATGATTGCGGGAACTGAGCTCGTGTTGACTTTGCTGAGCGCCTTCAGAAGTATCTTTCTGATCTGAAACGTCGGTGTTGGCACCATACGTCATATGAGGTCTCGCATAAAATTTTCTGCCGATATACCCAAGCAAATTTGCCGACGTGATCTACTCGATATAATCGATTTTTACCATGCATTACGATGTTTTTATCGCTTTGCCGAAATGGGTTTTGCCCGAGTGCCGACGTGCACTCTTGCTTTTTCAAGGCTCTTTTGACGTATGGTTGGCACTGATGTACAAGCAAAAAATTTTCTGTCTAATCTTCTAAAAGTGATTGGCAATGTGATGTTTGCTGCACTTGCCTCAGCATTGTTCACGAGATACACAAAGGCGTTGCTGAACGAATTGAGAAGGACGAAGCTCGTTGTTATTCTGA
Organism: Pristionchus entomophagus; assembly: GCA_036245825.1. Classification (NCBI taxonomy): domain Eukaryota; kingdom Metazoa; phylum Nematoda; class Chromadorea; order Rhabditida; family Neodiplogasteridae; genus Pristionchus; species Pristionchus entomophagus. The sequence continues at coordinate 32,213,015 of BTSX01000006.1, forward strand.
GAGCGAAAGTTATTTGGAGATGCACCGAGACATCGTATCTCCGTCTGATATCGTCACCAAAACTTTGCCGACAATTGCTTAGTACGATCAGCCCAATTGCACGATTCTACGTCTGCTAATCTTTTCATTGGGACCAATCGAATGGGCGACTCGTCTGCCACGAAAACGTACGCATGAGGCCACTTCTCAGTTGAATTGCCGACGAGAGGAGGAATGACGCGGAACGAAATCCAGGAGACCGTGTAGAACGTAGCCATTGCAGCAAATTGCATCGCGAAACTGAGAAATGATAAATGCGGAACCATAGCATCATATTATCCTGATCTTTCATGGTTAATCTCTCTCATTTACGTGGGAAGAAAGTCGCAAGCGGAAGATCAGTTATCGCACACTCTGCCCATTCTTTCTCGTGAGAACTTAACAATACTCGGAGATGAAAGTATATATCAAAATTCGGCAAACATAGTTTGATAAAGCATCATTCGAAGTACGCATGTTTCGTTTTTCACCAGGATTGGAGGAACTATTTCCCAACCGCCGCTATCTGGCTCAAGTAGACTGTCGCGATTCGTCTATTATGCACATACACGTATTCCTGATGGCGTCGCTTTGATGCGATCTCGCGCGCTCCGATACGAGCCATCCAGCGCATGTAGATTATTATCTGAAGGATATATTTTTTGCCCGGAAATGTGAAAATTATCGTCCGTGTGACTTCGACATTTATAGTGTGGTGGGACTTGTTTTGATCTCTCTGAGCAACGAGCATTTCTTCTTCTCGGAAGGATAAACTGAGTGCACTAGATGAGACCCGGAAGCGTGCTCGAGCGCCGTCTTGTTATGTCTTTCGTTTGTTCCCGCGCTCTTCCGGTTCTCATCCGATCTAGCGCCAAACTGACAATTGTATAGCAGACGAAGGAGCAGACGGAACTGAGGACCTCAAAGGGCACGTCGACGACGTCATTCGAGTAGTTGTGGACGCCCTCGATGACGTCGTAGGTGTACGTGTAGATGAGGTAGTCGAAGGAGATCCTGACATGAACGATATACTAGCAAGCGTGACGTGAACAATGAGTTTCAATACGATATGTACAAAACCCAGATGAGTTGAACAGATGAGACTTCTGCAGTATATGTCTACTTACTTGCAGCAGGGCGACACAAACTGTGTGAGAACTGGACCGCCGAGAGACATAACTTGCACCAGAATCACTAACGCCACGGTCTTTCGGTTAGTGAGAGCAGAGCCCTTCCAGTTGACTATCGCGTACAATCTGTGAAAATTGGCTCGGTTTGTGATACTCCATTCTCGTGCAACGAACGAAAAGAATCATAGCAACATGCATTCTATGATACAATCGAAATGGTTTTCTTGACCTGACATCAGTTCACTTCCTCTCACGCATCACCCGGAAGCGCGTTTTCCTGGGGTCATTCGGTTCACACTCACCGGGTCAATGAGATCAGAATGTGTGAGAGTGTGGTATAGTACCAGCAGTAGAGGAAGAAGGAGGAGAAGAAGACGACTGCCGGGTCGCGCATTCCGCCAGAGAACAACCACGTCTGAAAACAAGATACTGATTGGCATCCTCGGGGAGTCGAACTCATGACCCTTCGATAGCGAGCGGCGCCTCACACCACTGAGCCGACGGCCCCGATTACACGCCTAATTGAATCATATTTTCAGTCAGTGAAATGCATCTGACCTGCATGAAAACTGCTGGAATCAGATAGACGACGTGCACTGCGATCATGAGATTGTCCATTGCAATGGACGAGGCGGAGAGGATGTACACAGAGCTGCTCTGCTGCAATGATTGAATGTGTGTAGACCAGTGTAAGCCTGCTTCACACTGACTCCCTTGTAGAGGAGTCGACCCTTGCTGATGGCATAGAGAACAATGCAGTTAACCAGGAACTAAGAGCAGATACCATTGAATATTTTCGATATCGGAATGCCGATATCGATTAGCCAACCATATAAATAACGAACTCACGCCGATCACACTTAGTAATGAGAAAGCAATGCCAACCAGGAGGGAAGACAGATTAATAGTCATCTGCGGATGCTTTTGGGTTTGGAATCGCTGGTGTACATCACTCTCACAGACTATTGGAATAGGATTGGAGGAGCGTTGTTTGATCTCGCGTGAAAAGTGAAAAGGGGTGGAGATGTAGGAATTAATCCCATATATCATGAGTCACACGCGGATACAAGTATTTATGTTTCGCAGGTGAACCTTATGCACTATCAGTTTCTCGTAGACTCTGAGGGACTAGGATTCGCTGAAATGTGTTGAGTCTCTCGTGATGGGCAAAGGGGAGAAGACGCATGGATAATATCTATATCGGTCTGATGCACATGCCGATAGGAAATATCCTTGAAACATCATTCATATTTATTAAAATTTTATTGTGACGGAATGAGGTGTGTTGTCGAGTTTATCAAAAATGTGAGACTTCGAGAAAGAAACATCAAAACATATATTTGATTCTATGCACAAGCTGAGTATTGAAGCGGCATCGAGGTGATATAAGGTGATCAACCTATTTATATTTGTTTGAAGAATGGGAAAAGAGAAGGAAATGTTTTGGAAATGTATAGACATTTTGACGGAAATTGATATATAAAAAGGCAAGGCTACGCAGGTTTATTACGAGATCAAGTTGAAGTCTTATAAGTGGATAAAAAATCCTCTATAATTTTAGAATATCCGGGTTCGAGTAGTTTCAGTCCCTCTGTTGTCAAATGGGCATCCCAATCTCCATAGTACGCTCGGAGGTTCTTGTGATTGTAGCTGGGAAGAGGGTGTGATTACGGGAAAGCAAAATAACACAAAATAATACATTTGAAAACTATGCTTGATTCATGAAAAGGTGTGTTCCATGAAACTCACAACCAGCAGGTATTAGTGTGAGCAGAGCACATTTGCTCGGCGACTTGATTGAGAAAGAGATTGGGAGCCTTCAAAGCCGACATTCGGATTAGGTCAGGACCGTGAATCTTCTTGTATTCCTGGATAATCACATTACGGTGAAAACAAAATGATTATTTATCCTCACATCATACGTGATCTTGAGGTCCTCTAGGAACACGTTTTGCTGTTGAAGTCGCTTGGCTACAGTATAAGATACGCCTCCCGTAACGTTTGGCCGAACATACTGTAGATCGAAGACGACCCGACCAGAATATTTACTGAATACATGTATTTGATTGCATTTGTCTCCCATCTACCTGAGAATATCCAACTCGGCTTGAGTGTTCTTCACGTGAACGTCTTCTGAGACGTTACCAGTGATGGGTTCGATGAAGTGGAGATCTCTGAGAATATGCCAAGGTAAATAAATGTAGATTTCTTTTCACATTGTTTTGTTTATGATACAATTAAAGTATTATTCACATATGTATTAAACTATTTTTTTCTTCAAAAATCAGAATTATTTTCTCACTTTGCGATCACAAAAGTGATATCCGGCTTTTGCTTCTCGACAACGGTATGGATGGCATTTGATAGATAGCAAGTGCGGGCGGAGAGAACAAGACAACCTTAACGAATATCTCATTTCCGCCCTCGATACTACAGAGAGGGCACGATAATGCTTTAAAATCTCTTTGAGTATCTATGTTAATTACGCATAATTCTTATCAGATGTGAAATATATGGAAAAGTTAATCATACTGATAGCGGTACTCACCACTGTGGGCGAGGAACCGAAACTCCTTGAATCGTCCATCGAAGAGCCGCAGAAGGACGGGGAAGGCGCGATATGCATAGGAGTTGCCGATGAGTAGCACACTGGCTGTTCCGTTACCAGGCTGGAGAAAGATATGACGTTTTTTTTATTATATAAAATCAGGTTCACACTACTAAAAGAAAACTCACAACATAGGTGCGCAACGGCGCTTCTTCCGTGTAGTTTGTCCAACTGAAACAAGTCGTGTTTATTTATTTCTCCGGACAATGGTACAGTCCAACTGCAAATATGTACAAATAAGCATACGAAACGGCCTCGGTGTCTTCCGGAAGCGACCCCGGCGGTTTGTTGAAGTAAAGCGCGTTCGAATTCTCCAGATTGAACTTGATCGCTTCCTCATAGAGCGCTGAATGTAACAATATGTAGCTTCTGAACTCAAAAAATAATGCCCTGTATATTCCACAAGCAACGGAATAAGTGAACGAATGAATAACATCACATACTTTTCGTGTTTGCATTGGGTGTTTTCAGAACGTCCCCGTTGAATATCGCCGAGCACAGGAATGCATAGATTAGGGCGGTAGTGATGACGGAGAGGACGAGAGGACCCTTGATGAAGAATAGGCTTGACAATTCAAGGATAATTCCTCATTCTGCACACGCAATGTCAGAGAAGCGAGAAAGAGGGCGAAATGAAGAGAGTCAATCCTTGAATTACCAACCCTGATGAAGAACTGCTCGATCGAGTGGTGGATCAGCACGGAGACGAAGACGGTGAGGGCGAAGCAGTTGAGGATGTCTGAGAGGCATTTGTGTCAGCTAGGAATTCTAAGTCGATTCTCAATTCCTCACAGAAACTCATGTTCTGGGGTTAAATTCCTGTACTTGGGTCGAGAAAAACGATAGCGACGAATTGATTCACCATTACTTGTGTCAGCCATCGTAAAAGAGCAGAGTCAAAGAATCAAGAAATCAATGATTTGTAACTGTGATAATGATGGTGCTTTAGTATGCATTCTTGGCTGCTTACATGATTTTCGAAGTTGTTTTGGCTGCTTGTTAGAGAAGAACGAAGAAAAGGATCACCTTCTTTGGACAGTTCGTAGACGTTTCTGTGGTACTTGCATAACACGATGATCGGCCAGTGAACGAGATACACAACATAGGAGATGTCGCCCATGTACTCGAGGAATCTGCAAAATGAGACATGTTCTGTAGTTGGGCTGACAAGAACGAAAATCACCCACACATTGTTAGACCATTTATTTTTCACTCAAATAACAACACCCTAACCCACTAACTTGTTCGATATCACAGTGAGCTTTCCCCTCCGAGAACCACTGAGGATTATGAATCCAGTGAAGAGAGAGACGGCCAGCCGAATGAATACCGCATTGATAGCAATGGGGAAAAGGACGGTTACGAAGAAGAGAAAGGTAGTGAGAGAAGAGAATACTCGAGAATTCGCTGCAATTGAGGTTTGGGAAAAAAAACTATACACATTGAAATCTAAGATCCCATTTCCTCCCTGAACGAAGCTGCAGGCCCAGTGCCTTGAGGACATGATAAATCTATCTGTTTTGCGTTCCAGATTACCATCGGGTTCAGTCTTCTCAGTTGGCGCTGCAATCTGACAGTACTCGTTGATGATGTGACCAATGGCGAACTGCCATATTCGGGCGTGCAGTGCGGAGAAGGAAGCCATCGAGGAGAAAGTGAGGTGGAAGAAGTAGGAAACTGCAAATATTTACTATTCTCAGTTTGTGAACTTTTCGCGAGAACAAGGCGAGAACGTATCGGTTGTCTGACAGAGATATCAACGAAAAGTCAAAGATATTCATAACTCACCTATAAAGATTGCTACGAACAGAATGAATCGTCCTAGTCCGCCGAGGAATTTGGTTCGGAAAGCAACGATGAACGGAACGATGAGGTAGTATTGAAGTTCGACGCCGAGTGACCAAGCATGCAGGAGAACTTGATAATCGAAAACCTAAATCAATGACGCCAAATCATGTTCTATGTCTGACATCAACGATCTCTAAAAATACACTCCGAACGGATCAGACAGATTACTGATTTCTACTTATCTCTTACTTTTGTCCAATAGTCGACTTTGCGAAGGACTATTTGCCAATTTATCGCTATTGCCAGCGCCCATTTGACATCGGTCATGAAATTATCCATGTCCGATATTGTGAATATCATTACTACAGCTACCTGAATAGGTTTATTGCTATTATTTTTGGGAAGAAGCCTACAGTCGTTGCACACAGCATCAATGCGTATAGAGGTATGATTCTCTTGAATCGTCGCACAAAGAAGTCAAGTATAGATGAGCTAGTGAGGGCCGATTTGCAAAGAATTGTTGACATGAGGAACCCGGATAGAACAAAAAACCTGAAAACCAGGAATTTTGTGAGCCAAACACTGTTTTGTTTACATGTCCACTCCGAGATATCCATTGGGGAAGGCCGCTGGGAGAAGATGAAAGGCAAGGACGGCAATTATAGCAATGCCTCTAATGACCTGCCAGGAAAGGATTTCTCAGCGAAACTAGACTGCATCAATAATCCGATAAAAAGCTTTAAACCTGTAGATCCTCCCTCTTGCCGTGATGTTTCATCCGATTCGAGGAAGGAGATAAAATGAGCGGCAATTCGTCCTCCTTCCCCATCGTTGCTCGCTCGTCTCTTGTGTGGCAAGTCTTGCAAAGTGAGTCGACGATCAGCTTAGCAACGCATGGAAAAAAGAGGAGATGAAGAGAGAAAAGATGAGGAGGAAAAAGATCTCACGCGAAACAGAGACGGAGACAACACACGTGTTCTACAGAGCGGATTGGAGCGATTGAGAGGACAAATCGAGAGAAACTCGGATACGGAGCGAAAAAGTTGGACAGATGGTCGACTAGCAAGCGGGGGAAGGAAGAGATGAAAATGGAACATAGGCGGCTGATCAAACTTGGATGCTTCTATATCCCTCTGGAAGCGTTGTGCTTATTGCCATTGACAGGTACCATAAAACCGACATACAGGGGCTACAGGAAAGACATAAAATATTTGCACATCGTTCAATTCAATTCAATTACTTATCGCCAGAGTGTTAGAAGGGAACAGTTCGATATTGTCGTGATTCTTTGATGGATGTCCGACTCGCGAAATCGAGGCGACGGTTTGGTGGGGGGTTTGCGTTTTCGAAGAATTCAGTGGGTTGGTAAAATGTCCAGAATGCAGAGAAAAATATATAAGAACGGAATGCATCGATGTTATTATGGGGAATAACGCGATGCAGTAGTGGAAGGTCTAGGAAGTTGATTCGTAGAATGTGATTCACCCAAGTATTCTACCCTCCTCCCCAAATTCTTCACTATTCTAGCAAATGTACTCGATTCAAGCCAACATCGTATTCATTTATCTCTGTCGGAATGTAATAAGCCTTTGTCAAGATATTGCAAAAAAAAACATCGATCTTTATCTTCTTCCTGCAAACTTTCACACAGACTGTTAAAACCGTCAGATATTTCATAAGGTCTCTCTTTAAGGTCATAAGGAGTCAGATATTTCATAAGTAAAGAGCGCTTGCTGACTGCCCGCTGAGGATGGCTTGAACTGGCTTGGACTTGGCTTGGACGTCTGTTTAAAATGGGCGAGTTTTCTTTCATCCGCTACCGGAACAGCTTGCGGCGGTGCTGAACTATTTTTCTCTGGAGAGAACGAGAAAGGCGAATATCCACACGATCGCCGATCCTCATTATGAACACCCCAGGATCGAAAAATATCTGAGAAAAGTTTCCTGTAAGATCTAAGTGGAAACTTGAATAGCTCGCCCATGGAATCGCCCGCATTTCTATCATGCTTAGGCGGAGTCCCGGACAGATAGAACCCGCTCGCGAAGCACTTTCTGATACAGTAGATTGATAATCTTTCATCTTTAGGTGCAGTCAAACCTCTTCTCTCTGTTGAAATTGATGTGTGAGCACTATGTGCAAGCAAGCAACCATAGCGATTTCTTCATCGAAAATGAAGTGGGCTAAGCCTAAGACTAAGCTTTCAGGGAAACCAGAAACCACGAATTATGCTTAAATTATTAGAAACCATACTCACACATTCACTAATGTACACGTAATTGCACTTTTGAGATCGGGCGATTTGCATATGGATGCTGTCCTACTGCGCTGAAAAATGGACCCGCCTTGATCAGCAACTCCAGCGCCGCCTTGCCGTTGCTGCAAAATACATTCAAATGATGCCAGGGAGTAGCAAAAAAAATTGCAAAACATTCGCAGCCGGCAGGATTCGAACCTACGCGGGCAGAGCCCAATTGATTTCTAGTCAATCTCCTTAACCACTCGGACACAGCTGCTAGTGGTGGCGTGACGAGAGATTCCCCCTCTGTCCTTTCGTTTCTTTCTCTCACCCGCTTAGGTGAAGAGAGATGAGCCCGCGGCTGCTCTGAATTTCACGTAGTGAGAAGACTTCGACCGCATGATCTCGTCAAAATACCTAGAATGGAGCTGAGTAAGAGTGATCTATCCAATATTCTGACCAGTTTCCGGGATTATTTGTAGTCAGCGTGTAGTCGCCCTTGGCTATCAATGAAATCATCTCGTCCGTTGTCGAAAACGGCTTGGTTACCGGTGGGTTCAGTAGACAGAAGTGCAAATTAATTTTTTTCAACTGTTTTGATCCAATGCCAATCGTTTTACCTACCTTCCAGTGAGGACATGATCACACATTGACAAAACGCCCAACCTGTGAGTTAGGGTTCCGCAAATGACTCACTCGGGGAGAAAGAGAACAATGGACAATGGATTGTCTCCAATTGTTAGTGGAGACAGAGACGTCTTCCCCTCATTTTACTATTCTCACTGATTCAATCATAACGTCTCCTTTATTGAACTCGACAGGGGAGAGACGTCTCTCCACTGAATCACTGTCTCGATTAGTGAAACGTTTCACTTGCGGAACCCTACTGTGAGTGGTATTTTGCCTGACATTAATATTTCTTCTAGGTTGCTCATCGGAGCTGTAAATGCGCCGATGTTTAGCAGATTTTCCACCTCCAGACACCAGCCAGGTAAAATAAGCAATCTATCGTCTGCTCGTATTGGAGAAAGTTCTTGCAGCTGAAGAAGGCATCGGGAGGGTTTCGCGCTATCGCAACTCGAAGAAATTCAGATGGAGGCTGGTTGATGGGCTTACGATAAGGAAAAGAAGAGACGGTAGAGGGAGACGTCTTCTAGAAGTTCAAACGAATCAACTGCGAAAACACATAAATACTCCAGAGTTGCTGAGATTAGGACGAAATATATCCGGGGGAAGTGAACGGCTGAATTTCCTCGTGGAAGCGGAGAAAGACGAAAGATGGAAGTGGAGATTCGGGGGAACGACTCTGCGTAAAAAATCGCAAGCCATAATGAGTTCACGAGCAATGGTGATCATTGAGAATAAGATTAGAGCGAGGAAGTGAAAGGGAAAAGGTGAATAAAGTAGATACTTAATATGAGTCAGAAATCGGTTTCTTCTGCAAAAAAAATCAGTATAATATATTTTTAATTCACATTTTGCTCTATTTACGTGCATTATACCCGGGAAGGCAGACGAATAAATATGTTTATTGCATATCTTTAATTAGGCATCATAATAAGTGAAATACGAGAGAGCGATCCAAGAGAGTGACTGAATATTCGGCGTGTATGATACATAGTGAAACATCACAGAGTGCGACGAAGAGTATTTGATCCGGGGGTGAGCTTATTACTGCGAAGCTTGAGGGGAACAACTGATAATGGGAGGCAGAGATGAAGCACGTCTTTTGGGGGAATGTTAACTCTCTCGTAGTTGTAGCTATTAACTGAACAATGGAAGCTAGTGATGACAAATCGGCACATCCGACTCTCTTCATTTCGCACGCTCTTTCGTTTCTCTGATCGATGAGAGAGCGTGCGAAATGAAGAGAGTGGGATGCCGATTTGACATCACTAATGGAAGCGGCGGCGAACGGGTTGAGAACAGATTTGGACAGCGAGAAGCGGCATATATTATTACAATCGATATGTACTGCATCTATAGATAGAATGATGGAATAATGGGGAAGGCAAAGGGCGGGGGTTTGCTGGATACCGACATGTTGGAAGTTACACATGACATTGACGCTTCAAGGGGAAGAACACTATAGAGGAGGGGAGTAACACCGGTGAGGACCTTAGAGTAAGTGAAGGATATGAGAGGCAGCAGTGAAAAGAGAAGAGAATATAAGGGCTAAGTAGGAGAATCGAACTAGACAATACGAAGAATCGTTGGAACGAAGAACACTGAGGGATGAGGGGATGTGACCAGGAAGAGAGAACTGAGTTGATCAAGGCAGAGACTTCTTATTGTCATCGGTTGCATCCGAGCCGGAGACTGAAGCTGAAAGTAGTGTCACATTGTCTTGAAAGGAAACCATATTTCGTATAACTCGCCAGAATCTATAAAATAAGATCCTCTACTGCGAAACTCCGGGCATCATTCATTCTTAGATACTCTAAACCTTCGTCCCGCCTAATTCTGCGATAACAATGAAAAATGTGAAATTGTTTCGGAATGTATCTCAATATGTTTTTATATGTTTTAAAATTGTTATTTTAATGATATTTCGGAATTTAAATTAGTAAATTGTCAAAATCTCCTCACCAACGGATCCATCCTCATCGTCTCTATTCAGATGATCGATGCTTCCCTTGGAAGCATAGGTCGCTCGTCGCATCTGGCTCTTCTTATTCACCGCTCTCAACTGGGAATTGTCTCTGGTCAGGCCGTCCATGGCCTCGTTGAGATCGTCGATTTCCCTCTGGAGATTCCTTCCCTTCGCCCTCTCTCTCGTCATCTCCTCTTCCAGTTCATCCAACTGTCGACGCAGTTGGCGGGCGCGCGTATTTGCTCGCTCAGCCTGAATAAATCTCATTACGTCGTATTTCCATTCTTTGAATTTGTATGAACTATCGAGAACAACTGTCCTGGTAAATATTTAAAATTGAGATATTCGTGTGGATAGGTGCTTACGGGTGATCAGGGTATTTCTGAGATGCTATGCAGGGCCAACATCTAAGTCTGATTACCATAACAGCTGAGTTTCTGCTTTTCAAGCCACCGTACCTGTTCCTTGTGCTGCTCGGTATTCCTCCTCTCGTCCTCCAACTGCACCGTCGAGTCCTGGAGTCTCTTGTCGAGTCTTCTCATTTGCCTGCTGGCATTGAGTCTCTCCTGGCTCTCCAGGTTATTCTGCTCCTCGAGGTACTGGATCTTCGCCTCGAGAGCAGCGACTTGGGCACGGGCACGGGACTGAGCCGCCGTCTCGAGTTCGACCACCTGCAAGTTGTTATTGCCACCATGCCCTTGGAACGATACAGTATAGGAACTTCATTTTCTCTCAATTTCGAGAGGATGGAAACAACATTTGGGAGAGTGAATGAAGTGGGCCAACAAACATCGTGAGGCCAACTAACACAGACGCTGAATTGGGTGTGATACTAACCTTGTTCTTGAGTTCCCTGGTCTGTCTCTCGAGCGCTTGCTTCTCGGCGTCCATCTTCTGGGCGAGTGATCGCTCCATGCTCAGCTCAGTAGTCAGCTGTTCGACCTGCAAACAAGCTGCTTCATCACTGTTTTCATCACATTTATCTTAACCCATGCTCATTATCATGCTTATTTTGGATTGAAAATGACAAACACTAACCTGGAGCTGAGCCTTCCTCTGCTTGTCGAGGGAGATTTCGAGGTTGCTCTGCTCCTCATCGATTTCCTCCTCGAGTTGAGTGATCTTGGCCTCTAATCGGCGTTTCTCCTCGGAAGAGAATCCGCCTCCCTGGAACGGATATTACAATTATGTTTTTCCTTTTACTCTTATAATCATCGTGCGCCGTGTATGCGTACTGAGTATTGTTTTGTATACCTTCTAGTATACATTTTTAAGAAAACAATACGCTGTTCTATTTTTTTCTTTGCTCACCTTTCCTCTCATCTCCTCCAACTCCTCCTTCTCCGCCTCTAGTGCTCGCTTGGCGGCGGAAAGTTGCTCGTTCAGCTCGGCCATTCTCTGGTATTCTGCTTCGGCGGAGCGGAGACGGCGCTCAACGTCGCGCATTTGACCTGCAAACGCACACTTTAGTCTCAGATTTGTGTAATATCTCTTTGATAGTGCGTCCTTTGTTTCCGATCTGGTCATACCAAAATAATATGTATAGACATTGTTTTTGAGCTATTCTAGCGGAATCCAAATATCAGCTGCTCTAGGTACTGTAGCCTTAGATTACGGTAACGTACCGGCGATATCCTCCTTCATCTGTCTGGCCTCCTCCGCATCGTGCTGGTACTCCTTCAGCATCTGGGCGTTCTTCTTCAGCTGCTTGTTGTACTCGTCCTTCAGGCGGTTGGCGACCTGAAGCACGGTATTTTCATTCACTGCCACAACATACAAGATTCATCTGCTTCTCAGGCCTACGAGTGATGATCAAAAAAATTTTCTCAAGTCGAGCATTTTTAGACGGTTAAGGAGAGAAAGTGCGAGAATCGATGAGAGTATCGGTTATTAGTAACTAATGTCTTTAACTCAAGCTTACTGTCTGCGTTTCAATTCTCACCTCCAAATGCTGTTCCAACTCGCTCAACTGACTCTCCATCTTCTTCCTCTGACTGACTGCTCCCGTCTTTCCTCTCCTCTCTCCCTCCAATTCACCCTCGAGATCTCTGATCTGCTTGAGCAGGGACTTCCTCTTCTCCTCGGCCTCTTGATCCTTGAGGGAAAGGGCGCGTTCGGTCTCGGTCTTGAGCGCCTGGTTGTTGACTTCCAGACGGAGACGAGCGTCCTCGGCGAGGTTCACCTTGAATTTGTCCGCTTAGGAGACAACATTCCCAAGGATGCTTCAAATGTAGCATCATTTACTGCATTATCTGACGATTTTACAATGTATCCACATAGCTATGTGTGAACAAAGTTACAAAAAATATCTGCGACATACCTGGTCCTCGAGTTCCTCATGCTGCGCTCGGAGTGTCTGGATCTCGTTCTCGTAGGCTCTCAGCTTCTTCTCGAGGTCGTGCACGTTCTTGCCGGCGTCGTCCTTCGAGGAAACCTGGAAGAGACATTCGATTATCGAGCTTTCAATATTCAGTCATTTCCAAGTCATAAAAAAATCAATCAATATCATGCATATCTTCTGGAGCATCGAGAGATTTACTAGAAGCCATACACAAAATTGTAATTGTTAACTAATGTAGTTGGTTTGTTTCAAAACCACTCACCGATTCGTCGAGCTCGAGCTGGAGCATCCTCTTGACTCTCTCGACCTCCTCGGTGTTGGCGCGGAGGGCCTCATGCTCGTTGAGCAGAGAGAGATAGCGAGTCTCCCTGTCACGGGCATCTTGGGCGAAGGAATCACGCTCCTGCTGGGCCTGTAGAACGGAATATTGAGTTATATGTTGTAAAATCGTTGATCATTTAGATATTTACAAATATAGCACTGTAGCAATGCAAATAGTCAATAATATGGTATTGCATGCGTTCCATGATGATGTCAGAGAAAAACGATGCCATAGACCTCATTACTTCTATGAAAGAACAATTCGCAAGGGGTGGTTCTATGACTTCTTAAAAAGACTAACCTTCATCACATTGGCCCTCTCCTCGGCAAGAAGCTGATCGAACTTTCTCTGCTTCTTCTCGGTTTCACGAGACATCGTTCGGAGACTCTCCAGTTCGATGTGCGTGTCCTCGAGCTGGAAGATACGTTGATAAGTACCTTTTCAGCATTGCTCAATCACAAAGAAATCTGGTCTGTGATAAATGTTTAAAAAGAGGTGGTTCGACAAGGGTACAGTTTGATTTTTGTAGCTAAAACGAACCTCCTGCTGAATCTTCTTCTTCGCTTGGAGAATTCTCTCCTTGCTAGCCTCGGATTCGATGAGGACCTTCTGCGAGTTCTCGATATCGCGCTGGGCCTGAAATAACAGCGATTAGCAAACGTTCCATTACACTTGCAACTAAATCAGATTCTATCGAAGATATTTGCCTAATGAAGAAGACTTGTACTCGGCAATTATCAATGGCGAACATCGACTTCACAGATCTTGCCATAATAAAAGAAGAAAAAAAAAATAAGCGCACCTTCTTCTTGAACTCCTCCAACTGCAGGATGACTCCCTCATCGGCCTTCTTCTTCGCGATCTCCAACTGACTCCTCACTCCGACCATCTCCTTCTCCAGCTGCTCCAACCTCTGCTCGGCATCCTCCTTCTCTTCACCGGCACCGTTCAGATCGATCTCGAGCTGTCGGATCTTGCTCAGACCACTCAGCTTGATGCGCGTCTCCTCCTGCACTTGCTCGGAGAGATCAGCAACCTGGAAATAGCAAAGGATGAAAAATTATTATAGTTGTTCAGATCATCTAAATGGGCACTAAGAAGTAAGACACGAGCATAATTCAGAACTATTAACAATTAATTGCTCTTGATGAAACGCTGAAACACTCACGAAGCCGAAAAGGTTAGGACAATGCAAGGTGTAGATTTTGTATTGCCGATACCTGCTGCTCAAGAGCCGCGATCTTTCTCTGGAGGGAGGAGTTGTTCTGCTCGTCCTCCTCCTTCTGCCTGCCCACTCCGTCCAACTCCTCCTTCGCCTTCTCGAGATGCTCGTGGAAGGTTCTCTTCAACTCCTCCGACTGAGACAACTGAGTCTGCAGGTCGAGAATCGCGTTTTCGGCCTGAAATGGCAATGATTACAATTATGTTCCATTAAAAAAGTGTTTTCTTCTGTAAAATAAGATAAGGAATACGGTCTCTCTAGAAAACACGGTTGGATGTTCGGTTCATACTTCTCTAAGAACATGGCTTTCACGTCTCAAGAAAGTCAGATATTCCAGAAGCTAGATATTTTGTTGTGATAAATTGGTATCCGACACTCCTCAATACGTGTGCTCTCTCGCAAGTCAGAGACACGAGAGAACACGCGAAATGAGGAGAGTCGGATGCCGATTTGTCTTCACTACTACATAGATATGCTTGATGCTCCATATCCTCACCTGCTTTCTCTTCTTCTCACTCTCCGTCTTGATAGCCTGGACGGAGGCGAGTTCAGTGGACAGCTCGTTCCTCTCCGTCTCGAGGACGGCCTTGCTCTTCTCCACTTGAGAACGCATCTTGCGCTGTTGCTCGACCTGGAATGAGTTTATTAGTTTAGTCCAAAGAATTTAGAAGAAAATTAGGAATACTGCCTCTATAGAAGACACGGTTAAATGTTTCGGTGCATCGTAACCTTCTCTGAGAATATCAACAGAGTAATAAGCGAAATCTGCGTGTAATGTAATCAGACAAACAAAATTACCTGCTCGCTGAGCTCCTCCAACTGCTTGCTGAACTTGCCCTTGATCTCCTCGATCTTGAACTCGTAGTCTTGTCTGCTGGCCTCGAGAGATCTCTTCAGTCCCTGCAGTTCGTCGTCCTTCTTCTTCTGAATCTCCTGAGAGACGTGCGACTTGTCGGTCGCCTCGAGGTAGTCGGTTCTGAAACAATCGTTGATTGGCCTTAGCCTGGACATGGACTGGCATACCCCAATCATTATCCGACAGCGTTATCTGAGAAGTAAGTGTATCTATTCCCTCTGCTTCCCAAGGCAGTGTTCCTAACCTTCCCTTTCCTGAACCTTGCTTTGTTGTAATTAGCTCATTAAGATTCTCTTCTACCGTACCCGCAGAGTCTCCACTACAGCGAAACCGGAGTATCGCTGCTTCTAACACATATTGATTCCAATTCAACCGTACCTAAGGTTCTCCAGCTCGCTGGTCAACTCCCTTCTCGCAGCCTCTGCCTTGAGTCTCAGTTGTCTCTCCGAGTCCACGTCCTCTCTCAACTCCTCCACTTGACTCTGGAGATCTCTGATCTGCTTCTGGAGTAGGGCGATCTGCGCTCCCTCCTCGTCGTTCTTAGTGAGCAGCTGTCCCAGCTCCTCCTCCCTCTTCATCAACTGTCCGTTGAGTTCCTCCAGCTTGGATCGCTTCTCCTCGATGAGCTCACGAGCCTCGTCGAGCTCCGACTGCACCTTGCGACGCAGGCCGTCCACCTCGGCTCTGCAATCGATGAGGTCAATATAGTCAGGCTACTACCGTACTCGAGTCTCACTACAGGGTGCGCCATAATTATAGCTACTTTTTTCAAACGATCTTAGCTCCGTCCAAAACCATTGATTCATTCCTAAGTTATGAATTATTTTAAGTTCGACCAATTGCAATCTAAAAATAGCATATGATTGAGTCCGCATCGACTGATTGATTTTGGACAGCGATTTGAAGAGAAATGATTCAGAGACCCGAGGTCCACAGACAATCTTGACTTTGAGGGAATGGTACTCCTAAACTAGAAGTGGTTCAGCTTTGAAATTGTCAACATAGAGAGAGCACACATACCTTTATATAATTATCGATTCGAACGTATGTTAAAGCGATAGTGCATTTTACACCAATCGAGTTCCCAAGCTTCCTTCGAGAAGGCGAAACGCAAGGTTCGGAAATGTTCAACGATTCTGTCACAGCTTTTCTTAGGTTCATGCAAAAACAACTATTCTGTCAACTCATTGACTAGAATGGACCTTCCACTTTCCTATCGCACAATGGAATAGGGTCGATATCTTTTCGATTTCAATAGTGATGAGAAAGTGTGTATCTCCGTCAGATTTCCACGTTTTGTTCCTCACATTTCCCAGATGGAGAGCGTTCGGTCTAACAACCACACATATTATTGAAGAACCTATGAGTAATACTTCGACAAGTCAATACGGCTGAAATAGGTGCATAGTTTGGCGAATTGATTTTTTTGGATGAAGCAAGTTGGAATTGCGGATCTGATGATTTATTGTCATACTTGATCCATCCATTATCAGCGATGCTTGATGTAGGAACCATCCTACATATAGACGTTAAAGTATTCCTTGACAAAAGTGTGCGCACGGATTTTTACATGTCTAGCTAGGATGATTGCTGAGATACTAGAGCCCTTATTTCTCAAATATGCTTATGAAATGGGTCACATTGTTGCTGACATCTC
The DNA here is from genome assembly GCA_036245825.1 of Pristionchus entomophagus. Classification (NCBI taxonomy): domain Eukaryota; kingdom Metazoa; phylum Nematoda; class Chromadorea; order Rhabditida; family Neodiplogasteridae; genus Pristionchus; species Pristionchus entomophagus. Next base: position 32,229,787 of record BTSX01000006.1, read on the forward strand.
TGTGTTAGGGCGTAACAAGTGGGATGGCTATTTTTATCGTCGCTTGATATTTATTCGTGCTACCTTCTGATATAATGAGCGTGTCTTATGGACACTCGGTTCATAAGTAGCAAGTGGTTTTTCAATAATGTTAGTGATCTGTGCACTCAAAATATGCGATAGTCAGATTCTATACCTCCTAGTAAGAGCCTCAATATACCGATTGTCATGAATTATGGAATATGCATTGAATGAGAGAATGAGGACAACACCTCATCATCACTATTGACCGAGAACCTATCGCCTCACCAATATTAGTAGCCATAATTATGGCGCACCCTGTAATATAAGTGCTATTAGTCCGTTTGCCTTATTTTCGAGCAAGGCTTAGGCTTAGGCATAGCTCAAAAGGGTCGATTTTCTGAAACTGTGTGTTTTGGGGTTATCGAGGGTGCTGATGACGATGGTCATATCCATTTTGCCCACAGCGCCTCTGTTGGCTCCAGACGGCGTCACATCGAAATCACATTTTAACGTGCTACTATTTTTCCGAGAGTGCTAATTTTAAAAGAAAATGTTTCCTGGGGTAGAATTGGAAGGCGAATACACCTGTCAGATCCATTTTTCATGAATTTTGAAAATAATTTTTAAAATATCAAGTTTTTGTAGAGTCAAAAGTGGTCTTTGTCTTTAGCATAGATCGAACCGGGATCGCGTGAGGATTCTGAATATATTTTTGGTTTTGAAATTGAGGGTGCACAGTTCGAGCAATTCGACATACAGTGTACCGCAACTGCCAGTAATGGAGACGCACTCATCCCCTTCTCCCACTTCCTTGACCCTCCGAGGCGAGAGAGCGTGGGGAATTGAGAGAACGCCCATGGAACGGAGGGGAGGGAAGAGGGGAAAGGGGTAGGGAAGCCTCTTTTGCCGAGTTTTGGACACACTGCACGTCGAATTGCTCGAACTGTGCACCCTCAATTTCAAAACCAAAAATATATTCAGAATCCTCACGCGATCCCGGTTCGATCTATGCTAAAGACAAAGACCACTTTTGACTCTACGAAAACTTGATATTTAAAAAAAATATTTTGTAAATTCATGAAAAATGAACTTTACAGGTGTGTTCGCAATGCAATTCTACCCCAGGCACAATTTTCGCCTAAATTAGCACTCTCGGAAACCGAGTAGCACGTTAAAATGTGATTGCGACGTGACGCCGCCTGGAGCCAACAGAGGCGCTGCGGGCAAAATGGATATGCCCATCGTCATCAGCACCCTCGATAACCCCAAAAGACATAGTTTCAGAAAATCGACCCTTTTGAGCTGTGCCAGATCCATTCGATTTTGCTCGAAAATTAGGCAAACGGGCTCATATGTTCTGAGTGCAGAAAATGGCAACTATAATTGGACTCAGCGCGGCAAGAATAACAGTGCAAAAAATGGTGGTAAGAGAGGATATTAGAGTTGGGCTTGTGCCCCCCCCCCAGTGAATTCCAGAAATGACGAACACCTCACCTGCTCTGTCTCTCCTTGAGCACTTCCTGCTCGAGATCCTGCACGTGGTTCTCGATCTTGGATCGGATTTTGCCGGCGTGCTTGGCCCTCTCTTCCTCCTCCATCAACTGGTTCTCCAGCTGATGGGCGCGCTCCTCCATCAGTCGCTTCTCCTTCACCAGCTTCTCGTGGGAGTCCTTAATTTTTTTCCTCATGTACATTATCCAAATGGGTAGATCTAAATATTTTGGCTAACAGACCACAAGTTCATCATACTTATATTTTTCCATGTAATACTTTAATTCGGAATTAAAAAATGAATAATTGCTGAAAATACTAACGTTGAGTGCAGCGAACTGCTCGTCCAGCTTCTTCCACTTATTATCGGATCCGTTCTTGTCCAGATGCAGTTTCTGCCTGGCCGCCTCCTCCTGCTCCAGTTGCTCCTCGAGATCACGAACGGTTTCCTGGAGGGCGAATCATTCAGAACTGCCCTTACATTTGCCAGAATTAAATGAAAAAAATCACAGCTATTGAAGGAAATATCACATTGAGATTCAAGTGAGAGAGAGAAGATTCGTCATAGAAATCGTGGCGCAAATCGAACACTTACATGGAGTTTCTTCTTCTCCTCGCCGATCTTCTCGAGGCGACCTTCATCCTCGACGAGACGATCACGCAGGGATTCGATGACTTCCTCGAGCTCGGCCTGTAAATGTTTGGCTTACAAGAATAGCAAGGATAAGGTGAATGTAGCCGATTCTGATTCATTACTTCTAATAGTGAATGTTGATATAGATAAAAGAGAAATGTATCGTTAGATTTATGTCTGACCTTCTTCTGCATCAACCTCGTCTTGGTCTCCTCCAGCTCCGCATGCTCATCAGTTTCCTGCTGCAGCTGCTCTTGCAGGATGTTGCGCTCAGCCAGCACCTGAAACCGGAGATTTCATCATCACTATGCAATCTCGCTTTTACTCATAACTCACCGATCCGTCAAACGCGCTATCAGTGGACTCATTAATAGGGAGAAGGGACATGGGAGGGGATTTGGAGGAGAGGGACTCGAGTGTGGTGTGGGTTCGGGAAACGGGGGTGAGGGCGCTTTCGGACGATGCATTCGATACTGAGACGTTGCCAGACTTGGTCAGGGTTCTTTTCTCTCTTCTTCTAGCTGGTTCTTCTTCGTCTTCAGAATTCACTAGTGAACGCCATTCAGTGACTCGATCGAAGGAAATAGTGCCCGGTTCTTCAAACTCTAGGGCAGGTCCAGTCACTTCACCAGCTCCTCCAGTGGTCGAGTGGTTGACAGTAGTGGAAGACATGGTCAATGGTTCCGGGAGACTAGACGAGGCATGGGTCAGGGACTGGGTCTCGGTAGCTGACAGTTCAGTTATGGGTTCAAGGGGCGACTCGGTCGTGGAAGTGGTACTGGATCGGGTCATGTGGTAGTGGGTGTAACTAGTGCGCACCTGGTCGATCTTGGAGAGGGACTCCTTGTACTCCGACTCCATCCGATCCAGCTTGTCTCTCGTCGTTCTGAGCTCCTCGTCCTTGGCGTGAAGCACAATCTCCTGGTTCGTCACCTGCGAAGACATTTGCATGTTGTGATTATTCCCCCCCCCTCGAATTTATAATAAGATAAGAAAGCTAAAGGTCTTCGTGCATGAATAATCATGACGCCGCGCTCGCTTGTTCCAATAAGGAAAACTCTATGCTTCTGAGGATGAGTAATCAGCATTTCTGTCTGGACTAACTTTCGTGAAATAGGCAAAAAAAGTAGTGGGGGGAAAGATTAATAATATAACATGCATTTCTAAACCGTACCTGAAGCAGCGGCTTGACTTTGGTGAAGAGCCTCCACCACTGCCAGTTGCGCAGTTTGAGCCAGGCCAGACCGTTTCTAAAAGGATTGACGATGAAAAGCTCTGGCTACCATAGTTTCGAGCGAATTAGCCTACCGTAGTTTGGAACGAATTATACGACGGTAGTTTGGTACAAATTTGGCTACCGTAATTTGGAACGAATTTGGCTACCGTAGTTTGGAACGAATTTTGCAACCGCAGTTTGGAACGAATTACACTACCGTAGTATGAAACGATTTACACTACCGTAGTTTGGAACGAATTTAGAATGGATTACCTCTGAAGGACGCGGATGGCGTTGCTCTGCTGGATCCTCTTCTGGTACAGGCGACGGGCGAGGAAAGCGCGGCACTGCGCTTGGAAGGAGACGATGAGGTCGGTGAGCTTGTGGTCACTGAAAGGATGAACTATCGACCAATATACTCGACTCGGTACGGCAACTTCTATTGAATTGTTTCGGAGTGAAAAAAAAATTGCTCTTTGTCAGTTAGGCTCAACATAAAGTGATCATTACACCATAATCAAGTGAACTTCTACTCTATCTACAATCGATGCAACTCCACAGCTGTATTCTCTCACAATTTCCTAATAAATCTCGATTTTCCAGTAACATTGAAATCACTGACCGTTCTTCCTCTAGATGAGCCAGTACTCCGGTACGGAAGAAGATCTTGGACTGTCCGATGCGGAAGAGTTTCTCCTCGATTTCGAGCGCGTCGATCATCTTCTTGACCGCCTCCTTTCCGTCCATGAATCCTTTCGGGATCACGTTCGGAGTGAGGATCTCGTAGCGGTGACGGAACTCCTGCAATGGAGAGGGGTTTCTGTAGTACTCCCGATTTGATAGCAATTTGCCCATACACTCTGATTCCCCTAGGCAGCATATTCGCTTTCCCGGACCCTGTTTTTTTGTAATAACAGAAAATCAAACTACGTCTTCTAGAATGTGTATTTGACTACTATCTATTTATATTCCGTGATAATTTCATCTGGGAGTGTCTTGAATATTATCTCTATACATTTCTAGGCAGCAATGCTCAACTTCATTAACAGATCTATTTCTCATTTAAAAAACGTTTCGGCCAATATAAAAATTTGGCCCATTTTAAGCTCTTTCATACCTGGAAGGGCACTCTGTTCGGGAATCCCTGTCTGCAGATGCGGATTCCTTCGAGGACTCCGTTGCAGCGGAGCTGCTCCAGCACCAGCATCGAATTGATCTTGAGGGACTGAAACGCACACATTTTCGCAAGATTTCCGGCAGTTAACGGAATATTCTATCTGTTTATTTCAGCCAAAAATGCATTTTTTAAATATATTTTTATATTGATTTTCACACTTCTATCAGTATGTAATTCATATCACTCATGATTCTACTCTTTATTTTTTTTTACGATATATAAAAATGATAGCCGTACCTTCTTCTCGTGATTGGGGATGATGCATCGAACGAAGTGGGGGCTGGTGTTCCTCAACGTCGCCATGAGTCGGCCCAGCTGCTCCTTGTGCAACTGAGATACGGTGCGGAACATGCCCTTCTTGGCCCTCATTCCGAACGCCGTCTCGTTCATCTCAGTAGCGTAGATACCCGCGAACTCGGCTGAAATGGTGATTTTTAACAACCAGAAGATGACCGACAGACATCAACCCTCTGAGCTAGGGATAATAATTCGGAAACCGCATTCCTCAAATCGTGGAATCTCTCGTCGATCAGAGAAGTGAGAAAACACTCAAATTGAGGAGAGTGAAGTTCCGATTTGTCATCCCTAATCGACCCCTTTGAACCATCACGGAGAGTGAGAAAATGATCGGACGACGGGGTTATAACTGTCTAGCCACCGACACGAAACTCAGAAAGAAAGATCAAGAAGGACAGGTTTGAAGAAAAACATGAAAGCACACGATACAACACTTCACGTTTCTCATATATCGAATCGTGCCGTGTTACCTGGCTTACCAACGGCGAGAATCGAATGAGAGACTACTGCTGGAAGGAGAGTTTGGGACAATAGTAATCAAGATCTTCGTATGCTATATCAGGACTTTCTAATGGGCACTGTGAGAACGAGGACATTATATTTCGTGTATAAGTGAGATCTAACGTGCTGTGATTTGAAATCACTCGATTCATTCATTAGATTTGGATTTACTCATTGATGCGGTTTTACGGTTTTCCAACCACTAACCGTCCTTCCAGATATTGACGACGAAGGGATCGGTGGCATTCTGCATGAGCGCGACGACGTTCTCGTTGAGCGGGTCCATGTTCTTCATCAGCCACTGGTCTGCTGAGTAGTCGACACGGCCGGCATAGTGGACGACCTGAAACGGAATGATAAGCCATAATAGTTTTAAAAATGGGATGAAAATTATAAGTGTACATCAAATCAACTAACAAAAAATTTAGCACTGCTGCATAAACCTTGGAAACCTCCATTACTAGACTACCCTATTTCCTTTCGGTAGCCGGGATACGAGATAGTGCCAAGAACTGGTAATTACTCACGGCGAAGTGGCTCTTCGACTTCATGTCGGGGATGATGTACTTAGCGTGCTTGTTGTGGTTCGAGTTCAGCTTGTCCACGAGAGTCTTGTCAGTGGCCTTCGGGAAGAGACACTCCTCGTCGAGGAGAGCGAGGATTCCCATCGGCTGAAACGGTAATATGATTCACATTCGCAATTTGTTTATTCCATCTCTAGAAAGTTATCTGATCCTGTATTACTAAACCCATGTAACAGCTTTATTGCTGGTCTGAGCATTTCTTTCAGTGTTGATGATTCGGCCGTAGATAAATGGACTGTTCTCAATGAGGTGACAGCTACATTACCTTCTCAATCAGGTCGATGGTGGGCTGGAGATCCAGTCCGAAGTCGATGAACTGCCAGTCGATTCCTTCCCTCTGGTATTCCTCCTGCTCCAGGATGAACATCGTGTTATTGAAGAGCTGCTGTAGCTTCTCGTTCGTGTAGTTTATGCACAGCTGCTCGAAGGAATTGAGCTCGAAGATCTCGAAACTGCAAAGAATCAATCAATCTCCTTACCTTTCGATTTCTCATTATGCAATATTCAAATGATGAAATTACTGTATTTTTCATAGTGAACTCATTGGTCATTGCGTAAGGATGTGTACCGGATTTTATGTCTTGATCGATGAAGAAAACGGCAACTAACCCGGCGATATCGAGGATGCCGATGAAGCTGGCTCCCTGTCTTCTCGTGCGATCCAGCGACTTGTTGATTCTGTTCACCAACCACTTGAACATGCGCTCGTAGCATGCCTGGAATGTTCGCAATGACCACTGTGCCTATGATTTCAGTAATATCGACCATTTTATTAGTGTACTTGAAGCATAGTTGAACTTCTACTTGGTTCAGCATTGAATGAAATAATGTTTGTATTATTTATAGTTGATCCAAATGGCCACATTCAGTTTCGATGCAGTATCTCATAATAATAATAATGTTTTTATTCTCCTACCTTCGAGATGGCCTCCACAGCGAACTCGGCCTGGTCCTTGGTCTGCGCTTTCTGGACGTGTTCTCTGCCGACTTTGATGCGAGGACGGAGGAACGCCTTCGAGAGCTCGGAGACGGGAAGACCCAGCAGATGGCACACCTTCTGCATCACTGAAAGAAACATATCATATTGATTGAATTTTGAATTTATAGTGTTTACAGATGGCTTGATATTCTACTTCAAAGTTCGATCGACCGAGATAATCCCTACAGCAGTAACTGACTTGAGGACACGATTATTGTCTAATAAGTTGAAGCAAACGGTTAGGGTGAAGAAAGGTTCTGTACATTAAATGATTTTGTCCTACCTTTATCATCGGGGAGAACGGCCTGGTCGGACTTCTTCTCCTGGAAGAACTCGATGTTGCCCATGAGAAGAATGGCGGAGACGACTCGGAGTACGGCTGGAATACGGTAGGATTACAATTCAATACTGTGATGGAGATATGGTAGCATATTTCACAGATCGCTGATGATGTCAGTTCAGACTACCGTTGTCTCAAATGCTCAGAGGTGGCCAATAACTTCTTTCGTTAATTGTATCATCTCTACGAATTTTAAGTAATTTTCGATTTTGCTTCACTGCTCCAACTCACAAGTGATCTCGTCATCGTGGAATCCCATTGTCTTCATGGCCTTGATCGTAGCGGCGAACTCCTGTCCATCATCGACATTCGGCAGTTGGATGTTGCCATTGGCGAGGAATCGGTACTTATCCACATCCTCGAGCAGGAAATTGGCTGAAACATCAGAAATTAGTATGATCGATCCCTCTTCTGCTCTCTAATCCATTCTCGTCCATTTCCCCTTCACTCCGTCTTCTTTTTGCGCACAAACGTGATTGGGTGTGTCGATCACTCTCTTCTACCCCCATCCAAAATGCCTTCCCCCCATTCCGTCTGCATACGCAACAATTTCCGCCCCCCTATTTGTCATCGTTTTTGTCGTGCCTTCCCCCTCTTTTGCTTCACGTCGGTGTATTGATAGTGAGGAGGGAAGAGAGAGACAATACATACCATTTCGCACCATGATAAGGATTCCGAGATTACCAGGAGTTGCAGAATGACGTCAGATTCAGCAATGACGAGAGATCAAAGATCACCTTTCTGCTCCGGGGTGGTTCCTCTGAGGAACTGATAGAAGATGTGGAAGGATCGCTCGTCGGGGGCTTGACGGAGTGTTCGGGACTTCTCCAGCAGGTAGAACTCGATGTTCGCTCCAGAGATGTATCCGGACATGTCGAAGTTGATGCGGATGAACTTTCCCTGCAAATCATAATCATCATTCTTCTGCATAATCTTTAACAATGCCCAATCACGCTCAAGTGCCATTGATCATTGTACGGGATCACTCATCACCCTCTAATACTTTATTACTCATTTCGGACTGTTCATTAATGTGTGTAAACTGACGAATCGGGACGAGTTGTCATTCTTGACTGTCTTCGAGTTTCCGAAAGCTTCGAGGATGGGATTGGCCTGCAGCAGCTGCTGCTCGAGTTCACCCTGGAATGATTTGGACTGACTCCCTCGATCTCCCCTTGTCTTGCACGGCGATAGACTGGACAGAAGTGCAGGAGTAGCAAAAGACAAGTGTTGAGAGCGAGCAAGGGGACACGGTTCGAGCCCCCAGAGGACAGAGTTGAAGCAATGACTAATACAATGAGTCATATAGACATTGATCTAATCTAATGGATCCGAGAGGACACACACTCAGCCCACATAGTGTTGGCAACTTACAATGGACGCATTGTCGAGTCCGTTCGGCTATAAATGAGTCATTTTATGCACATGATCATTAGATATCGATACAAGCCCTTTGATCTACCTTGCTCATGTCCCTCTCTCTCTAATCCCCCATCACTCGAATCCCCTGGCCCATTGAGTGACAGTCCAGTCATCCGTTCCCTCATTCCCCATTCCTCCGCCTCCTCCTCCTCAGCGATCGATTCATTACCGAATGAGGGAGGAGGGAGGGGAGGGGAGGGGGCGAGGGAGGGGGATAGACATGTCAAGGCCCATGTGTGGTGGTGTGTGAGAGTGTGTGCCCCATCCCTCCCTCGCCGCGTTCGTTTGGGGGGAGGAATGGGGAGGGGAAGAGAGAGGAGGAGGGAGACCGGGTAGGCTCTAAGTCGTAGTACAAATAAATAGGGGGAAACCTTGGCTGGCGAGTTCGCATTTGCTTTAGCTCGTGTGGCCCCGGCGACGTGCGCGAGATATTGGATGACCTGAAAGAGAGGATTAGGACTGCCAGAAGAGGACAAACTGGCCCAAACTACTCGCCAAATGAATATTTGTTTTCTGTTTGAGGAAAAATAATCATAAATTGCATCATCAGCAATCAAAAAGGATAACTAATCCTTATTTTCGATATTTAAAATGATTTGTTAGTGCAATCAAAATTTGAATATACAAGGGGCGCACCTTTTTCGTGTTCTCGGTCTTTCCTGCTCCCGATTCTCCGGTGCACAGAATCGACTGGTCTTCTCGCTCTGCAATCACGCCTCATCACTCAAATCTGTCTTCTGCGGACCCTCTGGTCCCCCCGGGTCCTTCCTCTCCGGAGTGTGACCGGCACCAATCTGCTGTTTTTTTAGCAGGCGACGCCTCTTCCCATAGATATGTCAATCACATCGGGCTGTGAGTAATGAAGAGAGAGGAGCTGACTCAGAGAGGGCAGAGTCAATGAGAGAATTAATCAAGAGGGAAGACGATGAGAGAAAGAAATGAATTGGTGCTGGAACAAGTGCTCGAAAGGACAACTGCTAATGAATTTAGAGATAGAGAAAAGAACAGTGAACTCACCCTGGAGCATGCTTCTGTAGGCGGAATCGGCGATCGCGAAGATGTGAGGAGGCGCCTCATGACGCTGCAATAATTGATTGATTACTGTAACCAAGAAATACAGTAAGACTACCATTTAGATACAGTAAGACCTGAGATACAGCAATCACACAGTTACAGTAACACTACCGTACCTTCCTGCCCTTGTAGTACTCGATGATGCTCTCCGAGTAGATGGGGAATCGCTTGTACGGGTTTATCACAACGCAGAAAAGACCCGAGTACGTCTAAAAATGATTCGTCTCTCCTAGATTCGCGCGAAATTTCGCTTTTATAATCGGCGATAGAGCATGTGAAATGAGGAGTGGCATATTCCGATTTGCCATCACCAGGCTAGAGTGATTGATTGTGATTGGTTACGATGGATAGATGGAGGAAGGAAGGTGAGAGACTTACGTAGATGAGGTTGGAATAGTATCGCTCCTTGAGGTTGTGCAGGACGGATGCCTCGTTGAGGTAGGTCAGCTCGGACATGTCCTCGACCTGAAGGAAGCATCAATACAACTCTGGATCACACATTTTTGAGGAAAACACATCATTTTATAATAGTTAACAGTGTGTTTTCGGCAGTTTGCAGGAAATGAATGCGGTACCTTGTCGAACTTGGGCGGGTTAGCCTTCTGGATATCATCCTTCGAGCAGGTCGTCGTCTTGTTAGTTTCGGTCACCTCGACGAGCACCTCATCGCCAGTCTCGTTCCTGAAGATAATTCGTGGAAATTTCCGACACTAGACATGATCGAGATCAAAATGTTTCTTACGGAACCATTTTTCACAGAAACTATCGGGTAACGAAACTACAGTAACTACAGTAATTTGAACTTGTAATGGCTAAATGACTAAGAATCAAGATCCATAAAGGATATGGACATCCTTCATTTACATAAGAGCATAGTTTCCGAAACTGCAGTGAGCTTACAATGATATAATAACTGATAAAGTGTCTCACTTGATGGAAGCGAGGACGAATCCCTCGGTCGCGTGGGGCAGCCAGCACAGCTTCTTCACCGCCCAGGCATTTGCAGTCGCAGGATCAGCGACCGACGATCGCTGAACCTGAAGAGACACATCATTCTCAATCTGGATAGTCAGGGAAATTCTAGGACAATGTTCACTGAACTAGTCTGCGATAGATATAGCTACATATCAGTTTTTTGAGCTTATGTGCGCACATTTACTTATACGTAGTCATTAGGCTGATGATCTCTGTAGCTAATAATGACGCTCAAAGAGTTTGTAATGCTTTCAAAAAATTCATGATCGTCTCGTGATCTCAATATCATGTTTCCCGTCATCCATCCTCAGATGCCACTATGCTAATCCTCTGACTGTTGTCTGTGAGTGTGGATGACGCGGTTGACTACGACGGCATTCCTGTGTCTGATAACCCCCTTCCCCCCCCCTTCCTCCCTCGTACAAGGGAATCAATGGCCACTGACCCACTGCGTCTGATCACTGTCTATGTGTGTGTGTTTGTTCATCTGTGCTATGACAAGGGTATGATTCATTGGGCATTGCATGGACCCGAGGGGGGCGGAGGACCACAACATCCTAGCAGGCTTGCTGCCCCTTCTTCTGGTCTATGTGGTCGTCCCGAGAAAACACTGTGATGAAAGAAGTTGGAAGCAGCGCGCGTCTCTCTGAACTTTCCGCTATGCCCCGCCTGACTCATCGCGCCCCCCGAATTCTCATTTCGCCCCGAAAATGCAAAACAGACGCCGCGCAGGAAATGTCATCGATCGTCTCGCTCCTATCTATCCGGAAAATGCGATGCTAACTAGGATGACGAGCGATTTGCGTGAATCGATAATTCAAGAATCGACAGTACCTGTAGGTATCGTAAATCAGCCTCGGCCATTGTGTTTGGTGGACTGAGGGCTCCTTCCCTCGTATGTTACAGAGTGGGAAATGGAGAGATGGGGGGAGAGGGGCAAGGGTGGCTATGCACCCTTCTACAGTCGGGGGCTGAAATTGATTGATATTCAGAAGGAAAGGGGGAGGGGGAACGGGGGAATATAGTATCATTGTGCGACGAGCGATGGGAGGAAAAGGGGCGAAACCGGGCGTTTATGATCATATTCTACACGACAAGGGGAATGCGAGTCGAGATAAGGAGGATTGAGTGGGGTAGAGAGAGAGAGGGAGAGACGAGGCAGGGGAAAAAGGTTAGTAAAGGGAAGAAGAGTCACGAAATGAATTGGAATGGAGATAGGGCCCCTAGTCCAGTCCCTAATCCATGGGCCCCCGATACATAGGGGAGTAGGCAATTGCATAAGTGAAGAGTTGAAGAGAGATTCAAATCAGGAAATGAGAAGAAGGCTACTGATGGTATTCCAGAAGGTAGCGGGAAGGAAGGAATGGATGGGGGAAGCGAGAGGGGAGGAGAGTCGAGGGAGGGGAGGAAAGGGGAGAGAAATGAGTGTCCATGTGGAGAAAAGTTGACTCATAGAGTGGAAACGGTAGAAGGGATGGAATGAGATTGGAAGAAGAGAGGAAAGGAGGAAAGAAGACTTGCCAAGGCTAAGAGTGAGTCAGTCTATCAGTGCCTTCCCTTCTTCCTTTCCTCGCTTAACTCAGTTCAATTCTGGGGGAGATTCGGACGGGGACGTAGTAAAAAGGGGCAAAAGACCAGTGCTAGTCTCCCTCATTCTACCCCCCCCCCCCCCCCACTCTCGTCTCTCCATTCCTCCTCTCTATCCGACTCATCACCCTCGTCCTCTTTCTTCCTTCTTCCATTCAACTCAAGTAACACCTCTGCCCCTCTTTTTCCTCCTCCTGCTCGTTTCTACACTTTTGTCCTCCTCTCCCCACCTTCCTAACGCGTCCCGCCCGTCCCTCGGACAGTCCCCAAATTGCAGCGGTGAGAGAGGGTGCTTAGTCGAGAGGGCGCAGAGATGGAGAGGCGAGACGAGAGGGTGTGTGGAATAGAGAGACGCCGGTGAGGACAGGGCTATTGTGGAGAGGAGAGAGGGGTAAGAGGCAAAAGGACTAAGGGAATCTAACCGGTCTACGACTTCTCAAAATCAAGGTAGATCAAGGAAGGGGAAGTGTAGTGCCGATCTAGGAGAGAGTGGGGCACACACGTACTGCTTACGCTTGGAGATTAGAAGTTCTGGGGCGACTGGAGAGGGAAGAGGGGGGAGGGAGTGAAGCTAGGATAAACGAACGGTTTCATGCAGGGTGGCGAGAGGAGGGGGAAGAGCACTCCATCTTTCCATGTGTGAGAGTGTGTGTAACACGACGGGATAGAGAATATGATAGATGGACGGAGGGCCACGAATCGGGCGAATTGGGGAATGATAGGGGAAGGGATAGGACGGCGGAAACGCGAACAGATGGACAATCCGACTGAAAAAGGGACACGAAATGGGCATGAGAAAGAGAGAGAGGAAAAGAAGATTGAGGCCCGATTGATGCATTGCCCGTATGCGATTTCGGAACAACGGAAAGAGGATAGGGGGAGAGTGAAAGGGAGAGGAGGGATTGGTAGGCCTCTAGGCCCAGGCTGCTGTCCAACCAAGGGCGCATTCGAATTATGAGAGACAGAGAGGAAGAGAGGAGCGAGCGAGAGATGGGCAGCGGAGGGCCATTGAAATACTACTACCATTCATTACTCAAATCTCTGTGTACGTCTCGTTTTTTGCATCGATCATCATCTCCCCCTACAGAAAGTTGTTCCATTTTACGATTAGCTCGGGCTACATTTGGGTGAGGTAGGGGGAGGAGGAACATGTAGTCTAAGGGAGGATTGGAACGGGGAAAGGGAAGAGCACCCATCGGTGACTCTCTCTTTCATCCTGGAAGGAGGGGAGAGAGAGAGACACTCCCATATCCCGGAGTGACCTAAATCAATCATCAAAACAGTGCGAAGAATCGACCGGCCAGCCAAGCGAGTGGAAAAGTGTTTGATATTTGATATTGTGAACGGGGTGGAGGCAGAAGAAAGAGAGTGTCTGAAGTATGCACACTATGCATTCCCTGCATGACAGTACTGAGGAATGGAATGGATGGGGGAGGAGGAGGGAGGGGAGGAAGGAGAGGGAAGGAAGGGGGATGAACGTTGTGACTTCTCTTTCGTTCCTAGATGCACCAAATGATTCGTCTTCGTTACTACGAAGGAATCGGGAAAGGCGGAGATATTGTGGAGGCGAGTTGAGAGAAAAACCGAAGATGAAAGGAGAAGAGCAGCTTGGATGGAGGAAATACGGGTATGAGCGATGAATCGACAGACATAAAAAAACGCTTCCGATCAAAAAAGTATGTATTGGCAGTGAGTTCTACGCAGGAACTGATACCTCGGAGTGAAAGTGGGAGGGGATTATTAGAGGGAGAGGTCATTCGGCATTCCAGAGATACGAGAATGGATATGGAGTGAGATGAGAGGAGACATGAGACAAGACGAGAGAGAGATATCGGAACCGATCTGAGGGGAGGAAATTAGAAGGATTGGAGGAATCGGAACTTCTTTGGTTTCTGTCCCAGATTGCGACATCACAGATAGAAATGAGTGGGATGGAATGGAATTTTAGATAGATGAGTGAGTTAAAACGAACGAAAATTATTTGGGCCAGAAACTGTGCTGAGGAATCAAGAGGGATTGCAAGAGATGCCTTCAACAATTGTCTGCGTGTAAATTGAAGATCACACGACAACTAGTCGTCATGTGTTCAAAATGGGGTGGAAATGAGCGCAACAATCGATGCAAAGTTCGGAAGTGTCCGTGAAATGAATATGGAGGAGAGGATTGCATCGAGAGTATATTTGAGGAGGAAAGTGAGAACTCTCGCGCGTGCCTGTACGGAAAGGAACGAAAAAGGGAAGGCGTGAGTCAATATTGAGAGGAGATAAGGGGGGACGAGCGAGTGTGCATGGAAGAAGATGGAACGAGTGTCCAGAATCACGAGCTATCACGAGAATCAGGGAACTGGGAAAAGTGCAGAAAATTATGCTACATACGCCACAAGAAACGCTTCTTTTCGATAAAAACGATCATAATTCGCGTTTGATAGATAGAAACTAATTAAATGCGGTGATTTACGGCGAATTTTCGTTTTTATTAGTGAAACATGACCGGAAAATGAGTGAGAATCGTGTGGTCAGACACCAACCGAATCAATACGGATTGAACAGTCCGAGGAGAGGGTGGGAGAGAAGAGAAGAGAGGGAAGAGGGTGGGGGGAGGTGAGGTCACTCCTAGAGGGGAAGCGGGGAGGGATGGAGGGAGGAGAGGGAGAGACAACGGGAGAGAGAATGGACGGCCAGGTGCAAACAAGTGATCAGTCCATTGAGAGAGAGCGAATCGGGAAGAGGGAGGGGAGACGAGAAGTCGCGTCGTCGCCTAGTCTCATAGGTAGTTGTACTTACAAGGTCCTTGTAGCAGTTAGCCCACTCTTTCACAACAATTCTCTCGATTCCGCAGTCTCTAACACACTTTCGTGGATGAATAATTGAATTGAAAGAATCTGACTCAGATTCCGCCTATTTCTGACACAACCAGGTTAGATGGTGAGTAATGAGCGTTTTTCTACGCATTCTGAATCCCACGCGTGAATTTCGGCACTCGAATTTGGAAAGAGTGGGGAGTTGTACTCTCGATATGAAAGAGGAGAGAGAGAGACAGAGGACAAACAAGAGATGCTCAGCTGAGATTTAACTAGTTGATTCACTCCAATGATTACAACGAAAGAAGAAATGATGTTGAGATGGTTAATCAATCGAGTCGTGCAAAATAATTAGATTCGCGGGAGAGAAAAAATGCAATGACTCAGTAGGATGATACAACGAACATCGCATTCAGATAAATTGTTTGAAAAATATCTCGTTACTATCTATTCAAAGAAATGGCCGAAGCTCCTTGTTTATAAGATCTGGGGGAAAACATCGACACATTCGCTAACAAAGAAGAAAAGGCGAAGGCAAGGAAACTGCGACATATGGTGAAATTTCCGAATGTTCTATCTAGATCGAAACGACACATTCCTTTCACATTTCGCCAAGCGCAAGCATCATTCGACCCAAAAGAGGAACAGTCGCGAACATCAATGCATAATTAAGCGATGCCAGCGGGGGTTAACTGTCTCTTCTCTCTCTCATTTGAAACCACGCGCCATCGCTGGTCCCAGACAGACCACCCTGACAGGGCCAGGAGTTACCGTATGGCAGGGCTCTAGCGCGGGTATGGGTCACTCACTGGTCACTCGGCCATGTCTACCGCGCCGACCACTGATACCTCTGAGGCGACTCTCGTCAAAGGGGAGAAGAAGCAGGGCTGTGGGTTGCGCCCCCTCAACCCACTCGAGATCTCCCTCCTGACCGGAATTGTTCTCACAGCAGCCTTCATTGGTCTAGAATACCTGGTGAGTCTGACTGCAGTATTTTATTGGAAGATGAAGCGATTTTGAGAACGCCTACCAACTTTATTGGAATTGTTCTGAGCTAAATCCCGCGCAGATCTTCAATCGCCCCTTCCCCGATGTCTCCGAATGGAAGCGACTGGATGACCCATCCTTCTTCTGCGATAACCGGCCGAACTGCTATCCGCATCCGACCAATGCCTCCCTCTGTGGACGCCCCTTCACTTGTCATCAGAGCGTCTCCGAGTGGGACCGGGCACACTGTACTGTGAACGAGACGGGACCGATCAAGGGAGATCTGGTGTTCGTCCTTCAAGCGAATGCGCAGATGGAGGAAACGGTCAGTTGATGGATCGAGAACTGATGCATTTTCTCGTAGTCATGATCAGGGTTGGTAATTCAAGGATCGACTCTCTTCATTTCGCGTGCTGTCTCGGCACTGAGACCGATGAGGCAGTACGCAAATGAGGAGAGTCATCCTTGAACTGTCAACACTAGCCAATATCAAACATCAATATGATATATAACTACGTACGATAGTCATCAACGAATCTTTGCAGATTCACAAGACTGCAACGAAGATCTGGGAAATATACGAGAAGAAGCTCATCGTTCTCTTCGATGATGACGAGGCGGCTGATGTGAGTAGTTAGAACATTTATCTAACAGAAATTCATGGCAATTTCTTAGTTGTAGCTCCCAGTAGACGTTTAGATTCTGTTCACCATGAACGATTTTTTTTAAAGATCTTTTTGTATAATAAAAATGCGTCAATCAGCTGAATTGGCTCGCAATTGACATATTCTCTGGATGAAAATGGTCGAATAATCGTTGTGAATAATTGAGACCCGTTCCAGCTCTGCAAGATCCGCTACGACAATCCGATCCGGAGATTCGCTGTGCCCCGTTCAAGAAGGATGGCAAGAAGTTCCTGTGTGGCACTGTTCACTGCTCCTCCGAGAATGGATACATCTGTGAACTGGAGGTACGGTAGATTATTTCAAGTACGGTGGCTAGCATGAGGTACTGTAGGTATTCTTCCAGAGAGAATTCCTTGGGTTACGGTACACTTGTCCTATGGAGCATTTAGTTGTATTATACATAAATGCTACCTTGTTGGACCTGATCATTGAGTGAATGTGTTTCATTTGCAGAAGATCATCAATGAGTACGATTCGGTATTCTTCATGCGCGAACCTCTCGAGTTCAATTCGCTCAAGTACGGTAACATCATCGAGAACATTAAGTCATTCAACAAACCATTGCTCACCATGGGAGGAACCTTCTTCAAGACGCCCGCATTCAACAGTAAGTGAATCCTTTTATTAGGATTTTGATTTTCGAAAGTGATGAATACCAATGTCCAGCAGAAACGGTGAATATGTGAGTGTTGGTTCATGCGGAGACTTTTTTCTTTGGTATCACAATTTCATTTCAGACTTCAAGTCCTACTTTCCTGGAATGATTCCAAAGACGACCAGGAAGTTCGAGGCCCTCTACTTCGAGAGATCAGCATGGGAGAATCTCAAGTGGTACGGTATCTGCAAATTAATCAATCATCGATCCATATCGAGATCATAGTACTGTAGTAGGCTGGCTTATTAGTGTTGAATTGCTCATATCCAGAGCGATCCTTCTCATTACAGGGTCAAAAAGTTCCTCTTCGAGTCGGTCTACGATGGAGTCCACAATGCTCAGCACAACACGCTCCTTCATCTGATTGAGAAGATCAAATCCGATCATGACTACCCTCACGTTGCTCGTCCCGAATCCCTCTCCGGTCCGCCGTCCATCCCCACTGGGATTGAGATCTACCGTGCCTTCTACATCTCTATCGTCATCTTCTTCATGTTCGTCTCATACTCGTGCACATACGGAAGAATTCGGAGAGAATTACACCAATAATTAGGATGTTTTGCTCGATTGATTTTCGATCTGTAACTATTGTAAATCATAACATTCGTAGTGTTAGGTCTTTTCTCAGAGACATGTCTACTATCGAGTTTCTACTCTTTCACTTTCAAGTTTCCATTTGCTATTTTTCCAATTTCACTGGCATTTCTTCAAGCAAGATCTCTCACAACCCCATCAACGAGTTTTGTTCATATTTCATTAGCTCTTTTAATATCATCAATACTTGTCAAAATGGGTATTGTATTTCGTAAGGATGATAAGCAGTACTAGGTTCTATGATCTCTCGACCCACTTTGTACTCGTTCTCAGCATAAATCGGTGAACCCAGCGAGAATAATCATACTTTACGTGATGAAGAGAGAACGAGAGAGAGCTACGTAAGCGATATCAGTCAACATCTTCTCTTATAAAGCCCATTCACTACTTTTCTCTTCCCATTTCTTTGCGGTTCGCTCTTCTTTCGATTACTCTTTCGAACCCATTATCACATTTCAAAGATCACGATGAAAATCACTACTATTGCTCTACTGCTGGTAAATGTGTTTCAATGTGAGTCAGCTCTTCTTTTGCTTTGTGTGCTTTTTTCTATTCCAGATTAAAAAATAATAAATCAGGTATTTTCGCCGCCTCATTATGGGAAGCCTACAACTCTGAGGCTCAACAGCGAAGACGGGAAGGAATGAAAGAAGTTCGATTCCGACCGCTGCTCCATCTCAGAGGAGAGGATGACTATGTGAGTTG
This sequence comes from Pristionchus entomophagus, assembly GCA_036245825.1. NCBI lineage: Eukaryota > Metazoa > Nematoda > Chromadorea > Rhabditida > Neodiplogasteridae > Pristionchus > Pristionchus entomophagus. The sequence continues at coordinate 32,248,494 of BTSX01000006.1, forward strand.
ATCAAGAGTTCGAGCACCTTTGAGATCAAACTTCTATTGGGCAGTAGTTTCATCACTCAACCCAGATCTCAACCCAGTGCTGCCAAATCGAAACCGATTTTTCTCAATTGGTTTCCTTTCCGGTCAGGGAAATAAGATATCTCGCTAACTGAGGAGGGTCGGGTACTGATGTTTCATCACAATATTATATCAAAAAGAGTATCTTTGGGATCAAACTTTCATAATCCATGTTTTTCTAAACCCCATTACCACCTGTCTTTCAGCGCACGCTGGCTGGGCAGGAGGCTCTGTTCGTCAACGAGGACGTCGACGAGAACGGCATCTTCATGTCGAGAAGGAGCTGGAAGTCGGTGGGGAGAAACCCGCTGGGCGGAATTCACTGAACCAGTGTCAACAGAGCACCCCCAACCACTCATTATCCGATCTCATTTAGCCTTTGCGTTTTGATCGTGTTTCAACTATAGTTCGAGATACTGTTGACCGTCTCTTCATTTTACACACTCTCTAGATCGTTCGGGTGATGAGAGGGTGTGTGGAATAAACAGACGTCGATACCTTTCTCAAACTATAGTTCAAACGCGCACATTTCGTTTCGTTGACAACGTTATGTTCCTCTTTTTTCGCCTCGTCTGGTCAAATGATAAAATGTTTTGATGCACTCTGTGTACTTGAATACCTTCCCTCTCCCTCTATCTCGTCTCGTTTCTTTGTGCCAGGTGTCATCTGGGTATTGATCAATGTTACTTCTTCTTCTCCATCCCCTCTCATTCACTTCTCAGTTCTCAGTTCTCTTCTTATCTCGTCTCTCCTAGTATCAGCGATGGATCGTTCGTCGGGAATGATTCTGTTGTCGGGCAATTCCCATCCCGAACTGTCGAGATTGGTTGCAGAGTGAGTCGCGATTGTTTGTCTCTGAAAATTATTGTTCCTATAGTAAAAAAAGTATTGTTCCTATAGTAAAATCATCTTGCAAGCTAATGAAATTTATACTATTCTATTTACATCGTATGATGCCCTAAGTGATAAGTAAATCAATACAAATATGTCATGCTAATTTCAAAGTTTTAGGCGGCTAGGCATCCCTTTGGGTGACGCTGTTGTCTACAACAACACGTGTTCGGGTGAGTGATTACTTCTCATGCGTCTCTCTCATCTCCATTTCCCTGTCTAAGAGACGACGGTCAACATCAAGGAGAGCGTGAGGTCCAAGCACGTTTTCATCCTCCAAACTGGAACCAAGTAAGAGGTTGACATGTATTAGTGATGGTAAATCGGAAACCGCTCTCCTCAATCCGCGTGCTATCTTGTCGGTTAGAGAGACGAGAGAGTGTGAGAAGTGAGGAGAGTCAAGTTCCGATTTGACATCCCTAACATGTATTCTTCACAGCACATGATGTTTGCACCGAAATGAACAGAACATTATCGGATCGACACATTCTATATTGAAGATAAACAAATTTCAGAAATGTGAACAACGACATAATGGAACTGCTCATTCTAATCTACGCCTGTCGAACCTCCACGGCCAAATCGATAACTGTCGTTATCCCATACCTACCGTACTCCAAGCAATGCCGAGTAGTCCGGAGGTCCTCCATCGCGATCAAACTGATCGCCGACCTTATCGATAAGACTGGTCTGAAAATAATACTTATTTGTTCTCAAATAATACTTTAGGCGCCTGTCGCCTTGTCTCGATGGATCTGTATAAGAAGGAATTGCAAGGGTTTTTCTCGATTCCCGTGGATAATTTGCGAGCTTCCCATCTCATCATACCTTTCATCAAACAAAATGTACGTATTCCTTCGAAAAATTGTTATCGTATTTTGTCAGATTTCCGACTTCAAAAACGCAGTAATCGTAGCGAAGAATCCGGAAGTTCTACCGAAGGCGACCTCATACTGCGATAAGCTGAAGTGCGGTAAGTTATCACGTGCAACATGCACAATATCATTCAAATTTCTCTGTGCAGTCTTCCTAATCTTGTTGTTATCGAACGTTGTTTCACTGCAATACAATCTGAAGACTCGATTTGTAGGAGTCGCTGTCATTCACGGAACGTATTCGTGCGAACGTCAAGCTCAACAGGCATCCTCCGAAAGTGGTTAGAAATGAACAAATTATATTGTGAAACTAATGTTGTTGAGGGAATGCTGACTCTGAATCAGCGATGAGCCCTCCTCTATCGCTCGTGGGAGACGTCTCGGGGAAAATTGCCATCGTCGTGGTGCGTAGTTCGCTCTTCGTCTCTTACTCATCAGACACTGAAAATTAGAGCTAAACTTTGCATGTGTGCACTTCATATAGAATATCATGTTAAGGGCATCCTAGTTCTGCCTATCGAGAGATAGTAAGGATGTTCCGCATCTTTCCTTCAGGACAATATCATCGACGAGGCTCACTCCTTCGTCGAAGCCGCCGAGCTACTCAAGAGTCGGGGAGCTTACAAAGTGTACGTCGTCGGCACGCATGGACTGCTCAGTGGAGACGCGCCATCCATCATTGAGGAGTCGGCCATCACTCAGGTACTACCAGAATGAGAGCATCAATGACAGGGACAATTTGAATGCAATCATTCCAAATATTGATACGGAAGATTAATTTGTTCCTCATCACATTGTTCAGAAACATTCCGAAGCGGATATCATCCTCGAAATAACCCTTTATTAGGTTATCGTAACGAACACCGTACCTCACGACCTGCAGAAGATGCGTAGTCACAAGATCCGCACTGTCGACATTTCGTCACTGCTTTGCGAGGTGAAACGATCGAAGGAAACGGAGACAATCCTGTTTTTTTCAGGCCATTCGTCGCATCTACCACAACGAAAGCATGGGCATATTATTCAAAGAAATGCAGGAGTTGTGAAACCATATACTTTTTACATAAATAATTTGACACATTCCACTGCCATTAATGGATAAATAAATGTAAATATTGTCAAGATGATGGCAAAAATTTATTGATATTGATGCATGCAATGTTTGCTTCGATATCGGACTTATGGGATGATTAGCAATCATTTATAACATCAACGGTTCGTATGAGGGACTCACGTCTAACTTGTAATCTGTTGATTCTAAAATTTTAGAGGAAGTGTTAGAAGGATTGAAGCCAGGTACTTTGTCGAGACCTTGGGATAGCAGCGTAGAGGGAAGAGAAACGAGAGAAAGAGATAAAAAGCAGAGGCACACTTTGATCTGCCCTAAACAGGTTTAAATCCTACGCTCTTTCAACTCCCTCCAATTACATGCTTATCTCGTCCGGAATCTCCACCCTCCCAGGCCTATGAAACCCCTCCAATTCGCACTTATTGCAACCAGCCGCCAATAATCTATGACATCTCTAGATATATTTTGGGTTTGCAAGAGATATAGACACAATATCAAAATGATGATGCTCGGGTCATGCGAGGAACACGCGCGCATTTGGACACCCCCCCCCCAGATTAAACGCCTCTGGATTGAAAGCTTACGCGAGGAACGCTCGACGAAATTCTGGAATTATAGCGCGGTTTGCACATTGTTTTTGCTATGCGGCTGGTAAGCACAAAACATAGCAATAACAATCCGTTTTCTTTTCCTATGTGCTTTCTTCCTTAAGCCAAGGCGTTTTTGAAAAAAAATTATGTTATTATTCTTTAACAAAATATACTTTTCCCATTTCACGGTTATTGTCATTTAATTTATGCAGATTCAGATTCAACGCTTTATAAATTACTTTTTTTTTATTCAGATGCGGTTTTCACAGCCTCTACATCTCATACTATCACTGTCCATCCTAACTCATGCCGATAGTAAGTTGGCTACATAGCGTAATTATAGGTTATACACACTTGTAACACTTTTCTAATCTGTAAAATAGAACAAAAAGAAAACCAATTTGCATTGTGGCCTATAGGAGAGATCAATATTTTTTTTCAGTTGATGTTGATTTGAAGAATTATTTTGATAAATGGAGCGAGGTCCTCTTCAGTTCGGAGAGTGCCATCAAGACGATCGGGCAAGTAGGCAAAAATGCAAAAAAAAAACTCTCTGAAGAGCAATATTTTACAGCCAGAAAGCGCCGAGCTGAGAGCACTCAAAGCACTGAGGACAGAAATGGCTGACCAGTTCAGAGGTTGATTGAACAATTAGCTGTTTGCTAAGATCATAATATGAAATAAACCACAAATAAATTTCAGTCATGGATGCTCGTGCTAAAGAAGCCGTTGTCGCATCTAAAAAGAATCTCTCTGATCGAGACTTCTCAGTTGTGAATCAATTTCCTTTCTATCAGAATTCACATATGTACATCTATGTCAATACAAATGTATTAACCGAAATAGAAAAGCCTGTGGCGATACAATTACCCAATTACTTATTTCAGTATATTATCACCGAGCTGGAGCTGATGAAGAATCAGATGGAATGGGCCATAACCTTGAATCCGAATTCGTCCCATTCGTCTCCGGACAGCTTCAAAGCACGATGCTAGTAAATTACGGATATGGTAGTTCTAGAGGTTCGACATTATTAAAGGTGATGTCGAAATGTAATGATACTATCAGGAAATGATCCGTATGTTTGTGGATTCGTGCATGGTCACCACCTATGAGAAGCAAGCAACGTTCGTGGGAATCATGGAGGCGATGGGGGAAATGGAGGCGAGAGCTGCGATCAGTGAGATCTTGATTTGTTTGTTTCGTAGAATTTTTAGCTTTTTGAACATTCATGTGATATAAACTAGTAAAGTCTGCCAGCAGGGCGTTCGAGTGTCGAACATGCTTGTTTCCAATGTGTTAATTTTGATATATTGAGGTCCGGAGTATTACGATTACAGGAATGCTAAAGATGGTTAGTTCACCACTCTTGAAAACGTATTAGAGTTAACGAAGATAGGATAATTCGATTGTTGTAAGAGAGATTATGTTATTCAAATTACATTGCAATTTTTCAGTTGCTCGAATTTTCTAATTGCAGATGTTCTCTCACTAATCCACAATATGGATTCCCAAGACGGACGCAAGTTGGCAAAACAACTCCGTAAAGGTAGAAATGCATTGGCATGTTCATGTTACTTTCACCCGCTCCACTTTATTGCCTTGGGTACCCGAGCCATGGAATTTTGCATAGTCCAGTGATGCCAAAGCATTTTTCAATGGCCATATGGTCATGGTCAGTCTTTCCGGTTCCAGTTCCATTTAGTATTTTCAAAAGTAAACAACGCCCAAATTTTGAGCTGAAACTCATCTTTAGTAGCATTATTCAAATGTTCAGTCCACTCACAACAAGCTGCAATTGAACTACTCCAAGGTGTGTTTATTTCCTTTGAACCGTGCATCAATTCCATGCTTCACGGAAGTGACCCATGTTTTTTGCCATTAACTTTCCATCGTGAAAGTTTTGGTTCGAAAATTCTAGGGCTGTTTTTGAACGACTTGCTAAGCCGTGTCCGGAGATGGGTGCTTACAGTAAAGTCTCATTTTATTCGTAAACGGATTCAATGGAATATCGTAGTATTCACTCGGAGTTGGCGTCATCAGCAGAAGGCCCTGAAGGATATGTATCCAACTAGTAAGTGCACATTCCGCAATGTAATTAATTCGTGTGAATACAATTCACAATTTGAGTGTGTGTTGAAAGGAAGAAAAATTGATTGTTCAATACGCATCCTTAACATCATTCGAAATCATTGAAATAATTAATGTATATTAAACATTCGCATTTCCTAGTTGCCGGCTCGCTGCTGTCTTCGACAGTTCATTACACACAAGAGCGGTTCTCGAGGCTACCGTAATGCATAGCCAATGTCTCCTGATGTCACTTTGTTTACTGCATTCTCGATGAATCGTCGGATTACCTGTTCTGATCCATCCTTCAGAGTCGAATAACTCGGCAGTGCTTTCAGGTCGGTTGAGATATCCAATGGTTTGAGCAGGCCCTTTCAGGCATACCTCGCCTCTTTCTCCTTGATTGCATGGTTCGTGTGTTTCAGTGTTAATTATCTGACAATGGAGGTAATATTAAGAGATTCGTGTATTTTCATTTAAAGAAGCCCTGTCATCAATGCCAAATTTCGAATGAAAATATCTCACCGCGAAATGCCCTGATCAAATGTGTATAAAACACGGTATAAAACGGCCATGCTAAACACAGTGTGGAGGGGCGAGGCCAAATATATATGAGAGATATCCTCCCTTGATCTACATGACTCTGCCTCTCTGACTTGACCTCAGTCCCTCTCCCTACGGTCTCTGGACTCTCTGCCGCTCTAGCCTCTCGCAAGGGATGACAGGGAAGGGCCGAAAAGTGAAAAATTCAAAATAACCCACTTTCTGGCAGTAGATTGAAGCCACAACACCCGCAGATGAATTGTATCCTTAGCACCGGAAGATGACAGAAGCAGAGCTCAGTCAGTCCATATCCTGAATCAGGCATTTTTATTATATTTTATTCTATTTTTTCAAACAAGTAATACCTTGAACAACGTATTCCAAATGCGGGTAGCGAAGTCGAAACGCACTTGCGACAGGCTCTTTTAGATACGTGCCACTGCTTACGACGAACTACGACAGATGCCAAAGTAGCTCCTTCCTCTTTCGTTTGATACATCACCATCGCAGGATGACCGATCAGATACGATGGCTGATATCCATGATGATTCTTGGATTTACATGGCTCATTATACCTTGTACTTGTCTATGGATCTCAGCAGAGCCCCACCTTGGAATTCCTTTAGCATCACAATCGGCGAACCAGTGATGAGGAAAATATTGAGGAGAGTGAATCCCATGAGATGGTAGATAGGAGTGGTGAGACATTGAAACTCCTTGAAATTATCAGTGAATTTTCATAGTCTTATTAAGATAGTCCCACCTGCGCAATTCCACTCTCATCCAGTCCAAGAACCGGATAGATTTCGCGACACCAGTGACTATTTTAAAAGTATTGGTAGTTTAATAATAAATTGGGGAAACCTGCGAACAGATTTGACAGCCGAATGGAAGGATCGATGCGTATGGAGAACGCCTTTCCGTAATCCCGTCGTTCCCGATGTATAGTATATGAGATAAATGTCATCGAGATGTACTGATTGTTTGATTGCGGTTTGTTGAAAACTTTTTAAAAAGTACCTTCGGGATATTCTGTAGTGGCATTTTGATTAATAACATCATTGAAGTCAACAACACTTTCCGGAAGAGCATTGGTGGTACTTCGGATGCAGATTACCTTCTGAATATATAGATTTTCGACTACGTGCCATTATTTCGATCGAATACATTTTTCTCACCTCGACTGTTGGACAGCTTATGATCACACCGAGAATAGTTGGCAGATATTCTTCGGTAGTCAAAATTATTTTGGAGGTCGAATCGAGCAACTGATACTGAGTCTCGTCTGTATCATATTTCAGATCCTTTGAGTGAAAACTTATGACCTCGATTTGGAGAATGTAATTCGCATCATTATTGATTTTATGAGACGAAAATAGCCAATGAAAAAGGGACAACTCCTCACGAGCTTTGAATGCAACGCTTGATCCGACGACCGTGCCTCCAGCCGCCCATACACCCAAATGGAAGATCGACATTCCTGGTAATTTGTATGTCATGTGATTCAACGAACTCGATGGTGTTTCGAATAGCGATCGTAGCCCGGTCTCCTCTTTTGAAACCGATCGATATTAGGAATGAGGCGGTCGATAATACCTGAGAACACGCATGTATTTATCCGCAGCTCAAGCACAACCCACATGTTGATGAAGTTGTCCATATGTTAGTCGCGTTTTGTATGTTGATTCTTCAATCTAAACTTCTTGATTATTTTAATTTATGTAATGGAAGTGGTGTTAGGCTTACCACTGCATAACGAGTTGGATATTCTGCTGAGTTTTTCTCCAGCACCGATAAGATGCGACTAATGAGAGGCTCTATTGGCTCGGTGATCGGTGTGCAGGGAGATCGGAAAGGATCCTGCAGAGTCAGAATACATTAATGGAATACTTCGTGGGAACATCATGGTAACCAACGTGTTTCAAGGAGTAGGTCAGATTCAGAGAAGCGGGCCCATTTGAGTTGGATCGCAGCATTTGAGCGCATTGTTTTTTTTGTTGTTTTGCGTCTTATAGAGACCACAGGCTCCGCCCATAATGTCGTGCTGGAACGGGATTCAGAAGACTCAGATCGAAAAAAGCGGACTCCACCGTTCTTTCAGAATGAAAAGATACCCCTAGGGCCAACATTTAGGCATGTCCAATGTATTGCCTGTTCTCGGCACTCGTTGAACCTACCGCAAATAACCACATACACTCGCCAGGAGATAACTGATGTGACGGTCATTCGATTACTCTCATGAGTGGTAATTGGAGGACCAATGATCACTCTGATCTACCACCTCGATGATCACTGCTCCTTGGCAGATATGTATTTAAAATACCGTTGACAAACGTAAGAGGGGAAAATATGCGGGTTCTGGTAGGACAAAAAGAGTTGTTCCGTTAGCATGGACGTTTGGCCGTGAGCACGAAAATCAACAGATAACTATGGAGAGATGCTTAATCAATGGCCGACTATTAATCGTACGTGGTTGTAATAGAAGAACAATGCCATTCAGCAACAACAATCGAATTAGTAGTAAATCGGGATTGACTCGTAATACAACCCGTATGTCAATTGAATTGGAGCATTCTCTAGTAATTTTCCACGTGTGCAATATACCACATTAAAGTTATCAAATCGCATGAAATTCGAGAGAGGATGTGAGGGATAGCGACGATTGAGTCGAAAGAAGTGAATAACGGTCACGAATTCTCATCAATCATGCAGTGCAACTAAAATCAAGGTGGGCTATTCGTGTACAATGAATGATTTGAGACAATCAATGTCCCGAACTGTACGGACAGTGCTGTGTCTCAGATAATGAATGGTCTGAAATGTTGGGACTTTGCAGTGCCTCGGACCATAATGGTCCAAACCTTGATTACGTTCGGAAAGGGTAGTTGTTTATACGTCATCTTTTTTCTTTGTAGTTCATTGTCTTGATTTTAGTTTGGGCCCAAACTCATTTTTATCTCCAGCAGTTTACTTCTTATTGACATTGGAAGATCTAAAATCAAGGATTCTCTGCCAACAAGACTTCCAGAATTGATCTAAAAAGTATTTTATAGTCTTGTCTCAGATTATCTTGAGCGCACGATGATTCATTATTGTACACCGTCATACACACCGTCGTAGCGGTATTTGCATAAACGACGGGAAATGTCGTTTATGTATTAATATTCTCACAGTGTTAGAATCCTAAAATAAAGAGAGGAGAATACACTCACATTGAGACATCTGTCGGTGAAAACGACGGCGATACTGCGATGAGAATTGTTGACGTAGAAGAATTTAGTGAAATAGAGTCCATCTCGCAAATATTATTCACATATTTTCGTGCCAATTGCCACGAAACGAAACTCTGATGTTAACTGTGATATCTTATTATCTTCTCTATACACAATTCGCTGGTTATTCTCCTTCCGTTAGTGACAATGGCGCAATGTACCTCTCACACGGGACTGACCGGAACTCACATATCTCAATCCACTTCAATTTCGTATGGTAGATAAGATCCCCCGAGGGAGCCTCAAAACCGTTTTCAAAAGTTGCCAGATGCCTCTAGTAATTAAGATAATTAGCACTTTCTGTTTGCGCGTGGTGATATCACTCGCCTCAGCCACCACTCTCTCACCGGCTTCCGTGGCCTAGTGGGGTGTGGTTTCGTCTTCAAGACGGGAGGCTGCTGGTTCGACTCCGCACTCCTAAAAATTTTTTTGCTCATATTTCATTCTGATCTTTGATCTTTCGTTTTGTGAGCGTATTCATTTCATTCAAGTTTTGAACTCACAGCATGGTTTATTCAAGTTAACAGGTATGGTAATCAACAACATAGCACTTGAAGCAGTAAGTGTGGTCACACAAGGGGCACAGAATGAAACTCATAGAGGGACCACCAACGGAGTGACAACTCTTGCTATGAACAGTGCGGGGAAAGCAGTACTCAACAGGGGTGCGGAATCGAGAAGGGGGAGGCGAATCCAGGTATCCAGCCGCGAACCAAGCGTACTGAATCATGGGCTGGAACTGGGGTACGCGGAGAATGCGGAATGAGAGTGAGATCAATTTGAGAATATTATCCCTTTGGAAGGCTACGAATTCGGGATAGTTTTTGAATGCGTGGGTCTGGATTCGGCGAACTAATCCCTTGAATGGTTGAAAGAAAAAGACATCAAGAGGCTGGCAGATGCCAGTGGCACCAGCTGGGATTTGCCTTGTGTTCAGAAGCTGGCCAGGAGGAAGAGAAGAGTCGATGGCCGACTTGTCGCGGAATGACGTCCATGAGTCCAGAAGGATGAGGAGATCGCTCGATGGAGTGGACGGGGTGAAGACGCACTGCAAGAAACTCACATGATTGAAATCATCAAAGTGGAAGAAAAACGAAAGAAGGTCACTCACCTTGGCTGCCCACTCCTTCATATGCTGCTTGGTCATAATATGGGAGGTACCAGCTGTCACGATGAGATTGGGAGCATTGAAGATGGCTTTATTCTTCGGGAACTGGCCTCCTGGTTCCTGCAGTACGACGAATAGGTAGTCCCCCATCGATCCATCAGTGAACACTAGTGGCATGACCGTGTATGAGTGCGTGAGTGAAGCAGTGGACAGGACGATTCTGATCACTGTCTTCTGACCGATCGGGGCGAGACTCCTGAATGAGGGAAATAAAGTCCGAACTCTCGATCAGTATTGGTCACAACCTTATTATGAGGAAAATCGTACCGTTTGGAATGGAGCTTCTTTAGAAATCCCGATTGATCCGCATTGCATATTGTGTTGAGTGGTCGGGTCTTCATCTCCTGCTTGATTCCGGCCACGAACTCATCGGCTTCTTTCTTGATTTTGGCGTCGTTCACGAAGTTTTTCTTGGACACGAACTTGGTGACTCGACGAGATCCGAGGCGGCACTTCTGCTTGAATCTGGTGACCCAGGATTGCGATGCATCGAAGTTCGTCACGTAGTTGTTCGCTCGGTTGATGTTGAGAGCCATGATTTGAAGGTCAACATCGTGGATGGAGTAGCCTGAATTGGAAAAATAAGTAAAAAATCACAATTTCTATGACAGTAGTGCGAAGAAGTGAAATAACAGGCCTTCCTCGATGGCCTCCACGACCTCCTTGTACAGATCGTTTGCGATATTCTGCAGTCCCATTATCCTCCCAGCTCGACGAGTCGAGTCCTCGTCCGCTTCTTTGGCGAATTGCTCCAGCTTGCGAAGATCGTATTCGTTGCCGATGAATCGATAGTCCTTCCGCATCGCATCGAGAGTACGGTGAGCCTTCATCGTAGTCGATCGATAGTCTTTCGCGGCCACGAGAATCTACAACGGATATTGTCATTATACGGAAATCGACGATATGAAAGGGTGAGATGACTACGGTAATCGAAAACGATATGAAATGTCAACGAAGAGAGAATGGGGAGAAGAAACGATAAAGGCACTCACAGTTTCTAGTGTCGCTGCTCCCATCGAGAATATGAATCTCTTCCTATCAGGCGGCGGCAGATCATTGACGAGATCGAGATCTGCTTCTCCCCAATCCGGATCGTAGTCTCCGTGGTCTTGAGGATCGACAGTCTCGAGTTCCTCATTCTCATCGTAGATGAGTGAATCGAGGGCAGCCTGGATTGGGGCGAATCACAACAATTCCCAATTATAGATACGAAAACACTAACACACAACAAAGCCTAACCTCTTTGAGTAGATGGGCGAAGGTTCCGGCCAGCTTTCGTTCCTCCCTCGTGGCAGAAGAGAGGTCAGAGTCGATGCCCAGCTGGTCAGCGAGTAGGGCGACGACCCGAGAAGCGGAGAACATGATGAATGAAGTGAAGCTCTCTCGAACATGTCTGGGGGCTGACCTCTACCTTGATCTACCGACAGTCGAGAGGTCAGGGGTCATGCACCGGAAGTGGATGTAGGGGGACCTGGTCGCAGGTCGAACAAGGCATAAAATAATCACAAATGATTACACTTTAGCACGATGTGAGTTGTGAGTTTAAAACTTGAATGAAATGAATACGCTCACAAAACGAAAGATCAAAGATCAGAATGAAATATGAGCAAAAAATTTTTTAGGAGTGCGGAGTCGAACCAGCAGCCTCCAGTTTTGAAGACGAAACCACACCCCACTAGGCCACGGAAGCCGGTGAGAGAGTGGTGGCTGAGGCGAGTGATATCACCACGCGCAAACAGAAAGTGCTAATTATCTTAATTACTAGAGGCATCTGGCAACTTTTGAAAACGGTTTTGAGGCTCCCTCGGGGGATCTTATCTACCATACGAAATTGAAGTGGATTGAGATATGTGAGTTCCGGTCAGTCCCGTGTCAGCTGTTTTTCGCACGCCTTGTACGCAGTGTTTACCTCCCATTCCCTTCTCACGCCATCTCTTTGATCACTGATCTTCCATTTCCTCTCCATCATTTGATTTTTCCCAATGTGATCCATCTCTTGACCTGTCGACGATTAGGGATGTTATTTCGAATATACACTCTTTCCAACGCGCGCTCTCGAAAAAAATTTGAAGAAGCTATCGACTACCTTTTCAGCAGCTTCACCCCCCCCCCCCGAAGCCGTACTCCGCCAAGCAGATGGCGTCATTGTCGTCGAGATATGAGGTGGTGTAGATAGATCTGACTCGCTCATATTCGTTTGTTTGCACTTGGTGTACCTACGTTTTCGGAGTCGACAAAGGACAATGGACTTAATCCTTTTGTCCTCTTTTCCCAAACGTGGGTTTTACAAAGTAATTTCCAACTCGTACTATCTCCCTCCATTTGTTTCAGGAAGCCGAGCACATGCTTAGCGTGATGAAATTCAACTCGGCAATAATTAAGAATATGATCCGTGAGTGCGCCGGCATCGCTCCGTTAGTCGAAGAGATGTGTTTGATCATACGTTTTCCAGTGGACGCAGCAATCGAGTCCCCACAACTCTACCACGTCTCTGATACAGCGGCATGTCTCGAACAACTGGGGATAACGGTAAGTCGGCGAGGAAACGTCGGCGACTAGTGGTGCGGTGGTGCAATTGGTAAACGTCGTTCTAGGTGACGGACCTGGCTGCATTGCGGGCGATCCACGTAACAGGCACCAAGGGCAAGGGATCCACGTGTGCTTACACCGAGGCGCTCCTGCGCTCGCTCGGGCTCAAGACCGGATTCTTTAGGTGTGTGTGTGTGGTTCACGTCGACGTTTATGAAAACGAGTGCAAATGCGACGTTTACGGTAATTCTTAGCATTGGGGGTTCGGCTGGTGCAATGCTTACCATAGTCGTTCAGCTACCGATAACTGATCCGACCATATCGCCGAGAGCGGGTGGATAATACAAGTTGTTCACCTCGGTTGCGTTCGATTCCTGCGGGAAAAGGTAGGCGACGATTTTACTAAAACGGGCGTGGTCTTATCGAAAAATCAGCTCCGCGTGCCAGTACGACGTTTACTGCAGCTCAGTGATTCAGTTTGCTTATTCCCTCGAATGGAAAAGCCAGAGTATGTGATTGCAGAGGAAATTTCGATGATTTCTAATTTTTTATCCGCACCATTTTGAGTTTCCAGGTGGATGTGGCTGTTGTGGCAGTAATCACGGGAGGCGAATGGGATTGCACCAACGTGATCAGGTGTGGGAAGAGGGATGCTTAGCAAGATCGGTACTTTCATACGATTGCTCAGCTCGATCCTATATTTGAGAGGGTGATAAGAGAATCTCTCTCGCTCCGCAGATCTTCTGTGGCCTGTGGCAGCATTAAATTTTCGACTTTTTTTGCGACATGCACAGCATTTCAAAGAGGGTAGCATCTCATATTGGGCCAGCTAACAGCTCTAGGTATGGGGACTTCACCCACAACTTATTGGCAGGGGTTGTGAAAAAGTCCTCCCTGGGGTAGGTGCAAAATATCGTGGAACGTATCTTAATAAGATTATTCGATATTAATAATAATTTCAAAATATTATGCAGACCTTCAGGAAGCTGTTCTTCGCTTCGAATGCCTTTCGGATGCGCTGGAGGAGTTGCAGCGGCCGCCGCACGATGATGTGAGCGCGATTGCCGAGCCAAATCAACGATTTATCTCCTTTGCGACTAATAAAACCAATATTTGGAATAATTTATGCCCTCCAAGGACGACATTCTGGTAACGGGCTCGCTTAAATTCGTTGGAAACATGCTGCTGACACTGGGATACGAGCATGCACTCACGGAATTAGCACTTTGAATACCGAATCTCTCCATTCCTCAAATTGTTCAACCATGATTGTTTGATTGTACTATTTATCTTCATAACTAAGCTCCTTTGACAATTGAATGATGATAATTGTGCATGTGAAAAAAATGAAATTATAATACTGATTTAATATTTGATAAATGATTATCTTGCCTACGCTTCAATTTGCAAAAAAATGGTCCTCAAAAAAAGAAAACGATAGAGACCCGCCTAAATTTCATTTAGTAGAGAATTGAATTGTGGTTGCGTACGCGAGATTAGTGGTCCAAAATAACCGAGCCGGTCTCTTAAGGTACCTTCTTGAATTTGCATCATTTCGTCCATACAGCGGGAGTATCGCGATAATTGTTTCAATACGTGTTCCGGAATAAATAAACTGAATTAAATGGATTTTTTAAAGCATCAATTTAATATTGTCACTTGTTCTTTAACCGATTTCATAAACCCAGCCCGGAATACTTTAAAACAGAGATTTAAAATTATACATTCCGCTTTTAGAAATTGCATCTTTGGAGTCCGAGTCAGTGCGATAATATTATTCGTGTGACGAGTAAATATGCTATCGAGAAGCAAACTTTGCAAGCCCTGAAATGTACTTTGTGATTTATCTCTGTCCGACGTTTCCGCCGCCTCCATTCAGCGATATTGTGTTTGCAGTGCTCGAAGTGTCAGTAGACGGCCAATTGAGATCATACATTAGTATTGGATTAAAATGTGTCTTGAATCCACCTCCAGAGGGGCCGAGCGATGCCCCTTGGGGGGGGGGGGTGGAATCTGAGTTGATCTCCTGGATCATCATGTTGATCTTACATATTCTGTTGTCGGTGTTGGCTTTCCTCGATTCGAAAATCCAGCATGAAATCGTCACATGAAAATATGAAATCATCCACCATTGCATTTTATTTGACGGAAAAATTCCCGTCATGACGACATTTTAGAGGACTACATAATAACGAAAGCAAATTCAAACTCCGATCTAAAACTGTTATGTGCATAGCGGAAATTGAACTTGCGAAAAAAAGCGTCAAGAGAGCTTTTTCGATTCGCAATATCGAGTGTCGCGATCAGGATCTGTCCCAGATGCTAATCTCACGCGAATTTGTGTCCATTCTCCCCTTCTTAATCTACGCAGTAATCCATGAGAGATATCTCGTGGATCTCTAATTCCAATCGCTCTCGAACCGGAAAGTAATGCATTTTGTTCGGCGATGATAACTGTATTGGGAGAGATAAGAAAATGAGGTCAGCGTATTACGAAATATTTCTCATCCGACTGCACGATGTTTATTCACGTCGTACGAGCTTCATCGATCACTGCTTCGTATTTCTGATCTGAACAACTGCAGCATGGTGGTTTGCGTCAATATATAATCCAAACACTATACCCAATTACGGACCTCAGAACATACCGGAGAAAACCTTTTATCTACCCTTTTCAGATGTAAGAGTTTGGAAATCAGTTGATCGTCTCGCACTCGTTAATACGTGACAACGACGCTGCACACGCGTCAATTTATAAAATTTCGTAATCGTTGCGATATTCCTCTTTATTTTTTTGAGTTGATGTGCATAAATTGACTTGTGAGCGACCTTTCTCAAATTGGTCGCATATTAGACATAGTAGTAATTATTACCTAATGATGTGGGAACACCAAACAACGATTGAAATTCTGGGGTAAAATATATTGGTGAATTGGTCATTTCTAGCTAAGCAACAATTTGTTCATGCATACATTGAGAAAACAACTGATCTTGCATAATTCATTGAAAATTATGTTTATCAAATGCAAACAATACAAGCAAGTTACCCGGTTGGCTGGGGCACATTAAGATAGACTTATGCAGTTATTCAATAGCGTAACTTATTTCTTGAGGTAGCTGGCAAGGAATGTTGCACCGTATTTCTCCAAACAGCTCTGGAACATTTTGCCTTATTTTATTCATATTTTTTTATCCATAATATCCATATGTTGTTCGGATTTCAATTTTAGATAGAAGACAACCTCGTGGATGAAGGAATACTCGCACAGGCCTCGGCTCATCCAGAAAGCATTGAGCTGAGAAGAAATAATTGATTTTTCTTCAAGGTATTGTTAGCATCATACCCTCTCGTTTTTAACATGCGCTTCCTTTCTTTTTTTTCAAAACATGTTTTGTTTCAATTTCGAAGTTTCCAGCTCAACTATGAGATTTAGGTCCTCATAGCCAGTCAAAGACATAGCCAGTCAAAGAGCAGTAAATATCAAAAAGCCGGATCTAGAACGAATTGGCGACGTCACAGCTATTCCTGTGTTCATTATATTTTTTTGAAAATTATGTTTCGGCCAATGTTTCAGATCCGAGTTTCAATAAGACAATGACTCGGAAAACGCGAAATCCTACCCTCATAGTCATACGTGCTAGGGGAGGAATGTCTTTGTTTTTGATCTCCTTTCGATCTGCTTAAGCGCTAGATTGGTACCTCGTATTTCTGCAGCAGGAATCCTGCATTGGCAACAGCTCGTAGTATTTTTGGCGTGTCAGCGATTTCATGAATCTCCACCATGATCTAAGTTGCCGAAAATTTATATTTATTAATACAAAAAAATCAAACCTGACAAACGGAATTAGTATTGAGAAACTGCGGAAGTACGGTGGACTCTGCGCCTGAAAACTCATGATATATTGTTCACGCGCACAATAAATAAGTGGACATATAACTAGCGTTTTCTGAGGCACTACAAAAGATAAAAATTAGAGCAAATATTTTAAACTAACACAGAAATACTAACGACGAAACACTCAAATTATAGATCAAATTTGGAAGCTAGCCGGTTGCTTTGATATGATACGAGCCAAGATATATTTATCAATGTACGTAATTACACTTCAACCCTCACCCTCGATGTCCATCTTGAGTATCTCAATGTGGTCCATTCCAGTTTTCATCATCAAATCCTGGACTGTATAATGTCGAGGCGACTGCAATTATGATTTTACGTTGATAAGGGGCAGTGAAGGGTGGTGTTAGTGGTATTTCGGGAGGCGGCCAAAAGCACAACGGGGTATTGTCCGGTCTAGCTCAATGAAAGTTGTCACATTGTAACTACAGTAGCCCAGTGAGTACGGTAGTGGGTCAGATTGAGTACCTTGGGTCAGATTTTTCTTTTCGAAAATTCGCCGTATGTGATCATGGTCCAATTTTAGATTTTTGGTTTTTGATAGAAAAATCACAAGTACCGTACGCAACTGATACTACAGTAGCCCAGTGATTAGAGTAACCCAGTCCGAGGGGTCAGACTTAGTTCCTTGGGTCAGAAATTTTCAAAATTTCTCAATATCAAAATCATTCAATCGAAGCCAAAAGTACGGTAGAATACTTTTTCGAGGCAATCGCAAAAAATGTTTTTTTAAAGCCATGATAGGGTGAGGGAAAAAATGGAAATTGAAAAGAAAAATTCTCAGAACTTTCTGATTATTGGTGTTTCTGGGGTAACTTTGAGCGCTAATTTCGAATATCGTGAGCCAATGGCAAAATTAATGGAAAAAGTTAATAATGAATAACAGTCGAAATCGGTATTTTTTCGGACATAATGTCGAGCTTCTCTGTTCTCCCTCCACAGATTTTTTTTCTGATTTCTGGATTATTGCTTGGTACTACAACATACTCAAATCACTTTTCTGGGATTCTCAAAGAATTATCATTTTCGAAAGTTACATGACATTTTAGGAAAGTCGACCGCATCGCTCCATGATCATGGAACGATTCTCTCTGTCTTCTGATTCGAATGATGAAATCTGTTTCACTCTAGCATTTTTTGAAACGAGTGATGATCATTTTCCGGAATCGAATTTGTTCAAAAAAATCTAATTGTCCGTTACGCTACACCGGCAGCGTAAATAATCAATATTAGGGGTCGATAGTATACATTCCATATATGAAATTCATCACAAATTTATTATTAACACAGAGGATATATCAACACACTCTGGGCTAGCGTAACGGACGATTTTATTTTTTGAACAAGTTCGCATTCGGAAAATGATCATAACTCGTATCAAAAAAAAATGCTAGAGTCAAACCGATTTCATCATTCGAATCAGAAGACATAGAGGAACATTTCTTTTGATGATGAAATCATTCCATGATCATGCGCTGGAGCGAGGTTGCCGACTTTCGTAAAATGACATGAAACTTTCGAAAATGATAATTCTTCGAGAATCCCAGAAAAGAGATTTGAGTATGTTATAGTACCTAGCAATACTCCAAAAATCAGAAAAATCTGAGGAGTGAGAACAGAGAAGCTCGACATTATGTACGAAAAAAATGCCGATTTCGACTATTATTCATTATTAACTTTTTTCATTAATTTTGCTCAGATCGATATTCGAAATCAGCGCACAAAGTCACCCCAGAAACACCTATTATCAGAAAATTCTGAGAATTCATTTTTCAATTCAAATTTTTTTCCTCAAAAAAAATTTTTTTTTGCGATTTGCCTCGAAAAAAAGTATTCTACCGTACTTTAGGCTTCGGTAGAATGGTTTTGATATCGATTGGAGAAATTTCGAAAATTTCTGACCCACTGAACTAAATATGACCCATCGGTTACTGTAACCACTGGGTTACTGTAGTATCGTTGCGTACGGTACTTGTGGCTTTTCTACCATCACCGAAAATCCAAAATTGGACCATGACCACATACGGCGAATTTTCGAAAAAAATATCTGACCTAAGTACAGTATCGGACAAAAGTCATCGTTCATAAATGCAAAGTGGTGTAACTTTTGAACCAGATAAGCAATCGGTTTGATGTTTTGGCAGGATACATTAGACCTATTGATGCATTGCCACCGATAGTGACGTCATGCTACGATTTCGCAATATTGCATAGTGATGATGCAGTCATATATATGTTCTTCCCTTGTGATTTTAATGTCATTGGGATTTTTTTCTAAGTCTTCTCTCTTTTTGTGATGATAGAAGGCCTCAGCATCTACCGATTAAAAAATAGTACTCATGGGGCGTTGTCGTACAGAAGCAGGAAACAGGTTCAAAATAGGGTCCCGAAAAAAATATTTTCCATTCATTGACGTGCTAGAGACTCGTTCAAAGGCTCAAAATGACCCTTGCAATACTTCCTGATTACCCACAAAGGTCGATATTGATATCTCTTAATTTGACCTCAGGGCACGAATTTTTAACTTTTTCAAATAATTGTTTTCTTCCTATTTTGGATGATCATAGTTCCAAGGCCGATTTTTGTTAAAATGTATTTTCTAGACAGGGTAGTTGCAAATCTATGGAATATACGATTTCCAACTTTTTAGAGCATTTGGATAACTTTCTCACCCGCGGCAACCGAAAATCAGAGGTCAAAAGATTTTAAAAATCGGCTATGTTTCGACATAATAAATTTTAACTTTTTTCATTAATGATATCATGGACTCTCATACCGAAATTCGTACTCAGCACACAAAAATATCCCAGAAAAAAATTTAGTCAGGAAGTTTTGAGAGAAACTTTTTTTCGACTAATGATGGGGGTATCATGGTCATTTTTTGGGTTGAAATCGATTGACCTCTGATTTTCGATTGCCGCGGGCGGGAAAGTTATCCAAATGCTCTAAAAAGTTGGGAATCGTATATTCCATGGATTTGCAACTGCCCTGTCAAGAAAATACATTTGAACAAAAATCGGCCTTGGAACTATGATCATCCAAAATAGGAAGAAAACAATTATTTGAAAAAGTGAAAAATTCGTGCCCTGAGGTCAAATTAAGAGATATCAATATCGAACTTTGTGGGTAATCAGGAATTATTGTAAGGGTCATTTTGAGCTTTTGAACGAGTCTCTAGCACGTCAATGAATGGAAATTATTTTTTTCGAGACCCTATTTTGAACCTGTGTTCTGCTTCTGTACGACAACGCCCCATGAGTACTATTCTTTAATCGGTAGATGCTGAGGCCTTCTATCATCACAAAAAGAGAAAAGACTTAGAAAAAAATCCCAACGACCTTAAAATCACAAGTGAAGAACATATATATGATTGCACCATCACTATGCAATATTGCGAAATCGTAGCATGACGTCACTATCGGTGGCAATGCATCAATAGGTCTAATGTATCCTGCCAAAACATCAAACCGATTGCTTATCTGGTTGAAAAGTTACACCACTTTGCATTTGTGAACGATGACTTTTGTCCGATACTGTATATCTGAATATTTGACCTAAGTAAAATCAATCTGACCCACTTCCGTACTTACTGGGCTACTGTAGTTACAATGTGACAACTTTCATTGAGCAAGACCAACTCGCCTCCGGACAGTACCCCGTTGTGCTTTTGGCCGCCTCCTGGTATTTCGGTAAAAATAGGGATAATTTTCATCAATTAGAATGCCGAAAAAGCTCGACCATATGACCGACTATCTGA
The DNA here is from genome assembly GCA_036245825.1 of Pristionchus entomophagus. Taxonomy (NCBI): domain Eukaryota; kingdom Metazoa; phylum Nematoda; class Chromadorea; order Rhabditida; family Neodiplogasteridae; genus Pristionchus; species Pristionchus entomophagus. The sequence continues at coordinate 32,269,214 of BTSX01000006.1, forward strand.
GATTTTGGAAATAGTTCTGGCATTCGTAAAAAATGGATAAAAATAGAAGTCGAAAAAATTTTATCTCGGAAAAATCTGACTATACGTGATTCTGGTGTATTTTGACGAGTAGAATCCGAATTTTGCTATTAGAGCTCATTTTAACTCAAAAGAAAAAAGATATGCGCGAAAAACCTTCAAAATTGGCACTTTTTTGGATTCAATCGAAAAAGTACATCTTCGGCGGCCCTGCCAGAACATTTCAAAAGTAGGATTCAATGTAGAATTTAAAGGGCTACAAAACGTATATAATGGCCTTTGGGACTTTTTCCGAAAATGGGCATCATGGTAAAGAAAAACAAAAAATCATTTCTAAAAAGTGAATTTCGCAATGAGCAGTAACCGATCAGAACATGTATTTAAGACTCTTAGGACACCCCTAAATTAACGCAAAAGAGAAATTGGGTCTATATCGATCGGTTGTTAAATTTGATTTTTCGACCATTTACCTTTAAAATCGTGTTTCTCCCTGTGCCACGGCTGTAACAACAAATAAGTCATGGATTGTGCATCATGGTACCAAGACCCTTCCAGCAACCCAGTATGGGCTTCTGGTTCTCATTGCTAGAGAAACGTGTCCGGCCAGGGGCCAAAATGCTTGCAAATTACTGAGACGTCGTCTTAAGAGAGCAGATCGGTTATTTTGGACGACCCCCCGGAACCGTTGCGCTAGCAATGAGAACTACAAGCTCATACTCGGGTACTAGGAGGGTCTTGGTCCCGTATTTAACAAACGGTCACTTATTTGTGGTTACTGCCTTGCCGGAGGGAGAATAGTGAAATAAAAGGTAAAATCATATTTTCTCAACCATTCGGGATAGACACAATTTATCTTTTGCTTTATTCTAGGGGTGCCCTGGGACTCTGGAAAACCCGTTCTGCTTGATTTCTAGTTGTTTCCAAAATGGGTTTTTCTACTTTCAATTTCAGTTTTTCGGATAAAGTTGTAACTTTTTGGCCGAACTACAAGTAGTCACTATGTGCGTTTTGTAGCTATTGCATGTATGCATCGGAATCACTGTTCGAATTGTTCCGCCAGGGACGCCGAATCCTAATATTTTTTAACAAAGCCAAAAAAGTCGTAATTTTGAAGGTTTTTAGATCATAACTTTTTTTAGTTCTTGTTTTTATGTGCTCTAATAGCAAAATTCGGATTCTACGCGCAAAAATACGTCAGAAATACCTATACTAGAGCTCACCAAAATGCGAAAGAAAAAAGTTAGGTATTTCTGACGTATTTTTGAGCCTAGAATCCGAATTTTGCCCTTAGAGCACATAAAAACAAGAACAAAAAAAGTTATGATCCAAAAACCTTCAAAATTACGATTTTTTTTGCTTTGTTAAAAAATATTAGGATTCGGCGTCCCTGGCGGAACAATTCGAACAGTGATTCCGATGCATACATGCAATAGCTACAAAACGCACATAGTGACTACTTGTAGTTCGGCATAAAAGTTTCAACTTTATCCGAAAAACTGAAATTGAAAGTAGAAAAACCCATTTTGGAAACAACTAGAAATCAAGCAGAACGTGTTTTCCACAGTCCCAGGGCACCCCTAGAATAACGCAAAAGATAAATTGTGTCTATCCCGAATGGTTGAGAAAATATGATATTACCTTGTAATTCACTATTCTCCCTCCGGCAAGGCAGTAACCACAAATATGTGACCGTTTGTTAAATACGGGACCAAGACCCTCCTAGTACCCGAGTATGAGCTTGTAGTTCTCATTGATAGCGCAACGGTTCCGGGCAGGGGCCAAAATGCTCCAAAATAACGGAGCCGGTCTCTTAAGTATGGCAAAATTTGTGTTTTTATCGATTTGCAGCTTTCGGCTTGGGGGGACCGAAAAATGTCTCAGAGTAAAAGAGTCTTAGAATACCACGAGGAATGCGACGAACCCACTTTCGAAGCGATTAGGTTTGATTTACGGACTTTGACATATGACGTCATCACGCTTACCTCCCTATGCCGCGATGTGAAAAAATTGTGAAAAATTCCAAAAAAAAATATCCCCAGACTCAACTCATCGAGCACTATTTAATGCCACAATATGAGAAGAATCCATTTTTTACGAATGCCAAGAAATAATTTTATATGTCGAAAATTTCAGATAGTCGGTCATAAGGCATGAACGCAGAGTATTTGCACTTATTTCTCACGTTCACTTCGATAAAGATATTTTTTCTTTAAAGAAAATGTTTATTGAAAAATTATAAAAAAATACATAATATTAATTTTGCGTACTTTTTCAAGATCCGTCTTATCTGCAATCTTTGCGCGTACGAACTTGGCGTTGATCTCGGAAAGACCAGCGAGTGCATCTTTGCTGGCCGCGTTCTGTTGTTAGTGTAATATTTTCTCTTAAAGATTAATAAATCATTGTAATACTCATAATTTTGTGTCAAGTTTCTTAGCCATGGTTAGGGTAGCTGTCGAAACATGAATGCTCTACTCATTTCGATCTCACAATCCGGTGTCATTCGTTCCATGAGAAGCTATCGATGTAAGTATGCGCTTGCTCGAGGCATTATATAATGACTCACCATGTCGACTGTGAGAATGTTTGCAGCGTATTTTGTTGTCTGTTGGAAGTCTCGTTCGAAGGATATGTCGTTGTTTGAACCGAGCGAGAAAACAAGTCCGCCCTGATATTTCAAGTTGTAAAAAACATTCACCAAATTTCTTGATAGCTATAGCAATGCGATACTTGTGACCCCTACGTATCTCTATTGCATACGATCGAACATTTTTCGAATATACCTTTGGTCGGGAAAGACTAATATTTTCAACAATCTTTGAAAATACATTTTTATTCGAATTTTTCATTTTCATTGTGCAAACGTTTCGATGTCACATTCTATCGTTATAACTCTATCGGCAAGATTCACTATTTCTCAAATTCCTCCACTGTCAGGCCATTTGTTCTTACTGAAATCAATCTAATTTGAATGGGCTTTAGTTGTGAAGTAGTTAAGAGACCGGCTCCGTTATTTTCGAGGATTCGGCCGTTAGAGACAGACATCGATATCACAGATCCGGCCCAAACTTTTTCCCTGGATACCCCCATGGGTCCCCATCACCAAACGGGTCACTATATGGTCCAGATCACTGAAACATAAAAATGCCAGGATATCGAATTTTGAAAACTCGAAAATCAGATAAAAATAACCGAACGATCTGGGTCCAAAGTTAGCATGCCAATATTACATACATTCCTAGACAACAAAAACACGTTTTCAGTTGGTCCGAAATTTCGATCCCAAACTGTTTTTTCAACTTCTGAAAGTGGTTTTTGAATTTTTAAAAATCCATATGTAAAAACTGCAACTTCTCACTAAGTATAACTTGTAGATCATTGAATTCTGCGTCGAATAAGTTAAATGACTTAAAAAATTGATAGTCCTTTTTTTTTATCTATTGCCCTGAAAGAGTCAGTTGAAAAAAAAGTTTTCAGAATCCTATCAATATGGTGCTCATTTTGAAGCCCACATCGAACACTTCATTTTTTGTGTTGACAGTATAATGTGAAATTGAGGTTGGAACACTAACATCTCACATAATCGCAACATCTCACTACGCACATTTTGTAGAGCATTGAATTCTGCGTCGAATGAGCTAAATGACTTAAAAAATTGAAAGTCCTATTTTTTGATCTATGTCCCTGAAAAAGTCAGTTTAAAAAAAAATTTTCAGAACCCTATAAATATGGTACTCATTTTGAAGCCCACATCGAGTACTTCATTTTTGTGTTGACAGTTTTACCTGAAATTCATCTTTGAACGAGTTTCCCATGAAAATAAAAAAAACAGAAATTTTCATTTAAAAGACAAATTAGAAATCGCGCTCTTATGGTACTATATTGTTCACAGATCAATTCCAGGTAAAACTATCCACACAAAAAAATTAGTACTCCATGTGGGCTTCAAAATGAGTACCATATTTATGTTTTTTTTTAAAAACTGACTCTTTCAGGGCCATAGATCAAAAAATAGGATTATCATTTTTTAAAGGCATTTAGCTTATTCGACTCAGAATTCAATTCAGAATTTTGTGAATTTTCATGGTACTAACTCGTTCAAAGATGAATTTCAGGTAAAATTGTCAACACAAAAAATGAAGTATTCGATGTGGGCTTCAAAACGAGTACCATATTGATAAAGTTCTGAAAATTTTTTTTCAACTGACTCTTTCAGGGCCATAGATCAAAAAATAGGACTATCAATTTTTTAAGTCATTTTGCTTATTCGACGCAGAATTCAATGCTCTACAAGATATACTTAGTGAGAAGTTGCGGTTTTTACATATGGATTTTTAAAAATTCAAAAACCATTTTCAGAAGTTGAAAAAACAGCTTGGGATTGAAATTTCGGACCAACTTAAAACGTGTTTTTGTTGTCTAGGCATGTATGTAATATTGGCATGCTAACTTTGGACCCAGATCGTTCAGTTATTTTTGTCTGATTTTCGAGTTTTCAAAATTCGATATCCTGGCATTTTTATGTTTCAGTGATCTGGACCATATAGTGACCCGTTTGGTGATGGGGACCCATGGGGGTATCCAGGGAAAAAGTTTGGGCCGGATCGGTGATATCGATGTCCGGCCCATACTCCAAAATAACCGAGCCGGTCTCTTAAATGACAGATAGGAAACCAAGATTACCTTCGGCATCGCCCACGGGTTGCACACCCATTTGCCTCCGTCTCCTACCGAACCAACGCGCACGAGGGAGGGACAATGCGCCTGGATATTGTGATGTCTCTTGTCGCTCATGAATACGACATTTTCGCTCACCTCGGCTACTATGGGCAGCAGTACATCTGACACGGAGGGTTTGTCGGAGTAGAGCGCAGACTCGAACATTGATCTGCAATATTAATTTGTATATTCAATGATACAGACTAGCTTCATGATTCAGCAATGTGAGCACTTTTCGAATTTACGGGAAGATGCGTGCTTTATCGGGGTTTATAAATAAATCGCTTGTGCAACTTTTCGGGGATGATCCTCCCATCATCAGTCGGTAACCCCGCTTTCAAAAATGGGGATGAAAGTGGTACAGTTTGCGAAAATGGTCGTGCGGTGCTCGATCTTTGATCCATTTAGATGATACAAAAATATTTTTAGATCTCCAAAAATCGATAATTTCAAATTTAAGAATTCTGCATGATGTGATATATCATTCGAAACCAATGCATTACAAGTTATGTTGAATCGTCAAAGGAAACTTGATTTGAGCTATTTCGACAAGAGTCATATCCCAAAAGGTAAAATTTTCGATCACTTTTGGCTAACATACATAGATATAGCTATACTTGAGGATATCATTTCTGGGCTCCTATATTTGAATATTTTGTGTATTTTTCATCCTAGAATTTGATGAAACTTTTTGATGTTCAATTCTATCGAAATTCTTAGTTTACCGAGACCTACTCATGGCCGGGCTCGATATAACTCGACAGTTTTTCAAGCACTTTTTGGTGCATGGTTTGATGAGATCTAGCATTTAAATTCGGAATAAGCGCCCAAAATACGACAGAAATTCCTATAGACATTTTTTATCGCCTTTTCCATTTTTTTCACCCTTTGGTCACAAATGAAAAAGTCAAAAAAATTTTCATCAAGAAAAACCTATAGGAATTTATGATTTGTTTTTGGGCGCTAGTTCCGAATTTCAATGCTGGACCTCGCAAATCCATGAACCAAAACAGTTAGACTTTAAAAATTATCGAGGGTATTGAACCCGGCAATTAGTAGGTCTCGGAAAACTGCGGATTTCGATAGAAGGGCGTAAGAAATACGGCCCGCAAAGAATTTCATCAAATTTTACTATGAACATGCACAAAATATTCAAAAAGTGGAGCGATATCTTCAACTGCATATAGCCTTTTTTACAAGATGACTTTTTACAAAAAGTCATCGAAAATTTCACTATACGTGTAATTATATACAAAAAATACGTGTAATTATATACAAATTAGTATAAAACATCATGGGATTAGAGACAATCATAATGATGGAGGAGAGAAATGCAAGAAAAGACACGGGAAAGGAGAGAAAAGGAAAGAATGACTAGAGGATTGTAGAGAAGGGAAAGTCAAAGGGGAAAGTGAGAGAATGCGTGGAGTGAAGAGAATGCGTGGAGTGAGAGAAAGCATGGAGTGAAGAAAATGCGTGGAGTGAAGAGAATGCGTGGAGTTGAGAAAGCGTGGAGTGAAAAAAATGCGTGGAGTGAAGAGAATGCGTGGAGTGAGAGAATGTGCGGAGTGAAGAGAATACGTGGAGTGAAGAGAGTAGGTGGAGGGGAACAATATCATGTTATCACTTTTTTTGAAAATGTACGTACTTTCTCTTGCTAGCCTGTTGCTTGTAGAAAGCATTAAGTTGTGAGTCGAAGACAGGAGTAGAAAATGAGATGGACGATGAGCGGGAAGGTGAAGTGTCGAAGGAAAGGCGGGAACGGATCGGGAACGGGCTCAATTCCTGAATTTAGGCATTAAATACGTACAACACATAGAATAGCAAACGTTTTATCACATGAATCGTATTTCTCCAAATTTAAAGGCCAAACAATTTAGAAGGCACTGATCGATACATAACTCGGAAAGCCAATCGATTATTAAAAATTTCCTAGTCCACAAATTTTAATCGATGTCCGCTGTATTTTCTGTGACAGAAAGTGTTTCCTAATTGGGTAAACGTCCCTTGCAAATTCAAATAATACCTGCTCTTCTTCATCACTTATATGTCGCTCTCTAAGGCTGAATGTGCAGAGGAACACCAGCATAGCAGTGGCCATCAACACGATCATGATCGCACTTGTCTGTGAGATCCGCATCCTAGAAATATACAATATTCGAAAATAAAAAAATAGCCCTGTGACCGTGTGTTGCTTAGCGAAATTCCCATTTTTTCTCGAAATTACAAGCTTATGAAATACCTCATCTAGAGCGCACAAAATGGCTGGAGATCGCCTGGTCTAGATGTGGTGCGACGCTTATGTACAACAATCTGGACTCACAATCTAACGCGCCTCTCTGGATTTAGCGCTGCCACCGAACTTAATAGATCCATAGAATTTCTTGCGAGATCGAGACTAATTTCTTGTCAAGTTTTCGAGGTGCAGATCGAGATAGATGGGAGACGGCTTTAGATAACGATCACGCGAATACATAGCGGCTTCCGTCCTTGGGACTTCATCCACTCACATCCTGTATTTTTCAACAACAAAACATCGCGAACAAATCAGAAAGCAGAAGTACTTCATGAAATTATTCCCAGGACTCGCCTTCCAGCCTCATCAATGAGCTAGGAAGTTCGGTCCTTCCAACGTACATTTGTGAGTCCAACATCCAAACAGCTTTTAGTGTCTCATTTCAGATAAAATACGACAGTTGGTATGTGAAACTGAAAGCCTTGAATTCAGTGTTCTCAGAATGAATTATTCGTGCTTTCATTTCCGGTGCTCTCTTGCCACACGATCGATCTACAGGGTGATGTGGTGTTAAAATCTTGGAAAAGTAAACGGAAAAGTAAAAAAAGGGCGTCAAATTTCGCCAGGAAAAGTAAATGGAAAAGTAGAAAGATTTGAATTCGCGCCGGAAATTTGCTGAGATTTAAATTCCTGCAATTTCTATATCTCTGTTCCCAGTACAGCTGACGACTTGAAAATCGGTTCTGGAGGTTAAAAGGTTCGAAAAAGCCTATAAACCGACTTTCAAGTCGCTAGCTTTAATGGGAACCGAGATACGAAATTGCGGGAATTCAAATATTTTTACTTTTCCATTTACTTTTCCAGCGAAATTTAACACCCTTTTTACTTTTCCGCTTACCTTTCCGGGATTTTAACACCACATCAAGAATGAAGACATTTTTCATTCTGAAATCCCTAATTCAGTGCTCTCGAAAATTTGGGAGTCCCTGGAAAACCCCTTAGATTATTGTGACGATTAAGGAAGCTCAAAAGATGCGCTATGATGATATGGCAGTGTCATGAGATAGCGGAATGAGAACAAATCTCCTGTCGGCGAATGCGAAACATTATGAGCTGATTTTCTGCGCTTGACTACTTCTTCTCGACGAATAAAAATGCTCAAGAAATTGGCATACTGTACTAAAGAAAAATGAATTACTAAAATATCGTATGCCTACTTGTAAACACATTCTTCCAGCAATTCGATAAAGAATCGCTTATGCCAGAACACACAGTGGAAAACTTTTTCGGCATTGCGATACTCTCCGGCATGGCGTTACAAGGATCGATGCAGATCTATGATTGCGAAAATGAGATTATTTTCCACCCTTTCTTCGGTAATCTCATAGGAGAATCATGGTGTATCGGCTTGTGCGTGAGAAGGCAATTTCTCCGGTCCCCATGAAATGATCAGACGAACAAAATTAGGCCCGAAAACAAGTACGCATTATACTAGCAAAAGGAGGATATCGACATCGTGCATTTCAAATATTATATGAACGTTATTCGATCCACTCCCTGAGTATAACACGGCGGAAACGTTTGTCTGAATTGAACGCAGCCTGGGAACCATTGTCTCCACTAGTTATGAAATATCGGTATCCGACTCTCCTCAATTGCCGTGCTCTCTCTCTCATTTCTCTGTCCGGCGAGAGAAGAGGATGGTCAATACCGATTTGTCACCAATAGCCTCCACGTCTATTGTCGGTAGATAATTTCCCTGGATTAATTACGAACAGAGTAAGATGACATTAGTTGGCAAGAGGCGATTACAAACGGCAACATGGTCGCGCATATGTCCCCATGTCTCGATTTTATCGAGTTTCCTTTGCGCACTGCGAGATAAAGATCTGAGAAAACGGAAAATGATCGCATTGGGATCGCGTCTGCATTTTATCCCAACATTACACCAGAATGCCACGTGTGCATTCAAGTTATCTCGCTGCGCTTCTCGGATGGTGGCTCTTATCTGAAAGTTAGTATCTAGCCCAATTTATATAGTCTTGTTTACACCTTTATTCAAAGGAACATATTAGCCGATAAACAAAGTTCAAATTTCAGTGATCATGGTGATTCGACACGATCACGTTGAAATTAAATTAGATAATATTGAGCTGGTGAGCTAAGTATCCTATTATTAAAAAAAAATCTTATTAGAACTCGCAACTGCATGTGGCGCCCTTCAATTTGACTCAACTTGACGGTCAACGCCTGATCAACTTTGTTCATTTTCCAAACAGTTTCTCACATAAATGCAAAAATTGTGAGTGTTTCCCATTTGATATGAAAGAATCATATCGACTTGGTTCTACTTGTAACATTGGCCTGTCTGACGTAGTGTTCGTTTTAGCAACGAAAGTGCATCTGCAGCTTCTGGTGTTGGTTCTGTCTGCTCCTGGGAACAATGCGGCAAGAAACGCAATTCGAAAACTGTGGGCGAGTCCGAAACATTCGAGAGGAGTTAGAGTCAGTGTTCAGGCTGTTTTAAAGATTGCACAGAACATTGTGTCATAAGGATTGCAAATAGAGTTCAGGAAGGCAAGGCCAAACACTACTTTATCGTGGGCAATGGACTGAGAACGAAATCTGAATTGCGTGAAGAGGTTATTGTTTGGTTTTCTTTCATCTTATCACAGGTCTCCTGTTATTTTGCATGAAAATTGAGCCCTTTTGTAACAAAAAATATTTTTTTCTCTGATTTCGATGAAACTAGGTTAAACAATAGACTTGGGGGTCAGGAGAACGGCTATCCAGTCCATTTGGTGAAATTTCGCAATTATCGATTTTTTGATCTACCACTTCAAATGGTCATAACTCGGTCAATTTTGAAGCTACAGCGAGCAATTTTTTTCCACTTCATTTATTTTTTGCTTATCTACAAATAACTCAATTAACCCACATGGCGGAAACCATCCGTTTCTGAGTTATCTGCGAAAATGTGATTTTTGTCTCATGAATCTCAAATTAGCTCGAAACTTTCTAAGAAACCCACTCGGGATTATTAAAGATTCCGATTCTACTCCTACAATTACCCCTCAGAACATATTCCACTAGTCCTGAAACCTGCAAACCGAACCTGCACTCATCGAGAGTTTTGGTCTTTCCTGGACTTGAAATATTTTTTCGTGTTTTGAAAACCTATCATATCTCGGTTCAAACTCATCAACAATACTTTTCGAAAAACGCGATCGATAGATATCGACGAGAGCTACAAACTCTTCTCTGATGTCCAAATTGATACGACGAGCCATTTTTCTAAAAAATTTGAAAAACTCGAAAAATTCTCATTTTTCGCGGGTTTCAGGCCTTTTTGAGGTCGCTACCGTTATATATGTAACTTTAATTATTAATTTTTTATACCTAGTGCTCCGAACGATAATACAAATCATTTATGGGTCAAGCCAACTCTTCAGGTCACGAAAATTACCTGATCTTACCCGAGACCTAGCTTTGAAATTTCGAGCTGCTGAATATGACGCTGCCTGATATTGATAGCCACTTAATAGTTTCATAACTAGTGTGTGTGAACTTTGAGACATGCTCAGTTCATCATTGATATGCTATTGCAATCATAGGGTCCTCAAACAGTCCTCAAAAATCGCGTTTTTCGAAAAGTGTTGTTGATGAGTTTGAACCGAGATATGATAGGTTTTCAAAACACGAAAAAATATTTCTAAGTCCAGGAAAGACCAAAATTCTCGATGAGTGCAGGTTCGGTTTGCAGGTTTCAGGACTAGTGGAATATGTTCTGAGGGGTAATTGAAGGAGTAGAATCGGAATCTTTAATAATCCCGAGTGGGTTTCTTAGAAAGTTTCGGGCTAATTTGAGATTCATGAGACAAAAATCACATTTTCGCAGATAACTCAGAAACGGATGGTTTCCGGCCTGTGGGTTAATTGAGTTATTTGCAGATAAGCAAAAAATAAATGAAGTGGAAAAAAATTGCTCGCTGTAGCTTCAAAATTGACCGAGTTATGACCATTTGAAGTGGTAGAACAAAAAAATCGATAATTGCGAAATTTCACCAAATGGACTGGATAGCCGATCTCCTGACCCCCAAGTCTATTGCTTAACTTAGTTTCATCGAAATCAGAGAAAAAAAATTTTTTTTGTAACAGACGTTCTTGCAAAATAACAGGAGACCTGTGTTATGCTAGCTCTAGCCGTTCCACAGTTTAGTGAAGCTTTTGAGAGGACTTTTTTCCAATCTATGCCAATAAGTTCAGGGTGAAGTCACAATACATAGAGGTGATAGCTGGCTCAATATGAGAGGTTGTGGTGCACTTTCCGAAAAAATTAATTTAATTTAAAAAAATAAAAAAAGGTTCCATAAAAGTCCGAAATTTCATCCCAGAAAAAATACGTTCTTATTGATGTTTCGGTCGTATTTCTTCCTGAAAATGACGAAAAACATAGTTTGGAAGCGAAAGGACAATGATAAAAGGTCCAAAATGGCGAATTTCGTCATTTCTGGGTCACCGTGAAAAATTATTTTACTAATGTACATGTGTTTATTGCGGAATCGGATTCTACGTGAGACTTTTGAATTTTTGAAATTTTGATATTTCGAAAAAGTGACTTCGACTTTTGACACATGTCCTGTTTTATCGATATCACTACCCCATAATATTAACACAAATGCTCAAAAAAGATAAATGGGATACAAAACTGATATAAAAATAACTGTGTCGTTTCAAAATCTCGAAATCTCCGACATCGTTCCGTTAGCATCCAAGAGAGCTTCGGGCGTGTGGCTTTAAAATCCGGGGCGAGGCGATTAGAGGCGTTAAAATTTTAATGTAGGGTAGTTTTTCAAATAGAATCCGATTCGACAATAAAAAAATTTACAGGACTACAATCATTTTTTACGGTGAGCAAAAAATGACGAAATTCGCGGTTTTTGACTTTTTATAATTGTGATTTCGCTTCCAAACTATGTTTTTCGTTATTTTCATCAAAAAATACGCCCGAAACATCTATAAGAATGAACATTTTTCTGGGATGAAATTTCGGACTTTTTTGAGACACCTCTGGCATTTTTCGGAAAGTGCACTCCAACCTCTCATATTGGGCCAGCTATCAGCTCTACGTATGGGGACTTCACCTTGAACTTATTGGCATAGATTGCAAAAAAGTAATCCGTGGGGTAGGTGCAAAAACCGTGGAACGTCTCCTAAGAGGAAAATACAAATATGCGAAAAAAAACAATTCCAGATGACCAAGCATGACGATATTATCATAATTGACGTTCAAGATTCATACATGAACCTTGTCTACAAGGTTGTTATACTTGTTTCCTTTTATTGATCATATTGTAATAAGGAATATCTCTTTTTCAGTCTTTCTCAGCTGTTCATATCGCAGCGCATCTTTGTCCCGCTCTGTTCACTCTTAAGGTTGATGAGGACACTGTATTCCATATTGATCGCTTTCTCGAAGGAGTGAGCAATTTAGCAATTCGTTTTCCTCTGCCCTATGCTCAATCCATGTTCTTGTCATTACTCCAAATTCGCATATCTCTACCATTTTTCGATGTGGGGAGGGGACAAAAGGCTCTTTGAGCTCTCAGTACATAGGAGACGAACTTCTCTCACAAATTATTGGGATGAGTTTCAGAAAGTGTGAATTTGAAATTCCCGCGCTACGTGAATCGTAACCCTTCATCTTCCTGGCATTGTGCAATTGTCCACTTTTGTGAAACCGAAACGCTGTGCCCCTTTCCCCCAGAAACAACGTAAAACATGACAATTGCCTTAATTAAACACCGTGGACTCATAAAATATTGTTCGAAATTACAATAAATAACGCTGAATTGACTATTAAATGCTATTGAGATCCAAAGGAACTTCTTCCATAAAAATGCTGATTTATACTGCTACGTCTGGGTGAAAACACTTCCAACAAGGGATCCGAACAACGTATGGTGAGTATCATAGCCTTTCGCTTTTTAGAGAGGCAATTAAATTGGTTATTTTGAACATCAGTTTCAACATCACCAAACACTTGTTTTGCCGATTTATATGTTTCACACGAATTCCTATTGATGCACAAGTTCAATTCGCTCACTGATTAGTTATACCATCATTCGTTTAGACATGCGTCTTCCATTCCAGTTACGTCTCCGTCAAGCAGTATCCGGCTGCTATATTACCAGATTACTGCTCTGGCCCAGCTTACGTTATGACTCGTAGAGCGGCTAGGCAAATTTTGAACTGGACTCACCTATTTCCAGATATGCAGGTTTCTAAATCGCAAAATTTTTCAAAAATTTCTTCATCATTGTCACCTTGTTTCTCGTGTCGAATTACTTTTCACCACCAAGTAAGCCTTCCAGGTTGAGGATGTTCTTCTTACGGGAATTATCAGTCAGAAAGCGGGAGTTAATCGTCATAATTATCGGACAATGTTCGAACCAGATAATTATGTAAGCAATGTACATATGTGTATTAGAGCAAAGCGCAGCAATGAAAAGCTTAATTATAGTTAGATCCTATTTTTTATTATTATTTAGAATACATAAAAAGCAACCAATTAAATTCTGTAATCAGTATTTTTATTTTTATTTTCCCACGTTTTCACCCCCCCCCCCCTCCCTGGTCCGGACGACTGAGAAACAAAGAAGGAAAAATGAAATTCGATGTTTTCATTACGCCGGCTCCTCGCTCATCTGATACCAGGCCACTTAAGCACCTTAGGTCCAAATATTTTTTTAGAGAATATTCAGAAAACGTGTACCAATGAAAATATCCGACCGGTCGCACTATGTATGTATCCGACCTTCACCCATGATATTTTTTACTCAGTTTCATCGTCAATGTGCTCCCTCGCTCATCGCCAAGCACGATCTGAAGACATACGCGGCAATGCGAGTGGCGTGGAAGAGAATGAACGATCCCACATGTTTTTGAGGCACTCGATTTTTGTTCATTTTATGATAGCGTCATAATTGTTGTTACACCTCAAATGTTGTACTGCTTGTTATAATTTTGCTTTAACTGTTGTACATATTGGGGTGTTCCGAAAGTATTGATCACTTATACATTTTTCACTTGGTACTGCACGAAACGATTCCTTCGATGCTGCGCTGGATTGTGCCACTATTATTCTACGATTTCGATGCTCCAACCATGGAAATCCATTCACTTTCAAAAAACCACTTCATTCAGACCAGACATCAAAAAATCACTTTTTCTAAATTCTCACTTTACCAAATGTGTAAAAATCAGTTCACCATCTCATGAGAGTTTAGAGTTGACAATAAACTATTTGCACGACATCCCGGCTTATTTCATCATCATTACGAAATTTTTCATTTCCCACACATTTTTATACAAATGATAGAATTGTATCCCAATAATAGTTAGAAAAAATGCGCCATAAAATAAGACTAAGAATAATCTCAAACAGAGTTTCTAAAACTGGTCAAGAAGTTTAGAAAATTTAAAAATTTAAAAATTCAATTCCTCATAATGAAAAAAGTAAAAATAATTTGACCTAATTCTCCTGCGGTACGGTATAAATAATATTTCTCAACTTCGTTTGCTAGTGTGACCTCTTCCCCCTCTATGGCTCCAATATGAGCTTTTCATTTTAATTCTGTACTGAGTTGGGAACTTTCAAATCTGGGGTTCCGAAATCAAAAGTGGCGCTTTTTTCATTTTTTTCTCATCATCAGTAGTTTCCAATTGGTCAATCTAAGAACTGCATGAAATAGTTCAAAGTTACCCTCAATACATATGAAAGAGTGAATGAGATTGGACATTATCTTACACAAGAAAAAAATAAAAGAACAAGATGATCAATACTTTCGGAACACCCCAATAGATGCTCGAGACAAGATATGGAATAGTATCCTCGTTGAACGGCGATGAACAGGAGAGTGAACGAGAATAGCGGAGAATAAGTCATCAGTGTGGAAAAGCATGAGTTAGCTACTTTGCCAAGAAAAATGAAATCGAAAAAGCGAGAAACGAGAGAAAGCGAGAGAAAAGCGATATCCTGAGCAAACCGCACAAAACAATCGTTGACGAACCACGGTAGATTCCTCATATTGGGTTGAGGAATAAGTAACGCTCGTTTTTGAGCATCATGTTTGGGCTCATATATCTCCCGCCAATCAAATCTAAACGAGCTGACTTTATAGCATTTTTTCAGGGTATGCTCGAGTATCATAGCCGTTATTATTAGAAATATTACGCTTCCTGTGTAGGAGAGAAATTTAGATTTCAATGTACCTGATAATTTTCGAAAATTTTAGATTTTTTTCGAAATTGTGTAATTTAACGTGGAAACTGTTCGGTAAATTCACACATTCTCAGGTGAGCAGCCCGATACTACACCTCTTTCATGGTGAAGTGAGAATGGTGCTCGATTCATTGTTGTATTTTTATAGACGTTTCAAGGGGAACGTTCGTGAAAAATTGCAGTTCACTTAACTTATTTGTCTACCTTGAGGATCGAAGGTGCTGGCCTATACACTAGTGCGCTCCAGTCACTCACTATGGAGCTATATTATCACTATAAACATTTGGTGCTACTTATGCTCCTATTTGAAAAATAACAGTTTTCCAAAAATATTATTTTGTGACGGAATCAAAAGAATTGCGTGTTTTGAGGACTTTGGATTAAACCATACCCAAGACATAGTAGCCATTCTATAATTGTGGCCACTTGGTGGATGATAGTGCAAAAGTTGCTCGTCCATTTAACCATCAAAGGCCTTACATTCAAATAGTACGGTTTACAGGAAATAGCAATAAATGTCGATTTCGAGGCTTGTTTTTCTATATCGGACTTACGAGCAATTTAACTCATAAAGAGAACGCTCCACACTTAGCAAAATTCGTCCATATTTTCAACAGGAAAGGTACTCCACATTCAAGCATAATTGAGGTCTTTAGATCTATTGCTAAGAAAACGCGGCTAGCAAAACTTCTTTCGGTCAGTAACTGAAAATCCTACACTCTCGTTAGGCGCATATCTCACACAGGCCTTTACTTGGATATTCCTCTGAATATCATCAGTGTAATGTATAACCATGATACTTTACTACTGCAGCTTAATTGTGGCTCAATAATTCTTCTTCCCTCAGTGCTGACCTGTCAAAATCTCAGGGTGAGGTGCGACAACTTTGAATTGAGACAGCCATTGTGATCGCCTAAATGATCGGAGATATATGATATAGTGTGCGCTAAAGAGAGTATCCAAGCCCTTATCGATCATCAAAAACCGGAATATAATTGCACAATTTAGAAAGACGGGAGAAGTCATAATCTGAAATTGGAAAAACGAGCGTTACTTATTCCTCAACCCGATATATTGTCGCGCATATGAGCCCGTTCGCCTAAGAGTCAGCAAAGGCTCAACAAGCCCGAGAACAGGCAAAAAAGAAAAAAAAAGTAAAGTTGATCCTAGGGGTAACTTTCGATTCTGAATCGAATGGCTGATTCCGTTTTTCGATCTGAGCCTTCTGAATCCCGGTACGGCACGACGTCAATTTTGTCAAAATATTTCTGCGATGAAAACAGGTCCGGGGAGGGCAAAATTGGGCGAAATCTCGTGTACCCGACCAGAAATTAATTCTCTACAAAATGAAAAAAAAATTAAAGGTCTATTTTTCCTATTTTTAAACCAAAATGAACCAAAATGAACCAAAATGATCAGGAAAACATGCTCGTTCTACTACGAAAGTATTTTCGCCCGCACTCTTGTGGATCAAAAATCGACTTTTTCTCGAAAACTTGAAAAAATAGACCTTAAATTTTTTTTCATTTTGTAGAGAAATAAATTCAGGTCGGGTTCACGAGATTTCGCCCAATTTTGCCCTCCCCGGACCTGTTTTTATCGCAGAAACATATTTTGACGAAATTGACGTCGTGCCGTACCGGGATTCAGAAGGCTCAGATCGAAAAACGGAATCAGCCATTCGATTCAGAATCGAAAGTTACCCCTATGACCAATTTTTGAGCATACATTATGTTTTGCCTGTTCTCGACTCTTAGGCGAACGGGCTCATATATTTGAAGACACATATTGTTACATAGCCATACCAGTTACAAAAAGGATCGAAAGTGATTGCATATGTACTTCGGGAAGAAATGGGGTAAATAATCAATAAATCTGCGATTTATGCACTGAATTCGTGTCAAAAAATCGTACTATCGAGATGCGGAGAAACAAATAAATAATGATACGCAACGAGAGTAAAGAGCAATCGTTTTCTGAGCCATTGTAGCACTCGTTGTAGGAACGATCCGGAGCGGTCACAACAGTTCATTATAAACGTAGCACGAGTCCTGATTTGCACTAATTTCCAAGGGCGTAATGTAATCATTAGATTTTATCAGCGCATGACCTGCTTAGTGCTAAAATATCTATCCAAACCCTGAGAAAACTTCGCACAAAAATATGGGCGGGACTTCAAACACCTTAAATCTGGCAATCAAATCTTCGCACTGCGATATTATCATATGTTTTTCGAATGTGATCGGTTCTGATAATGGAAATAGCGAAACCCCTCGTTGCTGTCCGTTCACTCTCATGTGATCCTTCTTAACATAACATGATAATATTTAAATTGTTCATAACGACATATAGTATCGGAACTAAGTCTAAGCCAAATTTTTCCAAATGATGTAACTTTCGAATCAGATGGGTGATCGTTCTGAGGTTTTGGCAGATGACAGTACATGTACTCCTACATATGCTCACTGTGTCCGACTCTAATACGATTTCCGAATATTGCATGGTGATGACGCAATAATGACAAGGTTTTTGATGGCGGATTATTTGCTCGATAAATTTTTTCTCAGACTTCCCACTTGGTGTGATAATAGAAGGATTCAATACCTTTTTGATGAAAATATGTACTCATGGGAGGATGGCGTACAGTGGCTTCAGACTGGCTCAAAGTAGTGTCCCGAAAAAATGGATTTTCGTTCATCGGCGTACTAGAAACTGGTTCAAAAGCTCAAAACGATCCTTACCACAATTCCTGAAGTTTGATGAGCCCGTTTGCGTAAGTCAGTAAAAGGCTACCAGCGTGTAGAACATGAAAAAAATAATGTATACTCAAAAGTTGGTCCCAGGGGTAACTTTTGATTCTGAATCGATTGGCTCTTTCCGTTTTTCGATCTTAGCCTTCTGAATCCCGGTACGACCCGCCGTCGATTTTGATAAAATCTTGTTCTGCGACTAAAACTGCCCCGTGGAGGGCCAAATTGGACGAAATTTCGCGAACGCGATCAGAATTTGAAGCTCTACAAAATAAGCTTTTGGGCGAGGCTCTATCTTTTTTCGTCTTTGAGTTATCTGCCCATGCGCAAAAAATACTTATACAGTAGAAAGAGCATGTTTTTCTGATCATTTTGGTATATGGGGTGAAGGCATTTTCTCTCCGCAAAGTTGTTTTATGAATCATAATGTTAGCGCAACTCGCGCTTTTTGAGTTGGCATCACATGCATGCTATCACGGTAAATTGCGAAGTCATTAGGTCTCCTCGCAAACCTCGCAGGTTCGATTTCCGGCGAAGGCAGGAATCTTTTGCTATTTTTTTAGAATCTTTTATTGTGCGTATTGTTCATTTCAGATTTGTATTTGAAATAAATCATCATATTTCGTACATACACACTTCATTGTCGCTAATTTTTGGTACAATATGGCATGTGGAGTAAAAACTTAGATCATTCGTAATACATAGAGATAGGAAAGAGTAGGAAAGTGGGACAAAACAATGAAGCAGCAAATCGATGAGTAGATGAATCTCGAAAAACATGTAAATTATTGAATTATGTTCAGTTTAAATAACGTTTAGATCAGTACATTGAAACGGCCCATGAAAAAGTATTGAATTAAATTTTTGCGTTTGTTATTGCAGCAAGATTTGGATAAACAAATAATAACGATGTAGATCACCAGAATGGTAATAATAATGCCTATGATAGCAGCAATAATTTCAACGCCGTTTTCAAACAGGTTTTCAAATATTCTCTTGATTCTACCAACATAAGACTGCAAATTGCTTCTGTGCTTCAGCCCTCAATTTCTCCTCGTTTTCGTATTCCTCGACCTCTTCTCTGCCTCCGTAAAATCGTTCTAAATGTGTTCATGATTTTATGTATTTTACGGCGAGAGATTGAGTCACTAAAACGATTGAGCGAAAACGCACCTTGAATTCGAAATTTGGGAACTCGATTCCATGACACGGCACATGTTTGGTCCCGACTGTGACGACGGAAACGTGATAGTGGCAGCTGATGACTGCGATGCCATCAGTGATACGATAATTAGTGGTTCGTCCGTCGGCTCGTACGAAGTACTGCTGAAATTAAAAGCAAATTAATAAAACTTGAATATTTTTACACCAAAGACAGAATCAAAACAAACTCAAAACTGGAATATTAACTCAGTGTACCTCGAGATTAGTGCGATTTATGATGAAATCGCCGATTACTTCTGTTTCAACAAATTCTTTCGAGTTGTCGACGAGAGTGATGGATACTTCTGGGTGATCGGATCGCACAGAGATGACGAAAATTTGCATTCGTTGTCGGCCGTGTGATTCAGTCCCTTCTGAATGTGTTTGTTGATCTCTCGAATTCCTGAAATAATGAGCTCTCACCTTTCCCTCACAGTCCTTGACCGGTTTGTATGAGCCATCTTCTTTGAAAATAACAAAATCATGTGTCTCCGTCTTCTCCTTCAGAAGCTCGGTACCATTCTTCACATAACGGCCCAAATGCTGTACTTCATAAAGGTCACCGGCATACACTGTGTCCACATAAACGACAGTGGCCATCACCTCCATGAAGTCTTCGCCTGTCGTGCACCTCTCCAGCTGAATCGAATACGCTCCAGCGAAGTAGTCGAAATCGTCTCAAAGTTTGTATTTATACTTCTCTTAGTCATAAAAATGTGGTGATTCAATATTTTTCCAGGGATGCTCCTACTTCCACATGGAAGTGAAAGAGAAGGAAGAGATCAATCCTCAGATGGATGACATCAAGCAGTATTCCAGCTTCCAATTTGTGGTCAGATAACAAATTTTATTGCCAGCATTAATTAATTTATCATTGATTTAACGTAATTTATGCAATATATTTCAGGCAAACGTGGGAGTGCGCGTGAGGAAGCATGATGCTATTGGAGACGGAAAACTGATCCCGATTGACCAGCTGCCTCCCCTCCAGTTCGAATCGAAAATTTATCGAGAGGAACGTCATCTGAGCAAATCCAAAGACTTCTGGAAGCCCCTCATCTCGAAGAAAGATCAACTGGAAGATGAAGTGAAGGATGAGGAGCCATCCAGTGAAGAGGTGATGGGATCGAATGGCATCTATCATTGCCCGGACAAGCTCTGTCAGAAGCGATACAAGACTCCGGGTGGTCAGGATAGACATCTTGCCGACGATGATCACAGATACTACAAGGATGGTCCGGATATTAAAGATTACGGTGAGAGTTATTGATATTTAATTTGCCAAATATTGCAAATTTTCAAATTTCAAGAGATCAGTCATCATTTTTGACATTTCAGCTCGTCTAAACTTCTCGAGATTGGTGGAAACAACGGAGGCAGCTCAGTCAGCTGTGAAGAAGGATTCGATTGTCCCTCTTCCCGCTGAAGATTTATCAGAAGAGACGAAGAGAGGATGGGCATTGAGAAGTACTGAGAGGACGCCCCGTCTGAGAGATGACGTGAGGATGGAAGTGGAGAAGATGATCAGGGAGCAACTGGATGGAGGTCGAAGAGCAGAGGCTCGAGAGATCAAAGTTCAGATGAGGAATCTCCAAAATACGAACGGGGAGTATCGTTTACCTCTCAAGAAATGCCCAACGGAGAATTAAGTGAAGTCTCAGATCGCTCGGATTCTGAAACTGAAGATACAGAAGAACGGAGGAGCTGTGGGAAAGCATACTGAGGAGGATCAGAGTGGACAGGTAGAGCATTTTACGTTGTATTTTTTCCATGAACATGATTCAGGCCGAGGTGTCTCAACCGAAGAAAAGAGGAGAAAAGAGGAAGGAGCACATTGATTCCATGGATTTGCAACTAACATGTCCAGGAAAGAGATTTGAACAAAAATCGCCTTTGGAACTCTGATAATCCAAAATAGGGAGAAAAAATAAAGTGAAAAAGTGAACATTTCGTGCCCTGAGGTCAAATTAAGAGCTATCGTTATCAAACTTTGGGGATCATCAGGAATTGTGGTAAGGATAATTTTGAGCTTTTGAACGAGTTTCTAGCACGTCTATGAACGAAAATACATTTTTTTCAGGACCCTAGTTTGAGCCAGTCTAAATCCACTGTACGTCATAATCACATGAGTACATATTTTCATCAAAAAGGTATTGAATCCTTCTATTATCACACCAAGTGGGAAGTCTGAGAAAAAATTTATCGAGCAAATAATCCGCCATCAAAAACCTTGTCATGATTGCGTCATCACCATGCAATATTCGGAAATCGTATTAGAGTCGGACACAGTGAGCATATGTAGGAGTACATGTACTGTCATCTTCCAAAACCTCAGAACGACCACCCATCTGGTTCGAAAGTTACACCATTTTGAAAAATTTCATGGCACACTTTTTTATTCTTTCATAACTTTTGACTCGTATGAGATTTCTTGCTCATACTTGGTCATGACATAGCACACCCACCGAGTGTTAGGGATATGCCATTGGGATATCACAGAACTCCCTGGTTGGTGCGTAGTGACTGAGGGCAAATTAAGAGCTATTGTTACCAAACTTTGGGGATCATTAGGAATTGTGGCAAGGATCATTTTGAGCTTTTGAACGAGTCTCTACCATGTCTATGTACGAAAATCCATTTTATCGGACCCTTCTTTGAGACAGTCTAAAGCCACTATACGTCATCCTCCCAAGAGTACATATTCTCATCAAAAGGTATTGAGGCCTTCTATCTTCATAGGAAGGGTGAGGAAAAATACATTTAAGAATTTCGATTGTTCGAAAAAAAATTGCTTGATTGCGTAGTCACAACGCACCAACCAGGGAGTTCTGTGATATCCCAATGGCATATCCCTAACACTCGGTGGGTGTGCTATGTCATGACCAAGTATGAGCAAGAAATCTCATACGAGTCAAAAGTTATGAAAGAATAAAAAAGTGTGCCATGAAATTTTTCAAAATGGTGTAACTTTCGAACCAGATGGGTGGTCGTTCTGAGGTTTTGGAAGATGACAGTACATGTACTCCTACATATGCTCACTGTGTCCGACTCTAATACGATTTCCGAATATTGCATGGTGATGACGCAATCATGACAAGGTTTTTGATGGCGGATTATTTGCTCGATAAATTTTTAAAACTAAAAAAACACAGATCAGGATCATTAATAACGGATCTCAAGTTAGATTTTCAAGAGAGCATTGTGGCCCTGTGCGCTCGAAGAACATCAGATTGTAAATCAATTCACGAAATGTGTCATGTACTTCCCGATGTGAAGATACTAGAATAAAACAATGATTATTGTAGTTTCAAAATTAGAGCTTACTTGTTCCTTAATTTTTATTCTTGTCATTTGACGGAACAGGTTAGACCGCAGCGAATTGCTTATTCTCAATCGACCATCCATCGTCCATATCTCTTTCCCGCTCTTAAATTATTGTTTGCAAATACTTGAAAAGGGAGATTTTACGAAACATACCTTACACTCAGTGATATTCAGCTTTTTGATTACCGGAAAAGCAAGAGGATATTCATACTTATCCTGTTTCCTGAATATAAGATTGTCTCCATGAATCTCTGCTGGGACCTCATTAGGTCTGAGTCTCTGAACGATTCAGATATGTAAAAGAGGTGGATTCGATCGATGTCTACTTCGTCTTTAATCGAGTGAAGCATGAAATCATCGTCGGACCAATGCGATTTCAGAAGCCAAGAATCTCGAGCCCAACCGGTTCCCTGATTGAAAAATATAAATCTCAATTTCGAAACAAATAAACCATAAAAATGAGATAAAAACCTTAGCGAATATTTTGAGGTGATGCTCTGGAAATTCGTTTCTTTCGCCGATGACCTAAAAATCGATTTCTATTTCCCGATTGTTTTTTATCAATCATGAAAAGGGGCATTGGCTTCTGAGATAGCTATTTCAAACGCATCGAATAGGAATTTCTGACATACCATTCGAGTGCAAGCCTGCATGGTGAATACATCTGCCGTATCCTTAGATTGCTCCCAGATGTATTGGCACAAGCGGCCCATTCTAGGTACATAATTGATTTGTCGACATTTGTGATATAACTCAAATCAGTTTTTACAACAAATATAAAAGTCTCCACATTAACTTCGGTTCAGAATGATGTAATATTGTCCCGACTCGCCCTACCTCGAATTGCTAGACTCGGGGACGATATAATTCATCATCATAATGTGTAAAGCACCGTTATCTGTTCCATGGGCGGAGTTTGGCAGCTGAAGGACAAGGAAATCGGCATCAATCGAGAAAAATTGTTTATGAAATACCTTGAATTCCATGTTTGCCCATGTTTTGATCCAGTTCCTTCCTCTCTCATTGTTCTTGACGAGATATTGAGCTGCGTACTGGAAAAGGAATATGTCGAGAAAATGACACAAAGCTCTCACCTCCCAGTTGTAAAACCGATTGTACAGGTATATGTCGAAATCAGGCTCGATAAATTCCTCGATAAGTCTGGAAAACAGGCTTCACTAAGCAGGGCTCGAATGAAAACCTACTTATTGGGATTAATGACTCCTACGTCTGCGTCAATGAAGAGAACATAAACGTCTTCAGAGAGCTAAAATTTAGACTGAAATCGTAGATAATAAAATAGTCAAACCTCTTTCTGCATCAGTTGGTGAGTATGGCAGTGACGTCTGAAGAATTTCTGGAATCAAAAATGATAGTAACATATGCACAGTAACGCTGACAAAACGAAGTTGCAAAAACGTACACGTATCCATCTAAGATTTAATATCACTTTTGACGGAAAAATTTTTGAGCATGTTCCCTCCTCAATCCAACAAGCATCAAGTCATGGTTACAAAAAACAAGTTTTAACACTCAAGGCAACTGACATCTTGATGCTTTGAGCACTCTTCGAATCTGTTGTCGGATTGAATCAGCAATTGATATCCATGTAGAGCTGAGTAGCATTCAATACTGCAAAGTTGAAAGATGCACAATATCATATCACCGGTATCACGAGATTCGAGAGTATGCTCGGAAATTTTTTTTTCAAACCGTTACGAAACCTTCTATACTATGATGGGAGAATACCATGGGGACAAGTTTTCGAACAATTCCGGTCACGAGTCCCAGAGCCGGCTTTTAGGAAATATCCAGTCGCGATTCCGGCTCTAGTGTATCTCAGCTCCCAGATTTGCTAAAATGATGATGCATGGCGCAAAAAAATGCAGAAAAATCAGACGAACAACTTTCCTGACAAAATGCAAGCATCAGGACCAAAACTGAGAAAGTAGTATTTCAAAAACTAACTCTCAAATTATATTTAAAATATTTCTATTATGTTCGTACCGAAAGTTGTAGATTTTTATTTCATAATATAAAAGTACTCACTGACATGCACTCCATACAGAAAAATTAGATCCGGCTCTCACCGTTTCTCGGAGCCTTGCCTGATCGAACTAGAAAATTGACCGAATTTAACAGGTTTTCGAGTATATCTTCTTTCTCCCGCTTTGTCATACGCTCTAATGCCTGAAATTCGGATTCTACGCACAAAACTACGTAAGAAACACCTGTAGGCAGAATGTTATGAGACAAAAAAATTTCAACTTTTTCATGACCCCGGGTTCATGGAATTTTTATGAAAAAAAGTCGAAAACTCAGAACTATCTCACTATAGGGATTACCGACGTATTTTCGCTTGTAGAAGCCGATTTTGTGTGTTAGAGCGCACCAAACAGTGAAAGAAAAAAGATATGCCCAGAGAACCTGATTGACGAAATATTTCGATCATAACTTTTTTCTTTCGATGTTTGGTGCTATCGAACATACAAAATCGGCTTCTACAGGCGAAAATACGTCGGCACACCTATGGTGAGATAGTTCTGAGATTTCGACTTTTTTGTCAAAAAAAAATTCCATGAACATGAAAAGGTTGAAATTTTTTTGTCTCATAACATTCTGCCTACAGGTGTTTCTTACGTAGTTTTGTGCGTAGAATCCGAATTTCAGCATTAGAGCGTATGACAAAGCGGGTGAAAGAAGATATACTCGAAAACCCATTTAATTCGGTCAATTTTATAGTTCGATCAGGCAAGGCTCCGAGAAACGGTGAGAGCCGGATCTAATTTTTCATTATGGAGTACATGCTACTTAGTACTTCTATATTATGCAATAAAAAACTGTTACTTTCGGAACGAACATTATAGAAATATTTTAAATATGATTTGAGAGTTAGTTTTTCAAATACAACATTCTCAGTTTTGGTCCTGAGGCTTGAACTTTGTCAGGAAAGTTGTTCGTCTGATTTTTCTGAATTATTTGCGCCATGCATCATCATTTTAGCAAATCTGGCAGCTGAGATACACCGGAATCGCTACCGGATATTTCCTAAAAGCCGGCTCTGGGACTCGTGACCGGAATTGTTCGAAAACTTGTCCCCATGGTATTCTCCCATCATTGTATAGAAGGTTTCGTAACAGTTTGAAAAAAAATTCGCGATGGGGTTATTTTTGCTCGGAGCTCTCGCGATACACGTGATATGTAAGGTACCTGATTATGCGTACCTGTTGAGTGCGGTTTGATAGTTGCTGAGGTCTGATCCTTCAGCCACAACGATAAGAATTGCGATTTCCATGCTGAATTGATAATGATCTTTCGTTAGATAACACCATGTTCACTAAAACTTCAGATGAGGGTTCGATATCGGCATATGAGGCATATGTATGTATAAACTCACCTTGTATTACTTCGCCCCATTGCAGTTACATTGAATGGTTTTTGTTTCAGCGCTTCTTTAAGAAGGTCCGCGCGAACAGTTTCGATGTGTTTCTTCGAAAAATACGACTGAAAATAACAATAGCATGATCCATCATTTGTTGTATAACCAGACCATCATTCCAACAACGAAGACTGTCACGAGTGCAGCGCAAATAACATAGTTTTTAGCTCGAATGATTGACTTCATGTGTTCGGCAGTCCCTGAATTGAAGCATAACATAAATGATAAACAACTTAAATACGGAACCTTTTGGATTGAAAAATATTCGCCCAAGAGCCATTCGCACCGAAGCGGGAGATGTAAAGATTGCTCTTGGATTTCTCGATATGCGGGAGAATGGATAATTTAGCGTTTCCCGATTGTTGCGTAAAATATTCAAATGAGCTATGTCTGCAACTGGTTCGAGTCTCCTCCCTCTCATTCCCCCTTCCCTGTGTCCGGGGGTTCGGTCAGGAAAAAGTTCGGTCAGGAGCCAGTATACTGGTCTAGTTGAAACACGAATTATCTCTCCGTCGATCTCCGGGAAGCCAGAGATCCTAGAGATACCCGGAGATGCGAATGATAACGTCGAGAGCAGGATTTTTTTCATCTCCATGCTCGGATATCATTTCTCATGGAAATCATATAATATGCAATACCGAATGAGCTCTATTTTAATGTTTCGCGTAGATTGCATATCTTGTTCGAAAACTTCTTTATAATTTCGGCAACTTTATTTTTATTACCTGATAGGATGACATGAAACAGATTCGTCATTCAGCAGTCATGATAATTCATGATAAATGTCCAAGCATGGCGACAAAATCCTGCTCTCGATTGTATTATTCGCATGTCTGGAAATCTCTAGGATCTCTTCCTTCTCGGAGATCTAGATAATACGTATTTCTTTCGCCGAGTCGATGTATCGAGAAGGCTCCAATGAAAAATTAAATTGCGGATTTTCAGCGTCGCCAGGCGAATGCTGAAATATTTCGAGTACTCAGATGTCGCTTTAATTCAAAATGTTCAGAAAAATATATGGTTCGAAATTATAAAATGTGACGAAAACAACGTGGTCCCGTGCAACAACGTGACAGGCTGAACACATGAAAAGCATTTCCAGAAACAGATCCATTTTATTTAGGTGAAATAAGTTTAAAGTCAGTTCTATCGACTGGAATATGGCAAGCAATTTCATCTAATATAATAATAAAAATGGAGTACACGACTGTTCTGTTCTTTGCTCGGTCATCGTTTCTCATGGTTTCTCATGTAAATAATAAATTAATCAGAAACATACTTCACTTTTAAGTTTCGGCAAATACTTTTGCCCGAAATTGTGCTTACTCGGTTCCGGGGGGTCGTCCAAAATAACCGATCTGCTCTCTTAAGTGTTGCCAGAGAAGATACACACATATACAAACAAGAGATAACAGGCACAAAGTTGAGGCGCGCACTCGCATCATTCAGATCATTTAAGTTCTGCGTATCTCAGATTTCATCTAAGCATTTATGGGCTATCTCTTCATCGCCGAAATTCACTACTAAATTTTTCGCTTTCGCCATCGCGATAGACTCTGCACAAACGGAAGGGAATCGTATAGATTCTCCCTTTGATTTCCTTTCCGGCTATTAAGACAGAGAGTTTGA
Organism: Pristionchus entomophagus; assembly: GCA_036245825.1. NCBI lineage: Eukaryota > Metazoa > Nematoda > Chromadorea > Rhabditida > Neodiplogasteridae > Pristionchus > Pristionchus entomophagus. Next base: position 32,296,816 of record BTSX01000006.1, read on the forward strand.
CTTTGAATGGCCAGGTTCTGAATACGAAGACTAGGTTGACTTAGGATTAGAGTGGGGTAAAGAAGAGTGGAAGGAGAACTCTACCGCTGTCGCTCGGTGAGGAATGACAATGAATGAAGAAGTGAGGGGGGGGAAGAAAAATCTGGCGCAAGAGTTAAATTGAAAATGAATGAGTTTTGAACGGTTTCCGCTCAATCTTTCTGCTTTTGACTATTCTCACTTAACTTTACTGTCCCAAAATAGTTTGCCCACTAAATGCATGCTCTTAGCGCACTACGCTCCCAGTGTCGTTGCCTGCACAAGTGTTATCTTCGCATTGAAAAGAAAATCGTCATACCCCTTTTTTGGATAAATGACCTCAAAGTGGACCGAGGAAAAAAATTTTTCGCAACCCCCTCACCATGGTACGCGTTTTGAAGAGCTGGTCGAGTAAAGTCCGGTCAGGTCTCTATGTGAAAACTGGACGTCCCGCGCATCCCGGGGCGTCCCCCCGCGTCCCCTGGCATTATCATGCCTCGAGGGAGCAATAAAACGAATTGAATTTTTGAAAGTCGGGTAGAGGCGATACGGAGCCATCGATTCATGCCTAAATATTTTAGAACGCGTTCTCTGTTGTTTTGCAGGAAACGGGGCGAATAGTGACACAACAAAATATAAATTAAAAATAATTGGCGTAACTTTTGAATTTCACATTTTGGTGAGCTCTGGTTTAAAAAATCGACTTCTACGAGTATAAGTCAAAAACAACTATATTCAGACAGTTCTGAGATTTCGACTTTTTGACCACAAAATGACCATGATATGAAAAAGTCATGAAAAAGTTGGAAATTATTTATTTCAAAATAGTCTAACTATTGGTGATTCTGGTGCATTTTTGCACGAGAAATCCGAATTTCACAAATTCAATGTGGTTTTTTTCTTACCCGAGGCGTGAGAAGGCCAGGGGACACGGGGGGACGCCCGGGGATGCCCGGGGAGTCCAGTTTTCACATTGGGACCTGACCGGACTGTAGGTCATTTCTTCCGTTGAAGGTTTCTCATGAAAATCATCCGTTCGTGATCTATGGTCTCTGAGGTGTGAAAAGTCACATTTTTTCGAGCTCGAATAAGTCGATAATTTAAATTTTAAAAAATGACAGGAATTATAGTACTTCACAACAACGGATTAACATTTCTGAAGCTTTTGAAGCATTTTCCAGTATCAAGTTTTGAGCATGTGTTAGTTTTTTACATGTTCTAGCAACTTTTTTGACCTTAAAGATAGTGTAAACACAAAAAATTCGACCCCAATTTTATTGTTTTATTGGAAGCCCACTGTACTACTGAGTATGGAAACAAGAATGAAAAAGTTTGAAAATAGCTAAAAGAGCAGAATTCGATTTCAAAAAGTCGGGATTGAGCTCAGGGAATTTGTAGATTACTGTACCTGCGTGAGTTATTGATTACTGTAGCTCACTTTGCTCGCAGCCGCAGTTGAGTGTTTTCCGCTATTTGTTTTATTATTTTTGTCGTTCATTTCGCATAATTTGATTTCTATGGTTTAGAAGCGACCATATTAGAGCTTCTGTCAATATTCACTTTTCTCTGTCAAGCTCAAATTTGTTGTTACTCCATCGTTTGCATTCGTGTACTTTTTGAAATAGTTTAGAATAATTTTTCAGACTTTGAAGAACGTCAGGCGCACTTCGGGAAGGATCATGAGCGGCGAACGCCACCAGGCCAGTTGCTTCTATATTTACAAAATTTAAATGAGTGATTAGGACTCTATTTTTGTTACGTGTTTTTCTTTTATTATTATTATTTGGCACGGTCCGTCTAGTTAAACCGTGTTTTCGGCAGTGGTGAACTGAATCTAGCTTTAATGACACACAGAACTCGATATTCAGTGGTTTCCAGCAGAACTATTACTAGAACAAGGCTACAATAGAGTCCTAATCTCTCATTTAAATTTTGTAAATATAGAAGCAACTGGCCTGGCGGCGTTAGCCGCTCATGATCCTTCCCGAAGTGCGCCTGACGTTCTTCAAAGTCTGAAAAATTATTCGAAACTATTTCAAAAAGTACACGAATGCAAACGATGGAGTAACAACAAATTTGAGCTTGACAGAGAGAAGTGAATATTGACAGAAGCTCTAATATGGTCGCTTCTAAACCATAGAAATCAAATTATGCGAAATGAACGACAAAAATAATAAAAACAAATAGCGGAAAACACTCAACTGCGGCTGCGAGCAAAGTGAGCTACAGTAATCAATAACTCACGCAGCTACAGTAATCTACAAATTCCCTGAGCTCAATCCCGACTTTTTAAAATCGAATTCTGCTCTTTTAGCTATTTTCAAACTTTTTCATTCTTGTTTCCATACTCAGCAGTACAGTGGGCTTCCAATAAAACAATAAAATTGGGGTCGAATTTTTTGTGTTTACACTATCTTTAAAGCAAATGCAACAAATTGGATAAATGATAACATCAATTGCAAATGAACTCTATAACAAATACAACACATGTATGCGGTAGGAGAATTCGCAGGTTAGATCCTTGTCAGCGTAATCACCATTTTGCGATTCCCTTAACACATGCGTATTCGGAATGAAGTACTACACACAAACATTGTGACATTAAAATCTTTCTCGACAGCGCTGATGTTTTTTTCTCTCTCATTAACAGAATCAATGAAATCTCTTCATAATACGGATGATGCCATCTCGATCACGTTGTTGATTGTCACATTGTAGATTGGCTCAAGAAAAGAGTATCCGAACGCGTTCAAATGTAATCCTCGGTTATAGTACGCCCTCAGTGTTCGAACATCATAGCTATAAATAAACGAACATGTTTTGCAATGTTAATGAAACCTGAACATTCTTAAATAAATTGCAGCGCTCTTTGATTCTCTCGTGAATCCATTAAATTATTTTGTTTTTATAATGCATTTAGTCTATCATATTGCTCAAAAGGTCTAATTGTTTGATGGGGTGCAAGATGGAAAGACATGGCCATAAAATACATTTGATAGATTTTGTATGCAATATACCACTCACCCATCGCAATCTCCCTCTTCGCGTTGGCACAGTGCTTTTGTTAAGTTATTTTTTATAACAATTTTTCCTTAAAAATAATTTTGAACGATTTTTGCTTGTTTTGCATCAAACCTCGAAACGCAAATACTCTGCGTGTACCGTGTTCATTCAATGAATTCTGAAAATGAGCATTTTTTCATCGGAACAGTGGTCCTGCGCAAACTTCAGGAAAACAATTGAAGCGCCAAACGATACCTCTCGCGGCTGCAGTATTTGCTGCCCTTTTTCGAGTGTTTCACTATCACACATGAACGAGGGAAACAGGTTGCGTCGATGGTGGTTACCTCCAGCTTCTGGCCTCTGCCCATGGGTAGGTCGGTCCAACCTCGCGCCAGGTAATGAGAGAGGGCGAAGGCGGTTTCCACTGAGGTCGTCAGCGCGTACGGAGTGTCAACCATCACAGCTTTTGCGTGCAAACTGAAACTGACGTATCGGCCCCGTCGTTTACGATAAATTAAAATGGAAGGATGCACACTACTTGTTAGGATGGGATTTCCAGTGGGGCGGCTTGGAAATTCAGCAACAAACCTGAGAAAGTCCAGGCGATCTTGTCCAACTCGCATGATCTGATCGTCTCGTCCGGGTCTTTGTAACGCTCCAAACTGACTGGAAATGTTCTATGCTGCTGGAAAACAGGAAATGCAAAGTGTATGTGATAATTTTGCTGATTGATAGCAGAGGCAAAACATTAGTATTCACCATGATTAATGCTGAGTCGCATGTTCAAGGCGATCAATGGCTTAGTTTTACATCGTTCGTCGCTATCTAATGACGCACTCACTATTCCGTTAGCAGAATGATGTCGGGACGCAGTCGCTCCACGACCGTCCGCACTGCGCGCCAATAGCGCGGGCACGTTCCTCCGAGCAATTCGCATCCTGTTCCATTTATTTTGTATTTGACCAATCGTATATTGTCAAGTCCAACCTATTTGTGTATGGAAAGCGTACAAGCGTACAATCGCGTATAAGCGTAAAAATGTGGAAAGCGTACAATCGTCCCTACTGTTACATTATTCTTGTTTTTATTTGTATTCAAGAAGAGGTTCTTCATTCTAATTTACTGACATATTTGATTTAAGGGATACACCGAACAATACTCGGAGGTATGATTTTAAATTCAACTGACTCACAGCGATGCACTGAAACTCCGGATGATTGTTATCCTTTTTCCAGCCAGTCCACAGCTCCAACTGCGGATCTTCCACACAATCCTGAATTTGAATGGGAATGAAAAAAACACAATAAGCATAGTTTATATTTGTATTTTGCTATCTATCGGGTTTGAAAAGACAGACTGTAAAGGAAAAATGACAAAAACCTGAATCATAGTTGAAAAATTGAAACTCAACTCCCCTAGATTTGCAGAGAGCATCGGATTTGAGGAGCCCCGGTCTCAATGGGCTATCACTAGTACTGACCGGCTGTAGTTGATCGCAGCAACTCAACGTCTGATTATGGTTCCATTCCATCAGCTCCCTCAGTGTTGCGTTACCATTCTGACCTGTAACATCAAGGGTGGTTCTGCTTTGGTGAGCTTGTGCTATTATATTAGGTTGGTGCATAAGTCTTTGCCGATTTTGAGCATGAAGTTAAGCCTTCAATATTTTGCTTGTTTCGAATCACTATGACCTGCCTCCATAACAATACTTTGGGTCATATTCGAAGATTATTTTCATAGAATGGAATTGTGACAGGCTTACGGGAATAGGGATAACTGGGGATCTGACTAACAGTGAGATTTTCAAGAGAAGTAAAATGTTCTTATAAGAGGGTTTGCAAAGCTGCGAAACGTTTCATAGAAACCGCGTAAGGTTAACTGAGAAGCCCTATACTAGTGCTTTTTAATAGCAGAATCGGAATAGTTCTCGATGCAGAACAGCCATAATACTGGCCGACAAATATGACCAACTTCGAAAATTATCTGTTCACGCGATCGCATTTTCTCCATCAAACATCCACGAGGGAGACCTGAACAGAAGTGCTTTGGACTCACTTGACAAGGGTCTATGTTATCCATATGAACATTCAAAAGGCTTCGCTTTCTGTTTTAAAAATACGAGATTTCTCAGATATGAATTCTCTACCGAAAACGTCGGAAAATGTGGTTTCGAAAATATCAGCGATAGGGCAAGGATTGATTGTTACTTTAATGGCGAAATATCAGCCGTTCAATGAGTAAGGGAGCCAGTGGATCACCGTAAGCACCTAATTGGATGTTCGTTTCTCGAGTTCAAACTTGTGGACAATGCAATTCTTCAACGAATAGCTGAATCCTCTCACAAATTTAATTGAAAACTATACAGTAGAGCTACTTTACTTTTCAGGTATATTCAAATCTCTAGACCCTCTGACCCGATTACACGGCTTTATAAACTGAAATTGATCGCATAAGGCCAGTTGCATTTCTAATTTAGATAAATATCTTAAGTTGGGATTTTGTTGCTGACAGCTTCTACTAGCTTCAATGCATTATTAAATCATCATACATTGCGACTGTGCACCAATTTTGGACCTGTCACTGTTCTCCATGGAATGCCGATCTGGCAAAATGTCCACGTAATTTTCGATCTCGCTAACAACGGCGGTATACTGTGTCCGTCTCTTCGGTGTTACAGGCATGTCATAGTGTGCGCTAAAGAGTGACCAAGCCCTCAACAATTATGAAATACCATAGGCTGATTGGGCAAATTCGAAAGGTGGGACAGGCAAGAATATACAAGTGTCGAAATCGGCAAAGACTTATGCTCCAACCTGATATGTGTACAAATTAAAGCTCTCAACAATGCCAAAATAATCACATACAATAGTCGATGAAACCAGTGGATGCATGCTGAGGAACACCCAGCGCTAGCATTGTAAAGATGAATGCTTAGGCAATCGCAGAGAACGAGGAGGAGTCCCTGCCCTTCGAGATATTTATGTAGGGATGGTAGTGATTGCAGATATGCGAATATGCGTCGGAAAGGAGGGACGGTTTTAAAAGAGTTTTTAAAAAACATTTAAAATCAAGAGACAATGGTCCTCGAACATACCGAGACGGCTTTACGAGAAGTGGTTGCTCGGCGAGATGATGTATCAGGATCGACAGAGTTAGCGAGATCGCAAGACAGACGAGCATATCTAAGTTGACACTTTCGAACAATACGTCGTATATTTATTTTATTTAATCAAAGAAGATATTGGATTTGATTTTCATGGTAAGAAGACCTCTCTGTTTATCACTAGGTAATTAATCAATAATTTTTTTATTTAATTTTTTTCATAGCCGTTTTTACAAAATAGCAACGAACCGTTGTCAGACATGTATCTCCTCGGGTTCCAAACATGCACGAATACGATGACTGGCCGGTGCACGAGGTATAACACGTAGGAAACATCGCCCATGTACGTCAGACACCTGCGTCAGACACCATAATATTGCGACAAATTATTCTGAAATAAGGTTCTGGAAAAGGGAAGATTAGGAAAACTGATTAGATAAATCACTGGATTTGATAAAACACGTGTATTGTTCCACCGTTTTGTGCATGGCCGAGGTAAATGTATGCGCGCAACCTATTCAGACCTCAATGAGAGCAGGATGTTCGTGGAGAGATTGGCGAAGATCATGAGGCATGATGCACATGCAGTCGTCAGTATCTGTGCAGTAAGCTTCGACGACAACTGAGTGGAGCCTCGACGCAGCACGTGGATTAGTCCCAGAGTGCAGGCGCCATTCGCAACTGCAATCGCCACCCTGAAACCGGAACAAGCATGTATCACAAGCATTCTTCACAACTTAACAATCGAAATAGGCAATGTACTCCCAGTATCGCGCTGAGTAGATCGCTAACTCATGGCGTGGGAAAAGTCAAAGGAGAAGAGAAAACATTTGAATTCCCGCAATTGAGTATCTCAGCTCCCAGTGAAGCTAGCGACTTGAAACTTCGTTTTTAGGGTGGAAAGAGGATTTTTTTGACTTTTTCCACGCCATAAATTCATACAAAAATAATATTATTTGATAAGAGAGCGAGCGTACCTCGTTTCAATCCTATCTGACGTCTTGATGAAGCCTCTCAATTCGGCGGATAGCTCCCGAGCAAGGAACCCGCTTGCAAACTGCCATAGACGACAGTGAAGGAGGTAGAACGAGTGAGATTCCAAGTAGCGATGCCGTTAGGGACGCTGAGAGTTCTTTTAAAAAAAATTAATTTTAAACATACTTTGCAATAATAAAGTTATTTTCTCTCCGTCTCAACTCATTGTGCTTATTCGAGGCTGACTTTTCTCAAATCGGGTGCTGTCTCGTCGGACAGAAAAATGAGAGAGTGTGCGAATTGAGGAGAGAACTGACCTGTAATAAGAAGCACATACGAAAACATTCTATGATGGCAGGCGATTGAGAAGAAGGAAAATGATGGGAACGAGCAGGTAGAACTGCATCTCTAGCGCTAGCGACCACAGATGCATAACGACAGAGCTGAACTGCGAATCCTACAATGAAAATAGCGCTGAATATTATTAAAAGTATTATAATAATAAACTATAAGATCCAGTAATGAAAAACAACGTAGATGTTTTTGTTTTAAAAACCTCATGACCGGTCTACACGATATTCCTATTCAAGCTAATTTCTCGAATTGCCACTCACCTTCATCCAGTAAGAATCGCAATCTACGGCAAAGCAAAAGTTGATGACGAATGCCGTTGACTGCAATAAGACGGACACATTTTTAATCGGGTTCACGGAAAGCAAGAAAATATCAAAATATGCGTGTATTCATGATGGCTTTTTTCTTGAACACAAGCCGGGAGAAAATATGAGAGAAGCACTTTTACTCAAGGAGAGCATGGCTTGGCGAGGAGAGGCAGCGGGAGTGCGAGGAGTTTGAGAACGCGTAGCGCCGCCGGTGATAGGCCAAGATGTACGAAATTTAAAAGGATGTTTACGCCGATCCATTGTTCAAAATTTCACGAGATGGGCTTTTCCGAGAAAATTTTTACATCTTGTCCTACCACCGCGCCGCCGCTACCTCTATCTACTTCGTACCGGCGCCGCAACACCGCTACCGTTTAGCCAACTTTACTACCTGGACGATCTCGGAAGCCGCAGTGTCCAGTTCGGTGAGAATGAGGAAGAAGAACGGCATGACGATCACAACGAGTGCGAGAACCAGCGAACAGACGGGCAACAGTCGTCTGAAGTAGTGGCGTCCAATTGATACCGATTATCCTCTATCCGCATGCTCCATAATTTATCTGATATGCGAGAGAACACCACAGTCGAAGAGCGCAGGGCTCGATTGGTCAGCACTAGTGATGACAAAACGGATTCAAGCCGGCTTCACCGTTGAAAAAGCCGGGTTGAAGCCGGTTTCAACCCGGCCCGAAAAGCCGTTTTGTAATCACTAGTCAGCACTAATCTGAAGGCAAAGATCCTCCTGTCCATGCACAAGCGTCACGTAGACACGTGATTCATGCAACATTCGAACGGTCAACCTTATTGGAGCAGGGCCTACCTCACTCTCCGCTCGTAGAACTCAAGAGCGGAAGTCGCGGTCACCGGCTTGCCGGCCAGTGCGCCCGCCATGAAGTGGCCCGAGAGCACCAGAAATCTGCGATGATCATCAGTCTTCCGCTATTTCAATTCTAATCCCCCCGACTCTCCATAGCTATCATGCCGGGCAGAGATACAAAAGAACGCGCGATTTGAGAAGAGGCAGGTTGGGCATCTCTACCACGAACATATCCACGCCGAGCCAGCCTCCGTCGCGAGCGGGCAGCCATCCGAGATGGAGGACGACCGCCACGCCCCGCAGCCCCTGCAGCTCCGCCGACCGCTTCTGGTTATTTTTTAAGTAATTAATTCATTGTGTTAATCGTGCATCGCTGAAAAACAAGTACAATACGTATGAGCATCTGCCTAATGTAGCTGCAAACATGATGAGTAGTGATGGAAAACCCGTTCTTTCTCATTCCTTTGAATTTCCAGATAACGCCAATTGAGAAAAGTCGGATGTCGATTTGTCGGCATTATTATTTGGGGTTCGAAGGGAAACGTCCGATATCACGCAGAAATGACTCTCATGAACGCAGAATGGCAAGTTGAATAGCGAATAACGCAAGAAAAACAGGAATCATTGAAATGGTCTAACTGATTCTCACAAGTCGACCTAAACTTCAACCAGGGAGGCATGGGCTGTCTGAATTCCCGATATGCGCCAAATCGCTCGTTTTTTTTTCTTTCTAATTTTGAATATCAGAGGGACTTCCCGAAATTATGCGCGCAACACGTAAACTTGATCAATCAAATGTGCTTTACATGTATGAAATTAAGCAAGAAAGAAGAGAGTGGCCAACAGTGGTATTTATAAGACACTATCTGAGAAATGAGAGGAACAGACGCACAAAGAAAAATAGAGTCCCACGAAAATATTGCCCTAGGGTCAACTTTTTACGTAGAGTTCGAAAATCAACCTTAGGAAGCCATATCTCCAAAAGCATATTCCCTATGACACACTTCTAGTGCCAGTAGGAAGATAATATTTCGAGAACGGCGCTTCGGAGACCCATAAAACTATATTAATGCTGAAAGATCTCGACGAGATAAGCATTTTTGTAATTGAGAGTGAATATCTATCTCATGTGTGGAAAAAGTTAACTCCGTTTGAAAGAAAAAAAAATCACAAAAATTATTGTTTCATTCTACGGAGATTTCTAACTATGTTCATTAGATTCCAAAAAAAACTGCATATGTGATAAAAATTTTCATAGGAAATGTAATACTTATATGAGAGACAATCTGAGATTTTGAACAAATATCTGCACATGCCTGGAACTAGGGGCAAAAGTCGATTCGAGGGATTAGCTCCATATTTGCACAGGAGGTAGTGCTCGGTGAGGTAGGCAGGTTGACCACCTTGGGGCTGACCGCGACGCGTCCGCAGCGCGTTAGAGCACGCGAAATTCGAATTTTGACGAATTTTGAAAAATTAATTTCTTGCTCAATTCTTCTCCAATTGCTTCGAACTTGGTACCAATAAATAGCTCATTTCATGGACATCATTTGTTGAGTTGGGTATAATCTATGAAAGTTTCAGCTTCATGGCGAAATTACAAGATCAAAAATTGATTTCACTTGCAAATATTAACGCATACCCGGGGGCATATTTATTATTTAATAATATGTTAGATATTTTAAATATGAATAAATAATGATAACAAAAATCGATTTTTTTGCGTACCGGAGGGACGAATTTTGAGAAAAACCTCTTTGGAGTACTGCAAATATTTGAATTTCTTCGTTTTGACGGCGTTCCCATGCAATCAGTGATACGATTAATTGCCATAAATCTTGCATAAATTTACTAATAAGATGTATGAAAAGGAAATTTGAGTTTGCACGATTCTGAAGAAGAATTTTTTGTATATGGAAATTCTATCTACAAATTTTAGATGTAGCGTTAATATTTGCGAGTGAAATCAATTTTTGATTTTGTAATTTCGCCATGAATCTGAAACTTTTTTCTGCCTCAAGGTGGTCAACCTGCCTACCTTACCGAGCACTACCTCCTGTGCAAATATGGAGCTAATCCCTCGAATCGACTTTTGCCCCTAGTTCCAGGCATATGTTCAAAATCTCAGCGTGTCTCTCATATGTAGTCGGCTGGTTCGCCGGAGAGAGAAACTTGTCAAAATAATCAGTTTTCTGAACACAACTTTTTTCTTTGATGATTTGATGAGCTATCGTGTTGAAAATCGCGTTCTACGCTTAAAATACGTCAGAAAAACCTAGTCAACATATTCCAAAACAAAAAAAAATTCAACTTTTTCATGACCCCGGGTCATGGTGATTTTTGGGTCAAAAAGTCAAAATCTCAGAACTTTCAAACTATAGATGTTCCCGCCCTATTTTCACTCGTTAAAATCGAATTTTTATACTAGAGCTCACCAAATAGCGAACGAAAAAAGTTACACTCCAACAAACTAAAACGTTTCGACTTTCCGAAAATATCTTTTTTCTTTCGCTATTTGGCGAGTTTTAGTGTGAAAATTCGATTTCTACGAGTAAAAATAGGGCGGAAACATCTATAGTTAGAAAGTTCTGAGATTTTGACTTTTTGACCCAAAAATCACCATGACATGAAAAAGTTGAAAATTGTATTGTCTCGGAATATTTTGACTATAGGGGTTTCTGACGTATTTTTTCGCCTAGAACGCGATTTTCAACACGAAAGCTCATAAAATCATTAAAGAAAAAAGTTGTGTTCAGAAAACTGATTATGTTGACAAGTTTCTCTCTCAGGCGAACCAGCCGACTACATATAATACACGTATTACATTTCCTATGAAAATTTCATCACATATGCAGTTTTTGATGAGGAATCTAATGAACATAGTTAGAAATCTCCGTAGAATGAAACAATAATTTTTGTGAATTTTTTTTTTCATTCAAACGGAGTTAACTTTTTCCACAAATGAGATAGATATTCACTCTGAATTACAAAAATGCTTATCTCGTTGAGATCAGTTTTATGGGTCTCCGAAGCGCCGTTCTCGAAATAATATTTTCCCGCTGGCACGAGAAGTGTGCCATAGGGAATTTGCTCTTGGAGATACGGCTTCCTAAGGTTGATTTTCGAACTCTACGTGAAAAGTTGACCCTACGGCATTATTTTCGTGGGAATATATTTTTCCTTGTGCGGTTATAGGCCAGAAAGCTCTCGTTTCTCAGATAGTGTCTCTTATAACCAACTTCACATAATAACATAATATCGAGTTGCATATTGTGCGTGAAAAGAAAAGTAGAAAAACAAAATTTAAAAAATCAAACAAACATTACTTTACTTTGTAATGGTTTGAAGATCTCTAATACCGACATTCGGATCATACGCGTAAATAAGACGCGACACCATACCTTTTTCTCACCGCTTCACAACTCATGTCGAATTTTTCAAGCCGGGTGGGTACGAGGGCTTGCTTAGAAACATTTGTCGCATATCTGAATTGTCATTTGCATCTGTGCTGTTGATTTACAATTGGTATAAAGCATTCGCAGCACTAACAAATAGAGTTTTTATGGTTCAATAAGTGTTGATGAGATTCACAGAGCGTTTTGTAAGTTTTAGCATATATTATATAAACTATGAATAGAGATTTCGAAAACCCAAAATACAACTGACAACATGTCGCCTTTAAATATTCCGTAGCACTGTATGTGAGAAACCTCAGGGCGGCGCTCGTGACTAGGACTTATCTGAAATCTGAACTGATTTTAAAGTTGGACTGATCCGAAATCTGGCGCAATTATACAACGCGTTCTGCTAATCGTGAGCGATATGGGATTTTGTGCAACTCGGTTAACTGAAGCTATATCGTTTAATTTTTTTAAAATCTATGACTAGCGAAACAAATGTAGCAAATCGTCATGAGACAGTTAAGCTGGAACGTACAAGAACGTTCTCCGCTCGCAAGTATATCAGCATGGCAAGAGTTGCTCAGAATAGTAACAACAACTTGCATATACGACTGCTGAAAAACATAAGACACAATTAAATTTTAGGCTGGCTAATCTACGCTTAAAATCCCCCTTTTTTTACTAAGAGTTCGTAGGTAAAAAAACTTCTTTAGGACAAAATTATTGAGAATTCAAATTGGGAGAATGCTCATACTTCAGGAATGGCAGTCTGTGAGCCATCAACGGTGAATAGATAACAGTGACCATCTGAAATCTTGAGAAATTCACATACGAAGAATAGGAACAAGCCATCATGAGAATATTTGCATTCCCGAAACAGAATAATATAGAAATTACAATTAATTGCGTTCGCTTTTCGATTTCGTCCATTTCTTTGCTTCAACATTGTTTCTACATTTTTAAAAACAATAAGAGAAAGAAAAAATCAAGAAATTGTTCAAAAAGTGAGAGTACGTAATTGACATCAGGATATGCGCCCCGCTCCGCAGCGCAGATATGCATCACGCCGAGGAGGGTAGTGTGTAATCGAGACCGACTCTCGTCAACTCGCATGTTCTCTCGTTGGCCTGCGAATCGACAAAAGATGTGAATTGCAGATAGAGAGCAGTGAAGTCCCCTCATCTCCGATACTATCTCTACGCGCGAAGAAATTCGCAAGAAATTCAAATTTGAATAGTGTAACACCGTGTACTTCTGATGGGAGCTTCTCGTAATGAATTAGAGATTTTAAATAAATTGCAACGATCTCGATGTGCTGTTAGGATGTCTATGGACGTTTGCTGGAAAGTCCGCACTTCGTCGAGAATCATATGGGTAAAACGAGAAAACATAGCTAAATTTAAAATTAAAGCGAATTCGCTATACACCGGTTTGCTTCTCTTTCTGTTCTCACACTAATGGTTTTCATATTTATTTATTTAATTAAGTGTATGCATTGCCATCTAAATAATATAACAACTTTATTCACTCGATTCCGATGATCCTCAATGGTTGTTATCATTTGCGAGAATCGTGCGACAAATAGGACTTTTCAATCTTGCCCAAGCTGCTTTGAGGTTCTTCTTAGACGTACTACCAGCAAATTGATTATGTGTATTCAACATAGATACGGAAGGGCCGTGAGAATCGCACTCGGAATAGTCTGTCTGTATAACAAGTAATTTAGAGCTTGAGTAGCGGACAGTAGCTTACATATTCGAATGGAATCACGCCCTCCATGAAGGTAACATCTAGATTTCCAGCGACAACGCCAGTGAAAAACATATCTTCGACTTCGAATACCTGCAATTATTTTAATATTTTTATTTATTTATAAATTATTTATTAAGCCGTCTGATAAGCCTCAAGAACAGAACCTTGTGATCGTTCAACCGTTGCACAATCTTGTCGAATGTTTTTCTTTTAAAAGCATATCCTCCTCCTCTGCAGTAGTCCGGCAAGAAATCGAGCGAATAGTCAGAGTCAGGAATGTACCTAAATATGAATCGAATATTGTATTGTTTACAATATCATCTGGACTACCGAATACGTCTTGGGAGACAAACGTTTTTTCTTCAAGAAATATCACGGAACTTATGATTCGCTAGTTGGATTGTCCTGACTTTTATGAAGTAGCAACACAAAACTGACCAATGCGTGCATTTATCTCTTATGGGGTTGCCAATTGCAGTTTGTTGAGCGTATTTATAACATGCGAGCCAATCTCCACTGAAGATATTTTAAATTTATAATCAGGGAAATGCTTTACAGTATTTCAGTGAGAAATATCACCTTTCCGTATTCTCGTATATCTTGAGCCGTTTGTACAATCGATCGATATGCACTACCGTGTCCGAGTCGACTTTTACAACGAATTCGGAATCAGCGTTTTGCCTCACCCATTGATAGGCTCCTTCGATCTACGAAATAATGCATCATGGTCGATAAAAAAATACACTGAAATAAATTAATATCTCACTTTGTATACCATATTCCGATAGGATTCTTCAATATCCAGTTGCAGCAAATCATGGTATTCAGTTGATTCTTTCTCCAAATCTTCTGATCGGCCGACCACAAAAATTACGAGGGATGTTCCGTTCTAAACATGTCATGATGAAACTGAAAGCAATCTCTGAAGTACCTTTTGCATCTGCGATTCCTCGACAGACGCCCATAGTTTCCTTATCTCATTTCTTTCATTTTCCTCGTAATAGCCTCCAATTACCAGCACAATTAATCCATATTTGGTGTAACTGTTGAAGTGAGGAGCCCGTAACACAAGACTGAACACTGCTCGATACTATTTCAATAGCAATTTATGGTACCTGTCGATAGGTTGTGTGTTAATTAGGCGGTGTAGAGTTTGATTGGCAGGAATATTATTGAGCTTGTCACATTGATGAATGATCAATAACGTTCTAACCTTGCAAGTGGTAAATACTGAATGTGCATTTTTATTGAAAATTGTTAAGCATAACTTGCCTAGTAAGAGCGTGCAAAATATCAG
The DNA here is from genome assembly GCA_036245825.1 of Pristionchus entomophagus. NCBI lineage: Eukaryota > Metazoa > Nematoda > Chromadorea > Rhabditida > Neodiplogasteridae > Pristionchus > Pristionchus entomophagus. The sequence continues at coordinate 32,311,844 of BTSX01000006.1, forward strand.
TCGCTTTGGCAAGGAAAATGAGTTCATGTTGAAAAAAAAGCCCGATTATTGCGTTTCCTGAAAATTAGAGAACATCGTGCAATCGAAATAACGATTCTATTTTCTCGAAAACGAAAAACAACATTAACCGAAAGTGAAAGCGGGAATACGATTTTCTTTCCCCTCTCTTTCCTATCTCACCTACGAGATCCTATCTTACGTCAGGGAACAACTGCGCTTTGAGTGAAATTACCAACTATCCCATTTTGAAATCACAAAATGGTATCAAATACTAAATTTTTTTTAAAGGTTCCAATGAAGATTGGAACACGATCACACACTTTGTCGATATGACCCAAATCAAAGAAAATTGAAAAAAACAAGCCAAGAATGACCTATGAAAAATATTATCTACACTATCCCACTTCTTTTTTTATGCTACTACAAACGGTACACGAGAAGAGCTACCTGATGAGCATGAATACGTTAACAGGTTGATATAACTAGAAATACGACTCATTTGCTGGCTCATCTGAATTAGTTATGGATATGTCCATGGTGAGTGGAAGCTAGGATGTTCTAATTTTTCTCACTTCGAAAAAATGAGTTCCCACACATCGTTTCCACAAACATTTCACTGGGTGCGCAGATTTGCCTGTAGGCGACTACACATGCGATCCGCACGATAGGATCTCAATGCTCTGGTATACCGGCTCTTAGCGATTGAGTCGCTAGAATTTGTTTCACTGGAAAAATGATGATATTGGGTTGGGAATGATCATTCCATCGGAATCACTAGAGTAATCAACTCGACATATGATGCCATTTGTATCAAGACAGGGAATCGCACTTACTAGTACCCTCAATACTTCCTAACCAGAGAGAATCAATGTTTGGATTGATTTTTGCTTTGCATTTGGAGACGAACCCTACGTTCCGTTAAATTGCAAATGGAAACGACAGAGAAAGAGAGAATAGAGAAATAATAGACACATCTTCACGAGAGAGAGAGGGAAGACGTCTCTCCTTGTGAGGCAGAGAGATGTAAGAAAAAATGATGTCGAATCGAGACCGGTTTCTCTGACCGGCGAGTGAGTGCGCGAATCGGGAAGAGGTACATAGGTCTCGATTCGCAATCAGTGGTTCTTCCACCAGAGCCTGGCGCCTTCCATCAATTGATCCATAGTCTTGGGACGATGCTCGTTCACTATCCATCTCTTCATCAGTGACCAGATCAATTCAATAGGATTAGCATCCGGGCTCTCCGGTGGGAAATCCTCGCACTGAAAAAGAAAGAGTGATAAGAAAGAGTTCGTAAATTACCTTGATGCCCTTGTTCCATAGGAATCTCTTGGTTGTTTTGGAGACATGAGCGGGTGCGGAATCTTGAACGAATATTCCCGCTGATCAGTACGTGGATCTGTGATAGAACCGTGTTATTCTTATCTTCTTTTCCATTCTGACCTCATGAACGGGACCAGAGCCTGATCAAGGATGTCCTGATACACCACTGAATCTATCACAGTGTTTCCAGATAGAATGACCATAGGAGAAGGGCCACAGTCAATACTAAATAATGTGAACCGTTTATCCAAACTTATGAGAAGTTATGATAATTTCCATAAAACATTGATTACGAAGCGGAGAGTGCATGAATCGCGCTGAAATTTTGAGAGGATACCGATTTCATATGTGCCGATCGCTGGACGTTCTTGAAAAAAATTAATTTAAAAATTATTTTTTGAGTCTACAAACATTTGGAAAAAAAGGCAGTTTGCGACTCACCAAATCCAGATCTACAGTATGACGATTTGTACTTACGTGTTTCATACAACATTTATCAACAAGGGGTAAATGGAAGTCTTGATACAATTATCAATTGTGGACTGGTCCCCCATCCGCTTCCACGATCCTCTTGAGGTTCACGGCGTCGCAGCATTCAAATACGTTAGGTAACATAGTAATTACCAAGGTGGCGCAGTGCTTGTGTGCCAGGAATGCTAAGCGATGGTCGCGAGTTCGCCCCTCTCCCCGTTGGCCACAAACCCTCCCAAAGCACGGTGCATTAGTTAATAGACCAGCCATCCCCGGAAATAGGCTCAACACATTTGCTAGGCGCTCAGTTTCTCGGTGCGCTCTGAGTTGAATTGACTCGGGGGTGATGAAGCTCGGAGAGCCTTATCCTACATGCTCATTTCAGTCGATGCCACTTATTTCAGACCGACTTTTCGTATTGCGACGCGAACGATCCTTTCCTGTCCCTGCTGAACACGCACTACCAATTCGGCGACAGCAATAAGACCATGAAGAATCTAACATCAGCGTGGAGAGACTCAAAAACCCATATTGCCACAGTTTCATGTGAAAAAAATCAATAAATAATAATGATGGAATTTTTCATGTGAACAGTTTTGAACTGATAAACTGGAGTTTGCGATTTGTTATGTTGTAGTTATGTCAAATATATTTGCGCTGGAAAACTGTAATGGCGATATTATTGTCAAAATCAATCATCACAGTACGTGATTAGCGCCGGTTCGAGCCCCACGATCGACCATGTTTTGCAAGGTGGTAGAAGAAGGCTCGAACCGGGGAGTCGAGACTGGATTGGGTTCTTCAGTCAGACACCATATCACGAGGAATCACGATTCAGAAGAACAGCCCTGAAAGAAGTTTTGTTGTTGTGTTTCAGCCTGTTAATGCGTTCATCACATGACGAGGAACCTTTCGCGCATGAAGTTTCGAACGATAGAGTAGATTAGATATTTTTTTTTTCTCTGAAATTCGGAGTTGTTGGGAAATCTTTCTGGGGTACTCATTCGAAGTGCGATCAATGGGTCGTGATTTACATAATTCATCTCTATGGTTGTGCTTTCTACACAACACGTTTGACAGATTACGGAAAATGTTGGTGAGCCATGTCCTCATTTTGCTAAATTGCCTCCGCAAGATGAGTTCTGAATAATACGATATCCATCAGGGTCCAATTCAACAGCATCATGATTGTTTTTGCGATCGAATGCTTCAAACCTTGATTTTTGAATATAATGCGTTCATTATTTTAGAATATATTTTTTAGGTTGCATAACTTCGGCTTAGCACTAAGTTAGTAATTTATCTCATCCGTGTGATATGTTCCGTTGCGCCTTGTGAGTAGATAAATTACTAACTTAGTGCTAAGCCGAAGTTATGCAACCTAAAAAATATATTCTAAAATAATGAACGCATTATATTCAAAAATCAAGGTTTGAAGCATTCGATCGCAAAAACAATCATGATGCTGTTGAATTGGACCCTGATGGATATCGTATTATTCAGAACTCATCTTGCGGAGGCAATTTAGCAAAATGAGGACATGGCTCACCAACATTTTCCGTAATCTGTCAAACGTGTTGTGTAGAAAGCACAACCATAGAGATGAATTATGTAAATCACGACCCATTGATCGCACTTCGAATGAGTACCCCAGAAAGATTTCCCAACAACTCCGAATTTCAGAGAAAAAAAAAATATCTAATCTACTCTATCGTTCGAAACTTCATGCGCGAAAGGTTCCTCGTCATGTGATGAACGCATTAACAGGCTGAAACACAACAACAAAACTTCTTTCAGGGCTGTTCTTCTGAATCGTGATTCCTCGTGATATGGTGTCTGACTGAAGAACCCAATCCAGTCTCGACTCCCCGGTTCGAGCCTTCTTCTACCACCTTGCAAAACATGGTCGATCGTGGGGCTCGAACCGGCGCTAATCACGTACTGTGATGATTGATTTTGACAATAATATCGCCATTACAGTTTTCCAGCGCAAATATATTTGACATAACTACAACATAACAAATCGCAAACTCCAGTTTATCAGTTCAAAACTGTTCACATGAAAAATTCCATCATTATTATTTATTGATTTTTTTCACATGAAACTGTGGCAATATGGGTTTTTGAGTCTCTCCACGCTGATGTTAGATTCTTCATGGTCTTATTGCTGTCGCCGAATTGGTAGTGCGTGTTCAGCAGGGACAGGAAAGGATCGTTCGCGTCGCAATACGAAAAGTCGGTCTGAAATAAGTGGCATCGACTGAAATGAGCATGTAGGATAAGGCTCTCCGAGCTTCATCACCCCCGAGTCAATTCAACTCAGAGCGCACCGAGAAACTGAGCGCCTAGCAAATGTGTTGAGCCTATTTCCGGGGATGGCTGGTCTATTAACTAATGCACCGTGCTTTGGGAGGGTTTGTGGCCAACGGGGAGAGGGGCGAACTCGCGACCATCGCTTAGCATTCCTGGCACACAAGCACTGCGCCACCTTGGTAATTACTATGTTACCTAACGTATTTGAATGCTGCGACGCCGTGAACCTCAAGAGGATCGTGGAAGCGGATGGGGGACCAGTCCACAATTGATAATTGTATCAAGACTTCCATTTACCCCTTGTTGATAAATGTTGTATGAAACACGTAAGTACAAATCGTCATACTGTAGATCTGGATTTGGTGAGTCGCAAACTGCCTTTTTTTCCAAATGTTTGTAGACTCAAAAAATAATTTTTAAATTAATTTTTTTCAAGAACGTCCAGCGATCGGCACATATGAAATCGGTATCCTCTCAAAATTTCAGCGCGATTCATGCACTCTCCGCTTCGTAATCAATGTTTTATGGAAATTATCATAACTTCTCATAAGTTTGGATAAACGGTTCACATTATTTAGTATTGACTGTGGCCCTTCTCCTATGGTCATTCTATCTGGAAACACTGTGATAGATTCAGTGGTGTATCAGGACATCCTTGATCAGGCTCTGGTCCCGTTCATGAGGTCAGAATGGAAAAGAAGATAAGAATAACACGGTTCTATCACAGATCCACGTACTGATCAGCGGGAATATTCGTTCAAGATTCCGCACCCGCTCATGTCTCCAAAACAACCAAGAGATTCCTATGGAACAAGGGCATCAAGGTAATTTACGAACTCTTTCTTATCACTCTTTCTTTTTCAGTGCGAGGATTTCCCACCGGAGAGCCCGGATGCTAATCCTATTGAATTGATCTGGTCACTGATGAAGAGATGGATAGTGAACGAGCATCGTCCCAAGACTATGGATCAATTGATGGAAGGCGCCAGGCTCTGGTGGAAGAACCACTGATTGCGAATCGAGACCTATGTACCTCTTCCCGATTCGCGCACTCACTCGCCGGTCAGAGAAACCGGTCTCGATTCGACATCATTTTTTCTTACATCTCTCTGCCTCACAAGGAGAGACGTCTTCCCTCTCTCTCTCGTGAAGATGTGTCTATTATTTCTCTATTCTCTCTTTCTCTGTCGTTTCCATTTGCAATTTAACGGAACGTAGGGTTCGTCTCCAAATGCAAAGCAAAAATCAATCCAAACATTGATTCTCTCTGGTTAGGAAGTATTGAGGGTACTAGTAAGTGCGATTCCCTGTCTTGATACAAATCGCATCATATGTCGAGTTGATTACTCTAGTGATTCCGATGGAATGATCATTCCCAACCCAATATCATCATTTTTCCAGTGAAACAAATTCTAGCGACTCAATCGCTAAGAGCCGGTATACCAGAGCATTGAGATCCTATCGTGCGGATCGCATGTGTAGTCGCCTACAGGCAAATCTGCGCACCCAGTGAAATGTTTGTGGAAACGATGTGTGGGAACTAATTTTTTCGAAGTGAGAAAAATTAGAACATCCTAGCTTCCACTCACCATGGACATATCCATAACTAATTCAGATGAGCCAGCAAATGAGTCGTATTTCTAGTTATATCAACCTGTTAACGTATTCATGCTCATCAGGTAGCTCTTCTCGTGTACCGTTTGTAGTAGCATAAAAAAAGAAGTGGGATAGTGTAGATAATATTTTTCATAGGTCATTCTTGGCTTGTTTTTTTCAATTTTCTTTGATTTGGGTCATATCGACAAAGTGTGTGATCGTGTTCCAATCTTCATTGGAACCTTTAAAAAAAATTTAGTATTTGATACCATTTTGTGATTTCAAAATGGGATAGTTGGTAATTTCACTCAAAGCGCAGTTGTTCCCTGACGTAAGATAGGATCTCGTAGGTGAGATAGGAAAGAGAGGGGAAAGAAAATCGTATTCCCGCTTTCACTTTCGGTTAATGTTGTTTTTCGTTTTCGAGAAAATAGAATCGTTATTTCGATTGCACGATGTTCTCTAATTTTCAGGAAACGCAATAATCGGGCTTTTTTTTCAACATGAACTCATTTTCCTTGCCAAAGCGACTGATATTTTGCACGCTCTTACTAGGCAAGTTATGCTTAACAATTTTCAATAAAAATGCACATTCAGTATTTACCACTTGCAAGGTTAGAACGTTATTGATCATTCATCAATGTGACAAGCTCAATAATATTCCTGCCAATCAAACTCTACACCGCCTAATTAACACACAACCTATCGACAGGTACCATAAATTGCTATTGAAATAGTATCGAGCAGTGTTCAGTCTTGTGATACGGGCTCCTCACTTCAACAGTTACACCAAATATGGATTAATTGTGCTGGTAATTGGAGGCTATTACGAGGAAAATGAAAGAAATGAGATAAGGAAACTATGGGCGTCTGTCGAGGAATCGCAGATGCAAAAGGTACTTCAGAGATTGCTTTCAGTTTCATCATGACATGTTTAGAACGGAACATCCCTCGTAATTTTTGTGGTCGGCCGATCAGAAGATTTGGAGAAAGAATCAACTGAATACCATGATTTGCTGCAACTGGATATTGAAGAATCCTATCGGAATATGGTATACAAAGTGAGATATTAATTTATTTCAGTGTATTTTTTTATCGACCATGATGCATTATTTCGTAGATCGAAGGAGCCTATCAATGGGTGAGGCTCGTATTCGTATTCCCGCTTTCACTTTCGGTTAATGTTGTTTTTCGTTTTCGAGAAAATAGAATCGTTATTTCGATTGCACGTTGTTCTCTAATTTTCAGGAAACGCAATATTCGGGCATTCTTTTCAACATGAACTCAATTTCCTTGCCAAAGCGACTGATATTTTGCACGCTCTTACTAGGCAAGTTATGCTTAACAATTTTCAATAAAAATGCACAAGCACAATAATATTCGCCTTTCTCTACCTCTTGCAAAACATCACCTGCGGGCGGGAGTCGAACCTGCCTGCGTCGACATGCCAGTCAGACACCATGCCCATTAATGGGCATGGTGTCTGATTGGGGCGGGAGTCGAAGCCCCAACCACTAGTCTCCGTCAAGCGTTCCCGGCTAATGGGCATGGTGTCTGACTGGCATGCCGACGCAGTCAGGTTCGACTCCCGCCCGCAAGTGATGTTTTTCAAGAGGTAGAGAAAGGCGTGCGTTGTGCAAATACGCGGCTTGATAAGTAGGCCCACTTGAAAAATTTAGAAGAGGTGGAATAGATAAGTCTAACAGAGAGGAAGTTATGCCCAAGCCGCCCTACTGGCCCGATAATCTCACGCTCGGATATAACAAGGAACTCTTCCCATCTTTCTTCATAGACTCATTCCACCAGTACACTGGAACGTTGCTACAGGTTTGGGCCTAATGGGCATGGTGTCTGACTGGCATGCCGACGCAGGCAGGTTCGACTCCCGCCCGCAGGTGATGTTTTGCAAGAGGTAGAGAAAGGCGCGCGCCCCAACCACTAGTCTCCGTCAAGCGTTCCCGGCGGTAGGCCGCCCTGGCCTAATGGGCATGGTGTCTGACTGGCATGCCGAGTAGGTAAGTACTTCGAAAAGGAAAGATACCTACAAACTATATTTGGTTATGGAGTCTGACTGAAGCCCGCTATATCACCGGTTCGAGCCCCACGATCGACCATGTTTTGCAAGATGGTAGAAGAAGGCTCGCGCCCCAACCACTAGTCTCCGCCATGAGCTCCCGGCGGTAGTGGGCATGGTGTCTGACTGGCATGCCGACGCAGGCAGGTTCGACTCCCGCCCGCAGGTGATGTTTTGGAAGAGGTAGAGAAAGGCGCGCGGCTTGGGCAGAATGGGCATGGTGTCTGACTGGGCATGGTGTCTGACTTATGCGACATCGAAGACATCGAAGATCGGATCTTTTCGCCGTTTTCACCACATCAGAGTTGAGTGTCATTCCACGAAAGGGATCTTATTTCACACCAACCACTAGTCTCCGTCAAGCGTTCCCGGCGGTAGGCCGCCCTGGCCTAATGGGCATGGTGTCTGACTAGCATTAGACACGTCTCGATAGTAGTGATAGTAGTATAATAGATAATAATGATGACTGGGGTGGTTATTCGGGCATTGTAACGAGGCCGCTACCGCTCCCCCTCGCCTATTGCGGAATGAGGCGTGGGGAGGTAAAGGGCTTAATACGACGCCCCAATAGTGATGAAGATTAATAAAGCATGGAATTATACGTTATCTGAAAATTGCTTCATTTTTTATCCCAATTGCAGATTGTACACTTCAATTCTCAAGAAAAGACGAAGCTAAAAAATAGACACGCTGTTTATTTTGCTCGCTCTCGTACTATGGATGGAAAAACGCAGTTATCTCTTTTCGAAAAAAATTTCCATTTAATTTCCAGTTTCATCATGACATGTTTAGAACGGAACATCCCTCGTAATTTTTGTGGTCGGCCGATCAGAAGATTTGGAGAAAGAATCAACTGAATACCATGATTTGCTGCAACTGGATATTGAAGAATCCTATCGGAATATGGTATACAAAGTGAGATATTAATTTATTTCAGTGTATTTTTTTATCGACCATGATGCATTATTTCGTAGATCGAAGGAGCCTATCAATGGGTGAGGCTCGTATTCGTATTCCCGCTTTCACTTTCGGTTAATGTTGTTTTTCGTTTTCGAGAAAATAGAATCGTTATTTCGATTGCACGTTGTTCTCTAATTTTCAGGAAACGCAATATTCGGGCATTCTTTTCAACATGAACTCAATTTCCTTGCCAAAGCGACTGATATTTTGCACGCTCTTACTAGGCAAGTTATGCTTAACAATTTTCAATAAAAATGCACAAGCACAATAATATTCGCCTTTCTCTACCTCTTGCAAAACATCACCTGCGGGCGGGAGTCGAACCTGCCTGCGTCGACATGCCAGTCAGACACCATGCCCATTAATGGGCATGGTGTCTGATTGGGGCGGGAGTCGAAGCCCCAACCACTAGTCTCCGTCAAGCGTTCCCGGCTAATGGGCATGGTGTCTGACTGGCATGCCGACGCAGTCAGGTTCGACTCCCGCCCGCAAGTGATGTTTTTCAAGAGGTAGAGAAAGGCGTGCGTTGTGCAAATACGCGGCTTGATAAGTAGGCCCACTTGAAAAATTTAGAAGAGGTGGAATAGATAAGTCTAACAGAGAGGAAGTTATGCCCAAGCCGCCCTACTGGCCCGATAATCTCACGCTCGGATATAACAAGGAACTCTTCCCATCTTTCTTCATAGACTCATTCCACCAGTACACTGGAACGTTGCTACAGGTTTGGGCCTAATGGGCATGGTGTCTGACTGGCATGCCGACGCAGGCAGGTTCGACTCCCGCCCGCAGGTGATGTTTTGCAAGAGGTAGAGAAAGGCGCGCGCCCCAACCACTAGTCTCCGTCAAGCGTTCCCGGCGGTAGGCCGCCCTGGCCTAATGGGCATGGTGTCTGACTGGCATGCCGAGTAGGTAAGTACTTCGAAAAGGAAAGATACCTACAAACTATATTTGGTTATGGAGTCTGACTGAAGCCCGCTATATCACCGGTTCGAGCCCCACGATCGACCATGTTTTGCAAGATGGTAGAAGAAGGCTCGCGCCCCAACCACTAGTCTCCGCCATGAGCTCCCGGCGGTAGTGGGCATGGTGTCTGACTGGCATGCCGACGCAGGCAGGTTCGACTCCCGCCCGCAGGTGATGTTTTGGAAGAGGTAGAGAAAGGCGCGCGGCTTGGGCAGAATGGGCATGGTGTCTGACTGGGCATGGTGTCTGACTTATGCGACATCGAAGACATCGAAGATCGGATCTTTTCGCCGTTTTCACCACATCAGAGTTGAGTGTCATTCCACGAAAGGGATCTTATTTCACACCAACCACTAGTCTCCGTCAAGCGTTCCCGGCGGTAGGCCGCCCTGGCCTAATGGGCATGGTGTCTGACTAGCATTAGACACGTCTCGATAGTAGTGATAGTAGTATAATAGATAATAATGATGACTGGGGTGGTTATTCGGGCATTGTAACGAGGCCGCTACCGCTCCCCCTCGCCTATTGCGGAATGAGGCGTGGGGAGGTAAAGGGCTTAATACGACGCCCCAATAGTGATGAAGATTAATAAAGCATGGAATTATACGTTATCTGAAAATTGCTTCATTTTTATCCCAATTGCAGATTGTACACTTCAATTCTCAAGAAAAGACGAAGCTAAAAAATAGACACGCTGTTTATTTTGCTCGCTCTCGTACTATGGATGGAAAAACGCAGTTATCTCTTTTCGAAAAAAATGGAAATTTTTTTCGAAAAGAGATAACTGCGCGAAGGACAACTCTGTGAGTATTGCTCAAAAATTATCTTACAATCTTCAAGAATATTAAAGGGAGTTGGCGGTCGAAAATTTATATTATTTTAATTCTCGAGTTTACTGATGCACACTTGAAATTAAAATTAAAATAATTATAAATTATAAAAATGTTTGAAGCGGTGTTAGCGGTATACTGTATCCGCTTCCCTTCGGCTGCGGAAAGACTTGCGTCGTTTATGCGCTGCAACAAGTTGCCGCGCACGGGCGCGTTCGCCTTGACTCCGCCCACTCCTCGCTTCTCGTTCAATTTCCTTTGTTTCGAGCTTCTTTTTTGGAGTTTCAGCCCAATTTTATAATAATTGGAATGCTTGTTCCGTCAGAATACCACTCTGTTGCAAGGCGCGTAGGATATTCACATCAACAGACCTCTTTTGCGCTAGAAAAATCCATTTTACACTGTAATTTTCGCTGTCGTCACTCGTTCTCGTTTTAATCGACTGTTAACTCATTTTATGTACTCCATTCACCTTCTTTGACTTTCCTTATCGTATATTTATCTGATTACTTCCAGGAAAGCGCATACTGGACTGCTGGTTGAGCAGGGGCAAGCTGTGGGCTGACTGGACATATCGAGGTAAGAAGCTGGGAACATTCGAGGTCTACAGTCAATACTAAATAATGTGAACCGTTTATCCAAACTTATGAGAAGTTATGATAATTTCCATAAAACATTGATTACGAAGCGGAGAGTGCATGAATCGCGCTGAAATTTTGAGAGGATACCGATTTCATATGTGCCGATCGCTGGACGTTCTTGAAAAAAATTAATTTAAAAATTATTTTTTGAGTCTACAAACATTTGGAAAAAAAGTCAGTTTGCGACTCACCAAATCCAGATCTACAGTATGACGGTCAGCGAATTCGCTGGCGATCGCCCGTGCTTTTCTCTTTTTGCTTCCACTGAATTTCATTTATTTTCGAAATTGCTCTCACTTTCGGCTCGATAAATGTGTGCTAATTGGGTTTAATTACTTCTTTCACTGCGGAAAACGATAACAGCAATGCTCACGTCACGTCCAGTATTGCATTTCGGCCAAAAACCCATTTTCTCGCTCTGTTTCGCGTTTCTTTTCAGGCATCCTAAAGGCTCTGAGAATTCTCCAATCTGGAAGTTGTATTCACAAGGGAGCTCAACAGCCATCTCGGGATAAGTGATTGTCATAGCATTCAGAATATCCTCAAAATATCAATTTGGACATTAAAAGCGAACGCTACTGCGTTGTGTGTAAGCAACCTGGTCTGCACCAGCTCGCAGCTGTTTCAATCGTTCGTTGAGATCTTTCCTCCACATATCCCTCCAATTCGCTTTTCGCATTCGTTCGAGATGAAAGAGGATAAGACCCGAGTTAAATCCACGACCCTTGATTTACCAGGTCATACATTATCATACCATGTTTTACATCCATTTTCTCTGCTTGAAAATCAAACTCACCCTTGCAGGCCAGGGATTCATCGTCTTATTAGTGTATCCAGGAGAAATATTTTCACCCATTGCCATAAGAACGGAATCATTTGTTACCTTGAATGCACCGAAAATCGGACTGATGTCATTGAGCACAAGCAGATCGGTGTTAAGAAGGAGAACCTGAACTTTATTTATGAACTACATTAGTGGCCAAAATTATATGACATCGCGTTTTCGATGCATAACTTCTTATGTAATAACTTATGCAATTTCGGCTGCTCAGATGTTTTATGATTTTCTACGAAACATGTGAATGTTTTCAATCAATGTTGAAATCTTACTTTTCTCAAAAAGTCACATTTTTCTAATTTTGGAATGGGTAAATTATAGGCAAAGCGTATCAAAATTATCGCGTCATAGATTCAAAAGGAGAACTTTTTCAAACTTACTTTTCGGAAAACACGAAAGTCGATTTTTGACCTCGGTATGGCGGTAATCAAGCATAATTTTTCGAACCTCATAAACTTTACCTTTCTTCGCAATAAACCTATTTAGCTCAAATTGATAAAATAACTTCTACTAATCTTTCCTGAGTTGATTTAAACTTTTGGGGATTATAGGTCTCCATTACCGGAATATCGTTATTTTCGGTACTATTTCTGAGACGATTTTTTTACGAACTCATTTTACGAACTTAATAAGTTTTCTTCGCAATGAATCTTTCGAGCTTAAATTGATAGAGTACCTTCCGCTAATGGCCCATAAGTTTCTATGAGGCCGTTTGCCTAATAGTCAGCAAAAGTCCAACAGGGGCTGGCACAGCAAAAAAAACGAATATGCTCAAAAGTTCGTCCTATGGGTAACTTTTGATTCTGAATCGATTGGCGTTTTCTGTTTTTCGATCAGAAGCTTCTGAATCCCGGTACGACGCGACGTCGATTTGGATAAATTATTGTTCTACGATTAAAACTGCCCCGAGAAAGGGCGAAATTGCCTCAAATCTCACGCACCCGAGCAGAATTTAATTCTCTTCAAATATATTGGGTTGAGGAATAAGTAACGATCGTTTTTTCTCTCTGACTTTAGAACCCTCGTGCTCGCTCTTTTGTTGTTGCCGTCTGCCACCCTGTTTACACTGGAGAGAGGGTCCCTCGGGCATTCCACACATGTTTTCGATTCAGTTCTCCCTAGTCTCCCAGGCGAGAATGCCGCATAATTTCGTCCCCGACCGAATTCACATTCGGAACGTGATGCTCTTTCTCTTTCTATCTGGCTTGAAACCGCCCGCCATTCATGAACAACTGGAGCAGGTTTACCCCACACATACCCCGCATGTAACCACCGTGAGAAAGTGGGTAGTCAAATTCGAGAAACACGACTTTTCCCTCGAAGATGAAGACCCACCCGGTCGCCCCATGGAGTTGGACCTCGATCGATTGCGTTCTGAGGTGGAGGCTGACCCGTATCTCACTACGCGCGATCTTGCTGACTTCCTTGGAGTCGACCAAAAAACTGCCGTGAATGGACTTCACGCGATTGGAAAGAAGTGGAAACTCGGGAGATGGATCCCCCATGACCTGACCGACTATGACAAGGATCGCCGAATGGACATGGCTTCGACTCTTCTCACTCTGCCGGTTTGATTGGCTGGACAATGTCATCACAGGTGATGAAAAGTGGGTGCTCTACGACAACCATGAGCGCATGAGACAGTGGGTCGGAGAGGACCAAAAGCCAGCAGATGTCCCCAAACCCGATTTGCACCCCAAAAAAGTGATGTTGTGCATCTGGTGGTCAGTGCGGGGAGTGGAGTTCTGGGAACTCCTACCCGAGGGGACGACTATCACGGCAGAGGTCTACACTCTTCAGCTACGGAAGCTGAGACTCGCTGTCGAACAAACACGCGGGAAGGACGCTCAAATCTACTTTCAGCACGACAACGCCCGCTCGCATGTCGCAACGACCTTGCCCCCTCCGATTACCACCTCTTCTCAGACCTCCAGCGTTTCCTCAAGGGACAGAGCTTCAAAGACTGAGCCACTATCCAGACCGTACTGACCAACTATTTCAAGAACCAGCCCCAGTCCTTCTATCACGAGGGCATCCACAAGCTGCCTGGTAGATGGCAGAAGGTCATCGATGCGCATGGAGAATATTTTTAGATTCTATCGTGCTTTGTAAAGTTTTTATGATAAAGTGAAAAAAAATTCAAAAACGAGCGTTACTTATTCCTCAACCCGATAAAAAAAATCGCTGTGCTAGCTATTTTCGTTTTCGAGATATGGCCGTTTTTTTTATTTTTCCGAAACTTGAATGTTTTTCCGCAACGACATTTGCGCAACTCGACCAAAACAACATTTGCGCAACTCGACATAATTCGATTTCTAGCCACCCTAGAATCCTGGCAGAGGTGTCATTCGTCGTTGCGGAAAAAATTCAAGTTGCGCAATTGTCACCCATCCGGGGTTAAGCATTTGACTTTACCATGAGAAAATAGGCTACCTAAAACAGATGCCAACTTGAGTTTTTTTTGCGGTTTTTCGAGCGTAACTTTTTTATTTCCTAGTTTCGTGATCTATGGTATATAAATTCGTTTTCTACGTGCAAAAGTATCCCAGCAACCTACATATAGTCAAGTATTTTTTTGCGAATAAGACTTTTTTGACCCTGACGTCGTCGTCGAGATTAATTTGTGGGGTCAAAAAATCATATTCTCAAAAATACTTCACAATAGAAGTTTCTGGCGTATTTTTCTACGTAGAAACTGAATTTCTATATGAGAGATCATGCAACGAAGAAAGAAAAAAAGTAACGCTCGTAAAACTTCAAAAAACGCTAGTTGGCAGCTGTTTTAGGTAGCATATTTTCTCACGGTAAAGTGAAATGCATAAGCGCATATACCAAAATGATCAGAAGAAGCGTCGTGCCAGCCCTGTGTCAAATAACGGTCATAACTCGAAAACGAAAACAGCTAGCACATCGTTTTTTTAATTTTGAAGAGAATTAATTTCTGCTCGGGTACGTGAGATTTGAGGCAATTTTGACTCTTCCCGGAGCAGTTTTAATCGTAGAACAATAATTTGGGCAAATCTACGTCGCGTCGTACCGGGATTCAGAAGTTTCTGATCGAAAAACGGAAAACACCTATCGATTCAGAATCAAAATTGCCCCTAGGACGAACTTGTGAGCATTTTCGATTTTTTGCTGTGCCAAACTTTGTTCGACTATTACGCAAACGGCCTCCTATGAGCATACATTATGTTTTGCCTATTCTCGGGCTTGTAACACGGATTTTATCTAATTTTGTAGGAAAATCGAGACCTTTTACCATAGAAAAATATTTTGTGCCTCCGATTTCAAAGAAACTAATGTTACTGACTAAAGTGAGGACGGGAGAACGTCTATCCATTTCATTTGGCCAAATTTGCATATTGAGCGGATCTGTGACCTGCCAAATCAAAATGCTCTAACTCACTCAGTTTTTGACCTACAGAGCCCGATTATTTTCAGTCGCTCCGCATTTCGGAGATCTACAACTTTCTTAGGAAAGGATACGGTTTAAAATGTCATCTTCAATGTGTTAAGCATGAAAATTAGTTTTTTCGGGTATAAAAATCGACTGTTCTCGAGATTTTCCTCTAAAGGATACGGATTTTATTTTAGAATCTGAGTCCCCACCCCAAAATTGAGGTACTATCATATTCCATTAGTCATAACACTGAACTCCCTGTTGAGATCCTCAGAGGGGGAATCCAACTGTTTCTAGACTTAGCCGAATTTACTTTCAAAACCCATTTTCGCTCTGATTTCTTCTAAAAATTATGCAAATTCACAAATTAGGGGAGTCAAACGAAAGCTCTCGTGGAGATAAAGAAAAAAGGTCTACCAGTCCAAGCGCTGAAAATTGACGGTTTTCGAGTAATAAGACAAAACTTTCGTAAACACAGCTCTTGACGGGAAATGAATGTGAAGCCCACGTGAGTTATTTTTGTCTTATTATTCGAAAACCTTCATTTTTCAGCACTTGGACTGGTAGACCTTTTTTCTTTATCTCCACGAGAGCATTCGTTTGACTACCCTAATTTGTGAATTTGCATAATTTCGAGAAGAAATCAGAGCGAGAATATTTATTGAAAGTAAATTCGGCTGTCCAGAATCTGTTGGATTCCCCCTCTGAGGATCTCAACAGGGAGTTCAGTGTTATGACAAATGGAATATGATAGTACCTCAATTTTTGTGTGGGGAATAAGATTCTAAAATAAAATCCGTATCCTTTAGAGGAAAATCTCGAGAACAGTCGATTTTTATACCCGAAAAAAACTAATTTTCATGCTTAACAGATTGAAGATGACATTTTAAACCGTATCCTTTAAACTCATATAGTTAACTATTGGAGTTTCTGGTGTGTTTTCTCACGTAGAAATCGAATTTTTTTAAAATTAAAATGTTAGAGATCATGAAATTATCAAAGAAAAAAGTTTTACTTGAAAAAGTGGCAATAGTGGCCTTTGCCCATGGAAAAAGGGGCAAAAGTGGTCTTTGCCCACGTCTGAACCCCCTACTTATATATATAATTAGAATCAGCATGGAACGGCGGTTCGAACACAATATTTCTCGACTCGCTCATAGGAACGAGTCAAAAAACGACCGTGACTCGAAAACCAATAAAGATAGAGCTTCCTCCAAAATTTTATTTTGTAGAGCTTTAAATTCTGGTCGGGTTCGCTGTTTTTTGGCCAATTTTGCCTTATTGGGGCCAGTTTTTATCGCAGAAATCGATTTTTGCGGAATTTATGTCGTGCCGTACCGGGATTCAGAAGGCTCAGATCGAAAAACTGAAAACGCCAGTCGATTAAGAATCAAAAGTTGCGCATAGGACCGAGTTTTGAGCACATCCGATTTTTGGCCTGTTCCAGACCCCAGTTTTTTAAAATTTATTTATTTGATACACCCCAAAGGGTGTGACAACATGTGAATAAAATATACAGATTGGAAGGTTTAAAGAGAGAGGGGGAGTGGGTAAAGGGGGAGGGGGGGGGGTAGAGACGGAAGAAGGGACAGTTGGAGTTGGTACTCCCACAGATGCTCTTGACAGATGAGGTGGACGAGGCCTCAGAACGGGAAGGGGACCGTTCCAGCCATGTATATCTTATGGATCTAGATCAAGGAAAAATATCACCTGGGGTGCTCGAGGTGTCTGGGGGTCATTCCGACTCGAAAAACACGAAAATACTGGCGATTTCTAAAATTCTGCAAATTTCACAAAGTAGTAACTCAACCAAAGCTAGCCTAAATCGTGTTATCTAAAATGATAACAACTAATATCGGTTTGACACTTCATTCCTGAAAGTTACAGCATTATTTGAGAAATTTTCAAATTTCGAAATTTTCCATCGAATTTTCCATTTTCACGAAAGAAATTGTGTTCTCGAAACCGCATAGGAAGTGTTAAAACCATTTATTAGTTCAGTACAACTGTTTTTAGTTCAGAAAACAAGATCTAGGCTAGTTTTGGTTGAGTTAATACTTTCTGAAATTTGGTGAATTTGGAAATCACCAGTATTTTCGTGTTCTTCGGGTCGGAATGACCCCCAGACACCCCGGAGAACCCCGGGAGATATTTTTCCTTGACTAACTAGAGTATGTAGATTCTGAATCTGGTCTGCGATTGAACTGAAAGGTGGGGTCTCCGACCGAGTAACTATTATTTTCCGATTTTGACTTCAATTTTTCAGATTTTTCAAATTGAAAATCGCCTCATAGCTCTTACATGTAAACACAAAAGTTTCGTAGATTATTTTTCCGCACATTTTTAACTGTTCGCCACCCTTGTATCACATCTCGGAGCTGAGATACGAAAGAACCGGATGCGAAACCGTTAAATGCCTAAAAGCCGGTTCCGAGACAAATCGTCGACGTCAAAGGTTTTCACGTCCCCATTATACTCTAAGATAATTATCTCATCGAGATTGCACAAACTCGGGGCTCCTAGTTCCGCGGAGGGTCCGATTTCCTGCAATCGGTCAGAAAACGCGTGATAATCTGATTGAGATGACTGGCTTTATAATTAGAACAATACACAAATGATAGGACGGGACTAGGGATGGAAGCAGTTATTGGGCCTTATTAGTGATGTACTTACCACAATTATTTCACTATTTTTACGGAGGTTAGAGATAAGCCCGGCATCTACACGGCCATCATGCATAGTGTGCACGATTCGAGATAGGTACTCGCACATTGAGAAATGATCGATTGCTGTGTTGAAGGAAAATTGACCTAACTGCTACCAGAAGGCGTTGTTGCAGGATTTGAAAACGTGAGTCGCACCAACTTCTGATGCTCTTTGATGATGCAACTTCTGATGCGAATTAAACAGGTGAGGGGAAATAGGGTCTCCTTGGCTCACGCCTCTTCCTACTTCGATGGGCACCTTGTCCACTGTAAGTAGGTCAAATCGACGATTTTGATTCCAAAATTCCCGTTTAAAGGGTTTCTACTGTTCGTACACAGCTCCGCCACTCTAATTTACTTAATTTGTATTTTAGAGGAATTTTAAGCATTTTACTAGAATTTTAATATTTTTCTCTGAATTGTCGCACGAGCGCGAGAGGAGAGGGGCGAGAGGGCGGGGGGAGCGAGAGAGACACACGCGAGAGAGGCTTCGCCCCTTTTCTCTCTCGTCTGATTTCCCTCTCCTCTCCATTGCCCGCGCGCGCGTAGTTTTCATGTAATAACTCGACTGAGAGATGAGATAGAAACAAACTCAAAAAATCAAAAATGTTATTCAGACCGAGACCAAGGTATTGAGCACACATTTGGACCGGTACAACCAAATTGGTAGATCACCCTGCGGTCTCTAATTTTATACAATGAAGCAATATTTATTCAACTTTTCGAGAAGGTTGAACCCCCTTTGAATTATTGAGGGCAGTAAGTGAGCGTGAAATCGATGTCGCGTGGAGTCGCATTGTACTGAAAGAAACGTTAACTTGTCTATTTTGGTGGAACTGTGTACAACCTTCAATATGCTGCAGAAAAATATAATATCACACGATATGTCACTCATTTTTTTCAATAATGCACTCGCTCTGGCATAGAAGACGGATTTCAGAACACAAGATTTCACTTACCAGAACAGTCTTCTTCTCGCCGAACCAATAAGACCCCGCACAGTCCGTACTTTTGCACGTTAGCGTGAGTCCGGAGCCACTGTAAAAAAAGGATTTGAGTCATGCAACCATAAACGATTTGATTTATTATAATGATGTGTACGTCTCATCTACCATTTCCTAGGCCATATATATTGAGCCTGCTTATCTTTTAACTATTCCGTAATAGTGATGATCACGTGGAAACGACCCAAAGGTCTGAAACATTCAACCGCTGACCTTAGGAAGTTTCTTTATTAAGCTCACTTAGGCAGTTTTTCTCTATCATTCGCGTAACAAACCAAAATTTCTTTATAATATATCCTCAATTATCCCGGAAATCTTGCCGTTGAGAGAAACCATAGAGCACGCGAAATAATTAAACGCGAAAAAGTCGAGTTCCACTTTCAAACTGCAATCCATACCTGAGAGGCTTGAACTGCATGGCGACATCGAATCCGAGCGTCACGTCGATCTGGTACTGCAGGGGGCTGTAAGGGTCGGGGAAGGTGCTGGCGGTCGTGATGCTAGTGCAGTTCACGCGGAAGAGGTAGGTACCCTTGGAATCGAACGCGGCGCTCTTGGACTGGCCGGGAGCCAGAAGGCCATCGATTTTCGCGTCGCATACCTGAATAAGCATATTTTAGACAGACAGACAGGATTTCGCTTTTTGGCGCTTTTTATAGAAATATGATAAGATAGTTTATATCATGCTGAGAATCGCCAAGCTGATGAAAAGGACAAAGTTTAAAGGAACAAAGGATTGTGATCGAGACGGAAAGTTCAGGAAATGAGAACTTACATCGAGACTGTCCTTGCAGTTGTTGACGAATGTGATGGTGAAGCAAAAGGTGCGAGCTTTTTCGATGAGAAATAAACTGTTTCTCTCGTTTACACACGCTATTTTCTCTTTCTCTAACCAGCTCGTCGAAAACCTCGTCCGAAAAGCTGCGAAAAAAGCTCGGAGAAAAGGTGGCAGAAAAGTTAGAGAAAAGCGAGAGAGCACGCGAAACGAGAGAGCGCAGAGGAAGTAAACAAGTTGTTACTTCCTCTAACCTCTCCTCAAACACACGCTCTTTCGCATTTCTCTAACTTTTCTGCCACCTTTTCTCCGAGCTTTTTTCGCAGCTTTTCGGACGAGGTTTTCGACGAGCTGGTTAGAGAAAGAGAAAATAGCGTGTGTAAACGAGAGAAACAGTTTATTTCTCATCGAAAAAGCTCGCACCTTTTGTCACGAGCTTTTCTCCCAACTTTTTCACAGATTATACACGTCGAGAGGTTTCCGTTCTTATCTGTGCCCATGATAAATGTGTCAGAATCAATCTTCCCAATACATCTGAATGTTTCTAGAGATCTGACTTAATTTCAGGTGATGGTGTAGCTGAAATGTTTGGCCATTCGTCGCATCTGTCATAACCCGACCCTGGTCATATTTCTCAAAGAAATGCTGGAAATTGTCTTTCCTTTGTTGTCGCCTACAGTCACATTGCATTTTTCATTGAGAAAGAACGCTGAATGTGTCAATTGTCAAAAATTAGACAGTAGTTTATCCAACACCAGATTCGCTAGAATTCTGCCTCACTTCTCCTTCTTTCCATCCTCCGGAGTGTCACGATCACCGTGTTCTTGTTGTATTTAATAGCGCTATCGTACAAAAGCTGCAACGCACACAACACATAGATTTTCCCACATTATTCCTCAAACGCTTGCATGATTGAATCATGCCACGATGCAAATGACTATATACCCCCGTAATTCACTATGTTTTATCTTCGTCCGCAGTATTCTACCAATCGGGAAATCATGTTCAAAATCCTTCCGATCACTGCTCTTATTTCGTCCGCTTGCCCTGCCAAGTGTATTCGTGGTTCGCGTGTATATGACATTGAGTATGAGGAGGTTCAATTATTAACTGTTCTTAAAATTTCATATTTGCTTTCAGCGTGATTGTCCGAAACAATACGTCACTGAAAAACAAAAAGATGGCTTCCTTGAGAAATACTGCGAGCGAATCGTGGTGTCGGTTTGCAGGGCGAGTACGCTGACTGTTTTAATAGTATTTTTGACAGGACCACCGCTTCAGAGAATACCTAATCAGGACGTATGAACACCAAAATATTACTTGCTGCAATGAGGAACTCTGTAACAAGGACTGATGCACTTCTCACCCCTTCCTCGGCGTTTTGAGTATCTATCAACGATAAAATATGTTTCACATTCATGAGAACCGTATTCAAACCGCTTTCAATATAATTCTTCACATATATCGGAAAAGAACACAGTATCTTACGAACTGCAGAACATGCAGAGTCAGAATATTCGCACTATCTGCATTATCAACTTTTAGTGAGGTAGACTGCAAATAATCGTAAATTACTCCTTTCTATCCAGACGAATATCATCAATAGCTACGATGGAGATGTTATTCAAAGAAATGTAAGAGCAAAAATTTCCTTGAGTATTGTCCGTGCTGTGACATTCCACAGCACACTGAGAAGAATTACAGATGTCATTGATTTAATCAGATTTAATTTCATGGTATCATGCAACACATTCAACACATTTAGAATTTCCCACATTGTTGTTCGTTTCATGTTACGCAACTGACTTTTGCATTATCTCACAAATTAATTCCCATGATTATCAGAAATCTTCTGAGTTTAGACAGGTGCTCTTTGACAAACTGTGCAATGCAATTCTTTTGTTCAAAGCTATCACATCTCTTTCGAGCATCTGACAATTTTTCAAAATCTTAATCGCCCATTGCACTTTCATTCTGCTCAACTCACTGTAAAATGGCGCCCTCTCTATATCTCCTGCGATATTCAGCAAATTTCTCACTCCCAAATTGCCAGTCTCTTATCTTCTCTAGACTTTTTCTTTCTCTCCCTCTCCTCTCTCTTAGTTCACAGTTCGGATCGTTCGAAAGCAGCGGTCACACTACATCGGCACCACCGCCAAACCATAATTTAATGCCATGCTACAACGCGTAGCTTCAACATATTCCGAAATAAGACAATGGCATACTCTTATTGATGATGTTCGGGTAAATAAAGTAAAGTAAGTGACTTCGAGTCTGTGCTCGCGAGAGATCATTGTTTGAACAGTGTTGAAATGAGTTTATTCATTCCGAACTTATTTATCAACAAACCTATTACACTGCAGTTCTACGTGATCTAGTCACGACAACACATTTCCCGATCACGATAGGTCAATAGGTAAGCGACACTGAAAGTAATCGACCTCTACAACGCTTTGCTCTACAACACCACCCTACAGCACATGACCAGTAAAATATGTTCGGATATCCGTAACTTACGGCAGCGCCGGATGAAAATAAAGGACCATGATGTTCTCTTTCAGATCGATCATACTCTCTGTAACTCCGTGCAAACCTTTTTATCAGTGAGAAAGCTGTTCGTCTCACGTGAGCTAAATGACATTTATTGATCTCTTCCAATCTGTTCAATCGTTTACTCGTCGCCCCTAAATCTGCACCCATTTCGTGGCCCCAATTCGACTACAAACACATTCGGATATATGATCATGTCCGACATCTTGTCGCACCGTTTTGTTCCCTGCTCCAGTATCAAAATATTTTTCTATATATTTTTTCTTTGAAGTAATGTACGCGTTTTTACGATCGCATGGTCTGATCAAGATTATTGCTGTGCTCTATCTCTGATCTTGTTATCTTTTGGTTCTTTATCGTTGATACTCTGACTTCATTAAAAGCCGACGAGCAATCAAAAAAAAATATCTTGCTGATTCTTACATTAAAAGTCACGACTCACGCGTCCTAAATAATTGGTTGGGAATAGTCAACAATCAACCACTACACTAACGACATTCACATAATGACCGTCTTTGTGTTTTTTCAACACAGCTGTCAGAAGCGAAGAGATACGACTATCATGCTCTGCTTGTGTAATCTT
This sequence comes from Pristionchus entomophagus, assembly GCA_036245825.1. Lineage (NCBI taxonomy): Eukaryota > Metazoa > Nematoda > Chromadorea > Rhabditida > Neodiplogasteridae > Pristionchus > Pristionchus entomophagus. The sequence goes on from BTSX01000006.1 coordinate 32,334,870, forward strand.
AATAAGGCAATTCTAAAGGATATTTGCGACTCGTTAAATAGAGTCAATTACAAACTCAGCCCATTCAATTTTAATTGAATTGTTAAAAAACGTTAAATTTGGACCATCAACGTGTATAATATATCAAAAATTGCGAGAAACCACCTTTCCCGGTGCGGGAAATTTTTCCTCTTGCTTGCATGCGGTATTTTTCTTTCTCTAACCAGGTCGTCGAGAAGCTCGTGAGAAAAGATCTAAGGAAGGAAAAGGCGGAACAATGTGTGGATGAGCTTTACTCACGAGCTTTTTAACGACCTCTTTAGAGAAAGAGAAATAGCGCTCGTAAACAAGCGGAGCAGTCTTCCCGCACTGTAAAAGAAAAAAATAGATTATGCACGTTGCATGACTGGAGTGAGAGAGATTGACAGTTATTATTGGTCATTCGTGCAATGTGGATAAAAACACCCTATCAGTGCACCACTAGGGCTGTCAGAGTGAAGAGTTCATCTCTCCATTTTTCACACTCTATAGACCGGTCGGGTGAGGAGAGAGCGTGTGTAATCAAGAGACGAACTCTTCACTCTGACAGCCATATTCACTACAAAGTCCAATCATCCTTCGGAATGGATAGCTTCGTTCGCAATATAAAAGCTCACGCGTATCTTCGTATCAACAACCATGGGCCTTCCTATGGTTTATCTTCTCGGTTTCTGCGCCCTGCTGACACTTTCAGCGGCAACGATCAACGAGCCCAAGCCGTCGGATGACTTCGCGTTTCCTCCAGACAGGATCCCATTGCAGGTAAGACTCATGTCTCAAGGCTAGACTCAAGAGAATATTATAAATTCTCATAAGTTATCACATCGCTTCATAACTATTACGCATGTAGTGCAAGAGTGCACCAAATGAAATGATTTTTGGAGTATGTTTGTTATTTGTGATGCCGATCAAAATGTATTCAATACATTTCTGAGAAAAGTCTCAAAAACTTGTGTGACATGCGCGTCTTTGGGAAAATTTTCATGAATCCAGATCCGGTAAATTCCTGAAATGTGCTGCTTTCGAGACACGTTTCTGCAAACCTGACACAACTCGGAAAAATATAACGTAAAAAACGCGCACATCGGTACAATATAAATTCCCGACTAAAATTGGTGTGAAAGTGCCAATTTCAGAACCTTTGTGGATATCTCGAGTGCAATGGTGTGCCTTCGTCATGCGCGGGCTGTGTGAGACCGACCACCTGCTCATATACCACCATCGGATGCCCCGCTAACTTCGATATCTACGCAGCCGGATATGTTCGATTTTTCACTTATTATTAATTGGAAGTTTTTTTCTTCTTAAATTTAACCATTGGAGATTCGCTTAATTCTGCCTGAACATCCTTCTTGTTTGTTGCAGGGTACGGGCGCAACTCTGATCTGCGACCCATCGCGAGGATGGGTCCTGGACGGAACTACTGTCGTCGCGAATTATGCAGCGGGTTTCTCTTCGTTCCTCATTGCATAAAATAGCATCATGTAAATCTTTTCTCGTTTGTTTTCAAGAAATAACAACATCATTGCAGTGTACTGTGTGCCGACTCCCCCTACAACCACCAAATCGATTACGACTACTACAACTGGTAATACATCGAAATCCTGGGAGTTTGCGCATGCCCCAGTCCGTCCGACTATCAAACTGCTGCAGATACCATTCGATCCATGCATCATGAGTCACAAACGTCCCTATTTTCAGCAAACCTTTGTGGATATCTCGAGTGCAATGGTGTGCCTTCGTCATGCGCGGGATGTGTGAGACCGACCACCTGCTCATATACCACCATCGGATGCCCCGCTAACTTCGATATCTACGCAAACGGATATGTTCGATTTTTCACTTATTATTAATTAGAAGTTTTTTTCTTCTTAAATTTAACCATTGAAGATTCGCTTAATTCTGCCTGAACATCCTTCTTGTTTGTTGCAGGGTACGGGCGCAACTCTGATCTGCGACCCATCGCGAGGATGGGTCCTGGACGGCTCTACTGTCGTCGCGAATTATGCAGCGGGTTTGTCTTCGTTCCTCATTGCATAAAATAGCATCATGTAAATCTTTTCTCGTTTGTTTTCAAGAAATAACAACATCATTGCAGTGTACTGTGTGCCGACTCCCCCTACAACCTCCAAATCGATTACGACTACTACAACTGGTAATACATCGAAATCCTGGGAGATTGCGCATGCCCCAGTCCGTCCGACTATCAAACTGCTGCAGATACCATTCGATCCATGCATCATGAGTCACAAACGTCCCTATTTTCAGCAAACCTTTGTGGATATCTCGAGTGCAATGGTGTGCCTTCATCATGCGCGGGCTGTGTGAGACCGACCACCTGCTCATATACCACCATCGGATGCCCCGCTAACTTCGATATCTACGCAGCCGGATATGTTCGAATTTTCACTTATTACTAACTGGAAGCCTTTTTTCTTTTCAACATTGACGATTGAAAATTCACTTAATTATTCCTGACCGTTCTTCTTCTTTGTTTGAGCCAGAAGACGAACCACATGAGACGATTGTTGGTTGCAGGGTACGGGCGCAACTCTGATCTGCGACCCTTCGCGAGGATGGGTCCTGGACGGAACTACTGTCGTCGCGAATTATGCAGCGGGTTTGTCTTCGTTCCTCATTGCATAAAATAGCATCATGTAAATCTTTTCTCGTTTGTTTTCAAGAAATAACAACATCATTGCAGTGTACTGTGTGCCGACTCCCCCTACAACCACCAAATCGATTACGACTACTACAACTGGTAATACATCGAAATCCTGGGAGTTTGCGCATGCCCCAGTCCGTCCGACTATCAAACTGCTGCAGATACCATTCGATCCATGCATCATGAGTCACAAACGTCCCTATTTTCAGCAAACCTTTGTGGATATCTCGAGTGCAATGGTGTGCCTTCGTCATGCGCGGGATGTGTGAGACCGACCACCTGCTCATATACCACCATCGGATGCCCCGCTAACTTCGATATCTACGCAAACGGATATGTTCGATTTTTCACTTATTATTAATTGGAAGTTTTTTTCTTCTTAAATTTAACCATTGAAGATTCGCTTAATTCTGCCTGAACATCCTTCTTGTTTGTTGCAGGGTACGGGCGCAACTCTGATCTGCGACCCATCGCGAGGATGGGTCCTGGACGGCTCTACTGTCGTCGCGAATTATGCAGCGGGTTTGTCTTCGTTCCTCATTGCATAAAATAGCATCATGTAAATCTTTTCTCGTTTGTTTTCAAGAAATAACAACATCATTGCAGTGTACTGTGTGCCGACTCCCCCTACAACCACCAAATCGATTACGACTACTACAACTGGTAATACATCGAAATCCTGGGAGTTTGCGCATGCCCCAGTCCGTCCGACTATCAAACTGCTGCAGATACCATTCGATCCATGCATCATGAGTCACAAACGTCCCTATTTTCAGCAAACCTTTGTGGATATCTCGAGTGCAATGGTGTGCCTTCGTCATGCGCGGGATGTGTGAGACCGACCACCTGCTCATATACCACCATCGGATGCCCCGCTAACTTCGATATCTACGCAAACGGATATGTTCGATTTTTCACTTATTATTAATTGGAAGTTTTTTTCTTCTTAAATTTAACCATTGAAGATTCGCTTAATTCTGCCTGAACATCCTTCTTGTTTGTTGCAGGGTACGGGCGCAACTCTGATCTGCGACCCATCGCGAGGATGGGTCCTGGACGGCTCTACTGTCGTCGCGAATTATGCAGCGGGTTTGTCTTCGTTCCTCATTGCATAAAATAGCATCATGTAAATCTTTTCTCGTTTGTTTTCAAGAAATAACAACATCATTGCAGTGTACTGTGTGCCGACTCCCCCTACAACCACCAAATCGATTACGACTACTACAACTGGTAATACATCGAAATCCTGGGAGTTTGCGCATGCCCCAGTCCGTCCGACTATCAAACAGCTGCAGATACCATTCGATCCATGCATCATGAGTCACAAACGTCCCTATTTTCAGCAAACCTTTGTGGATATCTCGAGTGCAATGGTGTGCCTTCGTCATGCGCGGGCTGTGTGAGACCGACCACCTGCTCATATACCACCATCGGATGCCCCGCGAACTTCGATATCTACGCAGACGGATATGTTCGAATTTTAACTTATTATTAATTGGAAGTTTTTTTCTTCTTAAATTTAACCATTGAAGATTCGCTTAATTCTGCCTGAACATCCTTCTTGTTTGTTGCAGGGTACGGGCGCAACTCTGATCTGCGACCCATCGCGAGGATGGGTCCTGGACGGCTCTACTGTCGTCGCGAATTATGCAGCGGGTTTGTCTTCGTTCCTCATTGCATAAAATAGCATCATGTAAATCTTTTCTCGTTTGTTTCCAAGAAATAACAACATCATTGCAGTGTACTGTGTGCCGACTCCCCCTACAACCACCAAATCGATTACGACTACTACAACTGGTAATACATCGAAATCCTGGGAGATTGCGCATGCCCCAGTCCGTCCGACTATCAAACTGCTGCAGATACCATTCGATCCATGCATCATGAGTCACAAACGTCCCTATTTTCAGCAAACCTTTGTGGATATCTCGAGTGCAATGGTGTGCCTTCATCATGCGCGGGCTGTGTGAGACCGACCACCTGCTCATATACCACCATCGGATGCCCCGTTAACTTCGATATCTACGCAGCCGGATATGTTCGAATTTTCACTTATACTGGAAGCCTTTTTTCTTTTCAACATTGACGATTGAAAATTCACTTAATTATTCCTGACCGTTCTTCTTCTTTGTTTGAGCCAGAAGACGAACCACATGAGACGATTGTTGGTTGCAGGGTACGGGCGCAACTCTGATCTGCGACCCTTCGCGAGGATGGGTCCTGGACGGAACTACTGTCGTCGCGAATTATGCAGCGGGTTTGTCTTCGTTCCTCATTGCATAAAATAGCATCATGTAAATCTTTTCTCGTTTGTTTTCAAGAAATAACAACATCATTGCAGTGTACTGTGTGCCGACTCCCCCTACAACCACCAAATCGATTACGACTACTACAACTGGTAATACATCGAAATCCTGGGAGTTTGCGCATGCCCCAGTCCGTCCGACTATCAAACTGCTGCAGATACCATTCGATCCATGCATCATGAGTCACAAACGTCCCTATTTTCAGCAAACCTTTGTGGATATCTCGAGTGCAATGGTGTGCCTTCGTCATGCGCGGGATGTGTGAGACCGACCACCTGCTCATATACCACCATCGGATGCCCCGCTAACTTCGATATCTACGCAAACGGATATGTTCGATTTTTCACTTATTATTAATTGGAAGTTTTTTTCTTCTTAAATTTAACCATTGAAGATTCGCTTAATTCTGCCTGAACATCCTTCTTGTTTGTTGCAGGGTACGGGCGCAACTCTGATCTGCGACCCATCGCGAGGATGGGTCCTGGACGGCTCTACTGTCGTCGCGAATTATGCAGCGGGTTTGTCTTCGTTCCTCATTGCATAAAATAGCATCATGTAAATCTTTTCTCGTTTGTTTTCAAGAAATAACAACATCATTGCAGTGTACTGTGTGCCGACTCCCCCTACAACCACCAAATCGATTACGACTACTACAACTGGTAATACATCGAAATCCTGGGAGTTTGCGCATGCCCCAGTCCGTCCGACTATCAAACTGCTGCAGATACCATTCGATCCATGCATCATGAGTCACAAACGTCCCTATTTTCAGCAAACCTTTGTGGATATCTCGAGTGCAATGGTGTGCCTTCGTCATGCGCGGGATGTGTGAGACCGACCACCTGCTCATATACCACCATCGGATGCCCCGCTAACTTCGATATCTACGCAAACGGATATGTTCGATTTTTCACTTATTATTAATTGGAAGTTTTTTTCTTCTTAAATTTAACCATTGAAGATTCGCTTAATTCTGCCTGAACATCCTTCTTGTTTGTTGCAGGGTACGGGCGCAACTCTGATCTGCGACCCATCGCGAGGATGGGTCCTGGACGGCTCTACTGTCGTCGCGAATTATGCAGCGGGTTTGTCTTCGTTCCTCATTGCATAAAATAGCATCATGTAAATCTTTTCTCGTTTGTTTTCAAGAAATAACAACATCATTGCAGTGTACTGTGTGCCGACTCCCCCTACAACCACCAAATCGATTACGACTACTACAACTGGTAATACATCGAAATCCTGGGAGTTTGCGCATGCCCCAGTCCGTCCGACTATCAAACAGCTGCAGATACCATTCGATCCATGCATCATGAGTCACAAACGTCCCTATTTTCAGCAAACCTTTGTGGATATCTCGAGTGCAATGGTGTGCCTTCGTCATGCGCGGGCTGTGTGAGACCGACCACCTGCTCATATACCACCATCGGATGCCCCGCGAACTTCGATATCTACGCAGACGGATATGTTCGAATTTTAACTTATTATTAATTGGAAGTTTTTTTCTTCTTAAATTTAACCATTGAAGATTCGCTTAATTCTGCCTGAACATCCTTCTTGTTTGTTGCAGGGTACGGGCGCAACTCTGATCTGCGACCCATCGCGAGGATGGGTCCTGGACGGCTCTACTGTCGTCGCGAATTATGCAGCGGGTTTGTCTTCGTTCCTCATTGCATAAAATAGCATCATGTAAATCTTTTCTCGTTTGTTTCCAAGAAATAACAACATCATTGCAGTGTACTGTGTGCCGACTCCCCCTACAACCACCAAATCGATTACGACTACTACAACTGGTAATACATCGAAATCCTGGGAGATTGCGCATGCCCCAGTCCGTCCGACTATCAAACTGCTGCAGATACCATTCGATCCATGCATCATGAGTCACAAACGTCCCTATTTTCAGCAAACCTTTGTGGATATCTCGAGTGCAATGGTGTGCCTTCATCATGCGCGGGCTGTGTGAGACCGACCACCTGCTCATATACCACCATCGGATGCCCCGTTAACTTCGATATCTACGCAGCCGGATATGTTCGAATTTTCACTTATACTGGAAGCCTTTTTTCTTTTCAACATTGACGATTGAAAATTCACTTAATTATTCCTGACCGTTCTTCTTCTTTGTTTGAGCCAGAAGACGAACCACATGAGACGATTGTTGGTTGCAGGGTACGGGCGCAACTCTGATCTGCGACCCTTCGCGAGGATGGGTCCTGGACGGAACTACTGTCGTCGCGAATTATGCAGCGGGTTTGTCTTCGTTCCTCATTGCATAAAATAGCATCATGTAAATCTTTTCTCGTTTGTTTTCAAGAAATAACAACATCATTGCAGTGTACTGTGTGCCGACTCCTCCTACACCCACCAAATCGATTACGACTACTACAACTGGTAATACATCGAAATCCTGGGAGTTTGCGCATGCCCCAGTCCGTCCGACTATCAAACTGCTGCAGATACCATTCGATCCATGCATCATGAGTCACAAACGTCCCTATTTTCAGCAAACCTTTGTGGATATCTCGAGTGCAATGGTGTGCCTTCGTCATGCGCGGGATGTGTGAGACCGACCACCTGCTCATATACCACCATCGGATGCCCCGCTAACTTCGATATCTACGCAAACGGATATGTTCGATTTTTCACTTATTATTAATTAGAAGTTTTTTTCTTCTTAAATTTAACCATTGAAGATTCGCTTAATTCTGCCTGAACATCCTTCTTGTTTGTTGCAGGGTACGGGCGCAACTCTGATCTGCGACCCTTCGCGAGGATGGGTCCTGGACGGAACTACTGTCGTCGCGAATTATGCAGCGGGTTTGTCTTCGTTCCTCATTGCATAAAATAGCATCATGTAAATCTTTTCTCGTTTGTTTTCAAGAAATAACAACATCATTGCAGTGTACTGTGTGCCGACTCCTCCTACACCCACCAAATCGATTACGACTACTACAACTGGTAATACATCGAAATCCTGGGAGTTTGCGCATGCCCCAGTCCGTCCGACTATCAAACAGCTGCAGATACCATTCGATCCATGCATCATGAGTCACAAACGTCCCTATTTTCAGCAAACCTTTGTGGATATCTCGAGTGCAATGGTGTGCCTTCGTCATGCGCGGGCTGTGTGAGACCGACCACCTGCTCATATACCACCATCGGATGCCCCGCGAACTTCGATATCTACGCAGACGGATATGTTCGAATTTTAACTTATTACTAATTGGAAGTTTTTTTCTTCTTAAATTTAACCATTGAAGATTCGCTTAATTCTGCCTGAACATCCTTCTTGTTTGTTGCAGGGTACGGGCGCAACTCTGATCTGCGACCCATCGCGAGGATGGGTCCTGGACGGCTCTACTGTCGTCGCGAATTATGCAGCGGGTTTGTCTTCGTTCCTCATTGCATAAAATAGCATCATGTAAATCTTTTCTCGTTTGTTTTCAAGAAATAACAACATCATTGCAGTGTACTGTGTGCCGACTCCCCCTACAACCTCCAAATCGATTACGACTACTACAACTGGTAATACATCGAAATCCTGGGAGATTGCGCATGCCCCAGTCCGTCCGACTATCAAACTGCTGCAGATACCATTCGATCCATGCATCATGAGTCACAAACGTCCCTATTTTCAGCAAACCTTTGTGGATATCTCGAGTGCAATGGTGTGCCTTCGTCATGCGCGGGCTGTGTGAGACCGACCACCTGCTCATATACCACCATCGGATGCCCCGCGAACTTCGATATCTACGCAGACGGATATGTTCGAATTTTAACTTATTACTAATTGGAAGCTTTTTTACTTTTGACCTTAACGATTGGATATTCACTTTATTATTCCTGAACGTTTGTCTTGTTATTTGAGCCAGAAGAAATGAGGCTCAGTCACAAATGATATTTTTATTCGTTGCAGGGTACGGGAGCAACTCTGGTCTGCGACCAATCGCGAGGATGGGTCCTGGACGGAACTACTGTCGTCACGAATTATGCAGCGGGTTTGCATTCGTGCCTCATTTCATAAAACTGCTTGTTATACAGTTGCGCTCATAAGTCACCGACCACTTTTAATTTCTTCCATAACTTTTGACTCATGATAGATTTATGGGTCAACCTGTGATATGTCATGGTATACCCACCGAGTGTTAGGTATATGCCATAGGGATATCACAGAACTCCCTGTTTGTTGCGCAGTGAAGACACAATCAATCAACACTTTTTTCAACAAAAAAAATTCTTGAACGGATTTTTCCCTGAACACCAACCTTTCTGATATTTTAGATAAGTCGAAGGGCTACCCTTAAAAAGTTTTTCAAGTTCCTGCTCTATCGCACTTTGGCTACAAAATTGCTCAAAGATGTGTTCCGAAAAAATTAACTTTTGTTCATAGTAATGCTAGAAACTCGTTCAAAAGCTCAAAATGATCCTTACCACATTTCCAGATGAACCCCAAAGTTTGATAACGATAGATATTAATTTGACCTCAGGGCACGAATTTTTCACTTTTTCACATAATTTTTCTCTCCCTATTTTGGACGATCACAGTTCCAAGACCCATTTTTGTTCAAATGTCTTTCCTGAACAGGTTAGTTGCAAATGCATGGAATATACGATTTCCAACTTTTTAGAGCATTTGGATAACTTTCCACCCCGCGGCAACCGAAAATTCGAAGGCATTCGATTTTCAACCCAAAAAATGACCATGATACCCCCATCATTGGTCGAAAAAATTGTTCTCTCAGAACTTCCTGACTAATTTTTTCTCTGGTATATTTTTGTGTGCTGAATCCGAATTTCGATATGAGAGCCCATGTTATCATTAATGAAAAAAGTTAAAATTCATTATGTCGAAAAGCAGCCGATTTTGAAAATTAATTGAACTCGGATTTTCGGTTGCTTGGGCTGGAATGTTATCCAAGTGCTCTAAAAAGTTGGAAATCGTATATTCCATGGATTTGGAACTAACCTGTCCAGGAAAGGCATTTGAACAAACATCGGTCTTGGAACTGTGATCGTCCAAAATAGGGAGAAAAAAATTACGTGAAAAAGTGAAAAATTCGTGCCCTGAGGTCAAATTAAGAGCTTTCGTTATCAAACTTTGGGGTTCATCAGGAATTGTGGTAAGGATCATTTTGAGCTTTTGAACGAGTCTCTAGCTTGTCTATGAACGAAAAACCATTTTTTCAGGGCCCTATTTTGAGACAGTCTAAAACCACTTTGCGTCATCCTCTCATGAGTACATATTTTCATCGAAAAGGTATTGAGGCCTTCTATTATCACACCGAGTACGAAGTCTGAGGAAAAATCCATTCAAGAATTTTTATTTTTGAAATTCAATCGGTTGATTGCGTCTTCAGTTCGCAACAACCAGGGAGTTCTGTGATATCCCTATGGCATATACCTAACACTCGGTGGGTATGCCATGACATATCACAGGTTGACCCATAAATCTATCATGAGTCAAAAGTTATGGAAGAAATTAAAAGTGGTCGGTGACTTATGAGCGCAACTGTACATATTTCTCGTTTTCAAGCTAAAACAACAACAACATTGCAGTTTACTGCGTACCAACTCCCCCTACAACCACCAAATCGATTACGACTACTACAACTGGTAATACATCTAAATCATGGGAGTAGGCGCATGCCCCAGTCCGTCCGACTATCAAACTGCTGCAGATACCATTCGATCCATGCATCATGAGTCACAAACGTCCCTATTTTCAGCAAACCTTTGTGGATATCTCGAGTGCAATGGTGTGCCTTCGTCATGCGCGGGCTGTGTGAGACCCACCACCTGCTCATATACCACCATCGGATGCCCCGCTAACTTCGATATCTACGCAGCCGGATATGTTCGAATTTTCACTTATTACTAACTGGAAGCCTTTTTTCTTTTCAACATTGACGATTGAAAATTCACTTAATTATTCCTGACCGTTCTTCTTCTTTGTTTGAGCCAGAAGACGAACCACATGAGACGATTGTTGGTTGCAGGGTACGGGCGCAACTCTGATCTGCGACCCTTCGCGAGGATGGGTCCTGGACGGAACTACTGTCGTCGCGAATTATGCAGCGGGTTTGTCTTCGTTCCTCATTGCATAAAATCGCATTAAATAAATCTTTTCTCGTTTGATTCATGAAAAAAAACTGAATTGCAGTGTACTGCGTGCCGACTCCCACTACAACCACCAAATCGATTACGACTACTACAACTGGTAATACATCTAAATTCTGGGAGTAGGCGCATGTCCCAGTCCGCCCGACTTTCAAACTGCTGCAGATACCGTTCAATACATTTGATCTCAGGTATCGAAATGTGGTTTATACGTGCTGAATACGCCAGAAACTTTTATAGTCAGACTGTTCCGAAACGAAAAATTTCAAACTTTTTCATGCCACCCATGGCTTTTTTTCGAGGCTAATTTTGAGTCAAAAATCTCTAAATCACCCGGAATCAGGGCTTTCTGGTGTATTTGGCATGTAGCAAGCGATTTTCGATACTAGAACTCCAAAATGAGAACGAAAATGATATCGCCTGCCGCGGGCTGGCTCGCAATCGCCTCGGTCTTACTCGCCGCTCTTCGCTTCGGATTTATCATGATCATTCGCTCTTCTTTCTCGATACTCCCGCCCTTCCCTCTCAAGAGTGCCAAAATATTGCCTGTTATTGTTATTTGCAGTGTGCTGTAGCGGCTTTCGGTTTCATTCTCAGTTGCCGTAACTTATTTTAATATTTGACAGACTGTCGGGCGTGTGCGGCCGACGACATTACGATCACTGTTGGAGGAGGCGGTAAGGCGATGGATGGAGACGTCATCGACCGGACGACGGGGACGTGCACCCAGCGGATATTCACCTGCCTGGGCCTTGGATCGCACATCGAGGTTCACTTCAATCCAATTCAATTATTTATCCACCAGGCGTATCATTAGATTGGAACGGCTGAGATCTTCGTTAGCGTGTTGGTGGAGGTCCGTCGTCTTGTTTGGTGAATCTGTGATTTGGGGAGGGGAGAGGGTTGAGGGGAAGGCTTAAGGATGATGACGGAAAAGGCGTTGCGCAAGCACTCACATTTTCCCTCTTTCTTTAGTACCCTTGCGTAGGGATCAATGAAGTGACAAAAATTTCACGCACTCCTCGTTGCTCATGCTGTCTCGTCTCACTAACGGGCGAGAGAGCATGAGAAATGAGCAGTGATCTCCCGCGAGCCCCGTCTCGAAGTCGAGTGAACCTTTACCTTTGCCTTTTACACAAAATATGCCTGATCATTTCGCTGTCATACAGTCTGTGTCCACTGGAACTTGCTCGCAAACGTCTTGATGAGACCGGTTGCGCCCGCATGCTGGCGCCATTGTGATCAGTGTAGTCGAATTAGTCTACCCTCAAAGTTTCCTGAAGATATGTGTCCTGTCAGACCATTTCCTTGCAAGAAATAGCGTGCAAAGTCGATGATTTGCAGGTAAACGGCGGCGTTTTTGAAGTGAAAGACGGCGATGACGGCATCGTGGGCGGCCTGACGACCTTCGTTGTCATTTGCGACGGAAATGAATGGATCGGTCGAGGCATTGTTATCACCGAAGTCGAATGTTTCGCATGAGTGTATTGATAAAAAGGAATGAAGTCGTTAATCATTGCTCATCGAGATTCTTCTAATTATCATCTGCACAACAAATCAGACCCACCATAAACGCTCCATCCCCCCCCCCTTTCTTCGTAGCATCTCCCACTCTTAACAATGATCTCCTTTTGTGAAGCGTCGAATCGGACCGAAAGTGAGATTCGGGTAGCGGACATTAATATCACTGAAGAAATGAGCATCTCAGTGCCCAGTAATATCGGAGCAGTGAATCGAACACCATCTGCGGCGATATTCCGTGCGAATTTTATCTGATGTACTTACTGCAATTCCGCCGAGGAATGGACTCTTCCATCTAAAGTATAATTGTTATCATACACATATGTACAAGTGGAACGATGCAAAGATAATGAATCAATTGCAACGGGAAGGGATATATAACCAAGTTCACTCCAATTATTTAATTGATGTGTGGGTAGAGACCACAGGGTCGAGAGCCGATTTCACTCAGTCCGGCAATAAGTACTGCCAATGTCGACTGGAACTCGATTAATTATCATATCTCATCCCATGATTGGACCCTCGCTTTATCATTCCTTGATGTAGACAACGCTTTCAGTTACTTCACTGAAGTTGCTAACTCTCTCCTGGACGCTTTTGTGCCCAAATCTACCCCCTCTCCCTTCTCCCATTATCCTCGCCATTTGAAAATCCTTTATGGTAAATCGAAGAGAGCAATGTCCATTGCACGTAACAGTGTCCTTGCCCTCACGCTTACTAAACGATTCGAAAGAGCTTTGAGAGCGCATCAAGTAAAAATTGAATCTCGCATAGTTGAATCCAAAAATCCCAAAGCTTTCTTTAGTCTCTGTAACGCTCGCCTTAAAGCATGGAAATCAGCTTCTCCCGGTATCATTGATGTTGACGGTACTCAATTACTATCCTGTAGAGACAAGGCCTCTGCATTCTCTAAATACTTTGCCTCTGTTTCCACCTCACCCCTTCAATCACCCCTTCCTTCTCATTCTCCCTCTCTCGACACCCACTTTTTTACCTACCTTTTATTAGTATTTCCCAAATTCTCATTGCAATAAGTTCATTAGCCCCTAAATGCAACCTCTCTCCCGATTCTTTACCCAATATCTTTTATTCCAAGTGTAAATTCTCAGTAGTCTCCCCTTTGTCGATTATTTTCAACAAAACCCTACTTACTAACTCTATCCCTGATATCTGAAAACCACATGGTGTCTGACTGGCATGCCGACGCAGGCAGGTTCGACTCCCGCCCGCAGGTCATGTTTTGCAAGAGGTCCGCTCAGCTTGTACAAACCCATTCAGATTACTTATTTTCCAAATCTCAGAATTCTTCCTTTGATACCATTTACTTCGACTTCAAAAAAGCTTTCGATAGTATTGACCACAGGCTCCTACTCCAAAAACTTTCCAAGATTGGTTTTTCCGCACATATTATTTCCTGGCTTGCTAACTACCTCTCTAAAAGATCTCAACACGTCCTCACAGGTAACACTTTATCTGATCCCACTACAGTAACCTCTGGCGCCCCGCAAGGATCATGCATCGGTCCGATTCTTTTCATCTTATTCATTAACGATCTCTCTAAAGTTTTGCCTTCTGAGGTTAAGTACGGTATCTATGCAGACGATCTCAAAATCTATGCAAAGGTCCCATTTCATTCCCACATTTTACAACGTGCTATTGATTCTGTATTTGAGTGGTCCATAGAGTGGAATCTGTCTCTCAACTAGACCAAGTTTACTGTTGTCCACTACGGATCTCTCTCGCCGCGTACTCTTTATACGATCAATGGTATTCCACTGTCCTCCTCACCTTTCATAAAAGACCTCGGCATCATCATGAACCCCTCTCTCAAGTTTACTGATCATATCTCTAGAATGGTATCTAAAGCGAGAGCTAAAATCAATATCATGTTCAAAAGTATCTTCTCTCCTGAACCCCACTTGTACAATCGCGCTTTTACCACTTTCATCAGACCACTTCTCGAGTATGGTTCTGTTGTTTGGTCTCCCCACACCGTAATACTTGCCAATCAAATCGTAAAGCGAAATTTCTCGCGTCGTCTTTTTGTGCGTTGCCAAATTCCCTAATCCTTGTATCCCGATAGAATATCCCTTCTTTCACTTCAAACTCTTGAACATCGGAGATTTATCTCAGATATTCTCTTCCTTTATAAGTCGATTCATGGATTCTATTCGTATGACCACTCCAACTTATTCAGAAAAGCCCCACTTACTCGTTCTCTTCGTAGATCCCATAATTTGCGCATTTCACTGCCCTTCGTACCTCCCAAGTCTCACCTAAGTTTTGTGATTAGGGTTATCGAAAGATGGAACGTGCTAGATGCTGAAATAGTTGCCTGATATATTCCGATCTCATATTCTCTCTATTCCCTCTATATCTTTATCTGAAGAATCGCTTTTGCGACTCTGATATTGTTTCTGACCTGCTGCTCCTCCCGAAGCCTTCCCCCCTCCCCCAACCACCGATTCGCCATCAAGACGACGGACCTCCACCAAAGCACTAAAGAAGATCTCCGTTGTTCCAATATCATGATACCCCCCTGGTGGATAAATAATTGAATTGAATTGAATTGAAAGGTACCCCTCTGGGACCCAATAACATCATACTTTTGGTCGTTTGTCGATAACTCAACACTATCTCGAAAAAAAAATAGAAAAGGTGATCTAGAGGACCCCACTGTGCATTACTCGCCTAATCCGCCCTCGCACAATCATGTAGCGGACGTAAGACGAGTAGGGTTCGAAAACTCGACCTAAGAAAGTCGTATGTACTCTGTTGGTAGAGTCTCGATTGTTTCAAAATCATTATGCCGGTTTCCTGTCGTTCATTGATTCGTGGTAGGAGTAAATAATTCAGCATATATGCACTCTCGTTACGCAGCTAAAATCTTGCGGAAATGCTATTTCAGCATTCCAACTGCGTATACTCTCTCTCCTTCTCGCTCTGCATCTCCATTTTTCCGATGCATACAAGATCCTCGTGTACAATTCCAAATTTGGTCATTCACATTCGAATTATCTCGGCCAAATCGCGGATACACTGGTCGATGCCGGACACCATGTCGTCAGTTTTTAACACTAGTTTTTATATATCATTATGCGTGCCAAAAGAACCACATAATTTTCTTCAGACCTCGCTAATTCCCATCATGGACCCCGCAGTAAGAGATGGAACTGCGAAATCACACAAGATTTACGTTCAACCGGATTACGCAAAAAATAGTTATTTTGACACCTTCCAAAAAGTAGCTTTTCTCGCTTAACAGGCGGGATATCAATCAATCAACAATATTTTCTCTTTTTATGCCGGACCCATGTTCGCAAACGTCTTCGGTCGCACATGCAGGAAGGTTCTTGACGAACCGGTTCTTCTCGAGCGATTGAGAGAAGAGAAATTCGATGTGATGATAGCCGAGAACTTCGACATGTGTGGAGTGGGCGAGTATTTACTTCATTGCACTTTTTTCATATTGCATTTTAGTCATTGAACTCGATTCACGTACAAATACTCGGAGATAAGACCAGATATCAAAATTCTGAAAACGCAGTTTGAAAGAGCATCATCGAAAGTACTAATGGTTTACATTACAGCGGGATCGGTGATACTATTTCCTAAGTCCGCGGATCGTTGATTTCTCTCGAAAATCTGGCGATTCCTCTCATATGAAATATATGAAGATGAAGATTAGAGAGTCTCTAATAGAGAGTGATGGTAATGAATCCCACTCCATTTTTGCTAATTGTATTGGGCCATTTCCAATTTCCATTTCAAACGTGCAATCCTCGTTGTAGCTGCTTCATCGATTTGCAAGCAGACGCATGAAACATACTCGGTCGATAGCTGTGTGCTTGAGGCACTCCCCACTCCATGAAGTGCAAGGCACCGAGAGCGTATGAGGCTACGCCTATCACTGATTTTGGAGCGACGATCTTGGAGATGCCTGATATTCTTCCAGTGTTGAGTGAATAGTGTTAGTATACATAGTCTTAGCATTAGTATTTGGTAGGTCAAAGTAGGTACTCTATGAAAAATTTGGTCAAATTCGAATCACGAAAACAACCATAACTCGCTTCAAAATTGTGCTAGAAACGATTCCAACGAAGCGTTCGAATGAGAAGGCAGAGGGCTAGATTCGGTCTGTTGATGATATCATTCGTTTTTGCGCTGGATCAGGGCGGTCGGTTTTTCGAAAAAGTGATGTAACTTACCAAATACCGAATTCTCCAGCAAGCGCCTATAAGCGTTTTGTAGTACCTACTGGTACCTAACACCACCCCAAAAATCAAAGCAATCGGAGGATGGAAAAAAAGCGCCCTGCCGTATGTCCGAAAAACCTTTTTTTTTCGAATTTTTTTCAGTTTTTCAATCATAACTTTTTGCAAACACGTTTTCATGGGCTCTAATGTTGAAATTCGGATTCAGCGACCATAAATACACCAGAAAATCCTATAGACATATTTTTTCGAGATGAAATTTTTTTCGACTTTTTTATTTTTTCACTATGTGTAGAGACCGCAAGCTCCGCCCCCTTTGAGGGGAAATGAATCTCTCAAAACCTGCGCTCGATGCGCACAATCGAAGTTCTTGATGGAATTGCATAAAAACTTAGAATCAGTGAGCTTTAAGGATGATCTTCAACTGGTCTGAGGCGGAACAGTAATGGTCACCTTGAAGTAGGTCAACATGGTCGATTTATGGTCCAAATTTGCGGTTTGAAGGTTTTCTAGTGATCGCACATTGCTTTTTTTCCATCCTCCGATTGCTTTGATTTTTGGGGTGGTGTTAGGTACCAGTAGGTACTACAAATCGCTTATAGGCGCTTGCTGGAGAATTCGGTATTTGGTAAGTTACATCACTTTTTCGAAAAACCGACCGCCCTGATCCAGCGCAAAAACGAATGACATCATCAACAGACCGAATCTAGCCCTCTGCCTTCTCATTCGAACGCTTCTTTGGAATCGTTTCTAGCACAATTTTGAAGCGAGTTATGGTTGTTTTCGTGATTCGAATTTGACCAAATTTTTCATAGAGTACCTACTTTGACCTACCAAATACTAATGCTAAGACTATGTATACTAACACTATTCACTCAACACTGGAAGAATATCAGGCATCTCCAAGATCGTCGCTCCAAAATCAGTGATAGGCGTAGCCTCATACGCTCTCGGTGCCTTGCACTTCATGGAGTGGGGAGTGCCTCAAGCACACAGCTATCGACCGAGTATGTTTCATGCGTCTGCTTGCAAATCGATGAAGCAGCTACAACGAGGATTGCACGTTTGAAATGGAAATTGGAAATCGCCCAATACAATTAGCAAAAATGGAGTGGGATTCATTACCATCACTCTCTATTAGAGACTCTCTAATCTTCATCTTCATATATTTCATATGAGAGGAATCGCCAGATTTTCGAGAGAAATCAACGATCCGCGGACTTAGGAAATAGTATCACCGATCCCGCTGTAATGTAAACCATTAGTACTTTCGATGATGCTCTTTCAAACTGCGTTTTCAGAATTTTGATATCTGGTCTTATCTCCGAGTATTTGTACGTGAATCGAGTTCAATGACTAAAATGCAATATGCAAAAAGTGCAATGAAGTAAATACTCGCCCACTCCACACATGTCGAAGTTCTCGGCTATCATCACATCGAATTTCTCTTCTCTCAATCGCTCGAGAAGACCCGGTTCGTCAAGAACCTTCCTGCATGTGCGACCGAAGACGTTTGCGAACATGGGTCCGGCATAAACAGAGAAAATATTGTTGATTGATTGATATCCCGCCTGTTAAGCGAGAAAAGCCACTTTTTGGAAGGTGTCAAAATAATTATTTTTTGCGTAATCGTATTTTGCGCAATTGACACTTCTGCCAAATCATAACTAACGAAGAGAGGGACGAGGGGATTAGCTATGTTCATGTCGAAGAAGTTCACTCTGCGATGGGCGTTCTTGTCCTCGTACCTGCAACAGCATCGACGTACATTCATGAAAATGGTTCTTGAAAAAAATATGCATAGACGTTAGTTAATGCAGTTTAACAGCATATATTGAAATTACATATAAAGATTTTGAGCGAGTGGTTCCGATCATAACCATCAAAACAAAAATCAGATTGTGAACCATTTGGAAGGCCATGAAAATCATACATAGCCTTGATCTCCCTTTTGACCAAGAGTGAGGGGCGGTCGGTTGGCAATTGCGCTCTCAATGGGACAAGTCTAGTCGCCTATCACCGTCGCCTACTACCGATCGCAGTCACCAAGAGTCTTGTGCCGGACTCAATCAACACTATGGCACCACCAGAGGTCACCAGTTCTGTTTCGACGTGTACTCTTCCTGATTCATCCACACCTCAGCCACTCTCGCCATCTACTCGATTCTCGTCATTCATCTCGCGGTTCACCAAGTCGACAGAAGATGCGGTTCCCCTACTGGATCTGGTACGAGCCATGAAGGTCACGATGGATGCAATGAACGTCAAGATGGAATGCATGGAGTCAAGTAATCGAGCTGTGAGTCAACGCGTTTCGGAATTGGAGAAGAGTCAAGAGCGATTGTTGGATGAAAACAGAAGACTGAGAGAGCAACTGATAGAGAAGAAACCCCTTCCCGTTTCCTCTACCATCCTTCCTCCACCCGTCCCATCCGTCCCCTCTCAACCAACTCATTCCAAGTCACCCGCGCCGACCGCACCCATCCCCCTCATTTCACCCAAAATGACTTTCGAGAATTGTGACGTGAGAGTGAGAGAGATTGTTGAGGATGTTGAACGTGAAAGGGCGGTCGTGATCTACGGTCTACCCGAATTCGCCTCAATGCCCACTCCGAACAGGGCATTGAACGATCGGGCACAGGTCATGGATGTTCTTAATCACCTCGGCATCCAGGCAGTGCCCACGGCTGTCTTTCGCATGCCGGTGAACGGAGCGCCCGATCCCAGGGGTCGTCTGCTAAAGGTGATCTTGCCCTGCTCTAAACTGCAGGGCCAGGTCATCTCCAGACGGCACCTGCTGGCCCACTTCAAACATTGCCGGGTCTGGCTGCGTCCTTCTCTGACACGCGAAGAGAGGGCGAATTCTGGCGACAAGCCATTCACGTACAACAGCCCCGGCAACTACAGATCATCAGCGGGCATAGGAACGAGAGGAGTGAGGAACTCGGGTGGTCTCACTTTCTATAACTCCAGTGTCCGTTCTCGGGCTTTCCCGGGTTCGAACAGTGGTGGTTACGGGGTTGATGCCACTCAGCCCTCCTCGTCTCACTCGTCCTATGGGCGCCCTCCCCCATCCATTCATCAGAGCTCCTTCTCTCCTTTTTGAGAGGTAGAGGTGTACGCAAGTGTGCTGAGCCTCCTAAAGTTACTGTGATTTATGCAAACATTCGATCTATCTTGAACGAGGTGAACCATAGTTGTTTGAAGTCTCAACTTGAGACGAATGAGTATCTCGTTTATTGTTTCACTGAGTCGTGGCTGCGTAAATCTGACCCTGATGGAGTGGTTCTAGGGTCACTAGCGAGTAACTACAATATTATTCGGTGTGATCGTGTGAAAAAACGAGGCGGTGGAGTATGCATGATCATTCACTGTAGCATTGATTTCAAGTTGGTTTTCGCTGAGTCCAAACATGAATCGCATGAACTACTAATTGTAGATCTGACTGTTGGTACCCAGAGTACGCGTGTGATTCTGTTATACCGTGTCCCGGCATTGTCTCAAACCAATAGTGCGCACATCTGGGAGAAATTGGATGACTTCACCAAATGCACTCATCCAACAGTTATGGTTGGTGATTTCAATCTCCCTGATATCAAATGGCCACTCGACTCTCAAAATTACAACGGTGTCAACATTGACTTCATTAATTGCTGTACTGAAGTAAGACTTGAACAGCGCATCACATTTCCGACTAGAGGGAATGCATTTCTAGATTTACTGCTGACTGATTCCTACAGAATTGTGGGAAATCTAGAGCAGTTGCCGAACTATGGCAATTCAGATCACAGCGCATTCAAATTCCAATTACTGATGCGAACAGAACCGCAAAAAGCTAGATATGTAAAAAATTTTCGAAAAGCGGACTATGCTGCGATAAATTCTCTACTTTCTAGTATTGACTGGCTTCTCTTTTTCAATGTGAACGAAACTGTGAATGAGATGTACGAAAAATTCATTCTTCTACTCGAAGACATAATTGAAAAATCTGTCCCTTTAATGAGGATTGATTCAACTGGGAAACCACTGCCTGGTCATATTCATAGACTCTCTAAGAAACGCCACGAAGCTTGGATCACGTTTTTGAATGACGGAAAACCTTCGTCTAAAAGACGTTTTGACAAGCTTCATGCCGAATATAACCAGGAAGTGACTAAATACCACCAAAATTACGAGAGAAAGATAATAGAGAATAAGAACCAGAAGAAGTTTTATGGTTACATAAAATCGAAACTTTCTAATGCCTGTACTTCTGCTGTAGACTGTCTCATAGATAATTCAAATCATCAAATTGAGTCTGACGGCGATAAGGCAGAATTACTGGCAGAGACATTCTCAAGGGTTTTCACTAAAGATAATGGTGACACCCCATCTTTTTCTCATGAAAGGGAGAAAGTTTCGAATGTTTATGTTGACCCCTTCTGTCGGTTTGAAATTTGTGAGCTTATTGAAAAGTGGAAAGCATCATCGTGTCGAACTCCAGATAATATACCTATGATTTTTATTAAATATACCGCAGTCCCTCTTTCTGCTGCTCTTGAAATAATTTTTCGAAAATCGTATGAATTATCTCAAGTTCCCGACCGGTGGCGCTTATCCACTATAACACCTCTCAAGAAGAAAGCACCATTTTCAAACCCGTCAAACTACAGACCTGTCTCAATAACAAGCTTCTTCTGTCGTGTATTTGAGAAATGCCTTGCCAAGCAAATGATTGCTGACAGTGAAAGATACGGTCTCTTTCCTGACACGCAATTCGGCTTTCGAAAAAATCGCTCAGTTGAAACTCAAATGATCGAAGTGGTTAATGAATGGTCAAAAGCGATTGATGAGCACAGGTGTGTTGATGTGATATACTTCGACTATGCCAAAGCATTCGACACAGTAAGCCATCCAAAATTAATTCAAAAGATATCCAAAATGGGCTTTCCACTGCTGACCGTGAGATGGATTGAAGAGTACTTATCCAAAAGAGTATTCAAAGTGAGAGTCAAAACGACATTATCTGAATCAAGACCGGTCATTAGTGGGGTCCCACAAGGATCAGTTTTAGGACCTCTGCTATTCAATCTATATACTGCCGATTTATCGCAGGTTATAGACAAGCATGGGTGCAAAAGTTTCACTTTTGCTGACGATCTAAAAATATACCTCGCATTCGAAAAAGATGAACTGAGTGGTCCAATCAAACTTCAGGAATGTGTTGTTTCAATTTTGGAGTGGAGCGATATCTGGCAATTGCGAATTGCAATTGAGAAGTGTAACGTACTCCACTTAGGAAATGAAAATTCACTGTTGAAGTATTACTTGAATGGAACTCAAATTGATCCGAAGTCTTCTGTCAGAGATCTCGGTATTCAAATCGATAAGGAATTGACATTCAAAGAACACTTTGACATAGTGATCCAAAAAGCTGCGATCCGTTCCAACTTAATTTTCCGTGGACTCAGCACCAATAACGCTGCGGTGATGGTTAATGCATACACTACTTACGTTAGACCTATGGTAGAATTCAGTCCTAGTGTCGCATTTCCAGTTTTCGATAGAGAAGCTGGTAAACTAGAGAAACTGCAGAACAAAGTCACTAGGTTGATTAGCTACAAATG
The DNA here is from genome assembly GCA_036245825.1 of Pristionchus entomophagus. Lineage (NCBI taxonomy): Eukaryota > Metazoa > Nematoda > Chromadorea > Rhabditida > Neodiplogasteridae > Pristionchus > Pristionchus entomophagus. The sequence continues at coordinate 32,357,320 of BTSX01000006.1, forward strand.
TTTGGGATACAACTTTGAAAACAGGCCATTACCAGTTGAACGAAACGAGATGCTCAAACTAACCACGTTGATGTACCGTCGAAAGATCAATGACTTTAAACTAGTCTATGAAATGCTATTCGGGAATTCAAGATTATCCCGAACCAGAAACGATTTTCTGGTTCTTTCCAAGTCTAATCTCAGAGGCGCAGGCTTCAAATTGTGTCGAGAAAAATTTCGAACTAAGATTCGCGAGCACAGTTTTGCAAACAGAGTAGGTAAATTACTGTATGTTGTACTTCGAAAAGGAAAAATACCTACAAACTATGCAGAGTTCATGAATGTGATGTGTAAGGAGGTTGGATGATCTGTATACTTGCTCGCTCTACTCGCTTAGTTACCCCCCCCCCCCCATTTCACACATTCTTTGTTCTTCTTGTTCCAACCACCTCCCCCCCCCCACCCCTCCCCCCCACAACAATACCACCTGTGCGGATAAATCTATTCTATTCTATTCTATCTCGGGATCCGGTTGAACGTAAATCTTGTGTGATTTCGCAGTTCCATCTCTTACTGCGGGGTCCATGATGGGAATTAGCGAGGTCTGAAGAAAATTATGTGGTTCTTTTGGCACGCATAATGATATATAAAAACTAGTGTTAAAAACTGACGACATGGTGTCCGGCATCGACCAGTGTATCCGCGATTTGGCCGAGATAATTCGAATGTGAATGACCAAATTTGGAGTTGTACACGAGGATCTTGTATGCATCGGAAAAATGGAGATGCAGAGCGAGAAGGAGAGAGAGTATCCGCAGTTGGAATGCTGAAATAGCATTTCCGCAAGATTTTAGCTGCATAACGAGAGTGCATATATGCTGAATTATTTACTCCTACCACGAATCAATGAACGACAGGAAACCGGCATAATGATTTTGAAACAATCGAGACTCTACCAACAGAGTACATACGACTTTCTTAGGTCGAGTTTTCGAACCCTACTCGTCTTACGTCCGCTACATGATTGTGCGAGGGCGGATTAGGCGAGTAATGCACAGTGGGGTCCTCTAGATCACCTTTTCTATTTCTTTTCGAGATAGTGTTGAGTTATCGACAAACGACCAAAAGTATGATGTTATTGGGTCCCAGAGGGGTACCTTTCAATTCAATTCAATTCAATTATTTATCCACCAGGGGGGTATCATGATATTGGAACAACGGAGATCTTCTTTAGTGCTTTGGTGGAGGTCCGTCGTCTTGATGGCGAATCGGTGGTTGGGGGAGGGGGGAAGGCTTCGGGAGGAGCAGCAGGTCAGAAACAATATCAGAGTCGCAAAAGCGATTCTTCAGAGAAAGATATAGAGGGAGTAGAGAGAATATGAGATCGGAATATATCAGGCGAGCTTGTAACTATTTCAGCATCTAGCACGTTCCATCTTTCGATAACCCAAATCACAAAACTTGAGTGAGACTTGGGAGGTACGAAGGGCAGTGAAATGCGCAAATTATGGGATCTACGAAGAGAACGAGTAAGTGGGGCTTTTCTGAATAAGTTGGAGTGGTCATACGAATAGAATCCATGAATCGACTTATAAAGGAAGAGAATATCTGAGATAAATCTCCGATGTTCAAGAGTTTGAAGTGAAAGAAGGGATATTCTATCGGGATACAAGGATTAGGGAATTTGGCAACGCGCAAAAAGACGACGCGAGAAATTTCGCTTTACGATTTGATTGGCAAGTATTACGGTGTGGGGAGACCAAACAACAGAACCATACTCGAGAAGTGGTCTGATGAAAGTGGTAAAAGCGCGATTGTACAAGTGGGGTTCAGGAGAGAAGATACTTTTGAACATGATATTGATTTTAGCTCTCGCTTTAGATACCATTCTAGAGATATGATCAGTAAACTTGAGAGAGGGGTTCATGATGATGCCGAGGTCTTTTATGAAAGGTGAGGAGGACAGTGGAATACCATTGATCGTATAAAGAGTACGCGGCGAGAGAGATCCGTAGTGGACAACAGTAAACTTGGTCTAGTTGAGAGACAGATTCCACTCTATGGACCACTCGAATACAGAATCAATAGCACGTTGTAAAATGTGGGAATGAAATGGGACCTTTGCATAGATTTTGAGATCGTCTGCATAGATACCGTACTTAACCTCAGAAGGCAAAACTTTAGAGAGATCGTTAATGAATAAGATGAAAAGAATCGGACCGATGCATGATCCTTGCGGGGCGCCAGAGGTTACTGTAATGGGATCAGATAAAGTGTTACCTGTGAGGACGTGTTGAGATCTTTTAGAGAGGTAGTTAGCAAGCCAGGAAATAATATGTGCGGAAAAACCAATCTTGGAAAGTTTTTGGAGTAGGAGCCTGTGGTCAATACTATCGAAAGCTTTTTTGAAGTCGAAGTAAATCCTATCAAAGGAAGAATTCTGAGATTTGGAAAATAAGTAATCTGAATGGGTTTGTACAAGCTGAGTGCAGGTAGAGCGGCTACTCCGAAAACCAGATTGGTTCGGGTCCAAGAGATTATTCCCATTCAGATACTCATTAATTTCAGTAATCAGAATTTTCTCGAAAATCTTAGTTACAGAGCAGGTAAATCGTGGGACTCGAACCGGCGATATAGCGGGCTTCGGTCAGACACCATAACCAATAGCAATCGCGTTCGGGAAACTCGTGGTTGGGGCGCGGACCTCTTGCAAAACATGACCTGCGGGCGGGAGTCGAACCTGCCTGCGTCGGCATGCCAGTCAGACACCATGTGGTTTTCAGATATCAGGGATAGAGTTAGTAAGTAGGGTTTTGTTGAAAATAATCGACAAAGGGGAGACTACTGAGAATTTACACTTGGAATAAAAGATATTGGGTAAAGAATCGGGAGAGAGGTTGCATTTAGGGGCTAATGAACTTATTGCAATGAGAATTTGGGAAATAATAATAAAAGGTAGGTAAAAAAGTGGGTGTCGAGAGAGGGAGAATGAGAAGGAAGGGGTGATTGAAGGGGTGAGGTGGAAACAGAGGCAAAGTATTTAGAGAATGCAGAGGCCTTGTCTCTACAGGATAGTAATTGAGTACCGTCAACATCAATGATACCGGGAGAAGCTGATTTCCATGCTTTAAGGCGAGCGTTACAGAGACTAAAGAAAGCTTTGGGATTTTTGGATTCAACTATGCGAGATTCAATTTTTACTTGATGCGCTCTCAAAGCTCTTTCGAATCGTTTAGTAAGCGTGAGGGCAAGGACACTGTTACGTGCAATGGACATTGCTCTCTTCGATTTACCATAAAGGATTTTCAAATGGCGAGGATAATGGGAGAAGGGAGAGGGGGTAGATTTGGGCACAAAAGCGTCCAGGAGAGAGTTAGCAACTTCAGTGAAGTAACTGAAAGCGTTGTCTACATCAAGGAATGATAAAGCGAGGGTCCAATCATGGGATGAGATATGATAATTAATCGAATTCCAGTCGACATTGGCAGTACTTATTGCCGGACTGAGTGAAATCGGCTCTCGACCCTGTGGTCTCTACCCACACATCAATTAAATAATTGGAGTGAACTTGGTTATATATCCCTTCCCGTTGCAATTGATTCATTATCTTTGCATCGTTCCACTTGTACATATGTGTATGATAACAATTATACTTTAGATGGAAGAGTCCATTCCTCGTACCCCCCTGATCTGCACTTGGCAAATAAATAATCGGCCTCCAAACAGGAAGCGGACGAGATGAACCTGCAAAAAATTCATCTATCATGAGTAAAATGTTTCCAATGGAAACCGGACCGGCAAGAAATTATCGCACGAGTTATTCACAATTTTCCAAATCAACAAAATATGTGATTAAATAAGCTCACCAGAAAAGGTGGACCAGCTTGCAGTGAAATGATAAACGATTTCATACGAGATAATCAACTGAATATAATATCGCGGGAACTCCTAGATTAAAATTCGGGGACAGAAATTCGGGGACCGATTGGTAGTGCTTCTTTCATGTGCATACTGTGAATCTGATAACCGCAGAGAGCAAGTCAGAATCGATAAACAGATCATCAGTGTTAATAGACGTGCTAAAATTAATCGAACAAACACTATGTAGAATCATTGATTTTGTATCCGCTGTGCATGCTGCATTGTCGCCGCATTTTGAACTAACAAGTGATGCATCATTAATCGACTTTTTCATCATCCCCCTAGAATGTTATTGAGGAGGAGATGGTCCCCCTGATCTCTCATCGTGTCTGTAGTATGTGCTCTATGTGCAACATTTTAGTCTCTCACTCGCCTATCCCCTTGCACGTGTCGGACTTATGGAGCAGAGGTGTTCAGCATGTGTAGTGCACCAAATATTAGAGAAATGCTACTGTTTTGAGATCCGTGTGGTCTTAGGAAAAAGTTTCGCGGATTCTGATGAAAAGATTCAAAACAAGAACGAAAAGAGTTGTTCTCTAAGAAAACTGTTTAATAAAACGCAAATTTTGGACCAAAGTCAACCCTTTTTCCGGCAAAACGGCATCATGTATGAAAAAAGATAGAGTCGATTCCCAGATCAAGTCAAGTCAAAGAGTGGATTGATAAGGGACCATACTTAGGGACCACCAGGCAGATTGCCGATTTTGAGGAATCGGGTCAAAAGTAGGGTCATTGTGACCGTCAGGCTCTCAATATCATTTTTGCTTTTGGACGTATGTCCATGTCTCTTCTCTTACGCCCGTGAGCGCTCTAGAAGCGCGCGCGCCTCTCCCAGTCAAAGAGGGGGGAGAGGCGAGACGAGAGATAAAGGGGCGGAGCCTCTCTCGAGAGATACAAAGACCGATAACACAATTAGTTAAAATATATTTCCAGGTGCCTCCTCCAGTGAAGTTCACGTATGGATTCACTCGTGCTGTCGAACAGTTCCTTGTTAAAATCGAAAAGAGAAACTGAGACTAGACAAACAACTTTCTGTTTGCGTTGTCAATGTATTGCTGCGATTATAGTCTCAATTTTTTTTGTTAGCTGATAAAAAATTTCTGACAAGATATCGTTTGAAGTAGAGGAAACAAGGACTGAGAGCAGGGAAAAAATCATATGTGCTCACAAATACTGCTGGGTTGGACCAAGCAACCCTGCTGTCCAAATCGGCAACACCAAAATCTGATCGCGATGACTATTTGGAGCTGATCAGTCGCGCGTTAGTCATCGCGGGTGCTTATACAGATAAGAGCGGGATGATCATGCTCTATCGCCCTAATATCTTTCCAATATAACCCACGAGGCGATCTGAGGAATAGTCTGCCCTCGACGCGTCGAACATGCACACACGTGTAGCCGTTTTCGCCGCCGCTGTCGCTGTTGTTCACTGCTCGTATGTGACGCGCACCAAATTTGACTCCAACTGCTCGCCCTCCTATCTCTCGGTTAGTTCACAGTGATATCTGCCTCACTGTCATAATTAGCCCGCGGGGATCTCAACGCACTTCGTTCAGCAGACTAAGGCCTGTCTCGACTCCTACTTCACCGGGTATAGCCTCGACCCGGAGCACCTGCCGCCCTACACCACCTACGTTGGAATCATCGTCAATCTCACGAGTAACTCCGGCAAAGACGGCGTCGACACATTCTGCTCGTATGGTTTTAGGCATTGAAAGTAGATATCACTTAGGTTATTAGCTAGCTTCTGCACCGAGCGAAATTCGACCGTGGAGGACTATGCATTGCACCAAAAAATTCATAGTCTGTGTATTCAGGCTCGAAACAAACGTGGAAAACTGCTTAGGGAGTCTTTTCAACTCGCCCTGCATGACTGGCGCATCCTTCAAAGAGATGTACGGCATGAGCACGGTTCGTTACCACATCAATGTCGAGTCTGATTCGCATCATAATTCTGTAGGCATGTCATTTGTTAAGATTAGTCGATGCATCATGCAGACCTTAATTCACTCAAATAATGCTTGCAGGTAGACTCGTACGAATACGCTACCGATTTCCCTGTTCGAGCCTACATGTGCACCAACAAGCAGTGTTCGTTGTTTTTGTATCTGTATCTTTACCGCAACTTTCAATATGTGAAATTGTATCTCTCTATTCGTGTGCTGATGAGCATATTTAGCAATACGGGCATCGAGAATGTTTGGGAATGGTTCATGATAGTATGTTGTCCAACGCACTTGATCCGACTTGTATCGATCACGATGACGATTTGGAGCTCGTCTGTTGGGCTTTCGATGAAAATCGGTCAACACTGTGTTGCATCACTAGAGCACCACTCGGAAGTCCCTACTCACATACACATTCCAATGTCGGATTCGTTTCCGTCCACATTGATCATTCCCTAATCAGTGATGGACGACAACCTCGGCTGCTTCGACAATCTGCACGTCGGGCATCTCGACGAGCGAAAGAAGTGCACGTCTGATCTGGAGAATGCTATTGCGGCAGTCACCGATGGAGACTACTGCACGTGAGTGTTGCTCAGTGTGAGCATCAAGGGCCACAGATCATCTCAGGATATGTTTTCGTTGCTACTAGACGACTTATTTGCGGGCTGCATTGCATGTATTTTTCAGACCATTCGCTCCATTCGTGGACTGCACCAGCAACTACTACGCCAAGTACTGCGGGTCGTGGGTCAAGAGGTATGTTGAGTCCGTTATCTTATCTTGTTGGGATAATGCCGTCGGACATCAGCTATGTCACGTTAATTATGTGTCTACACTTTTCAGTTACATTTGCAATGTTCTCGAGGTCGGTATCAACTTTGACTCAATGAACTCCTGCGAAGCGATTTTGCCGACGTGCGGAGTGTACTCAAGAGCCACACTTATTGGTGTACTCACAACGATGATTTATTGGCTGCTTTCCTGAGATGTATCGTTCGTAACACTAAAATATTCTAGTAAATACAACTTGGAAAGAAGATGTTAAATACATTGAATGGACTAAATGCGCACTTTCTCAGAGAAAACGAGATCGTAGGGCATGTCTGATTCACACATTGAACTCAGTGGGTTTTCCGAGGGATTTTCGGATTGCAATACATTAGCCTCAAATATCACATCACGGAAGTATTAGAGTTCCATATTGGATTAGATCCATGATTGCAATGGATCCAGTCCCTCGCATTTCCAATGGCGGGCGATCAAGAGTGTTGATTATTAAAATTCGAATAAGGTATCAAGCAAACCAGTACACGTAACTCGTTCTCCGTAGTATCTTCGATAGCTACATTTTATCACTCTTCTTTATGGTTGCCTTTCTTCCTTTTGAAACATTCTAGTTATGATATTAATTGGATTTCAAAAGTTGTTCTCGTTGCGTGTTGATCGCGGGTTTTCACTTTTCTGTTATTAGACATATTCTCGACGATACAATGTATCGTACCGAATTAAAATTACGGAACGAATTTGAAATTTTTCATAATGTTTGTTCATTTGTTACAAATTTTATATCACTCAAAGAAAACTTAAGACGACGGATCGGTACTATGAGAGCATTTTGGACCCTGCCCGGAAGCGGTGGGCTAGCAATGAGAACCACAAGCCCATACTCGGGTGCAAGGAGGGTCTTGGCCCCATATTTGACAAACCGTCACTTATTAGTGATTGCCGCCTCTGCGCAGGGTGAAACATGATTTTGACGGGAAAATGGTCAAAAAATAATATTTTCTCAACCGATCAAGATCGATCTTATTATTCTTTTGTATTATTATGGGGATGTCCTGAGGCTCTGAAATAATCGTTCTGATAGATTTCTGATCGTTTAGAAAATCACTTTTTGGACATGGATTTTCAAATTTTCGGTCCAAGTTGAACATTTTTGGCCAAACGGGAAGAAGACACTATATACGTTTTGTAGCTCGTGTAATTCTGCATCGAATGCAACAGAATAAAAGATCCGGAATTCCTTACTAATTTGTCATTTATTCGATCGAAACCGAAAAATCGCCGATTTCTACCGTTTATCAAGCGTATCTTTCTCAGTTCGCCGTTTCATGATCTCTTATTTTGATATTCGGATTCTACGAGCGAAAATATACCAAAAAATCCTCAAGTCGCAATTTTCAGAAATTCAATTTTTTTTCAGTTTATCGATGTAATTTTTTGAGCCAAAAATTCGAAATTTGAGAATCTCTCATGAAAGCTTTTTCCTGTGTATTTTTGCTTGGAGAATCCGATTTTTCATGCTAGAGCTCACGAAATCGCGAAACATTTTTTAAACAATTTTTTCTTTAATTTTCTTTTTTTTCTGGTTTTCGAGTGCAATTATATACAGTTTTCGTTTCGCAGTTTCGTTAGCTCTTGCATGCAAATTCTGATTTAAGAACTAACATGTACATGAACACGTTCTTATCAGAGATTTTCAGATTTCGACTTCGACCGAAAAAAAGTCCTCGATAATGAGAAAATGGAAAATGGACCTAGATTCTCACTATGTAATTTTCAGACTTATTTTGCGTTTCCTATCATTAAAATGCTAATGATGTTTTAAAACTTTACCCCCACCCATTGGGCATTTTATAATTGTGACTTATTCCATGTTTATAGTGGTCGTAAACGAATATTCTACAACTTCTCATGATCGGAAGCCAACGACCCATCCACCTGATCGGATGCCTTCGATACTCCAGCACATCTCTCCCTAAGAAGATGCTCGGACCATTTTTACCATTCCCTCACTGTCTCAGGATGGTGTGGTCTCGAGTTATTTTGCTCATGTCTCTACTACTTCTCGACCTTACTACTTCATACTCGCCGGACCTATTGTCGTTGCGACGCACTCTTGGAGTCGATGAAGCTGCTACCATTTCCGGGTCTACTTTCCCGCTTCCACCCAATCTCCATTCTGCCCTCTTTAGGTCCCATTCGATAGTCAAGCGTGGAGTTGATGAGGTCATTCCTCCGCGAGGAGATGAGGCTATCATCAATGCACCCGCACTTCAACCCGATTCTCAAGTAGAACAGCAGACGGAAAAGGAGAAAGAATATATACAGTTTTCGTTTCGCAGTTTCGTTAGCTCTTGCATGCAAATTCTGATTTAAGAACTAACATGTACATGAACACGTTCTTATCAGAGATTTTCAGATTTCGACTTCGACCCAAGGTGAAGTGGAGAAAACTGGACCTGGATTTTCAGACTTATTCTGAGTAATGAGTTCCATGACGAGAATTTCGAGCGACAGCGACAGCTCGATAAATGTCCTTTTTTTGGTATTCCTTGCGTATTTTAGTGTGTTGAATCATAATATAAATAAGCATACAAACTGGGGGGAGATGCATTTGTATACGCAGTATTCCACTCGTCCGTTCAAAAACAGTCGGAAAGTCGCTGCCTCTTATTTCCTCATTTCGTCTTCGTTGGGTCTCAAAATTCAGAAGTTCAGAATATAAATACTGTTTATCTACTGAAGTGACATAAAAAATAACAATGTGAAAGTGAAAGATTGTTGGAAACAGACAGCGATTACAAGAATAATATTTATGTGAAACAATACAAGTCATTTTTGGAGCACCCAGCCATCCTCGTTTTATAACTTCATCGCATTCATCTCCTTCAAACAGCTGATTATGAGCTTCTCTAATAGCAATCCGGTAATCTTCTGTCTCATCGAATAGTGGTTCGGTCTCCCATTCCAACTCGGGATCTCCTTCGGTGTCGAAAAGTGCGTTGACTTCATCCAGCTCGGGATCATCCGATCTCTTGGCTCTGGATCCACCGGGCTCAACCCTGTTCGTCCTTGTTCGGTCTCTCTTGTCGAGCTTGGTCTTCTTGAATCCCTTGTAGACTCCAGCAATCTGGCGTGAGGTGAGTAGATCACTCGGTTGAAACAGGTTGTCTTCATTGTCATCCTTGGCTTGTCTCATCAGTTTCTCTGCCTCTCTAGCGTCAGTTTTCGATCCAGTCCTGTAGAGAAAAAAACATTTATACATACATATTCTTGAAAGAAAATTGAAAAAAAACAATGATTGAATGACTATTACCTCTCCCCCTCATCGTAGATCTCCTTCAGGAATGCCTTCACAGTAGCGGGGAATGGAGTCGATGGTCTCCTCGTAGGCAGGGCCCATCCCATGGGTAGAATTCTTCCGTTCTCACTGTTGATGGGGTCGTTAGTGAGACTCCGCGTGGCTTCGTCAATGACAGGGCACACTTTGGGAGTGTCCACCAATTCCAGATTGGCCGCGAATCGTTGGAGTGTGTAGTCTTGGACGTTCATCTTCTCGGGTCTCCTCTCGTGTACCCCCACTTCCATGTGCTTCTCGAGATTCTTCTCATAGAGGTACTCTTTAGAGCATGTCTCGATGGGACAACGGCACAGAGTCGACTCCGGCTTAGGTCTCTTCCACGTGCACTTCTTGGATTCCTGCATTGAAGAATTATTTCACGAGAATATATTTTAGTTACTGATATTGAGTGCGAAAAATACATACCTTCTTCTCGCAGATTAAATGATCATTTCCATCCTCCTCATTTGAATTATCGTGCTTTTCCAAGTACTTGGGGTCTCCCAGTTTCTTCCAGAAAGTCTCTTGTGAGGTCGTCCCTCCAGATCCCTTCACAACGAGTCTCGCATCATTCGGTTGCATTTTCTTGTACGAGTATTTCTTTCCGAATCCAATGTCCCTGCAATTTCATGTATTGTCTTTCATGAACATGACATGTATTTTGTTTCGTACCTGAATCGGTGAAGGCGCAGGTTCTTCTCTTCGAATGTGAACGAATTCAATCTCAGGGATCTTCGTCGGAGAAAGCTTTGGCTTCTTATCCTTTCCACTTCCCTCCAGATGGGCAAGGTGGTACGAAATGCCTTCGCGATGTCGACTGGTTGTGACTGCTTTGTAGAAGTCCTAAATAAATGTTTTAATATGCAATTTTAGAGAGAAAATGAAATATTTATCGACTTATCGTTGTTAAAATTTTCTAAGAATTCACCTCTGGATTCAGCACTTTTCCTCCGTCATCCGCATAATTCCTCGTCACTCCCTTCACAATAGCCGATGTCCGATCGCATGGTCCCTTTCCAGCCTGGGCCTCACTGAAGTGGTATCCCGCTACAATGATGTCTCCCACTTCTTCAGCAATGGATTGGATGGATGCCAGGGTCGATGACGACTTGTATGCTCCTAAAGTTAGAATGTATTCAAATAATCAGTTTCAAAAATAACCAACAGAAAAAAAAACGAACCTGCTTGATCTGATCGGAAAGTCACTCTTGTTATCCCCTGCTCTTTTAGTACTTGCAAAACGTGTCTGATGACAGCAGTAACGGCGGCCGAATCCTGAGTTGAATATAAATATATATATATATATATATATATATATATATATATATATATATATATATATATATATTTATATTATAATGATCAAACCTGTCGTTCATTGACGTCGAATATATGGATGAGAGCATGTGTCACGAATTCTCCACTGCCATTGGCAGTTGAGTGGGAGACATGCCATGGCATTCCCCTCTGTCCATACCAATCGGTGGTCGTCTCACGACCTTGTAGAGGCATGTGCTTCATCGCGAAATCGAGAATGACCATGGCCTCTCCCTCCTGAGATGTATGTATTTTTCTCGAATCAGAATTTTTTTTGAAAAATCTCACCCCCAATCCTCCGACTATCCAATGCCGATCATCCTCCGCCTTGGCAGTTCGCAGTTGATGGGCTTTCAGCTTGTCAATCTTGTCCTCGAAATCGTACCAGTCTCTCCTCATAATGGCGATCTCCTGTGACTTCTTCTTGTCCTTCTTGAACTTCTTCTCAAGACCCTGCAGAGTGGCACGCAGATCTCCGTACCACATCTGTTTGGCTTCGCACCGATCGCACACTCGGAAATGTTTGTATTCATCTCCTCCGGTTGTGCAATCGGTTTGAAATGCCGTATCATCTGGGTCAGAGAGTCCGTATCTGGAAATTGATAGTCACATTTGAGTTGAGGAAACTAAAATTTATGTATTATGCATCTAAGTTTCGAAATCGCAGACATAATAATTGAATCAGTTTCAGAATGAGAACAAAAGATTTAGTATCGTTTTCGTATAGAATCTCATTTCGAATTGAGTTACATTAGTTTTCGAATTGGTTTTAGTTGTATTCATAACAATCGATAAGATAGTTAAAGTCAAACAACTGAATCATAATTTTTTTTTTAAAAACAATACTCACGACCAGCAGTGATCAGCATACGATGAGAATTCTTTGGCGTGGATCAAGTAATCAGTGCGAAGATATTGACGACTCTGTCTCATATTCGAAATGAGAGAGGCATGAACACTCTTGTCCATCCCATACTCATTGAGCATAGTATCGATCATAGCTTCAGAGTTATCGAAAGACAATGGTTTCAATGGTAAAATATTTAGAAATCTCGTACCTCCATTGCATCTGCCATTATGATATCGACTCCATGAAGAAATTTCCTTCTCTCTGCTTTGCATATGTGAATCATCTTCTTCACAGTCGATTCGGGAAGTAGCAGACTAGTCTCATCAAGGAGCTCCAGTTCACTGTAGATTTTTTTTTAAATTGAAAATCACTTTTATCCAAGTGAGACCATTATGACTAACCGTTTGTAGAGGTGGTAGATCTCCCCTGCTCTCAGTTTTCGCAGAGTGTTGGGTATCTCGATCCATCTATTCTGTGTGTCCTTTACTCGTCTGGTTCCATACGGAAGGCCGAGAGTGATTTTGTAACTGAAATATAGGTATTGTGAATGGATAGATATCAATAATGCTCACCTTGTTAGGAACTGAACGAATCGCTCCACTTTGGCCAAACTATACTTGATTCTTCGATGCCGAATGGATGGTCCACTTGCGTAACCTCTCCTGGCATACTGCCTCGCCATTGTGTAATAATACGAACTGAGGCCAGGGATATAGCGCCGGATCTCATGGAGAGGGATGTGAACGACAAGTGAGATAATGGCCATACGATCGGATCGTGTATCACTCGTCTCGAATGCCTCTTTCACATTCTGCATTATCTGCTCGTACTTCACTGGTCTCGGTCTCTCATAATCAGATGGGAGCTTGAATGCCTTGTCCATGAGAGCCTGATAAGAAAATAATTAAAATGCCAAGATTGTCAATGAAAATCGAACCTTGGGATTATCGGGGCTCATTAGAGTAGCGATCTCGAATGCGACGTATCTGAGAGCCTCTCCTCTCTGAGATCGATCCGACAACTCATGCCATTTTTTTATATTCATGTGGGGCTTCACTCCGAGAGCGCGCATGAAGTTGATGTACGCTTTCTTGAGCACTTGACCAGGAGCTTTCTAAAACAATATGAATTATATGATTTCAATGGAGAATGGCGAATAAAAGAACCCGATGGAGAGTTATAACACTCGAATGTTATTATTTTCGTGTTTGCAATCGTAATCATGACTTATATTCTCTGGCAAATCCGTATCAATCGGAGATTGAGGACGCTTGGGGTGGTAGGAGGGATCCTTCGGATCTCGTTCATAGTCGAAAGGATTGACATCTCGAGAGATAGAGGGAGTATTCGAGAAGTCTCGGTTGAGCGGTGCAGGGAAGATATCATGATTAGTGCCTTCAACTTCTTCTTGCGCTAATATTTTGCGAGCTAGTTGGTTGTGAGCCGGGCAGATCGCTGAACAAAAAAAAGTAGACTGGGGTGTATAAGATCAGTAACTTACGAAGGCCTGGGTGGAGTAACACTCCCTTTTTCTTCAAAATTGCCTCTGCTTCTTCTGCTTCTACGCGATGAACTCCGTGCTCTAGCGTGAATGGAGTGTTGTGTTGGAAGAAGGGATGAGGCATTGAGCACACATTCTCCACTCTTCCACCTGAATAAAGAATTATTATTGTTATCCAGAATTTTTTTTTAAAAACCTGGTCTCTGCTTGGTCTTGAAGTGATAATGTCCCTTGGTCTCCCAATTCGATCCCAGTTCAGCCTCGTGTTCCTTGCAAATCCACCGCCTTCCGACTTCTGTAGCCTGTAACGTATTTAGTTATAACTGTTCTAGCAAGTGACTAGTTACCTTTTGCAGATCCGTCCAATCGTAGTACTCGCCTGCCCCACGAGAAAGAATCAGAGCGAGTGCATGGGGAGATCCATATTGGTTTGTGTATTGTACGCCAATCAGTTCCGACATTCTGGAAATAATAAAATAACTACATGAAAAACAGAATCTTTTTTGAAACTGACCTTTTCAATTTGCCGTTTCCGCACACTTGCTTTATCTTCGAGACAGCAGGTCTCTCTTTCGTCTCGTGCTGAGTCTGTCGATGATGCTTGAAGTAGCATTCTTCTTTCTCCTTTTCCGTCTGCTGTTCTACTTGAGAATCGGGTTGAAGTGCGGGTGCATTGATGATAGCCTCATCAACTCCACGCTTGACTATCGAATGGGACCCAAAGAGGGCAGAATGGAGATTGGGTGGAAGCGGGAAAGTAGACCCGGATATGGTAGCAGCTTCATCGACTCCAAGAGTGCGTCGCAACGACAATAGGTCCGGCGAGTATGAAGTAGTAAGTTCGAGAAGTAGTAGAGACATGAGCAAAATAACTCGAGACCACACCATCCTGAGACAGTGAGGGAATGGTAAAAATGGTCCGAGCCTCTACTTAGGGAGAGATGTGCTGGAGTATCGAAGGCATCCGATCAGGTGGATGGGTCGTTGGCTTCCGATCATGAGAAGTTGTAGAATATTCGTTTACGACCACTATAAACATGGAATAAGTCACAATTATAAAATGCCCAATGGGTGGGGGTAAAGTTTTAAAACATCATTAGCATTTTAATGATAGGAAACGCAAAATAAGTCTGAAAATTACATAGTGAGAATCTAGGTCCATTTTCCATTTTCTCATTATCGAGGACTTTTTTTCGGTCGAAGTCGAAATCTGAAAATCTCTGATAAGAACGTGTTCATGTACATGTTAGTTCTTAAATCAGAATTTGCATGCAAGAGCTAACGAAACTGCGAAACGAAAACTGTATATAATTGCACTCGAAAACCAGAAAAAAAAGAAAATTAAAGAAAAAATTGTTTAAAAAATGTTTCGCGATTTCGTGAGCTCTAGCATGAAAAATCGGATTCTCCAAGCAAAAATACACAGGAAAAAGCTTTCATGAGAGATTCTCAAATTTCGAATTTTTGGCTCAAAAAATTACATCGATAAACTGAAAAAAAAATTGAATTTCTGAAAATTGCGACTTGAGGATTTTTTGGTATATTTTCGCTCGTAGAATCCGAATATCAAAATAAGAGATCATGAAACGGCGAACTGAGAAAGATACGCTTGATAAACGGTAGAAATCGGCGATTTTTCGGTTTCGATCGAATAAATGACAAATTAGTAAGGAATTCCGGATCTTTTATTCTGTTGCATTCGATGCAGAATTACACGAGCTACAAAACGTATATAGTGTCTTCTTCCCGTTTGGCCAAAAATGTTCAACTTGGACCGAAAATTTGAAAATCCATGTCCAAAAAGTGATTTTCTAAACGATCAGAAATCTATCAGAACGATTATTTCAGAGCCTCATGACATCCCCATAATAATGCAAAAGAATAATAAGATCAATCTTGATCGGTTGAGAAAATATTATTTTTTGACCATTTTCCCGTCAAAATCATGTTTCACCCTGCGCAGAGGCAGCAATCACTAATAAGTGACGGTTTGTCAAATATGGGGCCAAGACCCTCCTTGCACCCAAGTATGGGCTTGTGGTTCTCATCGCTAGCGCACCGCTTCCTGGGGGTGGTCGCATAGTAGCGATCCACCGTCTTAAGAGACCAGCTATGTTATTTTGGAGGATTCGGCCGTTACCCGACATCGATGATATCGATTTGGCCCAAACTTTTTTCCTGGATTCCCCCATGGGTCCCCATCACCAAACGGCACACTATTTGGTCCAGATCATCGAAACATGAAAATGGCGGAATTTTGAATTTTGAATACTCGAAAATCAGATGAAAATAAACGAACGATCTGAGTCCAAAGTTAGTGTTGTAATATTACATACATGCCTAGACAACAAAAACTTGTTTGAAGTTAGTCCGAAATTTCGATCGCTAACTGGTTTTTCAAGTTTGGAAAATTGTTTTCGATCTTTTTAAAATCCAAATGAGAAAACCGCAACACGGCACTACGTGCATATTGTGAAGCATTCAATTCTGCGTCGAATCAGCAAAATTCGAAAAAAATAATTTTAGCCTCTTTTCAGATCTATGGACTTGAAAGAGAAACTCGAAAAAAAGTTTTCTGAACCTCCTCAATGTGGTGCGCGTTTTGAAAAGCTCGTCGAGTAGATCATTTCTTATGTTGAACGTTTCTCTCGAAAATTGTCCGTTCGTGAGCTGTGGCTGCTGAAGTGCGAAAATTCCATTTTTTTTCGGATTCTTAAAAATCCAGTATTAAGAAGTAAAAAGCGTCAGAATCAACTTTAAAACATATCAAGGCACAGATTTTACGTTTTTGAAGCTTTTAGAACAATTTGCATTTATTTCATTTTTCGTCGAGAAAACGAGAAAACTCATTTTTTGGCTGTTTTGACAATATTTGAGCAGCCATAGCTCGCGAACGGACAATTTTCGAGAGAAACGTTCAACATGAGAAATGACCTACTCGACGTGCTCTTCAAAAACTTTTTTTCGACTGCCTCTTTCAAGTCCATAGATCTGAAAAGAGGCTATAATTATTTTTCTCGAATTTAGCTGATTCGACGCAGAATTCATAGCTCTACAATATACACGAAGTTCCGCGTTGCGCTTTTCTCATTTAAAAAAAATTGAAAACCTTTTTCCAAAGTTGAAAAAACCAGTTTGTGATCGAAATTTCGGACCAACTTGAAACAAGTTTTTGGTGTCTAGGCATGTATGTAATATTACCACACTAACTTTGGACCCAGATCGTTCGTTTATTTTTATCTGATTTTCGAGTTTTCAAAATTCAAAATTCCGCCATTTTTATGTTTCGATGATCTGGACCAAATAGTGTGCCGTTTGGTGATGGGGACCCAGGGGGGGGGGGTATCCAGGAAAAAAGTTTGGGCCAAATCGATAATATCGATGTCCGGCCCATTCTCCAAAATAACGTAGCCGGTCTCTTAAATAGCACACCCTTGTGCTTGTTGGACTGCAGAATCGCGTTGCGCAAGTTATTTCAATATTCAAAAACAATATTATTGAAAAAGAACAGAGTAAATCGATGTTTTAAATTTAAAGATTACGGTAATTACGTACACGTGTACTGGTGTACTGGCATTCACTATTGCCTAAAATTTGGCAATCGTGAAAACTCACCAGTACATGTGCACGCAATTACCGTAATCTTTACATCTTTACGTGATCGATTTTTTCCTCGGATTTGCGCATATGTGCACAATACCAGCATCTTCTTCTCTCGTATTCTTGTCGTTATGATTTGCGCATCTATGTTCTGTTCAGCAAGTGGTGCAATATCCTAGCATCATCACAATCATCTTCGTATTCAAGGTTGCAATATGCGCGTGACACCATTCCTTCTTGTACTTCTCTCGCTCATCGTCACGACCAATAGCTGCATTCCGTTGGAGAAAGTGTTCCATCCATTTCGTTTTGCGTTTCTTTACGAATTCATGTTTCTTGAAAATCAATGACAAAAATTCAAAGTTCAGCATCACAAATATCCTGTGATTGTTGATTGCGGTATTCTGGAGAAGAAATTTTTCAAAACATCCCAACAAGGCTCTGGATGCACGGAATTTCACAGTAATGTCGGGTCGCCGACTCAGCAAAGGACATCGACGTTTCCCGTACTACGCAGGAACTGGACGCTAGTAGGAACAATCATGGAACGATGCCAACGGCTCTTTCAAGTAGATGTGCTTTGACAATGTATAAAAATGTTGTTCGGGCTACTATACTTACCGTAACATTTTTAATGATAAATTCTTTCATTTCGGTTTTAGTCAGGCTCAACATCTAAGGTACGCATTCAAAATCCTACTTTTTCCTAAGAAGTGAGTTTTTTTTTCGAAATACGTCACGCTCATTTATCACAATTGGTATAGTGCGAGGCGGTTGAGTATTGAAACTTGAGTATTAATATAGTTTTGAATGTTGTTCTATCATTGTTTAGACACTGTTCATCGCGTTTAAAAAATGTGGTTTGAGACATCCTCTCCGATATAATTTAGCATGGAGAACGCGGAAAGGCCTTTATGAGACGAATCGCGAGATACTCGAGAGCCCCGCGGCGGTAGGAAATTTGTATCCCGGATCCTGCAGAAAAGTATAACGTAAATACTTCCAATGGTGCTCTATAAAACTGCGTTGACGGAAATTTGATAACGGAACTCATCTCCGAGTATTGGTAGGTCAAAGTGGGTACACTGTAAATTTTTAGTCAAAATTCGCATCAGTAAAACGATCATAACTCGCTTCAAAATAAAGTTAGAAACAATTTGAAAATTGCATTCGAAAGAAGAGCTAGTGAGGAAGATTTCATGTGTTGGTGATATCATTCATAGTCCATGCGCTGGAGCGGGGTGGTCGGTTTTTCAAAAAAGTGATGTAACTCTGGTAATAGTTTATTCCCCAAAAATATCTCGAGAGTGATTTTAGAGCATACTGGTACCTACTATCTCCCAAAAAATCAGAGGAATCGGGATATAGGAAAAAAAGAGCGCTGGGTTATGTCCGAAAAACTGCCAATTTTCGCATTTTCTGAAGGTTTATCAAGTGTAACTTTTTTCAAACATGTTTTCATGAACTGTCATAAAATTCGGATTCAGCGCGCAAAAATACACCAGAATTTCCTAGAGACGTATTTTTTCGAGACGAGACTTTGACCAGTTTTTCACCCTTTGGTCCGTTTGGGTCAAAAAGTGAAATTCTCAGAATGATGTTTCTATAGGGATTTCTGGCGTATTTGTGCACGTAGAATCCGAAAAAGTATACTAGAGCTCACCAAAGTGCGAAAGAAAAAAGTTATGATCAAAAATCCGAAAATGATTCACTATTAACAAATAATATTAAACTCTTGTTCACTAAGGTATTGTTTGTATGAAGTTATGCTAACATGGGAAGGGTCACAGGACACATTCTCTGATCGGCACCAAACTTTCAGTACCGACTAAATCGACTACGCTGATTTCAAATCTGTTTTCTATATCTGCATAATAGGTCATAGAAAAATCGATAATTTCGGCTGTGTACTAGAGCCAGTGTCGAGTGAGGTATGAGCGCTCTCAAGAGAGCGCTGGAATGTGGCAGCGTGGTAGAGTGGTTAGGAAGTGGGATCACAAAGCGGAGGGTCTGAGTTCTATTCCCACGCTCTGCAAAAACTTTTCCCACTTTTTGCGCAACCTCTTGAGAAGTTGTAAACAAAAACAATTTTATCAACAACAACATTAACAAACTTTTGACAATTTAGCAAGAGTGAAATGCGATCACAAAGCTTTTGAAGCACAGAGTCTTGTGGCATTTCGGACATAGAATGAACGAGGGCCTAGTGCATGGGGGAATGGCGCAACCTTTGGTATTGACGGAGCGGGGAAAACACACTTGGACCGGAGTCTGGAAACGAGTGGGAGGGGGAGAACATAGATAGCCAGCGCGAAACCAAGCGTACTGGATGAGGGGACGGAAAGTGGGGGCACGAATGATCGAATAGCAGAGGGAGATCAATTTGAGGATGGAGTCCCTCTGGTAAGCAATGAAATCAGGACAGTTCTTGAAGCCGTAGGACTGGATTCTCCTCACCAGACCCTTGAACGGACGAAAGAAATATACGTCCAAGGATTGGATGAGTTCAGTGGCTCCAGGGGGAATCTGGCGGGTGTCGAGTGTCTTGCCAGTGGGAAGGGCAGCGGTGATAGCTGCCGTGTCCTTGAAGGCGGACCACGAGTCGAGTAGAATGAGGAGATCAGAGGGAGTGGATGGAGTGTGGATGCACTGCAAGCAGGACAGGATCAGGGTGAGCCACGATGAGTCTCTTCATTCGACACACTCTCTCGCCACTCGGCCGGACTAGAGAGTGTGTGAAATGAAGAGACCGCGATCCGTAATTCGAACTCTATTAGTGAAACTATGTGTAAAGAGTAGATTGATCACCTTATTCACCCACTCCAGCATGTGCTT
The DNA here is from genome assembly GCA_036245825.1 of Pristionchus entomophagus. Classification (NCBI taxonomy): domain Eukaryota; kingdom Metazoa; phylum Nematoda; class Chromadorea; order Rhabditida; family Neodiplogasteridae; genus Pristionchus; species Pristionchus entomophagus. The sequence continues at coordinate 32,377,395 of BTSX01000006.1, forward strand.
CTTCGTCATGATGTGAGTCGTTCCGCAAGTGACGTAGAGGTTGTGAGCGGTGAAGACTCTCTTCGTCTTGGGAAAGACGCCCTTGGGCTCTTGCAGATTCACGTATAGTTTCTCCCCCATTGACCCATCAGCGAACACAATCGGCATGACTGTGTAGCTGTGGGTCAAACTCGCCTTGCTCTCGACACCCCTCACAACGGTCCGATCCCCCATCGGCGCCAGGCTCCTGTAACGACTACCGTAATGAGGGAGGGGAGGGGTACGGTAGGAAGAGGAAATGTTACGAACCTTTTGCTATGCATTTCCTTGAGGAAACCGCTCTGATCCGCGTTGGCAATGGAGTTGAGGGGACGGCTCTTCATCTCCTCTCGAATCACTGCCACGAATGCGTCGGCAGCCTTCTTGATCTCCTCTGCCTCCACCAAGTTCACTTTGGAGACGAACTTGGTGGTCTGGCGCGAGCAGATCCGATGCGTCCTCTTGAAGCGAGTGATGAAGGAGGGAGAGGCCTCGAAGCCAGCCACGTAGTGGTGCTCCCTGTTGATGTCGAGGGCCATCACCTCGAGGTCACAGTCGTGAAGGTCACAGACGACATTCCACAGCGGGTCGGCGTCATCGGCGTCATCGGGTTCGGAGAACGCGATCTCCTGGATATTCACAATAAGAATAATGGTACGATAAGGATTACGGTAATGCAACACAAGGGTAAGGGATACGGTAAGGAGTGAATAGAACCGACCTCTTTCGTCTCGAAGATCAGTGAGTCGAGGCCTGCCTCACGAATGAGATTAGCGAAAGTCTCTGCTAACTTGGATTCCTCCCGAGTGGCAGCGGAGAGGTCGGAATCGATACCAATTAACTTGGCCAGCAAGCCGACAACCCGGGGCGCAGAGAACATGGGAGAACATGCTTCGCCCCCTCCCCTACTCCTTTTGTACCGCCGGTTCCTGGGAATTGTGTCCTATTCCCATGCCCGATTCCCACGAGTGCAAGTAAAGTGCAAGTATAGCAACATAGAAGTGATCAAAGTACACACAAGTCATTGAAAAAAAAAATGCAAAAGAGTTTGCAGATCGTGGGAATAGAACCCAGACCCTCCGCTTTGTGATCCCACTTCCTAACCACTCTACCACGCTGCCACATTCCAGCGCTCTCTTGAGAGCGCTCATACCTCACTCGACACTGGCTCTAGTACACAACCGAAATTATCGATTTTTCTATGACCTATTATGCAGATATAGAAAACGGATTTGAAATCAGCGTAATCGATTTAGTCGGTACTGAAAGTTTGGTGCCGATCAGAGAATGTGTCCTGTGACCCTTCCCATGTAAGTGATAAACGATTTCATACGAGATAATCACCTGAATATAATATCGCGGGAACTCCTAGATTAAAATTACGGAAATTCGGGGACAGATTGGTAGTGCTTCTGTCATGTGCATACTGTGAATCTGATAACCGCAGAGAGCAAGTCAGAATCGATAAACAGATCATCAGTGTTAATAGACGTGCTAAAATTAATCGAACAAACACTATGTAGAATCATTGATTTAGTATCCGCTGTGCATGCTGCATTGTCGCCGCATTTTGAACTAACAAGTGATGCATCATTAATCGACATTTTCATCATCCCCCTAGAATGTTATTGAGGGGGAGATGGTCCCCCTGATCTCTCATCGTGTCTCTAGTATGTGCTATGTGCGCAAATTTTAGTCTCTCACTCGCCTAACCCTTTGCACGTGTCGGACTTATGGAGCAGAGGTGTTCAGCGTGTGTAGTGCACCAAATATTAGAGAAATGCCACTGTTTCGAGATCCGTGCGGTCTTAGGAAAAATTTTCGCGGATTCTGATGAAAAGATTCAAAACAAGAACGAAATGTGTTGTTCTCTAAGAAAACTGTTTAAAAAAACTTTTTTTTTCAAATTTTTCACCAAAGTCAACCCTTTTTCCGGCAAAACGTCATCATATATGAAAAAAAGATAGAGTCGATTCCCAGATCAAGTCAAGTCAAAGAGTGGATTGATAAGGGACCATACTCCACATGTATCTAGATTCGCTAAGTTGTATTTTTAAAAAAAGGTTTATTTGCCTTCCCCGCTCTCCTGTTACCAGTGTTATAGTGTGTGCCTACTTTGTGGTGCATAGGGTGGCTATTGCTGTGTACTCATCATCTTGCATCAGCCTGCCTTCTCACGTATAAATTCATCGCGTTGCCGGCAACACAACAACAACCCTTCCTAATTCTTTACGAATCCTCGATGCTCCGATACAAACTGATATATTTTCCCATCAGGGGCCGTGGAGAGGTGCTAATTTTATTCCCCACGTTTTATTTGTGTTCTCAAATTCGTCTACTTTTGATTTCGCATCTTTATGATTGTCTTTTTTTTCTTCAGAAAGACGGCACATGCTTTTAATATCTATGAGAAAAAGGATTTAATTTGATCATTCCATTGATTTCTTTCAACTTTCAGGTCGCTCGCCAACTCTTCTACTTAGCTGGCGTCCCTTTTAAAGACGACCGCATCACGATTTCCGAGTGGTCGTCATTGAAAGCCAGTTGGTCACCATAGCTATTCGCGAGAGCCAGAATAGCAGCCTCCGATTTGCTTGTGTAATTTCCATGAAAAATATAGATTTTTGAATGCGTGAGCAGAATGAATAGCACGATTCACTGAGTTGATCGCGTAATATACCGAACTCCTATTTCAGAGACACCATTCGGACAGCTTCCCGTTCTCGAAGTGGACGGCCATCAACTTGCCCAGTCGTTCGCCATTTTCCGCTACCTCGCGCAGGAGTTTGGTGAGTTCGTTGACGGTTTCCAACGATGAGCGCGCAGATCGTTCGAAACCGAAATCGAACCGGTAACCCTAGTGCAGGCAAAATGGGGAGATCACAGGGAAGGTGCAGAGTAGAGTCTCTTCGCTTCACACAATTTCTAGACCGTCCGAATGGTGAGAACTTGTGTGACATGAAGAGACGATTACTGGAATCGCGCACTCCAGTGCAGAGTGAATGTGAGTTGTGCCCTCTGCAGGCTTCGCGGGAGATTCGCCTCTCGAGGCATTGTGGGTGGACGTGACCGCAGACCAACACAAGGAATACGAAAATAAGATCAAACCCGCACTTCGATTTCAAGGATCTGAAGAAGGTGAGAAGTTGTGATGTTTTCTCTAATTCCACAGGACGATTCAACGATTTGCCGTTCATATTTTGTTTTGTTTTTTCCCACATGATAAATCACAACCATGATATTGAATCGCCCAATTAGAATGCACACTTCTAAATTAATATGGCTAATTGCGCGAATAAACTCAGAAAAGGAGCAACTCATGCGAAACGTCGCTGAACCCGCCCGAGATAAATACTTTCCCTTGCTGGAGAAAATCGCTGAGGTAATATGTCAGGATTTTTAAATATCCAAAGAGGTTGGACTGTGGACGATATGTACGGTAGCGATACCCATTCGCGACCTGCTCTAATCACTCTGTGTGCATTCTCACAGAAAAAGTCGGTTTTGACTTTTTTCCAATATGCACAATATCTCGCTGGTTAGACAGAAGATAGATTGTGCAGGGTATGAGGTGCCAAAACCGAAACGATATCTATGGAAAGCAGACAAGATATCTTACAGGAACACGGAAGCAGCGGGCACTTCGTCGGTGCATCTCTCACCTGGGTAGATCTACTTATCGCCGAGCATGCTTCCATCCTGCTCAAACAATTCCCCGGCTTCCTCGACCGTTATCCTACAGTTCTCGCAATTGTGGATGCGATATTGTCCACACCCAAGCTGAAAGAGTGGCTCGAGAAGCGACCCGACACAGCATTCTAATTTTGAGCTCGATCGATGTGATTGGGGGTGCTAATACGCGTCAATTTGTACACTTTAATCGTCCTATAAATGTATATTTCTTGCTTGATAAACGGTCTTCCGTCACATCCCTGAAAAGTTGTATGCTCGGTATCGGGAATCCAGCGTGCTCTCTTTTAGCCGCGCTTCCTTCAGGAATCCCTGCTCTCTCAGCTAGAGTGACCGGGAATATCCATTGCGCCGCTCGTCCTTTTCCTCTAAAATGCACATGCGTTGCTCACAATAAAGCAAGTTCTCGGATTGATACATGGATCCCGTATTCATCTGAATGCAGAACGTATCACAAGAATGGATATATTTCAGGAACGAATGAATAGTTTGCGCGAAACTTTGGAATCGATTCCGGTAGGTAAAAAACATTCCTAATTCAAGCGCACTGAACTCTATGGAATTTTGAAGGATTTTAGGAATGCAAAACATTAGCCTGGAATATCAAAGTACTGCTCCACATCATGATGTTCTTAGAGTTCCCAATTGGAATAGAATCATAATTGGAATGGATTCCGTTCCAAGCTTATTTTCAATTGCGAGCTATCAAGAGCATAATCTTCCTCTTCTTATCTAGATCACATTGTTTTCTATGTTTATCACACGTATGTGCTACTCAACACTTAGTGCGACATCCTTGCATCATCACAATCACCATCATATTCAAGGTTGCTTGAGCAATCTGCGCGTGTCACCACTCATTCTTATTCTTCTATCACTCCTCGTCATGAATGATTGCAGTATGCGATTCGACCGGTACGTGAACTCAAGACCAACGATCATTTCTCTCGATAAAGTATCAATGAAACTTTCATAACTTTTAATTTTGGAGTTTTTGCTACTAGAACATCAGAGACAATCTAGAGTTCAACAGTCACATGTAATAGTTAAGGGCGGTATTCTGGAGAAGATCCTATTCACTTCGCTCCTATGAAGCTCATGAATCGCGTAATTCCACAGAGAGTTCGGCTCGCCGACAAAGCAAAGTATATAGGAGATTCCCGTACTATGCAGGAATGAGCAATGGCGGATAGAAAACAACATGAATATAACGATTCCAACTATTTGGATGATTTGCTCTTCAGCATGTACTGTTTGCATAATTTACTCATGTTCCCTGTTCGTTCCGACGATTTGACACAATTGTTCTCAATTTGTAGTCCTGGAATGATTCAATACAACTTCCATCAAGAGTGGTATCTTGTCTCTATCTTTCCGAAACGCGTGACTACAAAAAATTGATGAAGTTGCACCCATGAACCATCGAAACATATCACTAAATGCAAAGTGCGCTCTCCCATTAGCAGATTATAATCTAACCTGAGTGGATCTTCCACTATGTTGTCATGATCTCTGGATTTTTGCCATACGTGAAACAGGTGCTACGAAAACATAGGATGATAACCTACTAGAAGATTACTATTTGCCAATACAGTATCTCACATCACAGTTATTCCTCGTACGCAAATCTCGCTCATCCAGTAGGTGATCATCGGAATTTTCTCATTCGATGTCAGGATTTCGGCATAGAAAATGAAAGACGGAAAACTGAAATCTAATATCAATTTGCTTAATGGCTGTTTTTCATACTGTGAAAGTGCATCGACCCCTCACTCTCCGCCCATCCCTCTCCTGTGCACCCGGAATAATAGATAACCATCTTTCCATCATTCTTTTCGTGATCTCTGGTTGTTGGCCATACGTGGAACACTCGGAAGAAATGTTGTGGATCTCAACAAACTCCGTTCTGAAAGTTTTGATTTCGAACTGAAAAAAAAAGGGAAACCGATAGCGAATAGCAATGCATATGAGAGGAATCACGAGAGATTCGAGAGAAATGACCATACCGCGGCGGTAGGAATTTGTTCCTCCGATTCCACTGAAAAGTGAAACATAAGTACTTCGAATGGTGCTCTTTTAAACTGCGTTTGCCGATTTTTGATATCAGGTCACATCTTCGAGTATCGTGAGGTCAAAGTAGGGACACTACGAAATTTACGACCACAATTGCCTCAGTGAAACAGCCATAACTCGCTTTAAAATTATGCTAGAAAAAAAAAATTCCAAAACGTTTTCGAATGAGGGGGGCAGAGCGGAACATTTCTTATGTTGATGATGTCATTCCTCGTCTATGAGCTGGATCAGGGCGGTCGGTTTTCCAAAAAAAAGTGATGTAACTTTCCTAATACCGATTTCCCCAATAAGCGCCGAAGAGTGAATTGATAAAAAACTAGTACCAAGCATCACCTCTGGTAATTCAGTTTTGAAGATACGGCTTCCTTATGCGATTTTCGGCCTCTACGTCAAAAGTTGGTTCTAGGACCATATTCTCACGGGAATCTATTTTTCCTTGTACGGCTCATGGCGGAAATAGCTCTTCTGGCTGAGATAGTCTCTGAACAACATAAATCAGATGCTTGAGCATCAACAATCATACATCTCTAGAACCGCGAGTCAGCCGATGGAAATTGTAGTAATTAGTTAGAAGATATCGTATAATTCGCGGATACAACGGTTGATTTAGATGTATATGCATTGATGCGCACACTTTTCCTTCTAAAGGGATCGCTTTGTTCTCTCTTGTTAATACCTTAATTTCTTTCAATATGTTGGTGCATTTGTCAATGTTTCCATTGCCAACCTTATCGATTGAGTTTACATAGACATAGTAAGAGATTGATCGGTAGAAGGGAACACGGCATACTGTTGTACTCGCATACACACACACACTATCTATCTCTCTCGAAGATCGAACATGTCTAGATGTCTAACGCCGTTTTGTTCCCCGTGGCTCCATACTACGTCTTCGAGACGACTCTTGCCCTCATCGGTGTCACCTCGAATATGGCGCTTGCTATAGCCAACCGTAGATCCACGTATGGTTTGCGTTCGTCATTTATGTTAATATAATATCATCGAGATATACATGCCCTCAATGTGTATTTTCCAATGAAAAAGGCATAAAAGTAACTCAAATGGGATCTTCGATTCTTTCAGATAACCTTGTCACGCTCTGAATTATCGCGGTATCTGTCTACTTTAGTTTATATTTGAGGCTACATTAGTCCTGACCTTTTCAGCAAGCTTAAGTTAAATTGCAACTTCCTAATCGGCATTTGCGCGATTTTGACTGCCTTCATATGGTACTTTTAATCGCATATTGATCGACGAATAGGACAAATTAACGACGAATGTTCGACTGCGGTAACGATGGACTTTCGGACATTTTGACGGATTTTCTGATTTTGTGGGAAATATAGGCCACTTAAAACGAGAAAAAATGTTTTGTCTCGGAAAACTGGCGACAACCTGTTTTGATTATGTCTAGAAGCCCCGCTGCACCTATCCCACTACTTGGTCCGAAAAAGGTGGCCAGCGGCGTGTGCGACGCTTTTGGTAAGCTTGGAAATATTTATTCCAGATGGGCGATCTAATAAACCAATCATCCATGATCGGCGACGGCACAATGGAGTCGTCAACTGTGTCATGCTCATGGTATGCGATTCGAAGAAAGAAACAACTACAATATTAATTTGTGAAAAAAAAGACAATACAATTTATTCACAGCTTCTCCCTGAAATCGGCGTGTGCGCTGGCTGTTTCTGTGTGCTTTCCATCGGTGTCAGACTCGGTGTGTGACAGCGAACAGACTTTTGGCAGTTTTGTTCGTCACCTTATATCGAACCGTCGACAGGAGAGCATACCTAACAGTGAAATTTCTCGAAAAAAAACCATCGTGTCTTCAGTCGTTTCGCCTGAGAACCGATATTTCTTAGGTTAATATAGAGTTAATGAAGAGTCGTTAGCACCCTTGGATACCATATTCCGCGGTCATGGGACGTTTAGAAGCCAAATTGTATCAGTGTGCGTATTCGTCAACCTGTACGTTCGTATTTCCCGCCACTGCGCGTCGGTATTCTACACGTATCGTCGTACTGAGTATCGTCGTCGCTTGACTGAGGACTTTCATTTCCCAGTCGCAGTCTTGTCCGTCGTTGAGCTTCAAACTTTGGGGGTAATCAGCAATTATCATTAGGATCATTTTGAGCTTTTGGACGAGTCTCTAGCACGTCCATGAACAAAAATCCAACTTTTCAGGACCTATTTTTGAGCTTTTCTATAGCGAAAACTTGATGGAGTAGCAACTTGATATATTTTTTCTGGGTAGCCCTCGGACTTATCAAAAACATACAAACGCTTGGTGAGCAGTAAAAAAATCCATTCAAGAATTTTAATCATTTGAAAAAGTATGGGTTGATTTCGTCATCACTACGTAACAACCAGGGAGTTCTGTGATATCTTAATTGCATATTTAGGGACCACCAGGCAGATTGCCGAATTTGAGGAATCGGGTCAAAACTAGTGTCATTGTGACCGTCAGGCTCTCAATATCATCTTTGCTTTTGGACGTATGTCCATATCTCTTCTCTGGCGTCCGTGAGAGCTCTAGAAGCCTGCGCGCCTCTCCCAGTCAAAGGGGGGGGGGGGGGGAGAGGCGAGACGAGAGATAAGGGGGCGGAGCCTCTCTCGCACGCGTCTCTCTCGCTCTCCTCGCTCTCTCGCCGCTCTCCTCCCGCGTTCATATTTAATTCGAGCACAATTCAGGGAAAATTATTTCAAATCCAATTTTGTGCTTAAAATTCCTCTAAAATTCAAATTAACATCATATCTCTGGCGCAACATTGTGCGTACACTGGAAATGCCCTAATCATCCTATTCCCAACCTAAATATGGATTATTGACCTATTCAAACTTGAAGGATCAAGGTGCGCCCGAGAGCACATATTCAGAAAGATATGAGCGACAGATCTTTAGAGCGAGCTTTAGAGCGCGTGATTTAGTTGCGTCTCCGATTTGTGCACCCTCGTCCTGTTTTCGAGGGTAATCGTGTGGAGGGAAAGTGGGCGGGGCTGGTGGTCCCTATGCATATTCCTAACACACGATAGTTGTGCTATGACATTTCCAAGCTAGAGCCAAAAATCTTTCGTGAGTCAAAAGTCATGAAAGAAAGAAAAAGTGCCCGGTGACCCGTGAGCGCCACTGTAGTACGAAATATTTTAAAAGATATTCATAATATTAAATTTTGAAGATTTTCTGCAGCTATTGCATTCGTTTTTACCGATTATTTTAGTTTTCTGATAAAAAAATCGTGATGAAGCACATTTCGTTCACTAATTTCGTTAAAAGGCTGCATCCGCAGTATCTCGCTTCTCATCATTTATGACTGGTTTCGAGTTGAAATAGACGGATACTGCACGTTATGGAGTTTTTGTCGAAATATTTTCCTCGTATTGATGAATGTGAAGTAAAATTGATTTTCAATTGTACTGATCTTTGCATTGTCTGATGAACCGATGTGCATACGGTCCGAAATTCGAGACTACGAGCGATGTCGTCTTCGTTTGGTTTCTGTTCCAATTTTTACGTCGTAAAATAGATCATGAAAATGCACAGTGGTGACCGTTTTGGGATCCGAAAACATTGACCTCTAACCATCGGGATCGATTATGACCAATTATAGACGCTTTTGCTGATACTCGCTCTAGTTTGGCCAACCTCATTTGCGATTAGACTGAGGCTAAAGATTTCCGGGTTGGCCATCAGAATGTCGACCGTGGGAGGCGTCTGTCACTTATTGGAATCGCACTATCGCTCAATATTGGAAGACATCAGTAGACTCACACGACGCGTCTTGACGCAAAACACTTCCCGGTGCCTGAACTGTGTGATGTGGGCTCACACGCCCCGCCCTGCGCAAAACACATCATATATTGGCCTTGTTCTGAAATCATACCCGAACAAGACTCGAAAAAGCCCACCCCCTAAATGTTGTGAAATAAAAAAAAATACAGTCGGATATTGCTATTCTTCTTTTCACAACTGTAGTATCGTATCATAATTATTGTTTTTCGAACCATTTTCTTTACTTGCGGCTAATTTTAACGAAAGCTCGAAATATCGAAAAACCTGCTTCAGCAACTTCTCCGTTTTCCGTTGATTTGATTTGAGATGCCTCTCGTCAATCAGATTATGACCATGGACGCAGCACGAGGAGTACAACTGCAGGAAGCATGTCGTGATGTCGAATCGTCTCCAGCCATCCGATCCCTCGAATCCTGAATGAAGCGCGCGAGCTTCGGCTTCTGATTTTGTTTTTCATTGTAGAATTTTCGAATATTCTCACGTTTTCGTGAATGAATATAGGATAAATGTATCATTTTCTTCACATTCGTTCATACATTATTTTACAAGCCAAAATCTAGTTTCTTCATAATGACTGATCATGTTCTGCTCATCATGAAAATAGCCTCACCCTGTATAATGACAGTACGAGAAGCAAGAGTTCAAAATACATCTCTTTTCGATCTAATATCTTCTCTGTTTTCCGTTCAGTATCAAGTGGTTGTGCTAGGTGACTTTAATTTACACATCAACTGGAAGTCTCCTGGTCTTTTATCCTCTCAATCATCGTGTCTTTATGATCTCTCTATCGACCTTGCTCTTTCCCAAGTTGTTCCCTCCCCCTCACTAAATGGTCATTTCCTTGATGTCATTCTCTCTCCTCCTGACATCATTTCTGATTGTCGTGTATCCGCTCCATTTCGTAATGCCGATCATTCATCTATTGATTTCAAGTTCTCGTTTCCCCTCTCTCATCCCATTTTAGTGCATACTTTTGATTTCCGCAAAACTGATTTCTCTGGATTGGACAATGCACTTTATGGGACTGATTGGGAAGTGATTCTCTCTGATTTCATCGATGTATCGGATTTGTATGATCGTTTTGTGTCCTACCTCACTACTCTTTTTAGTCGTTTTGTCCCCCTCAGAAAGTGTTCTCTTCCTTCCGATCGCTACCCTCCCCACATTAAATCGCTTCTCTCACATAAACGTTCTCTGTTTGATAAGATTAGCCTCCGACCAGTACAAGCCCAGTTTATTCGTGTCTCGCGTAAACTAGATTGCGAAATTCGAAAGTATGTTCGTTCCTATGAGAACCGATTGCTCGCCGGTAATCATAGTCGCTCATTTTATCATTATATTTCCTCTCGTTTCAAGTCTAAAGGTCTAGTAATACCCGCTATTATTGCCCCTGACGGTTCCGTAGTCACTTGTCCTTCTAAGAAAGCGGAATCTCTCGCTGATTACTTCACCTCAGTCTATACTAGTGACGACGGAACTGTCCCGACCTGCCCCTCTCTTGTTTCCCAATCCATTCCTGTCTCTATTATCCTCCCTCACGAGGTCGCCTCTCACCTCAGTCGTGTCTCTTCCTCCTGTTCCCTTCCCTCTGACAACATCCCATCCATTATTTTCAAGAAGTGCTTTGCTTCCCTATCCACACCACTTGCTCATATTTTCAATTACAGTCTCATGCTTGGTACTATTCCATCTCTCTGGAAATCATCTATTGTGGTCCCCATTCCTAAAGTAGCCTCACCCTCATCTGTTTCTGACTTCCGCCCGATTAGTCTAACTCCCATCCCAGCTAAAATTATGGAACGACTGCTTAAGCCCTCGATTATCGATTGGTGTACCTCCCACAATGTAATTCCCCCCGAGCAGCATGGGTTTCTCTCCAGGCGTTCTACCGTAACCCAACTGCTTGATTGCACCCAATCTTGGCGTGATGCGATCGATCGCGACTATTGTGTTGACGTTGCCTATATTGACTTAGCTAAGGCTTTTGATAAGGTCTCTCATAATAAGTTATTGCTCAAATTAGAATCGATTGGAATTCGTGGTTGCTTGCTAAATTGGATCTCAGGTTACCTCTCCGAAAGGAGTTTCAGAGTGCGAATAGGCAATGTTCTCTCTTCTGAGAAAGCTGTTGTCTCAGGCGTCCCCCAAGGGACAGTATTGGGTCCTATCCTCTTTCTGCTATATACTTTCGATCTCCCTAAGGTTTTCTCCCCCTACCCTAAACTTTCATGTCGGCTCTTTGCTGACGATATCAAGCTCTTTACTACTTTCGATCCACTCTCTCCATCCGACGCCCCCACTCAACTTCAGTACGGGATTTTGGGTTTCACGGAATACTGCAAAACATGGCAGTTGGAAGTTGCTGAGAAAAAGTGCAACATAGTTCACATAGGACGAAATAATCCCCGAACCATCTACTCTCTTCTCTCTACAAATCTCGCAATCTCTGACTCTATTCGTGACTTAGGTGTCCATATCGATCCCCTCTTGAACTTTGATTCTCATATAAAGATTGTTTGCCATAAATCAACTTCACTTGTCTATCTCCTATTTCGTAGTATCAGTTGTACTATTCATTCCCCTTACATCTCAGCCTTCAAGTCATTCATTATTCCTGTATTAGAATATGCATCCCCTGTCTGGTCCCCATCATCCAAAGGTCTTGTTCGGAAATTAGAGAAAGTACAACACTTGTTTACTAGACTCTTACATTTTCGTTGCTCCAGAGTAGAACCTGTCATTCCATGCTACTCTGATCGATTATCTCTCTATTCACTTAACACCTTGTATACTCGTCGTATTGTGATTGATATTGTTTTAGCTCTCAAAATTTTTGCCCATTTTGTTGACTTAGAACCTACACATTTTTACACATATCGTGCAATTAGTAGACGTAATGGTTCGTTTGTCCTTCATCTACCCTCATTCAAGAGAGAGAATCTCAAAGTATCTTTTTCTCACAGAACCGCTCGATTATTAAATAAATTGCATCTGATTTGTAACCCCAAATTGTCAATCCCCGTTATTAAGGTTCACTTATTTAAACACCCTGACTTACCTCGTGTTTTAGGAATAGAAGTTTCGAATCTTTGAGCTGCCCTCCAATCCATCCCCATCCATTCCCGTCTCCTTTTCCCTTCCGTCTTTCGATCTACCTCGTCAAGTCATACACTTATATCCAGTCAGACATACACTGGATAAGCGGACTCCTCCATCCGTTTACGAGACTCCCTCTCCTCGATACTCGAATTGTGTGACTCCATGAGAAGATCGATCCCTTCCCCTCCCCTCTCCCTTCCCCTCCCCTCCCCTCCCCTCCCCTCCCCTCCCCTCCCTTACCCCGTCCTCTTTCTACACGCATCCTTCCCTTTGTTGTATTCTTACTAACTTTATATTTCCTCGTACATCCTGTACTTGTTGAAGCACCTTCAGTGGTGTACGATAAATAAATAAATAAATAAAATAAGAGCCTGGCCAGCCTGCGACTTGGCGACGCAATGGTAGACGCCTGGAGTACATTCATTAATTGTAATCGCTTCAATATTTTAAATATTCATAAAACGCACCCGCATCCTTCGGGTTAGCGTAGCGAATGGCAAGCGTGGTACCGAGAAGTTCGAATTCTGTAGAAAAATATTACTTTAATGTTAGAATTTTTTTATTATATTTTTTAGTATTTTTGAAAAATGTTAACATTTTCCCCATTTTTTTGCTGTTTTCTGGACAATTATTGACTGTTCCAGTGTCCATTTAACAAAGTGCCCGCGAGTCGCATACCAATTCTATACGGGTGGGGCGAGTTCGTATAGACTATGGGGGGCACTGCACAATGGAATGAAAGATGAAGAGAAGCTCGTGCATTTCACAGGCAAGGTTCTTCCCTACAGTTCCAAATCTAAATAGCATCTCTTCATAACTCACTCTCATTACTGATAAGTTCGACATTCTGGCGCGTCCAGGAGATCACTGGCTCTGGAATTCCATAGGCGCTGCATGGAGCCGAACTCGTACGGCAGTCCGTAGGTTGAGTAGGCAGGCTCCATCTTGAAGTTGTGCTCCGTTCCATTCTGGATATTAGCAGTGTCGATCTGGACGTACTGATCACGATCTCCTCTTGACTGGACGTGCAGAGTTCCGAAAGCGTGTGACAACTCGTGAGCAGCCAGGGTCACCTACAAAAGGCACTAGGTCGGATGATCACCGACTGGATGAGAACCAAAAAATGTCGTCTCACAGTATTTTCTCAGATGATTTAGTGCATCATATTGACCCTACTGATAAAATACTGGATGACGAAAAAATTGTTGGGTTGGTTCTCATCCAGTCGGTTATCATCCGACGGTGATCGGATAACCTAGTGCCCTACAAAACAGGCATCATTGACAGAACGCAATTAAATAGATAAACAATCAAATTTACATGTTTTTTTGTTGTTGAAATTTTGCAAAAAGTAAAGACGCTGATCGTACACTCATGCATTTGGGCGCCTCCAGACTCAACGTCTGTCGCTGGTTGCGAACGCGTCCAACCTGCGACCAACAGCCACGATCGTTGTGCTTGAAGACGATGCTAAAAGAGCGTTCGGTTCATGCTCGAGATGATGCAACTTTCACTTGTGCTGTGGGAAGAAACGCACGCATTCACATCCGAGGGGCCGGCCAGTCTGAACTTGGCACAGGTACGCTGCTCCCAGAATGCCATCGCATCGCGCACGATTTGTTGGTACTGAGAAGCTGAAATAATCCCATTCCAGTCACTACAACGGCCCAATTAATCACGAATACAAGCTCTTACTTGCAATTCGAATTTAGCAAAAGATATCGCAGCCGGCAGGGGATTCGACCCTAGTCAATCTTGTACGATAGCTTACGGAATCCGGGAACGAGGGGGAAAGTGTAGGGAATGACGGGCGCACCCATCGGCACCACACTCGTGAGCGCCTGACGACGTCTCATCATATTCTCCGGATCGAAGTCGAGCGCGACCTTCCACTGTTCACTTAAAACTATTTTTTTTAAAGCAAATTTCTCGATAATTCGCTGTATTTAGGGATAACGACATGATCAAAAACATATTTTACCCTAAAAATGCATATTTGCAAATTTCTCGATTTTTCGATGTATTTAGCAAATTTTTCTATTTTTCGCTGTATTACGTCATGGTCAAAACCATATTTTACTCTTAAAATGAATATTTGTTGATTGCTTACGGGGTCAGGTGGACATCGCCCTCGAAGAGGTCGGTTCGGGCATTTATGTCCAGTTCGGTGAGAATTTTGACGTAGGACACATTCCCAGGATGAACAGCAGCGAAGTCCTTCATGAGCACCTCGAGTTCGTCTTGCAGTTCTTTCCCGGCGAATTCCTCCTCGACTTCACGAGACATTTCCCTTTCGATGCTCTCGAGCTCGGCCTTGTTGAGCACATCCGGCCTTCCGAATGAAGAAGCGAAGAGTAGCGAAAGGAGGAAAAACGAGGACATCATGGTGCGCTTAAAAGGGAATTGATTGGGATACAAAGAGTACGAATGCCTCTAATGTCTCAAGGTGCTCGAAGGAGATAAAAGAGCATGTGCTGAGGGAAGATTTTCAAGAAAGAGTAGAAGTGAAGGACCTGCATAGAAGTGAATCTCCAGCTGCCGAATTGATGCTGAAATATAGAAAAGGGTTGCTTATATACAGAACTTTTCTGTTAGTCCAGCGTATTTATCTCTGGAAAGGCATGTAAAGCATGGGTTTGGCCAGTCTTCGGTCGTTTTTAGTTTGTTCAGCATCAAATGGGATTGAAGGATCTGTCGAGG